>JAPVLO010000026.1:4980398-7470598 GCA_027257055.1 Cephalopachus bancanus
AACAGAAATGTCACAGAGTTGATAGACTGCCTCAGGACAAAGAGTTAGCATGGAAAATAAGTCTCCTTTGATTCCCCAGGGAAAGATGCATGCCTCCAGGTCATGAATAAAGGCAGTCTCCTACGTAATCCCTCTCCACTCAAGTCCAGGGAATGGTGGGAGGGTGGTATTGCCATAGAGTAAGCTTTCGTATAAGTAGGAAAACTTATAATACTAATTATATTCTACCCAAAATAGCTGGTAGTTAAAATTAAGAAACATTATTTATTTGATAGATTAGTCAACATGTCACTGTCCTTTTCAACATATTAACTGTTTGCCAGTGCAGTGCTGGGAGCAGTCGCGGAGATGATTACCCACAGAACCGCAAGTGTCCCTCCTGCAGACTCTGGGCATATGTGACCTCTCTACGTGGCATCCCTGGCATCCAGATCTTGGAGGACGCTGCCTGTCACTAGAAAACACCTCAATGCTTTTTTTTTTTTTTTTTTTGCAGGTACTGCAGTAACTGTATAAACCATCAAATCATTGTAGTGGTAAAGATAGTGGCGATAAAAAGATTTTAATGGTTAAGTAGACAGAAAAGAAGGCCACATAAATTTAATGAGAGAAAAACAGTCAACTGCTAGTTAAATGACTTTCATTTAAGTTTGTTAACAGTGCTTCCAGACGTTATAGATTATCTTTGACCGAATAAAGAGGATTTCACTGTGCAATGAGAGTTTTTTCTGAAGATGGTGCTAATTAACCGGACCGGTCAGCAAGTAGAGGATAATGTAATGATATATAAAAGCAACAGTTGGCAATGGAAACTTGATGCCTTCATCAATACCTGTGGACCTCAAGAGGACATTACAATCAAAATGTATTTCATAAACTTTGCGTGCGAGCCATCATTGCTTTTAGCTCCATATTGTGGCCAAGTGAAAAATGCAGCACTTGATAGAATGATAGACGGAAGTTAGCAGAGGTCAGGAGAGAACCAATTGAATGACTTGATTGCACACTTAGATTTCTAAAGAGGCATGAGGGGCCAATTTATATCATAGCTTTCCCTTAGATGTTGAACTTGTATGTCTCATTCAATGTGCTAAATCTTTGATTTTAGCATTAAATCGGTCTTCCACATTAGTCTTCCAAAGATGTCATATTTTCTTGTTTCCTTAAAATATTTCGTAGTGTAGCCGGGCTCGGTGGCTTGGCCTGTCATCCCGCGCCTTGGGAGACTGAGGTGAGTGGATTGCCTGAGCCCGCGGCTTCGAGACCCGCCTGGGCAACTTGGCGAGACCTCATCTCTGCAATAAATCAAAAAATCTGCCGTGCGTGGTAGCGCGCACCTGTAATTCCAGCTACTCGGAAGGCTGAGGCGGAAGGATCGCCGGAGTCCAGCGGGTCGAGGCTGCGGTGGCCGGGAGCGGCCACTGCACTCCAGTCTGGGCGACAGAGTGAGACTCCAACTCAAAATATATATATATATCTATCTCGTAGTGTTACTTTTTAAAAATGGTTCTTATACTCTACTATTTTAATAAATAACAATAAAAATAAGCTTTCTGACCTACCCAGTGATTTACCCTGATCTTAAAAAATAATCTCTTCTGCAAAGATTAAGAATTTATAGGTGTTTTGATTACAAATCTGTAGAAACAACATTAAAATCATTCTTGTTCATTGGCACAGTCTATTTTTAATGCAATCTTGAGATAGCTTTACCTTGATGAACTTTTTATGGGGAGGGCTTTAATATTATATTTGTAGCCGGGCTCGGTGGCTCAGCCTATAATCCTGCGCCTTTGGGAGGCTGAGGTGAGTGGATCGCCTGAGCCCGCGGGTTCGAGACCCGCCTAGGCAGCGAGACCTCATCTCTACAATAAATCAAAAAAATCAGCCGGGCGTGGTAGTGCATGCCTGTAATTCCAGCTACTTGGAAGGCTGAGGCAGAAGGATCGCCGGAGCCCAGCAGGTTGAGGCTGCGGTGGCCGGGAGCGGCCACTGCACTCCAGTCTGGGCGACAGAGTGAGACTCCAACTCAAAAAAATATATATATATATATATTATATTTGTAAACAATGAAAATTCTGTGAAAGTTCTACCCCTTACCCTTCCAGTGCACATAGAAAATATTAATGTTTCTTCTTGTTTTTCTTACCCAGGACTAGGATCTAGGCTGCAAGTCCTTAACATTGGATTCTAGGTTGGCATAACTAAAGTCAGCACTCAAGATGAACCCTGCTTCCAAATTATATAGGAGAAAAAGGAGTTGAACATGGGGAATGGGCAGTGAAGAAGATACTGTAACATTTGATATTTTCAGAGATGTCTATTTTTAGAAAAATTTGAAAATGAGCCTAGAGAAAAGCCAGCATATGTCCATGCTAACATATGGATTTTTATGAGTAAGTTTGCTGACAATAACGTGTCAACCCAGAACGTTTGATGTTTTCCTTCTTTTCTAAAATCAATATTTGTATCACTGATTTGATTTAAGATTTGTGAACTTTTGTGAGGATTCATCATAAGAGATTGTGTTAGCACACTGTAGTCTTTTTGAGTTTTGTATGTCATAAACAGTAGTCTTAAAACTTTCTTCAAAGTTTACATCAAATCTCCTCTTCCGATTGTCTCCCCATTTAAAATGAAATGCTTGCATAATAAAGGAGACTAATCCTCTTCCTAATCATGGCATCACACAGCAGTGGTTCAGCACAGAGGTTCTTAACTTGGAGTCCACAATCACTCTTTAAAATTCAGGAGGGTGCGTGAACTTGGATCAAAAAGAAAAAAAAAAGATTTTAGAACTAATTAAATTTAGCATCTCCTTAATTATGTATGTGATCAACAAACCACAGGTTATGTGGCAGTTTCTTTTTTTTTTTTTTTTTTTGAGTTGGAGTCTCACTCTGTCGCCCAGACTGGAGTGCAATGGCCGCTCCCGGCCACCACAACCTCGACCTGCCGGGCTCCGGGGATCCTCCCGCCTCAGCCTTCCAAGTAGCTGGAACTACAGGCGCGTGCTACCACACCCGGCTAAGTTTTTTGATTTATTGTAGAGATGAGGTCTCGCCAAGTTGCCCAGGCGGGTCTCGAACCTGTGGGCTCAGGCAGTCCACTCACCTCAGCCTCCCAAGGCGCGGGATTACAGGCTGAGCCATCGAGCCCAGCAATGTGGCAGTTTCTTGAACATCAGTGGAAATCTCAGATATTTTCAAAGACCATTACGGATGAGACAGAACTCTTGAATGCACATTATGTTCATCACTACTTTGAAATCACTGCAGTTATTAGACTCTGTGTGACCTTGTTATTTAATGCATTAATAGGGAAACACATCGCTCCAGTTATTCATGGCTTGTAAACCACACAAGAGCTTAGTAGCTTGAAAAAACTTATCATCTCTTACAGTTCAGTGGTTGGACTGGACTTAACTGAGTGGTCCTGGTCCTTAACTGAGTGGTCTCTCAGGAGGTGCTGGCCAGCATCAACTGGTGCCTCAGTATGTGAAGTCTCAGCTTCACTGAATTTTCAAGATGGCTTACTACCGTGACTGGCCGTTGATGATTGCAGTAGGCTATGGCTGGCACCTGTTCTTGGTTTCTCTCTGCCCTGTTGTGCCTGAGTTCCTAGAAGGAATGTTCCAAGAGGTCCCTTGGTCCATGAGACCAAGGCAGAAGCTGCAAAGCTTCTTAACATAGCCTTATAATTTTCCGCATTCCAGATTCAACATGGGAGCAATTTACAGAAGAATACCCGTCCTGGGAAGTCGGACTCATTGGGGGCCACCTTGGGAGAACAGCTGCTTTGGGTTACATCGTAACATGGTTTTTTAAAGTATTTTTAAAACTTTATTTTGGTCTAGTTTTTTTTTTTTGCAACATTATATTTTTGTAGTATCCATTTTGGTCTTCATTCTGAGAAGCTTGTCTGGGAGTCTTCACCCAACTACCTAAAGGATATACGGTTTCCCTCAAATCTTAAGAAACCTCGTTTAGCAGAAAATACGGTTTAATGGCATGATATTTTTTTTCTGAGATAAACGCTAGGAAACTTCATCTCAAAATTATTTCAATAATTGTTACTAAGCCACAAGAGTATTTAATATAAATTCATTGAGCACTTAATTTGTGTAAGACACTTAGCAGATATTGATTATAATGCCAGCTTTGTTTGCCCTTTTTGGAGACCCACACAATAAGTTCCTAGCATGAGAGCTCATAAAACTGTCTCTTCACCCAAGTTCATGTATGTTTTGAAATACGATATGAACGCTACATAACCTCAGAATGTCATGTTTTGCTCAATCCTTTGCTTCTAGGAAAGACAGAACTACCTGTGTATTGCAGTCCTCCCATTTTCAGTGGTTAATGACTTTTTATGACCATTATAAGACTGTTGTTATATTTACCTACATGTAGAAAGTTTACTCCTTCACAGAAGCTGTCCTTGTCAAAGGGTTGCATAAACAAAAATAGTCATTTGTCCTGATGTTTATTGCAAAAGTAAATATTTCAGAAAAACGATATATTGCACAAGTAGATTTAATCATTTCTGTCTATTATTAGCACATGATTTAACTTTAATTTGCTCAAAATAGTTTTTACAGGAAGTAGACATTTCATTAAAGTGGACCCAAATTAATGTTGAACTAGTAGATAGCTTTGGCGTAATTGCATATACAGATGTTCTCATTAGTAGGAGTTAGGATTTTTCTCCTATCTTTTATCATCTTATGCCAACTAATTCATTTCAGTGCAGTTCCTTAGGACTCTCCTTACATTCTTAAAGAAGCCCATATATCAGCTCTTTCTGACTTTTCTTGCCAAAAACCATTCTGGATCTGCCATTGAGCATAAATCATGTTTTTGTTTTCCACACACATTCAGCAAGCCACACTTATTTATGTTTGCTGCAGTGACTATCAATAGTCTTTCTCCTCTGCTTCAGCATTTATTTTCAGTAAACAAGTGACCAACACAAAATTCATGGATACGCAGCTTACAGAATCTTTTAGCTGCAATTAATTTTGCAGAAATGTTAACAGCAGCTTGGAGTTTGAGCCATAAATATACAGGTCATTAGCTTTCTTCCAGATTGCAACATTTTAATTTAAGAGAAATGCCATACGTTCCTTGTATTGCTAATGAGAATAGCTTTAAATTTTACTTTTATCCTTTTTTAAAGAATAGCAACTACTCTATTTCCATGCTTACCTTATGTGAGTGGCTGCTGCTATTTATATCTTTAGTATGTCCAACTTTTAAAAAAAATTTTGTCCTTTAGACACGCCGTGGATAGATAAATAATTACACAGTGGTTTAGCAGTGTGAACAACAGATGGTTATTACACTAAAATGGTATCATTAATGGAAAGAAAATCAAAGAATGGGAACACATCCTCTTATGTCTTGCTAGAGCATTCTTTCCAGCACAAAATTTATGGTTATTGGTTATCTATCCCCTGTTACAATTTAATACCCCCAACGTCAAAGCTAAATGTGGGAAATTATTTTTCATGCTTCTGTGAACAATTTCTTGTTGATAGATTTAGTTTACCTCAGGACACAGAAAGAAAAAAATAAAATCCCACAGTTTCTCTGATGATTCTCTTATTTAACAGAGGTTAACATTTTGTAAAGCTGAATACATTTCAGAAGGGGTATACAAAGTTGGAAAATGTTCTTTTGCAAGGCTTAAATTGTTTGTTGACATAAATTTGGAACATATTTGTGTTTAAAAGTAATCATATTATTGCCTTGAGATAGGTTCTGGTCATTACAATTAATTAAAAATTATATATTTAAGATGAAGGCAGTTTACCTTTTACTTTTCTTTTTTTTAAGAGTTGGGATCTGACTGTGTCACCCCGGCTGGAATGCAGTGGCATCATCATAGCTCACTGTAGCCTCCAATTCTCAGGTTCAAATGACCCTCCCTTCTGCCTCAGCCTCCTGAATAGCTGGGCCCACAGGTGCTTGTCACCACACCTGGTAGTTAAAACAAGAAAAAAAACAATGTAGAGATGAGGGTCTTGCTACATTGCCCAGGCTGGTACCACACAAGCAGTTTTCTCACTATCAGAACTTCTTTTTATACAATAAGCCAGTGCTTGTCATAAAGCAGGGCTGTTGCCTACGTCTGTGGCCACTCAGGTCCACTGTTGACACTGCCCATCTCCTTCTGCCTGTCTCCAGCCCTGACGTCCCTTTGACACTGTCTCTGCGTCTGCTCTGCTCTGCATTATTTTCTCTGTTCTCTCTTGTTTTGATCTTCCATTTTATCCTTTCAGGGATAGTATTCCTCCAAGATTGGTGGGATTGCCCTCACATCAAGAGCCCTTAGACATAGCATCCCTCTCTTTCCGTTTCTTCCCCACTTAACCACAAATATGCAAACGTAACGACACGCACAAAAATGCATGCATGCTCTCACACACAGACAATCTAACAATTGTTTCTGCAAGAATAGCACTAAAGGCTTTAAAAAAAATTCAGACACACATTCCTAACATACATGCATCATATAACATGCACAGAGCAGTCGGTGGGCAGTTTTTTAGTGCAGATAATACCTTTGCAACAGATGTAACCATTTGATTAACTGTAGGAAGTTATGCGAAACATTTGGGAAAAATTGTCTTTCCTGAAATTATTTTATAATTACCTTTTCGAATGTGTGCAGTTGTATTTTTAGACACTGAGAGTTTGAAGTGAAGTGGTCGAACATGCATGCCAATAATGTTATAATCTTTAAAATTAAATAAACAATGGAAATACCAACAATAATGTTTATATTCTGCAATATGTTGTTCTTAGCTGCTCAAGATTGTTCAGGGTCTACTTAATTTTAAAGGTAACAAACTTAAAATGCAATTGTCTGGCATTTGATAAATTCTAGCAAAAACAATTGTGCACGTTTTCTCAGTGTCTTTCAGAAGACTCAGATTACCAATTTAAGTAGATTCTGAGATCTGTCTATAAGCATGTGTTCTCTTCTGCGAGTGCAAGAGCAATATACATAAATTATTCCAACCACCCTGAGCTCTAAATCCAGATAAAAGTTTTAATTGAGGAGGTTTAAAAAAATAGCTCACCTTTAAAGTAGGAAAAAAACATATATTTTCTAGAAAGAAAATTAGGATAACTCCAATATTCTTCCTTTGAAGATAATAAGCAGGAATCAAAATCTATAAAGTTGCTTTCCTTCTTGTCTTTTAGTTGAAATTAGTTGTCATTCTTTTCATAATGTTTCTCTGTGTGATGAATTGATTAATTGATAGCAGAATCCAGCTCAAAATTTCTATGATCAGATATCCCCACTTTCTTTTCCAAAATTCTAAGTTGTGTATTCCACTGGTGATATTGACATATTTTATTATTCACAATTGGAAATTTTGTCCACACCCGGATTGGTCACCCTGATCAACGAAACGTCAACCCTTCTTTAAATGTCATGTGATTCCAGACCTCTCTTTAATAACCTAGCCAGTTTTAGTCCCGAAGACTCTGATGCTGGCTTGTTGTGTTACTCAGTGATTCATGTCTTACCAGTTTCACCTGCTGACTTCCAGTTCTTTGCAGCTGGTATTACTGGCTGAGGACCAACAGAGCTGGTATCAGAGCATCTGACATTGTATTTGCTACATCTTCATGTTTGTCATTGACAGAGTAACTCTAATTTTCTCTGCCACACCTAAAACATTGAAACTGGCTGCAGTCATAGCCCAAAAGTCTGGAAAATTCTCATAGTATTGTTTCATTAAACAAAAAGTTAAGAAAAATTAACTTTTACAACTCAGTTACGAAAGCATTACTAATAACTTTTTAGAAAATTCTTTACAGTACTAAGTAAGTGAAAAAGTCTGAAACCAAGTAAACTTAGTAAACCAAGTCTGAAAACTAATTGTTGGAATTTATAGAATTTACTGTTCATCATATCCATATACATGCCTAAATTATTCCTGAATATGTAATATTCCACAATGCATCTATTAGTCACACACTTACTTAAACAATACTTAAACAGTCTTGATACTGTATATATTCTGGGATATTTGCCTAAATCAGTAAGGTCTGTATGCTTATTTCCTATATTACAATATTAACTAATACCATATCTATCTTAGTATTAATAACAAATCTTATTGTTAGATAATGTGATCATGATTACATTTCCAAATATTTGAAGGACACTTAAGAAAATGGATTATTTTAGCTGAAACATTTCTTTTTTTTACTGAAACATTTTTATATTGTTTATAATATGTCACCTTTAGAGCTTTTTCCAGGGAGAAATTTGGCTAAAATATCTTGAGTTTTATGTTTATCCCCTTGGAAAAAATGATTTTATTCTGCTTTACTTCAAAACAAAATAACAGATTTACCCAAAGTTTGCCATAAATATCTTAGTATTATTTACATTAGTAGGAATTGAGAATTTCTATATCCAGAAAATATTTTTGTATCCATAAGTAAATAGCAAAATATATTTTTTCTTCTATTTATATGTAATTTTGTCTATCTATTTAAAAAGAATTTGCTTAAGAAATTTTAAAATTGTAAGCTTATTTCCCACAAGATAATGTTGAATAGAAATACAAGCAGAGTGCAAACACATGATTCACAACGTAAATTGTATAATTATAAGAAATTTCAACACTGTACAGGCATACCTTAGAATTACTGTGGGTTTGGTTCCAGACTATCTCAATAAAGCCAATATCAGAGTAAAGTGAGTCACATGAAATTTTTGGCTTCCCCATGCATATAAAAGTTATATTTACAGTGCTGCAATAGTCTTATGTCTTCCCAAAAAAGCACATACTTAATTCAACATACTTGATTAATACATGCTCACAATCACATGAGCCCTCAGCAAGTTGTCATCTCTTTGCTGCCTTGATATTGTGGCTGATGGCCGATCAGGGTAATGCTCACTGAAGGGTGGGGTGGCTCTGACAATTTCTTAAAACAAGCCAACAATGACGTTTGTCACATCCATTGATTCTTCCTTTGACAAAATATTTCTCTATAGCATGTGGTGCTGCTTGATAGCATTTTACCCACAATTCTCTCAAAATTGGAGTTAATCTTCTCAATCTCTGATGATGCTTTATCAGCTAAGTTGATGGAATATTCGAAAACCTCTGTTGCCATTTCAACAATGTTCATAGCATCTTCACCTGGAGTAGATTTCATCTTAGGAAGCCACTTTCTTTGCTCATTCATAAAAAAGCAACTCCTCATCTGTTCATGCTTTATCATGAGATTGCAGTAATTCAGTCACTTCTTCATATTTTACTTCTAATTCAAGCTCACTTGTTATTTCCATCACCTCTGTAGTGACTTTCTTCCCTGAAGACTTGAACCCCTCAAAGTCATCCAAGAAGTTCGGCGTCAACTTCAACTTCCAAACTCCTGTCAATGTTGATACTTTGACCTCCACCCATGAATCATAAATGTTCTTAATAACATGTGAAATGGTACATTCTTTTCAGAAGCTGTTCGATTTACCTTGCCCAGATCCATCAGAGGAATCACTATGTATGACAGCCATAGCTTATGAAATGTGTTTCTTAAATAATAAGACGTGACATTATAAATGACTCCTGACCCGTGGGCTACAGAACAGATGTTGTGTTCACAGACGTGAAAATAACTTCATCTCCTTGTCCATTTCCACCAGAGCTCTTGGTGACCAGGTACATTGTCAGTGAGCAGTAATATCTTAAAAGGAATCTTTTTCTAAGTAGTAGTTCCTAGTAACGGGCTAAAAATAGTAAA
This sequence comes from Cephalopachus bancanus, assembly GCA_027257055.1. Taxonomy (NCBI): domain Eukaryota; kingdom Metazoa; phylum Chordata; class Mammalia; order Primates; family Tarsiidae; genus Cephalopachus; species Cephalopachus bancanus. The sequence continues at coordinate 4,990,175 of JAPVLO010000026.1, forward strand.
CCATGCTGACGATAGGTGTGCTGTCATGCAGGCTGTGTTCTGTTTCCAGAGCACAGGCAGATTTAGCATCATTCTTAAGGGCCTCGGGATCTTAAGAATGGAAAATGAACACTGGCTTCCACTTAAAGTTACCAGCCGCATTTGTCCCTAACGAGAAAATCAGCCGGTCCTTTGAAGCCAGGCGTCGACTCTTCTCTAGATATGAAAGTCCTAAAAGGCATCTTCTTCCAACAGAGGCTGTTTCATCTACATTGAAAAGCTCTTGTTTAGAGCCGTGAGGAGGTCTTCCGGAGACCTTGCTGGCACTTCTCCACCAGCACTTACTGCCTCACCTTGAACATCTATGTGGTGGAGATGGCTCCTCTCCTTCACCCCCATGAACCAACCTCTGCTGGCTTTAGATCTTCTTCAACTCCCTCTCCTCTCTCAGTCTTCATGCAATTGAAGAGTCGGGGCCTAGCTCTGGGTTAGGCTTCGGCTTGAAGGAATGCTATTGCCAGTTTCCTCTTCTAGCAAGGTCACTCCATTTTTCCACATTAGCAATGCTGCCATTTCTCTTCCTTACCATTTGTGTATTCACCGGAGCAGCCTTTACAATTTCCTTCAGGAACTTTCCCTTTGCACCCCCACCATGGCTAACCATTTGGCGTGAACAAGGCCTGGCTTTCAGCTCATCTTTCTTTTTTTTTTTTTTGAACTGGAATCTCCCCTGTCACCCAGGCTGGAGTGCAGTGGCGCACACACGGCCACCATAGCCTCAACCTGCTGAGCTCAAGCGATCCCTCAGCCTTTCAAGTAGCTGTAATGACAGGCAAGAGCCACCATGTCTGGCTAATTTTTAAATTAAATTTATTTTATTTTATTTTATTTTATTTTGAGTTGGAGTCTCACTCTGTCGCCCAGACTGGAGTGCAGTGGCCGCTCTCGGCCACCGCAGCCTCGACCCACTGGGTTCCGGCGATCCTTCCACCTCAGCCTTCCAAGTAGCTGGAACTACAGGCACGTGCTACCACATCCGGCTAATTTTTTTTATTTATGGTAGAGATGAGGTCTCACCAAGTTGCCTAGGCGGGTCTCGAACCCACGGGTTCAGGCAATCCACTCACCTCAGCCTCCCAAGGCGCGGGATTATAGGCTGAGCCACTGAGCCCGGCTAATTTTTTAATTTATTGTAGAGACGAGATCTCGTCAAGTTGCCCAGGCTGGTCTCAAATTCCTGGGCTCAGGCAATCTTCTCCCCTCCACCTCCCACAGTGCTGAGATTACAGGCATGAGCCACCATGCCTGGCCAGCCCGTCTTTCAACTTGCCTTTGCCGCTAAGCTGAATCATTTCTAGCTTTTGATTTAAAGTGAGACACGGGCAACTCTTCCTTTCGCTTGAACACCTGGAGGACAGTGCAGGGTTATTCATTGTCCTAATTTCAATATTTTTGTGTCTCAGGGAATGGGGAGGCCTGAGGGGAGAAAGAGAGACAGGAGTGGCCAGTCGGTAGTACACCCAAAACATTTACATTTATCGATTAAGTCTACCATCTTATTAGGGTGTGGTACATAGTACCCCCACACAATTACAATAGTAATCAAATATCACTGATCACAGATCACCATAACAGATATCATAATGATGGGAAAGTTTGATACGTTGCAAGAATCACTGAAATGTGACACAGAGGCACAAAGTGAGCACCTGTTGTCGGGAAAAAACTGTCACCCATAGACTTGCCCCAACAGTAAAATACTCAGTATCTGTGAAGCACAATAAAGCAAACTGCAATAAAACAAGGTATGCCTGTACGTGTGTGTGTGTGTGTGTGTGTGTGTGTGTGTGTGTTTGTGTGCATTAGCAAGAGCAGTAGCATTAATAGTAAGAAGTAAGTTCACCACAATCTTATCAGTATTACTAATAGTTATCACTGTATGCTTGGATGTCAGGTGAATTTTAATTTTCTATAAAATTCATTTCTCATAGTATTAAGCTTGCCTATCATATTATAACTGCTTTTCTCATTAGAGTAAAAAAAATGTAAATATGGTTTTTAAAAATAATGTATGGGATAAAATTGTTCTGATGTGTAATTTTTGAGTATAGTATTAGGGTCTTACTTAACATCTGAAGTGTTTTTATAACTTACCGTTTTTATACATAGTCATTCCTCGACTTTTACAAAACAATGAATCTCTGCCTAGTACAGGTCAGCTATTAGACAGCTTGTATGCACAAGGAAACTGAGTCACAGAAAATACCAGTGACTGCTGTAACCAAACTCTAAATGAATCTGGGTTTGCAAGGGCCAAACTGAGGGAAAGACCCCTGGGCCACTTCACGGACTCACAAGTGGATTAAAAACATTCCTTGCATTTATTTTTTGTTTGTTTGTTTTATTTTTTGAGTTGGAGTTTCACTCTGTCACCCAGGCTGGAGTGCAGTGGCTGCTCCCGGCCACCGCAGCCTTGACCTGCTGTGCTGGGCTCCGGTGATCCTTCCGCCTCAGCCTTCCAAGTAGCCAGAATTAACAGGTATGTGCTACCACGCCTGGCTGATGTTTTTTTTTTTTCTTGTAGAGATGAGGTCTCGCCAAGTTGCCCAGGCGGGTCTCAAACCTGTGGGCTCAAGCCATCCACTCACGTCAGCCTCCCAAAGGCGCAGGATTACAGGCTGAGCCAGCGAGCCTGGCTTCCTTGCGTTTATATAAAGTAAATCCAACAATCTTATTCATCATGATTTTTCAATCCATCATTATAAATAAATAGAAAATTCCTCAGTACTCACTCACTTTGTTCACTCCGTATTTCAACACATCTTATTTACAACTGATGACCAGATACTGTACTCAGGGCTTTGGTTCAGAATTCCCTCTTATACCCGGCCTGCTCCACCAACCTCAGCGTACAGAGAGAGAAAAATTAATGTATTATAGAGATTATATTTAAACTAAGTTTAGAAGATTTACTTACCACTGTTGAACACATCAATACAGACGAGTAGGTTCCTTTGCCTCTGAACCACATGTCCAATGTCAAATCTATGCCTTAGAATATTCCAGCCAAAATTGCATGCTACTCTTATCTTTTAATTTTATGCTCTTTTAACACAACCGCTAGATATTGAGTATTTTACAGAAATTATATTTCTTTGGTTTTATCTGCACACTTACCAGTTCCCTTACTCCTTATTATTTTGCTTAAAAGACCCCTTCAGCACTATACTTCCTCACTCCAACCCTTACCTTTAAAGATTCCTTAAGCCCTCTTGTTGTGGAAGATGCATGCACTTTTCTTTTTATTGTATAGATCTTTTTGCCTCATCCTTGAAAAAATGATTTTGCTGGAAATACAGTTTGATGATTTTGTTAGACTGTTTTCTTGTTTTCCATTTTCACTGCTGAGTAATTTGCTAACTTTTGTGTGATGAGTCCTCCAATTCTGGCTGCTTTAAGATTTTGTGTGCAGTTTCACTACAAGATGTCTGGTGTGGGTTTCTATTTTTCTCATGACTAGAGAGATGGTGTACCTATAGCTTCATGCTTTTTATCACTTTTGGACAGAATCCAACACCTATTAATAATAAAAATGCTCAGAGAGAAACGGATAGAGGGACACTTCTTCAACTTTATAAAGAGTATCAGAGTACAGAGAGAAACAAATTAATGTGTTAGAAAGATGATATTTAAACTAAATTTAGAAGATTTACTCAAACCTCTATTGAACACATCAGTACAGACAAGTGGGTTCGAACCACTGTCTATGCCTAGGAACATTCCAACCAAAATTTTATGCTGCTCTTATCTAATTTTTAATTCTATGCTGTTTTTACACAACCATTAGATACTATGATGAGTATTTTACAGAAGCTACATTGCCACAAAAACCCTACAGTTAGCATCAGACTCAATGGTGAGACTCCAGAGGCTTTCCAGTCAAGATCAGGATGCCTCCTCTCACCAACATCATACTTGAAATCTTAGCTAATATCATTAGACAAGAAAAAGAAAGAAGAATATACTGATTGGGAAGGAAGAAATTAACACTTGTTTTGTCTATAAAAATATTGAGGAATCAACAACAAATTTTCCTGGACCTAATAAGCAATTATAGCAAGATTGCAAGACACAGGATTAATATGTAGAAGTCAGCTACTCTCCTATATAACAGCAATTAGCAAGTGGAATTTTAGATCAAAACACAATGCCATTCACGTTAGTACCAGAAAATAGGGACTACATAGTTATGAGCCTAGCAAAACGAGTACGGAAGCTGTATGTACATACGTCAAAAGAATGACAACACTGTTGAAAGAAATTGCGTACATAAATGAAGACTTACTTCAAGTTCATGGCTATGAAGACTGAATACTGTCGGGATGCTTGTTCTCTTCAGCTTGTTCTGTGAATTCAAGGCAGTCCCGATCAAAATTGTAGGAAGTTATTTTGTAGATATTGGCAAACCGATTTAAAGTTTGTATGGAAAGGCAAAAGACTGAGCATACAAATTCTTAAGGCAGCCAGATCTGAAGGAATCATCACACACAAAAGTTAGCAAAAGACTGAGCCAACATGTTATTGTAGGACCAAGTTGGAAGACTGGCACCATGCAACTTCACAACTAACTATAAAGCTACGGCAATCAAGGCAGTGCTGTATTGGGGAAAGGCTAGATACATGGGTCAATGAGACAGAATAGCCTGGAAATACAACTGCAGAAATGTGGCCAGCTAATATTCGACATAGGAGCAAAGGCAATATGGGGGAGAAAAAGATTTGTTGAAAAGATGTTTAAACAAATGGTGCTCGAAAAACTGGACATTCACATGAAAAGGAAATGAATCTAGACACAGGCCTTATATGACTAACAAAATTTACCTTTAAATGGATCACAGATATAGGAGGAAGGCTCCCCCCAAAGCAGAATTTATTTATAAAAAATTGTGTATTTATTCCTACATAGTTAAACTTGAGTCACCTTCAAAGTACTCTCCATTTGATGCAATACACCAATCGAGATGCATTGTCCTCAGCTCAGAACAGTTTTTGAACTTCTTCATTTTGATGCCTTTTAGTTCTGCTGCTGTTTTTGTTTCACCTCTTCCACACAGGCAAAACGCTTCCCTCTGAGGACTTTCGTCATCCAGGGAAACAAAAAAATAGTTGCTCTGGGTGAGACCAGGTGAAGAGAGAGGGTAGGACACTGGGGTCATGCTGTTTGGGGTCAAAAGCTGCTGAGCCCTCAGAGCGTGGGCAGGTTGTTTGTGTAACTCTCCCGTATAAAACGGGCAAACATGTTAAAAGAATCTCCAGAAAAAAATTCACTGACACCAAACGCAGCTTCTCCCAACAACGCTAGCTGGTACCCTGATGCCAGTGGGTTCCCAGAATACTCACCTGGTAGGGGAAGCCTGTACTACAAGGGGACCACTCTCCAGAACACATTTCCAGTTTGTTTGGGTCCCTCTTGTGTATGTAAAATGCAAAAGTATAATATTCCTTGAAAAAAAATCTAGATGATCTTGAGTTTGACAATGATTTTTTAAATGCGGCATCAGAGACAGAATTTATGAAAGAAAAAAATTGCTAAGCTGGATATCATTAAAATTAAAAAACAGTTTTAAAATGTCTGCTCTGAAAAAGACACTATCAAGAGAATGAAGAGACAAGCCACACCCTGGGAGAAGATAGTTGCAGAAAAACAAATCTGATAAAGGACTGTTATTCAAAATAGGTGAAGAATCCATAAAACTCAACAATAAGAGAACAGCCTGCTTGAGAAGTGGGATGAAAATCTTAACAGACAACTCACCAAGGAAGACATGTAGATGGGAAATAAGCGTACGAAAAGAAGCTCTACATCACATGTCATCAGAAATGCAAATGAAAACCACAGTGAGGTACCCCTACATACCTGGTAGAGTGTCCCCCACCCAGAATGCGGATAACACCAAATGCAGGAAGGGTTGTGGGCAAATAGGAACGCTCAGTCATTGCTGGTGGGAATGGAAAACTTAGCATCCTCTTACTATACGATCCAGCCACCACACTCTTGGTATTTATTCCAAAAAGCAGAAAGCTCACGTTCATGCAAAAGCCTGCACGTGAATGTTTAGAGCAGCCTTATTCATAACCACCAAAGGTTGATCTTCAGCAAGTGAATGGATACATAAAAGTGGTAATGCAGACAGTGGAACGATATTCAGCACTAAAGGAAGACGAGCTATCAAGCCATGAAAAGACACAAAAGAAATTTAAATGCGTATCACTGAGTGAAAGAAGCCAACTTCAAAAGGCTTCTAACTGCATGATTTCAATTGTATGAGATTCTAGAAAAGGCAAAAACCATGGAGACGGTAAAGAGAGCTGTGGTTGCCAGGGCTGGGGAGGGTGAGAGGGATGAGTAGGTGGAGCACCGAGGATTCTGAGGGCAGGAAATTACTCTGTGTGACACTGCGGGTGTGAATTCTTGCCGGTGTGTGTCTGTCCAGACTCGCAGAATGTGCAGAATCAAGAGTGAGCCCTAATGTACACTGGGAATTCCGGGTGACCATGACGCATCAGTGTGGGTTTGTCAGTTGTAACACATGCATCCCGTGGAAGGAATGTCGACCCAGGGGGAGGTCACGCTGGTGTGGGAACAAGGGTATGTGGGGTATCTCTGTGTCTTGACCTCAGTGTTGCTGGTAGCCTAAAACTGCTTGATCAGAACACAGTCTTAGAAAATACGAAAAAGCTATTCATAAAAGCCACCTTACTTGTGGTAGGCACCAGACTAAAGAGAAATTATGATTGTTGGTGTCGCTACAAAACAAACTGTCCAACATAAAAATATCTGCCAACAACCACAGGCTTTTTTTCCTTTTTTAATCAAAGGCTGTCTTTGGACTAAGAATTTCAATGTGGGAGGTATTTGCTTTCAACCTGTATTGCATCTAATAACTTTCTGCCATAGCAATGAATAAAGTATAATGCTAAGTCTTTTATTATTTTTATACTGGTATGGTAATAGGAAAATCTCCTAGTGATCCAGTGAAATTTGTATAGCTTTTCAAAAATTGAAGATTTAGACAAATTCACCACCGACTTTAATGACAAACGAAGGCCTAAAAGAGTTTCATTCTCCAAAGATGCCCGTGTGGCATCATTTCTCTAAGCATTGGCGTCACGTCCATTTGTTTTAAAATTATATTTTAAGTTAGCTCATTAGATAACACAGATGTTTAAAAATGAACTGTCTCTAAGTAAAGATTAAGACATGATATTAATACAGTCCATGTTAAATACTGTTTAGCTACCTTTATTGTAATGAGTTGCTTAATACTATGATCATGATACAGTGGCAATTTCTTAAATAATATTTACATATTTTTCCAGGAACAGTATTTGGTGCAAATGAAGATAATTCCTAAATTTATAAACCCGAGGCATTAATAAAAACAATTACTGTTTGCATTATGTTAAAAGATTCAAGATTATTTGAAAAGTTTATCAGCAATATTGGACTAAAAGCCATATTTTAAAGGGTACAAATAGTTCTTGTTAGTTAAATAAATTAATTATAACTCAAATAAAAAATAAGTATGTATTCCATCCTACAATATGGAGACTATGATAAAAAAGATAAACATTTAAGACCTTTCTAAGTGAAGACACAACTTTTTGGATTTTGGACCCTCTAGAACTTTACACAAGCCCTTTAAGACTTGATTTGTTTCTGTTTTTCTTGATGCCAGATGTGAAGATTTCTAGGTCCACATGCTAATCTATATCCAAAGGAATAGTGTGTCACCATGTTCCTAGGGGAAGCCCTGGGAGACGCCCTGGTTGCCCTACACTAGGCTACATGCCCACTTTTGGAAAGATTATGATGGTCAGAAGCCAAGAGTAGTTTCAAGAGCAGACTCAGATGTCCAAGATCCACAGGGATTCTGAAATATATGAACTCTTGGTTTAAAAAAAAGGTGGTGGATGGATACTGAGAAGCAGTTCATAACTGGCTACCACGCCAGAGATGAGAGCATAAATATTGAGTGCTTGAGGCTAAAGCTGCCCCACCTGGCTTGGAGTCTGGTTCTGCTGCTCACTGGTTGTGTGAGCTTGGATGGTGTTTTTAGGTTCCTTGAGTTCTGGTTTCCCCACCTTTGAAATAGAGAGAATAGCAATGATACCTGTCTCTTGGATTTGTGTAAAGGTTACTCGAGCCATCTATACACAGGCCTGAAGAGAGAGTGGATGGAATGTTTATTGGATCCCAGAGAAAGTCGCTGGGTGTGCAGGGCCGCCTGAGAGGGTCAGTGACCTTTAGTAGGCAGAGAATACCTAGCACAGCTTGAAGTTTGAAATTAAGAAGCAACAAAGTATAAATTTTGGCCAATCATGTCATGCAAATAGGTTAACCTAGGACCTTATCAGTCCCTGTACCAGATTATCTCTTAGCATCTCCACTGATTGTCCACCTGAGCTAACCACACCTGTTTATATCAACTAAACACTGTTGTTACTTAACACTTTACCAATTCAGGGAGCTGCTTCTCCCAAATTCTGTCCTCTGCCCCCGCCAACTATAGCTCTCGCTTCAGATATTCTTATTCTCAGAATTGTTCGCATCTTTCTGTCTTTGGCCATTTCTTTTTACTAAGAAGGCAGACTTTTGTGCTGCTAGTTTCAATCCCGATGGTATTCACTGATAGAAGTCAATGGTACCCTCACCACACCAAGAGAGATGGTGGGGTCTGGTGGGAAGAGTGTATTTGGGGAAGGGGGAGGTTTAGATATCTAGTCTGCTTTGTAACTGCTGTAAGAGCCCTGCCCAAAAGACACATGAAGTGGGCCATATGTGACATTTAAGAGGAACTCAATTGTAGTAGTATATTTAATATAGTAAAAACAGAATATTTCAAATATCAATATAAAAATTGTTAATATGGCATTTTACACTTTTTGTTCTCATCTTCAAGACACTTTGCATATTTTAAACGTATAGTGTCTCATCTGGTACTGGACATATTGCAGGTGTCAGTGTCCACCCATTGCTGGTGGCTGTTATGTTGGACAGTGGATGTCTGAAGTTACCTGATATGTCCAGGCTTGTTTTTTCATCTGTAAAATAATAATTAGAATTAGGTTTGGCAGCACATTTCAGAGACTCAGAGTAATAGTGGCAGACGAAAGGCAGAGATGTGTTTTCCTCTTTTGGAAGTGCCTGGACACATGAGGTTGAGTGTTAGTTGACTCTGTCCCACCAATGCCTCAGGAGCTGGCCTCTTCGAGCTCACAGTTGCTTCAGCTCGGTGGTCTGACCCTTGACATCATCATCTAAGATGGCAGTGTCTGTGCACGAAGTGCTGAGATAGAGAAAAGAAAGCACAGTAATGGGCCAAAGGCAAAAAAAAAAAAAGCCATCTTTCCAGAGCATTCCAGAAGCTGCTGCATATTGCTTCCACTGATATCCAACTGACATCTTTCTGACATCCCACCCATGTCCTACCTGTGTCCTTCCAATGTCCCTCCAATGTTTTCACTGATGTCCTACTGGCCAGCACTTAGTTCCATGAAATAAGTCCTTAGGGTGGTCAACCAACTGGTCACCTAAAACTGAGTTCTGTAATGGTGGGGGGGGGAAATACATATTGGAATCAAGAACAGCCCTACCTCAGGCTTTCTCTGAAGTTTCACTGTGGACTCAGGTTAATCACAAGATGTATATCCTGGTAGATATGCCCTCGGACGAGACTGTGAGAGGAACCCAGGGGTACCAACAACTTAGTATGTTGCTCTCTCCAGAAAAATTCATATTTAGATAGGGATTCAGGCATCAATTTGATTTGGTATGTTATGTTTGCAGTGCTTCCAGATTTTGAAGTGCCAGAGAAAGCTGATTTTCAGATGTCAGACTCATCTGGACCGCACACACATCATGCCCTCTTGCCGTGTAAGGGCTTCACTGTGCCTGTCCTGGGCTGTTCAGCAACATGTCATGAATCCCAGGGAAACTCCACACTACAATTTGGATGATTTTCTGGCTTCAGGAAAAAAAACAGTCATCAGTTCTATTCCAAGTTTTCAAGTTTGATCCTTCAAAACTGGCATTTGTTCACTCAAATGTATTAATTCTGTTTATTTTAGGTAGTTGCATTTCATACCCTTCCCATAAGCATTGTTCCGCCTCATATATATGTAATGTATATGTACTCATATAAAATGACGACATGTGTGTCTTACTGAGAAATGCCCTCTAACGTTCTTTCTTTGAAAACAACGTGATTAGGCCTTATGCGTATTACATAATCGCGGCTACGAAAAGGAAGTTATACTCTAGACAGACAGACCTTCCTTAAACTTTCATTTTGTGCTCAAATATGGCAAGTGTTTCGAGAGGTCAAAAAAGCCTTGTGATTGTGGAGCTTATCCACAGTTTCAGCATCACCTCCACGGGTTTCTTGATTTATTTTTCAGTGGTCGAGAGTCAACTGTCTGCTTCACGTGCTGAGTTGCTTTATAAATTATTAATGTTATCGCTGCCTGACTAAACGCTTCAATTCCTCAAAAAATTGTAATCATGCCAGCAATCCTGTCTCTCTGTTAGGCCCGCTTCCCTTTAGGAGCACTTTAGATTGAATTAAGTAACTTCTTAATGGTTTCGCTACAAATCCACCTCTTTGTTAACTCAATGAAAAATAATTCAGGAGGGAAATGCAAACAACATAGACAATGGCCCCGTTAGGGCTTTCTCAAGGAAGCACATTCCGGAAGAACGAGACCGTAATAAAAGTCGTCTAGACTTTACTTCTCACTAATGAAGCTCTTACGTGTCACGTAGGTTCCTATGTGGAAAAGAAAAATCAAAAGGAGTGAACCTGTCTGCTTTCCCTGTCTTCTGCCTTCCTATATATCTATCAGTGGCTGTTTCTTTAGCCAGTAAGAAAGGGAGAGTAAGACACGAGAACGTGTGTGAAACAGAAAGCTATGGCTTCATTCACTAACCACACCCGCTCTTACCGTTGTGATGTTCTGCATTGTTTATGGCTCCTATTCGTTGGAGCTAGAATCGACATACTTTGAAACACTATTTTCCATTTAAGTTTGTGTCAAAGAATATATTGTGTGGTATCAGTCTCCAAAGTCCCCATATCCAACTTGCTGCATTGTGTCCATTGAGAGAGAACAGTACAATTAAATCGTTTTCTTACTGATGGAATTTCAAGTAGATCCTAATTTTTTATACGCTAATGCTGCAATGAATGTCTTCATCTTTTAAAAATATATATTAGTTTTTTTAAGATGGGGATTTTTTTATTTAAATGGAATACATATGTTTATGTATATTTAAATCTTGTTTTATATTATCAATTTATTTTTTATTTTCAAAATGTTGACAGTATTTGCAATGAGGCCTCACCGAGCAAAACTGAAACAAATTGAACAAATTATTTCCAAGGTTTACAAATTAATCAACAAAATGATAACATTGTGCTTATTGTTAAGGGCATATTTTTGCATTTTTGATTAAATTTTCTGCTTCTTAGTTGTGTTTTTGTTTTAAGATTTTGCATTTTCCCATCTATGGAACTTTTCACATTCTTATTATTAATGCACTACCTCTTCACATGTTGTATTGTGATAAAGAAAGTTATAGGCATTTGTCACACTATATTTTGATTGTGTTTTTTGTTATTTTGTATGTTTCTGAATATTCAAGTATTTTAGTTTTAAGCAATAGTTATGTCAGCTTTCTAAGTCTTTCTTAGTTTCACAACTAAGTCTAGCTCACTGGATATCCTTTCTGTCATTTGTATGGATAAAGGATGTACCTAATTTTTTTCTAAAATTGTCTCTAATTCTTGAACGAGTATTGCTATTCTGCAGAATAGATGACTTCATCTATTCATTTATCCATTAATTAGTCATTCTTTTTAATAAATATTTTTGAATGACTATTCCAAACTTTCTCTCCTTAGACAGTGAGAATCGTTTGTAGCTTGGAAACATTCCTAACTCCTCAGGTGAATTCTGCCCCGTTCCATCTGCCTTCCCAGCACCAGATGTAGCTGGCTGGGTATCCCAGGCAAGCCAACCCTACTGGACCATGTAAGAACTCAAAGCTATAATTTTCCTGACATTTACTTCTGTGTTTCTCCTGTTTCTGGCATGGGTCTGTCACAAGATCCTTGGTTCCCTGCCCCAAGATGAACTCAATATTCTTTTTGAGACAATATCTTTTCTTTTTTTTTTTTTTTATTTCCTAAGGGGAAATCAGAACAATTTCAAAAGAAGCCGAAAGCTAAATTTGATCAACGCCCACTCAGGACGCTGGAAGGTGATGATGACTTTGTGTAATCTCAGTCTGAACAGCTCTCTGACATTAGGACATATGCCTTTTCTCTCACTGTTATCTTGAAGGCCTATTAGGAAGCAAAGCATTTTAGAAGAATCGGAAGACAGTCTGAATGAGAAGGCTGTTTATCTGTGTTCATTTTCTTTGACCTCTGCTTTGCCTTTTGATATCAATTTAGTGAAAAGCACATCAGATTTCCTGATATCATCCTTTATTCATTTGAATCAGAGCTGATAAGAAAATAATCCACACACCCAAGTGCTCTTTCCAATTTCTTATACAAGATTCATTGCCTTGGACTTGCTTTTTTCTTCTATATCTCTGTTTATTGAAACATTCATTTAAGACTAATTATAGTTTGATTCCCAAGCATAGTCTCTGATATTAATAAAACTTACTTATACATGATAAGCAACAAAAATAGTATTGACGTTTAGGGTTATAATACAGCAGATTCTTCTAAGTACAAGAAAGTAATTAGGAAAAGCAATAGTATCCAGAACAGACAGGGAGAAATTCTCAGGACCTTGTGTATCAGCTGAAGGGGTTTCCCCAAGGGTGAAATCAGTCTCTTGGGGAAAGTTAAAGGCTTCCCAGATATGCAGTGGAACAATTTACAGGGCAGAAAAATCATCACTGTATCACAAATATATAAATATACTCACATATTAACATCTCAGTGACCCCCAAACCACCCAAATGCCTGCCAAATTCTCATTTTTTATTTTAGTTGAATGTTTAGAAAGCAGGGAATAGCAGTTCTAACATATACACAGCTTCCCAAGTGACATAATAATACTGTTTTTGTTTTAAGCAGTGGGGGAGAATCCCACAACCGTCTATACTTAATTTTTACTAAAATTGAACTTTCTCTGGTGATATTATTTGCCCTGTAGCATTTAAACTTACAGACACAACGAGTACACAAAATGCCTTATACATTTTTTGTGTCCCTATGAGTTCACTCCACATCCTACATTTGATAATAAAATATTTTGACATAGTATCTTATTAATAGGCTCTCAGTTGCTCCCAAATCACACTGGTGTTCGGTACCCAGGTTTAGGTCACTGGAAGTTGTGTACTCTCCACTCGCAAGCTATTTCTTACTCTGTTCTAGGCTATAAGTGTTTGTTTAACTACAGTAAAAGAAAAGAGAAAAAGCCCACTGTTTCCACGAGGGAAAGTAAAGAACTAAATTGGTAATCAATGAGTTCACACTGGTTAGTGTAATTAAATCAAAATTCAAAGTGAAGTTACTGTACTTCTGAATCAAACAGAGCAAGGCAAAGCTGGGGTATTGAATGGCCCACATATTCACTGAGTTTGTTTCATGCTGCATTGATTTCTTATGCACTGTATTTAATGGCTTCTCTTCTACTCATCTTGCTTAACTTTTGCTTCTAATTGAAAGAATACAGCAATATCATCGATCAGGAATTCATAATTTCCCCCATTTGCTTCAGATCTCTCTGAACAAAACACAACAAATGGCTAGCATATTCCAGCTCCTTCTCCCTGGAGGTAGCCAGTATGCTGACAGTTTTTTAAAAAAATTTTTTCATTGGTTTTAAACTGATTGGTTTTCTTCCAGAGAGTATGAACATAAAGTGTCCGTAGTTTTATTGTAATCATTTTCATAGGATAAAATTCTAGAAGTAAAATTACATGGTCAAAGTTTATTTAATGTTTTAAGCTCATAACAAATTGCCTTTCAGAAAAACTGAAGTTAGACTTCTAATGAGGGATTCTCCACTTTTTTTACTCTAAAAATTATTTTCCTGGTTCTACTTCTAAGCACGTATTAATATGAATAAGTGGTCTGCAGACATCATTGCTGACAGCAATGTAAGTTAAATGGATATGGTTTCAGAAGGACATAATCCAGGACTTACACACACCCAGATACGTATGAGTATCAATGATGTCCTCTTCTCCCTTCAAACTTTAGTCACAGATGACATTTGAAAGCAACTTCCATTTTTCTTTTCCCTTTAATTTTAATTGCTGGTGATCACGTGAGTCATTGTTTTTAACAGTTTGAAGCATTTTGTTTCAGGCAGAAGCAGAGTGTAAAAGCAGAACTCCAAGACCTCTTTACCACAATACAGCGATAGAGCCAAAGACCATTTGTACCCACGAAGGCTACTGAGATAAAAAGAAAAATGCCAGAAATAATAAATACATTCATAATGTGCAACCCTCTTTTAAAAAAATGAGATCAAATCAAACCAGAACAGAACTGACGTTGAGACAGGCGGCCACCCTGGCAAGAGTCACGTCACTGTGTCACTCGTAAATCTGGTTTAAGATCTGTTAAACTTTGTCAAGAGATTATAAACCTGTAGGCATACTAAGGAGAGATGAGCAGATGGACCACTTTTGTACTCTGGATAATAAATTATTTGTAAAACTTGAATGCTGACTGTATATCCTACTGTCAGGATGAATGTCCTTCTCTGAGTAATCTTTATTATGTTTGTATAGTTAGAATGCATTTGTTCACCCTTCCATAATTTCCAGAGAGTTTTGTTTTTCTCTTCCTGAAGACGTTATGAATCTTAAGGGAAAATATTCTTCAATATTTGAGTGATTTCATAGAAGTTGTTTAAAAATACTTTGTTCAGAGTCCAATTTGGGCCTCTACTTTTCTTGTTATAACTTTTCTTATTTAAAGATGACACTCAGATTCCAAATTTGGCCACGTCCACAAGTTTTAGGAGAAAAAGCCAATCTGAGTTTTGATAAAATATGATGTAATTTGGGCCTCCACTGCTCATGACACTTATCTAACTAAATTCCTAAGATTATCAGTAGCAGATGCTATTTAAGAGAGCTGATGTGTACAACCTACAGTTTCATTTTTGAGAAAATGAATGTATAAATTAAGCTTTGTACTATAGATGTTGTACTCTGAAAAAAAAAAGCATTTGAATCAAGGGATAACTTTTGTGCATATTTCAATGGTCTCCTTTTGGGAGACCAACTTTCCCATGTCTTTTTCACATTTTATTTATTTTTTTAATTGACACATAAAAATTACGTATATTTATGACATACAGCACGATGTCCCAGTGTATGTATATACATTGTGGAATGGCTAAATCAAACTAATTAATATATGCATTGCTTCATATACCTATCATGCTTTTGTGGCCAGAGTGCTTAAAATCTGCCCTCTTAACAGTTTCCAAGTGTACAACATACAGGTTGGGCATCTCGAATCAGAAAATCTGAAATCTTAAATGCTCCAAATCCGAAACTTTCTGAGCGCCAACGTGATGCCATGAGTGAAAAATTCAACACCCGACCTCACGCGATGGATGGGTCACAGTCAAAGCTGTCATACACAAAATTATTTAAAATGTTGTCTAAAATGACCCTCAGGCTATGTGTATAAGGCAGATATAAAACATAAATGAATTTCCTTTTGGAATTGTTCCATTCCCAAGATATCTCATTACGTCTATGCAGACATTCCAAAATCGAGAGAAATCTGCAATTTGAAACGCTTCTGGTCTCCAGCATTCTGGATAAGACATCCTCAGACTGTACTGTGGAGGACTGTGGTCACACGCTAGGCACTAGGGCTCTTGCATTCACTTCTTCCAACCGAAACCTCATGTCCTTGGACCAGCCTCTCCCCATGCCAGCCCCTGGCAACCACATTCTGCCCTCTTTGCGCCATGAACTTCCTGACTCCCCCTGCAGGTGAGATCACGTGGTGCCTGTCCTCGTCTTTCCTTAGGAACCCAGCTCCAGAGCAGTCATGGTGACTCTTGGAATAAGCCAGCGCTTTCAAGAGTGACTCTCCTACCCAGCTTCCCTCTGCTGCTCCTGTCTCAGATGCCAGCCATGCCCCGGCCTCTCGGGCTTCCCTCTCAGCATCCTAGCTGACTTCGTTGAAGGCTTTCCCTAACTCTCAGCTGAAGCGGAGAAGCACTTCTGGTCACTTCACTCTCAGATGGTTTCCAAAACATCTGCATGCTCTCAGGAAAGCATGGCCTGCTAGAGCCTGTCCCATGCCCATCTGTCCCTCACTCCCCAGCGTGGCGGGCACACTTCCTGCCCTGAATTTGTTCTAAAATGAATTGTAGCTCCTTTTTTTTCCTCCGAAATGTCCCACACCCTCTGGCCTCCTGTACCAGGCTGTTCTTGCTCTCTATGCTGACACTTCTCCCTTCTCCAATGTCAGTTTTTTTCCGGGATAATCCCACTCTTCCGTCACCGGCTCTGTAGTCCTGTCTACCAAGAGCTTTTCTCTGACTCTCTGAAAAAGTGCTTTGTCCTTCCTCTATGAAAACTTAATTTTGTCTGCTTCCCACACTGGAAGGTACACTCTATGAAGGCAAGATTCAAAACTATGTTGCTCCCTAATCTGTGGCTAACACAAAACTAAGCACAGACTATTTTTATGAATGATAAATCAAAAGAACACATCATTCACTTAAGATAGTTTGAAGGAGAAAAATCAGGTGGAGAAAGAGTTACTTGTTTTAAACAGAAACACGAGGTCCGTAAAAAGTTCCTGCGAACATACAGTAGAATATTATCATCCGAACCTCAGTGACTCAGAAACTATGATAATGCTAAGAGTCTTTGGCTGGCAATGAACTTTGTCCTCATTAAATAAGAACTTGCTAACACTCATATGCCTATAAAATTAGCAAGAAGCTGGTTAACATGATTAAGAAAGCAAACAGTTTCCAAATGCTGAAATTCACATTAGCTGCACAGTTGGTCTTAAGAGTAGAAAAGGAGTCTGTTAATTTTTGGCTTGATTCATGCTGAGAAAACTAGTTCTTCTGCCTTGATGCTTATTATCTGAAATAGTCATAACACATGATCTCAAATCATATCCTAATGCTAAACAAATAGATATATATCTATTTATATCTATTCTATGGCTACGGTTACTGTATATTCTGCTTAAATGCATATACTTTCACACATTCTATTATATAATGAAGAACGTTTTATGCCTTGTTTACTGTTATGTGCTATTGTCTCTCTCCTAAGCTTTGGAGACTTTCCTTTGGCATCTGGAATATTGGGGTGGTGAGCAGTGACTTTAGAAAAGGGCAAAGGTGACGGTACTAATTCCCCTGCTATTCTGTTCTGCGGTTATAAATATCTGACATTAGGCAGTCCATCAGGAGTTAGCGATTTCTTTTGGTTAGGGCTCATCTCATGAATGCAAAATGGTTATAAAACACAGAGCTTTGCTCTCAGGTGAGTTGAGGACTTACAGACCTGGATTCATGTTCTGCTCTTGACTATTACTGGACAAGGGCAAATTATTGTTACTAAAGCCATAGTTTCTACAGCTCAACATGTTTATAAGAATATATATCGGCCGGGCTTGGTGGCTCAGCCTGTAATCCCAGCACTTTGGGAAGCCGAGGAGAGTGGATTGCCTGAGCCCGCGGATTCAAGACCCACCCGGGCAACTTGGCAAGACCTTGTCTCTACAATAAATCAAAAAATCAGCCGAGGGTGGTAGCGCGTGCCTGTAGTTCTGGCTACTTGGAAGGCTGAGGCGGGTGGATCACCAGAGCCCAGCAGGTCGAGGCTGAGGTGACCAGGAGCGTGCTACTGCCCTCCAGCCTGGGTGACAGGTTGAGACTCCAACTCAAAAAAAAAAAAAAGGAATATCAATTGACTATGAGGGTAGGAAATTATGAATATAAAGTTATAAAGTGCATGGAATACAGTAGCTGTTTTTTAAGATGTTGTTACTCAGTGTTACCTTAGTTTTCATTCTTTTATCTTATTCACAATAGGACATGTGCTTGAGATATTTTGCAAAAGGTGAAAAAATACGCCCAAGATGTAGCATCTGAGACCTGTCCAGCTGGATAATATTTATGAAATGAATAAATGAGTGAATGTGGGGACACTGAGGTGGGTAGTGCTGTTGGGCGGGCAGTCTGTATAGCGGCGCCGGTGTCTGGGCAAGAAGGGGTTACAGGTCAGGACGTGGCGAGTGGGAAGGATGACTTGTTAGGTTTCTGTTGCCACGGTAGCCAATCATCACAACTTCTGGGGCTTAAACCAACATACATTTAGGATCTTGCAATTCGGTAGATCAGAAACTTGACAGTCACACGGCACTAGGAACAAGGTCTCCGTGGTTCTACGTTGCTATCTGGAGTATTAAGGGAAGAATCTGGTGTGGTTTTGTGTGTTGGGGGGTGGTGTTTTGGGTGTCGTTGCCTCTTCTTGCTTCCAGTGGCTCCACCCCTCCAGCTTCAGAGTCAGCACTGCAAGCCGTGTCCCTCCTGCACGGCCTCCCCTCTGCTTCTCTGCCCTCACCTCTCTCTCTGCGCACGGCTGGGAAAGGCCCTTTTCTTTTAAGGATTTGTGTGACTGAGTTAGGCCCATTTCGACAACTGGGAAAATCCAGCCATGTCAACATCCTTAGCCTTGACCCCACCCGGAAGTCCCTTCTTCCATAGAAGTTGCCGTCTCTCCAGGGTCCATGGTGAGGACGTGGACGTCTTCTTGTCCCTCCCACACGACCTCCCCTCTGCTTCTCTGTCCTCACCTCTCTCTCTCCTCTGCTCACGGCCAGGAAAGGTTCTTTGCTTTTAAGGATTTGTGTGACTTGGTTAGGTCCATCTGGACAACCGGGAAAATCCACCCATGCCAACATCCTTAGCCTTGATCCCACCCGGAAGTCCCTCTTTCCATAGAGGGTACTGTCTCTACAGGGTCCGGGGTGAGGATGTGGACATCTTGGGGAGGAGGCATCGCTCTTCCCACCACGGAGGCCTTTGTGGAGATATTTGGGAATGATAAGAACAAAAAGCCAGTATCACAGTTCGCCAGAATCCAAGTGCAATATTGATTAACAGCAGGTGATTTTAATTATTTAAATGCATTTGGTTTGGCAGGAACTTCATTAATCACTCCACGACTTGGTCTGCAACTGAAGAAAGGAAACAATTATCTCATAACTAATTAATTTTAATTTATACAGACTGTTCTTTATCCAGTTCTGCATTAATGAGATTTTAAGTTTGGAATTTCATTTTGAAATATTTTCTTCTCAATACTTGTTATTTCTATCTAGCCATTAGGTCACCCAGATGTGTTTTAAATCAGGGAAGCATGAACCCAAACTTCCTAACTTTATAAAAGTAAGGATAACGCTCCACTGGGGGAAATATTAAGCTATTGTTATGTAACAAACTGGGTAGAATTAGAGGAAAAGGCAAGGTACTTTCCTAGCCTAACTGTTGACATAACCGTGGTCCCTGCTGCTCAGTGTCTGTTTCTTTCTGGTTGATTTCCTCCTGTTGTAGCCGTCGTCTCTCTTCCCACCTTGCTTGTTTACGTCACAGGGCAGTGATGCTGGTTAACGTTCAGTGTGCTCCCACACGTGGACCATACCTCTCGGTTCTTACAGCAGCACCATCTAGCTACGGTATTTATATGATTATAAATCTTGATTTATTTTATGCAGAAGAAACGATCAAGAATAGAGATCTGCCCCGTATCGGCATTCGGTGTTTCTTGTAAGATTCCAAAGCCTCAGATTCCCCAAAAAATCATAGCATCTAAGTGTTTCACAACAAAGCATTTTGTATGCCATCTATGTTGCCAAATCCAGTTTTTTGGGACCTTTATCATCTTTAAGTGACTTAGTTAATTGCAGGTACTTTAAAATGAAAATTTTGAGGTCTTGTATTGAATTTAGTTCTTTTTTTGTGGGTTTCATCTACTGCTTGTTTAATTAGTACAAGTTGATCTCGTGTTTCAGTGACGTATAAAAGGTGTGTATTCATTAAGTAAAAAATGATTTGGTGGGGACAATAAAACTGGAAAAAGTTGTATGGCAGAGTAGACAGCTCAGAAGAAAGTCTAATAATTAGAAAACTGAGAAGGTATCATAAAACAATGGGGACGTTTAATAATAATATAATAAATGTTGATAGATTAGAGTTGTTTTATTTATTAGTGCTTTGTCTTTTACATTTATACATGTGTGTTTCTCTCACAACAATTCCTTTCCAAATGTACCATAGCCACATGCAAAAATTAAGAGGGTATAAAGAGAACAAAATATAAGTAAACATTGAATTTTAAGATTCTGGTAGGATTTTTTTTATCATAAAAATTCTGGTGATCACCAAGAAACAATGGGTAGTGTTAACCAAATAAATGATTTTGTATTAAATTAAATCAAGTAGGTTCCTATTTCTCGTAAATTAAAAAATAGAGTTGTTGTTGTTTGACAAATTTAAGAATCGCATGCAGACGTATCATCAGTGTGTAACTGACATGACCTTGCTTATAAATAGGTGCCTGGAAAACCAATGTCAGTGAGAATGGTCGAGGAGGGGCTTCCGAAAATCCACTGTTCCAATAAAAGCAATTCGAACACTGGAAAAAAATTGTTAGACTCACAATTTTCAGAACTATGTGTTAATCAAAGTCCTTCAAAAACTGAAGGAGTATTTCTTTAAAAAAAAAAAAGACTGAATTTCAGAAAGAACAAGCTTTGTGATTTCTGAGTAGTCCCATTTCCATCCCTCTTTACCAAGCAGGACAGTAACCTTGAAAGCCAACAGACACAAATCACAATCCCCATGAAAGCCAGCAGCCTTGTAGTCACTGGAGTGGGCAGAACAGGTTTGTAACTCACCAAAGACCCATCCCAGTGAACGGTCATGATCTGATCTGTTTGGTAGTTTCTGGAAACCTGCAACTACACAATTGTCCTTATTTGCCTTATCCCCAGGATATTCTGAAATAATCAGAGCCGAGGGTTTCACATCATATCTGCCTGAGGCAGTAATGATGGTTGGAACTAATGAGTTGATAAAACACTTAAACACTTAGAAGTAAAAACCGAGGTTTTGAGATGTCCACAGGGGGCTTTGGAAAGTTTCAGCCTCTTCCTGGACTTAGAAGGAATCTAACGGGCATGTTCGTATTCAGAACTTTGCACATGCCCAGGAAAAAACTATTAGCACCATAAGCTCTCACTCCTCCCTGACCTTAGACTCCATACACGCAAGAAGTGTGCAACAAAAAATGAGATGTGCAAAGAAATAAAAAGACGCAAAGACCCCCAAACAGGAAGAAAATCTGTCAGGAAACACTTTCCTTGGAAAAGGGCAGACACGGAACTAACTAAACGAATACTTTAAATCAGCTGTTTTGAGTATGTTAAAAGAACTAAAAGGAAATCACATGTAAATAACTAAAGAAAGGTAGGAAAATATACTCCACTAAAGAGAGAATATAAGTAATGAGAAGTAAATATAGAAAAGAACCAAATAGAAGTCTAGGAATTGAAAAGTAAAATAACTGAAAGGAAATTTTGCTAGAGGAGCTACAGAGAAGAGTTAATGTGGGAAACTAAGGAGTCAATAAAGATGAAGAGCGGTCCGGTGATATTTTCTCGTCTGAGCAACCGAAAAATAAAAAAAAGAATGAAGATAAATGCATACCAACATTATGTCTGATGGGCATCCCAAGAGAAGAATAGAGAAAGAAAATTACAGAGAGAATGTTTGAAGAAACAATGATGGAAAACTTCCAAATCTGAAGAAAAACATGAATCTTACCATCCAAGAAACTCAATAAACTTCATGTAATATCAACACAAAAATACATATACCTAGACATAAATCAAACTATTGAAATCCAATTACAAAGACAGATTCATGAAAGTAGCAAGAGAGTACCCTTTATCAGGTACAAGAATCTTTATTAATATTAATCACAATAATGAATATAGGCATAAATTTTGTGTCCATGAAAAATACAAACAGAAAAAAATAAAATAGATACATTGGACTTCACCAAAACGAGAAAATAAAAGTTATCCTTCTAAGGATACACCAAGAAACTGAAAAGACAAAGCACAGAGTGAGAAAAAATATTTCCAAATTATATTTCTGATAAGGGACTTGTATCCAGAATGTAAAAGTACTTATCACAAACAATAAAGGGAAAAATATTCCAGTTAGAAATGCTCAAAGGATTTGAATAGATATTTCTCCAATGAAGATATGCCAGTGCTCAATAAGCACATGCAAAGGTGCTCTATGGACATCATTGTTGTTAGGGAAATGTTCATCAAAACAGAGATACCACCTCACATGTATAAGTGCAGCTACAATAAGAAAGAGGGACAATTAGATGTATTGGTAAAAAGATAAAGAAACTGGAACCTCCCTGTATTGCTGGTGAGAATGTAAAATTGTACTACCGCTCTAGAAAACAATGTGTCAGTTCCTTAATTTGTTAACCACAGAGTTACCATGTGACCTAGAAATCCCACTCCTCGTTACATACCCACAAGAATTGAAATCATAGATCTACATAAAAATGTGTACGTGAATATTCCTGGCAGCATTATTCGTAATATGTGAAAATTGGAAACAACCTAAATGGATATCATCTTATAAATAGATAAACATCATATGGTCTGTTCAAACAATGGAATATTATTCTGTTATGAAAAGGAATGAAGTGCTGATTTATGCTACAACGTGGATGAATCTTGAAACTGTCCCACGTGAAAGTGGAATGCCGTGTGCAGCCATGTATTGTGAGATGCCATTTACAGGAAATGTTCAGAACAGGCACATAGAGAGAGGATATATAGGAGGGGTGGCCAGGAGTTGGGGACGAGGGGAAACTGAAAGTGACTGCTGGTGGGTGTGAAGTTTCCTTTTCTGCTGATAAAAATGTTTTAACATTAGATCAAGCCTTGACCATGTAACTTTGTGAATACATGAAAATGCCTGAGTTGTAAAATTGACAGGCAAAGGGTTATCCTATGCCTGTCTTAAAATAATATTTTAGTTGTCAGCCTGACTTCACACATACTGGATCTCATTTTTGCATTCTGAAATTACTAGGGTTAAAATCTTGGAGCAGGCTGGGCTCAGTGGCTCAGCCTGTAATCCTGCGCTTTGGGAGGCCGAGGTGAGTGAATTGCCTGAGCCCGCGGATTCAAGACCCACCTGGGCAACTTGGCGAGACCTCATCTCTACAATAAATCAAGAATTAGCCGGGCGTGGTAGCGCGCGCCTGTAGTTCCAGCTCCTTGGAAGGCTGAGGCAGAAGGATCGCCAGAGCCCAGCAGGTCGAGGCTGCGGTGGCTGGGAACGGCCACTGAACTCCAGTCTGGGCGACTGAGTGAGACTCCAACTCAAAAAAAAACAAAACAAAACTCTTGGAGCAGATTGTTCCAATGTCATAAAGTAAGAAATCCTCAAATGTATTTTCTAAATAATCTATTTATTATGTTGGAATTTTATCTCGTGAGAGAGAGAGAGAGGAGGAGGGAAAGCATTGGGCACAGGGTAAATTTGCCAAATTCTATTAGTTCTCACATGAATAACAAGCACATTTCGCATTGAATTTGGAGACATTAGGTTGTCGTGTTTTGTCCACTTGAATTGCAAGAGTGTGCGGGCTTACCAATGATAAGAAAAATAAAGTGTATTAAATCATGCCTTCATGTTAAGTCAATAGACAAAAATACAGGAGACAGGACCACAGGGAATTTTTTTTCTACTAAGGCTGATATGGTTTAAAATATGTATGCATAAAACTATTACCATATCCTACATATGTCTTTTATATTTGTGCATGTTTTGAATGAGAGCATAACTTCAGCTCTTAATTTTTTAACTCATTTCCTTCGAGATTCCCATACTGTGATAATTTAAAGCCACTCTGGGCTTAGAACTAGATGACTTGTTTCCTTTGCCAGCTCTTTTATTGGCTAACTTCATAAACATTCTGAAGTGATCTCTACATTCTTTAAAAACCTAAAAAAACATTTTTTTAATGTAAAACATACAGTTATGCCGAGGTAAGGACAATTTAATTAAACATTTAAAATAGCTAGTTCTATTTTTCTTCTTTTTTTTAGTTAGAATCATTTACTATAATCTTCCCATACACTTATACACTTTGGGGTGTGTGTGTGTGTGTGTGTGTGTGTGTGTGTGTGTGTGTGTTTATGAACCAGGACACACTCTTTGAGGAAGATACTTGTCTTAAATTGACAAGTAGACATTGGAAATAATAAGAATGGAGTATTCTATATAAAAAGTTCATTTTTCCCACTTTGACTATTGTTAGATGGATCTGATAATATGGTGCTAGAAGTCCCTAGCAGAGTGATGTCCATAACCTGTTTTTATCAATGTTCACTTCCTACAAGCCATTTCTTGGTGAAATTAGTCAGGCAGGTTAAAATCCGTCATGCTGGGAATTGGAGAAATGCCTGTGATTTTATTGAATGTTAGACAATGTCATGTATGTTTCGTGTTAGGCAGGCACTGATCTCTTTCAAAGGCTGCACCTTTCATTTTTAAAATTCCAGACAGTATAGGAATTACGCCAAATTTTAAGCTAAAAATTCTCGTGATTAGGGGATGAGAATTAGGATGTTGGATTTTTTTCCCATAGAAAATTAGTTTCTGAATAAAGAGTGATATTATTTATTATAGATGCCCTTTAGGAATTTGTCTGCTTAATTGAAGATATAGTATTCGTTGTTTTTTAATTTATTTTGGCTAGAAACTCAAACAGAATATTCAATGCCTGGGGCAGAGATTCAGTTTAAAAGAAGAAAATTACATTTTCCTTGATCGGTCTATGTTCTGTTAAATGCTTAGAATATGAAATCCCCTAAGTCTGAATTTTAAAATAATGTTAGGATAAAAATGATTCACATGTGCAGCAACGATGTAATGAAAGAATACACTATTGACATTTTAGTTCCAGCAGACACACAAACATAATTAAATAATACTTCATAATGTTACATAATGTTCTTGATGATGTTGACAGCTAATCTTATTATTTTTAAATGATATCCGTAGTCTCTTTTGTTGTCTGTGAACAACACTATCCCTCCAAAAGTCTCCTTCAGCATTTTTGAAAGAGTCAAGAGGAAGCCCAGAACCCCAGAAATAGACCTCTGGGGTCTCCGGGCCTCCTCGACTACTGTGGAAGGGGTTTGGGTTCTAAACATGCACCTTTCCCTTGTCTCCCAACATCTCCCCGACTGTCTTCCTCGGGGCTGTCAAACCACCCTGATTCTGTTCCTGATCCTACTTGATGCCAGGTGACACTCAGATCCCATGTCCCCGTGTGCGTTTTATACTGTGAATGCCATCCAGCTCCGTCTTTTCCTACTCTGACTTGTCTCCCACTCTGGATTCCTTTCACAGTGGCCTCTGCCACTTACCGCCCAAGAGCTCCTATATTCTCATATCCTCACTTGCCTCTCTGAAAGCTCATTTCATTTTCCAGCGACGGTCAGAATCTGGGCTCTCCCTGTATTTGAACATCTCCTCCGAAGGCATTGCAATGGGCTGTGTCTGCTTTCTGGCCATACCCCTCGGGTCACAGAGCTCGGAGACGGGGTAGGCATCCCTCTTCCCGTTCCTTGGTGTTATTGAGGCCATCCCACCCATGTCTTTGAGTCGCACCGCTCCTATGGCTACCATTTCTTTATCATTCTCCGTCAGTCCTCCTCTGTTCTTGTAGCATGTAGCACACGCTCCATATGGGTCTTTTCTCTGCTACCCATCTTGAAGCGATTTAGTGTCCACATGAATAAGGATTCCTCTAATACACTGGGCTCTTCATGTCTGGAATTCATTTTCTCCACGTATCTTGCTTGTGTTGCACTTGGAGCCCTATTTTCCAGGCATGACCCATACCTAATTCTTCAACAATCTCAACATCAAGCATCTCACTCTCTGACCACCATTTCTGTTATTTCCATTTTACTTCCCCTGGCATCTGAACTTCATAGATTCAGTGTGTGTGTGTGTGTGTGTGTGTGTGTGTGTGTGTGATGTTAGGATAGTTTGCTTGAATTTATGTAACTTTTACTTGTGAAATTCTTTGAGGCTAAAAAAGGTGTTCATTCAAGAAAATATTATTGTTTGTTTCTGCCATTTATCTATTAGAATTAACAGTTCAGAAAGGCTTTAAATCAACTTATAAGCTAGAAATTTTTCTTGCTATCTTGCTATTGTTCATTTGGGTTACAGACATTTATGATAGCATCTTATGGCTTGTGATAATAGAATCCCAATATGTTTCTTCCTTCATTCAATTCTAAGTTTGAAGAAGAAATTTTCCCTTAGCTCTCTTGAAAGGTAGGGGAATATTTCCAAATCACTCTTATGCGTAAAGTGATCTTCACAATCCAGCTTTTATGAAGCTTTTTCTTTAAAAAAAAATTTAAACTTTGGTGGATCTTAGAGTTACTCTAGTTACCCCCAGATCAGTAGTTTAAACTTGGAAACCAAAGTCAAGTTCATGAATTTCAGAAAAAGCTCTCAATGCAAAAACTAAATTAATTGTTAGTGTTGTTGCTGTTTTCATCCTTGGGGTGTCTCGTGTTCTCTTCATTTATTGGCTTAGTTTTACTTTCTGAGTCTTTTGTCTTGTTACTTCTGTCTTATATTGTTATGTTTTTATAAATTTATTTTTGTATTTCTAATACTCTTTGATTATTACATTTCAGTGCTATGTTGAATGCTGCAAACACATTGTTGTTGTATTTTTCTAGCGAATACATGTATATAACATACCTCTGAGTCCCATCTCTACCCTGGATTCTAGATTGATTGCTATTAAAATTGCCATTCATAATTACTATTTGTAAGCATTCATCTCATGGGTATTATCCATCCTTTATTTTGAAAGCTTCCTTATCGTTTTGTTTTATTTCTTTTAAAAAACCTACTCAGAGTATGTGTTGTTTACTACTGATTTAAAAAAGATATTTTATAAGAATCTTTAACATATTTGTAGTCATTTAATAACTAACGTATTTGATTTTTTTCAATACCAAATGTTTCCTATTCACCATCTACTTAATCTTACTTTTGCTAGATTGAGCTGCTCCTTAATAAATTTGTTGTTTTTGTTCAATTGTTTGTACCACTTAATACTGTTTAACCTAAAAAGTAACAAATATATATGTTTATTTCTGTATCAATTCAAGTAAAAGAAATCAATATCTGTAGCACGTGTCTCAGGGCACATTACATCACCTCTCACACTCCTCTCATATTTTACAACACTAACACCCAGGCAAGTAATCACCTCTCCTTAATTTATGAAAGTTATTTATCAAGGCACAGTGAATATGTCCTCATTCGCATGGTACTTTCACTAACTATTCTAAGGCTTAATCATTTCTTTCTTCCAAGTTTTACAATGTCACAAGTATCAGCAAAATTGGCTTGTCAATATTTGCTAAATTGTGTTTTACGTGGAAACCTGATTGTTAGCAATATCACATGATCTCTTTTATATATTTTTACCATGATGGCAATAACCATAATTGTATGTGTTACTAAGTTATCAAAAAATAGATTAGTTATGAGAGATCATAATTTAACTTTGCTAATTATTTTTTATCCTCAGTAGTCACAGAGAGTAATAAGTCTTTGGAAACTCTCTTGTGTGGTATATCACATAGAAACGCTACTATGGGTATCAGCCAGTGTGAGGAAAATGGAGTCAGTCAGGTGCCAGGTACAGTGGCTCACACCTGTAAACCCAACACTTTGGGAGACTGAGGCAGGAGAATCGCTTGAGCCCAGGAGTTCAGGAACAATATTATGGGTATCAACAGCCACTGTGTGGGAACACGTAATATGTTGTGCCCTTTAATAAACATTGCTAGAATTAACCAAGATATATGTGGTTTATCATATCGTTTACTTTATATACTCTAAATAAATCCTTTGTATGTTCAAAATAATGAAAAACAAATATCTTTACAGATAATCGTCACTGTTCATTTTTGAAAGTTTCTTCTTAAAATTTATTTAAAATATATTTTTAGAAAAATTATATGTGTTGGTATAATCATTAAATTGTTGAAATTTTAATAATATTGATTGCAAAATGAAAATAAAAACAGTAATTTCATAAGGAAATGAAATATCAGGTAAGTAAAAAGGAAAAACAAAATAAACTAGACAATTTAGAGACATATCTGGCTGTAAGTAGTAATACTAGTAAACTAATGTATTTATCATTAAAAAAAATTCTCATCCAAAGCCTGTTCATTGGGTTCACTTTAAAGCCCGCATCCATAATGTTTCGTCTTTCTAATACTATGCATGATGTGATTTTTTGTTATCAAGCAAAAACTAGCTGCTATGATAAGCAATAATAACACGATGACACGTCTTGATTCAAGTCCGTTGTGTGGCGCATACGGTTTTGCTGAGAGATTTACATGAATGCCTGTGTCTCTGAAATGAAAAGTCATCTGATGGTTGGCGAAATCATGAGGGTGGAAATGTGGCAGAAAAGCTACAGCAAAGTAAAGGCCTCGACAAATGATCAATGTGTTCACGCTTAATCAGTGTCTGTCCCCTGTGACGCGCATGTTAGAGATGCAACTGAGTGACTTCTACTGAGCTGTGACAGCAGTGATTTGGGTTAATGATCTATTTTTTTTTGGCCTATTTGCAATTATCCACGATTTTCCACCATTCCTTCACTTTTCATGGTGAAACATTTCCTTTCTTCTCTCTTTTTCTCTCTTTTTTTTTCTTTGAGCCAGGGCTTCCCTCTGTTGTCCATGTTGGAGTGCAGTGGCACAGTCACAACTTCCTGAGGTCCAGGTGATCCTTCTGCCTCAGCCTCCCGAGTAACTGGGACAGCAGGCGCATGCCAGGTTTCCCTAGGTTTCCAAGGCTGGTCTCAAGCTTCTGGGCTCAAACAGCCCTCCCGCCTCAGCCTCCCAAATTGCTGAGATTACAGGTATGAGCCACCAGGCTTGGCCGAAGCAGTCATCCTTTAAAGCATTCACAGTGAGCAAGGGCGTGCTGAGAAAACTATCAACAAACATTTTTGTCTTGTTTCTAGAAAAATCTCGCATCAATAGTGTGCCAAAGAGTGTGTGGCAGGTAGGAGCCGTGGTCTGAGGCCCTTGTGGGAGTGACCTGCCTTAGGTTAAAGCGATAAGGCAGTGTATTTTATATAAAAAATTCAATACAGTCATAAATCTGCCACAGGCCAGTGATTCTTTTTTTTTTTAATCTATATTTTTTATTTTAAAGGTGTGGGGTACAGTCAAGGATTAGGTATACAAACATTCATTGTGCAGGGACCCTTGTTGATGAGGTGGGTCCCCCTTGCCCAGGCAGTTTCCCACTACTGCGGATCCCACCACTCCACCGCCCCATGCCCCCACGGTTTCCCGCTACTGTCAATCCCTTTCTTACAATATTGCAATAGTTGTTCCAGGTCCCTTTATGAGTGAGAACATGTGATGCTCAGATCTTTGTTTCTGTGAGAGATCACTCAGTATTATAGACTCTAGTTCCATCCAGGTTGCTGTGAAATTCATGATTTTGTTCTTTTTTATGGCTGCGTAATGTAAATTTGTGTATATGTACCACATTTTTTAATCCAGTCCTCTTTTGATGGACAGCACAGTTGGCTCCATGATCTCGGTATTGTGAACAATGCTGCAATAAACATACGTGTGCAGGTATCTTTTTTATAGAGTGATTTGAGTTCTTCAGGGTATCAGGCCAGTGATTCTAAATGTCAGTGATAAGACACCCGTTCCTTCCGGGGAGGACTGCTGTCACTCTACCCCACACTGTCCCCGAAGTCCCACTGGACACCTCAGGGCTGGAGAGCTCAGCCCAGGAGAAGAACAGACTGATATCCTATTCAGCAAAACAGATCCTATTCAGCAAGTTACTTGTTAAATGGAGTTTGGTTTACATGCAGAAGAGAAAAACGTTAGATTTAGGCATTTTTTTGTTTCAGTTTTTACTTAAACCAGTTCAGATATCCTTAGCTAAAGCTGCTCACAATGTTAATCCATCTCATCGTCAATATCGCCATATACACTGATATATTTGAAAAGGGAGGCTCAGTACAACCAAGTATTAAAGTAAGAGAATACTTGAACTAACCTAAACATTCATCTGCCTATATTCATAAATTATGACATACCTGTAATATGGAATACTCTGTACAGTTAAAAAGAAATGAGGGAACCATAAAGCAACTCATGTAAAATAAACTCAGAGTTTATGAAGTAAATACATGCATATTATTCAAAATGCAGGAACCTTTCATAAATTAAGCCTTTCTCTACTGTTCCATATGGAAATAAAAAATATTCACTATCACACACACACCCAGTCCACAGCAACTGTTCTGAAAGTATCATTTCGAAATGTTCACAGTTGTTAATGAGAGCAGGCACTATAATTTGTGGGATTTCGGTGAAATAAAACTTCAACTGTATTTACTATGTGTCCATATCAGTGTTCATAGTCTACCGGGAGAATATTTTCAGGCATTATTTGTGTAGTTTATAGAAATGAAAATTTTTTAAAAAGTCTTTTAAAATAGTCTCTTCCAATGGTTCCAATGGTTCATGGTGTTCATTTTGAGACTTTCCTGTCTTATAAAACAGTGTGGAGCGAAATAGACGGGGTTGCATTACAAATGATCACCAGCACAGTTGGTTGCCTGGTGTTCAACGGCAGCTTTAAGGTCCCTCACACTGGCACTCAGGGGCACCTCCTCTAAAAACACTAAGTGCTCACACACTGCCCTCCATCGTGGTACCATGTCTACCAAGGGAGACCCCGTGTACTGGAAAGCCAATGCCTTTTGTAACATTAGCTAGTACTTCAGTGAAATCAAAGACACTGCTGCCAAGATACTTCACATGTAAGATTTTCCTTTGTGAATTTCGAAGGAATTCTGAAATGTCTGAGGAATTTCTGTGTAAAACAGGAATTGGAGATTTTTTATTTGCCCATCTGATCAATGTTTAATAAGTAGTGCGAGTATTCCTTGAAGTATCTTCATTTTTTAAAAAAAATAATTGCGTGTCACACTTTATCTATTAGAAAAGTTGAAGAACGTGTCAGATTACAGGGAGACCTACTTTAGTAACTATAATAAATGCTTATCGATGTCATAGTAATGACGCTAGCATGGATTAGGACTCTGGTTGTGTGCAACATTGCAGAGATTTGCACTCTGAGCTCACCCTATCCCTCAGCCCTGTGCGCTACGTAGGGCCTTGATGTCCTTGATACGGATGGAAGCCGACAGCTTGAGGATGTTGTCACCCATCCACTGTGAAGTGACCAATAACTGACAGAGCCAGACTTTCAACCTGGAGTGCATCTCTAGAACGTTCTCTCTGAACCCTAACATTACACTGTCTCCATAGAAAAAATATCAAGAGCTAGCATTCATTGGGTACTCGGTATGAATAAGTTGTGTTTTAAATAAGTTTTATATATAACTCTTGTTTATTTCCATATAACAAATCGCCAAAAAAAAGTAGCAGCTTGACAAAACAGATATTTATCACTTCAGTGTTTCCATGGCTCAGGCATCTGGTGTGACTGAGCTAGGTCTTCTCCTTGGGCTCTCGGGGGCAGCGTGAAGGTGTGGGCTTGGCTGTCTTCACATCTCTGGACTCCACTGGGGATAGACAATTCTCAAGGTTACACACTTGACTGGCAACTCACTGTCTTAGTGGTGGAGGACTGAAGCCAGGCTTTTTGTTGGCTGTCCTTGGCTTCTCCAGGCCAGCCACAGAAGCCAGTGTCCGTCCCGTGGCATGTGGTGTTCTTAACTCGGCTTCTGACTTCATTGAGCCAGCAAGGGAGGTGTCTGTGGGTCAGCTAGCAAGACTGTCTTATGTACCTAGTGTAGTCCTAAGAGTGGCATCCTCTCACTTTGACATACAGTAGAGCCGATTGTGTTAGTTGGGTACCCGGGCTAACTTTGTTGGTCTTATGAGCAAGTTGGACTTACACCTGTGCTCTTAGAATGGAACTCATTCAGTGTAGAGGAATTACTGTGTTATATTGTACAGGAACAAGTCAGTCTTGGTCACATGCGAGAAAGGGGATTTCACCCAGGTTTTAACACCCAGAGTGTAGAGTCATGGGAGTGTCACCTTGGAGCCCCTCTATCCCATCTGCCCTCTGGACCAAGTGATCAACATCTCTTTCATTTCAACACATATCCACCTGTGAGTCTCAGCCCATTGCAGCGTTCATTCAGAGTCTAACATCTCAACACCCAAGTCAGGTCTAGGTGTGGATGAGGTCCTTCGGGTGTGGCTCCATTTGATTTGTGGCGGACAGGGGCCAAGTAGCTCTGAATCATCCTCATCCTCACCTCTTGGCGTTGGTGTGCTGTGGCGTCACCCTCTGCCCCCTTGAGTGTGAGCAGGACTGCACCTTGCTTCTAAACAAAGAACTCCTGCAACGGTGGTGAGATATTGCTATCAAGATTCCACAGTAGGATATCAGATCCTTTCTTGCAGGCAGATTTGCTCTAGAGACCCTCTCTCACTTGTTTGCTATGTTGTGAGACCCTATGGCAAGGAGGTGAGCCCAGGTTTCAACAGCAACATCCAAACACTGGCTGCGGGTGAGCCCCAGAATTTAGCCAGCAGGAATCCAGAGTCTTCAGTCACACAACCACAAGAAAATGAGTTCTGCTGACAACCTGGGTAAACCGTGAAGCAGATTCTTTCTCAGCTGGGACTCTAAGTGAAAATGCAGCCTGCAGACATCTTGATCATTGCCTCGTGAGGCCCTTAGAAGATGCAGGTGACCCATCCCTGGGCTCCTAGCCCATGGAGATGTGTGAGATAACACCATGTTTGTCTGAACCTGCTGAATCTGCACTACACAACAATGGACAATGAAGAAGCGTATTGGCGTTCTCTCAATGACCCCGGGAAATGAGAAAGGGTAATTTCTGTTTTATATTTGCAATAACAAACTTACATGAAAAATGAAGCTGCTTCCCCAAAGTCACCTAGGCAGTCATGACAAAATGGAATTTTGTCACCAGCCACAACGTTTGTGACTAAGGTCTCATATAAACAACAACAACAACAACAAAAGAAACAGACTAACGAGAAAAACGTACACATTTATTTAGTGACTATTATGTGATGCAGGAACATTCATGAGAGAATGAAGATGCTACAAAAGCAGGAAATCTGCATTTTTTATGGACAGTTGTGCAGGGGTAGGATCCAGGGACAAAGGGTTTAACCTGCTGGTAATTGACTGGGATGGCATGTCTTGACCCTGGGTAAAAGCTCCTTAGACTAGCTTTGAAATTTGCATTCTACACAAGCATTTTTTTTTTGAAGTCTCTTAAACGTCAAAAGAAGATTTGGTAAATATTTTCTATAGATTGACATCTGGCACCTGTGACTCCAGTTGGTGACGCTTAAACATGTTTTTCCCCCATTTTCTCAGCAGTCAAGAGGAGTGATTTTAAGAAATGAATTCCAAGTTCTTTGCCCTCTGTCTGTCGGAACCCTCTCTGTTGGTGCTGATTATTCACATATAGATTATTCAAATCACCTCAGTGTTTTTCTTTTCCCTCCAGCTACCTGCCGTTTTGTCACTTGCCTTCTCCCTTGGAAGCTGTCCAAGTACATGGCGAGAGGGGAAACTCGAGCTGATCTTAATAGCAGCTCTTGTAAATGCGGACGTGAGGGAGGAGTGAGCAACTCTTGTCTGACATCTTTATCATCTGTGAGTTTCAGTTATCCATAGGATCTCATCCCTCCATTAGACTGACATCGAGAGTTGCATTCAACAAATCTCGGCGAAACTCTTGCGTTCTTTAACATTTAACACGAAGCTCATGCAGTCCTAAGTATGTAAAATTTCCAAGCAGGGGCAAGCATATAAATCAAAGAAAACAATCATTTTCTCTTGTCCCATCCCAGTGCCCGTGGGATGCACGGACTCATACACACACACACGCTGTGGTATTCTAATGGCCACATGCACTTTAATGTTTTTCCACCACCACTTGGAATTTTGGCCAAGCTTGAGATCATTAAACAGTTGTAATGATAGCAACAGAGCACCATGCTCAGCCAGAGGCAAGCTTGATTGGAATTAAAATGCCATTTCCATCTTTTGTTCTGCAATTTTCAGCAGGAGTACATTAAAGAATATTATCATATCCAACTTATATAAACACTGGATCTGTGTGTAAGGATTATTAGTTTTTTCCAACTAAAAACTGTCTTGATTGAAGACTGTTTCTTCTTTTCATATAAATTGATTGATCTATTGATACATAAATAAAAGTGTATTTTGTTGCGATTTCAAAATGCAATGCAAAAGTTTTATCTGTACAAAGAATATAAAATATTTAAATCACTCTTCAGGAGAGGAAAAGTCACATATAGATAACAAGAACCTGCATTTCATTTTGTCCTGTGCTAAGACTATCTATCTATACTAAATAATAAAAGAATATGTTCAGATCTGATCCTCTCTGAAGAGGGTCTAGGAAGGATGGGAAAATGAAGCAACAGATTAAATAATACTTTTTACAAATCCCAGTGTAGTATGGTTATTTTTCATTTTTGTATTTCTCTATTTCCAAAAACTGTACCACAAACATATATCAATTTCCAAACCAAATAACCCTCAAAAAGGTTATTTTAAAAGGCAATGTGAAGGTCAAAGTGGATTGGCTGGCTTCATAATATTAATTGTCTACATAGAAGAATAGTCACGTGGTTGTTTCGGTGTTAAGTGCTTTACAGAAACATTACCTTGTTTCCAGCCTCCCAGTAACCTTATAATACTGTATTGATTTTCCAATGAGGAGACTAAGGCTTAAAAAGTAGTGTAAATAATCTGTAGCTCCCAGAGCTGTCTGTCTCAACTGCATTTTCTCAGTGACTTTGAATACTGTGTAGAAACTCTGGCTACCTATTATTTCATAAAATATCAATACTGGATTTTCAGGAAAGAAGTGGAGTATTGCTATGTGATTTTTGTTTGTTAGTGATTGAAAAGGTTGTCCAGAATCTTTGGTTTGCAAATGCTAATTCTGACTTCCTGTGAGGAAAATTTTAATTTGGTTGGTTTTAAAGGCTCTCCCTATAGGGAGAGTTAACAATAAGGAGAGGGTCTTGTATTTGTCTTTCTTTCAGCCTGAGTTTATGGTGATCCGGTCACTCGTGTTCAGCCCATGGAACTCAGTGGAATTGTCAGCAGTCCCTGAAGGGACTCTTCTTTGTTGATAAAACCATAATGTTCTTCACACATAAGAAATGAGGGTTCTGTTAGCATTAGACTCTGGCACGGGAGAGTGAATAAAAAGCCAAAAATACCCCAGACCAAGGAAACCTTTGACTGATACTTGCTCTTAAAAAAATAAATAACCAAACTTCCTACCTAATATAATTTCAAGAAACACAGCCTGTTCCTCCCGTTCTCTCCACACGCAGTCTCCCACACAGAACTTGGCCTCCCCATGGAAGGGGCCTCCTGGTCTAGAGATGGTGTCTGTGACTGCGCTTTAACCAAAACCCCCGAACTTACTTGTGTCGACACTGGCCACATTTGTGACACTCAAGGCCCGTCTTGCCTGTTACCTGTTAACCTGTTATTCTAACCATGTGCCTTACCTGTGTAAACCAGTTCCAGAACATCAGATCTCTCTCTCTCTCTCTCTCTCTCTCTCTCTCTCCATTTCTTTATGTACTGGTTAAGCCTAACCATGTTATACACACACACACACACACACACACACACACACACACACACACACACACACACAGACACACACAGATGAAGCATTCATGCGGTAGCCTCTAGCCAATGCTTGATGGATTTGGATGAATTACGACTGTGTGATTAAAATAACATCACTAATTGTTAAATCTGCCATTTAGCACAAATATGCGATAAGCCATCTAAAGGAGTTGTTGCAGGATACAACCAGTAAAAATGTCTCTGTGGGCTGGAAATAAGCCCTTCGTCTTCCTTCGCTCCAGAAAGTGACGGGCTTCCAGGCAGATTGGAGGACGGGGCGGGGGGAGACTGTTCCTTGATGTCGCCCGCCACGAGGCCCAGCAGCTGTGGCACCCGCTAATGAAGCATTTGGCCCGCATTTGGCACGGCCGCGCTGGAGAGGGTTCTCTTACAAAAGACCAGCTCTTTGATGAGTTCCACAGGCTCTCACTCTGAACTCCCCCGGAGGGGCATCGGCATGCTGTTGACTTTGACGGCGCACCTTCTGCATGGCACGGTGCCCTTCTCACAGACGGGCCCAGGTGCTGGCATGGCACTGAGAAAACCCTGTCACCATGTTCAAGTGTGAGGAACTGGATTGCTTTCCATAAGTGTCAGAGTGCGATTTGTGAAGCCACTTTATCCTTGTGAGCGATAATGGTCGGCCTCGTTCAGGATTTCAACAGGCAGCAGCTACAGACATTAGTAGTGAGACGTGTCCTTGTGTCCCTAAAATTTAAAGGGGGGCAGTAGAAGAATGTAATCATCCAAGGCTCCACTTTCTAGCTAAAAAATAGAAAGGGTTTCCGTTGAATCTGATGTTTATTCGGTGCGCTTTCGTTTCAAGATTAATTAGAATATGCACCTTCTATTAAATCAAACAGAAGAAAGGCAGGTACGGGATGAGCTATTGGGCATTGACTGCATCAGTGTTAAAATCCTGTCCCAAGGCAGAGGGAGATTCTTGCATTCGTATTGCTCGTGAAGACCGTCCATGCAACCGTCTTCTGAAATTGACGGGAGACATTGGGGTACTGCTTGGTGACGGGTGATGTGCTCCGCCGTGTCCCCGGGAGGGTGATGGTGTCACCGTGAGCCTTTTCCAGGAGCGCAGAAATGGGAAGGGGCCACTCGGTGGCCGCTGGCCTCCTGGGCCTGCCTGCTGTGCATTGTGGCGCTGTTGCCAGCTTCTCGGAAGGAAAACACAAGACAAATTAAGCCGCGTTAGGAACTCACAGGGTGAACAGTTGTTCTAGTGGCTTTCATACAAATGTCTAATTAATTCTTGGAGCAACCCAAATCATTCTTTTGTGATCTATGAATGAGGCTCTTAGCGAAAACCTGTGCAGAAGATGCCAAGTAAAAGGA
This sequence comes from Cephalopachus bancanus, assembly GCA_027257055.1. Lineage (NCBI taxonomy): Eukaryota > Metazoa > Chordata > Mammalia > Primates > Tarsiidae > Cephalopachus > Cephalopachus bancanus. The sequence goes on from JAPVLO010000026.1 coordinate 5,027,444, forward strand.
GCAGGGTTTCGTGATTAGCTGGCAGTTGTTGGGGCCTGCACAATTTAGTCCTTGTCCTCATTAATATTACATTAGTAAGCTAATGAAACATTTGGGTGAATACATTATGAGTAATAAAGGCATTAATTTTATTTTTCTGAACCCTCAATTATGCTAATTGGCATCTGTTATTGTTTACTGTGTATATTTGTCTATGAAAATTAAGAACAAATATAGGAGACACAGATTATTTTAAATGCTGCCAAAACGATGCATTTCAGTGCTTTGCTGCTTTTTTTGTAGTTTTGAAATTGTGGCCAACTTAAGAAACTTAGCCATATTAAAATCACATTTCTATTTAAGTTCAAATTTGTTTTGTTTCTAAATGTATTTTGGTTGAGTCACTACTAACCATAAATTTCAGTTGAAAGTAAACTTCATTGTTTTATATTCAATTCAGTGCAACATAAGTAGTACACATGTCGGTTGTTTCTAAGCATATATTGTTGGATTTTTCAAAGTGGGTAGTTGGGTATTTTATAAATTATCCTATTTCTTGATAGTCAGTGGGAGAGTTTAGAGAAAGAGACTCCCTCGTAAATTTTATCAGAGATCCTTACAGGGTAGGCGTTGTTTTCTCTGTGTTTGTCTTACTCTCTTACAGCTGAAACACCTCTGTCAATGCAGATTTCTATTTTAAAGAGAGTTCGTTTCTACGATTTCCTTGACTTCCTTTTAATATTCCATTCACAGGCATAACCAGTGCAGAGACTTTGGATTTAGGCTTTTCTTCGGAAATAATGAATGCAATTAATCGCCTGTCTCTCAGTGAGCCTGGGCTACAGGTAGTAAGTCTTAAAGGTTGTGTCTCATTTCTACAGCTGTCAATATGTTGACTATTTCAACTCCACATACCTGTTTCACTGTTAATTAGGAGTCAGCTCTTAATATACGTGCACAGGATATAAAATAAAGCCCAGATAGCTAATTAAATGATCTGGGTGAGGGAGCTGGCTGTCAATACGAAACCAGTTACTCAAAGCAGTTATGTTAGTTCCTCCTGCCTCGTCTTCCTGGTGAGCTGTAGAATCAGGATAGTGGAAAGTATGGCGGTAAAGTGCTGTCCAAACCTGCTCCAGGGACTTGGACCCTGAGTGATTTTCCAGCATCTCTATGGCCTGTTTGTCTGTTCTTTCTGTGTCTCTGACCGGGCTAAGTGGCTGGATGTGGGACTCTGTCCCAATTCTTTCCAAATTCCTCCAGTGGGAATGCTGAGTCCTGTATTTGTTCTTACTCGTCTTAAGTCTCAAGAACATCAGTGTTGGCCTTGTTAAGTGAATATGTGCTATACACGCTTTTTGCTTTTAACAAAAAACAGAGACCCACAGATCGCTTTGGTGACTTAGCTGTGTTTGACCAACTCATTCGTGGAGTCCATGAAGTTGTCCACGATGAGGGTGCTAAAGTTTAGAGTAGAGCTGGTAGACCGTTTGGGATGATGCCATGAGTCAACGGTCAACAGTTATACTTGTCCAAATTACAGTTGTTGGTGGTGTTTTGTTGTATGGATAGAATTTTTTTGCTTAAGATGCTACTGACCAGCCTCATTTGAAGGACTACTAACCACAGTTCCCAGCAGGTTTAAATCTATTTTATGTACTTAACTGAAGTATAAAAGCCCACATTTGTGAAAGTTTTCTAAACAGCTGAGTGTGACCTGTGCGTTTTTCTTAGATTACTTGGCAATAATAAATCACACATTATGAAAATATCCTGTAACTTATTAATAGCATCTCTGTGGATAAAAGGTGGGCTTTTATCCTTCCCGACAAGCAACATTTCCAAAACTTTTTATTCTAACTGCTACCCCCAAGTTTGGTTATCTTCTTCAGTTTGTTTTTGCTCTACTATTGGCAATTTTTAAAAATTCTTGGATAAATAAAACTATAACCTAAAATGCATTCCCTTTGAGCACTTCATATTCTGAGATTTCTCTATTCTAAATTCTGCCCAGTGTGTCAGAGGTAAAATGTACCAACCACAAATGCCCGTGAACAAGATGAAAAAGAAACTTTTCTCCAACCTGTGCCCCATTCCCCTAAAACTGTCAAATGCCCTCTAAGTCAAATGGGGGAAATGCCAGTCGTGCGATGGTTGCTCAGCACTTTGGAATGTCATGGGACTAACTACGATTTTTGCTTTATCTCCCCCCAACCTTCCTCCCCTGGGGGCCGTAGGGATTAGAGTCTCTTCCCCACACGGGATGCCTTGCTTGATCGTTGTGCACACGCCTGGCAGTGAACGCCCACACACGAGGGTGAAGTGTGGCCTGTCGCTCCCAGGCTGCGGTTCTGCACAGCACGTGGCCGCCGGATTCCGTAGGCCGCGGTGACGCCACGGCGGGGATCGGGGTGTCGAACCCGGAGCAGGCGGTGAGTGGCGCTGCGGTGTTGAGGGCAATGCGGCCTCGCTGGGGGGCGGGAGCTTTCCGCTCCCTGGCAGCCGACAACGGCCGCCACTGCCCGGGTACCCACCACGGTGTCATCAGGCAGCACGTGCTGCGATCCTGCGGCCCCGCGACGCTCTCCGTGGCGCTGTCCCTTCTGTGTTTGCCGCTGGTCTTGGGCTGTGGATATCCTTCCTCCAGCCCCACTCGCACGTGCAGCAGAAATGCCCACGACTCCATGCACATGGTGAAGCTCAGGCTTTTCTGGTCTAAGTCTCTCTCTCTCTCTCTCTCTCTCTCTCTCTCTCTCTCTCTCTCTCTCTCTCTCTCTCTCGTGTGTTTGTAAATTGACTGCTTTGATTTCTTTGGGTTGCTTATTTCTGTGTTTGTTTGTGTTTGGTCTTTTATTTTGGAAACTGGTGTAGGGTATTGGTCTTTCCCTGGAGTGAAGGAATATTCTCTGATCCAAAACATGCTATTTATTCACTGAAAGAAAATTTTTAATAACTTCCAATGTATTCGACTTTTGAATAAATATAATTTAAAGGTTGCCTGGAATCTTTCCATATTTATTCTTTCACTGTTTGTTTGTTTTTTTTTTTCTTCACAGAGATTTCTTTCTAATCTAGTCGAGAAACTTAATATTAAGTTGACCAAAACGCTAACACATTTGAAAAGGATGGTGATTGGCATGGGGAGCTGGCCTTGTTCACAGAAAAGACCATGTTTTCCGAACAGTAAAGCTGATGGTTACCTCAGCATTTAATTTCTTTGTTTTCTTTTATTTTTATTTTTTGAGTCAGGGTCTCACACTGTCACGCAGGCTGGAGTGCAGTGGCACGATCACAGCTCACCACAGCCGCCACCTCCTGGTCTCGGGCAATCCTCCTACCTCAGCTTCCCAAGTAGCTGGGACGACAGGTGTGAGCTACTGTACCTGGTCAAGCATTTAATTTTAAACAATAGCCTACACACAGAAAGCCAATTAAAAATATCTTTATAATAAAACTGACAGTAATGGAGACAATAAGGCCTTACAAATATTTTGCATTTAAGAGGTTTATCACGACATACATTTTACACCCAGGTTGTCAGTGTCACCTGTCTACTGTAAGGATTGCCATCAGTCAGTCTACAGACTGTTGGTTGTGTGCCTTGGGAAGGTGCTGTGGAAAGAACTCCTGATCACATTTAGAACAAGAGTTCAAAGGCAGAGTGTCTCAATTCCTAAAGCACAACATTTTTCTCCACATGTTATAAAGTGCATTGTTTTCCAGTTTCCAAATGAGAACTTTTTTCAGGCAGGAGGCCTGTAATTATAAAACATAAAAGTCAGTCATTTTAAGGATACTGGAAATTTTTACTTGAAAATTTATTTTAACATAAGGAATGAAAATATAAATCATGCTAATTATATTCTAAGAAGGTTGAAACATGACATAACAACAGCAATTGCTTTGTCATGACATCATTGATGAAACTCTGTGCTGTCTTTATATTCACATGCCTCAGTGGTATCAAATTCTCTCTGGCATGAGATAGGGCCTACAGAAATAAAATGTGCATTTATCTTCATTTTCATTGCAAATGCTCAAAATTTTAAAGTGTTCATGTCTTTCCAAAGGTCTCCGGATTCTTTAATGTTTAGAATGAGTTCTGTGCTGCTCCTCCTTGAGACAGCTCTACTCTAACTAACATCTTGTTAATTCTTTTTTGAGTCAAATATCACAAAATCTAAGAACGCTGTTTGGTTATAATAAACAACAACATATTTTAACCCCAGGGAGCAGTTACTTTGGCAACAGACCAGCTTAGGAAAAAAATGATGCTCATTGATTCTCAGGGTATTATTCTGGATTCTCTGTGGTTGGGAAGAAATAAATATTTGCAATAGTCCCTCTGGAGGAAGGATGTTTTGTGGACATTCTAAAATATGCTGTATCATGACGAAATGTATTTTAAATTTTCTGAAACGCTTTTGTCTTTACACAGAATATACATTTCATTCCATGGCATGCTGATGTCAAGTAGAAAAGCAAGAGAGCTAGGTGATATGTGTCACTTACCAGAGTGACACACAAAAGTTTAGTAGTAAACTGGTAGACTTGAGAGACTATAATAAAAATGAGGTATCCCATAACGCTTATGTTATTTGAAGAAAGTATGCTTAAACATTCATAGTATTACTAAATCATCAAAGTAGCTATTGAAAGAGAATGAACCGCGCGCGGGCTCGGTGGCTCGGCCTGTAATCCTGCGCCTTTGAGAGGCTGAGGTGAGTGGATTGCCTGAGCCTGCGGGTTCGAGACCCGCCTGGGCAGCGAGACCTCATCTCTACAATAAATAAAAAAATTAGCCGGGCGTGGTAGCGCATGCCTGTAATTCTGGCTACTTGGAAGGCTGAGGCAGAAGGATCGCCAGAGCCCAGCAAGTCGAGGCTGCGGTGCCTGGGAGCGGCCACTGCACTCCAGTCTGGGCGACAGAGTGAGACTCCAACTCAAAAAAAAAAAAAAAAAAAAAGAATGAATCATCTAGAGTTTAGAAAAATATTTCTCAGAACACAAAAAGTTGGTTGATTACCTTAATGGTGCCGTTGTCCCCAAGTTACTGGGAGTAACTGAAAGTTTAAAATGATGTTTAAAATGAAATTTTGAATTCAAGATTGAAAATCATAGCTGGCGACCCACAGAAATCAAAATGAAATAAAAGCCGCATGAGAGAGGGGACATGAGTGTCTAGTAAATCGGTAATGGCTCCAAAAAAACCACAGAAGAGTTCAAGGCGCACCACGGGACACATGGTAGAATCCAAGTTGGGCGAGTGTTTGCTGGTCTCGCTGCAGGTCGGCGGGGCTGACCACTGGGTCACAGGTGAGCTCATGACCCTGCTTTTCCATTTCCAGCCAGATTTCATCAATTAATGTTTGGGCCAGCCATCCTCAGAGAGGATTTCCCAATCAGTCGTATACCAGGTGTCGTCAATTGTTGGTGATTTCTAAAGCTATCTCTATGAGTTTGGGTCTTTGTATTTATAAATATGCCACATTTTCTTATACCGGAAACTTGATGATTTTACTGTGCATACTTTTTCTTGCATTTTTTCTGCATATTATGCAAATTAGGTTTTTGGTGGGGGAAAAAGGCCTTTGTGTCCTTTTGGTGGTGGTTAAAATACATTCCAGGTCGCCACACCCAAGATGGTATCATCTTCCAGCGGTGATGTGGCCTCAGATCACTTACCTGAGAGCTGTTAGCGACTGTCTTTGGAAACTTGTATTTAAGACCCTTTCAAAGGCCTTCATCATTCCCTCTCTTCATTCATGACATATTTTTCCAACTGCTGCAGTCATCACCCTCTCCTTTCTGCCTGATTTTAGAAGCACTTTCCTCGTTTTATAGGTATACCTTCTTTATTCTTCCAAAACCTTTATGAAGCCACCTGTTTCTTGACCATTTCAGAACAAGATCTCTTTAAGAGTAAAGAAAAACCCCCCATCATGTGCACTCACGTGGAAGGTTGCTCTCGACTATCTAATTTAAATCGTAAAGCCTTTCAGCTCTCATAACCATAACTTAATATTGTTGTCTGAAATAGTGCTTAGAGAGGTGACATCAACCAAGGAAAATTTCAGCTTTCAGAATTTTCTTCCAATATATCTGAAAAATCACTGTTTATAGAAATACGTGAGAAAATGTGTTTTTATGATGTACCAACATTGTGAGAATGAAATCAGAGCACTTATACAACGGAAAGCACAAAACTGATATTGAGGGAATCCTTGTAAATGAAATACAGGCCAGATGCAGTGGCTCATGCCTGTAATCCCAGCATTTTGGGAGGCCGAAGTAAGAGTGTCCCTGGAAGCCATGAGTTCAAGACCAGCCCGGGCAGCATGGTGAGACATCATCTTTAAAAAATAAAAATAAAAACTGGCCCGGCATGGTGGCAATGCGTCTGTTGTCTCAGCTACTACAGAGGAGAAAAGAGCTCTTGAGCCTGAAAGTTCAAGTCTGCAGTGAGCTATGATAAATGTTAAATAAAAGCAGTCTAAATGAAGCCTATAACAGTATATGAAATAATATTTACATGATATGAAATCCCTGATCCCTATACACATAACTCTTCTAGATAGATCCAGTATTTCAAAACTATGGAAAATGTCTACTGAATAAATATCCCTATGACGTGCTATTATAATTATAGTTTAATCCATTTCCAGAATGTTTTCCACAAATATTGCTAATTCATACTCGCAATGAAAGAAAAACAAATTGAAGCGGAAAATATTCAACCATATGCTTTCTTATTATGTGACTCAGGTTAGTAAGTTATTTCAGAAACGATATCAAACTGGCCTGGTATGGTGACTTGTGACTACAATCACAGCCCTTTGGGAGGCCAAGCTGGGAGGATCGTCTGAGCCTAGGAGTTCGAGACTGCAGTGAGCCATGATCGTGCCACTGCGCTTATGCCTGGGTGACAGAGTGAGACCCTAACTCCAAAGATAATAATAATAGAATAACTAGGGCTAGAAAGAAAATAGAGGAATCGTCAGTTACTCAGCAGCATTGTTTTTATTTGTTAAAAATGGGAACTCTGACACACGGGTAGATGTCCACATCAATAAGAAACTGAGTACTGCCTCCTGGCAAGAATGCAATCCAATAAATAACTTTCTTTTTTTCCCATTACATCACTGTGTTCTTCATGGAATATTGTTTAATCAGTTCTATTTGTTTATTTATTTATTTTTGAGTCGGAGTCTCACTCTGTTGCCCAGACTGGAGTGCAGTAGCCGCTCCCGGCCACCGCAGCCTCGACCCGCTGGGCTCCGGCGATCCTTCCGCCTCAGCCTTCCGAGTAGCTGGAATTACAGGCATGCGCTACCATGCCCGGCTGATTTTTTTTTTTTTTTTATTGTAGAGATGAGGTCTCGCTACCCAGGTGGGTCTCGAACCCACGGGCTCAGGCAATCCACTCACCTCAGCCTCCCAAAGGCACGGGATTACAGGCTGAGCCACCGAGCCCGGCTAATAAGTTTTATAAAGATAGAGAAGTGTGGCCAAATAGGTAATGATGAAGCAATGCTGCAGTTAATAAACTGTAGATGACCCAGAACAAACAAAACCATAGAAAACTGGGTGTTCAATCCGCGATGACCTGCTATATGAACAGAATTAAGTCCACATTAGCAGACAGCATTCTTATAAATAAAGTACCTGTAACTCTTAGTTCCCGCTTGTCAGAATTACAGCTTTGGAGGTCTGATATCAAGCACATGCAGTGTGTGTGTGTGTGTGTGTGTGTGTGTGTGTGTGTGTGTGTGTGTGTCCCGCATTCGATGAGAAACACCTTCTTATATGTCGTGCTTATTGTGTATGGAATTCCTTTGGTGTGTCTTGCAGTTCTGTCAAAACACCCTGTTGTTTTCTGGGACTCACACTCCCTTTCAGGTTACTCCCAAGGGCTCTGTGTGACAGTCTCAGGCAGGCGCTCCTTCCTCCCCCCCCCCCCGCCATGTGGCACCTGGGAGGACCATCCTGGTCCTGTGCCTTTATTCATATGCCTTGTCACTGTTCCACAGCTGCCTTACAAATGAGCAAATGGCGACTGGAGACCCGCTGGGAACCCAAGGGGCTGAGCGGAAAGCCAGCCAAGAGGAAACATGAAATGATATTTACCAAGACTCTTTCAAACGGCAGGTTTTTGATCCTGTAATTCGAGACCCAGATGAGGCCTCCTGAGTCCTGGCAGAAGTCGACTGTCTTTACAAGGTAGAAACTCCATTGAGGAAGTGTCTGGTGAGCACTGATTAAAATACACTAAAGTTTCCCCTTCCTCGTCTTCCGGAGCTTGATTCTTTTTTTTAAAGAAAGGATTCTTATGGTCCAAGAATGATGGCTCAATGACATAAAAGAAAGAAACCTTAATTAGCAGGTATTTCTAAAGACAGTCAACTTCCCTATAATGTGGGGCGCTTGCAAGAGCTGAGACGGTTGGCGGTCTCGGCTGGCGTGCAGAACATTCGAGACCTCAATCCTGAAGAATGATCCAAGTTCATTTTGCTGCTTGCTTTGATCGTTTTTCAACGTGAAGTTAAATCTTTCAAAGCTGCTAATTCTCATTCAAAGTGCAGAGGAGTTCCAGAGAATTTAAATCACATCTGTAAGTGTGTGTAATAGCACCCACGGTTATTTCACAGTAATTTAGAAGGCCACTTTCAGGATGAGTGACTCATTCTAAGTATTATCATAGAAAACCTGTAAAAAGGACTGCTTTTTGCATTTTAAACTTGAGAGACACGGCTCGAATTTTAACTGTTTCCGGAGAAAGAGGGTTACTATGGTTTTGCATTGAGAGAGACAGAAACGAAGATATAAACAAAGTACAATGAAAAACGCAGTAAAAATCATTCCCCATTGTCTCTACGGGAGTGTCTGCTCTGTCCCTGCTGTTAGCCAGCTGACAGCATCTTCTCTAAGTCATTTCAAAGACATGAAATTTCAATACGTAAGATGTGATATCCAAGGCCCATGGCTTTGGAACAAGGCATTTTCTTGCAGGCAAAATAGGTTTCTAGGCAATTTTATGGTAGAATATTTTACTGCACTGTAAAATCTCAATGTACACCTGCCGCGGTAAAAACATAAAATACCGAGAGAGAAGAAGAAAGGGAGGGAGGGAGAGAGAATGAAGGAAGGCTGGGTGCTGGAAAGAACAAAGAAAAACACCAGCAAAGATAGGCAGGGAAGACGACAGGAAAGAGGCAGTGAGGATGGAAAGATGCGAGGGACGGAGAGAAGGAAGCAGCTTCTGTTGGGCAGAACCTCGGGGCGACCAGGGAGCAGGATGACCTGCCATGCGGGTCATCCGTATGGCAGGCTGTTTCCTCGGGAGGCCGAGCTGGAGTGGGAGCTGGCCGACCCAGTGCCGTCGAGGGCTGCCTTTGCACGGCTGTGGACGGGAGGGAAAGGGCCGCTCGTGCCCAGACCTCTTGCACTAAGCAGCCACCAGACGGGGACCACTCCAGGAAAGCATGTGGCCGCCAGGAGAGGACCTCTGAAGCGAGAGTAATTTCTGGAAAGGGTTGATAGCGAAAGCTGTCTGCGGACACGCTCTGGGGAAGTAGGGCAAGGCGTTCACCATCGAGGGGAGGTGGGGTGGCGAGCACGTCTCCAGGCCCATCTGGATCTCCTCTTGCGCCACTCTGGCTACTTTTTAGCACACCGTCTAGGAGCAGGCCCTTCGGGATTTCCAGGAGACTGTTTTCCTCGGGGGGATTAGAAGTGAAAGTTCAAGGGATGAACCATGGCCCCCCAGGCTGAAGCCGGTCTTGGGTCCACAGCTAGTCACCATCTTCTTCCCACTCAACTGCCCTTGGGATGTTTCCTTTATGTTTAGCCAGCACCTCGGCTAGTCTTGGTGATTTCCTGGTGACGTAGCAGGCTCTCGTCCTGGAGGGCTGCCCCAGGTCACAGTACTTTCCCCCTCAACCCCAGACAAGGTTGCTGCACATGTGCATTTGGAGTTGAGGACCCAGAATGATGTGCCAGGTCTCCTCGGTCCACATTTCTCTCTGCCCCCGTGCGTGAGAGCATCTTCTGATGGCCAAAGTCACTTCTTTCTGCAAGAATGGAGGTTTTCTTCTTACTGGCTGGTCCCTTAGCAAATGCAGATTTCCTTGGTGACAGTCATAGCTTATAATCAAAGGTACCCTTGCGGCACCCCTGGTGAAATGTTTCCCTCTCGGAGACCGTGACCTCTACCCCTTTAGAACCCAGATTTGCAGGAAGAGGAAACAGCTTCCCAAGAATGTCAGAGGAGTGATTAGCGAGTGCAGCCACTCCTGCTTTTCCTCCCGGCTTCCCTGACTCATGTACGTTGGAGACACTGCGTCACATGCATGTCTCCGAAGCCGAGTGAAGACTACTCTAGGGAATACGGTGCCTCATCCTTTAAAGCACTTGAGTCTCACCTCCCACAGGATGTCCCAAAGGCGTCAGGCCTGCAGCTCCTGGGTAGTGTGGCGTGTGATCCCACACTTTGGGGCCCGTTTCCATATCTCCTTCTATAAGGTACGTTTCCTGGTCTCGTGTAACATACTGTGAGATTCCATGCGGCAGATCAAATAGTCAGAAAGCCCTAGAAAGGTGGTCCTAGCAGGGCCCAGAGAGGAGAAAGGGCAAATCCACACCAGATTTAGCATCTTCTTCTGCCAGCATGCATTTTTGCCCAGTATAGTCACCTTCCCTCTCAGCAGCCAGGTGGTCTTTTAGAGGGCGGCTGCCATACTGGGAACCAAGCATTGGTTTCTTTTTATGGAAAGCTGTGTCTTTGGAGGCAGCAGCGTTAGATTAGCTTTGTTAAATGTGTTCATGGCCCAGGCATTGTGGCTTGCTCCTGTCATTCCAGCTATTTGGGAGGCTGAGGTGGGGGAGGATTGCCTGAGCCCAGGAGGTCGAGGCTGCAGTGAGCTATGATTCTGCCACTGGAATCCACCCTAGACCGCAGAGCAAGACTCTGTCTCATGTAATAATAATAAAATCAATATGCTCATGTTGCTGGGCTTCTGCATAGCCTTCACCCTGCTACCGTGGTCCCTTTGGTCCCTTGTGCCAGAACTATAGTGGCAGATGGCAGTGGGAGCCCAGTGATATGTCTGGCCAAGCTACTCCGTCTACATTATGGGTGTGTGCCTTGTCCATGCTGGATGCTCCATGGTGGACATGAACATGAGAAGCAAAGATGACCCTACTTCATGCCTACTCCCGTACGTCCATCCTCAGGTAGAAATGTTGATTTGTAATTGACCTGCCATATAGGTAGTACAAAACCCAAACACTATTACTTGTCTTTATCCTGTCATCCAATGATAGTGCTCAGTTGTTTGCTGTGAGATCCACGACCCCAAAGAGCATTCTTTCCTTCTGAACTCCAAATCCATTGTGCAGACGTTGTAACCATTCAGTGAATGCTCTTTGCAGTAGTTCAGGTCGATCGTGTGTCGCAGTGGGTCTATGAGCCTTCTCCAACTTGAGGAGATGTGGCCAGCCACTGAAAACCATCAGACTGTTCCTTTAGGTTGTGATCCCAAAGCAAAGTGTTTCCTGCACAAGTAGACTCTGATCTTGTGTATATTTCATTTGAAATTTTTTAGTCATTACATTTAAATCCTAAGAACCTATTTTTATATCATTGCATTTCAATATTAAAACTTTTCCCTAATTAAAGTATCAGTTATATGGTCAAATCAATGTATATCAAATGAGGTTCTGAGGATAACTGTGTGACAAAATGAATTTCAACACTTTCGAAATCTCAATCCTTTTTAAACATCACCCTTTGTATTATATGCTAATCTCTTGAAATGTAAGTATGGTTTCAGTAATCTAGATGGCTATTAGAAATAAGTTCCTCAAAATTTATGTTCTTATATGTGCCAATTACATTATAACCTGCAGATGTGAATATGAACATTTACGAATCCTATTTTAATTGACTGCAGTAAAAAAAATAAGGTAACTAAAAACACGGCTAATGCATTAATTCCAAGTGAAACTTCAGCAATCTCATGGTATAGTGTGCTGAAAGCAAAAATGTGGAGGTAGAAGCTAGTAATATGTTTATGTCATATAAAATAAAGATCCTTAAAGTGATTGGAAGCTTAGAAAAACATTGACAAGCTTACTTGTTAATAACAACCTTAGCATTGGAATCTCCCCACTACTACTATCAAATGATAATTAACCATTCCTTCTGTAATATCAGAGACAATGTACTCTAGGAAAAATTATTCTGTCAAAACGTGGTCATTTCGCCATTGACACATGGGTACTCTATCACGTCAGCTAGAATTGTCATATGATGTGCTCATTATTCAAGCTGTCAAATTTGATCTAAACATTATCTTTAAGACATAAGAAGCATCTCTTTTCAATCAAAGAAAGTAAATTGCAATGGCTGCGTGTGTATATTTTTACTTTTACTTCCTTCTTGAATAATCCTCCTTCTTACCTGCCATTGTTTGTCTGTGCTGTCATTACCATATATCTTTTTCCTGTATTCAGCCACCTGACATTACATGCAATTTTTCCTTCATTGCCTGCCATCACTGATAGATGTTTTTTTATGATTCCCTCAAGTCACAGAGAGCGGCTGACTTACTAATTCCATCAGTGGGGTGTAGACGCCTGCAGCAATGTTTCCAAGTGCAAGCTTCAAACCAGGTTTCAAACAGCAAAAGACCAAATTGATTCTACCAGCATCTGAATTTATTCAAAAACTAGATACGGTTTTCTATTATCTCTGAGAATATAAATTATATTAAAAATAGGCAAAAGGAGGACTGCCTCGAAGTTACATTTTCAAGTGAATTTTAGACTTAGTAACGTTTTCATATAGAAGTCTTATGCATATAACAAACATTCACAAATGTCATTCTCTGTCCTTTTTGTGTTCAATTTTAATCCAAAAACTCAAATCATTCGGTATCAACTGATGTATTTTTTCCAAATTATGAAAATAAATTATATGGTTATTTTAGGAATTTGTCCTTTCAGTTTTTCTTTGTTTGGCTTCAGATAAGAGATCAGAAAGAATGGCTGACTCTCCTGAACTACAAAAGCATTGCCTGGTGCCGTCACACTTTTGCACTTTCTTTCTAATTATGCGTGTCTCAGTGGGTAGGAATTTTACCATTATTATTTCAAAAACAATTCACCTTTTACCAGACTTTGCGCTTGTTTATATTACTTATGAAAATAACAGAAAAACTAAAATACCACCACTCTTATCTTAAAACTGGGCACATAAGGTTTAGGGTAAGGGTTAGGGTTGGGGTTAGAATTCCTTTTCATCAGAAGTCTTTCACTTTCCCTTTGCAATATTTAACTACATGCCATGAAGACTGATTTTAAATCATTGTCAAAGGTGATGGGAAAAATATTTTGTGTACTTATTATTTTACAATCATCAGGCTTGGAGCATGTTCCTTCCTGCCCTGATTTTACAAATACATATACTTAACAATAAATATGCTTAAAAATGAAGTGATTTATTAATGAATATGCAAGCCAGTAATTCAGTCAGTGTCGTTCTTCTCTTTCACATTCTCTTCACTTTCTTATATGTACATCATCTTATTGAGACATCAAATAACAGCCATAGCAACTGAAAAGACAGCTGTAGGCAAAGCTGCATCCTGTGTTCAGAATACTCTATTGGACACACAGCCCCAATACGTTTCTCCTCTAAGACATACTCCCTAGCTCACTTCTTTTATGTGTAAATACTTATATTTTCAGTGTTCCTATAAAAGATCTTTAGGTCCCCAACCTGATTTGCCATCCTCTTATCTATTAATTACTGGAAATAAAAGCCCATATTTCCAAAAGAAGAAATAGGCAGACTGACTGTATTGCAGCTGGTCAGAGTTTCTTGATGACCCAGTTAGGTCCCTGGCATATCTGGCTATTCGGAAATTTAAGAACTGAATATTCTGTTAAACATGCTCTTAGTTTCAACTACGTGCACTTTGAAAGGAGAGGAGGTGGACAAGGTGAGGAAGCTGCGGGGAAAACCGAAGGCTGGTGACTCCTTACAAAGGTCAACTTTCACTCCTGGACCGTGTCTTTGTTCTGTCTCCGTTCTCCCTTCCCCAGTGCAAAAAAAACTGAAATGTTTTAAATTGAGATCAGTGGCATAATGATATTTGCAAGAAATGAGTTAATCCTATTACACAGAATTTATTAAAAATAAATAGAGGTTGCTCGGACCTTTACCTTGAAGAATGAGATTGTGTACTTTTAATGTTACTGGGGCAAAGTCATCTTTCCATTACTTAATCAGTGGGGAAATTGATTTGTTCATTGTCCCCCTATATACAATATTCAAGGGTACCCCATAAAAACTGGAATTATCTTTTGGGGGATGGGCCCCTTGTTGTATACTTGGAATTCGTTCCTCCGAATCAAAGCGTCAACCAAAGTTTGTATCTGGAAGTTTTTGGAAGGTTGCATCACAATTTGTGAGAAAGAAGTGTCCCAAGGTGTGACAAACAGTTGACTAGTTCTTCCACCATGACAATACACCTGCCCACACTTCACTGAGTGTTCAGCAGTTTTTGACAAAAATGGCATGCTCCCCAACCCCACCCCACCCCCCCGTTCACCTCATCTCACCCCCAGTGACATTCTTTTCCCCTGGATGAAACAAATCCTCAGAGGGAAACGTTTTGCTGATGTGGAAGTGGTGAAACAAAAAACGACAGAAGCACTGAAAGGCATCAAAATGGACGAGTTCAAAAACTGTTTTAAGCAGTGGAAAAAGCATTTGGAGAGGATAAGCATTCGTATTGCATCAAACGGAGAGTCCTCTGCAGGTGACTGAAGTTTAAACATGTAAGAACCAATGCGCAATTTTTAGAAATGAATTCCATTTGTTCGGGGGTCCTCCTTGTGCATGTGTATGTATATGATGCAATCCCAAAGATGCTGAGTGGAAAGTTTGTTTTCTATGATCTTCATATTTGTTTTCCCTGGGTTCTGTAGAATAAGCCTCACATATTCTTCAGTGAATAGTCCTTGCAGCCTTTAAAAATTGTAGATATTTCTTGTCACAAAGACAGATTCAAGAGAAGCCTAGTTCAACCTATTTTGCATATAAATTTCAAAACTGATCACTAGAATATTTATTGATCATTTATTTTCACTCTTATGACTTTCATGGCGGGTGTTATTTGTGTTTATTGCTTAACTTTAAAGTGTATATTATTTACCAGTTCTATAATGTAAAACAGAAATCATGATTGTTTTTTAAGTGTTTTAAGTATATTTTTTACTTCATTATAATGAGTAAATTCCTATTAGTGTCTTGTAATAAATAGTAGTGCAGTTCTCATTAAGCCTTCTAAAATCCCAACACCCCATAAGACATAACTTTTTAAAGGTTGGGTCCAATTTCATTCCATGCATGTGGACACCCAGTTTTCTCATTGCTGTTTGTTGAAGATATCCCCATTGTGTTTCCAGGCACCCTTGTTGAAGAAGATCAGTTGCCTGCACATGCATGGTTTTATTTTGGGGTTCTTTATTTTGTTCCATTTTTAAAATGTCTGTCTTTATGCCAGTACCATAATGTTTTCATTACTGTAGACTTATAATTAAAATCAGAAAGTGTGCTGCCTCAAGCTTTGTTTTTCTTTCTCAAAACTGCTTTAGCCATCCGAGATCTTTTGTGGTTCTATATGAAGTTTATGATTATTCTTCTTATTTATGTAAAACAAAATGCCATTGGGATTTTTGTAGGGATTTCACTGTGCTGGTCAATCACTGTGGGCAGTATAGACATTTTAATGTTAATTCTTCCAATCTATGGATGTGAGATGTCTTTTCATTTGTTTGTGTCTTCTTTAATTTCATCAATATCTTGCAGTTTTCAGTGTACAAATCTTATACCTCTTTGGTTAAGTTTCTTCCTAAATATTTTATTCTTTTTGATGCTATTGTAAGTGGAATGTTCTTCTAATTTGCTTTTCACATATTTTGTTGTTAGTGAAACATAACTGATTTTTGTATTTATTAGCTTTACTAAGCTTATTATCTCTAGCAGAGTTTGTGGAGTATTTATGGTTTTCTACATGTAAGATCATGTTATTTCAAACAGGGACAATTTTGCTTCTCTCTTTATGATTTGTATGTCTTTCATTTCAGTTTTTTTTTCCCAGTGAGTATAAAGTTTGCTGTGGGCTTTACATAGGTGTCTTTTATTATGCTGAGGTACTTTCCTTCCAAACCTAGTTTGTTGAGAACTTTTATCTCAGAAAGTTGAGAAGTTAAATTTTTGTCAATGCTTTTTTGCATCTGTTAAGATTACAGTGGTCATGTGATTTTAGGCACTATTCTGATTTATCCCGCTTACTGTTTTGCATATGCTGAACCATTCTTGTATTCTAGGTATCAATTCCACTTTATCATGGTATATGATTCTGCTGTTGTGTTGCTAAATTTAGTCTTTTAGAGTTTTGTTGGGTATTTTTGCATCTATATTTATCAGAAGTATTAGCCTGTGGTTTTCTTTTTGTGTAATGTTCTTGTCTGACTGTGGTTTTAGGGTAATACCAGCCTTGTAAATGAACTTGGAAGTGTTTCCTCTTCTTCAATTTTTGGGAAGAATTTGAGGATTGATGTTAGTTCTTGAGATGTTTGGCAGAATCTGCCAGTGAAATAATTTGATACTTGGCTTTTCCTTGTTGGGATTTTTTTCTTATTGATTCAAGCTCCTTGTTTGCTATACACCTGTCCAGATTGTCTTGTTCTTCATGATTCAGTTTCCATAGGTTGTATATTTCTAAAATGTTTCCTATCTCCTCTAGGTTATTCCATTTGTTGCCACATGGTTCTTTTTAGTAGTCTCTTATGATTCTTTTTATTTCTTTTGCATCACTTGTAATATCTCTTCTTTCATTCTGATTATATTAATGTGAATCTTCTCTCTCTTTTTTGGTTAGTTTAGTTAAAGATTTATCAATTTTATCTTTTTTCAAAAATCTCTTAGTTTTGTTTATTTTTTCTATTGTTTTCTATTCTCTCATTTATTTCTGCTCAACTCTTTAAAAATTTTTTATTTTAAAAATGTGGGTACAATTCAGGATTACGTATGCAAGTGGTCATCATACAGGTAAAGTTTGGGCCTCTCTTTGGTCCCCACTTTGCCTGGTTTGAGATCAAGGACCCTTACAATGTTATGCCCCCCCACCCCGCCACCACCCCCAGCAGCATTCCACTAGTGCCAATCCCTTCCTTATAGTATTATGGTAATTGTTCAGGGCCTGCTTATGAGTGAGAACATGTGCATAATGGAATATTACGCAGTCATAAAGAAGGACAAAATTATGGACTTTGCAATGACTTGGATGGATTTAGAGTCTATCATACTCTGTGATCTATCCCAGAAACAAAGAAAAGAGTATTGAATGTTCTGTTCAACTCCTCAATTTTTTTTTTCTACTGCTAACTTTGGGCTTGGTTTGCTCTTCTTTTTAATCTTCGAGGTGTAAGTTAGATTGTTTGAGATCTTTTTCTAAACGAGGATTTATTGCTATAAACTTTCCTCTTACTACTGTTTTGGCTGCATCCCATAGTTGTCGGTATGCTGTATTTTCATTTTCATTTGTCTCAGGATATTTTCTGATTTTCATTTTAATGTTTTCCCTGACTCGTTGGTTGTACAATGATGTGCTATTTAATTTCCACATAACTGTGAAATTTTCTGTTTTCCCTTTGTTGTCAATATCTAGTTTCATTTCACAATAGTTGGAAGATAACTTGGTACGATTTAAATTGCCTTAGATTTATTGAGACTTGTGACGTACTCTGTGATCTCTTCTGGATAGCTTTCTGTTTATTCTTGAGAACACTATGTATTTTGCTGCCGTTGGGTAGAGTGTTGTGTATAGTTCTCTTAGGTCTATTCAGCCTTTAACAAATGCAGTAGGAGTATTGAGGTTGTAGTCAGATGGGTCTTCTACTTTCAGCTCGGGAGCATTTCAGTCACATTTTCAGTTTTCAGGCAGTAGGATGTGGATGGGTGTCTTTCGTGCAGGGAGAGAGGAAGCATTATTCTGCTCACGTGATTGTTATCAGTTAGTTTACTGTTCTATAAATATTGAAGTCTTCCTGGACTGTTGAACTAGATGAGATGTTCCGTGGGTTGATTATACTAAAAGACTTCTCCAATCAGTCTATCAGATTTCAGGAGTTTTGGAGCTACCATATTCCAGAAGAGAACTATATACATATTGTGTAGAAGTGGCAAACATTTTGTACAAGTAGTTTATAAATTTGTTCTAATTTACCATCATATACTTTATTTTAATGTATATATTATATGCATGTATGCTTGAAGGTATTTTTTTTCCCTTGCATTATAGGATACTGGTTAGATACAGGTTTTTGGAGTAGAAATACCTAGGATTGAGTCTGAAGTACACAATTAGTTGTTTTGTTCACGGTTAAGTTGTTTAATTTCTGTGATTTATTCTCAACAACTGTGTCTATCTCAAATAGTTCTTATGAAGTTTAAATTCAACACATATCTAAAGCTGTGGTATGCATTGAGCACTAAATAAGTGGTATCCGTTTTCTTCTTTTGTTCTCAACTGTGTTCTTGATAGTTGATGTTGCCAGAGAAGTGTTCTGAAGATAGATAAAGTATTGAGATATGCATCTGCCTTTCAAGTTGTCCAGAATCTAACCGAAAATTTCATCAAAGCTCTGAAAATTGATTGATTGATTTTTATATTCGAGTATGCATTTCACAGGCTAATAACCTCGTCAGTCTTTCAAATGCCTGGCAACTTCCTTTTTGAAGATAGATTACAATCTCCCATATTATGTGTGTCAGAAATAATGTTCAGTTAAAACAGTATTTATGTTTAGCGGTATTCTGCCATGTATACAGGAAAGTCTCTGTAGATAATGTCAGAAGAGACGAGGGTCGAGCTGACACATTTTATCATAGGCTATTTGTGCATAATGCATCTGATAGCAAACTGCATAAACTCATGTCAATTATATTTTGATCTTGAATATTCAAGAATGTCATGCAATTCACCTTATATGGTCTGGTTATAAACATATAGGCAATACTTATTCATATTTTAAAGTAATTATGTAGTTATTAGAGGGAAGGAAGAACTACTTATGTGGGACAATTACCCTCAAATTTTCATGTGACAGTGACAGTTTATAAAGCAATGTGTTATTAATGTGACCTCTGTGGGTTTCCTAACAAGCAAAATACCCATCTCACTTCCCACATTATACTTTAGAGAGGAACCATGAAGGGGAAAAAATGAAGGCGCAGCATAGCTCATTACACAGACCACGAAATTTACTGTGGACCATCGGAGCCAAACAGCAGAAGATGAAATAGGAATGAATGGTTGATCGGAACAGTCGATCCAAGAAAGCCAAGGATTTAAATTAATGTGATAATAGAGAGACCAAAAGAAAATGCACCCTGAGTGAGTAATGGGAGAAAGAAACACCACTCCAAAACGCAGAGCTAGACAGAAGGCAGCTCACAGGGATGTGATCTTATGAAATTAGAGAGGTAACCTGCAAGTATGCAAATGTGAGCATATTTATATTCATATGAGTCTTTAAAAGGAAGCTGAATGGCTAAAACAACGAAAGTTGTATTTTTAGTAAAAAGTTCAGCATATGTCCCAAAACAAAAGGAATAAAATTTCTACCTTTCATTATGGGTGTTTTAGGATTAAAACTAAAAAAAAAAAAAATTATATTGAAAAAGTAAGTCCCATGTCAGTCACTTATGCTTTCTGACTTTCAGTTTTGTGCTACATAAAGCAACGCCTTGGAGAAGGTGCCTGTGGTATGGGCCTCTGGTTTCACATTTTGGTGATGTCATGAAACACAGTTTGCCACTAGAAACAGATATCTGTTCGTTCCTCAAAAATTATAGTCATTTTAAGTGTTTTCTTTTGTAATTTGTCAAAACCTCTAGTAATATTTGTTTGTGGTGCTGTATTTTGGTTTATCATCCTTCTTCAGTGATTAATTACCTGTGAATTGTCCTTAAATCTCAACTCTTTCAGTAGTATATAGACCAATATATCCATGTGTATCACCAATATTGTATCAACATGCTCATAACTTATTTGCATGTCCATCTCTGTAATTAGGAACAGACATACAGAGTAAAATTAAAATGCAATCCAGAATGTGTCACACTTTTAAACTCACATGTTAATAGTTCCAGTCCTCAACAGAGAGGCTAGATGTACTTTCAGAAACAAACAGCAAAATATACTTTCCTAGCATTTGCTTTAAGTTTAGGGAGATGTACCCCCAACCTCAACAAGTTGTAAACTGGAATTATCATGTTGATATAACTATCAGCTGTCCCTTTTGGTAATACTGTATAGATGGATAGAAAATAGAAGATCCATTTCATTTGTGTCAACATTAACAGAAAATAATATGCCAGACTGCAGGACTCCTGGGATTCGTGTGACTGTGAGAGAGCTCACACGCCAGGAACTGCCTTTTACAGGGTCTGCTATAGACGCATTGCACAAAAGAGATCTGCTGACGGTCTCTGAGCAGTCCAAGCGCTGATCTATTCATCTCATAAAGATGCCCTGATGGGAATGCAAATAATTCCATCTCGGAATCGCAGTCAAAAACCGGAAAAAATATTTCTTTTGTATGGTTCTATGAAGGATCTTTTACAATGACCATTTACATCAATGGCAAATCCCTTGTGGGAAAGAAAAAAAAGAAACCCTGACATAAAATACAAATTAACATTTTATTATTCAATTTAAAAGACAGTGAAATATGAGAGTGGTTTTAGCTTCCTGGGAAATGGACTTGAACAAGAGAAGGTAAATGCGTTCAACAAATAGATAAGGGTTTTTAGCTTCTAAAAAACTAGGCTTCTTTGTCAAGAGTTATATTGGACAAGAAAATTTTCCATTTTAAAACTTTTGTTCTCCCTTATTTTTATGAAATAATAATTAAACACGGATATATAAAAGATACAGATACATATAATTTTATGTAGCTTTCATAATAGTTCTCCTGTAAGTTATTTTACAAGGCAAAATTGTTTTTTTCATTAATTAAAATTAAATAATAATAAAAACTCAAAACCACTCAGGAATTTTTTTAGTGGTTTCTCTGACTAGGATATGGGCAAACATATTTAGTGATTACTGAGGAGATGCACCAGACTGGTAATATCAACACAATTAAAGTACAACATTCACTGGGCTTCACTTTTTTCTTTAATAAGGATGTCTTATTCCTTTATGTCTGGCTATTCATTTCAAAGTAGGAGATGTGAAAGGAAACTCTCAAAATAATTTGAAATATAGAAAGTAAGACAGCAACAACATTCTTTGTTTCCTATGGAGCATTACACATTTTTTTTTTTTTGGTATTTATTATCATTTCTTTACTATGAAAACTTTAGCAAATGCTCATTCTAATATCAATATTACTACCACCACCACAATTACTGGTGTCTTTTTTTTGTTTATAAACAACTGAAATTTCTTTCTTTTTTTTATTATAAAGATATGGGATACAATTCAGGGTTAGAAATACAAACACTGATTTTGTAGGTACCCTTGTTGATGAGGTATGCCCCTCCCTCCCCTAGCAGTTTCCCTCAACTGCCAATCCCACCCCCCCTCCCTGACAGTTTCCCACTACTGCCAATCCCTTTCTTATAGTATTATAATTGTTCCACAACTACTATTAACACTGCTACAAATGCCGCCACCACCACTTTTGCTTCTAAATGAACATTTATTGCATGGAAAATCTGTGCCAAGCCCTGACCTAAGCAACCTGCATGGGGTATTATGCTGAGGCTTTGTGGAAGTCCTGTGTAGCAGGCTCTATTATGAATCCTGTACTGTAAAGCAATTGTAATTGCACAAAGCCCAAATTAAAGTAATGCAAAATTCCCAGAGTCCAAGTTCACCCGAATGACTTTAGGTAATATCTTAGGTGCCCAGATGTTCTCCAATTTGCAGTGAGGGTAACTTCGTCAAGATTACACTGGCATCTACTCCCTCTAGCAGATAGTAGAATGCTAACAAGCGTGGCAGGGGCGTGAGGATGGAAAGAGATTGTTTTTATTTGATTATAGATACGCGGGGTACCAGTCAGGACTGGCAGCTCAAGCAGGCTGCGTTGGGCCTCCAACTGGCCCTCACTTTCCCCTGGCCTAGGAGGGACATTGATGTGAGCCCTCAAGTGCTCAGCCACCTCAGAGAAGATTCAAATCCTTCTGTTTAGAATTCTCCCCGGAGAATTGCACCCATTTAACTTGGACAACAAGAATCATCTAGGCCAGGCATGGTGGGGCAGGCCTTTAATTCCTAGCACTTTGGGAGTCCCAGGCAGCAGGATCGCTTGAGCCCAGAGTTTTGAGACCCACAGTGAGACCTCATCTCGATAAAAAAATAAAAATAAAAAATTTAGCTGAACATGGTGGTTGCATGTCTGTAGTCCCAGCTATTCAGAGGCTGAGGGGGGAGGATCACTTGAGCCCAGGAGGTAGAGGCTGTGAGGGCTGTGATTGTGCCCCCGCACTCCAGAGTGAGACGCTAGCTCAGAAAAAGAAAAAAATCATCTAGTCCGTGCTAAGGAACTTGTGTGTTATATTTAAAAATTACAGAAAAAAAATCATCTTGCGTATAACGTCATACATTACTAAGTGATCAAACTACGGAAAGAGAGCCTTGGGGGCTTCGGTGCCACCGACATGGATGGCTCTCCTGTAGCATTCCTTCACAGAGAGGAAGCTGGACGATTGCTATCTATCAATACCTGACATGGCAAAGAATAAGTTGAACTATGTACTATGCCCAAGATTTCAGCCCAAATGCAGACGAAGGATGGCAAAAATAAATTTCATTTTGAGCAGTACTTCTTTTCAGGGAGCTTCTTTGGCGTTTAACAGCTTTTTCAGTCACGCACAAATAGAAGAAGAATGTAAGTGGGATGGAAGCATAATGCTCTCTGGCACTGAATGAAACATTCAGCAGAGCCAAGGTAGCCTCAGCGTGTGTCCGTTTCACCCAGGAGCGTGCCGGGCTCTCCAGACCCGATCTGGAGGGTCGTGTGCAGGCCGGACCCGGGGGTGCTGACCGCATGGTGGAAGCTGGGTGCTCCAGATAACGAATGCCTTCAGGCAGAGGAGGGGAGGCTTCCCACTTGCCACAGTTTCATGAAATAAATTTGAACAACCCCATTCATATAGAACTTTGGCCGCCAAAATTAACTCACTTACACATAATTTTAGTTTTAGGTGCTTTTAAAAACAAACTGGAAGTTGTTTTTTCCTTTCAATGTTTGGAAGTATTGAAAATGCACAAAAGTATGTAAAAATGCACAAAAAATATCAGGGATATCATATATACCTGCCAGCTTTGTTACAATGTAATCTCTTTCCGTACCTTCATCAGTTTGTATGTGTTTATGTAATAAATCACGAGGAATACAATGGAAGCCTCCTACAAACCCCTGACTTGGTGTCCTGTCTTTTCCCAAAAGCGAATGTCCATCCCAAATGTGGATGTGGGGTACTAGCCCTTATGTTTATTATTTAAATGTAGTGAGTAATGTATACATATGTAGTGTATGTATATATTGTTTCCCATGTTATTAAGCATTTTCTAAATGATGTCCTGCTTTTTTCTTCAGATTATTTATCTTACTCGTTAATGTTTTGAGATCTACTCTGATTACACATGCAGCTTTAATTTATTTTCGGTGTTCCATAGTGTTCTATTACAAGAATGAGCTAGAATTTACTCATTACTTCATAATTAGTTTTTTTTTCCCCCTAGCTTTTCTCCTTAAAACACAATGCTTCAATGAACTTTATCATAAATGTATCCTGGGTACATATCTAAGAGTTTTAGATATACTTATAGAATTATATGTTTTACAGCCAGGACTTTTGTTATGTCGAATGTTTCTTATCACTTTCCCATTGTGTCACTGTGTATGTGATATCGTTTTAGAAATTTTAAGAGTTCTTATTCAATCTATTTAATGGTTATGCATTTATCATTTCTTCAGTTTTCTACATTATCATTTTTAAGTAATTTTTTACTTCCTCTTACCTCTAAAATGTATTGGCAAAGCTGTTTGATTATATTTTTTATCTTTTTTTTATAGATTTTTTTTTCTTTTTAAAGTTGACATCTCACTCTATTACCTAGACTAGAGTGTGGTGGCACAATCACGATTCACCATAGCCTTGACCTCCTGGGCTGAAGGGATCTGCCCTCTTGCGACTCCCAAGTGGCGGAGATGATAGGTTAGTGCCACCATGCCTGGCAATTTGTTTTTATTTTTATTTTTTGTAGAGAAGAGGTCTTGCTGTGTTGTCCAGGCTGGTCTTAAACTCCTGGGTGCAAGTGATCCTCCTGCCTCAGCCTCCCAAAGTGTTGGGATTGCGGGTATGAGTCACTTTGTCTGCCGTTTGCATTTAATTCCTAATTTCCCGTGTTTTACTAGTCCTAGCAGACTCTTAATATTTTCTCAACTTTTTTTTATCAGTTTTGCCAGAGATTTGTATTGGTTTTTTTGGCCTTTTCAGAGAATCTGCATTTAATGTTAGATACTCTCTCTTTTTAAAATTTTCTCCATTGCGTTTCCATCTGAGTTATTTTTCTCCTTCTCATTTTGTTAGATTTATTGTTTTATTTTTCAAAATATCTTAGAATGGAAAACTCAGAATAGCAATTTTCACACAATAATTCACTATTTTTTTCTTTTCATATATAAGATTGTAAATTCTCGATTTCTCTTTAATAACTATGTGTGTTATTGAGGGTTCCTCAGAGAAAACCAAACGGATCGGTAGAGAGATACAAGAGAGGGGTTTTACTAGGAGAACTGGCTTGTGTGATCACAGACGCTGAGAAGACCCCTCACAGGCCGTCTATAAGCTGGAGCCCCTGGCTTGCTGGTAGCATGGCTAAGTCTGAAGTCCTCGGAACCAGGGGGGCAAAGGGCGTAGCTCTCAGGCCAAGTCCAAAGGCCTCAGAACCAGGAGAGACAATGGTGTAATTCTCAGCCTCAACGGAAAGCCTGAACCCATGGGCCACTGGTGTCAATTCTGGAGTCCTAAGGGAGGGATCCTGGAGTCTTTGTCCAGGACAGGAGAGGAAGAGTATGATCCAGCTACAGGAGACTGTTGAGTGCAATTGCCTTTCTGTTTTTGCTCTTTCTGTTCCTCCTGTAGATTGGATGGTGTGGGGGGATCTTCCCTACCTCTCCACTGAGACTACCATAGTCCTCTACTCTGGAAAGACCCTCACACCCTCACAGACACCCCCTAAGATAATGCTTCACCAGGGTTCTAGGTACTCCTTAATCTAGTCAAGTTACACCTAAAATTAACCATCACGCTATTTCAAAGGATTCCTGCCACTTCTGACAAATAATATTTCCATTTCCATTATTACTCTAAATATTTTTTTCTTTGCTCATGATTCTTTTGATCCATCAATATTTAAGTGTTTGCTTCTGAAATTCTGAAACAGGACCATTTTGAGCTAATTTTTAGACTTGCAATTATTGTAATATTAGAAAACCTTGTCTGTGCGTGGAAAGTCTTTTTTATATTTACTTTTAGCATAAATATGGGTATATAAGATGAATAAATAGATATATAAACATAAAACCATATCATGACAGATTCATTATATTTATAGTTATTATATATATAGTTATTATTGCTATTATTATTGACACGTGTTCAATAATTGCTTATCTGCCAATATCTTGCTTACTTGTGCCTTTTAGGTGTAATTTCTTCTTGGTAAAACATTTTGTTAACTACAGTGTTTCTTAAACTCAGTACTGGAATTATCTACAGAGCTTTAAAACATACTGAGGACTCAGTCACACCCACGGAGATCCTGATTTAATAGATGTGAGTTTGGCTTGACATGGAGATTTTAAAAGTTCACATGATTCTAATGGTCAGCTGGTGTTAACAACCAGGCTTTTCTCAACTTTTTAATAAGAAGCTTTTTTTTCACTTAAATTTTTTATCTTAAAGGTGTGGGGTACCATTCAGGGTTAGGTATACAGATGTTCATTATTCAGGTACCCTTGTTGATGAAGTGTCCTCTAGCCCCCCCCCAGGGCAGTTTCCTTCAACAGCCAATCCCTTTTTTATAGGCTTATGACAATCGTTCAAGGTCCGCTTATGAGTGAGAACATATGGTACTCTGTCCTTGGTTTCTGTGATAGATCACTGAGTATGATAGACTAAATCCATCCAAGTTGCTGCGAAGTCCGTATGTCTGTCCTTTATGGCTGCATAATATTCCATTGTCTATATGTGCCACATCTTTTTTATCCAGTCCAGTTTCAATCAGCAGCATGGTTGGTTCCATGTTTTTGCTATTGTGAATAGTGTGCAGGTATCTTTTTTGTAGAATGATTTGAATTCTTCTGGGTATATTCCCGGTAGGGGGATTTCTGGGTCATATGGAAAGTCAATTTCTAGTTCTTTCAGAAATCACCACACTGTCTTCCAAAGAGGTTGCACTAGTTTGCATTCCCACCAGCAGTGTAGAAGTGTTCCTTTTTCTCCACATCCCTGCCAGCATCTGTTGTTGTTTGTTTTATTAATGATAGTCATTCTTATAGGGGTTAGATGGTGTCTCATTGTGGTTTTGATTTGCAGATCTCTGATGCTGAGTGAGGTTGAGCACTTGTTCATGTGTCTGATAGCTGTCCTATCTTCTTTTGAGAAGTGTCTATTCATGTCTTTTGCCTGCTCCTTAATGGGGCTGCTTGTTTTTTTTTTCCTTTTGGCTCATTTGAGTTCCTTATAGATCCTAGATGTTAGGCCTTTGTCAGACATATAGTTGGCAAATATTTTTTCCTATTCTGTGGGCTGTCTCCCTGCTCTTTTGATGGTTTCTTTGGCTTTGCAGAAGTTTGTCACTTTGATGAGATATCACTTGTCTATCTTACCTCTTATGGGCACTTGGGGTTTTGATCAAGAATTGGTTGCCAGTTCCCATTTCCATAAGAGTGTCTCCTACATTTTCTAAGGTTCTTATAGTCTGAGGTTTTATGTTTGGGTCTTTGATCCATTTAGAGTTAATTTTTCTGTATGGTGATAGGTAGTGGTCCTGTTTCAATCTTCTGCATGTGATCAGCCAGTTTTCTCAGCACCATTTACTCAACAAAAAAACTTTTAAAAAATTTTTGTGTGAAAGTATCTTTAGGTTTTCAGCATATAAAACAGACAGTTGACAGTTACTTTCTCATTGCATTTTGAAGATACTGCATTTCATGAGCTTTATAAGACCGTCATGAGAAACTTTACAGTTGGGGTCCCTGCTGTTCTAGGCTTGGCCTTGTCTTCTCTGGTTTCTTTTTAGAGCTTCTCTCCATCTTTAGTTCTCTGCAGTTTTTCTACCATGTCTCTTGGTACGTATTCATTTATAATTATCTTTCTCAGGACACATGGCTGAGAATTTATGTTTTCTCAAAGTTGAATAAATTATCCATCTACTCTTTGAATAATGCCCCACTCATTTATAGACTGATTGTTGTTGCTTTAACAATACCCTCTTTCCTCTTTTTTCCCAATCTCTTGTATCATTAATTATTTTGAACATGTCTATTTAAAATATAGCGTAAAGAAAAATGTTGTCTGAATCCTTCTGTTCTGTTGATGTCTTGTCACGGTGATTTTTATAGTTTAGATCCTGGGTTTATCCTTAGTGGGTCTTCTGCATGTGTAGCTGTGTTGGAAGTATTTTTCTCCAATGTTCTTTGCACTTGTTTCTGCTTAATTCCCACGTGTTTTGCCACAATGGAGCCAAGTTTATGGCTGGTGGTTATGTGAGAGCTAATAACAGAGGATGCCTGAAATTCAGACATACCTAAGGGCAAATCATGGCTACAGATTTCCCAGGCTCCACGCAAATACACACGCTTCCTTTCACCTTGATGGCAGACGTTTTACTAGTTCTGTGGTTAGCTATGAGTTAGCCCCGAAAAGTTACCTTGTAGTAAATCCTCACATAATGCCATTAATAGGTTCTTGGAAACTGTGACTTTCAACAAAAGGGCGTATAACAAAACCAATTTTCCTGTGGATTAATTGATAAAAACAAAAGTTAAATGTCTAAGGCATATTTTTGGTCACAAAAACATCACTAGACTTCTATTAAATATTGAAATAAATGTGAACTATAACTATACATATCTTTAAGAAAGATGAATAGAAATAAGTGGGATAAAACAAATCTGATGACAAACTGAGATACCTGATGGGAATCAATTTTTTCTCGTTGATGTTATCATGAAACAGACATTAAATGAAAGAACTTTATTTGAGGACCTGCTATATGTCATTAGCTCAAGACCTTCTCTCCCATCTTTGGCTGGAAATTAATGCCATGGTCTCTACAGCAAGGTTTCTCTACATCAACACCACTGACGTTTTAGGATGGAGATTGTGTAGTGGCAGAGGCAGGACATTTACCAATAATTCTGCTTCCTACTCAGAAGATGCCAGTGGTGCACTCCCTCCCGGTTGTGACAGGTAAAATGTCTCCATGTTTCCAAATTGCCCTCAATTTAGAACATTGCCCATGATTATTGAGATGATCTCCAATCCCTGGAGCATAATCGCATGGTTACTCCTGTACTGTGTTCTCGTTTTTAGTTGCCTCTTGTTTAGGGTATTTTTCTTTATTTGAATTGTCCCTAATTTCCTGCAAGCTCAGTTATATATTTAGTAGGAGAGCTATTAATCTGGTATTTGTAGAAAAACATTTTTGTAGCAAGAGAGCTTTAAAATATTCTAAGTTTTCATATTTCCAAAACTGGAGTTTCAAGTAATTGTTTTATTTTGTTTACTGATACATAATAGATGTACATATTTTCCAGGTACACATGAAAATCGAATACATTCATATGCTTTGTACAGATTAAAGCAGTTGTTGGCTTCAATATTTGTTTAAATATTTAAATATTTGTTTTATTATAGGAACATTCGCCTTAAATATTTGTTTTATTATAGGAACATTCAAATTATTCTCTTCTATCAATTGTGAAATATACATTAGATGATTGTAAACTCAAGTCACCCTGAAGATCTTTAAAGCACTGTTTCTTCCTGCTACTAGACTGTATATTTGTGCTTATTAGTCAGGTTTTCTTTATCCTCTCATTCCCCCTTACTTTTTCCAGCCTCTGATAACCACCGATCTACTATCTGTTTCCATAAGATCCACTTTTTTAGCTCCTGTATGTGGGTGAAAACATATGATATTTGCCTATCTGTGCTTGGCTTATTTCACTTAACGTAGTGCCTTCTAGTTGCTGTGACTAATAGGATGTCATTCTTTTATGGGCAGATGGTATTCCATCGTATATTTATATCACATTTACTTATCCATTCATCTGTTGGTAAAAACTTAGGTTGATTTCATATTTTGGCGATTGTGAATAGTGCTGAAATAAACATAGGGGTGTAGATATTTATTTAATAGACCTATTTCCTTTCTTTTGGATAAATACCCAGCGGCAAAATTGCTGGTCATCTGGTAATTCTATTGTTTAGTTTTGTTCAAGAATCACCATAGAGTTTTCTGTAGTGACTGTACCGATTTACATTCCCACCAGTGGTAAAGGAGGATTCTCCTTTCTTCACATTCTCACCAGCATGTTTTATTCTTTGCCTTTTTTAAAAAAAATAAAAGCCACTCTAAGGGGCATGAGATGATATGTAATTGTGATTTTAATTTGCATTTATCTGATGATATTTATGTTGAGCATTTTTATATTCTTGTTGGCTGTGTATCTTTTTTGTGAAATATCTGCTCAACTTGCCCATTTTTTAATCAGTTTGTTTGTTGGTTTTCTATTGAGTAGTTTGAGATTCTCATATATTCTGGTTGTTAATCCCCTGTCAGATGGATAGTTGTAAATATTTTCCTCCAATCTGTATGTTGTCTCTTCATCTCATTCAGTGTTTTATTAGCTGTGCAGAAGTTTTTTAACTTGATACAGTCCCCTTTGTCTATTTTTGCTTTGGTTGCTTGTGCTTTTTTACACACGCAAAAAAAAAAAAAAAAAAAAAAAAATTCCCCAGATCAGTGTCCCAGAGTGTTTTTCCAATGTTTTCTTCCAGTGTTATATTC
This sequence comes from Cephalopachus bancanus, assembly GCA_027257055.1. Taxonomy (NCBI): domain Eukaryota; kingdom Metazoa; phylum Chordata; class Mammalia; order Primates; family Tarsiidae; genus Cephalopachus; species Cephalopachus bancanus. The sequence continues at coordinate 5,057,599 of JAPVLO010000026.1, forward strand.
AAATCTTTAAACAACTATGTTTTGATTTTTGTAGATAGGGATATACCATCATCCTTCTGCATATAGCTATCCACTTTTCCGAGCACCATTTATTGAAAAAATGGTTCTTTCTCATTATATATTCTTGACACTTTTGTCTGAAATCAGTTGTCTATAAATGTATAGTTTTATGTTTGAATCCTCTAACCTGTTCCACTGGTCTATGTATCTGTTTTTATGACAATGCCATGCTAATTTGGTTACTATAGTTTTCTAGTATATTTTAAAGGGAGGTAGTGTGATAGCTCCAGCTTTGTTCTTTTTGCTCAGAACTGTTTTGACTATTTAAGTTCTCCTGTGATTCCTTATAAAGTTTAAGATGTTTTTTCTATGTCAGTGAGGAATGACATTAGTGTTTTAATGGAGATTGCATTGAATCTGTATATTGCTTTGGGTAGTATTGCCATTTTAACAATATCCATTCTTTCAGTAAATAAGCATGGAATATTTTTTTCTTTGTATGTGTATGTGTTCTTCAGTTTATTTAGCCAGTGTTTTATAGTTTTCCTTGTATAGATTTTCACTTCTTTGATTAAATTGATTCCTGGGTATTTTATATTTTATGTAGTTATTGCTTTCTTGAGTTCTTGTTTGGATTGTTTGCTGTTGGTATATAAAAGTGCTACCAAGTTTTGCATGTTGACTTTGTATTCTGCAACTTTATGGAATTCATTTATTCATTTTAACAGTCTTTTGGTCGAGTGTAGGTTTTTCTAAATGTAAGTAATGTCATCTTTAAACAAGATAATGTCATCTTCAAACAAGGCTAATTTGACATCTTCCTTTCCAATCTAGATGCTTTTTCTTTCTTTCTTTTGCCTAATTGCTATGGTCGGAACTTCCAGTATTATATTGAATAGAAGTGGGTGAAAGATATTAGTGGAAAGTCTTTCTTTAATTTTTCTCCATTTAGTACAGTATTATCTTCGTGTGTGTCTTATTTGGTCATTGCTATTTTACAGTATGTTCCTTCTATTCCCAGTTTGTTGCAAGTTTTTGTTATAGGGATATTGAATTTCGTTGAATGCTTTTATGGAATCTATTGAATTGATTTCATGTATTTTGTTCTTGCTTCTGTTAATGTGATGGATCATGTTATTTGATTTGTATATGTTGAACCATCCTTGACTCCTTGAGTTGACTATCACTTGATTATGATAAATGGTCTTTTTAATATGCTGTTACATTTGATTTGCTAGTATTTTGTTGAGGATTTTTATATCTATGTTCATTAGTTATACTAGCCTAAAGTTTTATTTTATTTTTTTGTTGTGGCCTTGTCTGGTTTTGGTATCAGGGTAGTTCTGACCTTATTAAATGAGTTTGGAATATTACATACTCTTCGATTTCCTTTTAAGAGTTTGGGTAGAATGGGTATCAGTTCATCTTTATTTTTTTATTTTTTTAAATTTTTTTATTTTAAAGATGTGGGCTACAATTCAGGGTTAGGTATACAAATGGTCGTTATGCAGGTACCCTTGTTGATGAGGTGTGTCCCGCCCTCCCGACAGTTTCCCACGATGGCCAATCCTTTTCTTCTAGTATTCGATTAGTTGTTCAAGTCCGCTTACAAGTTAGAACGTGTGATCCTTGGCTCTTTGTTTCTGTGATAGATAACTCAGTATTATAGATTCTAAGTCCATCCAAGTTGCTATGAAGTTCATAATTTTGTCCCTTCTTTAAATGTTTGATAGAATCTTTAAATATTTGGTAGAATTCAGCAGAGAAGCCATAGGTCCTAGACTTTTCTTGGATGGGAGACTTTATTACAGCTTTAATCTTATTGTTTGTTGTTGGTTTGTTTACATTTTCTATGTCTTTATGGTTCAATACTGGTCGGTTTTATGTGTCCAGGAATTTATTTATTTATTACAGGTTTTACAAGGTATTGGCATATAGTTGTTCAGGATAGTTTCTATTCTTTGTATTTCTGTGATCTGAACTGTTATGTCTCCTTGTTCATTTCTGATTATATTTATTTGGATCACATCTCTCTCTTTCTTGGTCTAGCTAAAGGATTGATTATTTTGTTTATTGTTTCAACAAACCAACTTTTCAGGGATCTGTATTTTTTTCAGTCTCAATTTTATTTCATTTTGCTCTGATCTTTATTATTTCTTTCCTTCTACTAATTTTACTTCCTTGAGGTATATCATCAGTTGTCTGTGTGAAGTATTTCCACTGTTTCTATATAGGTGGTTATTGCTACACACGCCCCTCTTGGCCTCTGCTATATCCCACAGGTTTTGGCAGCTTGTGCTTCCATTTTTATTTGTTTCAACACATTTTTAAAGTTTTCTTTTTAATACTTCCTTGACACATTGGTTGCTTAATAGCATGTTATTCGATTTCTACCTGTTTGAATAATTTCAAAGGTTCCTCTTACTGGTTTCTAGTTTTATTCCGTTGTGGTCAGAAAAGATACTAAATATGAGTTATGCTTTTCTGAGTTTATTGAGACTTGTTTTGTGGCCTAAGACATGGGCTATTCTGCAGCAACTTGATGAAATATACTACAGATGTCAGTTACACCTATTGGTCTAGTGTGTAGTTTAACATTGGTGTTTCTATGTTGATATTCTGTCTGGATGACCTGTCCATTACTGAGAGTAGAAGTGTTGAAGTCCCCTACTGTTATTGTATTGCTGTCTGTGTCTCTCTTTATATCTATTGATGTTTGTTTGATATACTTGGAAGCTCAGTGTTGGGTACATAGAAATTTAGAACTGTTATGTCTTCTTGCTGAATTGACTCTTTTATCATTATATAGTGACCTTCCTTGTCTCCTTTAGCAGCCTTTGGTTTTTAGTCTGTTTTATCTGCTATGAGTAAAGCTACTCTTTTTTTGGTTTCCAGTTGCTTGCAATAGCTTTTGTCATCCCATCACATTCAGTTTATGCGTCTTTATAGGTGAAGTGAGTTTCTTGTAGACAGTGTATAGATGGGTGTTGTTTCTTTATCCATTCAGTCACTCTTTGCCTTTTATTTGGAAAATTGAGTCACTTTACGTTGTGTTATTATTGATAGATAGGGACTTGCTGATGCGATCTTACTGCTTGCTTTCTAGTTATTTTTAAACTCTTCTCTCATTCTTACTGTCTTACTTTGTGGCAAAGTGATTTTCTCTGGCAGGAGGTTTTAATTCATTGCTTTTTATTTTCAGTAAACCTATTATAGGATTTTACATCGTGGTTACCATGAGGTTTACAAAAAAACATCATATATGTAACAAGTTATTTTAAAGAAATGACAACTTGTTTTAGATCACAAATAAAATAATATAAACAAAGAAAGAAAAAATTCTACACTTTAACATTCCTCCCCATATTTTGACTTGGTGTTTTCTCCGCTTACATATTTTCTACTACCTGTCTTTTAACAGGTTGCTGTACCTATTATTATTATTCTGTGTTTCTATGTGCACTTAATTTTACCAATGGGTTTTAAACCTTCAAATGGTTTTTTTTGCATGTTAGCGTTTTTTCTTTTTTCAACATTTCTCTTTTTCTTTTTTTGAGTTGGAGTCTTTCTCTGTCACCCAGACTGGAGTGCAGTGGCCGCTGCCAGCCACCGCAGCCTCGACCTGCTGGGCTCCGGCAATCCTTCCGCCTCAGCCTTCCAAGTAGTTGGAACTATAGGCACACGCTACCACCCCCAGCTCATTTTTTGATTTATTGTAGAGATGAGGTCTTGCCAAGTTGCCCAGGTGGGTTCTTTTAAGATGAGTCTAGTAGCAGAGGATATTCCCAGCTACTGTTTATCTTGGACAGACTTTGCCTTTCCTTTATATTTAAAGCAGAACTTTTCTAGATACAAGATTCTTGGACACGAGTGTTTTGTTTTGCTTTAGGTTTTTCCTTCAGCACTTTGTAAATGCCATCTCACTCCCTCTTGGCCAGTATGTTTCCAGTAAAAGTCTGTTACTGGAGAGTTGGGGCCCTTTCATATGTTACTTGCTTCTTTTGACTTGCTGCTTTTAGGATGCTCTCTTTGTTTGTGACCTTGGAGTGTTTGATCAGTATATGCTTTCGAGTAGTCTTATTTGGGTTAAATATGTTTTGTGTTCTCTGTCTTTCCTGTACCCGGATGTTTACCTCTTTTTTTTTAGCTTTGGAAAGTTTTCTTGTTACTATTTGTTTGAATAGCATTTCTATCCCTTTCTGTTACTCAACTCTCTCTTGAACACCAATAATTCTTAGATTTGAAGTCATCTTCTGTATCTTGTAGGCGATATTTGGTCCCTTGACATTTTTTTTTTCTTCTCTTTTGTGTATTTTCAAGTAGCCTGTCTTCAGGGATACGGATTCTTTTCACTGCTTGATCCATTCTGACATTGGAAGCTTCTAATTAATTGATCAGTTCAGCAAATGTATTTCTCAATTCCAAGATTTGTTTGTGTATTTGTTTGTTGTAGTTGTTATTTCAATCTCTTTGTTAAATTTTTCAGATCCATTTTTTAATTAATTCTTTATATTATTTTAGAGATCACTGAGTTTTCTTAAAGCTGTTCTTTTAAATTCTTATTCATAAAGCTCACATATCATCATGTTACTAGAATCAGCCATTGGTTCCTTGTTTTATCCATTGGAGGAGATTGTGGTTCTCTGCTTGCTATTGTTTCCTGTGGGTGTATGTCTGTGTGTTTGCATTGAAGGATTATTCGTTTGGACTTCTCTGTCTAACTTTTTTGGGTTTTTATTGAATACGTTTGCTTATATATTCTTTGTAATATACCTTTTGACCTGTTGGCTATCTTTCTTTCTCTCTCCTTCCTTCCTTCCGTCCTTTCTTTTCTTTTCTTTCTTTTCCTCCCTCCTTCCTTTCTTGCTGCTTCCCTCCCTCCCTTTCATCCTCCTCCTCCTCCTCCTCCTCCTCCTCTTCCTCCTCTTCTTCTTCTCCTCTTTCTTCCCCCCAGGTCACTGCTTCCATTTCAGCACTAGATGGTGCCTTAAATCCAGGTTTGCCTCTAGCCAGTCTCATATGGAAGATGGGTGGGTTGGATAATCCCATCGGAAATATCCAGTAGTGTGGGAAGACTGGCTAGGAGTTCATGCCCAGGAGACCTCTGGGCAAAGCTGCTTACAGTGTGGTCCTGCTGAACAGTCTCTCTGACTTGGCATTTCCTTGGGCTAAACTACAGAGCAGAGTTTCTAGGGCTGGGATTATAGTCCCACCTCCCTGCTTTCTCTCCACCTGTCCTCATGGATGTTTCTCCCTTCAGACATTCCTCGTGCTTTTCATGGGTCGAGATAGGAACAGATTTCCTGACAGCGAACCCAGTATGGTGACAAAGCTGTTCCTCCGTCTCAATCTTACTTTTATAGTATAAAAACTGTGAGTTGGGGGAATTTTTTTTTTTTGAGTTGGAGTCTCACTCTGTCGCCCAGACTGGAGTGTAGTGGGCGCTCCCGGCCACCGCAGCCTCGACCTGCTGGGCTCCGGCGATCCTTCCGCCTCAGCCTTCCAAGTAGTTGGAATTACAGGCATGAGCTACCGCCCGGCTGATTTTTTGATTGATTGTAGAGATGAGGTCTTGCTGCCCAGGCGGGTCTCGAACCCGCGGGCTCAGGCAATCCACTCACCTCAACCTCCCAAAGGCACGGGATTACAGGCTGAGCCACCGAGCCCGGCTCGGGGAATTTTTTAATGTGTTTTGTACCAGGCACATTGAAGGTAACCTTCACAGTTAGGGAAGTCCCAATTTTCTTACCATCCGCTCAGAGATTTTTCCCTTCTCTGTGGCCCTGGGAACTGTCTCCCCTTTATATTAGAGTTCAAGGACGTTGCTAATGATTATGTCAGCACTATATATTTGTTTTTGGTTTTCCGTGGGGGTAAGAAGTAAAGCCAGGTTGCTTCCATGCCACCATATTGGAGTTGGACATTCTTAAATTATTTTTTTAATCAGAAATAATGTAACTAGAAGATAAACATTGACCATGGGTTAATTGATGATGTAAGTAATTTTGTTGTAGTATTTAGATAGGCTTCAGCAGACCAACACCTGTGTTCATCTGTTTCCACATGCTCTCTAGTATAATTGGACACAGCTGTGGAGTCAAATAACCTGGCCTCTAAATGTTGACATTGCCTCCAACCGGCTCTGTGATTCAATAAAATAAATAGCCTAACTCCTCTATTTTTAGTTCATTGTCATGATTTTATTTCTTGTCACTCATCTAATTTGATTATATTAAACCCATTCAGACATATAGATATCATAATTTATATTTATATCATATTTATAGTTAGTTTATAAAGAATAAGTGATGCCATAATGGGATACACATTGGTTTTCGTTTTATCTCTTCCAAAGAACTATCATGCCACTGTATATATTATCAACTTTTATTCATTAAAATATTCTCAGTAATCTACTATATCTTTTTTCTTAATGGCTTTCTATATGGTATAAATATTAAAAAGTACCTATTGTTTCACTTTTGTGGAAATTATGAAGCATAAATTTTAAAATAGAAAAAGATAAGTTTTATTATATTTATTTATTAATTTTGTTTTAATTTCTTATTTTAAAGATACGGGGTACAATTCAGGATTAGGGATACAAGTGGTCATCATACTAGTAAAGTCTGGGCCTTCCTTTGGCTCACTTCACCTCGTTTGAGATCAGGTAGTCTCACTGAATTTATCTGTCATACCCCTCCTCTGGTAGTGTCCTGCTACTGACAGCCCCTTTCTTGTGGTATCAGTTTAAAATTTAAAAGTGAACATACTTGAGTTTGATAATTTTAAAGTTTTTAAAAGGAAGAGACTTGTAGAGAAGTTTGATCAGCAATGATTTAATGAAAGTGGTGTGATTTCAGCTGTGTCTTAGAGAATAAATAAGATTTTGATTGGAAAAAATGAAGAATGAAAAGGGCATTCTGAGCCGCAGGGAGAGTGAAACGTCTGACCAAATGTCTTCACTCATTCCCTCTGGGGCAGTAGAAATGTAGGGACGTGGTCTCTGGCTATTTCATGAGTAAACACACCACGCCACCAACTACTGACCTCCTTTGTCCTTGTGACTCAGGGTCACTCTTAAATATCCCACAATATTTGGATGGAGGAAGTGCATCTTTCCTCTACCCATTCAACCAGGACCAAATTGGGGCTGGGCTTAATTCAGTTATTGGGGACAGTCTCAGACACCTCAGTAAAGAAAGCTTGGGAAGCGCAAGTGCTGAGGAGGTTGTCCCCTGGGAAACAGTAGTGAGACTCAGTGTCAGACTTACTTGATTTTCAACATCAGTGCTTCCTAGGAATTCAGAAAAGACAGTGGATAGGTGGTGTGGATTTCATGGCGGGGTTTCTTATGGCACATTCAAAATGATCAAGACCCAGTAAATAACTGAGATAGTCTAGGAACAGCCACAAAATGAAATAGCATGTGGCCAATGATGGAACAGAGCCAGGAGGTCACCTGGGAGCTGAGTTCAGACACTAAAAGAAAGCATCTTTAATGCTGAAGTATGTGAAGATGAATCAGCCTCGGGCAGGGAGTGGTACTACAGATGACTGGCCACTGACAACAAGACTGACCCAGGTTAAAAGTGAAATTAGACCAAAAAAATGAGTCATGGGCAGGAAAAGAGATTTATAAGAAGAACCAGAAGTGCCATTCAATAAGTGTTGTGGAAGGAAAAATGAGTAGTATTGATTCTAAAATGGAAGTCATTCTAAGTAATACAGAAACTCAATGTATTTTGAAACTGTTCATCAACCGTATTAAAAGTCATTATAATGACCTATCAGATATCTCCATTTTTAAAATATCTCCCTTGAGATAGTCCAGACTAAATGATTCAGAATCTTAGGAAATTTGACCCAAAGCACTAAATCACTTCTATAACGTGAACCATTTTCCTTAACAGGAAAGATTCTGAATGTTAATGTCGGAATGTACTATAAGCTTTGTATTCCTTATCTTTCTGTTGAGAAGTTCCAAGCACAGTCGTGACTTTTGTCTTATTCATCTTCAGAAGGGTTAAGTACAATTTAGAGGAGTTTGCTATTGTCATAGCATGAAAAATTTGACAGAATTGTTTTGTAGCTATATTACATGCCATGTGTGCATTTTCTTCAATTTCCAAGTGAAAGATAATGAGAAGAATAAAAATTTGAGAGTCAATGAGGAAACACAGTAAAATGAAACTGCAGAGAATCTAAGAATATTCCAAATAAATAGAAAGAGGGCTTTTTTTTCTCTCTTTTTAAAAAAATGCATCCCATTGTAGCCTTTAGTCATTCTTAACTTTATATTTTTACAACACTAAAAACTCCAGTGTCTGCAGGAATTTTTCAAACTCCAGAAACTTGCATTTACATAAGCAGAAAGAGAAGAAAGTTTCTACTCTAAATCTTATAGAGTACTTTTTAAAATATGATTTTTCTAATTTATCTTTATAGATTGGCAATACCTTAAGTGAGCCCTTCACTTTAATAATTCTAACAAATACAATATTATGGATAATACCAAATGGAGATGATTATTTAATAGTTTGAGCTAGTGTCATGATTATCACACTCAGAAGTAGAATCAACTTCTTCGTCGCATATGAGATATGCATTCCCCAAATTATTCGGGTTTTTTTCTTCACAGGTTGCCTCAACTCAGTTTTCTCCCAATTTCAAAATAACTTGAAACCAGAAAGTGAGGCTAAGAGAGAGAGAGAGAGAGAGAGAGAGAGAAACAGAGAGATAGGGGGGAGAAGGAAAGGAAAAATTGGTAGCCTTAATTTATTGTGTCGTTCCTTAATTGGTAATGCTATTTAAACCACTGACTCGATGACAATTTTTTACACTTCTTACTTCTCTTTCTGATGATGTTGCAAGGAGAACTTTAGTATGCACTTAATTAAAAAAAAGAAAAAATATTTTTACTATTAAATACTACTGATGCAGATGTTCAGTAAATATCAAATAATCAAGTCATTGAAACCTCCGGAAACATGGATGATCATCCTATGAAAAGAGGTTCCCTTTAAGAACTTAGGAGTGATTAGAAAGGCCAACAAATAGCCAGGACAGACCCATGAGAGAAGAACTGGCTAGCGGTCTTGTTTTAATCCCCAGGTGAGCTTTCCTTTCCTAAAAAATTTTAATGTGTTGATTAATATCACAAAGTGATAGTTGAGTCTGCAGGGAAAATATCACCAAATCTAATGGGTTCATTTTTCTATGGTTAATAAAATAAACTAGTATATTAAGGTGCGATGTATTATAAAAGTAGTGCCTTTGCATCATTCTTAACTAGTGGCCTATCTAGGGAACTGTCAGACTTTTTCCTGATGGTACAAATTAAAGGTAGAGAAAATTTTTGCCATTTTCCTTTTCCCCAGCCTAGTTTTGTTTAGTGTGCCATTTTACCAGCTTAGTCCTTCCTGGAAAATATTCTTTCTTCTTACAGTCTACTTAATTACTTACCATGTATATTGTATTCACTTCAAAACAGAGACCTGAAAGCAATATTTCTTTTTGCCACCTTGAGGGAAAAAAAAAACAGAAACAAATGTATTAAGATACATTTTGAAATATATTTCTCATAGACAATCCCAAGATCACTCTCTAGACAGAACCTCTTTTTTTTTTTTTTGAGCTGGAGTCTCACTCTGCCACCCAGACTGGAGTGTAGTAGCATGCTCCCAGCCACTGTAGCCTCGACCTGCTGGGCTCCGGTGATCCTTCTGCCTCAGCTTTCCAAGGAGCTGGAACTACAGGCATGTGCTACCGCACCCGGCTAATTTTTGATTTATTGTAGAGACAAAGTCTCACCAAGTTCCCCGGGCGGGTCTCAAACCCACGGGTTCCAGCTATCCTCTCACCTCGGTCTCTCAAAGTGCTTGGATTACAGGCTGAGCCACCAAACCCGGCCTAGACAGAACCTTTTTAATGTAGCTAGGCTATCTCTAAACTGTGTCATACTTGAACACTATCATTGGGTTCTATATTTTATGTTATTTTAAAGCATTTATAAATATCACATATAGAATTATCAATGCAATCTTCAATTGATGTTATTTTTTCAGATAATAGAAACTCCTGTGAGCATAATTTATCATCTTTTCCTGTTCAGACACTGCACTCCTATTTTACATTACTGGATTTAAAAATCCCAATTTAACAAAATAAATTGATAGCAGGTATTACAGTGGTGGTTCTTGATCCTCTGAAAACGCAGATTTTTTTTTCTTGTCAAATCTAGCAGTCTCAGTCACATGGGTCTTTCTTTGGTGCCGATATCAGGCTTTTCAGGGTGAGGTTGGGATAAAAATTAGAAAAGAACCAAGGAGAACCTTCCCTTCCCCACTTAGTGAATGTGTTTCCCAACTTGGTGAGGAATAGCAGAGCTATTTCCTCGGCTTTGGTCAAGCTCTTAACTTGGAAAAGGTTTCCCTTCTCTCACAGAGTGTCTGAATCTGGTCTTTCACTCTTTCTTCAGAAAACAAAGAGGCTTATCTCCTTGTCCAGAAATTAGTGCTCTTGCCAGGTTCTTCAAAATCAGATCACGATATAATTAAGATGCAGACGGCTTTGGCAAGTTAGAAACTGAGATTCATGCTAAGTAAATGTGAATTACTGTGGGAGAATCAGACGACTTTTTCCTGCCTTTATAAATATAACATGACAGATCTCTGATACTGGAATTTTCTGCAGTACAATACATGACTAGCTTTTGAGTGGTGTTAATTATCACTAATGCTGTTTTACGTGCCCAGTGCGATTTCAGTGGCCGCCCTTCCAATGTTTGTCTGACTTTCCTAATAAATAGCCTGAGTCTGCTGAGCTTCCTGAAGTTGTTAGGTGAAAATTCAAAAATACTGTTTTATCTGTTTGCGTTTGGTTCTGTTCAACTTATGGCTATTTCCCTCCTTTTCATTGCCGTTGTCACAATACAATACTTTCGCGAAAACCTAACATTCTTCTTATCCTGGCCATACGTATAAAAAAAAACATTAAAAATATACTCTAGTCAAAAATAATTTTCAGAAAGAAAGCAAGAGGACTGCTGTACGGTTTATGGAATACACAGAGTGCTTGCTACTGCACTTTATTGCCTCTTCTGTAGAATTGCTAGTATAACTCAAAGACAGCCCTCTCACCTTTGAAAAATGGAGTCTTTCTAAAGCCACGGTATAAAAATAAAGCGTTGCAATATGTGTTAAACCATCTGCAGGATCACGGTCCAGTCCTCTTTGTATGTAACATAAAATAGTCGACACAACCATCAGGATCATTTGAAGATAAAATTGCACATTGGCTCCTAAGTTGCAAATGCAGATAAAACCACACCGCCACTCAGCATGACTTCCTTGGCTTTGGTCAACAGACCCCATTTCCAAACTTTCCATAACTGTGAACTAAAAGTTGGAAGAGTCTCCAGGGGCCCTTTTTTCCGAGTGACTCAAATGTAGGCTTTACTCTTCGGAAGGGCTCCAGGGCTGAGGTTTGTGAAGGTCACATTTTAATGCCATTTTTTTGCTGTCCATACGATGAAGGCATAACATACGCGGAATTCGTGGGAAATACAACCTAAAAGTTCGGAATACAGATGTTTCTAAACTATATGGGTTTATTCCAAATCTTACATCAGTACACAGCATTTTTCAAAAAGTAGTCTCCGTCTGTTGGTATCAGCGACTAAGCCTCACTGACTCTCCCTGCGATCTTTTAGATCCCATGATAACCAGCGCATGTGTCTGCAAGACTGCAGCTCAGTTTGGAAGTTTCCACGTGGCACTCATTGCTTGTCCTGGATCGGGAGTGCCCAGCAGAACTGCTGTGGTGATGGAATTGCCCAAGTACTGCCCAGGAACTGCCCTGGCCACATGTGGCTGTTAAGAGCTCCAAATTAGTGCGACTGAATTTTTTATTTTACTTGCGCTTAATTTCAACAGCCACAAATCCGTGGTCCTTTGCAGATCCGTCTTATGTTTTGTGTTCCACAAAGCCAGCCTTCTTTTTCTGATCTCCCCAAATTTTTCAAAAGACAAGCAACTCTGACATCTGTGGAGATGCAGCGAGAATGCATAATTTTACAAATATATGCTGCCTTCATAGTCTGGATTTGTGTTCCACCGCTAACACATTTCAGCCATCCCTGCGGATCCTTGTTGCAGGAAGTCATCTCTGTAGTATTCCAGCTGTCACCTCGAATTCCCTTTTGAAGCCAGCAATGCTGCCTGCAATACTCTTGTCAGAAGCAAAGCGTGTGTTGGTGCCTGTGTTATCCATGAGCTTCCAATTATTCTCAGAGTAGACTTTTCCAGGGGAGGGATGAAAGTGGCTGTGAGGCGAGCCTTGTTCTGTCGATGTCTTGACTCGGGAACACCTCACCAATAACGTGGAAAGGAGGAGCCGGGGACTGTCATGCAGCTTCAGAAGACTCCCTCCGTGACAGGCTGTTGTGATGGTCACTGTGACAGCCTCAGCGACTGGACTGTGACGTGGGGGGACAGAAGACCTGTGGCTAATCAGTGGACTCAGGAGCTCGGAGTGCTAATGAGGCCTTGTTAAAATCCACACCAACGCAAAGCTTCTCCAGATTCAACATCACCATGTCGGGTGGCTGTTGCTGTGACACGCAGACACGTAGGAATAAATTCAGCGGTAGGACGTGTGATTGTTTAATACATGTATCCAACGAGAGGATGAGCCAGACACCCCAAGCAGCACGTGCAATGTTCACTGGGTCGCAAAGGAAGCCGGCGCCCCGTGGGCGGAAGTCGTCCATTCTTCCTAGCACCTAACTGTGGAGCACTTCTGACATGTGGTCAGTGCAAAAGGATCCCCGTTTCTAAATTAGCTGAGATTGCCTCCAGATCAAGAATGACATGATGGTGGGAGGGGCCGGGTGTATAATGAACATAACAGAAGTGGCAAAGAGCGAGTGAGAGAAAAATCTGTGGAACAAAATACCAAAGGGGGATGAGTATTTATAACTCTGGTAACACGTATTTACTGTGAATTTCCTTCGGTGGCAGGCATTGCGGCTCAGAAGGAACAGTAGTGTGAGAGTAAGCGCAGCCATGCAGAGAGAGGCCCGCCTGTCCCCCTCCGTCTCGGCCTCTGTGTCCCTTGTTCTCTGTACACCTCTGCTCTTTGGTTTACGTGCAGTTCGTGGGACTGCGGTAGACGTGTGGATTTAACCACCTTTGTTACTAACCAGCGTTCCAGTAACCCTGTAAAACAGTGTGAAGGAAAACAATTCCCACCGAGTTGAAACAAAAATAAAATTCGAAGCATGTTCTCCACTTTTCAGAATGGACACGTGCTTAAGGTTTTGGGACAAAGAAGGTTTTCAATAATCCTGATTCCATATGTGGTTTCTAAACTTGCCATCTTAAAATAGAGGCCATACATCACCTATTTTCTGCTAAGAAAAGGAGATATCACCAGACTCATTAGGAGTCATGAAACCCCTGTTGGTTGCTGAGAGCAACATCGTGGTTCTGTTTCTATAATTCTGTACATCCTACTGGAAATGAAAAGGAGAGTTGTTTTTCAAATTTGTGGAACATACACACTGATGAAAGCTACAACCTGTACTGATTGTGTAAGCATCAGGTGGGTAGCTGTCATCTGTGACCTGGAGGCCAGAGGCACATGATCCTGCTGAAAGGATGTGGTAAAACACACGTCAGTTACGTGTGGGGACCTGGGATGGGGCCTGTGTGTTTAGGTCCACACTCAAGCATCCACATCTGGAAACAGAAGATGGAAGTTCACAGCCCAGGATGTCTGGCACCTTGACCTTTCCTCCAGTCGTTCCACATAGCATGAGCTCTTGTTATCATTCTCCTTGAAATGTGTTGGAAAGCTACATACAAATGACTGTATGTTGAGGTTCTTGCTCACCCATCGGAAGGCAAAGTATGATTAAAGTTTAGCTGCATTACTGATCTTGAAGGCACAACAAGAATATTTTTAATAACAGCCCCATGGGTAATATAATACACAGGAAATTAAGTGGCCTGTTTATAATTTTAAATTAATTTATGATGGTGAATTTTAATGGGTGAGATACTAATCGTGCTGTGTTTCTAGATGTTTAAAATATTTGTCCACAATGAAAATGTACCTAAGTGGTTTTGATATTTTGTAAAAAATAAATACAGGATATAAAATCATAAAGAGATTATTAAAAGGAGATATTAATTCTTAAGCCATCCTTTCTTCTTCAGATTACAGGAAATTTACTTTATTGTCAGAGAAAGAGCCTTAAGATAACAAGATATTAGATCTCAGGGAGGGAATTAAGAGGGTTGGATGTTGGCAGAATTATGTTTTTGTTTCTTGTGTCACTGTCTTCTGATTCCGGACCTCATTTCCCCGAAAAAAATCCAGAAACATGAGGGGGCCAGGAAAGGTTCATTTCCCCATCAGATCCTAGAGCTGCTGGCCCTGGTCCATTCTTACGCTCTGTTTGCCAGGTGTCCCAGAGCACCTTGATGTCAGGGACCGATTCCCTCGCCGAACATGGTGTGACTCCCTGGATCTCTGCATGCCGGGACTATCACTGTTTCTGGGCAAAGAGGGACAGACCCTGGATTTGCAGAAAACAGTCTTCTGGAGGGATCACTGGCTGTGCTCAGCAGTAAACAGTCTTTGATCTCCCCAGGCCTGAGGTAGAACTCTGCCACGTTCCAGCATTCCCTTCAGACTCACTCCTTCCCCAGTAACTCCACACGTCACTGAGTCGAGCTTGCCACGCTTGGCTTTTCTTCCTCTGAGTTTCCAGCAAGGGAACTCCTGGGTCCAGTGAGCCTTGATCTTCAGGATCACGGATTCAGAAGACATGCCTGAACCACAGACATAGGCACAGCGTCAAGACTGCGGCTGGAGCTTGTCCCAAACAAGAAAGATTTTTAGCTTCATTTGTAGATCTTTTCATAATAGTTTTGAAAATTGGACAACTGTGACATATCAAATACTGTATTTTTCTTTTTTCCCCTAATCACTATACAAATACTGATATAAAAGATGTGTTTCCAGTCGGGCTCGGTGGCTCAGCCTGTAATCCCACGCCTTTGGGAGGCTGAGGTGAGTAAATTGCATGAGCCCGCGGGTTCGAGACCCGCCTGGGCAACTTGGCGAGACCTCATCTCTACAATAAAATAAAATTTTAAAAAATTAGCCTGGCGTGGTAGCGCGCGCCTGTAGTTCCAGCTACTCGGAAGGCTGAGGCGGAAGGATCGCCGGAGCCCAGCAGGTCGAGGCTGCGGTGACCGGGAGCGGCCACTGCACTCCAGTCTGGGCGACAGAGCGAGACTCCAACTTAAAAAAATAAAATAAAATAAAATAAAATAAAATAAAAATTTCAGTTTCATTAAGTTTGTCTTCCATTCCCATAATTCTGAAATAAGCACAAATTCACATTTTTGCCATCTGCATCTCTTCCTAGATAAACTGTTCAAAATGTTTTCCTACTTTCTATTGAGTTTTTGTTTAGTTTCTTATTATTGAGTTGGAAGAGTTCTTTATGTATTAAAAATGCAAGTCTTTTAATCAGAACTCTTTTGAAAGTATTTTCTTCCCATCTCTAGCTTGTCTTTTCATTTTTCTTAGTGTTGTTTTTTGAAGAGCGGGAGATATTAATTTTGATGGACTCTAATTTTTTCTTATAATTAGCATTTTTTGTGTCATTTCAAAGTATATGCTTAACCCACAGTCACAAATATATTCTTTCATGTTTTTGTCCAGAATACATAGAGTTCTAGGTTTTACTTTACTTCTATGATGCATTTTGGATTAATTTTTACATAGCAAAAGGTAAAGGTAGAGACTCATTTTTGTGCAAATACCTTGGCAAATACTTTGGCACCTTTGCTAGACATGTATGAGTCTATATATGTATGGGTCTATTTCTGGGCTTTCTGATATACATATAGATATGTATTATATCTATATGTTTATCTTTAGATCAATACAAACTTGTCAGCTAGTGGAAGTACTCCAATTTTGTTCTTTTGAAGAACTATTTTGGTTAGCTTTTTCTAGCTTAGCTTTTAATGTGATTTTTTCAAATAAGCTTTATTTCTGTTTTTTTAATGGTCATGATTCTAATTGGAACTGCGTTGAAATTATAAATCAATTTGAGATAATTGACAGTATAAAGACATTGAGTCTTCTGATTAATGGGACTGGTATAACTCTATGTAGGTATTCTTCAACTTTTCTTATCAGCATTTTTAGCCTTTCAGCATATACAACTTGCACATATTTTGCTAAGTGTATCTTTATTTTATGATTTATCATGTTCTTAGAAAAGTTACAGTTTTTTAATGCTTCAATTTCCAATAGTATTGCCAGATGATATAAATACCATTAATTTTTATATATTGACCATATATCATGAGACATTGCCGAATTCATTTATCTTATTAAAAATATAAACTTTTAATGCTTTAGATGTTATTGTAAGAACTACTTATCTGCATTCCATGAATTTTGATGTTTCCCTTTCTATTAAATTCAAAATATTTTATTTTCCTCTTGATTTTCTCTTTGATAGTGGGTGATTTATAAATGTAGTGTTTAATTTCCAGAGATCTGGGGATTTCCAGTACATCTTTCTCTTAGTGTTTTCTGCTTAAACCTCATGTCATTATTTTAAGTTTAAGATTTGTTTTCTGGACTAGAAGAAGATCTGTCTTGGGTGAACGTGTCATGTGTAGTTGAAAAGAACATACGTTCAGCTGTTGTTGGGTAAAGTATCCTAAAAATACCTATTAGTATTGACAGTGTAGTTTAGGTCCTCTGTATTTCTAGTGATTTTTCTTTTCTGCTTTTCTAAATTATTGAGGAAAAAGTCTTCATCTGTTATGGTGGCTTTCTCTCCTTCTCTGGTCTTAGTTCATCATTTTTCTCTCTTCATGCATCTTGAACCTCTGTTGTCAGGTGTACACACATTTAGGGTTTTTATGTCTAATGAACTGGCTCATTTATCGCATCTTTAACCTTATCTCTGGTATCATCACCTGTCCTGAAGTTGGCTTTGTCTGATATTCACACCTTACCACCACTCTCCCTGTCATTGACTTGGTGTTTGCATGACATGTCCTCTTCCAAACCTTTCACTTGTAATATATTATATTATAATAGCTATTGTACATTTCTTGTAGACATCATCCAGCTAGTTCTTATAATTTTCTTCTTTTAATTGAGTTGTCTATACTTAATGTAGTTATGAATATGGTTGAACTGAAATCTGCCATTTTTCTAGCTGTTTTCTATTTTCTCCATCTGTAGTTTATTCCTTTTTTTCCCTTTGTTCTTTTGGCTTGCATAGTTTAATATTTCAATGTCTATATTTTATCTCTACTGTTAGCTTAGTAGTAATACTTGTTTATTTACTTTTTAGCTGTTGCTCAAAATTTTAAAACCTACATCTTTAATTTATCACATTTTGCTTTCAATGACTCCAAAAACAATTGCTGTTTATTATAAATGAGAATATAGAATCATGGTAGTCACCAGGCAAGGCACATGTTAACATTAACAAATACGAGTTTTAAGGCTGAGTTTTTTCTCCAAATCAATTTGTGCAGCCGAATGAGGAAAACTTTGTTTCTTCTCCTGCAAATACTTGCCTCTGTTGTTCAGTCTATTCTAGCCCATCAGTGTCCCCTCTAGAGTTTCATTCCAATGTTGTGCAGTCTAAGAGCTTGCATTTTGTGACAGAATGCCTTAAGAGTGTGCATTCGTGTCAATTATTATCTGAAATATATATTCATATCTTATAACACCTGGAAAACCATCCTTAGAAGTGTGTAGTGCCACAAGGTTTTTGTGTTTTAAGTTTTGATCCTCTTGGTGACTAACGTAGTCAGTCACTACACAGGATTTGGAAATCATAAGAAAAATTTGAAATGTAAATTATGGATGGCTTGAAGGACAAATAGCAACACAGCTATCTGCAGCAGTGATTTCTGCAGTGTTTGTAGAGCTAGTACTCCGAATTGTGATCACCATGTGTGTAGTATTATATCCATGGAAACTGAAAATGTTGCTTCATCTCTGTCAGAATCATATTTAAATTGCAAATAGCATTTTTGTTACAGAAAAAAACAGCATCTATTTCATTTAGTTAAAATGTTTTTAATTTTAGTATTTGTTGTTTTCAAGCATTTGTGTTTAATTTGAATTGTTTCATCTTTTATGAGCTATAAGCATGATGTGTTTATTTGCTTTCTGCACATATTTCAATGGTATTTCCATAAATATACTTTATGTTAACACTAAAGAACTGTGGCATTTTTTTTTTAATGATACCTGTTTGTCAAGGTTGACACACGATCAGTGAATATCCTTCCTGAAAACAGAAGGAAATAGTAAAGGTAATTAGAATAGGTCAAAAGAATAAAATGTAAGAAATAAAAGTAGATATAGTTTTGTCTGTTCAACCCAGTCTCTCTACATCCATGACCTTTTTTTTCCGGAAACTGTGCCTTTGACGATTGTACCACGTGGAAAGTGTGAGGTTCTTAGCAAAACATCACACAGAGATAATGTTTGATTGCTCTAAAGATAGTTGCCTACGCCAGCAAAGACAGTGAATTCCTCTTTGGAGACGTTTGCATCTAAAAGAGTTGACCAGTCTCTCAAGTGGTGAGATTTAAGCCGAACACGGTGAACAGCTACACTTTCCACCATGTGGAGAAAGCAGTTCTGCAAGAGAGAAAAAGAATATAGAACCGGCACTCAGAGAAGTACACACTGAGAGAATCCTAAAGTTTTTTTGTTTGCTTGTTTTTTAGTTTTCGTTTTCCATGATACCTGTGTTGCAGTTTCATCATTCCCGTATCATAATCACCGAATCACCACTGCTTCGGATTTTAAGAGAGAGCCTCCTATCCCTTCCTCAACCTCCTGTCGTCCAAAGTTGGTTGAGCTGTGTTACTGCCACTTGAGGCCAAAAGGGTGCTAGCTATGGAAGTCGCATACCTTCTCTTTCCATAGCAAGAATGGGAAGGCTTATATACAGAAACTGACCACACCTTACAAAGCTCTTTGAAGCGCAAGTGTAAACTTTTGTCACTATTTGAGTGTGACATGTGTTTTCGAGGCAATTGAACAGAGCCCAGTTCTATAAGATTTCAGTCAATCCAAATGTCTCCTTTATCATGAGGAAAAAAAATATCGCCAATCTTTTAAGGACAGTGGTCTGTCCCGGTCTTAGCAGTTTTGGTGACAGTTTTCCAAAGTTTCAGTTACCCCCAATGCAGAACAATAAGATATTTTGAGAGAGAGATACTACATTCACAGGCTTTTATTATAGTACATTGTTACAATTGATCTGTTTTATTATTAGTTACTGTTGTTAATCCCTTACTGTGCCTAATTTACTAATTAAACCTTATCATAGGTATATATGTATAGGAAAAACCAGAGTAAATCTAGAGGGTTCAGTACTATCTGTGGTTTCAGACATTCACTAGGGGTCTTGGAAGGCATCCCCAACAGGTAAGGAGAGACTATTGATATTTGATCGTTAGGTATTTTCTATTGACCAAAGTTACCAATATATTGGTAAACTATTTAAATACGCTATTCAAATGTGAATAACCTCATTTATATTGTAGTCTATTCGTGTTTTTAAAATTCTAGCAAAATATACATAACAAAATTTTCCATCTTAACCATCTTTAAATCTACAGTTTAGAGATATTAAATACATTCACATTGTCATACAACCATCGCCACCATTCTTCAAAACTTCCTTCATCTTGCAAAACTGAGATGCCATATCCTTTAAACAATAACCCCTCATTTGTCTTCCCCTTTTTCCCCGGGAACCTCCCTTCTACTTTTTTCTTTAAGAATTTGACAACTCACCGGGCTCGGTGGCTCAGTCTGTCATCCCGCGCCTTTGGGAGGCTGAGGTGAGTGGATTGCCTGAGCCCGCGGGTTCGAGACCCGCCTGGGCAACTTGGCAAGACCTCATCTCTACAATAAATCAAAAATGAGCCAGGCGTGGTAGGGCGCGCCTGTAATTCCGGCTACTCGGACGGTTGAGGTGGATGGATCGCCGGAGCCCAGCAGGTCGAGGCTGCGGTGAGCGGGAGCGGCCGCTGCCCTCCAGTCTGGGCGACGGAGTGAAACTCCAACTCCAAAAAAAAAAAAGGAGTTTGACAACTCTAGGTACTTCGTATAAGTGGAAGCATTTGTCCTTTTGTGATGGCTTATTTCACTTTTAGAGTAAGGTCTCTAAGGCTCTTCCATGTTGGGGCCTGTGACAGGAAGTTCTTCCTTTTTAAGGCTGGACAACATTCCATCGTGTTGTAGACCCCGTCTTGTCTATGTGTCCACGTGTTCATGGCCGCGTGGGTTGCTCCCACCTTTTGACTGGCATGAATGCTGCTGTCAGCGTGAATGTACGGATGTCTTCCTGGGTTTCCGCTTTCACTTCTTTTAGGTGAATACCCAAAAGTGGAACTGCTGGAACACGTGGCAGCCCTCTCCCTAATGCTCTTAGGAACTATCAGACTCTGTTCCAGAGTGGCTCCTTCTTTTTACATGCCCTCCTGCAGTGCTCAGGGCTTCTAATTTTTCTTCATCCTCACCAACACTTGTGATCTTCTGCTCTTCTGTTTTGGGTGTTTGTTTTCTGAGAGTGGCCACCCTAATAGCTGTGAAGCGGTAGGCCTTTGATTTCTTTTCTCACTCTTTTCTTTAGAAGTTGCTATCAGAGAAAAAAAAACCATACAGTTCTATTTGAGGAAGACAATGGCAATATTTTGGTGAGGTGAGCCTCTTTGAAAATGATGAAACCTGCCTTACCCTGTTGGTGCTGCTGTAGCAAAATACCTGAGCCTGGGTCATCTACACAGCAGCGGGCCCCTGCCTTTCTGCCATCAGGGCCTGGTTTCATGGAAGACCATTTTTCCACAGATGGGGAGTGGGAGGGAGAGGTGTGGGGGTTGGTTTCAGGATGATTAAGCGCATAACATCTATTGTGCACTTCATTTCTGTGATCGCATTGTAATATATAATGAAGGGATTGCACAACTCACCATTTAAAAAAGAAGCAGAGATAGATGTGGTAAATAAAATAATGGGCAGGCCACGAGCAGTCTAAAGTGTTGGATTCTGACTTAAAGACTGTTGCTGGACGCAGCTGCACAATGGAAGTACATCCACTCACTCGGCACTCACGGAGAGGATTTTGATCGGAGTCTGCAAGCTGTTGACTTGTGATGGTCTCTGTGCAGTCAAACCTCACTGCTCATGTGAATCTGTGTCTGTAGACGCTCCCAAGTGCTAGCATCGCAGCCTCAGCTCCACCTTGGATCACCAGGCATTAGATTGTCATCAGGAGCACGCAACCTAGATCCTTCGCATGCACAGTTCACGACCGCACGGGTCTGCACTCCCATGACAATCTAATGCCGCCACTGATGTGACAGTAGACGGAGCTCAGGTAACGCCCACGATGGGAGCAGCTATAAATACAGATGAGGCTTAGCTCGCTTGCTGGCTCCTCACCTCCTGCTGTGTGGGAGGTTCCTAACAGGCCACGGACGGCTACCACCCGTGGCCCAGGGGCTGGGGGCCGCTGATATACAGGACAGGAATCTATTCCTCACAGTTGAGTCACTGGGAAGTCCAAGATCAAGGCGCCACCGTCTTGCGAAAGCCCCTTGCAGTGTCCCCACGTGGCAGAACAGGGAGCAAGCTAACCAAAGGCCGTGTGAAGGACCTCGGTCCCATTCACAAGGGAGGTGCCCTCGTGGCCTCCCAAAGGTCTCATCTGATAGCACCCTCACGTTGGGGGTTAGAATTTCAACATTTGAACAGGGAGAAAGAAACATTCAAATCATAGCAAACTCTATCACAGGACAAGAAGGATCCACTAAGGGGCAATTTAAATACTTCAGACACATAGAGATTTGGAAACATAATGGAAATCACTCCTGTGTTCAATTTAAGCATTGAGTTGACTGTGACCCTATTTACATGATGCCAAAACAAGTGAATAAATCTGCTTTGTTTACTCAGAAAGCTGGTTTACTTAATGAGAAAAGTCCACTGAAGTGTATTGAGGCAGATGTCATCTCAGGAACTGGTTTTCAATATAACCTGTGTATCACTCAAACATCTCAATGCTAATTTAATCTTCCAATCAACAACATGGGATGGTTATAATTCCCCCATTAGAAATCACCATATCCAAAACCCTTAGTGCCTTGATTACTCAAGGAAGAACATGACTGTAGTTTATTGTTTTAAAAAAGTCTGCCATGTGATCATGTGTTCTCAGAGTTCCTATAGAAAATCTGCGTCTAACATTTGTTCCAGTTTTATATCTTTTTCAAACACACAAAAATCAAGAGATTGCTCATTTTTTGAGCTCTCCTCAATTGATATCATGGAACAATAGTTAAATGCCATCATTTGAAGCCATTTCTGCTCCTGGAGAAGCTAGAAAGAGTTCATCATATTTCTCCTCTTCTCAAACAGAATTTGGGTCTGAGCAACACTGTTTTTTTAATATATATTTTTTATTTTAAAATTGTGGGGTACAGTTAAGGGTTAGGTGTACAAATATTCATTGTGCAGGTACCTTTGTTGGTGATGTGTGCCCCCCTTTCCCCAGACATATGTTGACTACCGTTAATCCCATCTTCCTTCCCCTCCCTGTCCCCTCCCCATAGTTTTCCGTCACTGTCAATCCTTTTCTTATAGTATTACAGTAGTTGTTCAAGGTCCACTTATCCTGTAGCCTAAAGGCCTCCACTGTGCAGTTTGCCCCAACATCACCTTCCTCTAGGGTGTCTCTACCTGCTGGGGTTCAGAAGAGTTAGGAAGCAGCATGTCGGTCCTCACCACGACACCCTCACAGCTCACTTCAGACTCTTCCTTGTAGATCAGAGGGAGAGTGCAGAGTTCAGAAGAATCACATTCGCAAGAGGTGAGGCTTACAATTAATGGGTTTATGGCCGGAAAAGTTCAATATCTTTAGCAGTGCAGGACTTTGAATAAACATTATATCAAAGTGCAGCTGAAGGGCTTCTAATTATTGTCGCCACATCTTGCTGTGTGGACCACACAGACAACCTCATCATCATCTCTACAAGAAAAAGCACCCCGTTTCCAAATGACCAAGGTGTAGCCGTTTCGTCGTCTATCCAGGCCTCTGTACTTCACAGTGTGTGTGTATTTCTTTTCACGTTCTGTAAACACCACAGCTCACAGTTATTTGTTGAAATTAGGGTAATTGATCAATGTAGTATCCCATACACACAGCATTAATGTGATTTAGCTTCAAGATTCTGTTTACTTTAAATCCTGTGAGACTCTTACTGCAGCAGCCACTTCTACAGTGACTATAAATACTCAACACCCAGGTTATGACAAGCGTGTCTTAGGGCTGTACAACCTCACGCTCATGAGAAGCGATCTCTCCTGGGATGGCCATGCATGTGGGGACACGTATGAACAGGCGATCCGAGCAAAGGAGCATTTATTTTAGGTATTAAATCTATTTAAAGCATTTTCAGCTTAAATAACTATGTTTACCTAAATTCACTTTCATCAGAAAATAATTAACTTAAGAGGCATTTGGTGGAAATAAAAAATGGATGTATCTGGCCTCATTGCTCAATAAGAAAAAGAAAATGCAGAAGGAAACACAGGTTTGAAGTTTTCAATGGAAGATAATTTTATAATGCAATGAGCAAAAATAAACAATACTGAATGTTTCCAGCTACTTCTCAAGAAATTCTTTAATGCCCTTACATTATTCTTAATACCCTTAAGCTATTCTTGTATCTTTCTCTAATTTCTTTGGAGGAAGCGCTGCAGTCCATCCAATGAAGAAAACATTAATACTCAGTAGGTAACTGAAAGCCTGAGAGAGAACAGACTTGCCAAAGGTTGATTTCTCAGCTCATTAGAACATTTAACAATATTAATTTTATGGAGAGATTATTTTTCTAAAGTGTATTTGCAAATATAAATGTTTGTTTTAAAAATTTAAAATATATTAGCCACAAGACTATAAAAAGGAAATTGTTTCTGTATGGTAAAACCATACTGGTTTCAATGTGCTTAGCATGTAAGGTCGTTTTTGGTTCCATTGCAGGTATATGTGTGTTTTTCCATGACGATTATTGAAAAATAGAATGCCAGGTACGGTGGCTCACGCCTATAATCCCAGTACGTTGGGAGACTGACGTGAGAGGATTGCCTGAGCTCATGGGTTTGAGACCAGCCTGGGCAACTTGGCGAGATCTCATCTCTACAATAACTCAAACAGCCAGGCATGGTGGTGCATGCCTGTAGTTCTAGCTATTTGGAAGGTTGGTGTGGAAGGATAGCCTGAGCCCAACAGGTCGAGGCTGCAGTGGCTGTGAGCATGCCACTGCACTCCAGGAGGCTCTGACTCAAAAAAAAAGAAAAGAAAAAGAATAACAATGATAAAATTGACTATCCAACATATCGAGTTGTATGTTAAGGTCACAGCTCTCTGAAATCACAGTGAGGATAAGCATGGGGTTTTGAGCCCCAACGATGGGGACTTTTTATATTAAAAATGTCGATATATTTTTTATTCATGGTGCTGCTCACTGAAGTCCAGCTAGTAAAGCAATATCTTATTTCAAAACTTAATATATTTCGGAAATTCACTGCCTTTTCTTATTCTTCATCAAGAATATATTTTTTGAAATGGTTGATTTAGAAAGGTTCTAAACCTTGGAATATGTAATAATACTAAAGTGAGTAAAGAGAGGTGGCCTAGGTGGTCCAAAAGACAGAAGTCTGGCAGGTATGAGACCAAGGGTGAGCACCGATCTCGTAATGTCCCCAGTGGTCAGCAAGTGAGGAAGGCTGTCCGGACAGGCATGGGTTTGACACACTTGGCAGTAACACAAGAGGATCTCAGGTGAAACAGTCCATTAATGACTTGACCCCGTGGTGCACACCTTTAATCCAAGATACTTGAGAAGCTGAGACAGAAGGATCCCTTGAGCCCAGGAGTCTGATGCTAACCTGGGGAACATCATGAGGACCCACTTCTAAGAAAGAAAGACAAGAAATCCATTAATGCAGGCTAGGTGACTTCTCAGGTGATGAGAAGACAGACACAAGGAGAGGGTCATTCATGGTCATTCTGCAAGAGCAACTTAGATTCATGAGTCAGGTGGTCCGAAAGAGACGCTTCCACGAAGGAGAGCACGTGAGGGAGTGGATTCTTTAGAAGACGGTGGCCGTCATCTTCATGGTACACAGTAGATATCCAGACCTCTTCACTCTAGTTAGCAGTAGTGTTTTGGGGTCAGGACATTTGCTAAATTAGAGAGTTGTATCTGCTGTTGATATTGAACAAAGGAAGCGTGTGAGGAGGTGAACATCTTAATTTGCTTCACTGCAGTAAACATCCTTCTACCTATAGCTCATAATATCATGCTGTGCACTTTAAATATACATAATAAGATTTATTTTTTAAAAAGGTCATAGTTTTCGTCAAGGATGCATGCTATCCTTAGAGGAAGTTGGAGGCTTAAAGTTTAAGTATGTTTGGGATTTTAGAAGACCATATGAAGATAGTTCCCTCAGCCTAATAACTAATAAGAGTGTACATAGGAAGTCTCTAAACTGAAGAATGAACCCACAAAATAGTAGTGGAGTCTGAGGCAGTGATGCCTCCCAGAAAGTGATGGTCACGGACACACGTAAATTCTGGATGCAGAACCCATGTCTGTCCTGTCGTTTTTGTCTAGGGGGCAAGGGGCCACAGGAATAGCTTTCTCCTAAGTGTGCCTGGTTAGTTAATATCTGCACTGACAGTGTGTTCGCCTCTGGCGGCATTGCTCAGTGGACCTGTAGCTTCTCTCTCTAGTGTCACTCATCTCTTTGTCCTTTATCTCAGTCTCAGCATAAGACCTAGAAGTAACACCACAGAATCTCGCTTTGTGTCCCCAGTTTAAAAAAGAGAGACAGAAAGAGGGAAGTCAAAGAAAAGGATGAAAAATATACATGGAAGCACAGAATTACACCGTAGTCATCGATGTGACTTTCGCTCAGGCCTCTTCTCAACTATACTGACATGTGATCTCAAAATTAAGATGTCTTTGGAAGTTTTTTGAAATGATGGACTTTATTGAGAGAGTTCTCTAACACTGCAAAAAATACTATTATGGTTTGGTCTTGTTAGCTGTCTTTACCAGTGGATTATTTAATAGAAATTAATTTTTTTGGATTTTTTTTTAAGTCCTCAAAGTTTTAAATTGGTGCTTTGCCTAGAGTCAGAGGAAATTTCCCACAGCAAATGGGACAGAGCAAAATACCAAAAACCATCAGCAGGCAACATAACTGAACACAAAAGAGGCGAGGCACTTAGGAAAGCACAGTCCCTGGGTCTGAAGTGGATGAGGAGCCGGGATTAAACAAGGCCGTACCTGGCGGAGTTAAGTTAGGGAGGCTTTTGGGCCTCCAAGTTTAGGCCTGCCAGGATCAGTATTGAAGGGCCACTGTGAAAAGTGTTTGAGAGAAAATGGCATCTCGAAATCAAGCTGAGGAGATTTCCCTGCTTTTACAAGACAGATGCCCTTTGTTGAAGACAGGCCCGTACAGGGGCCCAGTCAAAGGACCCGTAGCAGAATATCCACGTAAGCTTTATTCCTAACAGTCAATAACTTAAAAAACTCAAATGTCCATCAATAGGAAAGGGTTCAGTACTTGTTGGTATATTCATATAGTGGAATATTATTAGTAATCAAAAAAGCCTTCACCAAGCCGGGCTCGGTGGCTCAGCCTGTCATCCCGCGCCTTTGGGAGGCTGAGGTGAGTGGATTGCCTGAGCCCGCGGGTTCTAGACCTGCCTGGGCAGCGAGACCTCATCTCTACAATAAATCAAAAAATCAGCCGGGCGTGGTAGCGCATGCCTGTAATTCCGGCTACTTGGAAGGCTGAGGTGGAAGGATCGCCGGAGTCCAGCAGGTCAAGGCTGCGGTGACCGGGAGCGGCCACTGCACTCCAGTCTGGGCGACTGAGTGAGACTCCGACTAAAAAAAAAAAAAAAAAGCCCTCACCAAACTTCAGTTACTCAAAGTATCTTGACTTCATCTCACAGGCATATCGTGAGACGTAAATCACATACACAAGTACGTATAATTTAGTTTATATGAGGCTCAAAAAAAGGCAAAACTAACCAATTGTTAGAGAAGCCAAGCTAGTGATTTTCTCACACAGGAAAGGGGAGAATTGGCTGAAAAGGAATGTGAAGGAATCTTCCGAATGTAGAAACGTTTCATGTCTTGGTTGATGTGGTGGCTAAATGGGTATATACATATGTAAAATTTTCCTGAGCTGTATACTTTTTTCTTTTTTTTGAGTTGGAGCCTCACTCTGTCGCCCAGACTGGAGTGCAGTGGCAGCTCCCGGCCACCGCAGCCTCCACCTGCTGGGCTCCGGCGATCCTTCCACCTCAGCCTTCCAAGTAGCTGGAATTACAGGTGCGCGCTACCACGCCCTCTGATTTTTCGATTTATTGTAGAGATGAGGTCTCGCTGCCCAGGCGGGTCTCGAACCTGGGAGCTCAGGCAATCCACTCACCTCAGCCTCCCCAAAGGCGCAGGATTACAGGCTGATCCACCGAGCCTAGTGAGCTGTATACTTAATGTCAGTGAACTTTACATGTGTTACAGCTGAGCAAGTTTTACTCAAAAACATTTTTTAAAATCCTCATTCCTGTTGAAGGATGGATAGACAGAGGCTAAGACGGAATAGAGGAATCAACTGGAGGCAGTTGTCACATCCACACACAAAACAAGATGGTGGCTTTTATCTCAACTGGTGTGTTGAGGACTGAGGGAAGTTTGATACATTTGTCAGAGATGGAATCAGCAGGACTTAGTGATCATTCTGATAGGAAAAGTAGGAAGGAAGAAGGATGATGATACTCAACATTCTATAAACACACAGACGACATCACCAGAATACAGCCACGGCCAGATGTGAAAGGCGGGGCGAGGAGATACTGGCTCCCAGGAATCTCGTGTGAGTACCTGAATTGAAAAGCTGGGAAAGATTAGGGAAGAATATTTAGGAGAGGTGAGGATGAGGAAGAGATTGGATCGAGGGTTGAGTTTTGGACACATTAAATCTGAGATGTCTATGAGGCAGACAAATGAAGGCATCAGATCATCCTTTGGCTTCTTGGGCCTGATCTCATGATAGAGAACCTGGCTGGAGCAACACCAGCACAGAGAAAGCACGTAAGGATGGAATTTTCCAGGGAAAGAGCCTGGAAAGAGGCAAGGATCCAGGACTATCTCTTTAGGGACCAACATCTAAGAGTAAGGCAGAGAAAGGGTAGGGAAGGGAGAAAGTACCACCAAGAAACTGTCCTTAAAAGGAGTGGCCAGAAGGCTGGGAGGGAAACCAGGAGCACGTGGATAAACAGTGCATCCGAGAAGAAGGGCTTCTGTGTGGACCATTTCTGACAGTTCTTTTTGAGAATGAAAGAGGCCGTTGGCCATCTTTGGGGTAGCAGCAGAAGTCAGGTTGGAGTAGTAGGAAAAGTGACAGGAAGTTAGGACAATGGAGTGAGTAGAAACAACCCTTCTAAAGTTACTTAACCACAAAACTACCCATAACTTAAATATGGCCATAGCTGGAATGCGTTCAAGAGTCTAGCAACCAATGCTTTTGGCTACTGCTTTTTCTTTCATTGTGTTTGCAGTTGTGAACCAGTAGAACACTTTTTTATGTTCGACGAAATCATTGACTCGAAGGGAAAATATTCAAAAGACAGCTATGAGAAACCTGGCTTGGACAAAATAAGAGAACAGCTATTTGTCTTGGGATAGAGTTTTCTAGAAAATGGCCATGAAATAAGTTGGCTAAGTAAAAAAAAAAAATTTTTTTTAGTTGGAATCTCACTCTGTCGCCCAGGCTGGAGTTCAGTGGCAAACTCATGGCCACCCCAGCATAGACCTGCTGGACTCAGGTGATCCTTCCGCCTCAGCCTTCCAAGTAGCCGGAACTATAGGCATGTGCTGCTGTGCCCGAGTAATTTTGAATCTATTGTAGAGGCAATGCCTCGCCAAGTGGTCTGGGCTGGTCTCAAACCCGCGTGCTTAGGCAATTCACATGCTCTTGTTGCCCAGGCTGGAGTGCAATGTCTCGCTCATGGCCACCGCAGCCTTGACCTGCTGAGCTCAGGCAATCCTTCCACCTCAGCCTTCCAAATAGCTGGAACTACAGACACATGCCACCACCTGGCTAGTTTTTATTTATTTATTTATTTATTGTAGAGACGAGGTCTCACCAAGTTGCCCAGGCTGGTCTCGAATCTGTGGGCTTAGGCAATCCTCTTGCCACGGCCTCCCAAAGTGCTGAGATTACAGGCTGAGCCACCGTGCCCAACCAAAAATGTTCTATTAATAAGTGTTACTTTGACATGCAAAAGACAAAGCATGTGGAAAGGAATGACTTCCAGTCCGCACTGGGGAGTCGGGCACCGTCCACAGCACCATTTGTAATCTTTGATATAATTCTCAAGAAAGAATTATACATATGAAATTTAATTTAGCCAATTCTGTTTTACTGTGTGTGTGTTTACTTTGCAGCAAAATATAATGTTCTTTCTATCTTGAAACTCAAGCTATTTCTTGGATTTAAAAGAAATATTGGATTTCTTGAAATACAATAACAATTAACCAAATGCCTGATATCTTGCTGATCTTATGATTACTAAAATTCACTATTTCATCTTTGATAGATTCATAATATTTTACTATTTTAGAAGTTCAAGAATATTTCAAATGCTTCAATTTAGGATATAGATGTGGAAGAATGTAATAATTACCGTAATTTAAATAGTGTTCGTATCCTAATTTTAACAGGAAAATGTGTCCTATATACGTCTTTCTACTTCCTGTAGCTATTTTTTTGTTTGTTTTGATTTTTCCCCTCTACTTTGATTACGTTTTTTGCCTCTGATCTCACACTTGCCTAAAATAGGGGTGATGTAAGGATAAAAATGAGAAGTTATGGCAAACAGAGAGAGTGCACAACAGAATGTGAAAGAAATTAAAAGAAAGCAAAATTGCCTCTGTCGAACAGTCATCTTATCTTTAAGAAGAAGACAATTATTAAGAGAGCAGCTCCTCCGTGAGGAAGTCTATTGTGTATCACCTGTTGAAATACAGTGAGCTCTCACTGTTCCATAGACGAGTCTCTTCTCTGATTATCCTTTGGCAATGGAGCACGTTGTTTATGTTTTGTGTTACTTTCTTCCTCTTTGGACATTATCCTGTGACTTCACACAGGTAGTCGGTGGACCAACAGAACTCCGTGACGGGATGGGGGAAAGTGTTGGGTCCATGTCAGTATGTCTCCTTTGCATAGAAAGGTATTTTACTCTGTGCCTCCAATCACTTTGCTTGCCCTTCCAGATCGCCCTTTGACTTCCAGTCACCCTGGAAGTACACAAGACAAAAGGTGTACTTACCTAAAACAAGGGCACGTCTGTGCTTGAGACCAATGTGAGGGGTTCCATGATGTCCAGTCCCCTTCTCATCTCCTCAGGGATAAGGAAGGTGCTCTGTCCCAGGGTTTGGGGGCTGGTTGAGCACATGACCTTGACACTGGACAGATGAGAGAACAGCAGTCTATTACTCACGCACACTCACGGCCTTGGGGAAGAGGATACCACAGACCAAGCAGGGTCACACGGGGCGGCACTCCAGAACAAGTGAACACCCAGAGATGGTGGTGGGGGTGGGCAGAAGCATGGGAAGGGTTGATAGTATCGAGAAGTTGAGGTGGCCCTTGGCTCCTCCAGGGGGATGTGACTGTTTGAACAAGCCCACAGGTGGCAGGGTGATGGCACCCTACTTGGGGAACCATGCCAGTTCCCCTTGACGGGGAGGGTTGTTTGCAGAGGGGACCTTACCCGTGAAAGCAGAACGGGAAGAATTTGCAGTAACCCATTTGAGGCCACCCCGATTTCACCAGATGTCAAGGCAGTTCACAATATTGGGCCTTAATTTTAGGCCTTAAGCTACACCTGACAACATGGAATATTCACTGGACATAACAGGTAAGAAGTCCAGGATACGATGGGGAGTCACATTCAGGAACAAGGGCCAGCCTTGTGCATGTGTATCACTGTGCATTTTGGCTAATATCACCATTAAAAGAATTGAGCCAAGCTCTGACATTCAAAACTATTAATATTCCGCCTCGTCCTGCAAAATACTAGAATGTCATCAGTATAGTTGCACAGAGCTTTCCCAAAGAATATAAACTGCCTGAAATTCCAACAGCCTCTGTTTTCCGTAGATTGTCTTAGATGAGTTGCAGTGAGAATTATTTGCATGGCTGTTATTGATTTTATGTTGAAATGTATACTCTTCTGTTACAATAATAAATTCTTCCTCGAGATAGTTGGCAAGATTTCATTAGCCAAATAAATGAAACTCATTTGCAATCCAACTGCATCTCCCTCCAGACACACCGACTGACCAGGTCTTTCCTGGTGGTCTCTCACCAGCCCAGCTGTGTTGCTCTGAAATCACTTGGTTCGTAATTAGGTGTCTATCAGATTCTTGCTGAAAAGGCATGAGCCAGTTATCTGACACAATTATCTTTGAAAATTGAATCCTCCGTTTCTGGTCCTGCTGAGGACATTCAAAGGAACACTGAATGGCTTAAAGCTAAATGCCTTTCAAAGACCCTTGCCTTCTAGAATGCATGAACACAATTGCCGGCGAGAGCGTCTTCTCTCCACATTTCATGCCCAGGCTTTTGTGTGGGAATCTTTTGGTTGTGTCTTTGTGTGTGTTGACATGTGAAAATTACTTCTGACCTGCTCTTCTGTTACTTCATTAATGCCCTTTTTACTATAGAGCATTATTAATAGTCGGTCTGAGATTTAATGCTTGCTCCTTGTGCCCTCCCTGACTGCTGGAGCTTTATAAACCAACCTAACCTAAGTGAAGGCGATCGCTGGGATTGACTAAGGCTGCACGTGCACTTTGGGTGATGATATTTCTGAAGCTATTTGCCCTTAAGCAATCTAAAATTTGGCGGCTCGTTGAAGTATTAATGTGCAATCTACGTGTGGCTTAGAAACGAATATGCTCTAATATCGCTTTAAAAAACATAGTTATTTAGACACTGTAAGATCAGCTCCCAAATAATAGATGTTAATTTCAGTGTCATATCCATCTAAATATGATGCTGTGATTCCTCTCCTAATAGAAATGAACTAATTTTAGGTTTCCATACACATTCAAGGCAGTGTGTTTGACATTAATTTGTGTAGGAAATAAAAGAAACTGGACAGAAGCTGAGTGTATTTTGCTCTGGTAAACATGATGTGTTTGCAGTGTTCTTAGCCACCATGATTTCTTGGCTTACGGAAAGGCGATCATCATAGGCACATGGACACATGAATAGACAGCTTCTGTGTTTGAACTTGCATCTCTTCTGCAAGCGCCTTGGTCCAGCTGCATACTTCTGTGTTCATTCATTGATTCAACAAACACATAGTGTTTGCCACATGGCAGGGTCGAAAGCAAGCTGTAGACGGTTGTGGTAGAGATCTGGCAACCTCGCGACCTCTGGCTTTCCTGCTTCAGGTCCATGTTCACAGAGCTTTCGTCCAAGAACCGCATTTATCTACTTCACTCTTCAGCACAGGCATCTGTTTTACATGCACACCCTTGGTTTGGGGGCCGCGTTCTATTTTTTCAGCTTCATCTCCAATCGGAGCCTCCCATGTATGCCTTCTGATCGCATCCCCAAGACACCGTTTCCTGTTCTTCAAACAGGAACGTTCTTCATTTTCCAGTTTTCCAGAAGTTACCTTGTCCTCTCTTTGATCTCCCAGCACAGCACTCCGTGTATGCTGTTGTAGAAATTCCCGCTCTGTATTTCCCTTCTCTTATCCTCGTCTGCTGTCCTGACTCACAGTATATGAGGGGGATGCCCCAAAACCAGAAATTAATTTATTGAAAATTGTGTATTTATTCTTACATGTTTAAACTTCGGTCGCTTTCAAAGTCCTCTCCGTTTGATGCACTACACCTATCAAGATGTTTGTTCCACTGCTCAAGACAGTCTTTGGTGCCTGTTAGTGCTTCAGCCGTTTCACTTCTTCCACATCAGCAAAACGTTTCCCTTTAAGGACTTTTTATATCCAGGGAAGCGAAAAGGAAAAAAAAAGAGGTTGCTTGGGGAAACATCAGATGAATAGAGAGGGCGGGGCATGGAGGTGCTGCACATTAGGTCAGCACAGTATGGGCAAGTGCATGCCATGGTGGAAGAACCAGTCACTTGGCTGCCACAACTCGGGACATTTCTTCGGCAAATGGTGACGCAACCTTCTCAAAACTCCCAGATAAAAATTTTCGTTGACAGTTTGATCCAGAAGAACAAATTCCAAGTGTACTGCAAGGGGGGAAGGGACCCTCTAAAAGATAATTCCAGCTTTTGGGGGTCCCCCTCGTATCTTCCTGGGCAGGGACTGTTCTACTCACTTTTGTATCTTAGGATGGCACATAGCAGGTTGTCAAAGAAAGCTTATTTTATTAAATAAATGAAGTCCAGGCACATGAGCATGACCACTTTAGCATACTTTTTGGTATATTTTTGTTTTGTTTTTAAAGAAATTATACTAATAATGGGACAGACATTACGTTCATTAAATACATATTTTCCTCATTAGACGTGCGTATTTACGGAAATGCAAAAGTGCCACTGCTTGGATCGTTCACCTTTAGCTTATAGCGTATCCAGCTTTCATTGATGTTTTGGACTCGGTGAAATGAAAATGAACAATAAGTGACCCGGCATCCATTTCAATCAGGCCAAGCAGAGAGAAGAGCCTGGTCACAGCAGCGCTTGGGAGTTGAGGACATTCAGGATTTGCAGACCCTTCTGCTGGGCCTCTGGTGTGTTGTTGGTTCCAGGCTTGGCTCCAGAACACGCTTGCTGAAGGCCTGTCTGTTTCTACCATTTCCCTCAACCGTGTACTTCCTCACGCTCCCCCAACCACATTTCTCCCTCTTGACAAGGAGTGTCAAGTCGGCTTCACATGCAGCTTCTCTTTGACCAAACCAACGCCCAGGCGTTTCTTCCGTTTTTGTTGTCCATGCTAAGATGAGTCTCCGTGGTCCGAGGCAACTTTTGCTAGAACGGTGAGGCCGCTGTTGCGTATGGCCGTTTTCCACTCCTCGAAAGACGACTGCGTTCAGGGAAATATGTCTGCACGGGGTTCACGTTCAGCAAGGGTGACCAAACACCACGTGTCTCACTCATTTTCATCAGAATGATGAAATGGACCATATGATCGAAGGCCGAGTGCTCATGGAATTCATCTGTCTGAGCCAGTGTGCGCACAGCATTTGGAAAGTTGCTTTGGTTTGAAAATTGCTTTCTTTTTGTCTTGCTGTCCACGAGTGTACTTTTAAGGAACTACCTTTGTGGATTTGGCCATTCGTTTTGATAAAGGGGCCGGATGCAGACAGGTTCTATTTTCGCTACAAAATAAGAGAAGAAGAAAAGGATCCTGGTAGACTATTTTATTTCTTTGTATTCGATTGTCATATCAAATTCTTTGTTCTTAAAATGATTCTACTCATATATAATGCAATCTTTTTCTTGGCAAGTGAGAAAACTAATTCTGCCGGAGGCTACCCAACAATTAAAGCGAAAGATAACATCTCCATTTTGCTTTCTTCGCCTTTGCCTTGCCTTAGCGATATGAAGGAGCCTTCCCGTGTTTAGGGCGGAAAATTGATCTGTGCTTTCTGCATTTACCACTGGCTTTATGCTTTATGCTTCTGCCCCTCCCCCTGTGGATTTGTAAGTTTAATTTGCCATCGATTCTTTAATGATTGTGGTAGCCACAGTGGAGAAACGGGTGTTTGTCTTCATCATGCCCTGTGCATAGAGCATTATGTTTATTTTGATACATAGCTGCATTTCTATCACTTTGATAGCATAGTCTAGGCTGCAGTTGACAACCATCTTACTGTGTTATTGATTTTATATTTTAATCTTGAAAAGCATATGTGAATCCTAGGAATGTGCCAGATTAAAAGTATCTAATCCAAAGGTCAAGCAAGCAGTGCTTTAAACCCTCGATGAAGTGACAGCTTCAACACGCTGAGCGGAGACCTGACATTAGGTAGGACTTTCAGAGTGAGCTGGTGGACAGTTTCCAGGGTTCCCCATCATACTTTGTGGGATGGTGTCTGTCAGTATTTTGAATACTTTGTGTGTAGCATTTTAAGAGCCATCAATGCTGCAGACTCTCGTTTTGTAGCAAGATAATCCTTATTTATCCTTTCTTTGCAAACATTCTCCTAAAATTTTGACACAGTAGACTCTAAAGTATGCAAAATGGAATGGTAAGGTGCATTTTTACTGGTATTTGGTATTATTTTCCTTAAGTTTTTTCTTTAAAAAAAAACATTCGTAATCAATTCCATGGCTTTGTCTCTAAACACAGTGAAATGTACAAAATGCAAGTTCTGTGTCTGGAAATCTTTAAGAGCATGGCAGGTCTGTGGCATGATCGTTAGCTTTAGTTGGTAAAACGTGTACGTTTTCTGAATCTGGTGTAGGTTAAAGAACAAGATTCTAGAAGGATGCATGCTTTAGGTTCCTTTCTTTTTCCTCTGTGACTATTAATTGATGGCAATGTATGGATCTACATGATGCAAATAGATATACTATTTTATAGATACTGACAGAAAAAAATTAGTGTCTTTTACCCTTTTCTTAGGGGGAAGGGGGTCGGAGTCTCACTCTGTCGCCCAGACTGGAGTGCAGTGGGATGCTCACGGCTACCGCAGCACACCTCCTGGGCTCCGGTGATCCTTCCACCCAGCCTCCTGAGTAGCTGGGACTACAGGTGCACACTACCACACCCTGCTAATTTTTTAATTTATTGTAGAGATGAGTTTTCACCAAGTTGCCCAGGCTGGTCTGGAACCCCTGGGCTCAGGCAATCCTCTAGCCTCCACCTCTCAATATTCTGGGATTACAGGGGTGAGCCACCACACCTGCCCTCTTACTTTTCGTCGAGTTTGGATGAGGTACTTTAATTCAGTGTGGACAGAGAGTAAGAGCCTCAAACCACCACCTTCTTTCCATACAGCCTGAGGTTGATCGCTGTGTCCTGAGCTTCCTCGCAGTGTGTTCAAAATGTTCTGTTTCCTGGACCTGGGATGAGAACGAATTCGTCTTTTGCAAAAGGAATGGAAGCTTAATTGGAAATAGCGTCTGTGATCTGTCCAAATCAAGCTGCTGGGTGTCACATATAGCTGTGCCCACACGTGCAGCGTCTCTCGGATCAGAGGTGACCCCCGTGGACGGCCTTGCTGGCTCCTGTTTTTGTTGCCCTGAGCAACCCAGGACCTCAGTTTCCAGGTTTGTCCCTGTCTGGTCAGGGCTCCTATATGTTCTCTCCTGCATTTTATTCTCAGTACTAACTTCAAATTTAGCCGGGCTCGGTGGCTCAGCCTGTAATCCCACGCCTTTGGGGGGCTGAGGTGAGTGGATTGCCTGAGCCCGCGGGTTCGAGACCCGCCTGGGCAGCGAGACCTCATCTCTACAATAAATCAAAAAATCAGCCGGGCGTAGTAGCACGTGCCTGTAATTCCGGCTACTCGGAAGGCTGAGGCGGAAGGATCGCCGGAGCCCAGCAGGTCGAGGCTGCGGTGGCCGGGAGCGGCAGAGTGAGACTCCGACTCAAAAAAAATAAAAATAAAAAAATTTAAAAAATAAAAAAAAAAATAACCTCAAACTTATTTTCCAAGAGTCTACTGTGCTTAGTTTTGGGGTTTTTTTTTTTTTTTCCTTTCCGCTTTTTTTTTTTTTCCCCAAACTACATCCAAGTACATAAATGAAGCCAGAATGTCAGTGCTGATACTTTCATATAATAAACATAATAATTTGGAGTTTGGGGTCATTTAGACAGACTAAATGCATAGCATTTGCCTGTCTCTATGAAGAAAGGGTTCCCTAAGTGTGAGTGATATACTTGACCCAAATGGAATATAAATAAGTTATAAGGTACATGTTTTAATATACAAAAAGGAATAAAATGTTTGAATCAGTTCAGCCTTAAAACTGAACTTGAAGTCCTCTTTTCATATGTGTATGTCATTTACAAATAGCACAATCTTTATAAGAGATATGACAGTGCTTTAACTTAAAAATAATTTGTCCAGTTTTCTTTGCCTGTTCGAAAGCATTAAACTTGCATGCTTAAGAATATATTATACACTTCTTTTTGTCCTTTCAAGTGAAATGCACTTCTAATTAGACAAAGATTGTGGTAAATTCTTAGCAGAGTTGACCATAGACTGTCACGCATTATTATACTAGAGAACTCGAGAGTAGGTGTAGATTGGCCAGTCATTTAAAAAAGTGACACACACACACATGCACACACACACATACACATATATAGGTGAACACATTTCCAATAAGTTTTCAATCTTCTAGCTTGAAATTGTAGAAACAGCCCCACATATCTTTTAAACTCCAGTGTTCTAGAGATAAAATTTGTCATCAAATCATTTGTCCTTCCTTTACCATATTTTTAATATCTTCTTACTATCTTTAATATCTTTTCTTCCCACCAGATAGACTTGTAGGCAAGATCCTAGTCACCATGCAAACCATAATAAGTCAATAATCATCTGCAAGGTTTCCTTTCTTGAGCTTCCCAAATGTCATGACGCCACTGAAAAGGAAGTCCTGGACGTTAGTCTTGTGTTCAAGACTTTCCAGTTGCCTGACGTTTTAACATGGTTGTGAGAATGCATCATTTCTCACTTGCTCCCTTGGCTACTGCATGTGTCCGTGCAGACAAGTCTCTTAACGACTCTGAACCTGCAACCTCACAGGAAAGATGATATTTTATGACTTATTCTTCTAATGTAATTAAATCTGATGGACTAATACCCAGGCAGACTGTGATGTGTACCTACAGGTCAGGTAATACTTGTTTTTCCCTTTGCCACGTGGCCTTTCCATCGTAGCCTCACCTGTATGCACAGCACACACCCCACCCTGAGCGTCACCTGGCCCTGTGTTGTGACACTTCCACGTGCCACTTAAAGCCTGGCTTGAGCTCAGTCCTCTTTCCACCTTGACTACCTCTTCTCTTGACCAACTTAAGCTCTATCACTCATATGTTATAAGGTATTTATTGCTGTCACATGAAGGAAGTATATTTGTTGCGTGCCTACTTGACTTTCCACCGCCTGGCACTGAGCTCTCAATTGATTCTGTTCCAAAATATTGATTAGTAGTCTCATTTTTATGCTAAGTCTTGTTTTGGCATTCTTAATTTTTTAAAAATACAGACCATGACAAAGATGATGTCAAGAGACACCTTCGGTTTCGGAGGACTAGTTTCCCTCTGTGAGCCCTGAGAGTCCAGGCCTGTTTGTGTAGAGCAAACCTTAGTCCACATCAAATTTGTGAAGAGGAAGATTGTCTCCTTAACCCACGTCTGGACTGCTAATAGGTTCATCTATGAGGTGAAAAATTCAGAATGAGGTGGGCCTCTCTGGTCGCTGGTCTCACCAGGATCGTTTGCATAGCTGTCAGTTCACTAGCGATGGCCATCGACTTTATCAAAGACTAGGACAGAGGTAGCTAGCAGTTGTGGATTTTGTTGTTTTGTTGAACATAACTACCTTTCTCAACTTTTGACTCGAAGGATATTCCGTTAAAATTTCACCGAATAAGATGAAAAGGCTAGGAATACAGGGCTTCACAAATGGTTCTTCAGAGTACTTTTTCTTTTCAACTGAAAAGAAAGACAAAAAAGAGTTTACATAACTTAAAGGAGAATCCTCTTTGGTTAATAACAAGGAAAGCCCAAGCTGGGCACGGTGGCTCACACCTATGACCCCAGCACTTTGGGAGATGGACGTGAGGGGATTGCCTGAACCCAGGAGTTTGAAACCAGCCTGGGCAACTTGGTGAGACCTCGTCTTTTCAATAAATCAAAAAATTAGCTGACATGGTGGCTCGCGCCTGTAGTTCCAGCTACTTGGAAGGCTGAGGTGGAAGGATAGCATGAACCTCACAGGTCAAGGCTGCAGTGGCCTTGAGTATGCCACTGCACTCCAACCAGGACGACAGAGTAAGACTCCAACCCAAAAACAAACAAACAAAAAACAAATCCTTGATAAATTCTGTCTGTCCTTCTAAATACATAAGAAAAGCAGCAGGCCACCTAGACTGAAGAGGGACAGGAGAAGAAACAGATGGTCAGGCACTGAGAAATTTAGAAGATGTCGGAGCCCTCTCCTGTCATCCAGAATGTGTGTCCAAAGAAATGTGTGGTTGTTTGTTTTTTAACTTTGCATTTTCCTGAACTATTTTTTTCTGGAACTTATCTTACTTTCTAAGAAATTTCATTCATAACCAGTGGATCAGGATTTTCCTGAAATACATTTTGTTTTATTTTTTAGTTATAGAAAACACACAAGTATTGTACCTACACATGTCAGTATGCGGTACATAAGCCTGGTAGCAAATCACTGTAACTCATCAGAGCATGAGCTAGGTATCTTTTTGCTAAAGGTCACTTCTTGACTGCCTTTCATTCCTTCCATACTAGACAGTTTGTGGAAGGAGACTTTGGTACTTCATTCTTCTCAGCTTGAGACCTGCGCAGGAGAAATCCCGCAATTTCTGTTCTTTTGGGGACTTTGTGCCCATCCAATCACATAGGCCCTAAAGCAAAAGAACAGAACAAAAGCCTTCTTTTCCCTTGTCCAAAGAAGACAATCAGAGAATAAGCCACTGACAAGATGTTCCACACCATATGCCATCAGAAAAGTATAAATCAAAAACACTGCATACCACTACACACCTACCAGGATAGCTGAAAAATCCAGAATACAGGCAACACCACCTGCCAGGTGAGGACACAGAGTACCTTGACTCTTGTTTTTGCTGGTGGGAATACAATGATGTGCCCACTTGGAAGACACTTCAGTCATTTCTCACAACACGACACGTGTGAGTCTAGTCTTACCGTGGTCCAGCATTCATACTCCTCGTTATTCTACCCAGATAAGCTGAAAACGTATCTTCACACAACCTGCACATGGATGTTTATAGCAGTTGTGTTCATAAATGACAAAACTTAGAAGTAATCAAGATGTCTTTCAGAAGGTGAGTGGGTGAAAACAAAGCAACAAAACAAAACAAAAAACCCATGGTACATCCACAATGGAATGCCTTTCAGCATTAAAAAGAAATGAACTATCACTCCATGAATAACAATGACAACACCAACAAAGCACTTAGAAAACCTGAATGTGTATGACTAAGTGAAGGAAATTCATCTTAAAAGGCTACATACTGTATGATTTCAACTTAGGTGACTTTCTGGAAAAGGCAAAACTTTGGAAATGGTAAAAGATCAGCGCTTGGTGGCCGGTGGGAGGAGGGGGTTAGTGGGGGCGGACAGAGGACGTTTAGGGCAGGGAAACCACTCTGCGTGACACTACTTTGGTGGACTCCTGTGTGAACACGTATCCGTTCAAGCCCATGAGGTGCACATCACCAAGAGTGAAGCCTCATGTAAACTATGGGCATTGGGTGATAACGGTGTGTCAATGTGGGTCCAGCATCTGTAATAAATGGACCTCTCTAGTGGCGTCAAGTTGTTTATATGTTGGAGTGAAGAGCAGTATTTGAGAGAAGGAAGTTGTCACGTATGGGGGCAGGGGAGATCTAGAAAATCTCTGCCTGTCTCTCCATTTTGCTGTAAGTCGACAGCCACTTTACAAAGTAAGATCTGTTTAAAAATAAAAACATTTCAAAGTACGAAAGTAGTATGTGTACCACAGCAAAGAATGCAATTGCTATTTCTGGTTTGCAAGTGCTCCCTTAAAATCATGTTATATTATTAGCCACTTGCTATGTAAATTCACGGAACTATCCCTAGGTAATGAATCATTATTTGATGAATATTTATACTAAAATATTATGGAAGTTTGAAATAATAACTGCACATTGAATAATATGATATGAAGGAATTCAATCAACTGTAATAAGTGTTTATTCTTTCAGGCTTATTGTCATATGATTCTTGCATTCATTTCAAAGTAAAAATGTGCATGTTTGATCAGGATGTTGATTTTGTCTCTAGTTTCCTCCTACAAACAAGCCATATGTAATTATTTAATGAAATACAGTTAGAATATGATGAACCACAGATAGGAAAAAAATCTCAGTTTCAATGTATAGACATAAAGTATTACTTAACAAACACAATGCTTCTGAATTTTAAAATAATAAGCAAGTCATATAGAGCCTTTAAATTCATACATGCTTTCATTTAGAGTAAGAAGTGAGGTAAAACTGCTTTACACACATCTAAGAAGTCAGAAGCTTGGGTTTATTCCAGAACAGAACGTGCAGTGTCTTGGGCAACGGTAATCAATTAGAGAGAGCAGGAGTCTGAAAAACTCCCTAGGCAAGCAGAAACCCAGAAGACAGGGCAACTAGCGCATCAAAAGCCAGCCAAGCAGAGATGACCCATATGCACGATGCCTCACTGTTTTCTCTGGAGGAACTCATCATTTGTACTTCCCTGAGAAGTGTGGCCACAAGCCAAAACATTCCACGGGCAGCCCTGAATGGGAGCTTTCAGACAAGCTACAAGTGCATGGCCAGATGAAAGAGTAGACATGCCCACCTAGGCTGGTGCTAATCTGTAAGCGTAATCTACTATCATTTGACACTTAAAACAGGTAATTCGGGAACCATGATGCAGGAATACAACATCATTTAAGAGGAATACTATAGGAGAAAGTGAGTTACACCATTAGCCCCAAGACAAAGAAGACAGACAATAAATATGAAATGACATAACCAAGGATCATTTTTTTGAGGCAAGATTCTAGGTCAGACAGGAGTTGCTTGTGCGTGAAGA
The DNA here is from genome assembly GCA_027257055.1 of Cephalopachus bancanus. Taxonomy (NCBI): domain Eukaryota; kingdom Metazoa; phylum Chordata; class Mammalia; order Primates; family Tarsiidae; genus Cephalopachus; species Cephalopachus bancanus. The sequence goes on from JAPVLO010000026.1 coordinate 5,099,573, forward strand.
AGAAGTGATCCCCAAGCATCTCAGGTGAGGTCAGCTGGCTGTGGCTGCAGGTAGAGGGTCAGGTGGCCGTCAAAGGAAAGCTTGGCGATGAACTCTGTGGGGAGAAGTAACAAAACAGGGTCAACTCAGTTCTCCTAGACAGGTGAACAGTAGCTCTGTGCAGACGCAGAATTAAGCTGGTCACCCTCTTTTCACGTCTCTGCTCTGTCACAGAATGAATGATGGAATTTTACATTGACAGAGGACACATTACTTTGTATGTAGTACTAGATTTGTGTGTTCGGTTTTGACGAAATATTTTGTTGCATGAATAAGTTTTCCCACTTCCCCACACTCAGATCTAGTCACTGTCACGTCCTGCAAAGCGTCCTTGTGAGATGTCACGTGTCTGACTCTTCTCCCACCTCCCGTCGCGTTTTCTCTGCAGTGTCCTTGTGAGTATGCGTGACACATTTCTAGGCTACTGTTATGGCTTCTGTGTTAGTTTTCCTCAAAATTATTTTCTCCTTCACATTCTTCCCGAAGTTATCTTCTAAATAATTTGGATTATATTATTATGTGTCATTAAACTCTACAGAAACGCCTCAGTCCCTGTCTTTATTTGCCCCATTTTATTTTTCCAGATTCCTATCACCTGACACTCTGGCAAACTCTGTCATCCAGCATGACAACTTTCATTTAGTACCCTGCATAGGTCATTATCCCATGGGAATGTGTATATAAGAAATGTATGCAATGTATGTGTGTGCCATGGAACTTACATCTGCACACACACACGCCATTGTACTTTGAACATTGGTGATGATGTTCTCTCATCGTGATTATTTTATTCTCCGCTCATTAAATATTATCTCATGCCTCGGAATGCCACTTTGGGATACTTTGATCAGCTCTCCACGTGACACTCCCCCGTCCTCCGTCTGCCGCTCTGTTCTGCCATGATCGTGCCAAAGCCTGATGGGTTGTAGGCACCGTTGTTTGCGAGGACGCTCTCTGATGTTTCTCTGTCTCCTTCATGACTCCTTCGTGTCTCGGTCAGAGTAGACCATTTTGGGTATTAAAAAAGCTATGTTTGTGAACTGAAGTAGTCTCCGGTTGTTCGTGCATCTGAGTGAAGAGCGGGTATTTGCTTTTGTCATCTGTGGTATCCCCAGAGGAGCACAGTGCCTGATGCACTGTAGGTGGCTTGTGAAGCTTTGTTTAAGGAACGACTACCTGTAGCATTTTCTCAATGAGATAAGAGTGTTCCGACGCCATTGGGGGGGGAGGAAATCAAAGTAAAATCATGGATCTGTCATTCCTCAAAAGGTAGAGAAAATGAAGGAATCATCTGTGATGAATAGCTGACTGATAATGCACTTTCTTTTTTTAATCTTGGGTCCATAAATGGCCATTGTAAGGTAAAGTTTGGGCCTCCCATTGGTCCCTGCTTCACCTGGTTTGAGATGTTATGTGTCTCTTGTGGATGTTATATTCCTCCCCACCCCCAGCAGTGTATCCCATTACTGCCAATCCCTTTCTTGTAGTTTTATGATAAATGTTCAGGATCCGCTTATGAGTGAGAACATGTGGTACTCAGTTCTTTGTTCTTGCGATAGATTACTGAGTCTGATAAACTCTAAATCCATCCAAGCTGCTGCAAAGTCCATAACTTTGTCCTTCTTTATGGCTGCGTAATATTCCATTATGTTTATGCACCACTTTTTTTTTTTTTTTTTTTGAGTTGGAGTCTCACTCTTGTCTCCCAGGCTGGAGAGTCGTGACACGCTCACGGCCACCACAACCTTGACCTGCTGGCGATCCTTCTGCCTCAGTCTTCCAAATAGCAGGAACTACAGACACACACCACCACATCTGGCTAGTTTTTGTGATTTATTGTCGAGACGAGGTCTCACCAAGTTGACCAGGCTGGACTTGAACCCCGGGCTCAGGCAATCCTCTCGCCTCAGCCTCCTAAAGTGCTGGGATTATAGGCGAGCCACCGCAAAAGGCCCACAATTTTTTTTTTTAATCCAGTCCACTTTCAATGGACAGCATGGTTGGTTCCATGTTTCTGCTATTGTGAATAGTGGTGCAATAAGCATGCATGTGCAGGTGTCTTTTTTGTTGAATGATTTGATTTGAGTTCCTCTGGGTACATTCCCAGAAGGAGGATTGCTGGGTCTTAGAGAAGGCTGATTTTTAGATCTTTTAGAAATCACCACACTGTTTCCAAATCGATAAATTTCACATTTGTTCAAAATGTATATTCTTACAAGTTATGTTCATTTTAATGAGGTAATTATTTTAGTTCCTTTTATCATCATTTTCACAAATGCCACTTCTAATCTGTTCAAACTACACCTTCTTTCCAAAATGTTTTAGGCATCCTTTTTGCCTCAACATAGGGAACCATTCTCATGCTCATCACTGGCTGGATTTTGTCTCCCCAGATAACACGTCTCTGTGCCCTGGCTGGGTGTAATGCAAGGAAGGGCCGACGATGAAATGGAAACGGCTTCCTTTTCTCGTCATGGCGTCACTCCTCAGCTTGTCCAAAAATCACCTGTTTCCGGCCCAGCTCATCCCAGGTAAGGGCCACGCGCCTGTTCACCCATCCTCCGCCGGGACCCCTCCTCCTCTTAAATCCATTCTCTCTCGTGTGCGTTGCCGTCAGATGTGTTCATTTCCTCGGGACCTTGTGAGTCTGTGTGAGTGCGTCTGGGGTGTGTGTGCTGGTGAATTTGGGAGGTCAAAGATTACTCTTGAGTACAGAGCGCACTATTAATTCCCAGGAGGAACAGAAAATTGAAAAAGTTCGCTGCTAACTGAAACATGTAAGGAGCCATTATTTTAAGGGAATTGGAATGGTAGGAGAAAAATTACAGCAGGGAAAAGATGTGTATCAAAAACATAAACTAAGTCACAATGTATGTCAGTCCCATAGAAGAGAAACCTCAAAGAAAGTGAAGCACTTGACACGGAAATTCCTGAGAGCGGTAACAGGTTTGTTCACAGACTGCACAGTGTCAGGGTAAACACCCATTATGTTGCAGAGTTGCTACCATAGTTAGCACTGTTTGGGGTGAATTGAGAAACCTGTTTTCTTGAAGTTGTAATTTTATTAATGATTCTAGAATAGCACTTCTGTGTGTGCCTTATTTAAAATGCTTTGTAGGGTTTACCTTAACCCAATTTTATGGTAGAAGAAAATAGAAAAATAGATGGACGTCTAATCAAAATACATCTCAAGCTTCCTCTTAGATAAAACTTGGAATAATTGTCGTTAATTTGGATATGTCCTATATGTCATCCTACTTTAGCCAAGTTATTCATAAAAGAAGAGCATATGATATTTTGTTAGACCAAATGAAGCTTCATTTGTTATTTATTTTATGGTTATGCTTATTTTGATATTTGGCAACTTTATGTAGCTTATCATGTGTATCTGCACAAGAATCAAGGATTTCAAATAAATTGAGAAGTTCCATTTTTCCCCCCAGCTGGTTTAAGATTAACACTTCGACCTAGAAGATAAGGGAGTCATAAACAAACAAATGGATTTCTATATCTATTAAAAATATTTCCATATGACTGATATAAACAGAACAGTAAAGTCTGCTTTAATAAAGTGCACTTAACAACTTAGTACTAAATTAGGTTAGCACATTGAAATTATTGCAACACATGTTTATTTTTAACGTGTGTCCACATTCCCTTCTCTTGCCACAACTCGGTTGAATATTAATTAAGATTAGTGCCTCAGCCAAGGAAAATGTCATGCGTTTTTAAATGTATGGAAAATGCAAATAGTACAAATTCATTCATTGTTTTGCAAATTGGCAGGATAAAGAGGATACTTATATGAAAGCATTTTGAAAGCTATGAGAGAGAGGATGGAGACAGAGATAGAGACAGAGAATCAGAGACAGAGATGATAAAAATCAAGATATAGAGATAGCAACGACAGAGCTAGAGATAAAGATGATACAGGTAGAGATGATAGCTATAGAGATGATATAGAGAGAAAGAGGCAGAGAGAGAGAGAGAGAGAGAGAGCCTGGGCATCATTGTCCTTAACTGGCCAGCTAATAACTGCTACAGATGAACAAATCTAGTCCTAATCTAGATATTGAGCTGGTAATCAAAATTCAAAATGGTGTAGTGAGGTATGAACCCCAGTTTCTATTTGTGGAAGAAGGTATCCATGCACGAGGAGATACGGTGGGGAGACATAAAGTTTGTCTAAGGAGCTTAAAAAGTTACCTTTTGCTTTCAAAGGATATTATCTCATTTTAGAGAAGACAAATCAACTTGAACATTTAGGTGTGAAAACTGTCAAAACTGTGATGACTGTCTTCCAGGTAGACACATCCAAAGTGAGCTTAAAGCATACGAGTTAATTTCCCAAGGCAATATGTCGGTGGTTACGAAGGTCATAGGTTGGTTCTCAGTGAAAATAGGCCATGGAAATTAGTTACTCAAGGCCCATTTTGTGACAGCACCTTCCTAAAAAGAATGAGTACCCCCAAATGGGATGCATACCTCTAGATGGCTATTTTTTTTAAGACCACAGAGTTCAAGTAATTTACCTGTCAAAAGAAATTTGCTGCTAGCTTTTCAAAAGGAGCCTGTAGGGCGGAAGTCATTTTTGCTAACTGTCTCCATCCATCCAGGGCTTTGGTTTCAGCCAGGAGGTTAGAAAACCAGCCAAAAAGGCTTGTCGGCCTTCGAATGTCCCCTCCTTCCATCACGTCTCAGAATGGAGTCAAGTCCCGATTCTTTCTCTTGTTGCTCTTCCTTGGAGACCTTAGGTCTGGATTGAATTTAGCATCGCTCAGAGGAAGCGGAAATGGGGCTAGCTCTGGAGATCAAATATCAGTGTCGTTTCAAAAAACATAGTTTCTTAGTCAGCTGATTTACTTCCACTCTTTCCCTTGTGGAAAGAATATCCTCCTTCACCAGGATGTATTTCTAATCAAACATCAGAAGTTTATTTCTAATAAAAAAAAAAAAATAGATAAAGAAGTCAGACATGTGAAAAGCGTGACATGCTTCTAGACAAAGAAAGAGAAGCACATCTGGTGTAGTGCTTGGCTGGGGAGGGCCCACCAGCTAGGGAGTGTCCAGGAACAAGATATCTCCGGGCACAAAACAAGAGAGCAACTTAAGAGTCAGCATCATGCAGATTATCTTATTACCACAATAATAAAGTTGTTTCCAGTCGAGATGTGACTAGGGTACTTGGTGTAATTAAATATTAAAACATCACTTGACTGTAATGTCTGAACTTGATGGATTGGCCAGCTTGGGTTTATTTTTATTTTCGGTTTTATCTGCATAACACATCTGTAAAACGATCATGTTTCACAGTCTTGGATGTGACGTGGTAGGTGTGTCGGAGGTCAATAGAGAGCGCTTGTACATGTTAGCCGGGCTCGGTGGCTCAGCCTGTAATCCCGCACCTTTGGGAGGCTGAGGTGAGTGGATTGCCTGAGCCCACGGGTTTGAGACCCGCCTGGGCAGCGAGACCTCATCTCGACAATAAATCAAAAAATCAGCTGGGCGTGGTAGTGCATGCCTGTAATTCCGGCTATTCGGAAGGCTGAGGGGGAAGGATCGCTGGAGCCCAGCAGGTCGAGGCTGCGGTGACCGGGAGCAGCCACTGCACTCTAGTCTGGGCGACAGAGTGAGATTCCGACTCAAAAAAAAAAAAAGAAAGAGAGTGCTTGTACATGTTGAATCATGAAATACTCTTAATGCTGAGAATGAGTCCGTTTTATTTTTTAATTTTATTTTAAAGACGCAGGGTACAATTCAGGATTAGGCATATAAGTGGGCATCGCACAGATAAAGTGTGGGCCTCCCTCTGGTCCCCGCTTTGCCTGGTTTGAGATCAGGTGCCCTGATTGATATTCTGTTCCCTCCACCCCCAACCCCACCCCAACCCTAACCAATGAGTCGTTTTAAGAGAAAAAGGAATAATTAAGAAGTGGGCTTGGCTGGGCTCAGCATCTCAGCCTGTCATCCCAGCACTTTGGGAAGCCGAGGCGAAGGGATTGCCTGAACCCGTGGGTTCGAGACCCACCCGGGCAACTTGGCGAGACCTCATCTCTACCATAAATCAAAAACTAGCCAGGCGTGGCGGTGCGTGCCTGTAGTTCCGGCTGCTTGGAAGACTGAGGCGGGAGGATCGCCAGAACCCAGCAGGTCGAGGCTGCAGTGGCCGGGAGCGTGCCACTCCAGTCTGGGCGACAGAGTGAGACTCCAACTCAAAAAAAAGTGGACTCTAGGGATGAGCAGCCCCTGAGGTGTGATCTGACGCCCCCTCCTCATGAAGCCCCGAGTGGACATTCCTCATGCCAACTGTTGTCCCCTCCAGTTCACAGGTCAAGGGAGTCCTTACAACAGCCAGTGAGGTCTCTTGGGGTGTGTGTGGCCGGGCTGTCCAAGTTCAGCTAGAAAGGAGTTGAGCGGGTCCCAGTCTCTCCAACTGGGACGTTCACCTCCTGTAGCAACGGATGCCAGGAAGACATTGAAAGTCCAGCACGACATGGTTTCAAAGTTTCCAACTCACCTGGAGCAGAATTGAGTTGGAAACTGGACAAGCATCTACTGTAACACACAGAGATGTTGAATTCTCAGTTTCTGTTGCAAGATTCTAAGGCGACACACACAGAGGAAAAGCCCATGCTGGCATTTCCGTGGGCATAGAGCCGGCAGCCGCTTCAGAGTTGAGCATGACTCGTGTCCCCCTGTGTCCTGTAGGTGTGTGCAGTGTCATCCTCCCTTAGAGACGTGGCCTGTCCGGCTGCAGCCTTCCCTTCCCCGTGTCAAAGGCCTGGAATGTGCAACGGTCTGTGCTGACGGACTGCTTGTCCACCCCACCTGTCCACTCCCAGCCTAGTACCTTGTGTCAGAGTCACAGGAAGGGACTGACATCTGGGTTGGAATCATCCATAGATCAGTGTCAGTCAGAAAAAATAATCATCCCTTAGGTAGCATTTTAGAAACAATAATGAATCTATGTGGGGATGCCAAGAAAAGTAAACACATTTTAAGAGATGTGATCTATGTATGACTTTTCCAAGTTGAATTGAATTGCAGTAGCCATGGGCACGTTTGCTCAACTGGGTGTGATGCTTGCATCATTTAATTAGCAACATCTTTTGAGCAAACTTCATACCTAAAACATGTTCAATTTTTTTGGCACCGTGTTTGTGTGTGTGTGGTGTGTGTGTGTGTGTGTGTACAATCTGCATATATTCTTAACTTTTTGTTTTTTGTTTTAGTTTTCTTATGCTCTGTACATTTTGGATAGGCCTCAGGAATTATTTCAGACTTTTTTTTTTGAGTTGGAGTCTCCCTCTGTCGCCCAGACTGGAGTGCAGTGGCCACTCCCGGACACCGCAGCCTTGACCTGCTGAGCTCCGGCGATCCTTCCGCCTCAGCCTTCCAAGTAGCTGGAACTACAGGCGCTCTACCACACCCGGCTAATTTTTTGATTTACTGTAGAGATGAGGTCTCGCCAAGTCGCCCAGGCGGGTCTCGAACCCGCGGGCTCAGGCAATCCACTCACCTCAGCCTCCGAAGGCACAGGATTACAGTCTGAGCCACCGAGCCTGGTTTATTTCAGATTTTTATAATCTCCTTTGTAATGTGAAACGAATTGAAAAGTTAATTTGTGAAATCTAAATGTGACCAAATATTTCAGCATTTCTTTTGAAATACTTTAGTTAATGAATAATGTTGCAGTCATGCTTCTTACAAAGTTTTGTTTAATCCACAGAAATGGTTTTACATATAGCAAAGTAGCCATAAACAATATTAGAAAAATGTGTATTATTTAGAGTTTATAGAGATTGTTCATTCATAGGCAGTTTAATTTTTTAACTGCACTGACTATTCAGAAATTAATCAATTATCCTAAAAACATGACAAGTTGCTATTAAAATATAATATTTGGGTGTAAGAGTACTCTAGTATGTATTTAGCTCAAATTATATTTTGATAGCACTACTGTACACCAAAGTAATCTGACTTTTCATATGAGCTGGCAAATCTGTATGAATAAAGTATTGTTTCTCAATACCTTTTCTGTGGATTATTTTTTTCTGGAAACACATGAAACGTTTATTCAAAATAAAGTTTCTTAGGGCCCATGACAGAATCACTGAAATAAAGAGGCTCGGTTTGCAGCCCAGGAATGCACAAGATGAAAGGACCTAATATTATCTAACACAGAGACAATTTAATAGCCACTGCTGTAGAAAGTATTTGAGTTGATTTAGGCAAACAAAGGCAGAACATGTTAAATACCCTTAAAGATTGTTTATTCTCTGAGGACAGATTTCCACAAGAAAGGGAAAAAAGTATTTGGAGATATTTGTTTTCTGTATTGCAGGGATTTGAGGGAGAAGATTGGAGGGCACTGCCGGTTTGTTTTGCTTTGTTTTGCCTTATGTTTCTTGCTGTTTTCATCTCATAATAATATTTCTAGATTCAAAAATATGATTGGTCGTGAGGGAGGAGAGGCATCAGCTCAATACAAAAAGCCATTGAACTAAATCATTGAAAATTAACCTATGTAATTGAAAACGACTTTACAAAACTCTGACTTAGCTTAGCCTCGTGGGTACAGCGTCCCTTCAGTTGTCTAAGCCTTAGCAAAGTCTTCATCCGGGCGCTCAGTAGCTGGAAATCTATAACACACTAGAATAATAGGTCTATTATGCAGACGTTCTGGGAAAAGGGCGTGAGAACCAGACCTGCACTGTGACTAAGGAGAGTCTAGACACCTCTGCCTTCATGTTTTATCTGCGTTGGTATCAACTTGAACATGATCTTTTGGTAAGAGTTTACTTTTCTCCTGCTTGGAAATAAATGAGTGTGTTACCCTGGACCACTAGCTGTATTACTGGCCCACGTTGTGCTCTTGTCTAGTACAGTCAGCTCTGCAGAGAAAACATGAGAAGTCGAGGAGGGAATCCATGGCTTAGTTCCAATATGACGCCTGAAAGAATCCCTACTGCAAGAAAAACGCCGCAAAGCTGGCTTTTATACGTTTCTATAAACCTCGTAGGAGAAATCCATAAAATAGGAGAAACCCAACCTTCTCTGAATGTTACTTGTCACATTTCGGTTTTAGCAACAGTAATAAGGGACCCGCGTAGAACAGCCATCACTTGGGGTCCCCTTCAGATGACACCCTTGCTGCCGGCGTGCAGGGTTTCCCATCCTGTGTCCATCCCCGAGTTAAAGGATCTCAGGGCAGGAAACCCCAACCACATTCCCTCTCCTCACCAAAGGCAATGTTCCCCTTGGAGTTGACACAATAGATTCCACTGTGATCAGAGGACAGTTTTCCCGTGTGTGTGTGTGTGTGTGTGTGTGTGTGTGTGTGTGTGTGTGAATTTCTACACGATGTTGGGTGCATTCTGCCCTTTTAAACTTATGTAAATAGACGACTTATGTAAATAGATTAATGCTCTATAGACTTCTGTGATCTTCTTTTTATTCTCCATAGTCTACTTTGTTCACTGGTCAGAGAATCAGGACTGGCACACAATGGGCCGAAATATTTATGGTTGAAGGAAAGGAGGGAGGGAGGGAAGAGAGAGAAGGGAGGGGAAGTGGGGGGAGAGGGGGAGGGAGGGAGAAAGAAGAGAAGGGAGAGAGGGAAGGAAGGAGGGAGGGGAAGGAGGGAGGAGGGAAGGACCTGCACTGCGACTGCCAGAATGTCCTCATGGAGAAGAGATGTCTGTTCGTCACCAAGGTCTGTATTTGGACAATATCTCTTCTCTACATTAGTTGTGTTTGACCTGGGTCAATAATCTTATCTCCCGCTTTACCGCTCAGAAACAATGTTAGAATTAGTTTATGAGATGTGTGTGAAGATTATGAATAAAATAATCCAAGAATCTGGGACACTGGGAGGATTCCACACTGGAAGCTGCTTTTACTAACTCTGACAATAATATTAGTCGTAACTAGAAGCGGTGTCACAGCCTCGTGTGCAACTACAGTTGTCTTGGACACTCACGAAGTATAAATGCCATTTGGTTCCCTGGCCCAAATATCACTGCCACCAAACATAGTTCTTTACAAAGAGAGCCAGCCATTTTTTAAGAATGGGAAAAATACTATTAAGGATTAAGCAAGTTTAGGTAAAATTTAATTTAACGATGCATCTGTTTTGCAAACCTCAAATATTATGAGGGCAATGGCAGTTTAAATCTTAAGCAAATTTCTTCAGTTCTTTCTCACTGGTGTATATAAAAACAAACAAACAGGTAAATGACTCTGGGCTTCAAGTGTCCTCCAGCCTTAAGCCAGGTCCTCTCACTTTGTTTTTACAATCTGTTATAATGAAATCCAGAATGTATTCAACTATTGTGTGCTTTGTTTTTACACTCTGTTATGATGAAATCCGGAATTATCTATGTATCAGACTATTGCATGCTCTATATTATGGATGCTACCTGGTTTTTAAACATGGCAGCTATACTTCATTAATATCTGTGAACAATACATGTATCGTATCTATGAGCAATTTAAAAGCAACAGTAAGTCGGTGCTCTTCACCACCGTGTTATCTTGCTCTCCGGAAGAAAAAAATAAAAAATAAAAATAAAAATAAAAGCAACAGTATGTTGACACCAAGGTGGTATTTGTGTCTCATGATAGAAATCGTAGACATGCCAAGTGAATGTGAGTGTGCATGCACACAACCTACAAACCACAGCATTCTCCCATTGCAAACTCAGGACTCCATCTGGTACGTTTGTCTACTCTTAGACTATCCTATGATTCAGTGTATTTATTCATCTTCCTCCCACTCTGGTCAGATTCAGTCATTGAGCATAATATCAACCGTTTCTGAAATATCTGAACACACATTTTCTTCCTCTCTTTCTTTTGAAAGAACTCCACCAAAGTATGAAAGAGGAATGAAAATCAGTTCCCACTTATTTGTGTTCTGCACAAAACTGCTCCATAGTGGCTTAGCGACCTGTCCATGTAAAAAAAGTGTGTATGTGTGTATGTGTGTGTGTGTGTTGTATGTGTGTGCATGTGTGTATACATGTATGTGTGATATATACATGCATATAAATACATACAGATAAAATAAGTTCATACTGCCTCAGGCTCCGTGAACCCATTTTATCTTATATGAAATAATGATACTGACTGTATTCACGTGACAGCCAAGTTGAGATCTTATTTCAGTTAATTTCTAAATAGTTAACAATAAATTGTTGAATGTATAGGTTTATAAAAGATGACAGCATGTTTTATCTTTTTACCTGCTTTTGTTTTGGTTTGCTTAAGGCCAGAGTGAGGAAACACTACCTGGACAGTGTCTAAAGTCACCATAAATATTCTTCAGATAAGCTAATGCTTTGCTCCAAAAGTTATATTTTTCTGTCTTAAGTTCACGTTTCCTGTGATAACCGGCTAATTGCATATGCCATTCACAACTCTTAAAATTACTTGCATATTTTACTTCTGCCAGTATTATTTTTCTTTGCCAAGAGTAGTCACACCTGTTTTATATTTCTTATACTGATATTGACATCTTGAAATAAACACTAGTAGGTTAATATTCCCAAATGTCTCTTAGTTTATGCTGCATTTTGTTCAAATTCATATTACCATGATACCGAAGCTCCCTGGTGTTGAAGACAGTTCAAGTTATTTCCTAAATGTGTGCTTTCGAGTTCTGCTCTTTCTTGGGTCACCATTTTCTGCTCCCTAATCTTAAGATACTTCTCTAAGATTCACGGATACATGAATATAGTGTATTTTTACCTACTCCATTAGAACCCACCATGAAAATTCAATTTTCTGAAAAGGAAACCCACATTTTATAGTTAGTATGAACAGAATACCCTTAGAAGTGTGTCTCATGGGAAAATGAGCACATTGGACATTGGGAAGTGATTATCATGCTGTGTGTAAAGGCCATTGTCTTCACATGCTTTTTTCCCCTTGATAATAGGGTATCTGCAGAGTACTTAATTCAAAGCTAATAACTAAATAACAAGCTTAATGGCTATTAACTAAAACTTAATAACTCATTTTTTTAAAACTGTGATCAGCATGAGAACTCCATATTAATAAGCAAGAGGTCCTATTTCAGATGCTAGTAGGACTTATTGACAAATGTCTACTCAACCTGAGGCGGGCAGGGAGGAATTCACAGAGCAGGGGAGCAAGAAGATAAGAAACCACCGAAGTGTTATTAGATGCCTGCTGAGGGCTGGGTGCTCTGATGGACACCTTTGCTCCAGGATTTTACAAGGCTGAAAGGGAGGAAGTGGAGAAGGGTGATGCCCAGGGGCAGAGATAAGCATAAGACATGTTCTTGTGTAGTGTGGTAGATAAAATGAGTGCGTCCTAAAGTTGTTCGGAAGAGAGAGAGACATGGAGTTCGATCGTGCGGAATCTGGAGGTCTGTGCTGTGTCGTTTTAATGGTGAACGCTGGCCAGTGGGGAAAAAAGAATCTAACAAGGAGTGTGGCTAGCAGGGTTATATTGTAGACCAGCCGTTCAAGTAGCAAAGTGGCATATTCAATTCGTTCCTTGTATCTTAATTTACTAATCCAACAAATGTTTATTTCCTCCCTGTTGCAAGGTCCTCTTGTAAACTTGGGGGAGACAGGGTGAGTGAGATAGTCTTGGTGTCTTGGTCTCTTCTGTGAAGAAAAAAGTATTAAAACCAATCACACATCTAACTTTTTATTTTAAAACAAGTTATTTTTTAATAGGTAAGAGGGAAAAAAAGCCCTGTGGAGTTATTCACATGTGTTCTTGACATCTAAAAGAGTAAACCGTATAGAGTAAATTATTCACTGAATGTTTATTGATGGGTGAATGGATAATGGGAGGCAGAGTTTGCAGAAGAAAAAAACATGGCAGGGTTTGGGTAGGGCGTTAGGGTGAGAGAGAAGCACGTTTGGAAAAGTATGCAGCATATAGATCGGAGAAAGTGGGTGGTGATAGAAAGCACGGGAAGGGAGAGAAGGTGGGGAGAAGGAGCCCGTGATCTCATTCCTGGAGGATAGGCCAGTGGCCGGGCCTTTCACAAGGTAAAACACCTGTGGCACACGGTGATTGGATTTAATCTGCATTTATCGCTAGCTGGTTTGAAATACATAAATTACTTATAAATATCAAATAGGATATGTCTGAGCATGAGAGTTATGGTATTTTCATTTGATTTTAGGACCAGCATTTGGTTTATATTTTCTGATTAACTTAGATTCATAATAAAGGGACAATGCTGTTTAAAATCATGCACAGATTTACATAGGTATGTGTATGTCTCATTTGCTATTGCTCCTTGTATAGGAAGGAATGCTGGTAGAATTTACTAGACAACTAAGTTAAAGGTAGCACTCAAAAGATTACTATTATAACCCGACTATGGAGTAAGTGATTATAAAATATCTGCTGTAGACAATTTATCTTTTCAGAGTAATTATGTTGCTCAAGGTATTTACACTGTATTTGTTTACTGAAACAATCATTTTTCTAAAGTTCTTTGATTACTGGATATTTTATGACCTTTTGTTTTTTAAAATGCATAAATGTATGTATCTGTGTGTGGGTTTATGGCAGTTACAAAGGATTGGAGATACTATCAATAGAAGTGTCAAGTCTTAAAAGAGGACAAATACTTAAGGGAAAAGAAACCACACTGTGCGCCTGACTTTCTAGGGACCATCAATCAGCTGAAGATGAGGTCTTAATAACTGGAGAAATTGCCAGCTGTGCTTGGTGCCCTCTCTTTATTGGCCTTGGTCTTCTAGTGTGAAGCTTGACTTAATTGTTTAAGTAGATGGAAGCAGACAGCTACAAGACACTCCGTGAAGAACTGTGATTGTAATCTAGCCGTAGTGCGCAGGACCATTCTATTTCAACGACATGGCCTTTGTGAGGAACCTGGCTGGAAAAACCCCATGTGCCACCGGCCACCTAATTAAGCCGTCAGAATGCATCGCGGCACACAGGGTGCCCCATGTGGGCGGGTGGAAGTAATTTTTGCTCCTCTATTGCTCGGTTAATAGAAAGAGGCACCAACCTAGATTATGACTGATGGAGACTCTAGGCCCCAGCTGTTGTCACTGTGCCCGGGGTGGACGAAGCCTTTGGTTAAAAAACAAACAAACACCTCTCTATTTGCCCAAGACACTGCTTTTACTTCATCCAACTGTTTTCTCTAGATCTCCCAGTGAGTTTCCATTTATCCTGCCTAGTCCCATTACACGCCTCTTGCCTCTGACCACAGACCTGAGCCCATTGTTGTAAACAGACAAGGTCTCTGCTGTGCTTCACGGGAGGGTGTTGCCTTGAACGGGTTTCCTTTATTGATCCAGTGATTCACAAATAAGATGAGTATTTTTGCGTATTAAAAGCATATATATAATAATAACTTGACATGAGAAAAAAATTGAGGCAGGGCCTTGAAAAATATTCAAACATGTTGGAAATCACCTTTTCCCCAAAAGAGAATCCACCACAAATTTTGATAGCTGTGACCATGTATATGTGTGCACACCCATATATTATGACACGATATGTGTGTATGCACGCATATATGGTGGCACCACATATGGGTGTGCATATATGTGTAATAAGTATATATATATGTGTGTGTGTGTGTGTGTGTGTGTGTGTGTGTGTGTGTATTTAAATCCACATATTTAAATATGAGTGTATTATAAGACAGTGTCTGTGTTTTCATTTTAAGTTATTTGTGTAGGTCTAGTTACTGCGCATACCCTGATATAAAGGTAACAGATGAACTTTTTAGTCTCTTTTTTTGTGTTTTTTTTTTTGAGTTGGAGTCTCACTCTGTTGCCCAGACTGGAGTGCAGTGGCCGCTCCCGGCCACCGCAGCCTCGACCTGCTGGGCTCCGGCGATCCTTTCGCCTCAGCCTTCCGAGTAGCCAGAATTACAGGCACGTGCTACCACGCCCAGCTGATTTTTGATTTATTGTAGAGATGAGGTCTCGTCAAGTTGCCCAGGTGGACCTCAAGCCCGCGGGCTCGGGCAATTCACTCACCTCGGCCTCCCGAAGCGCGGGATTCCAGGCTGAGCCACCGAGCCCGGCTTCCTTTTTAGCCTCTTAATGAGGCTTATTATGATGTGACATTTCCAACCCATGTCAGTAGTCGTTCCCTAAGCCACCAGATCACTGGGGTGATGTATTTACACAAGTGACTGAACTCCTTGTGGATGGAGAGGATGCTGTGGGGATAGGACACCGTATCTTATTTCGTCTGAATGGCCTCTACTTTCCCCTCGCCGGGTTCTCCCTGCCATGGTCCTCGCTTGCAGTGCCCCTCCTGCAGGGCATGGGTGTGCCTGACCCTGCCACACACCGGGATGCACTGGGGCCTTCCCAGCACTGCCATCCTTGTTCCCGACAGGAGGGCGGGATCTCCTCCGACCCTTAGGCCTCTAATCACTTTTTCCTTTCTCTTCCACGGTGCACATGTTTGTTTCTTATCTTGGCTTTTTATTTTCTAATATGATGAGAGGATTCTAGTTTTTAGATAGTTACTATCTAAAAAGGAATGTTGAGCGAGTGTGATGGCTCATGCCTGTAATCCCAACACTTTGAGAGGCCGAGGTGGGAGAATGAGTTGAACCCAGGAGTTCTAGACCAGCCTGGGCAACAGGGCGAGACCTCGTCTGTAACAAAAATAGAAATCATTAACCAGGTGGGGTGGCACACCACCTGTCATCCCAGCTACCCGGGAGGCTGAGGGAGGAGGATCATCTGAGCCCAGGAGGTCGAGGCTGCAGTAAGCCATAATCGAGCCACTGCGCTCCAGCCTGGGTGACAGTGAGACCCTGACTCAAAAAAAAGAAGTGTTACTTGTCTGTAACAATATATGTAGCTGATTTCCTGTTATTTTAATAAGCGGAATTTCACCAAATATAAGGCAAAAATGATTGTAAGATGCATCGTTACGTACTGCTAAGGAAAAAATGTAACTACCGATAAACCCACGACACTATACAGATGGTTCATGTAATACATTAGTCAGACCAGCTTCTCATTGCTTTGAAGTTTCTTTCATCCGCTCCAAAAAGTTGACAATCTCTCTGAGTTTAGTGGGTGACAAACAATTCTTTTGAAATTTCTCAGGAAGTAGATGCTTTCTTCTACATAGACTGCTCTTTTCTTAGGTAGTTTAATTTCTGCTTCACTAGAAAATGTAAATCTGTGGCCATTCCTCCAGCGAAAAATACTTCTTGAGTGAATGTCACATCTATGCCTGAAATTTTGTTTCTAGGCCTTAAATAACCAAACATTTACTGACAATGTTCAATTATACTGGAATTGTGGAAGACATTTTAAATGATAATTAAACTCAACTATTCCAGTAATAGACTCAACTGAACTGACAGCGTGATTAGTTACGACTAAGTCATCACACAGAGTCAACGACAATCGCATCAGAATCACTTCCTGGCTCATAAGGGTTGCATGCTCTTACAGCTATAATTTTACTGTATTTTCTCACCTCAGAACTTTTATGGTAAGACTGTTTATGGAACATTTGCATCCCCTTGAGATTTGAATTAAAAAGTTCCTGTTTCTCCACGTCCTCACCAGCATTTGGCATTGTCACTGTTTTGGATTTTACCTATTCTAATAGGTTTATGGTGGTATCTCCTTATCTTAATTTGTCTTAATAGCATATGATGTTATTAAGCTTATCTGCCACCTTTATTTCTTCTTTAGTGAGGTGCCTGTTCATACATTTTGCCCACTTGTAATTGAGTTGACTGTTTCCTTACCATTGAGTTTTAAGGGTTCTTTGTATATTTTGAATAAAAATCCTTTATCAGATATGTGTGTAGCAGATATAGTCTTCCAGTGTATAGTTTAGCTTATCTCTTTATTCTCCTCAGAGTGTCATCTGTGGAGCAGAAGATTTTCATTTTAATAAAGTTCAACTTATAATTTTTTTCATTTTATGAATAATACTTTTGATGTTGTATCTAAAAACTCGTCATCAAACCTAAAGTCGCCTAGATTTTCTCCTAAAGATTTAAAGATGTGATATTGTCTCTTTTTACATTAGACATTTTACTTTATGTAGAATAGTAGCCCTCTTGTAATATCTTCAGTGTAAATAAATGATACTGGAAAGAATGTCTTCTGTAGCACTGATATATGAAATCAGACTCAAATGTGAAAATGGCAATATTCATATTATTTTGTCAATGTTAACAAAAAATTGTTATTTATGTATCAGTTGGAAGCAATATTTTGTGTAGTCACAAAATGAATTCTTGGCATTTAAAATATTAAATGCAGCTGAAACAGGACACATAAAAATTGAGATTGAAGAGGTAGACCAGAGACAACTTATGTAAAAAGAAAAAGCTTTAAGATAGCAGGCGTTTAATGAAAATAGGTGGACCAATTCAGAAGTGTTCTTGGGGTGGATGGAATAAGTTTATGTTGGCCAAGTGTTTAATGTTCTCTAAATGCTCAGAGAAGCAGCTCCACAGACTACAGAATGATCTGGAAGTTGATTTATAATGACCACGAGGTGGATGCTTTATTCAAGTTTCAACCAAAAGTTTTAGAACTAATCTTGTTCTCTCTATATATTCTAACGATTCGTATCAGCTGTCTCTTTTAAAGATGAGCTGCCTTTTTTCCCCGTTTCATTTTTGTAAACTTTTATCAAGTATGTATAGAATCAGCTATTTTAACAGATTGATTGATTTATTATCAGTAAGCTGGGCAATATTAGTCAAGCGTTGGCTTTGGTCTCAGACTTACTTGGATTCTCTACAGCTGTATGAAAGGTATAAACCTGAGAAACTTGCAGTGGTTTTTTTTATTCTGTGTTCTGTTTTGTTTCGTAAAAGTAGACACTATTTACTTTGCGGTGTGGTTGTGAAGATTAGATAAAGACTGCAAAGTGTCAAACACAATGCTTTGTGCATAGGAAGCACTCAGTAATAATTCGAAAGCTATTATTTTTAAAACATGTATTGCTAGTGAACTTTTGGAAATATGGAAGGGACAGAAAGTTGTAGGTGGGTGGAAGATTTCCTGGACATTTTGACGCTGGAGGATGGTGTCAATAACTAAAACAAGAATGTTTCTCCAGATTCATGGGAAATTAGAAGAAAAACACGGGATATGAGAGATGCATCTTAATGTGAATAATGAATATGAGAATAATTAGTTGCTTTTTCAGAACAGTGGATCTGACACCATGCCCTGAGCCCCTTCCGGACATCTCAGTAGACTATTCAGTGTGCGCTGTCAGACATGGTATTTAGTGAGCAGAAAATAGTAACCGTATAGAGAAGCTGCAATTTGCTGGGATAAACAGATACAGCATAACTTCACATCAAATCCAAAATCAGAGACAAGAATTAAAATTTAACAAAATGTGTGAGAATTTGCCTTGTGAATATGTGAGGAAGTCAGGTCATAACTGCTAGGTGGTTCTACTCAGGGACATAAGGGTTCAGGGCAAACGAGGAAAATATATAGCAATTGTAAATGCTTTTTACAATGATGATTTTATTATAAGTATTACTAGACTGCTTAGCATGATGGACATTTTAATGCTCTCAAGTAGGTCAACAATTCTAGAATTTTAAAGTGTGTGTCATGAAACAAACAGAAGAATGCCCCCCAGTAGCATGTTTTTCCTTAGGCATCTTGGTATAAGAACAGCTCTCATATTTTTGTATTGTTTTGGTGAAGTACTTTACAATAAGAAATTCATGGATAGATAGATATTGATAGTTTTTTATTTACATTTCCCTTTTTGAAAACAGACACAAACATAAAATGTACGCTGATTGCAGAAAATATTTCACTGGCCTTGTGAAACTTAAGAAACACACGGTAAAACGTTGAAATGCTTACTAAAATTAGTGAAGGTAAAGTTGCTGTCTGGTAGGAAGTTAAGTTTTTCATTTTATCCCATCTGTTTATCAATGTGTACCTTTATATGTTTCTATTTAGTTCATTGTGATGTTTGGAGGAGTTCAATTATTGAAATAAACTTTGGGCCGGGCTCGGTGGCTCAGCCTGTAATCCCAGCACTTTGGGAAGCCGAGGTGAGTGGATGGCCTGAGCCTGAGGGTTCGAGACCCGCCCGGGCAGCTTGGTGAGACCTCATCTCCACAATAAATCAAAAAACAAGCTGGGCGTGGTAGTGCGTGCCTACGGTTCCGGCTACTCGGAAGGCTGAGGCGGAAGGATCGCCGGAGCCCAGCAGGTCGACGCTGTGGTGGCCGGGAGCGGCCACTGCACTCCAGTCTGGGCGACAGAGTGAGACTCCGACTCAAATAAATAAATAAATAAATAAATAAATAAACGTTGATCCACTATCATGGTACATCATAAAGCACTTTGATTTCAACATGTGGAAAATAAACTTCAGTTTATCAAGAATTATTTGTTTACGGTAGACTTGAGTAGACTAACTTGATGTAAAAGTCACAGATGCACAAATATCAGCTAAGAAAAAATTAACAGAAAGGAACAAAGCACAGTATTGGAGAATGCTCGATATATACATGCAGTCTGATTTATTAAAGTAAATAATAAAAAGTAAAAGTAAGAATGGCTACAATAGTATTTGATAGGTGGAGTTGCCTCTGACTTCCCTGAATTTTATGATGATATTATTTATGAGTCAGGTAACAAATAAATATAATGTTTTGATTGAACAACCCTAAAAAGAGGAAGGAAAATTGAGATTGAAGGTAAAAGTAGGATTACAGGTTAGATCAGGTAATTAAAATTACCAGAGTTATTAAAATGAGGGCTGGGAAAAAAGGTTTAGTGCATAAAACACAAAAACAGATCGTCACATGGACAAAGAGAATGTATGTAAATGCATGATCCAATTGAAAAATTAGAACCAATGGAACCAGTGCAATCAATTCAGATAAAATATAGAAAATGCTATATTAAAATCAAGAAGCACTGACACTAGCAATGTCTGACATAGTCAGAAATGTTATTTTACATGAATGTATCATACTACATGAAAAACTAAGTACTCGACAATAAAATTTATGAGACCTGGTCCAACATAGCCAGCCTAGAGCTTTTTTTAAAGATGTATTTACTATATACTCCTTTTAATGCAGAAAATTGACAGAATCAATGGAAACAAGTGACCATCTGTCTACAGTTTCCCTGGATGGTCTCATTTCGTGTGTAGTATTCTTACACGCTACACGTGATCACCAGAGGTTGACAGAACAAACCAAATCCCAGAGCACAGTTCAACTACGTGTTGCTCTTTATGGTGTCTTTATTCAGTAGAATGCACTGTAAGATTTTTGAAAAATTATCTTATCTTGTGTTTTTGATTGATCAAAAGAGGCATGACAAGTAAGCATTGAAGATCTAAGGTAATTTTAATGCGGCGACTAACAGATGACTTGAATAGGTGGACTGCTTTCAACTGGAGGTGAAAGCTGAACCTAATTGGATGTGTGAGTTATTTGTCACATTCTTTAAACCATCAACAATTTCACATTTATAATATAATCAAATGGTGACTTTGCATAACATTCCCTTAAGAATATTTTCATGACTAATTTGCCTTCACTACTGCAGCGTTAGCCGTTGATAACTGAGGACAAAATTCATAAGCAAGCTTTAATAAATGAGTAGTAAATATAATTAAAAACTGCTGCATATCTAATTCACTGTATCTTTACTTTCTGGGTAACAAATAATAGATTGACTATCAGTGGAGTCCATCACGCGCTATTTGCTGTTGTTCTCTGCTCTGATTTTATTTGAACCTTTTAAAAAAGTTCTTGTGAAAAAGAATTATTATTCCAGTTTTAGCAATTAGCAGAGCTAGGGTTTGAACCCGCCTTGGATTATCTGAGTGCAAGACCCACGTTGCCCACACCATGCCAACCCGTTCTGCCACCACCCTCCCCACAGGGCCTTCCCGTCTCGTACAGCTATATGATTGTGGCTTGGACAGGGCATGGTCTGCATAGTGTGACAAGGAGTTGAGAGGTTCCCTGGACCAAACACATCTCTTCTCTACCTGGAATATAAGAATTGCGTTTCAGATATTTCACTGAATTTTCTTGATATGACTTTGCTGTGTTTTGTTTTTCTTGTTGTTGCTGTTGCTGTTTGACTTAAAAGCCCACCTCTGTGTTCTGAGCTTTTACTCTTGTATTACTTCTTTATCCTCAGCTTGACAATGGGTATTATAATTGGAGGTGTCTTATGCAAATGCCATAAAGAGTTATGATTGGCTTACGGTTGTGTTTTATGATTTCAGAAGGCCATGGCCATGTTTTTTCCCTTTGATGCTGTCGTAATTTATCTCCAAAAAAATAATCAGCATAGTTTTAGCTAAAATTCTATAAGTGAACAATACATTTTATTAGATACATTTTTATTACCTAAACATAACCTTAGTTTTTTTAATTTGGCAGAGCAATGATAAAATGTATATCATACAACAAAAAATTTTAAATTTCTATAATTGTTATAAATATTTAGTTTACTATCTATAATTATATGCATTAGACTAGAGCATTTCCTCTAATCAGAAAATGGTTGTGTTTTATTGATGCATACATATACTAGCACACAAGATCGGTCATAGAATTTTGAATATTTATTCTTTTTAGGTATCACACATGTATATTTATCCAATAGAAGTGTTTAATATGTGGATTTTGACGTCTTATAATTTTCTCTTTTCACTAACAGTGACTTTAAAATGAGAATAGCTTTTTTTTCTTTTGCCACTTGATTTCCATGTTAAAATGTGTTTTTTAAATTTTTACTTAATGTTTTTTTTTCTGATCTGCAAACCGGTATCAAACCATTTAATCTCTGGTTCTTACAAAAGGCCAGGAAATGTCATTAAATTTAGAAAACCCAGAAACATCTTCTCTACAGTTTCCCAGAATGCTGAATGAATTGTCTGTCTGTAGATATTATAATCCGGTTGCCTAAAGTGAGTAAAATAGACTTTTCTTTCCCTGGGAGTTAATAAATGAAAATATATCATATAGACATGTGAGTTAATTATAACTTAAAATAGCCTATTGTGTAACAATCAAGTAAAACTTAAATTTACAGTAGATGAAAACATATAGGGACCATTCACATTATTTTTTGAAAACTAAAAGCTTGGCTGGGCTCAGTGTCTCAGCCTGTCATCCCAGCACTTTGGGAGACTGAGGTGAGTGGATTACCTGAGCCCGTGGGTTCGAGACCAGCCCCAGCAACTTGGTGAGACCTTGTCTCTACAATAAATAAATAAATGATTAGCCAGCTGTGGTAGTGTATGCCGGTAGTTCCAGCTACTTGGAAGGCTGGGGCGGAAGCATCACAGGAACCCAGCAGGTCGACCCTGGGGTGGCCATGAGCGTGCCGCTGGGCGATGGAGTGAGACTCCAACTCAAAAGAAAAAAGAAAGAAAACAAAATGCCATGTGTTTGATTTCTACAAATGAAGAAATAGTCACAGATTTTTAAATCTCCCTTCCCTTTATTTTCATATTTTAAGAAAACTCTATTCCTTTATAAGTTTACTAGTTCACCATGAATTATGCTAAGTTGTATATTTAAAACTTGGATTATGTTGACTTTGCCTCTTTGAGTTTAAAATGTGTGTATCTTTAAAAGAAAAAAAACTATAAATCATTAACTTCCCACATGTACTATCAAAGACCAGCAATATTTTTAATATTACATTTGTAGAATAGCAGGTCCCAAATAACTTATTATATGATGTGAGCTCAAAATTATATGTTCTCTCGATATCTGATTTTTAGTAACTTGGGTTTCACTTCATATTCCTAGATATGCAAGGATTGTATCCTGGAATTACTTTCGGCCTTTAGAAGGTCACTCATTTACAAGTTATTGCCTCTCATAAATTGATCTAATCTTCTGAATAATGGCTCGACATGCTGATGATCAATATTTTATTGCTTCTACATTCTAAAACACACCATGAATTATAGTCAAAGCCATTATCTCCCGGCACCGTAGACATGACAATAATATGCATGTGATATTACTGCTCAGTGTGTGGTACTGTTTGTGAAACAAGATTCTGCTTGAATGATTTTACTTCAGCACTATTATAATCCTTTTTAATTTATTGGTAGAAATGCCACTGACACTTATCTCTCAGATGGTCCTATTCAAGGCCAGAGAAGGCACTCATAGTGATTGTCCACTGTAACTGTCAAATCTAAATTTTCCCCTGATTCAGGTGTTTTTAAAGATCCATCACTGTGTTATGTTTTCAGAGGATAGTATGAGTTAAAGATAATCACTAGTACAATTTTAGAATAAAAGACAAATTAATACTGAAACTATATGAAGGACTACCATAACTAACATCAAACACAGCTGATTTTTCTGGCTGTAATTATTTTATCATGTGATCATATTTCCTTAATCAAAAACAACATATGCACATTCTTGGGATTTTTGTCTTCCTGTTACTACGCTGTCACAATGGTCTATTTGTGCCATTTTTACGTTTTCATTTTCTTTTTGTGGGGTTTTCCTGACATTATCAGGCTGTTTACACAGACGCTCTGATCTCCCAGCCATCCCCCATTCCCGCTTCACTTGTCAATCAGGTTCAACATTTGCTCTCCACATGTGTGTCATGACAATCAATATTTGAGGAGGTGAAAGTGCTTCTAATAATCTAGTTTGTTAGGATCGAAAAATGGAAACTTTCTCTCTTGGGAGACTAAGTAGGGATGTCAAATAACTGCAATCAGAAAATAGTTTTTGTTCATTATAATTCTAATCCTGTTATCTGTAGGTTTCCATCAGTTTCACGTCCACTGACGCATGCACACACTTCAGTAATTCCGTGTCCTAGAGGTAATAGAAGATGGCTCATCTCTAAGTCCTGAGCCTAGTTATGCAGTTGAGGTGTGTGTGGCTGTCATGTTGGGATGCTTCCTTCACTTCTGACGGCACTCAGAGCAATTTGGGAGACTAAAGCTTAGGAGTTATCTAAACATACGGTCATTCAAGCAAGTTGGTTTGAACTTATTACTTTTTAAGAGAGCTGTCATATTAATGTGTTCGGTGTTGGACAAAATACTGTACCTGAAAACACTGAAACATGCATTCAGATGTCTTAAGAGTTTACACAGCACCCGTGATTTCACTGTGGATAAATGAGAAAACAATAATTTTAAAATAGAAGATCAATTAGACTAAAGTGTAAGTTAAAATATTAACCTATGGAAATTTTAGTGGTTTACTGTTTTTATATTTGTAAGCTTGTATTTCAGCTTTTCTCAATTTATGCTAGTCCTAGCGTTAAATGAAAATATTTTTGACCCAGCATTAGCTTAAGGGACTATTCCTTTAATAAATTGTCAGCAAAAGAAATCAATATCTGTAAAGGTTACTTTGTACTTTTTTAATTGTAAAGATGTGGGGTGCATCTTTACAGGATTCAGGATTAGGTATTAGGTATACAGGATTAGGTATACAGACAGTCATCAGGATTAGGTATACAGACGGTCATTGTACAGGTGAAGTTGGGGCCTCTCCTGGGTCCCCGCTTCCCCTGGTTTGTGATCAGGCACCCTTATTGATGTTTTGTGCCCCTTCTCCCCTGGCACACTCTCACTACTGCCAGTTCCTTTCTTGTAGTATTGTGATAGGTGTTCAGGCTCCACTTATGAGTGAGACTATGTGGTACTCAGTTCTTTGTTTCTGTGACAGATCACAGAGTGTGATCGACTCTAAATCCATCCAAGTTGCTGCCAAGTCCGTAATTGTGTCCTTCTTTATGGTTCCATTGTGTATATGTACCACAATTTTTTTATCCAGTCTACTTTCTTTTTTTTTTTTTGAGTTGGAGTCTCACTCTGTCGCCCAGACGGGAGTGCAGTGGCCACTCCAGGCCACCGCAGCCTCGAACTGCTGGGCTCCGGCGATCCTTCCGCCTCAGCCTTCCGAGTAGCCGGAATTACAGGCATGCGCTACCATGCCCGGCTGATTTTTTTGATTTATTGTAGAGATGAGGACTCGCTGCCCAGGTGGGTCTTGAACCCGCGGGCTCAGGCAATCCACTCACTTCAGCTTCCGAAAGGCGTGGGATTACAGGCTGAGCCACTGAGCCCGGCTCCAGTCCACTTTCAATGGGCAGCACGGTGTGTTCTATGTTTTTGCTATTGTGAATAGTGCTGCAATAAACATGAGTGTGTAGGTATCTTTTTTTGTACAGTGATTTGAGTTCCTCCAGGTATATTTCCAGAAGGGGGATTGCTGTGTCATATGGAAATTCAATTTTTAGATCTTTTAGAAATTGCTTCACTATTTTCCATAGAGGTTTTACTAATTTACACTCCTACCTACAGTGCTCCCTTTCTCCACACAAATAGCTAAAACAATCTTCAGCAAAAGAAACAAAGTGGAAGGTATCACACTTCCAGATTTTAAACTTTATTATAACACTACAATAATCAAAACAGTCTGGTGTTGGTACAAGAACAGGTATATAGACTACTGGAACAGGATAGAGATTCCATAAGCAATACTTTGTACTTTGGGTAAAGAAATAGTCCAAGGATGTGTGGGTATGTCTCTGTGTGTGTGTGTGTGTGTGTGTGTATCCAGTCGATATGGAAGAAAATAGTTTGGATCACCAAACACAAAGCTATTGAGGGCAAATTTTTTAAATGTGGCGCTATATTCTTTTAAAGCAGGTGATAGCTAGTCATGCGACCCATCTATTTCTGCTTAGTGTGCTGTATTGTCCAAAGAATTGACTGAAATGTATTACATACAATAAAACTATAACAAAATACTTAAGATTATAAACTTGTAGCAGGAGCTATCTATTTTAAAACTCAGTGTATAAAATAGTATGAATGTAACATATGCTCATAACTATTTTTACTTAAAAAGTCATTCTTTTTGAAGGCTATTTGGAGTTAACGTTTGCACTGTGACATGGCAGGCAACTTAAGTACAATTTAGCCCTCTGGACAGAGGGCAATTTCACTGGAATTCTAGAAGTCCATTCATCTTCCCCAGGACAAACACAAGCTTAAACGCAAAGTCTTGCATATTCCAAGAGAGTGAGAGACTGCCCCAAGAAAGATTCAGTGCTCCTATGTTTACTCAGCAATGAGGCACAGAGAAGGAAAGAGTCAAGATTAGAAAAAAAAGTATTCATTCAATCAGCCTGCTGTTTTTCATGTAGAAAATAGAGGGTAAACTTTATGGATTAGTCAAGGCTGAAATTAAAGTTCAGACATCAACAATCACCATATCCCACTTTTTCACTTTTTAATTGAAGATCAGATGTGGAGAGAGAGAGAGACCATACGGTCATGGTCAAATCCACGTTCCTTTCACCCCTGTGTGAGGGCGCTCTCTGGTTGTCCTTGACTGCTGACGGACAAGCAATTTTCCCCACCAAATCATTGATCTTTGCTTTAATTTTAAGTGCATGAAATGTCTACAGATTTTTGTTGGTTCTGCTGCAGATTTTCTTGTTTCTCTTTTAAGACAGTAACAGTAACAGGAGTCCGTCTGACTGCTCTCCAAAGCACACCTGTAAGGAGAGCTGGCATTGCTGACACTCCAGGGAATCAACTTCATAATCACTGCACCAAACCTCATGTTTGCCAAAGGATGCTGTATATTCATTAGCCATGGGAGAAGTCATGGGCCGCTCGATTTATGAAAAACATCTCAGAAGATCCATATAGTTTAAAAAAGCACACTTTCTTAGGAAACAATATTAGATCAATTTCTTAATTTAAAAATTCTGAATGAAACACATTAGGATGACATCTAATAAATGCTTTCTCTCTAGCTTATCACAAATCTGTACACATTCAGGGACTAAGGAAAAGAATTTAAGGCAGAGTCAAAATAACCACTTCAGTTTGTCAGTATATTCCAAAGTGGAAAGAATATCAGGTAAAGTCACATTACTCAATTGCACTTGTATTTGCAGAGAATATCATATGAGTACAATTAATCTATTTTCAATCATCAACCTAAATTGGTGAAAAGAAAAGTAAAATAATAGGTAACGACATTGTATTGGCTGGAATCTTTTGAATGTTGTACAAAATGAATCACTAATCGCAGGAAAGAGATATAAAGACTGAGCGTGCAGGAACACACATCACCAATATACAACTTCACCTTCTGTTGAGTAAGATGGCGCACATAACAAGGTGTGCTTTTTGGGGCCATAACAAGGTGTGCATAATAAAAAAGAAGTTTGAGACCTACTGGTATTATGTAAAGCCCTGACCAGGCCCCAAGGATTGGTCGGCCCTTCAGGGCTTCCAGACTGAGGTGACGACGTGTGCACTACCGAGCAAAGACAATCATCAGCTTTCCTCCTGATGAATCTGACTTAATCTTGGAGGTGGCTTTCATTTTTCGCTGTATTTGTGTTACTGTCTGATCTTTGATAAGGAAATGCTTTCAGGATTGCTTCACAAGGGCTATTCCTAAAGACAGCAGGAAGTTTGGGCAAATGTGGGCTTGCCCACTCACACTTCATCTCAAAAATTTCATTTTCGGATCGATCATCATACATACAATAGTAGAACTGTTATTAATTATTTAATTGCCTAATGTACACTCTGGTCGTAACTTTATACGATCACTTCAGTTTTCAAATGTCTGCTCTGGAGTATTATTCTCTTAATTTTGCAGTCGAAGAGACTGAGACTCAAACAATGTGTCACTCACCAAGGTCACGGGAACCAAAGAGAAGTAGCCACATGTAAATGGCTCTGTCTGATCGTCGACACTCTGCTTCCATGCCCTGAGCGCACCGTGCACACACGTGGCCCACTCTTGCCGAGCGAGAGCCAGATAAATGTACCATGCCCTTTCTACCGTTCACGATGATTCCAACCCCGTCGCTTCGTAGGACAGACAGCGGGACCGCCCATCACTTTTTTACAGTTGATACCAACCCCATGATTAAATAAATTTGTTTTCATGGGATAGTTCTTTCTAAAGTGTGGCTTGAAGTCTGTGTGGGAGCAGTTTACCTGACCACCCCTTCTATCGCTACTAGAAATGCACTGTGGACCTTGAGTGCGCAGACACTGGGCTGTCTAATGAACTGTATCTCCCGGGCTTTGCTAGTAAGCAGGCCCATTATCCACACATGCTGCTTGTATACGACATAAACAGTATTTGATAAGGTTCTTTACATTTGTTAAAGTTTCTTTAGCATTTGTTAAATTCAAAAGTCCGAAGCACTTAAATCGCTTGTTTATCAAAATTACTATATCAGACCTCTGACGGCATATTTTGAATGAGCTCTCTTATACAAAATAGCACACTTAAAAAATGACTTAAAAACTTTCTTGCAAGGTCATTTTAATATACACTCTCTGAAAGGGTGTACTGTAAATTCACAGAATTAGAACAAAAGTAATTGGCGAACAGTCTTTGTAATATCACAGTTTTAAATTTGCCACCTTTAAGCACATCATAGGTCTGCTTATTGATAAATTAGTGTTTGACTTTGGCCTTCCATACACCATATGTAATTTCTTTTGACTGGAAATTTCTGACAAGTGGGAATCTATGATGGAAATGACCCTGCAGCTCTATTTATGAGGCCAGTGGTGCAACACGGCGGTGGGTCGCAGGATGGCATATGATGACTGCCTTCTGAAATCGGTGCTGTGACCTGTGGTGCGACTGCCCACACCCTGCCCCCTGAGTGCACAGGTTCTGTGCAACCACAGCTTAAGTAGCGAAGGAGATGTGCAGAACTGGGTCACCACAAAAAGCCAGGAGTCCCACTAGCAGCATGCTTTTGCACATGAAAAAACACACAAAAATGGATTTTCTTTAGTCCTGCTTTATTCCTTGTTGCTGTTCAACCTGCATTTTCTAATTGTATACAATAAGAATTTTCTGCTTAAACAGGTGTGTTTACCTTGGAATTGGAGTCTTTGCAACCTCTTATCCACCTTCCATTATGATTTTTTTTAATTTTGCCATTTATTTCTACAAAGACCACTACATCATTTTGATTTTGATTCTGAATTATTTTATTTTATTTTGAGTCAGGATCTCACTCTGTCATCAAAGCCGGAGTGCAGTGGCATGATCACAATTCGCCAGAGCCTCGTCCTCCCGGGCACGGGTGATCCTCCTTCCTCAGCCTCCCAAGTAACTGGCTACAGGCGTGCGCCACTATGCCTGGCTAAGTTTCTTTATTTTTTGTTTTTGTAGAGATGAGGTCTTACTATGTTACTCAAATTGGTCTCAAACTCCTAAGTTAAAGGAATCCTCCCACCTCAGCCTCCCAAATTATTGAGATTACAGGCTTGAACCACTGGGCTGGCCCTGATTTTTAAATTTAGTATTTAATTTTTAAGATCTATATTATGGAATAAAGGTACATAAAATAAATCTTAATTTGAAAACTTTTGTCATGTCAAAATGAACCTAATTTCATTTTTAATGCATTTTATAACTAAAATATAAATATTCCAACTAATGTTTGAGGTAGGAAAAATAATAAATGTCATTAAATCACTTTATGTTCTAGTTTCCTGCATTAAATTTAAGCTTAACTCACGTGTTTTACTTTTATGTGAGATGGTTTATGTAAAATTCTCTAAATTTGGCTCCCTGGTATACTATACCAGATATGAAATTTAACTAGTTATATAACATACAGAAGATTACTTTTTTTTTTACCACTGATCTTTTAGATTTTGTAATCAAGCTTTAAACTGTAAAAAGTGTCTTCCTCATTGTATATTTCATAGATAATTACTGATGGCAATGCCCGTTTCCCCCATTCACTGTTCTGCATTATGTTTACAGCACGTATATGCCCAGCACCGCTACTATTTTGCATGAGGATAGTAAAAAGTCCGTGGCACAAGCACACTGATCACCCAAACGACTGATCAAACCAAAAGAGTAAAACACTAGAAACAAGACCTAACAGTAAACCCTGAGGAGAAGGTGGGACTGGAGGCATACCTCCACAGATGTACTTTTCGGGATGCTTCTGATTCTATCACACCATTTAGAGTTCAAGTCTGTCTTTTGGAAGCTATAATCTAATTATCTACACCATTCTCGGGACATTTTGTTCGTCGTGTCCATTTTGTCTGACTTGCGTTATACTTGTCTAGGTCAGTTTTGGGTGCTTCCAGCAGAAGGCAGTGAAGAGAGGAGCAAATCAGGCCACGCCCGAAAGAAAGACACACGAAATGCCTGTGCAGTGTCCTCCCTCCCAGGTGCTCACACGTGGACACTCCCGATGGGACTTCATGCTGGCCACACGTGTGCGCCAAGCAAAAGGCCTCTGAGAGGCTAGATACCATGTCTTGATGAAACATTTGAGACCGGGAATGCGATCTCAAACATACTTATGACTTTGTTATTTTAAAACGAATCTCTTCAACCACGTCTAAGTCTCTTTGCTTCACTCATGATTAATTTGCTTCAGGTACTTTTATAAAAATAAGTTATTTGAGATGAGCTGAGAGGCCAAAATCTGCTAGAGGTTTAGTGTGGTTCGCTTTGGATTTTCCATGACTAGCACTTCGTATTAGTAGGAATACGTCAGTGGCAACGTGGGCTGTTCAATTACCAAACTATATTGAGAAAAACAATGAGAAATACATTTGGCAAGTCGAAAATAATCCATTTAGTAATGGGTGAAGCAGCGTGCTATTGTTTTGATTGTGTGACCATTTATTTTGGTTGCATCTCATTAGAATTTAATTAAACTGAATATGAATCGAATATATTCATTCCTCAACTCAGAAAAGCATCTGTCTCGTCATAAATTTGTTCTCTTGCTCACAATCCAATCTAAATCTTGTTTGAACATTATAATAAAGTCATATTCCCCTTTGTCAGATGGATTTCCAATGAAATACAAGGAAATGATAGTTACTATTCAAATGTTTATGTTTTCTGCTGTATTTCCTTTTCTGTTTTACTTCTTCTTCCTAGTCTCTCTCTGTGTGTGTCCATGTTTGAGTTTTTATCATTTTAAAGATAAGCATGATTTTAGGAAAAACAATATAGCCAAAATAAGTTTTATTTAACCTGCAGTGAAGTCTTTACAGCAAGCGCATGCCAGAGTTCACAAACCATGCACAAATAGAAGCCTCTGGCCTCTGACCTTTGATGTTAAATCTCCTCACACAAAGTAACCATTTGTCAAAAAATAATGATTAATTGCTGAGTTAATCCATGAAGGCCACATGTATAAAGCTTTAGAACGAGAAGTTAAGAAGTAACACCAATTGTCACTTGTCTCCTCCGGGCTATTCTAATCATACAGAAATGACATTTGTCCTCAGGAGAGCAGCGAATAACTATGAGACCACAGAAATCATCTCGGGCTCTCTCCCAGTCTCTTCTGACCTCGGGCATTTCATGTGAAATGGACATGTAGGATTCTTCTGGACGGGGTGATTTGTATTGTGCATCTCGATGGCAGCCTTGAGCTTGCTCTTGTTGAATGGGGCGGTCACCGTCTGTGTCTCTTTGTCCTTCCTGCTGTTGATTTGCTTACTCTTCTATCACGTCTTACTCGGCAGATGCGGCGACCTGCCGCCCGTCTTCTCACACTTCAACTCATCCTCTCAACACCACCACGGTTAATCTTCTGAAGCTGTAAATCCGACCAGGTTACTTTTCTGTTTCAAAAGACTCACTGGCCTTCCAGAGCCGGAGAGGTAAAGCGTCCGCTCTGTGGCACGGCATCCAGGGCAGTTCACCACCGGGTCTATGTTGAAGTCCACGCCCTCAGCTTTCTCTCTTGGCCCTCAACACAAGCCTAGAGCAGTGTGTAGGAAGTCTTACTCCCAGCATCATCCTAAATCCTTTGAGGACATACTTCTAAGTATTTTCCTTTAATACTCTGAAATCTGTTTATCTGCTCAAAACCTGCTTCTTACTGGTTCAAAACTACCTGAGGGCAAGGATCACTTTTAACTTCTCAGTGAGGTGGTGTTTTAGTATAGAGGCTCAGGGGACATTTAAAAGCCAAGTCAAGGCATGGGTGGAGAGAAAAGGTCATGCTTAATTTTTGTTTGTATTTTTTTCCTGGTGGAGAAATCTTACGAACACTGACAAGAGGACTGTAGCCATGATGCAAAGTCTAGAAATGACTCAAAGAAAGCTTTCAGGTTAACTAGATGAGAAGTTCTTCTTCATAAAAAAAAGAAAGAAAAAGAAAAGGAAAAAAACAGATTGAAAGCCGTTGCTGAGCTGGGCTCGGTAGCTCAGCCTGTAATCCCGAGCTTTGGGAGGTCGAGGTGAGTAGATTGCCTGAGGCTGCGGGTTCGAGACCCACCTGGGCAACTTGGTGAGACCTCATCTCTACAATAAATCAAAAAATTAGCAGGGCTAGGTAGCGCATGCCTGTAGTTCCAGCTACTTGGAAGGCTGATCGCCGTAGCCCAGCAGGTCGAGGCTGTGGTGGCCAGAAGCAGCTACTGCATTCCAGTCTGGGTGACAGAGTGAGACTCCAACTCAAAAAAAAAAAAAAGAAAGAAAGACATTGCTGAACAACGTTGAATGCTTTTGCAAACACAAAGTCAAGAGGTGGATGACATGTATATATCATAGTAATTGTTTACATTTTCTATTACATGACAACTTAGATAACAAGCTCCTTCTCGTTTGCTAAAATTGACATGATAACAAAGCACTTAGTTTTTCTTTCCTTTGTTCATTTTTGCTTTACAAAAGACACATCACAGGCACATTAAAGTCCATGCCGCTTGTCTGGCTGATGTTGAGAGACTGATTGTGATTCTGTCGTTCCAAGCCCCAGTCCTGTGAGATCTTCCCTGTTGTGAAGATGCAGAGTGCCCCCTGCCCAGCACGGCTGGTTCACTGCCACTGCCCACGTGGGTAACCCAGGTCCTAGCACTGGTTCCCCACTGCTGCAAAAAGTCCCTACAATCACCTGACATGAGCTGATGTTAATGGAAACACAGAAAGATAAAAGCAGCTCGCTACTGCTGAAGACGCCAGTAATCTACTTAACATAGGGAAAGAGACTGTATTCTTATGTGTTATGCCTTAGAATACGTGAGTACTATTTGTACATTCTGACCCTCAAGTTACTTGTGTGAAATACCATGCTGTTTCTATGCGCAAATATTGTGAAAAGCTTGCAGAAGGCTATGAATTGTACTCAGAAATGTGTTTATAGTGAAGGCGTGGGTGCTGTGCTTTGATATTTACAAAAATTCTGAAAGAGAGCATGTTTCCACCCCCAAATTACAGATCACAGAAATGACACAGCCAGGAGGAACCAAGGTCTTCTGCATCTTAGTCCAAGGCATTTAACTTCCTCTTCTTTCTTCTCTGTAGTACATTTCCACAGAAGATATACAACGATTCTTTGGAATGCCAATAATATTCAGACTATCTGGATGGCAGGTATGTTTTTAAAAACATTAGACCAAGTAGCTCTAACAGAGTTATTTGAGCGAAACAAGTCACGCCTCACGCGTCACTCCGAACAAGATGGCGTTCAGAGAGCTCCACTCTGCAGCACAGACTGTGGCTCAAACAGGCCAATCATGAAAGTACAGGAGAGAAATCACATGGCTGGCAACAGCTAGACATGTGCCTTTTGTGCATATGAAGTGATGAGGCATTTGCCTCCTTTAGGCTGGTCTGTCAGCTGGCTGCCTGTGATTGGCTGAAACTTGGCTATTTGTTACAAAAACATATTACTGAGTTAGTTTGCAGTTTGTTTACATACTGAGTTAGCTTTGTTATGTAGGAACTCAAACAATCCAGATAGCAGCGGGCTAATGCCCTTCTGTTTATTTAGTTTAGCAGGTATGGCAATGATCTTTGGTTGAATTTCAAACTCCTGTGCTGCGTGCCAAACAAATGTTTCACTCAGGAAAAAACAAAAAAAACTATAAAGATATATTACTTAGTTATACTAAAAAAATTACTATATTGTTCTCCTGCGCATACTCCAGTCGAAAATCTGTGTATTACTTTGAATTCCTCAAGGACGTAATTACTAATACCTGCTGTAGTCCAGAAACCTTACGGATAACAGTCAATGAACACAGACTGTGTATGTTATATGTAGTATACACTGTCTTCTTACAGTAAAGCCAGTCACAAAAAATAGTTATGAAGAGAGTCATAAGGAAAAAATATATATATAATATTAAGTGGAAATAGGTCATCGTAAAGGTCTTCACCCACATTGTCTTCATGTTCAGTAGGCCGAGGAGGATAAGAAGACTGGGGTTGGCCTTGCAGCTTTGAGAAGGAGAGGCAGACTCATTGTAACTCTTATTGAAAAAGCAGTCCAGCCGGGCTCGGTGGCTCAGCCTGTCATCCCGCGCCTTTGGGAGGCTGAGGTGAGTGGATTGCCTGAGCCCGCGGGTTCGAGACCCGCCTGGGCAGCGAGACCTCATCTCTACAGTAAATCAAAAAATCAGCCGGGCGTGGTAGCGCATGCCTGTAATTCTGGCTACTCGGAAGGCTGAGGCGGAAGGATGACCAGAGCCCAGCAGGTTGAGGCTGTGGTGGCCGAGAGTAGCCACTGCACTCCAGTCTGGGTGACAGAGTGAGACTCCAACTCAAAAAAGAAAAGAAAAGAAAAAGCAATCCATGTTAAGTGGACCCGGGCATTTCAAAACTGAGCTGTTCAAGGGTCAACTGTACCAGAATGCGTTAGCTACAAATTCTCTAAAATATGTTACAAATTTGATGGGCTCTTCTAATCAGGGTGATTGTTACACAGGAACTACATGACAATAAAACATACATTGATTGGATGCTTGGATGAAGCACTCAAGGTCTGTTAAACTTTATAGATCCAAAGAGTAAGCTCACAGACTCCTTTTTAAAGATGAGATTTAGCAGACATGAATATCTTTCCCCTTTTGTCATGCTGTCCCCAGCTTAGGGACCCTGGAATGCAACTTCTCATTGAAAAAAGCAATGTTTCCTTTCTAAGTTTAATGAGAAATATGGGCAGAATTACAATAAAAAAATATATTTTTAATTATGGGGGGGACCCCAAAAATGGAATTATCACTTAGAGGACTGGCCCGCTGTCATACAGGCTTCCCCCACTAGGTAAGTGTTCTAAGAACCCATTGGCATCAGTGGACCAGCTAGTGTTGTTGTGAGAGGCTGTGTTCGGCTTCAGTAAACTTTTTGGGGGGGAGATTCTGTCAGTGCAGTTGCCCATTTCATGATGGGTGATGTACAAGAGTACCTGCCCACACCAAGCTGAGTGTTCATCAGTTTTTGACCAAAAAACGCCCTGACTCCATGCTCTGCCCCTCCTATTCACCCAGTCTCCCACAGAGCGACTTTTTGTTTGTTTGTTTCCCTGGGTGGAAAAAAATCCCAAAGGGAAACGTTTTGCCAATGGGGAAGAGGTGGAACAAAAAAACCACAGAAGCACTAAAAGTTGACAAGTTCAAAAACTTTTTTGAGCAGTAGAAAAAGCATCTCAATCGGTGTATTGCAACCAACAGAGAGTACTGTGAAGGTGACTGAAGTTTACATGTTAGAATAAATATACAACTGTTTCTAAATAAATTCCAGTTTTTTGAGGGTCCCCCTCATAAGAATACTAAAATTCTCATGGTCACCAAGTCATGTCTGAATAAGAAATTCATAATGAAGTAAATAAAGATGACAGTCAAATGAAAGTTTTAAAAACCACATCATCTTATGCAGATCAACATAAATAAATAAGACTTCAGACTAATTGAACAACCAAAATAATCATCAAATGGTTTGATAAAGTATACAAATGTGCTACTTGAAAATTGAGTTGCTTTATTGCTGCATTTAATTAGATATCTTTTAATTAAGTGCTATCATTTTCTCTTTTCAAACTAAATTCCTACTGACTTTGACATTTATTACTTTTTAAATTAGATTTAAACCTGGAATTACTTGATTAAAGTTTTTGACATCACACAGATATAATGGCAGGAGTCAAGACAGGCAAAAATTTTATAAGATTTTAAGTTTCTTTTTATAATTTTAAGCACTAAATAAAACGGCTTAATCTCAAATACAGTAACTTCCCGCATTCCCTAAAAATGCATGGGAAATTCTTTGAATTAAAAGTCACAGGCTGTAATGAAAGCATTCTGGGATTGAAAAAGTGACAAAATCTCTGTGTGAAAAACATTAAATGTTTATATTAGTGGGAGACAGCTAAAGGCTTGTAGTAACATAAAAGTGAGAGAAATGATGTCCTCTTTTGAAAGATTACACTTGCAAGCAGTTGTGGGAGTGAAGGTTGTTAAATGATATGTGTAAAGCAAAGTAAAAAGCTGATTGCTAATTGAGTGGAATTTCTCTTTTCTGAAATTTATTCATTAAAATATGAAAAATCTGACATTAAAACTATCAACAGATGTGAGAAGCAGCATGCCATTTAGTAATGGATATGATAGTGCTCTACTAATTTTCTCTCTCTCTCTCTCTCTGTGCGTGTATACATATCTACAATAAAATAATTTGTAAATGTCTATTAAAGGAATAAATAGATGAATACAGCTCAGTTTGTTGGAGTAAGTTATAGAAAGTCATTATTTTCTCTTGTGACTGTGTGGATTGCACACAATTTTATGCTTTGTGGTGGAAGGAGATTTTACTGAGCCATGGTTCGAGAGACTGAAGTTTGAGGACTCATTAACAATAACTAGCCTGCTCGTCTGTTCCTTATGCTGGTTGGTTTTCATCATTGTCAAAATGAAAATTTGAACAACCAGATGATATATTTACACACTTTTTCAGTAATTTGCAGATGTGTATTTTTTCACATATTCACATTTCTAAAATCAGAAAGCTTCTCAACCATATTTGGCATTCATGTTTGTTAGAGGGCATTCATAAAGTATTGTGTCTTACAAAGAGTGATACCTTGGATTTGATGAAATACGGTATTTAAAAATCCTCTAAGAACTGATGCCCTATAGTTCTACACATTCAAGGAATAAGAGTTTACAATTATGACTTACTATACTAAAGGCATTCTGACTCAAGATGTAATTTTATGAGAGCAAATTTAGAATACATTATCTTGCATGAATCCACTAAGCGGCCAGGTTCATTCTTAGAAAATTATGTCACAGAGAGGCCACAGATTTTGATCTGCTTCAACACACATGACAAATCACATTAGCGTGCACGGCACGCTCCACTGGATACACCCATTGATCAGATAAATTGCGGGTTATGTGCACCTCCTGGTATATTAGCTCTGATACCGCCATTCGGCTACTCAAGAGAGCATAATAGAATGAATTTTGCTGAGAGAATTATAATTTTACTCTTGGTAAGGCTCTTTTGCTATGGAAATTATTTGGATTCTATCTAAAAATCCTTGAAATTGTGCTGAAAAGAAACCCACCTCAATAGGCAGGAATCTTAATCATGTAACCGAGCCTCACAGGAAACCAGGAAAAGCCCAGAACGAAGCAGGAATCTTGGTTATCATTGGCCACATGCCCATGCTGAAAATTCAGTTCAAAAACCAGGAGATCTGTGTTGGTCTGACACAGCTTTGGTAGCCAGTTTCTAGCACTGTCAGGATCTCATTCCTCTCCGTTCTCGCCCAGAAACGTAAATTAGCAGCTTTCCTGTGTCTTCTTTCTCTGTGTCAAGAATCTGAGGATAGATCGAACGAGGGAGGGGTAATCTCAAATATAGTTTATATTTTTAAAGTATGTAAAGCGTTGCAGATAATGATATGCTAAATTTAATTCATAACAAATTACTGCTCTTACAGCTACACATAAAACATTGTGGCTAAAATCTGCACTCAATAGTGGTGTTTTGTGTTATTTTCCCACTGTCACTCCAAAATGTAGGACCAGTTTTCCTCTACATTTTTCTTATCCAAAGTCAGTCAGCTTTTGTATCAGACCAGTTTAGTTGTTCTGAGGCTGAGCTCTGAGATGTGGTCAACAAATGTGTGTCTTCTTTCTTAAGATTGTTTACATCTGTTGAGATATCTTGAGAGCTTCCAGACTTTTTTATTATTATAGAGATGTCAAGTATGGGCGAGGACTAACCACATAGGCAGACGGCGTGCAGGTGGAGTTTGGACTGCCAGTGGGCCTCCTTCCCCGGGTGGTGGACCTGGTACCTTTGTGTTGTCACGTGCCTCCCTCCCTCGCCTCGCAGGGCCCAGTGACTTCTGATCGCACCCTGTGTTCATGTGATTATTGCCCAAGGCCCACTGATGAGTGAGAACACGCACTCACATCTTTGTTGCTGGCACAGACCGCTGCGTACGGTGCTCTCCAACTCCATCCAATTTGCTGCGAAGTCCATAATTTGGTTGTTCTTTACTCCATCATGTATCTGTACCACTTTGTCTTTCTTCAGTCCACTTTCAGTGGGCAGCAGGGCTGGTTCCATGTTGCTGCCATTGTGAATAGTGTAGCAATAACCATGAATGTGCAGGTGTCTTTTTTGTAGAACAATCTCTTTTCCTCCAGGTATTTTCCCAGGAGGATGACTGTTCGATTATATGGAAGGTCAGTTTTTAGGAATTGCCTTCCATAAAGGTCCGGTCTTCTATGCGCCCCAATCATTGTAAGAACTGCCAACCTTTCTTCTCTCAGTGACTTCTCCCAGTAAGTTCCAAGGTAGGTGTCGATGGCTCTGACATCAGATCGGAACAGTGAGGTGGACCAAGCTCAGAAACTAGTCCATATAGGTCCATGTCCAATGCGAAAGACACATCTGCTAACTCCACCTACAGGGCTTTTTCCACTGTGTCACACCACCTACTCAAATCTCTCCCTTCTCTGTTCTTTGGCCTTATGAATTGTCGTTCCATTTTTCCAGGATCTTGTGCAAGGTGTGTTTTTAACTTGTATCTCTCATTGCACACCCCACATTTTGGGTATACAAAATTACTCATTTCTGCACCACATTCTTCTGCTTCCATGATTGTGCCAGTGTCATTTTCGGTACCTGAGATCCCTTTCTGTACATTTCCTCATCTTTAAATACACTGCTGAAATGTTCACTTTCTTTGCAATCTCTCTTGCTTTGCCATAACCAGGGAGTAATATTTCTTTTTCTGTGGTTCCAAAACATTCTATTTGCATTGCTTATACTTAATACTGTGTTGTTTAGAAAAAAATGAGGGTTTTGACTTGGTAAATCATCCCCTATAGAACTATAAGCGCTCTGCAGTTCAATCTTACTCCCTTTTCCCATGATATCCAGCTCAGTATCACAAAACTGCATAGAACTAATACATACATATGGGATAGAACATTTATCTGAAATTAAATCTATGTATTTAGATATTTTGAGCTAATGATGTCTTAGATTATCAAAAAGTAATAAGATAGGGTGAAGCAAATCTTAAAAGCTATAGGTAAGAAATGACGCGTAACTATTATTATTATTTATCTGTGCCTTCAATGATTCTAAAATTTCTCACTCACCATTTCACATAAAGCTTTACAGTGAGTGATGAGACGTCAATATATGTTTTTATTTCCTTTTATAGTTGGGTGGAGTAAGGACTAATTTCAATTAAAATAGCCAGAAATCAACAGCCATGGCCCTCCTCAACACAGAGAAGAGAGCAATTATCAGCATTTCTGTGCAGACTCTCCACATCACAGATGCATCCTACATTGTTTGAAATCTTTATTGGAATTAATATGATAATATGTAAAATTAAGTTGAGCCATGTGCATTATTAAGAAGTTGTAGTTCTTTAATTTTTTTTACACTAAAAAGGAAACTAGCATTTAAAATCCTATGGTATTTAGTAACAATGTAGACTTTAATAACATTTTGAAAAACAGTTACTTTTTTGTCAAATGCCTTGTTTACTTAATCACGCCTACTGTTCCAAGAGATGACATTTGGTACATGGCTGATCTGTACATAACATCTACAGCATTTGTGGCCAGAGAAAGCACTTTTCTTATATTATGTACTATATTCCTGGAAGTTGACATTAAAATTCATTTTTGGATGAGAATTTTATTCATACTCTGGTGGGAAAAACACATATTATAACCTTTTCAGAGAGAAATCACATAAAACGATGAAACTGTATACTGTGTATTTATGTGACATGATATAAATTTAGTATCTGTGTCAGAATAGAGTCAGAAATCTGATCAAAGAGTGGAATTATTGAAAGATGGTGTTTTAGAAGTAGAAATTTTGTTATGACAAGTGAAGACAGGACTGAAATCACCCTAGCTTGCTTGTGGAATAAGCAAAATTAGAGTTTGTTCAAATTTAAAACCCACTCCCTGACAACAAATAATGGAGGTGTCCAATCTCATTTTGATCACATTCAGTAATGATCTTGAATGCATGCAAATGTGAAATTTACTCAACAGGGCTCTCTGACAACTCTACATTCAACTGTGAAATTAGAGAGGCT
Source organism: Cephalopachus bancanus (assembly GCA_027257055.1). Lineage (NCBI taxonomy): Eukaryota > Metazoa > Chordata > Mammalia > Primates > Tarsiidae > Cephalopachus > Cephalopachus bancanus. The sequence continues at coordinate 5,140,015 of JAPVLO010000026.1, forward strand.
TGTACCTAAAATGGATTTCACACCTACTGAACTAGCAGTATGTTTCTTTGGTTACGGAAGTTAGAAAAATGATGCACAAGGTTATATTTTCATTAGTTTATATGAGCCACAATGAACTTAGCAAGAGAAAATATTTAATATGTGTATTTAATACTCCAATCAGCTGTTTTCATCTCATAACTAAGTAAGGATCGTTGCAGTAATGGATACCTGAACCCACAAGGAATTGCGGTGTGGACATTTTCAAAACACACCTATGAGCAGCACTGCGTTTTCTCGGGCTTTAACACATCCAGGCAGGAATTGAAGCCTAACCAACAGAAATGATCTGCTTCTTATTCCCTGTGTGAACTGCCATCTATCTGCCAACACCAGGCTAATAATTGGGTAGCTTGAACTATTAAATTGGAAAATAATTTTTATTGCTTCAGAGGACTTCAGTTGGGCATGAACATGAGAGTGTTTCCACATGGCAATACTGATCGCATTAGAAATGCGTGCATATTGGTCTAGCTATTAAACTTGTGAATTTCCTATTCCATAAGAAAACAGAGGTTGCCTCTGTGAAACTCTGTTTCTTGAAAGCCCTCCCTTTATGTCCACGTTCAATTTTAAAAAAGATAAAACACAGAAGAACTGATCTGAGAGGAAGGTGATGAATGCTTTTATTTCCCAAGTCACAGGCAGAAAAATATCACGACCTTAATTTATGTCCATGTGACGCTGAGTCTCACACATGAAACTGAAATGAATCTTGAATCATGTAAGAAAATGTGTCTTTTCTGCATAATTAATATGACGACTTCAGAATGAATATTCAAGAGTCATAGCACGTGTTGTTGTCCAAGCATAGTTGATGTGTGCCTGTATATGTGTATATTGTTCTGTATAACACATCATGGGTGACACTGTCTGACAACTTTGACACTGCAGCTGGTTGCCTTTTGAGCTAGGATACAGTTCTAAGATGAAAGAAAATTCTTCTTTTTCACTTTTATTTCCTTTGGCAAAAAGTCTCAGAATCCCTTTATTCAGTCTATAGAGAGATCACTGGACAGGAAATGAGGAGGGCTTGGCATCCTTTAACTGCCAATCTTCAAGCAATATGGAAGTACAGAGAAAGGAAGAGACTTGAATTCTCAGAACCCTCAGTTTACTCATCTGTAAAATAGGGTGATTCAACATTACATGCCTGGAGGGAAAGCCCTTAATGAGATCATCCTTTGAAAGGTCATTTTTATCTTGGACCACATAAGTTTAGTCGTGTACTTGACATGACTAAATACCACCTTGGGAATATTATAGTCTCTTGCTGTGCTGACAGCCGGTAGATACCACAGGAATGGGAGCATGAATCTTGAATCATAAGAGCTTTTTCTTTGCCAGGATTAATATTTTTCTTTCTTCCTATTCTCCCCTCCGCAAAGCCTTGCTTGTTTTGGCTGTCAGTAAGTTCCTCACTCCTGAATAGGAGAGCTGAGTAAAGAAAACTTGGCAACAGATTTGTATTTTTCCAACATTTATAAGAGTTTCAATTCAGAATCGTTTTTGTTTTTGAACTGTAAATGTATATGTTTATTAAGTGTGCCTTGGTTTGTTTTGTGCTGCTGTAACATAATACCACAGACTGGGTCATTTATAATGAACTTAAATTTACTGGATTATGGTTTTGGAGACTGGGAAGTCTAGAATCAAGGGGTTAGGGAAAAGAGAGGGAGAGGCAGAGCAAGAGAGGGCCAAGCCTGTTCTTCCTCAGGAAGCCACACCCACGATAATGGCATTAATTCATGAGGCAGAGTTCTCATGGCCCGGTCATCTCTCCAGGGTCCCGCCTCTTAACAAGAGTGCTTTGGGGATTTTTTCCAACACATGAACTTTGGGGACACATTCAGATCATGGCATGGCAAAGTGGACCCACGTTTCATCACACCACCTCCCGTTTCAATTCTTAGTCGACAGTGACTTGTATGCCGTCAACCCCAGAGGAAGGATCTTCTCACAGGTCCCTCTCATTCTGCTGCCAAGAGTCTTTGTTGTAAAGTGTCTGAACTCTTCATCCTCGCATTTGCTTGGAATTTTCTCTCCCTAAAAATTCACCATGATGCAATACACTATGTAAACTTCCCAAACATATGTTGAAGCATAAGTAATAATCTGAAGGAGAAGGTGGTTTGTGTTCACTAAAAGAATTAAATCTGTTCATGCTGCATGGGTTCAAATGTGGCTACTGCCCAAAAGTGAGGATGTCTCACATTCCCAGTGATACCGCGTGACCTCCATACAGCTATCTACTAAAGTATATCTTGTTCTCCTTAGAGCTGAGAGAGCTCTCTAAAAGCGTTGTCTACCGTGCACTTGGACTTCTAATGTCTCGTAAGAGCTATCGCTTCTTAGTGAGGTTCGGCTGCCATTCGGAAGGTGTTAGTGTGTATCAAGGAGTTGTGCTTCTTATAAAGAAGTGAGGAGGATCATGCTTATGTAGCCTTAACTTGAAGGTCCCCTTTGCTATTAAAGAGAAGAATCAGGGCCGCCCTCCTCTCCTGTGGACCTGGTCATTCCTCTGTATCTGTGGGGGATCAACTCCAGGAATTCCCGAGATAGCAAGATCTGTGAATGCTCAAGTTCTTGGTAGAAAACAACACAGACCGGGTGTGGTGACTCAAACCTATAATTCCAGCACTTTGGGAGGCCGAGGCAAGAGGGTTGCCTGAGCCCAGGGGTTTGAGACCAGCCTGAGCAACTTGGTGAAACTTCGTCTCTACAATACATAAAAAAATTAGCTGAGTGTTTTGGCGTATGCCTGTCGTTCCAGCTAATTGGAAGCTGAGGTGGAAGAATTGCCCAAGCCTAGAAGGTCGAGGCTGCAGTGGCCGTGAGCAGACCACTGCACTCCAGCCTGGGGAACAGAGTGAGACTCCTACTAAAACAAAACAACATGGCATTTGGTATAACCTACACTCGCTCTTCTGTGTGCTTTAGATCGTCTCAATTATTTATAATGCCTAGCACAATATAAGTGCTGTGTAAATTGTTACTATACTGTATTGCTTCAGGAATGATGACCAAAAAAGTCTGTACATGTTCAGCACAGGCACATTTTATTTTATTGAGACAGGTTGTCACTCTGTCACCCAGGTTGGAGAGCAGTGACTTGATCACAGCTCACCGCAGCCTCAACCTCCTGGGTTCGAGCGATCCTCCCAACACAGTCTCCCAAATAGCTGGAACTACAGGAGCACGCTACCATGCTCGGCTAATTTTTTTTTTTTCCAAAGATGAGGTCTTGCTTTGTTGCTTAGGCTGGTCTTGAACTCCTGGTCTCAAACAATCCTCCTGCCTCAGCCTCTCAAAGTGCTGGGATTACAGGCATAATGTACCACATCTGACATAATTTTTTAAAAACATTTTCCATCTGCAAACGATTTAATTCGTAGATGTGGAACTTACAAATATGGGGCGCTGACTGTATTTCCCAGATATCCCAAGTATAGGCTGGCTGTGTTTCCTAAGTGCTTTTATGGTATACCATGTCCTCATTTATGTATGTTTTGTGAGCCAATCATATATGTACACACACATACATATTTATGTAAGTATATTATGTACCAGAAGCTCCTTGAAGACAATATGGTCTTTCTGTCTCCAGCCCTATTCTTTTTAGGTCTGAAATATAGAGGGTGCTCAGTAAATGTGCAATGAATTGATTCATTTAGTACAAGTACAGTTCGTCTGCTAAAAACGGCTACTTGAAATCTCAATTTTTCCCTTCAAACAGTTGTTTGGATGGAACCTGATTGTTTTACGGGGCATCTCAGTCAGTGAGGGGCAGAATCCTATCTAAAGCTCACAGCTCTTGAAGGAACAATCCAACCACCAGCACTGAGAGCAAACACCTGTATTCCTCCACTGACCATGACCCTAGATGCTGTGCCAAGGAGGAGAGAGTGAGAAGAGCCCATCAGAGGCATTTCTTCCTACATGTGCGCCGACGGGTGCCCTCGAGGTACTGACTTTCGCCATGCCACTCGGAGGCAGGCAGTGATCCCAACCCCTGCTGTGGCCAAGAGGGCATATCGGTGTCTCTCTCTGGCACTGCTCACAGAGAGTATCAGGAAATCACCTTAGGAGTGACCTCATCGGAACCAGAGAGTGTGATTTCACAGAATCCAGTGCTGACAGGTGTTTACACACACCGCCTAGTTCTGGTCACATCTCATGAGCCTTGAATCTCTCCATGGGGAAAGAACCTCTCTGCTGTTTTACTTTATATACTGGTAAGCATCAAGACAGAACGGAGCCCTCGGACGCTCTGTTTCTCACTAGACTAAGGTGACCCAGCTATATAATAAGCCAGTGTTTGTTGTACTCAGGACTAGTGTGGTGTGGCTCCAGCCTGGCTGTCTAATCTTACATGTACTGTGTTGGGAGCTTGCTCACACCCAAACACTTCTTGATGCATGCCCTCGTGTGGGTAGCCTTGCATCCTGGTGCCTGGGAAACCCACTGGGGAGGTGCTTCCCCCTTGTGCAACTCAGCATAGCTTTTGTGGAAGTGCTTTACTGAAAGGTGAATATTTCTGGTAGGTGAATATTTTGGAAGACAGTGGTGGACCTGGCCACTGAGTCTCACTCTCAGCATCATAGGCTCACAGATTTGCACAGGGAGGGTGGCGGGAGCAGGTGGGTGAGAACCTTGTGGGTCGCTCTCTCCTAATCAGTGCCTTTCTCTCACCTGGTTTGCTGGCCACTCCTCAGGCATGTTACCAGTGATTCAACCAGGAGGGACAGTCGGGGTTTGAAAGTGTTTCGGTGCTTGGCCAAAGCCAGTCATGGAAAAGCCTTGCCTGTGTGTCCTCAGCATCTGTGAAATTGTCATGTGTCCTCCTAGCAATGTCTCCACCCCCGCAGCAGAGCAGAAGTGAATAAAGTGTTACACCGTGGTGTATTTGTCTTCTTGAGATTTTAGGTCTCTGTCCTCATGATCACATTTGACCATACTAAGACATCTGCACTGTCCTGGGAGAACTAAGTAGGGACACGCCATTTTCATCAGAGAGCATTAATTAAACGAAAAATTGCAGAGAGAAATCCTTCCCCCCTTTTTTATTTCTACCATCCTGAAAGTCTTTCCTAGATTTTTTTCCTGGAAAGCTCAATGTCCTTCAAGGCGTTTCCAGAATCCTCAAAAATTGTTAAGGCTTATGTTATAGCTGCATGTGTGCCATCCTCTCTAGTGACATCCACACAAGTGTCATGTACATTTCTACACTTAAACATCATTGTTTAGTATTTCACTTGTCCTAAGCTGTAATATGCCACTGTATAGAGTATGTTTGGTGCAGCCAGGATAAACTATGTATGCTTGGAAAATTCCTAAGACCTCACTTTCAGCATCGGCAAGTTAAAATTAAAATGAACTACATCCGAATTAAAGGGAATGAATGTGAAAATGTGTGAGAGAGGCTAGATCTGTGTTCCATGCTCTCCGTCCCCGTTTCCCTCCACGTGCTCATCATGTAAAACCTGCAAACTGCTGCAAATGAGTTCGAGTTCCCCCATCACCGGTTGTCCCTCTTCTCTTCAAATCCTCATTCATATCTGAAATCATTAGGTCTTTGTGTTTCTTACCTTAAATTCTCAACAAACCGCTTTGGGTTCGGGTCACAATCAAGTTAGTCTTTTCTATACTGTCATGAAGTCTTGCCAAGATGACAGATAGCTACATGTTCAGGAATCAGCACTTTCTTCTGTATCAACGGCCGTGGCTAAATATTTTAAATGGAACTTTTCAAAATAGAGCCTGCCAAGCATATAGTTTGCAGTGGCTGGAGGCCATCACTAAGTAACCAGCCACAGCAATGTGCCGTCTGTAGAGTGGGGCATAGGACTGAACCGATGTGGTCTGCAATGAAAGGCCTGAAACTTGCTTTCAAAGAAAGATCAGCAAGATTGTAGCCATCTTTCTTCTTCTGAGAAAAAAATGAAGTGTACTCTGCCCAACAGGGCACATTGCCATCATGAAGCAGTGTGGACTTTCTCAACACGTAACCACGCAAATGTGTTTAACAAGCAATGACAAGGAATTCATCTTATTCTCCAACTCTTATCTTTCTTCTTCCTAGAAGTACACTGTGCCCTTTCACTATACATTTAGCCCTTCGACAATGTTGGGATTGAGGGCGCCGACCCCACACACGGTCAAAAATTCCCATAGACGTTCTGACTCCTCCAAGGGAGGAAGTCTTGCCTAGAATGTAAATAGTTGACTAACACGTATTTTGAACATTATATTTATTGTATACTGTGCTCCTATAATAAAGCAAGTTAGGGAAAAGAAAAAGTTATTAAGAAAATCATAAGAATGAAAAAAATACAATTACGATGCATTAAGTGGAAGCGAACTCTCATAAGGGTCTTCATCCATATCATCTTCACTTGAAATCAGATGGAGAGGAGGAGAAGAAGAGACCTGGTCTTGCCATCCCAGAGGGGGCAGAGGGAGGAAAGAATCTGTGCATGAGGGACCCATGCGGTTCAGACCTTAACTGCATGTAGTCCTAGGATGGTTCTCTCAGATGCTGAACTCTAAACTGTCCTGGGCCACCCACGTGAACCATTATCCAAGGCTTATTACCACAGACTGCTTTGGTTTAATGAATTCAAACCTTTTCCATAAGTAGAGAGATACACACGCAATTTCTTTTTGAATACCTACGACAGCTGTATCATCGTAATAAAAACCTACCTCCCATCTCAATCCTTTGGTCTTGTGGCGCAGGCCTGTTCCCCTACCCTTGACCAATGAATCTACTAAATATTGTTTGAAATAACACTCACTTATTGAATGCCGCAAAACGTTGGGCTTACCGTTTGTTAGGATAATCCCCCAAGATTAAACTTTCATTTCTCGGATGGAGAAGTGTGTTCAGGAAGGTTAGGGGACATTCGAGTCACGCAGCCAGTGAAAACGGTTGAAACCAGGGTCCCTGACTCTAGAGCCTGGCGTCTCCCCTGGGACTTGGACCTTCTGCCAAGGACAGCGAAAGTGGCCTTGTTGAGTGCAAGGACTCTCTGCTTGGTGGCGATGATGCGGGCCATCCGTGTGTGAGTCAGTGGGACATGGTAGTCTCACCGTCTGCTGTGGCGGCTGCAGAAGAGCATGTGTATGTGTATGTGGTTTTTCGGGATGTGGTGACGTTCCTTGAAGGCGGACTTTTCTCCCCGTTGCCACTTTCTTCCGTTGCCATTGCCCTCATCGAGGTTATCATGTGTCCACCCCAGTGTCCTCTGAGCTCTGCAGTTCCTTTTACCTTCTGCTCACAAGCTGTTCCTTGAGTGACACTTGGTGTCATCCATCCCTTCCTACAGAGATGCTATGTAAGTATGAAAGGCAGAAAAATATTAAGTATCAATTTCTAGGAAATCATCATAAAGAGCATTTTAAAGATTAGAAGATGCATGAGCATAGATTGGCTCATTTCCTTTGAGTTTCCTTTGTGTTTCAGAAAAAGCCTGTTAGGTAAGTTGGGTAGATATTACATCACTTTAGCGATAAAAAGAAACTTGAAGGTCATTCTTATTAACAGTATAGAGTCAAAGTCTAAGTAATTAGGCTATGATTTCCACCTTAACATTCATGCTGTACACTAATATAAATGGCTATCTAGATGCATGTTTTTGACAAAGAAAGCGCAATTTGCAATGTCCGAGACATATTTTTTGTTAGGTTTAAACTTCAGCGAACTTGGAAGTATTTTTTTTAATCAGAAAAAAACAGACGAAAAATGTTGAAGGACTGTAGCGTATAATTTCTATCCAATATAAGCAATGCATACTATTTCACAAACTTCTCAATACAGGTACTAAAGTTTTGTGAATGTGCCCATTGCTAAACTGGTATTAATATCTGTGTGTTGCTTAGAAATAGAATACTTTATTATTTGAAGACATTTTTCTGATTAGCTAGTCTCAAATCAATTTAAAAGACAAATTAATGCATATGCAAGGTTAAAATTGTCTAAATTGCAGTAATTGTAACCTATAGATTGAATACTTAAAATTGTTACTGTAAATATTCAGATTTCATGGAGACTAAAGCAATGACTAAAAATGTAAAAAGAAAAAATAAATTATTATATAAATGTAACCACAAAGTGAGACGTAAAATTTTCCTCCTAGAAAAAATATACATTCATCTAATACGGGGCTCTGAAAGATAATCTAATGATAAAAACATTTATTTATGTTCTTCACTGAAAAATAGTCTTTAAGCAGGCTTAAAAAAAGGTTTTAATGTGAAAATCTTTGTTTTATTCCTTTGAATTGCTTATACTTCCCAGTCTTCTGTGGGTTCAGCCTAATGAAAGTCCAGCTGAATACTGTATTTTACTGCAGTGAAAGTCCTACCATGCAGGTTGCACCCCAGGGTGTCACTTTCATGGTGTGAAATGACTGTGCTATCCGGAATCATTTCTTGTTTTCTTCTCTTAGTCTATACATTATTGCTTATTCCTGCTTCCATCAAGCTTCAAAGACAACAGACACACAGAGGAACTGGGTGATGAAACTGTAACATATGCCACACATTTGCATGCACTCAACTACCTTGGATTCTAGATTCTATTTCTACAGATTCATTTGGAAAATCCCAGGGGCCCCCCAAAAGAACAGAATGAGAACTGGATGGTTCTCTTTTTGAATTGTGAGTTGTTTGGAGTGAAAGATTTCATGAGGCAGATCAGAACACAGCTAATAAAAAGGGCTGGCTTCTGTTGAGGGAAAAATATATGTGTGTGCTTTTGTATGGATTAAGTCCAGATTTATTATTCTGAACTATTCACCCAGCTTTAATCATAAATCAATTTAGTGGCAACTGAAAAATATGAGATTTTCTCTGCAGCTTGGAGAATGCATTCGGCAGAGCTAAACGAGGGCTTTGCTTACTTCCACGGCCCCCCTGAGGTGCACCAGTTCTCACCCATGTCATCCACTGACACCCTGAGGGGCGGGGGTGCCACAGCGACCCCACACCTCTGTGTGAGGATGCACAGATCACCTGGGGAGGAGGAGTATGTCTGGTTTAAATGCTGTAGATTATGCAGAACAAGAGAAATGTCAGTCCCTAAGACTAAGCCTAAAGCCTTGAAAAAAGCAAATCTGGAAATCCTACTCTTTACAATTGTTGAGCTATCACAACACATTTGTCTATTTTTCTCCTCACAAAAATATTCCCCCACGAGAGTCCAAGCGTGTTCTACAACTCACGATGCTAATGAATGGTTGCCCTCCCTCCTGCAACTCCGATGAGCAAACACTTCCAGAGAAAGTCAGACACATCACTCCGTTCACTGTAGGAGATGCACACACATCTTCTCATCAGATAATATTTAAAACTTTTAAATCCGTTTTACACCATTGCCATATACACTCTGCTATGAATTATTACATCCTATAATAAAATGTGACGTTCTAGTGAAATTCCATTATGCTTTCAGATACTAAATTTAATCAAAATGTGTTGCTCTGTTTGAGGGCATGATAGGTGGAGGAGTCACCTTGGAGGGCAGCCCCCTCCCGGGCTACTGCCAGGTCATGGAGTGGGGAAGACGGTGAACTGTGGACCCAGGCAGGTCAACGAGGGGCGGGACTCAACCGCTGACATGCTGGGTGTTGAGAGATGCCGTCCCTTCCAATCCGAGGCCCTGCATCCGTTCAGTGCAAATAACAGGTTTCATGAGGATGAAATGAGACATTCTTTTTCATTGCTAGGCAGACATTTTAATTTTTGAATCAATACCATGCGTTATCATGAGTCCTGTTATTTGCTGGTAAAATGTGAATCCACTGCAAACATCGGAACATATTTATGTGCTGGAAGCGGGGTGAACCTTGAAAGAACTGTGACTGCTAATACAGTCAGCGTAAAACATAAAATACGTCCTTTTTAAAAAGGCATTTCCTGACCAATTGCTTTATTCAGAACGTTAGACTTATTCTTGTGACAACTGCCTAACCTGGAAAAGAAAATTACAAAAATGTGGCAGGATGTTTGCCACAATAGAGAATAAATACTTGAAGTCTGAGACTGTTTTAAACTTCTAGATGATGTAAATTTTTTGAGCAAATATAATACTACAGACTCATATGCTGAAGCAGAAAATTAGAGTCTGTGATTTTAGACACTTTAATAATAAATCCTGTTAATTGCTACTGACATTCTTTTAGAGATGAAAGATCGTTGTGTTTTCGAGTTTGCTCCAATGGCTGTGGAAAAATGTTATGCTCACCAGTGGATGATCTAATTTAACTGAAGAGCAAACCCCGTCAGATCAGAGTTGATGGCCTAGTTGATGAATGAGACCACTAATTCTGTTAGAATAAAATGTAATTTAGAGATCCGGTCACTAAAAATCACCGTTGCTTAAATTATTTTTAATTAGAAAATTTAGATATTTGGAGGTAGTATTTAAATGGATATCCTATGTTTATTGATATCTTAGGGCGTCACATGTAATTTCTTATGCATTTCTTATAAAGAATGCACAACTAAAATGTGGGGAGAGGCAACAAAAAGCTGACAAATTTTAGAAAAGTGTTTTGGTGGGCTTTTTAAAGACAACTTTAAAAATTTGACAAGTCACTTGAAGAAGAAAAGAACAGTTTATATATGCATAAACAACAGCAGCCATTTTGCTTTCCTGAACGGAATCCTGTATCTTTCTTAAGATTATGAAAGAGTATGCTTCTGTCTTATTTCTGTCTCAAAAAACCCTCTGAATTTCTACCCCTGTTCTGTGCTAGAAACACCACTGGGTAGGAAGTACACATTAACACAGTGTCAGAACATCGGTTGTTATGAGTAATTTCAATTAAAATCAAGTAGCAGAAACAAGGTCAAATCGGTTGCTTGAATTAACCTGTCAGTGCACTTAAATTATAAAAAGAATTCAATAACCCTGTGGACCAGATCGTGAAATGTGGGTGAATGTGTGTGGATAAGCATTATTAGAGTTTGTAACTGGTGTTTATGCAGTTTTTAGATTTAATACAATTTCCAAACCTAAACTTTGATTTTAAATGAGGCAAATATGCACACAGTTATAATCAAAGTGAAGTTAACCCTTTTAGAATTTTATTTCATCCAGAATATCGAGATTAAAAAATAATAACATTATTTACCAGAAAGGTACTCAAAAAAAGGTTGTATTTAATCTATCAAATCCAAGGGGAAATATAGTAGAAAATTCTGTATACATCATTTTACCAAATGTAATAACCACCATATTGAAGATTTATAGTAATAATCAAACATTTTTAAGCTCTAAGAGGTATACACAAGACAGGCTTCATGGCCTTAAGTAGTCTCTAATTAGTGCATACAGGTGCACACAAAAGAATCTTATTTAAAAGATGATTAAACAAGAAGCTCCGATTTCAGGACACACTTCTCAAAGATGTAATGATGCCAATGCCAATGGACAGAGGCATCTGTTGAGCTAGAAATGGAGACAGATGGTGAATGCATGTTAGGGAGATCAGAAGCAGGAGAGGCTGAGATGCATGTGTTGTCCATCAAACAGAGGAGATTGCTGTCACTAGAGCTGGGAGTCTTCCTGGGGAGTGAAGCTGTAGACCAAGTTATGAGCTGATGTTGAAAGTAGACAATTGTATACCATGACATAGTAGGAGAGGTTGGAAGGTACTGAAGACTTTGGTTTCCCCATCAGGATGGCTTGAGTGTAACCTGTAGAAAACTAGGAGAGAAAGTCAGCTAATATGTACAGGGTATTTTATCAACTGAGCCTACATGACAGTCTTTGGACAACCTTTTGAACTTATAGTCAGTGAGTACAAGTAACCCTCTAGGCTAGACATGAAATCACATTTTATTAAAATGTTGCAGAATCCTGTTGAACTCGAGGTCCCATGCTCTTATATGATGCAAATGTAAGATGGGAACTTTTTGAATGGCTGTATTATAATAACCTTTTCTACTGGTGTAATAATAGGCTTTGAAAATCTTCGGTATAATGTGCCAAATAACACTGCCCTAAAAATACAGTGTTTCTGCAACTTATCAAACAATGTTGACCCACATATTTGAGTTACAGTCCTCTCCAAGGAACTATGAAAAATACCCATATCAGTAAAAGAATTATTGTAAGTTTCAAAGTCTGGATTCAAGTCCAACTTGGTGTCACACATAAAATTAATCTTTGGATCATCGCAAAATTCCTCTGGGCAAGAGTCACATCATAAAATCAACATAATGATTAATAGACAATTTTTATGCTGAAGAAATCCAGGAAATAAAATTTCACTGCATGATTGGGCATATGTGTTATGGAGGATTTTATCTTCTTCTTAAGCATGAAAAATTGTCCACTGCGTGACGCTGGATGAAAAGGATTAATAGTGTGATACACTTTGCAAATCCTCATATGAAGCTCAAAGATAAAAAGTTTAAAAAAAATTTATTTCTAAACTGCAAGCGATTTACATAAATAGGCTTGACTTTTCCAAGCATGGCATTAGTTAAGCAAAAACTCAATATTAATACCATAATGATATTAAAGTGAGGCTTTGATTTTCATTTCTTCGCAAGCATCTTTCAACATATATACTTTAAAATGAAGGGAGATTGAGGCATGGTTGTGTAGCAGAAGACCCAAAGACATATTAAGTCATTTCATGATTATTCTAGATATAATCTAACTAAAAGTCTTTAAAAAAACATTTCTTTGCATAACTATATATATTGCATATATATATTTTTCAATTAGTGTTTATTTGTGTGTTTCTGCTTATCTACCTTAAACAGGAAGTATTAAGGAGTGTCTCATAACAAAATATGGGATAATCCTATTTTGTAAAAAGTATTAAATGTGTGCTATTCCTTTGAAAGTGTCACATGATGATTGAAAACACACTGATTGTCAGGTATAATGTTTCAGTTAATAAGGAATTTGGTTGCCATGATTCACATCTCATGCTAAATTCTTTGCCAATTTATGGGAATTTTTTTGAGCAAAGTTATGACAAACAGAATGTTGGAAAAGCCTCCCAACGCCCCATGTGTGTCATCTGGGAGGGCCCTTTTTATTCTACCAAATGTGGTCTGTCTTCTGCACACACTCTAGCCTGTTATTTGATATGCACAGAAATTCAATCAGATGTTTAATTACATCTTAACATGAGTTCCAAACAGCTGGCTAATTCCCTTGCTTCTGATTAAAGAGATTACAAAAAATAAAAATAAAATTTGACATGGCATTGACATACAACTCTAAAAGGAAACATTATTAATAAGGTTTAGACACTTAAAAGATGCAAGACTTTCATAGCACTAGGTATGACCATTTCTAAAACGATGAAGCATTTTAACCAATCTGGGGCTACAGAAGGAAAATAGAAAGCAATCATACAGACACTGGCAGTTTGAAAGGGTGATCCCAGAGAGCTATCAGATAAACATTTGGTAGCACAATGTGTGGCTTGCCGTTGTTGACGTGCACAGGGTTCAGGCATGCACATTTTGGGTTGCAGGTGACCACGTGCCTGGCAGGGAGGCAGGTGAACTAAACACAGCCAACACAACCCAAGACTTGGGACATTCACTTTCATGGTAGTATCAATTCTATTATGCCCTACTCTTGCAAATACACAGACTCTCTGAGGGTACTTTTAGCACTACCAAATGAAATATTATTCTTTGAAATCTTATAATGTTTTTTGTGAAGTGTTTTTTCATCACCTTAAACTCTTAACATCCCCCAAGGAAGAGAATTCTTTGGAAAGTGACCTAGACAATCTTGGCCATTGTGCTGTTTTTTTGCCCTTTCGACTGGACAGATACATTCAATCTGTTGTAACTCTTCAAACACAGAATTGCTACGTATCCAAGGTCCAAAGGGTATCAGCCGCAAGTGTAAGAATGTTGCCTAAAACATATATAATGTGTAATGTCTGACTTCTATTCATGATTTTGGTTTTGATGAGAGTTTATAAAAAGAGTTAATAAGTTGAAGATAAAAAAAAGAAGTGAAATAAGAACAAAATCACGGCTTTCGCCGCAGCTGGGATAGAGCTGGAGGCCACATGCTGAGTGAACCATCCTGGAAACAAAGAACTGAAGACCCCATGTTCTCACTCACAAGTGGGCCCTGAACAATAGTCACATGAGCACGAGGGTGGAATCAGCAAACACTGCTAGGAGGGAGGGGGAGAGGAGGGTGTGGGCACGTGGCAACACACTGGGTACCTGGTCCCCTCTCGGGGGAGAGCGTGCCCCCTGGAGGCCCGCCCTTCACCTACACATAGCCTACTTATGTAGCAAATCCCCACTTGTACCCACAACTCTAAAATTAAATTAAAATTAAATTAAATTTTAAGAAGGCCACTAAGGCCAATGTCTATTTTTGTCCCACGAAAACGACAACGTTCATATTGTTTTCAACATTATTTACCAACTGAATACTTACTTAATTGCCAAGGTGCTTAAATAGATTAACTCATCAGATCCCATGACTACTCTGAAAAATTAGAAATATTCTCCCTCACACCAAATTAAAAAACAAAAACAAAAGCCAGAGACGTTAAGAATGTCATCTGAGGTCTCAAGGGGAATCAGAACAGAGTCAAATTCTGAAGCAAGTTGCTCGCCCTAGACTCTGCCTCCTGTTCTAGAGTTCTAGCATAGAATTTTAAGTCTCTTAAGATTGTAGCAAAAAATCGTTATTGGCACCCACTGAGAAAAGTGTGTATCAGGATGGTCAATCCTGGATGCTGCTTCTTGGAAAGGCAGTAATAGAGATGCAAAATCTGACTTCACTTGATTAATTAGCAGCCTCTAACAAGTTCACTCTAATAACAGTGGCTGCTTTGAAATTCCTCCTTACTCCTAAGCACCTTCATGCGCTCAAATGATTAACACGCTACCGATTAATACAATAATTTGATCTGATTTAAATTGAAATTCCAATCGAATTTTTAATGAAATATCACAAGCTGATTCTCTGCATGGAAAAACACAGAAATCGTCAAGTTATGGACAGAGGAAAAAATAAGGGGTAGAATGTGTCCTACCAGAAGCATTCCATAAAGCTCGAGTGCATGGCACTGGTCCTGGGGTGCACAGATACATAAATAGGACCTGGAACAGATGAGGTCACTCTGCACATGCATGTAGGTTCGTGTATGTATGTGTGTCTGGTGTACATGTGTGTATGTATGCACAGATAATGATTCTGAAAGATGTCTATCTGGATCATACATTGTATATTATATGTCATATGTATGTATGTATATATCTGAAATGTGAAGCGCATTTAAGAACAATCCTCAAAGAAAGGGAATTCTCACCTAAGTTACATTGTTGCATACATGCATTTGTAGAAAATTATTTTGAAATATATCGTAGTTTAAAAAGCACAAAAAGTGTGTGTTGTGTGTCTGTGTGTTGACAGGCAGGGCTCCAGGATATGTTGTCCATGGGAGGAACCAGACAGAGAAGCAGGGACTGGCAGGTATCATGTAGTCTCAGTACCTTAAAGGGTATTTACGCATTTGCAATACATGCATACAAAGATAGACCCCCCAAAAAAAACTGGAAAAAATAGCCCACTGGTTTGAGAAAGGAGGGGCCCGAGGGCTTGAGCATCTGCCTCCCTGATCCCATGACTTCCCTCGTGGTCATGCCTTCTCTGGTGTTGCCGACAAGCCTGTCACCAGAAAAGAAGGGTGGGATGGCGGAGACTGCAGGGGCACCTCAGCGCCACCACGTTCATGACCTTCATGTAAGCCAGGGAGGAGGAGAGACCCACCCCATCCACTTCTCCTCCATGCAGACTCAGCAGTGTGAGCTGAGTCACCGGGTCCTCATCAGCGGTGGCCCGTTCACTCCCTGCGCCCAGAGGGCGGCATGTGCAGACTCGTGCGGAAGATCGCCTCGGCCACCACCAAGAGTGAAATAACGTCTTTTGCGGCAACTCAGGTGGAATCGGAGAACATCGTCCAAAGTGAACTCAGGAACAGAAGACACCCTGCGCATGGTCTCACTTGTAAGTGGGGGCTAAACTAACAGAGAGGCAGGGTCGTGGACGGTGGAGACTCAGAACGGGGAGGATGTGAGGGAAAAACCCCCTGTCGGGTACAGTGTGCACAGGTGGGGGTTGGGGAGACACTTAAAGCCCAGACATCCTCACCACTGTACACATGTGACCAAAAACTACTTGTCTCTGTAAAAATAAACACACACACACACACACACACACAACACCAGGTTCAACCATAGTGTTTCTTACTGTACTTCTCATGCAAATGTGCCCCAACTGATTTGCATTTCCTTTTTTTTTTTTTTTTTTTTGAGTTGGAGTCGCACTCTGTCGCCCAGACTGGAGTGCAGTGGCCGCTCCCAGCCTCGACCTGCTGGGCTCTGGTGATCCTTCCACCTCAGCCTTCCGAGTAGCTGGAACTACAGGCGCGTGCTACTACACCCAGCTGATTTTTTGATTTGTTGTAGAGAGGAAGTCTTGCCAAGTCACCCAGGCGGGTCTCGAACCCGTTGGGCTCAGGCAATCTACTCACCTCAGCCTCCCAAAGGCACAGGATTACAGGCTGAGCCACTGAGCCCAGCCTGATTTGCGTTTCTAGAACAAAGTATTAACGAAATCTCCACTGTGTCCCCAAGAGAGCAGTTGTTGAAAGGGAATGTTGTCCTCAATATTTTCCAAATGGAAAACTGGATAATTCCTCACTATCCCTTCTTAATTCTGGAAAACAGTGGTGGACTCCAGGGGCAGGGGCTGGGGAATTCGTCCCGCAAATTGTTTCCGAGGCGAGATCCTGTAAAAGAGGACTTGTCTTCGCATCAAACTAGGGAAAGCGTCAACGAGCACCGCTGTAGCCCATGACGGCAACATGCCGGCCGTGTCACAGGCAGGGCTGCTGTCATGGGCATGCACCACCGAGGGGGTCCGGCACAGAGAAGCCTCCCAGATGCGGTTCGAGGGGAGGTCAGGTGAGCGCCTGCAGGAGCAGACTCCAATTCTTTTTGGAGACAGGAAATCTAGGAGGCTTAACTTTTAACATCACCTTGGTCAATCTGCCCACAGATGGATCAGCTGTTTGGTGGGGGATCAGCAGCCCCAGGCTGAGGACTGAAACTTGATTGTGCTGCAGGTTTAGTTCTCTTGAAAATTATCCGGAAGAAAAGCACAGGCATAAAACAAAGGATTAAGGTTCCCATTTGGAGGAAGCACCGCAAAGTAACATACATCCTTCCCTCTTCAAATGACGCACATTCTTCCCTTTCTTCAAGCAGAGTGGCGGAGATTTCCAGGCTCTGTCTGAGAACTGAATATAACAATACACTCAGAAGGTCTTGGCGTTCCTATAATTAGCTGAGAAATGCAGCAGTTTCTAGTAGAACTATGAAAATCATAAACCAGGAAAAGCCAGGCAAGGGCATCTTGGAACTTAGACCAGACAGGCCAGCAACGCTCAGTAGAGCATCGTGGGTATTCGTGTTCCATTTCTGTTGTGATAAATGACTGCCCATTTAGTGGCTTAACACAGATGTATTAAGTGAAAGGTCTGGGGGTCAGAATTCCAACACAGCTCTCACAGGGCCAGAGTCGAAGCATCAGCAGCCTCTGCAGAGAATCCATGTTCTTGCCCTTCCTGGCCGCTTCCCAGGCACACGTGGCCCATGTGTCTTCACACACGGCCATGCCTGTTGGAGCCTCTGCCACACCGTGTCACTCGGGTGCTCTGTCTCCCTCTCTGGCTTTTAAGGACCCTCATGATTTCATCAGACTCACCCAGACGGTCTGGGAGCCTCTCTCTATTAAGGGCCATCGATGCGCAGCCTGAATGCCCTCTGCTACCGTCATTCTCATTCGCCCTGTGAGGTAAAAATCTCACAGGGCGAATTGGGAGGTGGATGTCTTCCCATCTACCATAAGTAGAAAAACAACCAAACTATGAATGTCCCTGTTACCCATTATTTTGAAGCTTGAATAGAAGATGAAAAACTGTAATACAGCCCTAATACTTAAACGCATTCCTGCACTTCACAAGAGCTTACAGATGGCTTAAAATATATTAATAACTAGGGGCAAAGGCGTAATATATTTGGTCCCATTAAGCTAATGTGGATTGTGGACCTATTATATCTTCAGAATCATGTTATGCGCTTATGGGCAGAGAGGAAGCTGAGTTGGCTAAGTCCTGATCCGCACCTTTCTAGAGCACACAGGAGTATGACACGTTTCCCGTGATCTGTAGAAGTTCAATGTCAGGGAGCCAACAGGAAAGAGTGAAAGGCAGGCTAGGGAGACATGGGCACGTCCCAGCTTCCCAAGAGGGACTGGGGAGAATAGCAGAGTTTGCATTGGCAAACCCTCCACTTCCTTTTCACTGCCTCTTCGTTTTCTTGCTTCTCCTTTCCCAGTTTCTCTTCACACCTGCCACTCCAGGTCTGTCCTGATCCCCTATTCTGTGTCAGGTTTATTGGTTGTACATATAAATGATGCTTTCCTTTAGTAAAAAGACACAATCTGGATGAAAGCTTATTGAAGAAGGAGGAGGAGGAGGTAAAAGAGAAGAGAAAAAGGATGAAGGATAAAATTGTGTGTGTGTGTGTGTGTGTGTGTGTGTGTGTGTGTGTGTGTGTGTGTTTGTATAAAAGAGAAGGTCTTGGCCGGGCTCGGTAGCTCAGCCTGTAATCCCAGCACTTTGGGAGGCCGAGGTGAGTGGATTGCCTGAACCCGCGGGTTCAAGACCCGCCCGGGGAACTTGGTGAGACCTCGTCTGTGCAATAAATCAAAAATTAGCCGGGCGTGGTAGCGCACGCCTGTAGTTCCGGCTGCTTGGAAGGCTGAGGCGGGAGGATCGCCAGAGCCCAGCAGGTCGAGGCCGCAGTGGTCGGGAGCGTGCCACTGTCCTCCAGCCTGGGTGACAGAGTGAAACTCCAACTCAAAAAAAAAAAAAAGAAAGCATAAAACTTTGGAGTCAACTGTGTGTTAAAAGAGAATTGGGTGTGGCTCTCTTTTTCTGTTGATTCCAGTGGCTTCCAGTTACCCACCTCTTCCTGCCAAATGGTAGACACCATCACTTCACACTGGCTAAGTGACATTGCCTCATGTCGGTCGCTCCCATTTAATTTGTTCTCTCCAAACCAAAAGTCCCTGAACAACTTTCACTGCTGTTCACAGGGCAAAGGCGGACTTCCTTTCAGAGCTAACCCGTATTGCCTTGCCTTTGCTCTGGTCAGACGCTGTCTTCACACATGGCCCACCTGGACCGAGAGATCTGAGCCAGCCGAGCAACCTGGTGTTTCAAGACAGTTTCTCACATTCCCTCTCCAACCCGTCGGATTCCCAAGTCTAGACCTCTCTTCCCCTTCCCTCCATTCTTCTGTTCCATTCTCTCTGCAACTCCATGTGACTGCTCGGAACTTTCCTGGTGATAATGCGTGACTTATGCTTTTACACTCGTGCTGTGATGAAGACGTCATGCTCGGGGTGTGATTTTCCTAAAGCAATATGTTGTCCTCAAGGCAAAAACACCATGCTCAATGGAATGTGTCTATATATGGAATAAACACTGAGCGCTCGTTCTGCCAGCTGCTGAGTTGGGCATTGGGGTTATTACTTCCCATCAAAGACACAAAATAGAGGGCAAGTATCCGTTTGTTCTTTGAGCCAGGTGTCTAGGATGGTACCTTAAAATTCAGCTGGGTGTGTATATTGAAATCTGGAGACAAAGAAAAAAGTTACATCATTTAGGTTAAATTATTACCTAATTTTGTGTGCCAAGCATTGCTCTATCTGCTGAATAATATATTATTTAATTTCATTTGATATGTATGTATTTATTTTTTATAAAAATTATACATTTATTCCTACACAATTACGCACACATCGATATATTTATTGAGCCCCTACCATGACTATGTCTGGTTCCTGTTTAGGACGTATGAGAAAATAGTAGTCAACAGATCCTGTACATTGATGACCCATAGCGGTGTGACATACTACATTGTCTGGTGACACACAAGTGGGAAGCAACAGACACCAACCAAGTCAGAGAGGTCAAGGAAGCGTTTCCTAGAGAAGTGAAGTCTGACTTGACTAGTGAAAAAAAAATCGGTGAGTGTCGACAGAAGAATTTCCAGGCAAAGGGGCAAACGGGCATAGACAACACTTAGCTAGAGGGAGAACAGTGTAGTTAAAGAAGCGAACGCTGCCTGGAGTCGCTGAGCTCAGAGCGAGGAGCCTTGTCCTCAACATGAAAGGACAGAACGACTGGGGATGGGTCATGTGGTCTCGTCTGTCACGTGAGAAGCTTCCATCTTTATTCTAAGAACAATGAGGACCCAGGGAAGAACGTGTGTGTGTGTGTGTGTGTGTGTGTGTGTGTGTGTGTGTGTGTGTGTGTGTGTGATTGCTGGGAGTGGGTGCATTCAATATTTGCAATTTTAAAAGATCATTCTGGCAGCTTTTAGGGGGCAAGGACAGAGGCCAAGTCTGCTGGGGAGGAGTCGGCATGGCCCAATTTCCACTAGAGGAGCTGTGGCAGGGTTGATTAGCATTGGATGATTTGAGAGGTCTTAGGAGGCACAGTTGACCAGGCTTGATGATGGTGAGATACAGGGTGCGATAAGGAGAAAGAGTTAAGATGGCTTAGAGGAACCCTCCTGTGTTGCAGAGTCAATGGTGATGCCATTCTCTCAACGTATGTGTGGGCAAAGATAATGGGTTTGGTTCTGGGAATGCTGAGGTCAGAATGTCAAATTCAATTCACAATGACAAAGGGCAGATGGGAGAAAATTTTCTGTAGACTCAGAAAACAGTTCTTGGCTGAGGAGGTAAGTTCTGAAGTTCCTACACTGTTTGCAGGAGGAACCTTTTGCCATGCCCATGGGTGCAGTCGCCTGGGAGAGGCGTGAAACTAGAAGACATAGTGTCACTGCTGTGAGGAATTGGGCAGAAATAAAATGGAATAGTAAACAACCTCTGTTTGAAAAAAGTATGTGAATATGAATCAGATTATGTCATTTTTATTAAGGAAACATTATGTTATTAAGTTATTTTATGCTATTTTGTCAAAGCAAATTATAATGGGAGTGATTTACCTTTTTATCAGCAAAGGCATCTCTCCTGGGAGGGTGATGAGGAGGAAACATTTCCTAAGTGTCCACGTCACACTCTTAACCACTTTACCTTAAAAAATTAACAGTTGCATTTTTTTCCTATAAATGCAAAGAAAGAGATACGTCATGGGTCTGTTATTTTGAAATTAGATATTTAAATGCATTTACTAGCAAAGCTCTAAGTAACACATGTTCCCTCCTTTGTTCTGACATCTATGGATGTTTTGAGGCTGCTTTTCGGTTTGCCAATTTGACTCAGTGCAGTCACCCCACCCCCATCCTTGGTCTCACTTTTTTGGTGTTCAGTTACCCGCAGCCAACCTCCGTCCAAAAGCATTATGTGGAAAATTCCAGAAATAAAAAATCTGTACGTTTTTAAATGGTGTGCTGTTCTGAGTAGCGTGATAGAAACGTGAAGCCCCACTGCTCTGTCCACCCAGGAAGGGAATCACTCCTTTGTTCAGTGTGTCCACTCTGTCTAAACCACCCAACCACCCGCTAGGCACAGAGACTATCTCAGTGACCAGACCGACTGCCACAATATTTCAGGGCCTTTGCTCAAGCAACCCTTATTTTCCTTAATAATACTTGACTAATAATGACTTAATTATGAATCGTCATTGTGAATTTCTTACTGTGCCTGATTTACAAATTAAAATTTATCATAGGTATGTGTGTATAGGAAAAAACATAGTCCATGTAAGATTCAGTGCTGTCCAAGTGTTCAGACATACATCGGAGGGAGGACTTGTAACTTATTCCCACAGAGATGGAAGGATGACTATATCCAAATTCCCTGAAAGCCGACCCAAATCTTTCAACTCTTTGTTAAATAACATTCCTAATAAGAAGTAACCTTTTTCAAACCATTATTGTTATTTAACAAGCATATTGGCTTCTGTCTATAAGACATAAATAGAGACCATGGACTATTAATTAACCAGTAAGTACAAGACTTACAAGGCATTGTCTAAAAACTAACAAAAAGTATTGTGAAATTGACATTACTGTCATTGAGTTCAAGTAGATGTTTTAGAAATATTTTTATCCATTTGGTTAGGCATTATGTGTCCTTAGATACACCATGTGTGAAGAAGGATGACCATAAATTGTTTTTTAAACAAATAGAATCTTCCAGAAAGATAATTGAGTTGTTTGTCCTTTATGATACTGAAATATTTCCCCAAATTTCTATGGTTGAGGCAGTCAACTGCATCGCTGACAATATTTCCAAGAGACATTGAATTCTATCAGGCAAAATGTGAGGCGTTTTTCTTTTAACTGATTTTTAAATTACATGGTTATAAATGAGAATCATTTTAAGCCTTGTCATCTGGTCTAGAAGCTATCTGGAAGCCAGAGCCTTGTTTATTTCAGCAGACAGTTAGGTTGGGGTGATTCAGACATAGCACAGGGACTAGTAAGTACTAATCTCTGGGTCTCAAATTCCCATTAAAAACATGAAAGATTCTCAGTGGTGAGACCGAAGGATTTAGCTGCTCTGCTGTAATGAGCAAAGCAGTTGCGATGTTTGGCTTGCAATATGTTGATAAAATCACATCTATTTGTGTATGCATATTTATTTGGCTATCTACTTAAGGTATTCCAAATTGTAAAAATGCAGATGAGGGAGCAACATCAATGTTTTGCATTGCCGGGAGTAGAGATGAATATGTTTTCGTCTGAATGTGTCCAATGCAAATCTCATAGCAATGTTATGGAAACAGGCAATTGTATGAGACTCCAGAAAGCATTTTTCGCAAAGTAAATCAATGAAGACAAACAGCCCAAAAAGGAAAGAGAGGGGTCAGGCTGATAGGATTTCTGGTTACTAAACAATAATCAACTGAGCTTTGTGGTTTCACGTAATTTATTTATTGCCCTTAATTCATGTACTTTAATATAAACGGTGAAGATGCTTTGATGTGGGTTTCATTAATCTGCTGTAGGAGATAAGTAACTGGACATGTATTCATGTGCCGTGATAGAAAGATCCTTATAAACTTATAAATCCTTCTCCACCCAACTGTCAACCTACAGACTGAGAAGAAGAATCTGAGCCCTCAGGCTCGGAAAACTATTTTTCTACTCAGGGCAGTAAAAGATCTTTCTGCTTCAGCCTTATTTACTCAGTGTGTGGGGTGGGCAGTTAGTTGACTCACCCTGAGTGTGAATGTCTGCCACACCTCCAGCCAACACTGCTTTCCTGCAGCGCTCCAGCTGAACCCAGGCAAACGATCAGCTCTCAGGGTCTACATCTTGAGAGATGCAGGGCAGCTAGGAAAGGTTTGCTTTGGGCTCCCTTTGCCTGAAAAAGGCTGACTCTGAAGGACCCATCCCTCAACTCTGGAACATAAGCTGAAGACCTTTCAAGTTATTTGACACATCTCTATGATGCATAAGGTTAACTCTCAAAGGTCTCCCACTCTTTCTCTTGGTTAAAAAAAAAATCCAAGGGACCGAAAAGAGATTGGATTTTCATTGCCACCCCCCAAGTTGCATTCTCCTTCTTTCTACTTGCCCTAAGAGTGGAGACGTGACTTCTCCTTTGACTAGATAGATTACTTTGATCTGAGTTCTCCAGGTGTCCCCCTGATCTGCTGGAGAAAGAAATGTAACAAGTCCTCTCACCAAAATGCCACGACCGTCGTCCAAATAATTTTCCTGCTGTGTGGAAGCCACCTCTCTTGTTCTTACATGAGAATGCCCATGGTTCTACTTTGTGGTGAGCACAGAAACTGGATGGAAGAGATTAAGCAGCATCGACCCAGTGTCACATGTCACAGTGGTTCTGTCTTTCGTTTGCTTTCCTTTGTTTTCTTTAGGCAGGGGCAGTAGTTTGGGTAGAAACCACCAAATTCATCTAGCTGTGCTCTTTTAAGACAGAGTTCCATGATAGTAAACGTGACATTTTTTGGTAGATCAAGGAATGAGCATTTCCTGGACACAGCAAAGGCAAAACTCCTTCCCACTCGATGTGCTGTGTCTAAGGTTAGTATTTGTGAGCTGTAACACACACAGCCTTGTATTCCAGCTCTAGTCTACACATTTGCTTTAAATTGGCACAATATCTTTTCATGGGATCTATCAGTAGAGTCTAGAAGATCAGACTTGAAGCAAGAGAGATGACCTACTCTCCCATGTGAGCGTATTAGTTATTTCTAAATACAAAGGAACATTTAGCGGGTTAATAAAATGTGTACATATTTTATTGAAATATTCTGATCCAATTGTCCTTTTTTCTGAAGCATTTAGTTTGATAGTGGCCAATGTTTCTATAAATGTCACTAGTACTTTTCCTGAGTTTAGCTGTCCAAAAAAGAACCTTGGTAATCCCAAAGAGACTGTAATTGTCTTCTTTTGTCATTGAAATAATCAATATCTCCTTGAAATGCAGATAAATGGGATGTATGAGAAAGAAAGAATTTTTTTTCCTGTGGAGATAAAGTGGTGTTGTGCATCTTATTGTTGTCTAGAGAATATTAATCATTGAAAATGTGGATGAATTTGATTTATTAGCAAAGTTAGCAAATTATATAGCAGCTGTGCTATTTGGGGTCATCCTAGTAACAAATCTAAATCAAATTATAATAATATGTTTTACAGTACTTTAACAAAATGTTCTTTTTAATTATTGCTAAAGACGTTCCAAAATTTATTCAATTAAAAGCAAATGTTGAAATGAACGTTGAGTTATATCACTTTATCTCTGCTGGAAAAATGTGCTTCTTGTTGAATGGATTTGTTTGAGTAAAATTAAATAATGCAATATCTATTTAAACCGGTTGGGAAGTATATTCCCAGGCAGCCATAAAGCTCATTTATTCAAATAATTACCATTAGGTTTTGCATGGAAATCTCTTGTGGATTCAGAGGAAACTGGCTCACTGTGTAGGAACAGTGATGCAATTCACATTACTAGATGACTCCAAATTTCTGTTACAATTTAAACAACTTGTTAGAATGCAGAATGGGGTGGGGGGGATGTTACATCTGTCCATGCATTTTTAACAACTGGATTTGTTTTTTGTTGATTGATTGATTTTTTTAGTCCGTATCTCACTTTATAACCCAAATGGGAGGGCAGTGGCATTATCACAGCATACCACAGCCTCGACCTCTTGGGCTAAGATGATCCTTCCACCTTAACCTCCAAATAGCTAGGACCACAGACACACACCATCATGCCCAGCTAATTTTTTTTGTTTTGTTTTTTGTTTTTGTAGAGATAAGGTCTCTCACTATGTTGCCCAGGCTGGTCTTGAACTGCTGAGCTCAAGCGATCCTACTGCCTCGGCCTCCCAAAGACCGCTCCCAGCCTGGATTTGTTTTTAATCTTCTAAATTTATTATCCCAATCCTTTAGAATCATAATTAAATCTTGCTATTTTAAAAATTAAAGCCCTTAAAAATAGAAGAGGTTGCTGGAGTCCCTAGATCAGTGAATATGTCGACAGAAATTGAGTGCTCCTAAATTATAGAGCAGTCAGTAGTAATATGAACGTCACAAACTCTTGGATTCAAAGCCTGGATTCACCAGTTGTAGGATATAACTAAGCCGCTCTCTCTGAACTTCTCTTTCTTCAGAGAATGGTTGTGGACATCAAATGACGTACACATTCAGGTCACAGAAAACCCCGGATGCGTGGGTCCTTTTGAAGCACCTGCTCTGTGATGAGCCCTGTGAGGTTCACCTAACTCATGCGTTTGGACCCTAGAAGACCGCCCCACGAGGGAAGTCTCCCTGCACTCAATTCCCGACACAGCTGAGTCTCGGCGACCTCACGTGGCGCAACGTGGGGACGCAGCCAATGACAGAGCCAGTTCCGGGTTTTCTGGGAAAACTTTTACCTGTGCCCTGCTCCTTGGTGGCATCCGGTCCGTGAAGGGCGTTCACTCCCCTCTTAGGGCGGTCTTTTCTGCACCACAAGCACCCGCAGGAATGGTCGCTGTGAACGTCTCTTGATCACTTCTAGTTTGAGGAAACAACGAAGATTTACGGTCCGCGAAAACGCACTGCAGTTATGTAAATTCCGATGAAAAGATACGACTTACTACCCTGTTTAAAAGTTTCCAGCATTTGGAATTATCTGGGGGAATGGAATTTTAATGAATGTACTTCTCGAAATTATCTCTGAGATTTCACTGGGACCAATGCAAAAATCTGGAGGCAATTTTATGATTAGTAGCATACTCTTACCTTTAAGGAAGAAGTTTAGCTTAGAGAATAAAAGCCTTGAAATAAGCATGGAGTTCTGAAGACACCAAACACACACACACAATGGGTTTTTCCAGTAAAAAAAAAAAAAAACCACACGTATAAAGTGAAGAAAAAGGTGAATGTTTGCATTATGGATATAATATATATGTAAAATAAAATTATTTAAGGAGAATATTTTCATACTTGAAGGTATAAATATTGTATTGGCATAGGAGTAACTGGAAATTTTTCACATTATTTCTCATAATATTTTAAATAACAATCATTACTATGAAGTTTTAATTTTTTTTTTGTTTTGAGTTGGAGTCTCACTTGGTCACCCAGACTGGAGTGCAGTGGCCGCTCCCGGCCACCGCAGCCTTGACCTGCTGGGCTCAGGCAATCTTTCCGCCTCAGCCTTCCGAGTAGCCAGAATTACAGGCATGTGCTACCACGCCTAACTGATTTTTTGATTTATTGTAGAGATGAGGTCTTGCTGCCCAGGCGGGTCTCGAACCCGTGGGTTCAGGCAATCCACTCACCTCAGCCTCCCAAAGGCGTGGGATTACAGGCTGAGCCACCGAGCCCAGCTTTAATTTTTTTACAAGAGCCACTGACTGTATTGTGTCTACTAGGGAAAAAAAAACCCACCACCTCCTCTGGTAGACATTTTGATAAAATACTTCTGCATTTAATATTGCTTTTCCCAAATTTGTATCAGTATGATTATAATGATAAATACATAATAAATAATATGAATCTTTTTCATTAAAGAAATGGAGGAAAAAGGTAAAAAATGCATTGTTCAAGTTTGAGAACTTTTATCACATATTTCCAGGTATTTAATACAAATTTATCTAAAACCTCTCTCTCTTGCTCTTTGTCTCTTTCTCTCTCTGTCTCTGTCTGTCTGTCTCTCTGTGTAAGTGTGTGTGTGTATACAGACACACACACACATATATATGTAAATATATATGATTTCCAGATACTTCATTGCTAGTACCAGAGAAGTAAAAAAACTCTACCTTGGTGTTATTGGAGGAACGAGTCTTGTTTCAACTCAGTTAAAATCATAACTATATTATACATTTCTTATGTTCAAGCATTATGATACAAGATGAACAATACTTTGTGTTTTGGAAGATCAAGTCTGGTATGGTAGCTATAAACAAACATGCATAGATCAATTCCTACAAAATATGGTTAACTGAAGATAAGAATTTAGTTTCTTACTCGCTTTCCCCCCAGTTCTTAAAATAAAGTATGTATTTTGTTTTAAGTTCTTAAATAAATTTGAAGTTATTTAGATAAATGGCGTTCTTAGCTTTAGACAACCCATGAAATTGTTACTTGAACAGGTTATGTTTACCAAATGTAATACAGAATTCACCTTGAACAAATTGGTTTTTTTGGTTTTTTTTTTTGAGTTGGAGTCTCACTCGGTTGCCCAGACTGGAGTGCAGTGGCCGCTCCCGGCCACCGCAGCCTCGACCCGCCGGGCTCCGGTGATCCTTCTGCCTCAGCCTTCCAAGGAGCTGGAACTACAGGCGCGCACTACCACGTCCGGCTGATTTTTGATTTATTGTAGAGATGAGGTCTCGCCAAGTTGCCCAGGCGGGTCTCGAACCTGCGGGCTCAGGCAATCCACTCACCTCAGCCTCCCGAAGGCGCGGGATTGCAGGCTGAGCCACCGAGCCCGGCACCTTGAACAAATTGTAGCCAATGCACACACATGCAACTGTTCAGCGTTTCCATTTTGGGGGTCGTGTTTTGTCTGATTCGGGTGTCAGCTCGGCCTCTTTCTAGACCCGTTTGATCTGTGGCTTCTGGCAATTAAAGAAGAGCTCGTTTCAGAGGCTTTCGATCTTTATGTATTTAAAGGGATACATTTTATCCATGAAATAGGATTTCTAAATGGAATTTTAAAATTCGATTTAAGAAATGTGCAGCTCCCATTTGGCGATCACGTCTTCATGTGCTATAGAAGAGGATCCGAGACGTGGTTCATGCACACGTGTCCAGCGGGAAGAGTGCGCGGGCACATCCCAGCCTTCTCCTCTCGAGGGTCCCGGACTCCCACCCCGCAGGTGCCTGTAGGTGTCTCTTCTGGGGCACCATCAAAAACTTTTAGGCAGGTAATTAATGCCATTTGTGGTGCAGATTTTGTCGTCAAATGTTAAATCCGCCCAGAAATCTGAAAAAGCAAAAGTAATACGCTGGTAGTAATTCATTTTCCTGGCCAGTAGAGGCTACTTGATAGTCGTGAAGTCGTACTAATTTTTTTCTTTTTTTTTTTTTTTTTTGCGTAAAATCAGTGTTGTACTGTTTTCTTGGTAGATGCATATCGGAATGCATTTTGTATTAAAAAATGCAAGTTTTTATAGTTTTTTTGTGTGCAATTTTTTCTTTAAATTTATTTTTAATTGACATATAAAATTGTACATATGTATTGTGTGTGTTTTGAAAAATATAAATATTTATATAACAGAATGGTTAAGTCTAGTCAATTAACAAATACATTACCTTGCATAGTTGTCTTATTATGGATACCACAGTGGCTTCTTTGACAGAAGGATTGAGAATTTGATCAATGTAAGCTAATTTATCTGGATATATATATATATATATATATGTATATATATATATGTATGTATGTGTATATATAATATATATATTAGGGCTTAATAGGCTTTTATGAAACCTCATACCATAGGCAAGCTGATCCTGCTGTTTTAAGCACATTAATAAAGATCAGATAATTTATTTTGGAAACAACTAGGTCAGCTTGATGCTCATGAAGTTAGTGTAAAATGTCATCTACTTGTTGCAAGGCAGACTTGACACAGACCTTGAACACTTTATGTATTTAACAAATGCTTTGTCTACTTGAAATATAAAAGAAATACCTAAGTGTTACACTAAAGAGAAACAACCCCCAAAGGATATGCTATTTAAATTCCAATTTCACTCTGCTGAATCCTTCTATATGTGTGACTTCCCAGAGAACACGTGCGGTTGAAAGCGAATGGTCCCATGGCTGGTGCTCTACGACTTACACGAAATTGGAAGGTTTTCCTGAATTTAATATGAAACACGTCAATTAAATTTAAGCTCTAAACCAGGCTCCTCATGGAATGTAAATGCTATATCTAAACAAATTGCTGATGTTGGTGCATCCATGAATGTTCATGAACCTATGGGTTTATTTTCTCCTTCATTCCTTCCCTAAAGGGTTCACTGCGGCCCCTTCGGCTGGAAGCTCCCAGTGGGGAGAAGTGGACGTCCTCTCCTCGATAGACACACACACAAGAGCACAGAGAATGCCATGGTCAGAGTGATGGAAACAGGAACGATGACACTGAGATTTCAGAAAAGAGAATTGTTTCTTCTTTCAAGGCAGAATACAGGAGAGATTTCAGAGAAATGATCTCTGAGTCACTTCTTGAAAGAAGAATAGCACCTTGCCAGTTGCAGGAACAGAGGCAGAGAGGACGTTCCAAAAAAAAAATTTTTTTAAAGTAACACTCTTGGCAAAGGTGGGCTATTAAAAAGCCCTGGTCTGCTTAAATACTGATAGAGGATGATTGTTGAAGAACAGATCACAAGGGGCCTTGAATGTCACCCTCAGAAGTTTAGTTTGCCCTCTGGCAATACGATGACCAGAGAGTTGGGAAAATGCAAAAGTATGCATTATACAGACACATCGATTCAACTGTGATTTCCTCAGAGTTCCAGCGCTACAGATACACCAAATTACAGCGCTGGTAGGCGACACCCTGAATCTGTTTTGATCTTATTAGCTTCACATATTTGAACACAGTGATGGCAACAATAAGGCATCACTTACTTTGTTGTCTGGCAGGACAGTGCTCCGTTCTTTGAGGTGACAGTGCTCCTTCACCTTTGCACGTGCCGAGCAGATGCCTGGTGTTTCCCCAAGCCGTGCAGTGTCAGATAGGAGGAGGTGGCAGGCAGTCGCCGGTCCCAACTAGCAGTGAGGTTCCAGGCACATTCACGAGGCTGTTCTTTGCGGTGTCTCCCGGGGCATCCTCCCGTGGTCTGGGACCGAAGGGGACGGCCAGGCTTCTGGGCTTTCCATACAGGGATGCAGAGACAGTCACATGTCTCCAAAACACAAAACCTAAGAGAAGGGGCTGGCTTGCAACCACCCAGACATGTTCTAGAAACAGACTTTAGAAATCTTTGGTGCGGGGCTTGTCCCAGAGGCCCGTGGTGCGGTCGTCCCAGCATCCCGTCTAGCTACCTCTTGTCAAGCGACTCGGGCTGGAAGCCCCTGGCAGCACTGGCTTCTCCTGCCACCTTGTGGTTCCAACACACATTCCCACTCACGATGCGCTTTTCACCTGGGACATCCTCGCAGGTGTGTCATCCACGGGGTCTCTGGGGACACTGGAGGCTGATACTTGTTGTCTTGATAAATATTCAGATCTTTATGGCAAGCGAAGCTTGCTTTAAATTGCTTGACTTTTGTTAAAAATGCATGGCAGGGGGAAAAATGTCGATCTTATAGTCCTGGGACACCTTTAAGGACAGGAAACTAGTGTCATTAAGTTCTTTAATCAGAAAATGTGCAATTGTGGAGCGAAGAGATGACACTTTCCCGGGGGGGGTGGCCCCAGCTGCCACCTGGGCTTGCTCTCCGAATGGGGTCAAAAGAGGTGACCCCCAAGCACTAAGGTCAAAGTTGATTTTGTCTAATGAAGATTGCTAATGTCTACTGGATATCCAAAGTGCATCTTCTCAACACTGTGGATTGTGGTCTAGAGAATTCCATTAAATAACTGTCTCTTTTTTTTTTTTAAGAAGAATTTATTGAGAGGACAGAGAAGCACCCACAGTGGGAGGGGACCCGAGAGGTTTGCACTATCTCTTCTTTGAATCAAATGTTTTGCCCTACATGCTAAATTTTTTAACTGTATTTTTCCCAGTTCTTAAATCAGTTTGAAGTTATTTGATCAAATGTCATTCTTAGCTTTAATCTCTCACTCACTTGTATTTTTTTCTCACACACACACAAAATGACAGTGTTTTAAATACTGGCTCTGGGTTGATGTTTACGTTAGTGCTTTGAAACTATGTTTGAGCCAGAATATGTTAGTTTCATTGACACCGAGGGTTAGACACTGAAACGCACTTCCCGTTTGTCCACGGCTGTCCCTGACTCACGTATGCTTAGCCACTGCCCCACCACACGTTGTCTACAGGTTGTCCGTGGACTTGGATATTATTATTTTTTTTTTCCTGAGTTGGAGTCTCCCTCTGTCGCCCAGACTGGAGTGCAGCGGCCGCTCCCGGCCACCGCAGCCTCGACCCGCTGGGCTCCGGCGATCCTCCAGCCTCGGCCTTCCGAGTCGCCGGAACTACAGGCGCGCGCTACCACGCCCGGCTGATTTTTTGATTGATTGTAGAGATGAGGTCTCGCTGCCCAGGCGGGTCTCGAACCCGCGGGCTCAGGCCACCCACTCGCCTCGGCCTCCCAGAGGCGCGGGATGACAGGCGGAGCCACCGAGCCCGGCTGACTATTATATTTTTAAAAGCCGAGTCCCGTGAGAGTGGAGCGTTTCTCTGCTTGCCTTCCCTCTTCACTACGTCTCAACCAGCCGCAACTCCGTGTTCCCCACCTGGGAGTGGGACTGGAGGAGCCCTTGTGTAGCATGCTGAGTGTCTGCCGTGGCTGGGCTACCTGGACCGTCTTGACCTCTCTGTTTGGTCTTGACCTCGCTCCTCCACTGATGCCTTGAGACCCTGAGCCTGTGACTCAGCGACTGAGGCCGGAGAGATGGCCCCACAGACCCCCTGCGTTCTTCTCTACCCTCAGCATCTTCTGAGACCAAGGAAAACGTCTCAGTTGAGCCACTCTGGCTTCCCCATTGCCTGTCCTGGCCTGTATGTTCGAGGACTTTGTCGCACAGCCCAGGGGCAGAAGCCACCTTCCAGACACTCCAGGCTGGGTCTCCCTCCTGTCCGTGTCTCCCCTTTCTCCAGCATGGGCACGAGTCCACGCATGTGCGCACAGTGTCTCTCAGCGGAATTCCGTGGCCACTCAGTCACTCTCCCCCATGCCCTGCCGGAGGATTATGGGAACGCAGGGAGGCATCAGGCCAGCCAGGACGATCCCAGCGGATGCCTGTTATTTGGCTTAATTATTGAAAACATTCTCACTCTCAACATGGCCCTGGTTGGGACAACGAATGAGCGGGACCCCAAAACCCAGAATCTGGCCGGGCTCGGCGGCTCAGCCTGTCATCCCGCGCCTTGGGAGGCCGAGGTGAGTGGATGGCCTGAGCCCGCGGGTTCGAGACCCGCCCAGGCAACTGGGCGAGACCTCATCTCTACAATAAATAAAAAAATCAGCCGGGCGTGGAAGCGTGCGCCTGTAGTTCCGGCTACTCGGAAGGCGGAGGCGGAAGGATGGCCGGAGCCCAGCGGGTCGAGGCTGCGGGGGCTGGGAGCGGCCGCTGCCGTCCAGTCTGGGCGACGGAGTGAGACTCCGACTCAAAAAGAAAAAAACAACAGAACCCAGAATTTGTTTATAGAAAATTATGTATTTCTTCTTACATGTTTAAACTTCGGCCACCTTCCAAGTCCTCTCCGTTTGACGCCGCACGCCTATCGAGACTCTCTTTCCACAGCTCAGAACAGCTTCTGGGCTCATCCATTTTGCTGCCTTTGAGTGCTTCTGCCGTTTTTTTGTTTCACCTCTTCCACACTGGCAAAACGTTTTCTCTGGAGGACTTTTTTCAACTGGGAAGACCAAGAAAAGGCTCTCAGAGTGAGATCAGGTGCATGGAGAGGGTGGGGCACGGAGGCCATGCCATTTCGGGTCAAAAACTGCTGGACACAGCGCGGGGTGGGCAGGTGCGTCGTTGCAGGTAGAAGAACCAGTCGCCTGTTTCTTCCCATGGTTGTGATGCCACCTTCCGAAAACCTCCAGATAACCACTTTGGTCGATCGTTTGATCTGGAGGAACAAATTCTGAGTGGACTGCAAGGGGCCCGCCTCCAAAAGATAATTCTGGCCCTTTGGGGGGTCCCCTTCATATTATGCTCCACTTGTATGCACGTCTTCCAGTGAGAGCCATTTCTGTCTCCATCAGTGTCAGGCTTGGCCCTGTGACGTGCTCTGCCCAAAGAGAAGGGAAGACCCACATGGGCAGAAGCCATGCGAGCCACCGAGCCTGTCTTCAGGCTCCCCTGGCTTCTCCCTCCCACGAGAACAGCAGGCTTCACACCGGGTGGCCCTGCAGCCTGGCTTCCGGAAGCAGCGGCAGCCCTCCAGGACCAGCCACCAAGGGGCCCCTCCACGGAATGTCCAGGAGGAATGCGTGCTAAGGCTTGCCTGGACGTGGAGCCTGCTTATTGCTCAGAGGCATGGCGGTGTTGCTGGTTTAGGGTCTGTTGTGAGCCCCTCCCCATCCACAAATCTTAAAGATGAGCCTCCTAGCCTTCCGACCCCCTGTTGTTTTGTGCACAATTCCAGCCTTATGTCTGCACACATACCGAGAAGCCACAATGGAGGGAACAGTGGATCTGGGACCACTTGGGAGAGAGGGAAAGGCCTTCCTTGCTTCCTCTCATTCATCTTGTCCATACACCTCGCCCTCTGCATTGTTTCTCCCAAACCTGAGTGTCTGAGTTTATGGTTACATCACTCACGTGAACATAAACAGACGCTTCTGGAAATGTACGTTCAAAATCCAGTCCATCACGTGAGCCAAACTCTGTAAGCCCAGTTGCTCAGGAGGCGGAGGAGGGACGACTGCCTGAGGATCGGGAAACCCAGCAGAACGAAGTAAGAGCACGTTCTGTGGCACAAAGAGGAGGAGAAGGGTGCGTGGTCAAGTCAGCTCCCGGCAGCGTCGACCTCCAGGATCCAGGCCCGGTTCGCCAGGCCAAGCCTGCCTGCGGTCTGAGACCCGGCAGGCTGTCCCCCTCCCGTGGCTCTTCCGAGCTCTGGCCACCAGATGGCGCTCCGAGCCAACCTGGCCAAGAAATCCTAAAACCAGGGACGACTTCTGCACACGACCAGAGGGCCATCCTCTCTCTCCTTGGAAGGGATTCCATGAGCCTTCCCTGGAATACCAACAGAGATTCATCCATTCAGTCCTTGTTTCCACATTAATTCCTCAGCCGCTGAAGGCTAGAATGAGACTTCGGTCGAGTTTGCTTCATAGGCTCCAAGAAATAATTCGGGGCCTTTGTGGGTCTTCCCCACCACCCTGCATAAACAAAGAGACCATGGCCAGATTAAAAAGTGATGAAAAGTAATAGAGGATAGCCAGTGCCTGAGGAGGGTGGAGGGAGAATAGTCACCAGGAGCAATTAAAAGCCTGCGCCGGTTGGCCCCTGCCGCGCAGCAAGCGTTCAGTGTGCGTCCCCGGTAATCAAGAGCTGTTTTTTTCATACCAAGGTCATAACTGAAAACTGCAGCAGAACAGTTTCGGCCCCTGACCCTGTGTGTGCGTCATGCACCCATGCAGAGCGGGGAGTACAGAGGCAGAGATGGTCTGGGCTGGAGTTGAGACGTGGGGCAGTTACTGCCATCCCGTTCGTACCTTGAAAGCCTAAGACATAGCAGAGGTAGAGCAGGAAGAATTTTAAAATAAGAGCCAAGAACAAATCCTGGGGCCCTTATAACGAAAGGTCTGTAGGCGGAAAAGGAGGCTACCAGAGAGAGGGTGCGGAGCAACCAGAGCTGGGAAGGGATCGAATCTCCCCCCTCCCCTCCAAAGGCCAAGGGCAAGAAGATTCTGCAGGGAGAGAGTGGATGTGTGAGATGGTCCAGAGAGATCGAGTGAGCAAAGGCAGGATGGGCTCCTGGAATCAGGAGGTTGCTGGGGACTTTGCAAGGCATTCACAGTGGCGTCGCGGGGGGCTCGTCGGATTGGCACAGACTCAGAGGGGCAGGGTGTGAGGACGTGAAGGAAGGTGGGAAAAATGGTGTTAAAAGGGAAGGAAAATAGGAATGGGGTCAGGAAAAGATTTTTTTTTTTTTTTTTTTTTTTTTGGTAAATTGAGGAACGACCGAGCATGATTTTTAGAGTAAAGGAAATAATTCCAAAGAGGGAAAGCAGCTTAGGGTAAGGTAGAAAGAGACAGTCCTCTACGGCAGTGTTGCTTTCCCCCACTGGAATGACGCGTTTCAAGGCCGCTGGCACGCCTCTTGACCAACCTGTGGAAAGCAGTCGCCCACGCTGCTTATGGGAGGAGACAGCGGTGCCGTCCCTGAAAGGAGATGATAGTACAATCTCATTTTTTAATGCACATCAACTCGTATCAAGCGTCTCCACTTCTGTAGATAAACTCAGACGTGTGTACACTGATGTGTATTCAAGACTCTCGGTTTGCCTGCACCAAAACACAACCGGCCTGTCCATCAGAAGGCAATGTCTTCATTAATTTCTGATATACACAGACAATTGAATAGAAGGCGGCTTTAAGACACAAGCCGCTAAGCCAACTGCTAGTATGGGAAGATTTTCAGATGCTAAATTTTAAGATGGTGCATAATTGTACGGGGTCTGATCGTTAATTTCACGAACTCATCCTAGAAAAGGTGCTACATGCTCATTGCTGAATATCACTATGGCCACCCCTTGGGAAGCTGTGCACTGACACTCGTGCCTAGTCTACCTTTGAGGACAATTCTGGAACTCTTTTCCTGGAATGGCCATCGGAGCCGTCATCGTATCACCCTTGATGTCCTGGATGTCATCAGATGTTTTCCTTTCGATATTTCCTTTATCTTTGGGTCAAGAAAAAAGTCATCAGGGGCCAGATCAGCAGAGTAAGGAGTGTTCCAGTAGTTATTTGTACTGTGCTGCCGACTGAAACACTTGGTGGCTAATTCAAGCACGTCATTGTCAGACCTCAACAAATAACGATGGCAGCTCTGGTGGCCATTCTAGAAAAAGAGTTCCAAAATTGCTTTGACGGCTGGTCTAGGTGCTGGGGTTGGTGCACAGCTTCTCGAGGGAAGTACTTTGAAGGTGACCTTGATGATATTCAGCAGTCAGGTATGTCGTACTTTTCCTAGGATGGTTCACGAACCTAATTGTCAGACCTCGTATAGCATGATGCTAATATATTGTGTATGATCATACACAAATCAGGTTATATATCCACTTTTGTCTTATGCAAGGGGGGACCCCCAAAAAATGAAATTTATCTTTTTAATGTATATTTCTTTTTACCTGTTTAAACTTCAGTCACCTTCAAAGTCCTCTCCGTTTGATGCATTTCACTTATTAAGATGCTTTTTCCCCTGCTCAAAACAGTTTTTAAACTCGTCAGTTTTGATGACTTTTAGTGCTTCTGCCGTTTTTTTGTTTCACCTCTTCCACATCGGCAAAACGTTTCCCTCTGAGGACTTTTTTCATCCAGGAAAACAAACAAAAAAAAGTTGCTCAGGGTAAGATCAGGTGAAAAGGAAGGATAGGGCACAAGGGTCCTGCCATTTCCTGGCCCAAAACCACAGAACACTCAGCGCCCTGTGCGCAGGTGCACTCACAAATCCTCTGAAATGAAATAGGCGAAACATGCTAAAAGAATCTCAAAAAACGTTAACTGAAGTCAAATGCCGCCTCTCACGACAACACTAGCTGGTGCACGGATGCTGATGGGTTCCTAGAACACTTACCTAAGGAGAAGCCTGGACTCAAAGGGACCCACCCCCCAAAGATAATTCTGGGTTGGTTTGGTTGGTTGGTTGGTTGGTTCCCTTCCTTGTATAAGCGAAGACTATGGCAAGATTAAAAAGTAATGGAAAACAATAGAGGAGAACGCGTGCCCAAGGAGGGTAAAAAGAGAATTGTGGGCAAATTGGACTGGAGGGGGAGACAGCACATGGAACTTTCCACTGAATAACTTCCGACTGTCTATTGAAATGTCTGCTTCCCACTCAAAACTGTGAAAAATATATTTTTCAGACATAAATACAGATCAATGAGGAGGAAGAAGCACAAATGTGGGTTTATACTTTTTAAAATATTTCGTTTTATTATATTTTGTTTTTAATATTTCATGTGTTATATTGATAGAAGAAAGTCTTTATATTTTTTAAGTATTTAATCTAGCGGAGGGGGTGCTGAACTTTCTGGCAGGTGGCATTTATGCTCCATTTGTTAAACGTTACTTTTTGGTTATTTTAACTCTGTTGATAGTAAAACTCGTGATCAACTCGACGAGTGATTGCAAAGCTTAAAAACATGGTTACAATGAAAAGAATTAAGGTACATACCTTACTTTTTTCTTCATGTGCACTGACCATTTCTAGAAGGAACCCAAGCAGTGTATAGTCCTGGGAATGGAAGCTTAGAGACGGAGAGTCCGTGAGGCAGAAACGCTCTTTTCCTTGTGGAAGCTTTGTGATCATCTTTAGACTAGAAAATATCCCTCACATATACGACCCGTCAAGAAACAAAATGTACTGATGGGTACCAAACTGCAAAGGAGCCCATGCACACACAGCCAAACACCTTCTGCAAACCAGCTGCACCCGCCCTGGCCAGGAGCACGCATGAATACTTAATGGTTCCTTCGGTGGAATACCGCCCAGTCACAATGCGGTTTCCATCCGATGACGACGTTCTGCTTCCCTAACCCAGGTCTCAGTCCAGTGAGCACTGACTAGGGCAGATCCTGGGACACAGCAGTTTGAATGCATAAATAATGCCTCTCTGAGGATCTTATTTGTGAACACTTGTAACTCTGTCTGTGGAGAGAGGGCGCGGAGGCGGTTTGAGAGCATCTCAAAATGGAGTTGGAAGGAACTGAACAAAGAAGCCACGGAAGGCGCATGTTGCCCAGGCGGAGAGGGATGTGTGCTCAGCAGCGCAGGCCCGTGGCTGGGAGCTGGGCGGAGGGACATTTGCATCTGCATAATACGTGTGCCGTGGAAAGCAGAGCCCTTCGCCAGCCGGCTCAGCCGTTCAAGCTCTTCTTATCTCCCTCTGGAACTCTGCCTGGTAAGAGTGGGAGAGTCTCCATTCATTCCGCCAATTGTATCTGGCCTGTGCAGGCCACGCAGGGCCTTGGCGAGCTCTCCGAGCGAGGCGGGCAGCATTGTTCCGGGGCAGGAAGCCTGGCCGCCCTAATCAATCCGAGGCCTGCGTGGGCCCAGGTTTCAGCCCCCTGGGCTGACTGTGAGTGCATGAGGCCAGGAGCGCCCCTCCCCAGGCCCCGGTGGGGGCCACGTTCGGAAGCACCGGGAATGTCACGTGCAGCAGAGTCAACCTCTCCTGCCATCAGAATGACTCCAGAAACGACGTCCCAATTGCAGCCGCTCATTCATTTGGATTGTGCGAAAATGTGCCTCTCGAATGCAAAGATGCAGTCAAACATGGGATTCCGTATCTCTACAGTTCCCCGAATGTGGAAACTCTTTTGGCATACACAGAAGGTACTTTAAGAACAAAGGCATGTTTCCTTGGATGCCATGAGAATGCAGTGAGAGGTTCATAATATTGAAGTCTGTATTTTAAATGTGTTCATTTTAGCCTCTGTTTGAATTTGCTGAATGAACAGATGGAGCCAAAGTTTTTATTTCTCATTCATTTTGTCATGTGTGTCTAGGGACCAAACATGACATGGATCACTGCAGGTGCATAAACACACACACACACACACACACCCTAATCGGCTAAAAGTTAAAAGTTTTCCAGTAATAATTGTGTTTCTGGAGTTAATGCACTCTTGTGTGGATACATGCTAGACTCCTCGTCCAGTGCTCTGGAAAAGGGGCTGAAAACCCACATGCCTTCCGTCACTTTTGAAGACAACTGGCATAGCGCTGTGCACTCCAGCAGACTAGAAACTGCCCAGTCCACAGCCATCCTGTTTACAAAGAAAAAAAAAGGGAAAACATAGGTCAAGCAAAGCTTCCAACAGGGAGTTTTGACCACCAGTTTGCCATCACAGCTTCACCACAGATCTGCCTTGTCTAAATCGTTCAAGAAGTTCCTAGAACAGAGCAGGCCATAGTCCATGAAGTGACACCATCAGAGGACCCCACCTGGTTCCTCCACCCACAGGTGCGTGTGGACTTCTGGGTGAAACTGATGCCAGGTGGGGTGTGGCGTGGTGTTTTTTTACTTCGCCACAGAAAAGAATTTCAAAGCAAGTCCAAAGCATAGTTTAAGAAAGAATTTATTAGAAGGAAAAAGAAATGCTCCAGGGAGAGCAAGGGTCCCTTGAGGGCAAGGGACCCCTGCCTTTGACAAGAAGCTTTATATATGAGAATGATTCAGCAAACCATGAGCTAAGAGTGGACGAACTGTAGGTATCTGTTCACAAGCTTTCATCACCATCTCTCAAACTCCTGAGGTCCCAAGGACCTTCTAAATAACGAAAGTTACTGCCTAACTAGATTTTTTTTTTTAGAACATCATCTCTGTGTTTTGGGTAATTTCCTATTGTTTCTGTGATTTACTGCGCTGGTAATTCCACACTCCAACATGAAAGGTGGTCAGGTCTGACATATCTGGTAGGTCCTGTGAAGGTCGTGTACAGCTCATCAGAATGACTCCTAATGCATACCTTCCTGAGAAAGCCTGCCTAACCACTGCTAAACTGTGTTAGCTAGGCCCGCCTCAGAATGGGCCTCTGGAGAGGTGTGGGCTCACTTCTGTCCTCTGCTCCCCACACCAGAGGCCGGGTCTCCTGTGGACACAGCCCTCAGTCTTGACCTGCCTGGTTCCTGCCCATCCCCCCAGAAAGCTTGTATTCTCTGTGTCCCGCAGCCCCCAGTTTCACTGTCCTCAGACCCTGAGTGCCCCAACAGCGGGGCCAGTGCATTAAGAATCACAGAGGCGTAAAAAGGCCGAGAGGACAAAACGTCTTCCATCCCAGTGGTTTTCATCAGTGAAGTCCGTGGCAAGAGATTCTGGGTGACTCCGACATCTAAAACTGTGCTAGACCAGAATTATCTTCTCCTAAAGCTTTGGGAATACAACCTAAGAAACTTTCATGTCTTTGAGTTCTTTTCCCAATATCATTTTGCCAGAGGAGTATCCAGATTTGCCTTTAAGTTTCATATCGATTCAGCAATAACATTGCTTTCAAAAATCGCTATGATAACGAAGTTGACAAATCAAACAGTAATCCATGGCACAGACAATGGGATTTCTATTTTTTTTTTTTTTTTACCCTGGCTAATTCAGGTTATTTTTACTAAGTTTTCTTCTATGTAAATGCTGGCTCTACCAAGGCAACATTATCCTTGCCTTATGTAGGTCAAAGAGTGACTTAATCGCTCTATAAAGATGTCATTATAAATTGAATTACTTCTCATTTATATAGTGAGCCTTGTGAATGTCTAGAAGGTGGGGGTACAGGGGAGGTGAGAGAAGGAACTCTCTTGAGAAGAATGATTTATTACTTGTCCAGTAACTGAAGGTTTAGTGTGAGTTCATGGCAATCAACTCGGAGCAATTTTGTTTGTTTGTTTGTTTTTTGTCTACTGATTTTCCTGGAAACTTACAGATTATTTTTCATATGAGTGAGCATTTTTTTTCTCCTTAAGAAAATGTATTAACATACTTATATTTGTATATAGATACATAAATGTGTGTTTTCACACATTTTAGTTATTTTAAGTCATCAACTGGTTTTCTGTGAGGGAATATATTATGTTAATGTTTTCTCATAAAACAGGAGATTTAGGGTTCCATAGATCCGGCGGAACATTCACAGTTTCTTACACTCCATTAAACGCGCTGCTGGTTTGTTTGCTGATATTTTCTTTTGGTTATCTGTTACCTTCCTGGGGATTTTCAGTGTCTCCTAGAATTTCACAGATCAGTAATCTGAAATGAGATTTTGATGTTCAAAGCTCAAGTCCTCTGCTGGATATTAAATATTCCATGTGAAGGTCAGATTAGTGTTGATTCATAGTGCTTGATACAGACAGCAGCTTTCGGTGCCTTTAAATCATGGCTACTTTTTCTCTTTTTATACTTAATGGACACTTTAGTTTGGATCTGCTTTTTGCATTAGAAGAAAGGCCTATTATATTTTTCTAAGGAAAACTTTGAAAGGCTTGGATGAAACTTCTACCCTGTGTATTGTATTTCCATGATGTTGTTTACGTTTGGGGTTGTTTATCTTTGAGTGTCTAACACCAGGTTTTCCCTGTAAGTTCTCAATGTTTTGTTTATTTCTCTTTCTTCAGTGTGATGCTAATTCTTTGTTTGGAATATATTATTCTATTATCATGTTGGTAATTAAAGTCCATGTGAGAAAATAGTTCCTGTTCAGAAAAAATGAAATCGTCCTTGGGATTCTTCTTATCCCTTTTTCTAAGGCCAGTTAATAGTAACAACTCAAATCTATAGAAAAGAAGTAAGATATACAAGCATAAAGAATTCTAGCAGCAAAAGTCTTAACTGCCATGTATTATAATTGACCTCAGGCAAATCACCAAGATTCTCAGAACTTTTTTTCCCCATCTTTGAAAATGAGACCGTGGCATGTAACTTCTCCATGGACTTGGGAAAAACAAATTAATTAATGTATGCAAATCCCCCTGAAAAATGTGAACTTAAAAAATGTCTAAGACAGTCAAATTTTAGAAGCCAAAGCAAAATCACAAAAACAGATGAATTCAATATAGCAAAAGAATCATATGTGATTATAAATATGGCCTCCTATCTGGGTATTTTTCATAGTTTATAAAATCATAGTGAGAATTCAGTTCATGTTAGCTACGTTCACATAAAAGCAGCATCCCTTTGAGTCCTCTCTTTTTCATAAAGTCTGCTCTCGCCTTTGCATGATATAACCAGGTTATTTCGTTTCTCTGGGTCTCAGTGTCACCTTTGAAAGAGTCAGTTGTGCCGATTGTGTGTACACATGGTTGTCAGTTTCCTCCCCAGCTTCCGACAACACTCTGGTCCTGAGCGGGACCTGCCAGGTGAACTGTGATACGCTCCCCAAGTATTGAAGCTTAAGGAAACGCTATCTCTGGTGGGCTGCTCGGGCCAGACTGCAGGAGTCCGGGGGGGGCGGTTCCTCGCCACAGGGCGAATGTGTGGATGGAGGGAAACTAGTTTTCACATCTGTCAGAGGGAGCTGAAGGAGGTAACCAGTCCCCGGGAGCCTATGCCCTCCATGGGGAGCGAGACGTGAGAAGAGTCATCTACTAATAGGTT
The DNA here is from genome assembly GCA_027257055.1 of Cephalopachus bancanus. NCBI lineage: Eukaryota > Metazoa > Chordata > Mammalia > Primates > Tarsiidae > Cephalopachus > Cephalopachus bancanus. The sequence goes on from JAPVLO010000026.1 coordinate 5,182,535, forward strand.
CATCCAAAGGAAAAGAAAACTTCTCTTGGCTATCCCCTTTAATTTGAAATATAATGGTGGACCCTGTCTAAAATGATCCCCAACTGTCCAATATCGCTGAGCCAGCATCAGGCCAAGCTGGGATTCCCACCTTGGCTTCTGTGAGTCCAATAGTCCCACTAACCCGTTATGTTTTTTCTCGCTTGTTCTCACTTGTTCCTTCCTGCGCCCCTTTTCCGCCAGGCCCAAGCTCTAGCAGAGCTCGTGTGCTACGCTGAGTGCCTCGAAGCATCCCTGACATAGAGTGGGCATGTGACGCTGGAAAGAGTGTGGCTTTTGAAATGCTTTGAGCAGAACACATGCACCCCAGATGTGATTTTCAGACACTCGGGCACACGAATGTCTCCAGGAGACCATAAAAGCCTCTAAACAGTATCCCATTGTAATACACCTTCATTCCAACATAAACACGTGACGTTATTTGCTAGGAAGTGTCGGAATGATGATCTTGAAACCCGACAATGTCAGAATACAGCATCGCCCGAACCTTGGAATCTTGCATTGAGCCAACAACAACTTGTATAATTTTTACCTTCTTTTCCATGACTTCTCGTGCTGCTCAGACATTTCCTACCTTACATTGGCTTTATTTTCTCCCAGCTCAGCATACGTACTTTCTTCCTAGGAGGGGGTGACTTAATCACTGCCATGTTGTAGAGGATGACTAGAATCTTGAATAAGTTATAACTCCCTCTAAACCTATCCCTCGAAAAATTAAAAAGAGGAAGAAGAAAGGATGTCCAGAACATCTAAGGACTCTGACGTGGACATCTGGTTGTGGACTGCAGGGTGCGGATACAGGGTCCACCTGCATGCCTCTTTTCCCAGATGTATGTTTTACCTTCTTTTCCATGACTTCTTGTGTTGCTCAGGCATTTCCTACCTTACAGGCTTTATTTTCTCCCAACTTAATATGCATATACCTAAGGATCACCTATTTTCTCTAAGTATCGGTAGCCTTTTCTATTCCTATCTACGTGTTTGGTTGGTTGGTAGGCTGTTTTATGAGGGGGAATAATCGTTCAGATCTCAGAAGTCTCATGGAGGATGCATAATATGCACATGCCTGGTATACAGTAAATATTTAATGAGCGAAAAGAGTATTCTTACTCTGCAGTATGCACCCTACAATGGAAATCAGATGACTTATGACTCATAAGAAACAGAATTACCAAATTGTTGTCCATTATTCAAGTATGTTTTTCACAGAATCACCTTAGTGTGTTTCACGGAGGGAGGCTGAGTTCAGGGGAGAGTTTATTCACCACGACTGCTTAGCCATTGTGCCTTTCAAGAGCCAGGAAGTATTGGGCATGCGTCACACGTCCATCTTGTGTTAAGGGCTAGGGAGGGTCAGCAAAACACGTGGTCTGGGGCTGTCTATAGTGGAGATGCGGTTTCATCAAATCATCACATGAATGAATGCCGTAATTGCTAATTGACATATATACTAACGGGCAGAAGATTTTTTTTTTTTAATGGGAAATTCAAGACTGTTCTAGGAATATGGAATATGACCATGCAGGGAAATTCTTAATTTCCCAAATCTCACCGGTTAACTAAGCCCAAATCCCAGCAGGTTTTTCAGACAGGGCCCAGTCATAGGCCAGCCTAGAAGTAAACAAGCGATCACATTTTAAAAGTAGCAGAAGCAGGAACATTACAAAGAAAGGTGTTTAAACTCTAGCAAGAATGGTTTAATTCTGTCATAAGTACTATGAAGTAAGCACTGAAATTTGACTGCCTTCCTGGAAAAAAAAAAGTAGAACCAGCCGTAATCACAGAAACTGTTGGATTTGTTGATTTCAGAAGAAAAAAACAAGTTCCTGATGGCTCTGAATCCATGATGGAATATGCTCCCACACACAACCCAAAATAATGCTTGTCTTTTGTAGGTTAACTATGTGTCCCTACATTGTAAAGTTTGTTTTACTAAGGACTTACTAATGTGTTATCAAATATACTTACACTTATCCTATACTTTGATAAAATGTTCTTTTTTCCAGCTATGTATGCTTTTCAGCAATGTTCTAGAACATTTACACCGTTTTGTCAGCTTTCTCCTTAAAAGAGATCTTTGGATTCCAAGAAAATTGAACCAGACAATTATATGCCAGCAAAGCCCATTTATTCCACACCTTTGGCTGTTTACAGGATCAGAGAATGATGTGAAATTCCCTGACCGGCTCCAACGAGAGCCCTGCTAAACACAGGCTTACTCATTTTCATGAGCAGACTCCAACGGCTTCCTTTTAATTTTGAATTTCTTTTTCTCAGAGATCATTAGAAAACTCATCCCAGACCCGGCATTCCATTTGGCAATACCAATACAAGTTTTAATCAGAATATAATGTCTAAGAATTCCCTTTTGGGGGATGGCAAACCACATGTTTGGGGTGGGAATCGCTTTTATATAAGCAGCGTCAAAATGTGAATTCGAGTGCTTGCGTTGTGTGGGGCAGTGACAGTTCAGAGACATCTTTGATCCCAGGTCTGTTGGTTTGCAGGGGCGGGGCTGCCTCCACAGAGCTCTGCAGGTGGCCTCTCTCCTCTGCTTGTTGGTGGCTGGCTTCCTCCCCGTGTCTTCCGTGGCTTTCCTTTGGTGTGTGTCTGTGCCCCAGCCTCCTCCTCTTTTAGAAACGCCAGTCAGGCTGAACTAGAGCCCACACTATCAACCTCACTTTGACCCAGTTACCTCTTTTTTTTTTCTTTTTCTGAGTTGGAGTCTCACTCTGTCGCCCAGACTGGAGTGCAGTGGCCGCTCCCGGCCACCGCAGCCTCGACCCGCTGGGCTCTGGCGATCCTTCCGCCTCAGCCTTCCGAGTAGCCAGAACTACAGGCACGCACTACCACGCCCGGCTGATTTTTTGATTTATTGTAGAGATGAGGTCTCACTGCCCAGGCGGGTCTCGAACCCGCGGGCTCAGGCGATAATCCACTCACCTCGGTCTCCCAAAGGCGTGGGATTCCAGGCTGAGCCACCGAGCCCGGCAACCCAGTTACCTCTTTGAACACCTTACTTCTGGACACGGTCATACTCTGAGGTCCTGGAACTTAGGATTTCAACAAAGATATTTCGAGGGAACAGCTCAGCCCACAAAACCATAAGTACTTTCACAAGTCTCCCTGAGCAATAGATTATAAAGAAAAATTAAAGTCTGATGAATCCATGACGCCATCAGCCTGCACCACACAAACACGCCCATGTTGTTTCCATGCAAAATGTGGCTATACAAGACTTTCAGAGATAGACCAGGACGAGACTAATTTGTCTCTGGGATGAGCGATGCAGTAAACTGGCAAAGTGGGTCAAAGGACCACCCAAAACCTGCCCTCCACTTCTGATTCCCCAAAGACGAGGACTGCCGCTTTGGAGGGGCGGCTAAGGGCTCTGAAGACCCTCGCCACAGATGTGCATCCCCTTGGCCTGACCTCGGGTTGCAGGCTGCTGCCGTGTGGTCATTCGGCGACTTGAACAGAGAGAGAAGTAAGTGGACACACACCTCGCCCCCATTTTTTCCCAGTGGCATGGGTAGTTGGCGTGTGGAGACTCCTACACAGCTGTGCCCAGAGCCTGTAGAGACGTGCTGGCATGTGGGCCACATTTTTTATCACAAACCCCACTTCCTCGCTGTCCTCTGACATCACGAGAGAGGTAGGTCTAGTTTTGCTTATCGACGCGTTCCCCACTCTTTCGTCTTTCATACGCGGGTTAATGGGCTCTAAGCGTTGTTACCGAAACCACAGTCCATAGTCAGCTTTGATCCTGCTATGTCAAACAGTGCCAGGTCTCAAGAGGATATCTATGGGGTATGTGGATGGACCGGGCAGCGGACAGGAGGTGTGGCTGCAGGATGGCTGTGGGTGGTCACCTAAGGCATAATTGCCTCGCCGTGACCTCCTGCAGCTCTGCAACCCTTCAGGTGTGCCTCGGACATTGGGTTCATCAACAACAAGGTCACACTCTTTTCTACTCATCAGTTTAAAGCTGTCAGGCACCTGTAGTATGAGTGGCATGTATGACCCTTGACACTCAACCTATTTAAACCCATCAGCTTCTTTTTAAAATTGCTTCATCTCGTTATTTTGTTTGCTTCTTTTCCTTGAAACTTAGTGTTTGGCATCGCATGGGTTACTTTCCGTGTTCCCACTTTCAATTGATGGGTAAATTCCATGTCCTTGTCATGTCGATATCCTTGCTTCTGTTCCACCCTCTCCTTTGGTTTCCTGTGCCAGGGAGGGATCTTGCTACTTGTCATTCATATGCTTAAGCCTCTCCTGGATGTCACAGCCCCACCCCTGTCTATTCAGTTCTTCCTCACTGCCATGGAAGACATTTATTTCTGGGAAGCATAACTCTAATCATAAAATCTGACATACTTGCCATGTTAAAAAATAATCATAGCATAATAATGACACATAATAAAAACAAAAACTTCCACGAACTCTCTTCCATCTTATTAAAATGCAAACCCTTTATTCAGTCAGACACAACATCCTTCAAGCTGTTTCCTAAAGATATTTCCAGGACAGGCTTATCACTAACCCTCCTAATGTAGTTGACATTTTGGTCTACTTGAGTCTGTTGCTGTTCCCCAAGTGCCCCTAATAAGATCCTCTCTCTGCATGTCACACATGGTTCTTATGACCCTGAATTCCCTCTCTAACTTGTACTGCCTGTCATGTTCCTCCTTCGAGGCAGACCTCAAATGTTCATTACTCCCCGAAACCGAATCTTAAATCACAGCTGTACATAGCCTCACTGCTCTGTAAACCTACCTCCGCCCACATCACCTGCAGCATCCTGGCTTGTCTCGTCTTGTGTGTCGCTCGAGTAAATTTGCAGAAGGCAGACTCACGTCCCCGTCCCCTTCCCTGCTCTCCGTATGGCTGCCCTCTCGTCGAGAGACTGTCATGAAAATAACCAAGTCACCACAAGATTCCGAGCTTCCTTGCCTTAGGCAGCCATGCCATCTTTCTCTTCCAACCTTCGGTTTTCGCATGCTCAAGGGAAGCCTTCTCTCTTCTTCTCTCTCAGCGTGGTCCTTAAGCCAGGAGAAAGCTCCCCGTACCTGCTGAGCTTTGGAAAACATCCACGTTGCTTTCCTGAGCCTTGGCAGGGTGACATCTGGCTTGGATTTCTGCTTGGCTTGGGCTAGGCCCCATCTTTCTTGAGTCGTTGCCAACGATTTAGCAATTTGAAAAAGAGGAAATTGCTCTCTCTCCGTCTCCCTCCATCCTCCCTTCCCTGGCTTCTCCGTCTTCTCTTGTTCTTTCCCTTCTCTTTCCTCTTGGCTGGAAGATCACAAAAGGTCTGAACGGAAGCAGGAAAGCCAATGGAAAGAAAAGGAACATATAGAGGAAGAAGTTTAATAAATTAAAGTGTCTTTGTCTAGAGACAAATTCTTCAGCTAATCCCATCTTTTGATGCAGCAAATCCTCACCAGCGTCACCTCAAACACAAGTTACACAGGAGTTCATTTCAATGTAAGTAATAACATGATTGCTAAGGGACTGAATATTCAAAAAATCTCCTGGGGGAGGTATTCTTAGCACCTGTAAAGAGCTTTTGAGAACTGTGAGATAGGATGTGTCTTCTGTTACAGTCGTGTCGCAATCTGCTTTATTGTATTTAGAAAGTTCTATGAGAGCTTTCGATTCTCTACTACTACTGCCTCTTGCACATGTACACACTCACAGGCACACACACCGATCGGCACACACACACACAAAGATACACATACCCGCCCAACTACTATTACTCCTGTTCATTAAACATTTTGTATTGTTTCATTGGTAAAATTGCTGCAGTTGTGAATATCTGTCCGGTAACCAGGAAATCAGGAAAAAAAAAAAAAAACTGGAACTACTCTGGGAAGATCACATGAAATGCACAATTTGTATTGTTCATTCCAATATACAACAATTAAAAAATAAGAATTATCTAATAGTTGCCTAAAACGGGACTGAAATATAATGATCTTTCAATAGCACTTGTTACATTAATTCACTTGATCTTGGAAAATTCAGTCATTCTGCGTCTAGTTTTCTTTCTGATTTTCTGAGAAAAAGATAGCTTCAAATTTCTTCGTTGTGATTTCTGTGGCTTAAAAGTCTACATATATTATGTTATTACTAGGAAAAATCATCAGAAAGATAGATCTTTTATTTTTAGCACTTTACAATGAAAATTACGTTTTCAACAAAATTATGAATATATTTATATTATAGTCTGGAAACTTACAAATATCTTCTCCTTTTATCAACAGATATTTGTTAAACCAAAAATGTGTCCAAAAAAGTTTATACCCCAAAGATAATAAAAACTTGCAAATCAGAGGGCAAATTAAAAGGATATATGTAGAAAGTTATGTTCAAATATCATGTTTATTAGAATTAATGTAACCAATACAACAATACAACATCATCATAGTACATATAAATTTGACCTATAGATTTTCAAATGTTGTCGCTATCATTTTTGTTGATTTTTAAACATTAAAACGATGGCCTGCATTTGGAATCTTTAGAACACTGTTGGTGTTTGAAAAGACACGGTTTTATAGGACCCCAAGGAGCCCAGGCCTTGGGAGTTCTGTCAACCAGGAGCAAATGCCTTCTGTGCCTTGGCTGATAGTGAGAGCATAAAACTTCCCTCCTGGACCCTAAGATGGCAGTTTTGCCAAAGTTGGTCCCAACTGAGAGGAGTTTCTGTCGAAGGGACTGCCACGATTTCTGAGAAGCTTTTCTAGACAGATCCAGACCACGGCCACTGTCCGAAAATACAGTGGGAAGAAACATGCTTCGTTTATCACGATGTTTCGCAGCAGGCTGAAGTCGGAGCTCCAGGGCCAGTTAGAAAGTTGTCAGCAGGCCGTGGTAGTTGTTGCTGTTTCTTCCTCTGCCCATGTCACCTTGCTCCCTCTGTACACGCGTGTCCTCCAGCTGGGCGCTGTGTGGTTCTGCTGTTTTTGGAGAAGAGACACACGGAGTCTGAAGGGATCCAGGGACTTGCCAGAGGGTACACAGTGTCAGCCCCTCGGAGCTGCCCTCTCGCTGACAGCATCATGCTTTGTATTCCCCTGAGCTCACGAGACATTCTATGTAAAAGGGGCAAAAAATGGTGCTTTCTTTCTGAGGACATGGGGGACCCCCTGAGCTTGCTGTCCGACTCAGACAGCTGCATCCAGACTTCCCTTTTAAACTCAACACAGTGTTGTTGTTCCCTGCAAAACACCGTACACGTTTCCCAGACGAAAATCAGGAAAAGGGGGCAGGGTTGAAGGTAGCCGCAGCCGATCATGACCATTATCAGAAGGCGGAAATCACATGGCCTTGGAACCATGTACCACACAGGGATTGGTTGCACACAAGGTTTGCAGAAATCCTTTTTATGGCTTCCTTATGATCCTGCAGGCAAGAGAACTCTTCTTGCCCGAGAGTCTCAGACGTCAGTCAGTGAGTCTGGGATGCAAAACGGACCTTTTGACTGAATTCGACTGATGCGTGGCAAGCTTTTCCTGGTTTGTCCCGGAAGTTCTGACATCCAGGAAAACCACAAGTTTGCCGGCCTCTCTTTCCGCCTTGGGTGGATCTGCAGGGCTTCTCTGCTCACTGGCAGAAGGAGCAAACTGGCAGAGAGGTGCTCTGTGCCAAGGGCCATCGCCCTGATTCGCTTTGCGAGTCACGGTGTCAGATTTGCACTTGATACTGTATCCCTTCAGAAGACCTCTGTGCCAAGAAATACCTTTCTGCTCTGCCCTGTTCTGGAAGACGAGAGGTAGGGTCCCTCAATCGGTGCCGGGCCATTGATATGGAGCTGCGTGAATGAGTTAAGCACACAAAATTCTGAAGAGCCGCGGTAGGTAAGTGTGGGCTACAAACCCTCTAGAGCCCTGCAGTGTCTGTCACAGCCCCTCAAGAGCATTGGACAACGCTGGAACAAGAATGCAACCCCAGTCAGCGCCTACACAAATGGTGAAGAAGGGGCAGCTTTCCAGTGAAAAGTTTACAAAAAACAGCCAAAGGGCCACTCCATGGTTGGCCAAACTCCACTTTAGAGACGTGGTGTTTTCAAAAATTGATCAGCCAAGGGCACTCATGATTTTGAATGTCTCGAAGAGGGGTAAAAAGCATGGAAGAATTACTTGAGGGGGCAGAGAGAGGAAAAGACAGAGACCCAGAGACTCGGGTTCTGTTCTGGCTTGACATTTCTCATCATGGCTTCACTCTGCAGCTTCCTTGTTAACATCCGTAGGGCCTTGGAATAGCGATATATTCGCCCATTGTCTCCATGGATATTTCTGCCTTCTAAAAGAATGGTAAGTAGGAAACTAGGGGAGGCGCCCAGGGCTGCTCAAGCTCACTTGACCATGGACTCCACTGATGTACTTCCGGTCCTCCCCAAGCCGAAAGTGTACTAATGAAGTAGGGTTTCCCAGACGTTACCTTGAACAACAGGGCTTCAATTCCTATTAGTCTTGAGGCTTCGTCATAGCTCACAGACAGGGTGGTGTGGAACTGGACAACCGTGCAGGAGGTGCGGGCATGGTAGTCTTTCAAAGGCTGGACTGTCCAGGAGCCCAGAACGTGGGGTCCCAGCACAGTGGAGCTCAGCCTCTCCCAGGGGACCAGTCAAGACACACCAGTTCCACCAGCATAATCATCAGGCCTGTCTCATGACAAGACTCATATCACCATAATGCAATATTTATTTCCTTACTTTATGAGTGCTTTAATCTTAAAAGAAATTTTGAATCATATCTTTCTGTTTATTGGATTGTGGCCACTTTTTGGATTAATAAGGGGAGAATGGAATAAGGAGAAAGGTTGTATTAAACACATAATTGGTATACCCCCAAAATGTAAAACATGAAATTGAAATATTCGCCCTTGAAGAAAGAAAAAATAGTCTCCATGCTTGTCAGGTTTTCTCATGTACTGTTTTACTTCATTTAGCGTTCGTTTACTTTACAGGTGACTTTATCATTCCATAAATAACCCAGGGCTATTTTGAATGACTTTGTAATGTCTTGTTAGACCTAAGTCTTCATGAGCTTAAATTGCTTTTAAAGGCTGGTTTTGAAACTGGAGCGTTGGTTAATGAGTAAACAAGGGGTATAATTGGCTAAATATTCATTTTATAATTTTCCATAGGGTAAATAGAACCACCAACCATGTTTATTATACATTTAGTTGAGCTACCACATTTTTACGCTATTTTTTAGGACAAGGAAATCTACACAAGTACATAAATAGAGTTTTTATCTTAAAACTGTATATGTTTAAATTAACTTTCGGGAAAAATAAGCAACAGTGAAGTTTTAAAAAGTGATGTACAATGTTGAATTTATGACAACATAGTTTCAAATGCCTACTATAAACAGAATTGATTGTGTCCAATGTCATACATTCACCTGTTCCATACTGGAGTATAAATTAGGAAAATTGATCTATAGCAATATAATTTAATATGCTTTAAAATTTTAAACTAAAAATAATTTAAAAGATATAGAGCACAGTAAATCTTTTCCTTGAAAATCAAGCAGAAAGGTGGCCAAAATGCTCCTGAAAAAGTGTCATTTCCATGTCTTATGAACACTAGTTCTTATTTGCTGATATTAAAAGCTTTTCAAATTATCATTTTCCGTAAAATGCAGTTTTAGTTATCTTAATTGTAGAGAGACAGGTTTGATGGCAGTTTATAAAGTCGGCTTGCATAAAATTTCTTGGCAATAACTCAAAGCAAGTAAAATTATATGCCTGAATTCTGTTTTCCTACCTTTCGCTTTATATGCATCGCACCTTCTTGGCTTCTCTTGGCGATGAGAGACTATTTTTATTTTGCAGTTCTTGGTTTTTAAAAATACCAAAACTATCACATACATGGGAAAATTTTTATTGCACTGACCGTTTTAAAAGAAAAAAGTTAATTTGTCATTAAAATTCGTCATAGTGCCCTGCCTTGCAGATATTGAAAGACCAGGAAAATAGAATTCCACGTCCTGTCTTTAAAATTCCACTAGAGGGCAACATGGACCAGGATTGCTGTCCGTTTGCTATTCAAGGGCACAAATCCAGTCGTGCCCCCTCATGAATAAATGCCGTTAACTTACTGTTATCCTCAGCCAGTATTAATTGTTATCTTTATGAGGCACATGGTTCTGAGTGAGCACAATCTCGCTTACAAAAGATGATATCAGGAGTGCTACTCTATCTGATTTCAGTCAGTTATGGTCAACACTTACTCTTTACTCTCACCACCAGAAGACAAAACACCACCAAACAAAAAGACATTCTTATATAGGGAATGAGTTTTTGTGGTGAGACAGTCGATGTCATATGTGTTTTAAATTAGAAGTATGTATAGACAGTTCCGGTTTAAAGAAAAATAAGGTGTAAATCTTGGGAGACATCGGCAGTCATTTGAAATTCAGTTTTGACAAGGTGAAAACGTTCTCATGCTACATTCTCCGGAGCCCTTTAACAATGAGTCGAAGGGCTGCAGAACTAAAACAGGCCGGGTCAGTACTTCTTAGTCCTAGGTGAGAGAGGGATTCTGCTTAACCCCTGCAAAATCGCCATGATCTTTAAGTCTTCCCAGGCACCATTCTGTCCACAGTCCGACCTCTCCGTCTCCTGGTACTCCACCCACCCACTAATATTTACTAAAAAGGACTCCAAGTATGAGTGGTTGTCACTATGACAGTGACATTAGGAAGAACAGAATGTTTTTGTCTCCTCTTACCTTGAAAAGAGAGCAAAGCAACCTTGAAAGGTTGGGAAGTGATACACACCCAGCTTTGGAAAATGATTATGTAAGTGGAGTTAGTGGAATCACAGTTAGCAGCAATAACCCCAAACAACCAACCACACACACACAACGGTAGACTTCAGTTCTCTATAACAGACATTACCCGGGAATGGGTTTGTCACTTACTGCAATAAAATGGTAAATTTTCCCTATAATATTTATTTAGTTAATAATACTACATTTAAAAACAATTTTCATATTGATAAAAATATTAAAAGCTCATTATACTAAAAAAATTAAGTGGCAAAGATTTAGTTTTTACTACTATCAAATCACCAGACCAACTATCATCTTTGACACACACATTACACGCATAAACAGCATCTATCTGGACAAGTTTGTAGGTGCCTTATGCATGTAATTGTTTTAACTCTCCTAGTCTCTGATGCAGTGAGTACCATTCAATCCCTATTGAGAGGTGAGAAGATGAGACGTTGATGTTAGCAAAACAGAGTGTCAGACATATGTACGCACCGAGGAACATCAAGTGGTGGAGATAAAGAAGGAAATAAAATATCAGTTCCTAATAATGCTTCTAAAATTAAGAATGCCGGATTATGAAGAACCTTAAAAAGGATACCGCTTTAACCTCACTTATCAAGTTTAGATAATGACTCCTCTCAGCAATGAACGGTAGAAGCCAGCACCCCTGCGTAGAACCCTCCCTCCCGCGTCTTACTTCATTTTATTGATGCTTTGAAGGCCAGAGCTGCTAAGTTCCCATTCACTTCCTGAACCATCATCCACACTGTGCCTAGCCTTAGAGCTGTATTGAAGCCGATCATTAACAGGATTTCATTTTTGAAATGTTTCTTTTAACTTCTTGACTTTTTTAGGTGTCATCAGAAATGTTCTTTTCAAGAAGGAATTAAGTGTTCCCAAGCATTCTTGTGATTCATCTATTATCTTCATCCTTTAAAGCCAATTGTCAGGGTACACCTTGAAGAACCATGTCCTTGTTCCTCTGTCTAAGTAACCGTGTTACTCTGAGAACGCTGGTCAGCAATGCCCTCTTGACTGTCATCTACTTTTTAACGCCTGATTCCTGTATGATTCTTCATTAAATTTAATTTGTTTGCTCTATCATCTATCTACTATTATCTATCACTTATCTATCTATCATCATTCTATCTAAATATCATCTATCTATCCATCTGATGTCAGATACTAAACAGTGCTTTGGAGGAAAAAAAAATAAGCAAAACAAGGTGTTGCATCAGGTGTGAGTGGCAGTGCTATTTTAAGTGGGATCGTAATGGAAGCTTCCCTACTAGGGGCCATGTGGATGAGTTAGCCTTGAGGATGTGTGGGTTCCATGTCAGACTCTGGGAGTGATCACTTTGCATTTATTTTCTCTGCGGTCATGAATAAACACAACTAAGAATTTGTGATGTCTGCCATAATCTTCAAACTTATCTTCGGAATGTAATTCACAATTGCGCTGATTTCTTTGTGTGTTTACTTAATGATGAGAGAAAACTTTTTCTCAATAAACTTTCAGAAGTTTTTAAAATAAAACTAAGCACCTAGTTAACCAAAAAAGCACCACTGAAGTTTCAACTTCAATGCTATTCTTTCAGGAACTATATATTTTATTTATTTAGCGATCCCTAGACCCCACAGTGTCTAACAGCATAAATACCTTTAAAATGCTTGTTCAAGAATCATCTGTCTTAGTTAATTAATATCTATTTCAGTTTTAGATACATCCAACATAGAAATCCATCACATAAATTCTAACATATAATAATAATTGGTTTCTTGACTTTATAAGATTTCAAATCATAAATTATGTTTGCTGTTTTCTGTGGCAAATGTGTTTTTGAAATTCAGGAATAAAAATGGGAAGTGTGAACAGCTACTGAGGCTAAGAACAATATTTCTAAAATTATGATATATCTGACATTTTTTATCTGTTATAATAGTCCTGTTTTATTTTAAACATTGATGTTATTGTTATTTGCTAAAGCCTTTATTTAAATAATTCCTGACATAGTCTTCCAAAATATTTATTTTTTTGCTTTTTATTAATTATTTGTATGTTAGCTTCCTTTTATAGTTTGATAATCTAAAATTAATGACAGTAACAATATTGATTGGTACTCTCAATTTTGATTTGAAATGACTTTCATGTGACTTTTTTGGGCAAGAAATTATTTTGAAATCATTATATCAATTTCACAAAGGTAGAATTGAGAAATAAGTTGTTGACCTCATACTAACTCATACAGTGCTAAAATGCATTAAGCTGGATATAAGATTTAATGTGTATTTCTGAATCTGAAGTATTTTTTTCTTATTTTATAGGATATAATTTAACTTATGAATTTCTTAGCAGTATAATTTTAATCCTTCTTTGGCTTTGGATAGTATTCTCATAATAAATGCATTGATGTATGTGTGTGCATACATGTGATGTATGTGTTTATATATGATATATTTGCTAAATTTGTAGGGATATAACTCATAAATAGTTTACATAACTTTAATATATTGCTCGAGATTGCAATCCACTGCCACTTTTGTGGGACAAAAATATCCCCAAATTCAACTTGAGGGCTCTCTACCCCCTGGTCCTCCTGACATGTAGAGTATCTGGTATCCACACTCTCTTGTGAAACCTCAAATGTGCGGGGCAGCCCCAAAATAACCACTGACCTAGAGAGTTGGCACGAGGATCGAGTGCCCTCTCTTCAGACAGCCACTTGTAGGGGTTGTCAGATGCCTGAAAACAAGGAACTCCCACCTGTCCTCATGAGCAGCCATCTCTAAGCCCCAAACTAGCACCAGGCCCTGGGACAGGTGGGCTGTGATCTCAGTGCCGAGTTCAGGTCACCATCCCTGCATCCCTCTGCCACCCAGGAATCTGGTGACTTTTCCTACAAGGCCCGCACCATATAAAATGCCAGATTCAATCATTTCCCGAGGAAAGGGAACTGCTGTATTCTTCCCCGCCCCCCATCCCACTGCCCGCATGGAGCAAAGAGGCAATCAAAGCCAAGCCGATCACTGTCCCAAGGATGGCCGGAAGAAGCAGGCCAGGGCTCGTTGCTGCAGAGAACAGAGAAACGCGCAGTTTAATCAACTCTTGTCATCCCTCAACTTTGTGCTTCAAGATGGTTGTGCACGGGGGAGCCCAAAAGAGAACCCGGTGTCTGTTTATGAAAAATTGTGTATCGGTTTTTCCATGCCTACTCTTCAGTCACCTTCACGATGCCCTCCATGTGATGTGACCCACCTCGCGAGGCGCTTCCCTCACCGCTTGAAGCAGTTTTTAAGCTCATCAACTTCGATGCCTTTTGGTGCTTCTGCCGTTTTTTGTTTCGCCTCTTCCACATTGGCAAAACGTGTCCCTTTGAGGACTTTTTAAAATCTTGGCGAAACAAAAAAAATCTCTAGGCATGAGATGCAGTGAACAGGGAGGGTGGGCCACGGGAGTCATGCCGTTTTCGGTGGAAAAGTCCTGAACACTCAGCAAGGCGTGGGCAGCTGCGCGCGTCAATGACCAGCTGAAAGAATCTCCCCAAAAAATTCGCTGAAGCCAAACGCAGCCTCTCACAACGACGCTAGCTGGTCCACTGATGCGGATGGGTTCCTAGAACGCTTCCCTAGTGGGGGAAGCCCGTATTACAAGAAGCCTGCCCCCCAAACCATAATTCTCGTTGTTTTGGGTGCCTCCTCGTATATACCAAATACTCCAGATGCTCATGAATTTAACAAATCTGTTTCTGACAGCAGTGACTTGTGACCCATAGGCCCAGAGCGGAATTTCCTTGTCAGGCCGACTTCTCCTCATTTGCTAGCCTCTGTGAGCCATAGGGAAGCTTCTGGAACTCTCTCTCTACCCTCTGCGGGTGGCTCCCCTGAGCTCAGGAGACCCGCTTCCCGGTCTGGAGCTGTCAATTGAGCAGCAGGCCGAGAGCGAAAGTTATAAAGCAGGTCAAGTGGCGAGCTGGGAAGCCCGACTGGCAGTCCAAGCAAAAAGTGAAGACTGAAAAGTGCCCTGCTCGGCTCCCCTGCCTTCCATGCCCCCGGGGACCAGCCCCTGCCCAGACCAGGCGGAGGAGCTCAGACTGCGGGTCCTGTCCCCGTCCAGGGAGCCCCTGACCAAGGGAGCCTGCACAGCACAATACAGACATACCATTTCATCCGTCAGTTTACAAAATCATAATAGAATGATAAATAACTAAATAAATCTTCCATCGGAGAAAAAAATGTTTAAGTCTCCTGCAGCTCTCTGTACCTGGGGCCTAGGGAGAGAGGGAAGGGGGGATTGCTGGGTGGTTCCTGGGGCCTGAGTCAGAGTAAAGAGTGTCTTCAAGCCCCTGATGCCCCTCCCTTCAGGGGTCCCAGCAGGGGTGCCCCAGGGGGCCTGGGCCAGAGACCCTGAGGAGGTCTTGAAGGAAGGAGCCCCGGCTAGGCCGGCAGGTGCACACACCAAACCAGGGCTGAGGTCTGAGGCCTTCAGAGGCTGCAGTGTCCCGACTGTGTCCCTGTCGGCCGTAGGAGGCTGCTGTCCTCTGGGAGGCCTCCAGGAACACCTCGCCATCGCCCGGGGTCAGGCCTGCCAAATGGCACCTGGGTTTTTAAGTAGGAGCCGGACCGATCACCCCAGAGCCCCTCTCCAGAACTGGAGCTCCCCGCATGCCCTCCCACCTCTGACGTCTACGTTTCTTCTTCACGTGATATGGGCCAAAGAGCGGCCACTGCAGCCCCCATAGTGCAGAGACTGAGGGCCAGGAGGCGAGGGTGAGAGGGCCTCACAGCAACTGGGGGGAAGCCACCCACGTGGGTCCAGAGGTCAGCTTGGACACTGTGCCCTCGCTGGGGAGACATCCATGTGGATCTGACGGGAGCCAGAGCCCAAGGCAAGGCCAGGCAGGGCTCGAGTCCCTTACGCCACACCAAATTGCTCGTTTTTTTTTTTCAAGATAAAAAGCCGTGCACAATATGGCCCCACGAACTTTTTTAAGCAAGTCTGCAAGACAAGGCTAGTACAGGGACGCGGGATTAATACAAAAACAAAATACAGGGCATCTTGATTTTGAAGTCGTGTTCAAAGTTCTTGGCACTGAGGCAAAAATGATTATTTAGATGAGTCCCTCAGGGAGTCTGTTTCAAAGATCAACAAATGTGTTGTCAGAAGAGATGCCAGCGTTTTCATTAGTGTGCGAATGCTTCCTTTGAAGTCCGTATTATATAAATCCTCACATGTAAAAATATACCCATGAACAGTGTACCCAGCCACACTCACGGGAAGGGCGGCTTGGGAAAAGGGTGGGTGAGGAAGCAGGCTGCTTACTGGGGACAGAGACACCCGGCATGTGACCCCAAGAGGCTGTGCAAAGTTTGTGGAGATCAACGTCTTCATACGCTCTGAGTGGGTAGGGTGGCATTTATTTTTTTTTCCACAACAGAATTACCTATCTTCTTAACATTAGGCTACTCTATCTATAATAAACAAATTGCAATTTCAGATACGTGCTTGAGCTTACTAATGCCATTCGAGTCTTTAAAATCTTTATGCCACATATTCAGATTCATGTCAAGAAATGGCCACCTGTCGGGTGTCTCTGCCCCCAGTGCTTTCTCACCCACCACTTTCCCAAGTCACCCTTCCCATGAGTGCTGCTGGGCAGTGTTCTTGAGCATGATTTTATATGTCTTCTAAGTTCACAATTGTAATTGTCACTTTTTTCTTCTAAAATTGATTCGTCCAGAGTCTTTTTAAAGCATCTGACTATATTCTCACAAACACACACACGTGAGTCCTTACACGTATTTGTGTATTTTCAGATACGGTTTTGTCTTCACTGATAATGCCTGGGAAATCATCTAAAATGACCCATCTGAGTCAGATACTGAGCCAAATGCCTCATCCCTGGTTCCTCGTCACTGTTTATTGTGGTGGTGGAAGCAGGAGACGAACTCTGACTTTGGAGACTCAAGGCTGAATCTTCCGGAGCTCAGTCGGCGTCGCCTAAGACATCCAAGGGCAGACGTTGACCTGCCACAAATTATGGCCGGTCCCCTGTCCCTTCACACGTGCGCAGGGATGTTGGTCACACCAAGAAATCAAGAAGTACGTCTGCCCGACGATCACGGCTCTGCTTTCCTAAGTTTCCGTATTTCCTATCTAAGCTCTAACATTCGCTTTTGGCCCAGCTTGCAGTTAAGTCCATGAGAGTCACAGAATCATAGTTATTGTCTCTGGGGTTTAATTAAACATCTGCAAAGCAGCCCAAGAATACTAATCCAACATAGTATTTTCAAGTCAAAAAGGTTTTTATTTCCCTAATACATTTACAAGTATTGTATGGCATAACTCTGAGACAACAAATCAGATGTCTAAAAATAATAATGCCATAGAAAATGTTCCTTTTGTTTGACTGCCATGATTTCTATTGTTTCTAACTTGTGGGTCTTTGTTGTGTCAAAAACAATAAAACACAGCATTTAGCAACAGTCACCACAAGAAGATGCTTATTCTCGAGATTATCTGAAGACTCTACCTTCAAACAAACATCCAGTCTTACACAGTTTGGTCCAAAGTTAATCCGAGCAATAAGACAGTCCAGTAGGTTATGACCCATTAACATGCTCAGTAGATATTCAAATGATGTAATGATGTTTTGAGTGGAAAACATCCTCTCCATTTGTGAGGCCATAGAGGAGAGACAGAGAATGTTCATTTATCTTTCATGCTAATTATATTAAGATTGTTGAGAAATGGAGATTGTTATAATTTCATTGCAGGTTCATGTTGTACTTTTCTTCAGATTCTGAATTTTATTTAATTCAGATTTTATTTCTTTCAATTTCTTGAAATTTTTTTTTTCCCAGTTAAAAATAAAGCATTAATTATTCTTTATTCAGTAAGAGCTAACAGAGCCTAAGCGTAAATCCTTCTGTTCGATAAGGTAATAACCCATCTCAGTGGACTCATCTGAGCCTCTCAATAGCCCATGTACTTGTTGGCTATCTCTTTAAAAATCTTCCTGATTTTTCTGCAAGTATTGCCTTTCTAACACCTGGGGAATTTTCTTCCAATATTACCTCTCTATCTAAGGAAAATAAAGATCATTCCACATTAATAAGTTCTAAGAAATAAGTTGTGTGTGTTACAGTGAGAGCTTTGTATTTGACCTTGTAAGTTCACTCCGTAGCATAAAGGTGCATTCCCATATTTAGCTGTGGGCTTAGGAAAGCCATGTGGCCTGGAGGGCAGGGGTTAGCCGAGGCCAGGGAAGGTTGAGGTCTGAAGCTGCCTAATGGCACAGAACCTGAGCGCAGTGTCAGGAAGACCAAGACCAAGGATCACCTGAAACCTCAGCCACACCATGGGTCCCGACTCTTCACAGGTGAAAAATTCTGCAGAACTAAGGGGCTTCCAAGAACAGACAGTCCGTGCAGCACCATGGTCCTATCTCAATGACCATTCAGCAAAAAATTGACACATACTGGTATGGGGGGGGATCTTTCCTCTTCCCCTGGGTTCTCAGGAGGGGCCCCTGGAACAAAGAAAAGGAACAGAAGTTCATGTGCGTGCGTCTTGCCTGTCACCAGATGGTACCCGGGGCATCCGTCATGGGCTTGGAACTCCAGCATGGTGGGCACCCTCAGTAAACAACGAGACGAGTTAGAGGGGTGGCCAAAGGAAGGAAAGGGATCCTGCACCTTGAGGGCCGGGGCACTGTGGGTGGCGAATCCCTGGGACGTGGAGGCAGGTGAAGGCCAGTTGGCAAAGTTTGTGACATGATGGTGGGTGCTGGCACAGCTGCTAGGGGTCTTAAGTCATCTCTACTGATCCCTTTGTCCTTCCTGGTGGGGGGGAGGGACACTTGTCCTGGTAGAGAGGGGAGGAGAGACACTTTTGTCAATTTTGTCCTACTTTTAGGCAAAAAGGGGAGGACAGAGAGCCTTTTTTTTTTTTTGGTGTCTGTTTCTTTCTCACTTGTCTTCAATTCAAAATAATTCTTATGACAAAGTGACATATTTTGGGGTGGCATTTTCTGTCACTCTTCACTGGTAAGACCCTATCTGAGCTGGGCAACCCCCTGGGGTCCCCTCCCACTGTGGGAACGTTTCTGTCCTCTCAATAAATCCTGCTTTCTCACTTAAAAAAAAGAAAGAAAGAAAGCTTATCTGGAGCTACTACTAATATAGGTACACCCCTGAAACCCTACCTAAAATTTCTGCTGGGCAATGCAAACGTTAGCACTTACTTGTGAAAGTGACACATGAAGGAGAAAGGGGTATGCTGCTCTTCATATTTTTTCATGTAACCTTTCACCCCAGTGAGCTGTATTAGAAAAGTCGGCATTTCCTTGGGGACAGAGCAATGGAAGATATTCGCAGACAGAAAATAAGCAAGTAGATGCAGCATATCGTGATCGATGCTGTGATAAAGGTACTTATTCAGGGAAGGAAGAGGATTAAAGTTTAACACTGTTTGGGGTGGCCAGGACAGGACTTGCAGGGCAAGTAGGAGTTTGCCAGACAAAGAAATCATTGTGTATAAGGGAATTTCCTTATGTTTACCTTTGTCAATTAAAGAAGAGATACATTTAAGGAACTACAGGGAGGTCCGGATTGTCTGCATACAAGAGGGCGACTCACAGGGCGCTCTGTAACACTGGACAAATAGCATGGCAGAAACAGCCAATCCTTCTGGAGCCTGCCGCATGCTGGTCCCTCTTCTGAGAGCTGTCCCGAAGTCCTCACCTAGCCCTCTGATGTTAGAACCATTATCCCCCTTTAGAGAAGGAGAAATTTAGGCACTGAGGGCGTAACAAGGTGTCACAGCTGGAACTGAGATCCAGGCTGAGTGGTCCCATGGGGAGTGTCTATACTCCACGTGAAGCTGGAAGGGTGTGAGGACAAGGTGGAAAGAACTCTGCTTAGGAGTTTAGGCTCGCTTCTCTAGATAGCAGGAAAGCCCTGATGATGGCAAGCCGTCAGATGTGGGATGCATGAGAGAGACTGGGAGTGACTTTTTTCAAAAACAAAAGTGACTTTCCTGTCTTCAAAGCCTGAATTGTGAGCTGCACTTCATGAGAGACAGGATAAAGCACAGTAGGGACAGGTGTTAGAGGAGGAGATGCTGAACCTGGGACATGTGAGATGTCAACATGCTGGCGGTTTCCAGTCGTTGGTGGCAGTTTCACCCTGAGTGGATCGCAAGACCTCTCTGCGCCTTGCTTGCTACATCGGCAAAACGGAGAGAGAGTCGTTGTGAGGATGAAATAAGTAAATAATTTTAAAATGCTGAGAACAGATCTGACTCACAGTCTCTATCATGGGTGTCCGTCCGTTCAACAAGCGGTTCACAGATATAAACCTTAAACTTCCTCTAAATAGACCAGAAGGGAAGACTACATTTCGTATTAGGTAAGGCCAGTTTCAAACTTGAATTGAAAATATTCTCTCAACTTTTTTTAGTGTAGAGACCATGTGTGGTTTTTATTTTAATCTCCTGTAGTGGGTTCATTGTTTATTCTAATATTTTTCAGCATATGTGACTATGTTTATCAATTTAAATTTTTATAACTATCACTCACGTAGGCTGATCAGAGGAACACTGGAAGAGTTATACACTGTTTTTGAGCAATTCGGTTCCTTTGAGTTAAAGTGTTCATTTAATGGACTTGGAGACTCAGAAGAGAGAAGGTGGAGGGGGAGGATAGTCACCTGTCGGGTACAATGTGCACAAGTGGGGTGGCGGACATACTTGTAGCCCAGACTTCTCTGCCACTGTACAACACATGCATGCAGCCGAGAACCCTTTGCACCCCCTAAAGCCACTGAAATAAGTTTTTTAGAAAATCATCAATTGTTATGATTATAGATATTTCATAGAGATTCATAGATATGATTATAGATATTATAGCTATGCCAGATAACAATAATCTTTAATGCGATTAAAAGTAGAAACATAGTAGATAAAAGAGAAAAGAATATTTGAGTAAGCAAGTAATGGAACAGGAACTCTAAATAGTCAATACCTCTATTCAAACTGCCTAGTTTTCAAAGAACTTCCCTAGTTTTCAAAGAAATGCAAAATAGAGTGACAAATACTTCTAATCTTGCAATTTGGAAACTATTAAAATTAAGTTAACATTTAGTGCTGGAAGAGACGGATAGACAGATATGGTGCCGTACATGGCTGGAGCAAATTTTATTTTTCATAGCCCTTTTGCAGGATGTATGTTTGTGGGCACACATACATAAACATGTATTTAAAGAGTTGGTATGATGATAAGCCTGGTCCCTGTGTGAAATTTCTGGTGATTTTCATTTCCTTTCATATTCTTATTGCCATCAACAAATTTTATTTTTTCCTCAGGCTTCTGGCTTCACAGAGGTACTGACATCTGAAAGTTTTCCTGAAAAATGACTAGACTTTTAGTAAAACAATTTGATTAAAAAAACCAATTTATTCATTAAATTCACTTCTGGCAAGGCATCCAATAGATATTAATAGAAAATCTTTAGGAACTAATAGTAGATAAAAGGTATGCTGATGATTTCATAGTTTGTAATGACAAAATTTTGGAAATGTTCTATCTACCCTTCAACAGGAGAATTATTATGTAAAGCGTGGCAAATGCGGACATGTGAGATGTCAAAAGAGTGTTCTGGATTTACAGCAGTTGACTTGGCCATATTTCTGAGATGAGTGCTGAGAGTGCCAACAGGCCAGAGACTAAAATATCACATGATTCCACCTTTGTAAATCATTTTATATACACACACACACATATATGTTCATCTGCCTATGATGATGTAAAATCAGGGACATTTATCATAGACTGAACATTAGGTCACAATTTTGCTCTTTTCGTAGTACTGTTAGGGACAGAGACGAGGGAATACCATGTCACTAACACCCACCTCTAAAAAACAAAAAAATTTTAAAAGCTGCCCAGCATGAGCATGTCATGTATAATATAGTTTTATTTAAATAAGAATGTATGTGTGCGTGTACATGTACATTAAAATGTATGCAAACGATTGGCATAAGAATGGTCTTCATGTAAAATTTTCGGTGATCTTCGTTTTCTTTCATGCTCTTATTTCCATCTGAATTTTATAATGATAATATGTTATACGTAGAATCAAGGAACTATAACTATTTTAAGTGATGAAAACAACCAAAACATCAGACCTGAAGAGATCTGGGTTTGAAATTTGACTTTTGAAAAGATAAAACCCTATTTTTTAACTCCTAGTAAGACTAAATATTCTGGGGAGCTTTGACATAATAACAGGGATAAATATATTTGATAAGCTTTCTGTAAGAATGATTCTCACTACTGAACATTTCTTTCCTTCTATATGAGAAATTATCTGTATAAACTGGCAAGATAGTTAATACGGTATATACTGATTATAACTGGGTCTGCATAAGCTATACTACATAAAATGATAGATGCCACAATAACAAAAATTTTAAAGATACTGTCAAGTTCTCAGTCTCCTGTTGATACCATATTGCTCATAAATATGTCTAGCTATTTTTTAAAAATGAAAAAGAAGTGTACATTTAAATACCAACTGTACTTTTTTAAAAAAGAAGTAGTAGAGTATCTCATTTTGCCCAAAGCACTCACACACGCAAACATCTTTTTATTCAACAAACTCTTGCCAATGTCTACTATATATCAGGTGTGCGAGTCAACACTATAGTAAGAGTAATAAGACTAATAATACCAGGTCTCCCTTCTGGGAGAGTTAGAGTCTTCTAGAAGAGTAAAGATAGCCAGTGCAATGATAGTGGCCTATAAACCGTGTGATTTATCACAATATATTTAACCCATGTGTATCGATTGTTCCTCAACTATATTAGTGCACAGGAGTGAAATATTACTTGCAAGTCATGGCATTTCAAATACTCAGCAGATAACACACCAAATTATCACCTCTGAATTATAAAGCATTCTTTTGTCTAAATCCCAGCCAATTATTATAACTATCACAATGGTGTGATATCACCATATATATATATGTATATGTGTGTGTATGTGTGCATATATATATATATATATATATATATTTGTGCCATATTTAATAGAGTTTGTTGCTATAGTGAGTACATACAGAATGACTTTAAATCTACAAGAATAAATAACATCTCTCCCCCAACACTTAAGTTGTAAGTATAACAAAATCAAAAGATGTGGATTTTTTCCTCAGGGTTCTGTCTTCACAGAGGTGCTGACATCTGAACGTCTTCTTGAAAAATGACTAGACTTTTATCGGGCAGAGAATAGAGACGAGAACAGTCTAGCATTTCATAACCTCTTTAAACATACATCACCCCACTTTACAGACAAAGATTTTGAGGCTCAAAAAGACCAGTGACTTGACTGATCCCCATGGGCGATCTCTAAGACAAAGCCAACATTCAGGTCATCTGATCAAGGTCAGTGCTGCTTCTCTCTGCAGAGAGCTGTGTCCTTCCCTGCAGTGACTATGGTTACAAATGGGATGTCAGATGTGTCTCTCATTTGATTATGTCCGTGAAAGCACTTTGGTCTCCTGACTCTCAAACGCCCTGTCCCTCTGGCTCAGTGCTCAGCAGGCCTACACCCTTCCAGCTCTCCGCCGAGAAGGCCTTCCCTCCCAGATGTCCGCTGTGTCTTCTATATGAACGAACCTCGGGAGAAATTCCATTCCTGCCTACTGGTTTCTCGTCCCGGATCTGCATTGCCCGTTGGACACAGTCATGTTTCACACAACGGCATTTCAGTCCAGGGAGGAACCCATGCACACAGGCGTCCTCGTAAGATAGTGATGCTGGGTCTTTATGGCACCTGCTCTACGTTCAGATGCCCAGATCGTCGTCCCTGTGTTGCAGTGGCCAACAGGGTTCAGTATAGTCACACACTATGCAGCTGTGTATCCCAGGAGCCCTAGGCTCCACCCCATGGCCCGGGTGTGCGTAGACGATTCCAGCTAGGACTGTGAGTCCACTCTGTGATATTCGCACAACGACTTGATGACCCAACGACCCATTTCTCTGGAGCTATCTGTGTCATTCAGAGACATGCCCGTGTTTTCATCTGAAAGTGGAGACATTGCTTCAGAGGCAATTCATCCAAAACTAAACCTATATCGGCTTTCCCAAAGACTCGCTCCTCCCCCATTCACTGGGACGGCGATCTTGAACGCGAAGACCTCTCCTCCCCTCGCCCTTCCCTTGCTCTGTATCACGACTGAATTGACAGTCATCCATTTTTCATTTCAGCTCAACCACCCACCGTTTGTCACAGTGTCGCTGGAGGGGGTCCTTGTCATTGTGCCAGGGCTTATTTTACAGAGGGCAAAAGTTAAACTATCATGCCATAAAGAAAACCAAAAAAATACAGGGGTCCAAACAAGGTGGAAGCTTCTGTATTCTACACAAGGCAGCAGAGGTCCACGGCAGGACGGTGGGACAGCTGTGTCCTGCAGTGGCTGTTCATGGCATCACCTCTGTTGCTCCGACAGCCTCTGGATGCTGCTGTATCCAGAGCTCAGCCGTGTCGTGCTTGAGCCCTTGGTGAGACGGGAGAGGAGGTATCAAGGACCGAAGGAGGACTGAGAAAGGTGCGCCCAGGACTTCCGATCCCATTCCTTAGCAGGGATACCTTCCCCTGCCCACCCAGCTGTGAGGGATTCCAGTCTACAGCTGGCCACTGAGTGCACAGGTGTGAACGGACGTAACGGTGCAGTTAACCACGTGTCCTACCCGTCAACCCTAGTGCCAGGTGCACCACAAACGTCATGTCCTACGTTTGCTCAAACTTGACTCCACAACCGCTTCTGGCTCTCATGGTTCTTGGCAGCTATGTTTTCCAACCCTTACTTTCCCGTTCATGTGGTATTTATTTTATACTGTCTTATGTAGCTGCCATGAGGGTCTTGATCAATGACCCTTATTGTTATTTATATGCTTTCCCAAACAAGTGCTAAGTGTCTGCAAATGGGGAGCACAGAGGCAGGGCCTGGCAGTGCATTATCCAAAACAAGCAGAAAAGTGCACACAGAAACTGGGCTTTGCTCTTATACTGAGAGAATCGATAACTCCGTTATTAAGTGTCATCATAAGCTATACAGCAAGTGAATAGACTTTCCATTGGAATGAATAAATGTATGAATGATTGAATGACTATGAACTCGATCCAACCTCTTTCTGAAATATTCATAGATTGAGATTTAAAGGAATCTGGATGACAAAGATCTGATATTTTTAAAACAGTTCTAGAAGGATCATGGGGTTCATGTTTTCTATGTAAAATTCGCTTAAGAGCAATAACCTCAATGTATTTTCTGTTCCTGTAAATCTGTCGGACCACATAAACCTTACCATCTAGCCAAAGAAAGTGTCTGGATTTTAATGCTATGAAAAAAATAAAAGGCATTTTAGCACATTTCTTTTAAATTTGATGAAGAAAAGTATGAAAATGTCCTCTGTTCGATGTGTCTAAACTTGAAATCTAGGTACAGGTGAGAGGTAGGTAGGCTGACAGGAGGGAGAAATCATCAAGGACAGAATAACAATTGGAGATCCAGTAGAGTTCAAAGTCGGAACTAAAAATGGGCTTACAAGGGTCTTTAAGTTCCAGTAGCAGAGACTTGATTTGGGAAACCTTTGTTTAGGGTGTATACTACCACGGTCATGCCTTGAGCAAATGGATGGGCCCAAGAAAGGGTCACATTTGTTGGCCAATTCCATCTTTCTGAAGCAGGTCAGCATTTCAGTCACCTAAATAATGGTCACAAAAGAGCTTCCAGGCTACTCACAGAATCATCTCTGCTGATGAAGTCACTGATCATCATCCACTTACACCTGGTTTTCATTTCTTAACATTTTTAAAGGTTTAAGGTAGCTGGGTGCAAGCCTTAAAGTTGCTATAGAATCCATCGTTTGCAGGAAGCAGGTAAGATTGTGTTGGACAAAATTCAGCTGAGCTCCATTCCACTGAAGTCCTTATTTTTCTTTCCAGAACAAAGGAAGTGAGTTCTCTCTAAGCATAAATGCCTGAGTCTTTTACCATTTCTGCTCACACGCTCCTTGGCATATTCGGCGGGAGGCCGTTGCTCTCCTTCTATAGATAGGTTTCATTATTCAGACTTCACCATCAGTAGAATACATTATAAATTATGCAGAATGTGATAATTAGTAGCAAGCAAGAATATAAATAAAACTGCAGAACCAATAAAAGGCCATAAAACCTGGCAAGCGAAATTAGTCACTGTGTGTTAAAATAGGAAATGTATGAAGGAAAAAAATTGATCTCACATGTCTTCTCAGTGCTGGAAAGAAATTGCCATATTACACTTAGCCCTGGAATAGCATGTGTATAGTCTATTAGAACTAAAATAAAATCACATGTAATGCGGTGATTTAAAACGATCCAGGAACAAAAGAACCATGGTCCCATGAAGGTAAACGGTTCTGTTCTTAAAGTAAAGCTGACAACACCCTCCCACCACACACTAAATCAAACTCCAATTTTTCAAATGTGCTTTGATTTCCACAGTTAGCTTCCGCAGTTTTAAGTTTTGAAAATGGCATTGAGGATCTTAATAATTTATATTTGTTAAACCAACAACATACATGCACACACACACATACACAAACTGCTTTGTATATTTCCAGGAAATCTCTAGTTACAATGAATTGAAATGACCATGTCAGCAATTTTGAACAAAAGATCATCACAGTATGTACAGTAAAATGCATTAAGTGAGATGAAAAATGTGCCTAGCCCACCCAGCAGAGGTTGACCACAAGCAAGGGAAAATGCATATGAATTATGCCCATCTAGAAAGGAAAAGCTCTCTGGTCCCATATTGATTTGGATGTATCCCCTATAGATGCATTTGAGAAATTATAATACAAAGGTTAAGCCAAGGACGAGAATTCATTTGAATAATGTATTCTAACACATTCTATAAGACTCAACTCACTGTATCAAAGAATCAAAATGTGTATAGAAAATGTGCCAATTATATCAACAGTGCCAAAATACTTTGGAAAGGACAACTGCCTTCAAAATGATTGTGATTTCTCTTTAATAAAGGCGTATTTGGCGTTTCAGCAGTAAAACCAGCTTTCAAAAATTTAGAAAACAACCTCAGTTAAAATCAGGTTATACTGGAAACCCGTTGGAATTTTGCACAAAGATCCTGTTGGGTAATTGGTATTATTGCATATGTTTTTAGATTCAGTTTTCCTTTGCTTAACTTTCAATGTCAAAGTAGTTAAGCTACCTAATAAAAATGCAAATTTCCTATTTAGTTTTTAATAGGAAAACTAGGAAATGTGACCCTCTGTGTTTAGGTGTCCTCTGTGTTTAGGTGTCAGTACAAGCATACTTATGCTCCGAGCCCAGAACATTCTTGATGAAAGATCTAACTCCAGAGAATCATAAGTTCAGTTGTCACAGTCATACATTTTATTCACCTTCAGGGACGACAATTGCTCTTAACTCATCAATAGGAAATCATCAGTGAGTAATGTGGAGTTCCATTGAAAAATGGAGGTGATCTCGATGTGGTAGAGTTCCCGTATTCGTTACCCATCATGGTGAGATAACCATCTAGGGGCTGGACAGATAGATGTCAGAGTTCCACAAGAGTGACTTCCAGACGCCAGCTTTGGAACATTCTCCACCATTGTCCTACTTCAGATTATAGACCTTTTACGGTGAACATTACATCCCATCATCATGTATGTCTTGATTTGTGCAGTCATTGTTGATGGGGTCCTGCTTACAAACCAGATTATATAAGTGTGAGAAACCAATGTGACTCTTAAGAGCCTCTTCTGACATGCCTCCAGAGACTTGGCACACTCTTCCCCCTTAGAGGAGAAAATGTTATACTGTCTTGTTGTGGGTGATGTTATCATCTGTCGTTCCTTCTGGATTTTAGGTTTAATGACATGGCTGCCAGGTTGGAGATTTCTCCCTTGCATACCGAGTGCTTAAATATGAGTCTCAAATCTGTGTGGTGGAACACTCACACGTGGGCCAGGGAAAGGCTGTCAGGAAGTCCTGAGCAGATCTTCCTGGGAGCACTGAGTCCTAAGCAGATCTTCCTGGGAGCACGAAGTCCTAAGCAGATCTTCCTGGGAGCACTAAGTTCTCTGGCAGTTAGCGGAGGGCAGTGAAGAAGGCCTAGCAAGGACTGGTCACACCTGAAAGGGTTTGGAAGGTGCTGTGGGGTGGAGTGAAGAAAAAGGAATGAAATAGAAGGATAGGTCCTTGAACCTCACGTTCCACCCTGAGAACATCAAATACGGCCCTCGGGAGCTCAGGGCTTCTGGGCATTGGGCAGCACGTGGGATTGGAAAGCTTGTTTCTACACAATCGATATGTGGGGGATGGAGGTGGCAGCAGTTCAGACCCTGCCTGGCGAAATGCCCCAGGCGCACGGTTCGATAACGTCTTAACGTTGACAAGCTGAATGCGTAAATCTGGCTTCTCCTCGGGGCACACTGATCCAGGTCCAGGGTAGTGAAGCTGTGTTTCTCAGCCCTGGTTGTTGTTGAGTACTTTCTGTCAAGGATCCAGTGCAGCGTCTTGGGATCTGGGCCTGTAAGAGCATCAAGCCCTTCTCTGATCCTCCAGGTGGGTTGCTCGGGACTTCCAGTTCCTAATCAATAATCCCAGGTTCAGGTCTGCGGTTGGTTGATGTCTCCTCCAGGACCTCGGCCTCCTGCCATGCAGTGGGTTCTTCCGTTTGCTTTCATGTCCTGGTTTCTGTGCACCAGTGGCAGCAAAGGGAGTTGCCATAGGTATTCTCTATAGCTTCAGGAGTAAGGCTCCGACCGAGGAGGGGGACGGGCATTCATGTCTTCGCAGTGTAATTGTTTAGATCGAGAGAGATGCACATGTAGATGAAGACATGACTATAGATTGATTAGTTAGCTAATTAGCCAATGAATGGTGAAATGATGACTAGGCCATTGGACAAGAATATACCAGGTAATCCCAAACCAGTGAGGAAGCTGAATCCGAGGACCTTAGACGGGGAGATGGGCAATTGGGAATCTCATACAACAATGAGACAAGGCCGGGCACGGTGGCTCATGCCTGTAATCCCAGCACTTTGGAAGGCTGAAGTGAGAGGATTGCCTGAGCTCGTGGGATCGAGAACAGCCTGGGCCACTTGGTGAGACCTTATCTCCACAATAAATCAAAAAATGTGCCAGGCATGGTGGTGTGTACCTGTAGTTCCAGCTACTTGGAAGACTGAAGTGGAAGGATCGCCTGAGCCCAGCAGGTCAAGGCTGCGGTGGCCGGCAGCGTGCCACTGCCCTCCAGCCTGGGTGACAGAGTGAGACTCCAACTCAAAACAAACAAACAACAAAAAAAAAAAAACCATGCGACAGTGCAGCTAAATCTGGCTTTTAAAGACAAGTGTGCTTTAAAGTCACCTTGGTATTTAGATGTAAATATGATACGTTTTATTTTACCAAAAACCCCTCAAGTTCTAAATGAAAACAACACCCAGATCAAATAGTGACGTCGACTGAAATCAGCCTTCATTCTCTCGCAGCCAGCTGCGTGGAGAGATCACACGTTCATCCCTGTGGGCTCTCTCCCTGTTGGGTCTTCTTCGGGGGAATGTTCCTGAAAGCATGTTCTTGCATATCATACACATCTCTCCTCTGCATCTAATCAAGGAGAAAACAGAATGTTGGAGGACTCACTGCTTACCACGTGTAAATCCTCACTGGACCTATTGAAAAATGAGAGATTTACAAGCTTGTTGGTGGGCGTTTCCCAAGTCAAAGAGCAGGTTCAGTGGTTGAGGCGAGACATGGAAATGCTTCCAAGCCCATCCCACTGTGGACCGTCCAGGGGATCCACGGATCCCCAAAAGGCTCCTGAATAAAATGCTATGACTTTGCAAACCTGAGAGGAAACAAGGACACACCTTTATTTCCACTTACCTTTCTTGAAATATCGCGTTTCCCAGTTACAACCATAAACCACAGGAGTATTGGCACTACCAGATGCTTTGTCACCCACAAAAGTCAGTGATTATTCGTATCACGTTACAGTTGCTGTAGATGTTTCAAAATATCATTTACATGCCTCAGTACTTCAAAATTATGGTAATTTGATGTCCTACCACTAGAATTACTATCTAATGTGTCAGTAAAGGGGCATGCCGTAAATTTTTAAAATTTACATTTCAACATCCCTTGAACCCTATGTGTTTTATTTTATGCATTGAAACGTTATTGTGAACAGGAGGACCATGGGCTCACTAGACCTTCAAAGAGACTGTTGGTTCAGAAGACTGTAAGGGCCCTCTCCCGAGGAGCAAGCCCCTGGTAAAGCAGAATCGTTAAGCCCTTGGTCATGATCCCTGACTGTTCGGGTGTTCTTGAAAGTCTACAAAGATCGCCAGTGTGTATGTTGTGCCTCTGTCCTGAAACTGTAGACGAGGCTAGCGGGAAACACAGGAGTCCTAGCACAAACAGTCAGAATGGGTGTTTCCACGGAGAATTTAATTACAATAACGAACCCTGCTAAGAGCGGTCCTCTGTTCTGTCATCACCAGACCTTGGTAGCTTTACACACTATAGTGGCAGCATGTCCTGAAATGCTTTCCCTCAAAGCTATTTATCGTTTTAAGTTCCAACCAACATCCGTGATTATAATTGCTTCTGCTACATCACTTTGCAGTCGAGGGCACACCTGAAAAGATCCCTCTCTTATACATTATGCGAACTCTCCGGAAGTATAGTAAAATACTGGGGAGTGGAACAGTAGAGCATCTTTTTCAATTTTCAGTCCTTCAATAGCCAGGACACTCAACATGGAAACTAATACAAAGTTACAGGGACAGAACTCAGACTCAGCTCCAGGCTGACCAAGCCTCACATGTTCATTCATGGTAAAGTTTGTCATAGTTCAGACGTGTCCATGCTTACTTTGGGCGCAATGCGTGATCCTGACTCCGATGACCCCAAACGTACTGGCATAAAAGTTGGTATAAACAGTTATAGCTCAGTGAGAGAAAGATTTAAAAATGAAAAGAAACAGAGTTACTTCAATTCCGTTATTCCCTGGGAATATCAATTGATTTCATGACTATTACTGAAAGTGAATTTTATTTTCTAGAGCAGGAAGTATTAAATGATCCATCTGGGGTGTCAACTCTATGGTGTATCACACTGAGACAATTTCAGCAGGTATTATTGGTCCCAGATTTCCTAGGTGGTGAGATTTTTCTCCAGAATCACCTGGTGATTAAAGAGCAGAACTTCCAAAGCACCTGTCTCCTAGGCTAGTGTTGTTGTTTCTACTCAACATGCTAAATATGTCTTTGATGGGAATAGTGTTTTGTGGTCAAATAAGCTTGGAAAATTCCAGGTTAAACAAATGTCTTTACTATAAAATTTAAGAAGTCTCGATTATGCATTAAAAATCATCAAGGTTGTTGCATCCCAGACTTATGTGAACCACAAATTGTTTCATTTTTCAAGAAAAATCTCCCTAATCCAGTTTACCACCATGCTTAAAACAAACAAAATATTCAAAAAAAAAAAAAAATTCATGTGCTGCCTCTCTAAGGTAAAGTGTGGAGGTGTTTTACTGGGTAAGACTACCTAACATTCACGGAGCACTTTTCGTGTTCTCTTTTAAGAACTTTGCATTTACATTTTCATTTAATCCTCACCTAACCATCTGCGATTGGTGCTGAAATTATTACCTCCACTATTAGAAAATGAGGGAACAGAGGAATATCAAAGTGAAAGGACGTGTCCAATGTCAGGGGAAAAAAACAAAAGTGAAAACATGATTGCAGCCTCGAGAGCCAGCATGCTTCGTAGATTTTCAATTTTTGTTTCAAAATGTATGCTGTCTGACAGGTTGCCATGTCAACTTTCTTCTTGCAGCCCACAGCCATTTAGAGGTATACTCACAACACGAGTGACTTTCTCGTTGACTCTTCGGGGTTTGAACATATGTGGGGAACTGCCTTTATTACAGACATCCAAGTGGGATCTTGTACAGAGGCAGGAAGAGCCCGGGCTCACTTATTTCTTACTGAGATGTATCTAAACTCTGCAGCGAGAGAACCTTCAACGTGTCCCTGTCCTTGCCTGGGAAATGAAATCATTCCTAATATTTGAGGTCAGAAAAGGCTTCATTTTTCAACTATTAAGCGCTTCATACCCTGTGGTGTTGTTTCATCCCCTGGTTGTGTTGTGTCAGGACTGACACAGGTTTCTTCCACGTGGGAATGACTGCATTCTGGCTACCAGGAAGCTGGTGTTCAACATGAAAAGCATAATGTAGCCCTTGATGGACCGTAAAGAGCGGATGCCTTTCTGGTTATCGAATGGATTCTTCTTAAGCTATTCAAGGATTTTTGCTTTAAAACAAGGACATATTTGTATTCCAGGGTTGCCATAGTAAATCACCACACGCTGTGGCTTAAAACAACTGAAAACGATCGTCTCACGGTCCTAGAGGCCAGAAGTTCAAAATCAAGGTGTCCACAGGTTCGGTGCCCTCTGGAGTCTCTTGAGAGACTGCTCCATGCCTCTCCCAGCTGTTGGGGGACTTGGGCATCCCTGGCCTTCATGGGCTGAGTGACTTCCGTCTCTGCCTCTCTTTGCATGGCCTTCTTCTGCATCTGTCTCTCAAACCTCCCGCTTTCTCTTATGAGGACACCAGCCATCAGACTCAGGGCCCCATCTCAATCCAAGATGCCCCTAACTTAATTACGTCTGCGGTGACTCTGTTTCCAAATAAGGTTCTATTCACAGGCACAGAAGTTAGGACTTGGCATGCATCTTTTTGCAGGAATCCGTTAAACCCACCACACAGAGAAACAAGCTTGTGTTTTTAATTGCGTTGGTCCGCTTGAGCCTCGAACCCACTCCTATTTCTGTTCTCACTCCCTGATGCCTTGCCTCGCCTGACTGATATCCTGCTTGCCATTAGATCTTAGTTTAAAAGTCCTTCTTTCCAGGAGGACTTCTCTAACTCCTAGATTAGATCGGGTAACTCCGCAGGGTCTGAGCCACAAAACCCCAGTCCCTGTAATCACTAGTTTTTTTTTGGGGGGGGGTGGTTTTTGTTTTTTTGAGTTGGAGTCTCGCTCGGTTGCCCAGACTGGAGTGCAGTGGCTGCTCCTGGTCACCGCAGCCTCGACCTGCTGGGCTCCGGCGATCCTTCCACCTCAGCCTTCCGAGCAGCCGGAATTGCAGGGATGCACCACCACGCCCGGCTGATTTTTTGATTTATTGTAGAGATGAGGTCTCGCTGCCCAGGCGGGTCTCGAACCCGCGGGCTCAGGCAATCCACTCACCTCAGCCTCCCAAAGGTGCGGGATTACGGACTGAGCCGTCGAGCCCGGCTTATAATCACTAGTTTAACAGTTATCTTTCCAGAAAGACACTAAGCTACGGTTGGCCAGGAACCATCTTACATCTATATTTCTTTTGATAGCTAAAGCCAAGCACCAAGCAGTGACTCCACCAATAGTGATTTAATGGAATTTGACCAAAATTACTTTTTAAGTTTACTGAAAATTAGAGTATGGGAATTAAAATAACAAAGTCGCCTCTTAGTTTTTCTCTCTCCTCTGCTTAAGACGCTCACCAACTCCTAAAGTTTGAAGTGTCTTAAAAATGAAGCGCCCCTTCTCTCATCAGTGCACAAAGCCCTCAGTTCTTCTAGTTCAGTGTCGACATTTAATATGTTTGGATAGAGCCGGGCTCGGTGGCTTAGCCTGTAATTCCGCACTTTGGGAGGCTGAGGTGAGTGGATTGCCTGAGCCCGCGGGTTCGGGACCCGCCTGGGCAGCGAGACCTCATCTCTACAATAAATCAAAAACTAGCCGGGTGTGGTAGCGTGCGCCTGTAGTTCCAGCTACTTGGAAGGCTGAGGCGGAAGGATCGCCGGAGCCCAGCAGGTCAAGGCTGCGGTGGCCGGTAGCGGCCACTGCACTCCAGTCTGGGCGACGGAGTGAGATTCCAACTCAAAAACAAAAAAAATGTTTGGATAATATGTCCCAGGATGAAGTAGACAAGTACCAGTTGGAGACATAATTCACTCCAGCATAAACCAAAAGTTGTACTTATCACTGGACACACTCAAAGACTCAAAGACTTGGCTCTTTGGAGAGGTCCATAGCAAGACGTCTGATTCTGGGTTGGTCTCACCTTGTCCATTTCCGGGGCCCCTCAGAAACTTTAGGTCTCCTACAAATTAGGATGTCGACACCAGGCAGGACTGTGGGGCCCGGAAGTTGGAGGTCAAGGATCACATGTGAGTCAGGTCATTTCTGATTAATAGGTTTTCTTTGAAGAGAGCAATCCCATGTATTCATTTGAGAACAAACTTCTTGCCCAGTGTTTCTTTCTGAATAAACTTTTAAGTGTGGCAGAACTCAAAATGTTGTCTAATTTCAGGAAATCTTGGTAAGGAAAAATTGAAATTTTTCAAAATGTCTTTCCTAAAAGCAGAACATTTCAAACAATAATTAATAACTAATCTGCAATTTCCCCCATTCACACACGACCACCAATGCAAACCTATGCGATAATATTTTAACATAATTTTTTTGAGGAAAAAATTATATCTTTTTTCATTTATTAAACTGATACATTTATAATACATTTACTTTCTATAAAATTAATAGCATATTAAAGCATGAGGTCATTTAAATACTAATGTTACATCTTAAGGTTATGTTAAATATTGTATATTTAAAAATAAACAAAGACTAAGATAGTTATATGGATGCAAAATGTGATTAAGCAACAGAGAACCACATAGAAAATATTCAATAATCTCATTAAATATGTAGACAAGCTGAAATATCATGTAAAGCTTAAATTGAAATATAATAATAAACATATTATGTCTTATATCATATAAAATATAATAAAATATCTCTTATCACGTCTATACAAATACAAATATATCTGTATATTCTTCAGTGGATACAGACTAAATGTCATTCCGTTTTTTTGTTAAATTTTATTTTTCATCGAAACATAATAATTGTTCAGATGTATGGGGGTAGAGTGTGATCTTTCAGCATATGTATATGTTGTGTCAGATCAGGGTAATTAGCAAATCAGTCACCTCAATCATTTATCATTTCTTTGTGGTGGAAACAGAAAAATTATCTCTCCCAGCTATTTTAAGATACGCAATACATTATTATCACCTACAACTTTGAGTATTACATTTAGGTCTGTGATCCATTTTGAGCTGAATTTTGAATATGGCGACAGACAAGGTCCAGCTTCATTCTTCTGCATGTGGACATCCAATCTTCCCAGCACCATTTATTGAAGATACAGTCTTTGCCCACATGTGTGTTATTGGCACCTTTACAAATGTCAGTTGTCTGTAGATTCCAACCCTGTCTAGCATATACAGAACAAATTACCATTATTTTATTATAACTGTTCATTAAATTCTTGAAGACAGATCTCCTCCACAATTTCAAAAAACTTTCCCTTGTAAATTTTACAGTTTTAAAAAACTCTTTCTCATAGTTTCAGGTTCCCAGATATCCCCCATTCTGGGTACTTTCTAAGGATGTTCTCGTCCAAGTTACTAATTTTTAAAATGACTGGTAATGAACTTCAATTCAGGTACTAACACTTTTCTTTAGCTGTATAAAAAAAAAGAAAAAATTGTCATTAGATCAAATCGTTGTGACTCTGGTTTAAAACCACCTCTATTTTAGAGTGTAGATTAGTCAAAACATAATACATATGACCAACATTTATTACGTGCTGACTATCTTAGACAGTGCTGAATGTATGTTATTTCCGTCATTTCCTTCTCAAAACAATCATGCGAAATATTTTTCTTTCATTTAGTAGAAAAGGAAACTAAACGTAGAGTAGTCACGGGAGCTTCCCAGACAAGCGCGGTTGCATTGGAGGGCTGAGACTCGAGTGTGCTTGCTGTCCTTGAGCCCCAGCTGATGAAGGACGTGCACGTTGTGCCTGCGTTTCACTTTTCGTCTTTACAAGTCAAGTGTCTGACGTCATTCAGTAATTAGAGCCAACCAAGAGCGATCCCTCCCGCACATCTTGCTTTTGTTTGGTTGGTTGTTTTGCTTCTTGTGTCCTATAGTCCCCCTGGCCTTTTGACCTAACCAATTGACTCTTGGTTTTTTCTGCAATAAATTTGGAATTATTTCTCATTATTCCAGTTTGCACTCAATTCAGTGTATTCTGGATCCTGCTTCTAGATTAGTCTACCTATCTGATTTTTCACCCATTGATTTTCCTATTCTATAGTTTCCAATCACTTTCCTTGATAACTTGCATGCTTACTATTTGTTTAGAGTCTCTAAATTATGTGTAAACTATTCTTTCTTTCCCAACCAATTATATGTCCCACTGTTTTCCGATAGGAATTTACCACTTTAATCAAACCGATTTTCACTTTGACCTTTCTGCATTCGCTGAGTTTTTATCTCACCATTGTGTCTTAAAGGCTAGGTGTGTAAGTAGATTTTAAGTACTTGCTGAGCGCTAAATACCTCGTTATAAAATGTGCATAGAACCGAGCTCCGTGGCTCAGCCTGTAATCCCGCGCTTTGGGAGGCTGAGGTAAGTGGATTGTCTGAGCCCGCGGGTTCGAGACCTGCCTGGGCAACTCGGTGAGACCTCATCTCTACAATGAATTAAAAAAAAAATCAGCCAGGCATGGTAGCGCGTGCCTGTAATTCCGGCTACTCGGAAGGCTGAGTCGGAAGGATGGTCGGAGCCCAGCGGGTCGAGGCTGCGGTGGCCGGGAGCGGCCGTTCACTCCAGTCTGGGCGACAGAGTGAGACTCCAACTCAAAAAAAAGAAAAAGAAAGAGAAATGTGCATGCATAATCTCATTTGGTGTTCACAACACTCCTATGAAAGAAAGAAAAAGGTCAAGAGAGTTAACATGTAGCATACCCCTATAGTTTGCCTTTTACATGGATTGAAATTATCCACTTTAATCCCCCAAATGGCCCAAACTGTAAGTCAGAGAAGTTTCAGGGTTTCCCAGGGACCGTTGGTGAAAAACTGAGGTGGGTTGGATCAAGGTCAGTCCATCCCCAGGGCCAGACTCTTCCACATCCTAAGGCCTCCCTGGAAGCAGGCACGGTCGTTCTCGTATTGTCTCAGGGCTCCCTGCAGTAGATGTTTATTTTGGCGTCTCTATAAATATATGAATGAATGTTTTCTTTCTCTCGTGCTCTCTTCTCTGCTTTAGTTCTTTCTAGTTTCAAGTTTCTATTTTCTTGATTGAGTTTGCCACCTCAGCAAAGACATCATTCTCTTAATGACACAGACTGACCTCTAATAATTAACTTATGTAATTGCTATGCATTAAGGGTCAGAACAGGTAGCCCGTAAGAGCACGGGCTCTGAACCAGAGTGTCCAAATCTTCTTGTGCCATGGGACTTGGGCTCAGTGTCCTTGCGTGTTAAATATGAATAACTCTGGTACATTCTTCCGTTGCTGAAAGGATTAATGGCAGTAATGACTTCTAAGAGGCTTGGAACCGTGTGGGGCACAGGGTAGTTATTTGTTAAGTAAATAAGGGTACCGGGCTGCAGCAGGGAGAACGATCAGTAGAGTTGTTATTAATATTTCCACAGATGTCATCCGACTCATCAGTGTTACTGGATTGTGTCATTATATATTTTGTTTTATGCATTTGAGGCTTCTCTTTTTATCAGTGTTTCAAGCTAGAAAAAGTCAGCGGGCAAAAGCAGGTTTGGCTCCCACCAGGGTTCAGCACAAAGAGAGGCAGATGACAGGAATTCCATGGGCCCTTGGCTGTCTGTGCTGCTGTCAGAGGCAACACAAGGAGAGAATCCTGGCCCGGGGGTGATCCAGGCCTGTCATGTGGCCAACCCCTGCCCCGATCTCTCCGCAGACCTCTGGGGCTGTCCAGCTCAGAGGTGAGTCTTCCACGACCCACAGGCTCTAACATTTGCCTTCGTAACATCTGTATTTTCCCACTAGGGCCACGAGTCTCTTCCACGGGCCACATCTTCAAGCATTGGGCTTGTATCAGTCGTCTCCATTGTGTTCTTTCCTAGGTGAAGGGATTCCCGCCCCCTAAGTGTTGGTCATATCATGTTTCCACCCTCCTGGTCACCCTGGCCATCCTTCCTCTGGGCATATTCCAGTCAGTTCCCGAGACAGCCTCACTCCTGAAAGATAAAGGGGCGCTCTCTCCAACGCTCTTGTCTAAAGGTCGATATCGACACCACAGTCATAGAAGTAGTCATAATTTATTTCTCTGGGTGAATCAGTACATCACTTTGTGAGTGATTCCGCATTTTTCCGGCATGCACTAGAGGACAGAGCAGGGTCACTTGCTGTGCCACCGGTGCCTCTGATAGGTGCCTCCCCCGTGTCTTACATGCTTCACAATCTAGGGCTGAACGCTGGGACGGACACACACGGCCCACTGCAATCCACAAATCATGTGGAAGCCCCACAGACTTAATATATTACCTAATAGGCCCCTCTTGTAATTTAACCATAATTATTGAGCTTCACTGTACTCTTAAATAAAGCCAGCTCATTTAACTTGCGAAAAGTGCTGTATCGATCTCTTTGTCATTAGAATTTAAAGGGACAATCTTTCTAGGCTTCTTAGGTACTATTTGTCTCTACAGAAATTAAAAACGAAGTATCACTGAAACACAAAGGGAAATAATTGTACCAAACAAATAGAAATGATATAAGTTTTTGAACCAAGATTCATATGGCCATTTGGATCATACCATAGACAACGTTATTTCTTTAAAGGAAGTCATAGGTTGTTTTAAATGTTACTAATTATAGTCTGCATTCTTTTAAAATCTGTGACCTTATAAAAATGTTATGTATTTTAAGCGTATACGTTTCATTATTTTTGTTCACAGCCTTTCAGCAGCAAAGACAAATTTTTTGTCACAAAGAAAAAAAAATAAATAGCAATTTCAGGGAGGTTTGGGGATAGATCTCAACATTTTAAATTTAGACACAAGTCTGTTTCTTTCAAAGCTGATTGACAACACTAATATCAATTCATTATCACATGTATAAGCTGCCGAGGGTTAAGATTGTTTAAAAATGACCAGATGAAAATGAAAGACAACCCTAATTATCATTGTTGTAGCTGAGTCTTGGAAGCTGGTAATTTTCTCAAGGAAAAGCTAATGAACAAGTAAAAAGACAAGCTTGTATATGATAAATAATGAGAGTCTGTTCCATTAAGAAGCAACCTGGGACCTTAACTCTCTGTTCATGTAAGAAGATTGAAATACGTGAAGCAACATTTCTGTGTGACTTTGGAGAATTTAGTCAGATAAACAGTTTTAACAAAAGACCCTTCACACTGCAATAAGCAAACTCCTTAAAAATGTTTCAGAAACAGTCAGGGTCACAGTGGAATTAGTGAACCATCATCCTTGAAAACTGCTAAGAAATAATGAAAACACTTCAAAAGAATCGACTAAAATGAATCCCAAATTACTAGATAGTTGTACTACATCCAACAATGAAAGTAAATCTTTAATTTGATATAAAAATAGTATGTTATTTCAGAATTCAAAAAGTTAACAGAGTTTGAAGCAGAAGAACATGGAAGTCTCTGAACAATTGGTTACTGCTGTAGACAAAAATGCCTAACCAACAAAATGAAAGAAAGCACTACAAAGAAAATGAAATTGGAAGAAGTAAGTGACAGTGTTTGAAAGGATCTTCTTTTGTGAGAATTCAGAGTGGTGCTGGTTTAGAGCCGTCGGACATTCCAGGAGACACATTGTTAAAACAGAGTATTTTATAATAAGACTCCCTGTTGAACGCATGAACCGTTCAAGGTAACCTCAGTGTTTCCATAGAAAGTGAATAAACTGTTACTTATTCAAAATTTTCATGCCATACGACAGGGGAGAAACTGGTTATCCCAGCAACTTCACGCCTGCACCCCGAGTTCCAAGTGTCTTATTATTGAAGACACAATTCAAGCTCAGCGAGGAATGTTCTTAGGATTCTGCTTTCGGAGCTACAAGAACAAGTTCACATTCTTCGAGGATTAGGGCCCTTGTCTCCTCTTGGCTTTCTAATCCTGTGGAGGTGCCATGAGTCTACAGCTGCCCACAGACTCTGGAATGCAATTAAGGCCAGAATTGCCGCTGGCACCCGCACCTGTGACAGAATGAATGCCCTCTTGCTATCAGATGTCTCACTCAAAACATCCAGTCATCATCTTCTCTTCAAAAGCTATTTAGCACCCAAGGGACAAAAGAAAAAAATGTCAGTAAAGTCAAGTTCATCCAAATGCAAAGCCTTCTGTGCTGCAATAGATACCATCAAGAAAATGACAGACAATGCACAGAATGGGAGGAAAACATTTGCAAATCTCTAGCTGCTGTGGAACTTGCATCCAGAAAATAGAAAGGACGCCTGAAACTCAAATAAGTTTAAAAATGGGCAAAGGATCAGAATAGACATCAAGAAGCTATGCAGTGACCAACAAGCACGCGAAAGGGCATGTGGCATCTCAGGGAACTGCGAATAAAATGTCAGTGAGATGCCATGTCACATCCACTAGCATGACTGTAATCAAAAATTCAGACGATGACCATCATTAGCAAGAATGTGAGGTAATCAGAACCCTCATAGGGTGCCAGTGGTAATGTAAAATAGTGCAGCCACGGTGAAAAACAGGGTGGCTGTTCCTCTAAAGGTTGAATTTAGAATTGCCATGTGCCCAGCAATTTCACTTCTAAATGTCTCTCCAAGGGAAAGCAAAACGTATGTTCCCACGCACAAAAAAACTCGTACACAAATGTTTTTAACGGCATTATTAATAATAGTCCAAATGTGGAAAAACCCCAAATATCCATCAACTGATGAATGAAAAATGCAAGATTCTACGTTGAGACCATACCTGAGTGGGTCAGTACAAAGGACTGAAGGGCTGATGCATGCTACAACCTGGATGCACCTTGGAAACGTTCTGTTGAGTGCAGCCAGTCACACCGAAACCTTGGATTGTATGATTCCATTCAAGTGAAGTATTCAGGGGGGCAGAGTTGTAGAGTTGGGAAGTCGATTGTGGTTGTCTAGGCAAGGTTGGACTGGAAAGAGTTGAGGGGTGACTGTTGTAGAGTTTGGGTTTGGGTTCCTTTTTGGCATGTGAAAATGGTGATGGTTGCACAATTCTGCAATATAATAAAAACCACCGAATTGGACACTTTAAATCAGTGGACTGCAAGTTTTGTGATTTATATTAAAATGTGGTACATATGCAGGATGGAATATTATGCAACCATAAAGAAGGACAAAATTATGAACTTGGATGGAGCGACTTGGATGGTGTTAGAGTCTGGAGATAGGTACTGAGTGATCTATTGAAACAAAGAAATGGGTACCACATTTTCTCACTCATAAGTAGACCATGAACAATTTTCATAATTGTCCCTATAAGAAAGGGATCGGCAATATTGGGAAACTGCTACAGGAGAGGGGGCACACCTCATCAACAAGGGTACCTGCATAATGACCATTTGTATACCTGACCCTGAATTGTACCCCACATTTTTAAAATAAAAAATAATAATAAACCTGTGGTTTTTGTTTGTTTAGTGAAAAGAAGCCATAGCAAGCATTTCCAGACAAACGTCAGTTCACCTATTTCTGTCTTCCTTTCACAAGAACAATTGTTATATATAGGTTTAAGAATGATTCATTCTTTTTTGTTTGTTGGTTCGTTGGTTTGTGTTACCTTGCTTTGGTTAGCAGTTTAATGTTAGGGTAAAACTCTAGTTGCTTGAAACAAACATCTCATTATGTCTCACACGTCTGTGGGTGAGGAATTGGACAGGTCTTCGCTGGGTAATTGTGCTAGCCCACGTGTCCGTGTGCATCGACTGGAGTTACGTGATGACATTCACTTGGCAGCTGGCTGACGGGATAGATAAGGGTCCAGACAGCTTCCCGCTCGTGCCTGATGGCTTGGAGGTGAAGAAGGCTGGGCTCAGCGGCACTCCCTCCTTCTTTCTCTGCGTCCAGGGTCATGTCTTGTGATCCCTTCAGTAGAGTGGGTCCAGAGGCCCAGGTGGGCACTGCCATTCACCTCAAAGCTGGTCCCAGATCTGGAAGGCTGTCATTTCTATCCTCCTCTGTGGGTGCAAGCGCCACAGGCCAGCCCAAGTGCCAGGCAGAGAGGTAGACTCCACCTCTTGATAGAGGCCAAAGAATTGATGACCACCTTAGTTCACCACAGGATTCTACAATTGTCAGTAAAAAGAGATTTGTGGCTAAAATTTAGCTCAACAAAAGTTATGGTCAGATCGAAACCCTTTTTAATGTTTTGTTTTAATGAAGTAATTCCTACTGTGCTCTGTATCTCAATTACCATTTTATCAATTCCTTATTGATTTTACTATAGCTAAGCCAAGCAGATGGGCAATTCGTAATTTTTAAAATCACCAATTTCTGTATGCTATAGTAAGGCAAAGTCACTATTTCCATTGTTGTATGTTATCATTAAGCGATTGCTAACATTAGGATTGTAAAAGGCTAAATTTCAGCTTCCTGGTTTGCCTAGAAAAATGGGTACAATTTAAGTGCTTTATCAGCTGCTGTATTCTGATTTCTCCCTCAGAACTATAAATATTCTTGAAAGGATTATTAGGCTTTCACACAAAGGCATCTGGTTTTTCTTTACTGTGGCTATTTTGTTTGCATGAGGATTTGCTTGATTGCTATAAATTCATTACACACTCCACAT
Source organism: Cephalopachus bancanus (assembly GCA_027257055.1). Lineage (NCBI taxonomy): Eukaryota > Metazoa > Chordata > Mammalia > Primates > Tarsiidae > Cephalopachus > Cephalopachus bancanus. The sequence continues at coordinate 5,225,156 of JAPVLO010000026.1, forward strand.
CAGCATACCACTTAAAGTAGATTTAACTTATGAAAAGCTTTTCTTCCAGTTTGGAGAAAGCGTGTCAGATGGGTAGTAGATTTCCTAAACTGGGCCACATGTCCCGTGGCAAATTTAAAACACATTTGGATATTTACAATCAGTGTCACTGCCGAGTCTCCATATATTAACAGCGACACCTCTTAGCAAAGGGGAAATCTACATTAGATTTATCCATTGAAGTCTAAATGACCGACATTCCTCTTTCCTTCTAGCCGGACTCTGTTTTTAAAGTGAAAGATAATTGGTCAGAGTATGGGTTATATTGTTTTATGAGGTAAGAATTAGAATTTATAAAAGGAACTGATGTCCCAATGATAGTCCTGGATGTGTTTCATCCAAGTGGATGCTTAATTTTATTTTTTCTGTTATAAACTCCATACATTACTTATGATTTGTCACATCTAAGAAAAAGCATAAAAACCTAAGCTTACTGCTTATGCAGCTTTATTCACCTCCAAGCATTTACGTTTTCCACCACACATAAGCAGAGCTGTGGCAAAAACCGATTTGCTGGCTGCCAGGTCTCGGTCTCAGACCTTACTTTATTCTTTTATTCCTATTAACTTCTGAGGACCTGGCTTTTCATTTCTTTTTAAAATAATGAATTAATCTAACAATAAATTGCATATACATTTCTACTAAAAGATGAGTCATTTTATTTTAGATTTATCAGGAAAATTAATATGGTCTTCTATTATCCAAAAGGACATTTTGGAAAATCTAGAGTTCAATTCAACAAGCTCTTTTTTCTAATTTTTTTTTTTTTTGAGTTGGAGTCTCACTCTGTCGCCCAGACTGGAGTGCAGTGGCCGCTCCAGGCCACCGCAGCCTCGACCTGCTGGACTCTGGTGATCCTTCCACCTCAGCTTTCCAAGTAGCTGGAACTACAGGTGTGCGCTACCATGCCCGGCTAGTTTTTTATTTATTGTAGAGATGAGGTCTTGTCAAGTTGCCCAGGCGGGTCTCGAACCCGCGGGCTCAGGCAATCCACTCACCTCAGCCTCCCAAAGCACGGGATTACAGGCTGAGCCACGAGCCTGGCACTTTTTTCTAATTTAAAGATTATTTTTAAATGATAGCATTTCAGAGGAGAAATACATATGGAAGATTATTTACTGTCATTGGGGGAAAAGTGAAGTCCAAAGAGTTGGTAAATCTCAATGCAAGTGGTATTTATTCAGTTTATTTTCTCTGTGTCTGCCTCATACATTCTTTATCAGAACAAATTTCACTTAATCTGCCAGCAACACCTACAGTGAATTATACAAAGACACAAAAGAATATCCGAGTCACACACTTAACGCTTTTAAAAACATCATGTCATGATTTTCCATAGACAATGACTGTTTTCAATGCATTTTGTCTGGCCATAAATTCAATGCATGATACCTACCAATGGGTTGATTATGTTTTTAAGAGAATTGCGCTCGTATTAATTAAACCACTACAAAACAAGTAAAGAAAAGGAAGGCATTTCTAGGGGACAGTTGAGCACAAGGACATCTTTATCTTAAGCAATGTGTTTTTTCTTGATTATAAATAGGGTACAGGTTGATACTATTCTACTTCAAGTTATTCATGACATAGTCACAAGAAGAACTCAATCTTCGTCACTTACAAATGTGTAATAAGTTAGCCTAAAGTTGTGTATGATTTTATGGTGCCATGGTAGTGCAAATTTTCAGTTTTTAGATACTTCTAGTTTAAACGTTTCATTGCTTTTCTAGTAAACATAGAGTAAAGAAAGTTTTGTTTGGGTTTCAATTTGACTTTTTTTTTAAGTGTTACTCTGACAAATCATATATGTATCCATTTTCCTGGTTTTTATTGGGGCCATTTTATTTTATTGATTTGCTGTTGATGTGTTTCGTTTTGCTTGTTTTCAAAGAGAATTAGCACGTTGTTATGCTGGAAAATTTCTCTATTTTTTTCTTCCTGCCCCTTAATTTTTCCCCCATGAAAAATTACACAGTGCTTTTTGTTTCAATATCTTTACGTTTTATGTCATATTTATAAGGTTCTCTCCATCTGCGTATATATATAGTCTTAAATCCTTTTTTTTTTTTTTTGCCTTTTTCTGTTCTTTCTTTTTAACACAATAAATCTTCAATCCTCAGATCTCATTTTAGAAGAGTTACCACTTTCTGGTCCTATGGACATATAATACTACTGTCATAGCAAAGACACTTGTGGGCATATAGAACTTAAAATACCATATCCCTCATCCATCGTGTTTCACACAACCCATCAGAGTAGCTTGTTCTTCCAACTCTTTCCTAGTCATTGTCATAGAACAAGACATTCCGGGAAGAACATGAGGCGTTTCATCAGAAGAAGATAACAATCACCTTGGTATCTCTGAAGGGAGGAACATTCTTAGGCAAAGACGTCTGCCAACTTCCCTCCCACATCCACCCAAGTTCCTGTCGTGAGGTCAACTCTGTCTCTCTGCCCGTTAACATTTCCTTCCCTGGAGGGCTGATTACATTTAGAAAATGTATCTGTCTTGTATTTTGCCACTTTGCTTGGCATCTCCCATTGATTTCAGCTTCTTTTATGAGTCCATAGCTAAATTATTTTCTTGCTATTTGATATAAGAAATAACTCATGAGAATGCTTTGCTTTTTTGCCCTGAAGCCTCTTAAATCCTAGAATTATCTAGTGACTTCCTTTCCTTCACAGAGAACTGACTGGTAGAAAACTATAATTGAGTTGTTTCTCAAGGCCCTAATTAAAATTTTGTGATTATGCCCCAAATTGTGAAGCCGATCAGAACCGGCTTTCCGCTCCAGCTTCTCTCCCTCCCTCTGCTAGACAACGATGAATGTTATACGCTTGCAATGGCAGCATCTGTGCCCAAGACCTTACAGAATGGGCTAGGGACGCAGGGACACACCCCCATGGACACACACTCACATACACGCAGAAAGTTCTTCATTGGTTTCATCTTATCTTACATACAAATCATATTAAGTGAAAGCCACATTTATAATGAACACTTTTGTGGTAGCACAATGGAAACAGATTGTAACATGTAATAATTCATGTTAAATTGATTAAAAGAATTATTTTTCAAAAAAAGAAATTCAGTTGATGAAGGCCAATTATTTTCAGTTTATGTATACTAATGGTAATGTGCTCCCGAGTTTCAATTTGCCTGTGACTGTGTGCCTTGACCCTCATCAGTAAAATCAATTGCCTCCTGACGATTCTTCCAAAGTGAAATCATTCGTTAGTGTTGGAATCTGTGAGTTTCTGCTTTGGGAATGTAAATGTCCATTGTTAAAATACTTAAAGTCTTTGGAGTGGGGCTATATTAAGTCATTATTTGTAGGGCGTAAAAAAAAATTAACCCTAAAGTAGAGGGACATCTTTACCTGGAAGGAAAGATGCATAAATAGCAAAAATCTATCTAGAACACAACAAGAACTTCCAGGGAGAAATTGTTTCTGTGGCAATTTTGGAGTAAGATTTAGAAGCTCGGGGTTCCAAATATTTGAGGGAGAAAATATTGCAAGGATTAAAATGGCATGGAAAGTTTCCATGAAGGCACTAAATAAAAACAGTTATTTAATCCATATTATCAAGGGCTCACTAGGGACGAGACACAGTTTTCTCGGCCTCACACCCGGAGTAAGAAGTAAAACTGAGTATACAGGAAGTCAGAACTGATTCAGGTAGAGAATGCTTTATGTCAGTTCTTATGACGCTTTTCATGTAACCACCTTATTGTACTTTACACTGAATCCACTTCAAAAGGTTAAAAGTAGCAGATCACATAACAGAACTAGTGATCCGTAGCTTTTTTCCTTCTACAAAAATAGGCCTTAAACTATACGACCACGTCCCAAGCGGTGTCTCCGACTCCAGAAAATACCTTATTGCAGCCCCCACAGAACAGCTATGGGACACCACAGGTTTGGGTAAAACAGTGACTTTCTTGTTTCTCAGTAAACATTTGGGAAGTTTCCGCTGAGGTAAGTGAGGCTTGATGTCAACTCAACATACCAAGCTAAAGGCTTCTGGGAAAGGCTTTGCATTTGATCATCAAAAGGTCTTTGGATTAAGCTGCAACAGAGGACCAAATGCTTGACAGACAGGGTGTTATTTTCTGGGGCCATCTTACTTTTTCTTTAGATACTTGAACTTCTAATTAGTATCTCCCATTTCAATGTGGGCCATAGACATGAAGGCTGTCACGCCAAGAGACAAAGTGTGAAGCTTAGGCTCAAGCTGATGCCAGCACGCAGCCGTGAGACGATGGATCATGAGCATACAGCGCATCTGTAGGTACAAGAAGCTTCATACCAGCGAGGGCTGCTTCGCAGATGGTGCCTGCAGGCCTCAGGGGGAAGCACAGAGCCATTGGGTGTCTTCGTTTCTAACACACAGATGGAAGTTGAGTTGCATGACGTCTCTGGACATTTGGCAGAGTGGCATGTTTCATACTTAGAAACCATCCTTAAAGCTGTAGCTGTGCCCAAATACTAGCTTTTTTTAAATAATTGAAACATATCAGTTGTTTTCACATGGGCATCCTAACAGGAAAAATATATTATTGGATGGAACAATGACAAAAAATAATGTGTCAAGGGCATAAAGCAATAGCCAGGGCACGCATCTCATGCATCTTTGTTTATAGACTTTGGAGGTTTTACTTGAACAACTTGTGAATCAAAGAGTTCTTCCCTATATCTACAGTAAAAAGGCAGGAAAATTACCCAGAGCCCTACCACTGGGGTAATTTTAATGATCCGTATAAGGGAATTACAGGCGAGTATTTAAATGTCTCCTTAAAACACTTCACTACTAAACTATTTCACCTGGATTTTAGAAACTTTTAAAATGAATCCAAAATTACTTTTAGCATCTCTCCTTGAAACTACACACCTCACTATTATGACATTTCACTTTTTTAAAAAAGGCAAACTTTTAGTCTCATAAAAATTATGCAGGAAACGGCAGACCAGTCAAGCCATCTGGTCCAGAGTGAGCCGTATTACGTGAAAACGAAAGATTGATGTTAAATGTTGCACTTCACCTAGTCCACATAGGTGAGTGCTAAATCTCAGAGTCTAGCTTCAGGCCTTACTTTTTGTGTTGTAATGAGTCATTCCAAAGAGCAACACTGCCCTTTCTGTTACAAGAGTCTTGTGTGTGCGTATTTTAGCCTTTTTACAAGGTGTGAACTGAAACTCAACTCTGCTGAGAAGTTTTCAATAACTCCAACCAATTAGGTAATAAGAAAAGATATTCAGAGTGAGCATATTAAACTGTAATCTCTCTTGCTGTGTAGGATCCTTAGAATGTTCTTCGAGGAACTCTTGCCAACCTCAGAAAACTAGTTTTGCTGACCTTTCCTATGGGTGTCGACGCAGCCAACTAAATGGTCAAGGGTGAGAGAAGGGCTTCTCTGAATCTTCCATTTGTCAGCAGTGCATTTTGTTGCTTTACTTCGTCTCAGATGCCCTGTCAGGGCAACCTGGGTTTTGCTTCTGCCTGAAGCTGTGTTTTAGTTGAAGCCTTTTCAACTGACTTTGGAGCTGTCCATCTTTACAGTGAAACTGAGGACACAAATGTAAAACTTGATGAGAGATTCGTGGATGTAAGTTTTGTGGATTTAAAACAAAAATAATTGAATAAGTGAGAGGAAAATGAGAGTTTAAGAACAAATTATTCACAGAGCTACTTTGACATTTTCTTGGGCACCAGTTCTTACAGATTTTAGCTTCTGACCGCTATTTTTCTGCATGCTTTTTTATTCTCTCTTTACCTTGAATGGCATCTCCGTATCACATGCTGAAAACACATTACCACAAATTTGAAGCTGGTCTGTCAACTGAAAGACAGTGTGAATAAATTGCTTCTATGTTTTTGATGTTTGCATTTTTATTTTTTCATCACTGTATGACTATAAATCAAAGCTCATGTCAAGTGTAGTAGTATTCCCTTGTTAACATGAAGTAGAGTAACTGAATGAACAATCATCTAAAAACAGTATGCCTTGAGTGAAAGAAACCCACCTTGACAAATAAATAGAAAATGTACACCTACAGCCGTTATTTTCCTGTCTTTATTTCTCAAAAATTGCATGCTGCAATGTCTAATATTTTTCCTTTATGTAATGAAATCATTTTCAATTTCTTTTCAGGTGTGCCCTGAATAAGTGCGCTCTGTGGCTAGTTGTGCTTACCATGTTTTGGAAGGGAACAAAACGACCACAACTAATTAGTTGTAGTCCTCACCAAAACACCTAATTTTTGAAAAGCCAATTAGACCTTAGCTGAGCGCTAGCCCTCTTTCCGCCCATGCTCACCTCTGGCTCCATTAACACACTCCCATGTACCTGCTCTGACTGGCCATGTGTGTGGAGGGGTCCCTACCACAACAGAAACATCTAGAAGAGGCTCGACAGCTGGAAACAGCACCTACTGCGAAACCAGCCTTTTGTTGTTGCTGTCGCCTGGTTCTTCTCCTTCCATGACTTTGTCCATTACTGAGAGAGGAACGGGTCGGTGAGAGGCGGGGCAGTCTTCTGAAGAGCTCCCTTGCCCTGTCCTTGGAGAGGGCCTTTCCAAGTTTCCTATTCTGGCCTGGTCCTTTGACCACCTGATGTCCCGTGCTGTGATTTATTCTAGGCTAACCGCATTTCATCCTCCCAGGTTTCCAGCACTTTGCTTTTGATGTGCGCCTTCACTGAGCCCTGGATTTCGTTAGAATCTTGAGCAATTCTTCAAAGCTGCTAATTTTAGAGAGTCGGTGGCTCTCTCCTTGTGGCTGCCCAACCTGACCTTCTCTCAGTCATTCTTAACCCCCCCATGCATAAGTGAGGCTTTGTGGGGAAGGGTAGTTCTGAGCTACAAGCCCTAAGATCCTATGTTACTTTGTCTGTGTTGGGCCCCAGAAATCTCCATGCTGACACAGCTGAATAGTTCTGATCCAGAATCCACTGTTGGACAAACGTCTCTACTCGTCTTCTATTTCTGGATGAAGGGAGAAGGGGAAAGAGCCGTGGTTATTCAGCCCGCTGTGGGGACTGTGATGTCCTCTTGGGCAACGCCAGTGATCTTTGGAATCTGACGGCAGAGGTTTTGTTTGGTCTGCAAGCCCTGTGCTTAGAGGCTAGCTCTCCTAAGAGTAGTTTGCAGTCTCCACTCTCCAGGCCTTGCCTTCCTTTCTTATCCTGCTGGGAGAGGGACACAGAGAGGCTCAGAGCCTGTGCACACGAGGTTTAGCCACTCAGGACACCCGCCCACCTCATGCTCCCTCCCACTCCTTGGGAATCAAATTCAACCTCTCTCCTTCTGTATGTGTGTATATCTCTTTCCGTCTGCCTGTCTCTCATCTCCCCTGTCACTCTCTTGCGCCTCTCCCGGTCTTTCTCCTTTTCCTTTTTATACAAAACCTTCAAGATTCGGGAAAACAATAGTCAAAAAATGCATCTATCAACTTATAACTTCTATTTTATGCCCCACGACACAAGTCTTCCCTAGGATAGAGACACGTGTTTTGGATACATGTTGGAAAGAACATGGGAGAAAAAATAAGATGCACATTAATATCATGTCTATTTCAGGGCAAAGCCTAAGTTTTATTCTAAATAAGACCCTGAAGGTGTATAAAATCTGCATGCTTATTACAATATCTATTTTAGACATATTAAGCATTTTTCTAATGCTTTTATTTTTAATTTTGGTAATTTACTGTGTCAGTCATTCCCATTAAATACCAGCTACAGGCCAAGGACAGGGAGGAAGTGAGCAAAAAGCAGACATGACTCCTGTCTTTATGGGGTTTTGATTTTAACAGTATCATGCAGAGTGATCAATCATCAAACAAATGTAAAGTTGGAAGTAAAGTACGTGTTCTGTTAGAGAGTGATCTGGAACTCTATCAGAGAGTATGCACCTCAGAGGCAGTATGTGTTCTGTTAGATAATGACCTAGAAGTTTATTAGAGAGTATACACCTTAGAGACAGGGCACAGCCTAGGAGATATGGGAAGGTTTCCCTGGAAAAGTGATGCCCCAGATGAGGGAAGAAAGAACTGAAGGGAGTGTAATGATGGGTTATGAAGCTTGGAAGGCCCGTGGAGGGCCTTGCAAACAAGTTAAAAACGTTGTACTTATTGAAGAGCAGTAGGAAGATGTTAAAGGCATGTATAACGACAAGATCAACTGTCGGTTTTAATTTGGCAATCTCATCTACAGTTTTGGAAAAGAAATTGAAGTGAGACAAGGGTGGATTTGGAGAGAGTTGTGCCATTAGAGACGATGGAGTTGGGAGGGACATGTATGATGTTGCTGAAAATGATAGAAAGTAGACAACTTTGCCGGGCTCGGTGGCTCAGCCTGGAATCCCGCGCCTTTGGGAGGCTGAGGTGAGTGGATGGCCTGAGCCCGCGGGTTCGAGACCCGCCTGGGCAGCGAGACCTCATCTCTACAATCAATCAAAAAATCAGCCGGGCGTGGTAGCACATGCCTGTAATTCCGGCTACTCGGAAGGCTGAGGCGGAAGGATCACCGGAGCCCAGCAGGTCGAGGCTGCGGTGGCCGGGAGCGGCCACTGCACTCCAGTCTGGGCGACAGAGTGAGACTCCAACTCAAAAAAAAAAAAAAAAAGAAAGTAGACAACTTTAAGAAGCTTAAAGCAACAGAATTCCATAATGCATTAGATATTGATAAATGAGTGATTAATGATTGCATGATGTCGTAACTTGTCACTAATCATTTTCTTGCTCAGCATTTCTTTTCCTGACCTGATCTAGCAGCTGAAAGATATGCTAAGCATACTCTTCTGCGAAGTGTGAGCCGAGATCATCATTCACAACAAGACCCCTCTCTTAATGAATTTATTTTTCCCTCTCTCTACGGTTGGTTCCTTTACGAATCCTGCAGGTACTCACTCTAATGCCTGTCTTAGGGACTTGGAGTTGCCCTAACTGAATATCCTAGACTGGGAGGCCTGCACCACAGACATTTATTTCTCACATTTCTGGGGGCTGGAAGTCCAAGACACAGGTTCTGGCAGATCCTGCATCTGGTGAGGGGACAACTCGTAGCTTGCAGACAGCCGCCTTCTCTCCGTATATGCCTTTCGCTGGTGTGTCTTCCTGGAAAGAAAGATCCCCTGCTGTTTTCCCTTTCTATAAGGGCATTCGGTCCACCATGTGGCCCTATCCACCTGCTCTAATCTAACCCTAACGAACGCCCAAAGGCCCCACCTCCAAATACCAGCACCTGGATGACTAGGATTTCAGCATATGAACTTGAGTGGGGGTCACAGACATTCAGTCCAAAGCATGTCCTTGAGCTCGCTGTTGTGTTGGTATGTGAAGTTCAGTTCGCCTACTTGACATAGGTATGATGCCGTCAATCTTGTCGCTTCCTCCTTCGTTTTCCACTCAGGACTGCGTTCGATTACATCCAGGCTGCTCTATGTAGATCTCGTCCGTGGCTTCTTTCTGGTGTGTGGTGTGCCATGGTCACCACCACCGTATTTTAATTATTCAGCACCCTAGTCCTGAACGAAGATTCTCCCAACCTTCCACTAACTAAACATAGTTGCAGTGAATATTGGCATGTATTTTTTTTATCTTACATATTGACTTAAGAGTTTTTCTCTGGTGAGATAGCTGGATATAAAGCATATGCATAATGAATTTTACCTGATATTACCAGAACGTGACAGGTAACGGCATCACCACTCAAAACTCCCATTGATAGCTCGTGGGTGTTCTGGTCTACCAGCACTCTACCTGCATGTGGCAAGACTTCGTCTTTGCAAGGGTCCCATCCAGATCGGTGTGAAGTTGTATATCTTGTTTAGACGAGCATTCCCCTGGTTACTAGAGTCCGTAGGCATCTCCTTATATTCTTGTTACTCATTTGAGCTTCCTCTCCCTAAATCAGGCTGCTTATTCATGTTTACACGTTTTTATGTGGAGTTTCCAGCGTTTTTTTAATTGATTGAAAAGATCACTTTTTAGTAAAAATTCTGTAATGATCTTATATATCATAAACATCTTCTTCCACTTTTCCAAGAGTCATTTTAAGTATGTGATAAAATGTTTCATATAAAGTATAGTAATATTCTAAAAAGGATCAAAAAATAAAAAGAAAGAGGGAAAAAATAAAGCCTTACAACACATAGCTTTCATAGCGTTAAAAGAAATTCAAGATATCTAGTGAAAAAATAATCTGAAAAACGATTAATAGAAGATCCTAGTTAATTTATACAAAGACCTGGAATAATGTCTGAAACCAAACCAAGATTTTCCTTTCCTCTTCCTGCAGTGTGAAAAAAGCACTTCCTGATCATCAGTGGACATATTTTCATCCTTTAGTTGTCAAAAAGGAAGTTCAGAATACCACAGAATGTTAACAGTATGAAAGAAAGTTCGAAATTATTCACAACCATGGTTTTCAAACATTCTTAGTTATTGTTCACCTTTCTTATATGAATTTTGTAAAATGTCACTCTATAAAAGAGATTAAGAATAGTATGTTCATAATAGAAAGAATCAGGATGAGAATTTCAGGGCTATGACAGCCATCAAAGTGCTCTATTTCATTTGTATCCTGAATACATTAGCCAATGCACTTTTATTTGCGTGTAGCAGACCTAACTCATTTTGCTTAAGGCAAATAAATTGTTCGCTTAACTAAAAATCTTTGTGGTTTTATTTAGTTAGATAGGGTGTGTGCAAGGAACCTGTCATCATCTCTCTGGCTTCACTCTCTCCTTCCCTCCTGCCCTCCCTTACCCCTCCGTCCCTCCCTTTTTCTTGGTCTGTCTTTGCTGGTTCTATTCTCAGGGACACTCTCCCTGGCTTATCGTCATTTCTCTTTGAAGACCCAGCAAAAGGAGCTTGATTGTCTCAACAGTATCAGTGAAGGTCCCTGAAATCAGATTTATTAGTTCTGGTTGGTCTGGATTGAATCAGACGCCCGTCTCTAAACCAGACTTTTTTTTCCCCTTAGTAACGCTACCGTCACCTCCACTGGTGAGAACTGGGTCATTCTTGAAATAGTGCTTTTTTGCAAAAAGTTTAAGGGCACAACTCTGGAAACGCCTGCTCCGGCATTTATTCACAGCCGAGACGTTGACATCAATCCTGGGTAAGATTTTGAGCCTCTCTCTGCCTCGGTTCCTCATGTGTACCTTAAGGATGATGGCCATTCCCCACAGGATTTCACCCCACAGGGCTGGTGTGAAGATTGCAGGAGTGCCAGAACAGTGCCTGGTACCCCGCATGCCTTGTCGATGCAGGTGTGATTCATGAAGACCTTAAATCTATAACACTATGGACTTTTGTTAAAAAAAAAACTTTCCTATTTTTAAAATGTAGGTTTTAGTCTAAATGTGTTCACTATTTAGGTATTTACCTTGAGTTTCTTTTTGTTGACTCCTTCCATACAGAGCCAACTCAAATATCTTACGTAGATTTTATAAATACTTAAAAAGACACTCAAGAGTGCCTGCATGTAAGAGACGGATATGCATACGTGTGGATTTCTGTTGTGTCATCCATGTGTGCATTTACCTGGTTTTGCTTTTTGACCGAGTATATCCATAATGTAGGTAGAGTTTTGTTTTCTTTTCTCATTAGAGTACATCTATAAGTAATATATTCTTTCTTAATAATGTCCTCTTCCTGAATTAATAGTCAGTTTATTTTATTTTGTTTCCCTAGTGAAATAAACGTTCTACCAGTTTATTTTATAAACCAGATAGCTCATTTCAGTAATTTTCTTCAGTCATGTAAAATAATTGAAGAAATACAAAATTGTTCCTACTTTATTTGTATTCAAGGGGCCCCCTGCCCATATCGCTGAATCTTCTAGACAGCAGTTATCATCCCTTAAAGATTTGGACACAAATATGTGAAGGGAGTCAAGAAGAGAGTTATATTGAACCTGGTTAGTTACGGCCAATTCACTCAATCAGCATGTCTTTGAAAACTGCTTAACTTCTCAAGCTGTGACACGTAGACACTCACCGAAGCCACTCCACTTGTCCCTGCTTAATTATATGGTATCAATGGCAGATTTTTTAAGTCATTCAACTTTCTTCTTGATATTATTAAAGGTGGGAAAAGGTCTCTATGTATGCCAAAAGGAGTAGCCAGAAGGCAGTAAATGTTAGTGCGTGGTAATGTTGTTATTATTATTTTTTTCTTATAATATAATATATATTTTTTATTTTAAAGCTGTGGAGTACAGTTAAGGGTTAGGTATACAAATATTCATTGCGCAGGTACCCTTGTTGGTGAGGTATGCCCCCCTTTCCTCAGACAGATATCAACTACTGTTAATCCCACCTCCCTTTCCCTCCCTGCCCCCCCATAGTTTCCCGCCACTGTCACTCCTTTTCTTATCGTATTACAGTAGTTGTTCAAGGTCCACTTATGAGTGAGAACATGTGATGCTCAGATCTTTGTTTCTATGAGAGATCACTCAGTATTATAAACTCTAATTCCATCCGGGTTGCTGCAAAATTCATGATTTCGTTCTTTTTTATGGCTGCATAATAGTCCATTGCGTATGTTATTTTAATTCTTGCAACAGTAGATCGTAAAAGCAATAGTCACAGTAGCCGTGGTGGCAGTACCAGGAAGTTACGTTAGCAGCAGTGGCATCAGCACCAGAGAAGTACTGGTTAACCACAACCAAAGGCAATCGCTTTGCCATTGACAGAAGTAGAAAGAGCTTTACAAGCTATCTGCTTTCTAATTCACACATTGTGATGGATATTACCTGGAGGTTAGGAAGAGAAGAAGAAGCCACCTGATCGCGTGCATCCATCACATTGGCACACTTCAGGACGAGTTTCTGTTTGTTTAGAGATTAGTTTTTACCGCTTAATCACCCTCAAATTCTGTATAGTCATTTGGTTCAAACATAAATTATGTGACGGTCAGGTCGATTTAATCCTTAAAGTCTTTCATTTTCTGGACTCTATATGCTTATTCCTTTTGGGGACGTCTTGGGCAAATAATTAAAATGATATAGCAATCTGTGGTATAAAGCAACGGATCTAAAATCTGAAGAAAGGCTAAGAAGTTATTTTGTTAGATCTCTTTCCAACACTTGAACCCTTTTTGCAACATGACGAGTTTTGTTTTGATGGAAGCCAACTACCCATTGGTGGAGACATCATTAACCATTTTATTTCTGAACATTTATTTCATTAAGAAATCCCTGCTTCTGTGGAATTATCTGTAGAGCCAATTAGCATGAGTGTAGCCCTTTGCGCCAGGAGTGGCTTTCCAAGTGTCCCTCACATCTGCTGATGGTTGAGCCCACACTGTCTCAACCTCCTCCATGAGCCTCCCACGATCTCTTGTCATTGCTTGTCTTCCTTTTGGAAGGCAGTCAAGTCTGTCAATGTTCGTATTAAGTTGTCGACTTCAGCTCTTGTTCTAGACTGTGTTTCTGGCTGTTCATGAAACCAAAGATCTTGCCGATTTAATTTAATTCACTGATAGAGATTTAGTTTAATTAATGATTAAGTTGAGATCATTAGTTGCATTTTATTTGCTTAACTTTCTCTTTGGCATTCAAGTTATATTGTTGAAAAAAATGAAATGCGCATTCAGCAATACCCTCTGTGTCTTTTTCCCTTGGACCGGCTCAATACACACTTTACCCTCTTCCACAGTTAGACAGTTATTGTTTGAAACTCATCTCCAGAATGTCGCAGGACTCCCTGCCACTTGGCTTTTCCTCGCAACACCTTCATGATGGCCAACAAGGAAGCCAGGGGACCCCACAGTTCATACCTGCCTCAAATCAGCTTGCCACCGTGGAATTATCTTAGAGTTATGGCAACAGAATTTTAAATTATGACATATATTATCATGCTAAATATTTTTCTGTTGAAATCAAGTTTTCTTTTCCTTTTATTTATTTATTTATGTTTTGAGTCAGAGTCTCACTCTGTCACCCAGGCTGGAGTGCAGTGGCACACTCACGGCCACCCCAGTGTTGACCTGCTGGGCTCAGGCACTCCTTCCGCCTCAGCCTTCCAAGAAGCTGGAACTACAGGTGCACCCTACCATGCCCGGCTAATTTTTTGATATATTGTAGAGACGAGGTCTCACCAAGTTTCCCAGGCTGGTCTTGAACCCCCGGGCTCAGGCAATCTTCTCACCTTGGCCTCCCAAAGTGCTGAGATTACAGGTTTGAGCCACCGTGCCCAGCCATGTTTTCTTTATTTTTAATAAACATAGAGCAGGTTTTAAAAAGAAGTGTTGGGTTTTTATTCTTAAGTCAAGAAGAGCAGAGTAGAACATAATCTCAAATGTACTGACATGGACCCGATATGTCGTCTTGGAACCAAGACTGATCCTGTGAAAGTTCACTGCGGTGTATTTGTCACATCATCAGCATGCACGTCAAGAACACCATGTACAACATGGATTGTAAATAAACAGATGTTCTCCAAAATCAATGTGACAGCCTAGCGGGAGAAAATCCTCCATTTATCATATTTTAATTAAATTTCGTACATATCTATTATAAGCAGTGCTAATTGCGTCGTGATCTTATTTATTTTAAAACACTAAAAACCGGCTATAGTACACATGGTGCCAAATGCAGGTGGCTGTTCAAACAATGTACTGAGAGATTAGTATCCAGGACGTGCTGCATAATACAATTTCAGACACGTATTTTAGGAAAGACGATTTGCAATTGTGCACTCCTATACTTTGATTTATGATCAATGAAATTTTAGTGGATTCTAGGAATTCAAAACATTTGCTTTTAGTGTTACCCACTAGGAGTAAAAGTTATGTTTTCTCAAGATATGTTTAAAATAAAGAAAACCAAATGGTGAAATGAAATGCAAGATAGTTATTATATCCTTGTAAGATTTAGTCATAAAAAAAGAGTTTCTGTATCGTTTACCAAAAAAATTAAAAATGTAATAAAATCTGTGAAAATTGCTGCACATACATTTCTACTCATGAAGTTCTAGTGACCATTGGTGTGAGTTTTTTTAAATCATCATCAATTTTATTTTTATAAAACCTTCAGAAGCTCACTCTGAGGTCACATAATGAGATTGAACATAGTCATATCTGCATATCTGTTAGCTATAATATAGTAATATATATTCAGTAATAGATATGCGAATGTGGATATGACATGCACTAAAATGTAAACTAGGACATCAATAAAATAATTGGGACCAAAAGGCTGAAATAACGAGATAAGATGGATGTTTATGTGACTGTGAGCAGCAGCTGGGAGGGGACAACGAGGCCACAATAGGACTGATCCTCATGAAACAGACACTAATCAGATTATCAACTACCGAGGTTCACAAAACCCATTATTACTAGTCATTTACTGACCCACCCAACACTTTTCCAGAATCCCATCTTCTCACTTACCCAGGCCATCCTAATCTCATCACTTTGATTGCATTCACCTCTTTCCTGCCTTTCCTTCTGATTTACACTTGTTTGCAGTGTCATCAGTTGTTGAGTTCAGCCTGAAAGGATTCACTGCATGGGTTCCTCTAAGATACCTTCTTTCAATATTATTAGTGGCATTTATTTATGCCGATGCACATAGCATTATTTAAATTTTGTCACTGCTGTGTTGTAAACTGAAAATACCCTTTATGTATCCATCTTGCTATTTGTGGGCATTTTATTTGCCATGATTTCAAGATAATAAAATTAAACACAGCTTTTTGAATGTTTAATGTATTTATCCACTGGTGCCCATGTACAAGTATTTCTGCAGGCTGTAATCCAAGGAGCAGCATTGTTTGGTTATAGGACATATGAATGTTCAAATTGCAAAATCTTTTCTCAAGCTCTTATTTAAACTTACATTTGAACTAGCAGAGGATGAGATGTCAGCTTCTCAGTATACTTGCAAACATTTAGTATTGACTGACTCTTCATTTGTATCAAACTGGTCATTTTGAAATAATATCCTATTAGAGTTTTAATGTGCATTTTCATTACAACTCTTTACATGTTTGGAGCCATTTGGATGTCTTTTTTTATTAAATGCCTATTAATAACTTTTGCCCATTTTTTAAAAATTGCCTTTTTATTTTAGATTGACATTTCTTTGTATAATCTTAGCATTAATCTTACCCTGCAATATCTTCTCTTGGTTTGTGATTTCTTTTTTCACTCTTTTTGTGATGTCTTTTCATGAAAAGAAATTCTTAACATCATTGAAGTTAACGGTTTTTGTATAGCTTGTGACTGTAGGGTCTTGTTAAAAAAAAAAAAAAACTCACCTCAAAGTGATATTCTATAGGATCTTCTAATCTTTTAGATTTGATTAAAAATTTTAATCTATCTAGAATTGATGTTTTTATTGGTGTGAATTTAGCATTCAGTTTCTTTTTCATGTGCATAACCAACTTTTCTGCCTCTATTTGCTGGAGAATCCTGACCCTTCACTGACCTGTAGTGCCCACTTTCATATGTCTAGAGTTCACACACACCTGACTTTTTCCTGTATGTTCTGTCTTATTCCATAGGAAAGTTTCTCTGTTTCATTAACAAAGTCATTGTCTATGATGGCATGCATTTTTCTACTTGGCAGAATAAATCCTCTACCTTGTACTATTAGTGACCCTCTGTCCAAGCAGGTTTTAGAATTAGCTTGAAGGGTTTCATGGAAAACTGAGAGAGTTTTCATTGACATTGCATTGAATCTTAAATCACGTTGTTGAGATTTCATATTATCGTAATATTTATTCTGCTAACAAAAATTGTTATGTTTCTCCATTTATGTAGATATTCTTTAGTATCTTTCTATAAAGCATTGTAGTTTTTTCCATTAAGGTCATGTAAATATTTTTGAAAATATTCCTTGTTATTTATTGAGTTTCATTATTATAAATAATGGCAGTAACATTTTTTCTGGTGTTACGAGTATTTTTAAAAATATACTTCAGCAGCATTGCTAAACTATTATTATTCTATCCCAAATATTCATTCATTATATTATTATTCATAGATTACTCTGGGTTTTAAATTTTTCTCAAACTTTGCCAGTATACAAAATATGTTTAAATGCAAATATTTCTACTTCATACAAAATATTAATATTGTGTTTTTTATTCCCTTAAATGAGTGTTTCTCTAATGCATCTGATCCAATCTCACTATTTTATGGAAAAAAAACCTTTGTTATGCTTGAAGGAACTTTATATATAATGTAGCCAAACTGCATACATTATTTTAAAATTTATTTTAATGACAATTATAATATAAAGAAGAAATAAAAAGGAAAACGATCTGCATAATAAATATATTTACTTTAACATACAGATTATCAAGCAAAATACATTAAAAGATACAATTAAGCAATCAGATACGTGTCCTCAATGGCATACATGTGACAGCTTCAAGCACAAACAGATACAGTGTTTTATACTGATGATTTCAACAGAAAGAACTGTGTGGTCCTTGGTGATCTGATTAACTGTTAAGGCCTCAGAATAAAGTACAAACAAAAGAAATCACAAACTTCTCCCCATTTACACAGTATCTGCAATTCAGTTACATTTAAACAATGCAAAGCCTTGTTGTGTTCGTAAGTTTAGGGAAGTTGGCTGCAGGCAGTGCTGCCTAAAGACACCATTTTGCCATGTCAGTGGCGGGTGGGACATTCTCAAGCCAGGTATGACACACATTCCTGGGCATCTGCCTCCTTGGCCCTCTTCCACTAAATTCTTAGACTGTATCCCTATTATTATTTAGCAACCAAGACGTGCCCCTCCCCATTCTCAAGACGCACCCCCTCCTGAGAGGTACTTCCCATCATCCACTGTCATTTACACATAATTCTACATCCTTTGGGTGTTGAGCGATGCATCGCAACTCAGTGAGGTTAGGGAACAACCTTTTAACTGAGACAGTTTGTTCACAAGGAAAACACCGAGCATCCCAGCCAACTGGGGTTACACATCTTTTAGCTGGCATTCCAAATGGATTCTCAGGACATCTCTGAAGTTTCTGTATCACAAATGTCAAGGCTAATGCCACAGTTCCTTTGACATTCCACGAGGCCCAAATTAAGGCTCATAATTTTCTTCCTCTAGTCACAGAACTATCTGTATCCCACTCTGGTGGTCGCTTGGGTGGATTTTGCCTTTAGAAAAATGTAAATGTATAGGGAAATGGAAATGTTGGCTTCTAAAGGCTTTCAAATTTGATAATTTGGTAAAAGTATGTTTTTCATCTGGTGATAAGAACCTCTGAACTTCATAGAATCCTTTCTTCAAATTCTTAGGACAAGATTATGATTCAAGGTAATTAAGTGAGTTTTAGATATCTCAACAGGCCATCAGGAGTCACTGACAATGAAGAGCACCCTACATATGTTCCCTCAGGAACAGTGAGTCTGTAACACGTCCTGGAAAGCAAAAGCCTTCGGGAAAACATTCTACACACAATGAGGTCTCCCCAGAACCTCGCATCAGCCAGTGTCACCCATAGCTCTGCCGTTGAGGTGTCAAAGGTTGGTACATCAGCCTGGGCCAAGGGGCTGGTCCTTTATCTTCCCAGACAGGCATGGGTGGCAGCTCCCACCGAGGCAGCTTCTGTCCCGACAAGTGACATTTTCCAGAAACACAGAGCCGGGACCTCCATACACCGTGGATGCACCTGGGGCCAAGGGTGCAGCAGGCATTAGCAGGACCCACCCCCAAAAGGCATTCCAGAAGTCCTCAAACTGGACCAGGTTAATTTCTTAGCACTCTTGTATCTATATGCAGAAACATAAAACAAAACATGACAGTTACATACTTGTCAAAGTCCACAAGGTACTAGAAACCAGATACTCAAGGAAAGCCTGAGAAATTTTCACCAGAAATCGTCATAAAAAAAAATTCTGAAAGATGGGGTACTACTTTTTTTATTTTTTATCTCCTCAATAAGTACAGCAAAAGATTATATTTGAGTTTCCTTACATCTCTACTCTAGGTTTATGGCATTCCACACAAATGCAATTAGGGTAAGAAAATCTATGAGAGACCAAAAGAATGGTGCATGAATGATTTAGTAGTTTGACTTGGTCCAAGGACACCATGTAGAATATAAAGCTAAGATGGACTGCTTACAGATCAGGCAGTCCTCTGTGAATGCTGTGTACAAATCTATTTGCATCTGAGCAAAATTAAAACCAAGAATTGGGGAGCTATGAGATGATATTCTTCTCCGGGAACGAGGATTGCAGGCATCCCATGATACTGACCAAAAGTGTCATCATGAATAACTGAAAACTAACTCCATTGGGCTTTGTTCCTTCTTGAAGATGATCTTGGAAGCCAGGCTCTCTTGTCGCTGTGATCAGCACAGCATACGTGGTTAAATCAAATTCTGATACACTCATAGCAGACTCATTTAAGAGAACCATTGCTGTGTTGAATACCAAGTCATTTTATGTTGTGGTTATAAGTTCAATCAATTTTGAAGTAATCTCTGGAGCACAGATCCCTGCCTTTAGAGTGTCCTACCTATTGCAACTTCTAAATCATTTGCGTTTTCCTCTTAACCTTCCCTTACAGTCTAGCAGTCTGCACACCCTGGGAAATGAGGTTCATTTTTTTTCTTTTGACACACTGTACATGCAGGTGTTTCCAGAGTCATTTCATTACAGCTAGGATGACCAATGGCCTTTTCTGAGAATAGAAATTCAAGCTGTGGTTATTTGAAGGACTAAGGAGAGTAGTGATGAATTTTTCACATGCTCGTGTTCTATTTTCTTGCTGTGAAAATGCATAAAACAGATCTATTCCATCTCCATAGTCCATCCCACAGAACAGAATCACCAGAGGATGTTGCAAAAATAATACTAAGCTGTTTAAAACTGATTGGCCATGATTGCGAGAAATGTTTTAGGACCACTATAGAGAAATACATCGATGTTTTGAAATAATATAGACACAGGCAGGCAGGTCTATTAGATCAGAGTGAAGCTCAGAAGGTGACCTGGTATTCGGCACCCAAGAAACTGCAACTCCCTGGTCCATTCATTAGGGTTCTGTTTGTAGTTCAAATTGTCAGGACTCATTGAATGCCATTGTACTACATTAAGTATTTTTGCACAACTTTCATTCTTGA
This sequence comes from Cephalopachus bancanus, assembly GCA_027257055.1. NCBI lineage: Eukaryota > Metazoa > Chordata > Mammalia > Primates > Tarsiidae > Cephalopachus > Cephalopachus bancanus. The sequence goes on from JAPVLO010000026.1 coordinate 5,245,303, forward strand.
AAAATGGTGGTGGTTGTCTGTTCCTAATAAATGTAGCATACTGTCACAGGTTCCATACTCTTCTGAAATTCAGTCTTAGCATCTCTTATTGAGAAACAATAACAACCATAATTGAAGAAACTTCCACTTAGCATCTCCGTTTTATGGTTGGCAAGAAAGATAGAAGCATGACTTTAGTTCATAAATGCGATATGAATTGCCCTCTGTAAAGCTTTAATTGGATGTGAATGTCTTTTGTTTGAGATTTCAAAGTATAAATCGGATCGTTCGCCTCCTGAAATTGTTTGCTGGCGTGCCTATGAAAATCAGACGGAGCTCAAATTCCGTTTGATGGCGTTTGCAGCCTCCACGTGACACCTTAGTTTTCACCACCCCTTCACCCTCCTAAGGGTGTTTTGTTTCTCTCCCACGCAAGATCAGTTCATGTTCCCCGAACAGTGCCTGCATTCTCTTATCTCCTTGCCTTTGCTCTATTCTATCTAATTTAACAATCCAAACACGTTTGCTCCTACTTTGTACTGGATTTGAAAGCTGGAAAATCCCAGCCACTGCCTCTGTCACCAGAATTAAGAAGTGTGCTTGGGTACAGACATGTCGACCAGGGGAGCCAGGAGGCCCAGGATGGTCCTACTTCCCCAGGGACAGCTCATGAAGGCTGACAGATCAGCCATCAAAGCAAGGGTTACCTGGCATTTGCCATCTTACTCAGGCTGGCTTTGACATCTGAGACAAAATCCACGGCGTGAATTATGAGCCAGCAGGTTAGTCCAGGCGGAGGGTGAAGCCCAGGCAAGATGGTGATGTCTTTGGTCAAGGGCCAAGAGTGCGGTGTGGCTGGGGAGGTGTGGAGGGGGGTGGGAAAGCGGGGGTGAGGTAAGCTGAGTACAGCTGAAGAGAAACCTTTCCAGGTCTACTGCGGCCTCTTTGAAAGATGATTCGCACAGCAGCCTGAAGGATGGCTTCTGGGGGTGCAGAATTAGGACCATAGAGGGGTAGACACAGAGCAGTGGGCTTCTTTTCCATTTGCTCTTCGGTGGCTGGACACCTTCTGCCTCTCAGTTCAGTCTGTTGGGTTCTGGCGTCGCTCAAAGTCCGGCCCAAATGGTGCCTCGCAAGAAAGCCTTCCCAGATCCTTCCTCCATTAAAAAGTTTTCTCTCTTTCCTATTTCCTCTTTTCCTTCTTGGTGTTCTCTCTCTCTCTCTCTCTCTCTCTCTCTCTCTCTCTCTCTCTTCTCTCTGTCTCTCTATCTCTGACTCTGTGTCTCTCTCTCTTTGTCTTTCTGTCTGTCTCTCTGTGTCTCTCTCTTTCTTTCTCTCTCTCTGTCTCTCTCCCTCTCTCTTCCATTCTGGCTCTTACATTCAAATTGACATATCTCGGCTGTCTCTCCAATCAGGAATGAATATAAAAAAGAGAGTAGCCATTGGGCAAATATTTGCAGATCTGGAAATTTTCTTTACTTTATATATATATATATATATATATAATTAAAATATAAATATATGTATATATTTATAATATAATATAAATATAATAAATTACTACTAATAAAACAATATAATATAAACATAATGAAACTATTTATGATATATAATATTATATATAAAATACATAATTTAAAAAATATATATATTTCTTTAAGTCAGGGTCTCACTCTGTCACCCAGGCTGGAGTACAGTGACACAATCATGGCTCACCACAGCCTCGACCTACTGGACTCAGGCAATCCTCTCTCCTCAGCCTCCTGGGTAGTTGGGTCTACAGATGTACACCACCACACCCAGCTAACTTTTTTATTTTTGGTAGAGACGGCATAGTCTCGCTGTATTGCTCGGGCTGGTGTTGAACTCTTGGGCTCAAGCAATCCTCCTGCTTCAGCCTCCCAAAGTTCTCGGATTACAGGTGTGAGCCACCATACCCAGCTGGAAGTTGTCATTACTTTTTCAAAGAACATAGATTTACATCAAAATCTGGAAATGATGCACTGATTGATGTAAAAGAGATGAATTTGAAAATTGTGTCTGTGAAATTACTTTTAAATCCTGCTTGTGTTGTAACTATTCCATTTATGTCTGCTGTCAGTTCATCGGCTCTTTCATGTGCACTCCAGTTGGGGATGAAATTCCCTTTTATGCTGAATGATTGTTAATTTTAGAAAGCAAAGACAATAAATAAGTGTTCTCTCAACTTGGAGCACTAAGAAGAACAAAGGCATGCCAAAATAGATTTAGATACTAATGTTTTCTAGCAAATTCATTTCCATTCGTTATTTAACTCACTTCTATCTTGAGATGGGGGAAATGCAAATTCTAAATCAAAAATAGGTTCTCCACAAGGCCTGCCTCACTTTGAATAATTTTTTCCCTAAAATCGAGAGAAAAAATAGTATCAAGTTGCTTATTGGCCTAAGTAAAGTTAATTACCAAATGTAATATTCTACAGTACTAAATTTTCCTGTCCTCACTTTGTAAAGCAGAACCATATCTTTATAATAAGCATTTTAGGCATATTTTTCTGAGTGTCTTTATCTCCAATACTTGGAAGTAATTAATATTGAGGAACTATTATTTTATAAACACATCTACCCTGAGAAACAAACCTCAATGTTCTTACTCAAAAATGCCTTACAAACTCAAAATGCACTTTTTCTATCAACTATCTAAACATTGAACAAAACCTAGGTTTCTCAGATCCCTGAGACTGCAGAGACTTAATCAGCAAAGGAACCCATGCTTGAAGTAAAGGATTTCATTGCCAATCAGAATATTAGCAGAGATCCACTAGCCTCAGAAGAATTTGCCAGATCGATGAATCCATTTGAAACGTGTTTGTTTACTCAGGTAGCACACACAGGTGTCAAGAGTCTCGTGGAAGGAAAGAAAAAATAAAAATGATCTAATTGGTTTGAAATGTTTATGGCCAAATATTTTATTTTTATTTAAATAGAAATGAAGGATTCTTATCAACATAGGGTAAGTGTACACAAAGTGATAATTTTGGAGAAAAAAAATTTTGCTATTATTCTTCTCGGTGACATAGAAAAAAAAAACTACTGCATTTTCATTCTTAGTTTCTATGAGGGAACTTAAGAATTCACACCCAGTAACTTGACATCTATACTTTAATGTATCCATGGTCATATGTCAGAATATTTTATTCTACAGACAAGAATATCTTAAAAGATAAATATTCCAATTTTTGTTTGCTTGGTACACTTACTTTTTCTTATCCATGTTTGATTTAAGGAACATCATATTTTAATATTGCGTGTTTGACTTTTAAAAAGTGCATTGGGGGACAAAAAACATTTTTTCTTTTCTTTTTTCTTTTTTAGATGGGATAGGGTACTTTCTTTTTTTAATTTTTCATTTTAAAATTGTGGCGTACAGTTAGGGGTTAGGTTTACAAATATGCATGTTCACCGTTGTTGATAAGGGGTGTCTCCCCATCCCCAGACAGACATTCACTACTGTTAGTCCCACCTCCCTTTCCCTCCTTACCCCCCCAATAGTTTCCCACCACTGTCAGTCCTTTTCTTATAGTGTTATGATAGATGTTCAAGGTCCACTTATGAGGGAGAACATGTGATACTCAGATCTTTGTTTCTGTGAGAGGTCATTTGTATTAGAGACTCTGTTCTATCCAGGTTGCTGCGAAATTCATGATTTTGTTCTTTTTTATGGCTGTATAGTATTCCATCATGTATAGGTACCACATTTTTTTAATCCAGTCCACTTTTGATGGACAGTATGGTTGGTTCCAGGTCCTTGCTATTGTGAACAATGCTGTAATAAACATACATGTGCAGGTATCTTTTTGATAGAGTGATTTGTGTTCTTCAGGGTATATTCCCAGTAGGGAGATTGCGGGGTCATATGGGAGGTTGATGTTTAGAGCTTTTAGGAATCACCACACTGCTTTCCACAGAGGTTGCACTAGTTTACACTCCCACCAACAGTGTAGAAGTGTTCCCTTTTCGCCACACCCTCTCCAGCAACTGTTATTTTTTGAGTTGTTGATAATGGCCATTCTGACTGGAGTTAGATGGTATCTCAGTATAGTTTTGATTTGCATCTCCTTGATGATTAGTGAGGTTGAACATTTCTTCATGTGTCTGTTGGCCACTCGGATGTCTTCTTTTGAGAAGTGTTTGTTCATATCTTTTGTCCACTTTATAATGGGGTTGTTTGTTTTTTTCTTTTCAGCACGTTTGAGTTCCTTGTAGATCTAAGATGTTAGGCCTTGTCAGACCTGGAGTTGGCAAATACATTTTCCCAGTCTGTGGGCTGTCTCCCTACTCTCTTGATGGTTTCTTTGGCTTTGCAGAAGCTTGTCAGTTTGATGAGGTCCCACTTGTCTATCTTATCTCTTATGGCTCGTGCGTTTTGGGTATTGCTCAGGAATTGGACGCCAGTTCCAATTTCCATGAGAGTGTGTCCTTCATTTTCTAAGGTTCTTATGGTCTGAGGTTTTACATTTAGTTCTCTGATCCATTTGGAGTTAATTTTTGTGTATGGGGATAGATAGGGGTCCTGTTTCAATCTTCTGCATGTGGTCAGCCAGTTTTCCCAGCACCATTTACTGAATAGATTCTCCTCTCCCCAGTGGTAGGTGGTGGAGGCTTTGTCGAAGATGAGTTGGTTGAGAAATTGAGGTTTTGCTTCTGGAATCTCAATTCTGTTCCATTGGTCTCTATGCCTGCTCCTGTACCAATACCAAGCTGTTTTGATTATTGTACCTTTATAGTAAAGTTTGAAGTCTGGTAACGTGATACCTCCTGCTTTGTTTTTTTCTTTTGCTGAGGATTGTTCTGGCTGTATAGTATTCCATCATGTATAGGTACCACATTTTTTTAATCCAGTGCACTTTTGATGGACAGTATGGTTGGTTCCAGGTCCTTGCTATTGTGAACAATGCTGTAATAAACATACATGTGCAGGTATCTTTTTGATAGAGTGATTTGTGTTCTTCAGGGTATATTGTGAAGGTATTGTCAGGGTATATTGGTCATTTGTGAAAAAACATTTTTTCATTACAGATCTTTTTAAAATAAAAAACCATAATGTTAGCATTAATATAAATTGGAGTAGACATTTTGGTTGGCAATATCAAGAATCCTAAAAGACCAAGAATCATATGACTATATATGTCTTTGACTCATAAATGATTCTTTTAAAAGTATAAAAAGAAGATAATAAAAATGCAGACATTTAAATTATTATATATTAGCATGATGGAATGCTAACAGTTCTATTAAAGCAACATGTATAAACTAATTTTTATTAATAGTAAGTGAATAAACAGTGAGGGATGGATAGATAGATGAATAGATATCCCAATTCTATCTCTGTATTATATTAGCATTTATTTCATTTTAAAGACTAGAAGGGAAAACACCAGAAGGTTGTCATTATCTTTATCAAGTTCTGAGTTTTCTCTTTTTTACTCTTCTCAGCTCTGTTTTCCAAGCGTTCTGTAAGGACATGTGTTTTTCATTGAAATACAACCTACATAGGTTAACAAATCCCAAGTGGACAACTTAATGAACTTCTGTACAACAAACACACCACTGTGTGTGTTCAAGAAATAAAAAGTGATCAGCCCCCTAGAAGTCCCTCTCTTGCCTGACCCTGGTCACTACCTCCAAACCCAGCCACTATCCAACATCTATCATGTTGACTAGTCTTGCTGTCTTGCACTCTATAGACACAGAACCACACAGTGTATATGCTTTATGTTGTGACTTCTTTTTGCTAAGTGTTATGCGACAGTCATCCATGCTGCTGTGTACAGCATTTCACTGTACGAATATATCACAACCTATACATTTCACCAATGAGCATCATTTGTGGAATTTTCAGCTTTTGGCTATTACCAATATAACATCTCTGAACACTCCTGCAAGTACATCTTGGTGAGCACACGTACACATTTCTTGGAGAGTCTGTATGGTGGGTTACGGAACACACAGGGGCTCAGCTGCATTGGTTCCTTTTTCTCAAAAAAAGGAAATGGACAGAAGGAAAGATGAGGGTGGGGAGTGGAGGGAGGGGAGGGGAGGAGAAGACCAGAACTGGCAACATACAAGGTAAGATAATTAAGTTCACGAACTCATCCTAGAAAAAGTGCTGCCTCCCTCCTTGCTGAATATCACTGCAGCCACCTTCAAAGTCCTCCCCTTAGGAAGCTATGCACTGACACCAGCACCTCTCAAAGCAATTCTGGAACTCTCTTTCTGGAATGGCCATCAGAGCTGTCATCGTATTCCCCTTGATGTCCCAAATGTCATCAACATGACTTCTTCTCAATATTTCCTTTATCTTTGAGTAAAGAAAAAAGTTATTGAGGGCCAAATCAGTGAGTAGGGATGGTTTTGGTTAAAAGTACCTGTATATCTGTAACCCAGCACTAAAGACTTCCTCACAGTCAGCGCTGTGTGAGCTGGTGCATTGCCACAATGCAAGAGCTCCTTTGGGACCATTTTTGCACACACCTTTCTCATGCCAAGATTCTCAGTTCCCAATTTTCTTGACTGTTTCTCTGTTGGTGTTTATTTGGTCTGCTATGTTTCTCACAGTCAACCGATGATTTTGATGCACAACTAGGTGAATTCTTGCAATGTTTTGGTTAGTTCTGCTCATTACTGGCTATCCTGACCTCTCTTCATAAGTGATGCTTTCTCTCCCCTCAAAAAAAATGCTTAATCCATTTGTATACGGTCATTTTCTTTGTGGCATTATCCCCATAAACTTGGACTAACTGCCCCTAATTTCACTTCCACTTTTGCCAAGCTTAGCAAGAAATTTGATGTTTTTTCATTGCTCTAACGCAAACGCCTACATTCTCACAACAGCACACAAAGCATGCAATGCCAATGAACGCCCCACAGCAAGACACTACCACATGTCAACATGAACACAGCTGTGAGACACTGATATACAAAGACATGATTATGGAAGCTTCCTGAATTGTTTGTACAGTGCTTCCAATGTAAGCACACGGTGGCAAGTTTGTGAAGTTTATTATCAGACACCATATATTGGTCAGCTTGATATTCATGTTAACTTGGACAACATTAAGTGGTCATTGACCCCTGGATTACCAGTTGTCTCAGACTTTCGTTTGTTCCTGCTTTCTTGGTAAAACTGGTCAAGCTTTTCATCTTTTATCTGTATCATTATAAGGTAAATCTACCTTCTTTTGATGATCTGTACTTCTATTATTAGTGACTAATATGAGGGAGACCAATATTATGGTTTAGAGATTAGCCATGGCGTGTAGACTAACCATGGTGATACATGTGTTCAACACACAAAATTAACTTCGTTACAGCAAGATATGATTAAGAATTCAGAATAAGAAAATTCCAAGGTTTGCCTGATCCAGAAATCAGGACATTATAAAAGAAATTAATCCAATATGCATGATTGGAGAGAAAAAATAATCACTCCAAAAATCATGGTAGGAGCTGGTGGTCAAGTTTAAATTTGAAAGCTCATTTCTATAACCTGAAATGCTGTAAGCCATCTTTTTATAAATTCCCTCCCTTTTGACAATGCTTTCTTTTGCTATAAGGAAGCTCAGCCTGAAGTTTGGGGAATGATCAAAATTAAGATGATGATCTTCATTTTTGTTGGCCCAGATATCTGCTTCAACACTTCAAACACTCTTTTAAAATATCTCACACTGTATCAAAAATAACTTTCCTCAGCCACAAAGAAATCCGAGAGCTCCGTCTCAGTCGGCAAGCCCATATGTAAGTGAGAAGGAAGTGTGGTGCTCCGTTTACATGACAACCTGCAGATCAAAGCAAAATAAATAAGCGGCATTGGGTTGACTCAGCCTTCCATTTCTCTGGGAATAAACATCTGATATAAACACTTTGAAATGGAAGACTGAAGACACTCCAGCTATCTGTGGTGAGAGAAGATGGGAAATGAAGTTCCCTGCTAAGGGGAATTAGAATGTTTAATGTAGAGGTTTAATGTTCATCAAAAGATACAAATCAAACATGGCAGGCAGGCTAAAAATGGAAGGTTTTGTCCATCACTGCAGAAATCCAAACATTGCATTGGGAAAGTAGTTTAGTCTTTTAAATGCAAACCAGCCATATGTGATTTGTTATCCTTATTTATTATTTTTTAATTTTTTTTTTTTGAGTTGGAGTCTCACTGTTGCCCAGACTGGAGTGCAGTGACCGCTCCTGGCCACCACAGCCTCGACCTGCTGGGCTCCGGCGATCCTTCCACCTCAGCCTTCCAAGTAGCTGGAACTACAGGCACACGCTACCACACCCGGCTAATTTTTTTTTTTTAATTTATTGTAGAGATGAGGTCTCGCCTGCCCAGGCGGGTCTCGAACCCGCGGGCTCAGGCAATCCACTCACCTCAGCCTCCCAAAGGTGCGGGATTGCAGGCTGAGCCACTGAGCCCGGCTTTATTTATTATTTTTTAAATGGCATCTTATTCCTATTATTAGGATGTAATTCAAATGAAACCATGTCTATAGGACTGAAAACTAAAGTTGCCTTTTTATTTTTAAGTGGAAACTTATCTTCCTTCCTTCCTTCCTTCCTTCCTATCAGGATCTTGCTCTGTCACCCAGTCTATAATCACAGCTCACCATAACCTCAACCCCTCGTGTTCAGGTGATTCTTGTGCCTCAGCCTCCCGAGTATCTGGCACTGACGGAACAAGCCACCACACCCAGCTCTTTGTTTATAGACATGGAGAGGGGATCTCACTACATTGCCCATTCTGGTGTCAAACTCCTGGGCTCAAGTAATCCTCCACCTTGGCCTCCCAAAGTGCTGGAATTACACATGTGAGCCACCAGGCCCAGCCTTATTATCCTTTCTTTACAAGGGTTCAGTATGTTTTCCTAGAATAGAGCTATTAACTTTTCTATGGGGTTTTATCTCTACAGTGGTTTAAATTCCCCATGAGTGATTCCGATTCTCATAACGGTTTCTTCATTTTCTTTGGCTTCAAATTCAATCCGCTTTTTCGAGGAAATATCAAAAGAAGCGTCTCCTCTCCTCAGAGAAGTAAGCTCAGAAGGATGGTAAAAGTTGACTTCAGGGAGAGCTCAGTTAGCTTCCCCATCCACTTTGCTCTTGGCCTGGCTAGGGGCTCTCAAAGGAAGGCGAACCTGACCCTCGGACACAAGTGTAGCAGGAAGTTTGCTAAATTGAGAGGACTCTCCAGATGATAACAGGAAGCCAGAATGGCTTCAGTGTGTCCAATACTTTATGAAGCTTGAGGTCTGCCTGTCATTCCTTCTAGAACCTCGGTGGTGCTTTTTGTGACTAGAATTCTGTGTACATACCATAATTCCTACAAAAATTCAGTCCAAAATGCTATAAAAATCACTCCTTGTTACCTAGGGAAGAGAAGAATAATCTCGAAAAGAGTGGGGATTACCACTCTGGCAGACCCAATATGAGTTGAATTTGGTCCAGACTTTCAGAGGAAAATGCTGTATGCAAAAATAAATATGACACAAAACATTTTTGGAGCCAGGCATGGTGGCTCATGCCTGTGATTCCAGCACTCTCGGTGGCCGAAGCAAGAGGAACATTTGAGGCCAAGAGTTTGAGGCCAGCATAGGCCATATCACAAGACCCCATTTCTACAAAAATTGAAAATGTAAAAATTAGCCAGGTGTAGTAGTCACACCTGTAGTCCCAGCTATTTCGGGCTGAGCCAGGGTATCACTTGAGGCCAGGAGTTTGAACCTGCCTTGAGCTATGACCATGCCACTGCTCTACAACCCGGGTCAGAGAAAGAAAGAAAGAAAGAAAAAGAGAGAGAGAGAGAGAGAGAGAGAGAGAGAGAGAGAGAGAGAAAACCTGTCTCTCAAAAAAAATTTTAAAGAAAAAAACAGTAATTAATTTTACTTTGCCTAACTTTGATTTTTGAACTTGATTAACTCTTAAAAAACAACTTTGAACTTAATATTGGGAACACAGTTTTCCAGTATTTCAGAGCCAATGATAATGCATGACTGACATAAATTATACATATGTTGGTAATATTTAATCAACCAGGATGCCATTAATGACCTCGGAGTAAAGCATTGATTTTTTTTTTTAACAGCATCATTCAGTGTGCAACCTGACATTAATCAGAACCTTCAGACAGAGAGGGGGTGAACATGTATTTTGGGGCAGCAAACATGAAGACAAGCTCTCTCACTCTCTTTCATACTCAAGCTGAGATTGGAGTCGGCAGAGATGATTAAGAAGTATGAGCTAGGTTCTCCACAATTGAATTAAACAGTTCAAAATATTACCGTGTTTTGTTCATGTTAACGCTGCAATTGTCTAACATTTTTAAATGCATCATGACTAGGACACTGGGATGTGGAACATAATTTTTAACATAGAAATATGTCTTAGTGTAACAAGATAGTTGAACCCCGTTCAGGTTGGCAACCCCTGGGAGTGATTCAATGTCTTCAGGTTTATTACCTGCATTTTGGACCAAACCGTTTCTAGGCATTTCACATGGAATGCATACACATATCTGTTGGGCACACAGGAGCAAACTGGAGCAAGCAGGGGTGTCTGTGTGCATTGTGGCGAGAAGTATAACCCGTGACATGCTCTTGGTGTGGAATCTGGCCCTTGCTGTCTTGAGGCTCTGAAACAATGCCCGTTTTGCTGAAGGACATGGTATCAGCTAGCTCAGATCTTTCCATCGGCCTCCATATCTTTCTTGACAATAAAAGCATCTCTCATTTTTAAATTTGAAAAAAAAATTTTTGAGAGATTCTTCTAATTAAGATTATTCACGGAACACATTTATAATGTCTATAAATGCATCAGATGGCAGTGAAAACCTTGTATTTCCATTTCAGTCATTAAATTGTATCATTTTACACGTTGTCATTTTATCTACTGAGAGTGTTATTCAAAAGTGGCACCTTTTATATTTGCCTTAGTCCCAAACAGTGCAGGCTAAGAAAATAAGTGATTTGGTGACTGGTTGACACAGTTGAGCTTCAGCTAATAAATCGTCAATTTGCAACTTACAGTGCTTGAACAGGCTTTGCTGAACTCATTCACAGAAGAGTCAGATACTTTGAATCCACTGACATAAAAATGTCACACCATTTTTCTTCGGTGTTTTGCTATAAGATGCCAGCATAATGTGTTCACGTCATCACGTCACTTGCTATTTTCTGTCTTTCCTTGCAATTAAATATTTAAGCTAAATAAAAGAAGAAATATGTGTGCCACTAGAGGCTTCTGTGAAGTCAGCCGCATTCTGCTGCCTAGCAAAAGATTGGTTCTTCTTTTCTATACCATGTTTTTGTCTTCTGAATCTGTCGCGTTTCCCATCTTTAATTATTTTCTTAAAAATCTGCCTTCCTGTGCTATCACAGTCTGGTTTCATTGGAGAAAACAGAAACTACTACTGTAATTTCAGAAAGAAAGGGGTAGTACACATGAAGTCCACTGCTTTAAAAACTTGCTGGAAGGATTGGAGCAGTGAAAATTAGGGGTTAGGGTTAGGGAGGTCTCTGTGATGAGGACCTCAGGAAACCGGGGCTGTCTACACAGCAGTATAGTCTGCACTATAGTCCAGGGGGAAGCTAGCACTCATTTCGGCCCACTGTTGTTTTTTGCAGAAAAATGCCCGCATCTCCTTTTGCCTTCCAAAGCCCATATCCGTGGCAGAACCTATTCACATCTAGAACCTTCATCGCAAGGGGATCTGGGGATGTAGCTCTCGCCTTTCTAACCTCTGCAAATATTAGTAGAAGCAAGTAGGAACTGAAATGGGGAGACCCTACCCAGGCGTCTTCGACAGCCCACGCCCATGGCTAGTCAACATCCACTTACAGCCTTCTCTAAATATATAAACTTCCAAATAACAACAGTAACAACTTGGTCCAGTCTAACGGACTGCAGCTCTACTGTAGACACGTCTTCATTCTCTTCCCCAAAATGGAAACTTCAAATTCCATCCGTAACTGCACGAATCTTTGGGATACATTCAGGCCTTTCTACTCCAGTGGCAACTCCAACTGGTTGTTCTGTAAAATCTTTTTTAAAATATAGAAAACAGGAAGAGGATGAAAAATGGAAATTAGTTAATATATGTAAATATGTTCAAGGCCATGAAAGGAAAAAATATGGAAATCCTTGGCATCTTCTCATTTCTGCAAGTGTGCACAAGGTTGGGATTGGTTTGTAGGGCTCTAGTCCTCCCTGTTGTCCTTCAGTGTCCGGATCTCCACCTGGTAGGCTCAATTTAAGTTAAAAATCTTTAAAGAGTCTTTACAAGCCTTTGGGACTTTCCAAAGATGTTTTTCATTCATTGGTTTATTGGTATAACTTGTCTGCATTCCTACAAATGTTTGAGATTAAATTTTTGCCAAGAGCTGAGAAGAGCATAAATTAAGTAGAATAAATTGTTATTTTGTTTAACTTAATTTCTGAAAACTTACAAGTTATAAATATTACCTATGCCTGCGTGATTAAGATATTTTGAAAAAACAATATTCTTAAGGTGCATGGTCGGCAGTACCTTAATAAGTTGATTTAATTAAATGTTATTCATCTTTATTTTGTAGAATATAAAACTACCTTAATCCCTAAGAATTTTAGAATAATCCATTGTTAAATCACATCTCAAACCAGGCTTTGGCTAATTGTGAACATAGAATGCCAATAAAAAGGCAAACAAAGGAGAGAGAAAGGTGGAAACAAAGAAAAGTCAACAAATCAGAAAACTGACATAAGCAAACAGAGGCGCATCTGACACTCAATAATAATAAACCAGATGTATCTTGTATTTAGGAAGAAAAAATAAGAACAAAGATCAGAACAATGTGATAGAGTCTGCCCCTTGCTTGTAAAATAGAATTTGCAGCTAAAAAGAACATGAAACGAATAGATGTTATTCCACAAGGAGGCTTCCTTGGTGTTCCACAGGGTAGCTAGTTCAGAGAGGTAACTGGTCCAAAAGGAACTGGCTTTAAGTTACAACAACAACACTTCTGGGGATACTGCTGACATCAGTATCGGATGCCACCCTGCACAGCTTCTGAGTCTAGTGCCAGCAGGGTGTTTTGTCCCCAGCTGCCAGGACTCTCGTGCTTTGCTCAGTTCCAGTGAACCATGTGTTTTCGTTCCTTCATCTGCGGAAGCGACCCCGCCAATAACTCCACAGCCTGGAGTAGATTTTGCATGATTCGGGCTCTTGAGAGTCTGGTTCTCTGACGCTTAGAGAAGCCTCGGTCTGAGCACAGAGCTAGGGTCAGACATCGAGCAGAACCACAGCCTTGTGGACCTTGGGTCTTGAATATTTATCTCACGTTTTCCTGGTTCATCGTCTGGCTCAGGAAGCAACATCTCAGGAATAACCATGAACTTGGGGACATAGTTTAATTCTGACATAAAGTTTAGGATGAACTGGAAACTCCCATGACATCTAGGTTTTGTGCAAAGGAGTCAGTGTATAACCCAGAAGGAGACTTGCTAATATTTTCACCTATTCCTCCATCGTGATTTGACAAGCACATGTTCCTAGTTTCATGTGTCGAATTCTTTGTCTCAATAACTTTGAGACATAAGTTAATGCAGTGAAAGTCACTCTTTATAGTTGTACATTTCTAAGAGTTTTGAAAAATATACGTAGTAATGCAACCACCATAGTGAAAAGATAGGCTGTTTCCGTCATCCCATGAGGTGCCTTTGTGTGTCTGTGTAGTCCGTCCTCCTGGCAAATTTTCATCAGATTTCCATCCCTGTAGTTTGGCCTTTGCTAAGACATCCTCTCAGTTATGTTTTACCACCTATAGCCTTTCCTTTCTGGATTGTTTTTTACTCAGCATAGTTCATGTGAGATCCAAACATGTCCCTGCATGTATCAACAGTCATTTTTTATTATTGACTAGTATTTCTTGTACGGTTGTACCACACTTTTCTCATCTACTCATCATATGATAGACAGTTGGTTTGTTACCAGTTTGGGGTGGTTACGAATAAAGCTGATATAAATATGTGCACATGGACTTTGTGTGGGCATATTTTTTTTTTGAGTTGGAGTCTCACTCTGTCACCCAGACTGGAGTGCAGCGGCACGCTCCCAGCTATCGCAGCCTCAACCTGCTGGGCTCCCGCGATCCTTCCACCTCAGCCTTCCAAGTAGCTGGCACTGTAGGCACACGCTACCACACCCAGCTAACTTTTTAAAATTTGTTGTAGAGACGAGGTCTTGCCAAGTTGCCTGGGCTGGTCTTGAACCCGCGGGCTCCGGCAATCCACTCGCCTCGGCCTCCCAAAGTGCTGGGGTTACAGGCTGAGCCACTGAGCCCAGCTGTGTTTTCTGTTCTCTTGGGTAAATACCTAGGAGTGGAATTGCAGCGTCTTTGATAACAGTAACCTCATAAAAACTGCCACATCGCTTTAGCATGCTGGCTTTAGCATTTTTCATTCTTAACCATGGTGTCCAAGAGTACATACTGCTAAATAATATGATGGTAACAATGGCAACAATGTTTCTTTCAGTAACTGAAATTATTCAATTGAGTAACTGAAATAACAGCAGTCTGAAATAATTGAGTACCTCTTTGATCCCACCCATGTTACAGCACTGTGCTAAGCATTTGGCATTTTTTTTTTTTTTGAGTCGTAGTCTCCCTCTGTCGCCCAGACTGGAGTGCAGCGGCTGCTCCCGGCCCACGCAGCCTCGACCTGCTGGGCTCCGGCGATCCTTCCGCCTCAGCCTTCCTAGTAGCCGGAATTACAGGCATGTGCTACCACGCCCAGCTAATTTTTTGATTTATTGTAGAGATGAGGTCTCGCTGCCCAGGCGGGTCTCGAACCCGCGGGCTCAGGCAATCCACTCCCCTCAGCCTCCCAAAGGCGCGGGATTGCAGGCTGAGCCACCGAGCCCAGCTTAAAAATTGCATTCTTAAGGAGAGTGTTGAAAGGCATCTTGAGCAGAACATAAACTGAAAATGCCAGCCTCCAAGTGTTTGAAGAAGTGTCATTAGGATGTGTGCACAACAGCTACTCTTCTGTGCAAGCTGGCCTGTTTTTTCTACATTTACACAATCCCTATTCAAATCATGCATCTCCTCTGCAAACCCAGGTTTAGATTGAATGTTAAAGACCCAAATTTATCGTCCGAAAGCAAAATGACTTCAATCTTGAAGACCAAGGACAGAGGTTGAAAGAGCTGGTCTCCGATACACAAAATTCTATTTACTTCGAGGCAGAAATAAAATGTGGCACTTTTGTTATATAAAGCCAGGATAAAAATTTAATGGAATAATTTAGCTAGTCTTTATCATTTTATTTGCAGGTTATATAAAACTGTTCATGACAATTCGCAGATAATGAATAGTTTGGCAAGTTTATGCTGCCCATAAACTTTTTCTTATTTTCATTGTTTCGAAAAATGGTTAAGACCTATTTTTGGCAGTGTACACTGAATCACTTGATTTTTTGAATTTTCCTGTCAGTCAATTAGCTGAATGCAGATAGAAAGACAATGAAGCTAGTTCTATCAGAGCTTGCTGCGGCACTGTTTGTGGAGACAGGCGTGCTGGAAATATAGAAGAAAGCAAGTAAGAGAACCAGCCATGGCAGTCATGTCGGTTTCTAAAGGACCTGCTTGTGTTTACTGTGTATATTATTTGTGCTGAGTCGTGGTATACAGAAGGCGTCTATTGTATCTTCTCTCTGCTCATACTTTCATGTGTTCATCAAGTGCTGATACAGTGGTACTCTACTCTTGTTTCCTAATAAGAATTCAGAGTGAACATGCTGTGTTCATTCTGTGTGAGCACATATGTGCTCATGTCACACATAGTACCTATAGACCCAGTCACAGCAAACATGGCAGGTACTTACCTCTTCAGCTCATTCTGGGTATGGAACACATGCACATAGGCAGGGGCTACTCAGCCCACATTTCTGTAAAAATTCCTTAACTCACTTTCAAATCCTTTTAAAAGTTTTAAAATTTGTCTGTCACCAGTTGAAGCGACCATGCGGAATGAGAACAAATATCTACAGTTACCAGAAGCACAAAACAATGAAACCAATAACATGCGCAATGGAGTGAAATCCAGGTTTTTGTTGATAATTTCCTCTTTATCCCAATGTGTGGCTAGGAAGATGGTCACGCAGTCTCTCGTTTGGTCTGAATCACTCACAATTTGGGTTTCCTTGAGAGCGCGCGCACGTGTGTGTGTGTGTGTGTGTGTGTGTGTGTGTGTGTGTGTGTGTGTGTGTGATGGTCTTTAGTTCTTCAAGAGATTCTCAGTCAATGCTTTATGTAGACTTTACATAAAACTTGATATTTGCCTTGAGTTTTTTGTGCCTATCCACTTGGTGCTAGCTAAGGAAATCTGGAATCTCTGACCAGCCACTCGTCTTCTCACTTGTATTCCTGGTGTGGTCCACATGGAATTAACTCCTCAATCTAGTAAAACCTGACCTCTCATGACATTTTCAATATGTGGTCTCTGGATTCAGACTGGAGAGGGTTGAGCATCTTGTTCTTATTGCCACATGAACTACAGTTCTTTGCAAAGCAGTTTCCTAGCCTCTTACATAGACCAGTTGAAATAAGCTGCCATTAACATGGAGGCAGCGTTGTCCATTTCCAATGAGTTTCCTTCTGGGACATCTTCCGCCTTGTGATCCAGCATGGATACACATCTTAATACATGCATAAACTGGGAGGAGCCCATGGTGGAAGTGGAAGGAAAGAGACATCTGTGTTGTCAGCAGATGTGCATTCTGCTTATGTTAGGCTGTGAGTTCACTGCAAGAGAAGACACCTACCCCAACTGAACTGCAGTGGTCAGAGAATCTTGGAAGGACACCCACACGTGACTTCCCAGAAATAGTCCTCAGAAAAGCAGACATCACAAGAAGGCTGTCCCCCAGAGTGTAAGTGTGTCAAGGTTGACCTCCGGAACCCCAGGCATGGGGGCTGGAGCACGTTTCTCTCAGGGGCTGCCCTCAAATTCTACCCTTCTGGGTCTCAGGCTTTCTCTTCTCCATCCTGTCTTCTTCCCCTAGCATGACCTTACCCCCTTCCAGCCTCTGTTCTTGTGTTCTCTGCCTTGTTCCCTCTGTATCTTTAAGTCACATTTTTAAGAGCGAAAGTCTAACTGGCCTGGCACGTCTCCACTGTGCAGACCATTGGCCAACCTAGGACTGGGTATCCCTCAGGTCAGGCTCCTGCCAGACGCCCAGAGGAATTTATGTGGGCCCCACGTGGTTCTCAAGGCAAGCTTTTTCGGCGGTGGGAGCACGTTTGGGATGTTTGCACGTCCTCATGAACAGGGAAGGGAGAATTAGAATGCACACTCCATGAGAACCGGGCTTTGTATTATGACACCTCGGGTGATGTCTCCTGTTCTAACATCAGGGCCCGGCAGGTACAAGCACTTGAGTGTTCACCGAGCACATGAATGAACAAATGACCACAGACTCCTTTTCGTTAACCTGAGGAGTTTGCAGTGACTCCAGAATGTCACGTATCCAAGAGACTACACTGGTCCGGGTCATGCTCCGAGTGCTGGCTTGTGTGTACATCTAGTGAATACATGTGTGCAGGACGAATGTGAAGGGAGTCTCCAACTAATACAGAGCAGAGAGCAGAAGGCCTCGGTCGCCTTTTTCTAGGTTGCATAAATCTTAATATAGCTTCCATAATTAAAATGCATATCGAATTTGGTTGTTTAGGGCATAAGGAAACAACTGGCATTCAGGCACCGTCTCTTGAATGACGTGCAGACATCTAACCGCCAAGATATGTTGCTTTAGAGACAACTTTAAGGGAAGCAGCTTCGGGAAAAGTCGTACTGAAGATGGGTCCTAGGTGTCACATTTTTACAAAAGCAAACCCTTCCGGTCCACACACTTAGAAGGTGCAGGTGAAACCCCAGCCAAGAAGGAAGGGCAGGTCTCTGCACAAAGCTGTATGCTAACAGGTCAGTTGGGAGAAAGATGAAGGAAGAATCGCGGACATGTCTGCACCTCACCCATGTGCTCCCTGTCCGTCTCAGGCTTCCCCACAGCTTGCTCTCCAGAGACTTCCACGTGTAGGTGCCTGTGAATCTCCACTGCATTCCCCGCGGAAACCACTCTTTATGTTTGACATCAGTAATGCTAAGTGCCAGATCACTAAGTGGCCTGCTCTCAGAGAAACTAATCAAAACAGTTTTGATGTGCTGATCTACAGCCATGAGTCATAAATCCATGTCATAACTCAGTGGAGCCCAACAAACACTCAATGAGTCAGGTGTCCGAAAGTGCGCATTTCACAGGTGGGAAAACAGAGCTCTGCTGCTCAGCCTGTCAGTAGACACCTGGGGATCTGTTTACTCACAAGTGGTGTCACCAGGATCTGAGTGTAGGTCATAGAGCACCAGAAAGCTGTCCCTTGAGATTCCACACCTCATGAAAGGGCGGTCGCAATCTAACATGTCACCACTTCCTTCGAATATGAACACCTTAAGGTGAAAGTGAAGATTGGCAACACATGGCCCCAAATTCCCTTGGGAGTAAAACATAAGATATTTTGACAGCTCCTTAGACCTTTTATTTCTGAGGAGAGTCAGTAGCTTCCTATTTACTACAGGTGAGGTTGATTCATCCATTTTAGTCCCATTTATTTTCAGACTACCTCTTGGTCTATAAATAGTGAAACCAGAAGGCTGATTTTTTTTTTTTTTGTAAATGTAATCTACTTTAATGCTGTTGAGGGTTCTTTGCATGGTAGATTAATTCTATTTGATTTTGAGCATCTCTCCATCTTAAGCCATGTTTGTCTCTGGATATCGTAGACATTTGAGCAGAGAGAGCAATTCTCCTAGCGCTGCCAGGGATCTCCTTCCATCCAAGTGATAGAAGGAAGCTCAGTGAAGTTGCTTGAGAGCTGAGATGCTCTCCGTGAATGGAGCTCGCTCAAGCAGTGCAATTGAAGAAGAAGATGGCGGCATTCCACACGCGTGGGAGGTCTGCACCAGCCACACTCAAATGAACAAGCAGAAGAGCTCGCAACGCTACTTCTACATGGCATCACCACATATTTACGTCTGCTCTGCTTAAGAGCGACACAAATGAATCCTAACAGTTGGGGACTTAGGTATGACATCTGTTAAAACTCAAGCAAATTGCAGTTCCCACACACGAAGGCATTTGGAGTTAAAGAAAGCCCTTGTTTCCACCAGACCGTTCTCATTTCCCGTGCGTGGGGGACAGCTCCGTTTCCTTTGGGCCATTCCATGTCCTTTCCACACAGTGATCAGGGGACCCTCCTGAAGAGGGGTAAACCAACTCCGCTAGGATCTTAGCGAGGGCGTTTAGCCCAGGTTTGGGATGTGCGTGTTTGTCCAGCTCCCTTTGCCCTGCTCCAGAGTGTGCCACGAACGCACGCAGAGAACGCGCGTGGAGGGGTGGTCCGAAATCCGGGGTGAGGCTGGGACTGTCATGAGAGCAGACGCCAGGTGGGGGGAAGGGCCAGGCACATAAAGTCACATGAAAGTGCTTAACGTAGTTGTGGGAGGTGGATCCAAATAGTCGTGACATATTCACACACTCATTGGCCACAACCGCTGGCACGTGACCATCCCTGAATAAGCCAGAGCTGCGGGGTGGATGCAGAAAAGGACAGTGGTGAAGAACCTGGACTCGGGATGGCAGCACTCCCGTTTTGGAGACCAGGCCCAGAGCTGTGTAACTTTGTGTCACGCGGTTAGTGTCTTTGAGTCTCACTTCTTCTTCTGTAAAAGACAGACGATCAACATGGCAGCAACAGCAGCGATGACAGCATGCCGTTAGTGCTTGTGCGCCTGCTTTCCCCCACCCCCACCCCCATCCCAGTCATGTTTTCAGGTGTTTATCTGCATCCATGCATTTGATGTTCTCGACCACCCTACGAGTCAGGTAGCAGCGTGACCCTCGTTTGCAGAGCAGGAGACAGAGGCCCAAAGAGACTCAGTAAAGGCAGGGCTGAGCCAGGGTGGGTTTAAGCTGCATGGTCCCATCGCTGGGCACAAATTCTGCCGTCGGTGGGGCAGAAGGGCCGACGGCCTTGCTGGATGTGGCACCCGCAGTGCCTGGGGTCCCCTCCATGTGGGCTCTCGGCCTCCAGGAGGACAGAGGGGCCTCCTTCCGAGGCAGCCTCCGCGCAGAGTTCCAAGACAGCGAAAGCAGTGGCTGGAAGGTCTCTTGGAGCCCAGCTTCTAGAGTCAGACGCGTGCCTTTGCTGTGTTCTGTTGGTCAAGGCAAGTCACAAGTTTCGTCCAGACTCAAGGGGTGTGGACGGAGACTCCACGCCTCCATGGGAGAAGCACTGAAGCCACAGGGAAGTGAGCATTTGGGGCAATGGGGACTGTTGTCGTTGGCGAACACTGCAGCCAGCCTTCCAGGGGCACGCACCGTCCTGGTTATGGCCACGTCCATGGTCCTATAGCAATAGTCCTGCTGTTACGTCCTCCAGTAACGGTCAATAAAGTTGACGAAATTCAGGTCTGACCAAGCCACCGCTGGGAGTGAAACACGCCGTTTGCTGCGGCCAGCTAGGTGTTTATTGGCGAGCAGTGTCTTCGGGGAGGTTGTACCAACATGGCTGAAGAATCTCCAGTTTACTCTCGTTTAACCAGAAAATTAGATTGAATGAGGCGGTCTCTTTTTTCACAAATGTGGATTATTCAATATTCCTCTGTATATAAACTTTTAAAATTCTCCCTCCAATGATAAAATTAGGTCTTTGACTTTTACTGTTCTAAAAATGCAGATGCTCATGAATTCTGAAACGCCTGTTCAGGTAGGAAAGCAGTGATACTTACAGGATGGATGAAATCAGATCCTATGTCATACAAAGTAGCACACTGTTTTTTGTATCACAAGTGCTTGTATTTAAGTTCTAGAAGAAGAGCTCATTTTCTGCCCATGTCATTATGTTTTTCAGTGGCTTATTAGAAGAGCCATAGTACATTTCATGGATAAGAATTAAATAGCTAGAAACACTGTATACTCTGTGTGTCATACACACACACACACACACACACACACACACACACACACACACACACACATATTATGGAATAATCTTACAGCCAGATTCCAAAAGCTAGTCTTCAAAGAGTTGATTTTCCCGAAAACTATTCTAGTTAACAAAAATCCTCTTCTGTAACATTCTGGCGCAAATGCCAGGTGTCCCTCGCTGGTGGCTTGGCTGTAGCTGGGGACATTTGTGCCTATCCAAGGACGGCCGTGTCATCTCAGATGCGTCTCAAGAAAGTGGCGGCATGAGCAACAGTTCCATCGCCAGTGGGCCCAGACCCTTTTGAAGCATCTGTTTGCGGTAAATTCGACTTTAAATTTGCAATAAGGCTTTTTCCAATCAACTAAAATTCCTCATGCAAGAAGTTTAGGCAGGGCCCTGGGAGTGGCTTTACCAGCCGCAAGCCACATGGTCACCAGCCTTCATTTCTTAGTCAGAACGGTGGTTTTCCTCTTACATGGACACAACCCAAGACTCTGCTTAAAACCAGACTCATCGCCCGCTGGAGGGTGGGACGTGTGAGGCCTGCAGGAGAGACACCTGTGACGCCAGTTGGGACGACCCCAGTGTGAGGTGTTGGCTAAACACATGGTAACGAGGTCTTCCTGTCTGTGGAGTTCAGCCCTGAGACGCCACCACCGGCCGACGCTGAGGCTTTCCTCCAGCTTATCCCACCGGCCAGCCCCCGCCTCCGCCTAACTCCGAACTTGTCTTGCTCCTCCATCCACGTCCCGCGGCGGTGACACGCTCACCTTCCCCCCAGTTTGTCCTGCGCGTGATGTTGCCAGTCACGCATGGCTGGGGACACAGCCTTCACACGCATCCCTGGGGGCCTCCGGCCTCGCCTCTCTCTCCTGGACTGAAGATTCCAGCACGAGTCCACCTTCGTCTTGACCGGCAACTCCTTTGAGTCTCGCTTGGGTCAAAACTTCTCACACTCACCTCTTTGATGCCGAATCCACTTCCCAATCCTGTCGAACATTAAATATGTACTTCATTCTTTACACCCTGATTTACTTGCACTTTATTTCTTTTTCTACATTTTCTTGCTGTCTGGTCAGCTAGATCGCGAACTTATGGGCCTGGTTGTGTCTAACACCGGTTAACACCCAACAGTTTCCATCCATCCATCTACGCATGTATCTCTCTCTCTCTCTCTCTCTCTCTCTCTCTCTCTCTCTCTCTCTCTCTCTCTCTCGCTCTCTAGTACAGTTACTAAAAGGATTTCATGCCTGTTTTACGCCTAGGTGCCCAATTTAAGACATGGCGTTAATGTTATTTGCATAAAACAGTTTGCTTTACCTTTGCAATTGTATTCATCCAATTAAAACAGGGATTGAAGTTTTATTTAAGTAGCTGTTCTAGTTGATGGAGGAAAGAGGGGAGGGGATTGTGGCTGAAGGTTCTCTTCGTTGACCACGGCGTTGGGTACTCACTGAAATCATTCTTGCAAAGTTATGGTCAGCCCACGCCTGTCTTTCTATATCCGGCCTGCTGGCTCTGATTCAGGTGATAGAAAAGGGATTGCAGTTGAGATTTAAGTTCTGGCCTCTCGCTAATGTGCTGTGACGCTATCGATCCGTTGTCAGGTGATACCAAACACACAATGGATGGGAGGCTTTGAACTACGGACCCTCTACTTCGTAAGCCAGAAGCAGAAAGGCTCACTGCCCCCTGGGAAGCAGATGGCAGAGGGGCATGTAGGTCTTCCTGCTGGAAGTGAGGAAGGCAAGGACACAGGCGCCCCTCCCCAATGTTTGTTCCACCATGTTGCTGTTTGTTCTAGGCAAATCGCATATCAATGAATCGCTTGTGTATTTACTGAGGGTCTCCAAAGTGTCAGATGTTGTGTGAGGGACCTCTTAAGAGGCAGATGTCCCTTAAAAAGGGGGTATTTTCCATGAGCATGGTGGCATTTTTGCAATAATCTGGTTATAATAGACATTCTGAAACCAGAGCAGTAACTTACATCAGCATAACCAGCTGGTGGGGTGGAAAATCAGGAACTATTAGGACGATGGGAATGGGGGACTAGAGGCCTTACTGGACAACTTTGCTAATCACACAAAACAAACCCATAGCATCGATGAGAATGCGGTTCTGCCGGCCGGCGTTCCCCACGTGACTGTGGTTTTACTTGCCCCCCCCCGTGCAACAGAGATCCGAGGTTTGTTGGTTGGTTGGCTTAACGGAGAAAGTATGATGGATCAGCCTAACCCCTCAAAGCTGATCTGAGAACGGACGAAGGTCATGCTGGTGGGAGCCATTGCCAAGTTCCGCAGGTATAAACATGCCTGGTTAGCATCTGCGGTTGTGCTCAGGACATTTTACTCCAGGCCCGTGCACTACCCTACAAGGGGGTGTGGAGACTCCCACATGTGCATGGTGACCAAGAAGGGACCCCGAGAATCCCACACAGGTGAGCAACCCTGCCTGTGAAGGGCTGCTTTCCAAGCAAAGTAGCACCGAGTCCTAACGACTGGACCTCTTTCATGACTGCGCGTCTGTCCCCCTCTGGTCAGAACTCTAAGCCATGCGTCATCTCTGACCTGGACTGCTGCGGTCGCCCTGAACTAGCTTACTGGCTCATAATGACTCTCACCTCTCTAGATACACGTACTGTGTTGTAGTTCTTGCAGCTTTTCTTAATTCAGATCTTCTTGATATGAGAATTAAGACTTTTTATTGTGTAGACAGGCTGATTCTCACTAGCTCTGAGGTCTTGATTTTTATTATTGGCGTGTGTTTTCCTGTCACACACACAGCTTAGAGCGTTGCTTTCCTATGTGGTTTGAAGTGACAGTGATATTCTGGAAAGCCACCAACAAAGACAGAAACATCCACCCCTTTTCCACCTCCCTGATCCCTAAATCTGCTGAGAGAGCTCCCCCACCCTGGCATCCATCCCGGAAACCCAGCTACAATGTTGGAAACCCTTTTTCCTCACTTTCTGCATGCAATTCCTCAACTCACTTGTGTTGATTCTGCCTTCAGAATATGTTTCTAGGCCAGATGCAGTGGTTCACACCTGTAATCCCAGCACCTTCGGAGGTCAAGGTGGGAGGATGGCTTGAGTCTGGGAGTTGGAGACCAATCTGGACAACATAGTGAGACCTCGTCTCTACAAAACAAAAATCCAAAAACCCAGCAGGAGTGGAGCATGCCTGTAGTCCCAGCTACTCAGGAGGCTGAGGTAGGGGAAAAGGCCAAGCCCAGGAGGTGGAGGCTGTGGGGAGCTGGGATTGTGCCTCTGCGCTCCAGCATGGGTGACAGAGGGAGACCCCAACTCAATCTACTCATTTTTCCTTATCTTTATTTCTGTCACTGCCAGGATGTGTGTTTGGCTTAAATAACAAGATGGCCTCCTAACCAACCTCGCAGCCACCCTCTGACACTGTCCAACTTATTCTCCACTGAAAGGAGAGTCACCTTGTAATGCAGACATCTGTCTCTTCTTAAAACCTCAGAAGAAAGTTCAAAGTCCTTCACATAGCTCCCAGAACCCACAGACGGTCCTGCCTGTGATTCTGGCCGTCCTTTCATCCCGACACCTGACAAGCGCCTTCCTGCTGGGGAGTCTTACGGAAGCGCTCGGTCCCCCGCCCGTCCTGCGTGCCGGCCTCTGCCCCCCACACGGGCTCCCCTCTCCGTCCTGTCCCTGCTCGTGCGCCTGCCTCCCCGGCCCCTCAGGTCCCCCGTCCTGGTCTCTCCTTGCGATCGCCCCTTTTGCTTCCTTGCAGATGCCATACAAAAGTGTGTGCTCAGCTGTGGGGCCTTATCTTACGATGTCTGCGTCTGCTGGTTGGGATGTCAGCCCCATGGAGGCAGGGGCCACATAGCTTGGTTCTCGCAATTCCTTAGCAACTGCTCTTGCGCCTGACACGTGCTGGGTGCACAGAAAATGTTTGTTGAGTGAATGAATGACAGAGACTTTTGACTGCTCCTGATGGCTTCCGTGAACTAGGA
This sequence comes from Cephalopachus bancanus, assembly GCA_027257055.1. NCBI lineage: Eukaryota > Metazoa > Chordata > Mammalia > Primates > Tarsiidae > Cephalopachus > Cephalopachus bancanus. Next base: position 5,270,314 of record JAPVLO010000026.1, read on the forward strand.
TGCATTTGTGGTGACACGATGAGGGGAGATGGCTCAGCTCTGGGACCTCGGACCAGGGTGCGTTGCACAGCCCGCTGGATCAGGTGCTTGGAGCCACCAGGACCAGCAAATGCAGAGACACTGCCTGCCTGCTTGGTGTTTTAGGTGGAAGTCGCTTTGGATGTGTTTAATGAGGATCTGATAGCCGAATATAGCTGGATTTGTGCCAGCTCATAATTTTAGGTCGGACGACGCCCGTCTGAGGATAATCTCCAGTGCCTTGATGCTTTAAAAATGACAGCTTTGAAAACCTGCCTTGGAATGTGCCTCCAGATCATCTTTCCATATTCATAATTGGTCTCTCAATGACCTCTCAGTGCTCATGACCTAAAAGTTAATATCGAAGATAAGCTTTGAGCCTCTGCTAGGGTGGCCTGGATTACGGGAAACTGGAGTGCTTCTATTTGATGATTAGATTGACTTACCCAAAAAGAGGCTGTGTATCTCAGATGTTTTATCTGCAACATCTTGCAATGTGAATGTCCGAGGAAAACAAAGGGCAATGGGGAAATAAATATATGCCCAGATGATGAAAGAAGTGATTGGATCCTGGCTGCTTTAAAGATTTACTTTAAAAATTTCCCAGTCCGATTAATATTCATCACAGTAAAACGCGCCACCCGTTCAACAAACTTTTGAAGATCTTCCTCCATGGTTCCTCAGCAACCATGACTGAGTTTAGGGCTAAAAAGGAAATGCCATCGAGTCGGGTCCATGGCGAGCTCATGCACCAGCTACACACCAGTGTCAAAGACACACACACTCACACACACACACACACACAAACACAACACAATGTGTTGAGCTGTCTGTGTCCAGGTGCCTCAGGCACAAGAAAAATGAGTAATTGTTCCCAGGAAAGCCTAACAAGATAAACTTCTGTTCAGATATCAGGCATGACAGGGTTAGACAAAATAGGAATGGAAGGAAGGTCTTGCCAGGAGAAGACTCTCTGTCAAAAGCCCTGACGGGCTGGAAGGCCAGGCTCTTCTGGAGAATGGAAATCTTCCTCTAGGACGAGGTTGTGGCTCACAGAAGAAATGAAGAAACCAGAAAGCCTTCCTGGTACCCGAGTTGTCAGATATGCTGTCCTCTGATTGCCTAGTGACCACGCCTGGATTTTCATTGCATGCATCTAGCAGAGGAAACATTATTTGTTTACCTATGTCTCTCCTGTTAAGCTTGCTTCATGGGTCTTTGCTGTTAATAAAATATCTGATACATGATATGCGTTCAAGGCATATTTCTTAAATCAACAATCCTGGAAACCATAAGTTGGAAACCGATTCAGGATGCTTCGCCTCTATATCTAGTTAAGAAGTTCGAAGTGGTATTCCTTTTGCCTTAACAAGTAGATTTCTCATAGTACTTGAAATTCCCAGCTCCTCCTTGAAATTCCCAGCTCCTCCTTGAAATTCCCACCTCCTCCTTGGAATTCGAAACATCTAGCAGTCCTGAACCATAACCCTCAAGCAACATCTGGCTGGAGTAGGCGGGCAGCTGCCCCCACTCCCAGGCGTCCCTCTGCGCCTGGCCACAATCCCTACCCGCCCCTGGTGTCTTGCACCCGGCCTGTTGGGCTCCTTTATATCACCTGCCTGGCTGCTGGCTTCCCTACTTGTTTCCACTCTGCTGCGGAACAGGGAACTCACAGTAAATAGCACATTATCAGGTATGCCCGTAGAAATATAGTTTGGCAGCTGTGTGAGCTATTTAAGTGCGGAAGTAGGTCAGGCTGCAGAATATTATTATGTGTTTAGCGGTATCTGAAAATAGCTTCATGTGCTTGTTAAAAGGAATGTATGTGTATGGTTGTTCTAGAATGCTCTTGGAAACAGAAATTTATTTTATTATTCAAAATAAATAAATTCAGTCCCAAACTGAAGGCAAGCCACAGTGCAGTTCCAAAATAATCCACACAATATTTCCATCTGCCCGAGGGAAATAGGCTTAATTGTGGAACAGCGAGTTCTGATTTGCTAAAAAACCTTCTCAGCGCGTGAGGCTGTAAAAACCATTCTCCGGGAATCAGGAGAGATGGGGTCTACCCACGTGGATTTACAAAGCCAGCGGCACTGAGGGTGCACTGCGGACGGCCGGCCTCCGAGGGCGCAGGGAGCCTGGCCTTTTCCTGCTGCGTGTGTTCGGGGTATTTTTGGCAGACGGTCTCGTGCAGTCTTCTCTGAATCCAGAAATCCCACAGCACAGGCTAAGTAAGAAAGATGACTGCTCACCGCCCCTCTTTCCAGAGGTATTTTTATCATGTCTCAGCAGCAGATTGTTATGCATCTGATCCCTTCCCCGAGATGTTAGATAGAGCTTTCTGAGCAGGGAGGTTTTTTCCTCCCCCCTCCCTCTCCTTAACAACCACCTCTGTTTGAAGTGAGGTGAGGTGTGTTTGCAGTGCCAAGATGAAATGCTCGGCTTCGTCAAGTGCTGCCATCCGCGCGGCGGAACGGGTAGGTGGGAAGGTGCTGGCATCTCCGCAGCCTCCTCGGATCAGGCCGTGGAGACGGCTGGCGGCCGCCGGGCGGGCGTGAGGGGCGGCAGAGGCAGGCTGGGACTGCGAGCCGCGGGAACCGAGAGGCCCGGCACCCTCCGAAGGGTCAGGGGGTGCCCGCGTGGCTCGCCGCGGAGGGCTGAGCACACACCTGCCGCCTGCCACGCGCAGGGCAGCGGCGCCTCTGCCTTCTGCAGGGAGGAGGCCAGCCCGGGCTCCCGCCGCCCGCTCCGGGGAGAGGCGTCAGGCTCGCGCGTGACAGGACGGCCCCGGCGCCCGCGTGGACCTGGCATGGCCGTGCTGCTGCTGCTGCTGCTGCTGCCCCTGGCAGAAGCCCCCCGGCCCGCGGGGGCGCCGGACAGGCCCAGGGCCGGGCCGCGGTGGCGCGGGGACAGGAACCGTGAGTACGGGGTGCCCTCTCGCCCCTCTGTCCGCCGCCGCCTCCGGGCGCGCGGGTGTCGCCGCGGGCGTCCCGGCGTCTCCGGGAGCTGCCGGGGAACTGGGGACGGTTGCGCGCGTGCCACGCGCGTGCGGCGTGGACAGGCCCCGCCGTCGGGGGGCCAGGCCGCTGCCAGGGGTCCGGGGCCCCTGAGAGGTGGGCCCTGCAAGAGTTGGCTGGTCTAGTTAACCCCTCGCACTCTGGGGCTTCGCGGGGCCAGGCAGGGCTGGCGTGCGGCTGACGCGTGTGGACGGTCCCAGGCCTGCCGGGTCGTGAAATTCCTCCCATCTGAGCGCTCGCTCCGAGGGGGCAAGGAAGGAGCGTCAGAGACAGCCAGCAGGACTGGGACCCCGGCTCGGGGAACGTGGGAGTTGCTGCCTTGCCAGTGGAGGCAGCCTGGTCTCTGGCTTTCTGGTGGTTAACGTCTCTGTTCACTCGCTGTGCACGCACGGCTGCCACACTCGGAGCATCAGACGTGCTTGTGCTTTTGCGAAGCACAGTGTTTGGCTCCTGGCTTCGCTTTGGGGACTGAGGATGTCCCTGGTGGAGGAGAAAGTGGAGGGGACGTCCGGCTGCCGAAACTAATAGGCGAGGACAGCCGGTGTCGTCCCTGCACGCAGAGGAGCACAGTGTGTGTGTGTGTGTGTGTGTGTGTGTGTGTGTCTAGCTTAGAAGCGGGCGTAATCCTTCTCTCTCCGCTTAGAAGTAGCACTTCAGAAGTCCTGCATCTATCTATATCTGCCTTCAAAAGAGCGGCTGCTGGTGGCCCCAGGGACCCTGTGGCGGGCAGAGGCCGCTTCTAAAAGGCGCCAGGGCTCAGAAGCACAAGCCACATCTCACGTGACTAGACCTTACTCCGGATGATCCAGAGGAGCCTGGGTCCGAACGGCTGGGCGCTGACCTCTGTCTTCACCCCACGCTGGCTGGCGCGCCCGGGGCTCCGTGGCAGCCGGGGGAGCCCTGGCCGGACGGGACTGCGGGCTGCACGCGGGAGCGCTGGCCATGCCGCTGGCCGGCCTCCCTGTCTCTCGTTCCCCAGTTGTTACTGGCCTTTCATCTTTCTCTCTTTCTTTTTCCTGCCATCTCTCTCTTCTCCTCCTGGTGATTCAGAAAAGGCATACCTGTGGGTCTGATGCTTAAGCCGCCTGGAGATAATACGTGAGTGGTCTTCTTGGCCGTTTCTTCTCTGGACATACAAGCTGCCCCTGTTCTTACCACGGCGTCTAAATCTCTTGTCCCACGAAGGATGATCAAGGAGGAATGTGGTGCCCTCCAAAGCCCAGGGTTGATAGCTTGACTCCACGCGTGGGCTTGGGTCTCCCCGCTCTAGTCTAGCGGTTCCCAACCTTTTCAGCATCAGGGACCGGTTTCACGGAAGACCGTTTTTCCACGGGTGGGGGTGGGGAGGGCTGGTTTGGCGATGGCTCGAGAGTATTACATTTATTTGTGCAGATCCGTGATGGCATTCGATTGTCATGAGGCGCACACAACCTAGACCCCTCACATTGACTTCACATTGACTGCAACCTTGACTTCCTAGGATCAGGTGATCATCTTGCCTCAGTCTCCCAAGTAGCTGGGACTATAAGCGTGCACTCACAGGCTTGGCAAGTGTTTGAGTTTTTGTACGGACGAGGCCTTGTTATGCTCCAGGCTGGTCTCAAACTCTGGGCTCAAGCAATCCTCCCACCTTGGCCTCCCAAAGTGAAGCTGACATGTGCAGCTCACAATAGGGTTCGCCCTCCTCTAAGAATCTCATGCTGATCTGACAGGAGACGGAGCTGAGGCAGTAATGCCAGCAATGGGGAGCGGGTGTAAATACAGATAAAGCTTTGCCCACTCGCCTGCCGCCCACGTCCTGCTGTGCCGCCCAGTTCCTAACAGGGTCCGGAGGTTGGGGACCCCTGCTTTCGTCCATAACATTTATTATAATTTTCTACATGTTTAGCCTTACGGTTAGTGATACTTTCATGTCCATTGTGTGAAAATACAGCTGTAGTAATCCCAGTATTGCAAGGACAGACAGAGCCACTTCCATTTAAAGATGAGGCAACTGACAGACTAGAAAGTTACATGGCTCACGGTCCCCAGCTACCAATGGAGTGACGCAGCTCTGAGGTCAGGGTTCCTAGACGTCCGATGCAGTGTTGTCACCATCACCCCAGTTCCCTGAGAGCACAGTCCTGCTGCGGGATCCCCGTACCTCAGTTCCTGTCAGCTCTCGGGCCGTACCTAAGACAGTCCCAAAATGAGTCCGTTTCAAGAAACTCAAGATGTTAGTCTTCTGGTAGGCCCTGCGAAGTCCTTCCTTCTAGTTGGATATAAGTACATGTAATTAGAGGAACAGAAGCAAGCTACAAGTAGCAAGTCTGAGACTCTCCAAACTCTTAAAAAGTTATTTTTAAGGAAATAACTGTTGGAAAACACTTGGAGGTAGAGGTGCTGTGGGGAAGATGGTGAGAATTGTGATAAACCGATTATTCTTGACACAGAAATAGAATTGTATGTGTTTAAATGCTGTACTTCCTGAGTGTGACTGAATGCTAAACAATCCCTACATTATGATAACTGTGGTGGTCTCCGCTACCAAAAAAGCAGCAGGATAGGGAGCAGTAAAAAACCTACCCGACCAGACATGGTGGCTCACACCCGTGATCCCCACACTTTGGGAGGCCAAGGTGGGAGGACTGCTTGAGCCCAGAGTTTGAGACCAGCCTGGACAGCATAACAAGGCCTCGTCCGTACAAAAACTCAAAAACTTGCCAAGCCTGTGAGTGCACGCTTATAGTCCCAGCTACTTGGGAGACTGTGGCAAGAGGATCACCTGCTCCTAGGAAGTCAAGGTTGCAGTGAGCCACGATGTGCCCCCTGCCCTCCAGCCTGAGAGACAGAGTAAGAACCTGACTGCAAAGCAAAACACCTTTACAGTCGTGGGTCTCAACCTTCTCCTTCTCAAATGAATCTGGGAACCATAGCACTGAGTCCTGGGTGCTCACTCCTTGTGGTGAAGGGTGAGGTTAAAGGAAGCTGGTGGCACTCACAAGAATTTCAACTATGAGGAGCCCTCTTGGGACACAGATCAATTGATTCCTCCACATGGGCACGGGGTGATGGAAAGCTTGTGCTCAACTTAACGGATATTCTTTGGGGGGACTTATGAAATATATTTAGAGGGACTTTCAATTTCCAAATAAATTGAAAGTTATGTCATATGCTCAGAATGGCAGTCAAGGTAAAAAAAAAATCTTAATCCGAATTTCTAATTTTCAAAGACTATCAAGTTACCGCTTTTGGTATGGATCTGAATGTCTAAGGAAGTTTATATTCTTTGCTGCTTATAGCAGAGACTTCCTAAGTCTTTCTGGGGGTTCATATTCTCTTCATGGACCTCTGAAAGCATAAAAAGATTTCAGCAATTTTTGTTGAAGACATAGCTCCACTTCATACTGAGTGGCTTGCATGCCCTTGTGACACTTCAAATATTTCTTCTTCTTATATTTTTTCAATAACCAGAACTTAATAATTTACTTTCCCATGTGTGCAACTTTTTGCATCTGCGTATCATTTTGCCTGTTTCTCGATGTTGTGAACTCAAGAGGGAGACTCTTTGTAGCATTTTCAACATAAAGTAGAATGCCTGACACATTATAGGAAGTGAAAGAGCATTTGCTTGAATAAGTGGTCACTTTAAGGAGGCTAATTAAATATGAGAACAAAAGTTAGTGTATCATTTAAGTAACTTCTTTTAGGATATGCAAAATTTATTGAATATGATGTTACTCACTGAAAAACATTGATGTATGACATCATGATGAAAGATACTCATCAAAATACGAATCATTGCAGAAAAAAAAGAGTATGTAAATCTTAAGTCTAGAAAGAAAGGTAAGTCCACACAGTAGATCCTATAAAACATTTTAAACATTAAAAACAAGGTTTAAAAGGTAGTGGCTTCGACTAATGCTTAAAATGTAACATCTAGTAGGAAAAGACAAGCTGTACAGATTATATGCATCCTGAACCAAAAATAAGAACTCATACAGACCTTCTCAGATTAAAAAGAACTGCACACCATACACTCTCAACTTTCTAATCTTGTGCATTATAGCAGTTGCCAGAATCTAACTTTATAATTATTTATGTTTTTTCTCTACCATTGGAGTATAAACCCCAAGTAAGCAAGAAATATATCTTCCTTGTTATTGCTCCCCAGATCTAGATAAATGTAGCATTTATCTTTTTCCAAAGTTTGTATAGGCAGGATTTTCTTACATAACAGCATAGGAAAATAAGGTTTCTAGTATCTTTTCAGCAAGATCAATCCCCAAAATTGTGTTTACGTATGTCACTCATATCTTTCTACCACTGAATGGCAACCTGAGTGGAAGTAACACGCACATGGTTACTTCCACTCTGTGATATTAGATTTTAAGAATTTGCTGGTAATTCCATGCTTCTACCTTCCTATCAAATTGGAAGATGAGAGGTTGTAAAGCTATATTTTAAAATTGTACATTAAAAAAATAGAGCTGGATCACCTTCTCAAAATTCCAGTCAGGAATTTCCCAGCCCCATTGTTTAAATGCTCCAAGTGTAGATTTATTCTTAAACTTGCAAACTTGGACAAATATATTTGCAGGAACAACTTTCAGTAGCTGAAACACGTGTTTGAACGGCCCTGTTCATTGATGTAATCTACTCCCACTGCCCCAAACAAGCACACACACATATGCACATCCTCACACATGTACACACACACATGCCCACAAACATGCACACCCACACACATGCACACCCAGAAACACACACACTCACGTGTGTACACACTAACATGCACATGTACACATGCACACCCATAAACACACACATGCCTGCACACACACCCACAAACACACACACACACACACCACTGACAAGCATGCACACTCACAAACACATATACACACACATGCACACAAACTTACACTCTCTCTCTCTCTCTCTCTCTCTCTCTCTCTCTCTCTGAATCTTCCCTTTAAGATCACCAAAATCTGCCAGGCTCGGTGGCTCAGCCTGTAATCCCGCGCTTTGGGAGGCTGAGGTGAGTAAATTGCCTGAACCCGTGGGGTTCGAGACCCGCCTGGGCAACTTGGTGAGACCTCATTTCTACAATAAATCAAAAAATCAGCCGGGCGTGGTAGCGTGTGCCTGTAATTCCAGCTACTTGGAAGGCTGAGGGGGAAGGATCGCCGGAGCCCAGCAGGTGGAGGCTGCGGTGGCCGGAAGCGGCCACTGCACTCCAGTCTGAGCGACAGAGTGAGACTCCAACTCAAAAAAAAAAGATCACCAAAATCTTTATGCCTCCAAGGGGGAAAAGAAATTCCTCCTTAAGTACGCCACCATATATTTTTTTGTTTTGGTGTCATATTTTTAACGTCACATCTCAGCATTTTCTAACGACTCCTCTACTGTTACCTCCAACCATCACTCTCTTCCTCTGATACTGGCCACAGGCTGTTTATTGCAGATATTTTGAAATGTTAGAATTTTTTAGGGAGGGTTCTTCAGAGATGCCATGAAATCATGTGAAATAAATATGTAAAAGCTTTTATAAAAAACTTAGCTACCGGGAGGCTGAGGTGAGTGGATTGCCTGAGCCTGGGGTTCGAGACCCGCCTGGGCAGGTGAGACCTCATCTCTACAATAAATAAAAATATTAGCCGGGCGAGGTAGCGTGCGCCTGTAGTTCCAGCTACTGGAAGGCTGAGGTGGAAGGATTGCCGGAGCCCGGCAGGTCGAAGCTGCGGTGGCCGGGAGCGGCCGCTGCACTCCAGTCTGGGTGACAGAGTGAGACTCCAACTCAACAAAACAAAAACAACAACAACAACAAAAACTTAGTTACCTTTGCTATTTCTCCAACTTTGTGTTTCATCATCACCACTTTATTAACAATATCACACTTTCTACAATTCTCCAAGACTTTGATACTACAAAACAGTTTTCTTTCCTGTCTTTTCAGGGTAGGAGTTTTGAACATCTAGGAGCCATTTAAATCGGCTTTTACATTTTCTTCTTAAAAACAGTGTTTCTTTTTTTATCCTTTGTCTTTCCCTTTCTTTTCCAGCTAATCGCATTTTATGAATTGTTGAGAAATGCCTTTTGGAAAGAAATATCCTGTCCAATGAGTTAAAAATAGCATATAGGCTTAATCCACAATGTAAAGTTTAAGAAGAAACAGCCTTCACTGTTTCTAGTGCATTTTTTATTTAGTGAGAAGATAATCTTGCAATGTTGATCAGATAATCGATAGATTTATGGTGAACTAAAATAAAAAAGGAAGGCATTTCCTCCAGGCAGAGATTCCTAGCCAAGATGTGCAAAGTCACAGCCTGCAGCCCCAGTGGGACACAGACCACGGAGCCGCACGAGAACCCGATAGGATTTGCCAGTGAGCAGCCACAGGGAGATGAGGCTGAGAAGTAAACATGCCTCCTCAGAGGTAAAAGCGCAGACCTGGGCATCGTACCACATGGCTGCCACTGCCCCTTATAAAGCAAACCTTTCTTTCCACCGTCATGCCAGTACCAGAAGGGTGGAAATCGCATGCCCGACTCTCACAAAGTTCACAGAACCAGAGGCAATCGTGTCATCACACTTCAAACACGTACAGTATGGTTGCTGGGTGCAGTGACTCACGCCTGCGGTCCCAGCACTCTGGGAGGTCAAGGCAGGAGGATCACTTGAGGCCAGGAGTTAGAGAACAGCCTGAACAGCATAGTGAGACCTTGTCTCTACAAGAAATAAAAATAAATAAAAAATTAAAAACATACAGCATGCCCTAGTGGGAATCCCAGAAAGTGCCTGACAGTCTCTTTATGGAGAACAGCATGGGGCTGCATTATCCGTGATTGTTTGTGGTGTGATATTTCTAGAAGAACCGGTAGTATCACTGATTCTTTGTCAATTATCTAGTCGAAATAAAAACATCTATAACTTCAGTGAGTCTATGAGTTCAACTCAAGGCGATGAAGAATCGCTAGGGTTTTTAAACTAGTATGTCTCGATACAAGAAAGGTCCAGAGAGACTTTTTAACAGTTACAGCAAGAAAAGAACTGAAATGAAATGATTTTGGTTACACATATCTGTTTTGTTACTCCATTTCTGTAAGACAAGACGCGTTTAAGCTGAGGCCATTGAACATTTATTCATATAATATTTATTAAATTGATATTTTAAACACACCAGTTATTTAAATGTAGTTGTTTTTTTGTATTTTTTTTTTTTTCTGAGTTGGAGTCTCACTCTGTCGCCCAAACTGGAGTGCAGTGGCCACTTCCGGCCACCGCAACCTCGACCTGCTGGGCTCCGGCGATCCTTCCGCCTCAGCCTTCCAAGTAGCTGGAATTACAGGCATGCGCTACCACGCCCGGCTGATTTTTTTTTTTTTTTTTTTTTTTTTTTATTGTAGAGATGAGGTCTCGCTGCCCAGGCGGGTCTCAAACCCGCGGGCTCAGGCAATCCACTCACCTCAGCCTCCCAAAGTAAATGTAGTTTTTGATGGCCATGGTAAGTATACATCTTACAGTCAGTGAAACTCTTACTGCAGCGACACTGGTCTTTGCACTAAAGCAACACAGACCCACCGTTCCAGGATCTATTTCCATTTGGTCAATACTTGATTGATCAGAAAACCAAGTTTAACTGGAGGGCAGAATATGAGCTGTCCTCAGTGTCTGACACCAAATCATGTTTCTACTCCCAACAGATAAAAGCGACTTTGTCTTATTCTATTTCTCCAGGTTGCTGAGTCTTGTGTCTCAGGATGGATACAAACACCAGGCGATAGACAAGAACTTGCGAGTTCCTTACATTTCTAAAACCGAGCGTTCAATTCAGAGCTGGCTATTGTGCGTTTTGCACCGCACTGGGCCTCAGATATACAATTCTGGCAGACATAGCTGTGTTCATGTGTACACCCATATATAGAAAGGGCAAGAGTTGCAGAAGACAATGTTACCCGTAACTATCCCTCAAAGGTCAATAACTTACAGTGGTAACAGAGGAAGGAAAAGTCAATTCCTTGATCAGATGCATTCCAATGTTGCCTCAAGTTCCTGTAGCTTCAAATCTGGGGACCAGGAGAAAGGGCTCAGCTGTTTCCTAGATGCTTAGGAAAACAGCTGAACTCAGCTGTCTCACATATGAATAGAAAAGCAACTTTTCAGGTAATCCATTCTGTATTGAAGGGTTGAAACTCTACAGAAGCATAGATTTCAAAATAGCTTTTAAAAAAACCAGCATCTTGGATTCACTTTGGTAAAACTGATAGAGATTAAGCATATACAGCTCTGAAGAGGTGAGTCATCTGACAGAAGGAGGCAGCATCAGTGACCTCAGCTTGGCTAACCCCACTCTCAACCCAGATGCTGCCACAAGAAGTGACCCCAGCATGATGGTTTTAACTCTTCTCTCTGTGATGATTTCAGTCACTTTTTGGTTCTAACTAATTTATTCATAAATTTGAAGGAAACTGAAAGAGTCTGTATGATGTTTCCTTATTTTATGCTGATTTTTTCGTGGTGCAGATGCCATCTGACAAACTTGGCTATGTAGTTTATTTCTGTCAGTTGACTACTATTTTCCAGTTGACTTTGATTTTTAAATTAGAGAGTTGAACTCCTAAAGACATATCCCCAAGAGTAGGCTAAAACCACACCTAAGAATACAATGTCTTTGGAAGGAGGCAAGTTCAAATTTTCCTGTTCTCTGGTTCTTCTTAGATTAAACTACCTACTATTTGCCATCTGGAATTGTTCCCGAGTTGCAGAAGTGTTAAAAATTTTTACGTGCTGGAGCTCAGTTAGTTTTGGACAATGCCGTGAAATAGAATGGTGTGCCTGAGGAAGTGTGGGGAGGAATATGTCATGGCCATAACTCAGCCAAAGTCCCTGCCCGACTGGCCACAGTTTTTGGTCTTTGAGTTGGCTCGGGACTCTCGCCATGAAGGTTCCACCCTGCATGTCAGCCTGGTGTGTGTGCTGAGTGTAAGACGGTGCCGAGTAGGTTTAGCTATGGTGTTGTCTTGTTCACCTCTCACTTTTATCATAAAGAAAAGAATCCATAAAAGGATTAGCATTAACACTGCTGGCCTTGTCACACAGCATGTTTCTCGTCGGAGAGAAACAGAGACAGAGGGCCGTGAGGGTTCATTTGTGACACCGTCTGTATACTTAAGAGGCAGATTGAGAGTGTGGGTGACAGTTTGGAGACATCTTGGCAACCCATTCACCTGAAGCATTGACTGGAGCGGTTCACCACAGAACAGCATTGTGGCCCAGCAAAGTCTGTTTCAAGGCCATGAGCTCCACCAGAAATGCCACCATTCACCACCAAGGACGTTTCTTCTGCAAATGAAGCCCTCGTGAAAATAATCATCCAAATGATTTCTCTGAGATAAGTAACTAACACAGAACTTAGAGTAAAAAGATGGTCAGAGAAGGCCCAAATTTAATTATGGTGAAAACAGTTGAGAGTATGTTTCTGAACCATTCTAGCATACCGAGGCTCTAGAAGCAGGCTCCCTGGAGACAGAAACACCCAGGTCCACCCTCAGCCACTCCACGTTTGTGTGAGAATGGCATGACCTGTCTGGGGCATTCTCTCACATGAGCGGTGAAGATTTTCCATGGTGTCCGTAAGGACTTGGCACGCAAGGGCTCAAACGCTTGCCACTCTGATTGTGGTAGTTATCCTTATTGGTGCTGTGGTTATCAGTGTTATTTCGCTTCCCTTCAGAATGCCTCTTTCTCTGTTTATTGCACTTACTTTTTCAGCTGCAGTATGCACCAACAGGAAGATAGCTGTTTCTTGCCAGCACGTGGCTTGTTGGATACAGAATCCATCTCCCAATGTACAGTGGGAAAACGAAACTGAAAGATGGCAATGAAAGTGGGTGACAGGTATCTGTCATGGTCTGTAATATCAACAGGTGCATTGGCAACTTTTAAAGACATAGGATTTGGGGAAATAGTTTTAATGGAATAAGCAATTCTCTCCAGGCTGGAGGAAAAAAAACTAATTCAAGTAAAATCTCAAGTCTGATCTTATTTATGTTTATTTTCTCTAATTCTCACATAAATCATACAATACTGTGATAAGAGCTGAGAGAGACTATTTGTATTTTGAGATTTACATTCTAAATACTTAATATGAAACACACTGAATAATGGTTACATATCAAAAAATTGCAAAAATAAAAAAGATTCAAAATGTGTTTAGCAGTATGAATCAGTAATCAGTTAACCATGTTACACGGGCACACACACTACATATGTAAAAACACCAAGGGTCATTTCCCTCTGAGAATTAACTTGCAAGAGCACTTAAAGATATTGTAAATGCCAAGATTAAATCTTGAAGAAAATTAGAGAAAGTCCAGTACTCTATCATTGCCAAGAATTCATTTTATTTTTATTGCCATATAATATATTTTCATTTTATGTGCTAAAAGGTAGTTGAGATTCTTTGGCTTTATTGGTAGGGTATCTAAATTTATCACTGTCCCTTTTTTCTGACACTCGTGGTTAAGAAGCACCTGGCCTGCACATATCAACAAATCGCGATGGTTCTGCCTATGTGTTGACAAATACACCCTGGACACATGGGAGTCTCCAGGGTCACCTGAACTCCTTCAACAACTGAATTAGTTAAAATGCTTCCCACTTAAGGGCCCTGTCTCTTCCCCACTCACCATCAAAAGCTGTGTGTGACATTGGCCATTCCCAAAGGAGTCAATTTTCCCTCTTCTGTTATTAAATATTTTTTATGAGGAAAAAGCAGACCCAGTTCACCTTTATAATGTCTCCCCTCAGAAGACTCTGAGATTTTGAGATTTTCATTCTAAATACTTAATATGAAACACACTGAATAATAGGTTACATATCAAAAAATTACAGAAATAAAAAAGATTCAAAACGTGTTTAACAATACGAATCAGTAATCACTCTGAGTGCTCCAATCAGCAAAAAGTAGGAAACTAAATACCAACTCTTATACATTCTAGCCTGGAAATTTGAGCTAACTGAAGCATCTTCATATTAAAACTCAAGTTAGCAACACATCTTAGAGACAGGTCCATAATAAATAAATAATGAATTATGTAATGACTGAATGGACAAGCACACCACCTTGAGGAAATTAGGGCTGATTTCTTTAAATCATTGATTCCTAGGAATTATTTGACTACTCCTTTGATAACTGAATTAGAAGATAATATTAATTTCCAAGTGATCAACTTTTAAGTAGAAAACATTTTGAATTTTCTATTATCTCAGATTTAAATATGGATATATACTGACTTTTTTTTAAGATTCACAGTGCACAAGTGCATATTTGGTACATGGACGTATTGCATATTGGTGGGGGTTCGACTGCAGGTGACCCATTCCCCTGGAAGTGAAACTTGTGTCTGATAGGTAACTTCTGAACCCTAAGCTTCCTCTCTGCCTCTCTTTTTTTGCTGCCCCAGTGTCTGCCATTTCCATCTTTGTGCCCATTTAACTCCCACATATAAGTGGGCAAGCACATGCAGTACTTGGTTTTCTGTTTCTGAGTTAGATCACTCTAGCCACCTTGCTGCAAAGGACATGAGTTCATTCTTTTTATGACTGCATACTATTCTATGGGATGAATGGGTAGATAGATGACAGATGTCATATTTTCTTTATCAAGTCACTTGTTGGTGGGCACTTACATTGGTTCCCTGACTTTGCTATTTTGAATAGTGCTGCAATGAACATACAAGAACAAGTATCATTTTTATAAAGAGATTTCTTTTCCTTTGGATAGATCCCGAGTAGTGGGGTTGCTGAGTTGAATGGTAGTTCTACTTTTAGTTCTCTGAGAAATCTCCATACTGTTTTCCTAGGAACTTGAACTAGTTTACAAACTCTCAGCAGTGTGTAAGTGTTCCCTTTCCCAGCATCCTTGCCAACATCTGTGTGTAGCCTTGACTTTTAATCTGTGCTCTTCTAAGAAGTGAATAAAGATTCGATAATTAGCAATTTTGGTGATGCTGTTTCCTATCCTTTTGTCAAATGTGTTTCTAAAGTTAAAATTATCCAAGATTAATAAGTCTACAAAACGTAGGTAAATCTAAGAGGATATCTTAGAGTTATTTTTACCAAATCATTGACTTATTTAATAAAACTCATTCATTTGCACATTTAGACACCAGTTGGCCAATTCATCAAAATTTAATATTCATTTTTTAAAGAACGGTGCCTTTCTATCTCCTGCCAAACCAGCCTAGTAATTTGAGGAAGTGTTTGTTTCGAACATGCATGATTTGGGATGCACATTTTTCCCAATATAAAATCCTTACTATATAAATGACACCTAGCATGCTAATGCACATGCTTCTGCATTGAGTTATCATCTTTGACAACTAACTTGTTATCAATACGTAACAAGGAAAAACACAAATTACTTGTATTATGAAAGTTTGCATTTAGGTTTGTACAGCGAAGCACTGGAAGTAGACATGCACATGTTTAATGTGACAGCAGAGAAAGTAAAATGTTTTCATCGATAGGAACCTGAAACATGAGAGTAATCTGGGAGATTCACATGCAAAATTTTGTCAATAGAACATATGCTTCCCTGATATTAGCATCTGTTAACTGTGCATCTTGCCATCTGTGTGTGTGTGTGTGTGTGTGTGTGTGTGTGTGTGCGCGCACACGTGCATGCGTGAGTGTGCGCGTGCACGCTGTGGGGGTGGTTGTACATGTGTTTTTTTATGGTTTGACTCAGGAAACTGATAAAAAACTTGGAAAAATATTTTAACACTCTGGTTTTTATGTATAGGAAATAATGCAAACAGTTTGACTTTATTTTAGCTTATTACAGTATTTTTCTAATTTAATGATTTGGCTAAGAACTCACATTTACCATATTTTCAAGTAAATTTACATTTGGTGACATAATTGGAGGACTGATCAGCACACAGCAAGCTATTCTGAATAAGTAATTAAATATAAAACCAGGGATAAGTGTCCCTCAATAAACCCAAGAGTCAGGGGTTCTGCTTTGCCAAACAAGAGTCTAGTGTGAGTGAATCAGCAATGTCTGTCTTTTTCCAAAATGTGCATGTCATTTTGAGATCATGTTTTAAAAATACCCATAAAAATCCTATCAGGGGTCTAAGAATTAAGGGCAATGTCAATGTGTTTCATCGTTATATTTGTCTACCACTTATATGTATGTCTGTAATAAAAATGTCTACAGATGGGAAAATATGAAACACTTTCCGTGTATGCTCCGTGCATTGAGTCCATGCTCTTCTGTGAACCTAAACACATCAGTGTTTTTATTATGACCAATTGTGATGTTTTTAAGGAAATTTTATGGAGTGTTAGATATGTGGTCAATTTTCAGTTTCCAAGCAGTTTAAAATGCCCTGGCCGACTTCATAAGTCAACACGTCTGTGCCAGCATGCGCCCAACTGCCTTTGATGTTGAAATGTATGTTTAATCTGGATATGTTTATTCACTGAACAAATTAGCAAACCGGAAAGAAGTGAGGGCAGAGACTGTGCCCGTGTCAGAGGGAAGGGTATTCCCCCAAAATGGCACAATCGATGCCAAGGGCTGATGCGAAGAGTGTGCCCAGTGCAGTGGGGGCATACCCCGAGGCCAGCGGGCCCAGGCCATCGGCGGTCGAGGCAACAGGCCATGTCAGGCCTCACGGGCCAGTGTAAAGGCTGGAGGTCTTAATCTGGGTGGCATGGGAATCACGTGCAGGGCTCTGAGCAGAAGCATGAGCCATCTGACAGACTGAGGACTGCTCTGCTCTAGTTTTGCACCTCACCAGCCTCTAGCTTTTGCCTCCCTGTTTCTCTCTCGCTGCTGTCTCAGAGGAGTTTGTGCACCATGGCCATGGGCCTGGGACCTGTCATGCAAAGATGTCCCCCACGTGGGCCACCAGGACTGGGCACTGTGAAACCTTGGTTCTCAGTGGGAGTGATCTAGGCCCTCAAGACAGGCATTCACTCTCTTTGGGGGAGAAAATTTAATCAATCATGTCGGGTGAAAAACTCATACTTTTGTACATATAAAGCACAGTGCTTCTGTGCTTTTAAAATTGCATTTGAGAGCCTATGATTAGGATACAAATGTCTAAGAGGCTCTTCAGGGATGGCACTGTTAATAAAAAAAAAAGTAGCAATAAGTTGAGAATCATTGCTGTTAGGGATATTTTGGAAGCCCAAGGTGTCGGGGACCAGCCCCGACGGAGGGAAGGGTTAGGACCGCAACGGAGAATCCAGATGGCGCTAGAAGAGACCACTCAGAGGCGATTTCTTCTGGGAACAGTCTGATCAGGACTGAAGCCAAATTTTATTTTGACTCCTTCCAACTTATATACCTTTTTCCATACCCTCCATCAGTGTGTCAATCACTTTGGGGGCGTACAAACTTTATGCAAATTACGTATCACGAGACTTGCAAGTTTCCAGCAAACAATTACAATTCCATGATACATGACGTGTTTCACAAAACTTACATTAAATTCACAGGTATACAATTTTTATACAGATTGTTCAAAGTGTTCTCCACAATGTTCAATAAATCATTCACATTATACTCTTTGTTCCAAACCCTGATTAATACAAAAACTTTTCTAAGTTAAATCCAAGTTTACTGACTCCTAATGTTTTCAATGATTAATAGTATCAATTTAACACTATACTATAATCTATAAGTTTACTTAAATGACTCAGTTATTCTATTAATCTATTATGGAATGTAGTGTCCTGTAATTCTATAACTATTAAAACTTATTCTTAAATTATAAAACCTTACCATGACTTAAATGAATTTCCTATGTCTAAACTTCAATTTTTGTAATGATTGACCTTTAAATACTATGCTATATCCTTAATTCTTTTACAAATCGCATAGCAACCACCATATCTAAACAATGCAACCAAAAGAAACAAAACAGCAAGCACAAGTCCACTCAAATATACTCTAAAACATAACTATAAGTGTATAAATTATATTTTATCCTAACTAACAAGTCTACTCTAGAAATCATATAGTAGCTTTCACACTCCTGAGTAAGGAAATGGATGGCCACATGGCCTCAGGCTGAGGTAAACAGAGGCAGACAGAGTTTCGGTATGAAACAAAGGCATAGTCGGTATGAAACAAAGGCATAGTCGCCAAGTTAATGGCTTTGACTGCAGACAGTTTTCGGTATTTAACAGCACAAAGGCAAGGAAATGTATACCTGTAATGGGACAATAGCAATCCTTTCTGCCTGGCCAGGAACAGGGCAATAAGACTATGATGGTAATTTAGTCTCTAATCTTAGCTCTAGGGGAAACTGCTTAAGAGTTGACTCACCAGAGAATAGAAGTTTGAAAAATATCTAAAAGAAGTAAGATTTAGAAAGGACAAGGTCATTCTGCTGTATAACCTTTCATCAGACGTATAGAGATTTTTCTTATAAGTTTTACTGCCATGTATGCACACTGGTCATCAATCACACGCCAATATTATAGGTATAACTGATATCCTATGTCAGAGGCGATCTTCCAGATGGGCCTTTACAGGCCTCAGCCATGTAGCTATAGATGTTGGCTCCCAACACCAAGGAAGTTGTAAGTACTTCAGTGCTCGGGGTGCTTCACCTGAGGAAACTCTTTCAGGTATCCATTGAGAAGGTATGCAGGCAAAAGCTTTGTCTTTCATTAACTGAGTCTAGAAGCTAATTCTCCCTTCCATGGTCATGTCTACCACACAACTGCCTTGTGAAACGGGGAAAGATTGTATTTTATTTGGCTCAGAAACCACATCACAGGCAGAAGTGAGGTGGTTTCTCACTTTTTGTACTGGACTCCGTAGTAACACACCTGTATTAGTATCAGTCTCCAGCTGCAGCTGCCAGTTCACAGTGATTCTACATATGGGTCCAAATGTCAACAGTAAATCCCCTATGTACGAACCTCCAAGTTGCAAACAGTCACAGATGTGAACTTGTGTTTGTATGTCCAATCTCGTAAGTTAGTTCATATTTCTGGCGCACATTGTCAGATGCATGCATCCTCTCCAGGTGTCTTTATTTCAAGCCTAGGATGTCCAGAAGTAAGTGTGATCGCAGCAGTGATATAGCTGATACTGCCAAGAAGCTCCAAGCAATGATGATAAAAACAAGAGTGAGAATATCGAGAGAGTGGAGAGAGGCGAAAGGATGGCAGATGTCACTCAGCCTTGTAATATGAATCATTCAACCATTGGCACAGTTCTGAAGGACGAGGTCATGGAACATGTGGGGTCTGCTGTGCAAGCAATGTCAATGATAATACCCAAGACGCGTGGGAAAGAGATGGGCAAGTTGCAGAAACTTCTCAGCATGTGAACGCAGGATCAGCGTCAAGATCAGAATCTGCTGAATGCCGATTTAAGAGAAGGCTAAAAGCCTTCAGGAAGACTTGAAGAAAAAACACGGCAAAGAGTCAGAAGGCTCATCTTTTTTTTTTTAATCCAAGTCTCACTGTTTCACCCAAGCTGGAGTACAGTGGCAAGCTCGCAGCCATTACAGCCTGGACCTCTTGGGCTTAGGCTCTCCTTCTGCCTCAGCCTTCCAAGTAGCTGGAACTACAGGCGCACATCGCCATGCCCAGCTAATTTTTTGGTTTATGGTAGAGACAAGGTTTTGCCACGTTGCCCAGGCTGGTCTTGACCCCCTGGGCTCGAGCAATCCTCTCACCTCCACCTCCCAAAGTGCTGGGCTTACAGGTGTGAGTCAGAGGACGCATCTTTTGATGCCAGACACGGCTGGTGTCATTGGTTCAAGGCTAGAGCCAACTTTTACAACGTAAAAGTGGCAAGGCAGTGAGTGCAGAGACGGTAGCTGCCCGGGAGTTTCCTGAAATGCTTTGAGAAATTATTGATGCAGGCGCGTATTTACCCAAGCAGGTTTCTAATGTGGATGAACCAGGATGGCACTGGAGGAGGATACCACAGTCACATTAGTAAGGAGGAAAGGCTGATGCCAGGTACATAGTAGTAGAGGACAGACACTCTGTTGTCTGGTGGCCATGCTTCCGGCTATATGAAGCTGAAACCCCTCTCAGTTTATCACTCAGAGAGCCCAAGAGTTCTTAAACACATAGCCAAGGGCTCTCTTCCTGTTGTGTGAATGAGTAACCCCGAAGCCTGGGTTACACACGCCATTTTCCAGGGCTGATTTTTCCACTTTATCTCGGGGGTAGAGAAATATTGCTTGGAGAAGGATGTCGCATGCAACATTATTTTGGTGCTCGACAGTGCTCCGGGCCACCCAACCCCCATTCACAGACGACTTTCTTCCCCACATCAAAGTTGTGCACCTGCCACCAAACACTATGTCACTCCTCCAGCATGTGGACCAGGGAGTTATAGTGACTTTCAAGAAATATTATTTATGTCACACTTTGCATCAGGCAGTCAAGGAGAGTGACATATCAGGAGCAACTTTGCGGCAACTTCGGAAGGATATGGCACCCACAAAGCCATAAAAACACTGACCTTGCTTGGCGTGAAGGTACGACCGTTACCTTGCATGGGGTTCGGCCGAACCTCGGTCTGCAGTCTGTTCGTGACTTTTGTGGATTTCAGGAGGTGGAGGAGGAGGCCACGAAGGTCGTCAGCAAGTCAGTGTCCCTCCGCAAGAAGCTGGAGCTCGATCTGCAAAAGGAAGGCTTCACTGACCCCCTTGCTGTGAGCCACGAGGCGCTCACCAAAGAGGACTGATGGAGGGGGTGGCCCAGAGGAAGGAGGGAGACGAGAGGGGTGAGTCGCTGAAGAACCGAAGGGACTCGCGATGCAGGACATGGCAGGTTTTCATCGGAGGAGGCACTGTTGGTTTTTGAGGCGCAGGACCCCAACGTCCAACAGTGCACAAAGGTTGCAGCAGCCATTCAGAGCACAGTCCAAGGCCCCCGTGCCATCTAGGATGAGAGAAGAAGAGGGTGCTTCCCAGACGTCACCGAATCGTTTTTTCCAAGAGGGCAGATAGAGTTGTGTCATCAGGGGCGCGAGTGACATGGCAACTGGCCCTCCACTCCTGTTGCGGACAATCCTTCAGCCCTGCCGACTCCCCCTCCTCTCCCTCCTCCGGTCAGAAACTCGTCTCGTCTGTTCATACATGCCAGTCCCGTGTGCCAGCTGTTGTCCTGGACTGTACTACTGTGTTTATCAAGGCACTGTACTGTACGACTTAAAGTGTTTTCTTTATTTCATGTTTGTTTTTCATGTATTACTTGTGTGAAAAGTCTTAGAAACCTATTGCGGTACGGTACCATATAGCCGACTGCGTTCGTTGGGTACCTAGGCTCACTTTGTTGGACTTGCAAACAAATTCGATTTACACAAACGCTGAAGGACTGAAACTCGTTTGTATGTAGGCGACTTGCTATATTTCATTATGTCTTCAAAATATAAGTGTCCATGAATTATATATTGAAATAAACATGATTTGGGTTGAATCTGTTTTTCTTTTTCTTTTTTTTTTTTTTTTGGTGTTATATAGGTATGTATATGTGAATGTACATAGGTACATTTAAACTATGAGATAGCTTATTATATGTATTTTATTTTCAGGCTACTAAAAATGTTTAAAAGAAAGTGTTACTGAGGCAGAACTGGAAGAGACAGAAACCAGGGAGACATCTCTTGACTCTTCAAATCTCAAAAATTAAATGACTGAAGACAAGCTTTTTAACATGTCTTATTCTGGGGCAACCTCTTTCGGGTCATCCCCTTCCCTCTGTGGGAGCTTTTCCGTGTTCTTAATAAATCCTTCTTTCTAAAAATAAAAAAATAAGCAAAATGTCTCATTCTAGCCCTATCTGGTAGCATTTTGGCAATGAATAATTAGTGACAATTAAAAGCTAGTATGATAGAGAAGAATAAAAAAGTTTTCTCTCTAACTAACTGCCAGGAGCTAACTAGATATAATTTTTTAAAATTAATTAACTGCTCATTCTGGACGAGGACCTGTTGTCAATACTTAATCTATTTTTAGTGTATTTAAATTTCTCAGGAAACCCGAGAGCTTTCCTCATTTCGCAGATGACTAATACAAGGTCCAGAGGTTCCATAGCACAGTCCAAAGACACACTGCTAGGAGGGGACCAGGGTGTCACTATCGAGTCCTTGGCCAGAGCTCCTCACTGTCAGCTGCCTGGCTTCTGGGTCTCCTGGTCTCTGACTGTTGTTTTTGCTTGACTATTCAAGTGAACTATATCCCAGGCGCATTGGTTGGAGAGGTCACGGTTACTTTGTGTGGGTGTTTGATTGCCTGCTTATTTGTTTGGTTGCTTGTCTTGAGTTGACAGTGAAATGACTAATTTTTATTCCTTGAATGAGTGGGATCTTCTGTCTAATAGGCTGTGTGTGAGCGCTTACTGAAGTAGTTCTTGGTGAGTCCTGTTTGTCCACCACTGGTTCTTCTCAGAGGCCTTGCAGAACTGGAGCATCCTGGGAAAGCTTTGTCCCCTTCACAATTGCCAACATGCTTACAGACTGAACCAAAGTATTGATCATTGTTGTAAAGCAGCTAAAGAAGATGCCTGGCTTCTGAGTACCCTTTGGAGTCTATTGGCAAATCATCATAGGAAACACAGCAAACATGGATACACTGTAAAGTTTCCAAATGCTTCCAGAAGTTTTCTAAACTAGAAGTACTTTTACACAACGAGTTTGAGTAGATTACTATCTCATTAGACAGATCTCTTGTCTGTTTTTCAGAGGATTTCTTTCCACTTTGGTTACCAGTGAATACTTTGAATGAAGGACAGATGACAGATAGACTGAATATAGAAGGATATTTTTTTCTCTTATATAAATTCCGGGTGAGTTTAGGTTTGATTTTTACTGAAGGAACATTCTCAGCACCTTTATCATGAATGTATGCGTGAGGTGTGTTTATGGCACATAATAATGTTAGAAGTTTCACAAGGGCAAAATTTTTAAATTTTAGAAGGCCATACTGTCAACCTACCAATCATCTGCGTAACCCACTCCATTTCAAGCCATGGAATAAAACTAAGTGGTTTTCCATGGCCAAATGTATATATATATAAAACTCTAAGGCAGAGGAAGCCTGTCGATTAGATGCACTTTTGACTCTTCCATCATTGTGCTTGGCTAACAGTTCCAGTAAAGCTAAAATGTGCCGGGCCCTGTCTCCTTTCACCTTATGCACATGACCTCACTTAATCGAAGCAGGATGACTGTCACTCCCTAACGCAATGATAACTCATTTTCCTAATAGAACATCTTACCGTCTTTTGAACTACAAGATAGCAACGTGGCTCAAATAAAGGTTTTACTCAAGCCTCTGTTTTACCAATGGAGACTGAAGTGCATACATTTTCTTACAATGTTTTTGGTAATCAAAATGTTTCTTCTGTGATGGAAAACACTGCTTAGAGTAGTATTTTTTCCGAGTACTATTTAGAATAGTATTTTAGAGTAGCATTTCACTAGTAATTTATACGTCCCCATATCACCCCATTGTAGAATATATCAAAAGAAATTAAACTTCAGGGGAATTTGTGTTTTGAAAAGGAAAAAAGAGCAATTGTTTAGGCTTTTGCTTACCATCTAAAACTTCAAATACATGTAGCATAAGTCCTGTGTCTCTTTCTTCTTACTATATCACTCCAATTTTATGAACAGTTGCTCAAAGGCCATCTCTTCTAAACACCATGCTGCTGATCCTTGTCTTTAATGTACAGCTCCTGCATTCAGATGAAATGTTTTTCTCAAGTTAATGACAAAAATACCTGAGAGCGTTTGTACAGTTGTATAGTGCTACTAAGAGGATTATGATATTATATCCATTTTAGCAGAATGGTGTCTCAAAAACAAACTTTGAGCATTCTTATAGTTTCTTAGGTCATTATTGGCTTCCTCAGTGTCCTTCTTCAGAAATACACAACTAAAATATGATAATATCACCAGCTGAAAGTTATATATAATCTTCAACTTTTGCTATGTGAATCGTGGTATTATGTATAATAATGGGAAACCAGAAGCAAATTAAATGTCCAATGACAGAGGGTTAGGTAAATAAATTCGCACATAACCCCAAAATAGAGTCCTAAAGTGATGTTTATGAAGGTTATTTTTGAAAATAATGTAGGAAATACTTATGGCACCATGCCAAAAAAAAGGACAGAAAAATTTGTATTTTGTATATTCTCTACTATAAAATTATAGAAAGATACACCTATCATAGGATACAGATAGTGAAAGGAAATGCATGTAGATGATAGCAGTGGTTGGAACTGTAAGAAATGTTTATTTCCAATAATAGCTTAGTCCTACAATAGTTTCACTTACTCTACTCCATTCAGAAAAAACTGACATTTACATTAAATTGTGTTCTTATCAGCAATATGAAAAATAAATAATGAATAGAGACATAACAAGCTATGATGCTTATATACCTTTTTATATCATTGCTTTCCTATTTCCAAAAATCACTACGCCAAAGAATATATGTATATGTATTTATATCTCTCTCTTTGTCTCTGTATTTTATTGTTTTTCACCCATCAATACATCTTACTTATATGTTTTATTTAAAAAGTGTATATAGGCCGGGCTCGGTGGCTCAGCCTGTAATCCCAGCATTTTTGGGGCTGACATGAGTGGATTGCCTGAGCCCACAGGTTCGAGACCAGCCCAGGCAACTTGGCAAGACCTCATTTCTACAATAAATAAAAAAGTTAGCCAGGCATGGTAGCATGTGCCTGTAGTTCTGGCTACTTGGAAAGCTGAGGCAGAAGGATCGCCAGAGCCCAGCAGGATACTGGGGTGGCCGAGAGTGTGCCACTGCACCCCAGCCCGAGTGGCAGAGTGATAGTCCAACTCAAAAAAAAAGTGTATATGGTGCTTTCCTACATATTATTCCATTTGATTCCTTTCATTTGACAAGTTTGATTCTTTTAAAGAGCCCTGTTGTAGCAAATAGGTATTTTTGGGGATATTTATGAGACTTACTAAAGCTTTCTTAGTTTATTTGTGCTTTCTGTCAACATTAATTGATTTTGCCACATCTTTAAGTGAATATGTGAAGATAAAATGGTGGAAGCACTTGGGTTGTACAGATATGCATCTCCGTACACACCAGCTGGTCTACTCTTTTCTGACCTGAAGACTTTTCTTACGTGCTTAGTCTTTTCCAGCTTCCTTCGTATTTTCTTTTGTGCTAGGACCTGTGCTAAAGCAGGGGTCTTCTTGCCAACCAAAGTCCCTCGCTTTGCTTCATGAAGTATTCTCAATCCCCTGGTCTCTTCTTGTTACACTAAGCAGGTCAGCTCTGCAGAGTCACTACTCACTGTCATGTCGTTTCCTTCCCCTGGCAAATCCCAGAGCCTCAGTTGTGCAGGTGCTGCAGGACTTTGTTTTTCTCCTCACTTCCGCTTCTGTCACAACGAGGGCAGCCTAGTCACAGAGTTGCTCGACCTTATTCCGACGTTTCACTGACCTTCCTGCTACAACCGAAGTCCGTCATCCATCCCATCAAAGCTGACTTGGTATTTTTCCTTCCCTTCTTACTGAATATACAGTTTGTTAACTACATTTATTGCCTGTTAAAAAGACATCGTCTGTGGAGTTAGCCTCCACTCGAGGGTAGCTTCCTGTATATCCACTGTTCCTCACTCACCAGCTCTTTCCCATTTCCGTGAAGAATGATCTAGCAGGTCACTGTGTAAGTCACGTGTCTTGTTGTGTCCACAGGGATTTTCAATCCTTTCCAAAATGTTGACTACATTCTCTCTTCTGAAAAATTCCAAGATTTGCTTTCTTAGTCCTCATCTCTATTTGATATCAAGCTAATGTTCTTAACAGCCATGGTGTGCTTAATTTTTTTGATTGTTCTCCAATTCTCCCCAAGTTTTTCTCCTGTGTCAAGTAGCTCTACGCGAATTGTTCAGCGTTTGTGTTCGATTCCACTGTGCACGTTACTCCTTGGTCCTCCCTCTTAGGTCTGTGGATTCTTGCATATTCTTTACTTGACCTCCCTCAAAACTCTTCTCTTCTCCCTTTTGGCCTTTGTTCCTTTTTTCTTGAAAACACTGCCCGGTCATCCATCATTTCCTTAGCTATGATATCTTATTTTCTCTTCCGCGTTTTCTAATCATATACAGATGCAGATTGCACAGACCTTCTGCATTGCCCAGTGGTTCACTCCAGCCCTTCTGGTTCCCCTCATCTCTCACCACTGACATATCCAATCCTCGGAAGCATTCTACTGCAGTCAGGGAATGATCTGCTATGGTTCTTGGCGCTCTTATTTGATCCTTTGACTGTCGCGTCCCCTAGAAAACCCTGCATCAATTCAAATTGCATTCTTCAATAAGATTAAGATGTGTCTCCTTTTTATCTCTTAAGAGAGAGAGCGGTAGAGAAGATATGTAGAATATACTTTTGATCTGTCTTATAATCATAACTGCTGCTGTGGATCATTTTGTATAATATTTCAGCATTACTGTAACATTTCAAGTAGCTTTAGATAATGAGATATATGAGAAGTTCTGATTGAGAAACTCTTCATAGGTCAGCATTTTGAGCTTTATTAAGAATGTATTGAATTGTTA
This sequence comes from Cephalopachus bancanus, assembly GCA_027257055.1. Taxonomy (NCBI): domain Eukaryota; kingdom Metazoa; phylum Chordata; class Mammalia; order Primates; family Tarsiidae; genus Cephalopachus; species Cephalopachus bancanus. The sequence continues at coordinate 5,296,932 of JAPVLO010000026.1, forward strand.
AGGTGACTTTTAACTATTCAAACTGTAATGATTTGGTTCTTTTGAAGACTGGACATTCTAACAAATGAAGTGGAGTTTAGTTAAGTGCAACTCTTTGCTTTGAGATAAATAAAACAATTGGTTCCATGATAAGAGTCGTAATGAAATGTTCACACTTTAGATAAAAGATTAATGCAACAACACATTGCCTTGGAATGGTACTGTGTAGGTTGGTATAATGATCTGAAAACCAAAATCTTTTGTTTTCGTGTTTATTAATTCTTTGACTTTTGTTCAAATTTGCCATGATCAGATTTATAATTGCTGTCCAGAAAGACCAGATCCTTGTTCATTTTTCTGTAGTACATCTACATATCCACAGGAAGCATCACCTGTAGGTTATATGAAAATATTTTACAAAATAACTTTAGTTTGTCAAATTGTTAATGTTACTATAACTCTGTTTTCTCAAAGCATCTGAAGGGTTTACTTTGTGCTTCGTAGCTTATAAAGGGCTGTTTTCATTTGTCATCCATTTGTTAGCATAATAACCTTGTGGGCATGTGTCATTATTATTATCTCCATTTCCAGATGAAGAAATTGAGGTGTAAAAGTTTAAATAACTGGTCTACAACCACACTCTGTATTAGCCTATGATAAATAATTGAGCTTGAACTTAAACTCATGTACTGTGACTTCTAATTTCAGGCTCTTTTCCCTAAAACTCAGTCCTGAAAACTCATGTATCCACACTGCACAGTGACTGGTACTGCACAGAACTAAGTTACAGAAGCCACAGAAGCTGTGTGTTCCAGAGACTTCAACAGAGAAATGGGTTGATTCCAAAAGTGGGGTTATCAGAGGAATAAACATCACAGAGAAATAGCTAGTTTTAAAATGGTGCCAATTAAAACTATTCTCTGATAAGAAAACTATCCTGAGAACCAGAACATTATGACAGAATATCTCTTATCTTATTCCATAATCTCCATGTTTCCATCTGCAAAGATCAGCCTACTTTCCTGGGCTCTGACAGGGAAGTAGAGTGTTTGTAGTAGATACTCACCATGAGAGCAAACACGCTTTAGTCAGGGCACTGCCTTGCCATGAGAGATATTGGTGAGATCATGCTATTCTCTAAAAGATGCAAAAATTATTAGGTCTGATGTGATATCAACTTGTGTCTACATTATGTTATCTAAATAGTTTAAAACATATGTATAAATAGAACATCAAACCCCTGAAGCTGGGAAGTGTCATGTCTACATAAGGCCAATATAATCAGTTAAAAAAATTAAGCCAGTCACCAGAATTTGCTGGACTCGAATCAATGATTCTGCTGCCTTGGCACGTTCTGTGTCTATATCTATCTCTCTATTTATCTTTATCATCTTATCCATTGTCGTTTCAAGGCAGTGACATTGCTCATCATAGAATTCCCCCATGTCTGTGCAGCTCATTACACAGTAAATGTCTTTCAAAACCAAGGCACTGTTAATAGATTATTTTCTAAAAGTACCATGAGATTTTATGCAGATAAATCCTTGTTTATTTAGATTAATTATATTACCTTTTTTTCCTTTTCCTTCAAATTCCTAATAATTTACTCTATGACCAAACTATTTTAGGTAACTTCATTTCTTTTTTCTTTTTTCTTTTTTTGAGTTGGAGTCTCACTCAGTCGCCCAGACTGGAGTGCAGTGGCCACTCCCAGCCACTGCAGCCTCGACCTGCTGTGCTCCGGCGATCCTTCCGCCTCAGCCTTCCAAGTAGCTGGAACTACAGGCGTGCGCTACCACGCCCAGCTAATTTTTTTATTTACTGTAGAGATGAGGTCTTGCCAAGTTGCCCAGGCAGGTCTCGAACTCACGGGCTCAGGCAATTCACTCACTTCGGCCTCCCAAGGCACGGGATTACAGGCTGAGCCACAGAGCCCGGCCGGTAACTTCATTTCTGTTGACTACAGTTTCTCCATCTATAAGATAAAGGATTTAGTCTACTTGTTTACTGTTTAGATCTCTTCCAGAGTAACATTTTCATTTATGATTTTATCAACTAGTAACTCCTCAGAATTGCTTAAAAATAAACATAAAACGAATTCCCAATTTGTTGTCTTTGAAATAAGTTTGCTTTTCTTCCTGAAATAAAACCAAGTAATTCAATGTTTCAATAGTTTACCAAAGTTTAAACAAGATTTCAAATTTTAAAATTATTCATGTTTAAATGGTCTTATATGACAATCTGTCCAAAAATTAGCAAATGTATATATCATAGATGAAAGGAACAGCTATGTTAGCATTACACGATAAAGAAATAATAAGCACCATTATATTCTCCAATTGTGTATACTCAGTTAAATATTTATATTAGCTTCTTTATCCTTAAAATGAAAATCCGGACTTTTATTTTAAAGCATATACAAATTGTTCTAAGTTGTGAATACAGTTACATAAATGTTCTTTGCCAGTTCCCATCTGCTATTAAGTTGAACCATGGGGAGTTTTATTCAACTGTTTTAACCTTTAAACAAAAGATAATTCCTGTGATTCAAGTTAATTCCTGTACAATGGATGTCTGGTGAGCACCCCAAAAGCCACTGTGTGAGCATGTGAATACCCTTAACATACGGAAAACAAAAAAATAGGTAAGATAGATAGACAGACAGACAGACAGATAGATAGATGCCAGCAAGATTGATAGATAAATAGCTGCCAGAAAGATAGATAGGTGGATTATACATACATACATGTATAGACACATAGATAAAGAAATCTAAAAAAGGACTAAAATATCACATTTGATTTTTGGAGTATTGGGTTAACATATACACACACATACATGCTTTGCTGACTGTGAATTGCTCGAGTTTTCATTGATCTCGCTATTTTCTGTTCATGTGTTCTCCAGTCGAGGTTGTAGAGGTTAGAGTGAAGGATGTTCTTAATACAGTCTGTAGTGCATTGCTCTCTAGAGAATATGGTGAAGAAAGTTGGACACATTTCTGATGAGGTGTCAACAGTCCCAAATATAGTTTTAAATATAAAGAAAGTAATTTGACTGTCTATAAATTCGTAAGATGTAAAATCTTTAAAGTTTCTATTAAATGTTATATTGTACAGTTTTAAGGATTTTTATTGTATTTAAATTGGGAAAATTTAGATTCTCTCTCTCTCTGTGTGTGTACATATGTACATATATATAATTTAATGTTAAACAATATTTTGATAATGGAATTTTACAGAATTTACTTTTTAAGGAATGAATTTTCATTTGTTTCTTCTTGTTAAGCAGTAGAGAAAGTCATTTGAATGTATCTGTCCTTCACAAAAGGATCTGCTAGTAGCAAATGCATTTAGTTTGGGTAAAAGAGAGAAAATAATAATAACAACGACCACAGTCATGTACCTTGGATGGTGTTTGTAAACACGCTGAGCCGGGCTCAGTGGCTCAGCCTGTCATCCCAGCACTTTGAGAGGCTGAGGTAAGTGGATTGCCTGAGCCCAGGGGTTCGAGACCCGCCTGGGCAACTTGGTGAGTCTCTACTATAAATCAAAAAATAGCCGGGCATGGTAGTGCGTGCCTATAGTTCCAGCTACTTGGAAGGCTGAGGCAGAAGGATCACCAGAGCCCAGCCGGTCGAGGCTGAGGTGGCAGGGAGCATGCCACTGTATTCCAGTCGGGGCGACAGAGTGAGACTTCAACCCCCCCCAAAAATGCTGACATTGAAATTCTATATCCTCATAAGGAAGAAGAAGGGGATGTATTTTACTCTCTCTTCGATGACTGATACAGTTTTTATCAGTCTGCTCACCTGTATAAGTATTATTATAGAAAGATGTTACTACATGTCTACTCTTTAACTCATGCTCTCTAACATAAGACCACAACTCTGGTGACCTGAGTCTGAATGTGGAAGGAAAGGACAATAAATGAATGGAAATAACTGAGAGAGGGCAATAGACTATGTTGTGGGCAACAAGAAAGTGAAAATCATTTTAAAGGAAAGGAACAATGCCGGAAAGCTCATTTTAGAAGAGCGTGCAGTCCTCAGAAATCTCTGAGGAGCAATGATCTTCAAAGAGGCCATTGATTGAACCTAGAAAGAAAAAAGTTGAAGGAAGCCTACCATGACAGAAGATGGAAAGGAATATCGAGTCTCTGGGAATGATTGTGAACTAGCTTGGATGCCTAATATGATTACTCATGTAATTTATCATCCACACTGGGATACTTTTGAGCACTAAAGGGATTTCTCGGAGTAATTGAGATGAAATGACAGGTATGAGCTGAAACTGTCCCATGAACACGAGTCAATTGTCATTCAAGGCAGGCTGCAAAGAAGATTCAAAGTAACCTTTGAGAATTTCAGTGATGTCAATGGAGATGCAATTTCTAAAGATAGGGGAATTCAGGAGAGTTAGTTGCAGGAACACTTAATGAGGTCTGTTTTCTGGCCCTTTGCGTTATGGGATAAAAATATTCAGCAGGCAGTGTGAAATTAGGTTTATGTCTCTGAAGTTAGATAAATACTAGAACTATACAATTCAGAGTCACTGGCAGATGGCGGATAGTTCCAAGATTTGAAGAGAATGACATCAGCAGGAAAAGTATATAGAGTGGAAAAAAGTAGCATCAACCAAATTAACATTAAAGTAAAAATATCTGACTGGGCTCGGTGGCTCAGCCCGTAATCCCAGCACTTTGGGAGGCTGAGGTGAGTGGACTGCCTGAGCCCGCGGGTTCAAGACCCACCCGAGCAACTTGGCAAGACCTCATCTCTACAACAAATAAAAAATCAGCCGGGCGTGGTAGCGTGCACCTGTAGTTCCAGCTACTCGGAAGGCTGAGGCGGAAGGATCACCGAGCCCAGCAGGGCGAGGCTGCGGTGGCCGGGAGCGGCCACTGCACTCCAGTCTGGGTGACAGAGTGAGACTCCAACTCAAAAAATAAATAAATAAATAAAAATATCTAAACCATAAGTGCTGGGGAGAGGTGGGGCATACAGAAGGCAAAAGAGGTGAGACTGGAAGAAGCTCAGAGTCAACAGGGCCCACTGCTTGGGAGGGTGGGAACGGAACAGGAATTGCGTACGGAGCTGTGTTTTGCATTTAGTCTTCCGTAGGGACCTTCACAAGAGCAGTTTTGGGGGAATGCACAGAGGAGCTAAGCTTTAACAGGATGGCAAAAGATCACGGAGTCTAATAATTCCCACTAGATAGAGTCACAACCTAACGGTTTAGCGTTTACTTGTGTTTGCTTTTCTTCTAAGCACCGTACATAGGTGTTCTCGGGTCATCTCGGTCGTGATGAAAAGACACTGTCCTTCGTCTTCATTTTATCCAAAGTGACTTCTGAAGCAGAGTTGCCAAGCAGAGTTCCCAAGATCATTGCTGGTCAGCGGTGGAACCTCCACTCACGCCACCCTGACCACATGAGGGCCCACTCTTAACCACTGATTGTGTGTTGGCTGTTTTCTCAGCCACGGAGAGTAACCCACAGGCCGTGGTTTAGAGCCTGGACTCAAAATTCTCAATGCTGCTTTGAGTTATTGGAGAATGATAGTCTCTTCAGAAGGTGAGTATTAAAATTAATGTTCCCTCACCATCCCCCAAAGTATAAAGGCTGTATTGTTCTACACTAGCATTCATCCATCTAATTTACTGTATCCGATAGACTCAGTGGCATTGGAAAAGCATATCAATTCTACCTATGACCCAGTGATATATGTTCAAGTGTAGAAGGCAGGCCCAGCATGGCCATGGCTTGAGGATTCCTGGATGGAGAAGAGAGGTCTTGGATGATTTGTTGTAGGTCGACACTGAGAGGGAGGAAAGAGAGACAGCACATTTGGAACAGGAGAGTGGATTATGTTTCAAAGGGAAAGGAAGAGACATTTTCAGATTTGACTAGGTTCGGCCTGATGCTGACAGCTCTTTGTGATTTGTGACCTGAAGCAGGTCATTTAATTTTTCAAAGTCTCGATATTCTTGTTTGTCAAATGAATGATTTGGCCTAAGTGGGCTCTGATGTTTCTTCCAGTTGTAACTTTTTTATAATCTTAAATTTGCTTAAGCAGTTCATTGTGGTATTTGATGATAAACTATCTCTGTCTGTGAATAAACAGACATTGTTTTAGTGCTCCAGAGGGAAACTTTATGGGAATATTCACCTGGTAGTATAACGGGTTTTAGTGCTTGGGGTTTCACATGGGACCTTTTATTTAGTCATGGCGTGCAAGTATATTTTTGTATATCATAACCTCGAATGTTATTAATACATTGTCTATTGCAAAACAATGCCACCTGTTTTTGGAATATTATTCTCCCTGAAGTTAAAACCTATTCAAATAATCCAGTGCACAAAGCCTGTCTACCTCCCTTGTCATTCCTCCCTAACCATCTTTCTCTTGGAGCGTCGTCAGGAGAACTTCATGGCAGAAATGGCTTCCTCTGACCTTGTCATCATTTGCCATATAACTGTCTCTCCAAAGCTGGTAGCTATTCCTTGCTAAAAGTAACTTGTTCCGCTAGCTTTATTCTTCGAGTAAAAATACACATATACAAAATGTCTTCTTGACTGAAAAGATCTGCTTGTTGAACTTCTTTTGGGAGAGAGGTGATGGTCAAGGTGGCGTAGGCTGCTGGCCCCCGGGCCTGTTGGTTTGGACATTCACCCTGGGACCATCTCCATGACAGTCTCTAGTACTCTGTCCCTTGAATGATCCCTGAGAGGTGACCATCGTCCTTCTTCCCCTTTCCAGAGGAATTCTGAACAGAACTCTGGACTTCTGGTTCAGTGGTCTTGACTGTTTTATAATGATTCAACCCTCACGTAGAAGGGAGCACATCTTCAGGCCCGGACATACCTATCCGGGCATCTCAGCGATTTATTGAAGATTAAGGGAGAAATGATACATATGGTTTGTCTTTTGGAAACAGTAGTTTTGACTATTGATTTCATCATATTATAACAACTTTATCTGAACCCAAACTGAAGCACCAATTTAAAACCATGATAAAGTACACAAGAACAATTATAAGGATTCTTACCAAGTGATTTTTACTTGCAGCTGGCGGTCATAATAATATATCTCTGTTTCTTTTGTCTCCTAGTGATAACATCAGCAATACAATACATACTTCAAAAGTGCATATCTTAATTTGGGGGAATACCATATATAGTTCACAGAAATAAATGTCATTGCGTGTTATACTAAAGATCTCAGGTCTGTGTGTTCCTAGGTTGAGCTATTGAGACGAGAGGCCATGCCGTGGTGGGGATGGGGGAATGGGAAGTTTAGGAGGGTTGCTGCCTGAGAAGAGGACCGCATGCCCCAAAGCCATACGATTCTTACTTTATCATTGAATCAGGAGCTGCTGTTTCCTGAACCTGTCATGATTTGTTCTGTTATTGAACTACAAAAGAAATTCAACCCTGACTTTGTAAAAGGAATTGTAACAGTAAGGTGCATAGTGCTGTTCATCCTACAGCAGCATGGGACCAGCATGGGATCCGTGTGATGGTATTTTTAACAACTCATTAGAACTATGTTAATTGTTGAAGCTGTGCCCCAAGGTATCCCGAAAGCAATCTTCCTTCCTTCCCATTCTGGTACATATGCTATTTTGGGGCTTCATAACACAGCTGTTCAGCTAGCATGCAAGCATCCACTCCCTGCTCATGCCCAGACTAAAAATATGGCTCGGTGAGTAGGGCAAATGTGTACTTGGCATTGGCTGCCAGTCCCACTGCATTTCCTTCCCAAGTCTGGTTTCCCACACTCCAACTTCCTCTCTCCTCGAGCCTCCAAGATCTCTCCATCCCTGGCATGGGTGCACCAGGAGAGCCTCAGCCAACTACCTGTTGCCGAACGCAAGTCGCTTCTCAAGTGGACAGGACAATTGTCCATTCCCGAAATTGTATTCTTCTCTTGGCTTTGAGGGCATCACGCCCCACATACCCAGGTTCCCTCCTTCCTTGCCAGCTACTCCCTCTCTCTCTCTCTCTCAATCTCCTTTTCGAATTTCCTCTTTCTTTCCTGGTCTCTATGTGTCCTCTACAACCTTTCTCTCTACGAACTCTGATGGTCACTTGCTTATCAATGTTATCACTGTATCTGTACCTCTCAATGTTACATCTCTAGCTCTGGATTTCTTTTTCTCTTTTTTTGGTTGAGTGCCAGAGTCCTATATTCAACTGTTTGATCTCAACTGAATATGAAGTACGCAACTCAAACTCAACATGGCCAGATGCAGTATTCCATTTCCGTCCTTCTCACCCTGGTCCTCCTTCAAGATCCTGGTCTTTTCCGTCAGGACCCAGCACTTCCATTCAACCAGCTGAATCAAAAATATGGGCTGTGTCTTGATATTTCTTATTCTCTCCCAAAGAATCTATCAGTGGATATTATTTGACTCTCTCTCCAAAGTATATCCTGATTTCATTCGCTCTTTGCATCTCTTTACCCACACTGGGACTCTTAATATACTTCATACACCAAACCAAAATGACTCTTACAAGACATAAATAAAATCCTGTCACTACCCTCCTTCACCCTGTCCAACAGCATCTTGTTTCACTCAAGAACAATGTGAATTTCTGCTTTGGCCATAGAACTCTTTCTATCCTGGGCCACACCTATCTATGCAGACTCAGCTTCCACCATCTTTCCCACAAACTAGTTATACGTGACCCTTACACGGGATACTTTGTTCCCGTCTCAGGGCCTTTTTTATAAAATTTGAATATTTTTAAAATTTGTTTTGGAGTTGTGGGGCCCATGTGAGGATTGGCTGCCTACGTGAATTGTGTGCAGGTGAGGTTTGGGTTTCCAGCAGGCCATCTCTCCCCGCTGTAGTGGGCCTGGTACCCAGTGGGGAGTGGTGTGCCCCTGTGCCTGCTCCCTGCCGTCTTGAGCAAGGCCCAGTGTCTGTTATGCCCGTGAGCTGAACATCCAGGGCCCGCTGATGAGTGAGGACATGCAGTATCCAGCTTTGGTCCCTGTGGCGGTTCACTTGGAATGATGGCCCCCCGCTGCCTCCATCGGTCCAGCACTCTAGTTCCTGGGATGACATCAGGGAAGCCTTCGCAGAGGCGTTCCGAGCTCAGCTCCAAAGTGGCCTCTTCAAGGGACCGCTCCTCCAGACAAAGTTGCCCCTCATTGTCATCTGACTCTGCTTTGTCTTTTCTTGGACCTTACCACTATGACAAATCAGATTATTTCTGTTTTCTTGTCAACTTCCTATTTTCCCCTAACTTCAACTCCGTGTTTGTAGGTCCCTTACTCCTAGTGAGAATCTTGGATCCCAGCCACACTTGCAAACCAGAGGGAACCAAAAAAGAAACTGGAATTGTCTTTTGGAGAGTGGGCTCCTTGCAGTCCAGGCTTCCCCACTAGGTGGGGGTTCTAGGAACCCGTCGACATCAGTGGATCAGCTAGAGCGTTGTTGGGAGAGGCTGCATTCAGCTTCAGTGAATCTTTTTCTTTAGGTTCTTTCAGCGTGTTTGCCCATTTCGTGATGGGTGGTTTACCAGCACACCTGCTCACACCACACTGCCTGTTCAGCGGTTTTAACCAAAAGCGGCATGACCCCCCTGCCTCACCTCCCCTTACTTACCCAATCTCGCCCCCCCCACCCCCGTGATTTGTTGCCCTGGATGAAAAGAGTCTCTAAAAGGAAACATTTTGCCCATGTGGAAGAGGTGAAACCCCCCATGATTTTTGTTTCACCGGATGAAAAAAGTCTCCAAAGGGAAACCTTGTGCCCATGTGGAGGAAACAAAATCAAAATGGCAGAAGCACTAGAAGACATTCAAATGGGGGTGACCAAACTGTTTTAAGCAGTGGAGAAGGCATCTCGATAGGCGTATTGCATCAAACAGAGGACTTCGAAGGTGACTGAAGTTTAAAAACATAAGAATAAATACACAGTTTCTTATAAATAAATTTTATTTTGGGGGTCTCCCGCATATGTATTTATTTGTTCTACCCTACGATGCAAGAACTATAGTGATGACAAGGAAACTATTAAATGCAACATTTCTTTATAGTTTTTTTTTTTTTTTTGGTCTATGCTATGTCTTTGTCTGTGTCTATGCTTATGTCTAAGCTTTGCTGCTGAAGATATAGTCAGAATTCTGTGCTCAAGTTACATTTTTTTTTTATCTGTGGTTGTCGTATTCATTCGATGTAGGGTTATGTTTGTTAACTGATACTTAAATTCAAATTCATGAGCCGGGCTCGGTGGCTCAGCCTGTAATCCCGCGCCTTTGGGAGGCTGAGGTGAGTGGATCTCCTGAGCCCATGGGTTAGAGACCCGCCTGGGCAGCGAGACCTCATCTCTATAATAAATAAAAAAATCAGCCGGTCGGTGGTAGCGCATGCCTGTAATTCCGGCTACTCTGAAGGCTGAGGCGGAAGGATCGCCGGAGCCCAGCAGGTCGAGGCTGCGGTGGCCGGGAGCAGCTATTGCACTCCAGTCTGGGTGACTAAGTGAGACTCCAACTCAAAAAAAAAATTCAAATTCATGGTTAGCTATTTCACTCTTCTTTATTGCATATTGTTTCTAAATATGGAAAAGATTTACCCAGTACAAAAGTCAAAGGTTATACTCCAAGAAATCTTACTCCCACCCAAATTTTAATACATTTGAAACCATATTAAATATATAATTGTTAATCCTTTATACTGTATTTAGTTAGTTATAAGCTTATACATTATCATGTTGAACCTTTACAAAGTTGTCTTTATCTCTCTCTAAAATTATGCTGGCATTAACAAATAGCGTTTTTTATTTTAAAATATTTCTCTGACCTTTGGCTCTACTGTGGGACATAATATTTTCCCATTATGCATAAAACGGTTGCTCTGCCCCGAGTCCCTGCAATTCTAATTGGTGTATTGGGATTAGTCTAGATGGAAGAAAGTTCGTTATCCTGCATGCTAGATTTTATCTCCCAATGTGTGTACATTGCGTAAAGCAGACCTAAAGTTCAAAGTCAGGGCCCAGGCTCCTACTCTTCTCTGGGCTTCTCGTGCTGATGGCTGTCATTTGGCTCAGTCGAAGGCGGGCGGGATAGTACCTGCCTCACGGAGTTTTCCTCATCAGAGTGGTCCTTCCCAAAGTTCTGATTCACGTATGCAGCTTTTTTTTTTTTTTCGTCTTGGTAGATGATCTCTCTCCTATCAAGGAGTTGTTTTGATGTGAGAGACGATGCTCCAGCTGGCCTGTGCCCCTCGCTCCCTACCCCTATACCCGCCCCTAGACAAGCTGACTAGGACTGGGGAGGGACACCAGTGCACCGAGTCCCTGCCTCTGGCTCTGAGGACATTCCTAGCCCTGGTTAGCTATACGAACCAGTGAATTTTTTTATGTAGGTGGTTGGCTAAGTGTCGCATGTTCCCCTTTCAAAGCCGTCCATTCTGCACTTACCTAAAGTGTGTGTCATGGATTATGCAGATAGTTGCCACGAAGACAGAAGGTCTAAGGGTTGCAGCTGTGATGTGTTCTGAGGAAGGATATTGAAGATCTGGATTTCGGTATAAAGGATGGGTCAAAAGATCGACATTTACGGCAGCCTTTCAATGGCTTGACAGAGAAAGAGGTGTGTGATATTCCATTCGGTTTCGCAGCTGAGCATCAGGTCCGACCACACATGCTCATCACATGGTGTCCAGAGCCCTACAGGGACCGCTGGGCACACAGAGGCTGAGAGAAACAAGACAGCACAGGGCTATCCACGTGGCAGGACACACCGACCCTGCGGTGGCCATGTCTCCCCCAGCCATCATCCAACTCTAACTTATCCTCACAGCCCCCAGAAGATCCTCTTTTTGAACATGCAGTTCACTTACTTTAATGGTTTTCCATTTTCTAGACAGTCTTGAGCAACTGTATTCATGCCCTCACCTAACAAATATTTTTTTCTTTAATTTTAAGTACTTACTATACATTTGCTTTTTATTTATTTACAAAAGACATAAGTCTATCATTGCACGATTGGGCATGGTCGTATACAAAAATAAATAATGATGAATTCAGACATCATGAGATCAACATGAAATAAGCAATTTAAAAAATGTCTTGCTAACCATGATGGCATCTTGCTATCACTAGCTAATATTTCCAAAATATAGTAGCTAATGATAGCAAGTAAATATAAGATGTACAAGATTTTAAATACTTATGAGTATAAGCAATATAATATATGTATATGTGTCTATACTCACACGTATTATACATGCCAGTGAAGTCTTATTTTAAACAGTGGTGTGTATAGAACCTTCTCTCATGCTTGGATGGCCACTTTTTTACCCGGTGATGATGTTAACAAAGAGTTCGGTGTGGCGGTCATAACAGTTGCAGCTGCCATTTCTTCTGCCACCATTTCTGGCTTACTCATTTGCATTATCTGCCTTCTCGGCGGTCCGCGGAGTCTTCATAGGGGTGTTTCCAAGCACTTTGTCATGTTGTGGCATCTAGCTTGGTCAGAACTCAACACGGTCATCCCAAATTCCCTTCCCGGGGTGCGTGTCAACTGGTACAGGCAAAGGGTGCTGGAAGCGAATGGATGAAGGCAGAGCCACCTGTCACCCCTGTGCATCTCAGAACATGACCCACCCTCGGTGATTGGTGCCTTCTCTTATGCGACAAGGGACCTCCTGACATGGGCCCGGCCACGGACACCAGTGTCTGTCTGTGAGCGCTGAGAGTAAAACTTCCTTGTTCTTGTCTTTTTCCATAAAACCTAAGAATGACATCGTCTCGTCAACTTCTTTTCGACACCCTCACATCACCTTTCCTGTCCTGTGATCTGTGGGTACCCCACCATGCGGGGAGCCCGGCCCAGTCCTAGTATAGCGTCAGCCTGCTCTATGCCCATCCTAGGACAGGCTGTGTCTACTGGAAGTGTCGCCCCCCTCTCAGGCCACGAGCCGCTGGCACACGGCACCGTTCCATGTCCATCATCCCAGCTTCCACCCCCATAAGGCCTCTGCTGGATCAACATCCCCCAGTCTGTCTCCCGGCATCTAGCACAAGACTGGCCCAGACACGAGTCTCACGGAGGACCGTGACACAGCAGTGCTTGGCCTGACTGTGCATGTTGACAGTGAAACCTCAGTACCTTCAGATTTGCTATTTCTTCTTCCAGTCATGAATCAAACACCTCACTAACACGAGAATAGCTGTATACTTGATTTTCCTTTATCTCTGTTTTTTAAAATTCTCCACTCCTTGTCCAGTGAGTTTACATAAAAATAGAAGTTGTTTAAATCAATAAGCGATTAAAACTCTCTACAATTCTGTGCAAACTGATAGCCACAGTAAGCTCTTTTCCCGTTTTTAAAATGAGTTTAAATCACACATTCTGATGTATCTGTTTCTGATTAAAGTACCCTCAGGTAGTTCATGTAAATAACCAATGTCAGGTAAAATCGACCTGTAGCGCAGCATCCAGGCTTCTCGATACTGGGCTGTTTTTCCTGGTATAGCGAGGACTAACGTAAAGATGACATCGCAATTTTAGATGGTCTCCCAAGGATTATCAGAAGCAAAACATTCAAGTTGGATTTAATATCTTGTCCGGCTCAACATCTTTACAAGTGAGAATAATTAAACAGGTAAAAGCATTTGAATTACTCTTTGTTCGTCTCCAGCCGGCACCACTTGGAGATTTTTTTTTTTTTTATTTGGAGTCTCACTCTGTCTCCCAGACTGGAATGCAGTGGCATGCTCCCAGCCACCGCAGCCTCGACCTGCTGGGCTCTGGCGATCCTTCTGCCTCAGCCTTCCAAGTAGCTGGAACTGCAGGTGTGCACTACCACGCCCAGCTAATATATATATTTTTTTAATTGTGGAGACGATGTCTTGCCAAGTTGCCCAGGTGGGTCTCAAACCCTCAGGCTCAGGCAGTCCACTCGCCTTGGCCTCCCGAAGTGCTAGGATTACAGGTTGAGCCACCAAGCCTGGCCTAGAGATCTGTATTTCTAAAAAGAGTACCCATGGCTCACAGGACAGGAGGAGTGATGTGTGGGTGTAGAAAAGAAGAGGACCGGCCGACTTCATACTTATGTCCTATGGAAAAAGACAAGGGCAATGGAGCGTGACTCTTACGCACTACACGGACAGACACCAGCATCTTCAGCCAGGCCCACGTCAGGACGGTCCCTTGTCACACAAGAGAAGGCACTGCCCACCCAGGGCAGACCGTGTTCTGAGACGTACAGGGGTGAGCGTTCCTATTTCTGCCCAAGAATGTTTTGATCAAGTGTGGGTTTGTTTGCTTCCTTCCCTGAGAGCAACTCTGCCCGTGGAGGCATGTGTGTTGATCCCGCGTTCTACCACGTAGCAACTAACTCCATGGACCGAGAGCTCCTTTCTTTGACAGAAGTCTAGCACCCAGCCTGGGGGTGTCAGCAGGCAGTCGGAAGGTCACAAGTGATGATTGCGTGAGTGTCTCAGGTTTCTCTTTTTTAATCCAGCAAGCTCTGCGTCGCCTTTGGGATTAGCTGGTCTTGTGGAAAGAAGACCCATGGAGACGTGAAGGTATTTTGTGCAGCAGTGTCACATTGCCATGACGATCCCGGTTCGTTCCAGAAAACCCCATTGAGCAAGAGTTCCTCCTCACCTATACGCCCTCCGCTTACTCTTCAGCTCCAGGCGCCATGGGCATAAACTCCTTGAATATGCAGCCCTAAAAAAGCAATTTCCAAATATGAGTGACAGTATTTGCCACCAGGAGACATGTGATTCAGGGCTAGATGGACACAGAGCACTTCAAAACAATCCAAACCACTTGACATCAAGATAGTATGTATTGGTTTACGTTTTCTAAAACTTCAAGCGCAGAACTTTAAGAAATGCAAATAGAGAAAATCCTAAAGAATCAAAATTGCTTTCTTTCATTTTGGGGATGGGTCTTTCCTGCACATAGGACTAGAGGCAGGCAAGCTTGTCACGGTCCCTTAAATCCAGGCATTATTGTAATGTGTGAATCATTGTTGAAAAGATTCTATCAGTGAAATATCACACAGCAATTTGTTTCCTCCCTCCTGTGTAAGAACCCAAGAGAAGTAGCTTTCCTGTAGAGGACCAGGTTTCCTAAGTGATTGACTGAGATCATGCATTCTCAGAGTGTTTTGAGATCACCATGTTCACCTCCATGCAATAATGAGTATGAACAGAGAGACTTCAAAAACACTGTCTGAGTGTGTTTGTGTGTGTTTCTAACATCCTATAACCTAAACATATGGGATCTTGGTGCAGCATCTAGGGCTTAGTATCATAATTTAACTTGCGAAAAGAAATTAGGCAAATAAAAGTTCAAAGGAAGCATTCAAAATCAAGCTCAACTTCATTGTTGAGCAATGAACCCTCATTTATCTCCCAATACAACAACTTAAAGACTCTTGTGTGTCCGTGGAACTCCCCAGGTTTACGGGCTGCCTCCTCTCTGATTTCTTAATGTTTCCAATTCTCGTGTAATTGCCCTTTACTCTATGACATAAACATATAGCAGGGAAATGACTATTTGCATGTTGTTTTCTTTGCTGCTTGTGTTTGGTTTGATATATGTCTTCTGCTTATATTTCTTATGTATTTTAAGACAAAAAAATTCCAGAAGGCAATTTTGATCACTGTAACTTCTATTCACATGGAGAATTCAAAGATCAAATTTTAATCTTAGCAGACACGATGTGACAAAACTGCGGAATGACACATTCAAACTGGTCACTAGCCACAAGATATAGTACTGACTTTCAAAATCATAAAAGTGTAAGATGTTTTCTATAATTCTGGAACTATGTTGCATTTCAAATTAACCCACCAATGTCTTTCTTCTTGGCATCAGTATATTGCTCTGAATAGCTTGTTTTTCAATGGACGGGATGTTTTGATGCACTGCATATGTGATTTACCCAGCCCATCTGTTGGTAAAAATAAAGTGAAATTATCTCTAAACTAAACCAATGGTTAATTCTCAAAATAAACAACTAACTAAATAAGTACAGAATATGGCACAAACTATTACTTTGGTGTATTGTCTACTCTTGTAAAAAGGTTAATGGCTAAGCATGTTTGTGGTGCATCAAAAGAACTAAAACTCTCCACATTCAAGGGGCAATTAGCTGACCCGCCCCAACCTCTATTCTGGCAAGTTGCCCAAAGAAACCTAACAAATGAGAGCGGGAAAAACTACTAGAAGAAAAGCCAGGTGAGACAGGGGTTAACTGACTTAAGGGATTTTGAAAGGGATGTGGAAACTGTCTTGCTACTTTTTTGATCAAGTAGATTAAAAGCCAATGCAAAATGTTACTTTCTGGGGAATGTTTGGCCAAGGAAGTGAAGAAAAAAAATGTGTCTTCAGCCCAGCTCTCAGAAAGAAAGCAAAACTGAAAGAAACAAAGAGATGAGTGGAGCTGTTGTGGGTATGTTTACAATGCACCATCCTTGAGTTAAGAATCACGATAAAACAGAGCCTCCAGTTCCACTTTTTACTTTCTCTTTAACTGTTCAAAGTCACTTGTTGTATATTTCAAATAGAAAAAAATGTCTTTAAAATAACATATGCTGACGTTTTTAAACAAGGTCAGTCTGGTGGAAACTTTCTCTCACTTGACTATTAACCTTTCGGGATTAAAACAGTAGTGATAATAATCAATAAAAATAAAAGAACACTTACAGCTCCCAGGGGAATAAACACAGTACAAAAGCTCTATGCAACATTCCAGGTAGTCAAAAATAATGACATTTCATTGTATGGCATTGATCTTGCATGTGTTAACCTTGATTTAAAAGGAAATCTTGGCAGGCAAATAGCCTTCATAGAAAGATCTGTATACTAGGAAGCTCTGTGAATGGCTGAGAAGCGACCCTCTTCTCTCAGGAGCCCTCCAAGGACGCCTCTTTCTGAAGGTGAAGCCTGTCCTACATGGTTTAGTAGCGTCCGCTCTTTGAACTGTATTTGGTGTCTCGGGCTACTCGAGTTCTTAGAACTGTTTCCCTGTCTGTTGCTTAGGAAGTAGAGTCTGTCTGTGAAGGCCTGCTGGAAAACACCACCATCTAAATCAGGCATATCCAGATTGCATCCCACAGCCCAGGACGGCTAGGGATGGAGCCCCACAAAATCTTTCTTTCTTTTTTTTCACCTTTAAATTGTTTATTTTAAAGTTGTGGGGTACAATCCAGGGTTCGGTATACACATATTCATTGTGCAGGTACCCTTGGTGATGAGGTGTGCCCCCCCTTCCCCAGGCAGATTCCCAATACTGCCAATGTCACCTCCCTGCCCTCCCAGTTTCCCGCTATTGTCAATTCTTTTCTTATAGTGTTGCGATAGTTATTCAAGGTCCACTTATGAGTGAGAACATGTGATACTCAGTTCTTTGTTTCTGTGCAAGATCACTCAGTATTATAGATTCTAAGTCCAAAAATCTTTCAACATCGTGTATTTTTTAGTGTTTATTTTCTTCAGGACCTCACGTGTAGTTCCATTTTGAAGACTCACAATCACATCTTATTCATGACATTGCTTTTCAGCAGCACATACATTTGTGAGCAGCTGTTTTCAATCATGAAGCAAACTAAGAGCAAAGTTCGAACAAACATTTCTGACCCGTACCTTGAGAACTCACTAGGAATCACGACCACTTCCATCAAACCAGACATCAATAGATTACATTTACAAAAACAAGATCAAATTTCCTACTAGTTTTATATTGTTCTCACTTTTCTAAACTTCATAATAAAAATATTTCTTTAAGTCTTTTTTTTTTTTTTTGAGTTGGAGTCTCACTCTGTCACCCAGGCTGGAGTCCAGTGGCACACTCATGGCCACTCAAGGTCAACCTACCGGGTTCCAGCGATTCTTTCACCTCAGCCTTCCTAGTCGCCGGAACTACAGGCACATGCTACCACACCTGCCTCATTTTTTCTTTATTTACGGTATCGACAAGGTCTCGCCAAGCTGCCTGAGCCAGTCTCTAACCTGCGGGCTCAGGCAATTCACTCGCCTAGGCCTCCTAAAGTGCTGGGATTACAGGCTGAGCCACCAAGCCCAGCCAAAAAGTCTTATTATGTATATATACTAGCCATATTATATAAATTATGTGCAGCCCAAGACAATTCCTCTTTACTTGAAGCAGCCCAGGAAAACCAAAAGATTACTCAGTGAGGCCCAGGGAAGCCAAAAGTTTGGACACTTCTGCTCTGAATAGTGTCTTGTCACCAGTGCTCCATACCAACTGAGATTCAATTACCAGGAATTGAGACTAGAGGGTAAAAAGAGAAACGAGGTGTTATTGCTTTAGGAAACTAGACACAGTGTGTCAAGAAGCACCCGTTATTGACTATAATCTCCAGGATATAAACTGAGACTGCAGTGAATCTTAGTCCAATGGCTAAGTATCCAAGAGAAAATGTCAGGGAAAGGACCAGCCTTTTTAAAAATCATGCCTTCATCTTAATTTTTTAACATCTGTCCTAAGAAACCTTAAGACTCTCCACACATCCCAAGGCTTTATTCAATATTATCAAGTGATTTCACAGGAAAGTTGTTTGAATTAATTCACTTCTGTTAGAACATTCCAACATCTTTAACCCAACCTTCATGACTCTTGAATGTCTCGTCCTGTCACGTCTGTGAAAACTTGTATCCAAAGGCTTCCCAACACAAATCCTCTATTAAGCCAAATGAGCCTATAGCCTTTCCCTTAAATAGAACTTTCTCACTATTTCTATCTCTGTTTATTTCTTTCTGTCATATTTTTTCCAATGTTAAGGTGTGTCGTAGGTTTATTAAAAGTAAGTACACCATTTTTGAAAATGTATTCTTGGCCGGGCTCGGTGGCTCAGCCTGTCATCCCAGACTTTGGGAGGCCAAAGCAAGTGGATTACCTGAGCCCGCAGGTTCAAGACCAGCCTGGGCAAATTGACAAGACCTCGTCTCCACAATAAAAAAATAAAAAACAGCCTGACGTGGTATCGCTCGTCTGCCATTCCGTCTACTTGGAAGGCTGAGGCAGAAGGATCGCTGGAGCCCAGAAGTTCGACACTGGGGTGGCTGTGAGCATGCATGCCACTGCTCTCCAGCCTGGGAGAAGGAGTGAGACCCCAACTCAAAAAAAAAAAAGAAAGAAAATATATTCTTGACAAAGTTTACTCTTGATCGTTTCAGTCCAGCACTCTAGCTTTTCAACGCGTAGAGAAAAAGCACAGGGAAAGCCCCCTGAGTGTGGCGTTCAAAGCGCGGTCTGCTTCTCCTGCCTTACGTCAGGTCTGACTCCATGACTGTGCTCTTCCAGCCTCATCCCCGAGGAAAGATGCAGCAATTCGGTGGGAGACTGCAAGAATTGGGTGAGGCTGGGGGCGGTAGAAATGGAGGTTAGAGATCTCTAAATCGATGCAAGAGATGGATTCAAGACCAGAGAGTGACTGTGACGCAGGTGGGGACAGAGGGAGCCAGAGTCTGTGGAGCAAATGCTCCATTTCATTTGCGCATAATCTGAAAAGACGAGCAACACTAGATTTGGCTAGTGCACTCCTGATAGAGCGCACATCACTGCATTGTATGTTTACACTTGCGTATGAATATATGGGGTTTCAGGCATGAAACCATGAATTCTCTACTTCCTGGGAAAGCTAATGCAGTTGCAGAGATGATTTTGCCTCTGGGCAGTTTTGCCTGAAGCCTGTTATTGGACCCTGACCATCATCCAAATGCGGCTCCATTACACAAAGCCAGAGAGTAGGTAAGGCTTCAGGACTGAAGCTGACGCCATAAAGCAAAACCATCATAGGCGGCGGCGGCTGAACTCACACAGAATGCGATGGCACAGTTGGCAGGGAGGGGGAAAGGGGGATGGTGACAATGGTGGCCAAAAATTATGCCATTAAGAAACAGAGTTTTCTTTTTGTATCAGTTAGCTATTGTTGTGTCACAAATCATCCTAAAACGTATGGCCTATAACAACAAACACTGAGTATCTTACAGGGTCTAGCAGCGTCTAGTAACTCCAGTGGTCTAGGCCAAGGTGACCAGAATTCAGCTGTCCCTGGTGTATCTGCAGTCACCTGCAGGGCCTACTGGAGGCTGGCTTGTGTAGTCGACCCCAACTTGACGTTTGTCTCAGTTCTGCAGGATCTCTAGCACAGCCTTATTCTCGTGGTAGAAGCGGGATTTCCACAGAGAACATGCCAGAGGGCTCTGGCCTTCTTAAAGATTTGACTGAGAACAGGTACACCATCACTTATGCTACATTTCTTAGCCAGAATGAGCCACAAGGCCTGCCAGACCGAAGGGGTGGGAACATAGACGCCGCCTCTCGATGGAAAGAATGACAGTCACATTGTAGAGGGCACGATGCAGGAAGACCGTCAACTGGGCTCATCGATGGACTCCATCCACCATGCCCCCACGTCCTAGGGTAGATTATTGTGGTAGGTTATGTGAAGGCTGTCTCAAGGAGACCAAATTACCTGAACAAAGGTCAGTAAAATGCAAGCTGAAAGCAACCATAAGAGTCACCATGGACCTCACTGGAGAGTTTTCAAAATTTCAGATGAGGAATTGGATAGACTAGCACGGGGCAAAAATTTTGAGTTGTGGTAAAATATTGAAGCAATGGGTGCTGACGACTTCATAGCTGGAACGCGATCGGGCTTGATCATTCCTCTCCATATTATACACTTGGAACATCGGGAGGCACAGATGAGGGGAAGGAGGGCGATGGTGG
This sequence comes from Cephalopachus bancanus, assembly GCA_027257055.1. NCBI lineage: Eukaryota > Metazoa > Chordata > Mammalia > Primates > Tarsiidae > Cephalopachus > Cephalopachus bancanus. The sequence continues at coordinate 5,317,645 of JAPVLO010000026.1, forward strand.
TCACTTGCAGGGAGGGGTCGACTGTGTAGTCTCAGGAAAGATGGAGTCTTAGAAAGGCCAAGTGGCAATGAAGGGTAGGCATAGAGGGAGTCATATGTGGAGTGAAAAGCCCAGAAGAAGGGACCTCTTCCGGGGAAGAGAAAGGTCTTCCTCTTATTCTCGGTGACACATGAAAGGCCACATGAGGAATGGAACAGCAGGGTGCGGTGGAGACTCGGGTCACAATGGGAACGGTGAGCATGGCCACACAGGGATCCCGACGAGAGCAACTCTCGGGAGTGGGAAAGGCTTTGATGTGATCGGGGTCTGCACTGGAGCTGACAGGCACAGCTTTCTGTTCTGGAAAGTGAATAATGAAATCATCACGTCACGTGGTGTTTCTTAAGCTCCAGCATGCGTTAGAAGTGCCTGGAGGATTCGTTAAGCTGATTCCTGGCCTCACCGCCGCTGCTCGGGTCTCAGTAGGTCTGCAGTGGGGCTGACATTTTTCTTATTTCTAAAAATATTCAGGTGACGCCGGTTTTTGTGTTCTGAGGACGATACTTTGAACACCACTCGCATAATGTACAAGTAAATGGTCTCGAATTCCATGAAAGTATTAGATGTTTAATAAATATGAACACAAACATAGCTTTATTTTACAGTATTACCTTATAAGGAATAGTTTTCTCAGCCATGTATGAACCATTCTGTGGGTCTAAGTTATTACATAGCTGCAAAAAGGCATCATTAAGATGTTTAGGTCACAGAGTAAACAGCAATTACAGTTTAGGGTGTATGAATGAGATTCTGCTGAAGTATTCCTCAGGCTTGGTGCCAGTCATTGGGTGTACTCACATCCTGTCAGACTGGTTCTCAGAATCACTTATACTCCGGTGCTCATGTTCGGTTGGCTAACACCCTCCTGGCTAAAGAAGTCACAGCACCAAGCCCAGCAGAATGGGAAAGTACACTCTGTCTGCCTTGAAAACATGGCAAGACAGAGCGTGAAGGAGGGGAGTAACTGCCACTGTCAACAGGTAGTATCTTGTCTTGAAGGACGTTTCACCCTTGTAGACCACACTGTCCTCATCTGCAAAGAGTTGGCTGAGATGATCTGTCAGGGCCTGTCTGGTTTTATCCTTTAGGGATCTGTGCTGTTGGGATGAGTGTTGAGTTGTTTGCTATGCGTGCGATGTTCTACCAGATAACCTATAAAGAGATCAACACATACCACTCTCCAAAAACGTAAATTACATACGGAAAACCTATTATTCCACCTGTGCATATGTTGACATAGTATTTTCGGCGCACATGATAAAACGTGTGTGACACTTCAACCTCGCCATCAGTTAGGGAAGTGGGGAGGGCATTCCTAAACTCACTTTGCAGATGAGAAAAATGACACCAGCGGGCCAATTGGCTTGTTCAAGTTTACACAGAAGGAGGCAGAGCTGGGTCTGGAGCTCAGGCCCTCCCCAACTCTCCTTCAGCTCTTGCATGGTATCATGCTCCAGGGAGCCACGCTGTGTGATGAGGGAGACACACCCATCTATCTCAAATCATCGTTTCTTTGAAAAGTTTACTTCTCATCTGAGCATATTAGGTGGAAAGGCATGGAAATATAAAACTTCATGCATGCAGTTAAAAAATAGGGAAATAATAAAAGAGCTCTCCCAAGGCAGCATAAAATTAGTTGTGATAAGCAATGTAATTCTACAGAGAAAGAGATGCGCAGAGCTAGATGTATTAAATAATCAGTGTTTTTGAATAAAATTCAGAGTGCTCTTGTAAAAGTAGGGACAGTTTATCTAGAAGAAGAAGTCATGGACCCTTCACCCCATTGTATGACCTCCCAATTAAGATGAGCAAAGAACAAAATCTTGAGGGATTCAAGCAGAGAAACAATCCGGTGGGATGGGGTGAAGAGATACTGAGTAGAAACTTCGGCCAGGAGGCCAAGTTCACGGGCCTGCAGCAGGAAACGCGGGGACATGGGTCCTGGGAGGAGGCTGGCAGTGTGGGAAGAGAATTTCCAGACTAGTTCCTCACCGCTGAAGCATGTGTGGCCAGCCCTGCTTAAGGCCTAAGGTGGGCAGAGCATCTTGGATGTGTGTTTGCGTGTGTGGTGTGTATGGGTGTGTGTGTGGAGAGAGAGGGAAAGAAAGACAAAGAGAAAAAGAGAGATGTTCAGAATGCACCTTAAACAAATACATAACTTAAAAGAACATCAAACATTCCCCTTCTCTGTAATCAAGAATGCGAGTGCCCAGGAGGGTGACAGGGCCTGGAGGGGCAGGGGCTGGAGGGCAGGGGCAGGAGCCTCAAACGGCCCCCTACCCCCCATTCCTTCATGACTCACCAGGTTCTGGAAGCCCTGCTAATCTGCTCCGTCACAAAGTCAAGTCTTCCTATGCCGAGCATCCGAGATGTGTTGAGGCTTATCAAATCCTATGTGCTAGCGAGGATCTATTGCCCGACCTGGAATTAAGAAGACAGTGCAGGTGGCAGAGTGCACAGGCCCTGACAGGAGAGACCCTGGTATCAAAGGGACGGTCCCTGGCTGTCCCCGGTGGTCACTTTTCCCCATTTGTGCAGACTCTGGTGGATTACGAAGGGAACCTGCAGTCAAAATAATATATGATGCCGTGCATCATGAAGAGGATAAACATGGGGTAAAGCTACTTGCAACACATTGCTTAGAGACAGAACCGACGGTGATTTTTTAAAATACGGAGCCACACAGTTCTGCTAGGGGGCGTGGCTCTGCAGCAGCCTTCCTGTTCATTGCTCAATTAGATCTCCGACTACGACTGAAAATCATTTTGCATTTGAATAATTGTATAAGTGGAAACATGGTCTAAATTCCCTTGCTGTTTCCTCAAAGATATTTGGCAAGACTGGATTATTTGGACAATGTTATATTCTGTCAAGAAATTACTGGAGAAAAGCTGTGAAATTTTTAATTTCTGCCAGAACGCTTCAGGTGTCCGAATAATGAACTTTTTAATACTCTGGCAACAGATTAAATAACATCTTTATATGCGGCTTGACATTTATTTGAAAGGGTTGTGTATTTTTTTCTCTTTTTATTAAATCATGGCTGTCACCACATAAAGATGAAAGGAATATATATTTTAAAGGCCACAGACAAAATAGTCAGGTGTTGAGTGGTTCGGTTGGTTAAAAAAACTCTCTTTCCTCAGCAGGTTGACTTCTTAGTTATCCTATTACTTTATAGCTCCACTCTATACTTTGCTTCCTTATCTAATCACATATTTTTGTTTCCCCCAAACAGTGCCTTGGTTGCTCGTGTATGTTTCTAGCATCGTGTAAGTTAAGGTTGAAGTGATGGGGAAAGACGGCCATAGACCTGGGCCCGCCACTTTTGATTATGTTTTCGGAGGCCGTCTCTTCATGCCGTCTAACCAGTGCTCCCCGCAAAGACAGGCCTAAAAAGAAACTATTAAACTCACTTTTACTGAATTTCAAACACTACCCTTCATCTATTTTCATTTGAACATGGAGCAGTTGAGTAGATTTAAATTGTAGAACTACAGGTGTCCAAAAAACGTGAAGAAAGTGCTTTAGGGACAAAGGCTTCTGGAAGCACACATGGTGGACACCCAGTCACACGCTGGCCTCCAGTTGACCCTGCCTTTGTAACTAGATGCGAGTGGTGTCACAAAACACCCAGAGGCCTGAGAAATAAAGGCTGTCATTTTCCCTGATTTCCAGTGGGTTGAATGGTTCAAAAATGAATTGTTTAAACTCAAACAAGATTAAGAGCTTTTAAAATATTTCAGGCCGGGTGTGGTGGCTCATGCCTGTAATCCCAGCACTTTGGGAGGCAGAGGCGAGAGGACTGCCTGAACCCAGGGCCTCGAGACCAGCCTGGGCAACTTGGCAAGACCTCGTCTCTACAATAAATAATTTTTTAAAAATTATCCAGGGTGGTGGTGCACACCTGTGATTCCAGCTACGTAAAAGGCTGAGCCGGAGGGATCACCTGAGTCCAGCAGGTCGAGGCTGCAGTGCCCATGAGCGTGCCACTGCACTCCAAGCTGGGCAAGAGAGTGAGATTCCAACTCAAAAAAATAAAATAAAATATTTTAAAGAGTGCAGCAATATGTTAAACTAGCACATCTTTAGTAACTCAAACTTAACATCGTCAGGCTACATGGATTGAAAATGATGGACCATGAAGGCACTGACCACCACCACAGAGAGAATCCTCCAGACTGCCAGACGTCACCTGGCCACTCGTTTCTGGCAAGTTCATGTTGCTCAGGCCAAGCCTGTCTGGGTGAATTGGTTGCTCGATGTCACGCCACCAGGGAATGGCAGCACTAGACCTTAAACCCAAGCCTGTGGTTCTGGTTCTGCCACTTCCTGGTGGTGCCATTTTGAGCAACTGACTTAGCGCCCTCCAACTCTCCTGTCCCACCCTGTACTGTGAGGAGGCCTGAGACCAGCCCTAGCCATCACCCAGCTTTCTCATTTTTCCAGTGGAATTCCCAGCACATGGCACGAGGGTCCCCTTGGAAGCGTCTGTCCTGGCTCCCATCTGAGTCACAGCCTTGACTGGAGCCCTGAGAAGACTATCATTTCTCTGAGGGAAATAGGCTGTGTTGCCATCTTCAAGGCCGCCGGCTGGTGATGGTTTTGACCTTGAGCCCTAGAATTAAGACACAGATGTTCCCCCTCCTGGGCCGTTTGCCATTGCCCTGGCACTGGCTGGATGTGTGTGGCTGGATGTGGACGGATGGATGTGGACGGATGTCCACTCTCTTGTCTAGGAAATCCCATCGCAGATGAAGAAGTCCCTACTTCAGTCCATCCCCCCGGCTGCTGGGGATTTTCTCTGAGTCTTTCTAGAGCTACCTCTTGCCTTTTCTCCACTCCCCAGCCTGTCTGTATTTTCTCATCAGACTGTGTGAGTCCTACCCACTCATGGGACACACAACGCTTCCCACAACCCTCCAAATGAGAAGCAGCCTTCCTACCTCTAGCTTTTAGATTCAAATCAGTGAAGACACATGACTCCCCTCCTGGGTAATGTGGATATTTGTAGACTCTCTGAATTCCCACAGTTTTGAAGACACACACGTTTCCCGTGATGATGAGGACCATGTTTTATATAGCTGGAACTGAATAAATAAATGTTGAATCGATAAATGAAAGAGTGGACAGATGCAAAAATTAGATTGAGGATACTTCTTAAATATTTCTCTCTTTAGTAAGAATTGTAAAAAGCATGCTTAAGTCTTTTGCTAAAGCTGATCTTCTATTTTAATTCTGTTCATATGAATAGGAAAAAATGGAATGCATGCCCAACTATTATTCCAACTTAGAGTCAAGTTCAGATAACTTTTAGAATATCAAGATGATTAAATGAAAAAAATAAAGCAATCTTGAGTTGGAGATGCTGCGTTTCTCCATAAGACTAAATACTAAAAATAAACAGTGTAACCATGAAAGCATTTTACTTGTGGTCAAGGCTTGTGTATCAAACGCTGGCTTATATGACAACTCTTTATTTTAAGCACGGCCATTTACAATATGCGCATATTTTATGGTTCAAAAATATTATCAAATTAAACCAAAAAATGTATTTTCATGACTGTCCTGTCCAAAAAAATAAAATAAAATCTAGATATTATGTTTGTGTTCTCTCTTTTTTTAAGCAAGATTTATTGAGAGAACAGAAAAGCTCCCACAGTGGGAGGGAACCCCAGGGGCTTGCCCATTTGTGTTCTTTTAAAGAATTAGTTGTTTCTATTTATTAGTCAGTGTCATTGAAGTTTTCTCTTTCTAAAGAAGAGAGAGCTAGAGTCTACATTTTAAAACGTGTACCTATCATTCTATTCTTAAACATATCCACATGAAAGAATGTCTGAGCTGCAAGAATATCTATTTTATTATATTTTTTATCCAGGTGTCTGTGAGATTATTTTCAGAATTTTAACTAGGCTCTCATTTCTATATTTCACAAGAGACTAATATATTTGAAGCTGTCATTGGAAGTGGTGATAAATTCAGCAGAAACATCAGTCTCTCGATGCTGAAGGAAAGAGCTCAGAATCTCACCCCAAAGCTTCCAGAACTGGTGTTGTTTCCTTTCTTCCTCTTCTCAGGGAGCCCCTTCCATCCCCATCACGCTTCTACACAGATCTGCAACAGTTAACTGACACTTGCTTTTGCTTTTCACATCAACTTATGACATGATTACAAAATAAAAATAAGAAAGATGGCCTTATTAAATAGTCAACGTGAGATAAGAAGCCAATTAAGACCCCAGATGGAGGTGGTGTATGAGGAAAAATGGCATCCGTGGATAAGGGTGACCAGTTGATTGGTTTATAGATCCACAATCCCCGGGGGTGTTTTGAAGCCACACCGTGGCCCAGAATGCTAAATTTTGCATTTGGAAGCTTTTGTTGAACCAAAAGTTCCTCAGAAGGCCACGCGCCCTCCTGGCTTCACGTCTAAGGAAGAGTCAGGTGCAAGTTAATTCATCCAGGGTCCAGAATAAATGGCACACAATAAATTCACTCCAGAAGATCTTTGTCCAGTAAGCTGGAGGCGATCCCATAACAAACACTGAAGATCGGATGCAAGGCCATAATTTTACAGAAATGGCAGAACTGCAGCAGCTCCATCTTTGAAAATGTGTTTCTTGTTCTCTGTGAGTGGCGGCCGCCTGTGTACAGCTGTAGGCTACAAGCTCATGGCGGCTTCCTGGCTGGCCGTGCTCACTTGGTATGACAGAGATATTTGTGAGGCGCTGTCCCCATCTTGCTTGCGCTATGCAGAATTAATAAAGCATCTTCCAAGTGATGTAAAAGAGACCATAATCCAGAGTTCATATGCTAAATATATTCTGAATCAGAAGTAAGACGAAATAAAGGAATAAAAGGTAGACAAGGGACCCCCTCAGGAGATCCTGGTTACATACACGAGCAAAGAAAGATTGTATATTCTAACTATGAAATAAGATACTGCAAGCACCAAGCAAGCTTAAGTAGACTTGTTAGTTTTGTTCTTACTTGTTACAAATCCTGAGCAGTTTTTCCTTAAATAAAATGATAGCATTTACTTGTCTTTTAATAAAACGAAAAGCTTAGTATGAAACGTACCGTCAGCCTCCATCTTGGTCTGTTCTGGCTGCTATGACAAAGTACCAGACTGGGTGGCTCAAACAATCAATAACTCCTACATAAACAGAAATGTATTTTCTCACAGTTCTGGAAGAGGGAGGGTCCAAGATCAAGACGCTGGCAAATTCGTTTTTTGGGGAAGGCTCTCTTTCTGGCTTGCAGATGGTCGCCTTCTGACCTCGTGTGTGGGGGAGAGGGGGAGAGGGAGAGAGGAAGAGGGAGAGAAAAGCTCTGGTGTCCTTTCTCAGAAGAACACCAGAACACACATCCTATGAGGTCAGCCCCCCCCATGACATCCCCTAACCCATTAGCTTCCTTAGGGGCCCCATCTTCAAATGCAGCCACACTGGGGCCCAGGGCATCAGCATATGAATTTGGAGGGGACATATTCAATCTATGTCAGTCTCCAAACACATCTTTGCTCTCACATCCTTTCTTCACCCTTCGTGCTTTTCAGTTACCTTCTACACTTCATGCTTCTTCAGAAACTAGCACACGTGCTTGTGTGAATGATACGCGTTTTGAGTTCTGTATCTTTACATGAATTCTAGATGTCCTAGGCCAGGTTTACCTTTTTTATCATCTGACTTGCTTTGTAATCTCACTTTGTTTCTCTCGTGCCCTTTTCCATTGTCCACGTAAGTGGAATGTGTCTACACAGAACCTTAATACCTTGTACATGTCTCTAAATTTTCTAAAGAAACATTAGCTCATATTTATTTGAAGCTGCAAATTCTATCTTCTGGAAATAGATATTCAAATATGTTTCCAGAAGACATGTCTTGCAGGTTGATTAAATATTTATTTCCATTGAATATACATATTAAGCATTTGTTGAAGAAGTAAAGAAGGAAAAAACCCAAGTGTCAAGTCCAGGGTTGTCTTGTATGGATGTATGACCTTGGGCTGATTATTAAGCCTACTGAGATTTTATTTACACATCAGAAAAGCATGGATGTCATTATGTAATAATTGTCTTACTCGAGCCCTGGTTTTTATGAAGATAAGTGAAGATAATTTATGCATGAAAAAATGCCATGCAGAAGTTAGTTATAATTCAAAGAAACAATTAAGCATATGAACAGGTTTTGCAATTTTTTTTCCTTTTCTTCCAAAGAAACGTAAACATGGAAAATATGAAACACAAACTTCTGTGTGTTCAAAAAATTAAGTATGACAGGTGAGATTCCTTCCCACTTCTATCAGGTCTTGAAAAGCTCCTCTTATCGCCTCACCCTATCTTTTACCTACAGTTTTTACCACACTTTCAAGTTTGGCAACTACTTGCAAATGTTTTAGATCTGCCAATTTATTAGATTATTATTTTTGAAGAAATCCATTTTACTTGAACATATTTAGGGACAATATATAACATGCTGCTTCTTATTACAGTGATCTTTCCTCTCCACCCCAGCGTAATGTTAGACAAGAATTCTGCACATTCACTGAAGACTAAAAACCTCTTTAAAATTTGCAAGAAGGAAAGGGAAACATGAAAATGTTCACACACTGGTTCAACACAATCCAACAGTGCAATGAACGCCTTTCTGGGAAGTTTGCTCTTCTGCCCACAGAGGGCAGAGATATGCAGCAAATGCCTATAAGTGTGTTCTCCACGTGCTGACGAAAATCCCAGCCAAGGAGTCTCTGAGCCGCCTTCACGAGGATGCTGTGAGGTCCAAGGGAGAGTCATCAGGAAGGAGAAGAAGCCACTCTGGGTGACTTGTCTGTTTTCTGTGGATCTTGGTAGGCTGGATGAGAGTGCTACTCAGACCGGAAGCGGGGTTTTCAGGAAGTGCTACAGCTGATTTCCCAGAATGTGTAAGGGAAGTTGCTTGCGCAAGCAAGCCAAAGGATTTCACACATGGGTCTTATTTGGGTTGTTCCATGTTTTATGTTTTCTGCAGGAGGGGTTTAGATGTATATGTGATTAGCAGATTGTCTACAGCCTGCTGTATTTTAAAGCGGGAAGAAGAAAAAAGACAGTATCTTCCTGAATGGAATTTTGTGGCTTTCTGTATCTTCACATCAACCGGTGCCCTTGGTTTAAGACTGTTCATGTTGAGGATGTATACAAGAAACAGGATTTCCTTTGTTTTCCCCTATTTAGATTGTCCCCCGGGCTGTGAAATCTCACTTCTGGGAATATTGCCGTAGGAATTCATGGGGTATTTATAGCTAGAGTTATGCCCAGTAGAGGATTCTTGACAGGTTGTGTGTACCTTAAACATTGATTAATCAAATCAGATTCAAGTATACTAAACAGGCTAGGCCCAGCAGCTCACACCTGGAATCCCAGCACTTTGGGAGGCTGAGGTGAGAGGATTGATTGAGTCTAAGAGTTTAAGACCAGTCTGGGCAACATAGTGAGACTTCATCTCTACAAAAAAAAAAAAAGTCAAAAAATTAGCTGGGTGTGGTGGCATGCACCTGTAGTCCCAGCTGCTCAGGAGACTGAAACAGAAGGATCGCTTAAGCCTGGGAGTTCCAGGCTGTGATGAGCCATGATCATGTCATTGCACTCCAGCCTGGGCAGCAGAGTGGGACCACGACTCAAAAATCAAAAACAAAAAAACGAATAAACATAGTAAAGAGCTGGTATCGCTTAAAGCTCAGCCTCTGTGAATTCTCCTGGAAAAAAAAATCTTTTGTGATGTGAAAAATCAGTCAATATTTTAGTCTGTTGGGGGTCTGAGTACCTGAAAGCAGGTCCCGCCTGTATTGACTCTCTCTCTGGGAGAGAGAAGAACAGAAGCAGCGGAAGATTCGTGGGGCCCCGTGAGAACAGGTGGTTTAAACCTCTGGAATCAGAGTACAGGAAGGAGTGACCCCAGTGGGGACGGGCTGGACATGGGAGCAGGGCAGAAAAGAGTGGAGTTTGCACGACAGAACGCCTTCCTGTGGTGAGGGCAGGTGGGTCTGGGGCATAAGAGCCTCCCACCTGTGGATTTGGAGGTTGGTCTGCTGAGCTCCAAGTCCCCAGGAAACATCCTTTCTGTCCCGGAGGCTGGCCATGGGCCCCCGGGTGTCTGCTTCCATGGAGCAGCACAGACGACGCCTGGCAGGGTGCAGATGGTCATCATGGCACCTGTCACTTGCATAGTCATTGGCAGATACTTTTAGAACGTTCTCTCCCACTCAGGCTCCCTGCGATCTTAAGACAGAGTCTAGGACACGAGTCCCCGCAAGTGCATCAGGCCGCTGTGAGCCGCACTGGCTGCCTGGTTGTAGCCAAAGGAGGACAAAGGACAGGTGGGGAAGGGAGGGAGGCGCCCGTCATGCATTCATCATCCGTCATCCACTCGGCATCCTCTCTGGGCCAGGCCAGGTCTGGAACAGGCGTGGCCCTGTCTGCCGTCACGAAGTGCCTGGCTGCAGAAAGACGATGCCAGGGGGCACACAGACTCATCATCCTCAGTCCCCCGCTGTGGGAAGACAGGAAATGCTGGTCGGGGCCTCGGAGGAGGCAGCCTTCACTTGGAGGCCTGGAGAGAAGTGCATGCGTACGATGGCTCAACTCGGCAGCCGGGCAGGACCGGGATCGTACACGTGTGCCGTCCATGATCGCCGTCCATGATCACCGTCCTGTTCTGTCGTGGAGAGGCCGAACCGCGGTCCCATGCCACACATTCCAGTGAGCAGTGAGTAGACGGTCACCTGGCACAGCATGTGGGGAACCTTCTGAGCAGAGAAATCTACACACAGTCATCCCACCCACAGTCTTGTGTAGACCTGCGGGACCTGGGGCAGTGCACACCATCAGAATTGGCATCGCTGCAGTTGACGTTACTGGTGCCAGGCTTCCGGGGACTCCCCCCGTGGAAACCGGGTGAAAACGGGCCTGACCTGGGGGAGGAATTGCCATGGGTGGTCCCTGAACCAGAGGTCACCCGGAAGCTGGAAGTCCCTCATCCCATGCCAAGGGAGGCGGCCTCTGTCGCCTTGAGGTGGAGGCCGAGGACGGGTGTCGGGAGAAGCAGCTCGACAGACTGTACACGACACTTCCTGCGCGTGGGAGGGTTTAACTGTGTTCAGCCGTTTAGGATAATTACCTCTAATCACATAATTCCTGTAAATTGGTGAAGTGGCATAATTTAGATGTTGAACAAGAAATGTAGATTAAATAATTATAATGTATAGCTGTAATTTATGGGTAAGGACGGGCAGATTTCAAACTTTGCAAAATACTGTGACGTGAGCCTTCATGGAAACGCGCCCGACCACTCTGTTTCCCACTGCTGACCAAGCCCAGCGGCCATCAAAGCCACATCATGGAAACCAAGGGCTCCCCTGTTTCCAGGATGTCCTGAATACAGGGCAGTCTCTGGGACCAGGACAGGCTTAACCTCTTCCAGGGACTCTTCTGGAAAGGGGCCGCCTCAGAAGGAACCCAGACTTCCAGCTGTTTCTTGGGGAAGTGAATGCCGAGAGGACTCTGCAGACATCAGTGGCCACTCTGACCCAGAGTCCCTGTTCACATGTTAATTAAGTCACTGAATACATACTTACTGGTGGCCTGTGTGCCAGGGGCGGTGCCAGCCAAGTGCTGGACAGGTGTTTAGATCAGGGCCCAAGGGAGCTGGGAAAAGACAGGGGTGAGCAAGGAGGGTGTGTCCAACGTGACCGTCTCGCCAAGTGTACGGCTCAATAAAGGTCTTTCAGCATGGCGCCCACGTGCTGACTTCCATGAGGACTCAGGGGGAGTGGTGGACGTCAGTCAGAGGGAGCAGGCTGGCAAGAGGGTCAGAGATGAAGCGGAGAGGGATGTGAGTAGCGCCACCACGGAGACAGGCAGGAAGCAAAGGAGGCACTGGGCTCTCGGGAAACTGCTGTCCATCCCCCGGGGACCCAGCTTCTTAGAATGCTGGCGGGAGGCGTAAGCCCAGCAAAACAGTATCAAAAGCTTTCATGTCGGGCGTTTACCTAATCGCTGTCTCGTTTGTTCGTCACCCAGATCTGTGGACGTTTCTGCTGTTATTATCCTCCTTGTATAGGTAAGGACACGGAGGTTTAGGGAGTCAATAGCTTGCCACTCATCTGACAGTAAGACCTGTGAAGAACTCTGGGTCTGTGTGACCCGAGGCAGTTTTTCTGTAGGTGGCCTTCCTCCAGGTAGAACCGAACACATGGGCATGTTCCTGGCCTAGTGCATGGCCTAGCCATCGCAGGTCCTGCGATGTCTGGAGCAGACACAACCCAGGGGAGGGGAGCATGGCAACATCTTAGGAGAGAGAGTGCTAGGAGAGAACACTTAGGAGAGAGAACAGCGCAGGTGCAGGTTGATGGACCTGAGGGAGGGGGCTGGTGGCTCTTTCATGGGACGACTTTTATGTATTGGCCACATAGCGAGTCCTCTGGCAATAAGACAAAGAGATGAAGGAACCCAGACGTCAGGGGCAAAGCCTCAGCCATGGTGGGGAGGGAAAGAGCGCCCTTGTGAGGCGAACTGGCTCGGCCACGGGCAGGGCCACGCTGAGCTTGCTAAGGAAGGGCGGTGTGGACGAGGGAGGAGCCAGACGCGTGTGCAGGCCAGAAGGCCACGCTCTGGACGGATGCACAGCCATGGGTTGGCCCAGCCGTGAGCAAGGTCAGGGCGCACGGACATCGGGATGCTGGCGGGGGGTGCTTTGCTGGGGGGTGAACGCTGGGAGTCTCCCCAGAGGGGAAGGACGAGAAGCAGGAGAGCAACAGACTGGCCAGCAGGGGGCGATGCGGAGGCCAGGGATGCTGATGCAACCACGCGCAAGCACGCGTGGGTGCTGAGCGAGGGCCCGCACAGGATGGGCCTGGGGAGAGGGAAGGACTCACAGACACGCTCTGCTAGGCCTTGGCCTCGGCGCGGGGTGCTCCTGGGTTTTAAGGGAGAAGGCCACCCTCCAGAGCACTGTTTCTGGGAGCGCTTCGCCTCGTGGCTTCGGGGGCCCTTCCAGGACACTGCGACCCTCAGTCCGGTCCTCGGCAAGAAGATCAATAACGCCCTCGGCAGGAGCACAAGCTGTCCAAACACGGGAAGCCGGAGTGAAGGTGTCGCCCGTGGGATGAGTACGGACAGCTGTAGAAGCGTCTTTTCAGAGTACTCGATGCCGGTACCTTTTTGGATAATAAAAGTGTTTTGTTCAAAAAACTAAAAGCGTGGTGAAGAAATAAAAACACACAGAAGCTGCCACCCTTGGCCCTGAGCGTTGCCGTCTCAGGGCCGCACGTTGCCACTGAACACAATGCGACGGTCGTGGGCCTGAGTTGACGGAGGAAGGTGAATTAGTCAAGAGGAAACAAAAGTTTAAATTAGGGGAAAGAAGCAAATCGGAATGTGGAAAAATATGTGTGAGTGGCATGACAGGAGGTTGTTTGTTGTTAAACCAAATGGAGAGAGTTCTGGGGAATGATGATTAATTTCAAATGACAAAATCAAAATTAGTCTCAGACATATATGGAAACTTAGAGGATACGTAATTAAATCATGATAGAGACATTGTGATCAATGAGTTGGAATTTCTGTTTCTTAGAATTCTAAAAATACACCAGATTTAAGGGGACCATAAACTCAGCTTGTTCACCTCTGTTATATTCTAACCCTTCAGAAGCTGGTCCGTGGCCCGTTTGGTGAAAATCGCTTCTTGGCTAATGATTGATTGTGATGATAACATGTGTCACGATGACTCCTATTCTCATCATGAACTTGATACTGGGGCTTTCATCCTGAAAGTCGGAATGATGGAAGGAGAATGAAGGCAAATGTTTCTCTGTGTATATACAAGTGTGTGCTTGTATATGCACAGATGTTCACGTGTGTGTGCCAAAGGATATGTGTGCGTGTGTTCCTGTGTACAGACCTAGAACTCAGGAAAACGGGTATCTTTCGTTGCAGAGGGTTAGTGGTCATGATTTAATTATGTACATGTTGATTGCATGGTCTTCCAGGAAAACCATGCTGCGTAACTGTGTAATTCACATTTGTACCTAATTCACATTTGTACCACATGTAATCCAAGGATAGTCCATGGAAAAATGGCTTCTTAAAAGTTATAAAATCCCTGGTATCATAAATGAGCAAATTAGAAGTAATCTAAATTCATATGGCTAACATGACCGCAGTTCCATATACCTGCCTCTCTTCCCTTAGGTCAAGGTCAGGTTGAATTAGGGATAAGAAACAAACAGCCGGGAAGAAGGGAGTGCTTGAAGGAATGCACTGAAAAGGAGAGAAACCTTGGCTGCTCCCGTGTCCCCAGCAAACCAAGAAAACGGAGCCTGGGGCAGAAACAGCCGTGGATAGTGGGGACACACAGCTCTGGGTCCCATCCAGCCCTGCTGTCTCCTGGGGAAAGGTTGGCTCTATGCTCTTCCGACAACTTGTTGAGAAGCTTTCCTCATCTGGGTGAGAACATTGCGTCACGGACAATTCAGTCTCACGCACCCTTGGATCAGAGTCCCCAGGTGGAAAGTGCAGCGTTCCCGGACACTAGAACTGTTTTCGATTCTTGTGAATTCCTCCAAGAGCAAGTGGGTCCGGTGCAATGGGTTTTCTTCTTATCTCCTGGGCTATGAAGCACTCTTTTATCATCCCAGCGTTTGAGCTGGCAGGCCCTGAAACAGGTCAGCCAAAGCTCCTACAGAGATTTTTATATCATGCCACTGTTAGCTAAATTAATCCTATTGCCCTGATTTTCTCCCGGAAGAGAAATTTTGTAGAGTGAATTGGACTCTCAGGAAAAGGACTAACAAGAGGCAGGATTTCAGCAGGGTCAAGCAGGCATATCATCTCAAAACCAAAAAACATGAATTATGAGGGGGTACACTGGCTTTTAATACAATTAAAGCCTGAAAGGAAACTTAATTTTAATCTCAGCCAGTCCGCTTCATGGCCTCAAGGAAAGACAGTTCACAAACATTTCTAGAGGTATCTGTTTTCAATCTTATTATTTAGGCTCTACAATGAGAGGAATGATACAGCCTATCATCAAGGCTCGTGGTTTTCAAGGAGTTTGCTCGGCAACTTCTCTTCTCTGGCTTAAATATGATATTCTGAAAGTTTCCCCTGCAAGGAAACAGAGAAACAGATATTCCTTTTTTATTCCAAACTGCTATTCATGATCATCTTAAGTGCATCTTGACATTAAAGACACACTTTGATCTATCACTTTTTTTTTTCTTTGAGTTGGAGTCTCACTCTGTCACCCAGGCTGGAGTGCAGTGGCCACTCCCGGCCACCGCAGCCTTGACCTGCTGGGCTCCGGCGATCCTTCCACCTCAACCTTCCAAGTAGTCGGAACTACAGGCGCGCGCTACCACGCCCGGCTAATTTTTTTGATTTATTGTAGAGATGAGGTCTCGCCAAGTTGCCCAGGTGGGTCTCGAACCCGCAGACTCAGGCAATCCACTCACCTCAGCCTCCCAAAGCGCTGGGATTACAGGCTGAGCCACCGAGCCTGGCTGATCTATCATTTTTTAAACCTGCTTGATGGTCCCTTTCCCATCTGGGGTCTTGTTTATCCTTTAAAGCTAGCTTCTTGTATCTTTCATGTGTTGTCTGTCTTAGATACACACAACTCCTCATTACTTAGTCAATCGTTAAATGTTACACTTTTATTTTGATGTCATTATCATGCATGTGTCTCATTATTGCACGTTAAGTTGAATCTCCTTCTGTAGTCAGTGTGCATCTTAAAATCCATTCCTGGTGCGTATCTGGTGTGGATTTTGCGTCCTGGGCCCTTTCCATGGAACGGAACCAGGCAGCCTCATCTGTTACCCGGTTTGCCACTAGATGGCACTGGTCTGCCTTTGGAAGCTGCTACATTGGCAAACAGGTTTCGTTGAGAAAAATAATTATTTTTTATCAAGAAATAGATCAATTAACTCTTAAGCGTGCTATGAGTTTTCATATGTGTAAATGTCTGTTGTTTGGAGCCACAGCGAAATGCTAAGAGCTCAGACACGTGATTTTGTTGTTCTCTTCTGTGCTGACATTTTCGTCCTTCCACTGTGGTCGACACAGAAAACGTAGAGTTCAACATTGAACTGAATCATTTTAGCATTGCCAGTCTTTATTACCATCTTCTACAAAAACTGTTTCCTCCTCTTGCTGGTATTGAATGGTTATTGAATAGGCCCTGGCTTTGCAGACTTGACCATCACCTTCTTTGGGGGCAAGTGTTTGCTTTTCCCCTCTAGCTACCTGTAACAGATCTCATAGTAAGGGGTGATGATTTTCTAACATCGTGTTCCCTTACTCTTTGATTCCATGTGGATTCCTTTTTAAGACAGAAAGCTGATCTTTATCTACCACAGAGATGCATAATTAGAAAATGCTCACACTGAAAAAAAGGATATATTTTAGACCCTACATTCATCATAAAATATATCAGAACAAACATCGGACATATTTGTCTCACGCCATTCAGCGCTCGTGTGTCTCTCTGTGGACCCACACCGTGTGGCAAATGAAACCGAGTGATTTAGTTTGGGACTTAACGTGTTCACCAGATACCATGATACTTCAGACTCAGCAAAGAACCTACACCAAGCTGGACTCCTACGCCTGGAAGTCTGAGTGAGAATTACCTGCACAGATGTTAAAACTCTGGACACCAGAGCTCCCCCACAAATCTTCTTAGGGAATAAGAAGCGATCGGGGTGAGCACGGCCATCCATGGTGTCTAGAAACTTTAAGGATAGCTCTGCTGTGGGGCGGGGCAGGGGAACATGAGAACTGCTGTCCTCTAAGAGGACGCTCGCTTCAAAAGCATCACCTTATCTAAAGCTTTTGCACCCTGGCTCTAGAATCTGGAGTCCACATTGTGGGTTTGCTCTCAGCTCTTCCACAACCTACGTCACTTCAGGCTTCTTCTGTCACTTCCGGCTTCTTAACTATACAGTGGTGACTGAGAGTATCCCGCTGGTTATACAAGGTTGTCCCAAGAAACAAAAGGACTCACTAGGTAAAGTGCCAAAACTTAGTCCTCAGTAGGTGAGCGCTATCTCCACCGTCACCATCAACGCCATTATTATCACTGTGCAAAATGTAGCTGCTCTGTATATAGACGAGCTATGGATGTGTACTGTATATTTACTTTTATTAAAAAGAAGTCAAAGGCCAACAAGATAGCAACTTAGAAGAACATACAAAATCTTCCTAATTTTATAAACTTTGGGAGTCAGCAAGCAGTTGATCACACATAAATTCATGCATACAAGAGTTGATTTCATGTCTTTTTCTTTTTTTCAACTGTCATTTTAGATTTGCTAAGAACTTTTGTTTGTGAAAGTTAAAAATTCCAATGTATTTTAGGTATAAGGGATTTGCATTCTGATATGACCCAGACATTGGGATAATATCACGTAATTAAGACTATAGCTATGCACTTCTCAAAAGAGGCATGTAGTAATTAAACCTTACTAAGATGTGAAGGTGGCCATGTTTGAGCTCCACCCAAAACATGTTCAGAGCTCATGCACTCTAATCTCTCGTACTGTTGTCTTGAGTGCCACCGCCAGAAATAGAGTCCAAAGTGTACTCCACAGTTTCTTCCGCCTGAAATTACCTTCCTCTTTGTACCTGGTGATGGAAGTTTTCTTCTTCCTCCGGATTTAGCTCAAGTATCACCAGCTCCAGAACTTCCAGCAGGCCTCCACTCACGGCCTCCACAGGCATCCCTCCCGTTGCTTTTGACCTCTTGCCGTTGTCTGCTTTGCAGAACTTTCTTCTCCATCCCAGCCGCTATGGTGTCTTCGAGTCAGAAATGCTTAATTTTGGTAATTATGTTTGGGTTTATTTCCTACAATATTTTATAAGCCCCCAAATGCTCATATGAATAAAACTGACAACTTGTAGGTTCTATGCCAAATGACTGAGGCTGGGATAAATTGGTTTCATGGTTTACTGGATGGATCGGGCAAAGAGTGAGTCACAGCTGTCACTTCAAATAAAAAAGGCAGTATGACCCTTATACCTAAAATATATTGAAATTTTTAACTTTCATAAACAAAGAGTGAGTCACAGCTGTCACTTCAAATAAAAAAGGCAGTATGACCCGCAGGTACGTGGCAACCTGATCATCAGAACCCTTGAAACAAGGTCAACATCAACCAATCTAGTGTGCAATAAGAAAAGCTTTTGGAAGCAAGCGAAAACAGACATCACGTGGTTTCAAGTACATTATCTCTTTGTTTGAAAGTTCTATTAATTATTGAATTAAGTCGCCTTTTCATATTTTTATTTTTTGACCATTTGTGCAAAATGTATTTCATGATGTTTATTTTCCAGAATTGTCAATTTGCCTAAAATAGACACAAGGAAGGTAGAAAGTCTTTCTTTGGTTTTATAAATCCTAGGAGCAAGGTATGTGTTTGATATTATCAGGGAGTTAATTGAGTGATTCATTTTCTGTTTCATCATTATATTGTTATAGCATGTTGGTGTGTGGTTTAGCTTCCATTAAGTGTTGCTAGAAGATTAATCTAGTTTAAGATGCTGACGAGGCAAGCAAAATGATCACTGGCTGCAAGCATTTTTATAATTAACTTAGCAGGAGAGAGAAATAAAGAGGCAATCTCACAGTAGCACAGAGAGCACGACAGTACCAACCCCTCAAGAAAAAGTAGCAGTTCATTGATTTATAGATAAATTTTTGTAGGGGGAGGGGAAAGACCTGTGACTTGACGTTCAACCATGATATGTTGCCCAAACTTGCAGTAGTTTTAAATTTATATCGCAAAAAAAAATGTTCAGGGCAGTCAGATACATGTTAAATAGTGCAGAATATTGCTGACTTGTAATCTCCAGATGTGGGAATGGGTGTGATTTTATATCATCGTTTGTGCCTTTCCATTTACAATGGCTACTATCCCACTCCTCGAAGTATAGATTAAATCTGAGAAAGGAGGTACTTTGTTTAAGCTCCTGCATTTCTACAATTTAAGTCTTCAGCTACTGAAATGGCAAATAGGTCTCAAACATGCAAGTACTATTAAATGTGTAGTGAGACTTCCAGCATGGGAAAATAGAACAAAAACACACCCTGACACGCCTTGGATTGTCCTGCCTGTGTTGAAATCCCAAGACAGGTTTACAAGAACAAAAGGTATTATCTGGGAAATCAGCATATCAGGGAGAGTGTCCCCAACCGCAAACCACTGTTAACCTCAGACTGCTTTGGGGAGGGATAGCCAGTTATGAGTCCTTAGGACATCAGTCAATCTTCCTAAGCCCATCCAAAGAGGAGACGAGCATTGCTCGGGTGGGAGCTGTCCTCCAACCTTTGCTTGTTTCTTTAGATCCTTGATGATTTCTCTCTTGAACCCGAATCAGACTCCATGTTGCTATACCAACAACAAAAACAGCTAGTGTTTGCACAGTGCTTATTCCATTCCAAACACCATTCTTAGTGTTTTGTAGCTATGGAGACATTTTACTCTTAACATCCCTATGGGGTAAGAAGTATTATTTTCACAACCTCATTTTACAGATAAAGAAACTGAGGTAAGGGTTATGGGCTTACAAGACCAAGGTCACACAGGCGTGTGATCAAGCCAGAATTCACACTGAAGAAGTCCACTCCAGAGATGGTGCTCTTAGCCAACATTCTAACCTACCTAAAACCACACCATCACACCCACTCTAACCTTACTCATATTTTTTTTCTAGGAATGCAGAGAAGAAACTAAAATGTTGGTGTGTAGAGTGCTATCCCCACCCTTGGATTTCGTGTTTTATTTTTTGCTGGCCCTGATCCGTAGATGGAAATATGACTCCATACATCTGTCAGCTTGTGGAAGTCAGAACAAGATTTAAAATTTTATATGTACAGAAAGGGCTTCTGAGTCCACAGCCAGGGAAGGGTAGTGCCAGAGGTTAGTAATTATACTTAACTGAGACGCACATAAAGCGAAGTCAGAATTAAGGCATCAGATTTGGCAATCCGTTGCCTTTAGAAGTCTTGTGTTCCCTCCACCCCACCCTGTCCTCAGGGAAGTTCATTCCATTGCATCGAGGCTTGCGGCAGGTCCGGCTCAACCTGGCCTTTGGAGCATGCCTATGGAGCCCCTCTGCAGTTGCAAATTTCAGTTAAGTAAATAGTTCAGATAAACACCTTCATTATTTTTTTCCTGTGTAACTGAGGATAATTGTATAAATTATAACTAAATTCCGTGTAAACCATGACCTCCCTGTAATTATCCCAATTAATGTTTTTAATTGACATAATGATTCTCTTTTTAACTTATTATCAGAGGCGTTTCCCTTAATTCCCTGACATGAAATACATGCTGCAGTGCTCCTGGGATCTAAGTCTAACAGGTTTTGGCCCCTGAAGCGTACGTAGAAGCCTGGAGACTGACACATGGGTGGGCTCGGAAAGGTGATGGTCACCTCTTTGTAAGTCCAAAGTAACAGCATCCGAGCCTATGCTCTCACTACCTGTTAGAGTCAAGAAAAGACAGACAGTAATTGAGAGTGTGGATGATTTTTTTTGTAGGCGGAAACTTCAGGGGTAACATGTCTCATCCTTTCTCTGTAACATTTGGGCCTTATGCTGATGATTAGGAAGATAAACTTCCATAGCAGTAAAGTTAAAAGGTAATCAGTCTAGAAGTGTGGTTGACTTACTCTATCAGGGTTTCCTCAATTGCCCAACTGATATCAATCTGTAACAAAAGACGTCAGTTTCTTTTGACCAAAATTTAAGTTCCCAGGAACAGAGAACCCTGTGACATCCTTGCAAACACTGCATGGCCTGAAGCCACATGGGCCTAGAGGAGTTTTTTTGTTTTCTGTTTTGGGGATTTTTTTTTTTAGTTAGAGTCTCACTTGGACCCCCAGGCTGGAGTGCAGGGGCACCCTCACAGTCACCCAAACGTCAACCTGCTGGGTTCGGGCAATCTTTCCACCTCAGCCTTCCAAGTAGCCGGAAATACAGGCCTGCACTACCATGCCCGGCTATTTTTCCTTTACATTTATTGTAGAGACAAGGTCTCGCCAAGTTGCCCAGGCTGGTGTCCAACCCCCGGGCTCAGGCAATCCACTCACCTTGGCCTCCCAAAGTGCTGGGATGACAGGCTGAGCCACTGAGCCTGGCCGAGGAGTCTTGAATCTATTACTCAGGAAAACTCCGGCTTCCTTGCTAGTCTGAGGAACCTACCCAGAATGCCCTGCAAATGTCTCTGGTCATTGATTTCCCCTGCAAATGGAAAGACAAACCACAGGACAGCACATGTGCTAGCAAATGTCAGCATTGCAGACGTGGAAACAAATTCAGATACCGGTGTCCATGGGGACATAAATAAAGAGGCAAACACAGTGAAATGTGGGGTTAAAGTGTGAGGGATGCTAAACTTTGAGCTTCCTTGCAGATCCAGCATGTCAGGTATACTATCCACCTTGAATGAAATCTCATTGCACAAGTGAACATGTGTCAACTTATGGGCCTTACGTTCCTAATAAGGATTAGATCCCAAGAAGAATATGCTTACTGTTGAGAGGCCCTAGGCCAAAAAAGAAAGGAGTGGAAATGGAGGAACGTTTATACTTTGATCAAAGAATCTTATAGTTTTAGAAAAGAATTAGTTGAGACCCATTCTGTTCGTGAATTGTGTCTAACAGTGCTGTGAATCTGAAGTCAAAAGATTGATTTCTGAGTTTTTGTTTTGAAATTTTAAATAATGTATCCTCTCTGTTCAAATAAAAATTTTAATATTGTTGGACGGTATATGGAATGAAAGCTAAATTTCTGAGTTTTTTTAAAACATAAAAATGAACCGCTTTTTTCAAAAAAACTGAAAATAGAGCGACTATGTGATCCAGCAGTCCTACTACTTGCTCTATATCCAAAAAGGAAATGAAATCAGTATGCTGAAAGGAAATCTGCACTCCCATGTCTAGTGCGGCACCACTCTCAATGGCCAAGATGTGGAATCAAGCTAAATGCCCATTAATGGATGAATGGATGAAGAAAATGTATCTATGGAATGGAATACTATGTAGCATAAAAAAAGAAGGAAATCCCTCCAATTGCAGAAATGGGGCTGAACCTGGAGGACACTGTGCTAAGTAAAATAAGCCAGGAACAGAAAGACAAACAGGGCATGGTCTCACTCATCTGTGGAACCTAAGAATGTTGTTCCCATAGAATAAGAGAGCAGAGCAATAGCGGCCAGAGGGTGAGGGTTGATCAACAGGCACTAAACTACAATGAAATAGGTGTCAGTTCTGGTGCTCTATTGCACAGGAGGGTGACCAGAATTAACAATAATGTGTTGTGTGTTTCAAAATAGCTAGATGAGAGGTTTTTTAATGTTCTCATCCCATAGAAATGATCAATAATTAGGGTGACGGATATTCTAATGACCCTGATTTGATCATTATGCAATATATGTAAGTATTAGAACATTAGGATATAGCCCATTGGATATGCAGAGTTATTATGCCCCAATTATAAATAAAAATGAAAGCTAAAATAAAAATGAACTTCTGATCATTGGTAGTATTTATGAAAATTAAAATGATGATTTCACTCACTCACAAGTTTTCTAAGATCTATTCACAAAAGACCACCAAATCCACATCTCTAGACTTGGTGTATGATTATTATTATTACATTTAAAAGCTTTAAGCAGAGGAGGAACATGATTAGGTGTAACAATTCCACTCTATTACAGAGGTGTCCACCGCTTGGAGTAGATGACTTACGGATTGTGGCAGATGTGTCAAGAGAGACACACAAGGAGGTGATCACAGAGCTGATGACAGGCCCATGCAAGGCTGGTGGCTGGTGCTGGGAGCCATGCTATGCTTGAATTTCCATCGTGCCACTTGACATATTCAAGTGCTAGAGTCCAGACAACTCAACTGTGTAACTGCAGTGTGAGAATATAGGCCAGAGCCCTGATATGGAGCTGGAATTCCGCTGGGAAGTTTCAATGGGATGATAGAGATGGAGAGTGGCCAAGGGGTGAGAGCAGTTGGCATGGTCAACCAGGCCTTTAGGAGGCACAGAGGCAGAACACGTCAGGAGGAAATCAACTGAGGTAAGATGAAGGAAGAAAGGACCTGGTTACCTTCCTCTACCAGTGGTAGGCACAGGAGCTAGAAACAGTGAAGAAAATAGGAAGTTCTGACTGTTCCTCATCATTCACCTTGCCACACAGGGTTGTGGTGAGGATTAGGTCTGATTGTACATTCTAAAAGTTTAGAAGAGTTCCTGGTGCATGGTAAGAACTCAGTGCATGCTAGTTGGGTGTAGTAGTAGTAACATTTGTAGCAGGAATAGTCCTAGAAGTGGCCACATCAACAGTAGTAGTTGTGTGCCTTTCCTAGACTATTGCAACGTCTTGTCCTTCCCTTCAGGAACTAGCTTCTAGTACATTCTCCACATTGCCACCAGAGGCCTGTGATGAAAGCTTCTGTTGACTTCCTGTTTGACTACAGAAATCATCAGAATCATTTAGCTGGGTATAAAAGGGCCCTCTGAGTTTAGTTCCAGCACCCCATGTCCGCATGCTTGGATTGAGAGGTTGAATAGATAAAACATGATAGGATCAACCACACAGAAGGTCTTATTATCTGACAGTATAGCACACACACTCATGACTACTTCAAGTTTGGTTTTCCACATTTGGAAATTATTTTTGTGTGCATGTGTACATGTGTGCTTGTTTATGTGTATGTGTGACTGTGTGTGTGTGTATTCTCTGAAATTAATCCTTTTTGATTCAACTAGTCAGAATTAAATTGTTCTTCCTCTTTATTTCTACTTTAATCATATACTTTGACAGCTCTTTCCACATAACAATTTTTTCTCTCACACTAAAACCTTAACAATCTGTCTCAAGGACTCAGAACAACAAACACATCATGTCTAATATTCACTAACTAAAAGTTTGGAGAATAAATGAATGAATGAATGCTGCAGTCTGAATATTAAAACTCATCTCAGTGCACTTTTAGATTATGACAGACACTTTTAGGAAAATAGTTTGTCAGTAAAAGCTACCTGTTAATCACTAAAGATGTAGTGTTATACAACTGCATAATTTTTAAAAGATAATACTGAACCTTAACTCTTTGTAGACAGAATACTATCAGTAGAGTCACAAGTTTAAAAGTTGCTTCTATGCCCTTCAATATGTATAACAGTTATATTCTGTGTATGAGAATTGTAAACGTGCATATATATGAAATAAATATATGAAATAAATCTGTCCTATTTATGAACAATAATCATCTATAAATCATTTCCAGTTGATGGATTAAATAGTAAAGAAAGGTGAGAGACCAGAAAAGTAACATAAATTTGCCTAGACAATGTGCAGAAACGTGTTTCTTCTTTTCTCCATGACTTTCTGGCAAGACTAGAGTATTACGGAGGACTACAACCAGGGACTGAAGCCTGCTGGGACCCTTCAATTAGCAGTTAGCTGTCCTACCCCACAAAAGAAAGACACTAAGCAAAAGGAGGATTGTAGCAGCAGGGTGTTCTGTTCAGAATTACCTTTGTTGAGATTCTTGTGTAATCAAATTAACTCGGCAAGGCCAAAGGAATGCCTGAAATGGCAGTTAGCTTCTTGCTATTACAGAGACATATGGCTTGGGTTGTAATTACTGGAAAAACAGGTTGCACATACTACACTTTAATCATCTTCCCAGCCACGAGGACCAGTACTGGCATGTGCACAGAGGACACACTGTGTCCTCCTTCTGATGTTCCAGAAGTTGGTTGTTTTTTTTTTCTTAATCAACTCTTTTTCATTAGCTATAATCACTGGATAGTTAGCTTTTATATTTCTTTGTCTTTCATTAAAATAAAAAAGGAAGGGCTTGCAACTAAAATAGGCATTGTATTCAATCAGTTGAGCTGAACAAGGATGAAATGAACAATAGTCACTAAAACTCTTATAGACAAAGAACTGTGAGAAGTCTTATAACAAAAATGATTAGAAACGTAAAGGAACCAAAAATTTGGTTTTATAGAAGTAAGATCTCTTTCTGGTCTTCCTCTCACCGTTATTTAAAAACAAACAAAAAAGACTTTGCTAGCCTGAGGAACTCAGCCAGAACCCTGTGGGCTGCAGAATCGCTGTCACCTGCATGGGCAAGTTGAATCTGAATGCATGTTTGACATTCAGAAGGATGCCAATATATTCATTCATCTCACGGATCTTTTAAGTAAACCTTGGCACAAAGCTGAGCTCTCACTGGCGGCTGCTTCAACTGCTTTATGGCGTTTCCGTCTTGTTTTGTTTTTCCTCGCGGTTGTCTCTGAGATCAAGTTGGATAATATATTTGACATGCGTGAAGCAATGTAAAACTGTAAAGTTAAATTGTTTTATTTAATCATAATTTCCATATGTCTGGCTGGGGGTTTCAAATCTCGTCTGTATTCGCTTTTTTGATTCCTACTTCGCCTACCTTGCGGCTTGCCTGCTAGGAGTGTAAGATTCGGTGGCTTTAATATACTCACAGTTACGTGCAACTTCCACCCCAGTCAATTCTAGAATATGTTCACCACTTCAAAATGAAATCATCCTTGGCAGAATGTCACACACCTGTAGTCCCACCTACTCAGGAAGCTGAGACAGGAGGATCACTTGAAGCCAGGAGTTAGAGGCTAGGATGCAACCAGCCTGCGCAATAGAGTGAGACCCCATCTCTTAAAAAAAAAAAGATAAGAAAAAACAATCCCCTTTTAGCTACTGCCTCCCCATCCTGCGACCCCCCAGTCCTAAACCAACATTCATCTGCTTTCTGTCTCTGCAGATTTGCTTATTTCGAACACTTCATAGAGATGTCATTAGATGTGTAGGTCTTGCGTGTGTCGCCCTTTAACTTAGCCTAATGTCTTCAAGACTCAGCCATGTGGTTGCATGTACCCGTACTTTGTTCCTTTTCATGACTGAATAGCATTCCTCTGTATAGAGAGACCACGTTTTGTGTATTTGTCAACTGATGGACGTTTGAGGTGTAGTTCTTACCCTTTGCCTACTACAAACACAGCCATGAACATTTGCGTACAGGCTCTTATATGGACATGCTCTCATTTCTCTTGGGGGTGGATTTGCTGCATCAAATGATAACTCTGTGTCTTCATTTTGAGGGACCACCAGAGTGTTTTCCAAAGTGACTGCACCACTGTACATTCCCCGTGGGGATCCAGTGTCTCCACGTCCTCACCAACACCTGTGTTGTCTGTGCTGTTTATTGCCGCCCTGCTAGTGGGTGCACACGGCTTTCGTGGCTTCCATTTGCACTGCCCTGATGACTCATGATGCCAGGCATTTTATATACTTACTGGCCATCTGTATACATCCTCTTTGGAGAAATATCTATTTAGATTCTTTGTCCATTTCTTAATTGGTCAATTTATCTCTTGATGAACAAGTTGGGTTGTTTTTATATTCTCGGCACAGGTCCCTTATCAGATAAATAACTTACAAATGTTTGCTCTGATGCTGTGGACTGTCCTTTCTGCTTTCTTAACACTGTCCTCTGGAGTATTCTTTTTGAGGAAGTCCTACTTATTTTTTTTTCTATTGTTGCTCACGCAGGTGGTGTCATATCTAATAATCCCTGGTGAAAGCCAAGGTCACATAGATTCCCCTGTATGTTTCCTTTTGAGAGTTTTATAGCTTTAATTCTTATATTGGATTTATTTTGGGTTAATTTTTGTACATGGTGCAAGATAAGGTCCGAAGTTTTGCATGTGGATACACTGTTGTCCCTGAACCATTTGCTGATAAGACTACTCTTTCCCCCATTAAAGGTCTAGAACCCTTGTTGAAAGTCAGTTGACCATAAACACACAGGTTTATTTCTGGGCTCTATTTTATTCCTTAATTGATCTGTTTTCTGATAGGGTTTGGGTTGGATCTGTAGATTACATTCAGAGGGAAGTATTGCCATCTTAACCAAATTAGGTCTTTCAGATCAATATGAATATGAAATACATTCCACTAATTAAAGGTTCTTTAATTTCTTTTAACAATGTTTTCTAAAATTCAGAGCATAAGTTTTACAACTCCTTTTTGTCAAATGTATTCCTGAATAAGGTATTCTTTTTAATACTATTGTTAGTGAAATTATATTTTAAATTTTATTTTTAGATGTTGATTAAAAGTCTGTAGACATTCTCTTGATTTTGTATATTGAGATTCTACTTTGCAATCTTTCTCAACTTATTCACTCCTAATCATTTTTTTATTCATAGACATTTATGGGGCACAAATGCAATTTTGTTACATGCACAGGCTGTGCAGTGGTGAAGCCAAGGCCTCCGGGGTACCATCACCAAACAACACAGATTGCTCCTGTCAAGTAATTCTCCCTGTCTACCCTTCCAGCCTCCTCACCTATCCACATCTCCACTGCCCATCAGTCCACATGCATGCATTATTAGGTCCCGCTTATATATTTTTAGTGGACCTCTTAGGATTTCTACATCCAATAGCATACCATTTGTGAACAGAATTGTTTTAATTTTTACTTTTCAATCTGTATAGACATTTTTTACTTGTCTAAATGCACTAGCTAGAATCCCCAGTGCAACATTGAATAGAAGTGATGAGAGCAGATATTCTATTATTGTTTCTGATCTTAGAAGGAATGCATCTAGTCTTTCACCATTAATCATGGAGCTAGCTCTAGGTTTTTGTAAATGTCCATCATCAGTTTAGGAAGCTTCTTTTTATTGGATTGAATTATTTAATTTTATTTAATTTTTTTTTTTGTCAGAGTCTCACTCTGTTGCCCAGGCAGGAACAGTGAAACAGTGAAACAGTCATGGCTCACTGCTACCTTGACCTCCCAAGCTCAGGCGATTCTCCCACCTCAGCCTTCTGAGTAGCTGGAACTGCAGGTGCACACCACCACACCCTGCTAATTCTTTTATTTCTTATAGAGACAAGGTCTCTCTTTGTTGCCCAGGCTGGTCTTGAACTCCTGGGCTGAAGCAGTCCTCCCACCCAAGCCTCCCAAAATGCTTGGGCTACAGGCTTCAGCATGAGTGCTGCACCCGACTTTTTTTTTTTTTAGTTTCTCTAAATCATGAAACAGTGATGCTTTTCTTTTCCAATTTTATTCCTACATTTATAGAGGTGAATTTGTGCCCTTTTTATTCTATTCATATAGTGTATTACATTAATTGTTTTAAATTACTAAACCAACCTTGCATTCCTGAAGTAAATCCCACTTGATCATGGTGGATAATTATGTTTTATATGTTTCTGGATTCAGATTGCTGGTACAGTATTCTGTTGAAGATTTTTGCATCTACTTTCATAAAAGATACTTGTCTGTGATTTTCTTTTCTTGTAATGACTTTGTCTGGTTTTATGATATCAGGGTTATACTTACCTTATAGGATGAGCTACAAAGTGTTCTCCCTCTCTTGCTTTTTACAAGGATTTGTAAGGAATGCATTGATTTTTCTTTAAATATGTGGGAGAATTCTCCAGTAAAGTCACCTTGAACTGAACTTCTTTTTGAATAATTTTTTCAATGTCTACTTTGTATAGATCTGTTCCAGTGTCTATTTTTTATTTAGTCAGTTTTAGCAGGTTTTTTTTTAAAGAAATTTGTCCATTTCATCTAAGTTGTTTAATATCTTAGCATGCAATTGTTCAGAGTATTTTTATAATGCTTTTTATTTCAGTGATGTTGTTAACACACCCTCTTAGATTTTTTTATTCCTATACTAATTAGAATTCTCACACATGCTCTTTTCTCTGTCTTTCCTCAATCTAGCTAAATGTTAGACAAATGTGTTAATCTTTTCAAATAATCAGCTTTTGGTTTTATTGAGTTTCTCTGTTGGCTTTCTCTTCTGTATCCAGTACTTCCCACTTTAATCTTTATCATTTCATTTTCTCCACTCGTTTTAGCTTTACTTTGCTTTTCTTTTTCCAGTGTCTTAGGTAGAAGTTTAAGTCATTAATTTGAGATCTTTCCCCTTTTTCATTGTAAGCATTTATTGCTAAAAATTTTCCTCTGAGCATTGCTTTAGCGGCAACCTCAAAATTTCGTTATGTTGATTTTTATTCATTTTTATTTTTCTCAAAGTATTTTCTAATTTTCCTTGTGATTTCTTCTTTGGTCCAATGGCTATTTAGGAGTGTGTTGTATAATCTCCACTTATATGGGAGTTTTCAAATTCTTTTTTGGTTATTGTTTTTAATGTTATTCCATTATAGTTAAAAAACAACCTTATATTGTTTCTATTATTTTCACATTGTTTATGGCCTAGCATATGGTCCTTTTTTTTTTTTTTAAGACCTTGCCCATGGATACGTATGCCAAGCTCACAACCTGTAGCATATGGTCTTACTGAAGAATGTTCTCTACATGCACTTGAGAAGAATATATAATCTGCTGTTGTTGAGTTGAGTATTCTATAGATGTCTGTTAGGCCTACTTGGTGTAAAGTGATGTATGTGTCTTCCATTCCTTGCTGAGTTTCTGACTAATTGTTCTATCTGTTACTGAAAGTGGATATTAAAGTTTTCAACAGCGATTCCAGTGCTGAGCCCCAGTGAATATTCCTCTCATGCTGAGTCTGGTGAACAAGTTATTGGGGTTCTCTCTGGAACTTAACATCCTTATGAGGCTGAGCAAGACTCTACTTCCAGTTGATCCTCACAGCTTTCTTCCCACCCTGTGATTCTGTTAACTTCACTAGATGTAGATCATAATGAACCAAATCCATCATTCACAAATGCTCATCCTAAAATATCACAGACATTTTACTTTCCTTTGCAAAGTCTTTCAAGGCTACCTTCTCAAGTATCCTCAGGATTCAAACCCTGGAACAAGACAGAAACAGAGGTTTGACTAGATCATTGGCCAAATACTGTACTATAGTATGTTATTAGCAGTTGGTTGCTAATATTTAGACACAACTGATAAAATTTTTTTCAGTTGAACTTTTGGGTTTTCACTGCACTATTATTTAGTCATAAGAAGGCCTATTTGGAGTGAAAACTTCGAATCCTGCTTCTCAGCTTTCTGTGTTCTGTCCCTTTTAACAGAAGAAGCAGCATACAACCAAGAGCTGTGCCACTTGCATGCAAATGTCTAAAGTAGTTGTGCCTTTTTCACTGAAATATGGAAAATACGTACCTATTGGTGACTGTTGCTGAGAATTGTACCAGGCAGCATTGGCCAAGTGACTTCCTGATATAGTTGTCATTGGAAAGAGAAATTGTTTATAATTCAAAGTCCACCACACCCTGGGCACGGTGGCTCAGGCTTATAATCCCAGCACTTTGGGAGGCTGAGGCAACAGGATTGCTTGAGCTTAGGAGGTGGAGACCAGTCTGGGTAACATCTTGAAACCTCGTCTCAGCAAAAAGCACAAAAATGGGTCAGATGTGGTGGTGTGGGCCTGTGGTCTCAGCTATTCAGGAGGTGGAGGCAGAAGGATAGCCAAAGCCCAGGAGTTCGAGACTGCAGTAAGCCATGATTGTGCCACTGCACTCCAATAGGATGCCGTCTCCATATCCCAATTAGAATGGGTTTCTTAGTTCCCAGCCTCCAACACATTTTTATTATGGCACTTTTTTTCCAGAGAAATGAAATTTTTTGTTGCTGTTTATTTTACCATGAAGATGTGGGGTGCGAGTCAGGATCAGGTAGCTGAGTCCTGCAAGCACAGGTGCAGTTTGGGCCTCCAGCTGGTCCTCAACTCCCCTGGCCTGGGATCAGGTATCCTTTATGTTGTCACATCCCCTCTCTTTTCCACTATTGGGTCTCCTTGTCTGTCCCCTCCAAAAAGTCCTGTGGACGTTTGGAAGGAGAACTTTGCCTTACCTCTGCATGTGGCCAGAAGATAAAACTCCGTATGTAAAAGGCATAACATTTTAATATTAACACGGTTCATTGCCACTGTGACCTCGAGCAGAGATGCCTCTGGTATTTGTGTTATCTGTGTGTGTCTCTGTGTAACAAAAATAACTGAGCCAGGCTCCCTGCCACCTGAGCACCTGTATGCTGCCTCCCACATGGGGCGTCTTAGTGGCTTTTCGCAGTACAGGCTGCACTGGGTCGAAGGCTCATGGTGCGATCTGCGCCTTTGTCCAAGATGAGCCCTATTATTGCTGATGGGTGTGCCTCACATGTGTGGGCGGACTGCTTTCCCTCCTTGGCATTTGAACGCACATGCTGCGTTTGTTGAGGCCCCTCAGGCAGTCCTAAAAGCCATCGTTCCACTCTTGCAAGGGTAGATCACAGTCTCCGCACCCACTGGCCCAGGACCCTCTGACCCTGCCCCCTCCACAGGGACCCCGCCCTCTCCACAGGGTCCCAAGATGTTACTGCCAGCAGCACTGTGTTGCCATTGACTATTCGTGTTGAACATGCTGAGATTCCTTTCCATATCAGACGTGGCACTTTGTCGCAATCCTGAGGCCCACAGCGAGGTTGCAAGCTAAATCCCTTAATTAATTTAGTGACAAATAGGCATTTATTTGCTTATCATGCCGTCACGGTTTGGTGCAGTGCCTTGAGAAGATAATTAAGACTGTGCCGTGTGCAGGCTAATACATGACCTTGACTGTCACCAGGAATGTGTTCAGTCCAACAAATAGACTGACATTTTGCAGAAGTTTAGCTTCCCTATAGAATCCTAATATCAAGCGTATCGAGTGTTCCTGGATTTTAAAGGCACACATACACTTATTAAAGAGGAAAAAACAGTGTGGTGTTTTCCTACTATTTAATGTAAATGCAAGAAAAAAATTACAGTTCCTCCTCCCTACATCACCTCTGTGCTATCAATACTCAGATGTAAATATTGTTAAAACTTTAGGTGTAATTCTTTCCAGGCATCTATCTGTCTATCTCACATCTGCGTATCTAGTTACCTTTCTATAAAGCTACAGACACAAAAGCATTTTTTGTGATTCAAAGCTACACACTACTTTGTGAAAACCTTTTATTTTTACTTTCACCATGCTATTAATGCCAAAGGATTATCATTAAGTTGAGTATTTTGACTGTGTACAATTTATATTTTTGTAAATATGATAGTATAACATTAAATATTAATAAGAAAACTATTCCAATTCTAAATGCCAAGTATAGCCCAGCTTTTGAAAAAATAATTATAATGTAATCTATATGCATGTTTTTCTAGAACACAGACCATTTGCAAAATGATCAGTTTCAAAATTATGTGCCTTAATGATCTGAGATGGTGAACAAACTTGTGAAACTCTCCTAAGGAGATATGCCTTCATATCGAAAACTTCTTTAATTTAGGGGATTTTATTGGAAGAGTTAAGCTTCAGTTGAAAAGTTGATGCAAACACATTACTGTAAAATTCTGAGAAGTAGTTTGATCTCTGCACAGAAAAATATTACATCCTGGAAATTTTCGCTGACATATGAAGTATTCACTTAGGTGACTGTGCTAGAAGTATATGTATACAGACAGAAGAAAGAGATCATGGTTTTTTTCAAAGAAATCATTAAGGCTTCAGGATCAGATAGAGCTCACACAAAAGGAAGCCAAGAGCCAGCCTGGGTGTTCAAGACAGACACCTGTGTACATCAATATAACTGCAGAATTAAAGATCAATCCCAACATACTTGCAGTCATCCTGCCTGGATTTCAGACTTCTGAAAAGTAGAAGTATGAGAAAACAGCATTTAGAAAGCCTCTTCGTTCTGGTCAGAAAAGCATAGCATAGTCATAATTTCCTTATCATCAGAAACATTCTTGTGACGCTCCACCAGCCCTATTCTGTAGAAATGCATTTTATTTTAGATTTAATTCAAATCAGATGATACTATCTCTCTATGAAGATAAGCAATAACCAATAAGTAGCCGTCGAATCAAAGTCAAGGTAGCAAGTTCGATGAACGTGTATCCTTGCATCTGGTCACCTGTGGTTGGTGCATGAAACTGGCATTAACCAGACTCTTCTCAGAAATAGCTCTTGACCTATGAATCCCCCATATTACCTCTCAGGGATACTTGACTATGTCGACCAGGAATAGTTTAAATCTATTAATTCAAGTATCTCCGAAACAGCCTAGCACACAAGGCACTATGAAGCCTAAGAAAATATGTCCTAATGTTTAGCAAGCGAGAAAAAGCAGCAGCGTTTTCAATAAAAGTGGCGCCAGCTTACAAAGTGTCCTGAGTTGAAGGGTGGCTTTGGCGACATTGCCCACGACCCTGGGGCACGTGGCAGGGTGGGAGCAGGCCAGAAGGGACAGGTCCACTCCCGCAGGACTTCCGTCACTCCAGCGGGCTGCTGTGACCGGGAAGGGCTGTGGCGGGGGTGGCCATCCCGTGAAAGCACAGTACCGGACTTCTCTGTCTCTTTTCCTGTTCTGGGTGTCCGACGGGACAGTCCACTTGAGAGCCACTGTATCTAACTCTTATTCCTCTTTATTTTGCCGTGTCTCCATCTTAGCATAATTGACGTGTTGGCCCAACAATCCTCTCTGTGGAGGGAGACCAGGGCTCTCTTTGGCGTGTTAGGATTTTTACCAGCATCCCTGTCTGTACCTACTAGATGTCCGTGGATGACCCACCCCAATTTGTGACAATCAAAACTATCCCCAGATGTTACCAAATGTCCCAGAAAGCCAACATCACCGTGAACTGACAACCCCTGCTCTGTTTCAGTCTGGAGGAGTCCCTCTGTCTGCAGCTAGGCCTGGAACCACGTGTGTGTCCACACCTGAGGCATCTCTGCACTGCCTTCCCTCTGTGTGTGGCCAGGCCATTGCTTATCTCAGCAAGAAACAGTTACCTCTGAACCATCATGAAGGTCACCCGAGGAATTTGCTGAATTCCGAGGCCTGATCTTTTCTCCCAGGTATACTGACTTTGCTCTTGGCTGGGGCCCAGGAGTCTGAGTTGTTATTTTTTTTTATAAATACACCAAATGATCCTTGTTCCAAACCAAGTTTGGGAAAGAAACAAGTAAGTCTTCTGACCCAAAATCCAAGACCAGCAAGACGGGCACATCCGGCGAAACCCTTCCTCCTGCTTAATTACTTCAAATGTTTCTTCTTCCTAGACTTTGCTCAAAGGGCTGTCACGGCTTCTCGTCCACATCCTCATTTACTAAACTTCATTCTCTGCTGAATTTTCTCTATTCCGTCACTTAAATGTGAGGATAGCTCTGTACTGGCCCCATGTGCTTTATGCAGAGTGACACCCAGTATTTACTGGTTTCAGATGTCATAAGCAGGGTGGTATTTTTCCATGTCTGTGTTGAATGCAGACTTCTCGCATCTCTAAGTATCTCCACCAAATTTCGGGGACCACACAGGTTAGCATCTCCTCTGCCACGATTGTTCTGTTTCTTTCATTTCTCCCTCGGTGCTGGTGGGGCTGAAGCCTGTGCAGCCACTCTAGAGGACAGGTTGGTAGTTTCTTACAAAACTAAGCATTATCTCACCATGTGGCCCAGCAATCACACTCTGCGGTACGTACTCAAAGGTGAAAACTTACATAACCCAAAGACTTGTGCTTGGACATCTAAAGCGTCCTTAGTCATAATTGCCCAAACTTGGAAGCGGCCTAGGTGTCATTCAGTAAGTGCGTGAATACATATATTTATCATCAGATAAATAAATACTGACAGTACAATGTTATTCAGTTCTAAAAAGACATGAGGTGTGAAAAGACACAGAGGAAGCTTACAAGCATAATCCCAAAAGGTGACACACTGTATGAACAAACATTTCTGACTCCAATGCTATAACATTCTGGAAAAGACAGGACTATGGAGCCAGTGACAAGATCTATGGTCGCCAGGGCGTAGGGGAGGGTGCTGTTTAGGGCAGTGACGCCGCTCTGTGTGACTTGGAGTTGGTGGGTCCATGTCAGTCTACACTTGTTCACACCATGAAACGTGTGATGGCAAGACTGAGTGCGTATGTAGTCTATGGGCGCTGGGCAACCATACGGTGTCAACGCAGGCTCACCTGTGGTGTGCCACAAATGTGCCACTCTGATGGGGGACGATGACAAGGGGAGAGGCTGTGCCTGTGTCAGGCTTGGGTCCATGGAAAATCTCTGTACCTCCTGCTCTATGTTGCTGTGAAACTAAAACTGCCCTCAAAAAATAAAATCTGCGTAAAAATTCTACTCATTGCTCTACATCGTTCCTGAGCCCCAGGTCGGCGGCCGTGTGATCACTGTACCCTTTTTTCCCCTTCTTTACGCTAAAGCAGGCATGTCCAACCTGCAGTTCACGCTCTACACATAACCCAGGACAGCTAGGAATGCAGCCCCTCAAGATATTTTAGCATCAGGTTTTTTAGCATTTATTTTCTTCATGCCCCTATGTGTAGTTTCGTTTTAGATGTTCGCAATCATGCCTTGTTCGTGATGTCACTTTTTGGCAGCACACACATTTGTGAGCAGTTGTTTTTAGTTAGGACGCACACGGGAGCAAAGTTCGAACAAACGTATCTGACGAGCACCTTGAGAACTCACTAAGATTTGCGACCGCTTCCCTCGAACCAGACGTTCATAGATTAGTTTTACCAAAACAAGTTCTAACTTACCACTAGTTTTACACTGTTCTCATTTTTCTAAACTTTATAATATAAAAAGGGGTATTATGATGTATACACATGACATTAAATGTGTGGCCCCAGATAATTCCTCTTTCCTCGATGTAACCAGGGAAGCCAAAATGTTGAATACCCCTACTCTAAAGAATAGTCACTGTATTCTCTTAATCTTCCCATAGAGCAGAAGTTCTCAAGCTATTTCGTGAACTCTATATCTTTCACCAAAAATATATACATATCTCAAGAAGGGAACTTTTTTAAAAGTTCGTTTCCAGTTGTCCCGGAAAGAATCACGTTGAAGACTTTAGCAGGTCGCATAGAAATAGGAATTTTAGCGAGCATGCCAGGTCATTCTGAAGTAGGCAGTCTGGGAACCAAGCTTCGAAACCTTTTTATGGTATCTGACACATGGATCTCTCTCTCCTCTTTTGTATAACTGCAGGCTTATTTGATTCCCGCTGGTTAAAATGACTTGGCAATCCTAATTCATCTCTTCTTGCCACAATAGTTTCTTTGTAAACTGCCCCCACAATCTCCTGCACATGCCGTTTTTATCACTTCACCTTCCTGCCCAGGAGTCAGCGCCTCTTCCCGTATCAAGTCTGAACTCTTGGCCTGTAACTCAAGGCCCTCTGTCACCCACACCTCTGGCCCCTCTCTGCTGTATCTCTCCCCACGACAGACTGGCCCTCCCCCGGCCAGGCCCAGCCAACTTGCTGCTCTTCCGTGCTGCTGGCTGGCATGGCCCTGAGTTTCCACCCCCGGGAGATCGATCGCTTTCACTTCCGTCCAACATGTAATGGATACTTGCTCCTCATTCACCTATCTCTGGACATTTTTCCTGATTAAACTTTTCTGCCTACTCATTGTGCTGGCCAAATCACAACTGCCTGACTATGACTCAAATGGATGAAATTCCCGAAAAAGCCTCCAATATTATAAGGAAGAAACAGTATGCGATTTTTCTCACTGACTCTTGGAAACAAAGAATGACTGTAATAATAATAGTAATCAGAATTGTGGTGGGGAAAAAATATGGAACAAACTGCTAAAACTAGACGAGCTAAAAGTTTAATATAACTGTGTTAGTTGCAGTAATGATTACAGGGAGAACACAGAACATAAAGAGCCAGTGGGAACCGGGTGTGGTGGCTCATGCTGGTAATCCCAGCTATTTGGGAGGCCGAGGCGGGAGGATCTCATGAGACCAGGAGTTCAAGACCAGCCTGGGTCAGCCTGGGAGGGGAGATTCCATTCCAATGAATCTTCCGCTCACAGAGTGGGTGCCGTATGCCGTCACGCTGAGTCTCTACCTGCGTGTACATAATCACTAAGGAATTCTGCATCCCATACCGTACTCGGGAGCCACCTTGGCCCTCCCCATCTGTGAATCCCCCGGGCACCTCTGCCTAACAGCTTTGTGTGATATTTCTTCACTTCTCATGTTCACTCCACGTCAGGCAAGTGGGTTTTTGTGGCCTCCTTAGCTGTGCACATACTGGCCTCCAATGTATTTCTGTGTACACTTTGATGGAGCACTCCACAGATTTTATGAAAACTATATCCGTGTTTTTCTCGTAAGACCTGTTTTTAAAGCAGAAGAAATCAAAAAGCGTTTTATTCCTAACTCCTAAGAAATAGGGGGTATGTAGTCAAAGGTGGGGCAGGGGTACGTTCCTTGATGACATTTCTTCTTACCATCCAAAGAGGAAGATTCTTTTCTCCCTCTCCTAAGATAGCAAGAGCCAAAAGGAGCCACCATAGCAGCTCACTCAAGTCCTGACGGATTCAGGACCTGAGGTCCCATCCACACTGACCCTCAGGCCTCACATTCCCTGTTTCCTGGTAAAGGGAAGTCTTTGGAACTCCCGAAGTACACTCTCTCCTCCTTCGGGGTGAGATCTGAGTTTACCTGAAATGGCCAATAGCTGAGAATGTCAAAGACCCCAGAAGAAGGAGGCAGGCACTCTGACACTCACCCTTGGACAGAGCTGGGAAAGATTGCAATGGAGTGTGGCAGGCTGGAAAGGGCAGAGAAATGGAGTCAGACCTGCCTTTAGAGGGCGGTGGCCTCTGCCTGTCGGGTGCCTCCAGGTGCAAGAGAGACAAAGGGGCAGAAGATGGTGGGAAAAGTCCAGCCAGACTGGCCTCTCTAGGTGTTGAGAGATGAGAAACAGACACTGGGTGGTGCTCAGCAAGTGACTTTAGGCAAGGCCATCACAGCACACAGGCGGTGGCACCTGCCAAGTGGGTGCGGCCGAGACACAGGGACTCTGGAAACCAGAACACAGAGTTGGAGTTGGATGGGCCTGTCATTAAGCTGCAAGATCAAAGCCACTGGTGTGCTGTCTGAAGTCAGCCAAGAGCAGGAAATAGTCCAGACCTAGAAAACCCGGCATGGTAAAGACACAACACGGGAACCAAGATATGTCCTTTTAAATAACGGCACAAGTTGTAAGCTTTCACTCACGTATTCGCTAATAAGAAATAGCCTTGCGTGCCTTCTGAAGGCTGGTCATCGGTGTTGATCAGAGACAGCCACAGACAGACAAAAGTCTTGGCCTCCGTTGAGCTTCACTCTCGGTGGGAGAAGATGGATCATGCAAAAATACTTTCTTTTTGGGGGTCCCCCCTCATATGTGGAATTAGAATACACAAGACTAGAAGAAAAGCCCATGCCAGTGAGTCTAGAGACAGAAAGAGAAAGGGCCCAAAGGCTGCTTAGACTTGGAGAAGCAAACAAGACCACAGAAGGGCAGAGATGTGGAGAGAAAACCAAGAAAGACCAACGTCCTGGCATCCACGTGAGGAAACATCCCGGAGGGAGGGAAGGGATAAAGACCAAAAACTGAACTGTGGGTCTAGAACAGGGAGGTTACTGGCGGCCTTAGGGTTTTTTGATGGTGACCATTACTTTTTGCCAAAATCCAGAGACAGTCCATGGCATGGATTGTAAATAAGGATACCTCCATCTGTTGACAAAAAAGACAAAATTGACCTTTCTTCACGCTTATCCTAGCAAAAGAGATAATTACAAAACAGTAAATATTTAAATGAAATAAACAAGGCCATCAATGAGATTTTTTTACAGCTTGCTAATATAACCAATTTAAGGTAAACACTTCTTTACATATAGCCTGATTATTTTGCAGAATCTTCTGAGGCGTTTGATCTTGACGAATATATTTTCTTAGCTTCTTCTGAAGATCGTTAAAAATGGCCATTATTTATTGAATACTTCCAAGAGCCAAGAAATGTACATAAATGTTGTCACCATTTTCCTTTCCAGGGGAGCACTGTTCTAGACTATTCTGGGTAGCAGCATTTTGCATGACATCCGTGTGCTATACCTAACACAGCAGAGTAGAAGAGCAGGTCTCCCTGGATGAAAATAGACTTTTCTTTCTTGATTTTGTATCACACAGTGCCTGCCCCCATGTTTCACCTGCCCGAGGACCTCAGAGCATTTATTGAATTACATTAACATAAAAACCAAATCACATTTTTAAACGACACAGGTGACTCTGAATCTGGAATTTAGGGGATATAAAATTCTGAAAAAGTGGGTTAGAAATGGGCAAAAACTTTATTCAAGGTGCTCATACTAAGTGTGGTAAGCTAATATAGTATAGATAAATCGGCAGTTTCAGGAAGAAAGTTGGCAGTGTTTTTATAAATCTTGAGAGGGTATCTGGGCTCGGTGGCTCAGCCTGTAATCCCGCACTTTGGGAGGCCGAGGTGAGTGAATTGCCTGAGCCCGTGGCTTCGAGACCCACCTGGGCAACTTGGCAAGACCTCATCTCTACAATAAATCAAAAATCAGCCGGGCGTGGTAGCGCATGCCTGTAATTCCGGCTACTCGGAAGGCTGAGGTGGAAGGATCGCCGGAGCCCAGCAGGCGAGGCTGCGGTGGCCGGGAGTGGCCACTGCACACCGGTCTTTGCGACAGAGTGAGACTCCAACTCAAAAAAAAAAAAAAAAATATTGAGAGGGAAGTAAGTCTATTCTGAAAATATGACTGGTTCTGCTTGACAAAACCAAAATAAAATTAAATGCAATATTTGAAGATAGTCGTCTGTATAATTCATGCCCGAATTTCATAAGCAAATGGGCTGGTATGTTAGCTTAATCTATTTAATCAAAATTCAAAATCAACAAATAATAAATAACAGTAGGCAATACTATAATTTTTATCAAATAAAATTAGCAACTCAAATTAAAAAATTTAAAGAATTAAAAGCAATCCAAACTAATGATGCCAATTGGTTTTGACTTTTATGTATATAGTATACAATGAAATCATAGTTTTTTCTAAGTTAACACAATAGCCTAGTATTTCTTTATATTTTATGAGCAAGTTATTCAAACTATTAACTAATGAGCGACAATATTTTGTTTTTTTAAAGTATAAAAAGAAAATTTTCAGTGTTTCTTGGTTGCAAATATTTTATTACACATTTTGATAAAGTATGGCCATAGAGTGTGATAGAATATAAGAAAGTGTAAGAAAGTCATTCCTAGATAATTTACATAGAAATGTGATACTGTCATTCCCTGTATGGATTTCTTCAGTAGATAATTCATTTCTGTGATGTGCTATTCAAATATGGAAGATGAGTATAGAAATAACATGTGAACATGTGTAGTTGTTAAAGTAAATCCCGGCCAACAGACAGCCAGATTCCCTGTGGCTAGCCAGGGTGCTCAGCCAAAACAGAACTGAGTGGCTGTAGCTGGAGGCGCAAGTAGTCAGGTACTCTGTTCTCAGGAATATCTGAAAGTATCACAAGACCTCCCTTCCTTCAATCAAGCCAAAACAGTTCCTACTGTAGGTACCAAGACACACTGCCAGATGCCCATTACCACCAGCACATAAAGTTTTGGAAGGAACACCTGACAGACTTTGGCAATCAGATTGCACCAGTCCCAGCCAATCAGGTCTCAGCTTTATCACCCAGTCAGCTCAGCTGTGCTGACCAATCAGAACTAAGTGAGTTTCAATACAAAAGTGAACTGGTGATGGATTTTAAATATAACTTGAATTTTGATACTTCTAAAATTTTCTTAACATTTAATTTAGTAAAAACAGACCTAGAAATTCCGGTATGTTCAGGAGAAGATTATGTCTGTTTTTTAAAATGTGATATAAAATAAGTGAATTAAAGATTTGTTTGAACTCTGAAACAATTATTTGTGTGCCACAAAAGCCCTAACCCACTATTGTTTCCCAATATATCACTGAATCTAAGGTTGTTGGGTCACCGATATCTGTAAACGTATTCAGGTCTTCTCTGCTGAGTGGACTTAATCCTACTTTGATTCATCTCTTCACTGGACAGATTTATTGGGCATCTACTGTTGGCCGGCACGGTTTTGGGGACACAGCAATCATGCCAACAAGAATACTGCCTTCCTGGATCCGACATTTTAGTTGTAGAAGACAGTTAAAATAAATAAGATAAAACAGACCATGTCAGAGGGTGGAGAGTGGTACAAAGCACAATAATACTGAGTGAGCAGATCACAGAGGCCACACTGAGTGGAAGAGAGGTCTGTGCCCTCGTGCAGTTGTGGGAGGAATGCCTGACAGACTTCTGGTTTGGGGTTTGGTGATCAGATTGCACCAATCCCAGCCAATCAGGCCTCGGCTGTATGATCCAACCAGGGCTCAGCTTTATCACCCAATCAGTGCCCACCTGGGAGCACTTACATAAAAGTCTTCTCACCTGGGTACTCATTAACTCAGTTCTCACAATCAACCTGTGGGCTGGGTAACAACTCCACTTTACAGAGGAAGAAACTGAGGCAAAGAGAGCCCCCCCCAGCCAAGGTGGAAGGCTACTAGTCATGGCACTGGAATTCTAGCCTGGTGGTTCTTTCCAGTGCCTGTCAGAGAGGCTTATTACGTTCAGCCCAAACGAGCCAGAAGGCACCAGAGTCTTGGTGATGAATAAGGATGCTCGCGATGGCTTGGTCGCGTGTGTGCTTCACATCAAAGACACTTTAGAGGGTGGGAGAGAAGGGCCAAGAAACCAACACCAGTCCAGAAGAAAGAACATGTTTGTGATCCTAATATACCTTTTCTTTTTTTTTTTTTTTTGAGTTGGAGTCTCGCTCTGTCGCCCAGACTGGAGTGCAGTGGCCGCTCCCGGCCACCGCAGCCTCACCTGCTGGGCTCCGGCGATCCTTCCGACTCAGCCTT
Organism: Cephalopachus bancanus; assembly: GCA_027257055.1. Taxonomy (NCBI): domain Eukaryota; kingdom Metazoa; phylum Chordata; class Mammalia; order Primates; family Tarsiidae; genus Cephalopachus; species Cephalopachus bancanus. Next base: position 5,359,511 of record JAPVLO010000026.1, read on the forward strand.
CCCAGTAGCTGGAACTACAGGCGTACGCTACCAAAATAATAATAAATAAATAAATTTTTTGATTTATTGTGGAGATGACGTCTCGCTGCCCAGGCGGGTCTCGAACCCGCGGGCTCAGGCAATCCACTCACCTCAGCCTCCCAAAGGCGCGAGATGACAGGCTGAGCCACCGAGCCCGGCTCTAATATACCTTTTCAATATTCCCCGCCCCTCCTAGCCTCCTTTGCTGGTTTTTCTCCAGTTCACTTATCACCGTCTCTCCTAATGATATGTTGTGAATAGACTTTATTTCCAAAAGACATTTTAGGTTCACAGCAAAAGTGAATGAAGCAGAGAGCATTTCCATACGCCCCTGCCCTCACCCACCCCTGGCCTCCCCCTGCTAACATTCCTCACCGGAGAGCCATCTGGACGGTGGACACACAGGCTTGGGTGCAGAGTTATCTCCCAAAGGCCACCATTTCCATTAGGGCGGTATTTTCTTCTTTATTTCCCTCTCTAGGACATAAGGTCCGTGCGGTCAGAGTCACTGTTTTTATCTCCAGTCCCAAGAACGCCATGGGAATGATTGGCACTTGACAATTCTTCAGGAATGAGTAAATCAATTCAAGCAGGACCTTTCTTTTGTTCTCAGGAAAGATCATGCGGTACAACAAATATGGCCATTTGGAACACACTGACCCGTGTAGATTTTCCAGGCTATCTGATTTTAGTGCTGTAGCAGCCCCCATTCCACTCCCAGTTTGTTCAACACCCGTTGAGCGCCTGCTGCATGACTGCCATGATTCTAGATGCAAGGGTGTAGAAACAGGAAACAAGGAAGATGCACCCTCAAGTCACTGTGGTATCCAGTGAAGGGCTTTTGCTCTGGGTGTCAAGGACGCCCACCCCTTCATCCCCTGGTGGCCTCTTCTGCTGTTTGATGGCAAGCAGGGCGGTGTTCAGCCGCAAGCCCTGGATACGTGTGTTTGTGCTATAATCTCATGTGTGTGCTGGCATGCTCATGTGTACGATTCACTTTTGGAACTTCGTGCGGATGTTGCAATGGCACGTCTTGGATTTTCTGGGACAAGCCTGACTGTAAATATGTGCCCCCTTGAGTTTTTAAATATATTCGTGCTTGTTAGAACCTGCATGGTCATATTTTTTCTGAAATTAGGTGACCATAATTTTCTTCTAACATAAAGTCACAGTATCTGAGAATATTACACTCTTTTATTATCATGTGCAGACTTTCGTCAGACAATGACTGTAAGACAGGGGAGAAGCTGGTAGCCTGTTGTCCTCAAAGAGTTTATTTAGATTCCAAATGTTTTTCACACAGGGAGGATTTCCTGGGCATCTGGAAAATCCACCTCTGTTATTTGGCATACTTTTCCTGCAAAACTTTTACAAGCTGTAACTGCTCTGGGTGAAGAAATCACTTAATCACCATTACATGCTTTCTACCAGAAGGTCTAAAACCTTTGTTACCACTGTTAATACATGGAGCCAGAAAAATAATACAGTATGTTTAAATAAGCAAACCACTTATTAAAAAGACAAAGAACTTTCTTTTATTTATTAAAAAAAATCAGAAGTCTTTTATTAACAGCTTGCTTTTACTATACTTGCTTACACAACTATTCTAGCTTAATTGATTTTTTCAGAATAAAAGCAAAACTGAATGGGTAAAATAAATCTCGTTTGCAACCTAAAGAGTTTTGGAAAATGTTTTCTAAGACTTTCTAAAAGGTGAAATAAACTTTACAGTTTTCAAGATCAAATTGGTTTTTTTATGGTAATTCTCGTGTATTTAATTCTTCATTAAATCTGAATTTACATTTTTATGGTTTTGGAAGTCATAATTTATTTACACGGAAGCATTCCTTTTTCTAAATTACAGTTCTGTTCTTTCAAGCATAGCACTTTGAAAAGGCATCTCTTAGTCATACATTAAATGATGCCAACTGTATTATCAGTACTAAGATTTATTTTTTACTATAGTTATCCTACAAAGGCTAGAAAGACTCTTTGAACCATACACGTCTGATTCTTATTGCAGTGTGTATATATCAGATGTGTTTGTAAATGCATGGCACACTTCAGAACATAAAGTAGAAGAACTTTCTAGCAGAGAGGACTCATCTAATCCGAAGTCATTTTGCAAATTCAAAACCAAAGGACCAGAAAGCAAAGATAATTTCCAAGGGACATGTAGCTAGTGAGAGACAGAAATAAACGCCCAGCTCTCAAACTGTGAGGCCATTCCTCTTAATGACAAAATGCCATATTTCCAGAGACTGTCTTTATACTTCTAATAAAATAAGATTTCACTGATCTACAGCAAGGATTGCAAGCCTTTTTTTTAAGTGCCAGGTAGCAAACAGTTTAGGCTTTGCAGACCGTACTATCTTCATCACAAATATTCATGTCTATAGTTATGGCATGGAAGAAGTCATAGATAAGGCACAAAAAAATGAGCGAGGCTGTGTCAATAAAACTTTAATTTCATATAATGTTTACTTATCACAAAATAGTATTCTGCTTTCCAACAACTGTTTGAAAACATAAAAACCATCTTGAGTTTCTGGACTGCGCAGTGTATTCTTGGGGCCAGATTTGGCTGTTGGGCTGCAGTGTGCCCGCCTGTGATCTCGAACAAGGGCAGACAGCTTTTAAAGCACATTGCCTCTAATTCACAGACACTGGAAAGCCCGCTGAGAAACGTTAGAATTCCCATTTAAAGTTAGAGCACCTTTTCAAATTGCTAATTGTACTAATGTACATATCAGGACATTAGCACATATAGTTTATAAAGAAAAATATATAGACATTGAAACTTAGCTCAATTTTTTTAGCAGATAGTGAGTTGGCAAACAAAATTTGGGGCTTGCTGGTCTAAAGAACCATGATCTGAAACCAATACAGGAAACCTAATAAGAATATGCAGATCATCTTGGATACTTTTGGGATGGGAATTGTCTAATACAGAAAATAGACGTCATTGTTCGGCCTCCACGAGGTTGTGCGAATCAAATGAAATATTACAAGTAAAATACGAATATGGTGCCTGAGACTTACTCGACATTAAATAGTTAGTATGATCTTATCTCCTATAACAACAGTCCATGAGTGAAAAGCAGATATTAAACCCGCCTACCATAAAGAAAAAGGCTGAATTAATCTTTAAGAAACTGCTGAAAAATAATAGCACACCTACGCCCCCACTTTTGTAGTGCTTTAAAATTTCCAAAGCACTATCCGTAGTATTTTGTTGTTGTCACATACCACAACTGCGTGTTCTAAGCAGGGCTGACATATTTTGAATAAGAAATCCTAACTTCTTTTTGACTGGGAAAAAATTATTTCCAACTGAAATTGATGACATCATTCCAGAACCCAGGTTTCGTAACTTTGCTTGTTTCGGGAAATAATAAACCGCAATTAGACACCGGGCGTGTTCTGAGCCTCCTGTCGGGAAAAGGAATATTGGCAGCTTCCAAGGAGAGAGGATTCTGTTCCCTGGTAACTTGAGAAATGGTTGAGGGGACTGGGGATGATTGGCCTTGCTAGGAAAAAACCTCAGCGTTGGGAAGAGAATTCTAAAACTTTTTCAAGTTTTGCCATGTGGTAGAGAGCATCGATAGAGTATTCTACTGCTCAGAAGAGAGACCTGAAGCCACTGAGGAAATAGCTTTTGACCAAATGCAAGGAAGGAGTCCAATAATAAATCACACACCCAGGGAAGGGTCCAGCCTCGAAACAGTGAGTCCCCTGGAGTCTGTAAAAGGACCTGTTAGAGAGAAGATTCCGTCACAGAAGTAAAGTTGTATTGGATTCCTTCGACTGCCCCTTCTGTCCCTAAAAATTTATAATCCTGTGTATTAGTAAAATTATGGATTAAAAAACTGTTGTTTATAGATGGGTTTTATGCACATACACTTTTTTATTTTAAAGATGCGGGGTAAAATTCAGGAGTAGGTACACAAATGGTCATTGCACAGGTAAAGTTGGGGCCTCACTTTGGTTCCCACGTCACCTGGTTTGAGATCAGATACCCTCATTGATGAAGTGCCCCCCGCCTCCCCTGGCAATTTCCAGCTACTGCCAATCCCTTTCTTCTAGTATTGTAAATGTTAAGGGTCTGCTTATGAGTAAGAACATGCGGTACTCAGTTTTTTGTTTCTGTGATAGACCACTGATAGACTCTTAATCCATCCAAATTGTTGCAAAGTCTATAATTTTGTCCTTCTTTATGGCTGCATAATATTCCCTCGTGTATATGTACCACTTTTTTAAAAAAATCCAGTCCACTTTTGATGAGCAGCGTGTTTGGATCCATGTTTTTGCTGTTGCATGCACATATACTTTTATTGTGGTTTTCAAGAGTTTTGTTGTAAAACTGTCTCTCAACACAGCTCCTGAACATCCCTTTGACTCAAACACTGTCAGTGTTTTTGAAAAATTATGGTAAATAAACTTGAAATATGTTTTATTTTAAATATTTAAATTGTTCTTAGATTTAAATATTTAAGATTGACAACCAGGAAGAACAAGGTTGATTTTTTTAAGTCAATTTTCCTTTAGAGCTGCCAACTGCCCTCTTCAAATATTGTTTCTCAAAAGAGGGCAGTATAAGCCAGAGCACACCACAGAGAGAGCCTACGTGTATTCACACAGGTGATGCTACTTTTATGAGACAATTGCACTTGAAGTAAAACCTCTCCCAGGTCAAACTCCTTTCATCAATTGCTTATCATGATATCTGTGATGTAGTTTTCATGCTAAAAGAGACTTAGCTTATCAAGCCATCTAATGTTGTTGCCAAACAAAAAAAAAAGGCTACACACATTTATTTAATTAAGGACAAATTTTACATGTTCTCCAAAATTGTGATTAAATGGATTTGGCTAAGGCCTCTTCCTTGTACACACGGCCTAACACAGTGACAAGGCTGCTCTCACTCTGTGTTTTTATCATATCAGAAGGGCAAACGGTTACAGCACCCCAGGGCCGATAAAGATGCCATTGGATCCCGGGCTCCCATGTCGCTGGGCGTCGTGCTCTTCCATCGTTGTGTTGTTGGCAGGTATTGAAAAGAAGCAGATCCGTCTGTTGGGTTTTGGCTGTCACGTGAATCATCCCCAAAGCATGAGCCCTCAGCTAGGGTTGGGCGAACCAGAGAATGGACCGTGGGGCTTTGGCTTCCTTCATTACCTTTCAACTATGAAATTTATTACTGAACATACAGAACAAGATGCAAATGGTGATTTATTCCCACAGGAGAGAGGACCTCACTGCCTGTCTTCCTCTTCTGCAGTCGTATATTAAAACATGTACTTTGAGAACTCCACCATCATTCTGGAAGGTTGATTAACAACCACACTGTGTGTTTGTACAGTTCGAGTAAGAGGATGACGTGGAGATGCCCAGGAGGCCTCTTAAGCTTAAAATACGATCCCGCGGTCCCGGGACATTGGCTGCTCTGGACCCCGTGCTTGGTGTGTCTTCCCGACGTGTGTTCCACACCTAAACCTTCTGGAATGGAGATCAGTTTGCAGTCCATGTATATTTTACTGAGTAAATATTCGATGGCCAAAGCACACTTGATACCTACGTAGTATATTTTATATTCATATGCGTATTATATTTAATAATGACCACATCCTTCACTTCTATCTTATTGGAGTCCATTCATAGGGTGTCTCTTAAAATAAAATATTTGACAATTTTTCAGAGAAAGCAAAGCTCTGAAATTTAAGTGCTTCTAAAGAAAGTGCAGCAAAGTAGCCCTAAAATACTTCTGGTGCTAGCTATATTATCGTTCTTAAAACTTCCTACTAGTTGTATTTCTTCATCTGTTAACGGCCTTGAAGGAATGAATTCATCTGAGCATCAATATTCCTGTGGCTGAGGATGAGAGGGAGGCTCAGAGAGGCTGAGCAACTTGCTGGTGGTCACACAGATGGCGGATGGCAGGGCTGGGATTTGAACCCCAGAAGTTCAGCCCTATGGCAAGGGCTGCCCCCGTGTCACACAGCCCTCATGGAAGAATCGTTCTGTCCTTGAATGGTACACTCATAGACAGCGTCCAAGCATCACAGAATTAGGCAACCATCCCAAAAGGGCAGATTGCATGTACTTTCAGACTCAAAGAACTTCAATCATCTTGTTTTCTCTGGAAGAAAAATCATCCACTGTCCACTGTAGCAAGGCCCCTCAGTCCATCACAACTCACGTCGGCTTCCCGCGACGTTCCCCCACATAAAGATCACTTCTTGGTTTGACTCTGTGCTTGACTTTTTAAACGTCGGAAACGCTTTCAAATTTCCTTCCGTGATGTCAATGTTTACGTGATTTTTTAACCAGAAGATGCTCTCTGACAATGAGAAGATACGGCTTTGCCTTTATAGCAGAGGTGTGATGCTTTGTCATGATGTCATGTCCATCGTTTTCATTCAGTTTCCCCGGAAGTCTGCTGTCTGATTCTTGTCTTTTGTGAGGGGTGGAGGGAGAAACCGGGTGACGTATGGGAGCCTGTGTGAGATCGTTTGAGGCCTCCTGCTAGAGCTACTAACCCGGGAGATCACGCAGACGTCTCAGGAGTTGTGTTGAGGCGTGTGGGCCTGGAAGAAGTTTAAAGCCTTGTAGCGTCCAGATGTATGCATGTAAGTAAAGACTGCCTTTGTGCAAATCGAGGTGGTAATGATAAGAACTGTATCACTCTGTCTGGGTGTTTGCATTTTGCAGAATCTACATTCTTATTCCACTCACGTACATTCACTACATTCTCCGGGCAGTAATCCAAGTAATCCAAGCAGCAGCCTCATCACTTCCATCCCCGAAATGGGTCCTCACTCTGCCCAGTCTTCACTCTGTCCTCTGCTACCGCACGTACCCAAGCCACCATCACTCCCACCTGAAGACTAGGATACTTTCCACTCCAGTCTCCTTCTTTGTATTCTTGTCTCCCTGAGAGGCTTTCTTTGCATGGAAACCAAGCACAGTCTTTTCCAAGCCTAAGTCGAGATGGAAAACTCTTTGCTGCTAGCTTCTGGAGTTGCGCACGGCACAAAGGTTGAAATTCTCACGTTTAACCTGGGCTGCAAAGTGCTGCGCACACATGACCTTGACTTTGGTTCTGGCCTTCCCTGCGCTGTTCTCTCTTGAGTCCTCTGCTGGGACTGTAAGGCCATCGTGCTCTCCCGTTCTAACACTCAGACCCTATCCCAAGGCTTCTGTGTGTGTTTCTCCTGGTGAGAAGTCTCTTGTCGTTCAGGGTCAAATTTCGAGTCCGTCTTCAGAAAGACTCCGTTTTGCCCACCCAGCTTCCTCCTTCCCTCCCTGCCTCCCCACATATGATTTGCAGAACTTATAGTGTTACTTGCTTGCTGCGCCATTTTATGTGTGTCGATGACTTCCTTCCTTTCTATCTACCTTATAAGAGTGGTCTCCACATCTCCATGAGACGAGGGGACTTGCCTCTGATTTGCTGCTGACTTTTCCGTGTCCAACATGCAGTAGGTGCTAAAGAGCTGTTTGTTGAACTGAACTATGGAATCCTTTTCGGTTCAGACATCTCCATATTCATCTTCCTGTGGTTGCAAAAACAGGCATCCTTGGAGTGGAGAAACATCGAAACTGTTCTTCACCTAGACCTTCGTGGCCAGAGTGAGGCCCGGTTAGGGGCCTGGGTTTTTAGTTAAGATTTTTTACTCAACTACCCCTTGTGTTCTTTAGTGGTTCAACTATTTGATATCATATGTTAAAATTTCACAGTTAAAAATATAATTTATTTTCAACCACTGTACTTGTTACGCATGTGCGATCTTCATGGGGACTTGTCTTCCCAGAAGAATTATGGAAGTTGGACAAATGTTTGAGGCTTTACTAAAGCAATACACAGATTAGCACGGCTGGGGACTACACATCTGTACTGCTCATTAAGGAACGTGTGTGATTTGGGGTTGAACTCCTTCTGCCGGGCTCTGGTTGTGGTCCACCTGGGCTTTCCTAGCGGAAGGAAAGCTTAGGTTTCCTAGAAACTCATTCTAAAACAGTTGCAAAGAAGACTGTAAGAAAGGGTTTGGCAGTAACGAGATGCTGCCGGGGAGGGGGGATCGCATAACATCAGCAAGGGGCACGTCACATCTCAAACCAGGCAAAGTGGGGACAAAAGGGAGGCCCAAACTTTACCTGTATGATGACCACTTGTCTACCTATTGTACCCCACATCTTCAAAATAGAATTTAAAAAGAAAGCAAAACAGAACAAAAAGAGAAGACATTTCTATCTGTAGACCACATCCAGTGGTACCAGCAGTTTGTAAACCCATGTAAGGGGTGATCCGTTCTACACTGACTGAGAGGGGCACCATCTTTGCTGCACATGCGATGCTCTGGCTCTCTTTTCGGATGGGGTTTCACACTCTCCATTCGGGCCTTGGCTCTAGACTAGATGGCATAATTAGTAAGTACAGGTGGGGACATGCAAGCATAGGTAAATTTCCGTGCAGGTGAATGCCTAATAAACTAGTGATATGTCTAACTCATCATCTTTGTGGGAAATTAGTGCAGATACTCACTTCAGAAGATAAGTCTGGCTACCTTTAAGCTACTAGAATTTGAAGTATGCAGACATTCTGTGAACAGAGGACATTCGAAACCTGTCACACACAGTAGAATTCCAAAATTAACACTGAAGGACACCCCAAAGCAGAGTGACCAGGATTTTCCCTACACATTTCACTTACCAGTTTAAATACCTTTAAAAGATGAAGAAATTGATGCACATTTGAAACGTAAGTAGAATTATTTGTGCTTGTTTTTTTTTTACTTTAAGAACTGTGATAGAACAAGAATTATCTGGATGAGTTACAGTTTTTCATAGTCTTCCTTCCACGTCTTATTCTTGAAAGATTTGTTGAGCACCTATTATATGTCAACTTGTCTCAAAGGATGTGAATGGAAAGATACACAGTGCTAGAAGAGCATGACGGGCAGACAGACAAAAGGAGGCTTGAATGGTTACGATTCCTAGTCTGCTATCAATAGGACATCAGCTTTGAGTTCTATCTTCTAGTGAAAGCAGTGACTGTTTGGTGATCTCTTTCAGTGTCTCTGACCTAGCTTTCTTTGCTAGTAAATGTGGGCACTCACCAGGAACACTATTGGGGTCCATGGCCCTTGCACTAGGCTGACTGGAACCCACTTGTCTTACAGCCTCCAAGGCTTATTTTGAGATTCTGTCATTCCTGATGCCTTCTTGACCTCCAGAGTGGGCTGTCTGCCTCTCGTGATACTTCCATACTGCTCAGTGCATTTATAGAATTTAACACACTGGCTCATACTTGGTTTCCAGGCATGGTATATGTGGACTCCCTGTCTAAATCTAAAAAAGAGGTCCTGTCCTCAATCTGAAGGCTTTTCTGGGCAAGGACTATTCGCATTCCACGGGACCTGATGCAGTGCAGTTCATGTGATATGATATGATATGGCCTTTGTGGAGACCTCCTGGTTACCCTGGTTAAGTCTGATAAATAGCATGCTTTGTTCACAGAAAGCACAGCCACCGCAGTGATCAATCCAAATTCTGTGCACACCACCTGAGCCAGAGGTACTGAGATTGTGGCCTCTGGGTCAGTAGCATTAGGGGCAGCTTGGAACCCTTAAAAATGCAAATGCTTGGATTCCAAACCCAGTCATACTAAGTCAGAAACGCTGGAGATGAGATTCAAAAACTGGGTGAAACTATGGACTTCAGCTAAAAAGTGTGAGTAATAATCTATACAGTTCATATACCATGTTATACCAAGATGTGCTTGGTCGGACCCATGCCTTTTAAATTTAATTAATTATTTATTTGTTTTTGAGTCAGAGTCTCACTCTGTCATCCAGGCTGGAGTGCAGTCGCACATTCACAGCCACCGCAGCCTGGACCTGCTGGGCTCCAGCGATCCTTCCGCCTCAGCCTTCCCAGTAGCCGAAACTATAAGCATGTACTACTGCGCCCGGCTAAGTTTTTGATTTGTTGTAGAGAGGAAGTCTTGCCAAGTTGTCCAGGCTGGTTTTGAACCCGTGGGCTCAGGCAGTCTTCTCACCTCAGCCTCCCAAAGTGCTGAGATTATAAGCGTGAGCCACCGCACCCAGAGCCTTTTAAATTTAGAGAGCGCAGCCTCAAATATTCAGCCTTTCTCTTTTCTCTGCTTTGAACCACATAGGAAACAGTAATCAGCCTGACTTGATGACACTAAATTGCAGTTTCAACTAAAACACAATCTTCCTTTCTTCAAACTAGCTTACTCTGGGATCCATACTATTCTGGACTGTCATAACTGTGTTTTGCTTTCCAAGAAGGAAACCTCAGGCCTCGTCTTCTGACAGCGCCTGCTGAATTTCAGTCTCTAACTCCAGACACACAAGTAAGGGGAAAGTAAATGAATACGTGTTGCATGCCCCCCACGTGGTGTATGGATGCATCGTACAGTATCCCGTTGCCCAGCCAGACAAATCGGTTCTCTAAGCAAAGGATGGCCCTGTCACAGAGAAGAGAAAGACAACCAGCACAAAAGGTGGCACGTGTAAGACATGGGGAACCTGATGCCTGATGCCAAGGAAGCGTTCAAGGAGTGTTAGCCAATATTATTACAGATCCCTTCCATGCTTAAAAGAGGGCTAAGTCATCAGAAAAGGTACAGACAAGACCTCTCCTGAGTCAAAGACTCCTCCAGCAAAAAAGCATCAGCAAAAGTTCCCAGCGTCAGATGCTTTCTGAACTCAGGTATTAACGTTGCATCTCCCCAGTGCCCACGTGCGTGGCCCCCTGCGACCCAAGCGTGACCGTCCAGGGTTGGGTTGTTTATTTCACATCTTCCGGTGACAGAGGAATAGTGTCTTGCCTTGGGGGCTGGATTTAACAAGCAGTCCCGTATTGTACTGGAGGGAAGTACTTAAGTTTTGTTTAATCAACCCCCTTCGGCTACCTTTATCCTCACAGTAGCTCTCCCGAGAGAATTTCCATTCTCCGCTTCAAAATCCCAAATATATTGAGGTAGCAAATTTAACCAAATTCAACAATGTCGCTCAAATTTTATAAAGATGATCGTGTGATCCATTCTGCACAAAGTTGACGGACTTCAAAATCCTATTGTACGGTATTTATAAGTTCCCTTAGGATAGTATCTAATGTATGGTTTATTATGTGATAACCATCATTTAAAAGAGTGTCTGACACATAACACATCCTCAAAAATTGACTGGGTGTGGTGGTTCTTGCCTGTAATCTCAGAACTTTGAGAGGCTGAGATGGAAAGATCACTTGAGGCCAGAAGTTTCAGATCAGCCTGGGCAACATGGCAAAACCTCATCTCTATGAAAAATAAAATAAATTATCCAGGCATTGTGGTATGTGCCTGTAGTCCCAGCTAATTTGGATGCCGAGGCAGGAGGATGGCTTGAGCCCAGAAGTTCAAGGCTGCAGTGAGCTATGATCACACCACCACATACCAACCTGAGCAACATAGCAATACCCCACTCTAAAAAATAAAGAAAAATATTTTATGAATACGTAAGTGATAATGAAATAACATTTGTGAGCCCCCCATTATTATAGAAAGTAAATACTTAAAGTTTTAAAAATTGTCTGTGCAAATAGGGGGTGTTCATACTCTGTAGTTTTGAGGTATTATCATATTTTAAATACTTATGATTTAAAAAATTGCATCAGGCATGTAACTCTGTATTCTTTATTTGGCAGCATACTATTATGATCTTGAACAAAATTACAAATAATTCTGTCTTTATTTTAAAAAATCAGTACAATTGTCTCTCTTTCACCCCTAAGACATACATTTCCTTATATATGTTACATTCAAAATTTTCTTTTTTTTTTTTTTTTGAGTTGGAGTCTCACTCTGGTGCCCAGACTGGAGTGCAGTGGCCACTCCCAGCCACTGCAGCCTCAACCTGCTGGGCTCCGGGGATCCTTCTGCCTCAGCCTTCCAAGTAGCTGGAACCACAGGCACGCGCTACCATGCCCGGCTAATTTTTTGATTTATTGTACAGATGAGGTCTTGCCAAGTTTACATCAACTTAGGATGATGGTGTCATAAAAAGAACATAGGTGTGCAGCCAGTTTTCAGATCTGTAGAACAGGACTAATAATATGAATCTTGTTCTGTTATTTTAAAGATTAAATATAAACAAGTATGTAAAGCATCTCAGACCAAATAGTTTTCCTATCTCAGACTCATTAAAAATCTCTTTACATCCACTCAGATAAAACAAGAATAAAGAGTGAATACACAGATACAGGTTTGCCCAAAGTAGAAGGTTCTGTTTAACCATGATCAACTTAGTCCTTGAACTATTTGTTATGGACTGGATGTTTGTGTTCTCCCCAGATCCTAACCTCCAGTGTGATGGCATCAAGTATGAGACTTTGTAGGGTGATCAGGTTGTGAGGGTGGAGCCTCCCGAGTGGAATTAAGACCCCCTTCAAAGAGACCCCGAGAGCTCTCTCACCCACCATTTCCCACGTGAGGACACGGTGAGGAGCGGGCAGTCTGCTGTGCAGAAGAGGCCTCCCTCCAGCACCAACCCTAAGGGCACGCCATCTTGAATTTTCCAGCCCCTGGGGCTGTGGAAAATAATTTTCTGTTGTTCTAAGGCACTTCGTTAGAGTACCTAAGCTGATTAGGGCATGCCGTCTGTTTCTCCGTGAAACTGATCGACGCTTCCAGAGCCAGAAAATATATTACGTGTCTACCCTGGTTATATCGTGCACAAGTTCTTGACCTTGAAAAAGTTATTTAATATCTCTAAGGTTCATTTTGTTATATTCAAAAAGGAGACTAATAATAGCTACCTAATCGTGTTGTCAGAAGGATTAAAAACACTGGATGGAGAACACTTGGCCTGGAGCCCACAAAATGTAAGCAGGCAATAAATGATAGCTTTATCCATGTACTTATGGATTAAATTTTATGGTAGGCATTTTTTTTTCTTTTTATCACAACCTGAGTTTCATGCCTGCCATAATTGCAATAACAGAAGCAAGAAATCTCCAAGCTTAATATTAGAGAGCATTAGCATTTTAATACATTTGTTTTTAATATTTTCTTTTTTTTTTTTGAGTTGGAGTCTCACTCTGTCGCCCAGACTGGAGTGCAGTGGCCGCTCCCGGCCACCGCAGGCTCGACCTGCTGGGCTCCGGCAATCCTTCCGCCTCAGCCTTCCGAGTAGCCGGAATTACAGGCATGCGCTACCACGCTTGACTGATTTTTTGGTTTATTGTAGAGAGGAGGTCTCGCTGCCCAGGTGGGTCTCGAACCCGCGGGCTCAGGCAATCCACTCACCTCAGCCTCCCAAAGGCGCGGGATTACAGGCTGAGCCACCGAGCACGGCAACACATGAAAAAAGAATTCCAGGTCTACAACTTTTTCCATGCTCATTGTTAAGCCCAGTTTTCACTTTATTTTTAATGAAAAATAAACATTAGGCAGATATTTATGTTGCCTTTAAGTTTTAATTCGCTTATGTCCAAGTATTTCTTAACAATAGCACAAGAATCTTATTGGATGAACTCACTTGACAAACATGAAACTCACTGCTAAGCCCAGAGCTTCTGTTATGCCAGTGTTGCCAGTTGAACAACTGGAATCTTCAGAAATATTTCACAGGTATTTTTAGCTCAACTTTTTCTATTAAGAGATAATGTTGATCAATATGGCTGGGCAGAACGAATTGAACCACAGACTGCTTTGTGCCTGTGCTGTTCCCTGGGATGGGCACCAGCTCCAAGAGTCCACTGAGTCCTGAAATGTGGCTACTCCAAACTCAGACGTTCTGGAAATGTAAGATACGCACTCGTCTTCAGACAGAAATTATTCCGTCAATGCGTGGGAGAGTGGGAGGGGGTAAGGGCACGTTATTGGGGTGACAAGGACCCGAAAGCCCAGACTCCGCCATGACCAGTGTTTCCATGGACAAAGCTGCCCTTGTATCCCTCCCACTTACACAAGTAAAAGACATATGGATTGTCTGTTGAAGTGATAATATGTTGTATATTTTAGTGTAATTGATATTAATTTTACCCACTTATGTTTACTCTCTGAAATGTGGCAACTAGACAGCTTAAAAACACATATGTGGTCACATTTGTGGCTCACTGGTTTAGACGTTCAGAAACAAAGATGGGAAAACATTCCCTTAAAAAGGGGCTTTGCAACTATCTTCGCCTGTGTGTATTTGTGTGTTTATATATCACATATAAACATACAATATATATATTATATATATGATATATACATAATATATACATATAAACACACACATATATATATGATGACCCTAGATAAAACAATGAAATGCATTATCACCATGGATGAGAAATATCTTTTTCTAAATCAGAGTTCTATTTTAAAACTCACTGGTGCATCAGAAGTTGACTACTAATTGTGGGATTGGTAACTTGATTAGAGATATCAGCTCATTAAATAATTAACTGACTCTGTCTCCAGAATAAATCTAAATGTATCTGTCTGGCTCCAATCTCTGTACTGTACTTTTCTGAGGAATCCAAAATCTACTCAGTGGAAAAATACTCAACACGACCAGAGGATGGGAACCTTTAACGGGTGACACAGGCAGCGTGTACAGTGGGAACTCAGACAGAGATCACTCTACCGTGGTGAGCTGGGGTCTGAGGGGAGGACAGGACTAGTTAGTGATGGCAAACTTCATGTGTCCACTTTGCCAGACCATGGCAAGCCCTGGCAGAAGTGGTCAGACATTATTATGGGTGTTTCGGTAAGAGTGATTTTGAATGATATTGATGTTTGAACCATTGCCTAATCAGTAGACCGAGTAAAGCAAATTTCCCTCCATGCCGTGGGTGGCCCCGTCCCATCAGCTGAAGGCCTGGAGAGAGCGAAAGGTTGACTTGACCACTGGCCTTTGAGCTGGCGCAGTGGCTCTTCCTTGCTCTGCGGCGGCCTGCAGGCCTTGGGCCCAGACGGGGACGTTGGTCCTGCAGATCTGGGGCTTGCCAGACTCCGTAATCCCATGTGAGCCCATTCCTTAGAATATATTCATATATATAAAAGCAAAGCCAAAAAGGAGATGGATGCGTATATCTATTTCTACTTCTCTCTGGAAAACCTTGACTAACACTGTGTTCAAGAGCTTGGGAAGCTCGCTGGCTCTCCACAGGCCCAGAGGGAAGAACTGGGCATCTCAACATGAGGATGTATAAACAGATACATGGGGTGGAGTTAGATGAGAACCAGGAAGGACTGGGTGTCAGGTCAGGATCTGGGTCCACTGAACACACAACATGACAGTCCGGGTCTCGGAGAACAGGGCATTTGTTCAGAACACGAGTGGAAGATTAGATTTGACCTTATAAAAAATTTTAGTAGATTACTGTGATTTGATGGATGAGTTTTAAGTAATTTAGTAGTAATCAGCGAAATTTAATAAAATATGGAGCTAGGGAAGCTGGGGTAATGAGCAAAGAGACTACTACCCAATCTACACATGAGATAATTAGTTAACACAAGAGACAGAGGGCCAGATGTCAGAGGGCTATAAAAATGGGAATAAAACTGATGTGGCATGGTTTGATAAAGAAGAACTTTAAAAAGGAGAGTGTCTCTGGAAACTGATGAAAATTTTTGGCTTAGATTGGAGAATGGTGACATCCTTAACAAAAACAAGTGACTGTAAACGCATGCATACATAGACAGGAAGTGACCTTCTGGCCATTAGAAGACAGGAATCCTTATTTGTTCTGTTACCTAAAAAGAAATGGGTTAATTCATAGGAGAAACATACTTCTAATTCAATTGTAGAGATAAATCACATTTTTAGAAGCAGGTTCTAAGCTGTCTATGTGTGAACAAAAAGTATGAATTCCTGCCGTTGTTTTGTTAAGCATTGGCCAGACCATGTTTTCTTTGCTTTGGCCCCATCCCCTACCTTGGGAAGGTGAATCTCCTCTCTCTCTCTCTCTCTCTCTCTCTCTCTCTCTCTCTCTCTCTCTCTCTCTCTCTCTCTCTCTCATTTACTTTCTAAATAAACTTTGAAACTTTTTTTAAAAGTTTGTATTCCCATGCATTTGTTTTTGCAACGCATAATGAGTCTGTGACTTCTTTCCCCCATGTCTGTTCCTTGGTGTTATGAAGTAACGAGCTAGAGGACAGTTGTGTGCCTTCGTGATAATTCCTACAGATGCTGATATATTTAATTTCAGAATGGCACAATTCTGCAAAAAAAAATTAATCAAAAGATTCTAGCCGGGCTCAGTGGCTCAGCCTGTAGTCCCGTGCCTTTGGTAGGTGGAGGTGAGTGGATTGCCTGAGCCCGCGGGTTCGAGACCCGCTTGGCAGCAAGACCTCATCTCTACAATCAATCAAAAAATCAGCCGGGCGTGGTAGCGCATGCCTGTAATTCCAGCTACTTGGAAGGCTGAGGCGGAAGGATCGCCGGAGCCCAGCGGGTCGAGGCTGCGGGGGCCGGAAGCGGCCACTGCACTCCAGTCTGGGCGACCGAGTGAGACTACGACTCAAAAAAAAAAAAAAATAGAAAATGACAGAGCAGAATGCTGAATAACCCCAGGTGGGCCCTTGATGCCATCTGGCATTCCTATTGTCTTCATGATCCATTCACTCTTCCACCTTCCAGACAACTACTTAACAATTTTCCTCCCTTAGATTACGTGACTTCATGCCATCCTCGGCCCCCATCTCTAAGAACATAGACCCAACTGGAAACGAACTTCTCAGGTCCCCCGACCACATCCCCGTACCTGCCTGCCCGTCTTCCCCCATAACTGAGGGACTCACCGGTTACCAAGGATGGATGCTCGTGGCTCCTCACTCAAGCGGCCGTTCGCAGCGGATCTCATTTCCTCTCTGGGAAGACCCTGGAAACTCTTCCTGCTCTGTCTCCTGCACCATCCACATTTTGTGCTCTATTATAATCATTCCTGTTAACATAAAAACATGCTTTGATCACTTTTCTCACATCTTAAAGAGATTTTTTTTTAAATCCTGCTTTGAATTCCCATATCACTCTAGCTACTGCCCTGTTCAGGCAACCTCCTTGAAAGAGTACATTATCTCCAGTTTATGTACATTCATTCTTTCTAGAGTCTACTCCAACCAGGGTCTGTACATTGCTTCTCTCAAGAAAACCAGTGATCTCACTATGACTACGTTGTCTCATCTTAGATTTACTCTGAAGACCTCTGTCAGGCATCATCTTACTGAGATAGATAGCTATTTCTTTATTCTGTTGCTTCTAAATTACTGTGGGGTTAGAAGTCCCTAGGCCTATTTAGGTTAGCATTGTATGTAAAGTACTAGTTAACAGAGTAGATTTCTTTCTTTCTTTTTTTTTTTTTTTGAGTTGGAGTCTCACTCTGTCGCCCAGACTGGAGTGCAGTGGCCGCTCCCGGCCACCGCAGCCTCGACCTGCTGGGCTCCGGTGATCCTTCCGCCTCAGCCTTCCAAGTAGCTGGAACTACAGGCGTGCGCTACCACGCCCGGCTCATTTTTTGATTTATTGTAGAGATGAGGGCTCGCTGCCCAGGCGGGTCTCGAACCCGCGGGCTCAGGCAATCCACTCACCTCAGCCTTCCAAAGGCGCGGGATCACAGGCTGAGCCACCGAGCCCAGCTAACAGAGTAGATTTTAAGGGCAGTCTCATTTCACGCCTTCTGGTTTTCTCTTACTTCTCTCACAACTCTCCTTCAGGCTTCTTTGTTAGTTCCTCCTTTTCTCCCCTTTAAATTTTGAGTATTTCAAGTTCATTTCCTGAATCTCTCCTCACACTATCCCTATACTCTTGTGAGGACCTAATCCAGACTCACGCGTGTAAATGTTCTCGTTGCCAATTGCCAAAAGCGCATCTCATGCCTGAATCTCTCCTCAAAACTCTAGACTTTTATATCTAACTCCCTAGTTGACATCTGCGCTTGGGGTCTGATAGACATTTGAGTAGATTCCAGATAGGGTTGCCGTGACCTGCCCTCCCTGTACTTTCTCAGCTCAGAACTTGCGACTCCATTCTCCCCAGCACTGAGGCCAAAAAGCAAGGCGTCATCCTTAAACTCTCCACTTCCACTCTTCTCTCTTCCCTCCCTTTCTCTCATGCGACACTTTTGGTCGGTAAATGCTGTCTGCCCAACCGTAGAAAGACATCAGAGTCTGACCGTTTTCATGGCTACCGACAGCCATGACTGCTCTCATGGGTGTCCTCGTCACCTTTTGGCTGGCTTCCTGCACCAGCCTTCTGCATGGCCCCGGAGGCTCGACGTCCCGGCGGCTCAGCATGCGGTCTGGATGGAAAGCCTCCGTCCCTCTGCCCGAAGCCACACTGCCGCTTCCTGTCGTCCCCGTGGTGAAGCCCGAAGTCCTTCCAGTGCCCCTGAGGAGGTAGCTGGCATGTCTCTTCTCCCCCTTTCTGTTCTCGCCTCCGCTCAGAGACATCTCAGGGAGCACCTTCTCGGCCATCCTCTCCCATGCCTTCTCCAGTTCTGTTGTTTCCTATCCTTCTGCCCTGTTTAGTTCCACTTTTCTCTTTAGCCTGTCACCGTCTGACATACTGTACACGGACTGGTTTACTTGTGCCACGGCTGTCCCCTCTACTGCCGTGGCAGCTCTGTGACAACAGGGATTTTCACGCTTTCTGGGCTGGGTGGGGAAGCCAGGAACAGGCTGAGCCCGGCAGGGTGTGTGACACGGGAGCGTGCATAATCACTCATGTCGCACAGAGAGGATGTGTCAAAAGAGTAAACCGGCAGAATTTTCAATCTGGTGTCAGGTTTTAACTGAAAATCCATCATGGTGTTTTGAAAACTGAAAACAAAAGAAGATCTCGGTTTAAGGGGGAGAAGGACAAAATCCAAGTGAAGAGAATGCAGCCCCAATTTTAGCCTTTCAGGAAGCCGTACGAGTGTTGGAGGGAACCAGGACGTCCAAGGAGGATAGTCCCACTTCCTTAACGTTTACGCGGAATTTCAGAGCGCTTACTTTTCTCTAGGGTTAGCCTAAAACCTGAAGTCTGTGCCGTATTGCCTCCTAGTTTTAGTCAAAAGAAGATAAGCAAAGGGAGTGAGATGGTGACAGACAACGCATGCGAGCGTCAGCTGCGGGGTTCAACACAACCCTAACTCCTGTGTCTTCTTTCACTTTTCTTCCTTGCCTGTCCTCAAGTGTCAAGTTTTCTGCACCGACTTAAATAGCTGCTAGATGACTCATAAATGCACACTGCAGATGCTACAGGATAAAAGCTTTTTCCAAATCGTTCTTATTCATCTAGTCTCCTTTAGCTGGTTAGTAGCCCAGCAACATGTGAAACGAGTTTCCTCAGGGGCCTTTGCCCACCTACGTGTGCATCGGGTTGTCAGAATTTAGCTAAAGAGTGCGGAAAGAGAGGGTTGTCTCATCAACATAGTGACCTTAGGATTCTATCTCTCAGCATGTAACTCGTAATTGAATGATTAGTCATATATAACCATTCTGTTTATAGGAGGATCAGATATTAGGAAACGCTAGAATCTGGCAATTTTTGCTGTTTGAACTACATAGAAAAGGATTTCTAAAGTTTTAGAAGAAGGCTTTCATGAGCATGAAAAGGAAGAAGACAATTTTCTTGGCTTCATACAGTAAATCCCTTTCCTGCAGACAATCCATCAGTCTTAATTGTGCGAGCGGTTTCACAGTAAAAGTAAGGATAAAAGTTTGTGAACTACAAAGGTGCTTTTAAATCTGGGCCCTTGTCAAGTTACCCAGTAAAAAGACATAAACAAAATTGGATTCTTTTTGCCAATATTTTAAAAAATCTCTTTAGAATGTTCTTAAACTTCTATTGGATGATTTTTTTAACAACCACATTTCAAATACACCAAAATTGTTATAATAGGTCATCATTTTGAAACACTAAACAGGATTTTTGCAGGATGTAAATGGCAGCATCAATCTTACTAAAAGACATTCCTTTCAGCTCTACTATGTTTACGTGTATGTGTGTTTTAATATCTACTATGCTGATTTGGAGACTCAAAGATGCTGAAACTCAAGGATGAATATTCTGTGTTATTTTTTAAATCCCACATAGCACAGTTACAAAAGCGTGTTAAATGAATGAATGACTGGATTTACTTTTACAAACGCATGTGTGGGGAAGCCAGGAACAGGCCGAGCCATCCATGTCTCCTCATGAACCCAAATTCCTTCTCCTCCTGGCTGGAGAGGCCTGAGGACAGCTAAAGGCTTGCTTGGCAGGAAGGCCCGGATTCCACCAGGGCGGTGGGCTTGGAAGGAGAGTCACCATTCTGAGTACAGTGTCTCTTCATTCACACATACTTGTTCGACAAATAATGCTTGAGCCACCTTCACCTGTCCGCAGCTGCTGTGAGCTCTGGAAGTGATCTCCAGAAGCTCAGATGCCTTTGGGAAGATTGACAAGGAGCATGTCATCAGTAAAGAAGCAACGTCATCCCTGGTGCGGATTGTTTCTTTGGAGCAAATAAAACAGACAAGCAAAGCTGATAATAGCTCCCAAGGCAGAGTTCTGCATCTAGCTGTGCAGGTCCGGTGTGGAGGTCAGCGCAGACCCTCGCGCTGAGATCACGGCTGACTTGAGGGAGGAATGTGGGGACAGGTGTTGTGCTCGTCCTGGTGCAAGTGGGGACTGTTTGAACCTTCATTGCATCAATGGGAACATAGTAGGAAGACTTGAGAAACGGTTTAAAGATAGAGTTGACAGAACAGGCTGATAGCCTTTACACTTTTTAAGTCACGCATGTGGGTCTGGAGTTGCGGAGTTGAGTGGGGTAAAGGGCCAGAGAGACAGAATTATGTTTGGAATTTGGTTTCTCTGTGTGAAATGGAATTCATGTTTGTATCAACGGATCTGCAGTGAAGGTGAGAGGTCTGGGATGGACAGACATGTGTGAATGGGTTTCAAATCCATAAGATTAAGAGAGAGCATCTACCCAGATAGTCTACGTAGAGGACAGTGGGTCGGCCATGGAGTACAGCGATATTTAAATACCAGCTTGGCCCATACCTTGTGGAGTGATAGTGCTGATTAAGTTAATGTATGCAAAACAAAAAACGCCTAAACTGAGCCTAGCATAGAGCAAACTCACAACATTTGTTACTGGTGTTAATACTGGAGGCCATATTTCTGGAAGGGGAGGTGAACAGCTGTCTTTCTCTTTATCTGTTTACCTGCATGATTGACCTGATGACATGTTCATCGTATTAATGGTAAAGAAAATAATTGTTTTATATTGTTTTTGTTTTGTTTTTTATAGATAAGATATCACTCTGTTGCCTAGGTGAGAGTGCAGCGGCATGATCATAGCTCACTGCAGCCTCGGATTCCTGGGGTCAAGCGATCCTCCTGCTTCAGACTTCCAATTAACTGGGACTACAGGCATGAGCCACCACACCCAGCTAAATTTTTAGATTTTTTTTTTTTTTTGTAGAGACGATATCTTATGATGTTGGCCAGGCTGATCACTAACTCCTAGACTCAAGTGATCTCTCCACCTTGGTCTCCCAAAGTGCTGGAATCATTCTGTATGCTGACAAGAAAATAGTTTTTATGAAAGAATCAACTTAGTTTCCTTTCGTGGAAATAGCCAAACAGAATTAATCCCTAATTCTAAAAGAATTCCTACTAGAAATCTATAGAGAAAAACAGACAATGGAATTTAAAGTCTTACCTTTTGTTTCCAGAGCTCTGTATATGTCATGTGTCATAGGTTTCTTTTTAAAACGCGATATTGAATTTTGCAGCAGACCTGATGTGATAGCTTAACCCTTTTCTAGAATACCTCTTTGGACATCCCTGTGTACTATCTTAGAAGGGAATATAATACAAAGACAATTCTTCTTGCTAATCCTGGCCAATCTGACATCCTTCAGACACTGCTTACAACTAAATGAGAAGTTCCATTAACTGTAGATAAAGATGTCAATGCCTGCCATCAATGCAACCAATACCAAAATGCTGGCCAGATACAAAGCAGAGCAATGAGGATGTCATAATGGCTTGGGAGCCATCAGCCACAAGGGAAGCTTGGTGCAGCAAATGAAGAAAAAAGAAGAAAGTCAATGCTGATGGTTTTATCTGGAGCCTTCTGGAAACAAATCGCCAGTGCTATGGAGAGAAAACTCCAACAGATGTCACCATCCACTCTGGTCAAGTGTTTCAAAGTTGGCTTTTTTCATATCAATAAACTTGATAACATTTGCTGGTTATATTTTTTAATGAATTTCAGAAAAATGCATGACAATTGTTATTTCATAAATTCTTCCTGAAATAGTTACTTTTTTAAAAAATTTCTTTTTTTATAAAAATAGTATATAAGCCAGGTGTGGTGGCTCAAGCCTGTGTTCCCAGCACTTTAGGAGGCCGAGGTGAAAGGATTGTCTGAGCCCACGGGCTCGAGAACAGCCTGGGCAACTTGGTGAGACCTCATCTCTACAATAAATAATTTTTTAAAAAATTAGCCGGGCGTGGTAGCGCACGCCTGTAGTTCCGGCTACTTGGAAGGCTGAGCTGGAAGGATCGCCGGAGCCCAGCAGGTCGAGGCTGCAGCCTAGCAGTAGATGAACCACATGGGGTAGTGGGGAGGGCCCGGCTCGCAGTGCGTCCACCAGAAGCCCCTGGGCAGCCTGGCCACACCCTCTGCTTTGTGACGCAGCCCATGAGCTGTGAAGTCATTATCTGATGGGCCCCTTGGATCTGAGCCGTGGGACATCAGAAGACCCCACCTCCAGCAGGGAAAGCGTGGCACTCCTGCAGCATGTTGAATAAGGTCTTCTCCACCAGCAGCTGCCTGACAGATGAGCAGCCTTAACAGAGTTGGGGCGTACAATGCCCAGAACGAATCAGGCCTAATTAAGACAGACACGCCATGGCCCAGTGGTGCTGACAGACTCAGAGTCCTGTGGCGTTCAATGAGGCATGGGAGATTTGGGATCTAATTGAAAATCTGGAAGCCATACAAACCCTTTACCCTTCGGGGCCTAAGACCAGGCCTGTCTGGGTCCTGGTGTGCACCTTATGAGATTGTGAATGCTCAATTAGACAGTTATGGAAAAGAATCAAGCAAGTTCAACAACAGTTAAATATGGGTCAAGGGAGCACTGCTTTTACGTTCACGTCAGGGGCGATTCAGGGTTGTAGCTAAATTTTAGATTTGGAATTTGCCTTTATTCTGTTTCTGCTATGATGGACGTCTGACGCTATTCTGCATTTCTCACTAGGATTGTTATATTATACTCAGATCTATTCCTGACTTTAGTGTCATGCACAGCCAGAAGAAAACTGGGCACTGTGCTTGGCACGATGTTTCCTGAAGTGCTCCCGATGTCCAGAATTTGGAAGTGATGTGCTCATCTCAATTGTTGTCTAATAACTATGTTCAAAGAGACTTGTGTTTCAGTGTCTCATACAACTTCAAATTGTGTTGGTCCGGCTAGGCCTTCCTCATTCACCTTGCTTAGTTTTTTTACGTGCTCAGAACTTTTCGAGTACCACTCAGATTTTAAGTTTCTTGCCGGCCTTCAGCCCTGGGCTGCTGCTCTCCCCTGTCACACACACAGCAAAGCTCCAGAGCGTCCCCTTCCCAAGCCGTCAGGGGATTCTCAAAGCCATGCTGGCTAGCACTTCCGAATGAGATGGTCTGCTCCTTTTCCATGACTCCACCGGCTCAGAGCCGGGCAGTGTCCGCATCACCAGCTTTAGCTGCCTATTCATCAGGAAACCTCTCCTACAGACATAGTTCCAGATCTGCTGCTTCTCTAAAAGGCAGCCCAGCTTGGATATTTGTCAATTCCTTCTCTAACCAGGGCTGGGAATGGACCTGATATTCATATAGCAGTCCTCGTGAAAAATGCAAGATAGCGTCAGATATCTATGAAATTTTGTTGTTTTGGCATTTTATCAATTTGCTGTTTATTCTTACAGAAGAGATATCCAGGATGTCAAATAATAGAATCAGAGACAAATAACACACTTGCTGTCTCACCGAGTTTCAGTTTCCTCTCCAGTCTCATTTTATCAGGCAGGGCCTGTCTGAGTATTTTAAAATACCACGTCGGTCCCTTGCCTGGGCTGACTTCCTTCCTACTTATAGAACTTTTCCCCGTACGCCACAGATGTTGATAGTTTCTTGTCCTGATGTCTGCTTCTCTCCACGAGCAAACAGACCTTGCCACTAACTTGTGCAGTGCTGAGCACACCGTAAGTAGCCAGGTGAATTCCTTGAATGAATACAGGCGCGAAAGGGAAGTAAAGCGAAAGCCTTTTGCCAGTTCATTCTGAAAATTAAATGTTGGCTTTGCAAGCTAAAAAGTGTACACTTTTAACAAAAATAAATGTGCAAGCTTTCCGGGCATGAATGATTATGTCCCAGTAGAAGTCCCTAGGTTCTTTAAAGGGTGGGATGATTTAATTTGTTGTTGGATTTTTATTTTTCCTACCACTGTACTCTACATTGCAAACAAAAACTATGCCATTTCTACTTTACCAATTAATTAGCATATACGCTTTTCAATAAGAAAAAAAAACTCATTACCAGTACTATAATTTCAAATGTAACATGTTTAGGAGACAAAACATGTGTTGCTCTCGTAACCTGATATAGAGGTGGCTTCTTCCATGTGGCAGTCGGCTCATGGGAATTTATAGGTGTGAAATTCACAACAGATTCTCAAACTATTTTACCTAGGATCCAGACACTCAATGTTAGTAAGAGGATAAAAGAAAGCAAATTTAAAGCAGGCTATTGGCTTTGAATATAAGGTTGCTTCTGGCATAGATGAACTTATGTTACATAATTTCAATTTTTTTCTGTTTTGTTGTTTCTGTGGTGCTATTTCTTCATATCAACATAGACATTACTTCCAAAGTGGATCAGTTCGATAAATGGATTTCTCCTAATGCAATTAACTCAAACCAACAAGCAGATCTATTTTATTTCTACTATTTGCTGTCTTCCTGTCTAGCTACTCAACATATTGCTAAGAGATGCCCATCCTTTCTAAATATGTCATTGTGGGAATTATCAAAAATTCGAAGAAGAACCATACTATGCAGTAGATTATAATACATGATAAATGTATTTTATAGCAATGCTGCAATTTTATCTCATAAAAATAATTTCAACAAGCTTAGATGGATCGGAAAAACAAATTAAAAGAAGTGTTAAGAAATGAAGCCATCCATTAAAATCCTGAAATGTACAGTTTATTTCAGTTTATATTCCAGTGATATTTTAAAAGGCACGGCACTGTTTTCCGAGCTGTTTTTACAGAATGGCAGCTTGAATTTCACCAGATGTGAAGTCATTTGGTTGTGTAAACACATTTTTTTTTCCTTTCTGAAATGCATAGGGTTTTTATTTCACTTTAAAAAAAGAAAAGCCCGTAAATGGATAATGTCTATAGGTTGAACTGGACATCTCAGAGGGTCCAGGGCTCACATACACTGAGATGATTTACAATCTGGGGTAAACAGATGGGCTCGGATAACGCTGGCTGGGCACTCCCATCACTCTGGCAGGAAATGCCTCAGGGAGGCAGGAACCGACTTCTGCAAACCCTTCCTTGAATCCCAGCTTTGCCTGGCCCCTTCCCGCCTTTTCCCAAAGAATTAGGGACCAAGGGAATAGGCATTCTCTTTCATGTGCTTGGGGAAGTCCTTCTGAGTTTTTCTTTTCTGAACATTTCTACACCAGAGGAAAGAACAGTTGGCTGAACCACTTGACAAACTTCCCTTTCATCATAAATATTGAGCTATCTGTCCCCAAAGTCTAGGCAAATATGGAAATGGTCCCTCTACATTTTTATGGGGCGTCATATGTAATTTAAAATAATGTTTGCAATAACGCTCCGCTTTACTCTTTAATTGGTTCTAGTAAATGAAAATTGCCTTACTGTTTAACCAGTTATGCCATCCCTTCTGGGAGCCTATTTCAAGAACTTCCAACTACCTTATCATATAGAGGAAATATGCTGTTGAATGCTGTGATTGTCCTGGAAATGAAAGAATTCTGTATGCTGATATCTCGAGAAGGAAAGAGCCCCAATAATGACTCTTGGAGATTGAAATCTGAGCTTCTGAATGTCAAGGTCAGCTGTATTTATTTTGTTGACTTACGACCTATCTCTTTCCCTCCCGGCACCACACTCCGTTAAGTCTATGCAGTCGAATTTTTACAACTGTCGTGAAAGACATTTAAAAAGTATAAACCAAAAAGGCTGCATTAGGAAAAACAAATCCAAGGAAGGCATTGTAAATATTCCCTGTATTATTTTTGTATATTTTTGCTGTTCGAAAGATTTATGCAGTCAGTATCAGCTTTCTTAGTCCTCTGAGAAAATCTATCTCAGATTTATAAACTGTTACTAATTCTAAGCATCTGCCTATCTGTTTCAGTAGTCCTTCAGAGATTCCATACCCTGCAGGAAAGGGATTCTGACTTTAACACTCGCTTTCAGCTGCTATCGCTGAATTTTTCCTTTTTCTCAGCCTTCATCTGTGGACACCTTACATTTTAACATATATGAGACAAGGAGATTGCTTCTGTTTCTCATTAGCTAATGATGCGTCATTTTGTTTCCACCCCTCTGTTTGCTCCCTGTCCGTGCCTAATGGTAGAACGGTGTGGTCTAGACCCCTCCACCACTTCCTGCTGAAACTTTGGCAAGTTTTTAACCCTTCTTAGGCACGACTTCCTTATTATCTTCCAGTAGTAATAATCCTCTTCTCAAGAGATTGTTGGACACATGAAAAGGAATGAGATGCATTGCAAGTCTCTGGATTTTAAAACAATAACACAAATTATTTTTATTTGTTGAACGATACTCCTGAAAATATTTTATTTTTTTTTCAAAAGTAGGACTCTTTCTCTTGTAATTCTTAAACATAAAGGAAAGATTAAATTTCAACCTGCCTCCAAGTATGAGTTAGAATTTTTTGGTGAGTGATTATTACCATTGAGACTTTAAAATGATGAAGAAAAATTAAAGTAAGGACACGCCTGGTAAAACAGCCAAAACTAGAAACACTGACCACAACAGGTATGGCCAGGATGTGGGACGGTAGGACTCTCAAAGACTTCTGAAGAGAATGGAATCTTTTGGAAAACAGTTTGGCAATTTCATAAATGAAACATCCACTACTATATGATCTAGTCATTCCACTCCTAGCTACTATAGAAGAGAAACTAGTGCATACATGCTCATAGAAGCTTTTATTGCAGTAGTCCAAATCTGGAAGCAACTCAGATGTTCATTAACACAAGAATGGATTACACGTGAGCTAGCCATACAAAGGAACACTACTCAGCCGTTTAAAGGAAAGACCTCTAAATACACACCTATGATGGATGAGACTTCCAAAGTGATTGTGCTTCGTAAAAGAAGCCAGAGAAATCATGAGTAAATGTTATGTCACCCAATGTATATAACATTCTGAAAAATGCCAAGGAATGTGCAGTGACAGAGCGTGGACTGGTGGTTGCTTGGGCTGGAGGGAGAGGTGAGTGGGAGAAGAAATGCAAAGAAGCATCAAGAAAAATTGGGGGCTGAAGGGAGGGCATGTTTGGCTTCTTGATGATGAGGAGGGTGTCACCATTGCCTGTAAATGTCGCAGCTTCTCAAATTACACACTTTAAATATGCTCGGCTTATTGTGGATCAGTTATATCTCAATATCGTCCGTTTTTTAATGAAAGGTGGGTCTGCTGCATGGAGTCCTGACATTGTTCTGGGATGCACATATACTCCATAACTCATTCCAAATTGCATGTGCCCTATAATTAGTCCAGTCGCTTGCCTGATATGACTTCACTGTCAGGAGGGATTCCCCGTGGAAGGGGGACGTGCGGCATGTGTCTTTCTGTGTCTTCTCGTGTCACTTGACATCGTGTTCTCTGGGCTCATCCATGTTGTTGCAGATGACAGGATTTCCCCCATTTTTAGTGGCTGAATCATGTCCCACTGAGTCTATGGACCACATTTTCTTCACTCATTGGTCAAAGCTCCAGAATTTCCATGAGTCAGGAGGAATATGTCCGGGAGCTTGATTCCGCTACATGGCCGGTAACTGTAGTTAGTATCAACACACTGTATTCTTGAAAAATGCTGAGGAAGTAGATGTAAAGTGTTCTCACCACAAAAGGACTGACTGTGTGGGATGATGCACATGTTAATTAGCTGGATTTAATCACTCCACAATGTATGTAAACTTTAGAACATCGTGGTGTGCATAAGCATCACATACGATTTCATCTGTCACTTAACAAGTTGCAAATAAATTTTAAAGTATTCGCCGGTTGAGCTCTGCCCCTTCTTGGGTAGCTTTGTTCAGATGAGGCAAACAGGGACTGTATTCTTTGTGAATGTGGGTGAAGCCAAGGGTCCCCATGACTGCGTGCCGAGTTTTTTCTAGTTTAATATCGAAGAATTTCGAATCAAATTCAACACCACGCTTAATTACCCATGCTAAGTTTCCCAGACTCCTTTGCCCTTTTTTCGTATGATGTGAGTTTGGCAATGAAGGCTGAAACGAATGATATATTCGCTTCTCTTTTTCTGATAACTTACTTTAACTTCCCTCACACAAGCTTGTACAGTGTTGTAGATGCACATTAAACTCCAAAGAACACAGGAAGGCCCTTCACTTTCTCTTCTTTCAATATTGCTTATTTTAAAACAGTGTTTTTAAATGTCTAGACAGATAATACTTAACTTGTTCCATCAATTCAGTCAAAATAAATTTAAAGGGGAAAAATGGCCAAACTGAGTCTTCTGAGCCACGGATCACAGTTTGGTTACAAAGGCTAGACCCACACAGAAGCTACAAAATAATAGCACCTCGAGTGAGAGAGTTAGCGAACTATTTCGATTTAGTAAAGGGATGAAGACGACACGAGTTACTTACCAGTCTCTAAAAAAATCAGAACCAAATAGAAATAAATAAGACACAGAAATGAGACGTGGAAATGAGCAAGTCTGAAACTTTGAAGCATCTTGGCTCGGACAGAGAGAGGTCACTCCTCACCCACATCACTTTGTGTTGACTGAGCCAGCCATATCAGGTGGCCGGCAGGCCGTGTAGACGGGAGACGCTCTCAGGGAAACAACGGAGCCTCGATGCCAGGAGCGGCAGGCTGATTAGATTACCCCGACATGCGCACGGCGGGTCAAGTTCCTGCACTAACATTCAGCTCCTGGAATTCTGTCTGGTCCCTTCATTTCACTGTGGCCAAAAATAAACGCAGTGTGGTGTATCTGTTCTCGTTCACCATTTTCCTTATCTCCCGGTTGGGGTCTGCGGAATGCAGCCTGCACAAAGGCCACATTGTAGCCGGTGAGCCTAGGACGCGTACAGGCAGGAGAGGTGGCATTTTGTGTGTCTGTCCCACTGGGTGTTAGTATATCCACTTCATGAAGTCAGAGATCTATTTTCCAAAAGTGTTTTTAGGGCCAGCTCCGTAGCCCAGGATGGTCCATTTCTTCTTTTGGGGTATGCTATTATTTGATACAGTTAAAGAACAGCTCTCAGCTTTGGAAGGGAAAAAGGGAAACGCCTTTCTAGTTTTTATTGTGGTTTCGGAGTACTCACTACATATTTCTACCCATTGGGAAAATCCTTTTTTCTTGTCATTTTGGATCGTTTACTAGACGTCTCTGTCTATGGGAGTGCATAAGCTTAAGGGAGGACCATGGACAGATGTCGATTCTCAGAGTAAGGATCCTACAGCAGGTGAGAAACTGCAAACAGGTGTTTCCCTTCAGGCCTGGAATCCTACATTGTTACTCACAAGGGGTCTTCCTCGGCATAAACGGTTTACTTGAAGGAAAGGCTGAGCCCTAGTCTGCCCACAGGAAGTGTGTCTACCATAGACGGTTTGCAAATGGAAAGCTACACACTCAGCCACCTTCATGACCCCATATGTCCTTTGTGAGACACGTAACTCATTTTGAAGCTAATCGTCACTTAATTCTTATGAGCCTTACTTTGATTCTGTGCCCTTCCTTATGTAATTAATATTTTGAAGCTTTTAACATCTTTATGTAATTAATATTCTGAAGCTTTTAATGTCTTTACAAGGATTTAGTAGACCTGTTGGGTTCAATGTTTGTTGTTGTTGTTTTTCAGGGCCTTTAAAAAATGTTTCTTAGTTGATGCTTAAAACACATTTTCATTTTCAGTCCTTGGTCAACTGCACCTCATGACTTTTATTTTCAGTTCTAAACGCTCCTTAAACTTTTGGATGAATTCCATCAAATTGGCAAGAAGTCATGTAAACGTGTGACAAGCAAGTCTTACTTTCTCATAAATTCTCTCCATTTAAAAATCATGATTTTTACCTCAAGTTCAATATTTCCTCCAAATTAGTATATTCATTGGCAAACACTATACGTCTTTCATTTATTTTCAAATCATGTCAAGCAAGTAATGGTAACTATTAATCTTTAAAGTGTATCTGCACCTTTGAAAGAGCATAGATTGTGCATCATGACTTATTTCTAGAAGAACTAAAAATGACACTGGCCACTTTCACTCTATGTCAGGATCTCAGCCAAGTGTGCTACATAGCTTCCTAATTCCCAGTGAGCCACATATTAATCCCCTTTCTAATGAGAAATCGGGGCCCAGAGAAAGCTTGCTTACTCACCATCTCCCTAGTGAGTACTGTGGTCAGGATCCATACTATATCCATGTAATTCCAAAGCTCATGCACTTTTCTCCAAACTTCATTTTCTCTGAAGAAATTATTTGAGAAGATGAATACGCATCTTAGCTAATGTGATTTAAACATCAGCGTATCCTATGTGACACATCTGGTGATAAAAAGAACTCAGCTATGTCACCTCACATAGCACCATGTTGTTCTAACACACAGATAGGAAAGCTCAGCTGTGGCAAAAAGTATTTAGCTTCTTAGAAAGTGCATATCTAAAAATCTGCCAGATTCTCCGTACAATGAACTCAAAGGAATTTGTTCATGCCTTATGCCACCACTAAATTGTCATTATATGCAATGTGTTTGAAATCTTTGTGGGATTCAGATATTTGGCAGTAACAGGCTTTAACCCATAATTTCCTTCAGCAAAAAAAGTCAAAAATGAAAATTCTCAAATAAAATCCTTCATAGATTATGCAACTTGTGAAATCCCTTCAGTAATATAAGTGAAGGATTATTTTTTTAAAATTGAATATTTGTTTTAATAAAGAACTTGTAATATTTATTAATTTTAAATTATTTGAACTCTATGTATGAACCTTTAACCCATTAAGGGATACCAGAGCCAACTTTGTAAACTGGTGATTGTACAACTGCTTTACAAGAAGTTTAAGAATAAGCTGGTGTTCTATTTCAGAACATCCCAAAACAAGACAAAGAAATTCTCCCCCCCCCATGCTCAAGTTATATTTCATTACTATTTGCTAAAAAGAGTGGTTCAGTCTTTTCAAAGGAACCATAAAACAGAGAAGTAGAGACGTGGGCTACTGGACAGGCCTGACTTCTTCAACCTCACTCCCTGAGAGGAGGCAGGTCGTCTGTCACCCACAGGGTCCTTCACAGTCCCACCAGGGTCAGGGACTGCCAGAAGAAAGAGAAAACCAACGTGGGACAGGTGCAGCCTGAGCGCGTGGGGAGGAGGACGCGGACGCCAACCTCAAGGCTTTGGGCGAGTGTCACCAGCAGTCACGCTGCTGGTCTGCCTCTAGATTGTCCAGGATCTATTTGTACAAGATCCTAAGAGAATCCTCGCATAGAGACCGTGCCCCCTCCACCGAGAGGTGTCTGCAGAAAACTGATATTCTTTAACAAGTCATATTGCAGAAGTCTATCACCATCAATGTCCTTTAAACAATTATCAGTTTGAAAGCAGTATTTCTCTCTCTCTCACTAATCCCTGTTTCAATAATTTCATGTACAGTGAAACACTGAAGCCAAGACCCTGGACTTTCTCTTTAGAAAAGAGAAATTGACTCTCTTAGGCTTTCTGGAGAATGTCTCGCTTTAATCATCTTCACTGTTGGTTGCTTTAGTTAGTTGGGTTCCATTACTGCTTGATACTCCATTGCACAGGTTTGGATTTCAGGGGTGAGATGATAAAGCTGACCTCCAGAATACTGTTAATTAAAAGAAAGTCCTAGCAGTTAGCTTATTAGAATACTGTTAGTCCAACTACTTGGAAGGCTGAGGCGGAAGGATCGTCTGAGCCCAGCAGGTTGAGGCTACGGTGGTCATGAGCGTGCCACTGCACTCCGACTCAAAAAAAAAAAATACTGTTAGTCATCTTCCCTTCCAACAATATAGTGGAAACAGAATCTCACCATATTTCATTAAAAGAAATATGTCAGAATATTTAGAACAATTTCTGTGTACAGCTTGGGGAAATGGAATTTTGTTTACAAGAGGCATCCATTTTTCATTTCTCTCTTCCCAGGGGAGCTAACATATATCAAAACAACTCAAATGTTTTTAATTTCAGTGTGAGATCGGCAGCTGTTCCCCAGAACTCCAGTTGGGGCAAAAGAGGAATTTTTTCGAGTCACAAGTCAGATGGACAGAGTGGCGAGATCTAGTTACATACCGTGATACTCACTGTGTGTATGCCCATTAGAGATCACAATAACAAAGAATTGTGTTTACTTAAACTCACAGTTTCACAAAAGCCAAGCAGTTATGTAATTGTCCCTGTAGCCCTGTGAATCATGGTGGTAGAGAAATGTAATCAATTAGTGACAAGCTCTTTTGATGTACTCTATGTGGCCTGACATAACAAATGGCCCATTGAAGAGCATTGGGCTAAACCAGACTGCTTGAAAGGAAATGGAGTTCAAGTGAATATTTCCAACAGTTTATTTTAAATGTTTATGCTTTGTGCAGTTCCTTAAAAAAGTGTAATTAGGCTATCTGCTTCATTTTCCAGAGGAAAGGGAATTAAATGCTGAATGCCACCCATATCTTATATTTGAAAGTAAAGCAGGAAAAAACAAACTTAATAAAACCCAAACACTTGAGAAAAAGACTTCAGGATTTTTAGAATCTTAAGAATTACATTTTCCTTCGGGGGCTTCAAGAATAACATCACATCTTCAATCAACAGGTAGTACATTCATGACTTTAAAAACTAGTTTTTATGGCTAAATGTACTGACAAGAATCTGTAGTATTTTACACTGTATGCTTTGCTCACTTCCTGGAGGATCCACAAAAGATAAAGACTGATGACAAGAAAAACGCTTATGGCAAATGCAGTTCTGATCCAGAGTCGTTATTCCACAGCACTTGGCGTGGCTTACGAGTCCTTTAGAATTCAAGGCTTTCTCTCAAAAGAGATTAATAGGGCCTCCGTGGCCTGGGGTCTGTTTTAGCATAACTTTAACCCCAAGTGGAAATTTGGCCTGGAACTAAACTAGTCTCCTTAAATTCTTTAAAAATAAGGTAAGTCCATGTCAATTGGAAACCAATAAGACTTTTACTTTCTAAGCATCTCAGTATGCCTATCCAAGATTAGACAAGTAGGTCCAACATAAAAGCTTTGGTTCAGCATGTGATGGCCATCGGGTTACCCCAAGTGGAGGAATGTTTTCTCTTTCTTTCTTTCAGAAACTGAATGTTACCTGAAAGCTACTGTTTCACTGCAGACGTACACATAGAGTGTTACCATTAACCATTTGTCTAGTATAACTGGTCATTGACCAACTATGTTTTTATAAATGTGAAGCTATATAAAACATGGTTCATTTGCATACATTATGCTCTCATCTAAGGAAAACTGAGTATTGTTTCACTATCGAGTTTCATTTTAACTCTCTAATAAGATAATAAATGAATGTCTATGTGTGAAAGCTCAATGTACCTTCTGCATCGCTTCTCCTACGAAATTTTTTGACACAGCTTGAGTTTGAAAATATGATTCCATTCCTTAGCTTGGTTGTCAACATCTAGCTTGGACACTTAGTCCTACTTACTGGATTTTCATGTCTGGATTTCATACTGCTTGCAACTTTTTTCTCAATCTGCTTTCCCAACTTTTCTCTCTCTATATTTGTATGTTGCCACAATCATTTTAGTTTTAAAAGGAAAATCATAAATCATAAGATTTAGACAATGCAATTTTGGTTTCACCTTGATCTGAATCCACCAAACTCATAGTCCTCAGAGTTGGGTTACTTTGTTCTTTTGATTATTGTTTTGGGAGAATGGTAGAGAAATGATGCCCCATCATGAAAGAAGACACACTGGCTGTTATATCTTTTTTCTGCTGAAATAGGTTGACATATTTTTTTTTAATTGGTTGTAAACAATAACTATATGACAATGAAACAAAACAGTTATACAAAACTCAAGGGTAAGATTTTATTTTAAGCATGGTTATGGCTAGTCATTGATTCCTACATTCAGCCTTCTTTTTCAAGAATGATTTGGGTGACAAGCACTTTTCAAGACATCAGCATATGCAAGAGGGAACCCCTCAAAGAAGGAACTATCTTTTGCAAGACAGTCCCTTGCAGTACAGGTGTCCCCCTCAGACAAGCGTTCTAGCAACCCATCGGCATCCATGCACCAGCTAGTGCTGCTGTGAGAGGCTGTGTTCGGATTTAGTGAAATTTTTTGGAGGTTCTTTCCAAAATGCCTTTGCCCGTTTCATGATGGGTGATTGACAAGCATACCTGCCCATACTGCATCAAGTGTTCAGCAATTTTGGACCAAAAATGACATGACCCCTGTGCCCCAACCCTGCTATTCACCCCATCTCACCCCAAGCGACTTTTTTTGTTTGTTTTTTTCCCTGGATGAAAAAAGTCCTCAAAGAGAAATGTTTTGCGGATGTGGAAGAGGTAGAACGAAAAGGGCAGAAGCACTAACAGTCATAAAAATTGATGAGTTCAAAAACTGTTTCTGAGCAGTAGAAAAAATGTCTCAATAAGTGTATTGCATCAAACAGAGAGTACTTTGAAGGTGACTGAAGGTTAAACATGTAAGAATAAATATACAACTTTTTATAAATAAATTCTGCATTCTTTTGGGTTTCCCCTTGTCCAGAGATATTCATACAAAATTATCTAAATTCTTTTCTTAGATTGTAGTTTTGAATTTCAGTTTAAAATATCACAATCTGTCATCTCTACAATTCTGAATACAAGAAAAGAAGAACTCAGAATCTACTGGTCTTAGTTTCCTGAAGTCAACCTTGCAGGGTCAGTAAGTGTCTTGTCTTCCTTCCAAATGTTTGGGATAGGTGATTCTATTTCTTGCATCCACATTAAAAATTTGCTGTCATTTGTGGTGAGCCATGATAGGAATATGTGTAGTTATAGAAAGTTCAGCCAATTTCAAACTTCAGACTTCAATAACAATCTTTCTGAAGGTTTACCGTCGTGTTTCCAAAAGTGACCAGAATTCACAAGCATTGATGTGGCAAGAATGTACTTACAAGCTACAACAAGCCTGGTACTGTGCTGGGCCCTGGGGATATAAAAGTGATTGAAGTCACCCGCGTTGTTGAGGGCTTACACCGCTCTGGGGCCTGGAGGTAGGAGATGTCTACACTCAGAAAATTTACCATATCTGTAATGCTCTGTTGAAGACGTTCCAAGTCTCTGGGAGAGCTAGGGAAAACGTAATCAGAGGCACAGTCTTCGGGGGATCTTGAGAGATTACAAGGGGGCTGCTAGGTGAAGACAAGAGTCTACCATATTCAGTGAATAAGATGGGAGCTAGAAAAATTGCTGGAAGGTGTGAAGGGGAGGTGGAAGACGAAATGAATTGGGAGTGGGTTCTTTTATGAAAGTCCCAGTGCACTGTGACCAGGGGCTGGGAGGATCCCAACAGGGTCACCATTTCCGTTGTGGGAAATTCCAAAGGAGGCAACGAGAGGAAGATTCCAAGCACGGCTAAGAAGTGTGTGGTTCTGTCAAATTTGGAAGCTGAGTGCTTAGGAGAACAGACTTCTGAGCAGGCAGGGACTCCTTTTCATTGCGGATAAAACTTGCCATCAGCATGGAACCACACACCCACGTGTTGAGGACACAGGGAGTAGGCAGGCTGAAGTCTGATGTCAAGGCTCAGGCGTAGCGTTAGGCGTCTGTGTGCTGGAGCTTGAGACTGGGGTGGTAGGGAGCCTTTCCATGTGGAGGTTGGGAGCCCCTCGGATGACGGGAAGAGATGGTGTCAGGCGAAAGTCGTGTTCGTAAGGGGAAAGTGATATTCGATGTCTTCCGTTCATGCGGGGCGTGGCCAGGAGAGAACCCGACGACAGAAGGGGAAAGCTTTAGTGGAACTGGAGAGGATGTGCTTCAGAAAAGAAGAAGAGCCCTGAATGCAGGTGGCAAGATCATGTCTTGGAAGAAGCAGCATGGAGCAAAAGAATTGGAGCCTAGCTTTCAGTCTTAACAGCCAGGGAACTTAGAAAGTGAAGCACTCTTTGCTTGAGAAGGTCATAGGCTTTGTTGTCCTTTGAACAGAGGCAGGCTTGGGCGAATGATGAGGTAAAGGCAGCATCTAGGGACAGCTCAAGCGGCGGGGTCAGCGTGTCAGAGAGGTGTCTAGAGCCAAAAGGGAGTGGGCCTGAAATAAGCTGGCTAAAAGAAAAGACGGGGCTGCGTGGGAGAACACCGTGCTGAGATGTCACCGACCTGCGTGCTGAGACGACACTGACCTGTTGTTGAAGAAACGAGAGGGGCTTAAGCATGTGAGGGACAGATTTGAAACCGCATCTGCGTCCTCACAAAACATGAGCATCAAGGAGACAGACAGTTCGATATGCAAAGGCGAACGCAGGACTGGGGTTGCAGTCGAGTGTCAGTGATGGATCCTTTGGGTCCTGCCATGAACGTGTACCTTCAGGGACCAGGTGTCTCTGCCAGTTGATCGTGTCAGGCGAAAGTCAAATCCCCACCTGTGTGAAGGGACAACCTGCTTATTACAATGCCGCCTGATAACGGGAAGCACCTTCACACTAACAAAATGTGTTACTTGGTTAACATGTCATGAAACAGAAGGTCACGGTGTGGCCCTGACATGTTCCTCCTGCAGTCTCGATCGTTACATCTTGCACGTTATTTCTGTCCCTGTAAAATGTATAGTATTTTAACCAGAACAGAGAGAAAGATAAAGGATACGTTGGGCAGCTAGCTGTTGAGTATAATACGCACCGCACGGGCGAAACCCAGCTAGATCCAAGCTCATGTCTCTAGGTGGACAGGGCAACGGCTATGCCCGGATGTCGGGAGGAGACAGTGACAGTGGTGAGACATCTCGCCTAAAGGAAATCGAGGGGAAGCCATTGGCTTAAAAGTTGACGAAACCCTCAGAACAAGGCTGATTTCAACCCGTCCCCCGACACACGCACTCTGTCTCTCTCTGTCCCTCACTCTTGCTGTATCTCTTGGTTTATCTCACTTTGTGTCTGTCTGTCTCTCTCTCCCCACCCCACTGCATACACACACACACACACACACACACACACACACACACACACACACACATTTTGGCTAGTGGTGTGCTGTTTTCCTGATTTAATAATAATTATTATGACCTCATTAAATTCCAGACCCAAACACAAAAAATATAGTTTACCTGCTTAAGAATGTAGTCTTGAAATTGAGGGCAGTGATGCTGTTCTCACACGGTGTGATGATTTCTGATTTTTTTATTATTTTAATAAGAAAGAGAATTTTTAATGCATCTTTGCACTTTCACCACGAAGGCACATAAACATTTCAGAGAGATTATTTTATTATATAGAAAAATGATTTTAGTTGAACCTAGACTAAATATTCTAGATAACTCTAGGTTTTTCTTTCTCTCAATATCTGCACAGACTCTTAACAGAGAATCCCAGTTTTGCAATTCATGGAAAGGCACATGTTGGTTATCTCATTGCAGCAGCATCAAATGTCCTTATCAAAGTTTAATATCATTTCCCAAAGCGCAAAAGAACTACAAAAGCATTTGGGGGGTGCAATAACGTGGTTCTGCTCTAAAAGGAGAAGAAGAACACACTCTTATCTGGGATCTCATTGCTTGGAGTAGTGTCTAACGTGAGTAGAAATGCGGGGAAATGTACAGGTATGAAGGGCTATAACAGGTGAGGAGAAAGAAAACACTCAGTGTTAATCCTAGCAGTTTCCAGGCACAGGAGTTCTGAGGGTCACCCGCCTGGGCAGCTGTGGCGGCTGCAGGAAGCTCGTCCAATAACCAAGGTTTGCGTGTAAGGAAAGATTGATTGTCCAGCAGGGTTTCTGCATCTGGCCTCCTGGATTTCAAACACTTCCAGATTTTTGTCCATGATCACAACTGGGCAAAGTCTGCATTCAAGTTTGCAATTAGAAAAACACAAACACACCGCAACATACACACACACACACACACACACACACACACACACACACACACATCAAAAGAAATCCTCAGCTTAAAATATTCTGAAGTAAGAATACTGAATATCGGTTTAAATGTTTTTGGTTTTGTTTTTTAGTCACTATAACGGTGGCTTATGCTTTAGAGTTGGAAGTGCTGTCTTTAAACTTAACATTGGAAGTTATGAGAGCTCATCAAAGCTGGCCATCCAGAAAGGAATAAAAAACTGAGGTCATTCCAAAGGATTTCCTTAGTTTCAGAAGTGGAGTAATAACAGTAAATTATAAGTATCTGGGGAATGGACTTTCAAGACTTTTAAATCTATCACTAGGAAAAGGAAATAGCATTTTCCCCTATTAGTATCAGGTGCAAAGTTGGGAAATTGAGGAAGGTTGGGTATTTTACTTTCATTGGAAAATACTCAGAAATCTTAAAGATTAATTCAATTCATTTCATTTGTCACATAGAACGAGCTGAATCTTAAGGAAAATGACTGAGATTAAACTGTATCATCTTACAAACACATACTGAAAACACGCAGCTGGGTGTTCATTTGTTTCATCTTGAATGACCAGGATGGTCTCTTTTATGCCCATCTGAATTCAATTTAAATCAACACTATGTGTAAAACGTGACTACCTTTAAAAAAAAAAAAGGTGCAGCGACGCAAAACTCCCTACCCCGGGAAATCCACCCCACGTTAACAAGATAGAAACATTCCCGTCCAAACCAAAGACTGGGATGTCGACTTTCCCTTTCTCTGGAAATCCAGCCAGTGCAATGAAGGGAGCAGGGCGGAGGTAACACCGTGGAAGAGGAAGTTAGGGAAAACTGAAACGGGCTGGGAAGGGCAGTGGACAGGCCGCGGGCCCCAGGCGTGGGAGTCAGGCACGTTGCCGTGGAATCTAGGTGCCTTCACCCTCACGATAGTCACAGAAGGGGCACCCGCTGGAGGTGGGTGGCTGTTGCGTCGCTGTGTTTCTCGGGTGTTGGGAAACACATGTGCACGTGGAAACGCAAATGATGGGACCATATGCTCTTTCAGTCTGTGGTAGCATTTTGCAATATCTCCATCCACAGGGGAATATCCAGCGATAGAAAGTAAAGGAGAATGGCAGTTTGCTTGGGTCTGGGATGACGAGGGCCTCTGTCTCCTGTCACTGGAGACTCCAGTGGACTCCCCTGGACTCCAACTCTGGACTCCCCTCTGTGACTCCAACGAGGCGTGCTCCCCGGGGAAGAGTCAAGCAGAGAGATTGGTTCTGCTGTAAATGAGTGCCAGCATCCTAGACAAAGGACAGAGGACACACCCCGATGCAGAGCGAGTCTACACGATTTCTGCACCCATCGTTTCTGTGTGTACAACTTCATTCACATGTTGAGGTGGTCTGTTGTGTGTCCTCTCCAACAAACTGGAGAATTTAGTGTTACCATTGCATGGTGTCATCCTCCTAAATTTTTTATAGGATTGAGTGACTCACTGTGCCCTGGAGACCGCCCCAAAATTGACACGCAGGAGGACAATGACGTCGCTACTCACATGCAAAAGATGACAGAGAAATGTTTGGAAAAGTGCCTCGTGTCTTGATTTCATTGTGATTGAGCTTTATGGATCAGAGTATAAAATTGTTTACACCCATCTTTAAAAGTCATGCGGATTTGAAAAATAATATGCCGTATAATGAAATCCTTATGTCTATCTGGAATTTATAAAATGAGAATCAACTGAAATTATTTTCTGTTGAGGCATGGATTGTAATATTATTATCATCCCAATTGCACTGTGGCATATTACATATATATTTATGAAGATCTTCATTTAACATTCATTTTGAGATCTCACACTTCATCCTCAGGCAGCCTTTGGGAAACGGCCCTCTGGAGTCCAAAATGGTGGATTTCTCACATTTTCATCCTTCACAACTTCAGAGCAAAGACCTAGGAGCATAAATGCAGTTGAGTGCCAAGGCTGGTGGGCATAGCGGTTCCAAGGGATTCTGCCATGAGTAGAAATAAGTTTCCAGGCTTTTGTTGTCAAGCTGGATTTTTATTTGCTTCTGTGTGGCACTTAATACAGGGAAAACCTCTGGCATCCTTGCATCAAATTGAGCATGAGTGCATTTCCACAGGCCATTTCTCTAAAGTGTGAACAAAGCAGAGGAAATGGGCCTTCAGAAGAAGGTGTATTTGGGAGATACGGGACAATCGGCCTCCTGAACTGCAGGGCAGGACGTGCACAAAGCATGACAGCAGTTGTCACAAAGGTCTACAGATGAAGGTTGAAGCTGGCTGTTGAGTAATCCACAAGGACAGTAGTATGCACTACTTTTCAGCTGGGTGCCGGTTAGATTTTTTTCAGAAAAACATTGGTGAATGTCTGGTGCATTCATGAACCATGGTAGTGCATATCCTTTGGGGCATGTTTGTTGATTCAACTCTTTCATCTTTGACTACCTTGCTTATATTTTGGAACACTGGCTTTATGCTAAAGTACTAACGACTGACAAGTTTATACACAGCTGACATTTAATTCACTTGCCAGAATCATCCCCTAATAATGCCAATGAAATTGGCGTGTTTCTCCCACCCGTCCTACTCTGTGGTTGTGTCTTATTGATCCTTCGCCGTGTCTGTCTTCTGTTGCTACTTTTTCCATGCAGTTATGTTTCACATATTAGCATTTTAGGTGTAAGCCATGATGAGTAAGGAAGCTTAAACATGTTTACCTATTTTTCTTGAATATCTGATATATTTAGTCTACATTATCTGATTTCTTGGAACTCTAGGACTTGCATGTGTTAGGTTATTGAGAGACACGGGGTTTAATGGTCTTTGCAAAATATTACCCAATTTCCTGTATCCTCTCCCTTAGGATGAATTTCACAAAACTTCTGCAGAGCCAAGGAAAAATCAGAGCTTTGATACGTCTCCTCGGCACTGCATGCTGTTTTATTACACAGCTTCCTCGAATGGTCCCATGACCAAGACCTCTTTGGTGCCTCTGGGTACCAGACAAGACATGACCACGGCGGCCAGATAACATTGTTCGCGTGGCTAATCAGAGGCACAAGTTGAGTGTGTGGTTAAAGCGTTAAGCGAGACACCAGCCTTCTGTGTTGAAAGGGCTGTTCTATGCGAAGTGACTTTGCAACCTTTGACCTATTTAGTCATGCTTTGGGAAATGGCAGTTATATACAGGTGCAGGCAATATGTGGAGAAACAGTCCACAGGTTGGTTGGCCTTTTGCAATTCACATTCTTCCATGGGGGCTATAGATTGTAAGTCAAGTGAGTGTGAGATTTAATAACTCTTTCCTCCTCCTTGCTGTTTTTTTATAGCTAAAATATAATGTTTGAATAGCTTCAATCAGTTAACCATAACTGATTTTGAATAAATGCTTTTAGATAACATGTTGATTTATAAATCACTGGGAATGTTAGGTATAATTTTCAATGTTTAGTTATTCAACAGTACCTAATATAACTGTATAAAAACCAAACGAGTTAGTGAAACTAGTTTCTAGATGTAAGTAAACATGGGAAATATAAGAAAGCGGGAGACTGTGGAACACAATGATACGGAGAAATATGTGGCCAAAAAGTTCTTTTCCAGCCTGTTTTCTCCCCTTTTCTAAATGTTTTGAATAATTAATTAACTGGGAGTAGCATTTCATCCCCTTTATTCATAGTTTCACTTTTCACCACCCTATTTCTATGTCCAGTGAACATTCACAAATTATGATAATTAATCAATAGCTGTACCATTACTTTGCTTTAGACACAATCTCCCTTCAAACCAATACAGAAAAATCCTTTTCTCTGTTTCCCAGGCTGGAATGCAGTGGCACAATCACGGCTCACAGTAGCCTTCACCTCCTGGGCTCAGGTGATCCTCCCTCCTTAGCCTCCTGAGTAGCTGTGATTACAGGTGTGCACCACCGTGCCTGGCTAATTTTTTAATTTTTTTTTTGTAGAGACGAGATCTCACTATGTCATCCAGGCTGGTCTCGAACTCCTGGGCTCAAGCAATCCTCCCACCTCAGCCTCCTAAAGTGCTGGGATTGCAGGCATGAGCCGCCATGCCTAGCCTAGAAACTCTTTGAAATGTAGCTAAGAAACAGGCTAGGCTTTGCTGATTTTTTCACTTAGCTTGATACATCTATGTCAATTTTAACTTGTGATTACACTTTCAAAACTTGACAACTATTCTTTTCCCAAGGCTCCTTGGCCAAGCAACCATTTTACAATAGTTACTAACATTGAGACATAGTTAATACTGTATACTACAAAGTATTTTGACTATATAGTTTTTTTAATAATAGAGAATCATTTCTTTATCATTAGCCTATATTCTCTTACAGAAACTTAATAAATACTTTGTTATCACATAAAATTTGAGCAATTATTACTTGTAGCAAAAAGAAATGGGCATTTATGGGGAATATTCATTTAAAGTCTTTTCCCTCTTCCAATATTGTCAGGCTCTCAATTCATCACAGATAAGAAAATAAAGAACATTCACATATCTAGAGCAGAAAATTAGGTCAATGCAAGAGAAATATTTATTCCAAATTTGACTGTGTGTGTGTGTGTGTGTGTGTGTGTGTGTGTGTGTGTGTGTGTGTGTATCTTATGAAAAACTCCCACCAGTTGTCTGTCCAGGACTTCAGAACAGAAATCATTTCTACCAACTGATGGTAACGTGACCCCTTCTGGGTACCCGTCCTTAGCTAAAAGAATACTTACTGAGAGGTAGCAGATGGAATGGGAATATGGAAAGATAAAAAGAGCAATTCTCAAGTTTGCTTCGACCTTTAAAACTAAACTTTTCTTTCCATCCCAAGGGTAGTTGGATCAGGCTTGAAAACATTTAATAGGCCAACTTGTATTGTTTTATGTAATCAATGTTGTCAGGATTCTGAGATGAAAATATGGGGAAAATATTATATAAATTCCTGAGACCCATTGAAGGAAACAGGAGAATTCTTAAAGTCTAAAAGGGAATGGTGCATGGCATGATTGAGGCATGTGTCTGCTCACTGGGTGTGAAGAATTGTGTCGAGTTACCCTGAAACGTATTTAAACATGGCACTGAATTTACACAAGTACAAATAGGCACATAGTCAAGGTTTTCTATTTTCACCAGATCATTTCTGTTCCTTTCTGGGTTAGCTTCCCTTTGGAAATATTAGTAAAATATTCTAGCCGACCTGAGCTGTCTCATATGTGTATAGCTACATTTTTTGACATTTTATTTACTAGTTACGTAAATTCATTGGGTATGAAGAATTGTGTAGAGTTACCCTGAAACGTATTTAAACGTGGCACTGAATTTACACAAGTACAAATAGGCGCATAGTCAAGATTTTCTATTTTCACCAGATCATTTCTGTTCCTTTCTGGGTTAGCGTCCCTTTAGAAATATTAGTAAAATATTCTAGCCGACCTGAACTGTCTCATATGTGTATAGCTACATTTTTTGACATTTTATTTACTCTCTGGTTGTATGGCTTTAACTTTCTTCAAGGGCACCGACTCTGGTGTCCAAAGGTCTGCGTTTCAGCCGTGGTTCTTCCCCATACCGGCGAATAGGATAGACTCCCTCCTGCCACCGTGTCCTCGTGAGGCATATCACGGACTTGGCATGCCTGAAGCTGGCCTCACCTTTCCATGCTGCACCTCAGTCCGTGGAAAACATCCATC
The DNA here is from genome assembly GCA_027257055.1 of Cephalopachus bancanus. NCBI lineage: Eukaryota > Metazoa > Chordata > Mammalia > Primates > Tarsiidae > Cephalopachus > Cephalopachus bancanus. The sequence continues at coordinate 5,403,611 of JAPVLO010000026.1, forward strand.
GGTTCTCCAAGCCAACAGCCTCCTGACACGTCTCGTCCTCCTTGTCCTGTAGGTCCAGTGGGTCACGAGATCTACACAGCGTGCCTCCTGAATATTTTTGTAATCCGTTCCCTGTCTTCAGTCCGCACCCTTGTCCAGTCTTGCTGGGACACTGTTCTCATCGTTTCCCACCGTGGAAGCCCCACCGTGGCAGGACCTTGCCTGACCCCCTCTCTCAGATCGGGCCCTGCTGCCGTCAGAGGCTCAGAAGGGCCTGGCGCTGTGACCACGGGGTGGACCGAGAGGCCGGCTCGGGTGCCCACGTGCTCCGTGTTCCTTCCCTGCCCTGGGCCGTGAGAGTCCTCGGCCCGGGTCTTCGCCTTTACGGAAGCTTCGAAATGTAACGAAGGTCTCGTGACCTCCAGAAATTCCTCTCTGAGTGACTGTGTTGGTCTCAACTGGCCAACCTGTTTCCACAGCACACCGTGGCTATATCTTCCTGGTGCCTGTCACATCGTACTGAATTTTTGGCGCTTGATGTGTCTGTCCCTACCGCAAGACCACTATTTCCTTGAAAAACAACCTTTCCTGCTCACCTTTGTATTTCGAGTGCCAGTTCGCAGTCAGGCTCATACTCAGGGCTCGATATGTCCTGGATACATAGCAAATGGACAAGTGAAGGAATGGTGGCAAAAAGCCATTTTGATGCCTAGAACAGTGCCAGGCATGTAGAAATCTGCCAAAAATACATAACGTAATAGCCTTGAGTCATATCACCTTGAGCATCATTTTTTGACATTTCTAGGGCCAGTTCCTAATTTTCAAAATAAAGCTTGTTTTCATGGACAGTGCATAAGTTATGTGCATGATTGATGGCAATAACTTTCCTCTCAGCCACAGAAGGTTGAACAAACCCAGTTGTCATGAGTTTAACTGAAGTGCACAGCAGTTAAAGATAATCATCAACAATATTCCTGATGTTACAGCGTAAAATAAGTAAAAACTCAGTCTAAGTTTAGATTAAGTTGGAAGTACCATAGTACTGAGCACAGACGTTGCAATACGAACGTCCGTGTATTCAGTAGAGTGTTATCTTCTTCCAGGCTTAACATTATTTCTCATAGTCACCTCGTTTACTGTATTTCTTATTCCTCCCAATTTGAAAGAGGTCAAAGGGCATTCCCAGTGCCTGATATAGACTACGTGAAGTGGAAAAAGAAATTCAACAAAATAAAGAGATAAAATTTTACTTTTAAACCTATATTTTGTTTGTAATAAATTTTCTGGGCTTTCATATTAGCCCAACACAGATTCCTTATGTTTTAATCCAGTCAAAGCTTTACTGCTCCAAAGCAACATGACACATTTTTAGCAAGTAACATTGATTTGAGCTTTATCGACAAGGACACTCATTGCCCACCTCAGCAGCTTCACCAGAAGCTTGGTATTTACAATTTATTTTCTGGTGTATCATGTTGCGTGTGTAACACCGTCTAAGAGCCGGCAATTCAAAATCAGATTAAAATGAGACGGAAGAGAATATGCTGAGCTGCAAGGAGCTCTTACCTGTCCACTTCTACGTTAATCCCGCTTAATCCAGGACCCCAGCCTCCAACCAGCAGCAGTTGGCTGTGTTTCGTCTGCTTCCTCTGTTGGCCCTGTGGGTCTGCAAAATAGACAGCCAGAGTTTTTCTGCCAATATGTGTACATGCTGCTTTATTTAGATCTTTTTAATTTTCTTTAATTTTCCTTTTTAATTGAAAAGGAACAATGGTACATATCCATGGGTTATATAGTGATGTTTCAATACATGCACTGTGTGGTGATCAGATCAGTAATTAGCATGTCCATCACCTCGAAGGTATCATTTGTTTGCATGGGAATGTTTGATGTCCTCCAAAGCCGGGCTCGGTGGCTCAGCCTGTAATCCCACACCTTGGGAAGCTGAGGTGAGTGGATTGCCTGAGCCTGCGGATTCGAGACCCGCCTGGGCAGCGAGACCTCATCTCTACAATAAATCAAAAAATCAGCTGGGCGTGGTTAGTGCGTGCCTGTAGTTTCAGCTACTCGGAAGGCTGGGGTGGAAGGATCGCCGGAGCCCAGCAGGTCGAGGCTGCGATGGCCAGGAACGGCCACTGCACTCCAGTCTGGGCGACCGAGTGAAACTCCAACTCAAAAAAATAAAAAAAATCCTGCGAGCTGTCTGGAACTAATTAATAGATTCTTGTGAACTGGGGTCATCCTGCAATGCTATGGAATGCTGGAGCCTGTGTCTCCTGTCTAGCCGGATGTTGCACCCTCCAACAAATCTCTCCCCCTCTCTCCCTTCCCCGGCCTTCCCCAGCCTCCGACACCCTCTGTCCAGCTTTTGACTCCTCTGAGATCAACCTTCTTTTCGAGGTTCCTCATATGAGTGAGGACGGGCAGTGTCCAGCTTGCTGTTTTCTCTCACTCCACGTAGCGTCCTTCAGTTCCATTCATTTTGCTTAGAATGACAAGGGTTCACATTGTGCCACATTTTTATTATGAAATATTTCAAGTGGATAAAGTCCAAAAGATGTTTGTGTGGTCAGAGGCTTAGGTGGGGGATGACGTGAGTATCCTAGTGTGCTATGCCTGAATTTTCTTTATCCGTTCGCCTGCAGTTGGACACCAAGGCTGACTCCATATCTTGGCTACTGTGAATAGTGCCGCCATGAACCTGGGAGTGCAGAAGGCTCTCTAATATGAAGATTTCCTTCCATTTGGATAAGTTTTCTATAGTGGGATTGCTGGATCGTATGGTCGTTCAACCTGTGGTCTTCTGGGGAACCTCCACACTGCTCTGTCTATCATGGCTCTGCTGGTGTACATTCCCAGTCTATGAGTTCTCTCTTCTCTGCATCCTCGTCAGCTTGTTCTTCTTTGCCTTGTTGATAAGAGTCATTGGAACAGGGGTGAGATGATACCTTATTGTGTGGTTTTGATTTGCATTTCCCTGATGATCAATGATACTGAGCATTTTGTCATATGTTTGTAGGACACTGGTAGTCTTCTTCTTTTAAGAACTGTTTGTTCAGATCACTTGCCCTTTTTTTTGAGTCTCATTCTGTCACCCAGGCTGGGGTGCCCTGGCATGATTACAGTGATCATGGCTCCTGGCGGTCTTGACCTCCTGGGCTCAGGCGATCCTTCCACCTCAGCCTCCCAAGTAACTGGGGCTAAGGTGTGCCCCCATCATGCCCAGGTTTTTATTGTTTTGTTTTGTTTTGTTTTGTTGAGTTGGAGTCTCACTCTGTCGCCCAGACTGGAGTGCAGTGGCCGCTCCCGGCCACCATAGCCTCGACCTGCTGGGCTGCGGCGATCCTTCCACCTCAGCCTTCCCAGTAGCCGGAATTACAGGCATGCGCTACCACGCCCGGCTGATTTTTGATTTATTGTAGAGATGAGGTCTCACCAAGCTGCCCAGGCGGGTGTCCAAGCCGCAGGCTCAGGCAATCCACTCACCTCGGCCTCCCAAGGCGCGGGATTGCAGGCTGAGCCACCAAGCCCGGCTGGTTTTTGTTTTGTAGTGACGAGTTTTCACCATGTTGCCTAGGCTGGCCTCAGACTCCTGGACTCAATCATCCCCCGCCTAAGCCCCTCAAAGTCCCTGCCTGCTCTTAGAGAGTGCATAGCTAAGTTTGACGTGGCCCTCACTGGACCACTACACCAATTTATTTATTTCCTTTTTTTTTTAATGTTGGACATTTGACTTACCACTAAAGTCATAAATGTTGACAAATCGATTCTTCCCCGGACATACCAATTTAAGATGCCATTGTTATTAGTATCCGAATGGTAAGATTGTTCCATAGCTTAATACGCTAAGACCCACTTGTAAAACAAAAAGAGAAACCTCTTTCATAACTTAAAATTCCACTAAACCCTCTGTGTGCACGTGTGTGAGAGACAGAGAGAGAAAGGGAGGGAGAGAGAACAAATGGCCGATGGTGACCGACTTTGGGGGCGACCTGGAGACCGAGCTCCCCCGTGGCATTTGTGCAGCCTTGGACGCTCTGTATCATGATTAATCTGTTCCTTCAACGGCAATCTTTGCTGCAAGCGATTTTCAGATTTCCCTCTTTTAGGAAACAAAGTGGATGCATTTATGTCTCCATCGCCTAAAACAACTCTGTAAACACCTACCTCGGGTGGCACCGAAATGCTTGTTTGTAACGGGATGCGAGGTTTGGAATACAGTCCTTGTTTATAGGAGTTGTCTTAATCTTGAGTCTTTTGCCAGAGTAAACACATCTGCAGCTCATATTTTGTGGTATCTTGGAGAAGAACAGTCTCAAGTTTTGTTAAAATACAGCGCTAATTACGTTTTTAGCTTCCATGTATTCCTCTGGGATTTCACAGGCACATTTTTAATTTTCAGGAAAATCTTGAAGCTCACTTTTAGGAACGTGGAGAGGTGTGGAGAGTGTGCCCTAGAAATGTGTGAAGATCACTGTTCTCAGAGCCATGGCACTCTTGACATCAAGTGCTCATAAAGGGAATCACCCTAACTCAGTTGGGTCACATTCCTTCCTTTCATCTCCCAGCAGTAAAAAACTACACTAACTCTTTTGTGTGTCCACATTATACAAAGGAAGTTAGAAGGGAAACGACAAATAATCATAAGGTGTAAGTAAAGCAAGTCTCATTCATGGAGGTATCAGGCTTCCTCTGAGAAAGACCTCGAGCCCAAAGCTTGAAGCGCTAAGACGAACATGACGCCTATCCCATTCTTCAGGAAAAACATGACTGATTGTCTAGTGTGACTGCTTACATCATCTCCCCTCGTGTTTTGATAACGTTATATTCTCCTCTGAGTAAAGACGAGGCCCAGGAAACGTCAGCACCACAAACACCTGTGTTTCGAGGTTAGGTGGAGATGTCGGTCTCTTGACACACATTTGCTTTCATTAGTTAGAAGAAAACTCATCTCCCGCTGACTGTCTAGAATATTATCGAGTCAACGTAGCCCTCTTGCAAGTGGTTCGGTCTAGAATGATAAGGGTTCGCGTTGTGCCACATTTTCATTATGAAATATTTCGAGTAGATAAAATCCAAAAGATGTTTGTGTGGTCGGACGTTTGCTGAGCCTGAGGCATGTCCTTTTACCGGGAGATGTTGCAGGAATCCAAGCAACCGGGAGCTATTGGTGTGGCCAACCATCACCAATCGGCGTGCTGGATTCAGAGTGTTACCTGTGCAGCCTGTACTGAAAGCCCACTGTCAATCCAGCTCCCCCTGGAAGAGTGAGGAGGGCGAGACTGGGACAGGCCCTGCCAGCCAAGCACAGTAACACAGGGTTAGGAGCCAAGGGAGTGGCGAGGCTGCTAGGCTCTGCGGTCATCTCCACCCACCAGGAGGGGGACGGGTCAGGAGACCAGGAGATGTTGCAGGGGACCAAAACAAGCAGGTGTGCAGACCTGGAGCCAAGCGCGACCTTGACATAAACCGTCCCAATTGAAAACAACATAGTCTGTAGCCAGTGAATGAAACAATGTAACCCCAAACTACCTGAACGGTGGGTGTGGCCCAGCTGTGTCCAGTGGCGGGGAGGATGAAAGGCACAAGAAGGCAGACGGTTCTCAGTGTTTAAATGAACATGTTTCTACTTTGGGGATTAAAAAAAAAGTTTGAGGGCTGGGCTCTGTGGCTCAGCCTGTCAACCTAGCACTTTGGGAGGTCGAGGCGAGTGGATTACCTGAGCCTGTGGGTTCGAGACCAGCCTGGGCAACTTGGCAAGACCTCACCTCTACAATAAACCAAAAGTTATCTGGGCGTGGGAGCGCGTGCCTGGTAGTTCCGGCTACTTGGAAGGCGGAGGTGGAAAGAGCGCCAGAGCCCAGCAGGTCGAGGCTGCGATGGCCAGGAGTGTACCACTGCACTCCAGCCTGGGTGACAGAGTGAGACTCCAACTCAAAAAAAAAAGTTTAAGGCCAGGTGAAGTGGCTCACACCTGTAATCTCAGCACTTTGGGAGGCCGAGGAGAGAGGACTACTTAAGCCCAGGAGTTTGAAACCAGCCTGGGCAACATAGTGAAACCTTGTCTCTACCAAAACATCAAAAAGTAGCCTGGTGTGGTGGCACACACCTGTAGTCCCAGCTACTCAGGAGGCTGAGGCAGAAGGACCACCTGAGCCCAGGAGGTTGAGGCGTGGTGAGCTGCGATTGTGCCACTGCACTCCAGTCTGGGCAACACAGTGAGACCCTGACTCCAAAAGTAAAAATAGATAAAATAAAAATAAAGCTGGAGAACCTTTAAATACCATCTACAATGCAACTTCACTCTTATGGAATGAGGGTAGCAGGGCTTTGGTGGGACCAGGAGCTGATGAGATGGTTTTGAAAGCATCTCTCCTGTGAGGTGAAGGCGGCATTTCCTTCAGAGCTCAAGGCTGGAGGGCAGGAGCCTTGCCCTGATGGCCCTGGGACCAGTGTTCTTGGCACACAGTCATTTGCAGGAGAAGAAATTGGCGATGCATTTCTCCGACTAGTTCTTTTCAGTTCAGGGACAGCAAATGATTAGAGCTAGATCATTCTCCTACTTCAGCCTGAAACCCGGTTTTCCCAAGCGTGATGAATGAACCTTGTAATTTGCTTAAACCCCTAAATGACTGGAGGCTCGCGTCAGCTTTCTCTGTTTGCTGGTTTTGGTGTCCTTGTTTCATGCCAAGTAAGAAACACTCAAAGGGAGATCACACTGAAATGACGTTCAAAACGATGCCGGCTATGGGAAGATGACACGGCTGCAGAGGGGACTGCTGGTGTCAGGCTCCATTCTGTTGGCGGGGACAGCCCCAGGCTGGAGCCCCCCGGCCTCGGCTGCCTGCCATCTGTGTTCCGCATCAGGACGGGAAGGGAAGCACCAGGTAGACCATTTCACCTGCAGTGCTCACCATGGAGATGGCTCTTTCCAAGCTCCGGTGTCTAGTAGGGTCAACGTGGGCGGCGGGGAGGGGGGAGTGAACCTAGACAGATGGATTTCAAGCCTGACATTCCACGGTCCTCTCCCTCCTCCCTCCATCTAGCCAGGGTCAGCTGCTTCCTGCTGTCTCAGGCCTCAGCAGCACACTGGCCACTCGGGGGACAGTGAAGCTTCCCAAGACTTGGAGCCATTCAAAAACATTTGGGAGCCCGGACAGTCACTTTGATGGGCCGAGTCACGTTATTTTTAGGAGTCGCTGCTGTCCTGGACTCAGTGGACTCAACTCAGAACGGATGGGCCAGGTGAGTTTAGCACACCCAAGAGGGGTCACTCCTGCTGGCCCTGGGACTCTGTGTGGCAGAGGACGTATGATCTTATTAGATATTTCTCTGTTTAATGTTTAGCCTTGTAGGACAGCGGGGGCCCTGGGGAACTTTTCATGTAGATGGAAACATCCGGTTACAGCTTCTAAGCACTGTACGTGTATCTGGAGTGACAGAGAAGCTGGCTTTCAAGTTCATGTCCGTCAACACGAACGCTAGTGTATGGCCATGGCCGCTGTGTTGGGTGGCGCCATTGGAGTGTGGAGTTCCCCCGTTTCTCCACCAACACCACGAAGAGTGAAAGAAACAAACAAAAGGCGCACGTGAAAGGCGAATGAAGGGAAGCTTCCAAATACATGAAAAGCCATTCGCTCCACATGACCCCGGGGCGCAGACTTGGAAGAGTTGTCCTCACATTTGGGTGGTTTTTTTATACTTTACTTCATCACAGAGATGCGGGGCACAAGTCAGGATTGGGTGCGTAAGCGACGTGCGTTCAGGTGAAGTTTGGGCCTCCGTCCGGGCCTCGCTTCCCCTGGTTTCGGACCAGGCACCCTTTCTGTTGCCACATGCCCCACCCCCGGCAGTGCCCCGCCACTGCCAATCCCTCCCTGCGTTATTGAGATTAATGTTCAGGGCCCACTTATGAGTGAGAACATGGGGTGTTCGGATCTTGGCTTCTATGATAGATCGCTAAGAAGGCTGGTCTCCAGGTCCATCCAAGTTGCTGCAAGGTCCGTGATTTTGTCCTTCCTTATGACTGCATAACACTCCATCGCATGTCGATACTTCAGCACCACATTTTCTTTATCCAGTTCACTTTCGATGGCAGTAGGGTTGGTTCCATGTTTTTACTACTGTGAATAGTGTGGTCATGAATATGCGTGTGCAGGTATCTTTTTTGTTGGACCATTTGGGCTCCTCTGGGCATCCTCCCAGGAGGGAGATTGCTGGAGCATATGGAAGGTCAATTTCTAGTTCCCTTAGACATCAGCCTGCTATTCCATATTTTTAAAAGTCAGAACATTGAGTCCCATATGCATAGGGCTTACACCCCCTTTCCTTAGTGTGAAGCAGGCGGGGTGCCTCCCCAAACAGAGGCTGTGACCCGCATTGTTGAGGACAGGGTTGCACTGGGGGCCCGTCCATCGTGCCTGGACACCGACTGAGGAGCCTGCCAGGGTTTGGGCACCAACTGGTGTTCCAGCCGGCAGCAGTTTGCTTTGGTATTTCTGTTCGTCCATACCCAGTCTCATCCACAGGAAAATGATCCCGGGCTCGAGTGTAAAGTCCACACTGGGACGCGACAGCCCTGTTCACACACCCACAATATGTCTGGCCTTCCTGGGACATCTATAGCACTCACAGCCCGCAGAGGTGAGAATGGGTGTCAGTAGCTAAGACGGACATTTGCTGTCTCTCGCGGGGGTTTGTTCTCACTGTTTGGCAGCTCCACACTTTGAATATTCACAGTTTTCACATGACCAAAGAGATTTCGATCAGACCTCCTCTCCATTCTGCTGCCTTTGTATTTATTTAGTCTTTATACAATTAAATATCCCTTAGTTAAAATGCCTTAATCAAACTTATTACAAATGGAACTTACATGCGCTTGAGCCCTCACCGGGTTTTCTTCTGACTGGCATGCGACTTCAATCGTTCATCATTTTTAAAGAATATTGGCAGGGAGCAGTGGCTACACCTGTAATCCCAGCATTCCAGGAGGCTGAAGTGGAAGGATTACTGGAGCCCGGGAATTTGAGGCCAGCCTGGATAATAGAGCAAGACTTGGTCTTTGCCAAAAATCAAAAAAGAAAAAACAATCATAGCCGGCACGGCGGCACACCTCTGCAGTCCCAGCTGCTTGGGAGGCCGAGGCAGGAGGACCGCTTGAGCCCAGGAGCTTGAGGCTGGAGTGAGCCGTGAACGTGCCACTGCATCCAGCCTGGGCCACTAATGTGAGAGCTTGACTCAAATAAATAAATAATTGATTTTTTAAAAAAAGAATACCTGTGGAAAGAAGCAGGTGTGTGTGGGGGACTTCCAGGAAGGGACGAAAAAGATGTATTTATCGACACATGCACATAGCAGCTCAGCTGTGGCTGCACTGATGTATAATGGTGTTGACATTTGCAGACCATCCTAAACTTTGGGAAGAAAAGTGGAAAATGGGTTATGTGTCCATTACTAGCATTTGTTATTCACAAACTTTAACCTGACTTTTGTTGATATTTTGCTTTGTCATGGATTAATGGTGTTGCAAATTCTGGTATATCATTCATAAAATATGTTTTTTATAACATTTGTTGTCATTGTATTATAGAACTTATTTTCAATGCAGTGAAATTATATGGAACAAACGACCTCAAAATATTTTAATTAATACGACGAAATGAAAAATATATATGGCATGATTATTCTAGAAGAGCTACTTCTCAAAGTAACATCTGTATTATAAACAACTTTTATTCTATATTAGTTTCTCCAGCCCAGTAGAATATTTGATTGAAAAATAGTAAAAATATGATTTTATCGTGTTTTTATGATTGATATCACAATATAGCTACTGATTCTAAAAGTTCTTTTATCCAGTGTAAAATTTGGCTTGTAGCTTATAATACTTTCTATGATTCATCCTCATATAAGGCCTTTGTGACTAGATTGTCTGTGATCTTCTGTGCCTAACGCCACCCCCACCCCGATGCTCACCCCATGGACACCGGTCAAGGCTTCTTCCTTCCAGTGCCCAGGGCTGCTTTCCCCAGCACCCAGCCCAGGGCGAGATCCCATAGGCCCTGCTTAATCAAGGCAGTCCTGAGGACAGAATTTAGAAACGACTGAAGAATTGCTATTTGCTGAGCTCTGACCTGACACCCAGCAAAAATCTGCTTTTCCACTGTGGAAATTAAACCCTAGTCCTATCTCCAAGGGAAATTGGAGATTCTCACTTGTGTCCGATGAGAAAGCTGTGTAATAGAAAGAATCCTATGTTACATTTGCGTTCCGTGATTTAGAACATAATTTAGTATACACTATCTGAGCGGATAATCTCAGAAGCCTTGTGGAGCAATTTTGAACTGACGCGATTTTGGAGAATATTTCTAATAAGAAATAACTTTCACAGGCCTCGTGCTTAGAAAGCAGAGAGTTTTCTACCATACCGTGCTCTACTCTTCCTTCTCTGTCTGCCCTGCTGGAACCCAGAAACCAACTGCTTCTAGTCACCCTAAGCAGTGTGACGTAAAGATAAAAGTTCCCGGAAGAGACATAAGAGAAATCAGGATCACGTTATCTTTAAAACAACCAAAACTATTACTAGGTGCTGAATATCTCTAGAGATTGATTTTTGATATGGCGACAAATGTCTATTACTAGTGTTCCAGCCCTACCTAACAAGCAGTAGGAATGGTATTCAGTAGCTTCAGTCTGAAGCCTCGAAATGCTCTTAGAAAACTTAAACTGTGTGTGTGTGTGTGTGTGTGTGTGTGTGTGTGTGTGTGAGAGAGGGAGAGGAAGAGAGAGACAGAGAGAGGAAGAGAGGGAAAGAGAAAGACAGAACCCTCATCCATAATGGCAAGGTCTATACCTGTGCTTTCTGAGTCCAGTATCCTATTCCCCGAATGAGGAGCATATTTTTTAGGAGTAATTGTCTCAACACATATTTAGTAAGTAGCCGCACACCAGGCCTCCCAGCAGGTGAGGGTGTTGAACACTAAAAAACACGCTTCCTGTTTTGGGAGAAGCTTAAAATGTAGCAAGGGGACAATGAAAAGTCAATGCCTGGAGGGTAGGATGGATAAGAAGTAGAGAGAGAAAAAGAAGGGTGAGGTAGAAAGATAAATTGTGATGAAAACTGTCTGCATAGCATGATAATGAGGAGATCGACTGAAGTGGGAAGGAGGTGTTCTTCGTGAAGTATGTGTTGAAACTCAGAAAGACACGCTGCGTGAGAGACTGAGGGGGGCGGGGTCCGGTTCCTCCCTGAAAGGACCATGTGGGCACAGGAACTCCTTGACCTGTTAACTGTCCAATGAGTGTGGGGTGTCCAGAACCCAGGATGTCGGAAAGCAGCGTGAGAAGGTCCTTGTGTGTTCAGATAAGGCCACCATGGCACAAAGCTTGGACTAGCATCACCCGGTGTTTCCACTGTTGAGAGTGTAAAGTCATTTGCTCACAGGGCACGTGCGGAAGTGTCGAGACCAGTTAAGAGCTTGGCTCTTGTCTGAGCAAAAGGCAGTGGGAAGAAGCCATGGGCAGATTCTGGAGGCAGAACGGCAACACCCTGATGACGACAGGGTCCGGGGAGCCAGAGACGTGGAGAAACTAAAGACAATCGGGGGTTGTCTGCTTCAGCAACCGACTGGATGCCACGTCCTGGCTGGAATTTGCCATTAGAAGATGTTTGTACGTTACTTGTCACGTTTCAGGTGGGAGGGGAAAGGAACAGGGAAGGAAACGGGAGGGAGAAGAGAGAAACCAAGACGATGGATTGAGAGGCAAGATGCAAACAGGAAGACTGATGGCAGAGGAAGCAGCGAGCCAGATCTAGAGTCCTTGAAGCAGGAAGAGGGGCTCACAGCAGGGGCGGAGGGCTGGATCCTTGTCATCAGGAGAGGCCTTTGTGTGACAGGAAGAAAGAGGCGACTGGATACCCGGTGAGTGGATTTGGTGCCGAGGAAATGCAGGCGCTCTTCAGCGGATGGCTTCTATTTTCTCAAGAAGTTGAAAACTACCTCTAGGCTGAGAGTGCAGACTGAAATAGTTGTAGAGAAATCGAAGCCAGGGAAGGTATGAAATAGATGGCATTAGAGGGTGCGAAAGCAATCCTTTTGGGAAAATGAGACGCAATTGCTTGGAACTGCTGAGTGCCTATCTGAAATCTTGGATTTTAATTAATGCCCGTCCCTATAGCTGTATAATTTTTTCTATCATCAGTGACTATTTATGGTTCAAATCTGGACTTAGAGGATGATTGATTTAATCTACTAGGAGGTGTTCCTTCATCTGAAGCATTTCTGGAAGGCTCAAGAAATGTCTGGCCTCTTTAAAATAAGATAAATGGAATCTGTAAGGACGCGCCTGGGAATTCCCAATTTGGCCAACAGCTTTGCATCTTGGAATCAATATCTCTTCTTTTGATCACATCTAGATAAAGTATATACAGTAATTACACTTATTATGGTAAAAGTGAAATAGATTTCTCATGTAGGATGCTTTGTAAAAGCCATTTCTGTTTGTCTTTTTTTTATTTTAAAGATGTGGGGTACAATTCAGGGTTAGGTATACCAATGGCCATTGTACAGGTAAAGTTTGGTAAAGTTTGGACCTCACTTTGGTCCCCACTTCACCTCTCTTTGTCTTTTAAACGAACAGCTTGCAGTGGTCTGAGCCATATTTATTTCAGATGCTTCCCACCTGTCTCCTCTTGTGTTGCTTCCGTGGGAGTTCACGCTTCCTTCACCTCTTGCCTGGAAAACTGCCTTTCAGAAAGGATAGCTCCTTTGACTCCATAACAAATAGCCTCAATTGATTAAAATTTTAAAAAATAAAAAAATAAAAACAAATAGCCTCAAATGCCTTAAAGCAACAGAAGTTCATTTTTTTTGTTGTTGCACTAAATATCAAATTCAGATAGCAAGGTGACTGTGTACTTTTCAATTCTTCAAGGACTCAAGTGGATTAAGATTCTAGTGCCAGTTGGGCTCGGTGGCTCAGCCTGTAATCCAGCGTCTTTGGGAGGCTGAGGGAGTGGATTGCCTGAGCCCGCGGGTTCGAGACCCACCTGGGCAACTTGGCGAGACCTCATCTCTATAATAAATCAAAAAACCAGCCGGGCGTGGTAGCGCGCACCTGTAGTTCCAGCTACTCGGAAGGCTGAGGCGGAAGGATCGCTGGAGCCCGCAGGTCAAGGCTGTGGTGGCCGGGAGCGGCCACTGCACTCCAGTCTGGGCGACAGAGTGAGACTCCGACTCAAAAAAAAAAAAAAAAAAGATTCTAGCGCCAATATTGAGACCATTAAAGCTCTTTACCAAAATACTCTTCTCTGACTTCTCCCAAACTTAACTTAGGGCTTGGAGGAAGTCAGTAAGAATGTGGAGACAAAGTAAGAGCCCTCACTCCCGTCCTGACTGTGGAGCAAAGGGATTTAGTGAGCGGTGGAGAGAGATCCCTTAGCGGCAAAACTGTGGCGGCCTTGCTTGCCAGGTAACTGCCAGAAGGGTTACTGGGGAATTCCATCCAGCAAGGCGTTGGTGTTTGGCCTGTTTTACTTTGTTTTAGCCGTTTTGCTCTCTCCAGATCAGAGACAGCCTGGTCTTTGGAGTAAGAGCACATTCTTCTTAGGTCTGCACAACACACTTCATTAGAGAGTGTGCCTCCACTAGTCCCTCAGGTAAAGTGCACACGTCACGGGTGTCCGGAAAGGTCTTTCCAATCAACTAAACCAGAGCACCAATCTCAGCAGACCAATTACAGTCGGAACAACTCTCGAGAGTGCTAGATGGTTCCCAACTGTTCTCAGACGAGGTAGAAGAATATTTATTCAGTAACATATTGATGAAATTATGTAGTATTTCAGTTGACTTTACTGAATTCTCTTTCAGATCTGAAACAAAAGCCTTTGTGTCTTCTACAAAAGGGGTTTATAAATCTCTTTTGCGAGTAAATTAGTTTTGTTTGTTTGATTTTAAGCAGGCAAGGTAGCCTGGCCAATCTTATGAGCAACTTAGGTCAGACGCATTTGGGGGAGGGATACTTCTGCAAAACAGATCCAATGATGGCTCCCAAGAAGATGGCCTTGAAATACATGTTAGAAGAAAAACACATTTTTCCTTATTAACTCACAATATGTTTGAAAATCATTATGCTGAATCTGTTCAACCCCTTTTGACAGTGCCTGGAAGGATATGGCTTTTACATTCACTAGCTATTTGGTCTTGAAAATAAAAGCAAAATAGAATGAATGTTTTTGCAGCTGTTCTTCTGTATGATATGAAAACGGGAGTCTGCAAAGAGATATTCACATTTTTATTTCCTTTATTTGAAATGCAGCCAAATGAATAAGGCAATACATTAAAAAAAAAAAACTATGTTCTTTGAAAGTCAGATAATCCCCCAAATCAACTGTAAGTAAAACAAATTGGACCAATATTCACTAGAATCTTTTCCATAGAGAAATGTTATTGTTATAGTATTACTTGTATGTGATGGTTAAAAGCAGTAAAGGTGGTAATTTCAGAGGATGAGATTTACAAATATTGTGGCTATAGTTTACTTTCTGTTGTTTTTTGGTTTTGTTTTGTTTTCTGCAAGAGAAAAATTTGCATTAAATATAGAGTTGAGCAGTGTTCATTTTGAATTTAGTACACTGTGTATAAATGATTGTGAGACTATTTTAATTAAATTGCTACTTTGAAGATTATCTTGCAACTCTGACAGAATTCTTTTACATTTTAATTTAGAGTTGTGGCGTACCTGTGACGCTGTACTCAATAGCATGCAGGTGCAGTGCGGGCTTCTAGCAGGCTCTCTCTCGCCCCCAAGAGTGGACCCGGTACCACCCAGTGTGTTGCCTTGAGACCCTCCCCCTCCCCTAGCAGGGCCCAGCGTCTGCCGATCCCACCCATGTGCTCATGTGACCACTGCTTAAGGCCCACTTGTGAGTGACATCAGGCAGTATTCGGTTCTTTGTTTCTATGAGAGTTCACGTAGGATGATGGTCTCCAGTGAAGGTCATGATTGTGTTCTTCCTTATGGATGCGTAACACTCCGTCATGTGCATGCACCACGTTTTCTTTATCCACTCCACTTTCCGTGGCATCTGGATCAGTTCCATGTTTTTGCTGTTGTGTCTCGTGCCGCGATGAACATATGTGTGCAGGTGTCTTTTTGGTAGAGTGATCTGTGTTTCTCCAGGTATATTCCCAGAAGTGGGATTGCTGGGCTGAATGGAAGCTCAGTTGTTGGTTCTTTGAGAAATCCCCACATGACTTTCCACAGAGGTTGAGCTAGCCTACATTCCCAACAACAGTGTAGAAGTCTCCCCATTTCTCCACAACCCGGCCAACACCTGTTGTTTTTTGACTTCTTAATAATGGCTATCCTTACTGGGGTTAGGTGGTATCTTGTTGTAGTTTTGATTGGCATTTCTCTGATGATTAGTGAGGCTGAGCATCTGTTTGTTGGCTGCTTGAATGTCAGATAGAATTATGATTGGTTTTTAGATCAGATTTGATGAGAACAAAAATTACACAATAATAACTAAACAGCCTTAAGTAAAGTCTAAGCCAAACTCAGTGAAAACTTGTAACAAGAAAAAGATTCTTTATAAATCATAGTTTACATATTTCTATAAATAACATTTGAACTCTGAGGTTGTGTCACTCAAGTATTAGAAAGTTAGCTTTCCATAAATTCTTGGGATTTAGATAATATACATAGATACACACAGATATACAATAAATGGACGCATACATTTATATTTAATACATATTAAAAATAACAAACACTAGATTCTTATATGTCTAGGAGAATGATTCTGAGCGCCACCACAAAATGTGCAATAGAGAGTTTGAAATACTGTGATATTTAAACGATAAGTAAGCTAGAGTTATTTTATATGTGATTCCTAGGGGGTCTTTGTTTTTATTTTTATTTTTTGGAGACATTGTCTTACTTTGTTCCAGGCTGACGTGCAGTGGCACATTCACAGCTCACTGAGGTCTGGAATTCCTGGGTTCAAGTGATCCTCCTGCCTCAGCCTTCTGAGTAGCTGGGACTACAGGTGTGCACCAGCACACACAACGAATCTTCTCTAGATACAGGGTCTTGCTCGATTGTCCAGACTTGTCTTGAACTCCTTATCTCAAGTAATCCTCCCGCCTTGGCTCCCAAAATACTGTGATTTCAGGCGTGAGCCACTGAGCCCAGACCCCTAGGGGTTCTTTGGTTATATAATTAGGATAATTTTAAGTTAGATTTCAGCTTAGCTTTTTCAGTAAAATTGCAAACACATATATGTAAACACGTATATAGGCAATTCATTTACATTAAAATTCTGTTCTCTGATGTATTTTGACGTCTCCTTAAAGCTGGATAAACTGATGAAGGGAAAGGAAAGTTAGAATTGTCTCTGTCCTCAGAGTCCTAAAAAATAAATAAAAACCTGAGATGAAACAAGAATACAAATGCCTTTCACGATTGAAGAAGTTCTCATGTACACTTTTCTCATTTGATCGTCTTTACCAGAGCAGGTTATCATACTTTATTAATGCAAGTAAAGGTCAGAACGCAAAATGGGACACTTTAAGACAAACTGTGCTTTGAGTACTAAAGTTTTGAGCCAGGATCCAATACTGATAAATTATCTATGTGGTAGTTTCTCCGCTGCTCCACAGAAGTGTCTCCAGGTGGCCTCGTGTCTTCAGATGGCCCACGCTGGCACGGGTGTTCCAGCAAATCTGCCCATAACAGGTGCCATTTTTAAGTGGATTCTCGGAGGGAGCCTGATGTCCTCACAAACTCTACCTGCAGTGGGTTGCCAGTGTTAGAAGATTGCTTAACATACCAAACTTACAAAAAGAGTTTGGGTTTGCAGGTCCATCTGTGACATTTTGAAATGACACACTCTGCTCATCTGCGTCTGTGTCTCCTGGTGAAAATCGCATATTTAAGAGATTAAACATTAGCCTGGAGAGTTGAGTAATGAGTCCTAAACTGTACTCTGGGCCCAGCTGGTGATTAATTTCTGGAGAAATTTACACTGAAGCTCTGTCTCGTTCTCAGTGCGGCTGTGACATGACATACCAAATATTAATATTGGCATAGACAGCATTAGATTAAAATGTTAGTGTGATCTTTGGTCCTAAAAACAAACTGAGATATTTACAATATGCCTAAAGCAGGTTAAGACAGGGGTGAAGGAAATAAACAGAACACAGAATAAACTTTCACCTTGTTATAAGAAGCTACAAAGTACATCTGTAAATGTCAGAGTCATATTTCCATCCTGTGGCCTAATTTTAGACCGTAGATATGTGTTTGCTCTGTGTTTGTGAATTAGAACATATTTCACGAGTGGATACTATAATCTTTCTCAGGAGAAAGCATGTAACAACAAAAACCAGCTGAAGGACGCCAATGGCCTTGGAAGAAGTGTAACATGGGTGTGAAGTTAGATACCAGGAGAAAGGGGCACACCAGATTCCAAAATGTTTCCATTTAATCCAGCCTCTGGTCGAAGTTGTTGCTAAGTGTTTAAAGATGGCTAGCACAGTTCAAGAGCTAATAGCAACAGCTCAGTTGGAAGGAGACACAGCTCAAAGGCTGAAAATCATCCAGTCTCCGGCTGGAGTTTGGGTTACATCTTTCTTGCTAACCGAAATACTCATTCAAGGTGGAAGTTGTGACCCCATAAGGCACAAGCTTGACTCCAGCCTGGCCGCTTCCCACCCTGTGTTCTCTATCTAGTCATCATTTTTGGTTTGGGAGGACAACTCTGGTTATTGTCTTAAGGTAAAAAAGAACAATCCAATAGATTATGGGTCACAAGAAGAGCGTAGAAAACTGCTGATGTCAGTTCAAACTCTGCTTGCCAGATGGCCTGGGGGAGGTCAACTTGGTCTCTCGGCGTCTCTTGTCAAATGAAGGTAATGTTCGTTTCCCAGCTTGCTTCAATCGTGGGATCAAATGAGCCAATGGAATGTTAACAACCTCTGTAACCCATAAGCTGTCCAACAAATAAAAGATATTCTGTGCCAGACCAACCATACTTGGACCAGAAGGTGGAGGGAAGTCCAGGATGAGCGGCACAAGCCAGGGCTTCATGGAGGTCCAAGTATTGGGCTGGCCAAGAGTGGCAGTCCCAATTTATGGGTTTATTTCTAGAGCTACTAATTCACTCCATTCAGAGTCAGCTTCAATCTGTCCTTTTGAGTTCCACTAGGGATATTTAGCAAGTGAGAAGGCCTTTGCAGACTTTTCCCTGAAAGAGTGATAAATTCCTTCTTTCTCTGTTATATACTAGATTTAACAGAAATCAATCATGAGTCAAAAATTGAGTTTTAACCAGTTGCCAACATTCTCAGACTGACAATTTTAAAATATGCTTAAGTAAACACAATTAAATTAACCTTACTTTTAACATTTGTTTAGTATTGAATCATTTCCTAGGAACATTATAAAAGTGTTACAATGTCGAATTTATTTTCTGGAAAGTGGCAGGCCTTAGAAATTGTAATTTATGAAGGCTTAAACCCCTTGTGAAAAGACTGGTTGTGTCTACAAAGTAAAACTGTGTCTAGATACGTTAACTGATTTAACCAAAACTACTGAACATCAAGTACTAAGCTTCAGGTTAAAACCTAGAGATTTTGAGATGACAGAAACAGGTTCATTCACCAAGAAGCTCATCGGTTCCAGAGCACAGCAGAAGGCACACCTCAAGCTTGGACATCAGAACAACCTAACATGTTTATTAAAAATAGGGCATCTCAGCTGGGCTCAGTGGCTCAGCCTGTAATCCCAGCACTTTGGGAGGTCGAGGTGAGTGGACCAGCCCACGCAACTTGGCGAGCCCTCATCTGTACAATAAATCAAAAAATTAGCCAGGTATGGTAGCACATACCTGTAGTTCCGGCTGCTTGGAAGGCTGAGGTAAAAGGATCACCAGAGCCCAGCAGGTTGACGCTGGGGTTGCCATGAGTGTGCCACTGCTCTCCAGCTTGGGTGATGGAGTGAGACTCCAACTCAAAAAATAAAAATAAAAATAGGGCGACTCTACTTCCTCTTTTAGAAAGTAACAAACTGACATATGCCTGACCCTCATCACTGGGTAGTTGTAAGGACTTTTAAAGTTACAGAAAGTGTATAGGTGTAAAGTACTTTGCAACTTGCAGGCATGTCATAAAGTCAAGTTGTATTACAAGTTCATCAAACATCTTGATACCAGAATTCAGATGAGTTCACAAACTTAGCGTAGGTACAAGATCATGGCATCATTTTCCGAGTTTGCACTGTTCACCTGTCTTATTAATGAAAGTTGAATTCCAAAACTGGTATTGCTGGCATTCTTATTTTTCCTCATTCCTCGCTTATTGAAAATCTACTCCACTCCATCTACTGTATACAAAGCTTGTTAATACTAGCCTGGTTTGAAGCGACTTGATTAATGTGGTCATACATTTCTGTGACTTATACACACAAGTCCTGTCTCCTGAAACTGCTTAAACAGGAGACGACGCAGTGAGCATTTTCTGTGGCCTGGGAGGAATGGATGACTCTTTCTAATTAGATCCAAAAAGGAGGAGACTTAGAAAGTCATGCCACACAAAGTTCTAAAAGAAAATCCAGAAAGTCATCATTTAAATGCCTGGATGGAAGAATCCTGGGTCTTAAAAGTTTACTTGATCACCATGATTCACGGAGTCAAAAGCAAAACACAAACCACGTTGGAATGAAAAGCCTGCATGTGATTTTTGCACTCAGAAGCCTTTACTCAATGCAGAGTGTGGGGGTGCCAGGGGACACTGGCCTGACTGACGTCGGCCCCATGGGTTGTGCAGAGTCCTGCTGGGGCCTCGGGCTGACCGTGTGCCACTGCGCTCCTGTGAGCAGCTCCAGACCCAGCCCCGGCCCAGCCCAGACTGGAGGCAGATGTTGCCTCACTTAGGGGAAGTCATTCCCCTAATGCTCTTCTTCCTGCTGGGGTCCCGGGGAGGGGATCTGACAGATGATAAATATTTGATATTATGCAGTTGTGAGTCTACATTCTGACTCCCGAAATCTCCCTTCATAGATCACCACTAGAAAATAGTGTGTGTTAGTGTGTGTGTGTGTGTGTGTGTGTGTGTGTGTGTGTGTGTGTGTGTGTACATGTACTTCCAGAACAGCCATTTATTTTTATGGAGTAAGTGGAAAAACACACTGACACAAATGATGAAAATGCAGAAGAATTTTGTTTTACTTATATAAATACCGCTTTATTGACAATCCAAATAGATTGCTTAATGTGGCCATTGTCTGTTGATTCAGAAAATTACTTAGCTCAGCAGTAAAATCAGTCAGAAGAACACTCTTATCTTATCGTAAGACTGAACAGCATTTGGGGGCATAGAAAGGAGGGTGGTGTCACAGGGGAGCTTAGTTTCCACCCGGCTTTGTGTGGGAGAAGGACACAAACATGTGAGTCGGCCTCTTTCCTTACTTTGATAGAGGACATCGATGATAATATCATGCAACAAACATAGAGGGCTTTTTTACTCTTCCAGTTTCTGCTTAAAAGAATATATTGAAGGTCCCGTTGTTTAGTATGCCCCAGTAATTGTCTTATATGTTTGTGCATGTCATTTGCCATTTGATCATGCACCCCTGTGCAGGACCGTTCTAACATCTATGCACATGAAGAAACTGAAGTCATTCATTCGCTGATTCAACAAGTGTTTGTCAAGTTACTAGAATGTCTCGACCTAGCTCTGGGTTTCCTTTCTGAAGGGAGGAGCTGATACCCACTCAAGGGCGTTCAGGGGTGCAGGCGACTTCCTGAGGGTCCTTAGTGGAGGGAGAGCAGGTCTTCCAGATGAAGTCTTCTCTCCCTCAGTACGTTGCTATTTTTATAACATGGCACTGAGGTTGGTGTTAGGAAGGTGTGTCCTCTCCTGATTTTGCAGGTTCACCTGACCATGCGGCATCTTTGCTAGTCCCTGTGTTTCTGTCATCTGTTGGCACTACAGCCACCATATTAACAGTTGGTGTGAGTGTGTGTGTGCATGTGTGTGTGCACACGTGTGTGCTTTCTAGTTCTGAGGGAATAGAAATAGTCAGAGATTGGAGGATGTAAAAAGACATGGAAAAGTACCCCAGAATACTGGCAAGCCTAAA
This sequence comes from Cephalopachus bancanus, assembly GCA_027257055.1. Taxonomy (NCBI): domain Eukaryota; kingdom Metazoa; phylum Chordata; class Mammalia; order Primates; family Tarsiidae; genus Cephalopachus; species Cephalopachus bancanus. Next base: position 5,424,731 of record JAPVLO010000026.1, read on the forward strand.
TAACTGATAACAACAAAGAAAAAGTCAGAGAGACTCGCAAGTTTCCATCATGCAAAGTAGGCACAGCTGGGGTGGGCTGATAGCCTGTGTATACGTGAAGGCAATCATTGTTCACATCGGAGATAGCATTATTGATCTCACACCCTGTGAGTGCAGACATGGTTAAACTGTCAGGTGCCTCAAGAACAATTCATCTCACACTCACAGCAGAAGCTGTTCTGAGCCTATATTAGAATGACATCCCCAGGGCTGGATGCCATTGAGAGTCAAGGAAAGCACTTGAAGAAAATAAGTAACTCAAACAAGAAACCACCCAGCACCTGGGTGCTGGGTGGACCGGTATTCCTTGCAGGGCTTGCCAGAGGATGGAAGTGCAGGGAGGTCGAGCGCCACACAGCCCGAGTTACATAACGAGACGAGGGGCAGGACTGTTGTCACAGCACCATCACACTCCACGTTCATCGCTTGGAAACGTCTGTATGGTCCACACGTGTGATCTCCCAGCCACAGCCCAAGGCTCGTCCCTAGGAGAGAGGGGAGGCCTGAGCCCTGGAACCCCTGGTGCTGACTGTCCACACTCTGCACTTCCCTTCTTCCCAAGATTTATCACTTGTGGGACCGTCATGCCATAGGGATACCCAGCCCCGAGACCCACTCCATCTTGTCTTTGCTTGCCCTGTGCCTGCCACTTGTAAAGTCATTTTTGTCTCTCCTTATTCTAATCGGCATGCAGGAATTCCTGCAAGCCTTGGAGGCTGTTTTAAACATAAGTAGCTGCCCATTGTTTTCTCAGCAAGCTGGAACAGCCCACTAGCAAGGTGTGAAGAGGTGTGAAGGAGGCCTCACACCACCTTCCACACTTTCAGGGCACTGTGTTCATGATGGTGGATGATGAGTTGGGCACAATCTTAGTATTTTAGGAAGTAATATGCATTCTCCTGAGAGCAAAGTGCAGGTTCTCAATGCACAGTATGTTTGTCTTTGCAAAGGGTCCCTCTCGGTGCCCACACGGTTGGGAGTTTTTCTGGGGGTCTTCTAGGAGCACACCTGGAGCCTGTTAATGACAGTGCCACCAGGCAAACATCTTTCTGACTTTGTCTGGTTGTGTACTTTGATGCTAATTTGGATATTAAAATATTTAGGGAATTTAAGCAAGCAATTTCTTTTTTGTCTGTACACTGCTAATCATTGATTTGTATTGAATTAATGATTATTTGGGTGTCTTGTATATAAAAAACAAATGTTATGCATATTTCTGCCCAGTATAAAAATGTTTGAATGTATTTTTCCCATTTAAAAAGCATTATTAGCCAGGCATGGTGCCTCATGCCTGTAATCTTAACATTTTAGGAGGCTGAGTCCGGAAGATCACTTAGGGCAAGGAGTTTGAGACCAGACTGGGCAACATGGCAAAATTCTGTCTCTACAAGAAAAACAAAAAAAGCATACTATATGCTTAATTTCAAGTGCCCTACCATCAGTTAGACCATACTAGTGAAGGAAGCTGAGGCATGAAGCCAGTTTTCATGCCCCAATAATTTGAGAGACACTGATATAAAGACATCTCCCTGGGGAGCAAATGTGAAAAGCTGTGAACTAATGAGATGCTTGCATGTGTGTGACTGTTGAGGTCTGTGTGGGGTGTGTTTTATGATTTATGGACCAATGATAAAAATCTTAAATAAGACATTTAGCTATATTTTTGACATAAATAGAACTATAAGTAATCTCGATAGGAAACTTTTCTTCCAGATATTCACTTAACATAATAATGGATATGTAACAATTACTGAATAAATACCAGCTGCTATTCTAAGGATTGTTGCCTGCTGTGCTAGTTTTCTGGGGCTACCATAGCAAATTGCCACAAACTGAGTGGTTTAAGCAACAAAAATGTATTATCGCACAGTTCCAGGGGCCAGAATTCCAAAGCCAAGGCATTGGCTGATCTGTGCTCTGTCTGAAACCTCCAAGAAAGAAACCTTCCTTGCCCTTCTAGCTCCTTGAGGTTATCTGCAATCCTTGTTATTCTTCGGTCTGTGACAGGTTAAGGCTCATCTTTGCTTTCATCTTCATAGAAACTTCTCCCCTATGTGTGTCCAAATCACCCCCTTCTAAGAAGGACACTAGTCACGACACTGACCCTAATTCAGTGCTTCCTCATCTTAAGGAAGCTATATCTGCAAGACCCTATTTCCAAGTAAGTCCTCATTCATAGATTCCTGGTGGACATGAATTCTGGGTAGATACTGTTCAACCCAGTACATATACCCAGTTGTGTAATTGCTTCGTATTTGATAATTTCAAAGACACGATCATGCACTAATGAAATACTTGTGAAGTGATAGCTGCAAAATCCAAATTGTCACTGTTCCTCTAAGGATACATGGTGAGCCACAATACACAGTAGATTTGCCCTCCCACAAAGTATTAGTTGTACTTTTTTTCTTTACAATTGATTTTCTATTTACAAGACTCTCATGGACATCTGAATTTTTGGTCACCTAGATTTTTAATGCAAAATGTCATTACTCACCTGACTGACCTACATAATTCAATGCCAATGACTCTGAATTTCTTTCTTTCTTTTTTTTTTTTTTTTGAGTTGGAGTCTCACTCTGTCGCCCAGACTGGAGTGCAGTGGCCGCTCCCGGCCACCGCAGCCTCTACCTGCTGGGCTCCGGCGATCCTTCCGCCTCAGCCTTCCAAGTAGCCGGAATTACAGGCATGCGCTACCACGCCCGGCTGATTTTTTTGATTTATTGTAGAGATGAGGTCTTGCTGCCCAGGCGGGTCTCGAACCCGCGGACTCGGGCAATCCACTCACCTCAGCCTCCCAAAGGCGCGGGATTACAGGCTGAGCCACCGAGCCCGGCCGAATTTCTTTCTTTATTAAAAAAAAAGTAAATAAACAAATGACTCTTTGGGATTCAGACCATGCTTCCAAAAGTACTACTTAGTCATGCAAACCAACAAGGCAACAGAGAAATGTCTGCCGGCTCACCTACCCTTTCTGTTGCAACCCTCTTCAGGTAGCGAGCATCTTTCTTCATCTGCGAAGACTTTTCAATGCACTTCATCTGCTCTTTCTAATGGGGTCATGATACACTGGCAACTCTGCACATCTGTTTTTTATGTGCATGTTAGAAATTGTCATTCCTGTTGACATGAAGAAATCTCACTCACTTCATTTTTAATAGCTATAAAATATTCCATAGGCTTTTATATCAACTTGTTAGTTTTTCAGTCTAATGAATTAACTAATTAATGAATATTCTGGCTATTTTATCATTTTTCTATTTTCTTTTGCCAGTATAGTTGTGGTGCCACAAATATTGTAATGTAGATTATTTTATGAGATATTCTTTAAAACTGAGCTATGAACTCACATGCACACATTCTAAATTTTCATAGCTAGGGCCAGATAACTTGCCTGAAAGCTAGAGATTTCTGAATGGTTTTGACAATTTCTAAGGATCATTTTTATCTATAGATGATAAAGAAGGTACAAAAAGTCCTTTTGGCATGTCCAAGAGGTCTCAAGCCATGTTGTTGGGATATTTGCATAACTTACAACGTGACTGATCTGACGGGCACAAGGCTATTTTAATGTTTAATGATCTTATCAGAAAAATAATCCCCTTACTCACCTGAGCAGTAGAATTAGGATATCCTGAATTGGATGCACAGTTCTATGGTGGACTCCTTGAGAGCAGTGGCCATTATTGTGTTCCTTAAGACTTCCTCTCCGTGCAGCAGAGTGATCATCTGCATCAGAAGCTCAGAAAATATTCGGGGATGAGCTTGGCACTTACTTTTCCTAACACCTTGTCCTTCCATCTTCAGCCCACATCAGTCTGGCTTCCCTGCCACCCGCTGAAACACTCCTCAGAGGCCCAGCGACTCGCTCAGCCAGGACGGACGGCTGCCTCTCTGGCCTCCTCTGACTTGAGCTCGAATTATTCCACCCCGCAACCACTCGCTGCTTCTTAGAATATTCTGTTTCAGTGACTTCATTTCCACCATTGCCAGCCATTTCTTCTCTGCCTTCTTTGTTTGCTCCTTTTTTCTCTCCCAAGTCTATGGCTTCCTCAGGGACGGGACCGGACCCACTTCCTTCGTCGACACCTTGTGCCCAGAACACGTCCATGCTCGGGGAATTAGACACAACTACACTCCTGCTGATGGTGCTCCAAGTAGAATCTCTCTTTGAGGCCTCTCTTCTGAGCTACCGACTTGCAGTGCATATTAGCTGAAAATTGCATTTCATCACGTGAAGGAGAAAACTCAGATACATTCACATACGTAATTTAGGCCTTGACGGTTTCCCTATTTTAGCAAGTCACGTGGCACACAGCTGGGTCAGCGAGTCCAACAGAACAGAACTAGAGCCCTTGGAAAACTTGGGCAGAAAACAATGGCAGGAGATCCAGCCCTGCATCTAAGGGCCAGAACAAGAGAGAGAAAGGTGATAGGTATGGTGACCACAGAATTACTGTCCAAAGCGAGACCTTGTTGAGACTTAAAGGGAGGCCTTTTAGTTCAGTCTGGAGGAGGTGTATGCTCGCTCTTTCTCAGACAGAGTCAGGAAATACAGTCCCCCTTGTGGCAGGGAACAGGCAAGTGCTAGCGGTCACCCGCTTTTTTTAAGGGCTTTCCCAAGATGTCCGATCATGTGCTTCAAGGTACAATTCATTGGTCAAAACTGTATCCTGGCCAGGCATGGTGGCACACACCTGTGGTCCCCACTACTCGAGACGCTGAGGTGGTAGGATCATGGAAGCCCAGAAGGTTGAGGTTGCAGTGAGCTATGACCACATCACTATACTAGCCTGGGTGAGGGAGAGACCTCAGCTCTAAAAAATAAAAGTTAATAATTTTTTAAAAAGCTATATCAAAGGACCACTTTTTATTTGAAGAGCAGTTGCAATGGTTGTCTTGTTTGCTTCTTAACAAGGTAGTTTTTAACAAGTTGAATCAATAGCAATCAGAATAAAATAAGAATTCTAGCGGGAAGAAAAGAAGACTGGATAGCAGGTATATTTCTAATCGTCCTTGAAACACGTGTGGACATCCCTTGTCTCTACACAACAGTGTCTCCTCAGAGTCTAAAGGGCCATGCATTCACAGTAGAACCCTGTCTCTTCCTCTTCCTGCCAAACCTAGCCCCCCTTAAAATCTTGCCGCCTCAGGGAGCAGAGCGGAATATGAAGTATCCTGTTGAGCAAGCTGGAATTCAGGAGTCCTGGAAGATTCCTGCCTGTCCAGCAGGTCCCGATGGCTCTATAAAACACGCTTGAATTTGAGGTTCGATGTCACTCTGTTTTGACGCCTCCTTAGAGCAAGACACCCTTGTCTTTCTGCCTATATCGCTGGACAAAAGCTGACCTGGTCCACCCCCACCGCCCAATCACCCTAGGAGTCTCTACCCAGTACGAAAGATATTTATCTGTTGAATCACAATCTTTGTTTTTGTCAAACCCTTTGGTGGCATCCTATCAGACTTTGGATAAAATTCAAACTCCACACCACATGTCTACTGTGCACAAAGCATTATTCTGTTATCCTTTCTGCTAGTCTTTTGTTTGCTTTTTCCATGTTTCTAACTGAAAATCGCAATTATCTTTCTGTTTTATTCTCTGTCTTCCCTTCTCAGATCTTACCTCTGTTGAGCATAATCCTGTCATCTTTACCCTTGTCCCTGGGGTTCTCCATGGCGCCTGGGATACAACAGGCGCCCAATAAATACTTGTGGAATTCTGTTGAATGATAGTTATCATGAATGCAAACAGGGGATCACTCGTCTGAGAATGGAATTGAGTGTGGCTGGAGATGCATTCCTTCTTACTAGAAAAATAGAGCTGGGAGCGAACGGCAATATCATTTTTTCCCCCAAAATCCATCCAAAGTTTGCTCACAACAGCTTCCCTTAACAGCTTCCCCTCTCTTCCTAAACATCGGAAGAACATCAGTCATGTTTCATTCTTGAACACAGGCCAAGGTGTCTGTTTGTGCATCTCGAGGCAAAAGCGTTTTGATCATTGGCTCATTTCCAGCCGGGAAGCACATTCTCAAGTCTCTTCTGCTTCGGACCTTCCCGAGTCAACAACACCCCAGCCACGTGGTTGGTCCCCTCGTGTTGGGCGCACACCTTGGCCCCCACGGACAGCAGGCCACGGCCAGCGACCGAAGGGCCGTGCCTTGCAGCTCGCCGAGTGCCACGGTCCTCCGAGTCGATCATTTCGGTCTTGTTGTGAACTAAGCCTGCAGTGTGATCGCAGGCCCTTAGGACCTGCCGCTGACAAGCTCCTGTTGTCTGTAAGGCTACAACAGCAAAGCAAGCTGGGAGATTCTTGGATTGTTTGTCCTTATTGTCTTAACAATGTTGGTTCTGTGTTGCCTAAACAGGGCTCCCTTGGTCAAGCACACTCTGGAACTTTTTCCAGGTCCTGACTGCCAAGCCCCGGCCTTCTTCGTTCCAAATAAACCGAGTCTTCCCTGCTTCCGTGGCTGCAACCTCCCAAGCCATCTGAAAGAACAAAGTGAATAAACTGTCCTTATTGGCTCTGGCATGGGGCCGGCAGTTAAGGCAGGAGGGTAGCTGGGCTGGTGGTGGTGTTAATAGTGGAATATCTCATAGTATGTGCACCCTGGAGCAATCTGCTGGTGCACAGAGAAAAAAGATGCCACAGTTATAGTAATTTTAAAATTCTGTATCTACAGATTTTTTTTCCAATGTCTCTAGCCTGGTTCTTGCAAAGACTAAGCAGAAGTCTTAATATTTTTCTCCAGAATGTTACACAATAAAGAAAATTCAAGGTCTGCAGAGCATTAGATGAGGGGAGGAGCTGAAGACTGCCTGACGGTGGCGACAGTTGTGATGAGTGTGAGCTTCATGTCCTGTGCTAAGTGCGTAGTGTGTATCAACCCTGTCATCTTTACCCTGGCACCCAAGGCTTTCCAAGGCTGGCAGGCACCGGCACCAGTAAATATGTATATTTTGCCTTAATTTTTAGAAGTGTTCATATGGATTCACTGGCCTAATTCTCACTAGAACCCATAGGTTCTAGGTATATGAGATAACTCTGTGGGTCATAGCTATCCATGAGATCACTCCACAGGTTCTAGTTATCCCTGAGATAACTCCACGGGTCCTAGTTATTCATAAAATAACTTCATGTTACTGGTTACATATGAGATAACTCCATGGGTTCTAGTTATCCATGAGATACTATTATTATCCCTTTTTTACGCCTGAAGAAATGAGGCCAGAAGGATATAAGCAGTAGCCTCATGTCACGCAAATAATGGGGAACAAAGCCAGCATTTGAACCTAAGCAGAATGCTGCACAGCACAGTCCATGGTGGGTGGGTGAGAGACTTAGGCTTCAAGTCGTTGATGACTAAGACAGTGGGAAATTCATTAGTAGAGATACATTTGGGCAGACTTTCCAGCCAGAATGGTACCTCAGGAGTGGTAACACTCTCTTCAATGTTCATCGGCATAAAACAAATATTTGCAATAGCAAAGCCTGTTTCTACTCATCTTTGGACACAGACATAGCTCTGATCAGGTTCCGTTACCAGCTGCCCAACTAGTGAGCCACATCATCTCAGTTTGCCTCAGTTTTCCCATCTGTAAATTGGGATGATGTTAGCACCTCTCTCCTAGCATTGCCGTGAGCATTAAGTGACTTGGCACACCTGGAAGCAAGAAGACTGAACAGCATATCACGAGTCATGTTTTCGTTGTTATTACTCCTAAGAATTTGTTTACCAGCTTGAAATGATAAGATGTCCAAAATAAAATACCACATCTATAGACACAAATTAGTTTCAGCAACTTTAATCATCAGTGGTAAAAGCGCTTGGTGTATGTAGTTAAAATATCTGGTACCCGAGAGCCAGCTAATTAAACATTTTACTTTCAACTCGTTGTTAGGCCGCACTTGGCTCGGGGCCAGAGGAGTCAGAGCCACAGCTGTTCCCTACCCGAGGGAGAAATGTGTTTGAGATGTGGTCCCTTGTGGGATTACCGCTCTGTGAGTCATTCTGTGCTCTGTGGGGAATATATTACCTAGTAATAAAACGGACGATCCTTTCATTATTGCTTGAATCAACATAGGACAAGCCTTTCACATGTGGTTTCACCTCCATGTGGTGACCTGTCATGAGGCATCTCCCCGAGGTCCCCAGCCAGGGAGCTGGCGGTTTTCCTAATGACTCCTTTGTTTCACTTTCCTTCCAGATTGTACCTTTGCCTTTTTCTCCTTGCTTTTTTTTTTTCTTTGCTGGAGTCATGACAACGTTTTTTCTACTGCATTTCTCTGTGTAATATCTTTCTCAGAACTCCGATTCTCCACCTGCCCCGCCCATATTTGAACAGATCTCAGAGCTAGCTAGCTGGTGGCTGGCCAAATAAGAGTCTCAGAGTTGCAAGTCTGCATGCTGGGGTGAACAGACGTATGAACGAGACCAAGAGGGACACTAGAGTCTGCGTCACCGTCTCCAGCCACATTCGCGCGCCCCTGGTGCCGTTTTACAGGGTCCGCGACAAATCTTAGACGAAGTATCAATTCAGAAGAATATGTAGATGTCTCCCAGTAGTTTTCCTTGTGAAAATATTTTGTTTGAAATTCGGTACTAAAGAGTATCTGGAGTCAATAAAAAGGAAAATTGTATTCTGCCCAGATGAATGAATTTAAAACCAAATTTTCTTACTGAAGAATAACAGACTGTATGATCTTTTGGAAGCAATGTCAAATAGATCCAGTGGTTTTAAAAACATATATATGTTATGACTAGATACTTTTTTTTTGCATATTAAGCATTTAAACAGGGAACCAAATTCTGACATTTTAACCATGTATGGTGGTTAATTTAAAATTCACTTGACAGGCAAATCTCTTGATATTCTTTCAGGCCACTTGTTGTAAGCGGACCATTGGAGCTGTTAACATTCTATTTCCAGAAGGCACTTATGTCCTAAAAAAAGAATAAAGAGGGGAAAAGAATGAAGCTAGGTATAATCAAACAAAGAGGAAACCGCCCATTATGTTGAATACTTTCTAGAATACATATATATATATATATATATATATATATATGCATGCATAAGTATGCATAATGTTTTATTCAAATACAGACAACAGTAGGGAATCATTTTTAAAGCTAAGCTTCGCATGACTTGGTTTCACACATAGAACAGAGCACAGTACCTCAATGCTTCTGTTCTTTGATCTAAGCATGCCCGTCTCCTATTCTGCTTTACAGGTGTGCCGCCTGTGGGTACAGCTCCACGATGCCATCACAGAAAATACTTTTATCAAAAACACATTGGACAACTCTTGTTCACAAAAGCAAAACACAGCAGCTTGAGGGACAAAGGGAGGATTTGGCAGGAGACCTCCTGTGTGCTGGAAGAGTCTTCTGAAGACAATATTTTAAAAACCACCCAGGGGGTATTTGTGTTTGAGAACGTGGCTCAAAGATGGATTATGTTTGCAGCGACATCGTTTCCTTTTAGGGGCCGTCAGTGTGAAATAGTCTTTGGCACATTCTTTCCCTCTTCCTTCGTGGCATAGATTCGTTAAGTGGCTGTGTGAGCCCCAGTCACAGAAGAGCAGTCGGGGGTGGGGGCGGGGAGAGCTCATCTCAATAAGTTCGGGTTGTGCCGGGTGACCCGTGCTGTAATCGGGAACGAGCCAAGGAGGGAGATTATACAGGGGCTCCCCGAAATGTATACACATTTTAAAAGATGTTAAGAGACGGCTGCCATCAGCGCAAGTGTCTGGACGCTGACAGGAACCACTCTGAGCACCTCTTGTAATGGCAGAAGTCAAAAGTGACTTGTATTCGCCTTATGGAGTGTAACAGTGTTAATACAGCTTTTCCTTGCTTAATACATATTTTGGCCCCCTCTGTATCATAGAAAGAACGTGAGTAGTGGAGTCTAACAAACATGGGTTCAAGGCCTTACTTGAATAGTACCTGCCTCGTGGAGACTATGGGTAGACCCAAAAGAAACTGAGTTCTGATGCCTGGGACATTGTAGACACTCCATGGTGGTAGCTAGTCCTGTCACTATTAGGAGAATGCCAGACAGAGAGAGCTTCTCTTTCCTTTTGATAGGGAAGGCCTCTCCCTTGTCAATCAGCTCTAGGTAATCAGCAAAAGCTGAAGTGTATCAAAGGGATGATTGCAGCTGGTGAATGGGCTAAGAGATGTCGTTGCGGATTCTCTGGAGGTTTAAAGCATCCATCGCTTCTTGGGTGGCATCATCCCTAGGACCGAGTGTCTGCTGCGTGGGCACCCACCTTCCTGTAATGGAGGTTTCAGTCTCTGGTGGTAACTTTCCTGAGCAGGTGTTTCCTCTGAGAAAAGAACCTGTGCCATCCATCCATCTGTTCGTCCATCCGCCCGTCCGTTCATCCATCCATCCGTCCATCCCTGTGCTGTCCCTCTTTGCTTCAGAGCAGCGCCCAACAACCCCTGTGTCTGCTGAGTTCCAAAAAGCAGCCCCGGAAATCTCTTACCCATGAATTTGGCTACTTTGCCACCTTCATTTTTGAAGCTGCCATTTAGACACACTCAGTGCATCTCACTTAGGGGAGGTAACAACACTCTTTAACTTTGAAAACATCTGTATTCCTAAAAGTCTGGCATTTAAATTTCTTTCGGCTTTTAAAATTGCTTTGCAAAACTACATCTATTTAAGTTTTTTAAAAATTATGTCTATCATTAGCTTGCCTTTTATAAATAGAGTTCAGTATTTTCGAGGTTACATGAATGTCATACTCTAGAAGAAAGCATATACTTGAAGCTGTATGTATTTAAAATAAAAGGAAAAAAAACCAACTGAATAGAAATGAATGTATATAACTTTAAAACAGTACATTTAATACACAAAAACACTGTGCTATAACATTTATTCAGCTAGGATAAAAAATGTTATATGTTAAAAATGTTAAGACAAACCCTTAAATATTGAACTTTTATGTGAAAAATACAGGCAAAGTTACTGTAGCAAAGACCTGCCATAATAATGCCTCAAGTAAGAGAGAAAATTAAGTGTCTTTCACATGACAACCTGAGCATAAACAGGTCAGGTCTGATGTGGCTTTATGGTGTCAGAGGCATTGCTCTCGTGTCTTGCTTCTCTGCCACTCACAGCTTATTCCAAAATGGCTGCTCCAGCTCCTGCCATTGTGTTCACATTCCAGTCACAGAGGGGAAGAAAAGGAGGGCGGTGTCCTTCCTTGAGGCTACCATGCAAAGTTTACACACTTCCATTTCACCTTCCAGTTCCCAAACATATTTATATTTTATAACTAGCAGCAAGGGAATCTAGGAAATGAATCTTCCATTAAGAAAAAAGGAGGTAAAACTAAAAGCACTTATTTCCAAAAGAATGAAGGGGAAATAAAATATTAGGAGACAGCTACTAGTACCCACTATGAGAGTTGACATGGAATTTGCACAATTACTCTAATTGTTACTTTTAAAATAACCCCCAATTACCATCAGACTGAACTTTCAGGGAATCATACCTTCTTACCTAAGTGCTGGCTATTACTATCTACTATGTAAGGTGAGCTTAAGAACCCAAGATTGCAAGCAAAACACACACAAAATTTCATGGCCCATAATAGCAAACAATTCATGAGAGTTGGTTATGTGCCAGACACTGTCTTAGCTAATATAATGACACCACTTCTTTTTGAGATCAGTTACTATTGTGTTCCTGGTTTTACAGATTAAAAAATCAGGCAGAATAAAGTGGGGGGGGAGAATTTAGTTTTTCTTTTTGAATATAAATGCTGAGAATAGTTACCACTTGCATTTTCTTGATATATGAGGTGCAAGATATGTCAGGAAGACACGGATGGATCGAAAGCCAAAACCCACATACAGGAGCACAGATATTCAAATTATTCCTCCCTCTGGAAGGAATTCTTTTCTCTAGTGGCGTTTCTAGTGATCAAAACATTCTTGACACTCCTCTTACACAGCTGTCTGGAGAGTGTGTGGCACAATTCTTTGAAAAGATTGAGCAATGAGAAATATAGTTCTTAGTGGGCGATTTTGATTTCAGTTTATGTTTGGAAACAAAGATCATTTAGAGAAAAATCTGCTGGAAGATTAAACTAGAAGAAACTAATTTTAGTGAAAAATGAAGTGTTACAAATTTATGAAAATATTTCTCTCATGTGGCCAATGAACTGATTGACTTGTATAATTCTAATATATTTGGATTAAATGTAAAATTTTTTATATTTTTTAAAAGTTTAAAAAAACTTGACATCCATATAAGTGGTTTTCAGAGGCAAAATGTTTTCAGAGGCAAAGATATTGTTTGGTATGTACGAGGGGGAACTACCTCAAAAAATGGAATTGATGTACTAAAAATTTTGTATGTATTCCTACATGTTTAAACTTGTCATCTTCAAAGTCCTCTTCATTTGCACTACATTCACCAAGATGCTTTTTCCATGGTTCAAAACAGTTTTTGAACTCGTCAGTTTTGTTCCTGCTTCTGTTGTTTTTGTTTCACCTCTTCCACATCAGCAAACGTTTGCCTTTGAGAATTTTTTCCACCCAGGGAAGCAAAAAAAAAACTGCTAGGGGCAAGAACAGGTGAACAGGGAGGGTGGGGCATGGGGATCGTGCCATTTGAGGTTAAAAACTGCTGAACACTTAGCGCAGTGTGGGCAGCTGTGCTTCTAAATCACCCATCATGAAATGGGCAAACAAGTTGAAAGGGTCTCCAAAAAAAAAAAGACTGAAGCTGAACGCAGCCTCTCCAAAACAAAACCCTGGCTGGTACACTGATGCCAGTGGGTTCCTAGATTCTTCGCCTAGAGGGGGCAGCCTGTAACACAAGCACCCGTCCTTCAAGGGAAAACTCTGGTTTTCTTGGGTTCCCCCCTCCTCTGTATCTGCAATGTAAACCTTCATACAGGTGCTGTGCTAAACAATAATATTCAGATTGGGAAGATGAAAACATCAAATGGATGTGAACGAGGCTGGTTTTTGGCCTTATCAGTTTCTATACATAGCAATTCAGAACATACTCAAGCGTCAGTGGGTATCCCGTGGTCCAGCCCTTCAGGGCTGTGACCCCACCCACGGACAGCACGGAGGGCAGGAGGAAGCCACAGGCAGCTCTGTGGTCCACAGTCGTAGGGAGGCTGTGAGGACGGGGAAATCGGAAGCGTGTGTTTAGAGACAAAAATGCTCAGTTATGACTTCAGAGTTCAACAGAGAGTGATGCTTTGGTTATCATTCACCAAACCATCCATATGGTAAAGCAGTATCCCATTTGTGTTTGTTGTTGTTGGAGGACATTTGCACAACATCCGTTTGTGTGCTCCTGAGCCTCTTGGGATCCATCTGACAGCATCTTCTGGATGCTTTGCATTCGCCATGGTGTGTTGTCACTACTTACCTACTGCCTAATGTCAGCAATAATCCCTATTCTTTTTTAATTGAGGCTCGGTCATAATTCAACATCATTGCTTTGTTCAGTGCTAAGGAGAGAGTGGCAAGAAACGGGGAAAGTGCGGAAGCTTGATCCCCAAGGACCCTGCAGTGTGCAGGATTCTGCTTGGAGCGCTGGCTTTGAAACTAGAGGCAAAAGAGACGATCGAGACTGTGCGAGCGGCAGACAACAGAAATCCCAAAGCAGAGCAGGGAAAGGGAACGATATGAAGGGGTTGAAATCAGTGGAACTCGGAGATCTGTGACATCTGGTCAGGACCTGAAGAGGGGGACGTCAGGGGTGAGCCCTTGGCCACGTCGACAGCGTCCGAGCCGCTCACGGGCTACACCAGGCAGCTGGCTGGGCTCTTCCGACTCCTGGCACTAGTTCACACCCAAGCAGCAACTGTCGCGATCCCACTTGATGGTGAGGAGAGAGGAACTCAAGTGTATCGAGTAATTCCCAGGCCACAAAGCCCGACCCCCAAATCAGAGAGTGGTCCACTTAGCCTGGAAGAGATCGGGGAGCCCATGTAAGGAAGGCTTCGTGAGAACCGGACTTTGGAAACATTATTTTGCCAGTTGTATGACGGATATGAGATTTTCAGAATTTTGGATAAATGGATTTTTTCATCGAAAAATCCAGAATTTCAGAGACGAGGTGGGATATAGGTAATATGTTCAGTACACCTTAGATTATACATCTTTATATTATACATCTAAAATGTATGTCTATGATACATCTAAAATCTCATCAGGATAATGATTAAAGTACATTATCCTTAACTTGCATAATTCAGAAATTGCTATGGTACATTTAAAAATCAGGTGATACTCAAAAAGAATTAGACACATACTAATTAAATTTTATTTTTATATGACCTTATAGTGTTGTTTCTTCACTTGATGTGGCTGTTTGCAGACATAGATCAAGTTTCCTTTCCTAAAGAAACAGAAGACTTCACGCAGAGCATGAAGCAAAAAGAATCAGAGAGCTCCTTGGACCAAGACCCAATGGTGTGATTCATATAGGTTGTGCACAGAGAACAGCACAATGCATTCTGGGTCCAAACCCGATCATGTTCTCTGTTTTGCAACATGTGAATCTATCTTTACAATATCAACTGCTGATTGTGCTTTTTGGGTCATAATCAGGTAAATTGGATCATAGTACTGCTATTACTGGAATTTTTTGGATCCAAGAACTTTGGCTGATAACATTTTTCTCGATAAGATTTTTCATTTTATAGCATTTGTACTTAAAAGCAGCAATAGACTGCTTTTAAGAACAGTTGGAATTTTTTGCATCATTTGGCAAGGAATATGTGACAAAAATTAATGTATGATTCAGATACAGTGTTCACTGAAGGAATTCACTCCATCCTTTCCAGCAACTTCTGCAATTGAAACCAAAGGCCACTGTCATCAAGCATAATATTCTCTTTACCCCTGGGTATTTTGACTCGCAATGACTTCTCTTTTCTTGGTGATGTTTCTGAATTTTTGAACGTTTTCACTAACAAGCAGCTTTGGGTTTTACAAAAATCTCTATATTTCCCTTGCTCTCTTCTTGTTGATGGCAGCATAGATTAGTTTCTGGGAGTGCTTTAATTAGCCTCCTGTTCTTTTTCGCACTTTTTCAGAGTGCCCAAACTCATGATATTTTTAATAACCAAGTTTAAGACTTGGAAAGTCACTGCTGACTTTTTTTAGTCAAGGTCAAGGCTTGCAGTAGAACTCAGCTGAGCACGGTTCCTACTTTCTCTCCTACTAAAGTAAAAGCTTAACAGTATCCAATTCTTTCCTCTTCTGTTTTTATTTAATTTGCAGTGTTAGCCAGAATATTAAACTGTGTTCTCACTATCCTTAATGTCAAATAATTTCAAAAGATAAACATTACTTGATCTTCTTGTTACTATTCAAAAGAAAGATTGGGCGTATGCATATCACGAAGCCTGTGTTTTATTTTAGATACATCTTTGCAATGACCACAAAACTTGTGACGTATTGGTCAGAGGGCACAGCACACATTCCGATTCAGATTCAAAATAATAATTTAAAATAACATCTAAAGACTAATAGTAGAATGGCATACTTGTTCAAATATTCCCTGTACAAGGGGATTTTACATTGTTGACGGTGAAAAGAGCTTGTTGTTCTTGGAAGTTCTTAATTTTCACATGTCAGCTGAAGTCAGTAAGAGTTAGCAGCAGATCCAGAAGGAAATTGAAAACTACAGAATACCCATGTTCATTTGGGATTTCACAAGAGGAAGCTCTCTGGTAGCTGGCACATCGTGTGCCTTGTGACATGGACACGCTGGCACCGGGCCTGCATTGCCATGGCTTGCAGGGACGATTAAGAAGTGGAGGGGGACGTCAAGGTCATGCCTGTGGTTTGGCTGTAGCACACACCAGAGACATCAGTAGACACAGAGTCATGGGCTTTATGGTACTCTCATTTGTTTGCTTATTTTTTTAAGAATGGCCATGTCTTGCGTGTGTTCATACGCTGCTGGAGAGGATCCAAGATTGCATGGGAAGTAGAACATAGGCGAGAGATGTATTCCGAAATAACTGAAGGGTGGGAGGCTGAGAAACAGAGGGCCAGAGCCCAGCCTCATGGGGGAAGTGACAGCTGCTCCACTGTCAAAGGAAGAAAGAGGGGCAGGTGAGTGCGAGGAAGTCAAGGCTACGGGTGTGAGGTCAGGCATCCAGAGGGCGACCTCCATTATCTCTGGCAGTCGAAGGCTCTGTCTTCTGCTATGAGATAAACATACATAGGCACTGTGGCTTCTTAGCAGCCCAAGCGAAATAGACCATATTGGACATCGCTCTTGTGAAAAGGTGAAGTGAGCTGACCTGAGGACTTCTGAGTGTCAGCAATCCAAAGAAATAATCATCTACTTTTCAAGAAGAAACCATTTGAATTTTAAAAAGATGTCACCCCTCCTGTCTATCTTTCAGAAAGGGGATATACAGAAGAGAAAGCTAAGCAACTGTCCAAAGAATTCCAGGCTTAAATGGATGAGGGTTTGGGCGAGGGAGATGGCGGCAAGAATAGGTCGAAATGTTGGACGTTAGGACAACTTGATGCTCCAGGACACCGGTCAGGAATGTAGGCAAGGTGGACTCCTTCATTGGTACGGGGAATTAATTTAGCAGTTAAATTATGAAGACAGTATTTGTCAGTTTTATTTATTCAGTGTTTTCCACGGAATCTGCTTCCATTGTCTTTCATACTTAGTATGGTAGTTCCCTCAGCTGAACAGGCCTATTTATGATGACTTAAAAATAGAACATCGAGGGATATGCCACATTATTATCACAACTTGCATTAATTCTGAAACTTTTTAAGACACAGTGTACTGTGTCTGCAGCCTGATTTGGCCCTTATAGCAATTTTAAGAGATAGCCTCAACGAGTATTTTTGTACGTATTAATATTGAAATGTATAGAATTAGTATGACAAATTAAATATTGGGTCCTAGAAAGCAGACTCAGAGATGAAGATTTGTGCAAGAGATAAGCTGGGGAGTGTCCTCGGGATCAAAACGTGGGAGTTGAGGGGATTCATGGGAGGAGGAAACGGGACTGGAGAGAGGAGACGCTGGACTGTGGTAGAGTTGAGACGGGGCCACCGACGACCCTCCAGGGACGGTGAGCACGGAGCACCCTTGAATCCCCCATCAGGGTGAAAGAGCCAGGCTGGCCATTCATTCGATGTGAGCGATCCCTAGGGAAGCGTGGCCGTGGACATCCTGGCTCTTAGTCCAGGCCCAGTCATGCAGTGAGACTCAGCTGGGGCTCTGCCAAACACACTCCCAGTGAGCAGGGCATATTTTGGAGACGAGGCTGGCACAGCACCCCCAGGGCCCCTATTATTGCCGTCTTTATTTTGATAATACCCTGCCTTATTTCTCCCCACTCCCCAAGATCACTTCCCAAAGGCAACCGCTAGTTTTCCTCTTTAAGAAAAAAAGAATTTCCTGGTGATACTATCTCAATGCTAAATGAAGTGTTTAGGCTCTTTCTAATTCTCAGTTTGATGTATTATTCAAGAAGAGGCACGAGATTTTTTTCCTCACTTATCCTGATTTCTCATTTATCTCTCCCTTTGTACTCCATATAAGTATAGCACGCTCTGTATTTCCTTAAGGTAGATCTGACCCTAAAGTTCTAATCGAGGTTCAAAGTTGGATAAGAATGAAGATTTGGACTGAGATCAAATTTGCTTTTACCTGAGATTAGGTTTAAAGTAGCAAGTAAACCAGGCATAGTCGGCTCACGTCTGTAATCCAAACACTCTGGGAGGCTGAGGCAGGAGGATCTCTTGAGGCCAGGAGTTTGAGAACAGCCTGAGCAACAAAACAAGACCTTGTCTCTACCAAAAAAAATATGGAAAAATTAGCCAGTTGGGCGTGGTAGCGCACACCTGTAATCCCAGCTACCCAGGAGGCCGAGACAGAAAGATCATCTGAGCCCAGGAGTTCCAGGCTGCAGTGAGCCGTGATCGTGCCACTGCCCTCCAGTCTGGGTGACAGAGGGAGACCCTGTCTCCAAAAGGACAAATTAAAAAACTAAAAAATAAAGTAGCAAAAAGAGCAAAGGATCAGAATGAGGTGAGGCCGCTGAGGGGTGGCCATGGCTTCCCGCTGCCTTGCTTGTTTCAAGAGTGCTGCCCTTGAAATTCCACAGCCAGCTGCAGCCTTCCTGAAGGGAGGGAGGACTCCAAGGAGGCAGAGTTGGGAGCTCTGAGTTTTCTGCACTTGATGCCACCGGTCACCTCCCAGCCCCCATTCAGGTGGGCTTCCCAGGTTCTCCGTAAGCTGCACTTTTGTTTTTACCTTCTTTTCTATGCTTTACCCGCCGGTTGAATCTGAAAACGAAGAAAAAAATTAAGTAGAATTTGCATTATTATTTTTTGAACACGTTATTTCATTTTTGCTTTAGAGTGGTGGGGTCCAGGTGAGGACTTTCTGCGTCAGTGAATTGCGTGCAGGTGCGTTCGGCTTCTAGCGTGCCCTCGTCCCTGGTAGTGGAGCTGGTGCGCAGCCGGTGGCTCTGTGCCCTTTCCCCCCTCCCTCCCTCTCTGTCCCACCAGTAGCACTGGTGTCAGTTGTTCCCACCTGGTGTTCCCTGCCCAGAGTTCAGGGCCCACCGATGAGTGAGAACACGCGGCATGCGGCTTTTCGTTTCTGTGGCAGTTTGCCCAGCATGGTGGTCTCCAGCTGCATCTGCGTGGCTGCAAAGGGCATGATTTTGTTCTTCTTTATGGCCATGGAATAGTTGATCATGTCTATATGCCACATTTTCTTCCTCCAGCCCACTTTCGACGGGCATTGGGTTTGGTACCAGGTTTTGCTATTGTGAATACTGAGAATTTGCATCATTACTATTATTGATAAATATTGTTTTGAGCAAAGTCTATTGGTGTGCTGTGATTGCATCTCCTTGTCTATGGCTCCTGTGTCATTGTCATTACACCCTTTTGCCTGTCACCCACAGACGGAAAGCAGGTCCCATGTGGGGGCTTTGTACACCTCATATTTCAGCTGTGTCTTTTTCTCGCACATTTCACATTTCAGATTTCTGCCTTTCCTTCTCTTTCTCTTTTTAATCTTTCTTTTTTTTTTTATTCCTCTTAATTTTGCTTTACAGGCCGGGCTTGGTGGCTCAGCCTGTAATCCCAGCGCTTTGGGAGGCCGAGGTGAGTGGATTGCCTGAGCCCGCGGGTTCGAGACCCTCCTGGGCAACTTGGCGAGACCTCATCTCTATAATAAATCAAAAAATTGGCCAGGCATGGTAGCGCGTGCCTGTAGTTCCAGCTCCTTGGAGGGCTGAGGTGGAAGGATTGCTGGAGCCCAGGAGGTCGAGGCTGTGGTGGCCAGGAGCGGCCAGTGCACTCCAGGCTGGGCGACAGAGTAAGACTCCAACTCAAAACAATTTTATTTTTGCTTTAACTCTTTCTTTTCTTTTCTTTCTTTCTTTTTTTTTTTTTTTTTTGAGTTAGAGTGTCACTCCATCTCCCAGGCTAGAGTGCAGAGGCACGCTCCCAGCCACCACAGCCCCGACCTGCTGGCTCTGGCAATCCTTCTACCTAGACCTTCTAAGTAACCAGAACTACAGGCACACGCTACCGTGCCCAGCTAATTTTTGACTTATTGTAGAGACAAGGTCTCGCCAAGTTGCCCTGGTGGGTCTCAAACCCGTGAGCTCAGACAATCCACTCGCCTTGGCCTCCCAAAGTGCTGGGATTATAGGCCGAGCCACCGAGCCCGGCCCTTCTTTTCTTTCTAACCATAAGAAGAAACATACTTATTCCAAAAAACTCCTACAATTTTCCCGGCCTATTCATTGCACTACTTTCTTTTCTTCCTTCTCCCCCCTTGTGACTATGTCATTGAAACCTTCCTAGAAACGTCCTCTCCGAGTCCTTTCCTCCCCGTGCTACACAGCAGGATGCTTCCTGTGACATCAAAGCCATCTGCCGAGTTAAGTCCCCAAGCGCGTCTTCGTCTTCGGGGCTCCCTGGAGGCCCCTCACGCCCCACTCGTGTCTCCCTGCATTTTGGTCTGTTCCCGTACGGTGCTGTGCTGTGCCCTCCCTCAAGTCACTTTTTACGGGAGAGGGAGAGGGAGGCACCTTCTCAAGTTCTCCTTTGTCTCGAAGTCTCCGTCACACTGAGGGACACCTTGGCTGGGTGTCTAACGCGTCCAAAACCATCTTCCTTCCTAACTTTGAAGACATTACTTTGCTGTCTTCCAGCATTGAATCTGCGGGTCGAAAGTTGAGGAGTTGAATTATCTTTCACTTTTCCCTCTGTGGAAGCTTTCAGTACCTCCGAGGCTTCTTTAGGATGCGTGGAGCTGGGTCTTTTTTCCTTAATCCTGCCACGCACTCAACCCTGTCCATCTGTTGAAAGACAAGTGATCCCCATCAGCTCTAGAAAATCTGTCAGCGGTGTTGGTTCATTTGTTTTTCTCCCAAGTTTCCTTTCTTCTCTGTCAGAAAATCCTGTCAAATATTACACCTCCTGGATTTACTCTCTCTGTCTTTTAGGTTTTC
Organism: Cephalopachus bancanus; assembly: GCA_027257055.1. NCBI lineage: Eukaryota > Metazoa > Chordata > Mammalia > Primates > Tarsiidae > Cephalopachus > Cephalopachus bancanus. Next base: position 5,445,277 of record JAPVLO010000026.1, read on the forward strand.
GCTCAAATTTCCACTTTGTATTTTTGTGCTACATACTAAAAGATGGCTTAAGTGTTATCTTCTTTTTTGCCTCTTTATATCTGTAATTTCTGCTTGGAAATTGAGGAGGTCGTTTTTACTTCCTTTTTGATCAACTTCCTATTTGATGGGAGTCAGGGAAAATTGTATTATTAATGTCTCGGGGTTCCTTCTGTTCTCTGTCTCACTTTCACTGAAGAGAATTTTTAAAAGGCGTAACTTCTGTTTTGTGGGAGCTTAGATGAGAAAATGTTTAGCTGGTCGAATCTACCAGTTATCTACTGCTAGTTGCTAACTGCCCCAATGCTGTGACTTAGAACAGCAGCCCACAATTTTGCTCATGGCTCTGCACAACGAAAATCTGAGCAGAGGGGTACCAGTGGCCTGAGCAGGCTCTGTTGACCTCAGCTGAGGTCACGCAAGTGTCGTCAGATAGCCCGAGGGTCAGCAAAGCCTGGCTAGCCCTACTGGCCTCGTCTGCTGCCTCTGGGCTGCCAGGGAAGGTGGGAGCCTCTCTCTGTGTGTCAGCTCCTCATGCGGCAGACCCACCTGAGCTTGGTTGTGTGACAGGAGGTGGATTCCAAGAGGGGCTCAGAAGGCAAGACCCAGAGCGCGAGCGTTTTGCGATTCTCTGCTTCCTTCACATCTGTTCTTGTCACATGGACCAAAGTCAGCCGTGCAGCCCTGCCCAAGCCCACAGCCCACATGGCAGGAGACCCTGCAAGGGGCAGATGGAGCTGAGAGTGAGTCCATGGGAGCTGTCAGAGCAGTGATCTACCAGGGACAGCATGTGAGACCAGACGCTGTGGTTTCATTCGAAGGCCAGATATTTTTGAAGCACTATAAAAAAAGGCAGAATCAGTCAATGTAATTCTTGCGTTACGATATGGTATATGCTGTAAGAATTCACTAAAAGAAAGATAGTGCTGAAAATCCTTTAAAAGCTTCACGGAGGAGACTGAGCTCTGGCAGGTTTTTAAAGATCTTGGATGAATGTGGACAGGCCAAACCATGGCATGCAGCCACGCAGGGAGGTGGGAGGTGTGGACAGTTAGAGCGGGGTGGGAAGATGGACAAGCCATTTCACTGCATTTGAGGAGTCCTGGGTTCAAACGACTAGAAACTATGGTGGGTACTCAAGCTCCAGTTAGTTCCCGGAAGGCCAGGGAAGGCTGGTTGGAGGACTCTCTTGAGGATGACCTTTCCGTAGCAGGTAAAATGGAAACAAGCGTTCCCGATGGGAAAAGCATACCTTTTGAAACTCAGAAAACTCTCCATTATTTGTGAAAAGACCTTTGCTAAGAAAAATGATGCTTTGAGAATTAAGGACATCCCATATTCTGAATAAATATCGTCTAAAGTGTGCCAGGATTAAAAGAGGCTACAATTTTAATTTATGTCTGGTCTCATTTTTAGCATGTTGCAAAATGTCTTTCAAAGATGAGCCCTAAGTTATTTAGCTTGTTTTAAACATAAAACAACCTCCTAATTTCTTAAGACACTTGTGAAATGCAAGTGATATTTTTCTGCAATTGGTAGAATTTTCGTTTTTCTTGATGTCACACATATAACTGATGCTTTTCTGCAGCAATTAATTCAGTTTGTGTAGGATCTTTAGCCAGAGAACTATTGTTTGTTGAGATAAACAAAAAAAGTAGTTGGGATTGTCTACCAAAGATTATTAAAATAAAATAATACACTTAGAATTGTTTAAGTTGCCTACTTAATTTTCTGAAATGCAATAAATCATGACTTGTTTTCAGAAAGGAAGTTAAATATTAGTTAACTTTTTGTACAGGGATATCGATTTTACAATAGTGAATTATAAATATTTTTCTTATGGCTAACTGAACATCTTTATTATAAATTAGTTATTGGGAAAATACATTTTATAGAATGCTAACTAAACTATCTTTGTTGATTTTTAAAATACGTTAAGAAATTGAGGGATTGCATTTGCTTTGGGGTTCACTGTGATGGATCTCCAAATAGATGATTTTTTTTTTTTGAGTTGTAGTCTCACTCTGTTGCCCAGACTGGAGGGCAGTAGCCACTCCCGGCCACCACAGCCTCGACCTGCTGGGCTCCAGCGATCCTTCCGCCTCAGCCTTCCAAGTAGATGATTTTATTAACTGATTTTTTTTTCCTGAAAATGAAATTAGTTGGTATTATTGATAATGAATCTAAGCTCTGCTACAGGTGATCAGTTCCTTGCAAATTTTATCATTTATTGTTTGTCAAAATATGTTGAAAGGATGCATGGTCTAAAAATTCAATGATAGCAAATCTCTCCATATGTGCCATGTATCAGTAAACGACATCAATTACAGATATATGTAAACAACAGTCACCTGTGGACATAAACCTGAGTCTTCTCTTAACTTGGAGAAGTATTTGTGGCAGTTTGCGCCCATGGAATCATTGACCTTTACACATAAATGGGTTTATAAAAAACCACCCTGACAACTGGAAATAATATCATTCTCTTGCATTGAGTTTCAGGTGTATCAAAGCCAAATCTCTTAGTCTAAATGTTCCTAATATACCATCAAATGACTTTTCATTTTTTTATTGTCCTTATCACAAGGTGCAGGACACTTCCCATTTACATCAATCACAAAGCGATCAGAAGGTATTGATGTCTCCCATGCTTTTGAATGGCCCTTAATCTTGCTCTGCGTTCGGAGAGCCTCGGCCAATGCTTCACGAAATGGAAAACTACAGGTCTATGCAAAACTCACCCACTTTTGCAGCTGGGTTGAGCTACTTGTCTCTCTTTCTGCATCACCACCCCCCCAACTCGTCTCTTCTCCTTCTTTTATGACATCAGCATTTGTGAAGAATACAGTGGTACTGAAGGTTGGGGTACAAATATGGGATTTGTGGAGAGGCTGGTAGTAAAATGAACACATCTGAGAAAGCATTAACATGAAAGAAATATCCATGAAAATTCGCTAGCTACTCCAAGAAGCCGATCAAGGTAGTTGAGGCTATATTTATTTATTCTGATCTTTCAAGAAAAACTGGATGAATTTTAAGAAAATAGAGCCATTATTGAATATGACATTTCCCATTTTCTATTAAATCTAAGTATCCAATTCAGCAGAAGAAAACTCCTGTGTCTCTGAGACCACTCTGATAAACACGGTGAAGTATTAAGTAAAAAGATTAATTAATTAGGCAATTACTTGAAGCTACTCACCCGTAAGCTTCTATTGACCCGCTTGTTTCTTTGACAGCACCTGGACTGAGCATATAGAAGTCACCCTACAGGGTCAAGAGTTAATCAAGATAATGCTAGCTTAGATTAAGCTGTTGGCAGTGGAGACAGAGGGAAGGGGATTAATTTGACTATAATTTGGGAAATAGCATTGACAGGATTCTGTGATGAATTGAACATGAGGGGTGATCCGGAGGTCACCCGCAGGGATGACCCTTCAAGCTCCAGGTTTGAACGTCTGGCCCAAGGACGTCGCTTGCTGACCAGCCAAGGCTAGGAGAGGGCCTGGTGGCGGGGAGAGAGATCAAGAGCTCGGGCGGGACCTGGTCTCCCCTCGGCTTGGATATCGGACACGTGCATGAGACACGCAGATCCAAAGCTCAGTAGAGAAGGCTGGGGTGGAAAGACAGTTCTGGGAGTCATCCAGATGCAGGTGACAAGAGAAATGTTGCATGTGGGCAAAACTGCCCAGGAAGACTCTGGAGACAGTGGAGAAAGGCTAGCCTAGAACGGAGCTTTGAAGGACTCCCACATTCAAGGTGATGATGGATACTGCTGAGAGTGCAAAGTAGCTTGGGAAAAACCACAGCCAGAGCCAGAGAAGCAGTGACAAAACCCAAGGGGCGGTGTCACAAGCACTGGAAAAGAGTGCTGAAAGGTGTGAGAAAATAGTCACCATGGCCAATGGCTGTGGAGAGCAAAGATGCTCCAGGTGGAAAATGGCCATGGAGTTTGGGATCGCCGTGGCTCTGGTGACTGTGTCCAGCACTTTGCAGAGTGGAGAGTGTGGAAGCCAGGCTGGGCCGAGTGGTGGGGGGAATGGTGACTGTGGGAAAACAGACTGTGGGAAAACCCCGACAAGGGTTTTAAAGAGCAACTGTGGAGAAACACAACAGTGGGGGCTGGCGGGGTGATGGCCCTGAGTCCTGTTTGCTTTTGAACTGCTCTCGGAGCAAGTGTCACCGTCATTGGCAAGGATGAGCCGAGGAGACATATTTGGATGCGTAGAAGCGTAAAAGCCTAGTGGAAAGTGTGAGCTCTCTGAGAAGGTGGCGAGAGAGCACGGTTGAAAGGGTGGATGAGGCGGACCTCGATGGAGACACAGCCTCGCGTTACAGGAGGGACCAGGAGGACACGGGTGGCGGGGAAGCTGCAGGTGAGGAGGCAGAAGGTGGGAGGAGCCACCATGGGAAATACAAGTGTCTTGAGGAAACTGGAGCTGGTGTCACCTGGAGAGAGGGAAGCCACCGTGGAGGTGGCGCTCAGGAGGCTTGGGTGTATCTGAGCAAGCTGGGAGGCCTTGTCAAGTGGGCAGAGCCTCTTAGGCCCCTGGAGGTCAGAGGCAGTGCACTGATTTTGAGTGTGTCTGCCGTGCTGTGCGATGTTTCTCCAGCCCACCTGGCCATTTCTGGACAAGCTGGAGACAGTAACCTATGAAGCTCTGCAATGCGGATGTGACAACAAGACTCAGGGTGTTCCTGAGAATGCCTGAAATGCTGGGTCAGGAAGCCCACGCTGGGTGTCGAGGGGATGAATGGAGGGGACAGGGGTGGTGGCTGGGACCAGAGGAAGCACAGGTGCTCTGCGGAGGGTAAACGCCGGTCTTCCATCTACACCAAGTGTAGGAAGAGGGGACAGGCTCGAGCGTGTGATGTTCCGACAAGTCACCGCAGACAATGCCGGTGTGACTGTGAAGATCTCAGCTGACAGAGGGAATGGGAGACATTCCTCCCTGGAAGGAAACCAAGGAATTCAGGGGCCCCTGATGCCCTGGATGGGAGGGGAGCCGGAGCCATTGCCAGATTCTAGCAAGCAGAGAGCAGGTGCCGAGGGGCCTGAGCTGGCAGGGGATAGCCGGGCATGGGCGCTGGACGGGAGCAGCGTGGTACCTTTAGGAAGAGCCCGTGGAAGGCTTGGTTTGGACATGGTAGGGGGCGAGCCAGCCTGTGAGCAGCCCTGACATGACGAGTGCCAGGAAGAACACGGAAGGATGCATGGGCTGGGGAGTCCCCAGAGGCGGCTGTGTCAGTCAAGGCCAGGAGGTGGACAGGGAACTCCGAGAATGTGACCGTCGACTGGAATCTGCTCTTCTGAGATGCCGGCCCTAAACATGTGGCAGGAGCGCGTGGGGTGAGGGTCGTGGGACGGGGCGAGGGCGATTCCACAGCTGAGGAAGGCAAGGCCTGGCAGCCAGCTCCTCAGGACACAGCTGGCTCCCAGTGCACGGCTGGGAATGTTGTGTTGTTTCCTAGCGACTAAAAAAGAATCACCATATTTAGTCTATATTTCTGCATTTACATTTTCCTCAAAAAAATAACATAAAAGGCTGTTCTGGGCCAGGTGCGGTGGCTCATGCCTGTAGTTGCAGTGCTTTGGGAGACCGAGGCAGGAGGGTTGCTTGAGCCCGGGAGATCAAGACTAGCGCGAGCCACATCGCGAGACCTCGTCTCTACAAAAAATAAAAAACTAGCCAGGCGTGGCGACGTGCACCTGTCGTCCCAGCGCCTCGGGAGGCTGAGGAGGCAGGACTGCCTGAGCCCCAGAGGCTGTGGTGAGCTGTGATCATGCCACTGCGCTCCAGACTCTGCACATGGAGAGTGAAGCTCTCATTGGACTAAATCATAGACACAGCCTGGCGTTCCTACGACTTTTTTGCTTTGCTTTGTTAGTTTAAAAAAATAGTCAGCCGGGCTTGGTGGCTCAGCCTGTCATCCCGCGCCTTTGGGAGGCTGAGGTGAGTGGATTGCCTGAGCCCGCGGGTTCGAGACCCGCCTGGGCAGTGAGACCTCACCTCTACAATAAATCCAAAAATCCGCCGGGCGTGGTAGCACGCACCTGTAATTCCGGCTACTTGGAAGGCTGAGGCGGAAGGATCGCCGGAGCCCAGTAGGTCGAGGCTGCGGTGACCGGGAGCGGCCACTGCACTCCAGTCTGGGCGACAGAGTGAGAGGCCAACTCAAAAAAAAAAAAGTCAAAACCTTTTTGCCCTTCATCTGGGTGAGAAGTGAGACCTGATCGTCATCATCACTGATCCTAATTTCTCGGTTGAGTTTGAATCTGCATTTTGTTTTCGTCTTTCTTGCATTTTGCTTGTCTTCTTTTCAAAGCGACCCCAGTAACGTTCCTCTTATGCCTCGAATATGTGTGTAAGAAGAGCACATGCCCACATTTGTCCTAGAATGGAGCATATTGGTCTAAGTTTTCCCAGAAGTGGACTTCCACCGAGACTCTATTGGCTGTCGGAAAAGGCTGCCGTCTCTCAAATGTGCCCTTGAGGGACAGATCTCCATGTCTCCCCTCCTTTTAGAGTCATCCACGTGAGACTGGCAGGTGTGAAACTGGGAGAGTGGAGTGAGGTCAAGACTGAGTGGGGCCTGGTGACCCACCTCGCGCCCTGGCTCAGGCCTGCAGGGAGATCCATCGCTAGCTCCACGTGTCCTTTGAGCCCAGAGGCCCGGGCGGCAAGCACGTTGTGCGGCCACCTGTGCAAATCCATCCGATGTCTGTCCAGTCCTGGGCAGGACCTGGGAGAGCCCCACGCGTGGTCATCCAGCTCGCCGGTGGCGGGCACAAGACGAGTCGCACGGGAGAAGGAGCTGGTGCCCCAAACGGCTTTCTGCGGGTCTCAAGGACCAGGAGCAGACAGACGTTAGACATTTGCCTACAAGAGACTGAGAATGCAGCCGGCCCATTTCCTCGGACTTTTCCTAGAACACAGGTATCGCTGTTCATGGACAGCGACTGCAGGCCTAAGGTAAAAGGGAGGAGGAAGGAGATGAGGAGGGGGAGAGGGGAGGGAAGGAGGAGCGTCACTGAGTTTTGTGTCCCCGCTTCCAAGTTTCTCCATGTGTGTGCATGTGTGCGAGTGTTCGCCAAGGGAATTGCATTTAGAGCTTAAAGACATGTGGCTTTGGGGTAAACTGGAGCAGGAAAGGCAGGAGGCAGGTGTGGAGCAGACCCTCTGGCCTCCAACATCTGGGTCCCCCTGGGTACCCATAGGAGAGCGTCCTTGTCCCTCCTGGGTTCCCACAAGAGTGCTCGTGCTAAGGTGCCCGTCCGTCTCAATGTCTCGGAATGGGGGGTGGGTGGCTCACTGACCCCTAGGATGGCTTGCGGATGGATCATAGCCGCCACCTGTTCCCGCAGCTCAGACAACCCTATCTGCTCCAAGAATACTTCTCCTTTTTTGACAAAAGAAATCATTTAGCGCAACTATACTAAATTATTCTCCAGATATAGCCAAGTATCTTGTAATATATTTTGTAGTAGTAACTCCATCCAGATAAGGAATCTAATCATATTATGTTTAGAAACATAAATCTTAAAGCACAACAATTTTTTCAAAAATCTAGGGATTATGTTGATAATAAACAAATGTGAGTATGTCCTTCTGGGTTTTTGTTTAAGGTTTTTGACAGTCCACAGATGTAATCATTTTAAGAGACAAAAAGTGACAGAAAGGAGAAAATTAAGACCCAGAGTAAATTATGCCTGACCCTAAATTTATGTTACACTAGACTTCCTCAATATTTTATCTTATATGTTCCCTAATGTACCTTTCCCAGAGGGGGAAAAATGTTCTAACATTTTCAAAACTTGTGAAGAAGAATATTTGCTAACTATGGAGAATCTACTACTTCACAAATTATATTAGTCATATGCAGTAACTTCATTTTACACCTGAAAGCCCTGCGACTTCAGGAAACTGGCTAGTTGGGCAAGTTCACATATCTAATGATAGAAACTGTGTTCTTTCCCTTTATGTCACACACGCGGGGTTTCTTCAGTTTTGCCTGCAAAGTAGGGGCAAACGCAGTAACAAAGGAAAAATAAGGCAATGAGGATGATGGGAGAAAAGAAATGAGAAGCTGGAGTTTAGTGGGATGAAAGCACGTGTCAAGGAGATAGGATGTCCCAGGACACTCAGTGCGGTTAAGCATGATCTGCCATGCTGTCGAGGACCCCTGATTCCATCGGCTTCCGACCTATAAGCCAAGCTTTTAGCATGACAGACTGGAGTCAGCATGTAAAGTTTGTGTATTTGAACAATACTTGTGTACATTGAGACAGAGTTTTTTACCCAGTATTCTGTCTCAAAAAGATAACCGTATCACTTCCACAATGATAGATCATTAACAGAATTCTGAATAATTCTAAGACTTACGCATGATGACTTGAATTTTTAACACGGCTCCTTGTAGTTTTCACTTTGGCTTAGAAAACGTGGTTTAAAAAGTTATAGCAGAAATGTATCTTTTCTCCCCTCCACTTGAACTTTGTGTGGATTGCTTTCTGTGGAAGACCATATCGTGGCATATTACTTACAGTGTAGAATTGATAAAGCCACTTTTGAGTTTAAATATACCTTAAAAAATTAGGTGAGCTCACCCAGATACGAAACTTTGAACTTGGATCCATACAGCTACAGAAATTTAAGAAATTGACTGACTTAAAATCCTAAGCAAGCCCCGGGCGTATGTGAAGCAGATGCCTTGAGTATGGCCGTCCAACCCCTCTGGGCGGGATCATTCTGCATCAAGACTTGAAAATAGAGGCGACCCTGCTTCTCATCAGTGTCAGATACCTGGAGACTCTTCTAGGAATGCGTGTTTCTTCCGTGGCTGACCCAGGAGTCCTCATTCTGAGAACGATTTAGCAGGGGGAGGCACACCATGCTGGGGAAGCTGTGGGTTGCTTATTTTTCCTGTTGATTATCTCCCCTGGACGGGAGGACATGCCCGTTGTCCCCCAGACGAGGACGTGTGCCTTCTGTGACTGCGTGTTTAGGCGTGTGCGGGGAATGGGGACGCAGACCAGCACTCCTTAGTTCAGCGTGTCACTGTGGATTCATGGTTCTCAGCTGGGGTGACTCTGTCCCACTTCCCAGGGGAGCTGGGTAATGTCTGGCATTTATTGGTTGCCACACCGGTGTGGGAAGGAGGGTCGCCACTGGCGTCCAACATGCAGAGACGGGGTGCAGCTGGACACCCTGCAGTTCCAGGCAGGACCCTGCAACCAGGTGGGTGTCAGGACCCTCCTTCTCAGTCACACTGAGATGGAGACGTCCTGGTCCACGGGGAACCCAACAAGAGGAAATCAGGGGAAAACGTGTCAGCTGCCAAGCCCAGAAAATTTCACAGAAACAGGCAAAGGGGAATCTATTTTATGTCGTGATGTAGTTACTAAAGGATTCATTCTCTCTTTCCTCTAAAGGGGTTTCATAGCCTAATCTCTCTCCATGACACAGAGCTGGGCTGGTATCAACCACTTCCTGGGGAGAACACACACCCCTGCACACACACCCACACACACACCCATACACACCTCAGATACCTACATACACATACCCATACACACACACGCACATACACACAGCTCCAGTCTCACTCACACACACACACACACACACACACACACACACACACACCTCAAATACACACACCCATACACACATATCTCAGACACACAGACACCTATACACACATAGCCCCAGACATATACACACATGCACATATATACACACCTCTCAGATACACACACCCCATGCATGCACATCCATACACACACAGCCCCAGAAACACATAACCAGACACACACCCCTCAGATACACAAACCTCTGCACATACACCCCCACACACTCAGACACACACCCATACACACCTCAGATACATACAAACCCGTACACACACACTCACACACACACACACACACACACACACACACACACACACACAGCTCTAGTCACAAACACACACATCTCAGATACACACATACACATACCTCAAATACACCCACCCATACACACACAGCCCCAGACACACACACTCATGCACACATATCTCAGACACACAGACACCCATGCACACATAGTCCCAGACATACACACACACACACACACACACACCCCTCAGATACACACACCTCATGCACACACACCCATACACACACAGCCCCAGACACACAGACACACACACTACAAATACACACTCACATACCCATACACACACACACACACACACACACACACACGTAGTCACACAGCCCCAGACACACACACCTCAGATACACACACCCATACGTATACACACACTGCCGTATGCACACAGCCCTCCTCGCACACAGCCCCGAACACACACACACCACTGCAGTTAGAAGTGCATCTTGTGATGATCAGGCTGAAGACTGCCGCCACACGAGCTGTCACTGAATTCATCTCTTTATGCTGAATCAGGGAACCCAGGTGATAAATAGTCGACTCGCACATGAATTGGAAATAGAAATGGATATTCCCGCTGCTTAGCCCATTGATTTTTGTGTGTATTTATTATACTCTAGAATCTGATCTCGTTGTGGAGAACACAACAGGATCTCAAGCTGGCAAACGGGCACATAAACACTACAAGAAGGAGAAAGGAGGGGACAGATGAAGGTAGAGGAGAGAGAAGGGGGAGAGGCCAGAAGGGTGGGAGGACAGCCAGTAGACAAGTGCCAGAGCCAAGTCTTCTAAGGATTTGTCTTCTTGCCCCGTATGGGTTATTATTGCTTCACATGTTCGTTCGTACAAATAAGCTATTGCTTGAGCACCCAGAATAAATACATGCAATAATAAATACATTGCAATTTTTACATCAGAATCATTCAATGCAAGTTCAGTCTTCTGTTTTCTCTGTAACAAAAAAGCACACACTCCCTTCCTCCACTCACACATACCTGCCTGAAATCAAAATCTTCCTCCCTTACTCTGGCTGAATTAGTGATTGTCTTTGTGGCTTCTGTTCTGTTCTTTCTGGATTAGCTTTTGAATTGCTAAATACTCCCACCATTTTAGAATGATGTTTGTACCTTACAAGTGAGTGGGAAAGGAAATACTTGGATATTATAACTAGGTGATCAACAAATATTGCTCACTGCAGAGACACTGTCTTGTTGGGATTCCTAAAAATATAATAACTTATGTCAAGATGGAAAGTAGCATCCGATGGCGATGTGGAAAGCGACCATCAGACCAATTAATGTGCCACTGTAGTCCTTTCCATAAGAATCAGCAAGGGCATATCATCGTGCAATTACTGGGAAGTGAACAGCGCCGTTCACACGAGCCCGGCAATTAATTAAACGATAAGCTTGTTCATCGTGCAGGTCAAGCAGATCATTGCGCTGAAAATTGCTTTGAAATCATGCCTGGCTCCACTCAGCCCTTGGGGGTCCCAGGAGGGATTTCCAGGTCACACCGTGTCTCACACTTCTCGTGGAGGCGACTAATGCTAGCTAATCCTGTTAGCATACACAATGGGACGGGAGATAGCGGAAGAGTCACTTATGCATGGTACAAGCTGACATGCCCAAAAAACACGCTTGCCTGGGTTGACTCTTTTGGTATGCAACTAAATATCATCATTACATGGGATTTCACTTGGCATATCATGAATGTCTACCATGACACTAACCTTGTGATCTTTGTGTGACTTTGAACACCCATTTCACAGGTAAAACTTCGCACCTCTTTCCACCCCCCCAAAATCTAACAATTAAAAAGTAAGAACAGATACTGGTTTGTCCCTTAAGCTGAATTTCCTCAGCATCTTAAAATATAGTATCTTAAATCAACATTCAAATTTGTTACAAAACTACTTTAAGGGAAATGTAATACTTTACAGAAACTTAGATAAGGCAGAAGTTATTTAATAATTTAACTGGATACTTTTTATCAAAGATCATATAGTACATATTGTACTGTTTGGGGAACAATTTATTTCTAATTTGTAAATTACAGGTTGGACTAATTTGATTTAGGAAACAGACATTATCTGTGTAAAACATCCTATGCAATTAGACAATTCTTGATGTATAAATGAATCATTGTTTTACCGATCTTGTTCCAGACATCGATAGGACCAGGTGAAACCGATTTGGGCCTTTTCACTAATAGAAATAAATAGAAGCATCTCGGTGAATCTGCACTGGTCAATACTTTTAGCAATATGGAGACAATACCACTTGGAAGGGACTCAAGGACGTTCCTATATTTGTTACAATCCAAAACTACAAGAGGAAAAAACTTTCAACCGTAACACTTAAAAGCTAATATAATGTAGTCCATTTTTCTTGATGTACTAGAACTCTTTCCTGCAACTTTATTTGCCACCGTGTTAGAACATGAATATCTAATCCTATACAGTAAATTTATCATACCACTCTTGGCAATAAAATAGGATTCAATATAAGAGAGATGCGTGTGGGATGGTATCCAAAGAAGTTGCCTATTGCCATTAGTAAGAGTTTCCCACACCAGCTCCCAAAGGATCCCGCAAGTCCCGTGCTGGGGAAAAGACCTGGGTGTGAGGACACAGGAAGGGGCAGCGGGGATGTTTTAGGGGGACACGCTCTCCAAAGCCGGTTCTTTCCATGTGGGAATCCCAACACCGTGTTGCCAGAGCTTTGGACTTTTCAAATGACCATCCCCCCTGAGATTTGCATTTTACATTTCCCAAGTTGTAAACAGAGCGTTATTTTTATCACTCATCGTGTAGGACAAATAAATCTATTTAGGGACCATATGCAAGATGCCAGTTTGCATTCACTTGGGAAAGCTTCACAGAATGAAACTTAAATTGTCTATGTAAGAGTTCAGGATCTAAATGAGCATTTTTTTCTGCTTGTACAGTTTTCTTTTGATTTATATGAGCCTCTAAGATAGAAGGTTTCCTACTAATTCCCATCTTCAGTTTTTCTAAGTCTATCGCACATGTGCTAAGTTTTCCAAGTCACACTTTAAATAATTGTTATCATTCCCAGAGTGGACCCCTCGATTATTCACATTATTTTAGAGCTCGTTTTACTTCCACCGAGCATGATTGTTTACTAAGGTATGTGCATGAGATAGTTTTTCTTTAAATATATAGTCAAAACTCAAAATAGAAACGATACGTATTTTAAACTCTAATTTTCTCAGAAAAAAAATTAAAGTAAGATTTCTTCCCCCCCAACTCTCTTTTTAAATAGATTGTATTTGTTTGTGCTTTATCTATGGCGACATCTAGAATAGTGATTGTGGCTTAGGGAAGACTGCAGAAACGCAGAACTGTTCTAAGGGGGAAGCAACCACATTGGCCACCCAGGGGCCAGCCCACAGGAAGCTGGTGAAAACGGTGCCTGCAGTGCACTGAACAGAACCACCAGGAACTCTCCCAGAACCACCAGCTAGGCAAGGCCAGCCTAAGAATTTGCTGCCCAGTAAGCACCTTAGAAAAAAGTCGGCTAGAATGTCAAGCTTGAGATATGACGGTCAAAGCCTTGCTGAATTTTTTTTCCCCAAATTGTAGTCACCTTACATATCTGAAACCAGAGTCTAATCCTGCAGCTAATTTTGGTTGAATAGAAAGCTTTTAAAAATAGGGTGGACTCTTCTAAAAATACCTTTGATCATCTCCTATCAGTTTAGGGAATCTTACAGCTGTTCATATTTTCACTTCATAGCACGTGTCATGGAGACAAATGAAAAATATTTTCATCCACGAGGATTACTGGGTTGCTGAAAAGCAATAAACAAACTGTAACAAGAATTATGTACGTAACTGACAGTTCATCAGACTACTCACTGTGGTAATGAAGAGAATGAAAATATTGGGCCAAGTGTTTTCTGCTGACAAATGGCCTGCATTACATTAATAATTTATTAGCTAAAATTTGTGATTATTACTGGCTAATGTGGTTAGCATTGACTTATTTTAATGATTTCTCAAAAAACGCAGGGTGGAACCATTAGACACGACTCCCTTTGAGATGATCTTTGTTAGTAGGCTTTTCATCTCCAAGGTGGGTTTCTATCAGCGGTCTTCTTTCAGAAAGAGATACAGGCTTGATAAAATGTCCCCACATTTTTCACCTCATTCCGGCTGACTCTAGTGGGGCGTTGCTTTTAAATGGCCCTTTTCTTCTTTCCTACTCCACATGAAAGTGGCGCACACTCATTTCGAATGCAGTTGCTTCTTGTGAAGAGAGCCTTAGAGAGACTTCAAAAGAGTGGCTGGATGGCTCGGGAGAATGGATGCAAAACTCCAGTGGAGCATGTGGGAGGCATCCCAGCAGCGTCTGTGAGACATGGCTCTTCAGAGACGTCCACAGACAGGGAGAAGATCCCTTGGTCAAAGGAGTCTGGACCATTCTAAGGGACATGCTCCACCGCCCAGGGTGCGGCCGGGTGCTGGTTTCACGTCACACTTCCACATCGTGGCTTTAAACAAAATACATAAAACGTCATCTAAACTTTTGATGGAAATCCAAGGCTAAATCACATGTGCATAATTCATGTTACTATAAGAGGATATTAATCACAGACTCAGAGGTTTAAAGAAATAAGAAAACTGGAGAAATCACTTCCCTCCTCCCGTGCCTGAAGCGTGTCTGTGAGCTCAACTGCCCCAGATAGATATGTGTCATTTCTGTCCAGCTAATTAACTTTCTAATGAGCTTCTAGAGTAAGCTGTCTGAGGCTTTAAGATACAAGTTTCCTTCAAAAATCTGTTGTATGAAAATCTACAAAAAAGTTTATACTGGTCAAAACCTGTGCTTGTTTCATTTTCTAAAAAGTCGTAAAACCAGCAAGCACCTAAGAGAGGATCCGTAATGTTCTTTGCCTGGAGAGGTCTGGGAAAAGAGAAAATCAGCAAAAATTAAGATGAATATTTGCTTTCCCGGGATGTGTGCTGGCCCAGAATATTTGTTTCTGAGTTTTTAGTCCCACATTGGTGTATATTTTACTCTTCCCTTAACCTCCAAAGCAGCACTTCCCACCTAGCCAGTTTGAGAGTTTTATCTCTTTAACATGTGTGGATATGGCATAAATAAAGATAGAAGAAATAGCAGCATCTTTGCCATTATGGCATTTACGTTATGGATCTCATGCACATCGAGCTGTTTGAAGGAGAAAATATTTCAATAAGGGTTGCTAAAGGAGGAAGAAAGAATGGAAGTCCTGTGTGCATGCAGTCATCACACACACACACACACACACGCACGCACGCACGCACGCACGCACGCCCATCAGACTTGGATTTCAATGTGTAGCTGGGTGGACAGAGAATATGTGGCTGTTATCCAAACAGCCCTTTGTCTTGTCAGGCGGATGAGGAGAAAGACAAAATCCTTGGTGTCCTGGAGAATGTCTGCTGGCCCTGGGGACGGGCTGTGGTTTAATTCAGGCCAGTGAGTATCTGCCTTGGCTCTAAGTGTTTGCATATATATTGTTTGTTGGGTAGGGTGGGAAAGCATAAGGAGAAGATCTATTACAGGTTCCTTCCCCCGATTATTTGAGGATGTCTGCTTTCCTGGGAGGTGTGTCCTCGCCCATGAGTGGGCGGGGTGTTACAGATGGAAGAGCTCTATCCTCCCATGTGGAAGGTGAGCATCCCAGCAGGAAGCTGGCTGCACAAGGGATCTTGTACTCTCAGAGAGAGGGGAGTGCTTGAACCCAGGGGCTTGCTGCTCCTTTGGCCTGTGTGCACTTGGCTTGCAAAGCTATTTTGTCCTTGTGCCATGCCAGATCCCCGGATGGCTCAATAGTGTGTTTGCTCTGATTCATCAGCCCTCAGTGACCCACCTGCCCACATACCCGCACCCCCACCCCCCGCTTGAAGGAAGATTCTCATGTGCTTCAGCAAAGGGAGTTTGCATTTGGCAAAACTTTTTGGCCATATGGGACTTTGAGCATAGCCATTCAAGGGTCCCTATATTGGAGGAACAACCCGTGGTACCGCATTCCCAAACCAAATGCCAGCCGGGCACAGCGGCTCACGCCTGTTGTGCCAGCACTTTGGGAGGCCAAGATGAGAGAATTGCCTGAGCCCAGGAGTTCAAGGCCAGCCGGGGCAATATGGCGAGACCTTGTCTCTACAATAAATGAAAAAATTTAGCCGGGCATGGTGGCATGCGCCTGTAGTCCCAGCTGTTTGGGAGGTTGAAGCAGAGGGATCGCCTGAGCCCAGGAGGTTGAGGCTGTGTTTGTGGTGATAACGCCACTGCACTCCAGCCTGGGCAACAGAGTGAGACGCCAACTAAAAAAAAATGACTTTTATGGTGGGCACTGGAGTTGAGGGCAGTTAGATAAGGGAGAGGAACTATTAACCTCAAGGAACACCCGATGCTACACAACTGCAAAAAGTAATTATAAACAAATACTAACAGAAACAGTAACCAGACACGAAAGCACCGGGAACAGAAACAGTAACCAGACGTGAAAGCATCGGGGCCTGTGTATCTCCTGGCAGGTGGGAGCCACCTTCTAAGGAGGTTTCTGTTTGTGTTTGTCCTTTTTACCACTAAGCCGGCATGGGTTGAGCACCTCCTGTGTGCAGGTCTTGTACTAAATACTTTATGTGCAGTTAGTGTGTTGAGTTCCCCCTACGATGGAATAAGGTCAGTAATGTCATGTTGCCAGTTGTCTGGACAAATGCTAGGAGGTTAAGTGTCTCAGTCAAAGTCACCTAAGGAAGGAGGGCCAGGTCCAAATGGGGCCACGTTCCCCTGTCAATGCTTCTGATGTGTGGCTCAGTGTCTGGCTGTTGAGAAGTAAAAATCAGAAGCATCTTCCCAAACTGGGAATTCATGCAGCTACATTGGCCTTTTCTTCATTAATGTATGTATTGCTGATATTGTAGAGGTGTGGGTAATTGAATACATTTGAATCAGGAATTTTCTGCGATCGCGATAGTCATTGGCTGTGGTCTCATCTGGATCACACACCACGCCTCAAACTGAGCCCTGCAGCATACGACAGGTGGAGAGTTGCCATCTTTTCTCTTACTGGGCGAAAAAAGTTTACAGCCATTTCACACTCAGGGAGAGGAGTGGGTGTGAAAGGATGTTAAGCTGTTGATGGCTACAGAAACTACCGTAGACAGAGGAGGGGGAAGAGAGAGAGAGAGAGGGAGAAATTGATTTCCCTTGGGTTTCTCATGGCATCAGAAACATGTAAATCTTTATCTGCTGTTTTGTCAGGTCCTCACAGCCAGCTGCTTGACTTGATTTAATATTTTTTGATTTATTGAAATTTTATTTATATCATTTCTACCTTCAGAGTGGTTGGACGCAGCTCACAAAATCAAACATAAACAACCAAAGGGCCATTGGGGATGGAACAACAGAAGAGGCAACTACCTAGCTGTGAAAATTGGGTCATGAATTTGACGTTATGTTTGCGGTTGTAGCCTAAAAAATAGATGTGCTAAATATTTATATTTTGCAACCCAGGTACAATTTTAAGTTCAAATAAAATGATGCATGACGTTGGTCACGGATGCACCATGATGTAACTTGATTTGATGTTAACCTTCAGCTATCATACACATTTTTTTAAATATTTTTTTTTTAATTTGGATTTAACAGGACTGGGAGATTAAATTGCTAGTCAGACCTCAAGAGAGAAAAGTATTTTCCAAAGTCTCTATGCAGAACTAGACCCAGAATGGACTAGTTAGAAAGATACGAGTTACATCTCGCATGTAGCAGCTGTAAGATTTTAGGAAGTTGTGATCATTCCAAACTTCAGGTTATTCATCTGCAGAGTGGATCCAATAAGAGTATCTGCCTCAAATTTTTTAATGTTGTTGAAAATGTGACATGTGAAAAAGTAAAATGTTTGCCACATCCTTTAGCCCATAGTAAGCCCTGAGGAAGTGCTAGCTTTTATCATTATTACCAGATGGAAAGGTTGAGGGAAAAAAATCCCCAAGAGATCCCAGGAAAAAATTTATTGAACTAATGAGCACAATAGATGATATGTATATATACATATGTATGTGTATATATGCATATATTCTTTATATTTATATATTTATTTCCATTGTATGTAAAATAAAATAAAAATACCCTGGAAGGCAGATATAAAGTAGGCTGATTAACTGTGATTCAGTTATACAGGAACACAGGCAGAAAACCAGGCCAAACTCTGTACTTGTGATTTTCAGTGTTGCAAATTTAAAGCTTTATTTTGTAACACAAAAGTGAGTCCAGAAGTGTACTTCTTGATTGTCAATTCTGAGTCTGGTTTAGGTTTATTAGGGAAGATGACATTTTGTAAACATATTTAAAAGAAGACTATTCAGTTCATTCTTCAATCAAACAGGTTGAGAGTAGTGTTCCCCTTGTCTGCTGTTTTTCAGCACTCTGTTTTATTGCACACACACACACACACACACACACACACACACACACACACACACAATATTTTAAAGACTTGTGGAAATGCTGAATCACTCTTGCAGACAGGTCTTTAAAATGCTGTGCAATATCATGTGAAATTTTTGTTTGTTTAGAATTGTTTATACAATAAGAAAGCTCAGACACAGCAGGAACATTGTAAAAAATAGAAGTTCTGATATAGAAGTAGGATGCTTAAATGAAATGTGGAAAAATCCAGACATAAGACCCCAAAACGTGGGCTAAAGTGGCCGTGTCTATGGCATGGATGCCAACCAGGCGTAGGCGAATCATCAAGTAACATGGTGCATTCCACAGCCATTCAGACCAGATGAAAAACAGAGTCTTTATTCATTCTTCTGCAAAGACTGACTTCTTCCTAAGCCATAATGAGTAATGCATCACCGTGATTCTGATGAAAAGGGCTTTAAACACCTATGGACAAGGTCATCTTCATTTTTGTTTTAAAAAATGCAGAATGTGTACAAGTATTTTTTTTATGTAACTCAGATGTGATTAGAAATCATTTGAGTCCGTTGTGTAATAGTTCCTACCATTCAAAATATTGGGCTTTTTAAATTTTGTCAGTACCAGTTTTATAGATAAAATGACTAGATTTTAACTTTTCTACCTGTTCCGCCATGCACGCTATTTCTGACAACCTCCCCTGCCATCATCCTCAGGTTAGGATGCTTTCCAAAGTCAACGTCAACAGTCCAAATGTCTCATCATCATTCACCCAGTAAGTCTACTTGATTTCAGACTTGCAGAAAAACATTGTCCAAATCGCTGCTGACAGCGGCCTGTGTCGTCGTGTCTGTGTTTAGATGCACGTGTCGCACTGTACTTCTTCAGAAACGGAAAACAGGAGTGAGATGTAGGGAGAGAGGCTGAGTCTTTTGGTATCAGTCAAGCAAGGAAAGAAAGCCACTGATACTGATCCAGAACCACAGAGAAAGCTCCAGAGCTTCCAAGAGCAGCTCCCGGGGTCTTAGGTGACGTTTATTTCGGGAGTGTCCTGCCATCTCATTTCCTCGCCTCCGTCCACAGGCTTTCCTCCTCTGGGGAGCTGCAGGGGCCCAGAACGGAAGTTCCTCCTCTGGGCAGCTGCAGGGGCCCAGAACGGAAGGAATCAGCACTTTCCTTCTCGGTGGGGTCTGAGAATAAATGTCTCAATGTCCTTCCCTGCTGTTCTGGCTTCCAGGAACCCTTCCACACTTGGGGGAGAGCTCCTCTTGCCTGACTCTGAGTAGGAAAAAAGTGCTGATAGTGCTTGCGTATATAGAAACTAAGGTTTAAATTACATCTATTTGAAATATAAACTAACTTTCTTTAAGTTATAAAGAATACAATTATATTCTCGCTGGCAGGGCCGCCCTGGCTACCAAAGTTTTCAAGTCTGCAAACTGACTCTGGAACTTAGAAAAATACCGGCCACAAAAGCTACCCAGAGGCTCCCCAGTTTTGTGACTCGCTTGACTTTCTTCCATTTTGCAGAAATAGCAACAAAAACAAATTCCTCTTACATAAAGAGCAGCAAAAATATATATATATATATTATTTTTTAATATATTTATTTAAATATATGATTTTAAAAATATTCATTATTAGCGTTTGGTGTTCATTACACCTTTCCTTCACAGAATTTTTTTCCCTATTTTCTATTATTAATCGAGATACTCAAATTTTTCTCTTTCTTACAGAGATTTTCCAGTTAAATAGAACTTGAAATGTTGCTTTATGAATTGATATGATACGCTTATTTTAGAGTTAATAGAGCACAATTTAATTCCAGAGATAGCAGGCTTGAAATCTTTTTCATGAAATCACCGTGACCAGGAAGAGACAGAAAACCAGGATGTCTGACTTAGACCTGCTGTCTATATTCTCTCATGTTATGTTTACACAGATATGATTCTCTTCCAACAATATTCATAAATCATCTAATGTAGGATTTTAAGATAGAGACACGTTGCCAACAGGTCATTTTTGCTTTTCAGATACTAGGTCTTTTTTTTTTTTTTTTTTTTTGAGGTGGAGTCTCACTCTGTTGCCCAGTCTGGAGTGCAGTGGCCGTTCCCAGCCACCACAGCCTCAACCTGCTGGGCTCCGGTGATCCTTCCGCCTCAGCCTTCCAAGTAGCCGGAATTACAGGCACGCACCACCACACCCGGCTGATTTTTTGATTTTTTGATTTTTATCACCAAGTTGCTCAGGCTGGTCTCAAATCCGTGGGCTCAGGTAATCCCTCACCTTGGCCTCCCAAAGTGCTGGGATTACAGGCTTAAGCCACCATGCCCGGCTACTAGGTCTTTTTCTAAAGGCCTTAACTTATTAGTTTTCTTTCAGGAGCAAAAGACTGTGCCTTTGCCCCATTTCTTACACTAACCTGGTGGGTTATCTATTGTGAATTTTTTTTTTTTTTTTTTTTAGTTTTCGTTTGTTTTTTTCTTTTTTTTATTCTAGACTCATTGAGTCTTGAGTCTTCCTTTTCTCACACATAAAGACGATTGTTCCAATGAGATCATCTGTGAAAACTGCGGTTCATCAACCACACTACCCAGAAAGACTCAGATATCAATAGATCTGGGTACCTTAGAAGAACACTTTATAAAAGACAGTGGTCTCTGGGGTGCCGGGTAGTGTGGGGCATTGTTGTCCTGTGTGTCCCTGGCTCACCGTGAAAAAGCATTTCAGAGTGCGTCACAGAGAGAGGTTTAAAGTACAGTTTATTCGAGAGAAAAGAAAAAGAAACGACACATTCAAGAGAGAACAAGGGGGGCCTCTGGGGAGAAAGCACATGCTTGCTGTTGGCAGAAAGCTTTATAGATTGTCCAAACTGATAGTTTAGCAAGTATCAGTTGGTCTCAGGTTTCAATTCTTATTGTTTTACTCCTAAGCTTGCTTGTGTCACGAGGAACTTCTGAGATAATAGGAAAAGTTGTTGTTTAATTAAGTTTTTTCTCAGGGCACCATGCCTCAGTGTCCCAACCGTCCTGTTTTCCGGTCCTTGTAGCCAACACCCCATATTCCATGGGCGGGCCTGTAGTTGTTCAAGAGTTATGTCCTGATAAGATGGTGCCCAGACACCTGACCATCTGGTTTCCTAACTTTGTCAGCCTGCGTGTAGGAGACTCACTGTCTGGTCTGAGTTGCGCCAGCCCTGCCTCACCTGAAACCCACCTCTCCCCCATGTAACCAGAGGGTGAACTGCCTTTGCTATGGCCCTTGCCCTGGAACCCTTTAGAAAATCCTCGAAAAGATCGCCAAGTCATTCACGAGCTGGCTGTGGCTTCCTCTAAACCTCCTCTCTCAGCCTGTCCCTAACCAATGTCATGGGGCCCCCGACCATGCATACACATCACACACACACACACACACACACACACACACACGCACGCACACAGCTGTATTAGCTTTCTTACAGATGCTTGCTTTAGACCAGTGGTGTCCAACCTTCAGGCTTCCCTGGCCCACGTGGAGGAAGGAGGAATTGTCTTGGACTGGACAGAAATATACAATGTACTTAGCATATATACATAATAAGACTTCTTTTAATTTTCTGTACTTTTTACTATGAAGTTTAGGAAAATGAGAACAAGATTAAACTAGTGGGAAATTTGACCTCGTTTTGTGAAACTAATCCATCGATGTCTGGTTCGATGGAAGTGGCCGCACTTCTTCGTGAGTTCTCAAGGTGTTCGTCAGAAACATTTGTTTGAGTTTTGCTCTTTGTGTGCTTTATCACTGAAAACAGCTGCTCACAGACGTACGTGCTGCCAAAAAAGTAATGCCCTGAATAAGGCGTGAGCGTGAACTTCAAGCATGGGGTCACGAAGAAAATAAATGCTAAAAACACACGTGATGTTAAAAGATTTTGGGAGGCGGCATTCCTAGCTGTCCTGCGCTTCATGTGGTGCATGGACAGCAGATTGGACATGCCTGCTTTGGACGTTTGCTCTTGCTTCTGCACCCTGGTAGAGACGCGTCTCTCTACTCTCCGTCTCTCTCTCTCTACTGTACCTCTTCTAGGCCAGTGTCCACCTCCCTCTGCAGGAAGCCCTCTTATACTCCTCCCACATTGTATGCCTTTTCAGTGAGCCCCGGTGTACCTTATCTTCAAGCTTATCCAACCACATTAAACACCTCTTTGTTTATCTGCCTCTGCCACATAAGCTCTTGGAAGCAGTGCCCACTGCCTGTCCACGCTGTGTCCAGATACACTGTGGCACCGTAAGCATTGTATTAATAATGATTTAAAGAGAGAAGAGGATGGAGGGAAGCAAGGATGAGGGGAACGGGGTCTGGCTGGCACCTGGTCAAGTGAAACAAGAACTCAAAGTACAAGTCAACAGTGGGAAGGAAAGGGGACCTCATCTTAAATGACCCAGAGAGAAGGCAGAGAGCTGGCACTGGCTGTTTTCAGAGGCTTGAAAAACTCTCCTAAATATCTTAGACAACTCTGTCCCAATTCCAGAAACAGCTACTTGATTTGAGCACCAGGATCATAGGTTACTTATTGTCTGACATCAAGTTCGTCTAATTTTTTTACAAATACATTTTTTTGTTAGAGAATTTCTTTTCTAGTGTTTCCAAAAAACATGTTAGATTTTTTTTTCCTCCTGAATACTTAAGGGATAACTCATCTCACTAAATGAACTGCTCTCTCAGGGTATGCTCAAGGCTCTGTACTTCAAATTGTACTGACTCCTAGTGATTTAGAAACTAAAAGTTAGAGGTAGACAGCAGTCACCAAGCTTTTCTGTTTTAACAATTGCCCATCCAACCTGGCGTCTATCTCTTTGGAGAGCAAGTCATGTGGAGTCTTTGGAAGCCTTTAGGAGGGATATCTTGATTGCCAGGAGCAGCAGCAGTTCGGTCAGCGCCAGTAAACTCAGTTTATCCAACAGAGCAGATGGCTGGCCTTGGTCTCCGTGTGCCCAACACCAGACTAGGTGCTGTTCAACCTGAAAATCAAGCCTCACTCTTATCTGACTGGTTTGGCCTCTTGTTCGTTATAAAAGTTCCAGATGTTCGAAAGGAAGGATGTGAACCATCCAATTAGGAAAGAGCCCTGCTCCAGTCTGATCAACTGTGGCCAGGAAGTAGGTGGAGGGTGACCAGAGGAAATGGAGGAGCATAAGACGTCCCTTTCCAAGACAGAGTAACTTGGAGGAATGTTCAGGTCGGCTGGCCATGCTCCTCCCTCTTCAGAGAGGCTGGCAGACAGGAAGCAGCCTTGTGGCCAGCCCGCTGTAGAAGGTCTTTCACTAGTGATTTTGGAAAATGGGAGGGTTTTTTTTTTTGAATGGTTTGCAACAGACAATTTATTTCTTCCAATTAAATCAGATGTTCATTCAATGTTCTCCCACTTCTCTCCCTCTGACTCAAGAGTCTATACTTACAAGAAATTGGCATTTTTTTCCTCACGGTTCATTTACTTTAAATGAGATTTAAATGTAATGCAATAGTCTAAAGTTAAAAGTGACTCTGATTCAATCTTACTGAATATCACCATGCAAATGCATTTCACATAAATTCATTGGAAACCTTTATATGTTTTTTGCAAATTGAGCTCATGTAGGGATGTCATTTTGAGAAATATAGCCGCCTGACTTCTTAAAGCTCCAGACTGTGACATGTTTTATGAATCAAGTATCCTTTCATATGCAGCTAATGGAATTATCTCCAAAATAGTTTTATAACATAGTTAAAATAAATTATTTCCTCAAAACTAATTTACTTATTCAACCCTCCTAGAAAGACTGCTTTTTCTTTCCGGGACCTGGTTATTTATTTTCGTTGTCATTAATTCCTTAGGGAATCAAATTATTTGAAATATTTTGTAGTGGAGGGGAAATATTTTGAAAATTGTCTTATTAAGGCCTCTTTCAGCTGCAAGAAACAGAAAGCAAAATCTAAAGGAGTACACAGTGGTCCTTGTCCTTGGAGGTATGTTCCAGGACCGCCAGCAGATGCCTGAAACTGGGGGTCATACGGAGTCCTATGTACATTGTGAATCCTTTCCGTGTTTTAACTTAAAAGAAGCACTTTATGGCTTCTCTTTGGCATGTCCAGCTTGCCACCATCACTACCCTTGTGCTCTGGGCCATCGCGAAGTAAAATAATGGTAGCTTGGGCACGAACACTGCAATCCCACGACAGTCAATCCGATAACAGAGATGGCTACAGAGTGATCGACAGGTGGGTGGCATCCGCTGAATGGACACTCTGGACAAAGGGATGCTTGGAGTGTCGGCTGGGATTGAGCAGGCCAGTGGGAGACAGCATCACACTCCTCAGAATGGCACCCAATATCAAACTCAAGGGTTGGTTATTTCTGGAAGCTTCCTTGTCCTGTTTTCAGACCAGAGTTGGCCACAGGTAACTGCAACCTGGGGAGGGGACACCTTCAGCTGTGAGGGAGAGACTCCTGTCACCCGGGAGTAGATTTACCTCTCCACACACCCACCTAGGAAACCATCCATCAGGCCGGCTTCAGACTGGGGTCTGCATGAAACTCACATGTGTCACAAGGATCCAGTTTTCTTTCTTCCACTTTCTCAAATAAGTGGTCACTTTGTGTGGAAAGACGGTGGCTACGCCCCATGGTCGCATCCCTTTCCTGGGGCACCAGCCAGTGTCCCAGATATGAGTTCTGTAGATGTCACTTGAGCCAAGCTGGGTCTTATCTTCAACTCTGATTCCATCATGATGCCTGGATTGCTGATTGCTCCTGGGTGTGATTCACAGCTTCTCCTGAGCGGTTGGTGCCTGCCAGCTGCGTACCAGCAGAATGCAAGAGCAGCCTCTGTTCAAGCAAATCTGGGCTGCAACCAAGACCTTGGGTCCACACGGGTATCTACTAAAGATATAATCATTTAACAGAGACCGTCACTATTTATTCGGCCCCATTTTACGAGGCCCAGAATGATGTACGTCCCACACACAGACAGAAGGCAGACAGTCTTATCTCCATGTTGTCTGGGCGATTGAACAGACAGATAGAGAACTTGACTGTCTGATCCAAAGTCAGTGTGTTATTGGAACTGCTGGGACTTGAATCTTACCTCTACAGCTCCCTAATTCATTCATTTGTCCTCTAGAGACTCGGGTACTGTATTCTCGTTTCTCAAAAGAGGAGGTTTGGCCTGTGATCTCTAACTCTCTTTCCATTTGGGGAATTCAACGATTCTATGATTATAAATGATTAACCGCTGTGCCCACCAAAGAGATGGCTTCAGTTCTTGCCATGACACCCCGCCCACCACCCAGCAGTGAGCCTGGCCCTGGACGCCTCTGATCCTGGCCTTGGCCGCATCCTCTGATCTGATCCTCTCCCAAGGCCCCCAAGCTCCGCCCCCCAATAACCCCCTGACCCCCCGCCTCCCTGTGACTGTGTGATGTTGGGTAACAGTAATGCCTGTGGTGACAGTCTTCTCTGCTCTCGCCTCCTTCCTGTTGATGGTTGGCTTAAGCTCAGACTCCTGAGCTTGATATTTAAGCCCTTTGATCTGACCACAACCCTCGGTTCAGAGCCATAATGTCCCCTCCTCTCTTACGCTCACAGTTAACGCTTTGCCGTTTCCCCAACCCTCCCCGTCCGTGTCACTTAATGTTTCCACTCTCCCTAAGTTCTCCTCGCTGGCCAGTGTCCTCTGGTCTTTCAAAGAACAGATGACGAACAAGATATTTCCACACAGTCCTTCCTGGCCCCAGGGAGACCTGTCAACCCCCCCGCACCCGCCCCAGTGTGCAATGCTGGTGTCCGTGTGCAGATGTGGGCAGAGCTTGACAAGCAGACGCTCTAGAAAAGCCCCTTCCGGTCACTGTGATGACCCTCAGGTGAAATAAACACGTGCTGTGTGTTTTTACCTCCTGGGCTCTGCAGCCAGCCTGGTCAGTTCCCCCGCACCGACATCCTCATACAACAAGAGCGCCACACGCAGAGGCCGCCACAGGCGCCAGCTGTCAGGAAACCCAGGCTGCGTGTTGTTGGATCCAGCCTTCCACGTTTTCACCAGACCCAGCTGTGATTTTGAGAAACAAAGGAAATTCCTAGCAATCCCTGATGTTTTCACTGCAAGGGGAGGGATGGCATGATGGAGTCTCCCGCCCTGTCTTCCTGGTGACATTTCGAGGGGGATCATGTATAACCTGAAGCCGACAGGGTGAACATAGACTCAGAATAAGACGAATTGAATAGGCCATCATACCGATTCGTGTACTAGAACATGGAGTCAGTCTAATGCTGTCTGTCACCTGATCAGAGCAGGGCTGGGGACGGAAAATGCCTTCACCCACACTGTACAAAGCCCAGGGGCAGAACAACGAGTGACCGATCAGAGGTGCCTTCTAGCAGGTGGAGAAATAGACAGAGGCAGAGGCAGTCACAGCAACCCAGAAACTTCGACAGACGAGGAGCAAAGTCTGACTTAAAAATAACAATAGGACATTGGTTCTTATATTTCCAAAATATCCACCCTCGCCAATGCACTGCAACACAGATGATCCGGAGGGTATGGCCCGGGAACATGAGAGGGACCAAGCCTTTTGACACCGTGCTGGGTCTGGGGCCGCACAAGACAGAGGGGTTGAAGAGACTGGAAGGGTATCATTGCCTCAGACAATGATGTCTACGTTAAGATGCACACGGGGCTCTGAGGAAAGGACAAAGAGGGTGTGAACTGAAGGCACTTGTATCCGAACCACATCATGGAGGCTCTGCAGGATGTTGGCTCCTCATAGGTGGTTCCGGGCACAACAGCTCAGAGGTCACGGGCGAAGGGAGGGTAGAGCTTTTCTAGGACTCAGAGTTGTCTGCAATCTGGCAACTCAAAGAGACTGAACCA
Organism: Cephalopachus bancanus; assembly: GCA_027257055.1. Taxonomy (NCBI): domain Eukaryota; kingdom Metazoa; phylum Chordata; class Mammalia; order Primates; family Tarsiidae; genus Cephalopachus; species Cephalopachus bancanus. The sequence goes on from JAPVLO010000026.1 coordinate 5,472,562, forward strand.
CTCCCTAAGTAAACATGTTTAATCGAAAGTTCTGTCGGCCAGGAGATTAAAAAACCCACTTTCCTTTCAGGCACGAGATTGATAGTAGCCACTCATCTGCTGAATCTGTACATCAGTGCTCTAGAAATCTGGATCTTTAGGTGACATCAAGTCTCACAGAGCGTTAAAAGCTGAATCAGATTTTTGCCTCATGAAAATATGGCTCTTCTGTCCCGTCAGAATTTTTCCTACCGTGGAGTTTTGTCCTCTAAGGGCTTTGTTGTTCATGTGTCAAAGAGAGTGGCCCAGAAATCATGACTTCATGCTGAAATTTTCTGGAGTAACGGCTTTAATTTTCATGAGTTCCCTAAATGTGAAATTTCAAATGATGTCACCTACTGACTGTCATACTAACTGTGTGTGTGTGTGTGTGTGTGTGTGTGTGTGTGTCTTTGCCATTGTATTTCATTTTGTAAAGAAAATCACTTATACTTAAGATATTTTTAAAGTATTATCGGCCAGGCTCAGTGGCTCAGCCTGTCATCCCAGAACTTTGGGAGGTCGAGGCAAGGGAATTACCTGAGCCTACGGGTTTGAGGCCAACCCAGGAAACTTGGGGAGACCTCGTCTCTACAATAAATCAAAAATTAGCCGGGCGTGGTAGCACATGCCTGTGGTTGCGGCTATTTGGAAAGCTGAGGCGGAAGGATCACGGAGCCCAGCAGTTTGACACTGGAGTGGCCGTGAGCATGACACTGCACTCCAGCCTGGGTGACAGAATGAGACTCCACCTCAAAAAAAAAATTCTCATATTCTACTACTGAATTACTGAAAATTCTTCAAGTATAAGAGAATATTATTTCAATATTCTATAATTTTATGTAAAGACTATAAGGATAAATATATGTGTATTTAAGTTATTTTGTATCTCAATAAAATGTCCCATCCCCTAAGTAGCAGCATAAATTGGCAGTAACGTTTTAGGACCAAAAGGTTATTTGTTGATATGGGAAAAAGCACGATCTCAGTCATCTTCAGGCAGTCCCTCTGTCACCCCTCCTTCGGTCTCTTTAAACGGTGTGTCGCGTGTGTGTCTTGGAGGAGAACCCTCTGCAGGCCCCACCCCTGAGTTCTTCCAGCTAATGCCTGTGTGTGCCGCTGGGAAGCATTTACGGGCCCCTGACACTCCTGTTCGAGGGAGGAGACTCGGAGAAGCTGAGAGGGAGGTGAGAGATGGTGAGAAGACACACTTAGAAAGTCTAGCCTCCCCCAGGGATGGAGAGCTAGAACACAAAAGTAAGTTCTCTAAATCAAAAGAGGAAGGAAGGAAGGGAGAAAAGTGGAACGGGAAAATACAGGCAAAGAAAAACATAAGCAAGAGTCCTAGGAAGGCAATTTGCAGCGTAGGAAACTCAGAAGACTAACAAATGTGAAATGTGCTCAGTCCGGCTTGGACTCAGAGACACGCCAACTAAAGCAACAACAGCAAATCACTTGCACTCAGGAGACTGCCGAGAGTTGGAAGGTGCAGCAGGACAGGGGACATCTCCCACATGCTGCCGGGCTGTGTAGTCGCCCTGAAAAGGAATCTGGGGCAGTGCGGAATCCAGTTGAGTTCACAGGCCGCTGCAAAGCATGCTGGGAGCACCCTCCCACAGCCCGTGACAGGACAGGAATGGTAGTACATGCTAGGAATGCTCTCACGATGCTGTTGTCCCAGCAGGGCATTGAGGCTGTCTAGGTGCCTGTCCACTGGGGGACAGATCTGCACACCACAGAGCCCTACACTGAACTGGCGGCTACATCTACACATTCATACAACAGAGGATGAAGACCTTCAAAACGGAGTGCTGCAAATACAGTGAGGGAGAGCAGTAAGCCTGGTGTTTGCGAGTACAGTGGGGAAATCATAGTTAATCACTTACTATATATTTCAAAATAGCTGGAAGAGAAAAATTGTAATGTTCCCAACACAAAGAAAAGACAGATATTTGCCGCACACAGTGGCTCACGCCTGTAATCCCAGCACTTTGGGAGGCAAATGTGGGAGAATTGCTTGAGCCCAGGAGTTCACGACGAGCCTAGGCAGCATAGTGAGACCTCATCTCTACAAAAAAAAAAAAAAATTAGCTGGGCTTGGTGGGGCACACCTGGAGTCCCAGCTACTCAGGAGGCTGAGGTGGGGAGATTCCTTCAGCTCAAGAGTTCAAGGTTGCAGTGAGTGGTGATTGTGCCTCTACACTACAGCCTGAGCAGCAGAGCCTGACTCAAAAAAAAGAAAAGGTGCTTGAGGTGATGGATAGCCAATCACCCTGATATCACTGCACATCATACCCTAAAAATTTGTGTCCTAAAAATACGTTCCACGATCACATAGCCACAAAAAGGCCTAAAACATAATGCTGAGTGAAAGGAATAAGAAAGAAGATCTATAGCAAATGTCTGTCCATTGGAGCCCATGCATACAATATGACGATGTTTTATAAGAGCGAATTACAATGGAAGGCCAACAAGCAGACACATTAGGACAGGGTACCCCAACCCCCGAGCCAAGACTGGTACCCATCCATGGCCTGTCAGGAGCCGGGCCGCACAGCAGGGGGAGGAGGCAGGAGAGTGAGCGAAACCTTGACTGTGCTTATAGCTGCTCTCTGGTGCTGGCATCCCCGCCTGAGCTCCGTCTGCTGTCAATCAGCGGCGGCATCAGATTCTCACAGGAGCGAGCACAAACCCTTCTGGGAACGGCGCATGTGAGGGATCTAGGCTACGTGCCCCTTGTGAGACCCTAATGCCTGGTGATCTGAGGCGGGGCTGAGGCGGTGATGCTAGCGCCAGGGAGTGAGCCGTGAGGTTTGACTGCACAGAGATCATCCTCCATCAGTTGCTTGCAGACTCGCATCAAAGTAATAATCTCATAATTACTTCATTATCTATTACAATACAGTAATAATAATAGAAATAAAGTGCCCAATAAATCGGATGTGCCTGAATCACCCCAAACCTATCCCCTCTCCCGGGTCCATGGAAAAATTCTCTTCCATGAAACTGGTCCCTGATGCCAAAAAGGTGGGCAGCTGATCCATTAGGACGGCTGCCAGGCGGGGATGGGGTTGGCAGAGGAGAGTGGAGAATGGGAGTAGAAGGAAAGAAAGAAACAAGTAAGCCCAGCGAAAGAGGGCTTGCGTGATGTGTTATGATTGACCTAGCCCTCTGCACCCAAGGTCCAAAGACAAAGCAACAGGAATAATGAACTGTTGCGTACACCTATAGGAGGTGTCAAAAAATGTAAAACATTTTAAGAAAGGAAAAAAAACCAGTATTAAAATTGTAATACTCAATAAGATGAGTGCAAGTCACATTTGACCTCTGCAGTTGTAAGAGGTGCTCAGAGTGGTTCCCATCAGTGTCCAGACACTTTGATTATGGCAAACATCTCTTAGAATGTGTATACATTTTTTTTTAGGCACTCCAGTATATACAGGGCAACTGGATATCCATCACCTCAAAGTATCTATCTTTTCTTTGTGTTAAAGGCATTACAATTCTTCCCCTCCAGCTAATTTTAAGTACACAATAAATTATTGTATACAGTGGTTCAAAAAAAGGGAACCGCACCGTTTTGGAATCCACCAGTTTCACTGACGTCCATATTGTTTACCATATATATTTCTATATTTGAATTCAATTGACTTCTTTGAGACAACAAATCTGCTCACTGCTAAAATCAAAATTTCCAGACAAAAATCCATGCCAAGATTCACTTGGGAGCACTAACCTCAGTTCAATATCCCTTTCAGTGAGACTTCTCAAATTTCAAGGAATTTGTAACCCACTTGACTCCATAAAGAACCAGTCTACTGAAGCTGGCCATTTATAATGTTGAGTTATCTGTTTAAGGGGAAAGGAAAGTTCTCTTTGATTTCTAATAGAGATAAACTCTGTCCTGGGAATACTGTTGCTTGTGGTTATAAAGTCTTAATGATTTGGGCTGTTGCCTTTCATGCAAATTCAGGCGCTTGATGCATCCAGACAAAACCACTCTCAGCAAGATGGCTTTGGTATCAAACCATTGATATTTAAATATCAAGACACAACTCTTTGGCCTAGCAGTAACCCTGCGTGGGGGAGGCTCGGATGAGATTTCCAGACCTCGCTTGTCCTTGGGGCCGCAGCATCTGGAAGTGATGCTTGTAGTCGCCGTAATACTTCAGTCTGTCAGAGTGTATTTCATCCACATGTTTCAGTGTGCTTTGCAATTTATTAATCCTTGCAACACCTACAGGAGATAGGCAGATATTTTTTCCCTTGAGGAAGGAAGGCAATTGAGAATGGAAATGAGAACCGCCCAGGGCCAGGCGGCTGGGTGAGTGGGCTGAAGGAAGTCTTCTGCCCTTAGGAGAAAAGCCAATCCTATTAAATGGTGAGCTCAACTGACCCTCACTGAACAAGTTTTCAAGGAAACTTTGTAGTTTACCATGAAGGACAAGGTTTTGGAAACCAAAATTAATTAAGGCTGAAGAAACTGAGAAATAAATTGTGACATTTAAAATATGCTTCTTAAATATTCTGCACATTCCAATTTATTGGGTTTAGTCAGTAATACTACAAGAAAACACCAAAGATTTTGAACTAAAAGCTTGGAAGTGTGTGGGCCCCAGTGGTATATGTGTCTTGAGAACATAACTACCTCTTAGAAAGTATTTCTCTTTTTCTGAAGCAGAGTGACTTTTTGCTTCTGCTTGTTTCTTTTTTAATTCTTAGTTGACCTCAATCCCATTTCTGATTTTTCACGTAGATTAATAGGATCTTCCCAGTGGTGGGTGGTCAGTGTGTTCTTACTCGCTGGTGGATAACGGACGTGATCATATGCAGGTCAAAGAGTAAATTCTTCTCATTCATGGAAAATCCTGTTCCATGAAATTTATCCAGACCTAACTGAGATTCCATAAGAATATTTTCAGGTTCCATGTGTAAGATACAGGAATGTATACCGATCACCTCTAAGTACTTCTAGGTCATTCATTTATTCCACTGATAAATATAGACTGAACAGTTCAGCCAGTGTTCAAAAACTAAAGATTCTGAAAATGAACAAGGAACAATCCTATTTTTAAAACTTTATAGTTATTGGAGGAGGATTCAGGCAAGCAAACAGGTAATTACAGGAAAGAAGAATAAATAAGAATAATTCACGAGCTACCACTTAAGAGGGTTGCTGCTTAGACTTGAGGAATCAGATGGCTTCACGAAAGAAGCAACATTAAACTGACACTTGAAAACAAAGGAAAAAAGAGGTTAGCCAGGAAGAAAGAGGTAAGTGAGGGGTGAAACAGGACTCACAAGAACAGTGTTTCTAAAGTTTCACAGATGCCAGTAGCATGGCCAGCCAGAGGAATGCAAGGAATCATGATAACAACAATAACAATGCCAGGAATTTATGAATATTTATTGGGTGCTAATTTGTACTTAACATGATCTCAAATTCTCCTCTCAATAGCCCTCCAAAACAGATTATTAACTGACTTTTCAGTTGAGGCAGAGAATGGCTACAGTCAATAATTTGTCCAGCCTTACCTTCTGGTAAAAAGAAAAATCTGGCATCAGAGACTTGGTCTAGCTTAATCCAAGACCCAGCTGTGATTCAGAGCACAAATACAGACACAACGCTTAAGCGACCCTCTCACTGTGTAAACTTGAAAATGTTTCCGGGCCATTGTATGACTCAGTTTCCCCATTCATAAATAGTCTTTTGGCTACTACCACCTTTATAGGGCTGTGGTGAGGATTAAATGAGTTTAGCATGTGCAACATTCTTGGTAGAATATGTGGTGTGCATAAGCATTATAAACATTGTGTGCTGTTGTTTTATTTGAATCAAACACATGCTGTCTCCATGGACAAAACAATACACTGCAGGGGAGACAGTTACAGGTGGTAAGACCAGGACTGTATGAAGCCTTTGTGGTTTTATGATGAGGACCACAGAAGCTCACTGGGGTTTTACACAGTTGACTTAGAAATCAGTTAGGTGTTTTGAAATATCATTTTGGTTAGAAACAGAAAACAGCTGGGTGGTTCTTACAGAAGTCCATGACGCTAATGTTGAGAGCAAGGGTATGAAGTGTGGGATAAGAAGAAGAGGTAAAGGACAGACTCACAGGTGAAGGATGGGTGTTCCTGATTGGGCCGAGGGGGTGATGGAGGAGGAATCAATGGTGATGCGATTAGATCTGGGGATGGTTGGAAGAAAGGGATCAGTGATGACGTCATCAGACCCAGGGATGATGGAGAGAAAGGAATCGGCGATGACGTCATTAGACGCTGGGATGATGGAGAGAGAGAATGATGGTGATATGATTCGATCCGGGGATGATGGAGAGAGAGCGATCCGTGGTGATGTGAGTGTGTTCAGGGACGAAGAAGAGAAAGGGATCGACCGTGACGTGATTCCACCTGGGGATAACGGAGAGAAAGGAATCGAGGCTGACGCCATTAGACACTGGGATGGCGGAGAGAAAAGAATAAGGGTGGTATGATTAGATCCAGGGGACGATGGAGAGAAAGGAATCAGCGATGACGTCTCAGAGGCACGAGGGAGACTCTTGGAGGGAACAGGTATGTGTGCAGATCTGGATGTGTAAACATCAGACACCTTGTGCCTTATCCAAGTAGACTGTTGGGCAAGTGGTTACCTGTACCTCGGTCGCAAGAAAATGGTATGGCTGGATCTGCAGGGCAACTCGTGGAGAGTTGTGAGAACGTGGGAATGCATGACGCGTCCAAGACCATGTGGAGTGAGAGAATAAACAGCTACACAGTGAGCAGGAGACTAGGAAATCCAAATCTAGGGCCAGAGGAGACACCCAGAGTCCCGCTGACAGAATCGTGGAGCGAGAATTCCTGTGGAGGAGGCAGGGTCAGCAGCACCAAGTGCCTCCACGAAAACACGGTAGAGGAGGGCTCACACGTTGCTCACGGGAGCGCCGGTGGGTCGCCTGCGATGCGGAGTGCGGTGACGGTGCAGAGGGTGCTGCAGACTTTGGTTCCAGACATTACATGCTTTTTACGTTCAATTTTAAATGCTTGTTTTATTTTTTCAAGGTTCCCTTGGGTTTCAAAAGCTACGCCCGCGTGTGAGAGTCCGGTCACTCTGCGGCCCACCCGCTCACTCTCACCTTCCGTCTGCCCTTTCCTCTGTTTCTCAGTCCGCCAGGCTCGCTCCTGGCCACGGTGACCATGCCATTGCTGCCCCCAGCATCCTGGCGACACACAAGACAGAGCCAACTCTGGAGAGGTTGCTTTCGTGGTTAAGAGAGTTAGTGGCCAGTGTGGAGGACCACGTCTGTCACGCCAGCCACTCAGGAGGCCGAGATGGGAGGATCGCTGGGGCTCGGGAGTTGGACACTGCCGTGAGCTCTCATGGCACCACTGCACTCTAGCCTGGGTGAGGAGGCTGGGGAGGGAGAATATGAGTGATGACGGTACATAGGATCTCCGTTTGTTGCGTTGTGCAGATAGCAAGAAGAAGGATTGCGGAAGAACTCCGCAGGTGTGGGCGTGACTAGCTCTCCGCCTTGCGTGATTTGCAACAGAAGACGCCTGTCCTAGTGATGAGGTCTTCTGTCGTGGTATCTGCTGCCCATGATGTCAAAACAGTAGAGCATGTGCCCTTGAAGGACACAGGCTTCTTCTAATTAATTATTTTCATTTTGATTTTAAAGATCCAGGGTACCATTCAGGGTTAGGTATACAAATGGTCATTGTACAGATAAAGCTTGGGCCTCATTTTGGTCCCTACTTCACCTGTTTTCAGATCAGGTGCCCTTATTGATGAAGTGTGACTATTTTGAAGCCTAGGAGGAGAAAGACACGTTCTATGAATCAATGCATTGCTTTTACGCTTAGCATTCTTTCACCGAAGAATAATATAAATACGCCTTTCCCAATGATCTTCATATTTGCATGGAATGCCAAACTTGTTACATAATGTAACAGTCCCCTTGTGTAATATCCGATGTTTTTATTATTTTTTATTTATTTATTTTTGAGTTGGAGTCTCGCTCTATCGCCCAGGGTAAAGTGCAGTGGCACGCTCACAGCCACCCCAGCATCGACCCGTTGGGCTCAGAGGATCCTTCTGCCTCAGCCTTCCAAGTAGCTGGAACTACAGGCATGCACTGCCACACCCGGCTAATTTTTTGCTTTATTGTAGAGATGAGGTCTCACCGTGTTGCTCAGGCTGGTCTCGAACCCGCGGGCTCAGGCAATCCTCTCACCTCGGCCACCCAAAGTATTGGAATGACAGGCTTGAGCCACCGCGCTCAGCCTTGATGTTTTTATTATTAATATTATTATAATGTATTACAATATTAGCATGAATATTAATGTTACAATAACATAGGCCTTATGTTAGTATGTTACTCACACAATGTCAGAAATGAAGGGCTTTATCAAAGCAAGCATGCTTTTCTCTTAACAAGCCTATCTTAATATTTTCACCATATTCTCCATGTGCACCATCAAGTTGTCCTTCCGGACAAAGTGGTGATTCTGTTTCTCCCATGTGACGTTTGTTTGGCTGCCCCAGACTACGGGCACCGCAGGTATGATGACATTGCGCAGTGCTGTCAAATGTCTTTCCTGATTTTAAACGGGTCTCTTGTCCATGCGGCCTCAGTGGTCCCACCATGGCTGCAGGAACCGGCCGCACGTTCAGGGCAGAGTGTCCTACAGGCTCTGGAGAGTTCGTCTTTTCACAGTTCACGGGACAAGTCCATCTCTCTAGAAGCTTTAGCACATGAGCCACTTTACACAGCAAAGGCATCATGTAGCGAAAACAAGTATGTCAAAGTGCTTTGTACAATACAAAGCACTACCATTTTCCTGAGAGCTAAGAATTTAACCACAAAAGAGTTTTTTAAGCGTTGCTGAGCCAGCGCGTCCTGAAGCAGCTTTCTCAATCTTCCACACTTGAGAATGTGACAGCTGCTGAGTTATCTCATGGCTGATGAACTCCTCATGCCACATCATGGTTCGTGCTACTCCCTGGCCAAGCACCGTGCAGCCACGCTTTGTGTGCTCTAGTTTGTTTTAGAAGACCCGCTCTCAAAGTCTCAACTTAATCGGCACTTCCTCGTGGCACTGCCCAGCGTGTCTCTTATGACCGCTAATCACATTGAACGTGTCCTCTTTTGTGCCTGTGGCCTCGTTGGCCTAATACATCTAGACTGATAGAAGGGTTACCAAAGTTAGGGCACCGAGAAGCGTATAGTTTAGCCCCAACATCAAGGTCTCTAAACATCACTGTTTTCTATCAATCGTTATCGGGACAAAAATAAATAAATAACATACCTCTTTTCCATAAGTGCATCTTAAAATATGTCCAGGGCAGTCCTTAAGTTCACAATCCTGCTGTATGCGTTGAAGTGGCCTTTCTCATCTTCCAACACACCACACCACACACACACACACACACACACACACACACACACACACACACACACACACAAAGACACACAAACACACACATCGCTAACCATGGACTGTGTTACCTTTAAATTCAAGTGCTGGCTCACCCTCTTCCCTCCCTGCCTGTCTGCTTGACCTGTTCTGTGATTATTTCCCTGCTTTGCTTCGTAAACACACCTCTATGTTTCATCTCCCTGCAGCTACAGCTTTGACGGCCTCCCTATTTTTGTCTCTCCCCTTTGATACTTGTGTTCCCTCCACACTTCCCACTTCCCTTGATCCCATCCTGACAACTGGAAACACCATTCGAATTTAATAAACAGCTAGCTCTTACCACCTAAAGAAATACAGGAATATTATTAATATTTTTATAACGTATTACAATATTAGCATTAAAGTTGCACCACTCACCCTCTCTTCATGTAGTTCAGGACAAGACCCTGTTTCCAGTTGCCATAAGCAGCTCTATAAGTATATAAGTTGCTGGGTTTGAACTCGAACTGTGTACTGATTGTGGCAATAACACCCTGGAATTCTCAAGCCACGTGGAAAAATGTGACATTATGTTACCGTCACGTCCCAGAAATATGTGTCTCATGGAAATGTTATTTAGACTATTCCAGCATCCAGGAAGAAAGGCTGTAAACGAAAATGTCCACATCAAAGATCGAAGCACTCATGCTAAGATCAGTCACTGTGAGCCCACTGCAGCCCTGCCTATCTGCATGGGAGGCGGTCTGTGAAACTCACTTTGAGTCAGCTCAGCTATTAACTCCACACTGAACACTCCCAGACATCACAGCAGACGCACGGCCAAAGTTACAGCTGGTTTTGCGCACCTACTCGAACCATTTCTCTCCTCAGGAATGTCTAGAATCTTCTGTTGGCTAAAAAGAGGTCAAGATAATAAACTAGATTCTCAATATTGGGGCATGTTTAGATATTTCAGTGCTTTCACTAAGCGATGGCTGTGTGGATGTTTATAAGCCGCGTGGAGAATACTTTGTTTGACCGTCTGTGTTCTTGATGGTCACATATCCATGGGAGAGATGAGTGTGTATTTACTAGGTCATCCTATGGAGATATGGAAAGGCAACACAATTTAAGTAAAATATACAGACAGTCACGAAACAGAAAAGCAAGACGCCCACCCGGGCGTTTCTGAACGTGGTGTCATCTGGGCCATTCAGACTCAGAGAGAGAAAGGTCCTGTCTGAAGGACTGAAACGTCAGAAATGTTGCTATTTGGATATCACTTATTTGCATATTCTGTATTCTAGAAATAGGAGAAACTGGCCTGGAGGGGAACGAGCACACATCCGTGGGTGCGGCCGGCGGTCATCCCGGGGGGAGGGGAGGACAGGTATGGAGCAAGTGGACGGTCGGTTAGGGATCCCAGGCCCTCCCCAGCAAGGCCCACCCGGCAGGGGCCAACCTGGCTTGTGCAAGCGTTTCTCTTCTCAGGGTTTCTCTTCTCCTGGGTTTCCATGCTGTGTGTTCTACCTGTATGTGTGCGTGTGGAGGAGAGGGACACGTGTGTATGTAAGTGTGTGTGTACGTGTGCATGTGTGAGTGTCGGGATGCGTGTGTGTGTGTGTGTGTGTGTGTGTGTGTGCGTGTGTGTGTATGCGCGCACGCGCATGTACAGGCTTCCTGTTCCAGGAGTGGCCGTCCTCTTGCCCCCTGGTTCTCCCCTTTTCTCCCCGTCCTCTTGCCCCCTGGTTCTTCAACTAATAACCATCCCCCCAGTCCCTGAGTGAGGTGCTAGAAACCATCTTTTCTGAGAAGGCATCGGCAGCTCTGCTGGAGGGTCAAGCCACCTTTTCTTTTCTTTCTTTTTTTTTTTTTTTGAGTTGGAGTCTCACTCGGTCGCCCAGACTGGAGTGCAGTGGCCACTCCCAGCCACCGCAGCCTCGACCTGCTGGGCTCCGGCGATCCTTCTGCCTCAGCCTTCCGAGTAGCCGGAATTACAGGCATGCGCTACCACGCCCGGCTGATTTTTTGATTTATTGTAGAGATGAGGTCTCGCCAAGTTGCCCAGGCGGATCTCGAACCCGCGGGCTCAGGCAATCCACTCACCTCAGCCTCCCAAAGGCGCGGGATCTACACCACATTCCTCCCCCACCACGTACATTCCCGCCTCCCGGTGTGTGTCTTTGCAGCCTGCGTGCTGTGTAGATGCCAAGGAAACAGAAGTGCTTCTGATGGGGCTATGCCCATCGTCTTGTGTCCACTGCGTCCTATTCAGCATCTGAATGAGGCTGGTGCCCAGTCACCCGTCTTTGGTGAATGTGATTAGATGAATGTGCCTGTTCATTAGTTATTTAGCATTTTTGATATTCCGGAGATTTTCACATGTTTGATAGCTTTCCTTTCCTGATAGTTGAAGCTCACAATTAATAGGAAAGACACACCCTAACAAATAAACTATAATGGGAGATCCTCTGAATTTTTTACAGAAGAGACATCAGCGTCTAATTTGTAGTATAACTTTTCTGAGTTGGCCTTTGCGTTTTCTAAAAAACAAAGAGACAAATTCTAAACAACAGAGTCAGCGGGATTTTATTGAACATAGAAAGTACATGCAATTTAATTAGCTGAACCTCTCTATATATTGCGTTATCCATGCTCAGTGGAAACTCTACGTAGTTGCCAAAGATGTCAGGATACAGCTTACTGAAGACAGTTTTTATTTTGCAAGTCCTTCTTTTCCATCATGCAAGAACAAACTCATCAAATATGTTTTTGTATGATTACTTTCAAAAAGTAAAAAGAAAAAGCTTCTGTGAAAATGAAATTATAGTGTGAAGCTGTCAGGAAGTGGTTTCCTGCGTGTGCCATCAGTCCTGGCCAGATTTCGGTTTCTAGTATATCCTGTATGTGATGGTTGTCACTTAAAGGTGCTGTTGTTCATTCCTCTTAATATCACGCAGCTCTACCAACAGTTACAGTGAAATGACCATGAAAAAGCTACCAACAGCTGGCTACTCACCATGAGTTAGAGCCTTGTGTACACTGTTTTGCTTAATTCTCTCAACAGACCTGTGCTGGTGGTATTATTATTATAATTCCCTTTTTAATTATGACAATACTGGTCTTTGGAGAAGTCAGATGGCCTGCCATAAACCAGACAATCAGCATTTGTAGATCCGGGAAGCCCACCCTAAGCCCATCTGACTTACACACTGTGTCTTCCCCATCAGTAGGTAAAATTTACAGAACCATGTTGGTGCGTCAATGAGCCCCCACACATGAGACCCCCAGGGCTACATGTTTCATTGAGACCCCAATGAATCCTCTAGCCTGTGCTGCCCTCCCGGTCAGAGTCTCTCTGTGTAGAAATACCAAACCCATTTGCTACTCACAACTCAGCACATTAGACCCACTTGTTATTGAGACAGAACAACGGTCCATATCAAAAGAATGATGGCACACTCCCAACTGTATTGGGTCACATACAATTTGGGGTATTTGTCCTCACTCAGATGGCAGCTAATCCCCCACATACCCGTGTAGAACCAGACAGTGGTCTCGTTTTCACCATCTTACTCTCGTGAAAGAGTCATAAAGATGGGAGGACATCAATCAATGCGGCTGCCATTTGGGTTATGGATGAGTACACATTGTTCAACACACGCGGCGTTCACACGCCGACACAGGCCAATGTCAAACACACAAGCATGGGAGCGACTCACCAAATGCAGCAACTTTTGAAGGGTGAGAGCCAGGCCTGAGAACCTTCCAAGCTCCCTCGAGTCTGTTTTGTTGTGTAAATAGTGAGAGTCTTCATTAGTGTAAAGAAGACACGTTCCATGAAGAAATTTGCGTGCCTTCTATTGTGACCTGACCACAGATAAAAGACCCTTTTTCTTGTCTTTTGAAGCTTTATTTTCCCTTAGTTCTCTGATTCCACACTCTCTTGGTTTTCTTCTTATGTCTCTGGCTAAACTTTTCCATGTTTTGGCCAACTTCTCTGAAGCAAACTGTAGTTTAAAGTTCCCTGGGGTATCTTCTTTCCTGTCTCTTTAACTTGTTGATATCGATCCCCCATTGATTATCATCCAACGTCAGAATAAGGCTTGAAATTAGAATGATATCCTAAAATCAGAAGCAGACAGGGCACCATTTCTGCTTTTTATCACTTGCTGAGCACTTTCTCAGATCTCTGATGGAAAAGCAAGGCCGTATCCATGACCTAGCAGACAGGGTAGATGCGTCCAGGCTTTCTGGAAAGACAGCAGCGTGTATAGACAGAGCATGGACTCCAAGTCTAGACTGTTATGGTTCCCAACCTGGTTCTGCACCGATTGGGTGGTGGGTTTTGAACCTCAGTGTTCGGCCCTTTTTTTTTTTTTGAGTTGGAGTCTCACTTTGTCACCCAGACTGGAGTGCAGTGGCACGCTCCCGGCCACTGCAGCCTCAACCTGCTGGGCTCCGGCGATCCTGCCACCTCAGCCCTCCAAGTAGCTGGAACTACAGGCACGTACCACCACGCCCGGCTAATTTTTGATTTATTGTAGAGATGAGGTCAGGCCAAGTTGGCCAGGCAGGTCTCGAACCTGCGGACTCAGGCAATCCACTCACCTCGGCCTCCCAAAGCGCTGGGATTACAGGCTGAGCCACCGAGCCCGGTCAGCGTTCGGCCCTTAAAGTGAGAATAATAGTAACTGCTTCCTAAGTCATTTGGACCATTAAGTTTGAGAATCTGCATAAGCGGCTTCAGATGGTCTCGAAAAGGTTTGCTCTTCTCACCGCATCAGCCGCACTGAGACTCATGGGTCTTCGCATCCAACCCAGACTCTCGCCTGACCTCACGTCTCCACACCTGGTGTCCTCTTGAGTCATCTGTTTTTGTGTCTCACAGACGCTCAAGTCTAGGCTTCAAACTTCTGCTGCAACTACTCGGCTCTGAACAACCGCATAAACCTGCAACCTCCCCCCGCCGGTCTCTTGTCTGTAAATGTCACTTCCGACCACCCGCACCTGTAGGCCCCACTTACTCCTGCCTTCTCTCAATCTCCGCGTGACCATGAACGTTTCGAATCCGTCTGTGTCTTCCATCTCTGCTACCCCCACCTTGGCCACGACTCCGTCATCTCTCACTGGTAGTAAGGTCGGATTCCAACTCAGGCGAACTCTGGCCCACCTGTAATCCATTCTCCACCTAATAGACAGAATGCCCGTGTTGCAAAGTACGGACCACTTGGTTTGAAACTAGGTGGTGTTCTGTGGCTCTCAAGTCAGAGACTCCATTTTCCCCACGACCTGCAGGATGGTGGGTGCCCCAGCTGATTCCTACTTCCGGCTCATCTTGTCATTCACTGTGTTCCCGTCACTGGCCTGTGCAAGTTTCTTACACACAAGACTTGTCTTATCTATGGGGTTTCGGCTTGCCATTCCATCCACTGTTCCTGGACACCCTCTACCTGTCCACCCGGCATACCTCCCCCCGTGCTCTCTGCAGAGACTGCCTCCAAATGCCCCTGGCTAATCCACATCCCAGCTCATGCATCACTTTCTGAGAGCAGCCTTTCCTGAGAAATCCCTCATCCATCTAAATTACCCCATCCCTCTTGTCCTCCCACCCCTTATTAAAATTATTAATGACGTGTTCCCTGCGTGATGATTTAACACCAGCCGCTTCCTGTAGAGTGTAGCATCGGTGAGAGCAAGCCCCTGAGCACCAGCACTTACATGGTTTCTGTCACACCCTGGGGACTCAGTTTAGTGAGCAACGGAACATTTTGCAGATTGGTTGTTCGGAGTGAGAAATGCAGTCCAAAGCCATTTAGCAGGAGCCAGTTTATGGCTAATAGAATTGAGAAATTAATTTTGTCCAAACAGTGGGACATGTTTGTAAGTTTAGCTAGGGGACAAATATCATGTCACCACTGAAATCAACTCTAAAAGAGTGTGCTGCCAATTTCTTAACATAAAAATAGGTGAGAGGGCAAATATTAAATGACCACACATTGTCCTTGTATAAATACTGAAACTGTTCTTGGAGTTCCTTTAATAAAGGAGACTTTCTATGGAATGAATGATTACATTATTGAAACCTCTTTAAAAATAAAGTAGTTATCAACTAGTGACGCTTTACTGAAATGTAAATCTTACTCCTGGATTACAGAAATTTTTGTAACTAGAGACCTCAAAAATGAAAGAATGAGATGTTGCAAAGAGCATAATCATTTTATTGTTGATTGTGCATAAAAATCCCATTTGATTTTGCTTTAGAAAAATTAAAGTGCATTAATCAAAGCAGAATACCTTTCGTAACTGCTCCCATTCATCAAATTCTCCATAGGAGATAGGCCCATGTGAAGCGAGGTTAGAGCGGGTTGTTATTTTACACATTCATTTCCATGGGAAATTAGTAAATACATATCCTTATGCTCAGAATTCACTCACACAATATGTGTGGTAGATTAATGATTTATATGTCATATGAATATTTTATTGTCTGAATCTTTAATGTGGGCCTCACATAGTTAATTACCTACTGCAAAATCTGTTCTCCTAAGTGAAATAAATCGAAATAATACAAAGAGTGTTGGAAGGTTGTAAACCATCGTATAAGGGGTGATCGCATTTTCACCCCTTCATTCACCCAGAATGAAGGGCTCATTCTGTGCACACACCAGCCTGACGTCACAGTGCACAGTCATCAGAATAGTAAGGTTCCGCATTTTCTTCCATCCCAGGTAAGGTACCTCATACACAGCCCATGCTGTGTCCTATATAAGAACTGATTCGTAGATCGTATTAAATTTCATCACAATTCGTAATGGTGAAACTATGAAAAATAAAAGTCATTGCAAGGCCAACAGACTTTCAGGAAAATAGCAATATACTTTCAGTAAAGATCGGTAGAATAAGATGATTTGCCCCTCATGCTCAAAACCAGCAAGTGTTACCCAGTACCTACTTCCTCTCTGTTGCATATTTTAAATTATTCTCAGCAGATGTGAGCTTCCTGGATTCCCCTTGGGGAGTGTCTGGTACAGCTCGCTTCATGACCTAAGAGCGAGTCCTAAGGCTCTTAGTGCGGGATCAGAGGGAACGGAGAGAAGGAACACGTTGTGTTGCTCTCTGTTATGAGCAGACGCCTTTAGGGAAAGACCTAAGTGTGGCTCTATCATGCCTTCATTCATTCATTCCTCTGCTTCGCCATTATTCGCCGTTGCCCTAAACAGTGGTAATGTTGAAGGATAAGATCTGCAGAAGATCTTGTTTGTGGGACAAACATCCTTTCAAAAAGCTTACAGATGCGCCAGGCTGTGTGGCATAGGGTTTAATGTCTGTGCCTGCCAAGAATGCAGTGATTGAGTCAAGTGGGACCTCACCAGCGAAACATTCACCTGGGTCTTGAAGACAGAGAAGGTCTTCAAGGGCGGAGAGAGGAAAAATGAGGCAGAAAGGAAAAGCCATGCGACAGCCCTGGCCTATGTGTAGACAGTGCGGTGTGGACGCCTGACGCCAACTGCGTGGCCCCGTTGTGTAGGGACCACGTGGGAGGAAGGGAGTCCTCCACCCCACTCTCCATCACTCAGTTGGCGACAAAGCTTTGGAAACGGGACCACGCACGTCCGTCCTGCAGAGCGATGCTACACACACGGCTATTTAGAGTTAAAACAGAGTGACGGGAAATTAATGATTCCGCTTCTCTGCACTGGCCACATGCCGGGTATTCAGTAGCCAGGCACGCGTGAGTCTTGTGGAAAGTCTCCTGAAGTCCCTGGACAGCACGGCATGGAAGGACCCACATTCCATTGCCCGAGAGGTGCGTTCCCAGACTTCCAGGTGCAATCAGAATGCAGCTCAAAACATGTAAAGAGGGAGGGGTTAATTTCAGTTAAAATATGCTATTAGCAGTGTTGTTTTAAGATACATTAGACATCTTTATGGATACTTTAGGACTAGAGCTATCATTTGGTTAATTAATTATTCAGGTATGTATTCATTCATTCTACAGGCAAATGCCCACCATGCCCAGCTAATTTTTTTAGAGACAAGGTCTCTCCATGTTGTCCAGGTTGGTCTTGAACTCCTGGGCCTAAGTGATTCTTTCACCTCAGCCACTGAAAGTGCTGTGATTGTAGGTGTAAGTTGCCGCACCCAGCCTAGAGCTATTATTTAAAATATCTCTTCACTGGCTGAACATGGTGGCTCATGCCTATAATCACTCCCAAAGCACTTTGGGAGGCTGAGGTGGGAGGATTGCTTGAGCCCAGGAGTTTGAGGCCAACCTGGGCAGCACAGTGAGATCTCATCTCTACAAAAATAAAAATATAAATAAATAAGAATAAAATATTTCTTTACAGAAAACACATTCAAGTCAAACAAACAATGAATACATGAGACTCTGTAACACAGCTCACTTATAGAGAAATATGTGGGTCCAATTTTGTCTTCATCTCCATTAAGTCATCAAGGGCTACTATAAATTCCCTGAGTGTGTTCCCTAAACAGATTTCCCCTTAACATTCCAATGCCCCCGTTCAATTCACAAGCTCTGCAGCATGTATTCAGTCTCCTGAAATAAAAAGTTGCTATATTTATGCTTCTGGAAACTTGTTCATCTTAAACTAGGATCTCAAATTGAGCTTAAAACTCAGGTTTCAAGTTCACATAGGCAACAGGCACACCGTATTGCTTTTTTAAAAATCATTCCTCTGAAGTCATATGGTGCAAAACTGTTTAATACATGAGACAGCTACTTTGTTTTGACAGCATTTCATGTTATAATATTTTGATACTGAGAATACAGATTTATTGACCTAACATAATTGCTTTTCTTTTGGAAACATGGATAAGCATTCCTTAAATGGAAAACTTGGATTTTCTCTTGATACTTGGGTTTTATAGCTATGCAAAAATACACACGTGGACACCCAGGCACACCCATCACCTTCCCTCAGGCACAGTAGCAGAAACTATCATAACGTGGACTTAGTAAGAATTTTCTCATTCTCTCTGTTCTACTTATAATCAGGTCTTTTTTTGTATTTACTTTTTTTTTAATTCAAAGCAATTTATCTTCCTGGACTAGCATGCAGATGTTATTCTTGATTATTTTATGTATGAAAAATTAATTGAGATACCTATCTATTAAAGGGTCTTAAAGCATCTCTGAATCACTGTATTTCTAATTTCAACAAATGTAAGTCCATAAGTGCCATTTCAACTCTCAGTTTCATATATTTGTTCAGTAAGTATTTCGTGAACATCTTAGTGTATTTGGGCTGTTATAAGAAGGTACCATATACTGGGCAGCTTATCAAAAACAGAACTTTATTTATCTAGTTCTGAAGGCTGGGAGATCCAAGAGCAAAATGCTGGCAGATATGGTGTCCCACTTCAGGGTCCAGAGAGGCATCTTCTCGTGTGGAGGGAGGGGCACCCCGGCTCCCTTAGGCCTGTTCTTTGAGGACCGCGATCCCATCCATGAGAGACCTGCCCCCACCTACCTGAAGATCTGCCCTCATCTCTGAACACCATCGCGGTGACGATTATCCACATGTGGCCTTTGAGTGGACACAGACCTTCAGATCACAGCAGAGCACGAACCCAGTGGCGATGCTGGTGGCGAGGGATCCAGCAGAGACCAGGGTAGGCACGGCCCCTGCCTCGTGGTCCACAGGACGCGAGCACATTCACCACAGACAGGCTCAGCTTCTGGGGAACGTCCCGGTTCCATAAGCATCCTCATGTCTTTTTAAGTGCGGGTTTCAAAAGTGAACGGGGCTGGGTGCAGTGGCTCACACCTGTGACCCTAGCACTCTGGGAGGCTGAGGTGGGCGGATTGCTTGAGCCCTGGAGTTGGAGAACAGCCTAGACAACAATTGCAAGACTTGATCGCCACAAAAAGAGTCAGATTATCCGAGGGCGGTGATATGAGCGTGTAGTCCCAGTTCCCCCAGAGGCTGAGGTGGGAGGATCACCTGAGTTCCGGAAGTCGAGGCTGTGGTGAGCCGGGATCCTGCCACTGCACTCCAGCCTGGGTGACAGGGAAACCTCAAAGAATGAAAGGAACGATTTCATTTATACGAACAGAAAAATGGTGTGTATGTGCGTGCGTGCGTGCGTGCGTGCGTGTGTGTGTGTGTGTGCCAAGTCTATACCCAAACACATCAGAGATGTGCCAGCGAGACAGCATATGCACAGATCTTCAAGGTCCCAGGTGAAAATATTCAAAGACGCTAACAAAATGCTTTTGTTTTCTGCAGTCTCATTTTTGCTGCCCTGATGATGTAGCATTATTATGGTGACAAAAAGGAAAAAAGTACCCTGTGTCCCCCAAAATATTTAATGTAACGAAAGCTAATTTTGATGTTCATGCAGTCAGTCAAAGAAACAAAAAGCTGCTTTCCTTCCTTCTCTGCATTAAGAATTCACACATATACTTAAAGATATTTACACGTAAAAGTATTGGAGATAGAGGTATAAAACAGTGGCACTGTCTCTCGGAGGCTGGACGCCGTCTCCCAGCCCTCGTTTGTGTTCGCGCTTTGTGGCCCGCCGTGGTTCACACCTGTTTCGGAGCACCAGGGCTCGAGGGCTGATTTCCGCTGCAATCTGTAAGCACCCTGCACTCAGTGTTCACACGGGAAGAAGACTGACTCTTGCTTTTTATCAAGTAAATAGCACCCTCCTAGGATGTTCACATTTGAATGACCCTCCCAGTTCAGGATCAGGACTCGCCTGAGACCACACAGGGAATTCATGGCAAAAGCAGGGTTGTCATGTCAACTAAAACTGCCTTCCTAGGTAGGCGCCAACCAGGCTCCCGCCCCCGCCCCTTGGTTTTCGTTTGGCCACCTCACTTCCACAGGAACTAAGTTGAGAGAATATCGTGCTTGAAAATAGCTTCCCAGAAACACAGGCTTGTGTCTGTGACCATGCCAGTGCGAGTTTTAATTAATTGGATGGCTCTGACTCTGACTCTGGGCCTGAAACCAGATTTCCGTTTAACAGATCAGATCAGAGACCTGCCAGCGAACATGTGCCCCAGAAATCCTGGCAGAAGGAGCCGATCTGGGGCCATCTGGCTTCTGGGTCGCTTTTGGAACCTTTGCTCGAGAACGATCTGCCAGCTCTGCGTTTGTGTGGCTGCTCTTTGAGCGGCTGAATTATTCAGTGTCGGATGGAACTTATTCTCAGCACCGCCTTTAAATATTCCCAGTAATTGGTTAAGAAAAAAGGTCCAATTGGAAGCGCGCGTGCTTCGGAGGGCGATCCTCATTATCCAGACGGCTCCAGAGAAAAGCTCGCTCAGTGAGGGTCGGGAGGGACGAGGCAGGGTCTTGGCGCCCGGAGGAGACTTGGGGACAGTCTCGAAGCGCCTCCGTGGCATCTCCTCCAGCTGGCCATCCGGCCCTTCACAAAAGAGCCCGCGCCATCTGGGGACAGACCTGTGATGGGAAGTTCTTCCATGGCAGGATGGCTGGATCGAGCGCTATCTCTGCCTGTCATTCTTTGAGGAAACTTCATCCGCTTTCCATGGAGGCTGTGCTCATTTACGTTCCCACCAGCGGGGTATACGCGCTCCCTTTTCTCTGCATCCAAGCCAGCATCTATTGTTTTTTTATTTTTTATTTTTAGTAATGGCGGTTTGGACAGGTGTCAGGTGGTATTTCATTGTGATTTTAATTTGCATTTCTCTGACAATTAGTGATGCTGGACATTTTCTCGTGTTTTTTGGCCTTTGGTATATCTTCTTTTGAGAGATGTCTGTTCATGTCATGTGCCCACGTCTTAATGGGGTTACTTGCTTTTTCTTGGAGGCAGGGGGCAGGGCTAGAGGACGAAAAATCACCTGCTGGGTATGATGCGCCCAGGTGGGGGTGGTGGGTCCATTTAAAGTCCAGATTTCCCTACTGGGTGCAACCATGTAACCAAAAACTATTTGCAACCCTAAAGCAATTGAAACAAAGGAGAAGAATATTCTTCCGAGCATGACATCTTCTCTGAGGTCCCTGGACAGAACATGACATCTTTTCCATTGAGCAGTGGTATTTGATCGAGGCGAAAGCCATGTAGACACCTTGGGAGCTTTTCTAAACTGAAAGGAGCGTTATTCTCAAGGTGGCCAGTGCAGACCCTCACGCTCCAGTGGGAAGGTCCTATGTGTCATGTTTGCACTGTCACACACACGGCGGTCCCAGGGCAAGTGCACTCGTCCTCGAGCTCCAGGAAGCCACACTCCCCTCCCACCCCCCTGCACTGGGCATCCAGCGGGAAACCCCCACGTTTATCATCTCTAGTCGTCACTGTCACTGCCACACAGTGTGTCCTCATGGCAGGTCAACCAGGCTGTTGCACATTGCTTTCATCCTGCCTGGGATTAGAAGGAGCTCCGCTCTCTGGGGCCACCCAGACCCAGCATGCGGGAGACCTCCCCTCGACAGGCGTCTGTCCACGTGCATGACTAGGCAGCAGGGCCGGGTGGCACAGCACGGGTTAACCCTGGAGCCTTCCGCTCACGTCTCGTTGAAAGAAAGCCCCAGGGTTGCACCTAACTTAAAAGAAGTGGAATTGTCCCATCTTCTACCATGTACGCAAGGCAGGTGGCAGAATACGTGGTGAACAACCCCGGTGACCACCAGCGAGGCCGGAGGGGGCCAGTTGCAGGACCTGGAATGGAAAGCTTGTCTAACTGGCGCGACTGTCCTGCAGGGAGCGTGGATGTGTTTAGGGTGGATATGGGGAGGAGGCATGGCCAAATATATATATTTGAATACATACATATTAGAGAACACAGGACAAATCAGAGAGGACAACCTGGAACACCCGGAAGGAAAGACAGCTGAACATAGATTTGTGTAAGGATGATCCTGTTTGTCCATTCACGTGCAAAAGCAAGGAAAGACATGTAGGGCATCGCTCTCTAGCCACAACTTATGTTAGGACAGAACACAGGGTCTGGGCTACAGACATGAGTACCAACACCGTCATGAGACGGCTGGGTCACCTCGAAAACAGGCCCTGTGCTCCTGATCAGTAAAATAAAGGGATAAGGTACTTGAGTTCTAGCATTTCTTTCCGCCCTCATCTTTCAAGACTTTGTGTGTTGATATGCTCCTTATTCTAAGCAATAGTTAAGACAACTTGGGGCTCAGGAGAAAAGCATTTAGCAGATCTGGTGACGGAATGCAAACATTGTATGTGCATATGCATATATATACACGCAGGCATGCATACCGAGACAGAGAGAGAGGGGAAGACAGCGCTATGGTGAATTCTATAATCTGAAATTCTAGACTGTCCTTTAAGCGTGTCCCATCCAAGAAAAGGAAAGCAAGCTGTGCTCCTATCACAAGATGAAGGGTTGGACGCACGTCCTCGCCAAGGTGACCAATCAAAAAGGCCAGATAGTCTTAAGCAGAACTAGACACTGAACTACAGCAACAAACTCATTTCTGTCTTCCAAACTAGTTACGTGGGTCTGTATTGACCTCCTGTGATCACTGGTCTAGTGGGATTTGAACAAGCAGCCTAGAGACAGGAGTCTCCAGGTGACTCTTTCTAAACTCTTCGACAGTTTAACTCCGTTATTATATAGGATGTATATGTGACAGCCATTTCAGAATATGGCGGGCAAAGATGACGATTAGGAAGTGTCGCTAAGGACAAAGGTTGTAAGAGCCATCAAACATAAATGCCACCGCTATGTGACAGTGCAACTGGGGGACACTTGGACGCGAACTAGTAGAATGAAACGTTTTGCCCAAGTCTCCCTGTGAATTCTTCCTGAAATCCACCATCAGAATAACCCCTTTGGTTCTACAGCCATCTCCTTGTAAACGAAAATCTTTCTAGAAAAAGCAAATGATTGTCCTCAGCGTCAAGCCCGAAACACCTGGAGACAGCGGCGAGAAAAGCGGGGATGCCCCAGAAAGTCTTTCCCTTCTCAGTCGCCTCCGGGTTGGGAGAGATTTCTACAGCTCAAATTGTCCAGTCCACACTGCTTCATGTGTGTGTGTTCTGGCAGACACTGTGGCTCTCACGGTATCCCTCTGAAACAGAAGTCGCCAGCCACATTCTACAGGGGAAGACACCAAGTTTCTTGAAGTTGAGGAGCTCACCCGAGCGACCACAGCCAGGACGTGGACAGGGAGGAGTCGGGTGGCCTCAGACCTGAGCTCTGCGCCATGATGACAGGGGAAGGAGGGACCCAGGCTTTGCTCCGGGTGAGGTGGGAGGTGCTGTGTGTTGTACTGAGAGGCATCCCGGCTTGTGGACCCCAAGCCTTGGAGGAGATGATAGATGGACACTTTGGAAGGAAAGCTTAAATCCGGCTCCTCTGCCTTCCAGAGTTGCTCTCCTGGTCCGAGGCTAGCTGGGCCCTCACCGGACCGGAACGGGCCTCTCCTGGAAACAGCAGCCTTAGCGCACAGTCCCTCCAGCTCTGCCCAGCCTTGGTGGTTTTGAAGGAGCAGCCCAGCTGACTCGCCCCCGGCAGCCCTGGCCCTGACCCCACTCCCCTGTCTACACTGGAGAAGCAGGAGCCTCCCACCCAGATGTGGGTTCCTTCCCTGCAAGCAGGGCACAAGCAACCACAGGCTGTGCCATGACACCAGCTTGCTCAGGACAGGAAGGCCGGGTCACTAGCCGGAAAGCTCTCACCCAGCCAGAAAGACCCACACGTCCAGTTTCTGTGGGTAGGATGATTGTCTTGAGAGAAGGGATGTGCGCTGTCAGGTGGGCGCTGACCATCTGCGGAACGGCCTTTCAGTGACATGCAGCCCCCACGGTTCCAAAGGAGCTTCAGTTGAAGAGGCCTGTGTTTGGCTGGGCTCGGTAGCTCAGCCTGTCATCCCAGCGCTTTGGGAGGCCGAGGCGAGTGGATTGCCTGAGCCCACGAGTTCGAGACCAGCCCGGGCAACTTGGCAAGCCCTCATCTCTACAGTAAATCAAAAATTATCCAGGCATGGTAGCAGGCACCTGTAGTTCCGGCAACTTGGAAGGCTGAGGCAGAAGGATCGCCGGAGCCCAGCAGGTTGACGGTTGACACTGGGGTGGTCATGAGTGCAGCACTGCACTCCAGCCTGGGCGATGGAGTGTGACTCCAACTCAAAAAAAAAAAAGAGTCTTGTGTTTACTCCGTTCCCTGCATCCTGCCAACACCCTTGGTCTGTTTTTTCCCCTTGGTATCACTGGTGAGTGGGCAGGACCAGCAAATGTTAAAAGAACCGACTCTGGAGGAAACAAAAGGTTGCAGGATTTCAACAATGCGTTTCATTTAACTTGAAGCAGAATGAAGCATTAACTGTCTTATTAATACTAACTGACTAACAAGCCTGTGTTGGCTGGAAGACCAAAAATGCGTGTGTTTATGGACAACAGATGTTCTTGTATCCCAGCAGGCCAGCTGCTCCAGGAACTGCCGTGGGTTCTGATGTGGTTTTCCTGCAAATCTGATTCTGTCTTAGGAACGAAGCAGGATGGCTGATGGACAATCTTTTAGAAATATTTAACTGTGCAATGCATAAATACCAAAAGGGAAAAAGGAATCTTGCTAATGTATACATAAAAGCAAACCAAAAAAATGTCTATGACTATTCAATGGGCCTAGTACCTGCTTTCTAGGACTGTGTTATTAGTAGACTTGCTAACATTAATTTCAGATTTATGTGGCAAGAATGTTCACACTTTTAAAACCTTTTAAAGTATTGTCCAAACAATACACTTGCAACCAGACAGACTAGAAAATTCCCTCTTGGACCACCAACCACAGTCACCCTTAGCTTATTATTTGCTGTAAATCTATAGCCTGCAGCTGTTTTTAACTTTTTTTTTTTTTGAGTTGGAGTCTTACCCTGTCGCCCAGGCTGGTGTGCAGTGGCATGCTCACGGCCACCACAGCTTCGACCTGTTGGACTCAGGAGATCCTTCCACCCCAGGCTTCCAAGTAACTGGAATCACAGGTGCATGTCACCATGCCCGGCTGATTTTTTTATTTATTATAGAGATGGGGTCTCACCAAGTTGCCCAGGCTGGTATTGAACCCTCAGGCTCAGGCAATCTTCTTGCCTTGGACTCCCAAAGTATTAGGATGACAGGCATGAGCCACTGTGCCCGACCAGGTATTTTTAACATTTGAAGATTTTCCCCTATAATCCCATTCTGTCCTCTCAGATCACACATAATGTCGCATTACACTTCAAAGAGCCTTTCAAAAGCCTGGCTGGCATGCAGTTGAATCGCTTGGAAAAATATTTGCAGATGCTGTCCTCAAGATTATGGCCGACCCCACCCCAACAGTATAGAAAGTTCCAGTGTGTTGGGGCTTTTCCTTTGATGGAGCGCTCTGTTTCAGTTCGATCAGCTGTGGGTATATTCAGATATCCAGAGAACAAACTTTGTAACACAAAAATGACCAGATGTTGGTCATGGCCTCTCTACTGAATGCTGTAGAGTGATGGAGGCCTGACCCTTGCTTTTTTTTTTAAACTGTCGTGATCTTCCTACTTATTTGGGTGAATAATGGAAATGCTAGTTTTCCAAAACAATCTTAAAGAGGAAATTAAATGGTACCAGATTTTCTATTCCCTTCCACCCGCTGTTCCCCCAAATTTAAACGTATAATTCTCACTATTTTTTCCATGTTGTACTTGTATACATAATGACTGGATCTCTCTCTCTCTCTCTCTCTCTCTCAGTGTGTGTGTGTGTGTGTGTGTGTGTGTGTGTGTGTGTGTGTGTGTCTGTGTGTGTGAAGATTCTAGTAAAAGAAAACTTTCCTTTTCATAGGTCTTAGCCAATCAAAAAAGAAGGATCAATGGCACTTTTGAGGCTGGAACACCACTTCAAATTGTTAAGGGATATGGTATAATATCAAAGTTGACAGTACTCAAAAGCTAATGCATCTTCTCAAAGGCTTTCAGCAAATTTCCCAACATTCCTGATATTCCATAGACCGTTCCCCTGGAAACACACATGACTTGTGCTGAGTTGATTCTACATAAGTGTGATATCCAACAACCTGTCGTATTAATAAAAGAACATAAAAATAAATAGCAACATAATTTGAAAGACATGGGCTTAGTTTACTAGAAGCCAATTTTTTTTTCTTTGTTTTTTTTTTTTTTTTGAGTCAGAGTTTCATTCTGTCACCCAGGCTGGAGTACAGTGGCATGCTCACAGCCACCACAGCTTTGACCTGCTGGACTCAGGCACTCTCTCCACCTCAGTCTTCCAAGTAGCTGGAACTACAGGCATACACCACCATGCCTGGCTAATTTTTTTTATTCATTGTAGAGATGAAGTCTCCCCAAGTTGTCCAGGCTGGTCTTGAACCCATGAGCTCAGCAATCCTTTCACCTCGGCCTCCCAAAGTGCTGGGATTATAGGCCTGAGCCACCATGCCTGGCCAAAAGTCCATTTTCTTAGATGTTCTAACAGTGACATATCTCTTATGTATACAGCATGAGTACCTGGTGATTTCAAACTTTGGGGGGGAAAGAGAACATTCTTACTAATCCTAAGTTCAAGGAAAGAATGGAACACCCACCCTGTTTAAAAACTGGGGAAAGTTTAAATCCAGGGAGGGAAACCAGAGAGGGAAGTTAAACCAAACCTCCCCTCTTTGTAGTTCTTAAAACTTCATCGCTTGGGGTTTTGTTACTGTTTCTCCTTCATAGACAACAGGAAACCCCAGAGTCCGTTCAGCTTGTGTCTTCACACATTCCTGGGCAGGCCTGGGGTGACCATGGTCCCATCCTGGCCCTCTGCTAACCGGCCTCCTCCCCTCAACTGACTCCCTTCAGCCGGTCCCTCCTCCCGTGACCATGCTGACCCAGCCGTCCCGAACCTCTGGCCATCTGGCTCCTCTCTCTTCCTCTTCCTCTGCCTCCTGCTGAAGCAATGACCCAGGACCCTTTCTCGTTCCCCACCCCCCAGGCTCCTACCAGAGTCTACTCACCAGCCATCCCCAAGAGGCTGTCCCACACCCCGGGGGGTCTGAGTCCATGGAGCCAC
Source organism: Cephalopachus bancanus (assembly GCA_027257055.1). Classification (NCBI taxonomy): domain Eukaryota; kingdom Metazoa; phylum Chordata; class Mammalia; order Primates; family Tarsiidae; genus Cephalopachus; species Cephalopachus bancanus. The sequence goes on from JAPVLO010000026.1 coordinate 5,499,991, forward strand.
ATCAGGCCGCCTTGGTCTCTGCAGATCAAGGCGCCCTCAGCGCACAGCTGCCCCGTCCCACACTCACCCTTCTACTGCTCACCCCTCAGGAAGAACCAGACTGTTCCTGACTGTTCCAAGTCAGGACTGTTTTGTGGTCCCCCATTCTTGTGGTGGGTCCAGTATCTGACTGCCGAATCCTATAACATTTGCGAAACTGCATTGCTTAAAAGAAAGTTAAAGTCACAACAGAAAATGCATTTTAGTGGATGCAAGTTAAAGATCACGCCTTTGCCGGGCTCGGTGGCTCAGCCTGTAATCCCGCACCTTTGGGAGGCTGAGGTGGGTGGATTGCCTGAGCCCGCGGGTTCGAGACCCGCCTGGGCAGCGAGACCTCATCTCTGCAATAAATCAAAAAATCAGCTGGGCGTGGTAGCGTGCGCCTGTAATTCCGGTTACTGGGAAGGCTGAGGCGGAAGGATCGCCGGAGCCCAGCAGGTGGAGGCTGCGGTGGCCGGGAGCGGCCACTGCACTCCAGTCTGGGCGACAGAGTGAGACTCCAACTCAAAAAAAAAAAACACGCCTTTGCAAATGTACAAAGCTCGTGGCCAGGGAGGGCACGTGCAGGCGATGTGCCCACCGGGTCTGTGCAGGCGTGGACCCTAGCTAGCTCGTGGCTGGCACAGCCTCGCCCGTCTCCACCAGAGGCTGCCAGAACTGAGTGCTGAGACCACCACGTGCGCGCAAGGAACTGACTTCTCTCGAGGCCTCTGGACGGGTATGGGGTGTGTGCTGTCCTCGGGAGAATGGGGCTGACCGCCGGCTTCTAGGACTTACGGCTCTCACTTGGGGGGCGTCCCTCCTGTTCTTACCCCGGGGTTATCCCTGCCCACCCCGATCCCAACTCAGTTCTCCTCCGCAGGCCCTGCAATGTGTGCATGCTCACACACACACGCACACGCACACAGGACCTAGGGCCGAGCAAGTCACATTCATGTTGCTATGTGTCCCAGCCCAACACGGTCCACTGCACTTGACTTTGTCCCCAGGGGCGTGTGGGTGCTCCCCGGGCACCTGCCGGACCACCTCTCGGCTGGCTGCTGGAGAGTGAGTAGGGAAACACATGTAGGCCTGTGGAAGGTAGAAAGGAGAAAGGGAGAGAAGGATATTTGGGAATGTCTCCTTTTTCACTAAACTGCATCGTCCTTGAGGCAGGAGTCTAGATATTTCTTTTGTTGGATATTTCTTTTGTTGGATACTTATCTTCAGTGGTGCCTGAAACATAGGTCTTCAAAGACAACTGTAAGGAGAATGCATGAATGAATGAACAAGAAAGGGTTAACGGAGCTGAAGATGGCAGGCAGGCCTTGGCCATGTGGCCAGATCGAAGGGCCTCATACCCACGCTGAGGAACTTGGGCTTCACTCCAACCCTGGTCGCCGAGGAGAGAGAGTCCAACACTGATCCTGCGTGTGTCTTGACTGACTGAGGAAACAGACTCTCGGAAGGCAAGACACCTCTTGCAATGACGGAACTCTGCGGGGGTAGCCAGAACTCTTAGAAAAGCATGAAAGCTCAGGAGAAAGGCACCGGAAAGCGTCTCCACGCGTCAACCCCTGAAATCAGCAGACAGTGGGTCTATAAGCCCCGAGGCAGCTGCCACAAACTAGGAGAGTGAGTGCCTTCCTCTCATTCAGGATCAATTCATTTCAAAATATGAACCCACTGTTCAATGCTGATTAAAGATTAGGTTGTTCATACCGTTTCCCACAACCCCATGGAACTGTTCCAGTCCTTTATTTTATGGTGTTCAGTGTCAGAAACAAGCCTCAGATGTATTCATCATTGTAAGAACCTTCTTACTCAGGACGATGTCAGCTTTCATGATTACGATTTTTTCCAGAGCTCACTGATTCACTAATAAACTAATTAATGGAATTTAGACAAGGCAAATATAATCACCTTTATACTCATTGACTTTGCTTTTTACCAGTCTTTTGGAAAAGTCCAAAAATGAATAAAATATTATATGGTATAAACTGGTTTATGTCGGTCTATACTGATGTCTCCAATAGCAGACAGTTACGATATTGAGCGAGCCATTCTAACTCCAACCTTACCAGGAAGCAAGTCAGCAAAATTCCCAATCGTGCTTGCATCACCGAGCTATTTGTTAAGCCAAGGTAGTCTGTTTAAATGCACTCAAATTTTCATCTACTCACTAACTATTTTTTATAACTCCTATTTTTAAAAAAAGCTAAGGAATTCCACATTTTACAAACTGCAGCCTCATGGTCGGTAGATTCCAAACTACCCTAAACGTTGAACAATTATTTCCTGCAACTTTATTTTGAGACTCTTGGAGGACGAGGCCTCCTTTGTTTGTTTATTTTTAGTGGGCTTTGAAACGCCTCCTTTGTTTGTTTGTTTATTTTTCGTGGGCTTTGAAACATCGTTTGCGGGAAAGCCCATCTGATGTCAGTGCTTTCTTTGTGACGTTCCACTGAGTCAGCCAGAGATAAATGGCATTTTCTCCTTCAAGCCAAGGCTTAATTATGGTAATTAGTCTGTGCAATTTGTAAAGTTTGGCAGCCAATTCAGGTCCTAATATGCATAAGCCTCTTTCTGTGACAAACTGAGTAGGTTTTAATCAGTTTTTAAAAGACAGTGTCTCACGATGATGCCTGCGTGCCGTGCTCAGAGAGGCTGAGACTGGATGTTATTTCCACTCGGCCCCATCATTAGCGGTTTTGATATTGTTAATATTCATGAAGCTTTCCTGTGAGCCTTAATCCCCCGGCATCTGTGATGAGGACGGGCACTTGGGGCATCTGTCCATTGTGTGTCAGGATGAAAGGCCCGCAGCGCCTGGCAGTCAATTAACCCTCACAATGCCACTGGGTGCCAAACGCCTTCTGAAACACTGCCGTCTGTTCCTGCCTTTCTGGGCGGATTTCACACCGACGCGCCCGCCTCTCCACAGACCCATGCTTCACTCTCTCCTGACAGCCATCTGTGACTCCGGGGGCTTTTTCTCCCTCTTGTTCATCCAGAAGCCGTATGCTTCACCACTGTATTTTTTTCTAAAATGAGCATGTTCATCAAATGAGGAAAAAGAGCCCGGGGTACTCATTTTTATTTCATTATGTGGGGGTTTAGGCATATTGGGAGAATTTGTGGAAAAGTACACGATTAATTTCTTGATGGTACTTTTTCAGAATAAAATCTTCAATGGCCAATCATTTCTTCCTTTACTGCTGTTTTACAGACGTGCCTCACATGATCTAAACTGTTTTACTCTCTTGAACACTAGCTCCATTCATTACCTTTGGCATTCTAAAGAAATAAGTCGGGACTCCTGGAAAAGGAATGGGTAGAAGGGGTGTGGTTTTTATCGAGTAACCAATGCCGGTCTTTAGATACACAGGCATGCAGATGGATAGGTAAACGCGTCAATAGCGGAAAGTCCAGATGGACGTTGATTCTTCCATTCCAATTTTCGGTAGTCATTTATTTTTCTTCTTTGAAATGTTTCTCACCCACAGGTAAAAGAGAGAATTTAACTAGCCACATAATCTTGTATACAGTAAGACAAATGCACTTTGCTTCCCAGTTTTTTAAAAAATATATTAATTCTGAAAAAGAAATCAGGGATAACAATTTCCTAAATTACAAGTGAGATTAGGACTAAAATAACATAGCATTGCCATGTTTATATTTAAACTTAAAAATAGACATCAAGCTGTGAGGATTAAAACAAAGTGAACCAGGCCCCAGAATCCTGTGATGTCAACAAGAGACCGAGACCGGCAGGGGTGAGGCAGGCTCTCCAAGAAGTTCCAGAAGGCTCTCAGGCTGTGCTGAATCTGTGGAAAAAACAGTCTCAGCAATCAAAGCCATTCTCACCTCCTCCAGTCTCTAATTTCTTTTGAACGTGTGAGAAGACGCCATGTGGTCCTTCAGCCCAGGTGAGGGTCTTAGCCTTCCACAGTGGGGGAGGGGTGCGAGGGACAGTGGGTGACAGAGGGGAGGGTGGCAGGGAGAAGACTGGGTCGGAGGGTCCTTCCATCCTGAATGTCCCTAGTTCCTTGACGGTGCAGGGAGGAGGCGGTGAGCAGGAAGCTGCCAGGGCTGTGCTGGGCGAATGTCCCCCACCCCAGGCCACGCACTTGGCCGAGCTCTGGGCCCTCTGACTCCACACATGAGCAGCTGATGGAGACTGCAGAGCGCCCAGCCACCAGCTTTGGGACGGCGGGTACAGGGCTGAGTTAGGTGGGGACACAGGCCTGTGTTCTCCCTGGCATTGTTTTGCAGAATATGAGGCTTAAGTTTTGCAGAACATAAGGCTTACGTTTACTAATAAGATTTTAAATTACATGCATGGAAAATAAAATACCATTTTTAGGTAATTCCTGAAACATGCATTATAACATTTGGAACAGGGAAAATACTCGTTAAAATAAGCTTCAGATATGCCTGAGCCTACAACTGATTTTAAATAAATACTTGGAAGGAGCCACTAGTTTGGATGATTTGGACGCCAAAGTGCGGTACGTGAGCTATTTCTTAATATTTCGTTTAGAAAGTTGAACCACAGGGATGACTTTTGTCTTAGGTCATGACCATAAACAGAAAGACAAGACATCTGTAACTTTATCTCCGGATATAAGCAGTGACAAATACACATTAGGGAACACTGAGAATAAAAGGTGTGTGCCCTTCACAGAAGTGGGTCATCTGAGCACACTCTAGAAACTTCCTTGACAGCCCCACAACCTGGGAGACATTGGCGAGGAGTGGTCCTTGGGCTTAGGGACCGACTCAGTCCCATGTTTTCACTGTTCTTCAGATAAAAAGCAGAACGTGCCCACCCCCAGGGTAGCCAGGTGTCTGGCTTCGCCTTCCAGGGCTGAGTGTGGAGTGGAAGAAGGGAGAGAGGAAGACAGCCAGGCAGCCAGGGCACCGCCAGACCTTCCTTGGCTTAGTGTTTGGCGACACTGCAGTTTCTGTTGGGCTTAAAATTCGTGCAGCACGTACTGAGCGTGGGAGCATTTCCTTGGTGCTTTGAAAGTGAATCGGCATGGGGGGAGGAGCCACAGACCAATGACGAGTCTAAAGTTGGTGGTCCTCTTCATTAATCACCGTGACTGAAAGCCATCCTTGCCATGTGGCCAGATATAAAGAGTGTCTCTAGAATATGTGCAGTCACCTGGAAGAAAGTCAGAAGCACAACTGATACCGTGTTTATTATAGGATAATTTGCTCTGAGTAGTACAGTAAGAATTGTGACAATCAAGAGTTCTAGGCCGCACAGGGCATGTGGCTCGCACCTGTCATCCAGCACTTTGGGAGGCCGAGACAGAAGGGTGGCTTGAGCCCAGGTGTTTGAGACCAGCCTGGGCAACACAGCAAGACCTCAAAAAAACTTAGCCAGGCTCGGTGGTGTGATCCCACAGTCCCAGTGACACAGGAGGCGAAGGCAGAAGGATCGCCGGAGTCCAGGAGGTTGAGGCTGGGTTGTGCCGTGATTGTGCTACTGCACTCCCAGCTGGATGACAGAGTGAGACACTGACTCAAAAATAAAAATGAGGAATTCTAGGCAGCGTTGGCTTGTGTGTGGGGTGGCGGGGGGAGACAGTGTGGCCAATACATTCAAGACAAGTCTTCCAGTATTCGGAAAGAAAGGGCAGTAACATGGGTGGGGTTGGTCATGTGACCCAACCAGCTAACCATATGATTTATGTAACTCAGTAACTGGTACAGGGTTACTAAAACTAGGTGTTAGGCTAATTAATGTGAAAAAGTGCAAGTGGCTATAAAAATCATCAGTGAATGCTTGACTAGTTTCACTACATGTTTGATCAGTAAAGACATCTAAACCCATTGGTATTGCCGTCATTGAGGATAAGAGAAAGCCTCAAATGCAACAACTGGCCAATGGTAGGTTATAGTACCAGAAACACATTCTTCCTTATAAAATAAAAAGCAAATATTACTAATTAATAACACTAAATTAATAAAAAAATTTTAAGGATCTAAGTGATGATCAGGACTTTTTCCTGTTTTTTTTTTTCCTCTAAAATCAAGAAAATAGTTTTCTACCTTGTGTTTATCATCTGATTATTAATTAATAGCTAGACCTTACCTGAAGCCATAGCCTTAAAAAATGAGCAGTTTAAAAATTCTACGTAAAGCTTCATTTTCTCCTAAGCTGGTGGTAAGCGTTCTTAAATCTGCTTCTTAGCAAGTGGACTCACTGCCTGTTACCATTCTGAGGAAAATGAATCCAAGTTCTGCTCTCCATCCACACTGCTATAGTTGACTGCTAAGGATAGGTTATGGAATAAAATTCCACATATGATAAAGGTGATGATGGTCCCCAGCCGCCCCAGGCACTGTGGGTGGGGGTGGCACTCGTCTGAGAGCACCTGGCCCCAGGGAAGCACTCCTCCTCCTGGCTCAAGTGTCCCAAGACACAGCCCTCACCGGAAGAGCCTTCAGTTTCATATCGGTGTCCTAGATATAAAAATAACTGAAATACGGAGCTTCAACATACTTTAAAATAGATCCATAAGAAATATCTCAGAGGAGCAGAAAAGAAAAAGCTATGAACCCTGCCTGGGAGGACCCAGAGTTAGCATTTGGGCCTGAGCCTTGAAGGTCAACAGAAAATCTTTGATCAAGGGGTAGGAGGGATTTCAGACTAAAAGAGCAGATGCTGTGGGCAAAAGACAATGTATGCAAAAGCATGGGGCGCCTAGAAACAGTGAGTCTGTGGGTTCAAGACCAGCCTTGGCAACCTGGCGAGACCTGTCTCTACAATTAAAAAAAATTGCTGAAAAAGAAAAGAAAGACAGTTTAGGATCCAAAAACGTGGACATGGTGGGTAATGCTGGCAGTGGGACAATGGTTGGTTCTGGACTTCAGCTCTTTTTGTTGTTGTTGTTTTTTGAGTTGGAGTCTCACTCTGTCGCCCAGGTTGGAGTACAGTGGCAGGATCATGGCCGCCGCATTCTCTACCTGCTGGGCTCAGGTGATTCTTCTGCCTCGGCCTCCCGAGTAGCTGGAACTACAGGTGCGTGCCACCACACCCAGCTAATTCTTTGATTTATTGTAGAGATGAGGTCTCACCAAGTTGCCCAGGCGAGTCTTGAACCCCTGGGCTCAGGCAGTCCTCTCGCCTCTGCCTCCCAAAGTGCTGGGATGAAAGTCATGAGCCACCACACCCAGCCCCGAGAATGTTTTTGATGATATTCCCCTCCCTTTTGTGTCCTATGATTGCATTTCTAGCTCTGACGTGAATGTTGGTTGATCTTTTTCTTTATGGTAACGAGTAAGTCAAAAGCATCACAAGAAAGACGTATGTCAGAACTTCACCATGTGTCAGTCACGGGAATGACTTCTTTGCTGAGATGATTACTAGCCTATGAAAAACGGAAGAATGTTTTATCTTTCTGAGTGTGTGCTGTTTACCCTATGATGGCTACTGACATGACATGATTTTAAATATAATCTGTTTTATTAATATTTTCTTCATCACTTTCTTAAGACTAGACAACCAGCCAAACAATAAATCAAGCCCTGATTGGTAGGGCTTTTTTCCCCTTCTCATGGCATGAGTGCTTGCTCCACATGGAAGGTGACATCAAACGTGAAGCTGATAAGGGACACATGGCAGCAGCTGTCACAGGCCATTTCTGGCACCCGATGAACACAGGCCAGCAACATCAAGGATGTGGATCATGGTACAGATGTAGCCAAACAACCAGGAATTGATAAGTCTTCGTGCTTGTCCGCTTTGTGTTGACCGTAATATTCGATTATAAGTCTAGGTGATTCAGCTGTGAGTTATGACTCTAGGCCCTAACCCGCAGAACCCCTGAGTGTGTGTCCACCGGCTCTTGTGAACTGGTGTCACCAGGTGCTGCACCCACCGCACAGTGGAGACCTCGAAGCCACCCTTTCTAAGTGAGGGGAGGTCTGTGTGAAGTGAACTGCTCAGTTAAAAAGAAACAAGCACCAGTCTGGAGACCAGCCCCTTTCCCAGGGACGCGTGAGTCCAACATGCAAATCAAGGCGATGGGAAGTCAACTCGGTTCGCTGCCTAACTTGCTTCGCCCTTGGCCTTCCTTGACTTTTACTGGCCAGCTTGTTTAACACGTATTTCAACTCCTGAGAGAAACAAAGTGTTCAATTCACCGGTAACAATATCTGTGCCCAGAAGTCTATGGGAGACAACTTTTTCTACCTCTAAAATAAAGTTTATTTACAAATATACGAAAATGTACAAAAAATACAAATTCACGAAAACTTGTGCTGCCTTAGTTTGGACATGGACAGGAAATTGAATTTAGGTCGTTGTACCAAGGAAACACTAATTTTAAATTCAGGGGCAAAGCTATGTGATCATTTATAACCCTTTTCTGATTCAAATGCCAAAAAATAAAATTTAAAAATAAAATTCTTAGAGGCGGAGGGAACGGGTCGGTTGTATTGGTGCATGGCGTGGATGGATGTGGGTGTGTCTACCCTCTTGGGATTAATTTAAGAAGCGTGACCTTTGATGGCTCACCGAACTGGAAACACATGTCAATGGTGATAAACAGCCTCCATGGCACACCATGGCCTCCGACAGCCTACGTGTTAGCGTGAGTGGGTTCACTGAGGGAGGCCTTATGAGATTTCATCGTCATCAGCAGGTAAATGAGGCCCTGGGATGGAAGCTCGAAGAATCCTTGTGCCCCTTGCTCTTGGTTGCCACAGCAACCCTGAACGCTGATCTAGTGAGGAATCATCCAGAAAGACGTGTTCCGGCACACCCAGGTGGCGGAGAATCCCTGCACACAGTGTCCCTTGGCTATTAAGGACCAAGCATGTTCATGCTCACGTGCTCTCTCTCCCCCCCACCCTCTCTCTCAAATATGAACATTTATATTTTAGGATTGTTTAACCCTTTATTTACACTTTTATAGAGAATGCCAATGTTCGAATGTTTATGTACTTTTTTAATGTACTTTTCCCTGTAAGTTCAGAGTCTGTGGTCCCAGACCTTATTTTGCTTTACTCCCGTCCATAAATTGAGGACATTCTCTTTATTACTGTGCTTTATGCGTTGAGATTTTTAAAACTTGTGAAATGTTGAGCTGAGGTAACAAAATGGACTTCGGTTGTGTATTTCTCACCAGTCGTGCCTGACATTAGCTCTGATCCTAAGACATACACCCAAAGCTGAGCCTTTGCCATGGCGTGGTTTATTTTTGGTTGAGGACTCACAGAGTTTCACAGCCCCAAGGGATTGGATTGCAATGTCTAAATCGGAGGACTCTGTTCTGGGTTTGGTTTCAATTGTTTAGACTCTTTAGTCATGGAGGATGGTTACCTTTTGCATTGATTAAAATCAAGTAGTCCAAGAAATTACTCAGGTACCTGGATTTCATTTGAAAACTTTTCTGTTTCACAACATTATAAACCTGTGTTCATGTTTCTACAAAGAAAGCAAGTAAGGCTGAAGCTTAAAGTGAATCTTGTAAACCAGGGTGTCTAGTCTCCTGGCTTCCCCAGGCTGCGTCGAGTAAAAAGGAATTGTCTTGGGCCGCACATAAATTATATAATATGGTTAGTGTATGTACATAAGAAGACTTCTTTTACATATATATATATATATGTATATATATACACATATACACACATATATTCTATTTATTATAAAGTTTAGAAAACTGAGAATAATATAAAACTAGTGTGAAGTTTGGTCTTGTGTTTGTACAGCGAATCTACCAGTGTCTGGTTCGATGAATGTGGTCACAGTTCTCAGTGAGCGCTCAAGGTGCTCGTCAGAAATGTTGGTTCAAACGTTGCTCTCCGTGTGCGTCATTGCTGAAAACAGCTGCTCATGGATGGATGTGCAGCCAAAAAGTGATGTCATGAATAAGGCGTGATCGTGAGCTTCAAAAATGGAACCACGCACAGGACCCCAAAGAAAACAAATGCTAAAAACACTTGCCGTTAAGAGGTTTTGTGGGGCCACGTTGCTAGCTGACCTGGGCTGCACGTGGTCCATGGGCCGTGGGTTAGACCTGCCTGGGTTAAAGGACTAGATGAATGTCAAGATGCTGCACATTCTCCTCACTTCTAACAGAAGTGGGTGGCCACCAGCCACAGGCAGAGGCCACGAGTCGCCGTGCCCTTCTGATCTCTCTCCCACGTCCTCTGTGACCCTGTGGCACCTGTCCGCTTCCATAAGAGACACAGAATGTGTGAAGGGCACAGGGAGAGGTCACTGGGCCAACTGGCTTGGCCTGGCGGGAGTGGCCAGGCAGGTCTGGAATCTGGTGGGGGGCGGCCCTCGGTGGACTGTCCTCTTCCATCAGGAATGCCTTCGCTGACGTCCAGGCCCATTCCGACTCTCAGGACAACCTCCCTGAACGCAACTCGATGGCTGTGGACGTTAATCATGCCCGTGAAACATCTTCCCAGCCACCTCTGGATTCGTGTGTGTCTGGGACTGAAGCCTCTCCAGGCTGACACATTCACAGACTTCACAGTCGACGGTGTGACTGGTGGACCTGCCTGGTGCACGTCATGCCACCATGCATGCTTCAATTCTGCCAGTAGCTTCCTTGGGGTAGGAATGGAATGCTTGCAACGGCAAGATCCAGGGGAACAAGAGGCTTTCAGGCTTTGGGGCTTGGGGAAATCCCAGGGAACCCACGGCTGCCCGACACTGGCACGTAGTGTGGCCACCTGACAAGGCCACCTGGTCACTCGAGTCAGCTTCCCCCCTTGACTCTGCAGAGCATCATCTGCTTTTGATGAGAAACGAGAACTCCTCATGGAGGACACACCACACCCTGGTGGAAATGTGTGTCGCCGGGTCAGGGAAGTCCGACGAGGCACCTTCCCAACCATCTCGAGTAGGTCGGTTATTCGATTCTGGAAGAAGCCAGGTTTCCGAAGTGCCTCCTCAGAACACAGTGCTGAGGCACGCCGGCTTCATCACGGATAATGCCATGTGTCTCCCTGTCAGCTGCAAGTTCAGAAATGTGACCGCTACGAACCCCGCGGTGGAGTCAGCCTTCTGATCAAACGTGCTCACATGGCGAGGTGACTGGGCGACACTGTTACGTGAGGGATAGACGTGTGCTGAGCGTCTTCCTACGTGCCAGGCACTTCTAGACTCTGGGAATGCCATTGTGAATACACACACACACACACACACACACACACACACACACACACACGTGCGCAAATCTCTGTCCCTCTGGAGCTTCACTTTCAGGCGTGTAGGGAAGCAGCGAGGTCGCAGAGGCCATAAGTAAACTGATTAAATGTTAAAGCAAGCGAGAGTGTGGTGCGTGTCATGGCAAAACATTCGGGGCAGGGGCGGACTGAGGCAGGGCCTGCTGCAGTTTTGCGCAGGGCATTCAGGTTTGCCAGGGACCATCTGCACAAGCCCTTGGAGGGTTCGGGAAGGAAACCGTGCAGCCATGCAGAGAAGCACTGGCCCAGGCTGCTCTCAGTGTGTTGGCGACCCAGCAGGAAGCCCAGAGGCCAGGCCGGAAAGAGCCAGGGACGGAGTGAGGAGGGACAATGGCGGCCACATCGCCAATGTCCTTGTCGGCGGCTGGGAGAACCATGCCTTTGTCCCACATCACGGAGGAGCCCCTGGAGAGTTTTGAGCAGGGCTGGCCTGTGACCGGGCTTAGGACTTCACAGTGTCGCTGAGGATGTTGTTTGGGGAGAATCACCGGGAGCAAAGGTGTACATGAGAAACGCTGTCCAAACGGCTGCCGTGACTCGGGCCAGGAGGAAAGTGGGTGGCAGGGGGCGGGGGAGAGACACGCCTGCGTCCTGTGACACTCAAGTGATGGTGGCTGTGTGTTTGTACTGCCATCATATGATCATGCTGGCCCCCTGAGGGCAGGTAACAGGAGCCTCATCTCCAAGTGTCTTTAGCTGTGTATCTTCTCGTGGCGTTCCCTCCTCGGCCACTGGGCTGTGTGCTTGTGAACCGCAAGTTCATACTCTGTTTGCTGCCTGACGTCACCTGTGGACACCCGAGTCCCCGCAGAAGAGACCTCGCAGGAGACCTGGCACTCTCCTCTCTTGAGTCTGTGGGAGGCTTTGAACCTCGTTTCTCTCGCTGGCTGCTTCCTTAACAATCTGTCCTGTGTCGTGTGGAAGATTCCTTGTGTCTTTTTCCCCACCTTCGACCATTGTCAGTATCAAATCCGGCATAATCCATGGCACCACTGGAGAGCTTCATTCTGAACTTCCCTCATAAAACAACCCCACATGTCCGCCAAGAGTTTTCTGAAGCAGGGTTGGATCTTCCTGGTACATTTTTGCAATACAGTCAGCAATGTTGTTACCAGCTCATGTGAATCTCTGAAAACTGCACCGTCAGTGTTTCTGTAATATTTAGAGTCAGGGGACACAGGAAGAATAAGCCTGATAATGACATTCGTTCATCTGTCTTAACTACACAAGCCACTGAGCACTGTGCTTTTCTGTATAGGATCCTTTTCCTTTTCTTTGTTCCAAAATGAGTGAAAGCCTCTCAAAATATGAGGCTCCAGGATGGCTCCTGTTTAAAAAAAAAAGGGAAAGAAAGTAACAAGTGTTGGCAAGGATGTAGAGAAGTCACTTGTGCACTGTTAGAGGGAATATAAGATGGTGCCACTGCTGTGAAAATCAGCACGGGAGGTCCTCAAAAAATTAAAAGTAGAATTTCCATGCGCTGCAGCCATTTCGCTTCTGGGCATATGCCGAAGAGGATTGAAAGCGGGTCTGGAAGAGAGATTTGCGCACGCCCTGTGTTCATAGCAGCGGTCGTTAACACAGAAGCAACCCACATATCCACTGGCAGCTGGATGGCAAGCCAAGCATGGTCTACCCATCCAGCAGGTACCATTTAGCCTTGAGAGGGAAGGGATGTCTGGTCCCCGCACCACAAGGATGAACCTGAGGGCATTCTACTAAGGAAAGCACGCCAGCCGCAGCGCACAGAGACGCCACTTCCGTGAGGTGGTTAGAGCAGGGCGTCAGACTCAGAAGCAGAGAGTGCCAGGAACTGCAGGGAGGGCAGGGGACAGCCAGGGTTCACTGGGTGCAGAGTTCCAGTGTCACAAGATGGAAGAGTTCTGCGGATGGACGGTGGTGGCCGCACGCAGGAACACACGCGATCCCTCTGCTATACACTTATACGGATGGTGAAGGTGGTAAACTCTACGTGCATTTTGCCATAACCCCAAAGAATTCCGATTTTCTTAATGAGGCCCCCGAAGCAAGGTAGTGGATACAGCGCTGCTTTAAAAGGCCTAGGTGTGACCCACATAAGCATATGGTCTACGTGCTCGTGCCAGGAATTGAAGTCGTGTTCAGCTTGTCACCGCGCGTCATGACGTCCCTGCCTGCGGAGTGGAGCCCAGCTTCCCCTGATTTTCTCTTATTCCTCGGAATCCAGCGCTCGCTGCGAAGAATGGACGTCTGACAACATTAACATAAGCAGCGTAGGAACAGGCGTTTCGGGAAGACAAGGGGCCATGGCTGCTGGGACTCTTCTGGGCTCATCCCATTGCGGATGGCAAAGCGTTTTGCACAGAAATCTACAGCGCTGTCGCACGTGAGGACTGCGAGCCCTGTTGCAGGACTGGGAGGTCGGTGATGGGTGGGTGTGTGACGCAGAGCGGGCTCTCCCCAAAGATGAGCCTCCTGCACGTTGCTTTCATTTCACGTGACGGCTGCTACTTCCAGCCAAGAAGAACTTGTGCACATGCAATGGCGAAGCCAGAAATATCCCCCCACCCACGCTCCTCACGCCTTGCGGGCTCCGCCTTAATTTGGTTTGCAGTCTTATTCTCCGTCCCTGCGACCGCATGTTCCTGCCCTCCTCCTCCTTTTCTCTTATTCTTAGATCCCTGGCAACCCTCGGATGCGCTTTCTTCTGAGTTATCCAGGGACTTCCCTGGCCTAGTGACACACATTCCCACGAAGGCCCTGCGGAATTCAAGCTCTGGCACATCGGCAGGGACTCCCTTCCAAGTTCCCTTTCCAAGAAGCAGGAAATGGCTCCAGTGCCCGGTGCCAACTAGGATACGTGGAGAATTGAGCGTCCCTGGCAAGACGATGCCGAGACAGCGTGGCCCTTCTCTCCTTCATCGAAACGGAGCCAAAGAAATACACTTGAGGAGGCGCGGCGGAAACGTTTCGAAGACATTTCTCTTCCCTGCATGGACATCATCTCCACTGCGAGGGGCTGGAAAATATAGCCCGGCGTGGCCCCCAGAGGCGGAGTCGGCTGCCCGGGTGCTGCCAGGTACTGCCCATCATCTCGAGATTTCAGCAGGTGCCTGAGGACGGACAAGGGTGCTGGGCCATGAGCAAGCCCCCGAGAGGGAGATCCTCAGGCCCGGATTGAGGGATGGAGATGGTATGACAGAAGCTGGCTCCAGCCTCCAGCAGTCCCAAGACAGACACACACGTAAAGGAACTTGAAAGTGCTTATTCGTTCACAAATGGCATTTTCAGCTATTTCAAAAATGTGTGCCAAGTGAGGGTACACATTGAAACTCAACAGTAATTAACTTCTTGTAGTGTCATTTGTTTCTTCAACTGATCGGTTAAGGACAATTCGGGTTTACTTTTGCAATAACTTTTTTTTCTTTTTCTTTTTTGCAAAACATTGGGTCGAGATGGTTTTCTATACAGCGTAGAGACCTTTTCGCAAACACCTGTGCAGGAAACCCAATGCGAATGCACACAGGGCTTCTTCGGACATTCTGAATGATATGTTTAATGGTATGTTTAAGACAGCATTGCTAATGACGTTATGGGGCCGTCCACTCATGCCCCGAAGCAGGTGTTTAACTGGGCCAGCAAGTCCATGGAGTGGTCTTCCCCGCAGTGTCGCCATGGGGGGCGGGGGGAACATCCTCGTCCACGCCAGCCAGGCCTGGGCAGGTTCCTGGGGCCGGGGCTTAGCCGCCCCTGCCATCCACCAGCTCTGCAAAAGAAAGGACCAGTTGCCCCTCTATTGCTTCTTGGTGGCTGGGGTCCCCTGTTAGGGCTTCAGCCACGCCCATGGTGATTATCAAAAGTACTAGACTCTTAGTTGTTCTAATGAGGGAGGCAGAAGGGGGTGCATCCATCCGAATGAGACCTCATGAGACCTCATTCTTTTTTTTTTTTGAGTTGAAGTCTCACTCCATCGCCCAGGCTGGAGTGCAGTGGCAGTCTCACTCCATCGCCCAGGCTGGAGTGCAGTGGCACACCCCAGCGTTGACCCGCTGGGCTCCAGCGAGCCTTCCGCCTCAGCCTTCTAAGTAGCCAGAACTACAGGTGCACACCACCACACCCGGCTAATTTTTTGGTGTATTGTAGAGATGAGGTCTCACCAAGTTGCCCAGGCTGTTCTTAAACCCATGGGCTCAAGCATTCCTCTCACCTTGGCCTCCCAAAGTGCTGGAATGAAAGGCTTGAGCCACCTCGCCTGGCCGAGACCTCATTCTTAAACTCCAAAATGATTTCACGAGGGAAGTCGATGTCGTAGGTATGTTCATCCATTCCTTGGACATGCCCAGGAGTGTAACACAAGATGTGACCTGTGGGCCTCTGTGTGTGTGTGTGTGTGTGTGTGTGTGTGTGTGTGTGTGTGTGTGAGATGCCTATTCTCAGCCAACAGCTTTTAACTGCAGACAGGACACAGTCTGGAAGGCCTGGTCTTGCCAGCATTCTGAGTGTGTCATGCCTGTAGAGTGCGTACTATGTGACCATCCTTCCATGTCCCTCATGCTCCGTCCTGTGAGTCCATCCTGCGATCATGGGAAGCTTCTGCACATGACCTGAGCTCCTCTGGACACCTAGGTGGGTGACCCCCTAGACCACATGAAGCCTCGCACGTTTCTGTCTCACTGCACTGACAGTTAGAGCTGAACACCATCCCCTTTCCAAGCTGCACCCACCAAAGCTTCTGAATGACGGTAGAATCTACAATACCCCGTGGGACCACACCCAGCTCCTGACGGTGCAGGACAAAGACACCAGCGTGCCAGCAAGAACTTTATGAACTAGTAAACCTTGGCTTCTAAAGACGATCTTTGAAAAAATGGAAATTCTTTAAAAAGAAGATTTTAAAGAAAGCCTGACTTAAAGTTGGCATTGATAAACTGTAACTAAATTAAGAGAGCTTGCTGGGAAAAGGTGTGAAGTTTGTGTTCATACTGTAACTTATACATTATACACCTATTTTTAATGCTCAAAAGGCAACACACAGAATAGTATCTTGAACAAGAACGCTTGGGTTACAAATTATGTTATCACATACAATAGTGTTAAGGAACACTACATTTTTTTACAGCACTCTGCAAGTAGAAATGACCTTAAACTGATTTAAGCAAAAAAGGGATATTTTGCATCATGTATGTCTAGAATCTGAACTGTAAAACGCCTTCAGAGACGGGTCGCTCCCTGTGTCTTGACATCCTTCTGTGTGATTTTTTCCCCGACACCAGAGTTGCCAGAACAGAACCAGCCTTCACATCCACTCGGATAAAGTGCTGCAGGAAACAGTTTCTTTTCCGGAAAACTCACTAACAGCCTCATCCTGCCTCCCTGGCTTTTGCGGGTGAGACGTACCCATCTGTGAACTTCTCTCTGTGCCCGGAAGCACAAATCTCATGACTAGACCCGAATCCAGTGCCCATCCTGGGCCCAGAAACGTGAGAATCCTTTCTGTCAGTGGGAGAAAGGGATGTGGCACAAACCATCAGGTCAGGAGGAAATCTTCCAAGTCGCGCGACTGGCTTGACTTGGTGGAATTCGGGGCATGTGACCCATGTCGGATCTGAATTCAAACCTAATTAGACCAGCATATTAGCCAGTGGACACCTGTGCTATTTTAGATCACCAAAAAGTGAACGTGGCCCCTGACGTCTAAATCTCTCAAGAGCACAATTAAACCTTGATGGAGATTCTGATGCTCTCTGTTGCGACTGCAGACTTCATGAGATGGGTCACATGATTTAGAATGATTTTAGAATTCTAAGGGTAATTTACCCATGGGAAATAAAATGGATATGACAGTACTGCCTGGGGTCCTAATAGCAGGTCACAAGATAGACTGGGAGCATCTTTTTTTTTTTTTTAGTTGGAGTCTCACTCCATCGCCCAGGCTGGAGTGCAGTGGCATGCTCATAGCCACCCCAGGCTCGACCTGCTAGGCTCTGGCGATCCTTTCACCTCAGCCTTCCAAGGAGCCGGAACTACAGGTGTGTGCTACTATGTCCGGCTAATTTTTGATTTATGGTAAGATGAGGTCTCGCCAAGTTGCCTGGGCATGTCTCAAACCCGTGGGCTCAGGCAATCCACTCGCCTCAGCCTCCCAAAGTGCTGGGATGACAGGCTGAGCCACCTTGCCCAGCCAGGAATATTTTTTCTATTGAAGGCAATCCAGAGTTCATGCAGGCCAAAGGACTTCCTGGGACTGCGTAGCTAGGACGTGCTGGATCTTGGATGTAAGCTACGTCTTGTGCAAAATCAAGCGCTTTTGCTAATCCCCTGTCCGTCACAATAATATCAATTTTAGTTGGGTCGTGGGGGAATGCCGTCTCTTCCAAAAATGTTTCTTTTCAATTCCAACTTAGTCATGCATTGATGTCCAATCTTATTCCAAAGAAGTGAATGTCGCATGATCTGGTAACCATTTTTAAATATAGGCATGGATTTTTAAAAATCTGAATGTGGAGATACTTTCTGTATAATCTCCACCACCAAAACGGCAGGCTTAAACAGCAGAATATCAGAAGACATTGGTGTTATAACAAATGTAACACCACATGCTAAACACGGTTGAAGCACAGAGTGGGGCTGGTTCATGATCGAACAGAATAATACAATAAAATAGGCCATGGCAAAGACAGCATTGGAAACATGGGCAAAGGCAGGAGACCTCACACAGTTCTGGGACAAGGGGTTTAACGTCTTGGAAAAATAAAGTTGGCCGGGCTCGGTAGCTCAGCTTGTGATCCCAGCACTTTGGGAGGCCGAGGCATGTGGATTGCCTGAATCCGTGGGTTCGAGACCAGCCCGGGCAGCTTGGTGAGACCTCAACTCTACAATAAATCAAAGAAATAAGCCGGTAATGGTAGCGCGTGCCTGTAGTTCCGGCTACTTGGAAGGCTGAAGCAGAAGGATTACCAGAACCCAGCAGGTCGGCGCTGGGGTAGCCGAGAGCATGCCACTGCACTCCAGCCTGGGCAACAGAGTGAGACTCCAACTCAAAAACGAAAAGAAAAGAAAAAACAAAACTGACCTCACTTACTCTGTACAAGGAAGTACATTTCAAATGGACCAAAACTTAAGCAATGACAAGGAACCAGATATCTTGAAGAAGCACAAGAGGATGGCTAATAACTTGAGTGGGGATTATATTCGAGACAGACAGGAAACCCAGAAGCATTAAAGAAAATCACTAGCTGGGCATGGTGGCTCACACCCATAATCCCAGCACTTTGGGAGACTGAGGCGAGAAGATTGCCTGAGTCCAGGAGTTCTAGACCAGCCTGGGTAACTTGGAGAGACCTCGTCTCTATGATAAATAAAGAAAATTAGCTGGGCACAGTAGGGTGCACCTGTAGTTCTGGCTACTTGAAAGGCTGAGAGCCGGGCTCGGTGGCTCAGCCTGTAATCCCGCGCCTTTGGGAGGCTGAGGTGAGTGGATTGCCTGAGCCCGCAGGTTCGAGACCCGCCTGGGCAGCGAGACCTCATCTCTACAATCAATCAAAAAATCAGCCGGGCGTGGTAGCGCATGCCTGTAATTCTAGCTACTTGGAAGGCTGAGGCGGAAGGATCGCCAGAGCCCAGCAGGTCAAGACTGTGGTGGCCGGAAGCGGCCACTGCACTCCAGTCTGGGCGACAGAGTGAGACTCCAACTCAAAAAAAAAAAAAAAAAAGGCTGAGGCAGAAGGATGGTCTGTGCCCAGCAGGTCGAGGCTGTGGTGGCCGTGAGGATGCCACTGCACTCCAGCCTGGGCCACAGAGTGAGACTAACCCCCCAAAAAGAAAAGAAAATTACCAATATGTGTGATAATATAGGAAATAAAAATTTCTACATAAACATCACATTAAGGAAATGCAAAAGACAAGTTAGAAAAGCATTTGCAACATTGCAGAAAGTTGTAATATATGTGTTACATATGTGTGTTACATTTTGTTGTTAATACCAGGGGTGCCAAAAGTGTACACATTTTAAGTGATGTTATCTATGTATTTACTATTCGAAATTGAATTGAATTATGGTAGCAATGTGTCGTATGATGTTTGCTCAAAAGATGGTGTTAATCAAATGAATGCTAGTGTCGCCATGCAACAGGCAGGGCAGCGTTACAATTTTAATATAGTTTTTTCCTTTCTTAAAATGTGTATACATTTTTTTGGCACTCTCTCTATATAAATGAGTACATTTTAAAACTGAAAACTCAGCCGGGCTCGGTGGCTCAGCCTGTAATCCCGCGCCTTTGGGAGGCTGAGGTGAGTGGATTGCCTGAGTCCGTGGGTTCGTGACCCGCCTGGGCAGCGAGACCTCATCTCTACAATAAATCAAAAAATCAGCTGGGCGTGGTAGCGCGCGCCTGTAATTCCGGCTACTTGGAAGGCTGAGGCGGAAGGATCGCCGGAGCTCAGCAGGCGTGGCTGCGGTGGCCGGGAGCGGCCACTGCACTCCAGTCTGGGCAACCAAGTGAGACTCCAACTCAAAAAAAAAAAAAAACTGAAAACTCAATGGGACACTTTATAAGCTACATTAGCAGACAGGTCATAGAAAAACATGAAAAGGTGCTCAGTATCACCCAGAATCAACAAAATCACAACGTCCTTGTGATGCCATTCTTTCAACCATTATGTGACTGACATTTTAGTGTCACTGACCTGAGTATTGCGATAAAGCCGTCCAGGCCTTGGTAGAGATGTAAAATGCAGATACCTTTTCTTTTTCTGGAATTAAGACTACAAAAACACTCACATGTTTGCAAAACCACGTAGGTACAAAAATGTTCATTCTGGTATTGTCTATTAATTGAAAACAAGGATCAGTGAAATAAACCGGCATCTCCAAATAGTGGACCACTAAAAAAACAAATAAAAACACAGACTGATACAGCTCATGATCCACATGTATTGTCAAAGGGGGGCAAGGTTAGTTTAGAAAATATGCTTATGTACACTTACTGGCTTTCAAGAGTCAGTTACCACAGACTAATTCTCAAAAGAATCGACGCCATCGACAGCAGCTGGTCTATCTGTGGCTTCCTAGATTATTTGTTCACAATGTCTGATTTATTTTTTATTTTACCATATACATATATAACTTTTGAAGCTAAGCAGAAATACTTCTTTTGCTTTTTACAACAAATTATTCTGGAGGGAAACAATGGACTTGTAGTCTTTTCATTGTACACTTCAAACTTGGGCCCAGAACCTAACTTACTCTTGGTCCCCTAAACATGTCAGCCTGTAATCCCGTGCCTTTGGGAGGCTGAGGTGAGTGGATTGCCTGAGCCCGCGGGTTCGAGACCCGCCTGGGCAGCAAGACCTCATCTCTCCAATAAATAAAAAAATAATCAGCCGGGCGTGGTAGCGCATGCCTGTAATTCTGGCTACTCGTAAGGCTGAGGCAGAAGAATCGCGGGATCCCGGCAGGTCGAGGCTGCGGTGGCCGGGAGCAGCCACTGCACTCCAGTCTGGGCGACAGAGTGAGACTCCAACGCAAAAAAAAACAAAACAAAACATGTCTTAAAAGAGTTCTATTGATGCAGTGGGGCGTAATGTCAGGCTGATGGCAGGAGCTCCTTGAACTCTGCGGTACTGGATTCTCCTTCTTCGCCTCCTGAAACTGCTTTCTGGCCTGAGCTGAGGCCCATCAAGGACCACGTGGGCTTACTACGGATCGTCCTGGTGGCTTCTCAGCAAGGATCCGCTGTGCCAGCCCACCAGCCCCCACCTGGGTCCCCACTGCTCATCAGTAAGCCATGACACGCTCACAGATCCCATGCCTGGGTCGCTGGTCAGCGAGGGGAGATGAGGAAGATCCCGTGTGTTCACCAAATCATCACCGAGAAAATCCAGTGACAGAGCTCAGAGGACATTTCCCTGGAAGACTACTCCCAATTTAAACGCATCGACAAAACAAGGAGAGAGAGAGGCCACATATGAATGCAGACATTTGCCTGGTCTTCAACAGGGGGAGCGGAAAGGGATCTTGGGGTTCTGTGTGCATTGTGCTGCATCTCCTGACGCCATGAGCGTGGAAGTCTGAAGGGTGCTGGTGGAAGGACCCTGTGGCCGGACGATGCTTTCCATCTCTGGGTATGATCTCGTCGTACTGGCAGAGCAACAGAATTGCAGGAGGCTCGGAGAGCAAAGGCATCTCTGGGTGTCCTCACCAATATCCTCTGTACCAAGCCCAGTGGTTTTGGTTCCTTGTTTATCAAGAAAGTTGCCTGTAACTGTGAGCACGACTGGGTTGAACTACGAAGATACAGGAATAATGCAGTGCTTACCCGACAATTTCTAGCATCATGTCTTCTCTGTTCAGATGCTTCCCTACTATTTTCAATCTTAAAATCACTTCTTCTTTCTAGACCAGGCACGTCCAACCCTCAGCCTACGCTCTGCATGCAGCCCAGACAGCTCATAACACGTAGGACCCCACAAAATCTTTGCTTTTTAGCGTTTATTTTCTTCGTGCCCCATGCGCAGTTCTGTTCTTGAAGTTCATCGTCACGCCTTGTTCAAGACGTCACTTTTTGGCAACACATGCATTTGCGAGCAGCTGTTTTCAGTCAGGAAGCACATGAAGAGCAAAGTCTGAACACACATTTCTGATTCGCACCTTGAGAACTCACTGGGAATCATGACCATTTCCATCAAACCAGACGCCAGTAGATTGGGTTTTATAAAAACAAGGCCAAATTTCCCACTAGTTTAATATGGTTCTCAGTTTTCTAAACTTTATAATAAAAGATGTTTTAAAAGTCTTACTATGTATGTACTCTAGCTATATGATACAACTTATGTGCAGCCCAAGACAATTCCTCTTTATTCAATAAAGCCTGGGAAAGCCAGAAGGTTAGACACCCCTGGTCTAAACCATCTCCACTGAAAGTATCGGTCAAAAGGCAATTAGAAAATGTTTTCTGATTTGATAGAGGGATTGTCTATACTGTAACCGAACTGAATTGCTGACGGATTGCTAAACTGTACCAACGGAAGTGAAGTTGTGCAAAATAGGAATAATTTCTCTTTATGACTACATGTTTCACATAGCATGTCGTTTTTACTTTATATATTCAATGACATTTATCGGTTACTTATGATGTAACAACGTGAAAAATGAAAGGAGTGCCAGGAAAGGGTGCTTTCTGTACTTGAGTTTTCTTTATGGGCAACGAATATTTACGTCACCACAAACTGTCACTCCAGCGTGCTGTTTTTACTTACAGTGGCAAGTATAGCCTGTTTGGGTTGACTAAGAACAAGCATTTCCGAGGGACTGGGAGAGGAAGTCACGGCTAAGCAGGGCTGACAGGATGAGCGGACTGCCATCGGGGCAGACGCTGGAGGCTTTCCTGGGGTCACGTGAACCGCACGGCAGGCGGGGGACACGGGATCAGGAGGATGAGGGTGTCAGGAGCTGGTGATCGTCGGGAAGGACTGACTGGAGCCAGACGTTCAAGAGCCTGGCAGACCTGACTGAGATACTGCAGCTTAATTTTTGGAGACATTCAGGGCTGTGGATTGGGAAGCCAATTATTGGGTGGGCGCATGTTTGTTCTAGAAGTGGAGAGAATGATGGATTGTGGTCAGATCGTTGGTGTTGGGGTGGAAAACGAAGCCTGGCTTCATCCATGGCCATAAAGCAAACTATTCTGATAAGGCATTTCAGAGCACAGCCTGGTGAAGACGTGGACTCTGGATCATGTCCTGACGTGGCCACGTTCCGGCTGTGCAAACGTGGCACTTTGCTGGCTCCTGAGCCTCTGTGCCTTCACTCAGAACCAGGACTTGTCTTCTGGGGCGTTGTCGGGAGGAACTGAGATAACACGTGGAAGCGCTGGGCAAAGTCTCACCACGTGTGTTGCCTCGGCCACGCCCCGGAAGGAGAGGGGCAGGCTTTGTCTAGCACTGCTGGTGACCCAGAGAGTCCAGATGGGCGTGCCTTGACTCACGCAACACCTTCAGGCAAAAAAGACAGGTCTCATCTTTGGAAAGATTTCTCCTTTGTCGCTATTAAAGTGTCTGACTTTTGCCTTTTTGGATTTGTTTGTCATTAGTTTTGAACTCAAAGAGGTAAAAATACAACTCCATTCAGGAACCATCACTTTATCTCCCAAATACCTGCATCACATTTTACACAGATGGCTTATTCCTCTCTGCGTGCTGCCTGCAAAGTGCGACCTGTTTTCTTTTCTTTTCTTTTCTTTTCTTTTTTGTAGTATATGACTTAGTAAGCAATAAAGAAAGCCAGAGGAAAAATATATATATATGGGTCTTTAAGACTCTGCCTCAGGTACTGTGCACGGGGGCCAGGTCCCGCTCGGTCTGGGAAGGGATGTGGCCTTTGTGGCCGCACGCAGGCCACATGCCTGCGTGAAGCCCATGCGTGCAGGGAGGGGCGCCATGTGTACGCCAGGCGGGGTGCTGGCTGAGTCCACTTTCATCCTGGCCTTTGGAGCAGTGTCACAGGATTCAGCCACAGAAAATGGGAGCAAGTGAAAGACGGGAGGTGTTATTTTTCTATTCTTCTTACATGCTTCTGCGCTGAGCAACCTGACTGCAAATACCCATTGTTGTAGGTAAAATAAATTTCAGCCCTACCAGAAATGTTCAAGGAATTTATCTTTAAAAGTTCACTCTTGAAATTCTAAAAGGGAATTTGTTTTCTAGATGTTACTCAGCCGAGCGACAGGATTGATAAGGAGTGTGTTATTTTTAAACTTGCTCTTTTTTTTTTGGTCAACATTCAATGGAAATACCAGTTGGTTAGCAAAAATAAAACTGCCCATGCAAAGGATGCCCATGTGAATTAATGCTCAAACCAGAAAGAGTCTGATATCTGCATCAAGGGACAATATGTTAAGAATTCATGAATTTCCCTTTACTTATTCATTTGCAAAGGTTAAGTGTGAGTTGTTTTATGCAACACTGCATGCTTTGATCAGTCTCAAGTGACTGTGTGGGCTGATCTCATCTCCCTCATGTGGAAGCCACACAGAAAACAAAGGGGAAAAAACTCTTGTTGCAAAGATGCATAATGTGATCAGTTTCAAGTAAAAATGTATCTGTCATCCGAAATTGCTTTTGAAATGCAAAATACCATTTCCTTTCTTGGTGACCTTACATGACCCCAAATGACCTGTGGTCTGAAATGATGGTATGGGTGACGGGGGCAGCTCTGAGCAAGAGGGCAGAGGTCTGAATTCTCGTCCAGGTTGGCCAGCTTTCCTCCACATTACAGGTGTCAAAGCAGTCTTCACTTGACACACATTGGCTGTGAGCTCACTGTGTGTGGGCAAGTTTTAGACATGAGGGAGCATGGCAGTTAAAGTCTCCATCACACCAGCCCTACATTTTAACGAGGGAAGGAGAAAAAGAAATGGTAAAGGTGAGATCATTTCAAACAGTGATACATGCTGTGCAGACTGGGCATAAGGAATGACTGGGGAGTCCTACTCAGGATGGGAATGGAAGCACAGACGCTCGAGCGTGTCCTTGAGCACGACATTTGACACTTAACCAACAAGACCCGTCTCAAGGAGAAAAGGAAGCAGCAATTGCCGTGCGTGCCACATAGACGTTTTTCAGGATGCAGTGCAATAATACATAGGCTGAAACCTAGTTCCATATATCTATTATTCATCTGTAATATACATGTGTAATATGAAATGTGTTCCATAAATAATATATTATTTGATATATAGGTATTCCGTGTATTCAACTAAATGAATATGTAAAGGGCTGCAGAGCCAATCACAGTACTGTCGAGCAGCACATTGGTAGAGAAGGAACTGAAGTTACTTTACTTGTCAAAGTATCATTCCTTTTGCCACTTTCTGTAATAAGTCTTTAGGCCACTGTGTTAATATCACATAGCAGTCTTCCTTCTCTATTTTCAGTTAAGAATTCAAGCTGGGGATCCAGAGGACGGGGGTTTAAATCAAAGGTGTATAGATTATGAGCTGTGCATCCATGAGTAAGCTGGGAAAGCCCTTTAATTCTAATATTTAAAAGCTTAGAACACAGAGCTTGCATTCCACTTGCTCGAACGGATACAACCAGCACTGAATGCAACTGTGGTCGTCTCTTGCTCTTGTGGAAGGCACCAGGATGGGGCCTGCTCTCTGCCCTGAGGCAGGTGGAGCGAGGCTGAGCTCCACGTTTCTCCCTTGCGCTTGCTTTCCAAGTCTGTAAGATGCGGTTGCAGAGTGGCCATCACCACCCCAACCTCCACCTGACAGCCAGCCTGGGGTTCTGGAAGACCGGATGGATGATGTCCGGTGGAGCGTTCTCCAGCGCCCACGTGGTGCAGATCAGCCGGCCCTCACCAGGCTCCACCCTCACTCACTTTGCAACACGGGCTGTTGCTTCTGTTTCTGTCTTTCGCCTCTTAGAAAACACTCGCCTCTTTTCCAGCTCGGGGCCTTTGTACATGCCGAGGCTTCTGCTGACATTTTCAGACAGCTGTTTCCTCATTCCTCAGAGCTCAGCTTAGATGTGGCTGTCTCAGGAAAGCCCTTGTTTCCTGCACAGCCTCCCCCAGATGAGTCCCTCGGTACATGACCGTCTGAGAGTTTGTGAGAAACATTTGTGTGTTTCTGACAGCGTTTGCAATTACTGTGCTTTATACTTGGGTTTCTTGTCAGATTCCTCTCATTTCACCCATCAGCTTCACTCATTTAAAGACTGTCCTATGCTCTTTTTATGATGTTACCCTAAAGAATTAGTCTGTAGTAGGGGGTCAGTAAATATTTGTCATATGAATGAAGAATGAATGAATGGGTACTATACAACGTGGACTTAAGAAGCATACTTTTCCTAGCATTTGGGATATAGATCTTGAAAATTGTTGTTTTTCTGCTCTCGATGGTTCAATTAAAAATGAAAGTGTAGGCCAGGCACAGTGGCTCACACCTGTAATCCCAGCACTTTGGGAGGCCAAGGCAGGAGGATCACTTGAGTCCAGGAGTTCGAGAACAGCCTGGGCAACATAGCAAGACTTCATCTCTACAAAAATTCAAAACATCAGCAGGCATGGCGGTGTGCGCTTACAGTCTCAGCTACTCAGGCGACTGGGGGGCAAGATCGCCTGAGCCAAGGGGGTCTGGGCAGTGAGCCATGATGGTGCCCCTACACTCCAGCCTGGGTGACAGAGTGAGACCCCAACTCAAAAAAAAAGGATAAGATCAGGATAGTAGTGAGATGCGGCATGTGTGGGCTTTGGCAATGGGCATGGACCTGGGATGCCCATTTTTGGACGCAAGCTTAATGCACCAAACATTCTGATACATCAAAGTGCAGGGAGAAAATATTTCTGTGTGAATCTGTAGTTAGTTTTCTTTTCTTTTCTTTTCTTTTGAGTTGGAGTCTCACACCATCGCTCAGGCTGGAGTGTAGTGGCATGCTCACAGCCACCCCAGCGTCGACCTGCTGGGCTCAGGCGATCCTTCTGCCTGAGCCTTCCAAGTAACCAGAACTACAGGCGCGCACTACCATGCCTGGCTGATTTTTCGATTTACTGTAGAGACGAGGTCTTGCCAAGTTGCCCGGGTGGGTCTCGAACCCAGTGGGCTCAGGCAATTTCCTCACCTCAGCCACCCAAAGTGCTGGGATTGCAGGCTTGAGCCGCCGTGCCCAGGCTAGTTCTGAAATCTTTTTTTTTGTGAGTCGGAGTCTCACTCTGTCGCCCAGACTGCAGTGCAGTGGCCGCTCCCGGCCACCGCAGCCTCGACCTGTCAGGCTCCAGCGATCCTTCCGCCTCAGCCTTCCGAGTAGCTGGAACTACAGGTGCACGCTACCACGCCCGGCTGATTTTTTGATTTATTGTGGAGATGAGGTCTCGCCGCCCAGGCGGGTCTCGAACCCGCGGGCTCAGGCAATCCACTCACCTCAGCCTCCCAAAGGCGCGGATGACAGGCTGAGCCACCGAACCCGGCTAGTTTTGAAATCTAATGCAAGTGTTTACCATTCACTTTTTATTTTGTTTAAAGGTCTTGGAAACTTTTTAGTGTTTAGGCACTAATTTAAGTGCCTCTCTTTAAATTGTCTTGATAGCCTCTATGACTACAGATAGATATTTAGTTGTATAACTTACAATCATTATTTATTTAATATTAAATACCAGAATGCTCCTGCATGTGTTTCCTACCCGCCATGGCATTGTCTTTGAAGTGCTACTACGGGCATGTGACTCACGTAGCTGAAAGTCAGCCTGACACCATTGCCTTGCCTGCACAATTCAGAATGCATTCATCAGCAATGTGCTGCTTCACACTCACTGCATGCCACCCGAAAAGAGAGCCTGCACTTCTGGTTCCAGTCTGGCATGCAGGGAACTTAGAAATTGCCACCATATTTTAACAAGTAAAACGCTGGAGGTGGTGGAGGGACTGAAAATCAACAACTCTTCATAGATCTGTCACAGAAGTGAGATCCCAGGGCAAACCACCACCGCCCAAATTAGAGACAAGACAGGCAGATTTGGAGAGTCCCAACCCACTAGAGCAAAGCCCCAGTGGGAACCCATGCCGGAAAGGAAACGTGAACCGAAACTGACAAACTGCTGGGGGCTCAGCGAGCGGAATCCCAGAGTTGAGCACTCCAGGGCATCCGGGGATCGGGGTCCCCACACTTTTATGATTTTTACCTCCGAGACCTCTACCGGGTCCTCACCGTAGAGAATTCCTCTCTCATGGAATCATTTGAAACACGCCAGAGCATCCTGTTCCTCTTCACGGGGCCTGGCATCCAGAGAAGCTCTCTCACTAGAGCCTAACTGACCTGGGGAAAGAGGAATATGATCTCCAGTCCGCTCCGTCTCGCCCAAAAGTGGGGGAAAAAACTGGCAAGCACTAGTGAAGGGCACAGCCCAGGGACACAGGTTCGCCAAGGATGGAAACCCGGTCCCAGCATGATAGATGACTTCCCCTCCGCCGTCCCCACCAATCCTCTGAAGCTTGTTTGCCTGAGTCCTTTCCACCCAACACACCATCCCCAACTTCAACCCAAAACCACAAGGCACACTAAAAGGCAAAGGCACAGCTTAAAAGGTTGAACCAGCACCAGGACCAGAGCCAGCGACGGCAGGGATGCTGGAATTATTAGACCAGGAATACAGAACAACTGTGATTAGTATGCTAAAGGCTGTGATGGAAAAACACGCAAGGCGAAAGAACAGATGGCTGTTATAAGCAGAGAGGCGGACATTCTAAGCAAGTGTCAAAAAGAAGCGTTGGCGATAGAAAACATTGTAGCAGAAATGAAGGATGCCTTTGATGGGCTGGTCCATGCACCGGACATGGCCGAGGAAGGAAGCTCTGCGCTTAAGCCTGTGAATTTTTGAAACGGAAACCTTAGGGGAAAAAACTCACCAACTAGAATTTGGTTCCCTGAGAAATTACCCTTCAAAAGGGAAGAAATGAAGACTTTCATACAAACAGAGACTGAGGGAACTTGTTGCCAGTAGACTTTTCTTGCAATAAATTGTTAAAAGTTCTTCAGAGAGAATGGTGATTTCAGAAAGCGTCAGACTTAACAACTTACTTTATGCTTACTAATCCAATAGGCATGTACATGAATACCCCCAAAAAGATTCTCTCTCTTCCCCCCCCGTGTGTGTGTGTGTGTGTGTGTGTGTGTGTGTGTGTGTGTGTGTGTAGCCTAAAGTGGATCATGAGCTCAACTTGGAAGCTCAACTTGGAAGCCAGCTTTGTCTGTTTCCTATATGACACCTGAGTCATTTTGTTTTGCTTTATTCTTCCCTGTGTCATGCCATTTAAGACCTTGCTTCTGCTCCAAGGCTTATATCCTATGGCTAGCATTTCTATTTTTAAGCTCTGGGGTCTCGCTATGTTGTCCAGGCTGGTATCGAACTCTGGGCTAAGGGATCCTCCTGCCTGGGCCTCCCAAGTAGCTGGGCCTGCAGGCTTGTGCCACCTCCCCAGCTGATTTAATTGTCGGACCGTCGTTTCCACAGCGCGCACTCCGTGTGGAGGCCTCTGCCTGCCCTCCTCGCCAGAACTCCCTCACGCCGTGGGGATGCCTTTGTCCGTGTTTGCAACCTCTGCGTTTCCATTGTGCTTCCATTTCTTTCTTTGTCTTTCTGTGAAGACAGATGGCCTCCTAGAAATGGCCCCTTGACCCTCAAAGAAGAGGTGGGGATCAAAGAATAATTATGGCGACCCACATAAATAGCAGTGGGGACACGACAGAGGCAGATGAGGAAGGAGAAGGAGAAAAGAAAAAGCCGTTTCTGAAATGTGACCAGCACTGCTGGCCAAGTTTCTATGCTCCTTGTGCTTCTGAGTAAAAATCAGGGGAGCTCTGAAGCCAGCCACAGGCGTGGAAAAAATACCTGAGGTTCTGGAAGGAAAGCAAAAGCTGAGAATGAAAACGCAGTTTCATCTAAAGCTGTTTTGAAACTCCCCCTTGAAACCACAGCCAACGGGGATAAATAAAAATAATGCCGGCGCATCACTAACAAATGGAAAGCAAGTCCCATGCTCAGTTTCACACTGGTTAAATGCTGCATATAAGCCAAGCACCGGGAAGAATCAATAGAGTCATTAACTATCTCACCCACGGGGTCTGATAAATGATAGATTAGCTTAAATGTGATCAAACTTTCTCCCTATTCAAAGGAAAGGACTTTTCTGTTCAAGGACCACTTAATTGAATGGTGCTGGCTGGTCTCCCTAACACCCAATTTCCTAAAGTCGTTTGAAGGACGGGATTATTTAACTCAAATTCTGAGCAACTAATTTCAGCGGGGACCGCAGCTGTGCGGGGACCAGCGTTGCCTCGGGAACGTGGCCTCAATATCTGGCATCTCATTTCCAGCCTCTTTGATCTCTTGAAAAGGACTCATTTGCTGAAAAGAAAACTCACCTGCTCAGTTTATGTTTCTTTTCAATGAAAAAGTGGCCAGCTTCGTAGGCCACACTCTCTCCTTGGCTTTTGCCAAGCAGAAAATACCTTTTGTGATGGGCAGATTCAAACGGGAAATTCGAGTTAGAGCAAAATCAGTCTTTCCAACACATTCAAACCAATTACTATCTGTCAACTGCATTCATTGGTAGTTGCTACTGGACAGGTAGTCTAGAGTTACCCTCTAAAAATGAAGAAATTAGAAGTTAAATCCAAATTTTCCATGCTGTCTTTACTTCCTGTTTGAAAAGAAAATTCAGAGCATTCATGCCACGCAACTATCTAGTTTTGATCAGGTATACTTTTACTTTGATTTTCATGGATATGTAAATACCTTATTTGCATTTCTTTCCAAAACCAATTCCAACATTCCCTCCTACCTTTTAGAAATATCCATTACACTACGTCAATATGCAACTAAAGCAATTATTGGAAAAATCTTTTCACCATTTTCTTCTGCCTCGATCAATTTATCTTTTCCCGAAGTCCAAGAAAACTGTTCACTTCATTCCTTTTTCTCCCCTCAATCAGAATTCATTACATCTTTGTTAACTTTCTTGGATGCTTGTTACTGAGCTTTTTCATATATTTCTTCTGATATTTTTTCTTTCAGGACTTCTCATTTTTTTCTGTGTTTTTAATTTTGATTTTAGTTCTATAATCTACCATACACTTGATTGTGTACAGGCCTGAATAGCAATGCAAAAAATAACAACAATACAGCTTAATCTTAAAATCATATTTCTGCTGGTAACATCTGCATTCTTCGTACAAGTCCAGGAAATATATGCATGCATATATGCAGACACACACATATATATGCACATGTGTAGAAGTATACATTAGATATGCACATTCTGTGTTTCTATATCTGACACCCTATACTGAGCTCTAAAATTTATAATAATAAACATATTTTTCTGCAATGATGTTCATAAAAATGACAAGAAATTCATACGGTTCATAGAGTGAATGAGCTCTGTTTATGTGGGCCATTTCTTTTTGTAAAAGTTGTCAGTGGTTTATTCCTCCACATCTTTATTCTCTCGGGACCAATCCTGATGCCCTTCTGAAAGGTGACTGATGACGGGTGGGCCCTAGAACTGGTGGTGGCATCGGTCCCAAGCACTGCGATGTCTAGGACTTTTGAAGCTGATGCTTTTATCAGTATTAGAAATAAATGTTTATTATTTCATAAACGAAAATAGTCTAAGGAATGTTTTCAGTTTCTTTAACTAGGCTTTTTTTTTCTTCTTTGTCTTTAGTATGAACTTATCCATTTGAAGTACTCTCAGATGTCTAAGAGGAGAGCACAGCACACCAACTCTTATTTCTTACCAATAAACAACCTCTAATTGCATCAACTGCAGTAGAATTATCCTCCTATCTTTATCACAGTCATTGTCCGCTTCACTCAAAGAGCACGCTTGAAAGCAATTGTTTTATTTCATTTTACTCTGCTTTATTTTATTTTGTCAAGCTGTGAGGGAAATAATGCCACTGTGACCTGGCTTTATCTCCCAAGATGTCAGAGTTTATTGAATAGAAGGCTGTGGTTTAAATTCAGGACAATCCACTGGTGACCCCTGTCAATAGTCTCTCAATCTCTTTCACAGAAATTGATTGGGTCAGGTGGGCAGCATTTTTTGTCTTACATCATCTTTGATGGTGGTAGCTTGCTAATCCATTTATGAGTTGACATAAGGTTTGTTATAAAGTCTTGTAACAGCATTTTTCAAGTATGGTAAATATATGTGTTTCAAATGACCACCGTTAGTATGAAAAGTATTTCTATGTTCTTTACAATCTCGCATTAAAAAATTAAATAACAAGGTTTTTAAAAATGCATGTTACATACATATATATTTCTGGCATTGGAGATGTTCCTTTAACTCTCATTGATTCCATAAATAAGAAAGTTTGGGATTATGAATGATTTTTATTTATTTTAAAGTCTATCTATCTTATATTTGCTTTTAAGCAAATTACTGAATATTCTGTTATTCTCCTTGTCAATGTAAATTTACCTGTATCTTTCAACAATTGATTTTGTAAGAACCTCAACTGGTGGTTGTAGCTTCCTGATGACAAACCAAAGCAATCTGATCATTCGCCTCCAAGTGACACAACACATTGTCAAGGCAGGTAAAAATCTCAAGGGTATACAAGACACTGAGCCTTTTTGTAGAACATTACTTTACCCAGGCGGTTGTGTTTAGCCCTCTTCAGTAGACACCACAGTGGGGTGCAGGTCTCTTGGCCGTGGTGTGTGGTCCCAAACACACTTCATTCTGCACTGCATGATAGCCTACACGATACCACTTTTTTCTCTAAAAGACAGGTTGGCATTTATAGGAGCAGTAGAACAAATTTGTCTTGTTCTACTTTGTTTTTTATGCTTAAATGATTTTTATGTTAGTGTTTAGCATGCTACCATCCATGGAAAGAAGAAGCAATTTAGGCTATTCTGCATTGTCTTTGTTCTTAATATCAATTATGAATTTTTCCTCTTAACACAAGAATAAGATAATATCATGCCGGCCTCGGTGGCTCAGCCTGTCATCCCGCGCCTCTGGGAGGCTGAGGTGAGTGGATTGCCTGAGTCCACGGGTTCGAGACCCACCTGGGCAGGCGAGACCTCATCTCTACAATAAATCAAAAAATCAGCCGGGCGTGGTAGCGCATGCCTGTAATTCCGGCTACTCAGAAGGCTAAGGCGGAAGGATCACTGGAGCCCAGCAGGTCGAGGCTGCGGTGGCCGGGAGCGGCCACTGCACTCCAGTCTGGGCGACAGAGTGAGACTCCAACTCACACACACAAAAAAAGATAATATTATTACATATTTAAAAGCCTATAAGGGCAACCCCCTTGGGTCCCCTCCCACTGTGGGAGCTTTTCTGTCCTCTCAATAAATCTTGCTTTCTTAAAAAAAAAAAAAGCCTATAAACTACCCAAACCAATTCAATGTTTTCAAAGAATCTGCAAAGCTATAGCATTGCTTATCTTCCTTGATCCCAGATGAGGTTCACATAGGCCTTTCTTTTATCAAAATGCCCTGTACACGTGTGAAGACAGGAAAATGAAAAAGAAGAGAGGGAGGATGGGAAGAAGGAAGGAGGGAGGGAGGGGGAGGGAGAAAAGTCGAAGGGAGCAGAGGGATGGGAGGGGGTGCCAGGAAGGGAGGGAGATGGAAGACAGGAACGCGCTCTCAGAGTTTTCCTTCCGCCTAACCCTAATGCTGCGGAGACATTTACATTGACAATGGATTGGCTGATGGCGGGACTCTGGAAGACGATTTGGAAGTTCCTTGAAAAGCTACACATCAACTACCACGTGCCCTGGCAATTGCAATCCTGGGAATGGATGCCAGAGAAATGAAAATTCATACTTAACCCTAAAACCTGCACACAGGTAAATGGCAGCTCCATTCATAACTAGCAGACACTGGAGGCAGCCCAGAGATCCCTCCTGGGTCGGTGGCTAAACAAACAGTAGTGCATGCGTAGGACAGAACATGACGCAGCAGTAAAAGGAACGCCACGACCTGGAAGAATCTTCAGAGAGTGTGCTTAGTGCTCAAAGCCATTCTCAGAAAGTCACACGGAGTGATTTCGTTGTAGAACACTCAAAAATGACGATGGCACAGACACAGGGAACAGATGGGCATTGCCAGAGGGCTGGACAGCCGGGCAGGAGGACCGCACAGGGCCCTGGGGGCAGCAGGGAGGACCCCCAGTGGTGCAGAGGCTCCTGGTCTTACCTGTCACCAGCCTGTCTGTGATTCTGAACCACTGTCTTGCAAGACGTCACCACAGGAGGAAGTCAGGTGAAAGGTCCAGAGGTCTTCTCGCCTTATGATATGCACCTGCAATTATTCAAAATTTAGAGTTTAATTTTAGAGGGTGTACTGAATATCAAATCAGAACCCTCAAGCTTCTCAAACTTCAGCAGCAAATGCAACAAAGCCTTACGTTTTTACAGTAGGACTCAGGATACCTTTTGTTGTAATTTAATAGCTTTGTGAATGCAGTACATTTGCAAGAAATATAGCATGTACAGCAGGACTCTTACTGGCACAGAGAATCAAGCACACATGTGATTGATGCAAGGTTTGACAACAGTATCTTTATTCTCTTACAAAATACCATGTGCTGTTATCATGTCTGGGATGCTCAGTCTGCTACCTGCATTGTGCCTCTGCTGTAGCATATTTCTCATTTATTGTGTTACTTCATTCACTAGCATGTTTTATGTCTGTTTGTCTTTGCCAGAATTATGTACAATTAGGACGATTTTTTTTAAACCTAAGAGCTATAGAATCATAGAGCTATATAGTCAGCAAGGAGTTTTACAGACAATGGAAGATTTACAGTTTTTGGCAAGTGTGGTTGTCGAGTGTTAGGCTGTCAGGTAATTTTTAGAATCATATCAAAGCATTCAAATACATATTCTAAAAATAAAGTTTGGGGGGTTTTTTGCTTTTTTTTTTTTTTGAGTTGGAGTCTCACTCTGTTGCCCAGGCTGGAGTGCAGTGGCACACTCACCACCACCCCAGTGTCGACCTGCTGGGCTCCAGCCATTCTTCCACCTCAACCTTCCAAATAGCCAGAACTACAGGTGGGTGCTACCACGCCCAGCTAATTTTTTTGTGTGTGTAGAGACAAGGTCTCACCAAGTTGCCCAGGCTGGTCTTGAATCCACGGGCTCAGGCAATCCACTCACCTCGGCCTCCCAAAGGGCTGGGATTACAGACTGAACCACTGAACTCAGCCTAAAAATAATGTTTTAACATTAACATTAACAAATAGTTTAGCCTTATCCCAGAAAATCTAAGAATGTGTACTTTTATTCTTAGATTTTCTGGGATAAGAATAAACTATTTTATACTAATTCCTACTAATGCCAGTATGACCATCCCTTTGCTAAATATACCTGTCAGTCCACGGCCACTTCTGACCCCATATAGTTTTAAGGCTTGCATTGAAATCTTAAGGTATCTTAAATGCCAAGTGTGCAGATTACAGATTATCGAGATTTTTCTTCGTTATTTTTCTCAATCAACAGGAGTTAAAAGTATTTATTTTTGACACCTGTGATGTTTCTCTAAAATACCCATGCATAGTTGCCACCTTTCTGGCAATCCACAGAGCTCTGCAGGTTCTAATTCCATATCTGAAACTCCAGTTCCTTTCCCACTGGGCAAGAAAATACGTTTCTTTAAAAATTCTGACCGCAGTTAAAAAGTGGTCACAAAAGCCCAGCAGAAAGAGTGTTAGTTACTCTATTACACTCCATCCATTTCCCTTCCATGGGCGACTAGAAGCATCCACACAGGCGCTGCCCCATTGGAAAGAAAACTCGGACATTTGCTAGTGGCCCGGGCTGTGTCCACTCCAAGCACGATGGGAAGGCTCGGGACAAGCTTAGGGGTTCAGGGAGGCGAGATTTATATATATATATAGATGCAGTTGCAACTGAATCTATAGCATAAACCACAAGTAAGCGTGTCCTGAATGACAAAGCAGAGGCCGCAGAAGGACACATCAGCTGGGCGGAGTCCTCACGCTGGCATGTGCAGTGTCGTTTGTGATACACATTTCTGCACCCGAGGCCTGATGTGGGTTGACATCGCTCACCACATCTTCCTTCCAAGCCAAGCAGATATCTCTCCCATGGGTCACCTGCAAGGAGGACACTTGCGATTGGTGACCATCTATAATAGACTTCTGATGAGCCACACGCGCCCACACCCAGAAAGTTTCACATGACAGCAGTTTCCACCGTCATTGAGTATGAATAACTCCATGAACGGCTTGTATCTCTGGAGGAACTGGGATTATCTGGGGTGTTTATTGTTGAGCCCCACTCCCTCTGCATACACACACACACGCGCGCACACACACACACACACACACAGACACACACACACACACACACACACACACACGTGTCCAAAAATAGCTACTTTTGTTGTCTGAGATTCTACAGATTTCCATTAAATTACAATTAGAATGTCTCTTCGGGGAAAGCATTTGTAAGTGAAACACATCATCTCACTATAAAAGTACCTGTGAGAAAAAGGCTGGTGTATTTCCCCCACACAAAAAAAACCAAACATGTAAGTTGAACCAGCAGAGCTGGGAGGAAAGCAAAGGCCTACGTATGTCCTGTGTAGCATATGTAATTACAGTGGGTAGCGTCCGTGTAATTATGGGTAGATGGAGCATGTGTGCATGTGATTAATTCTACTGAATTGGCAGGGAGGGGGACGGCGTCTTGAAATGCAGTTGATGAGCAGGGTGGGTGGCTCACTCCTGTCATCTCAGCACTTTGGGAGGCCAAGGCAAGAGGATTGCCTGAGCCCAGGGGTTCAAGACCAGCCTGGACAACTTGGTGAGACCTAGTCTTTCAATAAATCAAAAAATTAGCCAGGCATGGTGGCGTGTGCCTGTGGTTCCAGCTGCTTGGATGGCTGAGGCACAAGGATCGCCTGAGCCTAGCTGGTCGAGGCTGCGGTGGCCTCGTGCCACTGCACACCAGCGAGACTCCAAATCGATAGATGATAGATGGAGAGATACAATACCGTCGATGTTATAAAGTGGAAGAGTCAGTGGCCGCGGCCAGTGAGCAGAGACCATGGGGAGGTGGGCCAGGAACCACGGTGGGGCCCTGGCTGCAGGAATTTGCCCCAGGGAAGCCCCCGTGTAGATCCTTGCTGCCAGCGGCCTAGGGGTGGGAGGGTTGAGAACACACCCAGGGAGAGTTGGAGAGAGAAGAAAGAGTGGCCACATGGCCCTTTACCCCAGAGGAGATCAATGCAGGCAGGGATGAGGATGGGGCGGTGACCTCACCGTGCTCCCAGACCCTCGGTCAGATGCAGCTAATCTCTGTGACCCTCAGGAAAGCCAAAGGAATAGATTGACCCCAGTAGCCAGAAGCACAATAGAATGAAGAGCACAAAGCAGTGACTGTGGTCAGAAAAGACAGACAACGCAACCCGGTGGAGGGACGGAGTCTGTCCCCCGGACATAGCCCGAGCTGCCCTCCCTCGGCAGGTGGAGGACAGCCACAGCAGCGGGGCTCCCGGGAGGGCAGGGGTGGCCGGGGTCCTGCAGCTGATATTTTGACTGAGTTTAACAAATCACGTGGCTCTCACTTGAATGTTCTTCTGCATGGGACCTCGCAGCAGTGATCACACACGTGGTTTACTGGTGTCCTTAGGGGACATGGTAAAAACGCTATGCTTTCTACAATGAGACAAGAGCGCTGGTTACGGATGGGAAAATCTCGGTGTCCAGGAGCTCAGGTGTGATCACCACACCCTCAAGCCAGATAGATTAGCTTAAATGTGATCAAACTTTCTCCCTATTCAAACGAAAGGACTTTTCTGTTCATGTTTGGTAGAGGTAGACGTCTGCCTCTTCCAAAGAGGCAGATCCTGGCTATCATGTAAATGCCGCCAAAAGAGTATCGCTCCACTTAGTTATTACGGTGGTGTGGTTTCTGCGCCCCAACACACAAGCCGGATCTGTCCCCACCACCAGGGCAGCTGGGACACCACCTGTTAGCCGACTCGAAGCCCCATTTAACGAGCCCGTGTTGGAGTCGCTGTATGCTTTGGCTGCAAGGAAGTGGACCCGCAGCAGATGCTAAGCACAATAAAAGAAAGCCTTTGAATACTAGGGCAAAGGTGGGGGGCGGGGGAGGAACAAAAAAGTCAACAGACGGAGACAGCCAGCGACACGAGCAAGACAGACCGGAAATTAACTCCCACAAATGAAGTGCCAGGCAGATCAGAGCCCAGACCCCCGAGGTGCCTCTGCGGCACTGGCTACCGAGGGTAGGTTTGAGCTGAGGGTTCTGAGTGGATGCAGGGCTCGACTGCACAACTGACTTCGTCTCCAGGTCTGAAAAGGGATCGTCATCACCGATGAGACCCGTGAAAGCCACCTTGACTTTCTTGGGCCACACGTTCAGACAACAAAGAGGAAAACACGTTGAAGCACAATTTCCCCATGGCGCTAGGAGCTCTGCTTGTCAGGGTCTCACTAGGAGACATGTGGGAACAAATGGCTTCAAAACGGTGAGCGTCCCTCCAGCAGCTGAGTGATTTCCATGCAGAAGGCGCTCTAAACTGCTGTGTCAAACTGAGTCTCATTTGAGGGAGTTCGAAGCCCCTTCGGTGGCATCTTGTTTCTTCTGAGGCTCAGGTGTAGCCATGAAGGCACTTGTCTCCGTAACACTTCAGTGGCATGCTTTACGTGAATAGAACTCTTACAGAATTATAAATATATGTACATATATATTTTATGTGTGTGTATATATACACATATGTTTTATATATATGTGTGTGTATATATATATTATATATCTATATCTCCCTGTACTATTGTTTTTTTTGCTTAACTATGCGTTAGGTGTCTACTATTGAGTCAGATGGTTCCAGCCTGACGTAGCTATTTGTACCACAAAATAGCTTTACAAATCTTTACTTGGGGGGTTTTGAATAGTTATTCTACCATTTTTCTCAGAATTGTAACACCTATGGAAATTCAAAAACAGAATGTAACACTGGCAAACCAAACAGTAATTCCAAATTGTTATCGTATTCTTTCAGTCTCAAGAGTGGCTTCTCAGAAAAAATGTACTTCATTTATTCAAATCAGAATATATATATATATGTATACATATATACATATATTCAGTGATTTCAGATGTGAATGTATACAATCACATCTGAAATCACTCAAATCAGAGGGAGTTTATAGACCCAAAATATCATTCACCTACCTGACAATATTTAAATATCCTTCTCGTTTGTTCATATTGCAGCTTCTTTCCGTTTTGCATATTGTCACTATTTGTTATTTATGACACTTCCCTTTCCATCCAGTCATACCCTTTTAACATGCGAGAAGAAAAACTCACCCGTGAAACCCTCACCTGAGTTAAGTTAAACAAGATTTCCAAGGGTACACGTTGATGGGGTGGGAGAGGAAGAGATGCTCTTCCATCAGAAATCACAGGGTACGGTGCTGCAGTTGTGAACTACATGTATCGATGTATCGACAGTGCAATTGTTCAGAGAGAGATCCACACAAAACAATTTGTATCCACTCTTGGAGAACCCACCTCCATTCCTCACTCCTGACTGCAGCAAGGTTGTGCCCCAGGGTTTCTTCCAATCATTCCATAAAAACGGACAGCTGTCTGCTTCTTCTCCCAGGCAAGACGCAAGGGCGAGGCACGAGGAGATGAGACCCTGGTGTGGGGATTTTTCCAAGTCAGCATCTCACTCTGTCACCCAGGCTGGCGTGCAGTGACACGGCTTACCCCAGCCTCAAGCGGCCCTCCCACCTCAGCCTCCTGAGTAGCTGAGACTACAGGTGCACGCTGTCATGCCTGGCTAATTTGTTTTCATCTTTTGTAGAGATGAGGTCTCACTGTGATGCCTAGGCTGGCCTCGAATGCCTGAGCTCAAGTAGTCCTCCCACCTCAGTCTCGTCCCAAAGTGCTGGGATTACAGGCATGTGCCAGCATGCCCAGCCCTGACTCAGTCTGAAGCAGCCCTAAGCTTATAAAAAAACAGTACATCTTTGTTGTTGAAGAACACTTTTAAAAATAACCATTGTCCAAAAGAGAATCGCAATGTGTCTTGATTGTAGTCGAAGTTCGACTCCCAAAATGACATATTTAAAAACACTGTGGGCAAAGCCTTTGCCTGGCAACCCTATTTTAATAATATTTTATTGCGCATTTCCTGCTTACGCACAACTGACTGCCTTATTAAATACTTTATTTTCTCTTGTCCATAAAAAGAGACAGTGACGAAGCACAGGTGACATGCTCGACGGAGCTCAGCAATAGATGTGTGGAATTATCCAATCTTGCTGTTCAGGGGCCGGATAGGAATCGCTAACCTGGTGTCCCATTGTTTGCAAGCTATTGAAGTTCCGTCTAGTCCCTGGAATTAGACTGATGAGTAGAGAGGGGCCCAGGGATACAGTGGACAGAGGAGTGTGGGGTCAGAAGTCACTTGGAATGAAATTTCAGATCCACAGTTCACTAGTTGCGGCACAGAGGCCTAAGGAACTTCTCTGAGCTTCAGCTTCAGCATCTCAGAAATGGGATGATGGCTGTGATGGTGACAGAACTGTAAGACTTACATGAGAACATACACGTGCATATAAATGATGCAAGTTACAGTGAATACACTAAAGCATTGGGTAAACACCACTTGCGATTCCAACCAGTTGTTTGCTTTTCTTCTCGTTTGATTCGCTCATTTATCTCACCACCTAAACCAGAAAATGAGTAAAACAAAAAACAAGAATAAAAAAGCAGCCACATATATTTGGAGACCCTTGTATGAAATCTGTTCTTTTATTTTTTTTTTTTTTATTTTTTTTGAGTCGGAGTCTCACTCTGTCGACCAGACTGGAGTGCAGTGGCCGCTCCTGGCCACCGCAGCCTCGACCTGCTGGGCTCTGGTGATCCTTCCACCTCAGCCTTCCAAGTAGCTGGAACTACAGGCATGCGCTACCACGCCCGGCTGATTTTTGATTTATTGCAGAGATGAGGTCTCGCTGCCCAGGCGGGTCTCGAACCCGCGGGTTCAGGCAATCCACTCACCTCAGCCTCCCAGAGGCACGGGATTACAGGCTGAGCCACCAAGCCCGGCTCTGTTCTTTTATTTAATACAATACTGGCATCTCAGGTCACAGCTTCAAAAGACCTGCTTTGCCATTAAGATTATTTTAGTTTAGCCAAATATCGAACCACTGAATTTTTTTCTCTTCTCAGCAGTGTTAAAGACAAAGTGTCCAAATTTGGAAAGAACCATCCAGCCACTAAAAATTGTATTTGAACATGTATTTTACATCATTTTTAAAATTTTGGTTTATTTTCTCTAGATACAGTTTCTAACAACTAGTATCCACTTAGAGCATTATAATTATGGTTCTTCCATCTTCAAAGAAAAACATAAAGAAGCAATCTTAATTTTTCTTATAATAACAAAATTGGATATGGCTGTGACAGATTGTTTTCTGTTATTATACTACTGCTTTAAAAATAGTTTACTCGCCGGGCTCGGTGGCTCAGCCTGTAATCCTGCGCCTTTGGGAGGCTGAGGTGAGTGGATTGCCTGAGCCCGCGGGTTCGAGACCTGCCTGGGCAGCGAGACCTCATCTCTACAATAAATCAAAAAATCAGCCGGGCGTGGTAGCGTGTGCCTGTAATTCCGGCTACTTGGAAGGCTGAGGCGGAAGGATCGCCGGAGCCCAGCAGGTCGAGGCTGCGGTGGCCGGGAGTGGCCGCTGCACACCAGTCTGGGCGACAGAGTGAGACTCAAACTCAAAAAAAAAAAAATTTTACCTCTCAACACTTAGTAGCACAACTTTTAACTCCGTACATTTTATATTTAATGTTCAATAGCATATAGATTTCTCAGAAGTCACTGAATACAATAGCAAGTGAATTTTTAATTTGCTTCATTCACTAATTTTATAAGTTGGCACCACCTAAAATCACCTGCTGGCTTTTTTCTCTCCATCTTTATAACGTAACTTATATTTCTTTCTTGCTTCCAGTTCCAAAGAATGAGACAAATAACAGTGTGCATTCAACAATTATTTCAAACATGCATGATTAAAGCAGAAGTGTAAATTTAACTTTAATTTGATCATGTAGAATTGTAGTGTACATTTAAAGCTTCGCAAATATAGCTTTTTGTACTTAATTTTGTAATTCATTGCCTGGGTTTCTAATTAAATGTTCTCAGTACTCCATTTAAAGTACCCATTCTCGGCATTCCTCTTGATTAGTAGCAAAAAATCGATGAGAATTGATCCAATTTGTAGAACACAATTCTCATATTGATAGTAGTTTATATTCATTTGCTTTTCCCTAATCTTTTATTAATGGTCATCTTTAAAATGTCAGTTAATGCCAAGGCCTGCACAGAGATAATGCAAATCTATAAAGAAACTAGCCGGACACGTTACGGTGGTGCAAAAGGAAGAAGCTTTTATGTTGAAAAAGTATTTTACATGCGTGTGACAGAAGGGAAGGATAAGGGTGAGGACCTTCACGTTCTGAGCCGTGAGCTACAAACCCAATTTTAAAATTAAAAATAAATAAGCAAAGCTCTGGATGTCAGCAACAGGCTTTTTCCTCTTAGGTCTCTGCCTTTCCACACTGTAACCATGGCACGCTGGTCCCTTTAGAGACCTGCGGCTTGAATGCTAGTGCAGATGTACGTCTCTGCGCTGCAGAATAGCGTTCCCTCTTTCAGTCCTATTGCCAGTGAAAGAGAAGCGCAGTTGCTTGAAAATCCGCTGCTCATCACAGGAAAGACTTCGTTTCATTCCCCATCCTTTAAACTTCTTGAGTGTTTTTCACAGATGAGCAACTGGCAACGTGATGCCTTACCTGCTTTTTAGATCCTTCTCTCAAGGTGTTTTTCCTCAATCATTTGAAAGTAAGTTAGAGTTATCATGACTTCTCACTCCTTAATTATCCCATGTGTGTACCCTAAAAACTAAGGATGCTATTTTTCTTTAAGTTGGGTCCTAAGTCTCCATTGAATGCAGGCCAAGCATCATTTGCAGGAAGGCTTTGCATCTGATGCTGTAAGCTGCCTCCCACAAATGTCTTCCCATTCCTGGTCGCCTGCTGCTG
This sequence comes from Cephalopachus bancanus, assembly GCA_027257055.1. Classification (NCBI taxonomy): domain Eukaryota; kingdom Metazoa; phylum Chordata; class Mammalia; order Primates; family Tarsiidae; genus Cephalopachus; species Cephalopachus bancanus. The sequence goes on from JAPVLO010000026.1 coordinate 5,542,846, forward strand.
GTGACACTCAGGGTGGTGGCTGAATTAAAGTGACGCTGCCTGACCCGGCCATTCTAAGAATGTATTTTTCCCTTTGCAGTTAGCAGGTAACCTCTGGAAATACCTCAACTCTGTGAAACATGCTATCTCCAACCCTTCTTCACCCAAGAGATTCGGGGCTGGGGAGAGGTTGGTCACAGGATGTAAGACTTCAGTTAGACAAGAGGAAGCAGTTCAAGGGGTCTATGGTTCACTGTGGTGACTCCCATTAGTAAAAGTGTATTATAGTCTTGATTATCACCAAAAAAACTCAATTTTAAGTGCTCCCACCACAAAAAATGATGAGTGTGTAAGGCATTGCATATGTTAATTAGCTGTGCTCAGCCATTCCACCATGTCAACACAGTTCAAAACAGCATGTGGTACACAATTTCATTTTGTCGATTAAAAATTAATTAACTTTTAAAACCCTAAACATTTAATGAGTCGTTATATTTAAGAACACAGTTTCCACGAAGGCATAATTCCTATCCTAAGGGAAGATGTAGGTCTTTATTCCCTTTTGCAGTTTTTGCTTTTACTAAACATGTGAATGACTGTTTTGAGGTGATCCGCTCCTACACTTTGTGCGTGTGTGTGTACATATATATGTAATCTTATATGCTGAAAGTTTAACTGTGGTTTATTAATCCCTCCAAAAACATAAAGAAAGCCATGTGGCAAAATATTTATGAGCAATGAACCTACAGGTCAGGGTTCAGTTTTAAACCTAGGTATGTTTTACTGAGTTGTAAAATATTTTAAAAATATTGTACCACTTAGATAGTGATACATTTAATATGGGAATATGGGGAAGACGTAGGTTGAAGAAGCTCAGCGCTCAGGGAGAGCACGGGGTGAATACCCTCGGAATTCACATGAAGTTGGGTAGGTAGTGGAAAGAGGGTGTGGGTGTCAGCAGGGCGACTGGGAGACGTGGAAGTTGCATCATCTTATGAGATGTGATGGTTGCCATGAGCTGGATGTAGGTCTCAGGAAAGAAAGGGACTCAGGAACCCTGGGAAACACAAGCATGAACCAAGCTTGGGGAGCGGACAGGCAGCCATGGCGGAGGTCACAGAATGGACGTCCATGGATAGAGTGTCTAGAAGACAGAATTTTTTCCACAAACCCAAAAGACAGGATTAATTATAAATTGGAATTGGTAGCCTTGACAAGTAGGGAGGTAAAATGGCCATTCGATTCCCAAGAATGTGGACATCTGGTGGAAGACAGTGGGTGGGGGCTCCGACTTGCTTCAACCCTGAGTGTCTAGGATTTCATGGCTCAAGACTTTCTTTCAATAATGAAAAACCGCTTTCCATGCTTTTGCACACTAGGGATCTGGCAAGTCCAACAGCATTTGAGAGTATTTACGGCAAGGGTTGTGTCCCCCCAAGGATGATACTCATGCAGAAAAGGCAGTGGTGTCTTTTTCAGCTGGTTCGCATGGAGAGTATCATTAAGTAAGATGTGCACTCTTGGTCACCATCTCTTTATTGATTGATTTATTATCATAGGTTCCTTGTGAGTGGGGGGGTAGACGTATAAATGAGAAGCCGATGGAAGGCCTGACCCTCAGGAGTTGACGGCTCCAGAGGGGGCAGGCACTTAGCACCCAGCATTCTGGTGCCCATGCGTTTCCAGATGTGATGGTGGCCGTTAGCAGCCGCAATCCCTGCAGTTCAGGCTGGGATGGCCCCGGATCCACTTCTAGAGCGGAAGGCCACTTTCAAGTGCGGGAAACTCACAGTAATCTCCTGCCTGGGTGTCTCCTGGTCCCCAGCTCGCAACGTCAGTTCTACTCGGCAACAATTTACGCAGCAGTCAGCCTCTCTCAGAGGGCCAAGTAGTGATTTCACACTGTGGTAGTCATCTGTCGACAGGAAGGAGGAGAAGGAACACAATTAGCAAAGTTACTATAAAGGGCCGCTTCTGTTTCCTGTAGGTCTGGCATATTATTCAATAAAGGCAGGACCAGGTAGATGGCTGGGCTTCAGAGCTATGGTGAGCTACACGATGAATGCAAAGTCTATTCTTTCCCGAGCCTATGAAGGGGCCAGCAGGGTGACAGGTGGGAACAGAGAAGCAAACTGGTAAACCGCTAGAGACGGTGAGACGCAGCTGGAAATCTACTTTGAATAGATTTGGGTATCTCATTTCAAAGGTTGTAAACTTACTGTCCACATCTCTGTTGCCTTCATAATAATATCATCTTTCTTGTGAAGAATTCCCTAGCAAAAGGTGCACATGCCTTACCCCGAAAGCCTCGTAATGTTGTGTAGACAAATTGACAGCTTCTATTGTGGATTCAGGTGCATTTTTATTGTATTTTTAACAGAGAAATTAGAAATGTGTGCATCCACATAAAGTCTTGATTCCTGGTAAATTAAAAGTAGGACTTCCCTTGAAAGTCTGCATTTGAAAAACAATTAATTCATAAATTAAATCCTTTCAAACAAGATTATGGTGAGTAGGATGGTCCTCTTAAAGCCTTAGGCGGCTGACCAGGCATTTTCTGTTTATCTTCCTACACCAATCTTTTATTGTTAGTCACACGGCACGGTGACTGTGCTCAGGTGGGTCTTCTGAATACCGCCTCAAATCGCACAGAACTGCCTGGTCCCATTCTCTCCAGCTGATGTGACTTACAGCCTGGACCTAGCAGCGGTGCCTGCAGTAAGTTCACAGGCTGGAGGTGGAGGGGGGCTTTTCTTCTGCGTTCACCACTTCCAGCATCGATTGTAGGGCGGGCATGACAGTCATTGCTGGAGAGGCAAGGATGGCTCCAGCCGGAGCAAGCTTTTTCCTTTGGTCTGCACATGTCTGAGCTTTGTTTTTTGTTTTGTTTTGTTTTTCATTTTAGCCGCCCCAGGTTAACTCTGGGAAACTCATGAGTGGAAGAGGGAAAGCGGGAGATTAAGTGGATAAACACACGCCTGCAAAACCCAACCAACTCACGGAAGTCTTTTTATTCTTTATAAAAATTTCTAGACCATCCCTGAACGCCTGCCTCTAAGACAAAATGTGTCGACCTGCGGAAAACTAGTGGAGACACAAAACTGATGGCCTCTGGGATGTTTCCAGAGAGCGTCCCCTGTGTGTCCTCCCCTGCTCATTCACAGGTGCCCCACTTTGTGCCCCCGTAAGCACCTGTGCTTGTGCATGCAGGACCACGAAACCAGCTGTGGGTGCAGTTGGCAGGACAAGGCAGCCTGCAGGCCATCAGCACGTGGATGGCCCAGAACCCCACGCCAGGGTCTGAGAGGTGCCGGCGTCGTGTCACTGTGCAAGCACCCAGCACACGTGGACACGACACACAGGGCGCCGGGCACCAGGGGACTCTGCAGGGCTGGACTGGGCTCAGGTTGACATGCATGCGGCCCCCGAGGGTGACACTGACCACACAGCACCGGGACTGCTGTGTGTTCAGTGTCACCCTTAAAACTCTACATGGGAAAATCTACGTGCGATTGAAAACACAGAACACAAAATCACTTTTTTTGTCCAGACATGCTTGGCTCATGCCTCTAATCCCAGCACTTTGGGAGGCCAGGAGTTCAAGGCCAGGCTTGGCAACATAGCAAGACCTCATCATGACAAAAACAAAACAAAAAAATGTTTAAAAGGCATTTTTTTTGGTTGTTTGAGAAAAATCAGAATGGATGAATAAAAATACAGACTCGTATGATCGTGGTATGAAGGCTCAGGCAGTTTGGGGTGCTTTTAAATCTGCAAACCCAAGCATCCCAAGTTCCACACCAGGCGGGTCACAGCGGTCCATCTATACCCTTCCTGCAGGTGACACGCTGTTGCCTTCTGAGAGCTGGAAGGCTGCATATTTCTTGGAGGTTTCTCAGAAAAGTGTGACCCCCCTTATCTGGCAAACGCCCCTCCTCCCCACAGCCCCCGGGAGGTCCCCCGGGTCTGTAATTGCCTGGAGATGGAGCGGTGGGCGCTGTCCCAGTCAATAGCTTTGATTAACAATAAGGTGGAAATTAGCGATGCCGCCCTCAGCTCCCTCCCGCAGACACTGTCAGTCCCGCGCCTCCGGGGCCAGCAGCAGGGTGCAGGCGCCGGCTTTGGGGCCGAGGAGCGGGGCCAGCCATGGTGCCGGGACCCCCGCGGGGCCCGGGCCCCCACGGCAGGGCCGGGGCCGGAGTGTGCTGTGTGCTGTCCTTGTGTGTGTTCCTGTCACGTGTGGATGTGCCTGTGTCTGGACGTGCGGTGGTCGTGCTGGCAAGTCCTGTCAACGCTGTGACCCCATCAGCCGCTCTGGTGTTGTTTCCGACAGACCCTGAGGACCTAGAGAGGGGGAACAACCACGGGACGCCGCTCCCCACCTCTGATAACGATGACAATTCGCTGGGCTACACAGGTAGAGTGCCTCCTCCCTCCCCTCCCGGACGCCACCCCCACCCGTCATCAGCACCTGTGCGGTCCTCCCCCCTCCTGCTTGCTCTAACACCCCCACTCCTGTCGCATGTCTCCGACTCCGTGCGGGAGGGCCTGCGGTCAGCACTGCGGTGTGGATTTCTTGTTGCCACAGTGGGATGCCTGTCCCTCCAAAGCTCTGATGTCGCTAGTATGTTTAGAAGGGTCGTGTTTTCTTAGAGATGTCATGTCTTACTGAATTGCTATCATAAAGGGAGAAAAAGAGCACCCGGAAGGAATCTGCTTTCAAACACACCTGTACTGCTTTTGGGTTACACTCGTAGTCTTAAAAACAGCGGACAGCAAACTCTTAGCAGGAGTGCCGCGGGTCGTGATTGCCGGCTTCCATCTCAGGACTGTGTTTGCATGAGTGGCTGCTCGTGGCACACCGGCTACTTCCAGAACCGAGGCTTGTGTCACCAGCATAAAAGTCACAAACTAACACGGAATGTTTGGGGAATAACTCATGCATGAATGTTTAAGACTGACCACCCTGGAAATACGTAAGTGTTTCTTGCAGAATTTCGAAGTGCTCGTACAGTTCTAAATAGAATTGCCTAAGTGGTGCGTCTAACTCTGAGATAATTTGCCTGAAACTTCCGAGAAGGACAAAGAATAAAAGACATCACTTGTAGCTCATTGACTCGGACACTGGTGTAGCGGGGGTGGGGCTCGTGAGAGCAGCTGTTGGTTAGGTCTTTTTTGTGAGTCCCTGGTAACACAGCCCTCCCTCCGTGGACGATGCCGGGTCGTGGGCTGTGGGGGGTTATGGGCTGGGGATGGGGGTCGTGCATGACAGTGGGTTAGAGATGATGGCCCCTTCTCTGTCGTTGCCGTTACCCACTGGACTGTGTTCTTTAAGAAACAGCAAGCCCGCAGACACACTTCACTCTAGATAAAGCAGTACCCTGACACTTTACTTCCGAAAGGCCCTCACTGTCTTCAAAGAAGTGCCACTCCCAATTTGATGCCTCATCTACGTAACTGTGGGTTTCACACACTTGGAATAAGCCCTCCGCGTAACGCCACCTTAAAAACAGACAGTCCTGTTTCGTCCATTGTCTTACTCCTGTCATGATTCCCCCTCGTTGTCTTCCTTCTTTCCATGTAAGAATGGAGACGAAAAGACCAGCAAACGAACGTCCACTGGGGTGGGATGCTGAGGGAGCCCGTGTGAAGCTTTTCCAGGAACTTAGCTAGAAAACAGTCGTGAAGGTCGCCCGGCAACACCACCCATGCCACAGAAGTCCGTTTCTGGAAGGAGGGGTCCCAGGCAGCGTCCTTTCCCGGGCTTCCTCAGCTCATCCCAGCTCCCTTCCCCGCGCCCACCCAGTGAGACACCCCCCCTGCGTTATTCAGACGCCCTAAGAGGATCTGCTCCTTGTCCTTTATGGAGTTCCTGAGAACTGTGTGGGGCCACAGCCTAAGTCACGCTGGAGGGCAGAGTCCAGGGAATAGGACAACAGTGCACTGAAGACCAAGGATGGCACTTGCAAGTTTTTTGTTTCTATTTATTTCCCCCCTCAGTTTACTCAGTGGTCAGAGATCTGCTGTTAAACACACCATTAGGTAAGTTAGCATGAGGTGATAAACTTATAAAGTCATCTTTATAGTCTACAAGGGAACTAATTAAGGTAGGACAATTTAATGCCAAGCGGCTGGAAGACAGTCTCCGTAACTGTAACTGTTTTTAACAGTCTAGCACTCAAGGAAGTTTATCCTGTATATTTTGGTTCGGTAAATTCTTAATTTTCAGGAACCTCTTTTCTGCTATGTGAATTAAGCGTGCTGTTTATAACTTGTATTCACATATTGACCATAATTTTACCCACTGAACCTTCCACTGGAAGGGATAAAGAAAATGAAGTGGAAAAAAAGATTTTTGTCTGCTTGATTACAGTTATAAAGAAAGATCTCGATTGGCTTTGAAGGTAAAGCAATAGTTCAAGTAGTATCGCTGGGAATTCCCACAGATTTCCTTTTCTTTTTGAGCACATGTCCGTGTATGAGAGAGAGAGAAAGAATTCCCCTTACTGGAATCACAGATCATGGAGTTGGTAAAATCTTTGTATTAGAGAAAATTCAGTCCAGAGGGAAGGAAGATGGGCTTTGTCTCCAGGAATGTTTTTATATATTTAATGTAAACTGTCTAGAGTTTAGTAGCCCTGGATATAGCAGCAAGAATATTTAGGAAATAAAATATACTGATTAGGCAACTTAGAAAATGTACAGTGCAATTGTCAAATAAGTCATTGACATGAGTTACTTACAAGATAAGTCACCATGATGTGAACACGCACGTATATCGGGTGTTGGGTGTAGAATCTATGTTTGTTGCACACTCTTGCAGGATGACTGTGCAAACCACACATCAGATGTTTATTCTTTAGTGCATGTTGCTCCACTTCACTGAGGGGATAGATGAGAATTTTCTCCCTCACTCCAACATTTAGTATCTATAAGAAGAAAAAAGAAATCTGTACGGTTCTAGAAAGTATTCTTTGGGAAACTTGAAAGGATCCTCCAAGAAGAAGATTGCCATTTCACTGAAATTCACACTCACACCTCCCAACTCTCCTTTTTTGTGTGAATACCACAAACAGTCTCATTTCCACTGCAAGCAGGTTTGTTATGACAGCATCTGCTCTGATGCTCACACCCTTGGGGTGTGAAATAACCCATCCACTAGGCGGCACGGATCTTGCATCACACGTGAATGTGTATGTTTACTAACGATTCCGTCAACAAATGATCATCTCTTATAATAAGAGGTGCTGCCTTGGTCGATACCATTCTCATCTAAATTGTGTAAGTGATTTAGTTGAGAGACTCAGGAAAAAGTGGTCACATAGACTCCCAGAGAAGAAGCATATTGGTTTCTTTTCTCCTCACCATCTCTAAAAACAATGCTATAGAGCCATATTAGGTTTTGAAATACTCCAGTTTCACTCTAATCAATGCATGCAAAGCAGTGTCCAAGGTGGCAGGGTGTGTGTTATTAAAGTGGACTTGTGGGTTATTTACAGTGAAGTAGCCCATTTCTTGTTTAACCAAGTGTGTCATAAATATTGGGGGTTATTTAACGGTTCACAGCATCTATCCTTAGTTGCAAGAACAAGTAAGAAGGGGCTTCAGACCAGCACTTTATGGGGTCAGGCACACATCCCAAAGAGGCTGATAAGTGATAATGATTTTTAAAGGCATTTCCAAAAAGAGCAGAGTGTTTATTGACTGCTAGAAGTACCTATGCTGTTTTACAAATATGAAAAAAGCAAGTAATATGTGTATTCTGAAATATACATACAATCGAATTCTGGCAGTAGCTTTAGAAAAGGACTCAAAATTTAGAGAAAAGTCTATTGATACATGAAAATTCCAGGAGTAAGTGGGAGCCAATGACATCCTAGTAACATTCTTAATCTTTTTCAAAAGCAATAACTAGGAAAGGAAGCTAACTTTATCCGTTCACTTTTCTGAGTAGCAAAACTTGCTTGTAAATTTGATTTGTAATGTATAACATAATTGTTTATCCCCATTTTTACTAAAAGTAAGGTAATGTCCCCCATCTGTTTTAGGTCTGTTTAAAGGAGTAGCCACCTACATTTACAGCAGCATATTGGAAGAAAAGCTAAATGCAGATTTAAAAATTTTTAAATTAAAAGGCTATCAGAGTAATGTCAATTCAAGTAAAATCTAGCCATGGAATGTCGGAGATTTCTGAGTAATGCCAAGTGGTGACACTGGCGTCTTCTACGCCTCAACACTGCCTGCAAGTCAGGTTTGGTTCTATTTAGAAGGAAACAGAAAACATTCTCTTATTTAGAAAAGAAAAAAGTTTTGACAAAGTAGTATGTCTGCCCAAGGAACACAAATGTCAATCCCAGGACTTGCCTGGGTTTTGGTATCTCAGCAGGGAACCGTTAATTGATGGCCACACTGTCTCCTCACAGCCTTAACTGTATTGCTCCACAATTAAAATCAAACAAAGACTCCATTTGGCATGGGGATTTTTAACATTTGTGTATTGAAACTAGTAACTCGTGTTTATTATTACTTCATGTAGGCAAGGCAGTCTTCTAAGCATTGTACAAACAGTAATTCAATCAATCCTCATAACAGCCATCTCAGAGTGAGTCCGAATCTCTGTTGGCCAGGCTGGAAGGCAGTGGCACAATCACAACTCACGACAATCTCCATCTCCTGGGCTCGGGCGATCCTTCCGCCTCTGCCTCCCTGGTAGCTGGGACTACAGGCACATGTCACCCCACCTGGCTATTTTTGAATTTTATTTTTCATAGAGACAGAGTTTCGCTCTCTCACCTGGACTGGTCTCAAGCTCTTGGCCTCAATCAATCCTCCTGCCTTGGCTCCCAAAGTACTGGGATGACAGGTGTGATGCCCGTTTCAGTATTCTAGAAGATAAATAGTCCAAAATTAATGGCACCTTTGTAGCCTCATAGGGCCTTGAACCTAGATGAGGGGTGTCTGTAAGCTACCTGAGCAGGCCATTGGAAGTGAACGGCCCAGTCGCACTCTTTGTTCAGAGCAGCACAGCTCAAGTGGCCAACGTGCTAGGTCTCCGCTCATTCCCTTCTGGGCTCAATGTGGTCACAATAATTAAAACTCACGTTTTTAAAAATCAAGTAGGACAGAAGCTTTCCATATAAGACAACGGCTGTCTCCCTGTTCCTGAGCCCACTTCTCTTAGTCTCTTTTCTCACTCTTTCAGATGTTTATTCTGAGAAGGCCCTTCCTATTTTTAAATAACGTGCGTTCACAAATACATCTCGATTCGCCAGTTTGAAACACTGTCTGGTAAAGCCTTTCTCCCATTCTCTCGCCATCACATTCTTTGTTAAATTAATAGTCAGGGTTCCCATTTTATTGCTGAGTAATTGTCCTTGGGTGAGTCCACTGCAGAGAGCCCAGGATGGTGGTGTAAGTCCGCTTCCTTCTGCACACGCGGGCGATTGTTTTCTGGAGTTGGTGACGGCATTCTAGACATTCTGAATGCTCCGTCCACACAGTGTTTTATCAATCTGTGGTTTTCTCCGAAATCTCCCTCTTCAACCCCTTCAAGGTTTTGTCCCCGGCTGACGATGTCTCTGTCGTCCTGGGACTCTCTCGCCTCACTCTTTTGTGCTGGGTCCTCCTGTTTTCTAGATCTCGTGTACTCCTCCTTCCTGGTTGATGCCCTTGTTGAGAGAAGCCTGTCCTGAAGGAAGCACATTCCAGGAAAACAGAAAAACAAGGTGTTATTGGGAGGAACTCCGAGCTGGCCTGTGTATGTTGGATTGTTGCTTATTTCTTTCCTTGGTTTTGCTGGGCCCTTTCAAGGTGGCCCTTGCAAACTGGAGAGCCATCTATTTTAGTTATGAAAGATTTTCTTAAGCTTTTGTGATAGCCTATTTTTTTTCCATCTCTGTTTCCTCTGTTCTCCTTTGGAATTGCTGCTAGTCAGACAGTGAGCCGCTGAAATTGATCTAGTAACCTCTTTTCTTTTCTAATTGTGATTTTCTTTCCAACTCTCAGGGCACAGCCTTTATATTTATTGTCCACCAATACTTTTAGAAAAAATTCTGTTTGTTTTTCACACGCTAAACTGCTGAGAGCTCTTTCTTTTTTGGTGATGATGGCCAGAGAGCTTAACTGAATCTCCCATAAGAAGAGAATCAAGCTAGTTTTTCTGACTCAGCTGCCTTTTCTACTGTACCTCTGAGGTTTCCAACGTGTGGATAAAGTGTCAGAAACCTCGGGAGCCAGGAGTTCACAGGCGAGGAAACAGAGTTCTCATAATTTAACCAAGGTGTTGAGCAGAAAGCATGGGAGACCGGAGCAAGGTCTCCCAAGTTCAGTTTTTGTTTTTTAACTTATATGTCACAGAATTGTTGGGAAAATTTGAAAATTTTTAAAAATGAAAAGCAGTCTTTCAACAATTCAAATCAAAACTATTTCTCAAAAGAATTCCTCAAAATAAAAAAAGAACTACATTTTAATGGTTTTATTTTTTAAGGTATATTGTATTTGGCTCCAGAAAATAATACATTAATTACCAGTTCTTATGAATGCTTACCCCATACTATGAAATATCTGGGTAATTATTTATTCATTTACTTAAACACAATTTCTCATGGTGAGTACCCTCTCTGGGCAGAGCCTTGAACTAGGTATATGGGAGTAGACAAGATATAAAATTCGTAAGATCAAAACCATGCCCTGCTCTGCTTGGGATCTGCATATCTGATGATGATCATATCATCAGCCAGCTCTTCACAGGCTGTGGGCTATTTGTCCACCATAGAAAATTAAGAAACATTTCTTGCCGGGCTCGGGTGGCTCAGCCTGTAATCCCACGCCTTTGGGAGGCTGAGGTGAGTGGATTACCTGAGCCCGCGGGTTCGAGACCCGCCTGGGCAGCGAGACCTCATCTCTACAATAAATCAAAAATTCAGCTGGGCGTGGTAGTGCATGCCTGTAATTCCGGCTATTCGGAAGGCTGAGGCGGAAGGATCGCCGTAGCCCAGCAGGCGAGGCTGCGGTGGCCGGGAGCGGCCATTGCACTCCAGTCTGGGCGACCGAGTGAGACTCCAACTCCAAAAAAAAAAAAGAAACATTTCTTAAAGGTAAGTTTAACCAGCTCTGCTTGCCATAGACCTGTGTTGGGATAACATCATGACCTCACATCAATTTAGCCAACTGCATTAGTCTTTCAATAGATCAAAGAAAGGGCACACATTTTTCCCAGAGCTGTAAAGCTGTCAAAATTGGGGTTTTTGGGGGGTGACCCCGATTATTAAGCAATTCTGCCAATTCTCTGAAAATATGAAAGCAAGCAAATGAGAGACTGTGATTAGGATCAGGGGCTAATTTCATGCCTCGTACTCCAAAAATTTTCTCTTCTAATTGAGAGAAAAAGAAAAATGGCTTCCCTGTCGTAATAATTGACAATAGGTCAATTATTTTGACATGCCAAATTCTCTTTCTGAGGCTTAAGCGACCCGGGACATGGAAATTTCCAGTGGATCTGAGCATTGAAAAGTAAGTTAAACTCTAGCAACAATGGAGGTTCATATAAAAACAGTCTAGTACAGTTTATCTTAATTATTTTTTAAAAGATCTTAAGGAGTGGATTGCCTGAGCCCGTAGGATGGAGACCAGCCCGGGCAACTTGGCAAGATCTCGTCTCTACAATAAGTTTTTAAAACTTATTGTGCCTGTGGTTCTGGCTACTTGGAAAACTGAGGCGGAAGGATTGCCGGAGCCCAGCAGGTTGAGGGTGCGGTAACCGGGAGTGGCCACTGCACTCCAGTCTGGGTGACGGAGTGAGACCCCAACTCAAAAAAAAAGATTTTAAGGTTCTCACATTTATGAACACTAATTCTAATTCTAGAGTTTTTCATGAGCACTTTGGAGATTCAAATCACTCCAAAACAGCATTGATCAAGTGAACAGATATATGTCTTTATAATTTATAATTTGATGATATTTTCTGTGTGGGAAGCTTGGCAGCTAAACATTTTGAGACCCTGGAGAGGGAAAGCAACCGTGTCCGAGGGGAATAAAAATGGCAAAACTTTGGTTTTGCCAGGAAACTCTCACTTAATTTCTTTTGAGGGAATAGTTTTGATTTGAATTTTTAAAAGATTGCTTTTCATTTTTAAAATATAAACAAAAACTACAAGTTTGGGGGATGTGTAGATAAGTAATCACACCCAGAAACACAAAACATACAGGTACTCGTCAGGTGTGCTGACATCCTGAAGACAGAACGCATGGAGAATTCAGATGAAAAGTTCTGTGAAGACACTGTAAGGGCATTTTAAGAAATGGAGAACGCTTGGGTGGTTGTAACCAGAAGTGCCTGGATAATTATCTGAATAATTCAGTCACAGTCTTCATCTATGCGGACATTTATGCAGGAAAACTCATTGTCTAGCTGGGCTGCTCTCCAGCTGCCAGGCAGGGGGCTGGCTTCAGAATGACTCCACTTACTTAGAGATCCCCATGGCTCAGGAGACCCCAGACCCACCCCTGTGGGTGGCAAGATGCCCACTTCCAGGCAGCACATGGCCACGGTGGGACCCATGTCTGCACTTGGATTTCCCGCCGTGGTCCTGGGTCAACCATCCTCCTGCTGCTTTGTTTTGGTTTTACTTTTCCGATTAATTAATGGTGTGATATTTGACAGTTCACCAATGTTTCGAGAAAACTGAAAGAGATTGGCTAACCCTTCCGAGTCTCTTTCGGATTCTTAGGGGGAACTTAGGCGATGATACGTTTCCCTTCTTAGATCCTTCCTGAAAGGATCCACGGATGTCAGTCCAACTCCAGTTTATCTGGGGAAAGTTCAGATGTGGGGGGCTTTGCGAGAAGCCCAGATGCATTTGCTTTAAAGCACTGTCCTGTTTCTTGACATTGCCGCAAAGAAGCTTTGGAATCAGCTACAGATTGGTACTACCGTGACAGGTGGCACCATAGTAGGTTGTGCTTTGGTCACGGGTGAAAATAAAATGTCAAGGCAACACAGTGTAAGTGTCCCAAGGGGACGCAGTAGAAACAACTCTTCTCCAAGGCTTCCTGTGTCTGGGGCACCCTGTTCAACACAGTCACTCAGACTCCCACGGCCACCAGCTCACCATGACACAGGCCCCATGATGACACAGGACAAGCAGCAGGTCTGCAGGGCTTGAGCTATGGTGGGCCAGCCACCCCTCCTGCTGCTGGTTGCAGGAAACATGGCCTAGGTTTAGGCCCGGCATGAGGGAGTAGGGCTGTGTATGCAGCAGGCACGTGCATCCTGGCTGAGCGCCCCCCACCATCTTGCTTGGCCTATGCCAGCTCCACTCAACCCCGTGACTGGCTGAATCCAACATCCCCCCATGCGTGATGGCTGCATGATATGGGGGAAACGTGTGTTCCCTCGGTCAGAGGTTCGATCCATCCTAGACCCAAGTTGCAAGGCCAAAGCTGGGATTCACCAGGAGAGCATGGCTTTTCCTCTAGTTCCCTGTGGGTTTGTGCTGCAACTCATGGCCACACGTTGAAAGAAGCACCTGCCTCTTCCGCAACCTGCACGGCGTCATGTCCCGAGGTGTGAAGACCGAAGAGCACAGATGCTTTGCCCCCCAGGCTGACGTGGAGGGACGTCTGGGTCACACTCAGATGCAGTCACACAGTGGGTCCACCTGGGGAGGGGGAAGGAATGGTCCGCCCAAAGGTGGTGTCTGTTTCCTCCAAAATCCAAGGACAGGCGTATTTGCTGATTGGAGGGCCACAGAGCAGCCACCTGTCCGTCTTCTCTTTGGAGAGAGCATCCCGACATGACTGGACCCCACAGAGTCCAAAGGAGTAGGAGGCAACTCCCTCATGTCTTGGGATGTATCTCCCATCCACTGGCAGGCTGATGCCTCCCACGAGCATGCAGGGTAACCTGCTTACTGCCCATCGAGATCTGTGAGCCCAAAGTCATCCATCTAGCCGACCAGGAGGAGGACTTGGGGGCCGTGAGGCGATCAAGATCCCAGAAAAGTAAAGGCGCGGGGAGTTGACATGGATCTTAGGTGAGACGGTGACCGTGGGCTCCTGCACCTGCAAGAGAGGGTGGCATCCATCTAGTGTTGGCCATTCACAGGAGAAAAAAGAAACATTTGCCAGGGTGGCACCTGCGTCCCATGAGCCAGGGTCTTTGCTGATTTTCTTTAATAAAGAGATGACATCTGGAAGACTCTTTAATGTTTAAATGAAATCTCTGCCCGATTATGTATGCAATAGTCATCATTCTCCAAGACTGGAAGCCACAGCGGTAAGCTTAATGGGGGTAAGATAAGGGTCAACACCCACTGCATATTTTAAGTCTTTTTTTTTTTTTTTTTGAGTCGAGGTCTCACTCTTTTGCCCAGGCTGGAATGCAGTGGCACCATCATAGCTCACCAGAGCCTCAACCACCTGAGCTCAGGTGATCCTTCTGCCTCAGCCTCCCCAGTAGCTGAGACTACAGATTAGCACCACCACACTCGGCTAATTATTTGATTTTTTTTTTTTTTTCAGAGAAGTGGTCTCACTATGTTGCCCGGCCTTGTCTCAAACTCCTGGACTCAAGCAATTCTTCTGCCTTAGCCTCCGAAAGTCCGAAAGTGCTGAGATTACAGGCATGAACCACCACACCCGGCTATCTCAAAGTCTTTTAAAATGTCACTGATTCGCTCCTATTTTCATAGATATATTGTATTTCCTTTTTTTTTTTAATGAGAGAAAGCAGGATTTATTGAAGGGACAGAAAAACTCCCACAGTGGGAGGGGACCCAAGGGAGTTGCCCTGTATTTCCATTTCTTAAAAATCTTACATGGAGTGGCAATTCTCAGGGCATCCTACCATTAAAGCAACCTCACTCCTGGGTCATGGAGACACGGTGTTACCCTGCTTGTTGCTGGTTCAGCGATGTGTTCAGGAACAGGCAGGGTCATCGCGAGGTGGGCTTTCCGGCACGGTGGCCAACGTGCACAGGACGAAGCTCCGTCTTTGGCTGAAGGGACCAAGGGCTCTGGGTCTGTCAGCATTCGCCATGTCGACTTGCCTCTGTTTCCCTTTCTTCAAACTGGATGTTCCGATCAAGGGGCTTTCTAAAGGGAAGCTCAGAAAGGACATCGCAGCGTGCCCTTGTTGACGTGGCCTGTCCTTCTCACCTCCCCCTGACTCTCCCTGGGCTGTGGGCTGCTCACACCCGTGCCGGGGGGGCGTGTGATCTGCCAACTTGGTGAGGGACCCGTGATTTTCCAATACGTGCCTCAAGTTAGGTCCCTGTTCTCCACACTTCAAACTTTGTGTTGTGGTTTTCAAATTTAAAACTTATTTGGGCCAGGTGCAGTGGCTCACGCCTGTAATCCCAGCACTTTGGGAGGCTGAGGTGGGCGGCTCCCTGGAGGCCAGGAGTCCGAGACCAGCCTGGGCAGCATAGCAACAAAAAATCAAAAAATGAGCTGGGCATGGTGGTGTGCGCCTGTATTCCCAGCTGCTCAGGAGGCCGAGGCAGGAGAGTTTGAGCCCAGGAGTTCAAGACCACAGTGAACCATGATCATGCCATTGCACGCCAGCCTAGGCAAGGGAGTCATACCCTGTCTCTAAAAAAATTAAAACAAAACGTATTTGGACTTTGGTCCAAATTTCAACCCTCTCCACTATTTCAACCCTAGGGAGCCGTGATCTTTAAACCACTGCAAAACATCCGCGGCAGTGCGTCAATTACTATGGTCACCGTGCTCACTTTGGTTAACTGTAACCGTGTGAACTTGACCCCTCCACAACCCTGTCGTCCCCACTGAAACCAGGGACTGACTTCAAGGGCAGGACTTCCAACCTGACCCCGCGCCCACAGAGAGAAGGCAGTGCTTTCTAGAAACGAGGGGCGCTTCTCTGGGGTGTGGCTTCAAATGCCTTGCTAAGGGAAAGGTCCCATCAGGAGGGAGAGCTGAGAATGAGTGAGCATGTCGCATGAGGTCAATCCATCCAGACATCTGTATCCTTCGCTGGCAGTGCTGTCCAGTAAAGACAGAATGCACACATGATGCAAGCCACGTGTGCAATTCTAAGTTTCCTCGTGGCCATCTTTCAGAATAAAGTAAAAAGTGAGATTATTTTCAAAACTCACATTTTTCTTAACCCAACATAGCCACAATATTATAGTTTCAATATGTCATCAATATAAAAGGAATTTTTGAGATACTTTACTTTTTTCGCGCTATTTTACATTTAAAGGCATCTTGCCTCAGGCTAGCCACATGTCAAATGCTTGATGACCACACGAATGCTTGATAACCACATGTCAAATGCTTGATAACCACACCTTCCCCATCATGCCAAAGAATTTCTGGAATCTAAACTTTATTTACTGAAAGCCTCGTTTGGGTCTAGGTTCAGTCAATACCAAGCACACAGCTGGACCCTCTTGCAGAGGTTCAAGCCAGCCCAGGAATCTGGAATCCCTGTGGATTCCGTCGCAGATATCAACTCAGCCCCCGGAACGTGGTCTCTTCTCTTCTGGTCTAGCACCATGAGGAGAACATCGGTCTTCTCCAGGTTTCCAGAGATGTCAATGAGCAGATCTGGTCACCTCCCCCGGGCAGGGTGTTCAGCTGTGACCTGTGGGGCCTTGAGCCTGACCTTTGCTCCAGAGGTCATGAGAGCGATGGAGCAGGCGTGAGGCCAGCGGGTACCCTTGAACACAAGTTTGCCTCTGTCTCCAGGCGAGGCATGCCTAAGTCCTAAGATCTGCGAGGTCCGCTGCTCAGATTCAGCTGAAACCAGCCCGCTTCCCTTCAAGTCCTCAGGGACCCGCAGGGCCCCCATGGATGCTGTCAGCTTCACGCCAGTGCCTGGTGATGCTGTGAGTCGCGGTGTGCAAGCCAGCAGCCCCTGTCCAGAAGCGCCAGTCAGGGACCCTACGGTTGTTGGACATAAGACATTCTCTGTGCTCCTTGTGCCTGAGCCAGGAATGGAAGACCTGGGTGTGTCGTTTCCATACTTGAGTCAGGACAATCGGAAACAGGCGGCCCACTCACACAGACCTTGCCTTCTTTCTTTCTTTCTTTCTTTCTTTTTTCTTTTTTTATTTTTTGAGTTGGAGTCTCACTCCATCACCCAGACTGGAGTGCAGTGGCCACTCCCGGCCACCGCAGCATCGCCCTGCTGGGCTCCGGCGATCCTTCTGCCTCAGCCTTCCAAGGATCCGGAACTACAGGCGCGTGCTACCATGCCCGGCTAATTTTTGATTAATTGTAGAGATGAGGTCTCACCAAGTTGCCCAGGCGGGTCTCGAACCCTCAGGCTCAGGCAATCCACTCACCTTAGCCTCCCAAAGCGCAGGATTACAGGCTGAGCCACCGAGCCCGGCTGCCTTCTTTATTAATGTTGCAGTAGCTGACAGCAGGGACCTCTGAGTTTGCTAAAGCCTTGCCTCGACTGGCTGTCCATTACAGGTGACCGCAAGTGACACACCATGCATGCTGTGTCACTGCCAAGGCCACAATCTCAAATTACATTCAGACTTCCCCCACTCTGGGTCGGGGGCAGTGGCTCAAGCCTGTCATCCCAGCACCTTTGGAGGGCTGAATTGGGAGGATTGCTTGAGCCCAAGAGCTCAAGACCAGCCTGGGCAACATAGCAAGACTTCCTCTCTATAAACAAACAAACAAACAAGCAAACAAATAAGCCAGACATGGTAGTACATGCCTGTAGTCCCAGCTACTCAGGAGGCCAACAGAAGAATTGCCTGAGACTAGGAGGTCGAGGCTGCAATGAACCGTGATTGTGCCACTGCGCTCCAGCCTGGGTGACAGAGTGAGACCCTAACTCAAAAAAAAAAAAAAAGATTTTTCTCACATCCCATCCAGCCAGTGAGTTAACAGATCCCAGACTCTTACCCTTGAGGTCTTGGAGCCAACAACCAGCATCTGCTGCTCGGTGGGCCTTTATCACGGCATGTGGAGTTGATAAAAGCCAAAATTACTCTAGACATTTTAAGAAGAAAGAGATTCATCAGTCAATTGGCTGTTTACACAGCCAGTGGAAGAAGAAAATCTAGGCCTCCAAAATAACCCTTAGAACAAGGTTCCAAGAAGCCACCCAGAGGCAGTCATGGCTCACCCACCCAAGACACTGGGTGTCAAGAGGCAACGTGGTCACGAACATTCCTCGGGTGTGAGACTTCCAAGTCTGTCAATGAATGAGTCACTAGCATAGGATCCCTGGAAGTTTAGAAGGTCCCCAATTCACATTCACTGTCATGACTTGCATTTGGTAGGCACACAGAGCTGATTATGTGACATCATCTCATAGAAGCCTCACAACAGTCAAAGTGGGTGTGATGGGTCCCATTTTCATACATGAGTCAGAGAGAGATTAAATATGGAAGCAATTTTCCTGATTTGACACACTAGCAAGTCCAGGGAATCTAGCCTCTATTCTCGGTCGCTTCTGAAACTGAGGTTGGGGTTATCGGTGGTGAGCTTCATGTATTATTAATAATTGCAAAGTCAGCATGTATAAGCTTTCAAATTACTACCGTTATCCAATTAACCCGTAGTTACTTATAGCGCCTTTTCAGGAGCAGACTAATGAATTTCAGTATAAATTATTATACAAGTAGGAAACAAAGGTCATGAAAAAAAATGGAACACTTCATAATAACTGTTACATAAAGAGCTTTTAGTTCCCCCAAATCAATTTTAAAGATTGAAGTCCCAGCCACAGCCTAGTCGATTTTAATTCTAGTGCTATTCAGTTATTCAGTTAGTTCTAATACAATTTTTTAAACTAATAATAACGATATAACAATTTCTTAAGTGTAACACTTGCGTTTTACAGATGAAATAACAGAATCACACATATATAGCAAAAGTAGAAAAAACATACATAGAAATGATTTATACCAGCTTCAGGATGCTTGCTATCTCTGGGGAAATGGGTAAAACAGGTGAGAAAACAACCTTAACCACATCCAGCATTATTTTTTCTATTTGAAAAAGAATGTCATACAAATGTGGCAAATTTTTAATAATCATATCTGTAGTGCATAATGAGCGTTCAGATCTGTGTAGTGTTCTACTTGTGTGGAATGTTTCATAACTGGAGACCGAAGATGTTTAAGATATTAACATTAATTCTTTTTCTAATTTTTTTTTTTTTTTTTTTTGAGTTGGAGTCTCACTCTGTCGCCCAGACTGGAGTGCAGCGGCTGCTCCCGGCCACCGCAGCCTCGACCCGCTGGGCTCCGGCGATCCTTCCGCCTCGGCCTTCCCAGTAGCCGGAATTACAGGCGCTACCACGCCCGGCTGATTTTTTGATTTTATTGTGGAGATGAGGTCTCGCTGCCCAGGTGGTCTCGAATCCACAGGCTCAGGCAATCCCACTCACCTCAGCCTCCCAAAGACGCGGGATTACAGGCTGAGCCACCGAGCCCGGCTCCTTTTTTAATTTTTAATTTTTAATTTTAAAGATGTGGGGTACAATTCAGGGTTAGGCAAACAAACGTTCTTCATGCAGTTCCCCTTGTGGATGAGGCGTGTCCCTCCCTTCCCCAGGCCGATTCCCACGACTGCCAATCCAACCTCCCTGGCCCCTTTCTGAGAGTTTCCTGTTACTGCCAATCCTTTTCTTATAATATTACGATAATTGTTCAAGGTCCGCATATGAGCGAGAACATGTGATACTCAGTTCTTTGTTTCTGTAAAAGATCACTCAGTGTGATAGACTCTAAGTCCATCCAAGTGGCTGCCAAGTTCTTAATTGTATCCTTCCTTATGACTGCATAATATTCCATCGTGTGTATGTACCACATTTATAAAATCCAGTCCTCTTTTGATGGGCAGCACGGTTGGTTCCTTGTTCTCGCTACTGTGAACAATGCTGTGATAAACGTACATGTGCAGGTATCTTTTTTATAGAGTGATTTGAGTTCTTCCAGGTATATTCCCAGTAGGGGGATTGGGGTTGTATAGAAGGTCGATTTATAGATCTTTTAGGAATCTCCAAACTGTTTTCCACAGAGGTTGTACTAGCTTACACTCCCACCAACAGTACAGAACTGTTCCCTTTTCTCCACATCCTCTCCAGCATCTGTTGTTTCCTGAGTTATTGATGACGGACATCCTGTCTGGAGTTAGCTGGTATCTCAGTGTAGTTTTAATTTGCAATTATTTGATGACTAGTGAGGCTGAGCATTTTTTCATGTGTCTGTTGGCTGCTCATATGTCTTTTTTTGTGAAGTTCCTATTCATGTCTTTTGCCCACTTTGTAATGGGGTTATTTGTTTTTTTCTTTTCGGCACGTTTGAGTTCCTTGTAGATTCTAGATGTCAGGCCTTTGTCAGACATACTGTTGACAAATATTTTTTTCCAGTCTGTGGTCTGTCTCCCTGCTCTCTTGATGGTTTCTTTGGCTTTGCAGAAGCTTGTAAGTTTAATGAGGTCCCACTTGTCTATCTTATGTCTTATGGCATGGGCACTTGGGATTTTGATCAGGAATTGGTTGCCAGTTCCAGTTTCCATAAGGGTGTCTCCTGCATTTTCTAAAGGTTTTATAGTTTGAGGTTTTTCATTTAGGCCTTTGATCCATTTAGAACTGATTTTTGTGTATGGTGAAAGGAATCTTGTTTTAATCTTCTGCATGTGGTCAACCAGTTTTCCCAGCACCATTTACTGAATAGCTTCTTCTCTCCCTAGTCATTGGTGGTGGAAGCTTTGTTGAAGATGAGTTGGTTAAGAAATTGAGGTTTTGCTTCTGGAATCTTTATTGTGTTCCATTGGTCTATATGCCTGTTCTTGTACCAATACCAGGTTGTTTTGATTATTGTAGCTTTATAATAGTTTAAAGTCTGGGAGTGTGATACCTCCTGTTTTGTTGTTTTGTTTTGTTTTGTTTTGTTTGTTTGAGGATTGTTTTGGTGATTTGTAGTTGTTTATGTTTCCATATGAATTCCTATATTTTGTTTCCAGGTCTGAGAAGAATGCTGCTGGTAATTTAATGGGTATTGTGTTAAATCTATAGATTGCCTTGGGTAGGATGGACATCTTAACAATATTGATTCTTCTAATCCATGAGCATGGAATATTTTTCCTTTTATTTGTGTCATCTTTGATTTCTCTGAGCAGTGTTTTGTAGTTTTTGTTGTAAAGGTCTTTCACGTTTCTGGTTAGGAAGATGCCGAGGTATTTGGTTTTTTTCCTGGCCATTGTGAATGGGATTGTGCTTTTTATTTGGGTTTCTGTTTGTTTATAGTTGGTGTATAGAAATGCAACTCTCTTTTTCGCATTGATCTTATACCCTGAGACTTTGCCAAAGTTGCCGAAGTCTTTTATCATGCAAGCAGGTTTTGACAGATTTTCTTGAGCTCAGAGGTATAGAATCAGTTAACATTAATTCTTAAGAATCGTTGCAGTTCTATCAGGTGCCACTAAATAAGACAACACACATTTTATGTCATGTGTTTTATGCCAGCATCTGCGTTTAAAAACCAACATGTAGTAGAACTTCAAAAAGGTATACTAAATCAACAAGGTTAAAATAAATGTTACGTATGTTCAAACAAAACCAAAAGAAATAAGTAATGAATGGTTCCTCAAGACCTAAATCTTCTAACACATGCTTGGGATGTGTTGGGATTTTAATGCCCATCAGACCAGATGTGACCTCAGGTTTTAAAGATCTAGTCCAGAAACAAATGCCTGTCACTGATTTTTCAGTTTAAAAAAAAAATGGAAGGAGCACCATGAGACACCTTCACCTCACGACTGTGAAGAGTTGCACAAAACAGCGTGTCATCCTATTTATGCCTTGAAATACAGACAGCATATAGAGTTTATGGGTAAAGATGCCTCCTTGCTGTCTCTTTTCAAATGTGATTTAGATATTTCCAATTTAAAAAGAGCTGCCTCCAAATCCTTTCGCAAAGAACTGTACAGAGCTAAGTTACCATTTCTAGAATAGGGGTTTGCCACAGAAATCCTCATTAATGAAAATGTTCTGAAGAGACTGTCAGACTATTCACTCTATAATTTAGTCAAGGCATGTCTCTGAAACAACCAGCAATGGGGCCCCCTTATCCACTCAGTCTGCAGTGCCCACATTTTTCCTTTTCATTTTAACCTGTTTCTTCTGCGTCTATTTCTATCTTAAATTTCTACTCACAACAATAGTTGTGCAAAGAGAAGTTCAGAATTGCACTCAATAACTAGATAAAGGTTGTCGTTTGACTAATAATGAAATAAGGAGAAGCTTCTTGAAACAAACTCTGGCATTAACATTTTATTTTAATCTAATAAATTTCTCTAGAACTTAATTCAAATGGAAGCATTAGCATGAATGTGCTAGCTTTTTCAAAATAGCTGAATGGGCATTAGGATTTGGGACTGATGCTTGAAAGTGACTGTAAGGGTGAACAAATGAAATACTGATGAAAAGTTAATGCGAGGTCACCTTTCAATCACAGAATAGCGTTTGTTACACAAGTAGCTGTAACCTCCCTGCAGCTTCTGCTGTCTCACAGATATTAGACATTTGTGTAGGTGTCTTTTGGAATACTTTTTATGTGTCAAAGACGAGAAAGGGATAGTTGTTCAAAATCAATAACTTTTTAAATCACTCACGCCTGTCATCCTGGCCCTTTGGGATCATTGAAACAGGACATGACTAGCAGGCCAATGGTATGCTGTGGGTGTCGCACGGGTGTTCTGTGTGATTCTCTTATTAGGCACAGGTGACACTGCCCTTTACATGGAGCTCCCGTATTCCACCGCAGCTAGCACTGTTGATCTTTGGTCGAGTTCAAGGGAAAGCTTTATGTATTGCTTTTTAAATTGTCTTAACTCTATTTCAGCCAAGCGATGATTTAAGTAAGAACTAATGCTTAAAACTTCTCAGAATGCTAGAAATGTGTCAACAAATAAGCCTCATTTATTTAGGCAGTTCAAGAATATCAACCAGTTTTTGTAAACTACCTGCATTGAGAGTTTTACTGATTACATAAGCAATCACTCTCAATACAGGTAATTTAGGAAATGAAAGCACACAATAAAATGGAGTCATCGATGCTCAACATTTCAATATAAAGCAGCCCCCGTTACCCAAGTCTTGGTGCACAGCATTCATACGCTCACAAAACACCCGTACAAGATGGCACTGAAACCGAGAACATAATTAGGGTTTGATATTTTTAATGAAGCAACAATTTTGAAAAACGAATTTATGTGATGTTCAGTAAAATGTGTTTTATGTTTGCAATTCTAACCCTTATAATGAATTGAGCATTAATTCTTTAACACAATGTATCTGACAAACCTTGTGTGATAACAGGATATGAAATTCATCACTTCTCAACTGATGCCGGAATTACCACAAGAGTTATGCATGTAAAAGTCACCCACGGATTCTTGGTACAGAACCAAACTCATCATATTTATGGACTTCCTCATCCTCAAATTTCAGCTCCTCTAACTCTGACAGTCCTCTTCTGTCAGTGTGTGCGTGCGTGGGGTGGGGGGGAGAGTGAGAGAGAGATACCAGCAGTTCTGTGACACTTTCATGGAAGTCTCTCCTGTGAAATCTTGTCTCTATGGTAAGGTGTATAATTTTGCCTTGCAAATGATATGGTTTTTGTTGGCTTCAGATTATTGGATAAACTGAGACCTAACTACAAAGACTGACTCGATGAGTGAGATAGATTCTAGGCATAAGTAGGTAGGGATATTTAAGAGGAATTTATTGGTAACATATGACTTTGGTAGTAAGTACATTCTTGTTCTAGCAATATTCACTGTCCTGTGCAACTATTTTGGGTGCTCAGATAATGAATATAAGGTTAATAGTCCCCAGCTATGTATGATTCTTGTGTTTTGGTGCATTCATGTATTTCTACTTAAACGTTGTTTATCTCTGTGTATTGTTTGCGACCTCAATTTTCTGCTTTAAATATCATGAAAGTTGTAATAATGTACCGTGTCATTCATATCTGTCTTAACTGAGAAGTAGACTTAAAATTGAATGTAGGTTTAGGATTTAGCACTTAAGACTTCAGGTGTTTGCAAAAGCAATTCATTCTTAAGATAATGAATGCACCAAACACAGTCAATTGTTGATTTCAATTCATAGAATTACACGAGGAACATGCTAATAGAAATCTCGTTCTTTTTACAGTTCAGAGACTGTTCTGTATTATCAAAATAGAATTATTCATCTTGTTTTCTCAGGCGATGTTATGTGTACTGAAAGAAAAACTATTTGAGGCAATTAAGGGCTCATTAAAAATGTCGCTAATTTAATGAAACCCTGAGAATGTGACATCGCAATAATAAAAATGAGCTGCACTAGTACGTTCTAATAAAAAAAATGCAACTTTATGCTTCCCAGAGGGAACTTACAAATGCTAGATATGGTAAATCTCTGATTTATAGGCTTTTAGAAACCTCTTAACCAGCAAAACATAGATAATATCTTTTCATTCATATGGCAAATTCTTTTTATTTTAAAGTAGAAAATGTTCTTATTTAAAAAGAAAGCGCTTTCAGAACAGTATATTTTTCAGCTAGTCAGTGTGCTTTAATATTAAGCAAAGCGTCCAGCTATGTGACTAGCAACTCCGCCACCATACTGAATCAGTTCTATTTGGCAGCACCACCGAGGAATTCCCATAGAGATGTCCCCTTACTTCAGATTTAACAGAAACCAAATGGGTGGGAACTCGAATGCAAGCCGAGATCCTCAGAGACTCCCCCCAGTCACTGACAAGGACATTCCATTCTACACAAATGGATGTTTCCCGGAGTCACACCCATGGCAGGAGCTTGGCGAGCACCAGTGGAGGCTGGAACCAGCACTCTGCGGAAGTTGGCCAACGCCTCAGGGTGACAGGATGACGTTCTGATCATCACAGACCCGCCACTCGAAGAGATTTCCAGGACACCTCTATCTCCACCATCTTGGTTTCCAAGTTGAGAAACACAGGGCCTAGCCCTGAGCAATTAATTAGTTTGGACAATATTAACATTAACACAAATCTAGAGAGCCCACTTCCTTTCTCTGTCTCTAATCACCATAGGCATGGAGTTTAGAAAATAGAATTAAAATGTGAGTTTCACATTGGAGCTGGGAATGGTTCCTGTTTTTCCACCTGGAGCTGACTAAACCTGCCCAACTGCCAGCTTGCTCCCCAGAATGGCTAGAGCTGTCTGCCCCCTCCCCAGCATCTCAGAAAGCTGTCAGCCTGAAGGGCGTACAACCGTGTTCCTTCACTAAATGTCATGCCTGTAATTATTAGCAAGTTGGAGCATCATGTAGTATGCGAAGACAAAGGAACTCTTTGCCTGTAAATCGCCTGATGATGTACTTTGTTCGTATTTCTCTTAGAGTCATTGCCCTTTTGCTGTTGATTTTCAGGACTTCTTTGTTGATTTTACATATTGCAAATATCTTTTCCCTTAGTAATTTGTCCTTTATTCTTCTCCGTGGTGTGTTGAGCAGAAATTCTCGGTTCTCATGTTGCGCCATATTGCATCTTATGGTTTTCTTTAAGATCGGTCTTTCACATTCCAGTTTTTAAAGCAACTTAAGCCACTTTTAGTGTGTTTTCTTATTTTAATTCGTGTAAGTCAATTTCTCCATGCCATCTACCAAAAACATCTGCCCTTTTCCACTGGTAACTACCTTTAATAGATCATATTTCTATATGTGTGTGTGTGTGTGTGTATGTGTGTGTGTCTGTCTCTGAGCTCTCTACTTTCTGTGTCTGTTCTTATGTCAATACCACGCTGGTTTTCTGGCATGGTTCATACCAACACCACACTGATTTTCTTGGCATGGCTTTGTCATAGCCCTTCAAATAAGATAGGGCAAGGGCATGGTTGTCTCTGTCAGTTTTCCCATCTGGGAGGATGGATTGTGTCTACATTAACTAAAGTAATCCAGTAATGTGGCCTTCAGCTAAGTTACCTCTCTATGCTCAGAATGTTATTAATAGCACCGCATCCATATGGCTGTGTGAGAGTTAAGGAATGATACTGCCGGCCTATCACTGACTGATGTATCTTACGTATTCAGTAAGCAGTAACTCAATAAAAAAAAAATTTAAATCAAAAGGCATTAAACCAGGTGTCTGCTCTTGATAAAGAACAGAAATAATCTACACAGCATTATAATTACATTATAATGCTATACATTACATTAGCTTACTGTAGTAATACCCAGTCGAATCAATGGACCTATTTATCAATGAGTAACAACTCGAAAAAAGTAAATTTTCAAGTGCTGTTATGTCATTATTTCTTATTTCAGAAAACATCCCCATTCACATCAAGGGGTTTCTACTAATTCGCTTCATAACTTGTGGCTTAAGTCACATTTTTAATGGTCTATGGCATTATCTATGAAATGATAATGAAAGAGTTCAGAATCCCTTGATAAAAAATAATTGAGAATCTTACTAAGTTCTGAGGGCACACCTGCAGTGTTTTCACTGTCTTCAAATGAGTGATTCTTGACTGGTTTCAATATCCCGCACCTGGCCCCCAGCCAACCAAATCGGAATCCCCGGGATTGAGAAAAGGCACGGGCTTTTTTGTGTTAAAGGATTCATGAGATGGTTGCGGTCTGCTAGCAGTTTGGACAACCCCTGCTTTGGCCAAGTGTCCAGGGCACGGTCTCCTCCATCTCCTGTCCTTGGGGACCGGCTTCCAGCCAGTGTGAATCCCTGCCATATGGTACCTTTGCCAAATTAAAATGCAATTGCCTGTATTCACGTCCTTCACTGACTTTAGTTGAGGCCCAATGCCTTAGGTAAAACCAATAAATAATTTACTTTGATGATAGAAACATCAGAGGAAGCTTGATTCTCGCATTTACTAAATGCAATTTTTAATTACATAGCTTACATGTATGTATGTTTCTGTGTTTACATGCATGTGTGTATTCCTTCTTCTTACACAAAGTTCTTTGCAAGAGACCTCAAATGTGATAAAGGTGATAGAATGTATATTTATTAACTATATATTTCACTCTATTTGGAGGAATGACGAATGTCTAGTGTGAACTAACTATGTGCTTTTTGGTGTCTGTCAATGGGAATATTGAGAGCTACAGGGACATTAGCAAATTCATAGGGCTGTTTGCTTTTGAAAACTGCTTGCTCATCAGAGAGCATCATTGTTTAAGCTAAGGTTAGCCTTTGTTTATGGCAGTAATTACTGCCTTTCAACTGGAGTTAATGTGCTTGGTTTCTCAAGGATGCATGAACCCCATTGCCTAGGAGTCTGTAAGCCTCAGTCAATAATGCAAAAACTGAGCTAAAACCAGGGGCTTGGCTCCATTTACGCGTGCTCTGGTAGCTCTTCCCTGTTGGTGGCAGCTATGTTTGATTTTTGTTTTATTTTGGGGTGTTCAATTAAAGTATTCATCTGGAAACTTAATTTTGATAAGTCTAGTGAACTGCAATAGTTCATCACACCATACACCCACATAATTAGATTTAAGTACGTTTGTCTGTTGTAAGTTGAATTCAATCAAACTTGTATTGGCTTCACTACATATCAAGTCATGTGTTTGACTGAATCTTTTAACTTTCTATGTTCTGGTTTTGGAGTCATGTTTGGATGACCTCTTTGATAATTTGCTTTTGAGTTTTTCTGTTGTTTTATCATCAAATACATACAACATTTTTATCCCAGGCCACTAGGAATGTATAAATATTAATTCTATACATAGATCTAGTTGAATATTCTTTTTTTTTTTTTTTTTTTTGAGTTGGAGTCTCATTCCGTCGCCCAGGCTGGAGTGCAGTGGCACGCTCACAGCCACCCCAGCATCGACCTGCTGGGCTCCAGCGAGCCTTCCGTCTCAGCCTTCCAAGTAGCCAGAACCACAGGCACGCGCTACCATGCCCAGCTAATTTTTTATTTGTGGTAGAGACAAGGTCTCGCCAAGTCGTCCAGGCTGGTCTCGAACCCACGTGCTCAGGCAACCACTTGCCTCGTCCTCCCAAAGTGCTGAGATTATAGGCTGAGCCACCAAGCCCGGCCTACTTGACTATTCTTAATTAGAAGAATCATAAAAACCTCCTTGAAAGAAAATCTGAAAATATCCCCATCATAAATAATGAAACACTTTTAATAATTTATCAAGAGCAAAATAGCATAAGTAACTTTTGTGTGCTTATCTCTTTGAACACAAACATCTGTGTTAGTAGCTTTTGCACAGTAATGAGTCCCAAGCATAGTAAACTTCTATGAAAGCGAAGCAAAAAATGTGCTAAACACCTTGCCAGCTTCTTTAAATCTCATTATTTTTGTCAGCTAACCAGTGCCACAAATTTAAACCGCCATACTTGAAATAATATCCTTCACAAACTTAAAAGTAATTCACTGCGTTGCCCTAACTTCCTTTGAGATCCTGGTGTCCTTTTGTACACTCAACAGTGAAGGCTGACTTTTTCATCCAACAATAAATTTCACTGCATTGGAAAAAAAAAAAAAAGTAATTCAAATACAAATGATGTATATGAACTGGCAAACAGGATGTTTGGAATATCTGCTGATTACTTCCTGGAAGCAGGGAGTCAGGGCTTTGCCTCCTCCATAGGTTTCACGGCTGCAAGGTGTGATGTTCAGTCAGCTTGATTCCACTCTTAGGATTGAAAATCTTGGACTTGGAGAGCTTCTTTTGATGACTGGAGCTCTGGTTACATGACATAACCTTGATGCCGTGATCAGGGTCCGGCCATTGTCTGCAGGATGTCAGGTGAAATACCTTCTCTTAGCTGAAGTCAGTAGGCTTGAAAATAATTAAAAGACACACCTGTAATCCCAGCACTTTGAGAGGCCAAGACACTTGAGCCAAGGAGTCCGAGACCAGCCTAGGTAACATAGGGAGGTCCTGTATCTACAAGAAATTTTAAAAAATTAGCCAGGTATAGTGACACGCACCTGTAGTCCCAACTACTCACCTTAGCCCAGGAGGTCAAGGATGTGGTGAGCTGTGATCATGCCATTGCCCTCCAGCCTGGGCAGCAGAGCCAGACCTCAACTCAAAAATAATAATAATAATAATTACAAGACAGGCATAGTGACTCATACCTATAATCCCAGCACTTTGGGGGGCCAAGGTGAGAGGATTGCCTGAGTTTGGGGGTTCAAGACCAGCCTGGACAATTTGGTGAGACCTTATCTCTACAATAAATAAAAAAACTAGCTGGGTAGGGTTGCACGCCTGTAGTTACAGCTTCTTGGAAAGCTAAGGTGGAAGGGTCACCTGAACCCAGGAAGTTGAGGCTGTAGTAACCATGATAGTGTGACTGCACTCCTGCCGGGGTGACAGGGCGAGACTCCTACTCAAAATAATTAATAATAATAATAATAATAATAAGGGAATATGGCCTCTGTTACAAAACTGCCTGCATCTGAAAATGCTGTCTATTTTTTAAGTGGCATCATTCGCAATTATACGAAAGAAGTATTATTTCCTGAGGAGTAACTGTTGAAATATCACATGTACCAAATGTACCTTTATAGAGAATTATAATGAAAGTGCATCGGCATATGCACACACAATACCAGCCAACGCTGGCTGTGAAGAAAGGCGAGATGATGGAGTGTGGAGCCAGGTAGGTAGAGGCTCCACCGGCCCAGAATGTGGTGAGGCCGGCTTCGATCAGACGACCAAACGCTGACTCTGGGCTGAGCCACGCGCGGGTTCACACGGAGTTTGGTAGACAGAGCTCGTCTGCGGTGCGTGACCGTTCGTCCCAGCTTAAATCCTCCACGCTGATCGATGCTCCCCAAGATGCCTAGACGCGGGCAAGGCAGTGCTCCCCGGGAATCCCGCCCAGCTGAGCTACTTGGGTGGTCTGTGTGTCCTAGCAGCCCAGACAGTGTTTTGGGGGTCACCCCAGGTGAGACGTCTCACTCCTTACAGACCTCGGCCTCAAACCACTCGCCTTGGTATGTTACTCCCCTCCTATCGGGGGCCTGTGATTCTCAGATGGCAGACCTCTGCCCAAAACAGGCCCTCCAGAGAAACTGAGGCCAGAGCCTTCAACAGGCATGGGGGAGACCCAAGGGCCTGGGGCGAGGGCCCGGGGGAGCAGGGAGGCTCTGGGTAGGGAGCTCCCCCCAGCTGGCAACAGACGCACAGTTCATCAGGCCGATACTCATCCACCTTTGCTGGGGACTTTGTCATGATTGGATGGCACCCTTTTCATGAGCGTAGAACTGTCTCTGGGGGCTCGTGTGAGGATGTGGGTTTTGATCACGAATTGATGCAGTTTGCACCGTCACCTCTGGGATCGGGGTGGGCTCATTTGTGGCTGTTTTTGTTCTCGAGCATGGCTCGGCCACCAAATCTGTCGCGTAACTCATGAATGTCATTAGGCATCTGTCTTGTGTGCTGTATTGATCTCAATTCTCCAAAGCACTCTCAGGTGCCAGAGTGGCTGCGTCTGTGTGTTTTCAAGTGATTCTGGTCCCGGTCGTGACAATACTGTCCCTTCCATCGCCCCTGGAAGCGACTCTCTCTGTGCACGACACACGCACCTTCCACACGTACCCCTGGCCATCTGCTAGATTGGCACGGTGCCTGATGTTTTTTCAAAGGACCCCACCCCTTCCTTGCCATAGGTGCTAATAACCTCCAGTGCATCCAGCCGATTTTCCAAATCCTATAAATTATAGATTATCCTGGAAGAAATCTCTGTTCTGCTCAAGAACAAAACAGTGGTGCCTGGAGCTCCTTTTCAAAGGGTCCCATCTGCTAATTAAGAGTTCAAATGGTCTTATCTCAAAATCGTCTCTTCAAACTGCCCTTCTGCTTAAATCTAGGAAATGTCTTTATTAGAGACCTTCCAAGAATACACGAGAATCAGACGGACACAAAAGCCCACAATCCTGAACATGGTTTCAGATGGATGTCTGAAGGCTTAGCGGGGCTTCCATTTGTCACTTAACATACATTATTTCAGCTTTCCGGCGGAAAGTCAGCCGTCATTTAGATAGGATCGTGTGGATACATACTGCGGGCCTTCTGAAGGAGATAGAGTCTCGTGTGCAGTTCCGTGTTGATTCCCGGGCTCTCGGGCCGGCGATTGTGACCTTAAGCTCAGCTTCCTGAGCTGGTCACTCTTCTCTCTGCACTGATGAAAGCAGTGTGGAAAAGACAGGAATGTAGGTTTAGGGGAGAAAGAACAAGATCCGGGTAAGGCAGACCTCCATTCAAACCGGCTGCACTGCCGGCCAGTGGATGGCGTTGGGGACGTCACTAGGGATGGAGAGAACTGTCTCAGGAAGACGGGGTGAATTTTCAAAACAGCCAGGACAGAGCCTGGGGTTACAGACATTCAATGGAGGCGCGTTCCTTCCGAACCCCTTCAGATCACAAGCAATGCTGGTGCCACGTGGCTGTGTTGGTGTTTACTTTTGTGTTGCCCTCACTTTAAGTGCCTGTGTCTCGCTATCGGAACAAGCATGGCTGTGTCGCCCGGAGTTGGGTTGTCGTGGTTACACGTTCATTTTTCTCGTTAAGCCTCTTTAAATGTCATGATGTTTCTTCTCCCACTTACCCCAGACTTCACGGGGCCACCCGTAGCCCGAGCTGGCATAGGGCTGGTCACTTGCTGTCACGTCGACTTGTCTCTTTCTAAGTTGTTCTCTGTCCTCTGCAGGGAATATAACATACACAACTGGTTCTTTCTCCCCCCAAGAACATGTGACGTCCCCCCCACCCACACACATAGAAAGTAAGGCAACGTATACAAATACATATTTGCCCAACTCCAGACCGCTGACTCCCATTCTCGTATTATCTTCATAAACCAACAACACTTCACTGTATGGAATATGCTCATAATTCCTGATGATAAAAAGTGAGAATCCCCATTCGTGAATGATGGAAACAGATCCGTCTTCCTCAAAAGCGGCCTACACACGTCTAGGATGGCAGACTTTTTCTCCTTCTGGTTTCCTATCAAAAACGGCCTTTACGATCACGTCTGTCTCAGCGTCGCCTCTTCCGAGACCTTCCCTGGCTTGCTTGGAAGGCATCCACACGACATTCACATTCTTTGGCCTTTCCCTGGTCTCAGGTGCTTCCTCTCTCTAGCATTTATCACACAGTCGTGCCTGTATCTGTCTCCTTCCCATTCCCTCGGTCATTTGCGCCTCCGGGCTACAGGGAGGTCTTCGTGTATTTTGTGTACCCAGTGTCTGGTGCTAAGTACTTCACCTACTTAATAGAATTTAAAGAAAGAGAAGTATGAGCCTACTTTGAAAGACCAATTTAGAGGCGTCCTAAGTATCTGTAGCACAAGAGTATTTTGACCAGCCGTGCCAAGTCATCTCTTCTGCGTCCTTATATTTGTAGCACAAGAGTATTTTTAACAAACATCCGAGTCATCTTTTTCAAAGTTCAGCTACAAAAAAAGATCAGGACTGAGAGAAAAGACGAGTGTTGCTGAATGTCCGTGTTTTCTTTTCATCACATAAATGGCAAACAAGTGTCACTCAATGTCCGAGTTTTCTTTTCGTCACATAAACAGCATCTACGGACAGAAAAGGCAATACACTGATCCTCCATACTGAGAGGAAGTTTCACAAAAAGCATCTGTGGAAGCAGAACACTGAGCACAGACCTTTTGTTCTAGATCATCCATCCGTACGCGCCATCTTGGTCAGCGACGACATGAAAAAGTATAAAGCAAAGAGAGGTAAACATGAAAAAAGCTAGTTAATTCAGAAGGAAGCCAAGAGGACTCTTCTGTGGCCTTCTTAAAAGAAAGCTATTCCACCGGGCTCGGTGGCTCAGCCTGTAGTCCCAGTGCTTTGGGAGGCTGAGGTGAGTGGATTGCTTGAGCTCACGGGTTTGAGACCCGCCTGGGCAATGTGGCGAGACCTCATCTCTACAATAAATTTTTTAAAAATTAACCGGGCGTGGTAGCACGTGCCTGTATTTCCAGCTACTTGGAAGGTTGAGACGGAAGGATCGCCGGAGCCCAGCAGATCAAGGCTGCGGTGGCCGGGAGAGGCCACTGCACTCCAGTCTGGGCGACCGAGTGAGACTATGATTCAAAAAAAAAAAAAAAAAAAAAGAAAGAAAGAAAGCTATTCTTTGAAAGGCAGTGTTTTTCTGGTTCACTACGTACCAGCATCTATGTGGAACACTGTAATCTGTTCGTAAGGCCACGTAAACTATTTCATCTGTTTCCTATATATAGTCACGCTGCATAGTTTGGAAATGTATTCCCACTGTGTGCCACCTTTGTTGTCTTTATGCGGTAAATGCGTAACAGGCACAGGCCAGGACCATGTGTGTTTTGCTTTAAGGGTGAATAATCTTCGCTGAGACAGACAGCCCCTGAGAATACCCCCGCCCCCAAATGTCAATACCGTGGCTCTTTTTCCAGCATGCCTAATACATCATGTCATCGGCGTGGTCACAGCATGACAATGGCCTGGAACCCAGGGCTAGAAGTCTGGCTCCTGAAATTCCTCTCAGGTTACTGTCCCGAGGTCTAGCTCTTAAAATCCCACACAGGAACCACCGTCTCTTACCAAGCCAATCAGGAACCGCAGTCCAACGCGGGACAACACAAAGGAAGGAATTTGCTCAGGGACCTGCTCTGTACCCCTGGGCAGCGAGCAGGTGTGTGGGTTGGTTCTCGGCCTGTAAATCTCGTCTGTAGAGACACAGAAGAAGATGAGAAGGAGCGGGCATGCTGTTTTGGCGCTCAGTCGTCAAACTCGTCTAAGTTCACCATCTTCGTGGCTTTATGGTGGGCAGTTCTTCTGGTGAATGGATAGAGGGGAGAGACTGGTCACTGCTCACAGAAAGTGACAGATTCACCTCTCGTGCTTGATTAAGAATTCACATATGGAAACAGGAAAAAGACTTTATTTATATCATCTGCATAGATTAGCCTATTCTTTTTCCACAGGTTGAACAAGATCAAGAAAAAGAATCTGAATTTAGGTAATTTATCTAGCCTATTCTTTTTCCACAGGTTGAACAAGATCAAGAAAAAGAATCTGAATTTAGGTAATTTATCTCCGCTAAAAGTGGTGGTAATAATATAACATATACAATAGAACATTAAGGATTTAGAAGGATATGGAAAAGAAAGTGTCTTAAAGTGAATTAGGAGTAGATTTAAAGGTGCATTGTTGTTGACTGGTGCTTTTTCTCACAAGTTTCAAGCAATGCTTTTAAAAAAAACACCAAAAGCATTCATTGACCTCTTGATTAGTTTTTAAATAATGTATAGCTTAGTGGGTTGCTGTGCTGATAGTTTATCTTTAAGATGTAGTTTTGAACTGACTGGACACAATGTCGATTTAATTATGCAATATAGAAATTGCAAGTGAAAATGGGCTTCGTTTTCCACACACAAAGCAACACACATCACACAATTATGTCAAATGGGTTCAGCACTTTTTTTTTTTATTATTTTATTGAGTCCATGAATTTTATTACTTGAACCAAAGCACGCTTCCACCTTTCGATGAAAAATCCAGCACCCCAGTCTAATTTTCTGAATCGAAACAGGGGCTAAGTTAAAAATCCAGGAAGAATCCAGATGTCTACACAGAGAATGCCTGTACTTTACAAGTAAGTGTCTGTCCCTAAAACTAAGTGAATAATTTAGAAATAAGTCTACTTGTGAGTTTGCTCCACGTGTTGGAAATTTCTGCCATCGTTTGGGGGGCAGCACGTGCCCATGGGCGTCCCCACACGTGGGCTCTGACGGCTGACGACCCCGTCACGACACGCCATCATCACCCACAGGCTGCCATCGCCCACAGACTGGCATCGCCCACGGGCTGGCATCGCCCACGGGCTGGCATCGCCCACGGGCTGGCATCGCCCACGGGCTGGCATCGCCCACAGTGCCAGTTCCCTGCTTAGTCTCTATTCCATCCCTGTTTCAGCTCTTTAGGGCAAGACGAGCTCAGATCTGCTGTTAAAGGCTGATCATGTAAAACTGACCTTCCTTTTCGAAACTGAGTAGAGGCTTTCCACACCTCACGGTCGTATGTTGGAGACCGCCTCCCGCCTCGGTCTCTCCTGCTCTGTCAAGGCCCTTCACTCTGTGCCCCATCAAATCCCGGCCTCATCTTTTTTCTTGCCGCCCCTTCCTCGTTCTGAGCCTTGCTCTCCTCCACCTGCTCAGGACTCACACATGCTTATGACAAGACTGTTCCGCCTTCCCGGGAGTCTGTGTTCCCTTCCTCAGCCTCCAGGCTGCCTGGGAGGAGAGGGGTGACTCTTCTGCCAAAATGCAGAGGTCTGCACTGAGCTGCCCCCCGGGTCGCGTGGCCGCAAGCCTCTGTGAAGGGGGCATGACTGCCGGGCACAGGCGTGATGTTTCTCAGACGACAGCCAGCAGCGCCAGTCCCAGCCCTGTGTGTCACCCACCTACTGTCCTCTCTCTTCTGTCACTTTGGGGCTAACGTGTATTTCTGCTTTCTAGAGAAATCTGAGATCTTTTGAGATTGCCTCCTCAAATTGAAGACCACATGCCTACATAAATCAGAGTCAGACACAGAGTAGATATTTAAAGGGACACGCTGGCATCTTGATACAGGTGTGACAGGTAGGCTCTTTCACACTGCTTTTTGGCATGAAGGTGAACAGAGCCTCTGTGAGCAACAGCATTGCACTCTTTGTCCAACTATAAAATGAATACCAATTTGACCTAAAAGGTCTGCTTTTAGGAATTCATATTACAGATGTGTTCTGCATGTCGGCAAAAAGATTTGTATGTGAATGTTCACTACAGCATTTTGTAGTAGTAAAAGTCAGAAAACAAAAAGAAAAAGTGTGTCTAAGATGAATGGATGAGAACTACCAAGTGCACTATAGCGTAGACCTGAGCTCCAACTACAGTGTATGCCTAGGGCTGTTTAGCCACTGTAAAGAGGGAAATGGCCTGGCTCCGTGGCTCAGCCTGTAATCCCAGCACTTTGGGAGGCCGAGGCGAGTGGATTGTCTGAGCCCGCGGGTTCGAGACCCGCCCGGGCAACTTGGCGAGACCTCGCCTCTACAATAAATCAAAAAATCAGCCGGGCGTGGTAGTGCATGCCTGTAATTCCGGCTACTTGGAAGGCTGAGGCGGAAGGATCGCCGGAGCCCAGCAGGCAAGGCTGCGGTGGCCGGGAGCGGCCACTGCACTCCAGTCTGGGCGACAGAGTGAGACTCCAACTCAAAAAGAAAAAAAGAGGGAATTGTATCTGCAAGCATCACTTAGGGGAAACTCCAAGACACCCTGACAGTGACAAAGGCCGGTCTTTGCTTTGGTATAAAGGATGAAACAGCTGCGCATAAGTCAATTACCGACTGCAACAAGTTATAAAAGGGCTTTCCCAACCCATTACATGGCAATGCCAGCCTTCTGATTCCTGACAACCAAACACAAAGTGCAGAGCAAAATAACAAAAAAACTAAAACCATCTCAAAAACTTGGGATTCCTCTCTCTCTCTCTCTCTCTCTCTCTGTGTGTGTGTGTGTGTGTGTGTGTGTGTGTGTGTGTGCGCGCGTGTGTTTGTGTGTGTGTCTGCCTCTGTCTCTGTGTCTCTTTCTCTGTGTCTCATTCTGTCTCTCTGTCTTTGTTTCTGTGTGTCTCTCTGTCCCTCTCTGTGTCTCTATCTGTCTCTGTATCTCTGTCTTTCTGCCTCTCTCTCTTTTTCTCTCTCTCTCTGCCTCTCTCACTTTCTCTCTCTCTCTGTTTTTCCCTCTCTGATTTTCTCCCTCTCTGTCTCTTTCTGTGTCTCTCTATCTCTCTGTGTGTGTCTGTCTCTCTCTCTCTTCCTGTCTTTCCCTCTCTCTCTCCCTGCCCTTCTCTCTCTCCCTCTCTCTCTGCTTGTCTCTCTCTCCCCTCTCGCTGTCTCTCTCTCTGTCTGTCTCTCTCTTTCTGTTTCTCTCTTTCTGTGCCTGTGCGTGTCTGTCTCTTTCTGTACATCTGTCTGCCTCTCTTTCTCTGTTTCTCTCTCTCTGTCTTTCTCTCGCTCGTCTCTCTCTGTCACCCATGATCGGAGCTCACTACAGCCTCGAACTCCCAGACTCAAGAGATCCTTCTTCCTCAGCCTCCTGAACCGCTGGGATTATAAGTGTGAGCCACCATGCCTGGCTCTTGGTTTTGTTTTCCTAAGCCAAGGCCTCACATGCAGCAGGTTTTCCCAAGGAATGTCAAAGACTTTCTGCGGTCTGGGATAGTTCAGATCTTGTGTGGGATCGAATCGCAAAAGGCCATGTGGGTACCATTTATTTATTTATTTGTTTGTTTATTTATTGAGTTGGAGTGCAGTGGCACGCTCACGGCTACCCCAGCGTCGACTTGCTGGGATCCAGCGATCCTTCGGCCTCAGCTTTCCAAGTAGCCAGAACTACAGGCGCGCGCTACCACCCCCAGCTATTTTTTTGATTTATTATAGAGACGAGGTCTCACCAAGTTGCCTGGGCTGGTCTCGAACCCACAGGCTCAGGCAGTCCACTTGCCTCGGCCTCCCAAAGTGCTGGGATAACAGGCTGAGCCACCGAGCCCGGCCAGGTGCCATTTATTAATGAACACTCTCTTTAACAATTCAAGGTCACTGCACCAGAGAGCCTGTATGGTCATATGACACACATGGTGGGTGAAAAATCGTATTTAGCCACAAATGCCTTTATGGAATAGAACCTATGTATTGAAGCACTCACACACACATGCACGAGAGAGAGAGAGAGAGAGAGCACGTCTCTAAAGACACACGCGTTCACCCCTCTTCCTCCCTCCTTTCTCTCCCTGAACTCATCAAAGGAATGATCATGATGTGTCTTCATAGAAGCTCAGGATGCCATGAGCAATATGTCAGGATGTCAGGAGTTGGGGGATGTCTTCCGAACGCATTAATGTTTCATCTTTTTTGGTAAACCAAAAAGTGAATGCAATGATCTCTCCGACCCTCCCCACACGCCTGTGGTGTTCCCCATCAAATTTCAGCGGCTTATCAGCCTCCCAAAGCTATTACTAGACCTTTATTCAAGGTTCTTTGTGAAGTTGTAAGGCCATGAGTAGGCGGGTTTTGCACGGGCCCTGTGTAATTTTTTAGGCTTTTTGTTAAAGCTTGAAAGAAGTCAGTGTGAAAAGGAAAGAGCTCGGTCACCTCACCTGACATGCAAAGCGTGCCAGGTAGTCTGGATTCTGATCCAGTGCTTTCTAGTTCCAAGACCTGGGTCCTTCCCAGGCCACATGTGCTCGATGGATGTAGTCACAGACACACGTGGTGACTGTCAGAAGACCCTCCCATCTGCTTGCTATTCAAGCTTTCTATTATGGAGAGGTTTGCATTAGGTTTTTCCAAACAAAAGGATTCTGTGAGCAAAAGCATCCCATTTCACTATGATAAAAAGAACATTTTCCCAGTTAAATTGGGATGCCTTGCCCTTGACAGAGAAATATTTTATAACATATTTGATGTACCTTGAATACGTTCTGAATACGTTCTGTTGGCTTAACTATATAGAAAACTCTTTATTTTCGAGTTTAATTAAAGCGGAACTTATCTTAAAACGAGACTCTAATTTAATTGGGAAAGAATGCTGACGTGAAAAGACCACGTGTGACATGAAATCTTTGAAGAACAGGAGTTCCCTGTGCTCGGTGGATGTCAGCACAGAGAGGATGGAGGCGAGAACTCACGTCGCGCAGCGCAAGGACGTTGGTTTTCTGTCCCTGTGCAAAATATCACCTCCAAGTTTAGCAGCTTAAAACGAAACTATGTTTTCATTGACACGGTGTCCAAGGTGAAGAGCCCAGTTCCAACCCAGGGTGTCCCATGAGATTGCAGTCAGGTGTCTAGAGAAGCTGGACGGGGGCTGGGATTTGTCTTCCAAAATGGCGCACCCACATGGCTGGTGGCTGGTGGCCTCAGCTCCTGGACACGGGCCCTGTCCGCTGGAGTGCAAGAGCCTCTTCTCCACACAGCAGCCAGCCTTTGCTAGCATGAGGAATCCAAGAGACAGACAAAAAGAAGCCACAATGTCTTCCAAGCTACCCAGTCTCTAAGTCACACGTCCTCACTTCTTCTGTGTTGTATTTGTAGGACTATGCACAACTCCCACTCCAGGGGCAGAAAAGCCAGCATCGCCTCTTGAAGGAAGGAATACCGCAGAATTCACACATATATGAAATTCACCGCATGTACAGAATAAGGGATATGCTGAAATTTTGCATTTTGAACTTTAAAATGTCCATAACAATTTTCAACGAAATTCGCTTGCCCGTGAGCCCCGTGAGGTAGGAGTGCTTGCCATCATTCTACGTTGGATACTCCAGTGCATCTCAGGGCAACTGGTTCATGGTCACACTTCATCTTTGTTGAATGAATGAAGGGTGCTAATCTATGGGTCCTCGTTCCAAAAATCAATCATTTCAGCGTCCCTCGACTGTGCTCATTTCTCCATGTTTGTTGTCAAGTCTGAAATCCCTCCCCCTCAAAACAATCAGATTCATAATTTGACAAATTCTGAGGTCAACTTTTTGTTGAAAGATCATTACTCTTTAAAACCAAATACAGTAAGTCCCTTACACATGAACCTTCAAGGTGGGAACTTTCAAAGATGTGAACATGTGTTCACATGTCCAATGACATAAGTTATTTCATGTGTCTGGCTGTCACGTGCTACACTGAGAGATTAGCAATGTTTTGTTTTTTGGGGGGGCTTGTTTTTTATGTATGATTTGTGTGAAAATCTTACAAACCTACTACAGGACAGCCATCTGGGTGAGTTGGGCACCTCGGCTGACTTTGTTGGACTTACGAACGAATTGGCCTCACGAAAGCACCCTCAGAACAGAACTTGTTTGTATGTAGGGGACTGACTGCATTTTTCATAAAGCTGATAAAAAATAAAAGCTGCCCATCCGCCCCTGAGCACCTGCAGGAACGCCTTCAACAGCGGCGTTATTTTGTCATGGTCTTGGGAAGGTCTCACCACTCCCTGCCGTGCCCTGTGCGGGAGGCAGAGTGACCTGGAGGTCTCTCGCGCTGGCCCGTTGGAACCATCCCTGGAGTGGACGCGGCATGAGTGACCCACTCACCGCGCCACGGCATGGCTCTCGGGGCGCCCACGGCCGCCGGCCGGTCCGCCAGGCCTTCTCCTCCCTCCTCCCCTTGGTCTTCATTTGGCTTTTCCACGTCCTCGTCCCTGCCCTCCTCAGAGCAGCCAGCGCCAGTCAGAGGACGCTGGGTCTGGCCACATCCTGGCAGCCCGGGTCCCCTCTGCCCCCTCGACGGCCGGGTGTCCTCCACAGACTCGGCTCTGCAGGTCACAGGCCAGCGCAGCTCTGTCCTCGTGCCTCAGTGCCGGGCGCCCGGCCGAGGGAGCAAGCGCTTGGCCACGCCGCCTGCCCTGAGAGCTGCCGCCCCGAAGTGACATCTCACTGGCGTTGACCTTCCGTGGCCAGAGCTCATCCGAGCCCAGCCAGTGTCAGCAGGAGGCCTGTCGCCCGCTCCCCCTAGGCCTTCCCTCTCCAGGGCTTCTCCTCCCGTCCCTCCCGTCCTTCGCGTTCCGCTGCCCACACCTTGGTCCCGCGGGCTCAAGCCTTCACGGCGCCTAGAGCTCAGCTGGGGGCTTGTGGAAAACACAGAGTCCATGAAAGGGCCACTAGAGGACCACTTCTGTGCTGCCATTCTACGTGGTGGCGCTGTGATGAAGCAGGTCGCAGCGCGCCCCCGGGATACCGCCCTGGTGCCCGATATTCAGGCCGCGTGGTAGAAGGCACCACCCCGAGGGCAGGTGACAAGGGGATGCGTTGTCTGGAACACTTTGAAATCGTGACGAAATGGATTTAAATGTCGTCTGGTTTTGGCTAGGCCTGGTGGTTCATGCCGTTCGTCCCAGCACTTTGGGAGGCTGAGGCGCGAGAACTGCCGAAGCCCAGAGGTTCAAGACCAGCCTGGACCACGTCGTGAGACCTTATCTCTACAAAAACTCAAAAAAGCCAGACGTGGCGGCGAACAGCTATCGTCCCAGTTCCTCAGGCAGCCACGCACACCCCGGGAAGCGGACCGCCACCACCTCCGTTTCCAGGCAAACTCAGGGTTCAGCGGCGCACAGGCCTCCCTGGAGGAAGCTGGCATGCCCACCCTGAGACACCACGTGGGCCTGCGCTCACCAGAGACTTAGACCACGGGAGCATGCTGACTCTGCAAAGGCAGCTTCAGGGAACTCAGTTCCCAGCCTGTGTGCCTGTTAGACTTTGGGTGTGTGTGTGTGTGTGTGTGTGTGTGTTTACAATTCAAAACAGCAAGAGATAATGAGCGTCCAGGTGTCGTTTGTTTGATAAGAGCCAACTTTGGTTTATTTGTGAAATAGTTGACTAAATTGGATGAACATCTTAAATTTGAAGTTAATCCTTTTTCGTTGTTAATTTTTGGGTGACCGCTAAGGAATGACTATAAAATAATGATAATTAATGACTGTTACTATTTCAATGGTTTCACCACCTAGAGGCAAGTGGCGTTAGAAGTGACTGGTTCTGGGGTCTACACTCGCGGGGCAGTCACTGGCACTGGCTTCTGCTTCTCCGTGACCACCTCCCACCCCCAAGCCGTCTTCACTTCCTGCACGTCTTTCATCATTTTCTCGACTTCTCTCCCAATGGCGAGTGCTATGAAATTCTGGGCTGCTGTGATTTTTACGGGTGGGAGGTCAAAATGGTGTTGGATAAAAATGCATAGTAGAGGCTGTTTTCACAATGCCTGATGCATCAGCCATGAAATTTTATTTATTCAAATAATAACAAGAATAACTCCTTCAGTAGTGTCTTTCTCTTGCAAGGCTCAATTTTGTATCCCTATTCCAGACCCCCCCCCTTTCAAAATCAACCAGACTTCCCTAGTCCCACCTTCCCCCAGCTGTCTAAAGGGCTTCTCGATGCTACACGTCTGGTGAAAACCCACCAATCACAGCTGGGATTTTGGAGTCCTGATACACTTTAGGTCAAATCTCGGTTCTGTCACTTGTCCTCACCGTGGCCTGGAGCCTGGCCTCTCTGCCCCTCTATCTTCTTGCCCATAGAATGGCACTGATGATTAAGGTACCTGGGTCACATGGCTGTTGGGACCGCTGAATGCCGGCCTTCATGGGCATCCCAGGATGGCGATTCCGGTTACAGTGGTGTTGCGAGCCGCTGGTCTAACACAGCCTTTTCCCCCTATGATCATGGTGTCGGCCTTATTGTATATAGCATTTTGATTTGTATTCCATTTTACTTCTGAATTCCAGTATGTTTTGTTTTTCTCTCTGTCTGTTATGATAAGAACATCAGGTGTGTATCCCCTAGAAGCTCAGGACAAAACCTCTGCAATCACTGTTGGCTCAACCACCCTCCACGCCGCCCATCCAGTCTCAAAGCAGACCCCGCCAGCTCGGGCTGCCTCCCATGTAGGGGCCAGCCAGCCGCCTCTCCTGTCTGATCCACGGATCCACGCCTTCACCTCTCATGTAGGTCCCCGCAGTCTACTCTCAGCCCAACAAGCAAGCCGGCCCTTTCCCGGGAGCTCAGACCAGGCAGACACCATGAATCATGGGGGGAAAGGCTGCGTTAGACCAGCGGCTCGCAACACCACTGGTGACTGGAATCGTCATCCTGGGATACCCACGAGAGCCAGCACGGTGCTCTGTTCAACGGTCCGACAGCCATGTGACCCTGGTAACCTAATCATCAGTGCC
Source organism: Cephalopachus bancanus (assembly GCA_027257055.1). NCBI lineage: Eukaryota > Metazoa > Chordata > Mammalia > Primates > Tarsiidae > Cephalopachus > Cephalopachus bancanus. The sequence continues at coordinate 5,585,532 of JAPVLO010000026.1, forward strand.
ATCCTATGGGCAAGAAGACAGAGGGGCAGAGAGGCCGGGTTCAAGGCCACGGAGAGGACAAGTGACAGAACTGAGAAGTGACCTAAAGTGTATCAAGAATCCAGAATCCGAGCTATGATTTGCAGAACCAAAGTTCTCCTGGAATTTCTGCCACAGTTCTCACACCAAAACGTAAGAAAGAAAAGAAAAAGAATCATGAGTCTCTAACACAGAGAAAGTAGCAGAAAAGTATTTAAGATAACATCTCTTTAACAATATTTAAGCCGGGCTCGGTGGTTCAGCCTGTCATCCCGCGCCTTTGGGAGGCTGAGGTGAGTGAATTGCCTGAACCCGCGGGTTTGAGACCCGCCTGGGCAGCAAGACCTCATCTCTACAATAAATCAAAAAATCAGCCGGGTGTGGTAGCGCTTGCCTGTAATTCCAGCTACTTGCAAGGCTGAGGCGGAAGGATCGCCGGAGCCCAGCAGGTCGAGGCTGCGGTGGCCGGGAGCGGCCACTGTACTCCAGTCTGGGCGACCGAGTGAGACTCCAACTCAAAAAACAAACAAACAGACAAACAATATCTAAGACATAAAGGCCTTTGTAGTTGTGCCATGTTTGTCAGAAACTATAGACAAAAAGATTAATGGGCTTGATTATCCGGGTGAGAAATGCTTGTTTAAAAAAAAGGAGTAGCTGGAAGATTTGTAGCAAATGTTGGTTTCTCCTAATATGCAAAGAACTCCTGTAAGTGAATGAGCAGAAGATGTGCAATGTCAATCAATAACTAGGCAGTCGGGGCTTGGTGGCTCAGCCTGTCATCCCAGCACTCTGGGAGTCCAAGGTGAGTGGATTACCTGAGCCCATGGGTTCAAGACCAACCCGGGCAACTTGGTGAGACTTCATCTCTACAATAACTAAAAAATCAGTCGGGTGTTGTAGCCCGTAGTTCTGGCTACTTGGAAGGCTGAGGTGGAAGGCTCACCAGAGCCCCGCGGGTCGACGCTGGGGTGGCCATGAGCATGCCACTGCACTCCATCCTGGGCGACGGAGTGAGACTCTGACTTAAAAAAAAAAGAAAGAAAGAAAGACAAAGAAAAACGGGCAGAAGTTTGGAACAGAAAATTCATGAAAGACAAGGAACATCATCCAGAAACACACCCAGTACACTCGTCTTTTCCAAGCCGAAGCACCGAGAATGCATACGGTGATGAGTGCACTTGGCTTCTCGATCGGCGGGTCCTTGCACAGCACGTCTGCCATCTTATTGAGAACGTGGTGATGACTAGTGAGGACACGAAGTGGGGACGCTTTTTCGGCAGAAAAGCTGGCAGCAATGGTCAGGTTTTGGTGTGTGTGGTCTCTTTGGTTCGGCAAATTTCTGGAGTTGACTCTCAACCGCATCATAAGTCAAGGCACGAATCTTGTACCACCTTGTTCATGGAAACAGTGTTTATTACAGACACAAACTGGAAACAAACAAAATTTTCTTGAGTGAAGACTCTGTGAAATAATTAACGGTATATCAATAAAAGTGACTAGTCAGCTGTTATAAAAGATGACATGTTTTTATTCATTCACATGAAAAGTGCCAATTTCTAGAGGAAAAATTAAAGATAAGTAACTGTTCATCTAATACTAATAATGGTGTCCATTGGGTTTAGGAATTTCAAGTGACAACTTTGTGTATTATATTTTTCTCTAATGACTGCATATTCTATATGGATAACATTGGTTTCATTATTTAAATAACAATTTGTGAAAATTTTTTAAAGGAAATTTAGATTTCTTCATCAGGGCATGTGTTTTCTTTTGCTAACTGGGAATTAATACATTTTGCCTTTTATTAAAGAAACTAAGTATCTTAAAAATAAAATCAGCCTGGGCACTGTGGCTCAAGCCTGTAATCCCAGCACTTTGGGAGACCGAGGTGAGGGATTGCCTGAGCCCGTGGGTTTGAGAACAGCCTGGGCAACTTGGCGAGACCTCATCTCTACAATAAATCAAAAAATTAGCTGGGCATGGCAGTGCACGCCTGTAGTTCTGGCTACTTGGAAGGCTGAGGCGGAAGAGTCACCTGAGTCCAGCAGGTCGACGCTGGGGTAGCCATGAGCATACCACTACACTCCAACCTGGGCAATGGAGTAAGACTCCAACTCAAAAAATAAAATAAAATAAACTTCACTCAAAGTGAGGAAGAAATATTTTTTAGAATTTTATATTCAAAAAAATGAGTCATGCTATAATTCATATCCAAATACATATATTGATTACTTCACTCTAATTTTTCCCATTCTTGCCAAATTGACTCCACAATTTCATTCCCCTACAGTTTATTAAGGAAATAAAATACATCACTGCAAAACATGTACGCACACTATCACCAACTTTCCCCAAATAAGAAGGCTGCAGTATAATTAGTTTTTGTTAACCATTGCTTATTATTAATTATAAGCCAGGAAATTTTTCTCCACAGAGGAATGAAGATAGCATTTATAAGCATTAAATATCGCTAACCTCGCTCAGAACACTGAGTGTTCTGCTATTAGCAAAAGAAAGATCCTCTTGTTGTGAAGTCAATCCAGGTAATTGGAGTCACAGGCACCCTCCTCCCTTTCCTAAGACTCTCTGTAATGTGCTCAGCCTGTTTATTTAAAACTTAATTAAATCTAACAACCCAGTATACACAACTTAAACTTGCATATTTTTACAACACTGGTAAGAATTTGTATGTTCTGAAAAAATGTGAGAACTCAAAGAACTCAAAGAGCTAAAATTTCACTTGTACAGGGCTTGTGAAATTAAACAAGCGTAAGTCATTCTAAATCCTGATATTTTCTCTGACCAAAGTTACAGTTAAAGTGGCCTGGAGACTGCAGCCTAAACTCTCTGTATATCATTTTTACGAGTAAAATTAATCCCATCCAATTTAACAAGACAGTGGATGTTTATAATGAATAATTCTAAATCAATTTAAAAGTCATTCTGTTATGCATGGATCACATAGCAGATCTTACAGCGACAGAGTGCTCGCCCATATCAGATTATCAGCAGAATTGAAGTCTTGCCCCCTGAGAAACAGACCAAATTTACTGTGAAATTGAACACAACGGTCCTGAGCAGTAGCCGAGCTGAGTATTGTGATGCTATTGTTCCCCACGACAGAAGGCGACGGAAAGAACCTTTTCCTTTCCAAAATCGTTGCGCTCCCACCAACAATTGGAGTAAATAAGTTTTAAACATATGCAAATGGGGTATCCTGGGTACCAGGAAATCTCAAAAATGTCCACTTAATTAACAGGTCTTTAGAAAGACGGTTTCGGCAGTATATCAACACTTGATAAACAGCAATCAGTATTGTCTGGGTGAATTAAAATGAGTTAGGTTACTTAAACTGTCTTTGTGACACTTTTTTTCCTCCAACAAAAGACGCTCTTTCTCCTGACATTTTCTGTTGGTTTGCTCCTTTTCTTTAAGTCATTAGTCATTCAAATTTGAAAAATCACACGTTCCATTTGACAATTAGAGAAAAGAAACAGGAGAAAAACAGGGAAGGAGGAGCCAAAGGAGAGACGGAAAGAAAGGGAGGAGGAATGAAGAGAGAGGGAGGAAGGGAGGAAGGCGAAAGAGAGGGAGTCGGAGGGAGGGAAGACGGGCGGGAGAAGCAGGCTGAAGCAATTCGTGGGTGCATTTCATTTCATTTCTTAAAATGTTGCATTTTATTTTAAAGATGTGGGGGACAGCCAGGCTCGGTGGCTCAGCCTGTCATCCCGCGCCTTTGGGAGGCTGAGGTGAGTGGATGGCCTGAGCCCACGGGTTCGAGACCCGCCTGGGCAGCGAGGCCTCATCTCTACAATGAAATCAAAAAATCAGCCAGGCGTGGTAGCACGCACCTGTCATTCCGGCTACCGGGAAGGCGGAGGCGGAAGGATCGCCGGAGCCCAGCAGGTCGAGGCTGCGGCGGCCGGGAGCGGCCACTGCACTCCAGTCTGGGCGACGTAGTGAGACTCCAACTCAAAAAAAAAAAAAAAAGATGTGGGGTACAATGTGTATTCTAAATATACTTATTTTCTCTCACTTGATCTGAGAGAAGAAATAATGGGTTAGGGTGATGATATTTTAACAATCACATCATTAAAAGTTTGGAAATCTGCCCATATCACTAAGAAATGTTAGCAATTTAACTGGAAATAATCTAGAAGCAGTGCTGTTTATAGTAAATCAACCCACTTCAGGTTTATAGTAAGGCATTGTAAGGTCTAGACAGACAGTCATGCTTGAAACTGAAGAAATTTCTGTGGTCGCCTTTTCACCTTGTTGTCCGGAGCTTGGTTCTAGAGTCGTGTCTCTGTCCGAGCTCTGACGCAGGCACGTGCCTGGAACCCTCAACGCTTGGATGTGCATCACCTCTCCTGTTGCGCAAAATGACTCATTGCACCTTTCAGTAAAAATTAATGCACAATAATTAGATACGACTTTTTATCATTTCTAATCATGTCACTAGCGGCTAGAAATGATCGAAGGTGCACATTACAATGTTTGATAATGTTAGTGAATTATTCAGCACTTCTTTTAAATTCTTGTAGACCTATAGGAAATATGCTGGAATACCCGTCCCCAAAACATTCCTATAAAAGGTGGGGAGGGGGTGACCTCGTGAAAGGGTCCTTTTGGTAGCGATAATTACATAACATTGTTCATCGTTGCCTAAGTAAGAATTCAGTTGTAAATTAAATGGAAGTTTTGACATATGTGAGTAGAAAAATCAAAGACTGCTTCTTGTCATTGAAGACACGTGACCGTAGAAGGGGAAGGCTGCTTCCATGAGAAGGTTCCCCACCCCTGCCCCTGCCCAGGCTGCAGGGAAGGGTGGCTGCACCCCCAGAGGGAGAAGTGCCATCATCTGTGGTGCCCAGGCTGTCTTTCTGGAAGGATCCCTGTGCAGGACCAGGCTTTGTGTGTGAGCTCAGCGTCATCTCTTCGCCACCCTGCGGTGGGCACGCCCCGCATGTGCTCCGGGCATCAATGCGCAGGTGTTAACACAGTTGGGCGTTCTCATATGTTCACAAGGCAAATCTCTTACATGATCTTAAAAGACAAGCGCTCCGGCCTGTTTCATTGACTGCTCCTGTCTTTGTTTACACATAAGTTATATGAAAAGACGATTAGAATTGTTGAAACTCTGAAAGCAGCTTCCACGAAGTCCCTGTTTTTGAAGGGTCTGCTTGAACACACGTCCCGTCCATCCACTGCTGACGACAGAGCGCGCCATGACACTGACCAAGTAACTTGACGGCCCTCCTCGTCCGTCTGTGTGCTTGCCTTTTGTCCAGCAACGGCTTATCATATTAATCCTCAACCATTGGGGGACAGCGGGGGGTTTGAGGAGCGTGTGGGCCTCGCCCCAGAACTCCTGCTGGACTGAGAGGACACAGCAGGTCTCACAGCCAGGAGTCCCTCCGAGCACTGGAAAGTTCACCCAGTCGTGCCCCCGCCTGTCATTATGGGAATCCAGAGGCCGTGGTAACTTTCTTTCAGGAAGTTCTGTGTTTTGCACTGGAAGAAAACACCAAACGGCCTGGGAGCAAAGCCCCTCCTGAAGCATGGGCATGTGGCCACCACGAATCCACTGCCCAGGGAACAGCACCCCCTGCGTTCTATTACTCGGAGCTTCTGAAGGATGTCTTTGGGGGTGGCTTCACTGCCCAAAATTCCACGCAGCAACTTATACAAGAGCCCGTCCATCTGCCGGCTACCTGGCAGCCGCCGGAGGGCGACGGGAGCACCTGCGTGGCCCCTCTCGCCCTGGCTGGCCCGGCTCCACCCGCTGCCTGTGCAGTGAGCCCGTCAGCAGATGGAGAAGTTAGGGTGGTGGTCTTGCTTGTCACACTGGTAAAAACCGCAGACGTGGCTTTGGCTGTAGAGAAGAGCCTCTCGTTCACTTCCTGCCCGTTCACCGATTTGCCGAAACTTAGGAAAGTTCTCTCCTGAGGCCAGACTACGTGGTCTGGATTTTTAGCCTCCCATCCACGCCCCAGCCTCTTGCGAGGCATGGTTTCCCAGGTCGTATTCCATCTGATAAGAATCATCATCGCATACTCAGTGATTTGTCACAGAAACAAAGCACTGAGTTCCACGTGTTCTCACTCATAAGGCGACCTTGAACAATTTTAAGGCTATAAGAAAGCGAGTGGCAGTAGCGGAAAATTCCGGGGAGGGGGGTGGGACTGGCAGTTGGTGGAAACTGCTCGGGGAGGGAGGGGCACACCTCGTCAACAAGGGTACCTGCACGATCAATGTTTGTATGCCTGACCCCGAGTTGTACCCCACAGCTTTATAATAAATAAATAAATAAATAAAAGAATCGTCGTCGCCTTTTGCTACTTTCTAGCCACAAGGACAGAAGTGCCGTCCTCTGAATCCAGGGAAAGGGGCCACCCCTGTGTCGGGGCTGTTGACACAGCGAGCAGCAACGTGGTCTCCAGAGCCTGTCCCCGGCCTCCCGTGTTGCAGGCTGGCCTGGGATCACCTTCCTCTGCTGCCACTCCCCTCCACTCGCCAGAAAAGAGTCTCCACCCGGCAGCCGTGCCCATCAGTCCCTTAGAAAGACTCTCCAACCAGTCTCTTCCGCGGGGCGGGGGGGAAGCAAAACCTCGCTGGAGCAACGCAAGTTAAATCGGCCGGACCCACGTGTGCCCGTCGTGTACATTCATGTCTCCACGTTTCTGTGGGCTAAAGTCCCTCGCAATGATCATGTCAGGGTAAATACCCTCGCTAGGAGTGGTCGGAACCACTCGGAGAAAGTAAGTAACGAGATCGTCTCATCTCAAGCCCTCAAATTATGTTCTGTCAATGATGTGCGCACTCACTTTGTTCAAATACGCAACTCGTAGGATGCTAAACTTGGAAAGTTCACTAAATGACTAGTGTTTATGCTTTTGTGAATACTGTGTTATTGAAAACTCTCAAAGGGTACATTTCTAAGACAGTGTCCCTGGGTTTCATGCAAAAACACATATCTTGAAATGACGTTTCTAAGTAGAGATTAAAAATATTGGTAAGTGATATCATTTGCAATAAATGAATTAATATTTTCATATTAGTAGTATAGTTGTATATTAAATTTAAATTAATTCATAATTTTACAGTGTTCAGCATTGACAGTGTCTCTTATTGGACAGTTGATTAATGAGTACGTTCATTTTCTATCTATCTCAGCAGGATCGCGGGGTTTTTCTACCTCTCTGGTCAGAACCTCAGCAGCTGGCTTTTACTGAATCTTGTGTGCTGGCACTTATGAACTCGTATGTTTTCTTGTGCAGAATATCTGATGTCATGGGTGGGAGTGTGAATTCTGGAATCCAAATTCCTAGGCTCAGAACTCAGCTCCACAATTTAATAAACATTTGACTTTGGGCAAATTATTTGATATAGCTGAACTATAATAATAGAACCTGCCGCATAGATTTGTTTTAAGAATATATATAAAAAGCAACCGAGAAAAATTACCGGGACGTAGAAAGCACTCACTAAATTTTAGCTAGTTTTAACACTCACAACCATCTGACCAGTTTTATTAACCTCTTTTTACAGATGAGAAAACTTAAGCAAAGAGAAAATGACTAGTCCATTGTCATTGTCACACAACAAACAAATTGATAAAGGCAGAATTCAAATCCAGCAGCTGCCTCACTACGCCTGCAGACAGTAAACCAGACCATTTCATGATAATCTGGATAAGTTAAAGGTATTAGAGTTTGCTTCTAGCGTCAGCCAATGCAATCGAGTTAATAGTGGTTTAATGCTCAAGCTTTCAAGGCAAAAAACACTGGGTTTCTCCAGCCTAATGTTGAGATTAGAATATGCTAAGAAATGATTTACAACCACAAAATGCTCTTCCGTAAGAGTCAAACAAATTCCCAGAGTTTGGTTTAGGGCCATCATTGAAATTGCCTCCCTGAAAATCTTTGTCTCGTCCGGTTTTCTCCAAAGATATCTGTCTCTCTAGATAAGAACCCTGGGAGGGTTTTCTTTTGTCGGAAAACAGGGTAACACCTCTGGATTGAAGAGCCTGGCAGTTCCTTTCAGAAGCTCAATGTGCCACGGATTGGTCCACGTACAAGAACTCCAAGTGGTAACATTCACTTGGTTGGGGCTGCAGTTCCAACCACTTCCCAGTGAGGGTTTTTTCAGTTAAGAATAAAATGAGCTAGTTTGAGCATAGTGCTGAGAAGATTGTGGTGGATTGTTTTTGTCTGGTCCCATGGTGTTGTCCTTTCAGATATAAACTGCTCTCCAGACAGTTTATTTACAATTTCCAAGTAGGAAAATATGGCAGGTTATGCAAAGATAATATAGAATCTACTATCAGACAGATAGGTTGAGAGAGCACAAAATAAATTATTTGCAAAGATCTTCAAAACCACCACATCTGAATATAACTCTAAGATCTCCCATGAAACATTACTGCTTCCTGCCTGAGAGCCAAATATCTTAAATCCTGTTATTTTTTCTTCATGTTTATTACCAGTCTTTTTTTTTTTGTCACTCAAAATCAACTAGCGGCATCTCCCAGTGTGTATGTCAGGCATTGTTAATGCCTTCTTGGGCGATGGCCGTGTGACAGTGGGGTAAGCAAGACTCTCCAGAGACAGGGACGCCTCCGTCCCAGGGAGTGAAACCAAGTTCATGCTGCAACTCTGCAGGCCATCGAGTCAGGGCACCGTAAACCAGGGGCCAGGACCTGAGGACAATGCAGGACGATGCTAGGGGCAGGCAGAAACTGGGGCTTCTCCCTGATGAAGACGGGGTCTGGGATTGAGAGTCGTGGGGCTCAGGACCCTTTTCTGGTGTCCACTCTGACCACGGCCATGTGTGGTCTCTTCTCTCTCACTTCATTCACCCGAAACAGTTATTTTCTTCCTTTGAAGGAAGTTCATTTTCATCTATTTGGTAGTTATCATATATCGAACTGCTAGGGCAGCCAAGATTATGAGATGGAATAGGTGTTATGGGTGTACGTCTTTCACTCTTAAGGTTTCCATGTAGCACTCGGGCACGCATATGATTTGCATAACTTTATGAGCTCCGTGGAGGCATAGGTGTGGACAATATGTGGCTTTTCTGGTGGAAAAATTCCGGTATATTGATGGATTGATTCAGGTGAATGTAGCCAAGCTGCAAATGGGAATGCTGTTTAAGTGGTTAGAACGATTAGTCATGCTAGCTATGGAATTTTTTTTAACATCTTAGACATAGTCACTTGAATGAGATCAATCATTTTCCAAAAGGTAGAGTAATATTAAGTATAATTGTTTAAAGCCTTTGAATTTAGGACACACTAAAATTAGCTTTCTATGCCATTTTTTTGGAATACTTATAATATTGAATGGTAAGAGAAAAATAATAATGCCATTTTAACAAAGTACCCCATTTAAGAAAATGATACTAATAGTCCCTGAAAAGAGTCTCTCCTTAAGTAGATGATCAACACAGACAATCGGCCGTAAAACGTTCAATGGCTTTGCTGTTCATAATCTTGTCCATCTAGCCCCTTATTCTGTTTTAAGCCGCGCACATAGCCTTGGTGTTTCAGCCGGTGTTCCCGACTTGATGAGGAAGCTGTCCTTCCCAGTGGGCCACAAAAGCCAGATTCCTCTAAAATTAGCCAAAGAATAGGCTCCTTCATCAGGGCCTGACATGAAACTGTAGCCGGGCGCTCTCAAAAGCCGCGCCAGGCCCCTTTGTGCCGGGAGGCACCCACGTCGGGGCCTGTGCGGGCAGCGCTGGGCTTTTCCGAGGAAAGCCCCAAAGAAGGCGGCTGCCGGCGTAAATGCCACAGTTCACAGGCTCGCAAAAAGGCCACGTTAGACAGCGAGGATCCCCAGGGCCGAGGGGGGCTTAAGTGGCCTTCTTCCGCCACGGGGGCCCCGCAGACAAAGCCGGGCATTGTGCATTCAGCACACGGTCTTCTCCCAGCGCTGAACCTTGCCATTGTGCGGGAGGTTGGCGTTTACAAAGTGCTTGGGGGCTTTGCATTACGGGTCACCGGCACCACCACCAGCGGCCGTCCGAGTGTGGGAACTCCTCGACGACGCGCCGCGCACCCAGCCAGGCCCTGCCCCGCGGAGGCCGCAGCGTTGTCTTGGGGGGTGGGCAGTTGGCTCCAGATCTGCCTCGCAAGGATGTCAATGAGGGAAAGAAAACATAGATTCCTGGCCGAGGAAAATGGTGTCTTTTGAGAGTCGCACGACGCAGCAGCAGTTGCTATTTAATTCTAAAGGATGCATGGGGTTTGGGGGAAAGATTTCCGGGACTCTGTGAGTTGATGATCTTTGGTGGAAGCGACCGGTTGTCCTGGTTTTAACATGCTTCCACATAGCCGGGCTCGGTGGCTCAGCCTGTCATCCCGCGCCTTTGGGAGGCTGAGGTGAGCGGATGGCCTGAGTCCGCGGGTTCGAGACCCGCCTGGGCAGCGAGACCTCATCTCCACAATAAATCAAAAAATCAACCGGGCGTGGTAGCGCATGCCAGTCATTCCGGCTACTCGGAAGGCGGAGGCGGAAGGATCGCCGGAGCCCGGCAGGTCGAGGCTGCGGTGGCCGGCAGCGGCCACTGCACTCCAGTCTGGGCGACAGAGTGAGACTCCGACTCAAAAATAAATAAATAAAAATAAATAAAATGCTTCCACATAAGGCAAGGCACATTTCTTCAGCGCCTGAGGGTGAATGCAGGTGCTAAACCGGGGCCCTGATTTGATCTGCTGCATCCGACGGGCTTTTTCTTGGGAGGCGTGACACTGAAATACTAAAATACATCCCAACGTAAACCCCAGCTCATGGTCAAGACTCTGGAAGAGGTTAAGAAAAAGTTGGGTCTTGAAGTCAACACAGACCATTAATTGCTCAGACCAGCTGGGGAGGGAGGTGTCCTTCCGGTGGTCAGAGGGTGCCCTCGAACGCCTGTTGCCACAGCACTCTTGCACATGAGGGCTGCGGGGGCTGAGCGGGGCGTGACCTTTCAAAAACTGACGTATCCCTAACTCGTTTCACTGAGGATCGAGCTTGTTTTAATAGGCATTAACGACAATGCTACTCAATGCAAACGCTGTTTTTCATAGGTCTTGTCCGTTTTTATACTTTTTTATGCTTAAACTTTACTCTCATCCCCTATAATTTAAGACAGGGTTTTATATTCGGCACTGAAAAATAGTCTAGTTTTTTTTTTTTTAATTGAAAAAATCTAATGTAATTCTGTTTGGGGGGATTCTATCGTGTAGGTGGGTGTATTTAAACTTCATACAAATTATGAACCTGCAGCCAAATGCTTTATTGCGTGAATGGTAATGATTTAAATGGCTAGAAGCACATTTTTCACGAAAATCTTGAGCAGAGAGCTCTCAGTTTCTCACTAACACGAGTAGTGAATTACTAAAGTAAACTAAAATAAGTTACTAACTAACTTAATTGAAAGTTAATTTTGGGAAATGAACAGCTTTTTTGCAAATACATTTTCCTTAAAAATGGTAACTTACACGATGATGTCAACAATAAGTACAAAGTATATCCACCATTAGTAATTAATTTTCCATTTTCAAACAAACCCTTAGGCTCAACCCTGCAAAACTCTTATGAATACATCCCTGACATTATCATCTGCTTATATTATTGGCCTAATTTTTAAATAATATATATAAACTTTTGAAACAGGAGACTATGTCAGTAAAAATCTTCATAATCTAAGCTTTGGTTCTGAATTTTCTTTTCCATAAAAAACACTTGCTATTGTGAAACTTTTCATGCGTTCATTTATTAAAACAATGGACTCTAACTTATAGTTTTGGCCATCTTTTAAACGGAGTGAGCACTCTGGTACTTTTAAAAGTAAATTAACGTCTTTATGAACATGTGAATAATATGAATTTGTTAGCAAAATGACATTGAGAGTAATGAAGCCACTGTGGGTTTTCTGTCTGTCACTTGATCTAAATTTGGGTTTACTTTTATTGGTGATGCTTAATTTTTATGCCAGATCACAATACTATTGAGTAGATACAGAATCTCTTTCCTTAGTGATATGTGCCTTCCGCAGGGAGTTATTGATGAACTTGCTCTCCGTTTGCCCGTGTGGCCACAGCAAACACAGTGCTTGCTCCATCTGGACGTTAGAGTCGTCTCTCAGACTCCTTTTTTTGAGTGATAACTATTTTAATTTATTCATTAGATATTTTGGGACAACATTATGAGGTACATTAGCGTTTGCAGTCATTCCTTCAGAAAATATTCTTGCTGAAATGAGTGAGTCTTACTTAAAATTCAACAATTTTTACGTCTACATAGTTTGTTCAGATAATTATTTTTATTTTTATAACTTTAGGTGCTAGAATTTAGGTTTGGGGTTATCAGGAGTTATATACATGTGTGTGTGTGTATTTATATAGGTAGAATTTTTTATATGTAGAAATGATAGATCTGTAGTTATATATACACAGTATGGCTTTTAAAGAAAAATTTTTTTTTTAAATTTGGGTAAGATCCACATCTTTGTAATAAATACTTTTAGTCTCTGCTTCAGTATTGTGGTATTTGACAAGGCAGGCCAATTATCTCTAGATCAAATGTTATTTTCCAGTTTCTCTACTAAATCTTAGTTTAATGTGTACGCAATCTCCAACGTGTACGACCATGTGAGTGCACAGTTCTACTCAGAGCGTGTGTGTGCACCAACACTCATATTTCTCAGATCAGCTTGGAGATTCTGCGCTTGATGACTGTATGAATGCGGGATGATAGCCCTGATCAAAGAAATGCAGCATGGCGGTGTGGGGGAGAGGGGCATGAAATTAGAACAAAACACCTGACACCTGAGCGTGCGTTCAGCTGTGTCAGGACTCAAATGACTGACCTTGAAGCTGACTTCAGGGTCCGCTGTTTCCCTCTTGTGAGATCACGGTTTCAGCTCTATCTACCGTCCTAGGGGGCCCTTGGGCTCCAATGGGGTGACACAGTGAGATGCTTTATAAACGACCTAGCTCAAGTTTCACACGTGTGGCTGTTTGCAGTTGAGGTGACGGTTTTGCACGGCGCTTGCCTCCCTGCTTCTGAGGGTCCATGATTCTTTGGGTATTGTCTAGGGCATTCTGCTTGATTAGCATGGACTTGCACTCTGAATACTGGGTCTTGGCTGGCAGGCTAGTCTGTTACCTCTGTGAGCAGCACCCAGGCTCAGAGAAGATGGACTGGAGTCCTAACTGGGAAGTCCCACCACCCTCTTTTGGCTGAAATGGGTAACATTTGCAGGCAATTCCGGGACTTTTGTTCTTTACCGTGTAAAACAAGCTTTTGCGACTCCACCGCGGAGGTCCCCAGAATGTGCAGATTGAAGAGGAGCACTTGGGTCTCCAAGGCCACTGCCAGGCTGCTGTGTGCGGTAACCACTAGAGGGTACCACCTGCACGTACCGAGCAGCCTGTCCCGTGCCAGGAGCCGTCCTCCCCCCGGTCCCTCGGCCCCTCGACTCCTGAATCCTGCACGCGCATCCAGCACTAACATTTTAAGTTGAGACGCTCGTGTTCAGAGCTGACATGTTTAATGAAGTGGGCCGCTCTGTCACAAGTCCGTGATAGCAGCTGGTGATGGCAGAAAGGCGGAAGTCTCTCACGTCCTCCATTCAGGCCCTTCCTTGTGATCTCGGCAGCCGCCACCAGTGCATCGGGACCCCAGATCCAAGGCGTCTTCTCTGAGCCTGGATGCCGCTCACAGAAGGAACAGACCAGCCTGTCAGCCATGGCGGGTATTCACGGTGCAAGCCGATTGCTCGTAGCAACGGGCATTGCACACTGACGACCCGGCCCACTCTGGACTGTGAGAGCGTAGCTCGCGCGAGTCCCCGCCCCTGGCAGCGTCCGCCTGGGGTTACAGCAAACTGAGCACCAGCTCTGGAGAGACAGCAGGAGCAACTACACAAAATGTGACCTCGTGTATGTAGTCTGTGACTGGCCTCTTGCAGGAGAAACCCCTCCCCTCGTCTCCTCCCATCTAGCCCACCACGGCGGCAGCAGTCAGGTGACTAACCCCCCATCTGCCTGCTGTCCATCACCTGACGTCACTACCTGCGCTTGCCTGCCCCTTCATGATGATGTGGAGCAGACCACCACCCAGTCGCCTGAACGCCCGTCCTCCATCAGAGGCTTTCATGTTCAAGTTTTGGAGGGAGCCAATCAAAATAAAATCCTATAAACCAATCAGCAAGCAGGGCATGTAAACGAAGGGATTTTATGGCAGCCGTATGAAACAATCAACAAATAAGACAACCAAATAAACTAATTGCAAGACCCAATCGACGTGTGCCATGTAGGCGACATCTGGGGAAGTGTTGTAACCTCTGGAAAGCCCCGCCTATGGGAAAACGGGAGGGACTTACATTCTAGGTTACAAATATAACTGTCGTGGCACCAGTGTGCCTGCCCACCAGACACCTGATCTTGCAAGACTGACATTAAAATCTCGCTTCTGCTGAAAAAAAAAAAGAATATAGCTCTTCTTACCCACTTCCACAGCAGTTTCATGACGGCAGAGTCCAGAGACAAAAATGGCACCCAGTGACGCCGGCTTTAGGACAGTCAGCATTTGCACCCTCCACTCCTGCCCAGTGCACCATTCATTTCTGTGTCTTGGTGCCACGGCAAAGCCCATGTTAACGGTGTCAGGATCTGCGACTGTCAACCTGCTCTAAACGCCATATGAGGTGTCACACTGAGAAACATCTGCACCCCCTGGACCAAGGGATTTCACATCCCCTCAATAAGTAGAGAATCTGTATACCTTTGCCGCTTTGTGTGTCATCACTTGGCCCCCGCCCCTCCCTTGAATACAGTAAGACAGACTTGAAAGAATGATTAAGGACCTAGATTTATAGAGGGAGAATGAGCGTCTTCCTCCCAGGCCATCCTTATGAGGAAGCTGCGTGCTGATGTCGTGCTCTGAGGGCCGGCACACCTCGGTGGGCCTTAACACCTTTTGAGTCCACTCTCTGCCACGGTGGGCTCTTGCCACATAAACAACCGACAGGGCCTGATGTTGTCTTGAGTACGAAGATGCTACCAAGTGTAGAGCTGACCGGACAGCTGATTCGCATCCCTTAAAAAACCATGATGAGGACCCCTGTGACTCCAGGGTGCCTTCCTCCCAGGTCCCCAGTAAACTCCAAAAACAAACCCCCCAAGACAAACAATACCTGTCCGTTTCCAATAGCATATCTTATACATTAATTTCTATCGTTTTCCTATTAATCAAATAGGCCGATGGGTTCTGGGTCCCTAGAACTCTTACCCAGAGGGAAAGCCTGTGTACTAAAGGGGCTTGCCCTCCCAAAGATAATTCTGGGTTTTGGGGGTCTCCTCTCATCTAGACTCAAAGTTCTGGTAAGATGCAGACAGTTGAGAATAATTAAGATCTGAGAAGGTCAAAATAAAAAAAAAGGACATTTCTGAAGGAAATTCCATATAGATAAGAATAGCTAATTTACTTGAAAGGCTTTCATATTTAAATTAAGCAGAGGACATCTGGAGTGGCATGTACCTGTAATCTTAGCACTTTGGAATGCTGGAGCAGGAGAATTCTTTGAGCTCAGGAGTTCAAGACCAGCCTGGGCAGCATAGAAAGACTTCATCTCTATAAAAAAAAATTAGCCAGGCAGAGGAGGCTGAGGTGGAGGGATCATCTGAGGCCATGAGGTCGAGGCTGTGGTAAGATGTGACTGTGCCATTGCACTGAAGCCCGGGTGACAGAGTGAGACCTCCAACTCAAAAAATAAATCAATGAGTGTGATGACTCATGCCTGTCATCCCAGCACTTTGGGAGGCTAATTGCTTGAGCCCAGGAGTCCAAGACCAGCCTAGGCAACACAGCAAGACCTTGTCTCTGCCAAAAAATTAAGAAGTAGCTGAGCAAGGTGACATGCACTTGTGGTCCCAGCGACTCGAGAGGCTGAGGAGGGAGGACCACCTGAACCCAGGGGGTCAGAGTGGCAGTGAGCTGGGGTTGTGCCACTGCACTCCAGCCTGGGCCACAGAGTGAGATCCCTGACTGAAAAAAGATTCATTCATTAAGCGAAGCCTTTGTGAAAAGATGTCTCTGAGAGAACCGAGATCGGGGTGGCAGAATTAAGGGACTGGACGGCGTCCGCAGGCCCAGGAGGCTGCAGAACGGGAAACTGTGTCAAGAACAGAAGGTGGCTCTGAGCTGACCACAGCAGGCGCATTTATTTATTTAAGGGACACGTGGAGTAGCCACGCACCCTTTCATCAGACAAAACTTACCCATAGGGATATACCGTGCCCAAGAGCCTCTGTCGTGTTCAAGGAGCCTCTGCATAGAACAGTGGTGAGGTGAGTGTCAGGGGTGTGTGTGTGTGTGTGTGTGTGTGTGTGTGTGTGTGTGTGTGTGTGTTACAGGGATTACAAATATACATCACACAGGCTAGGAATAACAAGCTGAGAAGTTACCATAAACTCACTGAAATAAGAAAAGGCAGCATGTAGAAGAACCCCCATATTGAAAGGCACCTAGTAAAGGTGGTCTTTAGTTGGGAGAAAATTGAAGGACTAGAACACAGGAAAAATTAATCATAAGAAATTAAATGGGTAAAAATTAAGTCTCCCAATGAGCTCTTCAAGTAATAATAACAGCAACTTGTTTGGTGTGGTAAATTGGAGTGGGGCTATCATACTTGATAACAGTAATATGGAAAATGGGTGGTGATCGAATGAAGACACCCAAAGAAAGGGATAGCTTCAAGAGACCCACGTGCACACACTGAGGCGTGGAAACATCCTCAACAGAAATAAGAGACCCTATCTGCACCTGCTGAACAGAGACGCAGGTAGATTTCAAGTTCATGTTGCATTTGGGATGTTCGTTGCAGATTCAGGTAGAGATAAGCTTTAGTCAATTAAACACTAGAATTGTCACTTCAGAAGTAGTCAAAAAGTAAGCACCGGTCTTCTATGGAGGTGACACTTGTAAGATTTTCTTGCCTTTTCTCTTCTTTTTTGAGTCAGAGTCTCACTCTGTCTCCCAGGCTGGATGGAGTGCAGTGGCATGCTCATGGCCACTGCAGCCTCGACTTGTTGGGCTCAGGCGACCCTTCCACCTCAGCCTTCAAAGTAGCTGGAACTCAAGGCATGTGCCACCATGCCCGGCTAATTTTTTGGTTTACTACAGAGACAAGGTCTCACCAAGTTGCCCAGGTTGGTCTCCACCCCAAGGGCTCAGGCAGTTAACTTGCTTCCGCCTTCCAAAGTGCTAGGACCACAGGCGTGAGCCACTGCGCCCAGCTGACACTTGTAAGATTTTTGAGGAAAAAGCAAGACAGAAACAAAAAAGTCTAAAAGCAAAGCGCAGAAAGATGTCAACAACCTGGGGTGCAGAGAAGGAAGCAAGTGCCTGGCCATGGAGGGAGGGGCTTCTGACGGGAAGATGGAGATGTGCTGCCGTGGCTGAGGAGGTCCCACGGTTATGGACTTGGCCCTTGGGGCAACAGCTCGTGTCAGAGTAAGAAATGGGAAAGGCTGGGCGTGGTGGCTCATGCCTGTCATCCCAGCACTTTGGGAGACAGATGGGAGAGGATCGCCTGAGTCCGGGGGTTCGAGATCGGCCTGGACAACTTGGCGAGACCTCGTCTCTACAATAAAGCAATAAAAATTAGCCGGGTGTGGTGGCACACACCTGTGGTTCCAGCTACTTGGAAGGCTGAAGCGGAAGGATCGCCTGAGCCCCGCAGGTGAAGGCTGCCGCGGTGGCCACGAGCATGCCACTGCACTCCAGCCTGGGCGACAGTGAGACTCTGACACACCTCAGAAAAGCGGGGAAGTGGGTGGGAAGAGTTTACTGCCTGGCCGAGACAATGAGGAAGAAGTGTAGACTATTCTCACTGCCTCCCAAAGTTTAGCCGTTGATTAGAGATCTGGGAAGTGGATAGAAAGTCATAGACATCACTTTATCTGAGAAGAGAGCAAATGGGGAATTTGAGGTTCAGGAGCGTTACCTAACGAGGCATAATCGTGGAGGAGGGAGCAGATTTAAAAGCCTGATCAAATTCGCCTTTCAGGGAAGTCACTAAAGCAAGAGAGTGAGTCAAGGCAGGTAAAAGAGAGATGAAGACATGCGCATCGGACAGTCGCGTCTCAGTGAAGTAAAGCTATTTGTCGAAAGGAAGGTGGCTATTTTGAAAAATAAAGATGTTCTCTCGTGTCCACAGCTAGGTAAGAACCCCCGTTTTGGCGATGTACTGAATGATGCCCGTGTCACTCGTGTGAGATATTTAACCGGTCAACAGAGGGCTGGGAGGGACCCAGGACCTCGTCTGGCCATTGAGTGTGAGCACTGGACAGCCAGTCCCCGGGATTCCTTCCCAAGAGCCCAGGCGGCGGTGTCCACACCTTCTCTAGCACCCGTCTCTCCGTGTGGCCAATAGGATATGACTGAAGTGCCGGCAAATCGCTTTATAGATTCGCTTATAAAAGACTGTCTTCACCAGACATGGTGAAGAGCCTGGAATCCCAACACTTTGGGAGCCTGAGGTGGGAGTGTCGTTTGAGGCTGGGAGCGCAAGACCAGCCTGGGCAACATAGCAAGACCCTCATCTCTACAAACAATTAAGAATTAGCCAGTCGTGGTGGCACATGCCTATTGTCCCAGCTACCTGGGAGGCTAAAGCTGCCGAATGACTTGAGCACAGGAGGTTGAGGCTGCGGTGAGTTACGGTCACAGGGAGAAACCCTGTCTCTAAAAAACAGAAAAAGACCATCTTCAACCTTGAATGCCTCCTCACCATGTGTGTTCTCTCTCTCTCTCTCTCTCTCTCTCTCTCTCTCTCTCTCTCGGGTCTCTTCAATGGATAACACACGGGCGTTATAACTCTTCCTCATGTAGTCTTTAGAGAATGTATTTTACCTCCAAAACAAATGGAAAATAAGCCACTGTTGATGAACTTGAGAACACTGATGGACACAGATCCTAAGACCCTTGGGCCCTGTGTCTGGCAACCTTCGCTTTGTAGGAAGTGACCTGAGATTCAGACAAGCTGAATAAGTTGCCGAAAGCCACACTGTTTGTAACCGACAGAATCAGAATTCTACTTCAGTTCTTCTGTCTTCAGATTCAGCACAATGTCACTATTCCGTGCAGTAACCATGAAACTAACTTCACAAACAATACCGCTCTCAAGGCTTCATCAAGCTAAGATTCAAAATTTCCCTGTGGGAAGTTTATCACATAAAACCATAGCCCGATATTACTCCAGCGACTGGGTTTTATTTGTCTTAAGACAGTTTCTATAAAGAGTTAGACCCTCATTAAGGGACGTACTCGCAGCGGAATAATCAACATTTTCTGACACGGTATGATAGGCTCTGCTGACTCCTTAAAACCGTGAGACATAGCTTTGTAACTGGAAAAACTGCATAGTGTCACAGAGCGTTTGAAATTAAAATTAATTTTATTTCCTTGCCTGTGTGCCCACTAAAAAATTCTTTCCACATATAAAAAGATGTGTCATTCACAGCAAAAAAAAAAAACCACAATTAGAAAAAATATATTATCCAGTCAGCAGTTCCTGAAGCCTTTCACGCACTTCCTGGCGAGATTAAAGAAATCACGAGGTTTAGTCGACCCTGTTCCTGGACACTGACTCTCCTTTAGGTGTTCAAGAGGCTGAGGCGGGAGGATCCTTTGAGCCCAGGAGTTCGAGGCTGCAGGGAGTACGGTCACACCACTGCACTCCAGCCTGGGACGCAGAGCGAGACCCTCTCAAAAAAAGGAATGAGCACGTGAGGTGTATCCGGGACCCGCCGCGTTGTCAGAAATGTGGCTTTTACTGAGAGAGAGGAGAAGCCAGGAGGAGGTTCCAGGAGCAAACTGCAGGGTGGGATGTGTCTCGTGAGTGGGTGGCTCTGTCTGTGTGTGTCAGGGTGGTGAGATCCCAGCAGGGGAAGGACAGGAGCAAAAGGAGCAAGACCCGGCGCGGGCAGGCTGAGCAGGGGTCTGCGCGCAGGCAGGGGTCCACGCGGACCAGCAGTAGGAAGGTGAGCTGCACAGGAGCTGGGAGGGGGCCGCTGAGACGCACGGAGTGAGGACGCGCTCGCCAGGCAGGGCCTGCCAGTGTGGAAGGAAGGCCCCAAGGCATCACGAAAATGCTGCTACTTTTTTAAAGTCCTGATTTTAAAAATCTGTAATTGTGGCCGGGCTCGGTGGCTCAGCCTGTCATCCCAGCGCTTTGGGAGGCCGAGGCGAGTGGATTGCCTGAGCCGGTGGGTTCGAGACCCACCTGGGCAACTTGGCGAGACCTTGTCTCTACAATAACCAACAAAAAAAATGAGCCGGACGTGGTAGCACGCGCCTGTAGTTCCAGCTCCTTGGAAGGCTGAGGCGGAAGGATTGCCGGAGCCCAGCGGGTCGAGGCTGCGGTGGTCGGGAGCGGCCACTACACTCCAGTCTAGGTGACGGAGTGAGACTCGACTCCGACTCAAAAAATAAAAATAAATAAATAAAAAATTTTTTAAAGTTTGATTAGGCCAGCCTTGGTGGCTCAATCCTGTAATCCCAACACTCTGGGAGGCAGAGGTGAGAGGATTGCCTGAGTCCAGGGGTTCGAGACCAGCCTGAGCAACTTGGTGAGACCTCATTTCTACCATAAATCAAAAAATTAGCCGGGCATGGAGGCACATGCCTGTAGTTCCAGCTACTTGGAAGGCTGAGGTGGAAGGATCATCTGAGCCCAGCAGGTCGAGGCAGCGGTGACTGTGAGCGTGCCAGTGCACTCTGACCTGGGCGACAGAGTGAGATTCTAACTCAAAAAAAAAAATCTATAATTGTCATGTCATAAGTGCACCTAGTGGGTGCCTACGCATGGTGAGGTGACCCAGTCGGGGGATGGTGCAGCTGTCCCTCAAAGCTTTCACCGCCTCTCTGTGGTGAGCGTGTTCAAAGCGCTCACATCAGCCACCTCGGGGCACACGATATGCTGTCCTAGTGGCAGTCACCCCGCTGCAGCAGGTACCAGAGCTGTCCTTTCCGTCCGCTGTGATTTCTCCCAGGGTGACAGCCCCTTCCTCCCACCTCCCGCCCCCTCCGGCCCCTGGCCACCACCCTCTGCTCTCCACCTCCAGGAGGTCGAGTCCTCCAGACTCCACACCAGCAAGATCACATGGTGTTTGCCTCCATGCACCTACAAAGCCCAGATTCTTCAACATCTGCCAATGTCTCTCGCGTGAACACTCCCATCGAAGCTGGCCTCAAGCTGCAAGTGTTTGAAGAAGGGTCCCGTGAACTTCCTGACTCTTCCACGCTCAGCTCCCCGGAGCTGCTGCTGGCCGGGGCCAGGACTCCACCGGGTGTCTTGGACTCCCGTGAAAGCGACATCTGGAGGGGGAAGGAGCAGCCAGCTGTGACGGCAGAGCCAATGAGGCCGGAAACATTCCCTCGGGGTTGGCAACGTGCACGTCATCGGTCAACACCAGGAAAGCAGCTTGCTGGAACCGCGGATGCTGACGCTGGTTGGAGTGGGGTGGGAGCAGCGCAGAAACTCCAGACCATCAGGAGAGAATAGAGAAGTCATCTGAGGACACGTCATGACAACAAAGTTTGTCTTTTTCAGGTGAAAGGGCTAGCACTGTGCGTTCTGATGGGATGACGTGCTTACTTTTGAAAAAATAGTGAAGGGATAGAGAGACAGAGGGTGAGACAGAGACAGAGAGACAGACAGAGAGAGAAGGAGACAGAGAGAGACAGAGAGATAGAAAGAGACAGAGGGAGAGACGGAGGGGGAAACAGAGACAGAAAAAGAGAGACAGAGAGATAGAGACAGAGAGAGACAGAGACAGAGAGACAAAGAGAGAAAAACAGAGAGTGCGCGAGAGAGAGACAGAGAGACAGAGAGAGAGAGATGGAGACGCTTACCACTTGCCTTTGGGAATCAGGTTCTCCTGACACGCCTGTCTAGGTTTGCATTCTCGGTGGCCATTTTCGTGGTTCACCAGCACAGTTGAGTGGTTGCAACCGAACCTGCATGGTCCACAAGGCTAAAACTTTTGCCATCGCCCTTTATAGAAACGTCTACCGCACGCCAAGGTCTGTTGCTTAGCTGGAAATGTAGGGAGCTCACCCAAAGTCAGCCTGGAGGGCAGAGTGTCTGACACAGATGGAAGCAGGTTTCTGTGCATGGGAGACCCTTGCAGACGCTTTCTGCTCCTTGCAGCCATCTTCAATTTTCGCTTCCAGGGTCCCCGCGCAGGTCGGCCGCGTGCGTCTGCTGTGTGACGGTGAGGGGGGCGTCCCCCGAATCGTCACCTGAGTAGTGTTGGGGCCCAGGAGGTCGCTTTCAACCCCCATGTCCCCGCTCATTCGGGAGCCCCAGCGTCTGCTGCTGCCATGTGGGTGTCGTGCGTACCGTGTTTAGGCCTCCTTATAAGTGAGAACATGCACAATTGGGTTTTCCGTTTCGGCATTAATTCGCTGAGAGTTAGGGCCTCCAGCTGCATCCACGTTGCAGCGAGGGACATGATTTCTGGCTTTGGGTGGCTGCGTTGAATCCACGGTGTAGATGCACCACGTTTTCCTTATCCGGTCTACCACCGACGGGCACCCGGGTTGGCTGCACGGCCTTCCTCTTGTGGACAGCCCTGTGATCCACATACGAGGGTGGGTGCCTTTTGGGTAGACAGACAGGTGCTCCTTTGGGCAGACACCCAGCCATGGCGTTGCTGGCTCTAACGGTCGCACTGTTGTCAGTTCTCCGAGAAATCTCTGAACGGCTTTCCATGGGGCTGAGCCACCTGGCCCTCCCACCAACCGAGTGTGAGCGTGCTCCTCGCTCCACAGCGTCACCAACGGCGGTTGTGTTTGACCTGCCAGTGCTAGCCGTTCTGACTGGCATGAGGGGGTGTCCCACTGTGGCTTTGATTTGCATTTCCCTGAGGGTGAGTGGTGTCCAGCATGCTGTCATGTGTCTGCTGGTCACTTGGATGGCTTTTTCTGAGAACCGGCCGTTTTCTTAGTGAAGTAAAAAGCATCAACATCACCTGGGAACAGGGGAGAGAGAGTGCGGAGAGGGGTGCACAGCTGGCTCCCAGAAGAGTGGGTGGGCCACCTCATCAGGCCGTGAATTTACGACAGTGACCGGCCGTGTGGTGTCCAGGCCTCTCCAGCCATAGTCATGAAGAGGCCCCTGGCAAGACACCTCGACGTGGATAGGATGGTTGGGCAAGCACCTGCCAGGGCACGTGAGGATAGAACCAGGCACGTGGCAGCCTGGCCCTGCAGAGGAGGGAGGGATGGAAGACCCTCGACTGCACCACAGGCCCAGAAAGCCTTGGTCAGACACAACATACCGTCAGAGCAGTTCTGCTTCCATGTGGCCTTTGTCCTCCGTCCAGCTGAAAGCAGTTCACAGGAAGCCTGTCCTTGTGCAGACATGGAGATGGTTCATCCTGCAGGGACTGGGCCCACCAGTGGCCTCTCTGCAGCAGACCTCGACACGGTGGAGGCTAGACTGAAAGTGTGAAGGGACGGAGGGGGCCCCTGTGAGCAGGGTGGCGGGGGAGGAAAGGGGAGTGCGCGACAGGGTGAGGTGAGGCCCCAAGTGGGGCAAGAAGCTCATGTCAGGCATTTGGGGACCGGAGAGGGCAACGGGAATCACTCCAGCTGAGGCGAGAGCACTTGGGGAATCCAGGAAGGAAGCAGGAAGGCGGGGGGGGAGAAGAGAGCATCTGACTGGGTTTGTGGGGGCGCTGCCATCCCTGGGAAGGGGGTGGCCCATCTCAGAAACAAATAAGGGGGAGGGGCAACCCCTTCGGGTCCCCTCCCACTATGGGAGCTGCTCTGTCCTCTGGATACATCCTGCTTTCTCAAAAAAAAAAACAAAACACAAAAATGTTCAAAGCAGGAGACATAACCAGAGACCAGTGGGTGACAGCCACAGCACAGCATGGTGAGCAGGACAGTGTGAGGACCCAAGACTACAGGTACGCACCACGGTCCCCATCTAATTTTTTGATTTTTTTTTTTTTTGAGTTGGAGTCTCACTCTGTCGCCCAGACTGGAGTGCAGTGGCCGCTCCCGGCCACCGCAGCCTTGACCTGCTGGACTCTGGCGATCCTTCTGCCTCAGCCTTCCGAGTAGCTGGAATTACAGGCATGCGCTACCACGCCGGCTGATTTTTAAAATTTATTTATTGTAGAGATGAGGTCTCGCCAAGTTGTCCAGGCGGGTCTCGAACCCGCGGGCTCAGGCAATCCACTCACCTCAGCCTCCCAAAGCGCAGGATTACAGGCTGAGCCACTGAGCCCGGCTGATTTGTTTTTTTTTTTAGATGAGTGCTCACTATGCTGCCCAGGCTGGTCTCAAACTCCTGGGCTCAAGCAATCCTCCTGCCTCGGCCTCCCAGAGTGCTGAGATGACGGGCATGAGCCACCGTACCTGGTCCATTTCTTCATGTGAGCATCATATGCCATCTGGAGAGGCCGGGAATTTTCAGAAGTCTTGACACCTTTTTTTTCAACAGTTACTCCTTCAATCTATCTCTTGGTTCTCACATTGTATTGTAAGTAACAAGAAGCATCTAGTGGCACCTCTGACATTCTCTGGATCTCTCCTTGGTGGGATCGCCCATTCGTGAGCGCGTGTCAGCTTCCCGCCTAACGCAGGCAACGGCATCGCCCTCCTGCCTCTGTGTGAAGATGGCCTCCCTTCCTCGGGTTCCTGGCGCCCCCCGCCCTCACCCGCAGCACCTCCGGCCCAGATTTCTCCAGCCCTTCCAGGGCAGTGCAGGTGTCCTCCAGCCTCCGCCCTGACGCTCCCAGCCTCCACCCCTGCCTGCTTCCAAAGCAGCCTGCACACGGTACTTGGCAGCGCCACGCTGGCTTCCGGAGACCCACATCCGAGCAGTTCCCTAGTGCTACACAGCGACTCACCTCAAATCTCAGAAGCTTATGACACACATTTTTTCTCTCAGATATCTAGTAAGGCAGAAATCTGGGGGGAGCGTAGCTCGGTGCGTCTGACTGGGTCTGGGTCTCTCACAAGGCTGCTTTCAAGGCGTTGGCTGGGGCTGACATCGCTAGATGATGACCAAGGGACCGGGCACGTGGCTCACACCTATAATCCCAGTACTTTGGGAGGCAGAGACAGGAGGATTGAGACCAGCCTGGGCAACATAGCAAGACTCCATCTCTATAAAAAAATTAAAAATTGGCCAGGTGCTATGGCTCACATCTGTAATTCCAGCATTTTAGGACACAGAGGCAAGAGGATTGCCTGAGCCCACAGGTTCGAGATCAGCCTGGGCAACATGGTGAGACCTTGTCTCTACAGTCAATCAAAAAATTAGCTGGGCATGTGGCACACACCTGTAGTTCCAGCTACTTGGAAGGATGAGGTGGAAAGATCTCCTGAGCCCAGCCAGTCGAGGCTGCGGTGACTGTGAGCGTGCCACCATGCTTCAGCCTGGGCAGCAGAGTGAGACTCTGACTCAAAAAAAAAAACTGAAAAATGTTTTAAAAATAAAGAATTGCCCAGGCATACTGGCATGTGCCTGTAGTCCCAGCTACTCAGGAAGCTGAGACAGGAGGCTCACCTGAGCCCAGGAGGTCGAGCCTGGGGTGGCTGTGAGCGTGCCACTGTCCTCCAGCCTGGGCAACAGAGTGAGACCCTGACTCAAAACAAAATTATTAAAAATAAAAAGTGACAGCCAGGCTCTGTGGTCAGCCTGTAATCCTGCGCTTTAGGAGGCTGAGCTGAGTGGATTGCCTGAGTCCGCGCGTTCGAGACCCGCCTGGGCAACTTGGCGAGACCGCGTCTCTACAATAAATTTAAAAAATTAGCTGGGCATGGCAGCGTGTTCCAGCTACTCAGAAGGCTGAGGCAGAAGGACCACTGGCTGCAGTGGCCGGGAGCGAGCCACTGCACTCCAGCCTGGGTGACAGAGTGAGAATTCAACTCAAAAAAATAAAACAAAACATTTTTGTATATATTTTTTGAAAGCAGGATGTATTAAGAGGACAGAAAAGCTCCCACAGTGGGAGGGGACCCAAAGGGGTTGCCTAACTTTTGTATGACTGGTTGATGACCTTCTCTGAAACCAAGTTATACATCTTCTTGCGGAGAAAGCCGGTATCACACTCCTGTCTCTTCTGGAGTGTTGGTTGTGTAATATGTGCCTTAATAAATGCAGCTACTTGATGAATGTTTGTTAAATTAACTGAGAGAAATATTCCAGGGGACTGGAAATAAGATGGTTTTACGTGTGACTTTTATTTTAAGTCATGTCTTTAACAAAGAGAGTGAGAACGGAGATGCAAATGGCTTCCTCCACACTGAGCAGTAAGAAGCTGAACATTCTTAAGCATTAACACCAGCATTCCAAGTCTCCGGGAGGGCAGCCACGCAATAGCCCATTGGTCGGTGAGTCCTCATGCAGGATTCTCCTGCAAGACGTGGCCATGCTGTTTTGCAAGCACGAGGCGTGTTGAAGAAGTGATTCCAGGCCGGGCTTGGTGGCTCAGCCTGTCATCTCAGCACTTGGGGAGGCCTAGGCGAGGGGATGGCCTGAGACCCGCCCAGGCAACTGGGCAAGACCTCATCTCTACGATAAATCAAAAAAAAAAAAAAAAAGTTAGCTGGGCATGGTAGCGCATGCCTGTAGTTCCAGCTACTTGGAAGACTGAGGCAAAAGGATCGCCGGAGCCCAGCAGGTCGATGCTGGGGTGGCTGTGAGCATGCCACTGCACTCCAGCCTGGGTGACAGAGTGAGACTCTGACTCAAAAAAAAAAAAGAAAGCCATGAGATCCACATTAGGCTTCTGTGTCTAAGAACAGCAAATTCAAAAACATAAAACTCAGACCACTCAAGGATGTGGAATTCTGGATTAACTTGACTCATGAGTGTCCCTTTAGTTTATGTGATTTGTTTTTTGTAATCATTAAGATAAGCATCCACAAACCTCAGTACTAGTTTTCTTGGAAACACGGAGGTGTTGCGCCCGAGTTTCTTCTCGACAGACAGTTGTGTCACTTTTAACTGTTATAAAGTGTTACATTCTCATAACTTCTGGATCCCTTTTATGATGGTCTCAAAAAAGGACAGAAGTGAAAAGACAGAAGGACTGAAAGAATTAATTACACGCGGCAGCCTCTATGTCATAGAGTAAAAATGACAGGTATGGTTACAGTACAACTTTCTTTTCTGAATTTGCAGAGTAAGAGCACAGGAAAGCCCCGTGGGGGAACATTTTAGATTCAGCAATAAAGCAGAGACTCTGAAAGCTATTCCTGCGGATTCAGACTTCATGACAGAAGTTTATTTTGGTAGCATCCTCCCAGTGCATCCAGAAAACGGACTGATATGCTCATTTGGGAGCTCATCTATCATCTAAATCACAGAACAAATGAGAGTGATTAATTCAATGCGCATTTGCAGCGACAAACTTCACATTCTGCGCATAGAGAAAGTTTCCATTGGGTCACTCAGCTGATAAAAGAGAAGGTGCTTTGGGGCTCTGCAGAATTACACTGTGGAAATTCGACATCATCTGTTGTTGGACCCCGAACACCAGTGCCTTTGGCTTACCGATCATATTTGACTTTTTTCTTAGACGTTACAAAGTGAAATGATTGTGCCAAGGAATTGCAGCGAGCCGAGGGGCTACTGTGTCCCTCATGAGCCTGACACAGCCTCTGAGCTTTTGTGGTGGTGTGGCCACAAATAAAATGTTCACCTTTCTAAGCCTAGGCGCCTCCTGTTCAGTTTTTCATCTTTAAAAGGATAAAGATATGTTAGGGTGCTACCAATGTTAAATGATGTGAGTGAGAGGGTGCTCTTATGTGTGTACAGAAGAGTGCCTGGAGCATTTTAGCAGCTACTAATATTGTTGAACAAACGAACGAACGGACGGTCTGTGAGTGTGTCTGCATACATGCCTGACCTGCTTTGTGTGATGCTCGCTTGATAGAAGCGCTTAATCAATGGCAGCTATCATCCTCTCTTACGGCTCTGGCAAACCACGGGCAGGTGAGTTCAGAGCGTTTTACCATGTCAGGCTGCCCGGGGTGTTGCCAGACAGAGCCAAGGGGAGAGGCAGGGTCGTCTGACAGTCCCAACGTGTCAGAGCTGTTCCCTCCCGTCACTGATGGGAATAAAGAACCGAGGGTATGGCCAGCCGTGGTGGCTCACGCCTGAAATCTCAGCACTTTGGGAGGTCGAGGTAAAAGGATTGCTTGGGGTCAGAAGCGTGAGACCGCCTGAGCAGCATAGCAAGACCTCGTCTCTATCAAAAATTAAAAAGCTAGTCAGGCATGGTGGCGTGCACCTGTAGTCCCAGCAACTCTGGAGGCTGAGGCGGGAGGACTGTCAGAACCCAGGAGGTTGAGGAAGCAGGGATCTGTGATCCCACCACTGTACTTCAGCCTGGGTGACAGACAGAGCAAGACCCTGTTCCTGAAAATAAACGAAATGAAAAAAGAACTGAAAGCAAAAATTGCACCTTTCTCCATTTCCACCACCACCAGTGATCAGGAGTCTTGGCCACATATCGGGGCCACGATAGAGCTTCGATCCAGTCCCGGTCCAGAGGCTGGTGGCCTGCATGACTCTGCTCAGAGACGTGACCAGGTGGACAACGTCTGACCTCCCACTGTGGAAAGTGAGATTCTGCGGCTGCCGCATGGGATAAGCACAGGAACCCTCAGAGCGTCTCCTCTTGGAACAGGCAGACCTGTCCTCGCAGACCTCAGCCAGGCTGTGCTTTAGCAGGGCCTCTGGGACAAACCCTTGGAAAACGAGACCCTCTGAGCAGCATTCCCAAGGAAACGGGCAGTTCTGCTTCTCTTGATTCCAGCTTAGCTGCAGCTCCCTGCAGTGCCCACTTTCTGTCACGGTATCCAGGCCACAAGAAGAGAACATAACTCAAAATGTGCCCCTGACTCCTGCACAATGGACAGCGGGTGGGCGTGCCACGGATGGCCAAAAGAAGGGTGTCTGGCAGCCGGGCCCAGTAGTTAATTCTAGATGCCGCGACTTCCATGCTCGGGGGGAGGCAGGACACGCTAATGTCACACCTTTCAGCCTCAGTGGAGGAGACGGAAGAGAAGGCTCCACATCTGGGGACGCACAGATGCCGAGACACCATCCCAGTCAGTCAGGACTTCCCTTGGCCCACGGAGGAAACAGACGCACGAGCGACAAGCAAACACACCGAGTGGGTCACAGGGGAGCGTGGGTGGGCTGGAGGGAGGGCCCTGGGAGGGCAGGGGGACTGTCACGTGCCGACAGCCCTCAGCCCCACCCTCCGGAGGGACAAGGGCCGGGAGGGAGAGGTGGTGTTGAAGCCGGTGTTCAGGGCTCCTGAGAACACGAGAGAGAAACCCCAGGGAGGATTTGGGGACCTGACGGGTGAGCCAGGGAGTGTGAGGAAGCCGAGGGAACAAAGGGGTAAAGACTGAGCTGGGCTGAAGAGCCTCCGGGACTGTCCTGAAGGGTCTGGAATGTTCTTGGAGGTGGTTGTGCAACATCAGGGCAAAAAGGAAGTGTGGCATCATCAAATGCTCTGTGTGGACAAAGAGATGGCTGATACGGGTCAGCAGGAGCTGGGAACTGTGGTCCCAGCTGGGGCGACAAGACACGGACGAAGCTCCTGGGTGATTTTGGGGGCTGGGTGTTCACATCCCGGGGCACGGAGCAGCAGCTGACAGCAACAGCCAACGAGTATTCAGTAGGCAGGGATGCCAAGAAGATGTATGCGTATCTTAAGTAGGACGGCTGCTCAAAAGATGGCGTTGAGCAAATGAAAGTTAGCCTCACCATGTGACAGACAGGACAGTCAAGGGACATGGCGGAAGCACGGCTGAGCAAACATCACATACACGTTGCTACCGAAATACAGTTCAACTTCGAAAAGCAATACAGGAGGGTGCAGTGGCTCATGCCTGTAATTTCAGCACTTTGGGAAGCTGAAGGGAGAGGGTTGCCTGAGACCAGGGGTTCAAGACCAACCTAGACAACATGGCGAGACCTTGTTTCCACAATAAGTTTTAAAAAAAACTGGCCAGGCTCAGTGGCTCAGCCTGTAATCCCAGCACTTTGGGAGACCGAGGTGAGTGGATTGCCTGAGCCCGCGGGTTCGAGACCCGCCTGAGCAACTTGGCAAGACCTCATCTCTACAATAAATCAAAAATTAACCGGGCGTGGTAGCGCGCGCCTGTAGTTCCAGCTATTCAGAAGGCTGAGGAGGAAGGATCGCTGGAGCCCAGCAGGTCGAGGCTGAGGTGGCCGGGATTGGCCACCGCACTCCAGTCTGGGCGACAGAGTGAGACTCCAACTCAGAAAAAAACAAATTAGCTTGGCGTGGTGGTGCACACCTGTAATCCCAGCTACTTGGAAGACTGAGGTGGCAAGATCACCTGAGCTCAGCAGGTCAAGGCGGTGGTAGCCATGAGCGTGCTACTGTACTCCAGTCTGAGTGACAGAGTGAGACTCCAACTCAAAAAAAAAAAAACGCTACATAGATAACACCTCTTAAAATGTGGATGCATTTTATTTTTTGGCTCCCCCTGTATTTAATGCAAGAGAGTGGGGGGACCAGAAAGCGTCGTGACGGAAGTGACAGTCTCACCAAATGAGGGCTTCTATGGCAAAAGCAACATGCCATGAGAGCCAGGCCTGGGGTGTGGAGGTCTGGGAGCCAGGCAACTGGACCATTGGCATTACCTGCTTCATAGCCAGGCAGTCTGTCCCGTCTGGTGGGTTGTCCCTTTGGTTGTAGGACCGTCAGCTCTGGAGGTTACATCTTACATGCCTGGAAATGGTGTGAGCGGGATGTGGGTGGCGACATAGCACTTTGGTGACGTTGGACTCCTACAACAATCCGAGCCACTGAAAAGCCAGTGGTGACTTGGCATTGCGGTGATGTTAAAACTGGGAGCACATTTCGAGCTGGTGTCTAGTGTCTGATTGAATCCATGCACAGTTCATAGAGACACTGGGAAGGCAGGCCTTGTGAGGGTTCCAGAGAGATGCCAGGAGTGCTGGCCTCACACCGTGATTAGCTGTCAGCGCATCCCGGGACACTCAGGAAGGCTCTTTCCAAATGGAAGTCCCTTGGAAGTCCAGCTAAGAAAGAAGCTTTTATGTTTCTGTGGCTGATGGTGACTTGTTATTTATTTATGTTTTTTGTCTTTTCGAGGTGAAGTCTCACTCCATCATCCAGGCTGGAGTACAGTGGCACATTCACGGCCACTCCAGCGTCAACTTGCTAGGCTCCGGCGATCCTTCTGCCTCAGCCTTCCAAGTAGCTGGAACTACAGGTGCACACTACCACACCTGGCTAATTTTTTATTTATTGTAGAGACGAGGTCTCGCCAAGTTGCCCAGGCTGATCTCGTACCCCTGAGCTCAGGCAACCTACTTGCCTCGGCCTCCCAAAGTGCTGGGATGACAGGCTGAGCCACCGAGCCCGGCTGTGACTTGTTGTGCATACCATTCTCCCTCCCACTGTCCTAGGTCACGGCGACCACCGTGAAGCAGTGATGGTGGCTGTTCATCAAGCACCTTCTATATGTCAGACAGTGTATGTGCGTAAAGTGTCTTGTCTCATCCCGATGGCAGTCCTGAGAGGAAGCCAGCATTATCCCCATGTCAGAGATGAGAAGACTGAGGGTGAAGTTAGAGAAATGCCCGCAGTCCTTAGACACAGAGAAGGTGAAGTCCGTGCCCTCCAGCCGGAGGCCTGGGTTGTTCTTGGCGGAGCCTTTGCTCTGCACGGTGGTGCCATCCTCCCTGATCTGACACAGATGTCACAGGCTGGCAGGTCACCTCTCAAATGACCCAGCACTTCCGCTCTCAGGCTGAACTTCCCAGGGAAAACTCAGGGGCTTTCTTTTAGGGGAAAATCCACTTTCCCGAAAACAGTAGAGAACTGGATTACCAAAAGCACAACGGAAAGAAAGGAATGAAGTGCCCCATTGTTCCTTGCAGAGGCCGTCCTCTCTGCTTTTGGAGGTCGATTCTGAGGCCACCTCTCCTTGGAAACTTTCCCCCCCTTAACCTCACCCAAACCTGCGAGACATCAGACTCAAGTTATTTCTGCCCTTTGTTTCTGGGATTGTCTGGAAATGAAGCTTCGACGGAGGTTCTTCCTCTGGTAGAATGGTCCCACACAGCAGACCCCACCATGAACGGAGGAATGGGTGCTCCTCTTCCGTGTGGAGGAAGAAGGGCGGCCTGGCCGTGGAGCTGCCCTGTGTGTCATCGGGGCTTGGAGGACACAGCTCTCTGCCCTCGTCCCGGGCTCCAGTCCACAAGCCGCAGCCTTGGCAAGGGACCTGCGAGGTTCAAGGGTCAGATCCCACCTGGGGCCTCGTGTGACCCTGGGGAGGTCGTTAGAATGTAATCCAGTCTCCGCTGTGAGGACACACTTTGCAGGGAGAGTTGCTTTTAACTGGGCTCTCTTCTAGTTTTAATATTTTGTGGATGATTTTTTGGTTGTTTTTTGTTTTTGTTTGTTTTTATTATAAAGATGTAGGGTGCGATTCAGGGTTAGGTGTGCAAATGCGGATTTTGCAGGTACCCTTGCTAATGAGGTGTGCCCCTCCCTCCCCTGGCAGTTTCTCACGATTGCCAGTCCCTTTTTTATAGTATTATGATTGTTCAAGGTCTACTTATAAGTGAGAACATGTGGTAATCTGTTCTTTGCTTCTGTTTGGATCACTGAGTATGATCGACTCTCAATCCATCCAAGTTGCTGCAAAGTCCATATGTTTGTCCTTCTTTATGGCCGCATAACATTCCATTATGTCTATGTGCCACATTATTTTATCCAGTCCAGCTTCGATAGCAGCATGACTGGCTCCATGTTTTCACTATTGTGAATAGAGCTGCAACAAACACACGT
This sequence comes from Cephalopachus bancanus, assembly GCA_027257055.1. Classification (NCBI taxonomy): domain Eukaryota; kingdom Metazoa; phylum Chordata; class Mammalia; order Primates; family Tarsiidae; genus Cephalopachus; species Cephalopachus bancanus. The sequence goes on from JAPVLO010000026.1 coordinate 5,618,449, forward strand.
GTGCAGGTATCTTTTCCGTAGAATGATTTGATTTCCTCTGGGTATATTCCCAAAAGGGGAATTGCCGGGTCATACGGAAGGGCAACTTCCAGTTCTTCCCGGAATCGCCACACTGTCTTCCACAGAGGTTGTACCAGTCTGCATTCCCACCAGCAGTGTAGAAGCGTTCCTTTTTCTCCACATCCTCGCCAGCCTCTGCTGTTGTATGTTTCGTTCGTGATGGCCATTCTTACTGGGGGTAGATGTGCTTGTGCCTCGCATTTCTCTGGCGATGAGTGAGGCTGAGCGCTCTTTCATGTGTCCGTTGGCTGCCGCACGTCTTCTTTGGAGAAGTGTCTATTCGTGTCTTTTGTCCACTTTTTGATGGGACTGTTTGTTTTTTTCCTTTCGGCGCATTTGAGTTCCTTGCAGGTCCTAGATGTTAGACCTTTGTCAAATACAAAGTTGGCAAATATTTGTTCCCATTCTGTGGGCTGTCTCCCGGCTCTCTTCTCGTTGTAAAGGCCTTTCACTTCTCTGGTGAGGAAGATGCTTCTGCATGCTTTGCAGAAGTTCGTCAGTTTGATGAGGTCCCACTTGTCTATCTGATCTGCTATGGCATGGGCACTTGAGATTTTGATCAGGAATTGGTTGCCAGTTCCAACTTCCATAAGGGTCTCCCCTGCGTTTTCTAAGATTCTTATAGTTTGAGGTTTTACATTTAGGTCTCTGATCCGTTTAGAGTCAATTTTTTGTGTATGGTGATAGGTAGGGGTCCTGTTTCAATCTTCTGCATGTGGTCAGTCAGTATTCCCAGCACCATTTACTGAATAGGTTCTCCTCTCCCCAGTGGCTGTTGTTGGAGGCTTTGTCAATGATGAGTTGGTTGAGGAATTGAGGCTTTGCTTCCAGAATCTCTATCCTGTTCCACTGGATCTGGCCTCAAAGGCCAGATGCGGGAATCACCTGCAGGCTCGTCCCTCATATGACTGGCAGCTATTGGAGAGTATATTGACTAGAATACCCACATGGGGCCTCTCTATGTGGCCAGGACTTCCTCACTACTTGACTGGGTTCTAAGTGCCCTGAAAGAGGGTATGCATGCCAGCCAGAAGCTGTATCCCTTTTGTGACCTAGTTGCGGAAATTATTCCATTATTTGCAGGGAAAGGTATCAGAATTTGCAGATATCCCAGTAACCATTAACTTGCCCTTTATTTCTTGTGAATATTGGCTTTTTAACTAACAGTGTTCTCAGCTTCTTAAGAGGAACTCATTTTCCCTCTTATTAAAGGTTCCTGTGCCTTCGTTATCATGATGCCTCCATTGTTATATTTTGTCACTTCCAACGTTTTCGTTCTTGACTGCTGATTTAAATGAAAGGGAAAAATGGTGGGCTCCTTTTCAGCACTATGTAATTTTAGTTTACCTTCCATAGTCATTTTGCCATCAAGAAAGGCATCTTCCTTTGGTACCGTACTCCATATAATTGCTGGTTATGCGTTAATATTGTGTTTGTTTTTCACAGATAAAACCAAACTGTAATTACTTAAGTAATTCAGAACCACTGAATTAATTCTTAAGTGAAACATTCTAAGGATTTCTAAAACCTACTTTTCACTGAAAATACTAATTTTTCTGTCTCAAAGGAATGGCTTTGCTATTTTCTTAATTGCTATTAAATATCATATGATCATTAAAAAAATGCTGATTCTTCCTATCCATGAACATGGAATATTTTTCCATTTGTTTGTGTCTTTTTGGATTTCTTTGAGCAGTGTTTTGTAGTTCTCGTTGTAAAGGTCTTTCACTTCTCTGGTTAGGAAGATGCCGAGGTATTTGTGTTTTTTGTGGCTATTGTGAATGAGATTGTGCTTTTAATTTGGGTCTGTGCCTGCTTGTTGTCGGTGTATGTGGATGATTTTTTGACTGAATCTTAAGATTCCTCTGGGGACCCCATCTACCACCATGAAGAGAGGAAGGAAAGGGTGTCAGAGAGGAAGCAGCAGGCCTAGGCCCACAGGCATCAGGGAAGGCTCTCCCAAGTGAGGGGTACCCCTAAGGTCCAGGGTGCTTATGTGCTCGCTGGTTGGGGACAGCCATCCGGACTGACTCTCAGTGGCTGCTCACATGCAGCTCCCTTGTGTGTCTCTGGTGACAAGTGGTGATGAGCATTCTCTATAGTTTGTTGGCCGCTTGTGTGTCTTTTGCAGAAACAGAAAGCCAAGCACCACATACTCTCCCTGAGAAGTGGGAGCCAGAGTGGGTACACACAGGCATCATCAGTCGTGAACAACAGACACTGGAGATGCCTACGTGGGGAGGGAGGAAGACAGGGGAGCAAGGGTTGAAAAGCGACCCGCTGGCTCTCCGTTTACCACCTGGGTGTCAGCTCAGTAGAAGCCCAGAGCTCGCCATCATGCAATATACACACATCCCCCGGGAATCTAAAATAAAAATGTTGGCCGCCTGTGGTGGCTCAGGCCTGAAATCCTGGCACTTAGGGAGGCTGAGACAGAAGGCTCACTTGAGCCTAGGACTTCCAGACCCGCCTGGGCAACATGGCAAGACCTCGGCGCTACAAAAATACAAAAATTAACTGGGCATGGTGGTGCATACCTGTCGTCCCAGCTACTCAGGAGACTGGTGAGAGGATTATCTGAGTCTAGGAGGTCCACTGGCCGTGATCGGGCCACTGCACTCCAGCCTGATTGGCAAAGTGAGACCCCATCTCAAAAAAATAAAACAAAAATGTTTAAGTAGTTTTTAAAAAGGTGTATTTCTGTAAAACAAGGGTTTTACAAGCAAGGGCACTCAACAACTTCTCTTCGACATGGTGATACGGACGCAGGGCAGTGCCTGCAAGATTCGAAATTCAGACCCAATCATCGGAGGAAAACAGCCCACCCTTCTGCAAGACTGTGGGCAGGCACCACACCCGGGCTGGACTGCAGCAGAAGTCCTTCACGAACTCTGTCAAGGCCGGTCTAGCGCACGTGCCGGACCTGTGTTCGTTCAACTCCGTGCACAAAGCCCTGCACACAGAGAAGGCACTGCTAACCTCGGCTCCAGACGCTCTCTGCTTCCGTTCAGATTCCAGGTGTCACTGATCACCTTCAACCATCTTACTGGAAATAGGCCAGAAAGCTTGGGCGCAGTGGCTCACGCCTATAATGCCAGTACTGTGAGAGGCCGAAGCGGGAGGAATACTGGAGGCCTGGAGTTCAAGACCAGCCTGAGCAACCAAGTGAGACCCTGTCTCTACAACAAACAGAAAAATTAGACAGGTGTGGTGGAGGTGCGTGTCTGTAGTCCCAACTACTCGGGGGCAGAGGCAGATAGAGCACCGGAGCCCAGGAGGTCAAGGCTGTGGTGAGCTGTGATCGTGCCACTGCGCTCCAGCCTGGGTGAGAGTGAGATCCCCCAACTCAGGCGGAGAAAATATATATACACACACATATATATATGTATAAATAAATAAATACACACACACACACACACACACACACACACACACACACACACACACACGCAGAGGGTGCCAAGAAAAAGTACACACATTTTAAGAAAGGAGAAAACTGTATTAAAATCGTAATACTCCATATATACCAATAACAAAAGATGAATACAAGACACATCTGACTTGTGCAATTACAGGAGGTGTTCAAAATGGTTCTCATCAGCGTCCAGACACTTCTGATGATGGCGAACTAAAGGTAATACCTAGATAACATTGCTCAAAATGCGTATACGTTTTTTGGCATCCCCGGCATGTATGTCGTAAAATTGTTGAGTGCTATAAAGTTGAATAAAGCACTATCACACGGCAATTTCTTGGTCCACATGAGTTCAAATCTCCACTGATTTACTTTGAAAGGAATTTTACTTGGATCATAGTGAAGAGACGAAAGAGAGGTCATTGAACTCCTAACTGCTTTCATTTTCCAAAGCAATTTGTTTACAAGAATGATCGCTCTTTATCTGATTAAAAAAAAAACACGAAAGGGATAAACATCACAAAAAACACATGGCAGGGGTATTCAGTCCCCATTGGCAGTCAACTTTCTCAGCTAAAAGCTGCATTCTAACAGAAGATGAAATACAAAAATGTGTACTTCCAATTTACTTTGAATAGCTTCACGAACTTCTGATACTCTTTGTTAATAAACCAAGATTTCCCTTCAGACTTGCACTTTCCTTGGAGTTGAACACATGGAAATACACTTCCTCACACAGACAAACAGTATGTATCTCGCCATACGTGGTTTCTAAACAAGTTCCTTGGTAGATATAAAACCCCGTGGTGATACATAGAAATCGTGCAACAAGTTTCATCAATATTGATTCCTTCCGGCACTAAAGAATATTGGCGTGCACAGCGGAGTTCCTTTATGATACTGATCCCGGGGTAACATAGTTAAACAACAATACCCGTTCTTCTGAGTCCTCACCGATTGGCTACGTTTCGATAGATGTCAGTTGCATTTATGGAGAGGGAAGGTTCCAAGGAGAATTGTAGGGAGTGGAAGAGGAACACGTGGAAGTATGGGTAATGTGGCTGCGTACACGAGGCAGTCTTCATACGGAGACGGCCTGGAGGGCGGCCGCAGAAAGCCGAGAGCGTTCGAGAGACACGGTGAAGGTGAACTCGAGGAATTCTGAAAGCACCAGAGCATTTTGTTTCTGAAGACACTGAAGGACTGAACAGGTGGGGTCGCCAGCGGTGCCCACCCTCCTCTCTGGCCCGGCCGAAACCCAGCGTTCCATTCCTTCGATAGTTGGGCCTCTGCTTCTCCATCCGTGTTCATCCTGATTCCCGGGAGAGCTAAGTGGTTGTCCTGGTTGCTCGCCAGAGCCATCCCCGCAGGTCTCTTCGGAGACACGTCGTGGACCCACAGACACAACTTGCAGCGAGACTCGGCAGCTGCCGTGCGGCCTGACGGGCTGGCCTGGGGCACAGGGTCTCCCTCCCACAGGCCTCTTGAGGCCCCACGCGGTCCTCACCCCTTTTGTGTTCACCTTTCAAGTCCAGAGTGGCGTAACCCGAGCCATCCCCAGACTCCGCCTGGATCATTCAGTAATTCTCAACAGCTGACTTCAACTTAAAATACCGAACTGGAGGCCCACAGAGACCTCTCCTTGGGGCCGTGATGAAACTCCCTATCAGTGTTATCTTCTTTTTTTTTAGAAAGGAAGAATAAAGGGAACTGATAATATTGTTATCGTTGCAGTCTTTAATAACATACCGACATCATAATCTGATTAATATTTTAGTCATGAATGCTTTTAATTTTTTTTTTCTTTTTTTTGAGTTGGAGTCTCACTCTGTCGCCCAGACTGGAGTGCAGTGGCTGCTCCCGGCCACCGCAGCCTCGACCTGCTGGGCTCCGGCGATCCTTACGCCTCAGCCTTGCTTTTAATTTTTTAAGGGGGTTAAAATTTGCTTAAGAACATCTACTGTCGAAGTGAGGGGACTCAAGAAAATATACTTATTTTATTTAAAGGCATAGAGAGGCTGGGCTCGGTGGATTGCCTGAGTGGATTGCCTGAGCCTCTGGGTTCGAGACCCGCCCAGGCAACTTGGCAAGACTTCGTCTCTACAATAAATAAAAAATTAGCCAGGTGTGGTAGCGTGCACCTACAGTAATGGCTACTTGGAAGGCTGAGGTAGAAGGATCGCCAGAGCCCAGCGGGTCGACACTGGGGTGGCCGTGAGTGTGCTATTGCACTCCAGCCTGGGTGACAGAGTGAGACTCCAGCTCAAAAAATAAAGGTATAGAGATTCCTTCCAAAAGCAAAGTGTGTCTTCGCACGTGCGGTGTAAGAGCTGTTTCCATGTGGAAAGTGGCTTACACTCAGGCCTGACATGATGGTGAAATGAAAGCAAGTCAGTGCTTCGCTGTTTCTGCCACGGAGAACTATGGCAGTTACCAATGGACGGGCCACGAGGAGTACACGCACGCGAGTTGTTTTTTATTTCAGGCAGCACTCACCCAAACCAAAGCCAAAGTATGCTGATGAGAGGCACGACTGTCTATCGATCTGCTGATAATGAAGGCAGCAGAAAGGGAGACAAAAAGAGAAAAAAGAGAAGACTTTTATTTTCCACGAGCAGTCAGGAGGTGGGCGCCGCGGGAAGCGGAGCGCCCCCGACAGCCCCTGGTTCCAGCGCTGCTCACAGGAAGCTCGCGGCACGTCAGATGAATTTAGAGCCCAAGTCACAATTTGTGGCTGTTTTTCAATGCTGAGCTCATACTACAAGGGGAGGAACAGACTGCCTTGCCAGTCTGAAAGAGGCTGCTTAACAAATCTATAAACAGAGATTTGGATCCAATTTTTAAAATGAATTCCAAGTAAATATATCTCTAGAGACCTTGGGATACCTGAAAACTGTGAAGTCCCTTAGTTAAATGTGACGTGGTCCTGGAACTTTTGTTTGAATAAGTAAAAAACTATTCAGGTTGTTTAACAAAGGCTGAATTTCAGGCTGCCACTTGGGGGAATGGATGAATTTTAAATTCAAATTTAAAAACAGAATATTATTGCCATCTTTTAAAAATTATGCCTCAATGGATATCAGCAATACTTCAGTCTAACTGACTTTTCTTTCCTTCTTTTTATTTTATTTTTTGGAGTCTGAGTCTCACTCTGTTGCCCAGGCTGGAGTGCAGGCACACTCACCACCGCCACAGCCTCAGCCTGCTGGGCTGGCTGAGGCCGTCCTTCTGCCTCAGCCTTCCAAGAAGTTGGAACTACAGGTGCATGCCACCACCCCAGGCTAATTTTTTGATTTATTGCAGAGACAAGGTCTCGCCAGGTTGCCAGGGCTGGTCTCGAACCCGTGGGCTCGGGCGATCCTCTTGCCTCAGCCTCCCAAAGTGCTGGGATGACAGGCGTGAGCCATCGCGCCCAGCTCTAACTGACTTTCTATTTCAACGTTTCCATAGAAATTAACAGAGTGAGTTCTCTAGGAGTAATGTTCATACCAGTGGCGGGTGTTGAGGAAGAGGACTACTTCAAGGACAGGAAAGTCCAACAATAGTTCTCACAAGGCAGACGAATAGCAAGAAGGAACTTGGCTTAAGAATTGGAAATGTCTTTAATTATTTCTATAATGCTTATCCTATTTTTTCAATAAAAAGTAAACATGCTGATAACGTTTTACATTTAGAAAAAAACAATAAACATATCTTCGCCACACTAAACTATCAACTGCTTTTATTTGGGTGTATTTCAACATAACTCTAGATGTGCTGGAAATATTTGATCCTTATTATTTTTATAATTCTAAAAGTAATACATGTTATAAAATGTAAATAGTATAGAAATACATGTGGTAAAGGTTACTTACTGTTTTTATGCCTGGCTCATCAACACATTGATATATATCCCATGTATTCTAGGCCATGTATATTTATATTATTATTCTTTTTCAAAATGTGTTATCATGGAATACATATTGTTTCATAGTTTCCTCCACCCAACGAGACACAGGACGGTGTTCTTTGTCGTTGCCTATAATCTTATCTTTTCCATTTTGATTCCTTCATATAAAATGTTCACTGCCCATTTTATCCCAGGCAACTCTTTCTCTGGTGGCTTTTCAAGCAGCTCCTAGCTATTATTTCTGGTAACTGAAATAAACAATTAAATGACATGCCATAGTCAACTTTCTTATCCATTGTTTTTTTAATTAGGAATCCAGTCCTCTGCCAATTTTTCCCTTGGTTCCTCCATTATGTTAGTTAATGCCGCCATGGACGTCTTTTGCGCTATGTAGAGGGTTTCCTTGGTGTCCCAGAGTTGGAGTTACTATAACCAAGGGCACAATCATTTTGAAATCTCAAGACAAAATGGGTTCCCAGCTCAGCTCTCCACCTTTAAAGAAAGACCACAGGCTTGAGACAGTCCCCCTGACCACCTGACCAGCATGCCTTCCTGTGTACATCGGGACAAGTCCCTTACCTGTCTATGTTTCTTTTTTTTTTTTTTTTTTTTTGAGTTAGAGCCTCACTTTGTCACCCAGGCAGGAGTGCAGTGACATGCTCACGGCTCACCGCAGCCTCAAACTTCTGGACTCAGGTGATCCTCCCACCTCAGCCTCCCAAGTTGCTGGTACTACAGGATCATGCCACCATGCCCAGATAATTTTCTGATTTTTTTTGGAGATACTAAGCCTCACTATGTGGCCCAGGCTGATTGCAAACTCCTGGGCTCAAGCAATCCTCAAGCCTCACCTTTCCAAAGTGCTGGGATTACAGGTGTAAGCCACATGCCCAGTCTTTTTATGATTTTTTGTTGTTGTTGTTGTTAGAGACGAGGTCTTGCTATATTGCCCAGGCTGGTCTCAAACTCCTGGGCTCAAGTAATCTCTGGCCTTGTCTTCCCAAAGTGCTGGGATTACAGGCGTGAACCACTGTGCCCTGCCCTGACTGTCCTAAGGGGAAATGGTAAGAGAGTCTTCCTAATGTTTTTTTGAGGATTATATGTGAAAAACTAGAACATGCATCTTTTAAAATCTCTCCTGTGCATCGGGAGTCAAAAAGTTACTCTCCATCTTTTGTTATGATAATATTTTCTAGGATGAAACTTTTTTCTCTCAGTGTATGGAGAGCCAAAGACGTCAAGTAACTTATACATGGTCTTGAAAGTATATTCTTGGAAAGTTCATGAGGTGAATACCATCTAGATCGGAGGTAGTTAGAATCAAAATTAGAAGGACCATTTGCCCCAGAAATTTTTCCAAGGATCGACAGTGTTTTGGCAGGAATGCCGCAGGGAAAACTTATCCCCCAGTTCATAAGAGACTCCAGTTCTGAGGATGGGACAGGAAGGGAGAGCCCATGGAATAAAATCCTATTTCAAAGAACCACAGTCTGCGTTTTATAAATGTTCCAGAAAAATGCACTTCAAGGAATGGAAACCAGATCATCTTCATGTATATTGTAGCTGGGAAAAACTGTTGAAAACATGTAAGATAAGTCCCAGATTCAAAGCGCCAGTCAAATTTTTGAAATCGAAATGACAACTGCAGACCGGGTGCGGTGGCTCAAGCCTATAATCCCAGCACTTTGGGAGGCTGAGGCAAGAGGACTGCCTGAGCCCAGCAGGTCGAAGCGGCGGTGGCCAGGAGCGTGCCACTGCACTCCGGCTTGGACGACAGAGACAGACTCCAACTCAAAAAAAAAAAAAAAAAAAGACAGCTTTGTTTTAAAATTCTAAACCAAGTGTGTTTTAGAAAATTTAGCAAGGCTGCCCTAATGATAAAGACTATTATCTTTAGCCACAGGTGGTAAGATGACTTTTCAGAAATGTTTTTGAAATAAATGAGATCAGACATTAAGGCAGTATGCAGGGCTGAAGTGCAGGCAGGTAGAGCCATTCCCCGCTCTGTTGTGTTTTGGGGGGTGCTGGCACTGTCCTTTTATTGAAAGTGTACAGGCACAGGAACTCACGCCTGTAATTCCCACACTTTGAGAGGCTGAGGTGGGGGCACTGCCTGAGCCCAGGAATTGGAGACCAGCTGAGGCAACATAGTAAGACCTCGACTCTATAAAAAATATTTTAAAATTAGCCAGGTGTGGTAGCATGTGGAGGTAGTCCCCAGCTACCTGGCAGGCTAAGGCAGGAGGGTCACCTGAGCCCAGGAGGTGGAGGCTGTGACGAGCCGTGAGCATGCCACTGTACTGTTGCCTGGGACACGGAGTGAGACTCTGACTCGAAGAGGAAGAAGAAGAAGAAGGAATTAGCGCCCAGTACACAGCCATGCTGGTTTTTCCTTGGTGACGTGAAGATACAAAGAATGCCTCAAGAGAGCATGGAATATGCACAATAAGCCCCTCATTTAGCTCTACTTTTTACCCAAAAAGAATGCTTTAATTTTAAGGAATGCTTTAATTCTTACCCAAAAAACTGCTAAGAATACTCTTTCAACATCATAGAATCGTTGTGAAAACATTCCACGCATGTGCCAGTGATTAGAACAGCAAGCATATCTTGTTGGAAAATCCCGAGAATTCCCGGGCAACGATGAGCCTAGCAAGGATCACTTTGAAATTACGCAACAGTGTTATCTTGGCTTAGGGGCGTGTCTAGGGTCCTAGGAAATAATCAGACTTTTCAGCTGATACAAAAGTTAATTAAAATGAAATATCAGTAGTTGGAACCCCGTGATGAGAATCACCGAGGCATCCACCTTTGGAAGCCGTCTGCCCGTCACCGCCGTCTACCTGGTTGGAGCCGTCCGTCCGTCTTCCCGCCTTCGCCTTCCAGGGTCCTCGAGTCGTCAATCGGCAGAAGGAGGGGGGTCGCCCGGTCTCATTGTTCAGCCAGCAGAGGGCAGTAGAGCACTGTGGACGGAGCACCCTCGGCCACCGGCGCTTCATGGAGCAGGACCCTCGTGGGGTCCACCCGCGTGGCCCACCTCTGCCTCACTAAAGTGTGCTGTGTGTGTGCGTGTGCGCCTTGAGCGTCCAATTGTGCTTTTGATAACTCATCAGAGCGACGGTGAACTCACTATCCGGACTTAGCCCAAGGGAACACACACGAAAAACCAAGGAGCAGCCCAGGGGCAAAAGGTGTTCGGTCTTCGAAGATGTCCGGTGTCTGCAAAGGAGTTTCAAGAGCCATCCGACTGCCCGTTTCCCGGTGGCAGAGCAGGGAGAGAATTTTCTGAGCTGAAAAAACACCTCTGGTCTCACTTATGTTTTGGGGAATAAGTGGTTGCCTGGTGCTACACTGAGCGTCTGCCTGTGAGTCCATCCATTCTGAGCCCAATTATTACCTTGCTTATCATTTTAAAATAATTCTGTGATGAACCAGTGAAATCTCCTTCTCAAAAAGTGTGCGAGGATTCACAGAATGTGTCAAGAAAGGTTCATCTCCATCAAAACCTAATTTAAATGACAATGTGATAGTGTCCCTGAAGGTTAAATTTGTCCTGAAGACATTTTGTGCCCTGTACTGTGTAGTCAAAGATTGACTTAATCATATCTCTGCCATAAGGTCAGGGAAGGTCCGGACCTCTCAGCTTTAAACAACTCTTATTCTTCTATCTTAGAAGCTACCCTGTCCCTTGTTGGCCTGCAGACAGATAAGCACTTAGAAAGCTCATTGCATGACACGGAGGCATGTGCATTGTTTCTGTTTTCTTCTCTTGGCTCTTCCTGTTGGTCCTTTTTGTCTAGCTAAGTATTTTTCAAGACCTAGGCTAATGCGTGGAATTGCAAGCACAAAACCGTGCTCAGTGTACTTTGAGAAGAGGTAAAATGCCATTGGTGAACCAGGCAGAGCCATTCCTGCCACAGTGGCGTTCACAAGACTCGCAGAAGGGGCAGGGTTAAAAGATGTCTAGGCTACACAATTATTTGTGGCCAGTGCTGTGGAGAAACAGTCAGTCATTCCAGGAACACTCCACACCAAAATCTGGCCTTTCGAGCGTGGCTGGAAATGGCCTGTCCAGGTAAACGTTTCTGCGGAAGAGCCCTTGATCTGAGACTTAAAAAATAAACAGGAGTTACCCAGGGGAAGTCGGGGTGAAACGGGAAGTTCCCAAACTGTGCTCTCCTCCCTGATGGCACAGCGTCCTCCTGCAAAACACATCAGGGATGTCCTAGGAGCACACACACGTCGACGGAAACGTCTTGACACGCATCACCACCTCCTAAAGTATTCTTACTGTGGGGAATGTCTTGGGCACAAGGTCAGGAGCATCTAGCGTGGTGGGTGGATGAGCTGGTTTCTTCATTAGACTTTGCCAAGTGTTCTGTACGTTTCAGCATAAGCTACACCGCGCTGACAAAGACTCAATGATTAAAGCAGATGGACGGTCCAGATAAAGACCCGATTTTTTTTTTAAGTGGCAGAATCACTAACCTCAGGAAATAATGACACGGCTTCTTCAATCGGTAAACATTGAGTAGAAGAGCGGAGGCCCTTTTTTCATTGCTTGAACTTTCTGGCTCATAGTCACCGGGAAGGGAAGAGAACTAAACTTCTCAAACTCCGGTGGCATGAAAGGCCACATACTGAATTCGGAACAAAGTCGAGGTTAGCTGATGCTGGACAGAGTAATGGGATTTAGATAAACTAGGTGCAAACCATACACAGAGGGTCCCTGTGGAGACTAGCGTGGTGGCATTATAATCACTGTCAGTAATCACGATGGCCAAGCGTTTACACAACATCGGCTCCCAGCTGAAAAGAACCGATTAGTGAAATAAAGAACTGTGCTTAAGTTTATACTTTTTCCCAAATGTAACTGTTTAGGGGAAGCCCTTATGTCCTAATTTACTGCCCCTACTGAAAGAAGAGTTTTGCCAGGCATGGTGACGCACACCTGTCATCCCATCACTTTGGGAGGCAGAGGTGAGAGGATTGCTTGAGCCCAGGGGTTCAAGACCAGCCTGGGCAAGTTGGTGAAACTTTGTGTCTACAGACAATAAAAAAAATTAGCCAGTTGTGGTGGCACACACCTGTAGTCCCAGCTACTTGGGAGGCTGAGGCAGAAGGATTGCCTGAGCCCAGCAGGTCAAGGTTGTGGTAGCCATGGGTGTACCACTGCATTCCAGCTTGGTTGACAGAGTGCGATTCCAACTCAAAAAAAAAAAAAGAAGAGTTTACTGTCTGGTGTGAAATGCAAGACATGAAATTCAAGCATACTCGTATAGAACACACATTTTCGTTAGTCATCAGATGTGACAGAAACAAAAGGCATTCCTTGAACAAACATAAATACCATTCATTCATTTATTTATTTATTATTATTATTATTATTATTTGCGTTGGAGTCTCACTCTGTCACCCAGACTGGAGTGCAGTGGCCGCTCCCGGCCACCGCAGCCTCGACCTGCTGGGCTCCGGTGATCCTTCCGCCTCAGCCTTCCAAGTGGCTGGAATTATAGGCATGCACTACCACGCCCAGCTGATTTTTTGATTTATTGTAGAGATGAGGTCTCGCTGCCCAGGCGGGTCTCGAACCCGCGGGCTCAGGCAGTCCACTCACCTCAACTTCCCAAAGGCACGGGATTACAGGCTGAGCCACCGAGCCCGGCTACCATGTATATTTTCTTTTACTCAGATGCCAATTTACATCTAAGCATAAGAATATAAACCATATTACTTTTAGTGCAGACTCTTAACATTGGTCGCAAAGAATGAATATGTTAAATAGTAAAACAGTTTTTTACTTTGTAGTAAAACAGCATAAGGCAGTATTTGGAAGTCTTTGTAGACACAGAATCATTTTTTCTATGATGCTTTTGGGGATAAGGCTGTTTTAGAGGCTTTGGTAGGCATCTGTTGTTTCCGAGATACTCGTATGACACGTACCTGCGGAGTGATCTGTGTCGCGGCAGTGCCACCCTCCCTCCAAGGTGTCGGACAGCAGCTTCAAGGAGGAAACAGAGAGGATGAGATTAGATCAAGCCGACAAAGACTTTGGGTGAGAACAGTGGAATCGGTGGATTTCTTTTGGAAAGTGGCCAGGATATCAGAGAGCGGGTGATTAAACTCTTGGGGAAATATATAATTATCCTTGTTGTGAAGACAGTAAGTTTATATCCGATGTCAGTTTTCAACAGCAGTTTGTGTCTCGACAGCCACCACGGGATGTGGCTTCCGTACATGCCCACTCCACGTGTGGAATCCTGTCGCCAGTTGCACCAGGCAGCTAAGAAACCCCCTGCCTCAAACTTCGCTTCTCACACGGGAAGTCATCTGTGTTCCCAGAAGCCGTGAGAGAGGAATGTGTGCATAGGCTGTAAAACAAATAACTTGCACACAGTCTATAAGACTAAGCTGAATGAATTCTTGTTAATAAATCGTTGTTATTACTGTTAGTTATGATAAGCTTGGGGTAAAGGGCACCCTTTTTCCAAAGCCAGTGAAACATTAAATATTTAGGATGACTTTTCCTTTACTGAACCAGAAGATAACCTCTAAATAGGAAGCCCTACTACCACTTCAGGATGGCTTTCCAGTGAACACAAGACTTCTTTCATGAACGGATTGCCCAGGTGAAATAGCAAAATAAGCAAGGCCACAGGTGGGACATTGTGCATGTGCAGAGCGAGACGTAAATCCCAGCATACGTGCCTCCATCTGGTACACGCTTCTCGAAAGGATTTCTACAAAGCAGTGGAAAACCCCAAACATTAGGTGGCTTAGTAAGACACATCTGCAGAATTAAACATAATGTCAATTACTTACAAAATCATCAGTCTGTGTTCAAGCTGTAGGTCCGGAGAGCGTGACATTCGGCTGTGCAGCCATTGACTGTGATCCCACTCTAAGAGGACTTTAATTCACGATGAGATGGCATATGCTGGGTTTCAGAGGTATCTAGTAGAAAGAAACCAAAGGACAGCAAACCCCACAGTCAGATACACACTTGTACACATCTTCAAATGTATAACTTCAAACGTCTTAGCAAACTTGCCCGCTGTCCTTTTCTCATACCATCTCGTTAGAGTTAAGAGAAACAGAAAAACATTTTGAGCGTCTTGGACATAAAAAAGATGTAAATGGCTAAATTCATAGAGAAGAAGAACTACAAATGCAGATACTCGAGAGTCACTTTCTTGTACCGCATCCCGAAATAAAACCAGATCTTTAAACACACAAAACAAAACGTACGCGCTGGCGGCCTTCTCCAGTGAGGACGGCACCTGCTGCATTGCGGGACTCCCAACCAGCTCACCTGCCCCATAGTCCCGTGTGAAGGTCCGTGTGCTGAGGCCGACTGCCAGGTTCACAATCCACGCGTGGCCTTTTGTGTAAAATGGGACAGTCCTGATAAGGGGTCCGGTCATGCTGCTTCTGAAGATCAAATGAGTTGTAATAAATAAAACACTTAGAAGAGTATTTCCAGCACATCATGCTACAGAAATGTTGGCTGATATTATTTTTTATTCTGTTAGGGGTTGGAGTCACAATACCACCAGTAAAAGACAGGGCTCCATTGTAACCCCAGCACTTGGGGAGGCCTGACTTCAGGGGTTCGAGACCAGGCTGGGCAACTTGGTGAGGCCTCGTCTCTACAATAAATCCACAAGTTAGCTAGGCATGGTGGTGCGCACCTGTAGTTCCAGCTACTTAAAGGCTGAGGCGGGAGGATCGCCGGAGCCCAGCAGGTCGAGGCTGTGGTGACCGTGAGCGTGCCACTGCTCTCCAGCCTGGGTGACAGAGTGAGACTCCAACTGAAAAAAAAATAAATAAATAAATAGACAGGGCTCCAAGATTCTGGCCAAATTAGACACATGTGAGTCTCACTCTGCATTTTGTGGTGTCTTATCTAACGATGCATCTTACAGGTGGAGAGTCTTGATGAAATCACTGGCCCACCTCGTCTGGTGAAAGGAAAAGCTCTCCAGTAAGTTAGAGAACTGGTTCTGGTGAGGAGTAAAACCACTGACTGATAGAGTGTTCTGGAAAAGGCAGTTTCTTTAGGCCTCCTCTTCCTCGTAATTTTGAAGTTTGCTTCTGGCTTGACTACTGTCTGCTTTAAGCTCAGTCAGTTGTTCTGATCTCTTTGGTCCCAGATAACCTGCCCTGAACAAGTGTGTGCGTGTCTTGTCAGGACCTTGATTCTGAAGTCACTGAAGTCCACCAAGATAGAAGTTCCATCAGTGATATTCCCTGTGAGTTCCCTTTTAGACAAAACAGATAAATGGTTGAACTATAGCTTGGAGAAATTAAATTTTAAAGCTATACAAATAGACTCATTTAAGAAAAAAAGCATTTTTTGGCCACTGCTTTGTTAAACTCTGGTGTCTCCACGTGACTCTTTGAGCTATGGCCGCCATGTTTTCTTAGCTTTGACCCTCTCTCCTACCTTGGGGAGGTGAATCTCTCTCTCTCTCTGTCTAATTTACTTTCTCAATAAACTGTGCTTGAAAACTTTAAATAAATAAATAATTTCAAAAGCATTTTCCCCAGAAAACATATTCATAATGAAATCACTCACTTATTCCTTCAATAAACATCGGAGTGCCTGCAAGGTGCCAGCCCTGTGTGGATGCTGGAGTGAGTGAACAAAATAGTCAGGAATCCCCGGGCTCCCGGGGCCTTCCAGGAGGGGGGCTGCACCAAGAAAGTATGTCATATCCAAGCTGGAAATGCGTGCCTTAGAGAACAAGTCACGGAACGGAACACAGCGAGGAAGGGCCGGGGTGGTCAGAAACAGCCTGCTGAGGCGGGACGGTGAAAGCGCCCGCGGCGGGGGGAGCGCGGGAGTCTGCGGGTTTACCAGGGTGAGAATCCCAGGCAGGACGGCACCCAAGCCTGGAGGCAGGGGGTGTCTAATCCACCTTCGGTGGCACGGAGGCCACACTGGGGGAAGAGAGGGAGCACAAGGTGGCCGGGGGGGATGCCTGGGAAGGGCGGGCAGATCCCTGAGGCCGGAGGCCTTGGGGAGGATGCTGGAGGGCTCAGAGCGGAGGATGGACGCCCCCATCTCTGACCCCACGGGACCCCCTGCTGTTCCCTGAAGAATGGCCTGGAAGTGCATCACTTCATGGTCCTCCTCAGTGAGGACCACGGCGTTGCTCACTTTGACGCACATCCATGCAGTGTGATCAGGAGAGTGGAATACGTCACCTCCGGGATGGGGACTTGGCAATGCCGCCAAGTCCCAGCGGGCTCTCACTGAGCAGCGTTTAGGGAGGAGATCGGACTTCGGAACCTCATCCTCCCTGGGGGACTCCCCGTGTTGCTTGCACACTAAAGACTTTGGGCACTCCTTGGGGTGTTGAATCGGGTCGCCCAGGCCTATCCGGCCATGAAACTCTTTTTTTTCCTCGCGTGCTTTGATTCACAACAAGCTGGTTCAAATATGGCCTCCACAGCTTCTCGGCCTCTGGACTTCAGTGAATTATTCCCTCTCTTAACCTCATCTCCAAGTTGGGATGATAACACCACCTCACGGGATGACGGTGAGAATCAGATCGTGTTTGTAAGGGCCCCAGACAGTGCCCTCCACGAAGGCTACTTCCCTGCCCTCACCTTTATCTCAGAAATGAACCCTCTGCTAAGATTAAAGGCGTCAAATCGGTGAGACCCATGGCTGTCTCCAAGGGGTTGGTGGTGGAGCACCGACCTAGTGCCACGACATCCGCAGTGTGGCCAAGACGGCGGGAAGTGGAGGCGAGCTCCCTCTCGGTGGTTCCCCAGCAAAGTTAGAGTAGGTCTTCTTTTCTTCTTCCCCCCCCCCACTCTCCCCTCTCCCACCTCTTCATTTTTCTTTCTTTCTTTCTCTTTCTTTCTTTCTTTCTTTTTCTCCTTCCTTCCTTCCTTCCTTCCTTCCTTTCCGGTCAGCTTCTCAGGCTGGAGTGCAGTGGCTGCTCCCGGCCACTGCAGCCTCAACCTTCTGGGCTCAGGCGATCCTTCCTCCTCAGCCTTCCAAGTAGCTGGAACTATAGGCATGCACCACCACGGCCAGCTAATTTTAAAAAATTTATTGTAGAGATGCGGTCTCGCCAATTTGCCCAGGCTGGTCTTGAACCCCTGAAGTCAGGCAATCCTCTTGCCTCCACCTCCCAAAGTGCTGGGATGATAGGCGTGAGCCACTGTGCCTGGCCAGAACGTGGATTGTAACTTGTGTGTCTAAATGAGGCTTCGAGGGTTTTGGGAAGGCTGGGGTGCTCTGGGGGTCATGGCATTCTCGTCCACGCTTTCACAACATCATGGTAAAAACGTGGCCCCATGCACAGTGCCTGACGTTTTCACACGAAGGTGAACAGTCCAGGGAATCCCCCACCATGATTTCTGGTTTCAGATGCATAATTACCTCTTCTAAATAGCAGAGAAGCAACCAAAGTATTGCTGTTAAAATGCACCTTTAGAATGTTTGAAATAAACAAAACAGACCTTGAAACGCAGCAGCTGTGAACCAATTCTCCCTGTATCAGGGTTACTTAAGGTACTTTCTGAGATAGGGCCTCTGTATGCAGACCCGGGAATCAATTCAAATGTCCACTTATGCAGACGGTCATCTTAGTTCACGGCCGTCGACACCGAGGACCGTGCAGATGACTCAGCAGTCCGTGTGCAAATTGCTAAGCCAGCTGCGGCGCCCAGGGCGGGGGTGTGCTGCGGACATGCTGACCCCCTAGGTCTGCCAGAAGCCCTGACTTGGCCTGAATCTGAGGCTTTGGCTCCGAAGGGAGGAGAGAGGTCCTGATCTGTGGCTTCCTGGGGAACTCTGCTCTGCTCCTCCCTGGTCTGGATAAGTGGCATCTGGCATCCTGGTCACTTTCTGAGTTCCTGTGGCCACCTCCCTGAAGAGCAGATCGAAGTAGAGGGACGGAGAGGCCATTCCTGCCCGAGAATTTTGACTGCCAAAAGACGCCCTTCACGGGACGCCATAAGGCACTCTTTTCAGGTTCCTTCAGCGTTCTCAAGAGATATCCTGACTTTTAGGATCCTGAATTTCACAGGTTCCAAGTGAGCTCAGACTTCTCTGAGGGGAACTTTGGAACCTGCCACTGGCTCTGATCAGGGTGGTCAGAGCAGGCTTCCTGGCCCTGCTTACCCCCAGTCTGGGAGGAGTTGGGGTCGTCCTGTGTGGCTGACACGAGTTGCCTGGACCCTAGCCATGAGGACACCCCTGACCACACCCACACGCCCACGTGGCCTCACGCAGCTCTGAGTGGGTGACGCCTGCTCCTGGGTCATCCAGGAACAGAAGCGAAGAGGACGCCAAGATTCGTCCGTGGCCAGGAATGCACCCAGCGGCCCTGAGCCCATAGTGCTCTGGTTCTAGTTTTTCGGGCAGATTCCATGCTGAAGCCTGGGTGGTCCCCTGGTAGGTGCTCCAAGGGCCTAGCCACAGGGCTATGTGTGCCTCTGGCCCCGAGGGCACACGCAGCTGTTTCTGGCACAGAGGCATGTTCACTTGGCATGGCTGAGGGGGAGTCCAAGAAAGGGGTTTCCCAGTCGCCAGGGGCCTTGAGTTTCCTTGGTTTCGAGGCCCATGCCTCTGAACACAGGCTCTTGTCTTCAGACGCACCTTGAACGGCGTGACCCATGGAAAGCCCGCACTTCAGGCGAGGCAGGAGGGAAAGAAAGAGCCAGCACGGGTGAGGCAGTGACGATGGTCCCGGGGGCCGCCCAGGAGTTAGTTCTGGGGGGCTTTCCTGCAGCCTCTCTTCTCCGGGGTGGAAGAGAGGAGCTGGTTGTCCCCGCCGTGGAGAAATGAAAGGCGGTGCTAACATGGCTCCACTCAACGAGATCAGTGGCAAAAGAGATCTCGAGACGTCTCAAACGCCAGAGACCACAGAGCCATCTTGGAGAGCCATGCCGAGCGCCCCTCAGATGCTTTCTACTTGGTGTTCCACAGTGTACCTCCTTGGCTAAGAGGACCGGCAAGACCTCTGAAGTGCACTCGCCAAGCCTGTGGGTTTGGAGGGTTTTCTCTCTGTCTCTCAAGTGCTACACCTTAGTGTTTGTTGACGTCTGTGACTAGGTAAGCGTATCTGAAACGCACTTTTTACTCCAAGACAAAAAAGATACATTCTATGTTTCTCACAAGACCCCATCCACATAGGTTTTGCGGCTCTGACGGCACATTCTTGTTTTTATTGCCCAAGAGGTTTTACTGAAGTCTTTGAATTCTTATCTCTGGCCTGTTTACTGGATGCTCAGTGGCCTTCTCTCCGGATTAAGCGCTCTTTCACTTTCTAAGGAGGAGGGTTAGCCAGTTTCACAGTGCTGGTCGGAGGCCATTGGTTATCCCTGTGGCAGACAGAATGAAGGTAGGAGTGGCTTTTCAGAGATCTTTCATTAGGATGGGAATGTGCTCACTTAAAAGTACATGGAACAGCACAACGGTGTGTCAAAAAAAAGTCAAATCCTCCCTCTCCACTCAGTCAACTGCACAGTTCTCTCCAGAGGCTGCCATGGAAAGCAGCCTCTTATATGTCCTGCTAGATACCAAGTGAATATTTTGAAGCTGTTGTACATAATATGGTCGATAACAATTCTTATTTATTTATTTATTTGAGTCGGAGTCTCACTCTGTCACCCAGGCTGGAGTGCAGTGGCTCATGGCCTCTGCAGGCTCAACCTGCTGGGCTCCTGTGATCCTTCCACCTCAGCCTTCCAAGTAGCTGGAACTACAGGTACATGCCACCATGCCAGGCTGATTTTGGGGATTTACTGTAGAGACGAGATGGCGCCATGTGGCCCAGGCAAGCCTCTCACCGCCGCCTCCCAAAGTGCTGGGATGGCAGGCGTGAGCCACCGCACCTGGCCGGATGATAGTTTAAATATTAT
Organism: Cephalopachus bancanus; assembly: GCA_027257055.1. Lineage (NCBI taxonomy): Eukaryota > Metazoa > Chordata > Mammalia > Primates > Tarsiidae > Cephalopachus > Cephalopachus bancanus. Next base: position 5,638,698 of record JAPVLO010000026.1, read on the forward strand.
GTTTAAAACTTTTTTGTAGAGACGGGGTTTTGCCATGCTGCCCAGGTTGGTCTCGAACTCCTGGCTTCAAGCGATCGTCCCATCTCGGCCTCCCAAAGTGCTGTGATTACACGCCTGAGCCACCGCGTCCGGCCTGCAGAGAATAACGTATTAATCGAAAGAATCGCGGAGCCCTCAGCACGTTAGGTCTCCAATCGCATGTCTTGGGTAACAGAAAGAAGAGTGAATGGACGAATGGACGAACGGACGCCGGAGACGTGCCCAGCGCGGTCGCGTCGGGCTTTTGTTGGCGCCGAGGAGTAGCTGGAGAGCCCCACTTTCCCGGGCGGGGTCCACCTCCCGGGTTCTGAGAGGCGCAGAGCCCGCCCCGGGCCAGGTGGGAGTGCCGCAGCTGCCGTGTCCCGGCTCCGGCCGTCGTCGCCTCCAGCCCGGGTCGGGCGGCGGGGACACGCCAGGAGGCCCGCGCCCCCCGGGGGCTGCTCCCCAGCGGGGAGCGGGGCTGCTGGGCAGGCCGCGCGCGCCCAGACGCGGGCCTCCTCGCCCGCTCCCGCCCGGGCTCCGGCTCGGACCGGCTCCGGCCTCGGGGCCGGGCGGCCGGGCGCGCCCGGCGACTGCGGAGGCTGGGGCCGCAGGCCCCGCGCGGAGGCGCCGCGGCGCAGGGCGCGCCGGCCGGGCGGGGCGGGGCGGGGCGGGGCGCGGCGCCGCGCGCGCAGCGGGCGCGGCCCCTTTAAGCGCCGGGCCGGGGGCGGGGCCGCCCGAGCGCCCACCGGCGGCGCGGAAACTTCGGCGCCGCGGCCCGCGCCGTCCGGCTCCTCCGCGCCAGCCGCGTCTCCGCCGCCGCCGCCGCCGCCGCGCCCGCGAAGTCGGGCTCCGGGACTGGGCGCGCCGGCCGGGGCATGCCGGGCGCCGCGCGCCAGGGCGCGGGGGCGCCGCGCGCCCCGGGGCCGCGGGGCCCCCGCGAGTGAGGGGGCCGCCAGGCCGCGCCGCCGCGCGCCCGCTCGCGGGCACCCCGCGCGCCGGCCCCGCCGCCCCGGCCCGCGGCCCCGCGCCCGCCCGCCCGCGGCCGCGGCGCCTCCCGGCGCTCGCCCGGCGGCCCTTTGTTGCCGCGCCGGCCCGGAGCCGAGCCCGGCGGCCGCCCGCCCGCCCGCCGGCGCCCGCGGGGGGCGCGCCCGCGCCTTTGTGTGGGCGCGGCGAGCGGCCGCGGCCGGCCCGAGTCGTCGCTCGTCTGGGCATGCGACTGTCCCAGGGCGCCGCCCGGGACCATGGTCGCGGAGCCCGCCCGCCTGTGCCTGCTTGGGTTCCTGTGCCTCTGCTCAGGTGAGCCGCCCGCGCCCGGCCGCGCCCGCCGCGGGCTCCCCGGCGGAGGGGCCCGGCCGGCGCCGGCCGCTGCCCGCGCCCGCGGCCCCCGCCCGCGCCGCCGCGCGCGGGCCCTCGCCGAGCGCCGGGCGCGCCCCGAGCCGCGGCGCCCGAGCCCCGCGCGGGGCCGGCGGCCGGCGAGCGCCGCCCCGCGCCTCCGACACCGGGGCGGCGAGGCGCCGCTTTGTGGCCCGAAGTCCGGCGTGACGCTCGCTCCCGGGAAACTTCGGGAAACGCCTCCCCGACGGCGCGACGTGCGCGAGCGCTGCCGGCCGCGCTCGGGGGAGGCCGGGCCGGGCGCCGCAGGGCGCGGGCCTGCGGGAGTGCGCGCCGGCGGCGCGGGCGGCGCCCGGGCTGGGCTCCTGGCGTCGGCTCAGCCCGAGCCCCCGCGCGCCGCGTCGGGACGCCTCGCCGCCGTCCGGCGAGGGCCGCGCGCCGGGCCGCGCTCGCCGGGAGCTTTCGGCTCTCCCCGAGAAACTTGGCCGTGGGTGAGCCGCGCCGCGACCCGACGTTTGTTTCTTTCCTCTCGGTAGATTCTGGTTTCAATCACGGATCCGGTTTCAGGCCACACACACACACACACACGCACACACACACAGCACCTCGGGGAATTTTTGTCGTCACACACTGAGCTTCAAGTTGCATCGGGCCTGCAGGGTAGAGTCACCCCGTTTGCATGACGACGAAGGGACCTTCGGGAAGGCTGGTTGGAGCTTTTGGTGTTCTGTGGTTACCGTGTGTGTTTTGACCAAGGATTTTACTTGAGGCAGACGGCCAATCGAGTGAGAAAACAATAAATAAGGAAATCAGAATAGCGCACATCGACTCAAGGATAGCAGGCGGGCCCCTAAGAGAATTTCGGCCTAAGGATGTGCTTCCTGGCTGAAAGCTGCAAGGAGCATTTGCAGCTAAACTAAAAGTATGATGACCTCGTTACTTCTTTGAAGAAAGCACAGCCTGGAGTGTCACCCTGGGATCCCTCATCCTGGCCAGTCAGGGATGCGTAGCTTGAGCCCGGCTCCTCCTTTCTGGAAGGCCTTTCTCTTTCTTGAGTGCACAGGTCAGCCTCCACCCCTCAGGGACGCACATCCAGAACTTTCAGACCTGATCTGTCTGCTTCTCTTTGCTGTGTGTCGCCCTAGTTTAGTTCACAGCTTTAGACACCTTTGAGATTTTTGTTGATTCACCTTCTGGGCTAAAGTTTATTCACGTGTGTAAAGGGACATGTCATCGTGACAAATGGCTGGCAGGGCAGATCACTGGCGATAGGGGGATTAATGGTCATTAGTCACTGTGTGAGCGAGTTTGTGTATGTTGCAACATTTTATCGGGGTTGTAGATTAAAGATAGGGTCACACTAATAGGGTGTCACTGAAAGCTGTCTGTCTTCACTTGGAGAATTATCTGGGAGTGTCCCAGCCTATCAGGTTTGATAATCCGATCAGTAATTGATATTTGAGGATTGTGATTCGATTAGATATGAGGCATGTTTATAATCTTGGAGCCGACTGACTTCTAGCTTTTGTTTTTTTTCCCCTATTTTGGTTTGCCAAACCAAACCAAAATGCCAGCCACTGATGACTTTTACCAGCCCGAGTTTTCCCTGTGAGTAAGCTTCTCTACTTTGTCCCAGGTTCGAGGACCGACTGTCTTTGTGAAGCGTTCCCTCCTATATGACCTGAAGTGCTTTGTTATTCCTCCAGCAACTTTCACACATGCTGTGAATGTGAACTTGGGAGGCCATCCAGCTGTTAGGCTGCTGGGGTGATCTCTGTGTTCCGCTCTAAAGCGACGCCATTGATTTCAGTAAGGCTTCACAAACCCACGTAGGTGGCTAGTCGCTTGGGTGTGCACAAGACACCTGGTCAAGGGGTGAATGGAGTTCTGGGAGACTGTGTTCCTTGCCTAGAGCCTGAGATCACAGCACATTGCCTGTTGATGGCGTGTGTTCAAAAGAAATGTGGTGAACTTAAATAAATCAAAGTGTGCTGAGGGCAGCGTACCCGCAACAAGATTTAGCCTGTAGGAGCATCTGTGGGTTGGCAGGGCTCTTTCTCCTTTACTTTCTTTACTTTTTTGAACTGCTGTCAACTTAAGTTTTCTTCACACAGATTGTAAACTCCGTTTTGGTGCGTTGCTGGCAAACTTCACAACAAGTATTGCGCTCAGGAGTGTTTGCTGTTTGCAGCCTTTTACGTACAAATCATATGCTACAGTATGTGGTTACGTTTTATTCTGTGAAACTGAGATTTGGAAAAATAGGTCTTTCTTTAGAAATTCATTTTAAGGTGTATTTCTTTAACTAGTTTGGCAATCTGTCTTTTCCGTGGACAAAGAGACTTTTGGCGGGGTGGGCTGGGAGCTGGCGTGGACAGGGGAAGGCGGGGGGGGGGGGGGGGGGGGGGTCTGTGTGACCGCGCCACGTGGAGGTGATGCTCCGCATTTCTCCTCCATGGACTTCCTCTTCTGAAGTCCGTTGGCTAAAATCTGCTTTTAAGTGAAAAGATAATTGGCTTTCAGTTCAGGTTTAGGGTGAGATCTGAATTTCAAATGAGGTGGAAGTTTATTGATGCTTTCTTTTTCTCTTGGGGGGGGCTGTTTCTCTTGGGAGGAGGGACTTTGTTTTAGATAAGTTTCACTATTGGAGTCAGTTGCCAGGGTCTCTGGTGTTGGTCTGTCTTCCTCTCTCCCTCTCCGTCTTGGGTGATTCCAGTGAGTTCTCACTAGTTTCTTCCTAACCTTTGTAGATTTTTGGTACATACTTGAATACTGTGCTACCTTTTGCAGTGTCTGTGTTTCTTGACAATGTGCCCTCCAACACATAAGATGCTCGTGGTTGCAGTGTCTGAGAGGGGAAAGTTTACCGGAAGTTTTTTCTCACTCTTTGCCTTGACAACTGAAATATCCTTGTGTAGGTTAAAGTGGAGTGAAGTCCTAAATCTCAGACTAACAACGACTGTTGTTTGTTTATTCGTTTTTACATCGAGTAGGTATCTGTCCCTTGCAATAGCTGGATGGCAGGAATAAGATGGGGAGGGAAGGGAGGGAGGGGAGGGAGGGAGGGAGGAAAGGGGAGGAAAGGAAGAGGGAGGGAGGGAAAGCTGGAGAGCCAGGAGGCTGCAGGAGAACCAGGGTCCAGAGAGAAGCCGGTTTTAGAGGCTGCAGAGGAAGGGAGAGCAGAGGCAGACAGAGCAGTGGAACTCAAGCGCCTGCTCCAAACACTGGATTTCGGAAAACCCATGTGTGGACTCGAAATGCAACAGCCGTATAAAGGACTAGACGTTGTGCGTCTTTAAAACAAAACAAACAAGTGGAAGCGTGTTTAGCTCTTGAATGCATTGATAGAATGATGCTTTAAGCCACTAGAAAGAGGCTTCAGAATATTGACAGTCTGCAGGCGTGCAGGGGTGTGAAGGCCAAGTGGCGATCTTCCGATGGCGAGATGGCGACTGCGCTGGAGGAGACCCCCTGGGTGGAGGAAGGCAGCCATGGAGCCTGTGGTGGACGCATTCCCGGCCTAGGGCCTCGTGGGCAGCGCGGGGCGATGGCTGCGCCCTTGGTGGCCACGCACCAATGTCTTAATGTTCAGGAGCCCCGTCACACAGGTGCTGTTGTGTGTGAAGTGTGGCTGTGCCTTCCTCTGTAGCTGAGGCCACTGCTCTGTCTACCTCTGCTCTCCCTACCTCCGCAACCTCCTCTGTAGCTGAGGCCACTGCTCTGTCTACCTCTGCTCTCCCTACCTCCGCAACCTCCTCTGTAGCTGAGGCCACTGCTCTGTCTACCTCTGCTCTCCCTACCTCTGCAACCTCCTCTGTAGCTGAGGCCACTGCTCTGTCTACCTCTGCTCTCCCTACCTCTGCAACCTCCTCTGTAGCTGAGGCCACTGCTCTGTCTACCTCTGCTCTCCCTACCTCTGCAACCTCCTCTGTAGCTGAGGCCACTGCTCTGTCTACCTCTGCTCTCCCTACCTCCGCAACCTCCTCTGTAGCTGAGGCCACTGCCTCCGAGGGAAGCCAAGAGGCGAGAGAGCAGGCTTTGAGCCGAGCCCAGAACTCCTGACTGGTGGAAAGAGAAGTGAGCAACTGAAGTGAGAGAGGACGCTTCAGTCACTTTTTGTTTCAAAGCGTCTGCAGAAATGCTCCCAACCAAGACGGCGGCCTGAATGCCTGCCGGTCTGGGAGGAAGGTGCTCTTCGCCGACCTTTAGGAAAATGGTCTCGTTTGTGGCTGTCAGGCACGACAGTCGGCTCCTGATGGCTGAACCGTTCGCGTGCTGTTGTGGCCGGACCCGTGCTTCCTCAAGTGCAGAAGAGGAAGCGCGTGGCCTCAGCACACGGCTGCGATGCAGTGGCACGGAGACGCACAGAGATGTCCCGGTGTGTTCTGGAGAGGGAGCCCCTCCCTCCTGCTCGCTCCAGGAAGGATCCTGCTGGCCTGTGGAGGCCACCCCCATGGGCCACTCTGCCGGGCGTGGGCTGCGGCCACAAAGCGGGAGGAGCCTTCTGCACGCCTGCTGTCCAGAGAGCCCCCTGCCTGGTCCTCAGTCATAGACCCGGCGCTCAGCTGCTTGGAAACCGCTTGTGCGTGGCCAGTCAAGGGGCCATCCCGCGGAGATCAAAGGCCCCCTCTCTCTGCTCTGGGTTGGCAGGGCTCCCTGTCCGCCCAGCCTTCCCTTCAATCTTGCCCTTGAAGAAGAGAGGAAGGAAGAAGGGGGCCAGCAGTGTGGGAGGCATTTCTGGCCCCAACACCTCGGTTTTCTCCTCCCTCTGGCCATCTGGAAGGCTGTCTCCGACCCTGGACAGTGTCTGTGCCGGCTTCCGGGGCGCTCCGCCGGCCCCCTCCAGCCAAGGCTGCACAGATCTGCACGCTCCTGTGATTTTCCTTGGCTCCCACGTGCCTCCTGACTGTTGTTCCACACGTACCACAATATTTTGGACAGCATGACTGTGCATATCTTTCTGATTGTATTCAAGGAGAGGAGTGCCTCTGTGGCCTTCACAGCTGTCCATGGCGTGGAGCCGGGAAAGAATGTCTGTTTATTTTATTGAATTAATTCATTGTAGCTTTGGAGGGAAAGCGAGGGAAGGTAAACAGTTGGACGTGCTCCCGGCCCTCGAGCTGGATGCTAGCTAGCCTGCAGGCTTAGTGCCCGTCACCTGTGCTGACACTTAAATGAAGCGTTAAAAGCACCATCGGTGGATGGAGCCAAGGTCAACACAGTCTCGTGGTGCTGTGTGAAGTGGGCGTGCGGTCTTGGTGTCAAGTGGCTACTTCATACGCAGCATCTGGGAAGTGGGTTCCTGATAATCCAGCCTACAATGGGATCTGTTGTTGATATCGCATTAGTCTTCAGTTCAGTACAACAAGGTGTACTAGAAGAAAACGTTCTTTTTAAGCACTTGCGGCATGGGCAGGGTGGAACGCTTTCCCGAGATGCTCTTGTATGGATTTCAGAAGGGATCAAGTTCAAAGTATGTCTATATTCAGCTCACCTGTACAGGCAGGACTGGCGAGGTGGGACCGCTTGTCCTCCCTCAGCCACCTAAGGCGCATGGAATCTGCAGAGCTGCCCTCTAAAATCATTTGCAGAGGGCTCTGCTCCAGGTCCCGTATGAATGCCCAGTTTACCCAGATTCTTATTTTTAATGTGAGGAAAAGCAGTGTTTGGAGAGTCATCAGGTTGTTATAGGTGACCACTTAGTACTGTAAAAGTTATTTCAGGCAGATTTTCTCTCTCTCTCTCTCTGGAGTGCAGTGGCATGATCACAGCTCCTTGCAGCCTTGACCCCCCGGGTTCGGGTGATCCTCCTGCTTCAGCCTCTTGAGTAGCCGGGACTATAGTGCGGGCCGCTGCACCTGGTGACGTTTTACATTTTTTAGTAGAAATGAGGGTCTCACCGTGTTGCCCAGGCGGGTCTCGGACTCCTGGGCTCAAGTAATCCTCCTTGGCTCCTCAAAATGCTGGGATTACAGGCATGAGCCCCTGGCCCACATGTTATCTCTTGATCAAACTTAAGATTTCAGTGAGCGTAACAAGAGACAGTGTTCATATGACATAGAGGTCTCTGGAACATGTTATGTACAGCCATAATTTGTGTACCGTTATGGAAGAATAATCAACTTGGTAAGTTCGTTCCTGGATTTTGGTGGAAGAGGAAGCAGAAGACAGCTTTTCACTTCTCTCCGCCGAAGTCATGGAGACCTTTGCCGTCAGTGGCGTTCCAGGCGGGGGTGGGGGGAGCTGAGACTGGCACGAGTGCCGGGACTTGCGTGTCTGTTTCAGTGTCTTCTGGCAACGTGGTGCTGAGGAGGCGCACTGGGTCTCAGGGCTTCATCTCCAGACTTAACTTGCATGCTGTCTGCTGTGCTTTCTAGTTCAGCCTGTGATTTTTCTCTTTTTCACCAGGGATGGACTGGTTTTTAATGTGCCTGAAGATGTATGTCTAGCTGCAATTCCTTTCCTAGGAAAGAAGGTGTGTCCTTTTTAGTGGCACAGCTCTGAAGGTGGCTTTGTTTACTTAGACCTTATTTAAAAGGAAGTCTTTATCACTTGAGACTTACTAAAATGGCCCCGCTCATAACCAAGTGAGTTAAATAAAGCACATATGCACGTGTTAACTGCACACCTCTGGGTAGCATTAAACCACTTCGTTTTTTGGGTTGAGAAGTTAATTTCAGTGTCTCCAGACCATTCCATTAGCAAGTCATGTAAATAAAGTACACTGGCTTGTATGGCCTGTGGAAAATAAAACTCAGCTGTTTTTCCCTTACGTCTGAAGAAGCAAAAGTTTCCTGGCAGTCTGGTATCAACTTTAGAACTGCAGCTTGCTTAACTTCGTGAGCTTACTCCGTCACGTATCGCCAGAATCTGGGCTTGCAGAAGGAAAGCAGGAGGGAGGCAGAGTCGCTGTTTGGGTGTTTGTGCACAGGGGACGGCGTCCACTGCTGTTGTCACCACGAATTCAGACTGGATGCCAGCGTCAGGACAGTCTCTGTTTAGGTTCAGCGTGTGAGGAGGGAAAAGAAAGGCGTTGCGTCTTTTCTCCTGCTGTTAGTCTTTCAAGCTTAGGGGCCCATTGCCTTCCAGGAGTTGATGTGTGTATATGTAAACACACAGACACGTGCACACCCATTTTACATGATGAAAAACCCAACTGATAAAATGATGATCAATGTAGTATAGACCCAACGGAAGCTGAAAAACTCAAGAAGAAGAATAGCAGCAATACCTCTAATAATAGTAACACCGATAGAGTCTACAGGCTGTAGGGTGTCGTAATCTGCCAGGGACGTGCCAGTGTGCCTTATCTCCTTGATACAGCCCGTTAGGAACGGCCGCGTCTGCGCCCTTGGGTTACACACGCTGCGCTGTCCCTCAGAGGGAAGCAGACGCAGGGGGCCCAGGGTGACAGTGCTAGAACAGGCTCAGGTGTTTTCGGGACGGGACCACGAGTTCCTGTTCAGAGGTCGGGTTTTTATGCTGTGTCTCCTGGTATGTTCCTGTCTTCTGCTTGTCACAAGGTAACCCACAAGAAGAGCACACCTGGGAGTACGCACCCTGGAACACAGAAACGGAAGTCCCGCCCCATCACGTGGGTTAGTGCCCTTTGTGGACTACGTCTATGAGGTCGTGAGTGCCTGGTGAGCTCTGTGGCAGCTTGGTTTTAAAGCGAGTGGAGTTGTCCTCATGGAGAAAAGCGCGTATCACTGGGATCGACTTCCGTGTGGAGCTGATGGCTGGATTTTCCGTTGCTTTTTTGAGGTTGAAAATACATGGCTTTCTGAGTGACGAGATGTTCTGGAACTCCTGGGCCAAGCAAGTCTCCCTTCTTGGGCTCCTAAGATGTTATTGATGATAAAAATGTGTGAAGCAGAAGCTTGGTTAGAATCTGCAATTACAGTGTCTTTAGAGGTGTGTTTTTTAATGGCATGTTTTATAGAAAGTAAAGCCCTTAGCATTGGTGAACACAGTTCCTGCTTGTGAAACCTGTGCGCATCTGTAGCAGCTGTCAAAAACAGCACTGCAGTCAGTGCTCTTGCGGAAGTAACAGGTTCTAGAAATGTTATTCTCTGGCTTTTTTTTCCTCTTTTAAATACATATTCTGACAACGGCTGTTACCTAACTTTGTAGGTATGGTTTTCTCAGCTGAACTCAGTGGTCTTCCAAAGTCACTTCTAGATACATAGATTGTGTGTTTATATTCTTCTTCTTCCATAGGTGAAGGCTTTATGTAAGATGTGGATGACGACGGAAGCTTTCCCGGTTCTGCTCTTTCCCACTGGTCAACGTAACATCCTATCTGAGCCCCTCCCTCACCTGAGACCTGGTTCTGAGCCTTAAGGCTTTTCCTCGACGGTGTCCTAAAATATGCTTCATGATGTGTTAATTTCTGTGCCTCCGCTGCTCTGCTGTTTGCCATTCGTTTAATGCTACTTGTTTATTATTAACAGAGCTTCATAAGCTTATTTTATTCCTCAGTAAACTACTTATGATCAATCACGATAATAACAAAAAATTATTATTAAGCAGCTGTCAGCTTCTGTTGCTATTAGATACTTAAAAAAATGTTTCAGACCTACCTGCTAGTGTGTAGGAGCTTTTAATGGGAGGCTCAGGTTGTATACGTAAAGACCGCAGAATGAATGTTGGATTGCATTCGCCAGTGTTGTCACCGTGTGAATGAAAGATGTTTCTAGCGTGATGAAAAAAGGGAGAATTGATTTTGGGAACTGGTAGGGTAGGCCAGGGAGTTTCCTAAGCCAGGAAAATCTTCCTGGATTAAATTGGTTCCCAAAGAGTGCTGAGGTAACTTGTAGGCCCAGGAAGCATCTGAAGGTGCATCTACCTTGGTGGACTTCTCGGGTGTTGGTCATTACGGAATTCCACTGAGGACATTGTTGTATTGTAGAGCACATTGTTTACTAATCTCATTCATCGTTTTCTTCACTTACCAGGCAACAAAGTAGAAATAAAGGCTCTTTCTTTTTTCTTTTTCTTTTTTTATTTTTTGAGTTGGAGTCTCACTCCATCGCCCAGGCTGGAGTGCCACCACGTCCAGCTAATATTTTGATTTATTGTAGAGATGAGGTCTCGCCAAGATGCCCAGGCTGGTCCCAGACTCACGGGCTCAGGCAGTCCACTCGCCTCAGCCTCCTGAAGTCTTAGGATCATAGGCTGAGCCACCAAGCCCAACCAGTCCACTCTTTATTGCATTTAAGGAATTTATAGCAAGTGAGTGCCTGCCACATAGGTGATCTCATAGAAGGATGTATGTCCATAGGGTGAGCCTATGTTTGGACCATATAGGGTAATGTGTATTTTTTTTTTTTTTTTGAGTTGGAGTCTCACTCCGTCGCCCAGGCTGGAGTGCAGTGGCACACTCATGGCTCCCCCAGTGTCAACCTTTGGGTACCGGCGATCCTTCCCCATCAGCCTTCCAAGTAGCTGGAACAACAGGCACCAGCCTGGCCATGTGTGTTAGTTAGCTTGATTTAGCCATGCTACAGTGTATACAGGTGTGTATATACAGTGTGTTTCGGAACATCATGTTGTACACCATAAAAATATACAATTTTAACTTTCCAATTAAAAAAATTAGTAAGAAAAACCTGTTTAAAAAGCTTCTACCAGCTGGTCATGGTGGTTCACGCCTGTCATCCCCGCACTTTGGGAGGCAGAGAGGTGAGAGGAGCCCATGGGTTCAAGACCAGCCTGGGCAACATAGTGAGATCTCGTCTCTACAATAAATCAACAAATTAGCTGGACGTGGTGGCACACGCCTGTGGTTCCAGCTCCTTGGAAGGCTGAGGCAGAAGGATCACCTGAACCCAGCAGGTCGAGCCTACAGTGGCTGTGAGCGTGCCACTGCACTCTAAACTGGGTGACAGAGTGAGACTCCGACTCAAAAAAAAAAAGTCCTTCTACTTTATTGTTTAATAGCAATTTTCATTATCTGAATTTTTTTTGTATTTTTCATACAAATAGATATGAACTCTATGAAAGTGGGAATCAGCTGGGCGTAGTGGCTCACGCCTGTCATCCCAGCACTTTGGGAGGCAAAGGCGAGAGGATTGCCAGAGTCCAAGGGTTCAAGACCACCTTGGGCAACTTGACGAGACCTTGTCTCTGCAATAACTCAGGAAAAATTAGCTGGGCGTGGTGGTACGCGCCTGTAGTTCCAGCTACTTGGAAGGCGGAGGCGGAAGGATCACCTGAACCCGGCAGATGGAGGCTGTGGTGGCTGAGTGTGCCCCTGTGCTCCAGCCTGGGTGACAGAGTGAGACTCCGGCTCAAAATCAATCAATAAAAAGCTTCCACCAAATGGAGCAGAGAGAGTATAAAATAAACATGCGTACACTTGATGACCTAGTTTTGGCTGATGAAGACACAGGTCTCTTGGCATCTTCTTTGCGGGTAGGGGCAGCCGCGTACAGAAAGACGGACGTGGATACGATACCATATGTGTCGTTCCTCTCAGCCGACCGGCGTCATCTGGCTCGCGACTCTCTGAATGCCGCGTCTCCCCGCCCTTCTCCATCTCTGCGAACCCCGAACACATAATCTTGATGCTACCCTAGTTGCTCTTTGGCGTCCGGACGGCTGCTGCAGCAGAGTGTTTTCAGCTGTTGCATCATTTCTCTTCGTGTTCAGCTGAGGCCCCACTCTACATCCTGCCCTGCGGCCATGGCCTCCCCCTGCAGACCTGCCCACGGTGGATCGAGTCCAGTTTCTGTGGGACCTGTTGGAATGTGTGCCCCAGTTGTGGCAGTCCTTCCAAGCCTGTTGCTCTTCAGGCCCAAGAAGCCCGTTGTCTTCCAGCTTTCCTCCTCTGATACAGATTCATTGCCCTTGGCTGCGTTGTGTTGTTGTTGTTGTTTTAATATCTGCTTTGTCCGTGTCTTTCTGAAGTGCGAAGTCCTGTTTGAGGACTCCGCCTCCTTCATCAGTTAAGAGTGTCGACAACTTTGCACCTTCTCCTAGCTTCATAGGAGATCGTCCATCTTCGCGGCAGTTTCTCTCGCTGCCCTGGGAGGTAATGCTTTTCTGGATTAGGAGATTTGAAGTGTATCAGGAGGCTGGATACTTATCTTTTCACCTTATTTCCCACTGAACCAGCTAAGAACTGTTCTTTCTCTTCTAAAGTCACAGTGCTTGGCAGTAAAGAGAAGCACAATTCGATTTCTGTGATTCTGTTTTTTTTCCTCTCTAATCATATTTGATTGATCGATGGATCGATTGAGCAGGAGTTGCACTCTGTTGCCCAGGCTGGAGTGTAGTGGCACACTCATGGCCACCACAGCCTCGACATGCTGGGCTTTGGCGATCCTTCTGCCTCAGCCTTCCAAGCAACTGGAACTACAGGCGTGTGCCCCCAGGCCCGGCTAATTTTTCTTGATTTATTGTAGAGATGCGGTCTCACCAAGTTGCCCAGACTAGTTTCGAACTCCTTGGCTCAGGCAATCCTCTCACCTCGGCCTGCCAAAGTGCTAGGATTACAGGCTTGAGCCACCGTGCCCAGCCAAATCATGTTTTATAATGGTTGAAAACAGAAATGCTTGAACAGGGTCTGAGAACGGAAATGACTCAACTAGGGTCAGGGAGGCAGTTGGCTGAATCTTGCCACGGTGAATTATGGTCTCACTATAGACAGACTTTCCAATAGACTTTCAGGGTTTTCGGGAGAAAGCATAAATCCATGGTTTTAAGCACAGGCTCCTTCCTGACTCACGCGGGTAGTAGAGTGTGAGCTCATAAGCCAGCCCAGGTGCGGCTCCCAGGTCCCGCTTTGGTGACTGTGGCCCGTCCTGCCTCGCTCTGACATCTGCTGCCGCCTGCTCAGTCCCTGAAAACGCGAGACCTCCTCTGGTTCTGTTCTCTTCTGTGTTTGGAGACTTTGGGCTTTTCTGGTGTTTGCCCTTCACTGTATCACAGCCAGCTAAATGTTTACATAATGGCTCATTTATTCCGCCAAAAGCCCCTGCCTTTATGAGGAACTGTTTACATTTTGCAAATGGTATTTGTCTGAGGCAGGAGATTTGATCGGTTTTACTGTTTATGTTTATTCTTTTGTCCTAAAGCTAACAAACAGAGACAACAAGACCACAAGCCCTTTGATGAGCTGAGAGTCCCTGATGAGCTGAATAAATAAATCTATTCTTGAGTGGGAAGAGGAATTCTCAGCAGTCTGAAGGCTTGCACTGCTGTTGGGAGGCGCACCGCTGTGTTGCGTGTGAGTACGCGTCAAGTCGGTGCTTGAAGGACATTTGAGGAAATGAAGGAAACTGAGGCGTGGCTGAATGCAGAGAAGCCTTTACCTTTGGCAGGAATCTGTTGCAGTGCTCTTTCTAAAACCGAGTGGCCCTTAGGTCCCTGTTTGCTAATAGATCCTTTGACAGAAATATCAGGAGAGAAGCTTCATCTACAGGGTCAGTAATCGTTAACAACTGGCATTAACCAGAGATGAAAATAAAACATCTCTGAAGTAATTTGTCAGTTAAGAATGTTGTTTAATTTACAAACCATAGCTGGATGCACTGGCTCACACCTGTCTTCCGGTGCTTTGGGAGACAGAGACGAGAATATTGCCTGAGCCCAGGCTTCAAGACCAGCCTGGACAACTTGGCAAGACCTCGTCTCTACTACAAATCAAAGAATTAACTGGGCATGGTGGTGCACGCCTATGGTTCCAGCTACTTGGAAGACTGAGGTGGAAGGATCGTCTGAGCCCAGCAGGTCAAGGCTACCGTGGCTGTGAGCGTGCCACTATACTCCAACCTGGGTGACAGAGTGAGACTACGACTCCACAAAAATAATGATAATAATTTACAAAATACTAATTTTTGCACTGAAATGGAAGAGCACAGCTTGCATTTCAGTGGGGGTTCTGTGCCTCCTCCACAGATGTTTCTCGTATCCATTGGGTGGCTTCTTCAGGTGACTTGGAAGTGGTGTACTCTGCTTTGGTGGTTGCAGAGCTACACAGACCAGGAACTTTTGCTGACTCCTTTCCCCCATGAAACCCGGGCTGTCTCTTCTAAATCAAGTACACCGTTCCTGAGCGGAGACGGTGGGTGTTCATGGCCTTTCACTGGAGAGTGCGTGGCGTGCCTTTTTGTGGGTGGAGACCCGTCCTGCTGGAATTGTGTGGCCAAGTCCCGCGGGGGGTCACTAGGCCCGTCATTCCTTGAAGGCAGCCCACAGCCCTCACGCCACACTCTCCAGCAGCAGCGCCAGGCTGGGCGGGATGCGTGGGGTCAAGGTGCCCGTGGGGCTGGGTCAGGGCAGCTGGGTCAAGGCAGCCGAGCTGGGCATGCCCCCGACCCAGGCTGGAGCCGGCCCACGCATCCCAGTTCTCGGAGGCTGCTGCCACCCACCAGCTTGCCATAGCCCCAGAGTCCTCACCATGCAGGGCAGCCATGCTTCCCGCATCTCCTTGGACATTGTTTCCCTAGCTGGTAACTGCTGCCTCTGAACAGAAGTGAGACAGGCCAGCTGTCTGCCCGAGCCTTGCTGTTTGTCTTGTCCCTGGGGCTGCAACTATTTCTTCTTCCTGTTTCCTTGCTGGGAAGACCCTTTCTTTGTGAACCATAGACACGTTGTTTGCTCTGTTTCTCATGAGGGCGTCCCTCGTGTTTGGATGTGTTGAAATCATGGGTCTGCTCGGCCTGGACACCTGCCTGGTTGGGGCTCTGCTTCCCCAAGAAGACCCCACATCCCTCTGGCTTATCCAGTGCCTGTCTAGACCCTTTCCTGTCTGTCCTTACCCCTCCCCTGTTGGCTGTCCCAGTTCCTGTCTGGCCTCCTCCTGAGCCAGGTGTCTCTCGGTCTGCCCAGGGCAGTTCCAATGTTCTTGGGGTTCCCTGACCCCTGCATCGCCTTCCTGGCCCATACTCAGGTGACTGTGCGTCCTCAGTGGGGTCTCCTCCCAGACTCGGAGGCCCACGTCTGATGAGTTGATGACAGCCAGCGCAGACATCCTTGTGTGAGCTAAGAAGTGACTGAGGGAATCCCATCAGATTCTGAAGTTCTTGACTTTGCTTTGACAGGAGTTGTGAAAGGAATTAATACTCCCTCTGACTTTTGAGTAAATTGTTATCCTTTTAAAAACAGAAAAGTGAACAATTGGAAAAGAGAAATACTGAAATTGCCAGATATCACAAACTTGCATCCCAGTGTTTAAAAAAAAAATCGGACGTCTTGGAGCAACTTCTGGTAGGAATGTTGGACAGCATCAGGCCCGGAAGTCATTTGTGAATGAGGTGCTCACCAGTTGCGTGTTTACTGGCTCTTGCTAAATAGATGGGGTGGGAGTTGGATTCTGTCTTTGCTTGGAGTTTCTAGGTTTTTCTGTGGACTGATTGTAGTCTAGTGAGAGAAAAAAACCACGCCTTGGATTTCCACTAGGCTGTGCTGGCTTTGAACCTGACATTCAGTCGGTTCTTAACACGCCATGGGCAAGTGTTTCATCCCCAAAATGCGGGAAGCAAACCAGGGATATCCAGGTCCCTTTCAGAATTTAAGTTGTGAGCTTTTTAAGGGGTTGCTAGAAACAACATGGTGAGCTGGATTATTTACCAGTGAGTTGTTCCTTGTTAATGTGATTGTAAGGGAAAGGGCTTCAGTGTTAAAATACCTGAGTTTAAACTCTGGCTTCACCACCAGCTAGCCGTGTCACCTTGAATAAGTTTGTCACTTTTCTGTTTCCTTATCAGTAAGATACAGGTAACATGGGTACCTACTTGATAAGGCCCCTGTGGAAGTTAGATAAGTTGATGTCTGGAAAGTGTTGAAGTGGTGTTTGGCTTGTTGTGGCTTCTATTTAAGCGACAATGTAACAATTCACATTGTTACGTTGTTTTTTTTATTGTTTTCCTAACTAATAGTCTTTATCAGGTATTTTTTTAAAAAAACTAGTTTATGCTGGGAGTAGACCCTGATTTTGAAACTCCAGACTTAAAGATAATCCCTCCATGGAACCCAGATGTAACTGAGGTGTCAGAACAACAGACCAGCGAGGCAGGGTAAGTGTGAGCTTCGTGAAGAGAAAATGCGGGGCTGATTGGGCCTGCGGGCAGGCTGCCGTGCCAGTGTGGTGGCCCTTTCTAGCCGACAAGGCGAGATATGATGCTGTTTATACTGTAGAAAAATGCCAACAATTAGAGGCTGCATCAGGTTGCCTCCCACCCCCCACTTAAAAAATGTTAATGCCACTAAGAGGATTAAGAGATTTACAGTTTACTATGAATTATTTTAATCAGATTATAGGTCCTCTTTGACTTGGAGCTCAGCTCCTGGCGCTGGGGAGTGGAGGGGACCCTGTGGAGTGCGGGAGGGGACCGGCCCTGGGAAGGTAGGGGATAAGAAACCCTGAAGGAGCAGGGTGGGTCAGCCGCAGGGGGGAGGCCTCGAGGGAAGGGGAGCGCCAGCTGCCACGCACGTGAGGAAACGCCCTTGGGTCCTGGACGCCGAGCCCTTCTTTACTTCCCCAAGTCCTGCCTTCAGCAAAGCAGAGGGCACGTGAGAAGCCGTGATCCTGTGTGTGGGCGAACTGCCCATGCAGCCTGGGACACTCAGCGTCATTTCTGGAGTGATATGGTGGCGACAGCTTGGCCCCAGGGTAGTTCGCCCAGCTGAGGAATCCTTCATTCTCACATTCCGCGTGGCTGGCTGACTGTGCTCCCTCTCGCCACTCACGAACCCACTGTGAACTTGACTCTCTTAACGCTTCTAAATCTTGACCTCCGCACCGTCGAATTGGGGTCAGTTAAATGGAAAGAAGCATGTGAAGTGCTTTCTTCATGGGAACAAGTCAATAAATGATAGCATTTTGAAGTCGAAAAAGGTGATACAGAAATAAACTCTTCTATTCCAAACTAATAACTGGGTGACCGTGACTTAGTGTAGCGCGACTGTTGTTGTTTTTAATCAGATATGATAAAACTGGGTGCCGGTTAATGGGAACATTTTTGCGTTAAAGTATCTCTTAGATGGTCCCATAAAGACACCAGTCTCACAACAGGTTACGCTTACGTCTCGAACGTTTGCCTCCACGCCTTAGCACACACGTTTCCTGCAGATGCCCTTCGAGTGACGCGTCACGGGAATGTGTATTTCCAGGAGGTAGCATGGGGCTGGAGGGGAGCTGCCCCATTTAGTACTAGCCACTACGCCAGGACTAACGATCCTGCGGAGACAGGGAGACTTGCACATGGCGAGGAGAGCTGCACACGCCCCCGTCGAGGCCAGCCTTTTTGGTCACGTGGCTGCTCTTCGGGTGTGACACGTTGTGTTGTTTTCCGTGTGCCACCCTGTCACTGCTGCCCCCTGGCCTGTGCTCCCGGTCACGTCCTTGCTCAGACCCTTGTGAAAGGACCAGGAGTGTCGGTCGCTGTGAGGAGTGACCCAGGGCTGCTCTCCAGAGCTACGTTTCCAGCAGCCACCACGGCTCCTGGCCCATCGTGGGTATCTCGGAATGTGGCCGAATGAATACAATTCCAGACTGATCATGCAGCAGTCGAAAACATTGAGTATATCTAGGGAAAGAAGAGCAAATCTTCCACGAAATCAAAGGTAAGTAAGTCTGTGCTAGCCCATACTTTAACTCCCTTACTATTACTTTCCATAAATGTAGTAGTCTGGGTTTGCCTTGGACTAGGGAGAAGGATCTAGTGTGGAATTGCTTTCAGCTCAGCAGTCTGCAGTGACGAGCCCTGCATTTGAGGTTGGAGGGAAACGTCTAGAGGATTTGGGAACCCCAAGTATTGCCTGGAGGTGCCAGAAGCTCGCTCGTCGATAGATGAACATAAGGTGCCGTGCGGTGTCCTCTCTTCTTTATTTCCATTTATATTTTTATTTTTATTTTTATTTTTTTTGAGTTGTAGTCTCACTCTGTCGCCCAGACTGGAGTGCAGTGTCCGGGGATCGGCCACTGCAGCCTCGACCTGCTGGGCTCTGGCGATCCTTCCGCCTCAGCCTTCCGAGTGGCTGGAATTACAGGCACGCGCTACCATGCCCGGCTGATTTTTTGATTTATTGTAGAGATGAGGTCTCGCTGCCCAGATGGGTCTCGAACCTGCGGGCTCAGGCAATCCACTCACCTCAGCCTCCCAAAGGCACGGGATGACAGGCTGAGCCACCGAGCCTGGCTTCTTTATTTCCATTTAAAACAGGGGTCCTCCAACTTTTAAAACAGGGGGCCAGTTCACTGTCCCTCAGACCGTTGGAGGGGCGGACTATAGTTTAAAAAAAAAAAACTATGAACAAATTCCTATGCACGCTGCACATATCTTATTTTGAAGTGAAAAAACAAAACGGGAACAAATACAATATTTAAAATGAAGAACAAGTAAAGTTAAATCAACAAACTTACCAGTATTTCAGTGGGAACTATGGGCCTGCTGTTGGCTCATGAGATGGTCAATGTCCGGTTCCATATTTGTCACTACTAGTCGTAACAAGTTAAGGCGGCAAAAACACCCGGCGGGCCGGATAAATGTCCTTGGGGGGCCGCATGTGGCCCACGGGCCGTAGTTTGTGGACCCCTGAATTAAAATAACTGTTGCTGGGGACCTGCTGGGGATGAGAGGTTTTTAGGCATTGGGGATGTGAGGACACACTTATTATGATCACCACACGCTAATTCCCATTGTCTGACAATTAGGACGTATGAAGAATGTGGCAGTCACACACACACACACACACACACACACACACACACACACACACAGTAGCAGAAGAAGTGCAAGACAGGAAAACAGACTTCCTACGAGGGTCCGGGAGTACTTCAAGACTGAACTGACTAGGAAGCGCATCCTTCCTCTTTTGCTTGGCTGCCCGTGGGACTAAGCAGAAGAAACACCCCTGGAGAGGCAGAGGGAAGAGAAATTGTCCCGGAGAAACCAGGGTCGCCCGCGGGTGGCCCGCCTGGCCGGTCCACAGTGCATGCGGTGCTGGAACACTTGGGAGAAGCACCCTGTTTCCAGGTGCGGCCTGAGGCCTGGGGCGGGGCACCTGGAGGCAGGGCGGGGCCTGGGATGGGACACGCCTCCTGCTGCTCTTGTCCCTGTGGCCATCGCTGCCAGTGAGTTTGGGATTCCACGAGCCTGCGCGCAGGGCCAGAGGGTGTCGTACTGCAGAGGGGCGCAGACAGGAGGGGTCACCCAGGCCGCTTTGGCTGCATTCGCTTTGGAGCAGGCTTCCTCTTGGCCAGCACATGGCCATTCCGGTACCCACCATGGACTTAGAAAAACACATGGGGTGTGGGGTAGGTTCAGGTTGCAGTTTAATTCCACAAGTATTTCCGGAGTCGTCGGTGTGTAACATTATCTGGAATAAAATTGGAGGCTCGTAGGCTCTCCGTCAGAGAGAGAACAAAGGCATCTGGCCCAAGCTGACCACGACAGAAATTCACTCGTGTTCCCTGTCAGGGCCCCGAGGTGCCGCTCAGTCCCAGGGGGATCCCCCTGGTGCTCAGGTCCCACCTGCTGCGATGCTGTTCCTTCCCCAGGCTGGCTGTCTCTGATCCCACCCTGGGGGACCCCAGTTCCTCAAGGCTATGCTGCTGTGTGCAGTTGGCATGCCTTTATGACAAACGGGGACAGTTTCGTCGTGTTGTGTTTCATGCGTGTTTGCTTCCGCTGCCGGACTTGGAACACTCTGAGGGAAAGGAGGGATTCTTCCTGACCGCTGTATGCCCAAACCCAGCATGGTGTCTCGGGCTTCAGTGGGAATGCATCCTCTGAACAAGCCTTGAATGGCAGATGTGAGGTGCTGAGTGGGGAATGACTGCTACTAGATTCATTTCTTCTTCTTTTACTGGAGGTTTGAAAGGGACCACCCCTGTACTAGGTGCAAACCACAATCGAAGCAAGAAAAAACCATTTATCTTCTGTCATGGAACGGACACGCCAGTGGTTGCAGAACCCATCAGTACTTTCCAGGCTGAGTCGGGTTCGAGAAGCTACTTTAAAGTGATTCCTGCCACCCAGAAGCCAGAAACCCGGGTGGCTATTCCTTGGGCAAAGTCAGCGTGACAGAAAACCTTCGATCGGGGTGTGTCAACCTGGGCACCCGGGACAGAGTGGATCTATAGCTCCCTGTGGGGTAGACTGTCCAGTGAGTGGTTGGCCCTCCACAGCCCACCGTGGCCTGTCCCCGAGGGACCAGCAGAGAGCCTCCCCCAGTTGTGGCTGACGAAAATGTCCAGTGAGGCCTAGTAAGGACTTGATTCAAACTTCCTAGTGAATCAAGATGGATTAAGCAGAAGAGTCACACGGTCTGCTTCAGAGGCTGACAAGCTTCCCTGGCATGCCTGGGAAGGGCGGGTCGCAGAGCCAGAGAGGGCCTGGGAGAGCCTGGGAGAGGCTGCAGGGGCTGGCGGCCTTCTGAAGAGGCCCTGGATCTGGAGGGAGGTGGGCCCAGCCCCTACCTGCGTGCCAGGGGTCCCACTTGGGAGGGAAGGCGGGCGCAAGGGCTGCCCCGGGCAGGGCCCATGTGGAATGATACCTCCTGGGGCGGAGGGAACAGCCTGAGGGCAGGGCTGGGTGGAAGGGCACCGCCCAGGTGGCAGGGAGCAGTCCCGAGGGCGAGGTGTTTGTCCTGTGTGTGTGGTGGGAGGGTGAGGATCCATGCTCTGGCTTTGACTTGGTGTTTCTCTTGTGCTGTCCCAGGTGGGCTTTGTGGAGGGCATGCATGTCAGTGTTGCAAGTGAGTGCCCACGTTAGGCGGCAGATGGGCCTGTTCGGCCCTGAGCATGGTTCCTTTCCATCTGGGGCCATGGAGGGGTGTCCTGGCCGGCCGGCTGTGTGGATTCCTGTGGGGGAGGCATTTATAAACATACCATGGGAATTCAGGCCCCTTCTAGCATTTTAATGGCCTCCCGTTAAATGGCGGGTCATTATACTTTTCACTGAGACAGTGAAGGGTGATTAACTCCGTCTGAGTTCCACCAGTGTAATTTTAGAGGCTACAAATATTGTTACAAGCCAGGTTAAGGTTTAAAGGTGAGCGTCTCGTGAAGGCTGCCCGGATGACTTTTACAGCACCGAGTTAACGGACACAAACAAAGACACTCTTGTTTTCCTTCCATTACGAGTGCAGAGGACAAGCGCCTCACTTGTTGCAGAGAGGAAAATGGGAAAATTAGGTGGGTCTCCAATAAACTCCGGGCTGGGCGAACCCATTTGCTCGACATCTCTGGAAAGTTCTCTGGAAAGTCCTGGTTAACGTTGCTGAGATTTAAAACTTAGACCCGCTGCGCGATGCCCTGTGTGGATAGGAAACGCCCCGCAAAGGCATCTGTGGGTTTGCCATCTTGTACGTGAAGACGGCCGTGTACCTCAGTGAAGCACACTGGCACTGCCTCTCAGGGGAGAGCGTGGCCTTTTCTCCACTGACGGTTTCCAAGAGGCCGGCACTCCCTGCAACCCTCTGCCCCCCTACCCCGTTTCTGAGTCGATACTTTGGGCGAGTCCAGATGGCCCCTTCCTTTCCATGGGGCGGAGTCAAGTCTTGGAGCATGGGCTTCGTGGGGCCTGGAGCTCGAAGGCAAGAGCTGCTCCTTAGGGCAAGGAACGGAGTTCAGGGCTCAAGCGTCCTCTCGGAACTGTGCTGAGTGTCGCCCTTGGTCCTCAGGCAGCTGAGATGTGCAGTCTGATGTGTGTGTAGACCCATTTTGCTGAAATGACAAGATGTGTTGAGGCCTCTCGTGGAACTTCAGGTACGTATTGGGAACAATGGCTTTGTTTACTTCTTTGAGTCGGAGTCTCACTCTGTCGCCCAGGCTGGTGTGCAGTGGCACGCTCCCGGCCCCCGTGGCCTCGATCAGCCTGGCTCAGGTGATCCCTCCGCCTCCACCTTCCAAGTATCTGGAGCTAACGCCCGGCTCATTTTTTGGTTTATTGTAGAAATGGGGTCTCACCAAGTTGCCCAGGCTGGCTTTGAACCCCTGGGTTCAGGCAGACCTCTCCCCTTTGCCTCTCAAAGTGCTGGGATTTCAGGTGTGAGCCACCGCTTCTGGCTAACATTTAGTCATTGAAAATAGCAGGCCGGGCGTGGTGGCTCAAGCCTGTAATCCCAGCACTTTGGGAGGCTGAGGTGAGGGGATTGCCTGAGTCCACGGGTTCGAGAGCAGCCTGGATAACTTGGCGAGACCTCATCTCTACAATAAATCAGAAAATTAGCTATCTACTTGGAAGGCTGAGGTGGAAGGATCTCCTGAGCCCAGCAGGTTGACGCTGGGGTGGCTATGAGTGTGTTACTGCACTCCAGCCTGGGCGATGGAGTGAGACTCCAACTCAGAAAAAAAAAAAAACAAAAACCGAAAGGAAAACAGTAATCCTCAACCTTTTTGGCATAGGGACCAGTTTTGTGGGAGGTAACTTTTCCACGGATGGAGGGTCATGGGAGTCTCATAAGGAGTATGCCACCTAGATCCCTCACACGGGCAGTTCCCCATAGGCTTTGCGCTCCTATGAGAATCTAATGCCGCCACCGATCTGATCTGCAGGAGGCGGAGCTTGGGTGGTGACAGTGCAGGCAGACAGATGAAGCTTCTTTCCAAGCTTTGCTCTCCGCTCACTTCCTGCTGTGCCTCCTGGCTCCTAACAGGCGATGGACCGTGGGGATCCCTGCTTTAAAAACAGGCTGGTCTCTAGTAAATGAACCATCTCTTCTCCTTTAATCTTTAGCATCCCTTTAGCCTGTCGCTTTTGCTTTGATTTGAATGTCTGTCAAAATGTGGCAGGATTTTGTCAGGGGAGAGAGCGTGCTGGCTTAACGGATGTTGGTGTAAACCTGAAAGAATTTAGGGAGCATTTTGTTTTTACAGAGGCAGGGTGGATGTGGCTGTTGGGAAGCCCTGAAAGAACAAAACAAACCAAGAAGACGCAAGACGAAACAAAACGCCTCATGGGAGTGAACGACTGTGGGCAAAGGAACTGGCTCTCACTTGGGCCTCCAGATCCTTTGAGCCCCACGGCAGCCCCGTCTGACTTCACTTGGGCTGTGGAGCCTGGGGCGGGACAGGGGGTCTAGGCCCCAAGGTCACAGCGGAAATGCAGAGGTCACGGCTTGGCACTTAGCCTGTGTCAGCAGCGTCATGCGCTAGTGAGTCTGAGAGCTGACTTGACTGCGTTCAGGTCCCGGGCGAGCACGTCCACCCTCACCTCCACCAACATGGAGAAGTGAGTCAGGGCGGGCTTCCAGGCCTCTCGCTGCTGCCTGAATTTGACGCTCAGTCAAGGAATTTACAGCTGTGTGGGGGAAAACAGTCTCCTTAAAGTGCAGCGTACTCAGAAGTCGAGTTGGCTCGTTAAGTAGAAACCTTTTGCGGGGTGCGTGTGTGCTTGTGCGTGAACTTACAAGCGTTTTAATTCTTAAAATTAATCTTTTTATCATCTGCACGTACCCACACACGTTGTTCGAGGACATGTCTGGGTCAAGAGTATGAATGGTTTTCACATTACTTGGCTTGAATTTAGTCCTCTTGCGCTCAGAGTTGATTTCCTCTGATGCTTTTAGTCGGACACTGTAATCGTGGCGTTATCAGAGGAGAATTGAGAATAGTCCTAGCCAGGTGCTGTGGAATACTTAGATAAGATGTGATCTAACTTTCCAGACCCTCGGCAAAGTACGTATCTGTGCTCCCAGCTCCAGGGCAAATCTTGGCATGGTCCTTGGTCCTTCTTACTGGCTCAGCTTCTGGCAAAATAGAAGCATCTGATGGTCTACTTCAGAGCTTTCCTTGAACAAGGCTTTTTCTTGCTCTGGAAAACACTGGGTACACACAGACCTGCCTGAACATCTTGGATATCTTCTAGGGTGAGACAGTTGTGGTCATATTGAGCTTCTAGATCTTGACTGAGACTATGTGAGTTTCCTTGACTCGCCTCAGTCTTGACTTTATTTATCTATTCTTTTTTGGGTCAGAGTCTCACTCTGTCGCCCAGGCTGGAGTGTAGCGGCCTGCTTACAGCCACCGCAGCCTCAACCTGCTGGGCTCAGGCAGTCGTCCTTCTGCCTCAGCCTTTCAGGTAGCTGGAACGATACGCATGTGCCACCACATCTGGCTAATTTTTTTATTTATGGTGGAGACGAGGTCTCGCCAAGTTTCCCGAGCTGGTCTTGAACCCCTGGGCTCAGGCAATCCTCTCGCCTCTGCCTTCTGAAGTGTTGAGATGAGCGGTGTGCGCCATTGTACCGGCTGGTCTTGACTTTAAATGCTGTGGACAAGTGGACACCAGCCACGGCTCCGAGGACATTTGTGTTCTACTTAAATAGTGACTCTGGAGTTGTGCAGCGTTTGCTGGTGAGTTGCAGCAAACCTTCACTCACACTGCTCAGAGCAGCAGGCAGATGTGTCACGTCAGGCCCGTGACCATCCCGGTGGCATAAGCGCTCACAGGCCTCATCCAGCCGTGCGTCCTCCCTGCCTCTGCTCTGCTCTCTCGAGGGTCCGCGTCTGCTTAGTTCCCTTTGTTTAGGCAAAATGGCTGCTGGAGATAGCAGACTGCTTCCTTCGTTCTGCAGTCACAGAGGACGCTTCTCCCGCCGCTTAACTGTGTGAGTCCTTCCCGTTGTCAGTCTGACTGAGCCATCTTCTGATGAGTCCTGCCCTCGCACCCATCAGGGTACCAGGGGAACGACGTGCAGAGGGTGGCTTAGCCAGGTCTTATTTCCACTTGGATCTGGATGGGACCACCTTCACTTGCAACGTGGTGGGCAGGATAATGCCTGAATAGAGCCTTTGGGCGGGAGCATCCCCGCCGTGTTCTTTGTCAGATGGTTTTATCCAATCTTACGATTCCTAGTGGAAGTGACTCTCCTGGAGCTTCCTGTCACCATGTTCCAGTCTGGACACTTTTTTTTCTGCAGGCCTGCTGCATCGTTTTTATTTTTCATTTTAGTCATAATGGAAGATATAGATGTGGCCAGGTGTGGTGGCTGACGCCTATACTCCTACCACTTTGGGAGCCCGAAGTGAGAGTATTGCTTGAGCCCAGGGGTTTGAAACCAGCCTGGGCAACTTGATGAGACCTCATCTCTACAATAAATAAATAAAAAAATAGCCGTACATGGTGCCGCATGCCTGTCGTTCCAGCTCCTTGGAAGGCTGAGGCGGAGGGATCACCTGAGCCCAGCAGGTCGAGGCTGTGGTGGCCGTGAGCATGCCCCTACTGTCCAGTCTGGGTGACAGAGTGTGAGACTCCAACTCAAAAAAAAAAGAAAGACGTAGCTGTAATTTTAATTTCTAGGAGCATACACTCATTTTCTGATCATGCATTTTTTTGTAGCATGTTTTGTTTTGTGGATGTAGTCTCTTTTCTGATATTTCTGAGTCTGTTCATCAGGATTCTCTTCTCTGAGTTTGTCTGGGATGCTTGAGTTAGCTCCATTTCCTCTGGTGTCAGTTTTTAGTTTCTTAATGTTGACCCTTCCATCTCCTCCTGCTGCTCTTTCTCGTGTGTTCGGCACCCCTTCCTGTGTGGAGTAAGGAACCGTGTAGTTGACTAGTTGACATACACGCAGAGTGTATGTTACAGCGATGCCTGTGTGGAATCCTCCTTGGAGTTCCACGTGAGGCAAGCCAATGTGAGATGCTGCTCCCGAGAAGTCCGTGTAGAGGCAGGAAGCCCGCTGCCAGGCTGTAGGCCCTGCCAGGAAATGAGCAGCGGCTCCCCCAGGCCCCACCTGGCATTTTGTTCCCTCTCACTGGGAAAGGGTCGGCTGCCTGTGCTGGAGGTAGACGCCGCCTGCCTGATTCTTGCCGAACGGAATGGTTGTCCTCCGACAGACCTCCTGCCAGTGCCTCTGTCTTGTTCCTTTTTGCCCGTCTCCCAGAGTCCCTGCTGCCTCTGGGTCTCGATTTCCAGGGCTGCTGCAGTGACAGGTCTGTTTCCTGGCAGCTGTGGGGCTGCACGGTCTCACTCTAGAGCGTGGCCCTGCCCTTCCCCCTCCTCCAGAAGTGTCTTAGCAAACTGGGGGGCCTGTCCCTGCCCCCAGTTGTGTCTTCCAACCTCAGGACTCCCTTGTAGCACTTCTGAACAGTTATTTCAGAAAGAGAGGAGGCCATGGTATGTGCCCGACCTGGCCTGCCATCTCAATCACTTGCTAATCCTATCCATAATATAATTCCTATTTAGATTTGTTTTTTGGGGTTTTTTTGGTGTTAGAAATCTCACTCTAGGCCAGGCTTGATGGCTCAGCCTGTAATCCCAGCACTTTGGGAGGCTGCAGCCAGTGAATTGCCTGAGCCCTGGGTTCGAGACCCGCCTGGGCAACTTGGTGAGACCTTGTCTCTACAATAAATCAGAAAAACTAGGCGGGCGTGGTAGCACACGCCTGTAGTTCTGGCTTCTTGGAAGGCTGAGGCAGGAGGCTCGCCAGGGCCCAGTGGGTCGAGGCTGCGGTCGCCGGGAGCGTGCCACTGCCCTCCAACCTGGGTGACAGAGTGAGACTCCGACTCAAAAAAAAAAAAAAAACTCACTCTGTTGCTCCGGCTGGAGTGGCATGGTCATGAGGATCACGGCTCACCCCCATCCTCAGCCTGGGCTCAGGTGATTCTTCTGCCTCAGTCTCCCAAGTAGCTGGGACGAGAGGTGTGCACCACCACACCTGGCTAAATGAGGTCTTGCCGTGTTGTCCCAGGCTGGTGTTGACCCCCTGGGCTCAAGCGATCTTCCTGCCTTGGCCTCCCAAAGTGCTGGGATGACAGGTGTGAGCCACCCTGCCCGGCCATATTTAGGTTTTAACTGTAGATGGTTATTACCTGCAATGACTCATGTAGTTTGTTGGAATACAGTGCTAATATTTTTACAGTGATTTATTAGACCCCTAAAGGGAACCAGCACAAACCGGTTTCTATTACAGAGACATTGAGTGTGCCTATTTTAATTGTATGTGTCATCGTTTATGTTTTCTACTTTATTTTATCAAGTGTGCTTTTATATATACATAGTTAATCACTTTTATATATACATAGTTAAATTCAGGATTAATTTCTCTTGCTGTTCTTTAATTCATTCAGCAAATATCTGTGTAAACTCTGTGTCGTGCTGGTTAGTGAAAATAGCCTGGGACATTGTTTCTCTACTTTTATGTAAATAATTTGTGTTTGAATGTTTCACAAAGTCTAACTACTTTGTGTGATCTAGAGTTAACTAAATGCAGATTTGGAAGAGGATGGACGATGTTTAAAGTTCTTGTTTATGATTTCTCTTGTGTCAAGGACAGCTCCTGTACATGAGAACCATTCAATAAGTAGATATTGAAAATATGAACACATTCCCATGCTTTGTTATTATGTATCAGTTGTAATGCGACTAACTCATTTTCACTTTTACTTACTTACAATTAGCTAATAAGGAAAAGGGATTCAGATGTATTAAGATAGGAGTATACTCGTGGGGGCATGGCTAACTTTTGTCAGGGGCTTCTAGTGCTCTCCTGCTTAAAAGCCGGGGGAAACTCACAATTTAAGATTCTGAAATACTAGCCAAGAAATGGTTTATCCATGTGTTCTTATGCATTCTGTGTGACCGAAATGGCCTACGACCTGTCAGCAGTGATTGAGAAACCACCGAGGGAGAAAACATCAGAAGACATCCTAGTGCAAGTATGTATTTTCTGAGGAAAATTTTAAAAATACTCATTTAGTTTAAAATGAAAATCTAATGTCCTCAGGCCACTGCTCCTTTCTTTTCTGTTTTCCTACAGTGACTGTTGCTGTCATTAAGCACTACTAGGGTGTAAGGATATTTATCAAAAGGCGCATGCTTTGTTTTTTAGACCAATCATGGACTTTCATCTTGGCTTTGTGTGAACTTTTCTAGACTTCCACTGAATCCTTCACTATCTCTGATTATATTTAAACAGTCTGGATGAGCAGTAATTTAGAGAGTAAAGTCAGGAATGTTTCTATCAGCATGGGAGTGTCTTTCTTCGAAGGGATACAGGGTTTTTTGTTGCTGTTGTTTTTAAAGTGAGTTACTGAATAATCAACAATGGCCGTTAATTTATACAGCAGGTCAGCCCCAGGCAGCTGTTTTCTGTCTTCCCTCCCCTGAGGCAGCTAAAACTCAATGTCCCTGCCTGGAGAAGAGCCAGGTTCCTCCCCCACAAGAGAAAGCCCTGCTCCTCTGCTAAACATAATCAACTTATTACTTTCACTGTTTTAATATGTTACTTTCAAAAGTCGACATACGACAGACAACCGCGCGTATCCATGGCTGCCCCGGAGTGGGGGTGTGCAGTGGTGAGGCCTGGTGCGCATGCGGTCGGGTCAGAGTTTGGCCGGCATCCCTGGGATTCAGCACCCGCTGAGCGGCTGCAACTGTGTGACGCTCTGTCGTTCACTGGGTCACCCTGCCCCACCGTGCAGCCCTGTGACGGATCTCCCCTGGCTCCCTCCCCTGCTCTTCCCAGCCTCTGGAGTATCCCGTTCTGCCTGTTACTTCTGCGAGATCAACCAGCATCTTACTTTCGAAGTTCGACCCAGCACCATTTTTCTTGTATGTGGTAAACAGAGTCTGTTACGGTCCTCCTAGTTTGAGATGCGTGACAGATGGTGTCTCCACGCAAGTGTCTTTCCTAAGGGCCATCATTTAACTCCGCCCACCGACTGTACATTTCCATCATTTTGTTTGCAAAATAATTGCTTGACGATTTGATGAACTATAATGGCCCATTAAAAACTTTAGAAGAAGCCGGGCTTGGTGGCTCATCCTGTAATCCCAGTGCTTTGGGAGGCCGAGGTGAGTGGATTGCCTGACCTGCGGGTTCAAGACCTGCCTGGACAACTTGGCGAGACCCTGT
Organism: Cephalopachus bancanus; assembly: GCA_027257055.1. NCBI lineage: Eukaryota > Metazoa > Chordata > Mammalia > Primates > Tarsiidae > Cephalopachus > Cephalopachus bancanus. The sequence continues at coordinate 5,667,864 of JAPVLO010000026.1, forward strand.
CTCTACAATTAAAAAAAAAAAAAATTAGCAGGGCGTGGTAGTGTGCACCTGTAGTTCCAGCTACTTGGAAGGCTGAGGCGGAAGGATTGCCAGAGCCCAGCAGGTCGAGGCTGTGGTGGCCGGGAGCGGCCACGGCACACCCGTCTGGTTGACAGAGTGAGACTCCAACTCAAAAACAAAAAACAACAACAAAAAAAACTTTAGAGGAAACAGAAAAGATCGCACCTTGTAATAATTACCGAACAAAGAGTTTTAGAGTCGTGAATTAATTCAGCGGCAGGAATAATGTGCCAGAGGGTAAGGCTGAAAATAGGAGATTTTGAAGTCCAACTTGTGTCAATGTTTTTTTCTTCCCGAGCTGTGTCAGTGACAGTCTTGGACCCAGTGACGTTTCGTGCTTCCAGCAGGTGGGGACACAAACTCTCTGGAGATGAAGCCCAGGTCGTGTGTCCACGAGGGACATGCTGGACCCCAGGACACCCGTGGCTGGAGAATTGTGCTGTGGGCTTAGGGCGTGTGCTCAGCTCGTTCCGTCAGTTCTGTGGGGACTGACTGAAATGACCCTCACCTCAGACCAGATAGCAGAGTCTGTGTCTTGTGAGACAGACCCTTTCCTCAGTAAAAAGTTGCCTTTTAGTTCTTGGGGCTCTTTCTTTTTTTTGGTGAGTTGGAGTCTCACTCTGTGACCCAGGCTGGAGGGCAGTGACACACTCATGGCCACCCCGGCATTAACCTGCTGGACTGCGGTGATCCTTTTACCTCAGCCTTCCAAATAGCTGGAACTACAAGCGCACGCTACTGTGTCTGGCTAATGTTTTTAACTATATTGTAGAGATGAGGGCTCACCGAGGTGCCCAGGCTGGTCTCGAACCCATGGGCTCAGGCATTCCACTCGCCTTGGCTTCCCAAAGTGCTGGGATGACAGGCTGAGCCACCGAGCCTGGCCTTTTAGGACTCTTTAACGGCAACAGAAACGGTGCCAGAAAGGGAACTTAGACTTTGTCAGGGTGTGAGAAAAATAGCAGAGGGCGGGGTGGAAATCTTGCTGGGGAAGAGGACGCATGGACAGTGAGTCTCGGATGGAGCGTCGCTTGTCCCAGCCCCATGGCAGGGCCCTTGACACAGAGGAAGCGCCCGCTCTGTCTGCTTCCTCACTAGAGTTGCCAAGAGTACACAGGTGGCGTAGATGACTGGGGCACAGCTACTGTTTATATTCGGGCGAGTGCTGGGTGTCCAGCGGCTTCTCCCAGACGGTGTCTTTGCACCACAGCTCTGGCCTCAAGGACCTTCATGGAGGCAAGGCCCAGAGACGAGTAACATGTCTTAAGACGACTGCACATGTGCACACAGGATCCTGCCACTTCTAGAAAACAGACGCTGCCCACGGCAGACTGGCCAGCCTCCAGCGGCCGAGGCAGATCATCCGTGGCTGCTGCTTCCTGCGTTGGGATCTTATTGCCAGTGTGACTTGGTGAGACTCCAGCCCTCCCCGGCTGCCATGGGGCACTGCTTTTATTTACCTTTCTGGCCTTTGTAAAGGCAAGGTACAGTCGCTTAATTGGGTGGTGGAGTTGCCTCCAAGGAGTGTGTTTTTTTAAAAAAATTTCTACGTCTCTCTTCCCTCTCCATCACCTTCCCCTGTGTTGGGGAGGGGGAAGAAAAGCAGTTTTTTTCTGTGTTTCCTCCCAAAACGTAGAGCACTTTGCCCTGTTTTGGGGGGAGAGGTCAACATTCAGAAACACTGCGACGTTTTATTGCCAGTAAATGTTTTTACTCACTAGTGAAAAGTTTGTAAATAGGCCCCGTTTAAGGAAACAAAGAGATAATAAGTGCCCAGGCTTTCGCCTTCAGCCTCTCTGCACCTAGGGAAACGCCTTGGTGCTCTCAGCTCGGGGACAATGGCGGGTCACAGAGCCGCTCCTCTTTCAGCACGGCATAATTAGCGGCTCTTCTCAAAGGCGAGGGGCCGCCGGGAGCCTTTCTTTCCGTTATTCAGAGCCAAGGCTCCCGTGTCCCCAGAGGCCGAGGCCGGGCGGGAGGAGGGAGGCCCGGCCCCTCCGGCCTTCTGTCCCTGCTCAGCTGGAGTCTGCTGTGCCGTTTGGGGGGCGGCCCACCAGAGGTCTCACAGCACAGAGTGGGCCCAGGTGGGCGAGAAGGCCGTGCTTCCTGTCCCGTAGGGGCAGGCCGGGCAGGGCCGGCCCTGGGACCTGCCTTGGATCAGCCGGGCACATGAATTGCCGTCTTTGAGTGCCGCAGGAGGTGAATAGTGTGTGTTACCAAGTCATCCGAGAGGCACGGTTGACTGAGTAGCACCCACTACCAGGAAAAATGGGCTTCATTCTTCCCTTCCTCACCGAATGGTGCCCGGGAAGTGTAACCTCTGCTGATGATAATTGCCGGCGACCCAGGAGCTGGAGCCCACTTAACTCTTTCATTCCAGGGTGGCAATTAAGGACTGCCTGGGGGCACCCAATGGTGAGGGTGCCTTGAAATGGCTTCCTGGAGCCCTTTAGCTAAGTGGCAAAGTGCTGCCTGGGCTCCAGACCCTCTGAATCCTCCTCTGATGATGACACCCTTTTGCGAGCCCCAGTGGCTGAGGGGATGGTGGCGAGCTGCACGCCTCCTCTTTTCTCTCAGCGGCTTTTGTCATAACCTCCTGTTCTCTTGCTGGGGTTGAGGCCTGCACTCTGCTGCCTCCCCTTCTTTCCACCGCTGGGGTTTCCGCATCCTACAACTCCGTGTAGCTGACATTGGGCCAGGCAGAATCACCACAACGGCGGAGTACCGTGGATTTCCCAGGCTTTTGTTTGGATTCTGACGTCTCTTACTGTCTGCAGATCTTCTGAGTGCTCCATACACATAATAGTTACTAATGAACAAAATAAAGCAAAAGCTGTAAGTATCTAGAACAGGTGTTCCTGGACGTGGGGCAGTTTTGGCCATGACACCGTGGCCCTCGCATCTAGTAAGTGGAGGCCATGGTTGCCGAATGTCCTGCCGTGCGCAGCAAGGCTCTTTGTAACAGATGGTGATGTGGCCTGAAATGTCGGTCGTGCCGAGTCTGAGAAGCCCTGCTGTACTATAAAGTTGCAGTGGAGCCGGGCTCGGTGGCTCAGCCTGTAATCCCGCGCCTTTGGGAGGCTGAGGTGAGTGGATTGCCTGAGCCCACAGGTTCGAGACCTGCCTGGGCAGCGAGACCTCATCTCTACAATAAATTTTAAAAAATTAACCAGGCATGGTAGCGCGCGCCTGTAGTTCCAGCTACTCGGAAGGCTGAGGTGGAAGGATCGCCGGAGCCCAGCAGGTCGAGGCTGCGGTGGCCGGGAGCAGCCACTGCACTCCAGTCTGGGCAACAGAGTGAGACTCCAACTCAAAAAAAGCAAACAAACAAAAAAAAAGTTGCAGTGGACCCTCGATCCATGCAGGGGTCAGGGGCGCTGACCCCTCACGCCGTCTGAAACCCGGGATCATTTCTGGCTCCCCCAAAACATAACTGCTAGTAGCTTACTGTTGACTGGAAGCCTTACCTATAGCATAAACAGTCGATTAACACATATTTGGTGTGTTACATGTATCATATACTGCATCCTTTTTTTATTTTTAAGCGAGAGAGCAGGACTTATTGAGAGGACAGAAAAGCTCCCGCGGTGGGAGGGGACCCAGAGGGGTTGCCCTCATATCCTGCATTCTTACAGTGCGGTGAGTTAGAGGCAGGAGAAGGTTACTGAAAACATTGTGAAGAAGAGGAAATACCTCTATGCCGCGTTAAGTGGAAGGAGATCATCTGTATTCATCTGTATTCACGTGGGCCGCTGAGGGGAGGAGAAGGAGGGGAGGAGAAGGAGGGGCTGGCCTGCTGTCCTAGGGGTGGCAGAGACAGAAGAGAATCTGTGTGTGAGCAGACCTGTGCTCTTGAGACCTTTGTTGCTGGGGGGTCAGCAGTGATTTTTTTTTTTTTTTTTGAGTTGGAGTCTCACTGTGTCGCCCCGACTGGAGTGCAGTGGCCGCTCCCGGCCACCGCAGCCTCGACCTGCTGGGCTCCGGTGATCCTTCCGCCTCCGCCTTCCGAGTAGCCGGAATTACAGGCGTGCACTACCACGCCCGGCTGATTTTTTGATTCATTGTAGAGATGAGGTCTCGCTGCCCAGGTGGGTCTCAAACCTGCGGGCTCAGGCAGTCCACTCACCTCAGCCTCCCAAAGGCGCGGGATTACAGGCTGAGCCACCAAGCCCGGCTCAGCAGTGTTTTTTGGCTCATTTCTCTCTCACGCCTTTGAAATGTCGCCTTTTACATGAGGGCTGCTGCTGTCTGTCACTTTTTCTTGGACAGGTCGGTGCGTTGCCACCAGAGGCTCGTTTGTGACTGCTGCCTGCTTGGCCCATTTTTCTTCACCCATATTCAGCCAAGAGCAGGGGGAAAGTCTTGGGGCCCGAGGAGGAAGAGCCACCAAGGAGTGCCCAAAGCCAGAGAGGACCCACTCACTTTGTTGTCCAGGCTTGAGTGCAGCAGCGTGATCATAACTTGCCACAGCCTTGACCTGCTGGGCTCAGGTGATCCTTCTGCCTCAGCCTCCTGAGTAGCTGGACTACAGGCATGTGCCACCAAGCCCAGCTAAGTTTGGATTTTTGGGGTTGAGGTAAGGTTTTGCTATGTTGCCCAGGCTGGTCTTGAACTCCTGGACTCAAGCAGTCCGCCTGCCTCAGCCTCCCAAAGTGCTGGGGTTATGGGTGGGAACCACTGCTCCCAGCCTGATTTTCTTTCTTTTTTAAAAAAATTGTTTTTGAGTCCGACTCTCATTCTGTCACCCAGACTGGAATGCAGTGGCATGCTTACAACCGCTGCAGCCTCGACCTGCTAGGCTCAGGTGATCCTTCCGTTCCAGCTTTCCAAGTAGCTAGAACTACAGGTGCATTCTAGCATGCCCAGCTCATTTTTTTGTGTGTATTTTAAGGCAAGGTCTTGCCAAGTTGCCCAGGCTGGTCTCGAACCCCTGGGCTCGGGCAGTCCTCTCGCCTCCACCTCCCAAAGAACTGGGATTACAGGTGTGAGCCACTGCACCCGGCCCCTGGTTTTCTTCATCTTGTGAAATAACAGGCTCTGGAGTCAGACTGCCGCAACTCACTTCCCTGATATCGATAAGCCTTGGTTTCTCTTTCTGTAAAATGCATCTGTAAAATTGTCATGGTCAGTAATCAGTGTCGTCATCCCCACAGCCTCCCATCAGGTTATTGGGAGAATAAAGTGAAGTATTAGTGAGGCTTATAGCAGCATCTGGCACAAAACTGTGATCATGAAGTTTTTAAGTGCACAGACAGCGTGGATCCTCTCAGCCACGTGCAGCAGCTTTTGCGTTATTGGGCTTTACCGCCTCCGGGTGGCGAGCTGCCTGTCCCAGTTTGGGGCCCGTTGACTGTACTGCTTCCCCTGGAAAAGCTTGTCATTCTCACTTTCAGAAAGCTTCCCAGGGCTGCCCTTCAGAGGAGCCGAGATAGTGCTGGCTTTGCAGTTACTGAATGCTCCAGTGCTGTGGCGTGCAGTTAAGATGGTCATGTCTTTGCCCCTTTCTTTTTTGGCGTTAGGTCTGCCCATTCTTGTATGTTCAAGATGTGTGTTTTTGTTGCTGAACTTTCTGTAATTTTCGGCTCTATTCCTCCAATGTTGAGTATGACTCACCCCTGAAAAGCGGCTTTCCACGGCGCTCTGGCGGTCTGCACTGAGTTTGGCTTCTGTACTGAGTTTGAGTATTTGCATCTTGCAGCAACTTAAAGGCAGAGCGCTTTTTTGATCCGCGTTAGCAGCCAGTGTCCTGACTTCTGGGATTGCGCAGCAGATCCTGTGGGGGTCTTCCGGGGCTCTTTGCGTTTGCTCGTGAGCACGTTTCGGTTTCCCTTTAGGAAACTGGCCTGTGTGCGTGGGGGAGAAGGTGAGAAGGAAGGAGGTTGTAAATTTTTTTAGCGGTTGCTGCTTGCTTTCAAATTTCCCTTGATCAGTCATTTAGTTCCGATTGATAGATAGGATCAGCATAGTAAAACCTCTCGAAGTGACCCAACTGCTTTTCTTATCTAAAAGTGTTATAACTACAAAAAAGCAGCTATTGGGCTCAAACTTCGAATCTGGTGGAAATGCTCAACTCTTACTACATGATTGCTTTCAAGTTGGCACTTCTGCTCTTTCTATAGTTTAAGGTACGATTCTTTAAAGAAAAAAAACAGTTTTTAAATTTTGTTACCACCACTTGTGGCAGAGTGTGCGTTTGTTTACAGATGTGTATGGTGACACAGAAATGCTCCGTATTGGACTGCTGTGGGGTGAAGGGAAGGCTTTCCCTCCACTCTCTGCAGGGTCACTGAAACGAACTGCCAGTAGACAGATTGACAGGGGAAAAGGCTTATAAACGTATCACGCCTGTAATCCCAGCACTTGGGGAGGCTGAGGCGAGAGGATTGCCTGAGCCTGGGAGTTCGAGACCAGCCTAGGCAACATGGTGAGACCCTGTCCTGCAATAAATAGGAAAAACAAAATGAGCCGGGTGTGGCGGCACGCGTCTGTAGTCCCAGCTACTTGAAAGGCGGAGGCGGAAGGATGGCCTGAGCCCAGCGGGTAGGTGCTGCAGTGGGCCATGGCCAGGCCCTTGTCCTCTAGCCTGGGCGACCGAGAGAGACTCCAGCTCCAAAAAATTAAATAAGCGAAAAATAAACAAGTCAGTGTATCAATCTGATGGTGAGGAGAGTGAGTACCCAATGACCTGCTGAGATTCAGAACGTCCATACCCCCCTTCATAGGGGAGTGTTGAATTGGGGGTGTAGGAGTGTAGAAGGGGACCAGTGATTGCTGGGGGGGCTGGATGAGCCCAGGGGACAGGCAGGGTCCTGATGCAGCATCCCCAGAGCCCTGCGGGTGTGGACACACTGCGGGCGGGTGAGATGCAGAGCGCCACCGTGAGCCAAGGCTGTCTGGTTATGCACAGAGAGCCCCCCAGGTTACCTCTGGGAACTGGTCTCCGGAGGATGGTGGTGAGGCCGGCTGGGGTGGCTGAGTCTTTTCTCTTTAGTCTTTAGTCTTTGTTCTGGTGGCTAATCTTTTCTGCTTATTTGATCAGATTCCTGTGGTGAGTTTTTTGGGGTTTTTTTGTTTTTTGAGTCAGAGTTTTTTGAGTCAGAGTCTCACCCTGTCACCCAGGCTGGAGTGCAGGGCACACTCACAGCCACCGCAGCCTGGACCTGCTCAGGGGCTCCTTCTGCCTCCGCCTTCCAAGTAGCTGGAACCACAGGCGTGTGTCGCCACACCCAGCTAATGTTTTGATTTATTGTAGATATGAGGTCTCACCAAGTTGCCCAGGCTAGTTTCGAACCCCTGAGCTCAGGCGGTCTTCTCGCCTCTGTCTCTCAAAGTGCTGGGATTATAGGTGTGAGCCACTGTGCCCAGCTGGTGGGATTTTTAAGACAACTGAATTTTTTGAAGAAGTTTTCCTTTGTCAGATTGGGGAAAGGGAGGGTGGACTTCTAGAGAGAGCCTGTGTGTGTATGTGTATATATGTATGTATGTGTGTGTGTGTGTGTGTGTGTGTGTGTGTGTGTGTGTGTGTAGTGGGTACTGGACTGTGGAAAAACTAGAGAAGACTGGAAGGTCCTTCAAATTTCTCTCTCTCTCTGTTTTTTTGACTCGGAGTCTCACTCTGTTGCCCAAGCTGGAGTGCAGTGGCACACTCACAACCACCCCAGTGTCGACCTGCTGGGCTCCGACAATCCTTCCACCTCAGCCTTACAAGTAGCAGGAACTACAGGTGCACGCTGTCATGCCTGGCTCATTTTTAAAAAATTTATTGTAGAGATGAGGTCTCACCAAGTTGCCCAGGCGGGTCTCGAACCCGTGGGCTCAGACAATCCAATCGCCTTGGCCTTCCAAAGTGCTGGGATTACAGGCTGAGTCACGGAGCCCAGCCTCCAATTTCTCTTACTCCAAAAGTACTCAGCATGACAAAGCACCATACCTTGGAATGCTCTTGAGAGGGGAGAGTGAAAGAGTTATTAGAAGGATGAAGAATTTCCTTTTTGCAAGATGGAAAGTTCTGGAAAACGGTATCACAACAATGTGAATCTATTGAACTTTACAAATTGTGTAGTTAAAAGGGTGACAATGACAGATGTCATGGGATGTGCTTTTTTATCACAATCAAAAGAAAAAGCTCAGTGTTTAGTCCAGGCATAAATGCGCTTGCTAAGAGCACAGGGGTGGATGTGGGTGTCTCCTTCTCATCTGAGATGCTGCTGGCAGTTACGTGAGAGGTGATGGCACAGGTCCTTAGATTTAAATGAGATATTTTGTCTAAGATCTTAACAGACCTCGCCTCTGACCCTTTATACATGTGGACCATTACTGTTTATGTAGCGTACAATGAAATCAACTCTAATACCCTATAATTTATTTAACACATAGAATGGCATGGTTCCGTGCCCACACTCGGTGCCTAATTACAAGCTCTGTGAGTTTGGGAAAGGTGAATTTTTAAAACACCTTGTGCCCCGGTTTTCTCACTTCTATAGTGGCTACAACAGTAACATCCATCCCATATCTCGCTGAAAGGATTAAAATGCATTCATGCATAGAACACATAGGCGATATTGTATATGAATAGCTCCCCTTACTGTCTTCCTTTGATGACTTAGAATGTAATCGTGGTTTAGATTTTAGTAGTGGTTTTCATTTTAAGTTGATGTATATTTTTAACCTTACTAATTATTTTCAGTTATTCTTGTTTAATATCTCTCTTGATGAGTCATTTTCGCTATAACTGCCAAGGGCATCGTCTTTATACCTCGCCGTGGCCTGGGGTGCTTTGAGGTGGTCTGCAGAATTCCATATTCCACAGTAAGAGTAAAAAAGAAATGGAGCCCTAGCTCGCGAGTCTTTCATCCAGTTCCCTGTGTGGCACGTGCTAGTAGCGATTGTCAGGGTGTGTGTTTGTGGGAAGTGAATGTCAGGTGCCAGAGAAAGTGATTTTACAGCAGAAATCTGTGGTAAAGATGCTCCAGAAGATATTTAGGTTTCTGATACGATAAAAGAATGCTTCCCTTAAGAGGTGTCCTTACACATTATATGTTTAGCACATTGGGCGCGTTGTGTTGCTTCAGACCGGGAGCTGAGCTGACGTCTCCTGGAGTTTTCCCAACCTGGTGGCACTGTGACATTGTGCCGACGTGGACTGGCGCGTGTGAGCTGTCGTGTCTACGTCTGGGGCCTGTGGAGAGGAGATGGGAGGGTTTGTCCAGACGGCTCACATCCTGCCCCGTCCCAGAGGCAGGTCACTTGCTCTTAATCACGGTTTTGGGCTGATGCACCTCTTTGAACGTGTTGAACTCTTAACTTAATGTATTGATTTTTAAATATAATTATAGTGTGGATTGAATTCGGTCTATGTGTCGGGAGCATATGGTGTTCCTTGGCCAATGTTTTCTTAAATTATATGCTTGCATGCATATTAAAGTGTAGGAAATTACTGTTTTACTTGTCACATGCCCAAGGTGCGTTTTGATAGATATGAAGGATTGCCCTGAGGCAGGGAACAGGAAGATCAAAAGCTTACTCCCTTTTAGAAGGTAGTTTTATTAAGGTTGATCATTAATTTAAGGATTTATTTTTGGCGCGGAGGGTGACTAGGAAGGGTGTGAGCCCAGTAGATCACGTGTGCGTGCGTGTGCGTGTGTGTGCATGAGTTTCTTCCTGCGTGCCCTCATCCTGTCCCCCCTTCCCCTCCCACCTATTGTGCCAGTGGGCTTCCATGTCTCTTAGACAGTCGAGTCCCCCTGCTGTCTGTGGACAGAGTTCAAAGAACATAGTATTGTCTTAACTCTGGCTAGCAAAGTGGGTTGAAAGCCAGAGAAGCCAAGCACCATCAGGAGTAAGGAGGTCAGTGTGCAGGACCCTGGCCCTCCACGAGCTGGGCAACAGGAGCCCTGGCTGGGGACCGGCAGGATGCTCTGCTCACCAGGAGGCAGGGGTCTTTTCACAGTTGCTTTCAGGAACTGTAAGCTCCAGCAGTTCTCCCGCCCATGGTCTGGGCACCTCTGGTTGGCGTCTTTGTGTGAACAGCAGGGCCGTGAGGCCAGCCAGAAGGGGCAGTGCCTTTTAATCAGCGCCACGGACATGTGGGGCTAAAGCGGGGTTCTCCCTCCTTCCTGCTTCTCCGTGGCTCACCAGGGATGCTATTGTGGGCTGAGCCCGCCTGACCTCCTCCCGGTGACCATCCATTCGGGGAGGGACGGCGAGAGCTTGCGCTGGCCTTCTGAATGGGATTAGGGAAGCACTAATTGGCAGACCCTGGATGCCCAGGCCTGGCAGAGCACGTCCCGGAAACAAACGGGCTGGTGGAAATGCTCACCAGCTGCACCAATTAATGCACGCATACATTAGGCACCCGTGAATACATTATGCCCTGGTGATGTGCTTTCCGCTTTTAATTACCTCGCAGTGAATGAGAGCCTGATGGTGGTACTCAAGCTGGACTTGGTTACATAAACATTTCTGACCTGAAGGGAGGTGATGGGACTTGAAGAGGTTTGTGACGAGTTGAAGCAGCGGAGCCCTGTGGCACTCAGCTCTCCCGCGGCCATGCAGGCGTCCCCAGCAGGGGGCGGGGGGTCTTCGGGTCCTGCCACGCTCCTCCTCATTCCCCCTGAATCTGTCGGATCCCGAGCGGCTTACTGGTGGGCGCTGCAGAATGCGCTGTGTCCCCGAGTCTCGCTGTGCCAGGCAGGGCGAGTCCGTCCGGCCACGTGGCCGGTGCCCAGGGAGGACCCCGGTGCCTTGAGTTACGAGAACTGTGTTTCTCAGCACTGCCACCCACGGAGGCAGCGGTGTGTGGGGGAAGGAAGCGGTGAAGACACCTAGACTGGAGGCTCGGGTCCCAGGGGATGGACGTGAGGCACCTGGTGGCACGAGGCTGGAGTCCCCTGTGCTCCCGTCAGGCCTCCGCCCGCCTGGCCTGATGGAGCTGGCACGAGATAGAAGCAGTGGCTCACCAGGGATGCTGTTGTGGGCTGAGCCCGCCTGATCTCCTCCGGGTGACTGCCCATTCGAGGAGGGTGTGTGTCCTGTGAGTGCATGGGTCCTGTGTAAAGCAAGGTGTGAATCCACAACCAGAATGCCAGACGCGATCCGTCTGGGGCACGGGCTGGTGAGCTCGCAGGGCACAGGCTGGAACTCTTGTGCTTGTGAAAGGCGGCCTGGACACCTCCAGGTTCTGGGGCGCGGAGTGCTGGGATGGGTGTGGTGTGCAGTGTTGCAGAAACAGCTGGCTGGGCACTGTGTCTTCCCGGGTAGATGGCACTGTTATAATTACCTTAGAACTCATTTACATACCCTAAAACAGCTTGCTATATAGATATCGAAATTCATCAGACGTGCAGTACTCTTAGCCCAGAGGGCTAGGTTTTCAGGAAGTTTCTACGGAATCAGGGTTCCTGGCGTGTGTGAGTGGTGGAGCGTCTGGTTTTTTTTTTGAGTTGGAGTCTCCCTCTGTCGCCCAGACTGGAGTGCAGCGGCTGCTCCTGGCCACCGCAGCCTCGACCTGCTGGGCTCCGGCGATCCTTCCGCCTCAGCCTTCCGAGTAGCCGGAGTTACAGGCGCGCGCTACCACGCCCGGCTGATTTTTTGATTTATTGTAGAGATGAGGTCTCACTGCCCAGGCGGGTCTCGAACCCGTGGGCTCAGGCAGTCCACTCACCTCAGCCTCCCAAAGGCGTGGGATTACAGGCTGAGCCACCGAGCCCGGCTTGAGCGTCTGTTTATAAGTAGAAGTAAGGCGCCTCCCTGGGTGCGACACTAACATTATGGGCTGTGTTTCTTTCTCTTTCTTGGGGGTGCTGATGGGGTCTCACTGTTTTGCCCAGCCTGGTTTCGAACCACTGGGCTCCTGCGGTTCTCCTGCCTCGGCCTCCCAAGTGCTGGGATTGCAAGCATGAGCCACTGGGCCCGGCCAGTGTGGTGCGTGTTCCAGAATGTATCTGAGAACTTTTATCTTCTCAGGGCTCGTCTCCTTTATACCTTCCATTCGTTTTTTTCAGAGTCACACTTGGAATAACCTTTTTAAAAAAAGGAGGCAGGTTGTGTGCATCAAGACCCTTTGCTGGTTGCTGAAGTTCGTATAAGAGCGTGTGAGCACTTCTCTTCCTGTTCTCAAGGAGCTTTCATTGCAGTTTGAGGGAAAAAAGGTAAAAGTCAAACATTCTAGACAGTTGAAGTGACTGTTCCAGAGGGCCAAGAAGCATGACTTAAAAGTTTTCAAGGAGAAATCCTTTCAAACCAGAAGAGGCGCTTTCGATGACCAGCACCTCTGGAAGAAGAGAATGGAAAGGTGTGTCGGACTCTCCCCAGAGGGGGGAGAATTGTGGACATTGGAGCCTGAGGAGAGGCAGAAGTCAGGCTGTGGACGGTCTTCACTGACAGACTGAGGAGGATCATCCTGCAGAGAGCTGGACATGCCCTGCTACAAGGCCACAGCTGGTGTAGGAGAGAAAGGAATGGCTTTATAGCGATTTCTTGCTTTTGTTTTAAAGCTCTAGTTGCATCTCCTTTTCTAATAGCCTGAAGACATTTAAAGTAAAAGGTGCTTGCTCTTAGGCAGAGTTCTGGTTTTATTGTTCAGATGTCTTGGGGTATAGCTTAGATTTGCCGTCATTCACACAGCGGGCGGTCTGGAGGGAAGTTTTGGAGAAAGTTGCTCTGACTGTGTCTGTTCTCTGAAGGGTTCCCGAGCGCTTTGCTGGGCTCATCATGAGCACAGTGTGAGACTGGACGCTGAGCAGTGACTGAAGAAAGACTCTAGGAGACATTGTCTCTGTAAAAGTCGCTGGGTCCCGTTTGATACCAGTGACGGTCAAAACCAGCCTGGGCCCGTGCCGAGGAGAGACAGGGCAGGAGTTGGTTACAGCTGGTTGAAGGACTGGGGCCAACACCGAGGTGAGAATCCAGTTGTCGTGCGCCTTGTGCTGGAGTCTCTTTCCAAGAAGAGGGAGTCCGAGCAGGCCGAAGACCAGACCCCTGGGGACCTGCGGGTCCCATGGGCCCTGATGTCTCAGCACAGAAGACCCACAGGCAGAGTGGAGGGCCGGCCTGGGCGCTAGCGATTCTCGTGAGACCGCGTGGTGAATACAGCCTTGTGCAGTGGCTTGTGTCTGTAGTCCCAGCTACTTGGGAGGCCAAGGGGGGAGGATCACTCGAGGCTAGGAGTTTGAGCACAGCGTGGGCAGCAGCACAGTGAGACCCTGACTCTAAAATCTGAAAAAAAATCAAGAACACTGCATGGCGGTGTAGCTCTTCTCTGCTCTCCCCGGGTCTCAGGCAGCCCCTCCTGTTTGCGCTTGGGATTCAGGACATGCTGAGTCTGAGTCGGCGGTGCAGAGTGGAGCCCAGTTTCCCAGCCATGGCTATTTCTCAGGACTGTTTCCATCCTTTGCTCTTGATTTCGGGGTGCTGCCCCTTGCCAGAACAGATCTCAGGTCTATTGCAGAGTCTGTTTCTTTTAGCCAAACCCTAGCGTGAAGAACCAATTCTGATTAAATTTGGGGTTGAAGAACACAAAAACAACACAACAGAGTAAACTCAAGAATAACGTCAGCTGACTTGTCTGTTTTCATGCTGTTTAAGTACACGTTGAGTGAGGGGTTTGCAGGCCCCACGCTGTTGTGTTGGGAGGGGTGGGCGACACTGCCCATGAACTTGGAGACAGGTGACGCTCCCTCTGAGAGCTCCTTGCTGAGCACCTTGGCTGTGGAAAAGGCTGGTGTATTAATTTCGCTGCTTACATAATTACACATTCAACAGTTCTGTATCTCCTTGACCTCAGCTCTTTTGTTTGCTGGCTAGAAATATGTGATCTAGAAATTTTAGCTTTGAGAAGAAACATTTATTAAAAGCTCATTTTTGTGCCAAACTCTCCTGTCTTTTGTGTACTGTCTTTCATCTCTTCTCAATAGTTATTTCTTTTTTGGGGGGGGGTAGGAGTCTCACTCTGTCACCGAGACTGGAGTGTGCAGTGGCATACTACCGGCCGCCGCAGTCTTGACCTGCTGGGTTCTGGCTATCCTTCTGCCTCAGCCTTCCAAGTAGTTGGAACTACAGGCATGTGCTACCACGCCTGGCTAATTTTTTTGATTTGTTGTAGAGACGATGTCTCACCAAGTTGCCTGGGTGGGTCTCGAACCTATGGGCTCAGGCATTCTACACACTTTGGCCTCCCAAAGTGCTGGGATTACAGGCTGAGCCACCAAGCCCGGCCTCAATAGTTATTTCTTTAAAAAAAAATTAAGTCAGGAAACTGGCCAGGCACGGTGACTTGCACCTGTAATCCTAGCACTTTGGGAGGCTGAGGTGTGAGGATTGCTTGAGTCCAGGAGTTCAAGACCAGCCTAGGCAGCATAGTGAGACTTTCTCTATACTAAAAATAAAAAAAATAGCTGGGTGGGCATGATTGTGTGCGCCTGTAGTCCCCACTACTCGGGAGGCTGAGGCAGGAGGATTACCTGAGCCTGGAAGTTTGATCCTGCTGTACTTCAGCCTGGGCAACAGAGTAAGACCCCAACTAAACTAAACTAAACTAAACTAAACTAAAATAATAATCAGGAAACTGAGGTTGAGAAGCTGGGGGTCCAAGTTTACACAGTAGCTAGATGGCCAAATCGGGAGCCCCTCCTCGGCCTCATTCTCTGTCTGTCGTACCCTCAGCATTCTCTCTGAAGGGTACAGAAAGGCATGCTGGTTTTGCTTTTATGAAGCAGCTCCTGATAAAATTGTTAGAAAACTCTTGTTTTCTGATCAGATTCCTCATGCAAAGACATGAGCATAGGAGATAATCTTTCACATGCTTAGAATATGTTCACAGCAAACCAGCTTGTTCCCTCAACTGGCTTTGACCATCAGCTTGGCCTGGAAGAGACTTTCATTTAAATATAAATGGCTACCACCTCTTTATCTTGTAGATATGCTGAGTCTGAGAGATTTGTCCTAGACCTCCATTCTGCAGAAGCAGGACCAGTTTCCCTGATTCTCAAGCCAAGGATTTTCTCTGTGGGGCTGCATATCTTGGTCTCATTCCCATGTGAATGAAAATTCTAATTTACATAAGAAGGGCCCACACTCACCAGGAAAGTGACTAATCAAATTGAACTTTCTGCCTCTGATTTAATTTGGTGGCATTAGGAGACACGGTCTTAGGCTCTTGGGAGAAAAATTATTGAACACTAGTTTTAACCTGACTAATATAATCTAATATGAAACTCTACCTTGAGCAACCGAAAATTAAATTACTGCCTTTGTAAATAGGGATGTTCTATTTTGGGTGCAGTGTTTGTTTGTCTTAAGTTAGGAATATATTCTCAAACGACACATCTTTGAAACATAGGGATGGATGTTGTTGGTTATAGTGGGCATGAACACAAGGAGGAAAGTCAGCGAGAGCCCTTGGCGGAAAACCATCAGATGTGATCTCTTCACCTGTTAAGCCCAGCTGTCCCTTCTGGGGTTTGGCTTTTGTGTCCTGAGACCCATTTCCATGAGAATCGGAGCAGGAAACCCTAGATGGCGGGTGACAGGAGGGGCCCATTTTACAAGCCAGGCAGGACGGGATCAGGTGTCGGAGCACAAATTCATGCCTCTCTCTCTTTCTTCATATGCTGAGTTTGGTGGCATTTCATAAAACTCTGTCCTTCCTCCATCGCCAAGCTGACTGGTCGCCTGGTCTGCTGACACCATCTGTTTAAAGAATCCACAGCCGCCACCCCCTGAGCCTTGGTTCAGTTTTCAATAGAAACACATTCCATCTAGATAGAAGTCTTTTTTTTTTTAATTTCCCAAGTCTAAAGTTCTGAATCACGCTGGAATTTCCCTTTCTTTCAGTCTCTTTCTTGTCCTTGTTGAAACACATTCATGTCATGTAGTGTTTCAAGAGAGCTGAGTTCGGTGGACTTTATTCCCTCATAGAGATGGTTGTATTGGAACATGATGTAAGTATAATACAGGATGCCTACAATGTTGGTAAAGAAGGAACTTACACGTAACTTAGCTTTTGAAAAGTACTCACTCATGATTCCATGTTTCTTTGAGATTAAGACAGGAAGCCTATTTTGCTTTAAGAAAAATGCTTTTGGTTTGGGAGGCCGAGGTGAAGGGATTGCCTTTGATACAATGAATCAAAAAATTAGCCAGACGTAGCACCGTGCCTGTAGTTCCAGCTACTTGGAAAGCTGAGGCGGAAGGATCGCCAGAGCCCAGCAGATCAACGCTGGGATTGGCCGTGAGTGTGCCACTGCGCTCCAGCCTGGGAGACAGAGTGAGACTCCAACTCAAAAAAATACCAAACTTTTTTTAAGAAACTAAATTAAGTGAACTGCATGTCTACCTCTCACATTGTACAGAACAATTCAGAGGTCCCACACAGCATAGCTACTTGGTAGCTGTGCACCTTATTTTATGTGAGCGAACCATCTCTTCACCAGCGGTGCCTTGTCTGTGCCCTCTGTGAAATGCGAAAATACGCCAGAACTCATTCAGCCGCCTCCACTGCACTTTGCGTGTCTGCTTGGCGCCTGCACATAGATGTCCTGCCAGGCCGTTAGGAGCTCCGAGAAGAAGGCATGCGCGTGTGGGAGGCTACACGATAGGCAGCTTGGACATCAGAGAGGAGAGGACGGGTCACAGGGAGTGTTTGGGAACTTCAGAGGATATGGGCTGCCCTGGTTGGACAAGGCTTCGGGGACACTGAGGGGGTACGAGTGGAGAGGGGACGGTGCGTCGATTCCAGCCAGGTCTCCATGTGACACGGTCCCAGGGAGGAAAAGCTGGACCGAGGAGAGGCATTCCTGGACTCGCACTGTGTCACTGCAGTGGAGCCTCAAGAGAGAAGCCCGTCAGCTAGGCTGCTGAAGCCCTGGAGGAGGCGTCCGTGGGAGCCAGTGTGAGCCAAATCGCGACCACACCGTCCGCGGCCTGACAGCCGTTGTGTCCCCGCAGCCATCTGTGTCCCTGCAGTCACCCATGTGCCTGCAGCCGCCCGTGTCCCCACAGCCACCCGTGCCCAGGCAGCCACCTGTGTCCCTGCAGCCATCCGTGTCCCAGTAGCCATACTTGTCCCACAGCCATCCGTGTCCCACCCACGTCCTGACAGCCACTGTGCCCCAGCCATCTCCCCCCTCCCCCTGCTGTGTGGTCGGTTCACTTGTCTGCTTTGCAGACACCCCTTTTCTGTGCAAGAGCAGACACGAAGCTTGCCACCTCACAGTCTAATTGCGGTTCCCTGCCAGCTCCACGGAGGGAAATCCCAGGGAAGGATTCCGGTTGCATCAGCACTGGTCGTGTGTGTGTGTGTGTGTATATGTGTGTGTGTGTGTGTGTGTGTGTTCGTTCCAGGCGTGTGTGTGTGTGTGTGTGTGTGTGTGTGTGTGTGTGTGTGTGTGTTCGTTCCAGGATTGGGATTGGTGTCCCTCACTGCCAAGAGGAGAGCCTGCCACCTGCTGGTGGAGGAGGGTGCGCTGGCTGGGGACCTCTGTGTCTCCCACAGTTGCTACCCACGGCAGTGACATGCAGCTGGAGAAAATGTCTGTTCCTCAACCGGGGGGAGGGAACGACTTCCGTGATCTTTTGAATCAACCCCCGAAAGAGCAAGTGGCGAGTGAAGCTAGGAGTGCCGCCCCGTCGATTCCTCTGCAGTGTGATCTCCGGACCAACCTGGTTAGTACAGCCCTGGCCAGAACCACGGCATCTTTTTCTTGATTATAGCCTCGCTGCCATGATTATCGCACTGAAGAACTCTCAACACGGACACTTCGTAGGCCGCTATTCTTCACCAGCACGAGGAGACGGTGGTCATCGGGGTCTTGGTGCAGCTCTGACCTGGCTTCCAACGCGCCCAGATTGAAGGCACGGTCCGTGGATGTGCGGCCTTCGAGGTCGGCTTTTGACATTCCTTGGAAGATATTCAGGCCGAGGCTTTGTTGATGCAAGAAATAAAAGGAGTTTTAAAAATTGCACCATGGGCCAGGCTCCGTGGCTCAGCCTGTAATCCCGTGCTTTGGGAGGTCAAGGCGAGTAGATTGCCTGAGCCCACGGGTTCGAGGCCCGCCCGGGCAACTTGGCGAGACCTCATCTCTACAATAAATCAAAAACTAGCTGGGCGTGGTAGTGCGCGCCTGTGATTCCAGCTACTTGGAAGGCTGAGGCGGAAGGATCGCCGGAGCCCAGCAGGTCGAGGCTGCGGTGGCCGGGAGCAGCCACTGCACTCCAGTCTGGATGACGGAGTGAGACTCCAACTCAAAAAAAAAAAAAAATTGCATCATGGACTCTAGTCAGCTGTGAGAACTGAGTCTGTGCCCGCTGGCCATGTTCCTTGCTATGAATGTTTTTAGGGCGTGTGTTTCACAGCCCTTGCTGTATTTCAAAAGGTGTGCAGTGTCAGTGCAGAGCCTGATCATGATTTGCACCCGTTTATCCTGTCCTCTGTCGTGCATTGGTCACGAGGCTCTTCAGCTGGCTTTGTGTTAGGTGGGCTGGGGTTCTGTGAGGTCTCCTGGGTGCAGTGGTGGCTGGCCTGGCCTTACCTGCCTGCTGGGCACGGGGGAGGCACGCCCACTGCCTGCGTCGCGGACTCTCTTGCTCTGCAGTTCCGGGTCTCTGTCATCTCTTGCGTCGTAGCCTGGTGGTCTTCCGAGCCCTGCTGCCCATCCCTCAGTTCAGAATCTGGGGCCGCATCCTCCACATTGTATAGCAGCTTCCCGGGTGATTCTGCTTTGCACCCCGTCTGGGCGCTGCTTTCTACTTTTTTTTTTGACTTGGAGTCTCACTCCATCATCCAGACTGGAGTGCAGTGGCCTGCTCCTGGCCACCGCAGCCTCGACCTGATGGACTCCGGCGATCCTTCCGCCTCAGCCTTCCAAGTAGCCGGTGGTGGAAGTTGGGCCTCGATGCTAGGCACTGCCCAATGCCTGCGTCACGTGGGGCTGCTGTGAACCAGAAGACTTTGCTTGGTGCGTCGGGCATTGGAGAAGGCCGGCAGAAGGCAGCCATGGCTGTGCGCGCGCGGTGGTGGTCCACGCTGCGGGCTGAGTTTTTTCCAAAATGATTTAATCCGTAAAGTAGTTCTACAAAATTACCAGTGCTATAAAATCATTGCTGCTTGCATGTCAGTCATTCAGAAATAACTTGTCATATTCTAATTCAGTCTAATGAGAAGGACATGCGTGTTGAGGTAGTCTGTGTCCGTGGACTGCTTCTCCATCTATATTTACCTGTGGCTCTTCCCGCTCTGCTGGGGGAAGTAAAAGATGCTCTGAAAGAGTGGTCACTTAGAGGCCACTCCCTCCCCTTCTCCCCCGCTGCCAGAGACACTGCCTTTAAAAATCTGCGACGTTTCACCTGAGAATAGGATCTGCCTCTCGGTTTTTGTGTGAAATAGGTTTCAATCGTAACTCAACGAGCATTCAGCAATATTTTATAGTAGCAATTTAACTCTGCCTGCAAGCTCCAAATGCTTCAGTTATTGTTTGCTTTCAATTTTATGTGCAATGGAAAATTCAGTTTGTGTCCATATGATTCTTATATAAAATAATCATTTTCACATGTTTGGCTTCTGGGTGCTTGAAAGGCAAACTTCAGGAAACGTGAGGGCTTGAGTGTGCGCATGCCCCCTGCCGGCCACGTGGCGTTGGCTGCCGTTCCGGTGACACACGTGCCGTCGGGCAGCCGTGCAGGCCTTCCCCAGTGGCGGATCCAGGGCCCCGGAAGTGGATTCCCGGGGAGGACTTGCCTCTAGCATTGTCAGGTTCCCTGATCTAGAGCCAGGGCGGAGTGTGCTGTGCCCAGCCCTTCTCTCTGCCAGTTTCCAGCGCTCTGTGCCAGGTCACCCACAGCGTCGCCTGGTGTGATCGGGGCCCTTCCCAGGCAGGCTCGGAGCTGTGGACTGGCAGTGCGGGCTCCCTCATGAAGGAGGGGAGCCTGGTTCTGAGGTCTGAACTGCTGGTGGTCGTGGCACACGCTTGGTGGCCATGCGGCTGGCGAGCGATGCTGCTGGGAGCACAGGAGTGTTTAAAGGCATTCGCACATCGTCCTCACGGCCGGCTGAGTGTGAGGTGATGAGCACGGTGTCGCTTGCCCACAGAGCAGTGCTCGACGCCGTGAGGTTGGAGGTCCACCTTGCACATGTCAGCACCACAAAACTCAGACGGTTTTAGCTTATTGGAGTAGGGGAGACAAACTTCATCTGTAAATTTTCCAAAATTTCTTCATCTGCAAATTTTCCAAAATAGGAATGTCATGGAGAACCATTAAGACAAAATACGTAGGGCAGTGGCGCCTGGTCGTGCCTGTTTACAATCCATTTTTATTTGCTCTTACCAGTAGAATGTAACCTGGAATTTACTGGTATATCACGTGCATAGAACCTGCCTGTCAGACAAGAAAGATGTATTTCACCTTCCATAATGCAAACACTCAGACTTTTTTGTTGTCATTGTTATTGAATTGATTAGAAACAGTGCTTGGAAAAGAAAGAAAGAAGACCGATGCTTGACCAAATTTGAGTCTTTAGTTTCTTCTTACGAACTTGTTTTTTTTTTTAAAGACTAGAGTTTATTCGTGCAGTTATTATAAAAAGCAACATGTCTCTATGTTCTGTCTCCTGTGATGTCCACCTGAGTGTCTGTTGGTATTCAAGGTCCTTAGGAAGTTGGCCTGTCAGAGTGGTTTGTCTTCAGAATTAAATCACATGTCCTCTCCAGCGAGATAACAATTTGCTGAAGAGCTTTTGATATTTTTATAATAAAACTTTAAAAATAAACTGTTTAAGATGAAATGCTTTCTTCTACCCGTAGTTTCTTAAACTAAAATAAGAAAGTTCATTGGGTTGCCATTCTAATCCCAAACTTGCCAATTTGCAAGTTTGTGATATGTTCACCTGTGGAAGCAGAGCCAGTCAACCTCAGAAGAATTGCAACTGTAACTACAGTCAGTTTCAGCAAATGGAAATGTTCAGTTTTATCCTAATCCAAGACTAGCTATCCATCTTTTCTTATAGGTGATAGAAATCATTTTGCTGTATATCCTGCTGAAATATTTTTATTAGGTTTCGTTTTATCTTTTAGGTTGTTAGTGTCGATACAGGAATTCATTTTTTTTGCGGGGGTTAGTCTCACTTTGTTACTCACAGCCTTCCAAGTAGCTGGAATTATAGGCGTGCATTACCACTCCCAGCTTAATTTGTGATTTATTGTAGAGACAAAGTCTCACCTCGTTACCCAGGCTGGTCTTGAGCCCCCGGGCTCAGGCAGTCCTCTCACCTGGGCTTCCCAAAGTGCTGGGATGACAGGCTGAGCCTCCGCATCCAGCCCACTTTTTAAGGTTAAAATTATGGTCGGGTGTGGTGACTTTGGGAAGCTGAGGCGGGAAGACGAGCCTGGGAGTTTGAGACCAACTTGGACAACATGGTGAGACCCCATTGCTACAAAAATAATAGTTCGTAAAATTTAAAAATACTGAAACGTGTGACCAGTCCTGGAACTGTAGACATCTCGATCGTGAATGGGCATCAGGATTGCTTTTCTGCTTTTGGTGAGATGCGCCGGAGCCGTCTGTCCAGATGGGGGCACGCCTCTCCCGAGACCTGTCTCGCTGAGGGGAGACTTCAGGGCCTAGGTCATTCTCGCTTGGGGGCGCTGAGAGAGGCAATGGTTGGTGGGAGGCAGAAGCCCCCAGAGAAGGAGGGAGCTGGGCTTGGCCCGGCGTCATGGGAGCCGGGTTGGGTGAGTCGTGACGCAGTCGCCGAACTTCGCGGATGGGGCGGGGCGGGGTCGGGGTGGGAAAGGGGGACCCGGTCGTGGCAGAACAGCCTGGCCAGGCCGCTTCGAGAAGCCAGCGAGCTGCCCGTCCTGATGTCCCGGCACCCTCTGTCCCAGGGAGGTGTGATCTGGGCCGCCATCAGCAGTGGTGACGGTGGCGTGGATGAACGGGGAATGAGGAGGAGAGCAGTCTGGAAGGCAGGGAATGGATTCCGGCGTTTGCCACATGCAGCCAGACACTCCGCTGGGGCCTGCATGTGACCGGCGCCTCCGCCCTGGGAGCTGCGAGCTTTCCCCCCGCTTTATTCCATTTTACAGACCAGGAAGTTGAGAGGGAGAGTCGTGTCGTAACACGCAGCAGAACATGGAGCGAAAGCTGTGGGATTAAAAGAGTCCGGCCACAGTAATTAACGCAGGTTCTCCACCCACTGGAGGAGCTGTAGACAGACCGGAGCTGGTGCGGTGTAGCCTTTGTCCGGGGAGATTAACTGAGGCTTGGGAGTATTTAGAACGTGGAATCACTTATTTTCCAGTAATTTCTAAGGAGATGAAGCTCTGTGAGAAATGGTGGTGAAGAGGTGCCAATGGTATGGAAGTTAAGGCAACATGTTTTAGTATCAGACCTCAGTAGTGAAACAAGATGGATTCCTTATTTCCCGTGACCAGTGGAGTCCAAAGCGGTGACTTAACTGGATCGTAAGCCGACAGAGATCAGGCCTTCTCAGACTTTAACATGCATCGGGATCTCCGCTAGTGCTCGTGAAAAGCAGAATCGTTATGGCTTTAGTGTTGCCATCAGGAGTGGGTGCCCGGCACCTGCGCTGTCCACAAGCCCCGCCACTCGAGTTCACTGTGACGTACCAGCAGTTACAGTTCTGTAGATATGTTACAATTGCATCGTGACTTTAGAGAATGCATGATCTCCTTTGCATTTGTTTTCACTTAACAGCAGGTGAGAACTGGGTTGTCTTCACACAGTGGACAACTGGTTGTGTGTTGCTATTTAAACACAATTAGTTGAAATAAAATGAGAGGAAAGTTCAGCCTTAACTGCTCGAAAGCCTCATGTGACTGGTGGCTGTTGTGTCAGACAGCACATAGAGAACCTTTAATCATCACCGTAGAGTGTTCTCTTTGGCAACACTGGATTAGGGCTTGAGCATAATGAGGTTTTACTCTTACGGGTTTTAATGGTATTAGGGATTTAAAAAAAGTTATTATTAAAAATTACTTTAGCCGGGCTCGGTGGCTCAGCCTGTAATCCTGTGCCTTTGGGAGGCTGAGGTGAGTGAATTGCCTGAGCCCGCGGGTTCGAGACCTGCCTGAGCAGGCGAGACCTCATTTCTACAATAAAATAAAAAAATTAGCCGGGTGTGGTAGCGCGCGCCTGTAATTCCGGCTACTGGGAAGGCCGAGGCGGAAGGATCGCCGGAGCCCAGCAGGTCGAGGCTGCGGTGGCCGGGAGCGGCCGCTGCACTCCAGTCTGGGCGACCGAGTGAGACTCCGACTCAAAAAAAAAGAAAATTACTTTAAAAAAAGAGTCGACACTTTCTTTATAGAAGCAGCTTTCATTTTTAAAACACCAAATTGTGTGCTGTACTCTTTTGTTCTTTTTTTGAAATGAGCAAACATGCTTAAAGCAGACAGATGACTTAGATGGCTGAGACTTGCACGTGGAGTGGTAATCTCCACAAGACTCGTTTGATTTGCCTGGGGTTTTCCCACTAAAGAACTTCCCTGAAAGGACGTTTTTACTCTGCTCCAAGAAGTAGGGAGGGCCTCAGTGTTCTGTCACTGCATAAAACTTAAAGATGATCACAAAAATAGAACCACACGTCTTCCAGGCTTTGTCCTCACATTGCTATGTGACTTCAGACTGTGTATATTGTCCAGAAGGTTTCTATGTAGAATATGCATGGAATTCAGCATGAAATCTTAAACATCACTGTTTTGGGTAGCATTTTCCTGTACTTATTGAACATAATTTATAAATTATCTAGTGGAATTGTCTTAGGACAGTTTTACAAAGTATATAGCATGTAATATAATTATCGATTTTAATTTGAAACATAGAATTCCTGCTGGGCATGATGGTGTATGCATATAATCCCAGCACTTTGGGAGGCTGAGGTGAGGGGATTGCCTGAGCCCAGGGGTTTGAGACCAGCCTGAGTAATTCGCGAGACCTTGTTTCTACAGTTTAAAAAAAAATTATCTGGGCATGGTGTTGCATACCTGTGGTTCCAGCTACCTGGAAGTCTGAGGTGGAAGGATCGCCGGAACCCAGCAGGTCAAGGCTGTGGTGGCTGTGAACGTGCCACTGCACTCCAGCCTGGGCAACAGAGTGAGACTCTGACTCAAAAAAAAAAAAGAAACAGAATTTTTCAAGTAGTGAACCCCCCCATGAGAATGTGAGGAGAGGACTTTCTCTCCGCACTCTTCGCTGCCGTCATCTGTCGAGCCTGAAGTTTGAGGTTGTATGACAAATCTTGGAGTTACATGTTTGATGTGCGAACACCCTAAAGCTGACAGCATGAGTTCCCTTCTCAAAGTGGAATGCAAGCTTACGATTAAAACAGCCCTAAGCTGGCTTTCTTTGTAGTTCTTAGACCCCAGATCCCTGGGCCGTTGGACTGAGTTGCATGAATTTTCCTTCCTGTTGCTTCTCAGACCTTTTCCTTTGTGTTCCCTCTGTTGTCTATGAGGGTGGTGATTTACCAGGTCGTGAGTCTCTCACTGCCTTGCCCGGTGCATCGGATGCTTCTGGACTGTGTTTGGATCGCGTTACTTCCCTTCTCCAAGTCTTTGAGTACCGTTTGTGCTGCCAGGTGGCTGGAGGCCAGAGCCCTTTTGGAGTGCATTCAGGTCCCTCCAGGGTGGCCAAGGCCTGCTGGGCTCCTTCCACCCATGCCCTTCCTCCCCTCTGTGTCCCCTGGGAAGCATCCTCCCCACTCATCTCTGCTTGTCTTCAGATATGGGCAGAATCGTGCCCCCTGAAATGTTGTCAAACCCCCCCCCCAGTACCTGTAAGTGTGGCATCCTGTGCACATGGCTCTTAGCCGATGATGGAGATCAGATGAGGTCCTTGGGTTGGGCCCTGATCCAGTGTGACTGTGTCCTTATAAAAGGGGATCTTTGGACACAGGAGCTCCAACACGAGGTGGACGCCCCGCGAAGATAAAGACGGAGCCTGGGATGAGGGGTGTGAGCCAGAGAATGGCCGGGAAACCACCAGAAGCCAGGGGAGCGGCCTGGGGCGAGCCCTCCCTCGCTGCCTGGGAAGGAGCCAGCTGGTGCCAGGAGTGGACTCCTTGCCTCCAGGACTGTGAGGCTGCAACTTCCCATTGGATAAGCCACCTACGTCCCAGTGCTTTGCTGTGGCAGCCCTAGGTGTCTAGTACGCCCGCTCTTTTGTTCTGGATTTTTAAGTTTGTTTTGCGCGAATGACACTCTTAAGGAATCTGGTGAATGGATCTTCTCTCCAGGAAAATGCAAGTGTGTTTATCAATACAAAACTCCTCCGACCGGCCCGGCATTCCCAGCCCTCCGTGCCATCCAGGCCATGGGCTGGGCTCTCCGAGGAGCCCGCCCGCGCCACACAGCTCTTGGTTCTGCGCTTTTGGGGACTCACTGTCTATGCTTTGCTTGCGGACCTCCGTCACGTGCTTCCTAGGTGCTGCACTGGGGCACACAAGCCTTCCCAGATTCCAAACTCCCGGATCGTAGGGTCGAAGGCAAGGGCTGGCTCTTCATGTCCACCCGCCCTCGTGCACGTGGGGAGGCGCCCGATTTGACTCGGGCCCAAGAAGATTCCACGTCACGTGCCCAGCACATGCACACGCAGCCCCACCTGCCCGCCGTGGCTCTTCTGCCCTCTTAAGACTCGTGTCGGCTAAAGAACTTTTCAACAGATGGTACCTTGAACCTCCTGGCAGGTTGAGGAGCACGATCACAGGCCTGGCTTCACTCCACCTGTGCTGGGCCCCACGTCCTGGGAGCGGTCAGTGTGCGAAGAAGCTTGGGAACGGGAGGACGCTGGCCTGAGTTCATGACTTTGAGCCGACTCTCAACTTCCTACACAGCGTTCAGGTGTTCACCCAGAGCTTTTCTTTATTCACCTAAAAAGTCAAGAGGATTGGTATGCTTCTTGAGAAGGTCAGACCTCTCCTGAGACTCTCATTTTTCTGTGTCCGTTCGTAACCAGGGGACTGTGCGCCTGCCTTCAAGACCCTGGCCGCTCGGGAGCACCTCTGGCGCGGGCTGAGAGCGCCTCCGAGAACACCTCCGTCTTGCCTTTTTTTCCAAGAGCTTCACTCCTGACCTCATATTTGGGGATTCCGAAGGATGGCCCCTGGTTCTAGTGAGAGAGGATTATTTGTTGTCAGATTTGATCAAGTATTCTTACTTAAGTGATTAGTTTTCCTTTGTTTGGAAAATGTGAGGGCTGACAAATTTATCTGTTCTTATTCCAGCTTAAACATGCTGTATTAACCTCATTTTATGGATGAAGAAACTGACGTAGGAACTTGGGGTCGAGAGGGAAAAATCATGGGCCCAGAAGAAAAGCCCGGTGGGTGTGGGAAACACTCCTTCCAGCTGCCACGCGGACGTGAAGGAGCTTTTGTGGCTTTTCTTACATTTGAGTTGATCTTGAGGGTTCAAAGAAATCTGGGGTCTGTGCAGCATATTCTTACGCAAGGCTCATTCTTACACCGTCCTGGGTAAATGCCCCACATTTACTGCTGGGGTCTGAATCTCCATTCCCCTACTTAGTACCTGGGAAGTCATTTCTGTCACTCAGTTTCCTTACCCAGAAATGACGGGAGCATGCCTGTTTCAAGTTATGGGCATGGTGCCTACCTGAGAATGTTGTGAGGATTCCGAGAATCCGTACAGCTCGTGAAACTGGGGCCTGAGTGCATTTCAGCTGTTGTTCTCACTTGACGTCGGGATAAGTGAGATTGTGATGAACATCTCACTGCGTGCTTTTGAGACTTCTGGAGAAAGCGTGTTTGTCTTTCCTACTCTTACACGCCAAAGGCTTCTCACTGTGTGGAGCTCAGTGAAGTGGGCATCGGCTCTGCAGGGCCTGCGAGGTGCGGTGTCCTCGGCCCTCTCTGGCGCGCCTCTCGTCCTGGAAGAATGTTGGTTCCTCCCTCCCTGTCTTCAGACTATTTGTGTTATTTGGATTTTTCACACGTACCCGTTCTTATTTCATCTTGAAATGCTCTATCATGCAAACAACAACAGGCCCTGGGGCTCTGGAGGGCTCCTGTGCTCTTCTGGGTGTTTGGTGGCAGAGGCGTGGCTGTCCCCAAGCTCCAGAGCCACAGAGGTGCTCTGCAAGGAGTGGCGATTTGGGGAGAATTGCTGGAGACTGCAGTTACAGCAGTGCCTGGCACGTGGTGGCTCAAGACTGGGCTGGAGGGACGGGAACCCCGGCGCTGCCCTGAGGTTTGCTCTGACTCCATGTGTGTGCCCGTACGGAGCTCAGTGCAGTGGCCAGGGTGATGCCACACAGACGTGGGGCAACTGGAGAAACGGAGGAACAGGCCACATTCGGGAGGGGAGAAGCTGGTGAAAACACCTCATTCGCGAATGGTTCTGAATCGTCGTTCTTTCATGTTTTTTCTTCCGTAGTGTCAATCATGTAAACATAAAAGAATCGTTTTACATTTGTGTATATAATACTAATCGTTCATATATATTTGCAGTTTTTTCTTTTTAAGAGCACTATACTTCTAACTAGACCAGTTTTAAAGAATTTTTTAAATTTAAATTTAAAGTTTTCAAGAGAAGAGTCTTGCTGTGTTTCCCAGGTTGAAGTGCAGTGGCTATTCACAGGCAGGCTAATAGCAGGGTAATAGCTCACTGCAGCACTGAACTCCTGGGATCAAGCTGTCCTCCTGCCTCAGTCTCCCGAGTGGCTGGGACTAGGCCACATACTGCCATACCCAGATAATTGAAAGCAATTTTGTTTTTGTAGAGACAGGTTCTCACTGTGTTGCCCAGGCTGAACTCAACCTCCTGTCTTCAAGCAGTCCCTCTCAACCCAGCTTCCTGAGTAGCAGGGACTACAGGTGCATGCCACCATGTCCAGCTAATTTTTTTTTTTTAATTTTTTGGTAGAGATGGGGGTCTTGCTGTTTTGCTCAGGCTGGTCTCAAACTCCTGGGCTCGAGCAACTACACATTGGTTTTGGAATGGCAAATTCTTTACTGACCCTTTAGAGACCAATTACCCATTTAAACATTTACTGCAGTACCGTGATATTCCAGTGTACTGGTTGAGAGTTTGCTGTTACTCAGCATGCAGGTTTTGGGTTGACATTGGGAATGCGTGTGGCTTCCTGTCTACCACGTGATGAGCGCTGCTCCTCTGTGTCTGGATGGAGTGCACCTGGGATCGGAAGGAGCTTAAACCAAGATGCAGTGAGAGCATAGGGGGATGCAGAGAGGGACAGATCCCGGCACACGAAGGCGCCTGCGGAAACGCCTCCTCCCCCACCACAGAGGCTGACGCAGCTTTTAACATGAGTGAAGCTGACTGCATTCCTGCAGGGATTTCTCAGTAATCCTTTAAAAGGCTACTATGAGAATTTTGTTTTCTAAAAGTGTGATTGCTTTTAGACAGTTATCCTTAACATTGCAATCCCATTGTCTATCCATAGTCACTAGTAACTCACCTAGAATCAAGGGTTACTTAAATATGACACAGATATAGCTGCCGAATTCAGAAACTGAAAGCTTTGTTTTTGGTATTTTAATTGATTCTTGGTTTTTGACTCTCAGCAGATTGTATCTACAGTATACATCTTCTATAAAAATCTGACGTAGGCCGGGTGTGGTGGCTCAAGCCTATAATCCCAGCACTTTGGGAGGCTGAGGTGAGGGGATTGCCTCAGGTTTGAGAACAGCCTGGGCAACTTGGCAAGACCTTATCTCCACAATAAATAAAAATAGTAGCCGGGTGTGGTAGGGCACGCCTATAGTTCTGGCTACTTGGAAGAGGTGGAAGGATCACCTGAGCCCAGTGGGTGGACGCTTGGGTGGCCGTGAGTGTGTCACTGCACTCCAGCCGGGGCGATGGAGTGAGACTCCCAACTCAAGCAGTGATGATTTATAATCCACTATCAGTGCTTTACATCTTTCTATATAAATGTTTGTGTGTGTGTCTAAATACGTCTTTGTGTAAATGTATACACATACACACACACACACAGAAAAAAGTTGAGATCATACGCGGGATTGATAATTTAAAATATTTATGTTAGATAAAAGTAAGCACCAATGCAGATGTCAATTGGCTGAATGAAACGTTATTTTCAAAGGAATCATGACTTTGTATTTTAAAGAATTTTGGATGCAACTCCTTAGGGAAATAATTGATAAATATTACTTTATGATTTTTTAAAACCTTCCTATGGCTGAGTGTATGATATTCATACTTGTTTTTTACGTACTTTAAATTTATGACTTAAAAGCATGTAAACACAAAAGTAAGGTTAACTTCAGAATAAAGATTCTCTCCTCAGTAGTTTCAATTGAGAACAGAGGAGTTCTGTTAAGCAGGGTTTGTTTTATACAGTCATGAGAGTGTTTTTAAGTTGCCACTTCAATGGAGAGTCTGCTGATGTTTTCTATATTGAGATTATCGTTGGCTCAAATTTGTAACCATCTGGTATTTCCATAGAATAAAGAAAAAATGAAGTGCAGGTTCACAGTGATTGCAATTCCATATAATTTGTTCTAATGTGTAGAAAATCCAAGATTATGATTAACTGTATATCCATAGCAGTGAAAAAAAATCATAGGACCACCCAAATACCGTTTTTCACAATTTAAAATACTGTCCAAATTCAGGCCAGCCACGCTGGCTTTCACCTTTAATTCCAGCATTTTGGGAGGCTGAGGTGGGAGGATCACTTGAGCCTAGGAGTTTGAGACCAGCCTAGGCAACGTAGGGAGACCTCATCTCTACAACAGACAAACAAACAAACAGCCAGTTGAGGTGGTGTGGTTGTATTCCAGCTACTCGGCTGAGTCTGAGGCTGGGCTCACCTGAGCCAGGATGTCGAGGCTGGGTGAGCCGAGACGGAACCTCTGCACTCCAGCCTGGGCAGCAGACTGAGACCCCGACTCAAAAAATACATTAAAAAGCAAAATTGCCCAAACTCCTTTGCCAGGGAAAATGTCCAGTTGGTCCTTACAGCTGAAATGAGCTATTGTATTCTATTAACTATATTCCATTAATTATGTTCTAGTTTATATTGTATTGTGTTCCATTTTCAGACCTAAATACTTTGTTCTATTATAATAAGCATTAAGATACTATAGTTGCAAACACACTTCATCTGTACTCTGGCTACCTATAGTATTTTTATATTTGCAATGAGAAGGGAATGAGAAACAACACACTTTCTCACGTGGTAATTTTTTTTTTTTTTAAATTGGAGCCTCATTCTGTCGCCCAGGCTGGAGTGCAGTCCACAGTCATCCCAGCGTTGACCTGCTGGGCTCTGGCAATCCTTCCGCCTCAGCCTTCCAAGTAGCTGGAACTACAGGCACGTGCTACCATGCCCGGCTAATTTTTGATTTATTGTAGAGATGAGGTCTCGCCAAGTTGCCCAGGCAGGTCTCGAACCGTGGGTTCAGGCAATCCACTCACCTCGATCTCCCAAAGTGCTGGCATTACATGGAATTACAGACTGAGCTACCAAGTCTGCCCCCCCACCCTTTTTTTTTTTTTTTTTTTTTTTTTAGTTGAAGTCTCACTGTTGCCCAGGCTGGAGTGCAGTGGCACACTCACAGCCACCGTAGCCTCAACTTGGTGGGCTCAGGTGATCCTTCAGCCTCAGCCTTTCAAGTAGCTGGAACTACAGGTATACGCCCCCATGCCTGGTTAATTTTTTTATTTATTGTGGAGATGAGGTCTCACTGAGTTGCGCAGGCTGGTCTCAAACCCATGGACTCAGGCCTCCCAAAGTGCTTGGATTAAAACCAGGTGTCTCCTTAGGTTTGGATGGCACACTGAGTCAGTGGTTCTCTTTGGAGTGCTTTGCACATGGCCCAGAGGTGCTCACTGTAACCAGGTTTAACCTCTTGCCTCTGCCATGACTTCGAAGCAAGGGGCTGGCTGTAGCCAGCGTCTCGTGTTGTTTCTTTTTCTTCTCTTTTGAAAGACGTTTTGTGGGAATTGTGCCAGAACCTGCCCCAGACTGCATCAGCTGACAATTATTTTGAGCTAAGTTTTCAAGTAAAACTAGGGACTCAGCCTAATTAGCAGAGTTTCTTCACAATCTAGGGAAGAGGGTTTCTCTGTAACTTTCTAAGGACTCTGCTGCCATTCCAGAGGAGGGCTGGGCGGAGGGTCGCGCAGTCACGAATGTCAGAACGCCAGCCTGGGGTTCCCTCCTCTGGGCCCGGGTGACGGTGTCTCATGCAGTAGGACTCCTTCCAGCCTGTACAGTCTAGGTGTCCTCTTACCCTCATTTTACAGACAAGGAAACCTTCCGGGGGTGGGGCAGGTGTCCAGGCCCAAGCCCCTGGCGTGAGCTGGAGCCTGGGGTGGCACCGACAGTCTGAGCCAGTCCCCGGCGTTCGTCGCACGCCTCCCACCCCCGTCCTGTTCCTCCTCTGATTCTGACTTCCACCATCTCCTCTTCCCTAACTCATGCACTTCCGTATTCTTCTTGACATTTCTGTCTCTCTCGGACTGCAGGCTGTTAAGGCTAGGGGTTTTATTTCCCCTTTCTGTGTGCTTCCAGTGCTTTGCACATCCCTAATGTGACACAGGACAGGGCGCCGGTCTGAGCTGATGGACAGGGTGGACAGGGAGGGGCAGACTTTAAGATAGGCAAATACTGTTGTTTGGCATTTTGCAGGAAGTACAGTTCTTCTGTTTGCATGTTAATTGGAACTCTTGCTGAAGGGCAGACAGGAACAGTGAACTCTGCTACCCAGTGCCACGCCTCCAGTGGCCTCAGCTACAGCTCAGGGTGGGGCCCTGCCCCAGATGGCTGCCTCTGCGGCCCCCTGGTCCCAGGGCCGGTGGCAGAAGAGGCTCTTCCACCTAGGTGTCTATGCATTATTTATTTATTTTTTTTGAGTCAGAGTCTCATTCTGTCGACCAGACTGGAGTGCAGTGGCCGCTCCCGGCCACCGCAGCCTCGACCTGCTGGACTCCGGCAATCCTTCCACCTCGGCCTTCCAAGTAGCCGGAATTACAGGCATGCGCTACCACGCCCAGCTGGTTTTTTGATTTATTGTAGAGATGAGGTCTCACTGCCCAGGTGGGTCTCGAACCCTCGGGCTCAGGCAACCCACTCACCTCAACCTCCCAAAGGTGCGGGATTACAGGCTGAGCCACCGAGTCTATGCGTTATTAACAGTGGGAGGAGGAGAGGCAACATTGTTTCTGAAATGTACCATGCGCTACACCGTCAGTCTCTTCCAATCTCTGGGCCACAGCCATGTGACATCAGATTCTATAGGAACGTCACAGAAACACCAGGCACGCACTCCTGGATTTCATCTTGGTCTATGCTGGTAATCATTTTAGATGTAAGTTCCACCAGTGGTACTCCGGGTAATTTGGGGATCATTCTAAACTTTGGCTAGAAAAAGGTCACCCCCCCATAATCTTTTTATAGACGGAGGCTTATAATCAAGGGAAAAGAGAATGAAACAAAGTAACTGAGAAAGCACCATGATATCAATCCTGTAGTTATTTCATCATTTTGGACGAACGTGCTTGTTTTGTTTTTGGGTGTCTCATTTCGGGTAAACGTGCTTGGTGTTTTTGCGGCATGCGGCCTGCTTTTGTGCTGCTTATTCCGGGGGGAAGCGGGTGTTTGGGAAGAGAGCAGATCTCAGGAGAGGAGAGGTAGGTCTGCTCTGCACAGTGAGTAATTAACGGGTGCCGCCTTTTTATTTTTAACCAATGTCTCCTTGGAGGATGAAATTCTGACAGGAAAATTACAGGCTTGGTGCCCAGGCTGGGATTTATGTTAATAATTGGAGGCAGTGCTGCTCCTTAAGATGTAAATGGAGCTTAAATAAAAATGTTAAGAGGCAAGCCTCTTTCAAGAATATGCTTTTCTCTCCTTTTTTCCTTTACAAATATAGGTGTGCTGTCAAGGCGATTATATACGTCCCCATCCCCACCTGGACGGATGTCACCAAGTTGTCTGTTAATATTCATTGTGTATCTGTCAGTTACTCACTGAATTTGTTCCCTTTGTGCTTTTAGCAATTTTAGAAGCATTTTTGTGCTGCGAGGTGGTTTACTGTATGCTTGATGCAGATGGATATTTTAATCAATCATTTTAGGTTTTCTAATTTTACACACCAAAGAATGGGAAAAGTAATTTGGATCAAAGCAAGACTGTTAATACAATAAATACTGTTTTTCTCTCAGTCTGTTAAGAAACAGGAAACATAAACAGAACCCTAAGACAAATATTCCTGCCATGCTAAAAAAAGAATGAATTCTTTTTTTTTTTTTGAGTTGGAGTCTCACTCTGTTGCTCAGACTGGAGTGCAGTGGCCGCTCCCGGCCACCGCAGCCTCAACCTGCTGGGCTCCGGCTATCTTTCCAGCTCAGCCTTCCAAGTAGCCGGAATTATAGGCATGCGCTACCGCGCCCGGCTGATTTTTTTTTTTTATTGTAGAGATGAGGTCTCGCTGCCCAGACAGGTCTCGAACCCGCGGGCTCAGGCAATCCACTCACCTCAGCCTCCCAAAGGCGCGGGATTACAGGCTGAGCCACCGAGCCCGGATAGAATGAATTCTTATATATGAAAAAAGCCTAACATCATGTACAGATGTGCGTTTCCTCAACAGAATGCTGACAGGCACAGCCTCCTGCATGGTAATTGCTGTGTTTCTGTGCTGGACGTGGCCTCCCACATGGCACTTGCCACGTTTCTGTGCTGGATGTGACCTCCTAGGTGGTACTTGCCATGTGTCTGTGCTGGCCAGGCCTCCTGTGTGGCAGTTGCTATGTTTCTGTGATGGGTATGACTTCCTGCGTGGCACTTGCTGTCTTTCTATGCAGGACATGGCCTTCCATGTGGTACTTGCCGTGTTTCTGTGCTAGGTGTGGCCTCCCATGTGGCACTGCTGCATTTTTGTGGACGTGAGGCTCAGGGAGAGTTTCTGTCCAGCCAGGAGTTTGCTTCCTGGTGTTCAGTCTCACACAATGTGATACATTTCCTTGAAACACTTAGTGCTTATGTGTCTCTCTGTTTCCAGCTGTGGGTGTGTAAATATTTAGATATTTCAGTTGCTGGTGTTTATACTTCATCTTCTAGCTGGGCACTTTTTGGGTACCCTGCGCCCTGCACCTCCACGCCGTCCGACCCACAGTGAACTGTGCTGTTCCCAAGGCTCTGCCAGGGTCCCTGCAGGGGTGCTTGATGGGGTCACGTTAAAGCCTCTCTTTGTCTTAATCCCCTCTTTCCTGTGACCTTAAAGTTTCCTGGGCAGAGGGAGCTTGGAGCCTGGACGCTGGTTGTGCCAGTTGTGAGATGAGCCTTGTATTTTACTCCATGACACGCACACAGAGCAGCCTGACTAAGGACAATGGTTATCAGGCGTCCTGCAGGAACTCAGAGTGTTTGATGACCAGAGGAAGCCGTTTTAGGGAGAACGAGTCCAGAATATGATATATGGGCCATTGCTAGGCCATTGCAGCCAATGCCTTACTAGACTCTGGTGTGGCCACGTGCTCTTTGAGCTGTGGCTGTCGCCATGTTTCCTGGCTTTGACCCCCTTCCCTGCCTTGGGGAGGTGAGTCTCCTCTTTC
The DNA here is from genome assembly GCA_027257055.1 of Cephalopachus bancanus. Classification (NCBI taxonomy): domain Eukaryota; kingdom Metazoa; phylum Chordata; class Mammalia; order Primates; family Tarsiidae; genus Cephalopachus; species Cephalopachus bancanus. The sequence goes on from JAPVLO010000026.1 coordinate 5,702,489, forward strand.
TTTCTCTTTCTCTCTTTAATTTACTTTCTAAATAAACTATATTCTCTAATCTAAAAAAAAGAGTGCAATATGAGTATGTATGATACAGACATGCACACGTTTATGACACGACACATCCTTGTGACTGGACAGGGTGGACGCCACCTGGTGGGAGGTGTGGCCGCTTGCAGGCGTGACTGGGGTCCTCATCGGTGCCCGCCCCATTTGATCTCAGTGTCCACCCTTAAGTCCCCTTTGAGAAAGTGAGTCTGCGATGCCGACCCACGTTGGTGGCCGGGCTCTCGGTTCTGTTGGCAGGAGTCGGAGCCAACAATGCTGAGTCTTCGTAGGGCAGCCGGTGGTGCAGGACCCGCGTCTTGGAGGCAGGGCACGGTGACGGGAGGAGCCGGTGATGGGAGGACGCGACTCAGCCGTGCAGGCCTGTGCTCAGCGGGGCTCAAGGGACGCCCTTTGCCCCCCTTGCTCAGGGCAGGCAGCCGCGAGATCACTCATTTCCAGGTGGCTGGGCCACACGTGGGGAGAGATGGCAGGTGTCCCGGGGGCCTCGTGCAGCTCTCATCGTCTGCTTTTAAAAGGGCAGCCAGAGTGGACAGGACCCTGCTCCTCTGGCTACCGCCCTCCTCCCGGCAGGCCTACGGGGTGGCCGGAGAGGGCAGAGGCTTGGAGGCGCCCAGGACCGTGTCCCAGCACTGCCGCCTGGCAGCGAGCCACAGACGAGCCTCAGCTCCCCAGACGGAGGCGGACGTGCCCACACTTGCCTTCTGAGGTGCTTGTATGAGGGAGACCGGGCAACCCGTCGTAGCCGCTTCTCGGTCCCTTTTCTTCTGCTTAGACTTGAGAACAAAGGATACGCGGTGGTTTTTTAGGAAGACGATGATGCTGCCATTTATGGCTTTTATCATTGAGGCTAGCCAGTCACTCGCGACAAGTGTCCAGGTCAGACATCACGAGAAGTGGGAGAGTTTCACACGGTGGGTGAAGTCCTAAGGTCGCCGCCTTCCGCAGCCACAGGCCTGGGTGTCCCTAGCCCGGTTCATCCTCTTCAGAGTCCTCGGTGCTGGATGGCGTGTGTTTACTCTCGAAGTGTGTTTCTCAGAAGCACAGTTCAGGGGGCTGCCCTGGGAAGAGACTGGAGTGAAAGAGAGTCAGTGGCACGAAGGTCTGGGGAGCAGTGTGTCTTGGGCCCTCTCCAGCACACTGTCACACACACAGGCGAGTGTGAAGACACAGAGACCCGTAGCTCTTCGTGGGGCCGGGACCTAGTGGCCATCTGGGCAGAGAGGAGGCCACAGGGCGTTCGGGGACGTTTGGTCTGTCATCATTAGGAAAGAAAGCTTTCTTTTGAGTCGGAGTCTCACTCTCGCACCCAGGCTAGAGTGAAGTGGCACGCTCACGGCTTGACCTCTTGGGCTCAGTGGATCCTCCTGCCTCGGCCTCCTGAGTTGCTGGGATGACTGGTGTGTGTCACTGTCACCGGTTTCCCTGGCCAGTGCTCTTTCCTGCGGTTTTCGTCACTAGCTCTGTTCTCACCGGTGGCTCTGGCTGGGATTTCTTGTCTGAGGCCAGACTTGCATACGCCTTTTGCATAGGGAGCACAACCAGCCCTGCAGATGTCGTGGAGGGTGGGAAGGACAGAGAGATCGCACCAAGTTGGTTTGCCTCACAGTGCTGGTCAGCCTTAGCCAAAGGGAACTATGTAGCACTGTTCACGTTTGTAAAAGTGACAGTAGTTTTCTTGTAAAGATCAAGGAGAGCAGAAATTGGAAAGAACTGTGGCATGAACCAGGGTAAGAGTACTTCAAGCACAGGACTGTGGCAGGAAGAAGTGCTGGAACTAACAGGTGTCTGGGCCCTGAACCTGGGCCGGAGAGGGCAGGGAAGAGATGGCACAGGGAAGGGACACGCCGGCTCTGGGAGGTCTTGACAGGGGCTCTGTCTCAAGAGCAGTGCGTTTATTCTAAGAGCCACCAAAGTCCAGAGGGGCCCGCATGTTTGATATCAGAGCCTTCAAGGCTATGCCGAAGTGAAACTGCGTACGAGGCTTTCTTGCATCCTGGTGGGGAGGGCAGAAGTCAGTGGCCGTGGAGACAGGATGAGATTCACTGGGGACACGTGGGGGAGGGGCTCTGGGGACAGGGACGTGGGTGGGGGTGGCCGTGAGGGTGGGGTGCTGCGGAGACAGGATTTTTCCCTGCCCTGCCCACGTGGGCCTGGAAGGAGGCTTGGGGCTCAGGTCAGCGAGACCTTTCGCTGCAAAACTTGACACAGCAGCAGTGAGATGGCCACATGCAAGAGCACGAAACATCGTTTCTGCGCGTAAGGTGACCGTCTCACCGGAAACACTTAAATGGCATCACTTCGTGGGGGACGCGTCGAGTCCAGAGCACAGCCCCTCAGCCCGCAGCCTTTCCGTGTGACCGCACACTCCGTGACTTAAACTCAGCATTTCATCTTCACAGTCCATTAAAATATTTGCATGGTTATTACTCATAGTGAAATCCGTTGTTTGATGAAATCTCCGGGGAGAGCACATGCATACGTGTAGGAGCATATCAAGCCCGGATAAAGCGTGATTTCGCCGTACCCTTGACCATGGGTGGTCATCGGTGGACGGCGCCTGCTGGTGAGAGTGTTGGTTGGAAGGAGATGGCGGGTGCCAGGCCCTTGTGTCCAGTACTCGGAGGCCGCTCGCCGTTCCCTGACAGGCTCCTCCACCGAGCAGGCACCTGCACGGGACGGGAACAGTGGGGGGGCTCCGGAGGGCCTGGGGGTTGGGATCCCAGGGCTGGACGGGACTTGCAGGCCATGTTCAGGCAGGAGAGCTAGGTGTGGGGTCGAGGACTCGGGAGGGGAAGATGTCCGGGTAGACCCCGAGGTCTGGTGGGGAGGGAGGGGGGTCAGCGTCACGGTGTTCAGGGTCAAGAACCAGGAGGGGAAGGTGTCTGGGCAGACCCAGGACCGGGGAGGAGGAGGGCGGGGTCAGCGCCACCGTGCTCGGCCCTGGACTCAGGAGGGGAGGGCGTCCTGCAGGCGGCCCGGGTTTTGCTGGCCGTGGGGCCCTCCTTCCGCCCCGTGACGCTCCGTCTCCCCGCAGGCTCCCGTCTGCGCCAGGAGGACTTCCCGCCCCGCATCGTGGAGCACCCCTCTGACCTGATCGTCTCGAAGGGCGAGCCCGCCACGCTGAACTGCAAGGCCGAGGGCCGGCCGGCGCCCACCGTGGAGTGGTACAAGGGCGGCGAGCGCGTGGACACCGACAAGGACGACCCGCGCTCGCACCGCATGCTGCTGCCCAGCGGCTCGCTCTTCTTCCTGCGCATCGTGCACGGGCGCAAGAGCCGGCCCGACGAGGGCGTCTACGTGTGCGTGGCCAGGAACTACCTGGGCGAGGCCGTGAGCCACAACGCGTCGCTGGAGGTGGCCAGTAAGTGCGGCGGTGGGCGGGCGGCAGGGCTGGGGCGGCTGCGCCTTGGGGCGCGCGTCCGCGTCCCCCGGGACCGCCCGAGCGTTCCGCGCGCTGCGGGCTGCGGCTCGGCGGTGCCCCCGGCGGGCCTCACGCCTGCCTGGGATCGCAGCGTCGCCGGCCGGAGTGGCTTTGGGTTTGAAGCCACTGTCAGAGACGAGCTGCGCACTGCATTTGCGTAGGAGTTGCACCTCTCTTGCTTTCTGTTCTCCCCGGAGAGGTGGCCTCAAAGTTCATTCCCTTGGAAGAGTCTTGTCGTGTGTAATTGCACAGGGATGGAAGAGGCAAGTGAAGTGTTCACGGAAATTGATCCCTGTCGGACGAGCCGGCACAGGTCGTCCCAGCCATGGGGAGGCTGAGGCAGGAGGATCACTGGAGCCCAGGAGCCCTGGACGGGGGTGTGCTGTGCCCACCAGGTGTCCACACTAAGTGTGGCATCCGTGTGGAGACCTCTTGGGGCCCGCGGCTTGCCCGAGGAGGGTGAACTGGCCCAGCTCGGAAGCAGAGCCGGTGAAAACTTGTGCTGATCTGTAGTTGGATGGCACCTGTGAGCCGTCACTGCCCTCCAGCCTGGGCAGCAGAGCGAGACCCCGTTTCTTAAAGCATTTTATTTATATGTGTGTTTGTGTATGTGTGGGTTTAAGAGTATATGTGTATGTGTGTATATAAAAAATTACATATAAATATATAATAGGGAACAATTTATAAAAAATATAAAAATATTTTAATGTAAAATTATTTTATTGATATGATTACATTTATATATTTTGTTATATATTTGTACTATTTATGTGTTATATATTTCTATATATTATATATAGAAATAAGAATTTGTAAGTAAAATAATGTGGAATTTAGAAGTTTGCCTCCATTAGGAGGATCCTCTGCACTGGTAGTCTAAGGTGTGGTTTTTTTTGTTTTTTTTTTTTGAGTTGGAGTCTCACTCTGTTGCCCAGACTGGAGTGCAGTGGCCGCTCCCGGCCACCGCAACCTCGACCTGCTGGGCTCCGGCGATCCTTCCGCCTCAGCCTTCCGAGTAGCCGGAATTACAGGCATGCGCTACCATGCCTGGCTGATTTTTTTGATTTATTGCAGAGATGAGGTCTCGCTGCCCAGGCGGGTCTCGAACCCGTGGGCTCAGGCAATCCACTCACCTCAGCCTCCCAAAGGCGCGGGATTACAGGCTGAGCCACCGAGCCCGGCTAAGGTGTGGTTTTAAATGTTTCAGTTCTTCGACGGCGTATCATCCTTCTGTTAAAGCTGCATCCAGGGATGGGCAGTTGCTTCATCCTTTATTATCGTGCTGCTGTGGTGCACCTGGGAGGAGAACGGGGGTGGGGGCTGGGGGTGGGGCGTGGGTCAGCCTCCTGCGGGTGATGTTCAGGCTGTCTACACGGGCACCACATGCAGCTCACTCGAAATTCCCTTGAGAAGGATTTATTGACTGATGACTAAATTGTTCCATGTAGAGACCAGATGCAAGCTGCATTTGAATAAGAATTGCACTTCTCTTATTTTCTGTTCATCCTGAAGACATAGCCAAAAAGTTGATTCCCTTGAAAGAATCCTGCTGTGTATATATAACACAACAGAAACTGAGACTTGCACAGGGATTGGGGAGGGAAATTAAGTCGAGATCAGATTCACTATGAAGGGAATAGCATTTTCTATACAATTATATACATAACTATCTGTATTTATATATGATGCTCTTCTGGGATGATTGGTATTTTAACATAACTTGTGTCCCAAATTTTGATTGTGCAATTAGTTTTCGTCGCCAACATGGTCCCCAATATTCAACTAGAACTTGAATATATAGAACCGCAAATAATTGTAGCATTTTGATAATGTTTTGGTAAATTCATCTCTCAAAGCTATGACATAAGCGTCTTTGTAACTTTTGACACATTGATATTTAAAAATAATTATTTCCGGCAGAGATTAAGTTAGCATTTGAAAGCAAATTTAGAGAAGGAAAAAATATGATCTAGGTGACCCGAGCCAGCTCCTGTTTCTGGAAGGTGAGAGGGAGAAACAGGGAGGGTTTGTTCTCGGGAATTGTAACTCCTTAAATGTGAAGTGTGTGCCAACTTTGATATTTTGAAATATCTGCTATTTACATTTTTTTCACCGTCTGAATTAAAAAGGAAAGCTATGGACTTGAATAGAAGGCCTAATGCTTGCCTTCTAGAACTTCCTTTTCAAAACGCCTTAGTTTTACTCCAGAAGATCAAGATATCCTTAATGCACTGGGATTTAGAGAGCTGTCTTTTCTAATCTGGCTCTTGTGTAGATATTTTCAAGATACTGTTAGTTTCCAGTGAAGTTCTCTTTCTTAGCTAGACATTCCATTACCTTGAGAGGCCATGATGGGAAAAGCTTTCCAGTCTTAGTCAACAAAAATACGATCATGGAATTGAAGCCAGACATAAGATCATTATGTCACTTTTACCAGCAAAATATTCAAATACAGAGCCCCTTAATGTATGATTCATGCATTTTAGCAGGCTGTTCATTATGTCTTCAAATGTTTTCAAGCTCCAGAGGAAAAAAGAATATTATAATTTACTGAATGCAATTTAATATACTCTTTAAAAATGCTTTAAGATAATATTCAGTAACAATCCATGTACTTTTAAAGAAAGAAAGGCACAGACAGTATTTATCAAATATAGTTTGATATTTAATAAGGATAGTTTGGTAATAATAGATCCTTACTAGTGATAATAATAATTATTTGAAATCCTAAAAATAGTTTGGGGAGCGTTTGCTTGGCATAATTTTTATACCAGTTCATTTGCAGTGGTTAAAGACATGTTTCCACTTGGATAAATTGTATGTTTCAGACACATAAGTTTATAGGAAACATGAAGTACCCTGCAGTTAAAAAGGGCTTGATGTGTTTAACAAGTTTGGAAACTGTTATTTGGTGACTCGCGCTTCAGTGAGTCCCAAGTGGATACGTAGTCACTGAACTCACTGTATCTCAGTTAGGCGGTGATTACCGCTCTGTCATGATTTTAAAGATGTTTTTGTCCTAAAACCAGTCCTTATATGTTACAGAGACAGGATCGAGGTGAGGGGCTGTGGAGGACCATAAGTTCAATAAGGACGCTTCTTCCCTCACCAAGGCTCAGGCACAGGAAGACAAGATTGCGTCTAATTTCTCAGCAAAGCTGTCGCCCCAGTGATGGCTTTAACCGCAGTGTCTTGAGGCAACAGGGTTCACGGCACAGTTGTTGGTGGTGCTTTTAAAAACATGTATCTGTGTCTTATTTGCCTTTAAACCAAGTTTCACAGCTGTAACAACAGCTGTATTTCTTGGTTCCTAACAATTGTCAATCTCTCGAGCATTGAAAAAAAATGATATAGACTACCATTTGAAACGTTTATTTCTGTACAGAAATGGTAATATTCTTGCCTGTTGTACCATCTTTATTTAAATTGAAATAATGCCCCAAAATGATGGTATTTGTCGATGGCTGTTAGGATCATTTATTTTTACTTTCATCCCATCCCCACAGTAACGAGGGTAGATCTCAGTGCAGATGCCGGCTAACATCGTGGTGCTGCTTCTTGTTATGTGGGAGAACCCTATTCCTTGTTCTTGAAATCTTGAAGAGTTTTGATGATGTTAAACTTATCTTACACAGAGTGTCATAAAGTTGGAACGCTACAATGGAAATAGTTGAAAAGTTGTCCGCTTGCAAACTTTTCGCTCATAGTTTTTTAAGTTTGTTTTTGTAAAAAAATTAATTTTCATCTGTTATTTTTCTTTGCAAACCAAGAGTGGCACATCTTGATGAGGATATCAAATTATATAATTTAGAAGTCATAGCTGTTTCTTTCTTTCTTTTTTGAGTTGGAGTCTCACTCTGTCACCCAGACTGGAGTGCAGTGGCACGGTCCTGGCCACCACAGCCTCGTCATGCTGGGCTCAGGCAGTCTTCCTGCCTCAGCCTTCCAAGTAGCTGGAACTATAGGCGCGCGCTACTGCACCCAGCTAATTTTTGATTTATTGTAGAGACAAGGTCTTGCCAAGTTTCCTGGGCGGATCTCGAACCCGCGGGCTTAGGCAATCCACTCGCCTCGGCCTCCCAAAGTGCTGCGATTACAGGTTAAGCCACCGAGCCCGGCCTACATAGCTAGCTGTTTCTTATGAAGAATCACTATTTGTCTAACTCAGTTTCAAGCTCAGCTTTCTGAAAAGGCCTTGCAGACGGTATTATCCTGCCTATTTTGGATTACCTCTGCTTGAAAGCCGATAAAAGACTTAGCAAATATGTTCTGGGTCTGTTCTTCCATACCCAGTGTCACCCATTATTACATGTAGGACTCCGTATGCTCCCTGGCACACGTTGATGGCTCAGTTCTATGACACAGCTTATATTTCGTAAGCAATTTTGATCTTAGACAGTTGCATTGAATCTTAGAGAAAATTAACTTGACCTTTGACCCCCATGCTTTCCATCGAAGGACAGGGCTCTTGTCTGGTCACCTGCTAAACAGTGTACAGTCGGCCCAGGGCGACTTGCTTCCCTTGTAAGAGAAATTCCCTGCAGACGAGGTGGCATTCTGCCGGCTGTCTTAGCAGCAAAGCCGTGGAAGAACTATCTTTCCTTAAGCAAAGACAAAGCCTTTTTAGATTTCATTGACTGGGGCGCTTTCTCATAGTTATTGCTTTGAAGTAAATGTTTGTATTTGGAAGGACTATTTTCCTGCTGCTTTTAGTACCTTACAATCTGTTGATATTACTAAACTGTGCTTCTCAAAAGTGATTTAGAATTGGAACTTTCCTCATTTTGGTGGAGGGAGAATGCGAACTGACCATGTCTGCCAAGTCGCCTCATGTTCTCCTAGAAGCAAGAGAATACATGTCTAAACCCTAGTTGGTGGAAGAGGGAAGGATGCCCCTGGGGTGACATGGTTCCATTGAGATGAGCAGGAAATAGAGTAGGCCATGAGATTATGAAGTATCGATTGATTGGTTGTGTGTGTGTCATCAGGAAGGTTCAGAGGTGGGAAGATGTGTTCACTATCACGCAGCGGCTCAGTGTTGGCGACGTGACCTCAGGCCCCCAGTTGTGAGCCTAGAGTCGCGTCCCCGAGGGTCCCTGAGTCCGTGGAATCAGCCCCATAGCTGAGCACTAGCTCTGCAGGGAAACTGGATGATCTTGGCGATGACAGAAATACCGTATATCCAGGCATCTGTGTGTGTACACCTACACGCGCAGTTGTGTATATTGTGCCCCATAGACAGTCTGTCTTTGAAATTGAACTAGCTTTATAGGCATCTTTTAAAAGATTCCTTGTTTCCTCTATTTTTATCTTTAAAGAAAGCTTGCCGTTTTCAAACGCTTTGACCGGATTTTAACTTTTATTTGACACGTTTAGTTTTCTTTTAGTATTCAAAGGAAGAGTGGTAAAGGGTGGTTTAGATGACTGATTTTCACATATCTTTTTGCTTTCTCATGTACTTATACTCTAAAGTGTACTGGCACTTTATTCCAAAAATGATTCGTAATTACATGGAACAAAGCATGTGTCTCCTCCTGCCACAGGCCGCATGTCCTTAGGATTCCAAGTCCAAGTTGCCGTTGCTGTTGTCTTCACTGCCTTGTCTCCCTTTACCTCCTCGGGGTGAGACTCTAGGGAATGGAGCTATCCTTTATACAAAGCCTCTTGTGTGAGCGGGGTCTGGGCACTTCCGACGTCAAAAATGGGGTCAGCTCTTACTCTTGTTTTGAATTTGAAGATGTGTTGGTTAGGATACTCAAATTGGAATAACATGCCTCCGAAGTTGGGTTTCCTTAGAGGCCTTTCTGATGGAGTCGGGAGTGTGCTGAGTCTGCGAGTTCTGCCTTGAGTTGAGCTGCTGGTGCGGGAAGCCCCCTCTCCCAGACCGCCCCTCCCAGCTCCTCACCGAGGCTGCAGGACGAGTCACAGGAGCCATGCACGTCCCTGCTGCTTCTGGAACATATGGGCACACTCGCTTCTGTAACATTTGCATTCTTTTTTTTGAGTTGTGTATTTGTCCACATAAGTGAAGAAGCAGTCCTGCTAAGTTCCACTGTGGACACATTGTGTTTAGATTTGAGTGCTGACTGTCAATCTGAATGCATTCTTTTGTCGAACAGAAAATCAGGAAAAAACACAGAAATCTCAACCGTGTAAGTAAGCAGTAGGTTCCTCAGACCATGCGCCATGTGCAAATACCAGGTTTAAATCCTGCCCTGTTTTGGGTATAGACGCAGCATCCCTCCCGGGTATTCGGTGTTGGGAACTAAGAACTGAATTCTTCGGATGCTACATCAAGAGACTGGCACTTGCTTGTTTCTTTTTTTTTTAAAGCACAAGTTCTCTTTTATATTGTTGGTTTCGCTGTCCCAAGAGTAGTCGATATGAAATAGCAAAGTGGAAACCTGTATTCCCTCATCCGTGTGAGAGATGCCAGTGGCCGTGAGCGCACAGGAAAGGCGTGAGCTTCATGGGATTCTCAGCAGAGTAGGGTGGCACTGGCTCACCGTTTGGACTTGAGTGTCAGCAGGGTGGCTGTGTCATCTGGCAATAAATAACTGTCGGGCTGTCACCTACCTTAAAACTACATCTAGTCAAACATGATGTAGTTAGCTCAAATATGTGTTCTGTTGACTTCGTAGGCACACTTTTATTGTTTATTTTTCATCTCACTTAAGTGTATATTAATTTAATCTTCAGTAGATTTATAGAAAGGTCTTGGAGCGAGAGCTTCATGCATTTTCTTTTCTTTACTCCCAATACAGGTTGGAGGAGATGATGAGTAAGCTTACAAGATCATTCTTACAAATCATTTCTAAAATTGCATTCTATATTCTGATTACATAAGTGTTTATTATACAACACTTTAAAAATAATCACATGCATGGCTCAGCCTGTAATCCCAGCACTTTGGGAGGCCAAGGCAAGTGGATTGCCTGAGCCCACAGGTTCGAGACCCACCTGGGCAACTTGGCAAGACCTCGTCTCTACAATAAATCAAAAATTAACTGAGCGTGGTAGCGTGCGCCTGTAGTTCCAACTACTTGGAAGGCTGAGGCGGAAGGATTGCCAGAGCCCCAGCAGGTTGAGGCTGCAGTGATATATATATATACACACACACACACACACGTCTGTAATCCCACTACCCAGAGGGAATTTATGTTAAAATTGTGGCATCTAACCTGGTAGTCTTTGTTTCTGCATGTTTGTGCACAGAATGAGCCTGTAAGTAAATATTTTACATGGAAAGCTATTTGCTATTCAGTAAATATTCAGTCTTTTCTTAGATGCTAAAAAAAGGCATTGGCTCTCTTGGCCTCCACGGTCAGCCATGCCATGGAGACAGGCCGAGCTCTCCAGACTGGTGTTCCAGTGGGGGACCCTCTGACACATTGTTCCAGACCCACTTCCCGGAGCTGAGTCAGTCCGGGGGTCTTGGGGTGATGGCAACGTGTTTCAGACCCTGCCCTGTGAGCCCCTGCTGTCATGTTCTCAGAAAGCAGGAGATGTTCGTACATGTGGACAGGTATTACGATGGTCATTTCAACACTGGTTGAGGCTTAGATACACAGACCTCTGAGACTCCCAGAAAGATCAGCACCTGATCATTTACGAGACGTCCTTGGCAGTGCCTCCTTGTAGCAACAGCGCTGTCTTTAAAGACTAAAAACATGGAGAGGCTGCTTTTCGCTCAGGCGTCATCACCAGATCACTCCCCTTCAGGCCTCCGAAATCACCTGGGCTGCCCGTGCCGCCGGAAGTCTTTCTCACATGGGTGGACCAGCCTGGGAAGCTTTTGTATGTATTTAAAACTCTTGTTTCAGTGAAAAGTTCACTTACTGTGAACAGGTTCACTCACTTGAACCTTCCTAGCCTAATTAATTTTATAATTAATTCCGAAGAGCACAGCATATTTTAACTGAAGCTGCCGATACTTATCGATTGAAACTTTTTTTATCCATGCTTGCCATACCATCGGCTTGTTGGGTTGGAATATAGCACGATTGCATGTCTCTGGTGAATGAAAGTTCTTCTGTTTCTTTGTTACACAATATGAAACAGAAGAATGTTGTTTCTGAAAAGTCAGAAATTGAATAAAAATATGGAGAATACCAAAATACAGTTTGTCCAAAAATAAAAAGTGCTTTTTCCTAAGCGAGTCCTCCCAGGCATAGTTTTTCACTCTAGCTGATCCGTGAGGAAGGAAACACTGATTCTGGCCTTCGTGAGGATGACAGGATGGGGGAAGCGGGGCGGGGAGACAGAAGAAGCAACTGACCGCACGGACAGGTGACTTCCTTCCCAGCTGTGACGAGGGCCCGAGACAGTGGGGTCAGAGCCGAGGGCTGAATTATACGACGAAGGGTGAAGGGAGCAGCATGTCTCTAAGGCCAGGAGAAGATCCCGGCCTTGCGGAAGCGGAAGAGGGTCTGTGTGGCGCGAGGGGCAGGGAGGTGGGCAGGGCCGGGTGGCGCAGCCCTCCGACCGTGCTGCGGGGGTGGGGGCATGGCCACGGTGACGAAAGCCGTGGCAGGTTTCTGGGCGGCGGTGGCGGCGGCATGGTGTGATCGCACGCGGAAGCATCACGCAGGTTGGGCCTGAGCGCCAGCGTGTGGCGCCTGAGTTGCACAGGGACCGGAGGGGTCCATCCAGAGGCCCTGGCAGTATTCCCAGCAAGGACTGCAGGCCGTTGGAGGCTGGTTGCAGTTGTGGAGAGGAAGGGAGGAGTCGCTCTGGGGTGAGGACCTGGCTTAATTCTGGGGGTGCGGTGGTAGAAACCGAGGTTTGGTCAGAGATACAGTTGATGACAAGGTCAAGGTCAACTCTGTGACCTTGTGCTTGGAGTTGAACGTGATGAGGCTTGCAGTGGTCGAGAGACGAGTGAGAAACCGCCCCGGCTGCTGCTTCCTTTCCAGGAAAGTGCTCCTCTTCCAAGCCCACAGGCCTCTGCCTCCCCACAGGCTCAGGATCCTTCCCTGGCACCAAGTCCATGGGTCTCTCCCTCTCTGGAACTAAGTCCACAGGTCCACCCCTCCCGTGGACTCAGGGTCTCTCCTGGAAATGTGCTGGGGCCAGTGGGGCCAGTGCCTCTACACGGTAGAGACCTGAGTGTCGGTTGCATCCTAAATCAATAGTCAGATTCCCTATTCGCAGTATTCCACAATGATGTGTGTGCACGTTCAAGTCGAGAAGCCCCGGTGTGGGTCCTCCTTGCCACCAGCGTGCCCAGGGGTTGAGGAAATGTCAGCAGAGTTTCGGGAAGACCTGGAGTCTTCAGCTGGCACTCCGAGACCTGTTCTTCCCCTGGAGCCTGGCGTGTGTCCTGTGGGCACGTGAGCACCACGCAGTGGACTTTTTAAGAGAAGCCGACCGAACGTGGTTTCAGAGGCCCTGAGGAGTTTGAGGAAGTGTGGTTGGGACATGTCAGAGGCTGGGGGAGATGGCCGAGCCGGGGCAGCTATGGAGAGGGAGACATGGAGAAAAGGTGGGTGGACATGGAGGAAAGCGTCTGGAGTCCCCCAGGAGGACAGGCATGAGACGGGGAGCAGGGCAGGACGTGGGTCAGGGGGGAAGAGCAGAGGGAGGGAGGGAGGGAGCCGGGAAGAGTGGGAAGCCCATTGTTCCCTGAGTGGCGAAGGAAGCGAAAGGTGTCCTGGATCGCGGCCTCAGGAGCAAGGCGGGGAGATGGCAACCAGGACTCTGGTGGAGAGTGGGTGCGCGCCTTTCCTGGTGTCCGGGCCGCTGGCTGTTGCAGAAAGGAACGCTCGGAATCGCGTGGGTGTTTTCAAGTACGTTTGTGAACGCTGTGTTTACTCAACGCGGTCCAGAAGTGGCCACGCACTGGTTTCCTCGACTGACTCTGCGTCGGCTAGGAGGAAAGCTGCAGAAGTCGTGGGTTTTATCCCTAAGCCTGGAAGCACGCTGGGAGGGCCGCTCGGAAGTCACTTCAGTCTGCTCTCGGGCTTTCGGTCTAAATCGATGGAGGGTCATTTCTTTGTAGTAAGAGAGGTTCAGAGCAAAAGATGATCCAGGCTCCATCACCCGCAGAACTCATGCGCATCAGCATGTGTTCACCCAGAGTTATCACCTTAATTTCCCTCAGTCTTTTACTGCGGCCTCATTCTTTCATCTAAGTGGTCACGGAGAGACGATTTTTTACTTGGCAGCCCACGTGTGTGAAGACGGTTATTAAGTAGAACCTAATTTTCAATAAAGCATGTCTGATGTTTAAGTTTTTGAGTACAATAAAACCGTTTCTAGTCTTGGTCTCTTAGCCCCTCAAGTGGCAGTTGTAGCTTTAGTCACGTTTTAAGCCGTGTCGTATTTAACTGAAGGTTCATATTGGAGTCTTAATAGCGCGTATGGCATTTTAACTTGTCAACAGAAATAAAGCTTTATGATCAAGTTATTTAGTAGGTCTGCACACGGACATTTCAAATCTTATCCACTAAACGATGGGGCAGATTTAGAGTAAAAGCTAGAGAGACAAAGTGGGGAGAGACCGGGTCGGTCTTGGCCTAGAGTGAAGATGTGTCTCTTGAGGCCGTGTTGTAGGCTCTCTGTACGTTCCTGCTGTGTGACCTGTCCTGGATGGGCACGCCCTCCTCCTGGATCCCCCGCCAGCCCTGCCCGGCCGCCGTGGGGCGGTCCTGGTGGCTCCAGGAGTGCTCGTGTCCAGACAAGCCTGCCGCCTCCATTGTCTCCTGGCTGTGGAGAGGGTCCCATCATGCCCCCGGCCCTGAGTCTCCTCCTGGCTCTCTGCAGTGCCGGGCATCAGGTCTTGAAGTCTCTCCTGCATAGCTCTAGAATTCTTCCGTTCACCCCATGAATTCTCGTCTTGGTAACTGTAACCCTCCTTCACAGGTTGCTCTCTGGGAACCTCTCAGTCGCTTCTGTGAGCCTTACTACTTCAAAATGACTCGGGAGGGTCTGTGTGGCTCTGGCTTTGTGGCCCCCCTTTGATCTGGAAAAGCTGCTGACGGCTCCAGAGCTCACCCGCCCGCCCTCAGTTGCCCCCGGCCCTGCCTGTCTCTGGAGTGCCCAGGGCCAGAGTCAGGGCCAGCCTGGCCCCTCCCGCTCGCCCTCCCTTCCTGGCCCTGCACGGCTGCTGTCTCGTGGGGACATCTGTGCTGTGGGTTTTCTCCCCGAGTCCTCACCGGTGTGTGCCTCGTGGTGCCTCGCGAGCCGCAAAGGATGTCTCCGTCCTGGGTCTCTGCCCGGAAGAGGCTCCATACAGGGCCCCCTTCAGCCAGCAGCAGTGACCGGAGCGTTTTCCTCCCTGTTGGAAGGGGCCGAGGTGCACTCTGCAGTTTGTTTCCCGGTCGGGAAGCGGAATCGCACACAAGGTATCCGTATTTTTGTTCCTGTTCTGCCCCATGCCTCATTTACCCCCTATTTTGAGACAAATGACTTTTTTTAGAATACACTCTCGCTGGAAGACAAGTCTGTGACTGCGCAGTGTTAACACACACTCTCGTTGCTTGGATCATAAAATATACCTCAAGTAGCGTGAAATTTTGTTTCAGGGTTTATACTAGGGGGCAGATACATGGGTGTTTAAAAATGCGTATTTATTGATGAGCATCAGTAGAAATAAGCATCATTTTCCCCATGCTACCTGACTCTAACAGAAAAGCTATTCATTAACATTTATAGCCAAAAGTGTAGTGTGAAAGTTTGTCTCAGTGCTTGTCCTAATAATCTAACATATAGTGCCTGGACATTCGTGAAAAGGCATGACAACAAAGAACTTTGGAAAAAAATAGAATTTAAATTTTTTTTTAATATTCAGTTTTAAAATGGATGGGTTAAAGAACAACTGTTGCCTTATTTTTTTTAAATAATCACTCATTAATATCAACATCAATATTTAAAAACGTATTTTCATGTAAATATGACATGATTTAAATAGGTGAAGTATTTAAAATTTTAGATCTCTGATAGTTTTTGGAACTCTCTTTCTGCTTCTGCTTAAAGTGACACAAAACCCAGAAGCCAGAAGGTCGTCATTTTGGCGATAGTACTGTCTCTCTTTGGCTGGCGGGCTGTGCGATGAGGACCATGTTCTAAGCTACAACACTTAGTGCCACTCAGGGGAGGCGGTAGAGAAAGTTGATTTGACCAAAGTGGTTTCCGTTTTAAAGGGATGCTATCGAACCAAGAAAGGACACACACGTGCACACAACTGGGGAAATGTTTCTACATGTCTGTTACAGATTCAGTTACAGCTCTCTTATTTTTCAATGTGTTAAGAATGTCAGATCCAAATGTTTTTTAGTTTTTTAAGAACAGGGTTGAAGCTTATGATTTATTCATGAAATTTTGGAGGGAGAAAACCTGAAGAAAGGAGTCCCTCTCCTTCTGACCTTGGCCTGAAATGCTACAATTTGATAATTAGCTCAATGCTGTTATAGATTATTTTTTCTTATAAATAATTTACATTTCAGTTTGCTTTCTTCCTTTGAAATGGCAGTGCATGAAATTGATTAGATATAATTGTGCCTTTGATTAATATTTAATTTGAAATTATTCTACAGCTTCTAGTTTAAATGAATGATGTTGCAGTTTAGAATGGTGAGTGCGTACAAGGAAATGTGAATGCGTGTCTTTCTGACCACTTTTGTGATTTGGAAGCATCCTTTCACAGCTGTGTGCGGTGGTTTATAAAGCATGTATGGAAGTATATATTTGTTTATAAGTGTGTGTGTGTCTTTATGAATTGCGCATAGTGTCCTTTGCATTTTTTGCTCACTGGACAGAATGAACTGGTTTCAACATCCCTTGTTGTTTTCCCAGAGGATCTTGGGTCGTATCCCTGCAATGTCACCTGCAGAATTTGCAACCATTGTCCCTGGAGGGACTGACTCGTCTGAAGATACAGGTCGTTCCTCCACACGAGCTCATCCGCCTGGCCAGGTCCCTGCTTGAGGACTGTGTGTGTCGCCTGGCTCACTGCCTCAGGGGCTCTTGGGTAGTCGGTACAGGATGACAGCCGTGGCTCCCTGGGGCTCATGCTGGTGCAGAGAGGCCAGAGGACCCCAGCAGGGGTGGCTCGCTCTTGCGGCTGGCTGGGGGTGACCTCCTCTGCAGCGAGGGCGTGTCTTCTCCCTTCCCTCACGGGCATTTTGATGCTACCTAGAGGCAGATCTGCTTGGAGGGGCATCCCACCCACCTCCACATCTGGGGGGGGCGTCCCATACACCTCCCCGTCTGGGGGGCATCTGCGTACCTCCCCGTCTGGGGGCGTCCCACACCCCTCCCAGAGCATGGTCTCCTGTTCAGCCTACCTCTCTGGGATCTGTCCAGTGTCCATCTGTGAGTCTTTGGGCAACCACCCAAAAGGAGGGATGTTCATCAGTCCCCTGCAACGTAGTAGTGAGTGACTCACAACAAACCAACCAACCAAGGCCTTGGTCCCATGAATAATATACATTTGTTCCTCCCTGGAATGACAGTTCCATGAGGACAAGGACCTTGTCATGCCTGGCTGACCACTGCTGACCTAGAACAGTGGCCGGCTCTGAAAAAGCCTCTACCGTGTTTGGAGAAGGTGCTGTTTCTTACGGAGTAAGGACTGAGAATGTGCTATGTGCTTAAGTCTTGAAGCTGATTTTCTGGGGCTGAAAGATAAGGGCCTGAGAATGTCTCTGGGCCTCTGGGACTTCATTTTCTTGTCTATACGTAGACAGTACTCTTTGTTATCTTCCATAATAATTGCACAATTGGATAACTATTGGGAAATAATTTAGAATGGTCAGAGATTGGCATTATGCAGATAAGAGACATTAAACTATTAAACAGTCAATTATATCGTTAGAACTTCAGATCTTAGGGTTTTGCAAAATTATACTGTCTTAGTACCTGCAAGACAAGTAGACAGTACTTTTATGGAATTGAACAGAGCGAGGATAGAGAGAGAGAGGACTTGGCACTGCATTAGCTCTGACAGCTATGCCTGTGATCTGTTCTTTAAAATTATGCTTCTTCAGGAGAACTTGTGCATTTTTTGTGGATGTTTTTCAGATAGGCACTTTGGTGTCTGTCCCGGGAGAACTAGTGAGAGAGGGTGGACCGTGACCCTTGGGGCAGGCGTGAAGCTCACGCCTATGTGATTTTCCTGGACATCTCTGCTGCTGATGTGGGGTGGAGGTCCTTCTGGTGAGAGATTCGTGTTTTGGTCTTTATGTTTTGAAGGGCAACTTCAGCCTTAAAGTTGAGTGATCCTCACGGCAGTTATTCTGTTGCCTGGCCTTCTCTGCCTTCACTTCTCTGTGAACCTAGTTTATCTTTTATTTATCTGATTTCTAGATGGCCAGAGCCCTTTTCTGCTCCTTGATATGTGTTGTGTTTTCCTTGTGCATAATAGTTGTTTGAGGAATTTAACTGTACATGCCTGATTTTGTTCAATTTAAAAGTGCGATTCTGTGCCAGTGGACTGTTATGTACTTTATATGCAAACATACCCATTTGTATTGTCACTTGAAAACTTTTAAAAATGCTTGTTACCTTCCTAAAATAAGGTAGGCTTATTTTGAGAACAAAATCATATTATTCCAGAGGCATTCCATTTGGGATGTTTATTGTACTGCAGGGAATCTCCCATTACAAAATGACCTGTATTGCACTCAGTGTTTACAAAAACTGTGCATTTATCTGACATAAGGGGCTAATCAAACTGCTTAAGTACATTCCTGATGTTTGGAAGCTTTTTAAGCACCATAGAGAGAGTACTTATGCTATGGAAATCGTGTTTATATATGTGCGTAATCGCCGTTGAAACGCTGAACAGACCCAAAGGAAGAATGTTGAGTCTAACTGTTCGAGCTTACATAATTGATCTTTATCTATTTTATATTTGACTTACTGGGATTGGTTCTTAGTAAAACCATATTATAGAATTCAGTCTAAGTTTTATAAAGCTGGGGAGGAGTTTGAGGCGAAGGGTTGTGTTAATTGTAGTAATAACCAGTACTTTCTGGAGTTTACTATGTGCCAGGCTCTGGTTTAGATCGGTTAATTTACTAGATCCTCACAGCAATTCAGTGAAATAGGTATTGCTAATCTCCTCACTTGCAAATTATGACATCGAGGCTCAGGTAGTTTAAGTAAATTTGCCCATGCCCATAATCCCTGCTGTTTTGCCTCTAACACTGAGTATGTTTCCCGATTTGAGGAGGGTTCTTTTTTTTTTTTTGAGTTGGAGTCTCACTCCGTCACCCAGATTGGAGTGCAGTGGCATGCTCATGGCCACCCCAGCGTCAACCTGCTGGGCTCAGGCGATCCTTCTGCCTCAGCCTTCCAAGTAGCTGGAACTACTGGTGTGTGCTACCATACCCGGCTAATTTTTTGATTTATTGTAGAGATGAAATCTCACCAAGTTGCCCAGGCTGTTCTCGAACCCGTGGGCTCAGACAGTCCCCTCACCTCGGCCTCCCAAAGTGCTGGGATTGCAGACTTGAGCCACCATGCCCGATGAGGAGTCTTAATCATGAATATGTGTGCAAGACAAATTCACTTTTACATGAATCATTTACCTTCTCAAAAGATGATGCTAACGCCTTACATATTTTATCTTCTTTCGAAATATAAGAGTGAATACGGCAGTCAGTACACCATAAAAAATGCTATTTTAAATTTACATTTTCCTATTTGTTTCCTAATCCACACTCAGTCATAGGCAAACCAGGTACTATGTTATTTGTCGTTTCACCTGTAATTCTGTCTTACACATGCACTTTCATCCTGCCACAGTCAGCTGGCTCCAGATCTGCACATTTTGCATTTAGGATGGAGCTGTGGCTTTGGTTTCTATGCATTATTGACAGATCAACTTATTGCAGGATTAGTATTTGCCAAGGTGGACATCCCCAATCAAATTTGAGGTGGACTAAAAGGAGGAGGTAAACTGATAGCTGGTTGCTGCTTACTCTTTCTGCTTTTGTTGTCCTTTACAGATGTCATAATTTTAACCTATCTCTGTGATGTAAAGACAGATTGGCTTTGGGTAGGGAAACCGTGACCTAATATGGCCCCTTAAACGAACATGACCGGGAGATCACGTCTAGGGAGCAACCCTGGGATCTTCTGACGTGGAGTAGGTACTCTCCTAAAGCCTGGATATTGACCAGGCGACCCGCTAAGTGGCCGGCTGGGGGGACGGACGCTGCAACAGGCGCACGTCAAGCAAGGCGCTCACACGGCCTCCTTTTCTCGCGCTGACAAGGCTGTTCTTGCCACCACCTGCTTCTCTTAGGCCATCTCCCTGGGTTCCTCCTAACTGACTCTTGACCTTGTTGTCTTCTGTTGTGGGGGGGCACCATTGTTTTCTTCAGCTTAAGAAACAAGAAGTTACTCATTTCTGGCCAGTGAGTTCCAATGAAAACATGTGCATGCCCCGTTCAGAGGACCCACTGGGTTCATTTCTCAGGATGCACTTGGGCCTGTTGGAAGCCCAGCCGACCACGCTCTCCCGATGGGCTGATGTATCATCCACGGAGAAAGTCAAGCGCAAATTGGTGTGATCTGTGCCTGAGGGTGGTAGTCGTAATTCTCTTTGGTCTGACGGTTTTAGAGATAACATGTCCATTCATCATGGAGCTTCTCTCCAAGAGGGGAAAGTGTCTGCCAGCACATATAAAACCATGTCCTTTTGCTGCAGAAGAACCACAGGAAAGATCCATACGTTGGTGAGGGTTAGGGTAGTCGCCAGGTCGCTTTATATCTTCACGTCAGGCTGCTTTGTGGTGGCAGGCTGTCAGCACCTGTGGCAAATATGTAGGGTATACTTCATGGGCACTTCTGTGGCACCTCAGGAGGCAACTGAGAAGGTGGAAGAAAAGCTCAGGGTGACTTCCCAGACTTGGAAAGTTCAAGAAAGCCAGCCAGGATCTAACTGAACCAGTTCTGTCTTCGGCTGTCTTCTGGCAGACTACCTGGTGATTGGTGGTTTATGCCCAAAGAGTATAAAACCCTGGACAAACACGGAGTTAGGAAAGACTGCCCCAAACTAACATGAAAGAAAACTCAACATTTCCCAAGTACCACGATCGATAGAGCTCATTTCAGTTGTCTAAGTCGAACAAAAGTTACTAAGTTGAACAAAAGTGTTAGAACCTTCTCTGGTTTGATGACTTTTCCTGGCACTGGATCTCACTGCGTGGAGAAGTGACGTGGGTCTTCCACACTTTCTCTCTCTCTCAGCAATAGGAGGTTTCCACCATGACTTCTTTTGCATTGATAGCGTGAATGTCATCCACACAGTTTAACCTTATGTATCAGAAGCAATGCCTTAGAATTGTTTTATAATTTTCCATAAGTGGTTTACCATATATTTGTATTCTTTTTTTTTTTTTTTTGAGTTGGAGTCTCATTTTGTCGCCCAGACTGGAGTGCCGTGGCCGCTCCCGGCCACCGCAGCCTCGCCTGCTGGGCTCTGGCGATCCTTCCACCTCAGCCTTCCAAGTAGCTGGAATTACAGGCATGCGCTACCACGCCCGGCTGATTTTTTGATTTATTGTAGAGATGGGGTCTCGAACCCGCGGGCTCAGGCAATCCACTCACCTCAGCCTCCCAAAGGCGCAGGATTACAGGCTGAGCCACCGAGCCCGGCTGTATTCTTTTAATAGTGGATTAAAAAATCTACTTATTGGGGATGGGAAAGCACCTCTTATCAACAGGGTGCCTGAATAAAACGTAATTGTGCACCTAACCCTTAACTGTACCCCACAAAACCATAATAAAAAATATTGATTAATAAAAAAAAAATCTACTTACCAATAGGCTTTGGTGCTCATAGGATCACACCTTCCTGTTCGGCTTTTTACCAAATGTTACTCAGCGTCAGTTCATGTGTGCTGCAAGCCTTCGGATGGCATGTCCACGTGCGTTTCTCTGCTGTGTACTCAAAGAAGCTAACAGCTACATGATGGTTAATTCTTCAGCTTAACAGTCAAGAAGTTACTCATCCCTGCCCAGTGAGTTTCAGTGGAGACTGAACACCCCGTTCAGAGAACACACTGAGTTCATTTCTGAGGACACACATGGGCCTGCTTGAAGCTCATCTGACCATGCTCTGACCAGGTTCTGCCCTGCAGTGGCTTCTGCTCTGAGGATTAGTAAGAACTCGCACAGGAAAGCGGGAGGAGGCGGAAGTTCTCTTCTGAATGGGGTTGACCAAAACCCCGGATCTCCTTCTTGCTTGCTTTCCTGTTTAGGTTGGAATTGCTAACAGACTGGCTCGTTCTGTCCGAGATAAATCCTTCAAAGCTGGGTGAGTGACGGTCCCCAGAGAAATTACCCCGCTAGGTCATGATCTGAGTTTATGCCAGCGGCCGCTTAAGGTTCAGGGTGACTGAGGACTCCCTGACACCGGGGTTTTCGTGTTTCCTTAAGTAAACCTTCTTTTCCTTTATTCTTGCTGATGAATGGTGATGGAGATTTTCAGTTTGCAGAGTCATGATTTCTCCATGAAAACAGGTGAATTGCCCATCCTCAACGCATTGCATTTACATTTAGGATGGTGTCACGGGCAAAATAAGCAGCCTGAATTTGTAAAATTTAGCCTAATTTTTCCTAGTTATTTTAAAAACTCTTGTTGTTTTTCTAAAAGATAATGTCCCTGTTAATACAGAAAACTTAAGATGTATTTTGAAAATGAGTAGTCATTTATAAAAGAAATCCCAGCTATATTCTGGTATTAATCATTATTAAGGGAGAATAAGAATTTAACACTACAGGCTGAGAACTCCTGATGACAGTTTCCAATTTCACACTGACCTGGTTTGCTAATGCTTAAGCCATTCCTTCACTTGGAGTATGCTTATATGAAAGTATCAATAGATGCTTTCTTGGTTTGACTAGTTCAGAGAAGATGGTTATAAACTCTTATTTAGACCATTTTGACTTCTTTTTTTTCCAAAAATGGAATACTTGAATTCATTCGGTGACGTCTATCTAGTCTCTAACCCACATGATCTAAGCTGGGTAAGGTCTTTTGGAAACGACCCTTACTTAGCTAGACTGAAAATTGTGAATCAAGTAGTTATGATGCCATACTTAGAGTCATGGTCACAGCTGTTACCAGACACGCCTCCAGTTTTGATTAGATGTTGTCATCATCGCAAATGATGTATTTTGAGATACGAAGTACTGTATACATAAAGAGAAATATATGTAGATAAATGCAAAACAATATTACTTCTTAGTTAACTCCAAAGTTGACATTTAGGAAAAGAATGAAGAATTCTTAAATATTTTGAATTTTAGTAAATTTTGCTTTCGTAATTAAACTTCATGTCTCAATAAGTCATAAAAAACTTTTTTGAAGATTGTTATGAATAATATGCATAAAGTGTTGGGAAAAATGAATCACCCTTAAAGTCTGTAGAAATACAGGAAATGTACCACATACAAATCAGTTCTAATCTCATCTGTATTTTTCATTGTGATTTCACTTGGAAACCAGCGTGGAGGATTATGAAGTTAATTTTAAGTAAAATGAATAGAAATATTTTCAAGATTTTGGCAGAAGCAGGTTAAAGTTAAATCAGAAACACCAGGTGCTAATTTTTCTTTTGATCTCTTTAGATTTTAGTTTCAGAATTACGAAGTTTTTTAAAGAAAATCCTGGGTTTTTCCTTTTGATGCCTTCCTCATCCTAAGTGAGCGTGAATTTAAACTACCATCTGTTTGGTATTTTTGAGCCTTACGTTTTCAGGAGCCCAAGTTCAAAGGCCAACTTTGGCTTGGTCATGGCAGATGCTGGTCTCACTTCTTCATCATGCCTCTGTGACAAAGGGATGACAGGCCAGGGTTGGACCTGCCTTGCCCGTGTCCCTTATGCGGGTTGCCAGTGGTTTTGCTTGTTTGTATTTTTGCCTTAAGCACCCACTAAAGAAAAAAAAAAAAAAAAGGAAGAGACGCATTTGCACATTTTCTGGGTTTATCCTTGAAGAGAAAGCACTTTCATGTAAAACACCTAATATGCCATGTATGATTAAAATTGTATGATTAAAATTGCCCTATTTTTACTACAGATCTTACCTTTAAAATGCATTTCCTTAATGTATGCTTTTATTTCATTTTTACCTAAGGTTTTAGTTAAAATAGGTAAAATTAAGTGCAGTATTAAAAGCCATCACAACTGTTTTCAAGGCTGTTGTTCAGAAACCAAGCAAGTTACGTCTAATAAAGACATTGATTCCTATCATTGATTCTTTGAGCACTCATTGAGCTGTCGGGGGAATACTTAAAACTGGGGCCCCTGGAGCCCAAATGGGGCGTGGACTAGACACACAGCGTGGGGACTCTACACACAGTCTTTTCATCTGCTAATTTTGAAAGTCATTCAAACATCAAGCTTCTTCAACACAATTCATTATGAGCAGTAAGTGGACTAGTATTGGGGAAAACAGTGACTGATACCTTTGAGCTAGCTTCTTTTCCTTTATTATGGGTTGTTGCTATGAAATATTTGGTAAATTTCTGGACTCTCTTCCCCCCCTCAATTTTCGACACAATATAGTTTGTATCCTTTGTGATTTTTAAAAATATCATATGAAATTATTGTTGCAAATTGTCAAGCACAGAATATGTTTCTGGCTTATTACAGAGCCAGTGACTTGAACACAATGCAATTTAAAAGTGAAGAAATAAGGGACCACACATTAAAAAAATCCAGGCCTAGGAGAGATTCCCTTTTCTTTTTTTTTTTTTTTTTTTTTGTCTTTTTTGAATTGTTATACCCTTGTCCTTAGATAAGATGAAAATCACACCCTTGTCCTCATACTTTGATGACTGAACCTTAGTGCTCAATGAATGAATTGTTCTCCCCGCAGAACTCGAGGCCTGGGGCCATTCCGTTTTTCCTGGTCTTTCGCCTGAGGAAATGTGACCCTCCGTGCCATACCGCCCATCTGCACACATGAAAGGGATCTGTCTTACCCACCACAATAGCTTTCTGCTTTCCTTTTAAGAAAAGTTCTGTAAGTCAAGAAAGCTTTTGTAATGTGTTTCTTTAATCTCTCTTTGCTTCTCCCTATTCTTCTTATTTCAAAGTTTAATCAGGAATTCTAACGTTCCGCATAATGGAAAGAAAGAAAGTGTTTGACTAATATAAGTTGGAGCTAAATATGTAAGACAAAATACATCTGCAAATATCAGTCTCCTACTTTCTCTGAGAGGACTGGAATTTATGACTCTTTGCAATGGAAAGATTATATTTGAAATTATTTTATCTTTCTGGTTAAATCTAAGATGAAGCAATGAAATTTTAAATACCCTTAATAAATTATTTCTCGTTGCTTTGGTTTATTAATCCTTTGGGTTCATTCATTGACTTGACATTTTAAATATTGAAAGCCAGACAGAGCGGCCAGTAAGCCTGTCGGCTACAACGTAATGTAAACACAGTGGCCACGGTGTTGGGTTTGATTTCCAGATAGCCCATTGTCCGTATTTCCCATATACTATTCGTTACCTATTGGCTGGCCAAGTACATAAATACCTTTGATAATGATGCATTATTTCCGCTCCATTTATTCTGTTATGGAAATACGCATTTATTGAACCATCTCCATTTGTTGGTTAGAGACTTGGTGGAAGAAGTGACATAATGGTAGATATCATCTTATTTTTCAAATAAAGGTAACTTTCCCCAGCTATCCTATCTAGAATGCTGTGCTTCCTTTCATGTTTTCTGCTGAGCACGTTCAATAAGGTAACTTTTTTTCAAGTGGTGAGGAGAAAATTGGATGTCGAATTAAGAGGGCAGCCACCCCCAAAGCCCTTCCTGTGACTCAAACAATTCTGATTTTTCATTCTTAAAACTAAAGATGACATTCTTTGTGTTAAACATCTAGCGAATGATGTATATGGTCATTTAAAAAATTATTGTTTTTTTTGAAAAAGGCAATCTAAGCTTCACGTTATTGTGCCATGGAGACTACCACTTACTTATCCTGAAAAAGAAGAAAAAAGAGCCGTTGTTTTCTTTTTGCACTTGGATGTTTCACTGTTTAGCTAAAATGGATGACAGGATCACAAATAGCATAGCTTATGCAGGGTTTCAAGAACAAGGGAGGAAGTTTAATAAAACCGAGGCTTCGACCCTATGTGAACAGCCGTCTTCATGCTAATCTCCTGTTTACAGTGCCCCACTGCGAATGCTTAATGGTAGGCTGCGTGCAAGCCAGAATTAAAGAGCATATGGGTGCAGTTATCCTGGAGAAAATGGCCATCGTGCCTTGTATTGTGGATGGGCGATAACAGGACAGGTGGTGATCCGTCTTCATAGAGTGGAGACAGCTGGTATTTTCCGTAAGCTGAAGCAGTCTTTTTCAATGTAGTCTCACCTCGCAGCTGATATGTTGTTTATTAGTATAATTTAAAACATACATTGATGTTAAAAGCCATCCTGTTTTTCTGTCCAGTATAAAGAGTGCCTCGTGGCACAGCATAAACGGGAACATACACGTGTAAATTTTAGTTTTCAAAATGAAAGACGTTCAGCTAATTTAATTGCTTTTTAACTGTCGATTATCTTTAAGCTGCTCATTACAGTGTTTTTTTCCTTGGCACTGGGTAAGCGAACTCTCTTTTCTGTGTTCTTCAAAACTGTAAAGCTGTTAGGGAAAATTATTAGTTAACACCATTAAAATGTACTTGTTAAGTTTGTTTTTAAAACCATTTCTTATCTCTCATTTAAACGGTAGTATTTTTCATTTTTTATGCTAACGAAAGACTTACAGGGCATATATTGAAGTCAGAGTAGCAGAATATCTCAGCGTCTGCTTAGAAAATGGTGTTGAATGTTGTCACATGCTTTATGTGATAGGACACAGGAAGCAGTGAAACGTGTTGGATTCTGGGTATACTGAGAATCATAATTAGTGTACTTTACTGGTCATTGCAGATTCCAGTTACCCCTGTAGAAAACTGTAGAAATTTTGACAGGGCCCTCAATGGCTGTGACCATATCATTTGATTTAGTCCATCTCAAAATTCCCCAGTGGCAAGCTCAGGTTAAAGGTCAGGTTGCTAGTGTGGGACACCCGTCCCGGGGAGGGCAGGGTCAACGGTTTCCAGCAGTG
This sequence comes from Cephalopachus bancanus, assembly GCA_027257055.1. Taxonomy (NCBI): domain Eukaryota; kingdom Metazoa; phylum Chordata; class Mammalia; order Primates; family Tarsiidae; genus Cephalopachus; species Cephalopachus bancanus. The sequence continues at coordinate 5,729,057 of JAPVLO010000026.1, forward strand.
CACTGGACACATGGGGCGTTATTTCCGTCTCTCCTGCCCAGGTGTTCCACAGACAGCTTCACCAGTACAGTCCACATCTGTAAAAGGTGGGCCACTCCCCAGTGGCCATGGAGGACACAGCTGAGGGTTCAGCACACGTGAAATTCTTGTTTGTCAAGAAGTAAATGCTCTGCTTTTTACTAATCGTCAGCTTAATTTTTAATACATTTCATGGCCTGTGCCCTTGTACCTCCATTCCATTAAAAAAATGATGTAACTATGCTCTACCAAAGTCAGCTTGAAAACCTCAGCTGCGAATTCACCCGTTATTTGCCAGGGGTTCGTGTTTGGAGCTTTTCTGAGTTTGGATCTAATTACCTGTGACTCCCCTAAGTTCTTTCGTGGCTGTGGTCCCATGCCTTCTTATTGACACTTCTGCTGTTAACTCACACGTTATTGGAGTAGTTGGCATTACTCAGTGCAGTGACAAGCTGAATCCTCTCTTTGACTTCAGATTCTCCTTGGGATGTGATTACCCCCAAGCCGTCTTTCCTAAAGTCCAGAACAGTGGCTCTCAGTACCTTTCAGGGTCACGTGGATGTCTCCTTGGAACCTGGGATGTCAGCCCCACCCCCAGTGTTTGGTCCAGAGGACTGGGATGGGCCTGGGACTCTGCATTCCCAATAGGTCCTCAGGTGTTGCTGATGCGCCTGGTTCAGAGAAACTCTGCTCTAGAAAATGTGCTTCAACGCTGCTTTTTGTAAATGTCTATTATGTTACGCCTTTTAAAACTGATCGCTAAGGGAGTGGGGCAAGTGTTGCACCCAGAGTTACACGTGGAGCATTGCCAAGCGTGTGAGCAAACCGTCCTAAAGCATTTGCCTGTTGATTTGGGAGTCGATGGAAGCTACTGTAGGGCCTCCCATTTTCCATCTCTTTTCCCGGCTTCTCTCTGTCCTGACCCTCTTAATCCATGCTGGAGTTTCTTCGCTATTTCCTCAGGACTTGCTTCTACTCAATTCTTACAAATTACCTGATGACGTTTCTCATGATCGTCGAGCCTTTCCGGGAGTTGACTCAGTTTTGGTGTTAGTGGGAGGAGAAGTGGCCAGAAATGCATACGCTTCCTCAAATTGGCCAGTCCGTGGGTGAGCCAGGCGCGATTTGAAGGAATCTCAAGAAGGCATCAAAGCAAAGCTACAGAAGCTTCAAAAACCCCACAAAACTCCCCAAACTTGCATGCACTGTGTCTGTAAAGGTGATTGTATGGCACCTTTGAGATATTTAATGTGGCTTCACGTTTAAGTTTAATAAGGATGTATTTTACAAGACTGTGCCGATCCTTACTAGACTGGGACATGCCTGTTTTCCACATTGGAGACTCTTCATTTTGAGCTGCAGATTCACTGCCTCTCGTCTGTTCTCTCATTCCAAATAAGGAAGTCCTTTTTTCTTAAGTCGTCTACCATGAAGGTTCAGGAGTATTTTGATACCCATTTTTTCCCCTACTGTCTGTATGAACTGTCTCGATTGAAGTCTGACTTCATATTAATTAAAATGCGAAGAATTTCAGGTTCAGAGAATTTCATTCTTTGATTGTAGCATCACTGGTTTTTATGGTTGGAAGCAGCAGAATCAATTTAGGATACCAAATGGTTAATCAGCCAAAAAGTATTCATAGGTGTTACAGTTCTCTCTCTTTTGTCCCTTCAGTTGTATAATGCCTGAACATGAAGTTAAGTAGCTGTTTTACCAAGACACTCTGGTGGTGTAACACAAGGCTCCCTGGGTTTCCTCTTGGAGTTCCCTCTTGTCCTTGATGTCTCATTGTCACAAACGTCAAGGGAATACCTTTTCCAAAAGAAAGAGGACATGGAAATAGCAATGTATTCATTTTTGGTTTGATTATTTAAGTCATTATGAGGCCAGAGCATTCACGACCACAGAGAAGTTATTTTGCTACCAGGAAATAAAGCTAGTCAGGAGGTTTCGTGAAAATGTGTGGCTAGGGAGAAGGTGTTTGCTACTCTTAAGACGCCTCCTTGGACGTAATAAACCCGCAGGAAGGGAGGGCACCTCCATGCCTGCAGCTCCGGGCAAGGCCCCGCCAGCAGCTGATCACTCCCAGGGCGTGTTCCTCTCTCGCCCCAGCGGAGAGATGCTTCTCAGCAACATGAACTTTACAGCTGGATGCATCTGTGAGCATGGACAGGATTCTGAGTAGATGCCATTCTGCCTGGACTTTCCAGCAACCTTGAAGCTAGCATGAGACGCTGGTCTCGTTTGAGGGGAAGCTTTCGCTCTGTTAGTCCAGGTGAGCCCTGGAGCAATTCGCAAGGCTCTGGGACTCTAGGTGAACAGATGCTCAGGTGGACACCCCCTCCTGACTGTGGGGCGGGCTCTGCGTCTCCACGGCTCAGGGACTCGGCCGTCACCAGCAGGTTTGCGTTCTGCCTGACCTCTGTGTGCCCGCTGTTTACACCGTTTTCACAATTACAAGACATCTTTAAGTTCGTTTAAGCTTAACGGTCATGTTTTTGGTGTATTAGTGGCCGTCAGTGCTCATTTTCAGCGTAGCTTTAAAGTGGGCGTTTTCAAGGAGAGTATGGCATCGTTTTGGCTCCCACCGTGTCTGTGTCGAAAGGCCGACGCGAGAGTGCGCGAGCAGGACGGCCAGCCAGTGTGGAGTGCGGGCGCCCCACGTCTCCTCAGCCCGGGCCTGCGATGGCTGCGGCCTGTAGGCACCCTCCTTGAGGCCGGTCGCCGGCGTGTTGGGAGGCCGAGGTCCTGGGGCTCAGGGGCCGCCGTAGTGTCTGTTTCTCCAGAAGGGGGGGTCGGTCGCATGGCCAGGGACTTCCGGTGAGATCAGAAAGCGGTCAAGGAGAAAGGACCACCCTGAGTCACGCAGGCCTTTCCTGTCCATCACCAGCTTTTCCAGCGTTCGCTGTAAATAGCTTGCTGGTGATCTCCAGGACATGGGAGGCAGCATCGGGAATCCTGTGATTTGCAGAATTACATATTACCCACAGAGCCCGAGTCTCTGAAGACACGGATGTTCCAGCAATACCTTCGAACGGAATTGTGCCCTCTGGCTGCCAGATGCAGTCGGAAATGGCCCTTTGCTTGACGGCCGGTCGCATTGGTGAAAACCAGCTTTGTGCTTGAACTCACCAGAAATTAATGGGACGGGGAGGCATTACGGATCCAGATCCGGAGATGGTTGCAGGATGGCGTCATAATGAAAAGAGCAATGGTGGAGACTGATTTTGCTGAATATTAACTCAGTGATAATTAATTCAGTCATAAGTGCATTCGTTGTTGCAAGCCAGCCTAAGTTAGGGAGAACAAATTTAAAGGAAACAGGTTTTAACTGTTTCAGTTTTTACACAGCTTACTGTTTGAGAATCTCATGTTTCATTGTCTTTTCATTAAAATACACTATGGGTGTCATGTGGCTTCTTTGCATTATGAAATAGTCAAAATGAGGTTATTCCTTAATTGAAGGGAGTTACTCAGTTAAAAAGACCCAAGATTGAGATTTAAAAGCAGACTTTCTTCTCTTTTGGTGCGTTTTCAATGTGGCCCCCCCCCGACCCTGTTCCTGTCCCCGATCCTCCATAGGCCACTGAGCAGATGCTCCCGGCCATGCCTGTAGTCCTGTCCGCTGTGCATTCTGTCGCTGTGTCCTGTGTGTCCTCCGTGATTGAAGGAAGAAGAGCTGGAGGACACAGTGAATTGTATTGGACGTTAGGACCGGCAGGCTGTCTCCTCCTGCTTTCTCTCTATGGGTGAATCGTGATTCCTTGTTCATCACTGTCACAGGACGGTCACACAGGTGTGTGCTCTGTGCACTGCACAAAGTCAAGGCCAAGGGAGCAGATGGAGGTCTCAGTCCACCCACCTGCATGCTCCCTGAGCCGAGATTCAAGGCTGAGCATCCAGGATGGGCCTCCGCCCTAATCTGCACAATTAGTGTGAACTTGCCGAGTTCTGGAACCTTCCTGTAGGTCTTCTTGTGCGATTCTGACATCGTGTCACTATGCTTTCATTCATTCATACTCTTTTCAGATATTTATTTTTATTTTTATGAGCGATTCTCAGGGTGTCATCTACAGACCCTCTGAGAGGGCCCTCAATGTCAAAGTCGTGCCATGGTAAAGGACCATTCAAAGTTTAAGGCAGGGCAGTGGACAGAACTGTTCAAGACATAACAGATTTCAAGAAGTTCAGCGATGTGGTTTCCGATCCACATGGCCCTAGCCTTTAAGAAACCACCATGTGTTGAGTGTTGGTGTCCTGTAAAAGCAGAATGCCTGAGTGGTCTGAAAGTATGCCAGAATACTTCTCTGGCTGGGCATGGTGGCTCACACCTATAATCCTGGCACTTGGAGAGGCAGAGGTGGGAGGATTGCTTGAGCCCAGGAGTTGGAGACCAGCCTAGGCAACATAGTAAGACCTCATCTCCACCAAAAGTAAAAGTATAGACCGGACATGGTGGTGCAAGCCCATAGTCCCAGCTACTCGGGAGGCTGAGGTAGGTGGATCACCTGAGCCAGGAGGTTGAGGCTGCAGTGATCCTTGATGGTGCCACTGCACTCCAGCCTGGTGAAGAGTGAGACTCCAACTCCAAAAACAACAAAAAAGCCTTCTCTCTTTCCCCACCAGTGTTCTTTGTGAAACTGAAAGGTCTTCCTGTCTTTTAACCGAGCCACAGAATGAACGAGAAGGCAGAAGAGTCTGCCCTACTGGGCACGCGACGAGACCCGCAAGAATGGAACACAGTGCAGTGCTTTTCACTCAATTCATTTGTCTTGGAAGACAGAGTGTTTTTTCATGGAAATGTTATTTGTGTCAATATGTAATGGGGTCATTTTTATTTTAAAGTAAGCGGATGTTTAAAATCGTCTTTATTTTAGTTTCTCTCGTGCTCCACATCGGCAGATGTTTCAAAGCAAGTGGACGTTTACAAGTGGAAGCATGCGGGGCTTCTTGCAATGGCAAGACTCTCTTGGCCTGGAGCCTGGACCCACGGCTGCTTCTGGGTGTCAGGGCGTGGTGTGCGCCTCGGTAGCAGGAACAGCGCTGCCCCACGCTCGGGTCACGCACAGTGCACTGGCCCGGCCCGCTGCCTCTGGTGGGGAGAGCAGTCCAGGACCCTCCTGTGCGCCGGACTCTTCCCGGGCCGGGGGCCGATGTGCTAGGCAGGAGGAAGGACCGGAGGTTGGGGTGGGCGGGGTGGCCTTCGCTAACCGGAAGGCACTGCTGGTTGGTCCTGCGTGCCCGTCGGAGGCGAGCTGTCCACCGAGATGGCGCGTAGGCGAGGCCGCATCGGCTGGGTTGACATGCAGCTGGATCCTGTGCTTTCTAAAGGAGACGGGAGCGTCGCGGCCGTGCTCCGCTGGGCGTCAGGGACCAGTCACGGGGGGGGGGGCTGCTCATGACGACTGCCATACATGGCCTCGGGGGAAGGGAGGCCTTGGGTCTGAAGAAGGGGTGTTCTCGTTCGGGACAGCAGCGTGCCTGAAACAGAGGCCAAGCAGAACACGCATCCTCACGCGTGGCGCCCTTAGACATGGGTGAGAGGCACTGGGGCTGCGAGCTCAGCCATCACCCCGGCCTCCGAGCCGTGCGGTCCGCCGCGGAGGCTGGCCCTCATGGTGGAGCGCCCGCTCCGAAGCCATAGGCAGCCTTGGGTCCAGAGCCCACCTCCTGCACACACTGGTGGTGTTGGCTGAGCCTGGGTCCCTTTGTCAAAAGAGAGTAGTCCTTCTTGTCCAGATTCAGTGTGAAAAGTAAAACCTGCCGAAGTGGGACGCACAGTGCCCTTTTCATCGTGGGTGCTTCGTGGTATTCCTGGGGTGAGAGTGTGTGCATACCTGTGTTGTTTCCAGGTGTGCTCATCAGTTTGTTAGTGTTAGAGTTCTGTGTTGGAGATCTCGCTCTCTCTCTCTCTCTCTCTCTCTCTCCCCTTCTCCCCCCTCCCTCCTCTCCCGCTCTCTGCTCTCTCCCTGCCCTCTCTTTCTCTCTCTCTCTCCCCCCTTCACTCCCTTCTTCTCTTTCTCTCTCCCCTCCCCCTTCGTCCCCCCCCCAAGTCTCTCTCCATATCCCAGTGCTGTCTTAAATTTCAGAGGTCTGGGTGAAGGTTCATGTGGCGGCGACCTGATCATTTTCAGGTGAAATGATACCCTTTTAGGAAGAACTCCCTAGGAAGGAGTCTGCCGGCCACTCAGTTCATAGTGATAGAAGTGTAATCGCTCATCGTCTAATTCTTTCCGTGTAGACAGAACCTCTCACTCTTCCCAGATTCTCCTGGATAGAAATACAGCTTGAGTGGAGAAGCGGGTATTGCTCGAGGTCTCCGGTTCCTTCTCACGGCTCTGCCGGGTGTGGAGTCGTCATAGCCAGAAGAAAGCATCCATGCTGGGTCTCGGCGTCTGTGCTGGCCATGAGCACACACCGATCAGGATACGCTCCCGTCATCTGACGATGTCACTGTCCTCACATCACCCCCCCTTTGAGTTCTGTGCCCCACGCCGTGACAGGCGCCTGGCATGGAATCGCTCTCTCGTAAGACAGTGTTCTGGGGTGAGGAGCGCTCCCCCCTTTCGTGGGTCAGGAAGGCGCCTCCCAAGACTCGTGAACTCCCCCAAGTCCCTTCATCGGTCAACGGAAGTGCCTGGATGTGACGCGGGACGGCGTGGCCTTAGACTCGGTTCTTTCATTCTGCGGCTTTACTAAGATAAATCGGCATCTAAACATCTCTTTGCAGACACACTCCTAAACTTCTTCGTTTAATTGTCTTGGTATTCTGTTAATGAGTTTCTAAATTTGATATTTTTATACTTTCTTCAATTGGAGATTACAACACGGGCCGGGGGGGTCAGATTTTGCCCCTTCTCATGTGCTTTTATGAGCTGGAGGGCAGGTGCGGGGTCAGGGGTGTGGGTGTGGGCAAGATGGGGGTGGGGTGGAGGTGTCGTGCTGCAGGACGAACCCTCCCAAACTGAGATAGACTAGGCGTGGACGGAGTGCTGAATTGTTTCGAAGCTGGCACTTGCTCTTTGCCACGTTGGAAACCTGTTGTATTTATGGTAGATGACACGTGCGGCATTTCCAGTTGTAGCAGAGGATCCAAATCAGTAGCAGGATCCAGTTGTAGCAGAGGATCCAAATCCTTGAGGGCTATGTTAATAAAAATGGCAAATTACTGAGACCGTTTATCCTTCTTACAGGCATACTTGTTTATATTTGAAGAGAGTTATATTTCTTTTGCTCCATTAAATGGTGGCAAGCCCCTTCCCATGAGAGTGGTCCTCGGATCAATCCTAGATTTAGAAACAAGCAGTTTTTCTTTTTTTAAATTTATTTTGAAATTGCGGGGTACAGTTCAGGATTAGGTATACAAATATTCATTGTGCAGCTACTCTTGTTGAAACAAGCGGTTTTTCAGACTCCCTTTCTGCCTGATTCTGACTGACGTCTTTCTGTGGCTTAGGTGTGAGAGAAAATTAACTGAAGGAGAAGTGAAACTCCGTAGCGTGGAATTTTAGGACAGTACTAGAAAACGTGTTGGTGCCAATCGGCTATGCTTAATACTTTTAAATAAAAATATTGCGTTAATGTGCTCTCCAGAAAACACAGAAGAAACGTTTTGCATCTAAAAATAGCAACTGTGGCTTGAAGCAGGCTTCAGTGTGTGCTTTGTGTGTGGAAACCAACAAAGCGTAAGGTAAGAGAGACCAGCTTGACGAGTCTCTCTTGGCTCCCTGACCCCTGCAAGGCGAGGAAGACGCTTTGTTCTCCACGGAGTCCGCAGTGGCGTAAGAGGATCCCTCGACCTACAGTGGAGCCCAGCACGCTTCTCCAGCCTCACTCGGGCCTTGCACATTAGCACGCACCTGCTTCATCACACAGTGGAAACGTAAGCACGTACTTGGCTGGGCTCATTCAGGGCTTTTCGTGGTCTCCTAAGGTTGTTGCAGAGCCTAGAAACTATTTTGCCCCCACAGCGGCTTTGAAAGTCATGGCAGATGCCAGGAGACCATGTGGCATGGGTCTGTGGCACCGAGTGGTGGCGAGTCCCAGGGCTTCCTCGGCTGGTGTGTATCGGGAATGCCAGATGTTGAGACTGGTGTGAGCGGTAAGAAAATCGAATGTCACTTTCTGGAAAGCGCTGTGGAGGATGCTTGTATTTCATCCAACCCTTCTCCCCTCCTCGCCCGAGAACCGACAGGAAGACAGCAGTGGTGGGAATGGCCAGTCCGTGGGACGAGGAGCACTCGCGGGTTGATAGTGTAGACACCTGACGGCCTAATGTACCTATGGGGTCCGTCTTCTGTCAGGAGGAGAGCTAATGCGTCTTCTGAAGACCAGAAGACAGGAGCCAATTTACGTCAGACCTGACTCCTCACGGGTAGAAATCACTCCTGTCAGGGAGAGACATCACTCTCGTGGCAGTCAAATCTCCCTCTTGATTTCAGTCAGAAATCATTTTAAAAGCTTTCTGACAATTTAAGAGAGCATTTTTGAAATAAATGGCATTATTTTAAAATCCCTGCTGGATGTCAGAAATTATCTATAATTAGTCGCAAGTTTTAATGTTTTACATTGCTTTTCTTTTCTGTTTACTCTATTTCAAAGTGAAATGTCTTCGAGGCTTGCTTCCATCCATGGTGGAGTCCTGAGTTGTATAAAACTTTTGCTGACTCTGAGCGAACTTGGAGTTAACTACTTTCGTTGGCTGACGGAAACTTCCCAATGGCATTCTGTTGACCCGTTGACTTATGGACACTTGCAGGTTTGACGTCTGCCAGGTCTTTGATGGTCTTGGTATCGTAAGACTGTGGGCTGGAAGACGCGAATGTGATGTGTCGCCCCCGCCCCCATTATGTTCCTTATGCAAGCAGTAGATCCTGGTTACTTCAGGTCACAATGACATTGAGTGCAGAATTGCAGGCTGCGTCAGGCCAGATGCGACAGGGCTACTCACCGCCCATGTGATGCAAATTGCCACTTATCTGGAGAAGATTCTCACAATGGATGAACAGGCAATTTCTCTCTCTGTAGTGGGGCTGTTAATGTCTGGATGAATGGATAATGAGAAGGAGACAGAGGATGTGAATCAAGGCGTTGCATTTCATTTTCTATGATATCTTCTTTTCTGTCAAATTCATATGATGAAATTATTTGTTTCAATTTCCATTCTTTCTAGAACATGACATTTAGTCTGCAGGAAAAAGTGACTTTTTATTTATACTGGAAATTGATTAAATATGCTGAGACTCATAATATGTTTTTATTTTCAACGTAATATCAAAAATAAGTGTGGAAATGCTTCATTTTCAACACTCAAAAATCATGGCGGGGTGTCTGCACGCCACAGTGTGCCCCCACATACTCTTGCTTTTTCGCAAGTGTGTAGTCAGAGGTGGAAGAACGGAGTGTGTGTCATCCTTAAAACTGCTGTTTTCGTGTAACTAAATTTACGAGCAATTTAAACATGTTTAACAAGATTTCATTTTCAAACTTCAGTGTATTTGTTAGCATAAATATTTTAGTCAGTTGGACAGCCGGGATTTTTAGTAAGAATGTGATGCAAGTTCTTCCATCAGACCCACAGTTTAAGAACTTAAAAGATTTCTATTTTTAGGCCTGCCAGGGTATTCTGAAGCATTCAGTATAACAGTTGTAGGACCCATGAATCTGTGCATCTATTCTCTTGGGGATTAATTATTTAGCCATGATTTTCTATTGCACATTCTATGCTTATAGTGACATTGAGGGACATAGAAATTATAAAATAGTCCTTTATCAAGAATTCACTGGCAAACCAAATTAAATACTAATTTAGCAACTACTTGTTAATATGTTGGTATTGATTCTATCTTAGAAAAGTACAATTATGTGTAACTGAACTTTCTGTTTTCTTGTGGTTGAACCCTGAATTACCATGGCTTCTGGTTTCAGTGTTTTTCCTGGGGCACAGATCATATTTCTCACTGCCAAAGCCCAGAAATAATAGCCTGACACATCCGTCCATAGTCCCAGAGGCTTTTCTGCCTGGTGCCCTGAGAGCGTCTGCAGTGCTCCAGACTTTGAGGCCAGAAGCCCCAAAGCATGAGCAGTACTGCTGAGAGCAGTTTCAGCTCATAAAACAGTTCATAATTGTCTGCGTTATTTCGCTGTCTAAACTCCAACTGCTCGCCTATCATACTGATGAATTCCTAGAAGTTGCCTTTATATAAGCTATAGTATGTGTGCTTTGTTAGATCATGTTGTTCTTCAGGAAACAATCACTGTTTTGTAGTAAAACGGCAGAAAAGTAGAGAAATGGTGATGAAAAATCTGTCAGTATGTGGTGTCCCGTGCATTTCTCTTACCATCTAAGAGTCCAGTATTTAATATCCACTTTTGAATGTGAGATCCCTGCTTTGTTTGAAGCATTTTTTTCTGTTACTATGTATCAATGCCGTATTTGCAGTGCTTAAAAATGTATGCTCAAAGAGTAAACATGCTCGCTGTTCCCCGGCCCTAGATGTTGTCTGAGACAAAGACAGGAGTCTCTGTGTGAACTAGGACTGAAGTGGGTGCCCTGTCGTGGGGTGTGCCCATGTGTCCTTTTGTTGAAGGTTGGGGTGCACTGAAACACCTCCTCCCCATAATTTTAGGACCTACCACCACGTAAGAGCAGTCACATTTGTAAGTTGCCCAATCACATTCTTCTCATTTATTTTCTTTGCAGTGGAAGGTACCCGCAATTTTAATGGTTGCCGGATACATGAAGTGACACTGCGTGACATTTTTATAGGAGAGGGGGTTTCCGCCTTCAGAAAATGTGCTCCCCTGTTTAAGTTGTCTTTCAGCTTCTAATTGCTTTGTCTTTCAAAAAGGAAAAGAATGGTCTGTTTACTCTATGCTGAGTGTATGGAATAGCGACTCACTGCTTTAGCGGAAGCCAGCTAATGCCTCCAGAATGCGGTCAGCCCCGGGTACTAGCCCTGGCACAGAACAGGGAAAGGAGGTCAGACTGTGGGCGAAGGGAAGACTGAATGCCTGGCTCGGGGTGCCCAGGGGTTTAGGGTGTGCTCCATGGTCTCAGGGAGTTGCTGGGGGTTTGGGGTTTGCTGCACTGGCTCAGGGGTTGCCTGGGGGTTTTGGATGTGCTACACTGTCTGGGGCTACCCTGGGGCTTGGGATGTGCCACACTGGCTTGGGGGTGCCCTGGAGTTTTGGGGGTGCTCGGGGTTTTGAATGTTCTGCACTGGCTTAGTGGGTTCCCTGGGGTTCAGGGTGAGCTGCCCTGTCTGGGGCGTGGCCTGGGGTTTAGGGTGTGTTGCGTGGTTGTAAGTGGATTTACTGTTCTCTCTCTGCCGACACCCACCTCAGCCTCTGGTTTCTTCATTCTATTCACAGAGTAACTGAAAACAGACACACCATGTGTAAATAGGTAGAAGAGTAAATCTTAGTATATGGATGTATATATCCATATACATTTGGAAATGAAGTGTAAAATAAGTACTCTTTTTTTGTATTTTGTTGACTATAATGTGTCACCTGTGAATCCTGTCGTTCAGTATGTAAGTCGTACGTTAACAGACGTTTGGTAAATCCAAGGCAAGAGTCTGAACCTCTTTGTCATGTCCTCTTTTCAGTGCAACTCGAGAAACAAGGATCTGCCAGTGATATACTGCTCTTTATATTTTAAGGATGGCCATAATGTTTTCTTCTTGTTTAGTATGTGGAATTATGAGTTAGCAAATTTATTAAAAAGATGATGCAGACATTGATTCTTTTTACAGTTTTATTTTTTAAGTATATTAACTTTAAGTATATATAGTGCACTATATAAATATAGAAAGAATACAGTGATAGCCCTTTAGAAGTGTGCTTTTGCAATCCGGTCTGCTTCCAAGTTGACACAAGTACAACATCCAAGTTCTCTCTCAGGTATATCTCATTACTTTAAGATTTTAATGAAACTTTTTTTTTTGTTTAGTTGGAGTCTCACTCTTGTCACCCAGACTGGAGTGCAGTGGCACACTCACAGCCACCCCAGCGTCGACCTGCTGGGCTCTGGCGATCTTTCTGCCTCAGCCTTCCAAGTAGCTGGAACTACAGGCGCGCACTACCACGCCTGGCTAATTTTTTATTTATTGTAGAGATGAGGGCTCACCAAGTTGCCCAGGTGGATCTTGAACCCATGGGATCAGGCAACCCACTCACCTCGGCTTCCCAAAGTGCTGGGATGACAGGCTGAGCCACTGAGCCCTGCTATGCAACATTCTTAAAAGTTCTGTGAATTCAACTGATGACCACACCAACCAAATGACAGATAAACCAGCTATGTGGGATATCTGGAGATACATGAGGGCTATCCCAAGTCCTGCCTTCGAGGGCCTGGAAATTGCTTTTGATGTGTTTGTGGTTCTCAGACTTGTCTACACTGGAATCACCTGAGGGGAGAGGTTCTAAGACTCCCCATGCTTGTGTTCCTCCCAGAGTCGGCGGATTAATTGGGTGCAGGCGAAGCCTGCACTTTGAAATGTCTAAAAGGTCCCGGGTGATTCTCTTGCACTGCCAAAGTTTTGAGTTACTAGCTTAGGCCCGCGGTCCCCAGCCCTTTTGGCATCAGGGACCCATTTTGTGGAAGACAGTTGTTCCATGGACCGGGGTTGGGGGATGGGGGAAGATCAGGCAGTGAAGGCTCTCCTAAGGAACGCACAGCCTGGATCCCTCACGTACGCAGAGCACAGCAGGGTCCGCGCTTCTGTGAGGATCGATTGCCACCGCTGATCCGACAGGAGGCGGAGCTCCACTTGCCCATGCTCACCTCCTGCCGTGGGCCTGGTTCCTAACAGGCCCTAGTCCTGTACCAGCCCATGGCCCCTGGGTTGGGGACCCCTGGTCTACATCGTCAAGGTGCGGAATGAGACAGTTTAGGGAGTGTTCCCTAGAGCAGCAATGGATTGTTTCCTGACAGCAGCGTGGCTAGGTGGCTGGCTGGTGCTGTGAGCGTGGGGCCGTGTTGCACACGTGCGTGGCCACGTGCAGTCCGTGGGGTGGCTGCTGCAGCTGCCCACGTCTCTCACCTTTCCTCTCGGTCCCTGCCCAGCTGTGAGCTGAGAATGATGTTTGTGTAGGGCAGATGTGCTGCTTGCTGGGATCAGCGGGTGCTGGCAGGGACTCTGAAGCGCTGGGAGTTCCTGCCCTTGACCCCCTATGTGAACACATGATGGATAAATACAAAGTGTGGACTCAACGGGCACTTATATTAAGCCCTGATGAAACTGTTACATCTCTTGGTAATTTAAGTTTACACACGTGGCGGTATTCACTGGGCTCTGAGCAACACTACTCTGTCATTGAGTATTGCTGTTTTTTCCAGTTGACAGCTGAGGAAACAGAGGCAACGAAAGGAGACTATCGTTCTCTCTGAGTGTGTTCTCTTAAGCCCAGTTAAAGTTCCAGGCACAGACACCATCCATACCTGTTGGGATAACGTTCCTCGTTTTAACAGGCAGAAGGAAGAGTGTGAGTGTTATGGATGGTGACAGTCTAGAAACAATTGGCCAAAAGCAGCTGTTATTCATTGCCCGGAGTCTCTGAAGGGCTTGATGTCTAGAGTGGTTGAGGATATGTGAGTGCTGGTGAATAATTACTTTTATCTGACTGGATTAACTAAGCATCCACTCTTCCAGTCTTGAGAGTTTGAGGATTGCTCCTAAGTTTACGGCAAAAGTGCGGTCCTTATTTTCTGGGTGGGTCCCAGTTCAGTGCAGAGACTCCTGTTGCCAGAGAACTCATCTGAAGCACATCGAATGCTGTGTCCAGATTTTCGTTTGAAAATATGTGATGGTTATTTCTAAAAATGGCTTTGGGTTCAAAAGAAATTACGTTGAGGATTAAGACGACAACCACAACACAACCACTGTTTCCTGTTCGAATGATTTCCCTTGATCAGCTTTTGTGATGGCAGCGCCAAGGCCCGCCAAAGCAAAAGCCGTTTTATCTTCCAAGGATAACGAGACTTTTTAACCGCTCTGCCTATGCTGGTTCCCCCAGTTGAACAAGAGGACGCTCGTAGCGCAACTGTGATTTTACCGTTTATGCTTCGGATGATACTGGTCTTCCTAATTCTAGTCACCCGACTCGGCTGTGGATAGACATGGTTGTCCAGGGAGAGCATATTCCGTCAGCAATGATTCAGTGTAAAAGCTTAACCGATTCTGATTGCCAGGGAGGCCTCTTAAAATTGATGACGGGCACCTCCCCCTCGAGTTCTCTTTTTCCTCTCTCTTTTTCTCCCCTTCCCTTTCTTTTCGAGATTCAAGCTTCTGCGTTTCTCTGATTCTGCTGATCAAAATAACACCTGGGTCTTCAAGGAGCACCTGGGTGTTTGTCACTGGCCTTGTCAGCAGTGGGGTTTCCTGGCGGGGAGGGGACCTGACCCGTGCCCGCCTCAGCCCCCTTCTGTCTCCAAATCAGATGCCCTGTCCCCCTCCGGGGCAGCTCCAAACTCTGTGCTTATCTCGTGTCACATACACAGTAAGCTCTCATAAGTCACGATGGACAGCCGCTCTCTGTTCAGGGTAGCCCCTGGATGGTGATTAATGTGTTTCCTCAGGAGTAGAACAATGGCCGGTGCACGCGCCCAGAGGAGCTGTCCCCAGAAGGAGGCTTTGTCCTGGCCCAGTCGTGGACAGCGCTCTCCTGGCCTGCAGGGACCAGCTGATGGATGAGCGGTCCGCAGAGTCCAGGCCCAGGCCGGGGGCACGCGAGGTTGGGAAAGACTCCAGGCCTACCTTGGGGTCCCTGGGGACAGAGGCCACAACAGCAAGAGTGGCCTCTGGGGGAGTCAGTGGCGATATGTTTCCCTCTTCCTCCTTTAACCCAGTTGGCTTTTCTGTAGTTGACGGATACTTTCAAGAGTGCACACTCGAGTCTTCCTTCCTCTGCATTCCCTCTGCGCTACGGCTTCCTTTCCATGACGTGTGCTAGGAAACACACTTTCTATGTGAACAGTTGCTTGCAAACACTGAATATCCATGGACAGTTAAGAGATGAGGTTTCGCCAAATTGCCCAGGCGGGTCTCGAACCCGCAGGCTCAGGCAATTAACTCACCTCAGCCTCCCAAAGCGCGGGATTACAGGCTGAGCCACCGAGTCTGGCCATCCTTTTTTAAAAAAAATGTATTTTAAAGATGTGGGGTACCATTCAGGATTAGGTACACAAGTGGTCATTGGATAGGTAAAGTATGGGCCTCCCTTTGGTCCCCACTTGCTTGGTTTGAGATCTGGTACCCTTGTTGGTGTTATGTGCCTCCCCCCTCCTCTGGCAGTGTTCCATTACTGCCAATCCCTTTCTTACAGTACAATGTTCAGGGTCCACTTATGAGTGAGCACATGTGGTACTCAGTTCTTTGTTTCTGTGCTAAATCACTGAGTCCTATAGACTCTAAATCCACCCAAGTGGAAGAGTAAGTGCTGTGAAGTCCATAAAAATTTTGTTCTTTTTATGACTGCGTAATATTCTATCATGTATATGTACCACCTTTTTAAAATTCAATTCAGTTTCAATGGACAGCACTGTTGGTTCCGTGTTTTTGCTGTTGTGAATCATGCTGCAGTAAACATGCGTGTGCAGCTATCCTTTTTGTAGAGTGATTTAAGTTCCTCTGGGTAGTACGTTTTTATGATTTGTCAGAAAAGACAACTTGTGGTTATTAGGTATTTGAAGAGTAAAGTTTATTTTAAAAGTGTGAGTCACTTGCTGTTTTTTCATCTATTTAAAATTTAAAAGTTAAATAGAGGTATACGTAAAATAGTGATAAAATGACATTAATTGCCTTTTGCACTTACTCTTCATAGCTTTACTTTTCTGTGGCTGTCAGCCGACCTTAGAAAATGAATGATGTGTTGGCTCAGGGAAAGATGAATGTACGTTCCTCTAGGTCTTTTTTCCTAAAAAAGTCAGAACCATGCATTCTCTTAATTTGACCTTTGGGTTTTATAAGTAAGACAGTCTTCCCGTTTACAGCTGAAGACATTGAGGTTCAGCTGGGTGCTGAAAAGATAGAGCATTTCCGGCTGAGCCTTCTCTGTGGGTGTTTCAGGAGTCCTCGCCACATTGTGTAGGTCTGTCCCTCCTGTCTTAGGAATGGGAAAGCCAAGGCTAGCAGACACGCCCGGTCCAGAATGGGCAAAGGGGAGGAAAGGAGCCCAGCCTCAGTCCTGTTGGTGCTCTTTGTTCAAGGGGAGAAGGTTCTAGTCCCAGATCCCACAGGAGAGTCTGTCCTAAAATAGTGTTTTTAGAATCCTTTTTTATTCTGTAGAAAAGAGTCTGCTTCCATGGTATAGGAAAAAAAAAGACGTGATTTTTCATTCATAAAAGGGAGTTTTTTTCCTCAAAGTGTACTATGGGTACACTGTTTTAACCTTGGAATCATTTTCTGATTAAAACTTATGGTGATTAATTCTTAAATCTGTTTAAGAAAATTCTTTAGCTAATATCAGTCCAAGAGGTATGGGACTGCTGTGTGTCTCAGTCTGTCTGTGCTGTTACAACGGCTTGCTTGAAAGTGGGTAATTTATAAGGAGCAGGCATTCGTGGCTCACAGCTCAGGAGGTGGGAATCTGGGGTCCAGTGGGTTTAGTTGTCTGGGGCGGGGCAGCTCCCTCTTCCAAAATGGCGCCTTGCTGCATCTTCCAGAAGGGGAATGCTGCTTCTTCACAAGGCCAGAGGCAGAAGGGCGGGCCAACCGAGCACTGTTCGAAGTCTCTTTTGTAAGAGTCTAACCCATTCATCAGGGAAAGCCCTTATGGCCTGATCACCTCTTAGAGACCCCACCTGTTAATAGGATCACACTGGGCATTAAGTCTCCACAGCTGCATTTTGGAGGAGACGCATTCACACCGTAGTGCCATACTTGAGGCCTAGTCGTGATTCTCTGACAGATATGTTCAGATTTTAGCTTGAGATGTCAAGGACGCGTCTCCAGTGCGTTGTGCTTGTGTAGTGTGACGGGATGGGGCGGCGAGGGCAAGGCCTCTGCTCCTGCCAGCAGGAGTGGCCCTTTCTGAAATCCAGGGTGCTGAGGGGGGAGACAGGACAGGGAGGGGCCGAGGCTGCCTAGTGAGCAGAGGACAGGCGCTGAAGACCCAGGAAGGGGGCACTTCTCTTTTGAGATTGGCGGGGGAGAGTATTCCTGGGAGTTGGTGGTTGGCTTATGTACGTGACAAAGGGCAGATCCCGGGGGGGCAACTGAGAGTGACCTGGGCTCTCGAGGTGTCCATGTAGGTACAAGAATGGGAGGACTAAGCTCTTCATGAGCCAAGCACCTGCTCCACGGAGCCCCCCGCCAAAATATCACGGCCATTAACTCCGTGGCTCTAACGCGAGACTTCGGGGTCTTGTATCGGACGCCCTGAATAGTGGCGACGACAGTGGCGAGCGTTTCTCGAACAGCATCCCCTCGTGTGTGCGAAGCGCTCCAGGGAGGCCCCCACGAGCACCTGCACACCACGATGCCACGTGTCTCGGCCCTCACAGACGATGCTTGGGCGCACGATGTCACGTCTCAAGGTGACTGTCCAGGCGGCCTCCAGGCCACTCTCTTCACACCAGCCTCATCTTCTTCCGGAGTCTGTGCTCTTCCCCTAACTCTACCTCAGCCACGCCGAAATAACCACACTTAGCTGCCTTAAAAAAATGTCCAGGCATGCTTTGTTCCACATCTGGTGAGAAGTCTCACCTTCTGTAAGTCTTGGTCGTGAATCAGATTTTTTTTGCCCTGTCTCAAATGAAAACTTTTTTTTTCTTAATTTCATTCATCCTTTTCGTTTATTCACCAGTATTTACTGATCTCTGTTATGGGCCCAGCACTCTGCTGTTGGTCAAGTGGCTTGCATGATGGAAAGTCAACACGTCTGTTCCCCTTCTGTATTTCTGTGTCTTCAGGTTGTTTGAAAGACTCAAGGCTATTGATTTTTAGTAAGGGACGCTGAATGTTTTTTTCCTGGGAGAGATCTTTGCCTAGAGTGGGTCTTCCCTGAGTCACCAGATCTTTCTGTTGACTTCCAGTGCACTGTGGCAGGTGATTTCAGTGAAACACCCCTGTCCCCTCACCTTGTTTGAAATGAGAGACTTGTCTGACATTGTCCTGGTTTACATTTTCAAACTTTTGTTTTCACAGGTATTGAGTTGGAGTGATTACATTCCATGCAATCAAAAAGACAGAATAAACTTAGTTCCCATGCTAATGTTACTTTAATACCAACTGTTATATGTGTTTTTCTGGTTTAATCTTGCATACTCTTATTTCCTGGTGGTGATGGCTCTTTCCATAATTCCAACCATTTGCTTTTTATTACCAGATTCCTCCCATTTTGTCTAATATGTCACTACTTTTATTCTCATGCCCGAAAAACACAGTTTTAGCGTAGAGGTGGCATTGATGGTATAAACTTTGGTAGAAGTGCATTGTTCATAAATTAAAGGAAAGTGAGCCCTTTCCTCCCTCCATTATCGTCTTGAAGGCTCAGAAGTATGACCTTCACAGTACGTAGGTCTGTTTTAAGTCTCAGTGGAATCTGACTTTGCTTCCACAGTGACATTGCAGCATGTGGATTAAGGGTCCTGTTCTGTCTCTGACCAGTTCAATATTACTAGGTTTTTAAATCTCAGGAGGAGTTAGAAACATTGCTGACCGTGTGGGCCAAGACTTAGAAATGTCATTTATCAAAACCGGAATTCCAGGCAGGCGCAAAGGCCATGAGTCCCAGGCTGGTGACGCACATCGGCGGCCGGTTGCTCACCTCCCCTTCTTACTCCCGCACATGGCTCCTCTTCCACAAAGTACCTTTTGAAATCCTAAAATTCTAGTTATTAGCGGTTGTTGAGATTTTCTTTTCTATATTTTCTCTTTTTACACTCAGATTTAAGTTTCGTGCTCCTCCCGGCTACCTTGAAAAAGCTCATCACTGGGAATGTCCCTAGCAAGAGTTATAAACGGTGCTTGGAAACATGTTATAGGGCAACCTCATGTAAATATTGTTTTAGCAAGAATGAGGAAAGCGTGCCCCAATACTTAAATAGACTTTTGCTGACTTTAAACGTAGTGATAGCAGCTTTTGTTGTGAGATTGTTTTCCCAGTATGTTCTGCCACTGATATTTTAGATTTTTAAAAAAAAACCAACACTGCTTGACGGTGTTGAGAAGAATACTTCAAATTACAGAAAACTGCTGAGGACTGTGAAGATACCCCATTCCCGATTTCTTTTCATTCTTTCTTTCCTTTTTTTTTTTTAGTTTCAGAAATGCTGAAAGGACTATTCTGGGGTCAGAGATGAACATTTGAATGTGGTTTATTGTGAACACAAAAGCTAAATAATACAGGAGTACTTTAATTACTTTAATCCTGATTGTAATGTCTGATAATTCTGGACTACTAGGTTTCATATCATTTGTCTGATATTTTAAATTAGTTAATATCTCATTAGTTGTTTGATAATTAGTATTTGATATATTTCTTATTTTAATAGTTAATTTTAAAACGAATACCAAACTATGAAGCAGGTAACATTTTCTTATGGAGGTAAAATTTGCATACAACGCAATGTGCAGGTCTAGGGGTCCAATCCGGTGAGTCTTGGTGGGTGTACACACCTGTGCAAGCATGACTCTTATCAGGGCGTAGAGCGTGTCCATCCTTCCAAGAGGGTCCTCATTCCCTTTCCTGTCCATCCCTATCTCCAGAGGCAACCACTGCTTGGGTATCGATCACAGTCGATTAGCTGTGCCTGTTCTTGAACTTCATAAAAATGAAATCGCTCATTTCATTTAGGCTTTTTTGGTGTGGCTTCTTTTACTTAATACGTGTGTGAAATTCATCCATGAGTTTACACACATCCGTTCATTCTTTTTTTATTGCTCAGTGGCATTGTATTTGTGTATTATGCATTCTTGTATGATTGGACACGGGTTGTTTTCAGTTTGGGCTATTATGCATATGGTGCTGAAACATGATGTTACCAGCATTTTAATGGACAGATGTTTTCATTTCTTTTGGGTCAGTAGTAGTTTGGAGTGGAATGGCTAGCTTTAAGTGTACGTTTTCCTTCGTGAAAGGCAGCCAGTTTTCCAAAGTGTTGTGCTGTTTCTTACTCTTACACTTACTTAGCAGTGGGGTGGGCCTGTCGTCATCCTCCCCCTCTGTGGTGTCAGCAGTCTTTTTTTCAGGCATTTTAGTGGGAGTGAGATCTCTTTCTTTCTTTTCTTTTCTTTTTTTTTTTTTTTTTTTTTTTAAGTTGGAGTCTCACTCCATCGCCCAGGCTGGAGTGCAGGGGCATGCTCACGGCCACCCCAGCGTCGATCTGCTGGGCTCTGGCAATCCTTCTGCCTCAGCCTCCCAAGTAGCTAGAACTACAGACGTGCACTACCAAGCCCGGCTAATTTTGTATATTTATTTATTGTAGAGATGAGGTCTTGCCAAGTTGCTCAGGCTGTTCTTGAACCCATGGGCTCAGGTAATCCCCTCTCAAAGTATTGGGATTACAGGCTTCAGCCACGGTGCCCAACCGAGATCTCTCTTACTGATGTGTCATGATGTTGAACTTTTTATGTGTTTATTGGTCATTCTTAGATCTTTTATGAAATGTCTGTTCAAGTCTTTTGCCCATTTGTCCACATCTGTCATAAGAATATGAATCTTTATGCAATTCTGTTTTGTATTTATATAGACATAAATTATCTCACAATATGTTTTGTAACTTTTGCTTTAAGGTAAATTTTTTAAAGAAAATATGAGAAAAAAGTATTTCATTGATCCATGTATCCACCATTTCTAATGCTTTTTATTCCTTCCTGTAGTTCAAGGTTTCTGTGTTATTTCTCTTCAACCTAAAGAAGTTCATTTAACATTTCTTGTGGTACAATTCTCTTGGCAGTAAATTCTTCCAGCTTTTGTTACATAAATATAGCCTTTTTAAGCTTTTATTTTTGAAGGATATATTTACTGGATATGGATTTCTTATGGGTCAGCTTGTTATCTTTTAGTGATTTAATGATCTCATCGTCTCCTGGTTTTGTTAATTCTGAATAGAAATTAGATGCAATTTGTCTCTCCTTTTCTCTGGTTTCTTTAAAGACTGTCTCTTTAATTTTGGTTTCTAGCAGTTTGACTCTGATAAATTTAATTGTGGTTGGTTTCCTTTTTGTTTATTATGGCTGAAATTTATTATGCTTTTTTGGAGCTTTAAGTTTGCATTTTTTCCTTCTTTAGGAAAAGTTTGCAGTTATTCCATGGAATACTTTTCTGTTGATTATTTCTTATTTCTCCTTTTGGGACTCTCTTTGCTTACACGTTAGAACATTTGGTATTGTCTCACCTGTCTGTGAGACTCTGCTCGTTTTACTTCTTTCTTTTTCTCTCTGTTCTCTTCAGTTTTAATACTTTCTTGAGATATAGTATTCAGGTCCATCAACTCTTCCTTTTCTGTCTTCAATCTGATGCTAAACTCATGCAGTGGCTTTCGTTTCAAACTTTTGTTTCTTTCCAGTTCTAGAATTTTTACAAATTCTCTTGTATAGTCAGTCAGTGTATGTCTATGTGATATCCCTTTCTGTTCAATTATTACAGGCATCTTTTCCATTAAGTCCAGTAAGCACTTATAAGCACTCATTAGCTGTTTCAAAGTCCTTGTTTAATTCCAGTATTTGGGATATGCTGGGATCTGTTTTGTGGACTTCTTTTTCTTCATTAGGATATTGCTATGGTAGTAACATGTTTAGACATTTTAGTTGTGCACTAGACATTTTTGGATTAGGTATTGGAAAAATCCTGCCTTCTGCTATCTTCCCCTGAAGAGTGTTGTTTTCTTTCATCAGGCAACTAAATTACCATCCGATCACCTTAAACTTTATGGTGGCTTGGTGTTCCTTTTTGTTACTCTGGCTGTCTTTTGTCTTTCATGTAGTCCAAGATGAGCTCCTGGTTCCTGGGACATGAGTTTTACCATAAGACGCGGCCCTTTAACTTGGCACAGCTACTTGTCTACCCTGGTCTTAGCTCTTCTGGGCTCCAGCTCACGCATCCCCTGGGGACCTTGGGGGCTCCCTCTCCTTGGAACGCGTGCGATTTCTGGGCCATGTGAGGGATCGAGGGGAGACTTCATGCAGACCGTGGCGCTCCCTTGACTGTGGTGCTCTCTCTCTGGGATTTCTCATTCTGTAATTCTAGCCACTCTGGAAGTTCCGAGCGCCACGCTCTCACTCTTCACACTAACAACCCTGACTCTGTGTGTCAGTTCCGCGGGAAGGCACCAGCTCGCCGTGAGTTGCCTCGGAGCTGCCTTAGCCTTGCTCGCTGGTGCAGTCTCAGGGCTGCATCTGCTCTGTGGTTTTGGTCCTGTTTTTAGTCGCTGACGCCTTCCAAGGGTGTTTTTAATATTTTCCGGAGTTTCTAATTATTATCTGTAGGTGGGTTAGTCTAATTTAAGCCGCTCAGTCATTACTGAAGCTGGAACTAGAATCGCGTACCTCTCACTCTGAACCTTTTATACTTTTCTCAACCTGTCCCTGCTTTCTCCTAATGCGCTTCTAGGACTTTATTTCTCAGGGTGGGAACTGCTGTTTCATACGAAAAGGAATAAAACAAATTAAATTAGACCACTCACTCAGATTGCACAGGAAAAAACCCATATATAATGCAAATGTACTCAACATGTAATGTGTTCTGATAACTAAGGAAAGAAGTCCAGAGTGTGTCTTCATCGACCACAAAATGTCCTGCTGCTGCTCCCCATTTCAGCTTCGCAGGGGAATGGGTCTTAGTCTGGGCTGGCTGCTGCGTCAGCGACCCCTGAACAAGGTCGCTTTAACTACAGGGATGCCCCCGGGTTTTGGATTCCGGCAGTCTGAGGTCTGGGCGCCCTGTGGCTGGGTTCTTGGTGAGGGCCCTCGTCCTGGCCGTGTTCTCACATGACCCTCCCGTGGTTCATCCTCTTTTTATGATGGCGTTAATTCTATCACAGGCTCCGCCCTTTTGCGCTCACCTGAGCCTAACTGTCTCTTGAAGGCCTCACCTCCAGACACAGCTGCCATCACACGGAGGATGGGGACTTCAGCCTGTGTATTTTGGAGGGACACATCCATTCAGTCTGTGGATGTTTATTCTGTTTATCTACACATAAGTAAACATAATTACACGCGATTATTGGACACCTAGTCTGGCCATGGAGCTTCCGACCCCAGCGAACACCCCGGAAGACGTCCCTTACGCTTCAGATCTGGCGGGAGCAGATGGATGCTGGGAGTGCCCGTGGGGGAGCGCTTTCGGGTGGAGCTGAGCTCTGCGGAGAGCCACGGAGAGCCCAGGGAGCACTGGCGACCCGGGGCCCATGCAGAGCGATGTGTGCGCGGGAGCTGTAGCGGTGTGGAGGCCCGGGGACAGCAGAAGGCGCGCAGGTGAGCCAGTCACGTTTCGTCTCGCGGGCATCAGCTCGGAACGCTGTGCTCTCACTAAAAATCTGTGTCTTCCCGCCCAGTTGCTTTCAGGTTCTGCACGGAGATTGTTAATGCGGGGCTCTGTGTCTCTCTCCTTACGTCCGTCCCGGCTCCGCCCCTTGGCGTTCCTCTCCTTCTTCCTTCAGTCCCAGCGTGGCTGAGCCGATGGGAACCCCTGTTCCCAACAGGAGTCCAGAGCCCCGATGGCGCCCCCTGCTGGCCGGTCCCCCTGCGTGGCTGACTTCCGACGTTTCTGCCTCGCGCGGGAGCAGTTCTGTGTCCCTCCGCATGGAGATGTCTGTTCTGCTGCACCTCTCCAGAGAAGCCAAGCGGGCGCATTCCGTTTAATTTCAGTTTGGAAAGGAAGGATGCTCGCAGCCTCTCACAGTCCCCCGATGTGCTGTGCCGCTTCATCCCAAATTAAACACATTTTGAAACATCAACAGACGGACATACTTTGAAAAAAAAAAAAACAATGTAAATATAGAACAAGGAAAGCAAAAACACTATTTCGCCAAAGTGTTAGCATGCTTTCTTTTCATATTGAACTCCTTTATGCCCACTTCTGGAAGCTTCCTAATTGTTTCACCTGGACATTGCAGCACCCGGCTGCTTTCTGGGAGCATCTTCTCTGGCACCCGCCTGGTGAGGGGCCCCGAGAGAGCATGTCCCTGTACAAACGTGTCGGCTCGGCTAGAGCAGGACTGAACCCCTTGTTTACACTCTGGCATGTCTCGTGCGACATACACAAGATAGCACACTCCCCTGGGGTTTTTCCAAATGACTCATGTGTCTTAAATCAGTCGTATTGTAATAGCTGGCCATCTTGCAGCTCCTAGAGGGAATGTATGTAAAGCTTGCACAGTTTGTAGTGTTTTTGCAGGTTGGTTCACCATGACCTGAAACAGAGCCTGGGCTGGCTTCTCATCACACAGTTGCCACTGAGGAGTCGATCTGAGCTCACAGATCCCTTGAGAGACAACCCAGAGGGCCCCGAGCGTGGGAAGCACCCCCGTTGCAAGGTGGAGAGCATTTCTGGCATCACATTTGTTTGCGGACAGTGCTCCTTTTAAGGTTAAATGGCTACTTCGTTTTCCCTGGACATTCTCAAATGAAATGGAGTGCCTTGTGAGTAAGAGGAGGAACTCTGGAAGTCAGACTCGCTCAGGGCGCTAGCATTGGCTATTTCATGTCCGTTACTAGAAAGGCCGGGCCGTGGCAACTTTCTTATAGCAGCTACGATGGCGCTGACGCCGCCTCCTCACGAGCGACGAGACACGGGAAACCTTCACACCCATAAAAACCCCAGTTTTGTAAGTCAGTGGCTCACCAGTAGCACACTGTTAACAGTAAGAGTCTGTTTGATTTCAGAAATAGACAGCGTGATGAGTCAGATATAAGGTTATCTAGAGACGTGCTTTTTCGGTAGTTGAATTTGTTGAAACTTAATTGGTCGAAACGACATTCTCAAAAGGATGCACTGATAACCGGAAGGAATTCTCTGCTCCAAATGCCGCTGGGTGTGAGGCGACGCTTTGAGAAGCCGTGTCCGGAGTTTGACGGAAGTTGCACGCGTTTGCGCAGCGCAGCCTCCCGTGATCCTCACACATTTTCCCCGGAAAGGATTTTCGCGGGTGTGTCCCAGAAAGACCGGGAAGGGACGAGGCTCACGCCGGGCGGTGTCCCGTGAAGCAGACGCCACCCTGCAGGCCCGCAGCCGGGGATCCGGGTGCCGCCCGGAGGAGGGGTGGGGCCTCCCCGGAAGGCGGCGGGCGGCTGGGGCTGGGTTTATTCCCCTCTCCAGCAGCCCCGGGAGCCCCGCTGACCTCGGCGTCCCAGCTCACGGCCCGCGGAGGTGCCCGTCAGCCCCGAGCCCCGCCCTTCCGGCGGGTCCACACCCCCGCCCTCCGTGCGGGGAGACTGGACGGGAGGGCTCCGGGTCAGCTGGTGCGCCTCTGCGCTTCCGGGTCAGCTGGTGCGCCTCTGCGCTTCCGGGTCAGCTGGTGCGCCTCTGCGCCTCCGGGACGGGTGCTGCGCCCTGCGGTCGTCTTGGTCCCGGGCCTCGCCAGCCCCAGGGGCCCGCCCCGCTGCCGTTTCGGGGACGGCTTCGGAGAGCTTGGCCGCGCCCCCGCCCTCCCGGCGGAAGCCGACCCGCCCTGGGCTCACGTGTGCGGGCACCTTTCCGGAGCGCGCGAGGCTCAAGGGCGTCCTGTGGGCCGAAGGGCACTGGGAGCTCCTGCCTGTTTCTCAGCTTGCTCTGACCGCTGGGTCCCGAGCTGGGAAGGCTGGAGCAGAGGCTTCAGCTGAGGCCCGAGGGCCCGACCGTGTTCCCCAGCCCGCCCCGACCCGCGCCGCGCTCCTTTTCTCTCTGAGTTCTGGTTTTAATTTATTGCATCCATGCTGATGTCTTTCTTCAGTAATAGGAACAGTGTTATCCACCTACTAAGATGGTTAAAATACTTGCTAAGTTAATTATTCATGGATGTTTTATAAAATGCGAATTTAACTGGAATATGCTTACAGGAAATTAACCCAAATTAAAGGTTCTAGCTAAAACGGTTGTTAAAAATTGAACACGTAGTCGGGCTCGGCGGCTCAGCCTGTCATCCGCGTCTTTGGGAGGCTGAGGTGAGTGGATTGCCTGAGCCCGCGGGTTCGAGACCCGCCTGGGCAGCGAGACCTCATCTCTACAATAAATCAAAAAAATCAGCCGGACGTGGTCGCGCGCGCCTGTAGTTCCGGCTACTCTGAAGCCTGAGGCGGAAGGATCACCGGAGCCCAGCGGGTCGAGGCTGCGGTGGCCGGGAGCGGCCACTGCACTCCAGTCTGGGCGACCCAGTGAGACTCCGACTCAAAAAAAAAAAAAAAAAAATTGAACATGTGTATGTGGTCATCATGCAGAAGAATGAATAGGATATTACCAGCAGCCCAAATCTTGCAGCTCTCCCTAATTCTCATCCCCTCTTTTCTCCTCCAAAGTCCCACCATCTTGACTTCTGGCACCATACGAGTTATATTACTTTGGTGTTGTCCCCCCCCCCCTTTAAATAGGATCATACGGGGTCTGACAATTAAGTTTGTGAACCATCCTAGAAAAAGAGCTTCCATCCCTCATTACTGAATATCACTACAGTCCCCTTTGTTGAAGTCCTTCCCTTGGGAAGCTGTGCACCAACGCCAACACCTAATCCACCCATCAAAGTAATTTTAGAACTCTCTTTTTGGAATGGCCATCAGTGCTGTCGTTGTGAGAATGCTGGAGTTTGAATTAGAGCAACAAAGTGACTTTTTTTTTTTTTTATTAAACTCAGCAAGAGTGGAAGTGAAATCAGGGGCAGGTTAGTTCAAGTTTATGGGGTTAGTGTCATGAAGAAAACAGCAGTGTACAAATGGAAGACACATTTTTTTCTGAGGGGAAAGAAAGTGTCCCTGGTGAAGAAAGGTCAGGACAGCCAGTAACGGGCAGGACTGACAAAGACGTTGCAAATATTCATTGTATTGTGCGTCAGCATCATCAGTTGACTGTGAGAGGCATAGCAGATCAGATAGATGTTGATAGAGAAACAGGTAGGAGAATCTCAGCTGAAAATCTTTCAGGAGAAAAGTGTGCGCGAAAATGGCCCCAAAGGAGCTCTAACATCACAGCAGTGCACCAGCTGGTGCAGCACTGTCTGTGGGGGAGTTTTTAGCCAGTAAACAGCTAACTGTGCTGGAGCACCCTCCCTGCTCACCTGATCTAGTTCCCAGTGACTTTTTTATTTACCCGAAGATAAAGGCAATATTGAAAGAAAGACATTTTGATGCCATTCAGAGCATCAAGGGCTATATGATGACAGCTCTGTTGGCCATTCCAGAAAAGTAGTTCCCAAATTGCTTTAAGGATGGGTGGACAAGGCACTGACATTGGTGCATAGCTTCCCAAGAGTGCTTCGGAGGTAACTGTAGTGATACTCAGCAATGAGGTATGGGGCACTTTTTTTGAGTTCGTCAGCTTAATGGTTAGACTGCGTATGTGCATTCTGTGTATGGCTTCTTGTATTCTGTGTTCTCCCTCTTGAGATTCATATGCATGAATGTAGGTGGCAAGAGTGACTTACTGAATGAATGCTTTTTGAAAGGCATTATCTTTCTTTACTCTGGTAACATAATTTGCAAGTGTCACAGTACAGTATTTATGAATGAAGCAGAATGTGTTGGCAATACAGGTTATGGGAATGAGTTAATACTATAATACCATAATAAACATATTTTGTCATTACTTGTCTCTTTTCCCCCTAAAAGATACATCTGTATGTATGCTGAAAGTTCTGATTAGTCAGGTTTAACTTTTTATTGTAGAAAAAGCAAACCTGATTTAACTCTCTCTCCCCAGATCTGAGTGGGTTTGTACGTAATGTTTGCCTATTCCAAAGAAGTCACCTGCAGGTCTAGCAGGGAGAGAGACTGGTTTGTTAGAACTTACGGGAGGCACTGATGGCAGCCGGTTGTTGAAATATCTGCCCCTTGGGGTAGTCCAGCACACAGTTTTATAATCAAGCAAGTTAATTATTCAAATTGTCATACAATGTTTATGATTACAGAGAGTAAGGGCAATGCCTACACTACTTTCAGCTGACCACCTGTACCCATGCCTCATCACTGGGAATATGCATATCCTCTGGCTTGGCCACCTGTACCCCGTGACTCACTAGAGGTGCTCAGGTGGGCTGGTGACTACCCAGCGGCCTCCTATCTCTCCTAGGCTGGGAACTCTCTCATCGATATTCTGTCCCGCTACTAGCAAAACAAGCACAACTTGTCTCCGCTGGGACTAACTTGCGTGGCTTGAAGCGGGAAGGCTCCGCTGGGAGGCGGGCTGGGCCGGGCTGGCATCCCCACAGCTGGTGACCGTGCAAGGCGGTGACCGCCAGCAGCCTTTAGCAGTGGCCTCCAGAATCTGAGCGAGCACAGAGTCCAGGGTGACCACGGAGGTTAGAGTGTGGCATCTGGGCCCTTGAGCCTGGGTCTGAGCGAGGCCTTTCTTGGATCGGAGCGTGGAGAGGCTGCATAGCCCTCGCTTGCTGGACGAGACCTGGCTCCTTACCTGGTTTGGGCTGAAAGCACCCTGAATTTTTTCCAGTTGGCCATAGCCTTGTCTTCTGAAACTGTGGCATAAATGGCTGCTCCTTGGCAGACCAGCCGCCCTGCGGGGGACACCTGGGCAGGAAGGGAAATGGGAACGTTGCCAGGACTTGGGTCTCTAGAGGCCATGCTGGGAGGAGCAAGGGCCGGCCCTGGCACCACATGGCCTGTGTTTTTCTCGATCGTGCATTTTCTTTCTCCTTGTCTGTTTGTAACAGTGTGGGTGGCTTAGCTGATTCACTCCTTTCTTTGAATTCCCGTGTCTAGGATGATGACTTCCTTTTTATACCAGGTTTTGATTTTCATTTTCGCCTTGTGCCATATGGGAAGATGGGAAGGTGCCCTTTTCCAGAAGAGGTGATGATGGGTTTGTGCTCACTTGTTAACCCTGCTCTCTAAGTGGAAACCTTTTTATCTACAAAGTGTGCACTTCTCCGGGTTGCAAAATACAACAAAATTTCACCGCTCTTGTTTGTGGGCACATGGAATGGCTGACATCTTAGATAACTGGGTGGGCGTCGATCTTCTGGTCCTAACTAGTGGGACTGGTAGGATTTGCATCAGATCATATTACATAGGTTTTTTTTTTTTTTTTTTTTTTGAGTTGGAGTCTCACTCGGTCGCCCAGACTGGAGTGCAGTGGCCGTTCCCGGCCACTGCAGCCTCGCCTGCTGGGCTCTGGCGATCCTTCCGCCTCAGCCTACTGAGTAGCCAGAATTACAGGCATGCGCTACCACGCCCAGCTGATTTTTTTTTATTTATTGTAGAGATGAGGTCTCGCTGCCCAGGCAGGTCTTGAACCCGCGGGCTCAGGCAATCCACTCACCTCAGCCTCCCAAAGGCGCGGGATTACAGGCTGAGCCACCAAGCCCAGCTTACATAGGTTTTATAGTTTAAAGTGATGTTAGTGTGAAAATTTTACAAGAATGTAAGATAAGACAAGCAGTCCTAACTTATAATAAATATGTGTAAATGAACTCAGTGGTATCAATTGCGCCTCTATATTTAACAGAACTAAAATCAACAGCACTTTAACAGGTATTGCTGGTTTTGCTTTACATGCTATATATGCTCATGTAGACAGTATACATTACTCATTTATTTTCTTTCAGAACAATTTTATCATTTGATTTTCCTATTGCGGTGCCATATCCAATGTAATGAGTCCCTCTAGTACGCTGTAGACTGAAAATGCCGGTCTTCTGTCAGTTGTTCGAGCTTATTAAAACCTGCCACATATGATGCCACATTTATCCTGAGGCTAGGCCGGGGCTGGCTTCCCATCAAGGCGGGGGAGACAGGCAGCTACCCTCTGTGGAGGTGGTGACTCTAGCCGTCAGTGCACAGCCCAGTGGGTGCCGCTCACAACATTTTTATTGTTCACTTTATTTTTCTTCTGGATGGTCAGGGGGCATGTGCTTGAACATGGGAGCCAGCAGGATCTGTGGTTCTAATCCCCTAATTAGACTATCGTGCGCAGATGGCATTTCGTTCTTTTTTTTTTTTTAATGAATGAAAGCATGTGGTAACGATGTTCATGAATTTTTATCAGATAAGCAATGCTACTTGAGTTTTGCTTATATTTGCCTAACCTCCTGTACAGGTCAAACCATGAGTGGAAAGATATGCGGGATTTAGTATAAATAGAGGATGCCATTTTATGCAGCTGGCCTGCAGGCATGATACACTATAGAGAGAGACACACACACACACACACACACACACACACACACACACACACACTCTCACACACTCACACACACACACACTCATACACTCCCACTCCCTGTCACACGTGCACCAATACAGATCAAGTGTATGTCATTAGAAGAGCCTTCTACTCTACCTGGAGTGTCATTAGATATTATAAATTTTTGCACCAAATCTTTTAGTTATATCCTTTGCTAATTTTTATGAGGTCCCACTTAATTTGGGGCGAGGTGTGGTGGTTCATGCCCGTTAACCCTAGCACTGGGGGAGGCCAAGGTGTGGAAGGAGTTCTTGAGGCCAGGAGTGAGACCAGGCATGGGCCACAAAGTGAGACCGTGTCTCTGCAAAAAATAAAAACACAAGCCAGACACAGGGCCAGCCACTTGGGAGGCTGAGGCAGGAGGGTCACTCGAGTCCAGGAGTTCAAGGCTGCTGTGAGCTGTGATGGTGCTACTGCGCTCCAGCCTGGACAGCAAACAGGCAGGGCCAGAGCCTGTCTCTTAAAAAAGAGAAAGCGTGTTGCATGCGGTGCTTAGTTTAGTTTGAAATGTGTTGGGATACGGCAAGGTGAGGGAAGAGCAGGTGCCATGGGGAGATGAGGACCAGCCCGGCGTGGCGGCGGCCGCACTTTCCGTCGGAGGCCGTGGCCGTGTCCTCTGCGGGAGGCCTCCCTCATCACAGAACGCACCCCGCCCTCCCAGTCTTCAGACCTTCATTTCTGTGATGGCCGCGTATTCACCATGTGCAGAAAAGCAAGGATTTGACCTGGGTCGTAAAAGGCAGCGTTCAGCCCTTGGCCCACAAAAGCCTGTGTGAGTTTTTTCTTGCACTTTTTACCACTTTTGAAAATAAATGACTTCAGGAGTTTTGGGTGGATAGATAGGTAATTTGGCTCTGCCCATTCTGTTGAGGTTGACTACGATGCTTATCATCCAGGAAGCAATTTGTCCCTTTTCCTTTGGCTGGTTACCTCCAAAGTATCAAAAATGCAGGTGCCCACCATGCAGTGATTCAATCACACGTTTCATGGCCTGCTAGCCTTTCCCGAGGTGTTTGGCACTTGGATGCTGGAGCTCCGCTGAGGCTCAGGTTTGAGCTGGAAGATGGGTTTGGTAGGGAATTGTTTGACTGGTGACTCAGCCTTAGAGTCTTGTTTGATCGTTGGTGTTTAAAGGAGAATATTCCTAAAGTAACAGCACTTTTAACTGAGAACAGCGACCCTCAAGCAAGAGGGATCTTCAGTGATCACTAACGAGGTATGCGACTCTGCCCAGGAAACATGTCATGGGCAGGTTCAAGGGTCTGTCAGGCACCGAGGCCTGGACGCTTGTGGTCATATTCCCAATTTGGACATCCATGCTGGAATGCGTTTTTAGTTTAATGCATGTAAATTTTTCAATGTTGCGCAAAATTTAAAAAACATTCAGGCAGTTTAACTAATTTTACCTTTTCTTACTGTTGTTTACATTTTCTTTTTAACTTAGCCCATGTTAGAGGCTGCTCCATGAAGTGTGATACTTTTAATTTCCACATAATAGTCCGTTCTGTAGATGAAAAGCAGGTAGCCTTGCCTTGTATTCCAGACAGTGGTTAACTGTTTACAGAGACAGTTTTACGGATGGTCTGAAGGATATTTAAATTAAAAACCTAGTTACAAGTGTGTAGGAACGCTCACTTTACTTTAAACTACTTGAAGAGTTAGACCTAAGCTATTTTTTATAATGTATCAGAATTATTTTTCTTAAGTCTTTAAAAAGACATTTGAATATCCTTTCGGTTTTTTTTCCCCAATTTGACTTAAGCCAGTGTACTATTTAATTTTTTCCATTCAGTTAGAATTATTTTAAGGATGTTTTTATTCTTGCTAGAATTTCATATCAGTGGATTCTTCTAATGAACAGCTCTGTGTTCATTGTTTTTCTGTTGTCTTTAACTTTCTCTTCCAATGAAAGTGTTACCATTATGTCAACATTTCTTATTCTCAATGGATGAACTCTTGGGAGTCTTAAAATTCTCCACAATAATCTCTTTATTTGTTTTCTTTAATTTATTATACTTTAAAATGTTGGTATTACATGCATATCCCAAATTATCAAGTCCAGCATTATAAAGTGCCAGCGACATGATTGCTTTTGTGTTTACCATTTTATTATAATTTATTTATTTAACAAGTTGCATTCACTGGCTACCATGTTGCAGGCACTGTTGAAGCTCCTGGGATATAGCAGTAATAAAAATCCTTGCCCTCCTGGGGCTGGTGTCCCATGGGGTGTGCAGAGGAGGCCGTTGGCACTGTGTCTCATAATTAAGTGGACTTAGGTAAGTTACACAGCTATGCCAAATGAATCCCAAGTGGTGTTATGTGTGCAGTGGATAAGGCTTCTTAATAGTTCACAAAGAAAAAAGGAGGGCAATTTCAGAGTCTTCATGTTTCTATTCATGTGTTTCTTTGGTTTGACCAAGTGTGTTTTCATGTTAACACAGCAGTTTTCCCAAGATGTGCTCCTAGAGCCCATACCCCAGTAAGTTCCTCTCTGTGCTCCCCAAGATGTGTTCCTATAGACCATACTACGATAGGTTTCCCGCCATGTTTTCCTAGGATGTGCTCGTGAGTTGAGTTCATCAGAAATGGGTAGTAGTGATTGGCTTATTCACAGTATCTTGACTTTCTGTTGGTGGACATGTAGAATTTTCATGTATTTTTATGTGGTTTTACTTTTTCCCACCTTGGTTCCAATGAGCTCATTCTAACAATCATCGATTGTATAAGTTGGAATGCATTATATGTGGAACACAAATATTGAGCACCAAATGCTAATTTTTTTACAACATTATCCCAATATCACATGCTTATCTGAATATATCGGTAGACTGTGTAACAATCTGAAGAAGCCTGGTGATTCCTGTAGTATAATCAAATAACTAGATCCTTGCAAAAGTAAGATACAATTGTCCTTAGTTTTTGTTTCTGCCAATAGAGTTGTCTTTGACTTCATGGATTATTTTGTGTTTTGTTACACTCTACAGACTTATTTTGAGTACTATACAAGACATCTTTCTAACTGAAAATCTTGTCTATGCTACCCTCTAACTTGACGCTTTCCAAAATATGGGAAGAGTGAGTTTTGAGTTGTCCGGTGCAGGTCATCCTTGACTGTGAGTGTTTCCATCGACTTCCATTTTTCAGCATCCCTTCTGCTGCATTGCCAGCATGTTGGGCTCTGGCCGTTTTGCTGTTCCTCCCACGTGAGGCTGTCACATGCCGACCCTGAGTTCTCTGTTGGTAGACTCTGCTTGGTCTATACTCAGTGTGCTGAGTTATTGTTCTCTTGGCGAATGGTGGTGGAGTTCTGATACCAAAATCTGTCCCTAAAGAACCGTGGGGTTTAATGGCAGAGGGCACATTCGAAGCACGCACTTTTCACCGCTCTTTTTGACTCCCGGGAAGCATTAGCAGGCGAGGGCTTGGGGCTTTTCTCCACGGGAGACAGATTTTCGTGGTTGTCTCTCTAGTGTTGAGTCTTCCTCAAAACTGAACTGTGTGAAATGTTCTGCCGTTTGGAGCCTGCCAGATCCTTGGCCTAGATCCTGATAGCTTCTCAGTGGGTCACACACCCATCCCACAGTCTTGTTGCACTGGCGGGCATTTGCAGGTACTCCGTGAGCTCTCCTGAGTGCACGCGTTTCGGTGTTCTTTCTGTCCTAGCTTTGTGAGTGAGGAGTCGGTGACACCGAGTTCCTGTTGACTGTGCGGGTTGTCCTGTGTGTGTTGCTGCCATCCCAGTGCCTTCGTGGCACGTTTCTTCAGGTTGTTTCTGTCCCGTCGGGTTTTCTTTTGCTCTCAGGCCTCCTGCCCTTCTGCCCCAGGCTTCTCCTGTGTCACGTGCTGTCTGTCCACGGCTCCCTGGTCTGCCTGTCCAGAGCACCTGAACGGTGTGTGGCTGACTTGGGGAGCCCATGCCAATTCCCATCCTGACTCTGCTTCTTGCTAACCATTCGTAATCCCTCAGCTTTAAAGATAAATCCCTTCACAGTTGCTCTGAACTCACTGCCAAGGTCATCTGTGTGCAGACTGAAAACTCACTTGCTGTGAGTTTAGAAACTGTGGAATAAAAACGCTCCTTTCCAAGGCTGTACCTCGCGCCTTCCCCTGACTTTCCAGGAGGTTTGTGGCACTTCGAGTGAGCTCTCCATACCTTCTGCTAGACCCTCGTGCACGTTCAGAGTCCTGTTGGAAAACAAGCCGAAGCGCTGATTTTGTCTCTAGATGCCTCGACGCGGGTGTTCTGCAGACAAAACAGGTGGGTGTAGAGTTGGACAGAGGAGTCTTTGAGTCTAAGGTGACGAGCATAGAGGTGTTTAGAAGCAGTTTGTGGGTGCTGCTGCTGTGGTAGCAGTAGTCTCCAGTTATTGGTATTTTGGCAACGTAAATAATTTGAGACGAGGGTTGTAGTTTATGAATTTTAGCTGAGAGTTCGATCTAGTATATGACACAATTCTAATATTTGATGCTAATCGTAAAATTAAGCTAGTTTGTTAGTTGAATTTTTTATATTATAAAATTACAGGTTATTTTTAAACAGAGTTTTTTGAGCTACTAATTAGCGTAAAGCAAAAATAAGCCAGGAAATACTGAACACTTGAAGGTACATGGCAGGAGATTTCGGAAGATTTCTTTGCCCCATAGTCTTATTCTCTGTAGTATTAGCTGATGATACCTCATATTGTAACTATAATGTATAGCATATATTATTAGAATTTATTAGTATCATATATTTGTTATAATGTATTTGTAGTATAAAGCAGACTGTGGGAAAGCTTTATGACATAATGTTTTAAAGTTAGTTTAAGTTGGCTTTAAAAAAGTTATTAAAGACTTATAAATTTTGAGAGAAAATTTTTTGAACTACCTAACCATCTTTCACAGCATGGAGTTTTATGGATATAGAATTATATAGTATATTAATGAGAAAAACAGCTGTATTTTAATAAGCAGTGACCCAGTAAATATTTATTTAGTAACTGCTGTGTGCAGGGTACTTGCTAAGTATATTTATAGTAGCTATAATTAATTTTCTTTAAAGCGCTACAATCTCATACAGTAATTGGGTAAATTTTAATACCCAGTCTGATTTAATATGTTTTTTAGAAGATGCAACATGGAAAAATCTTTGTTGACACCTCTTTCTAGTACTGTGATGTTCGCCACTGAAGCCATACTTTCCTAAGGGCTATTCCCTCTCAGTGCCCGGTGGGATATGTGGTGAATGGAGCATGGGCTACGGAACCAGGTTGGGTTTGAATCCCAGCTGTGCACGTTAGGAAGCTTACTTGATTTCCAAAGTCTTAGTTTCTTCATTTGTGAAGCTGAAATAAAAACATCCATCTTGTCAGCATGTTGATGCACATATTATCCAGTATAAATTGTGGCCCACAGAAGTCACCTCAAACACACAAACACAAAATGGATGTTTATTACCCTTTCAACTTTTCTTCCTCGAGAGATTTGTGAAAGAATTGCTAATCTCTGTCAGGAATATATACAATAGTAAGCATAGATTTTTGAAGAAGTACTCCTCTAGCATTTAATTTTACATTGAACCCTTTCTATGATTCAACTGTTAGAACATTTTCGAGGAATACTTTCCAAATTGGTTTCGTGCTTTTACTTTGCTCATGCATAAGGGGAAGTTTCCTTGATCCCAACATATGACAAGTAATAAAACACCTTCACAGACCCTCACTCTGGAACAAAAGGTGGAATCTTGGATGTTCCGGCTAGGGTTTCAGCTCATGAACGCAGGTCTGTGGAGAGTCCAGGAGTGAGATTGCACGCTTCAGCCAGTTCTTCGGTTTTCTTTTTGAAGAAAGAGATAGGGCAGAACTGGATATCTCCAGGGGGAGAGCCGGGGCAGTGGCACCATCAATCAATCCCCTCCCACCGACTGAGCCACTGTCTCAACTTATTTCAGAAAGCTAAAAAAGAAGCGTCTGAATCCTTGAAAGAACAACCACATGTTGGTGAACTGTATCTTACTGCTACTCCTCATTACATTGTTCAATTGTTGTATACAAGAAACACTAACTTTGCTGTTTAAAACTTACTGATTGTGGATAGAAAGTAAATACTAGTTTTTGAAACTCTTATCACAAAAAAATGTTGGTTTAGGTGAGTGAGGTGGTGCGTACCTGTAGTCTCGCTACTCAGGAGGCTGAGGCAGAGGGATCACTTGAGCTCAGGAGGTAGAGGCTGCAGTGAGCCATGATTATGCCTCTGCTCTCTACCTGGGCAACACAGTGAGATCCTGTCTCTAAAATCAGTTTGAAAAAAAGTATAGGTTTAAATGGAGAGATTGAACCCATGCGACATTACCGTGGGCTTAAGTACTGGGTTAAACTGAACAGAGAAGCAGATGAGTTCAGCTTTTCTAACTCTAAGAATGTTGGGATTATGACTGTGATTAGAAAAATTGAGTAGGATGAATAGTTAAGCTTCAATTTTCATTTTATCAATTTTTGCAACGGAGAAGTTTCTTTATGGAAAAAAGCACGATGATTATTTGTAGCTGATTTCTAGCTTAACATTTTATTTACATTTTTCATTACTCTAAAGCAGAAATCATGTTACAGTTGATGGCTGAATAGGCGCAATTCATTCTTGATTACAACGTCTTACTTTGCAGGTGCGAAAGTGTCGAGAGAGTTGGTAGCACCGACACAGGGCGTTCTTGTACTGCCTACACTTCTCTGGAGCCAGAAGTCCACCAGGCCAAGGGAGTGGCTTCCTGACACCGCAGGCCCACCACCCCAGGCCACATGCCCACCTCCCCCCTCCATGCTGGGCACCCACCTCCTGATGCCGGGCACCCATTGTCCCCCCAAGCTGTTGTTCCCCAGGCCGGGAAGGGTGACTGCGCGAAATGGCACATGGGCTGAGTGCCAGCACGTCCCCTTCGAGTCCGGTGCTGAGGGCGTTCCCTCCCTGCTCCAGTGTTTTACTAAAGTTTCCTTGTGTTTGTTTTTTGCTGAAGTTTCAGTGCGAGGCTTTCAGCAATCAAAATCAATTACGGTTTTGTTACTGTCTTTGGCTCGTGCCTTCAATTATGGATGATGGTGTGCGATTTCTAACACCAGACCATTTTGTTAAGGAAAGTGCTAATTGCTCTGTGTATCGAAGAAACAAAAGAAGAGACAGTCTAGTTTTAAGCACATTGAGCTCGCTTCTGTTTCTACCTAGCGTAGGGCATCGGGCCACCCTCTCCATCTTTTGAGGAACCTGACTTCCAGCTCAGCCCTTGACATTGCTTTGTCTTTGAGAGCTTGGGGTTCGCCGCCACGTCACCTGTGGCGCTTAGGGATCATCTAATCCTGAGAAGGCCGCAGTGCTTGCTATGTCCATGTTCCCCGGGCACTGATCCCTCTGGAACTCACTGAGCTAGGAACCCAGCACCGTCGAGTCCTGGGGGCGCCACGTGTGCCCGCCTCGTTCCTGCCACATACCTTCTATGCAGAAGTAATTGGGTAATTAGCCAAAAATGCTGTTGCCTGAGTAAGGGAATAAGAAATGTCTCATTGAGCAACATAATCTTTCTTTGTGCTTATGATTCATTTTTGATACGCGACAACTCAGCCAGCAGGGAAGCCGTCCTCCCCATCGAGACCCTAACAAGCCTTTCAGACAGGCAGGACGGAGGTTCTGTGATTAGTCTCAATTCCAAGGCAAACCATGTCTTCTGCGGTCGTCGCATTTTCTGCCTGCACGGTGGGAGATCTCAGGAGATGGCAGAACGGGCTTCTGCGGAGAGTTTGACAGATAACAAGATAAAGCTCCCATTGTGGGCCACTTGAAGAAAATTTGTCACTGGCCTGGCTTTTAGAAAGCTGGAAGGCATTTCTGGACGCCTGAAGGGCCCGCTGGGTTATTCGGTTTCAGCGCCTTTTGGATGCGGCGCACAGATATCCGGGGAAAGTGCCCTTCAGTGCAGAACATTCAGTTTCTGGCTATCAGTTGCATCCCGATTCCCAAGCAAATAGCTGAGTAAAAGAAAACATCCCTGAAAGACTCTGCTGCATTCTTGTAATAAATCACAAAAACATCAGTATCAGCTTTCGTCATCATTCTGTGAGACTACAGTTAAGAATATTTCCAGATGTGTCCTACTGAAGGGAAGGCAATTTTCTTTCCTGCACAAGAGATCTTTTCTTAACATGGAGGGGAAAAAAAATCAAACACTTTCTCAGCCCTCCGCAGGTGACAAAATTTCAATTTCCTGTATCCTTGAACTGCAAGCCTCTTGCTCTTATCCCGTGGGAACGAAGAGAGACATAATCATCCAGCCACAAACGCTTCTAAGATAAAATGGATGAAGGCGACAATTTTCCAGCTTCCTGACAAGGTAGCTTCATGGAACAATAATCTGAGGCAAAGAATGCACAGGGACGGAACTGATTGCCTGGGTTTGTGGTAAAGGAACCATCCCTTGAAATCTCAAAGCGGAGGAATTTTCTTAATGAAGCACCGGGTTGTTCTCCAAGATAAACAGGAACTTCAGTGGAAACAAGGCCCCAATTTGTCAAAACTAATGAGAGACCAAAGCCTTCAAGGAAGAATGGCGCACCCAGTGGGCGGTTTTGGCTCCTAATCCCATTCTTGGTGGGTGGTGACTGGAGGACGAAAGGATCGATGCCAGCCTGGAACTCCCCTGTGTAAGCTGATGCAGCACGGGCCATCGCATTGTGACCCCAGGAGATGATGGTTCATGGTCCAGCGGTGTGGACCGGGTTTCCTTTTCTCTCCCATTACCCTGATTCTGCCCCCCTGCCACGTCTCAAGAGACCATCGCCGTGTACACAGAGCCCTGTGAAGACTACCCCTCCATGTCTCCAAATGGAAACACGTGAGTTAGGGTGTGTTTGTCCTCCCCCATGCAAAGCAGGGGTTTTGTGGGTGACTCCTCCCTGAGCAGGACTCAAGAGTCCTCAGATTCCCCGATGGCTGTTGTTTTAGTCCCCTGGGTTACTGTGCGTGTTCGTCCTGCAGCAATGCATTGTTCCAGAATACACTTCTGGTTCTAGCTCTGTGTAATGACAATATTAGTTTAGGGAAGAAAAGCTGTGCGTGTCCACAGAGACGGTGGCGGGGGGTGGGGAGCAGGTCTGCAGCCGTGAATGTGGCCCCAGAGGCGAGGTGGGCATCTGTGGCAGGTGGGCACCTCTCCACCTTCTTGTAGATGATGCATCTTGTAAGTGGGGGCCCAGGGAATGCCGTGGGAAATACCGTCCTCCACGGTTTGCATTGCTTCACACACAAACTTATTGCTGTTAATAAACATAAAATAGTTTTTCTGAAGGCTCCATTGTTTTTGTTTGCACATGTTTGTATTCCTCTGTCATGATCTGGCAATACTTTTCTGTCTTTTATTCTGTTTCTAAATTTAATGTAAGCCATATGGTAATTACAATGATTATAATAATAGTATCCATTTAAAATAGCACGAGGGCCGGGCTTGGTGGCTCAGCCTGTCATCTCGTGCTTTGGGAGGCCTAGGTGAGTGAATTGTCTGAGCCTGCGAGTTCAAGACCCACCTGGGCAACTTGGCGAGACCTCATGTCTACAATAAATCAAAAAATTAGCCGGGCGTGGTAGTGCGTGCCTGTCGTTTCAGCTACTTGGAAGGCTGAGGCAGAAGGATCGCCGGAGCCCAGCAGGTTGAGGCTGCGGTGGCCGGGAGCGGCCACTGCACTCCAGTCTGGGCGACCGAGTGAGACTCCAACTCAAAAAATAAAATAAAATAATAAAATAGCACAAGGGCGATACATGTGTCTATTTTGCAGGATGTGCCGTGTTTTGTGTTTCCTTGGTGAACATAAGGCAGATTCTTTGGAAAGTATCTTTGCTCGTTGCATTTGGCAGAAGCCGGCGGTAGGAAGTGTAGACATTAGGAGATCTGCACAGGTGTGTGTGTCCTCCACTGGAGATTGTGTCCAGTAGTTCAAAGCTACATGTAATGTAGGTTGGAATGTTGGTTTGCCAGCCCGAGAGTCCTGTCCTGTCGGGCTAGCCAAGTGTATTACTAGCATGTGTATGGAGTTAGCAAGCATGTAAGTGTGATGACAAGACAGTATGAGATATGCACAACCACAAAAATAGAGTTCATCAAGCAGTCACGTCTTTGTGGTACATTCTTAGGTTAGCATTGGCGCGGCAGCTCCATCCAGCCCCAACGAGGAAAGCCCACGGCGGTGAGCAACCGTCTCGCCGTTGTGGTGTGGGAGTCCCCCTAGCTGTGGTGCCCATCTGTACGGTGTGACGTTGTCACCACAGCAGCATCACTGCGGTGCTTATGTTGGTTCCGGTGGGAATTTGTTGTTTATTTGGCACCGTTTATGCCAGTTGCTGTGCCGGGGGTCCAGCCAGGGTGGCCCTAAGTCATGAGATGTGTGGACGCACATCTGGATCAGGCAGCCCACCATGTGCTGGGCGGCAGGTGGGTCGGGACCCCGGGACAGTGCGGTGCTGCGTTATGGCTGGAGATGAGTAGCGCCTCCCCTCTTCTTTATGTCTCTTGCTGTCCCCTGGGAAAAAAAATCTTGTACTTTTTCTTTACTCAGAAGGCCAAACCAGAGAGGAAATTTAAAACCAACAAAAGATCTACGAAGGGACAGATATTTCTCT
The DNA here is from genome assembly GCA_027257055.1 of Cephalopachus bancanus. Taxonomy (NCBI): domain Eukaryota; kingdom Metazoa; phylum Chordata; class Mammalia; order Primates; family Tarsiidae; genus Cephalopachus; species Cephalopachus bancanus. The sequence continues at coordinate 5,770,043 of JAPVLO010000026.1, forward strand.
CTCTCTGTCTCTGTCTCTGTTTCTCTCTCTCTCTGTATATTTTTAAAATTAGGATGAGCTGTATAAGATCCTCTTGCTAATGCTATCAGATACCAAGATGGCTGCACAGAATTCAAAATACATCTATCCAACCCACTTTGACAATGCACTTCAAGGGTAATTTAGCTTCAATTTAGTATTTGGAGAAATCAACTTTAAACGTGCATTGCTTTGTAGAAAGGAATACCTTCCTCGTTCCCCTTTTTGTGCCTGAGAAGTTTATTTGCGTGTGTGCCATCTTGTGAAAGAAATCTTTCTTTTGCCCTTATTTTTTATTTTAAAGATGTGGGGTGCAAGTGAAAGAAATCTTATTAAAACTACCGAGGGATAGGCTCCCCTGCACGGGCTTCACGGGGCATACACTGTAGCAGTTTATATCTGATTCCCTCAGCTCCCTTGCTGACGCTAGGCTGTTGTTTCATTTGCACTTTATTAAAGATAGTGGCTGCCAGAATGATTTCTTTAAGCTAAGAGCGTGCATCACCCAAGGCAAAGAAAGGAGTTCAGAAAGAGGTGGGCAGCGTCGTGGCAGCCATGAAGCCAACTGTGTGTCAGTAGCTGCCTTCGGGAGGAGAGAGATGGGCCAGGTGGATGGTGAGGTTTGGAAGGTGACCAGGAGGTGCAGTCCAGGGACGCTACGTGTCAGACGGGACAGAGGTGGCGGGTCTGTGAGTATGTGAGTCTCAAGGTTACGGGGCATGGACCACCTGAAGAGCTGTGCATTCTAAGGGTGCCAGCCCTGGTGGGTGACAGGTTGCTGTAACAACGCACTTTCATGGCAGGACACAACACGTTGAGTTATTCTCAGCTGCATCCGTGTGCCACAAATTCTTCCACCTTCCCCGCATGAGACATTGTCTCTCTAGCATTTGCCAGAAATGATCTTGCGGGTGGAGAGCCCTCCCATCCCCCACCCTCACAGCTCCCGAGAGAGCTTGAGTGCGCGGTGACTGCGTTGTGGGGTGTACTTTGGCATTTTGCCCTCGCCTGCTAACCAGAAGCAGCTGAAGTCTAGCTGGAAAAGCATGGTGGACCGAGACCAAGTGGATGAAATTTCAGATTCGAAGAGTCCCCCCAAATGAAGAAACTGTAGAACAAGTGTGATTTTTGGCCTGACTCCTGCAGGCACTGGGGATCCATTGGCTCGGTGGTGGGAGCCCACCGCCCCCTGCAGGGGAGACCCCTCTGCAGGGCCCCCTCCCCAGCCCCCCGCTTCCCCGGGCTGGATCTCTGCGTTCACACTGCTTCTCCTCACGTCTCCTGAGTGGCTGCTCCTTCTCGAACTTAGTGCTCAACACCCAAAGGTGTGGAGTGTTGCGTGTGCGCGTGGACTGTAGAGGGTCTGTGGGTGTCCGATGCTCTTTCAGCTCAGATGTCCTGATGTGACAGCCTCCGTCTCCGGGTCGCCTCCACCCTGTTCCACCTACTAGGGGTGAGACACAAGTCGGTTAACTTGTTTTCCCTCGGTTTCCCCATCTGAACAGGAGAGGTGGTCCCTGAGGTTCACAGATGACTTAAATGAGATATGCTCGGGAGAACTCTGCTGGCCCCAGAGGAGGTCCCCGGGAAGGGCTGTCCCCCCTGACTGCGGCTGCTTTCTTGATGTCCACCGGGCATAGACATGGCCAGTCACATCTTCTGAAAACTGGATCGTACAGAGGCCGTACAAGCGGAAGCTTCTTTGAATCCTGTCTTCAGAAGGCAGGGTGAGTCCCTGATATTTCTAAGCCCGTGTTTCTACATGAGCTGGAGTAGGGGAAGTGTGGACAGGGTTTGGACCAGGGGTGTATCTGAATTACCAGGGGACATGGTGCCCTGCAAATTCTGAATGAATGCTCCCCACCAAGCACTACGCCCTGCTGACGGCTGAGAGGTGGGCATCCCTGCTCCCAAGTATTTTCAGGTGGAGGCGAAGCTGAGGACTGTGCTTATCCACCATCGAAGCATTTTCTGTTACTCCTGTAAGTTGACAGAGGCTTTCCCGGTGTGCAGGTGACTCTTTGAGGATTCACTGTGGGGGGCTGGAACAGATCCTCAGCAGAGCTCCTTGGTTGTGTACGTCTTCTGTTACTTCTTTGGCAAATGGCCGCAAGTTTTGGTGGTTTGCAACAACACAGACTTCTGGTCTTACCGCGTATGTGGGTGAGAAGTCCAGGTGGGCTCTGCTGGGCCCTTTGGTGGGTTCTCTGGCTGGAAAGCAGGTGGTGATAGGGCTGTGTTCCTTCCCAGCCCTTGCAGGCGGGTGGCGATGCCGTCTCCATGGGCGTGGGGCAAGGCTTGGCTGTCTGTGTTGGCTGCGCCTCAGAGGCTGGCCTTGGCCGCTAATGTTGCCGTTCTTCCTCCTCTTGCTTTCTGGTGGCCCCGTCCAGCCACGGGGGGCGAGTTCCCACCACACGTGGCGCCTCCCTGGCTTCTCCCTTTCCTGTTTCTCTCTGAGGTCAACAGAGAACGTTCTCGCCTGTGACTGGGTGGGGCCGTCTGGATAATGCAGTGTCCTTGCCCTGTCTCAAGGGCAGTGCCCCGAATGGCACTGGCAAGCTCCTCTGCTGCACAAGGTAGCCCGTCACGTGTCCCAGGGACCGGGGTGTGGGCCTCTCCGAGGGCCAGCTTGTCTAGCACACTCAGGGCTGCGCATCTCAGCATTCTGAGGACAAGCCGCAGGCAGCCATTCCCCATCTCCTGCTTTCGCTTGGTCACGCAGCCTGCATTAAATATCCTGGGTGTCTCGGGAAGGTAGTCCAGTGGGAGATAAAGCCTGTGTGCTTCTACTAGACAGAGGAGATTCAAGAGCTACAAACCAGATGTCTGAGGACACAGAGGAGGTTACGTTATTTCCAACGGGAGGAAGGAAGACCAGAGAAAGCCCCGTTCGAGTAGTTTCCGCCGTGTGTCTGGGCAAGCAAGGGAGAGCATTTTTGCCTGAAGACCGTTGCATCAGGAGAGCAGAGACAGACGCCATGTGTGGGACGTGGGCAGCCCGGGGCCTGTGGCGACATGGCTGGCACGGGGCTTTCACACCCCACGGAGAAGCTCGATTTTGTGAGAGGCGGCAGCGAGGCTCCTAGACCCCCGGGAGTCCCAGACCAGAAGATGTGTCTTAGAAATCAGAGCCTGAAGGCTGTGCAGGTGCCCGTCGTTGGACAGTTGTGGGGTCCAGAAGGGGAGTCAGACCCGGGAGCGTGGGGGAGGCAAGGGGGAGGCTTCGGGATGACGGGCTGGCTGAATGGCTGGTGATTGTCACCCCCAGATGGGGCCCCTCCCGATTCTGGGGGCTGAGGGAAAGGCTTCTGCTTTCCCGGGATCGCGTGCTGTGGCAAGGCAGCTCTCTGAAGGAGGAGATGAGGAGTCTGGGCGTGTGCTGCATGCGTGTGCTCATTCAGTGTCCAGAGCAGAAGGATGAGAGGGAGAAGAGGAGCACTGCCGGCCAGAGGCGTCTTAGAAGCCTTGCCAGCATCAGCTCGGGGATCGCGGCCGACAAATGGGCTTGGCCATTCCGTGCAGGCCAAAGGGCCAGAAGCCCCAGCGCTTGTTGAGACGAGGAGTCCACGACTGGAGAGGAGGCAGAAGGGTGGCCTTGGTGAAGGCAGCCGGACGCGTCAGGGTGTGGGGGGTGTCCCGGCCAGGAGGCTGGCGGCCTGAGGTGGAGGTTGACCAGGTGGGGAGGCGCCTTCCGGGCCGGCGCGGCGTGCGTTGGAGCGTGGGAAGCTGCGGGTGGGAGTGGACAGCCAGAGAGCACACCTCGGCATTCCGGAAGGTTCGGCAGGGGCTGAAGAGGCACCTGTGGTTGAGCCTATGGCCTCCGTGTGCCTGCCACACAGGGTCTGGGCACAGAGGATGCGTTGGTGCTGCCACCCAGTGCTGGCGTCAGCCATGGCCGTCTGTGGCAGGATGGCTGCTGACGCTGAGGAGTCTTCTTCTTCAAGTGCAGCAATTTTTGTGCTTTCATTACTGTCGGTGTTTGGTTTGTCTCCGTTTCCTGGTAAAAATCTTTGAAGAGAAAATAACCCGTGTTTCCGTTGAACCAAGGAGAATGCACTTAGCCACGGTTCGGCGGGAGTGATGGAGGCACGGTGACGTCCCCCAAACGCGGTTCTCAGAGTTTTCCCACTCAGGCACCTCTGGTAAAATCACACTGAAATTAAAAAGTGTTATTGTCTTTCCTCCTTTCCCCCAAATCCCGGTTTCAGGGAACTTCCTTAAGGGGACCCTCCCAACAGCCTTCCTTGTGGCCGGTTACCAGCTCCCCTCCCCCATGCAGTGACAGCGCGATCACCCGCTGCCTGTCACCATTTGAGACCTGGACGTTGCACACTCCCCAGCACTTTGGCCTGGCACTTCCTTTCCTTGTCTGCAGAAGTCTCTCCCTCCGCGTCTCCTGGTCCGTGGCGTTTCACGGCCCCATCCAGCGTCTGGAATGTTCTGTGGTCCGAGGACTTTGAGAGCCTCCATGGAGCTGGAGGAGAGGCTCACGGGAACGCTTCGATTTCAGGATTTGCAGCTTTTGGACTCCCAACCAATAAGGATAAAGCAGATATTCCGCAATCCAGATGAAAAGCCGCCTTCGGAGCCCTCTGGCCCAGGGCCTTTCGGGCAGGGCAGCTCGGCCTGTTCAGGGGTTGGATCTCCCGCGTGACCTGAGCGCCACACACTCCATCTGTGTGACCTGCTGGTGGGCCTCTCTGGCCAGACACTTGTGCCTCCGCCAGTCCCACTTCAGTGTCCCCGCCGCTGTTGCCTGGCGTGACTGCCGTCTGTTGTCCTGCCAGCCTTCCAGCCCGCCTGGAACCGCGTGGCCCAGAGTCAGCAGGCATGGGGGGGTGGAGGGTGGCTCAAGCATGCTGATGGGAAGGTCCCCAGGAGCCCTCAGAGTGGGACACTGGACTCGGATGCACCGCCCTGCGTCATAGCAGCCCAACCCAATCAGCCACACGCGCTTGCGCCTTCAGACGGTGCTTGGGCTGTGCAGCCGCCCTCCTGGTTTCCCACCCTCGTGGGTTCCCGCCCTCCTGGGTTCCCGCCCTCCAAGCTCTGTGGTGACGGTTAGGGCCAGCTATGGCGGCCAAGGGCCCAGCGGTGTCCGTCAGGCCAGCGAGGTTCGTCATTGTCACCGACTGCTTTGGGATCTAGTGAGGGAGGGATCTGGGTGGCTGAAGAGACGGTGAGGCCAGGTTTCAGGGTTTGAGACCTGCTGCATCCCTGATATCTTTGCATGTCCTGCCAAGCATGGGCACCCTGCCTGCTTGCTTTCTGACTCTGAGTAACCCTGTCCTCTCGGAGGCCAGACTTTGGCCCTGCTGCCTGTGCACCGCTGATGGGAGGCCTGTGTGGGGTGGAGGGTGGCAGTGCTGGAGGTGGTGTCTCGGCTGGGATCTCAACACCGCTTAGGGGGAACATTCCTGTGTCCTACATGACAGTTGAGCATTTGTCATCAATGACCTCGGGCCTTGTGAGATCGACACCATCAAAGTGCCTTCTCACTCAGCATGCTCTCCGCCAAGGGGTCCTGCGAGGGAACGATTCCAATCTGAGATGAAGAGGGGCTCCTGCAGTGACCCAGGCCACCAGGCCTCACGCCGGTCTTCAGAGGCTGCAGCCTCCCCTGCAGCTTCCCCAGTGATGAGAGGTTGACCTCTGTCTGGGGTCCTGGGGGCTTGACGGAACACGCTTTGTGGGTCCCACTCTGGAGGTCACGAATCTGCAGGTCTGAGCATTTGTCATTCCAGGATGTCTCCATGTGAATGCTGGTCCCGGGAGGACACATGAGTGCCACACCCTACCAGCCACGTCTGCATGCCCACACCTGGAGCAGGATTCTTGACCGGACTTGGAGGCGCATGTCAGAGCCTCGTGTGCATAGCGGGGACTCAGCACAGAGAATTCTCCAGTGAGTCCTGTGGTTACCTGCCGGAGTCCTAGACAGTTGACCTTTCCAGATGTCAAGTTTGCCATCTGCCGATGAGCCCATGGGTTGCAAGACACGCTCCTCGTGTGTGGGGCGCCCCATCCAGCGGGTGCATCTGTTTCCTGGATGTGCTGCCCAGTGATTCTGCCATGCACTGGGGCCTTGGAGAGCCACTCTTCAGAGGCGAACAGGCTCTGCCGAGCTTCCGTCACTGCTATGAGGGGGCTCTTTGGGTGATGTGGGGTTCCTTTTGCAGGTCCTCTCACATGTTGGGATTTCCTGCGAATGAAGGTCGTGAATAATCTTCATCGTCAGAGCTCCAGTCAGTGATTTTTCTGAATTAATATACATGCGAGTAAACTTGTTTTAAAAGCTCACCTGTTGGTTGATGCTGTGACGTTGTAGGAAAAAGCCAAAAGCATAAGTCAGAATGGGATTTTTAAGAGATTGAGGATGGATTTAGGAGCGGCATCTTAGGGCTGGAGAAAGCAGTGGTGGAAGTTTTCGAATGTCCGTCTTTTGTAGATTATGCCGACTGTCCAGACTGTGAAATATATTGTGATCAAATGCAGATTATTCATTGAATTGTATGAAACGTTCTTAAAAAGAATTGTTTTCTGTCACGATGCCCTGAGCATAAAATATTTCACAGGAGCCTGGATAATTTTGTTTGTTTTTATCAAAACGGATGAGACTTAACGGTCAGGGCACATGCCGGCCAGGGTGCTTGCAGTTACTGGTGATATTCTGGGGGGTGTGGAATGAATTGTGCTTCCCTACAGTGTTTGGGTTACCTTGAAAAATCCGGTGACCTTTAAATTTATGATACTGTATTTTATCTGCCCCGATGACACCCTGGTAATAAGCATGGGAAGGTGGTTTGGCGTCAGATGGCTTCTGTGTCCTGCTGGCGACATGTTTATTCACCTTGTTTACGTGTGTGCCCTTGGCCTTTCCCCCAGACTTCTCCCCACTCTTTTCTGACAAGGCACGATATTTACTGCAGGCTAAATATGTTGCTCAAGTTTAGCTCAGTTTCTGTGTCTCGTGTAAAAAATTGTAATGAGGCCTAGAAGCGGTAACACAGATTTCCTGTTCAAAACCGATTTCTTATGCTTAAGACCATAGAGAGATGATAGCCATTGTGGAGATCACTTAGGAAATAGATCTTCCTTTTAGAAAGGAATGTGTTACTACCCCTGAAGCTTAGAAAAACGGAGCATTCTGGAGGGCACCGTTTCTGAATATTCCCATGGAATTGACTGCACTTGAGGCTCTAAACCTTTTCTCTTTCTGTGTGGTAGACACAACATGGAGAAGTAACTCTGATCTCAGGAAGTCTCCTAGTCTCATTTCCGTTAGTACTTAAAAAGGAAGGACGGGACATGGCCAGGTCACTGTCATTTTGTTGAGTAGTGAGCTCTTCATGAGACTTGGAGTTTCTTCTGCAGTTCCTTGTCCATATGAGGATCTTTTTTTTCCTGAAGCCAAGCACTTCTTTGACTGCTTAATAATGTTCAGAGCACACTGTTCTTCCGTACTCTCTCATCTGTGACTAGTCCTGGAGGCTCAGCCGTGTCACTTGACAGCAGGGAGCCTCAGCAGACAGGTTTTAAGGTAGATCATAAGGAAAACGTGGTTTGTCTGAGACGTTTTAACTCTCGAGGGCCATCCAACCTGGGCGCTGACCGTTGGCACTCCCAGGGCAGCTCTCATTCTCAGACTGACAAGCTCAGGGAGGTGGGCTGCAGTGTAGACCAGATGCCTGCGTGCACCCACAGCATCTCCAGACACCCCATTTCTGCTCGTGGCCGCATGACACAGGTAGGCACCCACGGGATGCCGCTGGGTGGACGGGAGCCTGGCAAAGAGACCAAGGAGCAGCCTGAGTGCCGAGTGGCCTCATCCCTGCAATCCCCATGACGTTTCTCCAGACGGTCACTGCGTGTCCCTGGGCTGCACCTGTCCCGTGCTCTGGATGTTGACCTTCAGGGGACAGGGCTCATGGCTCACCCACCCACGCTTCTGGCTGTGGCTGTCCCTCGCAGACCAGCTCACATCCTTTCTGGCCAAAACTTTCCTTTTTAGATAGTCTTCCCAGGGTATCAGAGTACCAACATATTTTGGTCCCCTGGGAAGTTCCTGTTTGTTCGTCCTATGCCTCTTAAAATATTTAATATTTTCGCAAACTGTCAGAGCTGGTTGAAATATGTGAGTCTATAATCTTCCCTACATTTTTATTCAACAAACCTTACTATTGCCAGCATGTATATCACCTTGGAACGGTTGTAATATGTGCCATACAAAGACTTATTTGGGAGTTGTAATGTAAATTTCTAATTCTTACATTTAGTTAAAATAGTTTGCTGCTTGTTTCTGATTAGAGGAGTAAAACTAATACACTTTTCCAAGAATAATAATCATAGAATTCAGAAATAAATAAAGAAGAAAGTGAAATTTATTCATAATTCTGCCACCTAGAGAAAGATCCTCTTAATATTTTGGCATATACATATTTTAATATATAAATATGTTCCTTGACTTTTAAGTGGTTATAAGAGTCAGGATTCTGCAGAGAAACAGAGCTACTAGGACCTCTCTCTCTCTCTCTCTCTCTCTCTCTCTCTCTCTCTCTGTATGTGGACTTTTTGGGGGGACATGGCTCCCATGACTGTGGTTGTGGCCCACAGACTGGAGGCCAGGGAAGGGGGCACCGGTGGCCTTGAGTCCACCATCTGGAGGAGAACTCCATCCTCCTCGGGCCCAGCCCTTCCCTTCGCCTGGGCGACGAGGCCCGTCGACGCCCTGGGACCACCTGCCGCACTAAGTCCCCTCGTGAAATGTGAATGCCACCAGTGTGTAGACTGCTGCTTGACCACACGACGGTGCTGTAGCCCAGCCAGGGTGGCATGTGGCATTAACCATCACACTGTGTACGTAGCCACACATTCACACTGCATTTAGATGTGCTTCGGAATGCATTAGGTGTGTAAATGCCATATATGCGGACACCTGTTTATACTGTGTACATACGCTGTGCATGTGGGCACCTCATAGATGTGTGATATGTACATGTGTGACACATGTGTGTCCACACTGTACAGGTGGACACCTCACAGACGCATGAGACATGCGCGCGTGTGCCCATGCTGCTCCCGGGCCCCGGGCTTCTTCCTGTGCTGCTTTTGCTGAATTCACCTCCCCTCCTTCCTCCCGTCTCCTCCCCGCCTTCCCACTCTGCTCCTCCCCCACACGTGTGACTGCTGACCGCAGGCCTCCCGTCTGAACTGCGGACCCCTAAGTGCCAGCTCCCCCCCGTCTCCACTTGAACTCCCTGCCGTCCCCTCAGAAGGACGGTGTCTGAAGAGAATCGGTCCTCTCTTCGCGTCTGTCCCTCCTTTCTTCCAGTTTTCACGACTGTGAATGGCCCAGGCCGCTTGGATGTCGCGTTCCCGTCCCCATCTGTGAGCCTGCTGACCGTCCTGTTCCCGTTCAGTGGCCGCCACGGGTGGAGGCTGTGGACCGAGCAGCCCGCAGTCTGCCACCACCGTGGCTGTCTCCTGAGTCTCCGTGCCCTCGACTCGCCTGGTCGTCCGGGCATGACGAAAACCTGCTTGGCAGGTGGACCCGTCTCGCGTCCTTCTCTGACTCGCCCCACGCGTCTGTGCGGCCCTCGTGGCGAAAGCTCCATTCCTGCCGTCCCCCGGCCTTCGTGGCGTGGCCCTGCCCAGTGTCCCTGCTTGTTTGCAGGAACCCTCCTTCTTCGTGCCGGGCTGGCAGGGCCCGGACAGGGGTGGTCTGGTCCAGCGGCCGCAGGCGCCAAGTGTTTCCAAGGAAAAGTCGCCATAGGAAGGGATCAGAGCTGGTGCTGACCCCAGGCTGCTCGGATGTGGGGAGGTGACTTCCTAGTATCGTCTGACTGGCTAGTCAGCACTTCGTCCCTGGAAGCTTGTTGAGTGGGGGTTGTCCTGACCTCCTGCAGGAAGAGGAACTGTGTCCCCCCCGCAGAGGAGAGAGACCCGCCACCATGGTAGAGACTCCCGCTAACTGCAGTCCGATCCGACTCGGAGGTCTAACGTTTTCCTGCCACAAGTCATTTTTGCACTCTGCTTAACACTTATTAAATTGCTTTGCTTAATTATGAGTATCCTGTAATCCTGAATGAGATCCTTAAATGGCTTCAGGGATTGATAGAAACCATTACAAATGAACGCATACTAAAAGTTGTGTTTCACTTCCTAGGACCTGATTCTGAATTAAAATATGGATGAAATTTCTGGGAATAACTACGCACATTATTTAACGTGTTGCTTAAATTTAGAATATATGAATAAATTATTATTCATAACCTTATGATAACTGGCATAAATGCCCCATCTGCGTTTTTTAAAATTTATTTATTGACCATAAAGATGTGGGATACAATTCAGGGTCAGGTATACAAACACTGATCATGCAGGTACCCTTGTTGACGAGGTGTGCCCCACCCTCCCCGAGCAGTTTCCACCAACTGCCAGTCCCACCCCCCTGCCCCATGCCCGTTTGCCTATAGTGTTTATAATATATTATGCTCAGAAAATGCTCTAAAGTTTTGGGGTTTTTTTAAACATGTGAATTGACAGTCTGTACATTCTTTTGGATCGATGGAGAGAATTCATCAAGGAAATCGAAATCTCAGCGGCCGAGGCCGCCTCGCCTGTTAAAAGCGGCCTGTGGTTTCCATTGCCTCCCTGAGAAGTGTTCGGTCACCTGCTCTTTGTCGCTGTGTCCCCGTTGATGGGGCCCAGTCGACACTGCTTACAGCGCAGATGCTGTGTTGCTGAGCTCACTTGTGGGGTCTCGCGGACTGGTGACCGCCCCGGGCTGGCCTTTATGGTACCTGTGGGATTTAGCATCCGTGGCTGATGGATAAGCTAGCCCGTGGCCACCGCCTGTTCCCTGTGTCACCACCTGTCGGGGCACTGTGCCTGATGCCGAGTAGGTCTTCATCCTGTGCTAGGGTGAGGGGCGACACCTGGGGAAACTCCTCACTCACCCGCGTGCCGCAGGACAGGGAGGCCTCATCCTTCTCTTTTAGCAGAGCAGACAGCGGTTAGACCTTCCTGCCAGTATTCACGCATGTACTAAGGAACACGGATTTGAAAAACGTAATCTCCTGTGTTTAGAATTGTGTAAAGGACATCCACTGAACAGCTGAAGGTAACTAAAAATGTTACGCCCTCAGTGGAGTGTTTCCCAGCCAGAAATGGACTTTCCAGAGACAAAAACATCCTGCTTGCCCTCTCGAATCTTCTGCAATTGCGTTCACTCTGGTAGTCTGCTTAGACTAATAAGGACAGGAAAAAATGAGAAAAAATAACTTGCTGCCCTGAAGGTAGCCCAGTCCAGAAGAGCTCTTCTGCAGGAAGTGGCTGTGCCCGGTGCCTGTCATCGCCTGTCCCTTCCTTCCAGTCTTGCCGTTTTCTCGTCACGCGGACTCTTCTTAGTCTCCTGACCCTTCTCCATCTAAGAGGTCCGGGTGGGGTTTTTCTCTCCTAAAATCCACGAAAAACTTGGTTGCATTTGCACGACATGCTTGCTTCGATATTCCGCAGATGGCTCCGACTGCTGTGCCCAGAGGGGAGGACGCGGCGTGACTCGCTGCCTTGTTTGTTTCTTGCTTCATTGTCTTTCTTTTCTAGCGTGACTGCTGTTTTCCTTTCTCACTCAACTTGTTACTGGGCTTTAAATGTAATAGTAAAGCTTGCTGAGAAAATTTAAAATGCACATTGATATTCCTTCCTTTCTGTTATTTGAAAGAGATCTTGTCCTAATTTAGTTCCTCTGAAACAAAGCTTATTGATCCATATCTGAAAGTACAGTTTTACAGCCAAAGTCATGCTCAGCAACACTCCTGGGCAGGGGGGTGGGGGGAGTGGGATCTGCACAGCCAGGCGTTGCTTGACGCAGGAGTTCTGGCTGGGAGACGCCTCCCGAGGCCATGGTGTCGTGGTGCGAGCATGTAGGGTGACGGCTGCATGCCTGGACGGTGCCCCCACTGCATGCCTGGCTGCAGGGGGGCCTGTTGCCCGGGATACAGCTTGTCCACGTGTCACTGTGCTGGATGCTGTCGGCAGTGCAGCACCTTGGGCAGGATCTGTGTGTCCAAACAGAGAAAAGTGCAATGGAAACTCAGGGCTGCCGTCTTTTGGGAGCTCAGTTGTGTCTGCCGTCTCTCACTGGCTGAAACGTTAGGCAGTGCGTGACTATACACACATGTGCGCACACCCACACACCTGTGCGTGCGTGTGTGTGTGTGTGTGTGTGTGTGTGTGTGTGTGTGTGTGTGGTCTGTAAGAGAGAGAGAGAGATGGACTGAAAACAAGATTAAGAACTGCCTATTCTAGCCCGATCTGTCTGAATATACTTGAAAACTAGGCACTGAACAAGGTGTTGCCCATAGGAGGGTGCTTTGGACTTACCTTAGATTCTTGTTCTAACCACTCACGTCCTCGTCCTGGGAGGCATTCTGACAGTAGCTAAAAGAGGAAAATGATATGATACGGGATATATAAATTTTAAAAGTCATGCAGACAGCACTCTGGGATACTGATTTTCTTTTTTTTTTAAACTTTAAAACTTCCATGTTATTTGTTGAATGTTTTACTGAAAGTGAAAAACAGAATGGTTGCATGGGTATTCAAAGCACAGTCGCCGCTGAATGTGTGTTGCTTTCGCAGGAGCAGACGGTAAGGGAATAGTACAACAAGTCATCTTAAGTCGAGGACCATCTGCCTAGGTATATATTTTCCACGTTTTTTTTTTCCTCTCTCTCTCTCTTTGTTTTTTTCCGAGTCGGAGTCTCACTCAGTCGCTCAGACTGGAGCACAGTGGCCGCTCCCGGCCACCGCAGCCTCGTCCCGCTGGGCTCTGGCGATCCTTCCGCCTCGGCCTTCCAGTAGCTGGAACTACAGGCACGCGCTGCCATGCCCAGCTAATTTTTTAAAATTATTGTAGAGATGAGGTCCCGCCAAGTTGCCCAGGCGGGTCACGAACCCGCGGGTTCAGGCCATCCACTCACCTCCGCCTCCCAAGGTGCGGGATTACAGGCTGAGCCACCGAGCCCGGCTTTTCCACGTATTTATACTGCCTATGAAATGATACATATGTTCCTTTTAGAAATACATAGCCGCTTCCTCTGTCATTGAAATCAGCAACGTCTTCGTTCTTGGCCGAATATCCCTGACTGGCCAAAATTGTTCCCATTGATGATGACATGTTTTTTTATTGCAGTAAAACAGATAACTTGCCACTTAACTATTTTTTAGTACGGTGGCATGAGTTGTGCCTCCACGGCTGTGCAGTCATCACTGCTATCAGTTTCCAGAGTTTTTAATCACCCCCAGCTGGAATTCTGTGACCGTAAAGCCGTACTCCCACTCCGCCTTCTCCCCAGCCTCTGGTCGCCTGATTCTGCGCTCTGCCTCTGTGGATCTGACCGGATATTTCGTGTAACTGTAGCTTTTATATTTTTGTTTCTGGATCACATTCCTTAGCGTGATGTTTTCAAAGGATGTTGCATAAAAATCAAGGAGCACTGTCAGAGGAGTATGGCACTGTGCGCGTGTGTGGAGTCTCCAACTTGATGAGGATACTGATCTCCACTTCACGTGGTGGCTGATGGTCCTGCAGTAACTCCGGACCTCCAGAAAGAGGCTGACTTTTGCCTTGTGCCCTCTTGGCAGGGAGATAAATAAAACCACTTTCACTTAGTCAGACATGTGCAAGTGTGGTCCTTCAAGGCCCTGTAAAAAAGTGACCCTTTTTTCCTGTGTGGTTACAACATGATATAATGAGGTGAGAGATAAGCCGGGATTCCAAGGGCCCTGCTCCTGCCAAAATCTCTCCTATAAACACGCGTTTATGGGAACATTTCCTGTGCCGGCTGCCAGTCAGCGAGAGTGCTGGTTCAGATCTCACCTGAAGGCAGCACTCCTCGGAACTGCCCACCTCGCACGTCACTCGACTGAGGACAGCACACACATGTGTCCAAACCAGTGGGCCCCTACTCCCTCCGTCCCCACCCTGAAGACCCCTGCTCAGGAGGTAGAAATCCCTCCCGGTTGCTCTCACGTGCTGAGGAGCTGCCCAGGGCGTCCCTCCTCCCCACCCCTTCGTCCGCGAGTCCACTTGGTCTGCCTTCAGCGCGGGTCCAGTGCCTCACCTGCACCCTCCCCGCCATGGCAGCGCCAGCCTCCTCCATGTTGCCTGGGTCAGTGTGACAGGTGCCAAGGGAGCGTCTGCTGCCTGGCCCAGGCCCACCCTGCGGCCCCAGGCTGCTAGAGGGACGCTTCTGAATGTGCAAGCCATATTCTGCTGTGCACTCTTGGGGACCTCCGGTCTCCCTTTGTGTCCACGTCCAGGTGTCTGCAGTGACCTTCAACCTGGATGGTCTCTGTCCTTTCTGAGCTCCAAGCCTTAGCCTCATTTTCCCCATGGACACTCCCTTTTCTCCGGCCTCGCTGGGCCTCTCTACCTGGACGGCTGTCTCTCCATGTGCCCACCCGGCCCCTCCCCTCCCTAGGGTCTGTGCTGCACAGGCATCACTCAGACGGGGTGGCTGGCACTCACCCCACACCCTCCCAGCCCCATGCCCAGCTTTACTTTTCCACCAAGCGGACATCCCCGGAGGACAGCGACTCTTGGTCACTGCTTCATCCTCAAGACCTAGGACAGGCAGAGTTGCATGAAGGATCGAATGAATGAAAATGCCTCTTACTGAAGTTGTGGTACAGCTCTATAAGAGTTTTTACTTTTGTAGGTAGAGTGAGGATGTATGACCAGTAAACCTCTCCTCAGCCCTTTGCAGCAGCTAATAGGTCCGTGTGAACAGCACATTTCTGTGGTTGTTGAGAAGTCGTAGAACGCAGCACATCTCTGTGTCCTCTGTGCTGTTGCTGTCTGTTGTGAGTAAAGTGATAGTACTCCTAGCGTTCCCAGTGTCTGAGTCGGTTTTGTGTTACCTTCTGACAGGAATAGATGGAAAAGCTTGTCGGAAGCGTGGTTGGTTACCTGATCTTTTTTTTTTTTGAGTTGGAGTCTCACTCTGTCGCCCAGACTGGAGTGTAGTGGCCGCTCCCGGCCAGCTCAGCCTCGACCTGCTGGGCTTCGGCAATCCTTCTGCCTCAGCCTTCCAAGTAGCCAAAACCACAGGCGTGCACTACCACACCTGGCTAACTTTTTGATTTGTTGTAGAGAGGATGTCTCGCCAAGTTGCCCAGGTGGGTCTCGAACCCGCGGGCTCAGGCCATCCACTCACCTCAGCCTCCCAAAGGCGCGGGATGACAGGCTGAGCCACCAAGCCCGGCTCTGATCATTTTTATAATCTGCTGCCAGGATCCTCTTCTAAATTCACTGTTGCTGCACAAACAGAGCAGTCGTGTGAAGTGTCATCCGTTTAATTATCTCAACTTTTCCCTTCGCCCGAAAGCAGACCTGTGGCAAATGAATGGGGAAGAATTTCTAGGCCGAGATGAGCTGGCGGCTTACCTACCCTTGAACTTGCTGTGTGGCCTTGAGGAAGTTACCTGGCCTTATCTTCACAACGAGTGTTGTTTTTGGAGCAAGTGTCATCGTGGGCGTAATTACACTGCCTTCTTCCCTGCCCATGGGCTTGTTGCGGTTAATGAGATAATGGCCTTAGAACTCTGCGGTCCTTGAGAAGAAAGTGTTCTTACTTGAGGAGACGCCTTTCGCCTTTCTGTATGTGCAATTATGTTGGAAAAGTGCCTCGTCCAGGTCTTTTGCCGTGGCTTTCCTGATGGCCTCACAGGGGGCGTGTGCCCCCTCAGCCAGCCGCCGAGCGGTGGAGCCTCAGTGCTATGTGCGTTGGCACAGTTGAGCTCCGAGCGAGACCCACTGGCCTTGCACACACAGGATAATTAGGACAAAGCCCCAGACCCGGGCCTGGGCCACATCTGGCACCTGTTGTGCGAGAAGCCTGTTTGCAGACTCCATCTTCTGTGTCAGTGACTTGGAGCTCCTCAGAAGTACCTGGCAAGGGTAACCTTGGCCTCCTGAGTCTGCCAGCCTCCTCTGATTTCCCCTAGTCGAGAGACTGCCTTGGAGTGGCTATCTCGAAGAATCTGAGAGGATTTCCCCTTCTCCTGCCTTTTAAAAAAAATCTCTTTATTTTGCCGCCCGAGGCTCGCTTTGATTACTGGATCTCCATGTCCTATTTGAGGCTTGTTTGTGAGTGAACTTTCAAGCCCAGACGCCACTTAGTTCTCCTCCATCATGCCGAGTGTCGATCCAGGCCTGGGAGCATGGAGCTCAGAGCTTTCCTCTCCGGCGTCTGAGTGACTGGTCCGAGGCTACGGCCTTCCCATAACTCAAACCAGTTTCAAGGCAACGCAAGTAACCTCTTTGGGATGCTCTTGGAAAACCACAGAAAGGTTCTCTCAAAGTACACCCCTTATATACTTTAAATGAATGTTTCCATTTTAAGGTAATAACAGCATGAGGCCAGGAGTCACAGATGATGGTTAACGCCACGACGAACGTAGCGTGGACGTGTCTAGATAGACCAGTTAAAGAAGGACCAGAAAAGAAACTCCAGAGTCCTCAGAATCATCTGATAGTTGTGGAATCTCTGAGTCAAAGATTACATTTTCAGAAACTCCATTTATATAGTGACGTTTTCCATAGACTTACAGACTTTATCGTATATAAAATATAATGTGAAAAGATGCCATCATCAAAAATGCAACTGATCCGGGTTGCCTAACTGCAGGGAGGACGCCCCAGAGGGCCTTGGTCTACACCGGGTATGGGAGCGTGGTGGGCATTTTAACAACAGGTGGTTACATTGAATCATCAATGCAGTGAGAACTTGACTGGCGATTTATAAGACTCAGGGTCATTTGAGTACAAGGTGACGTTTACCTCCAAGCCTGGACTAGAGGAAAAGCTTTAGGATTTCACATCTGAATTGACTTCGCGAAGGGGATTGCCACTGGACTGCCACTTGTGACCACGCGGTGACCCGATCGGAGGGCTCCGTGCTCAGCCCGTGTGTAATTACAAGCAAGATTACACGCGAGGTTTTACATTTATATCTTTCCTGCCATCGGCCTAGTGTTTAGTGGCAGGAAGTAGCCTCATCCTTGGGCATTGCCAGAGGGGAAAAAAATCTCTGAGACTAATTTAAGTGTCTGGTTGATGTTATACAAAATGAGCTGGATTTCAGTATTTCAGAGTCTCCAAGGGTCACCTTTGCAACCAGCACAGCAGGGAACATTACCAGAGTACAGGAAGGATGATTTCCTGGCCTCAGAATTCTGAGCACTTTGTTTTTTAAATGATTTGCCTGTAGATTCTAAAGCCTTTTTCACTGTCCCTTGTTTCACCTTAACTGGAGAGCAGCTCGGTGCCTTCCACAGAGCAGCTGACCACATAGCTGAGCCTGAGACAGGTAGTCCTAGGCCCCTCCCTGGGTCCCCAGACGACGAGGGCAGACGCCTCGCCTCTTGTGGCCTGTTCTTGGACCTCTGCCACTTGAATCCAGCGTTTGTTGGTAGAATATTTAGAGTGACCTTTTTCTTTTTTAAAAAAAGCGTGTTTATTGATTGTGAAGTTGTGGTGTACAAGTGAGGGTTTGCCATGTAAGTAGGCTGCATGTGGGTGAAGTGTGGACTTCTAACTGGCCTTCATGCCCCCGAGAGTGGACCAGTACCCTTTGTGTAGTCACGTGTCCCCCACCCTCCACCTTCCTTCCCTCCCCAGCAGTGCCCTGGGACTGCCGATCCCTCCCTTGTGTTCTGTGACCAGTGATCAGGGCCCACTTATGAGTGAGGACATGTGGTATTCAGTTCTCTTTTTCTGTGGCAGTTCACGTAGTATGATGGGCTCCAGCTGCATCCAACTTGCTGAGAAGGCCATGACTTCATTCTTTCTGGCTGTGTAATACTCCATTGTGTATATGTACCATGTTTTCTTCATCCAGTTAGAGTGGCCTATGTTCTTCATGCTGTATGCTTTCTGAAAGCATTTTCTGTAATTTATTCAGTTTATTCTCAGTGAGCATTTGTTTTCATTTCATGTACATTCACGCACATACACGTTAACAACTGAAGTGAACACGCACAAACACAATAGAAATAACATGCAAGTGACATATGTGAGCCCCATCTGTAAACTTTAGATTATATTGTAGCAGCAAGAACTACAGAAAGTAAACCTATTTTTGATGATAATTTGCCATTTGACTCAATATCTAAAATGCTAGATACTAAAGTATCATCTATATAAAATGGTTAATGAGATCTAGTCTACGTTTTGTTCATATTAGGTCTTAAAATCTGTGTAAATTTCACCTCCACAGCATGCCTCACTCTGTGGCATCTACATGTGGTTCGTGGCTACCTGACTCGACAGAGCCAGACAGGTGCTTGACTGAAAGACTTGTTGTGAAATAAGTCTTCAGGGAGAGTCTCGGGAATTCTAACCAAGTCAGATTTTGACCATTTCTTCCCCTTCGGATTCTTCACTTATAACCTATGTTTCATAAAAAGATCTGTTGTTTTAACGCATTTGCCCTGGTGGTAGGCGCATCTTTTGAGTGGCTCTGACTCACTCAGGTGAGGCACGTGCCACTTCGCGGTGCACCGGGCCGACACCTCCATTTCCAGAGGCCGCTTTGGCGGAATTCCAGGGTGCTGCATACATCCAGAGGAAGCTGGAGTTGTTACTGATTAAACCATGAGGCCACCCCAGTGGTGCTCACAGCGTGCATACTTCCCTGATTGAATCGATACGGAAAGCCCGGGTTTGCCTCGGTGCTTGTGTTTTGTCTCTTTCATGATAACCCCAAGGGGCACGTGGACCTTCAGATGGGGTCCCAGAGCAGGGCGGCAGTCTGGCCCTGTCCCGAGCACAGGGCCGTGCTGAGCCCTCTGTGGGACCTGCCTTTAGCACGTAGATCTTCTGCCGCGGTCCACATGGCACCTGGTATTGATTTACTCTCCAACTGTCTTTTCGTCTTTGGGCCCAGGTCCTTGACCTTTCGTGAGTTCCTGTGGAATTTCGGTGCAGCGCAAACTTCTCTCCTAATAGGTCCTCGGAGCTCTGAAAGGCCAAGAGACTCTGTGGGAATACATTAAGCTGCGAGATAATCCAGAAAAAGGAGGTTAAGGAAATAATTGCAGACAGCCAAAGGCCAGGAAAGGCCTTCTTGAGTCCGAAAACACAAGCAGGTTCTTGTAGGCGAGGAGGGCTGTGAAGGAGAAGGCCTGGTTCGGCTTCATTCAACTAAATTCACTCTGCATTTCTCAGGAGAGCATGTCAGATGTGCTCTTCTTCACGGTAGTAAGGACTGGACACAGGGAATTAGAAAATGTGACTCAGGAGGTGTGGACACAGCAGTGTAGACAAGCACAGTGCGTTCAGCAGAGCGGCCACGGTGTATTTCCCCGAATCCTCTTGCTGGCTTGGAGGGATTTCAGTGGCCTCGGGCTGCCTGTCACAAGCCTGGAGGGAGGCTGATGGGCAGGCGCACTGAAGAGAAACCGCGTAGCCTGAACCAGAGTGAGGCAGACATGGGCTTGGGATCTCGACTTCTGTTCGGCTTGTCTCATGTCCTTTCGCTCGACTTGTTGAGCGCTTACCAGGTTTTGCAGGCCTGCTGCCACCTGAAGAGTCCTCTGTGTTTTATTCCCTGCCAAGGGGCTCTTCTTGAACTCTGGTTTCTGTGATTACTTTCTGCTGCAGTTCTGTCTGTGCATTTTACGCCGTACCGTTTGTCTCCAGCTCATGATACGGTTCTCGTTAAAACTTTGGGAGGAACGCGTTCTTCTTGGCAGGCGCTTTTTCTGTCTGTCCCAGGTGATGCTAAAATACTACTTCCTGTGCAAGTGTAACTAAATAAGGGAAGATCAAAGAGCTTTTGGAGAGTTGAAGTGTATTAAAAAAAGAATGCTGGTTCAAGGATACATCAAAAAAAGTCTCGCTCCTCCTTATCTGTCTCCGGCTGAGATCTGTGACACAGTTGTCCAGGGAATTGTGAATTTAAATTCAGCCCCATTGAAGATAAATCTCCGTTCCCGGTCGGGGAATGAGTGAGGCATCGGTTTTGGGGCTGAAAACCAGATTTTTATTTTCAACTAAATTTTTAAATAGTTAAAACTTTCACTTGATTTAATATTTGGAAACTTTAAAAAAAATATACAAAGTCTCTCTGCCCCCTAGTTTTCTTTCACAGGAAGCCTCCGAATCACTAGTTTTAGAATTCTTCTAGAAATAGTTTTAAGCAAATGCATGCTTATCACACAAATCGTAGCACATTATGCATATGGGTGGCAGCGCACAAGACACTTTCTCATTCTTTGTTGTGGCTGGAGAGGGGGATCCCCCGAAACCAGAATTCCTTTTGTAGGTCAGGCCCCTAGCACAGGCTCCCCCCACTAGGCAAGTGTTGTAGAAACCCATCGCCGTTCGTGTACCAGCTAACAGTGTTGTGAGAGGCTGCGTTCAGCTTCAGTGGGTTTTTTCCGACGTGTTTGCCCCTTTCATGAGGGGTGATTTACGAGTGCACTTGCCCACATAGTGCTGAGTGTTCAGTAGTTTTTTTTTTTTTTAAACCCAAAACGGCATGTCCCCCATGTTCCACCCTTCTTATTCTCTCAGTCTCACCCCTTGTGACTTTTTTTGTTTCCCCTGATGAGAAAGGTTCTCAAAGGGAAATGTTTTGTCCATGTGGAAGAAGTGAAACAAAAAAAGCAGAAGCATTAAAAGGCCCCAAAATTGATGAGTTCAAAAACTGTTTTGAGCAGTGGAAAAAGTGTCTTGATAGGTGTGTTGCATCCAACAGGAGAGTACTTTGAAGGGGACTGAAGTTTAAACATGTAAGAATAAACGCACGATTTCTAATACATAAATTTCTCTTTTGGGGTCCTCCCCCTATAGGATTCAATTGTGTGAATAAAGTATACTTTATCCAATTCCTTCTTAAGCAGCATCCATATGGTTTCTAATCCCTTTAATGTGGCAGATCGTTTTATAGGGAATAAGCCAGTACAAATGTCATTTTGTGAGTGTGCAAAATCATCAAAGATAAATCCCTAGGGTTAAATTACTGGGTCAAAAAGTATATGCACCCATGATTTTGTTAGCCAGTGCTGCATTTCTCTTTCCAGTGGTTATAGGAACTGTTGCACCACCAGCAAGGTATGCCAGTTCCCAGTTTTCTGAGTTCTTCACCAACAGTGTAAAGTTAAAACAAAATGTTGAGTTGTTGCCTATTTGATATATCAATATAGTTTTAATTTGCAGTCTCCTTATTATGAGTAATGTGGAATATTACTTCATGTTCTTAGGAAACATTTGTGTTTTTTGTGTGTGTGCACAACTTGGTCATATATTTTTCTCTTGTGGGTCTTTTTTATTGGCTGGTATGAATTCTTTGTATATTAAGGAAATTGGCTGTTGTTTGCAGATGTCATAGAAATTGCAAGTATTTTAGCAATTTCTCATTTGTCTTTTAATTTTACTTTTTTCTTTTTTTGCAGTACAGAAACCTGGAATTCAAGTAACTTACTACTTTTAAAAAAAATTTTTATGGGTTTTTGTGACACTGTTAGAAAGGCCTTCCCTAAGCCAAGGGCATAAATTATTTTTCCTATCATTATTCCACTCCATATATGGTCAAAATCAGGTAATGGGGTCGAGTCAGCTGTCAGTAATTCTGGGCATTGCAAACGCTTTGCTGGTTAATCACGGCCAGCACCTGGCAGAGGCCTTGTGCTTGTTCTGATTGAGGAGGGGAAGCGTTCTTTGTGTTTCCCAAAGGACCCAATCCCACCACTTGATGGAACTTCCTTGAAGCCCAAAGGGTCCACGAATAAGCAGCTGTCTGCTCTTAAGGCCCGCTGGAAGTGAGTGAACGCTGGGTCTGTCCTGTGTCTCAGGTCTTTCCTGTGACTTAGTCATGGTTTTCGTATGCTCTGATGGTCGAGAGTTGAAAATAGTTTAGTTGTGCCTGTGACTTGGGTTTATCCTGCACCTATTAGCCTAGAGAACTTGAAGTTGACTGTGTGTTATTAATGTCTATTGTTTTGTTAACATACAACATACCTTATTGGCATAAAAAATAATGAACTACACTATATAATTTACTTTTGGTAATCATTATAATTAAAAGACTTATTCTTGTTATATTGGCATCAACATACATATAAGTTGACGTTAAAAATTAATTTGTGGCTTAATGTTCATTTCAACAAAGAGTTTTCATCTTATTCCGAGGGAGAGATTAAGGTTTGACAGTAAAGTGAGTCGGCTAGTTGCTGTGTAACCTTGCACAGTTATCAGGTATACGATTTGCAAATGTGACCTCTAGCTTTGCTTTCCTTATCTCTAAAATGTGGGTAATGGCAGGATCCATCTGGGAAGATTGTTGTCAGGAACGAGTGAGTTTGAGCCAGTGAGATGCTTACACTCACGCAGGGCACATAGTGTGGCTTCAGGGAACGTTCAATATCTTTGGTTGTGTCGTTGCTGTTGTCTCAGTTATGCAATCGGATTCGGGTAATTTGATAGAGCGGGACTGAGTGGTGGACTGGCCCTAGTCTGCGGACTGCTTGTTCCACATGGAGGGACAACGGTAGTGGCTTTCAGATATCACCAGATCACAGCCTGGTTTTCTGAACTCTGTGGCCCTGTCTGTTTCCTTTGGCTGATCAGGGCAGCTGAACATCTAATCCGTTCATTTTGGCTCTCACTGTGATCGAGCAGCTGAGTTCATCATGCAACGATGTGCTTTGATCATTGAGACAGCCAGAATGCATGCGCCAGCCGTGCTGCCCAAGCCCATTTATCGTGCAAGTAACTTCTGACAGGTAAGCCGCAGCCCCGTCCTGCCCTCCCGACATCTCCCGGTGTCTTGTGCGGCTCTGGCCACGCATTCATCATTTAACTGGTGTGCTTTGGGTTATCATTTGTTCTCTGTTATCTTTACACGTGTAAGCAGATGATTCATGATTCATGGTGTTGTCTCCCTGGGAGTCGTTTAGGCTGCAGGTAGTCTGAAAGGCAGCAGGAGGCGGTGTTCAGGGCTTCTGTTGCTGACGGCTGTGGCCTCAGGGTGGGCGGCTCAGGGGCCAGCGTGCCAAAGGGCTCCGGAGAGAAGGGTGACGAGGCTCGGTGTCCAGTCCGTGGAGATGTAGCTTGACGTTGATGTGTGGTGCCGTGGCTGGGCTGACCGTGAGCTTGTCTTCAGGAAGGACCTCGTGCAATTTTGAAAATGTTTGTTTCAGAAAGTATTTATTTAACAGTGTTCGTTTGTCTTTTTCCGTCCGAATGAAACACGTGCTTAACCGAATGAAACACGTGCTTAACTGGTTGGTTGTAAGGTTGCATCAGTGGTGCCAGCAAGTGTCACTAAAGACAGACTTTCCAGGACAGCCCGCGCAAGTTCCTGCAACGGCCAGGGCCACTGGGAACACGAGTCACCCGGATAACACGAAGAGCGGTCACCTGAGGAGTTCGCGGAGGTGGGGAGGCTGTCACCATGCCAGCAGCCGGAGGCTTGTTCTGCGGACTCCACGTCTTCGCTTCTTACTCTTTACTTACATCTGGAGAACTCGGCACCTCATAGATCAGTAGGTCTTGGGCAGGAATTCTCAGCTAAGAGTGAGGAAACGATGTTCTCACAAAAAGATCTCCTGGGACATCTGGAGTGGATGCTGGTGTGTGCTTGTCAAACGAGGCCATCGTTAAGAATAGTGGAAACACAAGGCGGTCGCCTGTGATAAACAGTGTCAAGTCTGGCTCGAGTCCAGGAACGCCAGCTCTCCTCTGCAAGTGCTGGAAGCATCCCTGCTGGGGCGCGTGGGCTGGACATGAGCTGAGAACCCCCTTCTTTTTGGCCATTTATTTTTGAGCCAAGGCTTGTTTAAGTGGAAGAAGTGACACCAGTGAGGGGCTGGGATGGTGGGGTAGCTGTCCCCCCCCAGACCTCGTGTGGGGATTTGATGCCAGTGTTGGGGGCGGGGGTGGGGGGAGGGTGTGTGGTCACAGGGATGGACCCCGCGAGAGTAAACTCATGTCGCTCCTGGGGGTGAGTGAGCACTTCCTCACTCTTGGCTCCCCTGCAAGCTGGTTGCTGCAAGAGCCTGACCTCCCTCTTCCTCTCTGGCCACATGGTCTCTGCTCACCCCCCCCACCTCCCACCACTGCAGAAGTGGCTGAGGCCTCAGCCCTTGCCGGTCCTGAGCTCTTCCAGACCCACAGTCAAGACCTTTGTTTCTTTTTTATCCAGTCCAGCTTCGATGGGCAACACGGTTGGTTCCATGTGTTTGCTATTGTGAATAGAGCTGCAACAAACATATGTGTGCAGGTATCTTTTTCGTACAGTGATTTGAGTTCCTCCGGGTATATTCCCCAGAGGGGGATGGCTGGGTCATGTGGAACGTCGATTTCTAGTTCCTTCAGAAATTGCCACACTGTCTTCCAAAGAGGTTGTATTAGTCTACATTCCCACCAGCAGTGTAGAAGCGTTCCTTTTTTCTCCACATCCTCGCCAGCATCTGTTGTTGTTTGTTTTATTCATGATGGCCATTCTTACAGGGGTTAAGGGGTATCTCAATGTGGTTTTTAAAAAAAGAGTAAACTAAAGAGCTTTGTTTTTTTATAAGTGATCCAGTCTCGGGGCTTTCTTTACAGGAACACAGGCCAAGGCATAGGCTTTGCAAGTGCTGGACCAGATAATACATAAAGAAGAGAGCCCGGCCAGACCGGTGGTCCCAACTTGACCCTCGGTACCCCTAGGCTGCAGCCTCATCAGTGTGACCCAGATTGTGGGGGACAGCTTTGTCTCTTCCGAAGTTTCTTTCTTTTTTTTTTTTTTGAGTTGGAGTCTCACTCTGTCACCCAGACTGGAGTGCAGTGGCTGCTTCCGGCCACCGCAACCTCGACCTGCTGGGCTCCGGCGATCCTTCCGCCTCAGCCTTCTGAGTAGCCGGAATTACAGACATGCGCTACCACGCCCGGCTGATTTTTTGATTGATTGTAGAGATGAGGTCTCGCTGCCTAGGCGGGTCTCGAACCCGCGGGCTCAGGCAATCCACTCACCTCAGCCTCCCAAAGGCGCGGGATTACAGGCTAAGCCACCGAGCCCAGCTTCTTCCGAAGTTTCTTTCGCGTGGCCATTGATGGGATCAATGAGAGGACCACGGAAAGGGTAGCCTGTAGCTCTCATCACTCTGATTAACCTTTACAGAATATGAGCAAGCCCCAGGTGTGGGGTGTTAGCTGCACTTGCGTGGTTAACTCTTCAGGGCTGTGAGCTGTCTGGACTCCTCTCACCTCTGTCTCCCTAAGCATTGGGATTATGCGCCTGGCTTGCACTTTATATTTCTTATGGCTACACTGCACGGGTTTTTTTTTATTACTTAACTGGTGTATATAGGAAAGACAAATATTTTCATTACTTAGTTTGAAGACTTTCTTTTATATTCTGTTCCCAGTGTTTTATGTTGTTGCAAAGTACATTTGATATGTTCTTTTCCTATCTTATTGCATTGGGTATCACATTTAGAATAACAAAAAAAGTAATTACGATAGCATTTTTTCCTTCAGAGTTAATTAAAACTGCCTCACTGTTAAATATTGTTAGCTATTAATTAGATAGAAAATACGTATTTTAAACTGTATTAAGCAACTATTTTTGCTTCTATCATAATGTTGTATTAGCCAGTAACGTTAATATGTTCAAGAAAAATTCCCATTGTTTGGCAGTGTCTTAGGAGAGACCTTTTTAGGCAGATTCTAGGTTGTTTAGGAATTTTAAATCTTGCATTTGTCTGTGAATTCAATAAAACTATGAATGCTTTTTCTTTATTGAGATATGTAGCAAATCATCATGACAACTGTGTTTCCTAATTGTGGAGAACTGATGAACTCACTTTTATTGTTTTAACTAATTGTTCTATGCCATTTATTAATATTTAAGTCAACTCCTTTGTACTTAGAGTCTTTATATCTACACTGTTTTCATTCTACACTTTTTACAATATAATTATTTCTTTGTTATTTAATTTTTTAATTTTAATTTTTTTACAAGCATAATTATAATATGTTTAGGACGACGTCCTAAGATGTGATGGACATATTTTAAATAAACGGGTAGAGAGGTTTCTGGGTGCCACTGTGGCTTCTTTTTGAGTCTTTGCCTTGTGGATGGAAGCAGGTGGGTAAGGGGTTTCCCTTTGCGTTTGGCAGAGCAGATGATCTTAGAAGATATTAGATTTGAGCCCGTAGCTTAAAAAATTACTACAGTCTTTTTGTTTCCATGCTCACCCCAAAAGACTCATTTTTTACAACTTAGTTTTATGGAGAAAGGAGAGGAAATTTTGGAGCATGATGCCTTTATTATCATGGGGTCAATCAACTGACCCCTTGTACAACTTAATTTACAGTTTTAATCAGAAAAGGTTTCTTTTTTTCCAGTTTTTTTTTTTCCTGAAGAAATTTCTAAATGGTAAGATTGATAAGGGGATTTGGGGACCGCTCTGAAAAAGAACGAAATGTCTTTCTTATCATTGGAACAGGGAAATGAAGGCATTTCTGAATTGTCAGTTTATAAATATTTACCATCAAACACGTTCTGTCAATATCTGACAGTACAAGAGACTGATTTACTTAGTTGACATTGTTCAGTTTTTATGTTTTTATTTTAATTAGAACCCACATCATTAATTCCTGTACAGTAAATTTGCTCCACCCAGTTGGAATGGTTCAATTCCATGACAAACTAGGGGGGAATGATTAAAAATTTTCTTTTAAGTGCTTAAAAAAGTATTGGGACACAGGATGGAAAATGTCAGTCCTAAGATTATAATTAATTGGGTTTTTGCTTTTCGGAGATAGAATAATTTTTGGTTTCAAAATTAAATGTATGGCCATGGCCTTAAAAATGTTTAATTTGGCTTGTCTCACTACACTGAAATGTAGAAGATGAATTTAGCAGTTAAAAAATACAAGGAGGCATGCATTTCCCAGTTGATTAAATGTGGGAATTTATGGTTTGTAAGCTGATAGAATTTTTTAGACATATTGTCTGCATAAAACTATGGGTGTGCCATTTCCCGGTAGGATTGTTACCTAGGAATTGCTGTTTGGTAATGCAGTCTTAAGCACTCCCTATAGGAAATGCAGCAGACAGCGTTGTAATACGAAGAACTCCGGCTACTGTGTCAGGGCAGCATCTCCCCTGTTTTCATTTGGAGGCATTAATAATGCTGCTTGTGCACCCAGGCACTGAATCACTGTCTTTTAAAAATGTCATGTTCAGGTGTCTCATCTGCCAAGTTATAAATCTTGTCTCTGAGGGTTTTCTGTGTCTTTACTATAAATGCTTATCTTGGTGTTTTCTTGGGATAATTTACTTTTCTATTGACTGCCCTTTGTTCCGTCTAGAAAGCAAAATAAGAAAACATTTGGAGAATATTATTAAATACATAATTTGCGGTGACATTACTCACAGAGGAAAAAATATTTCAGTTCCTTGAAATGTGGGACTTAAGGGAGTGATTGGATGGGGCCTTCTGTTCTATGAATATTGAAAACTGGATGAGAAAAACATCTGGGGTACACGGGGCAGGCATGGCTGGGCCATGGGCTTCCCTCTGCTGCAGCAGTCCATCTGCAGAGGGAAAGCCCCACTCGTAAAACATGCCCAACGTGTGGGCCTTAGAGATGTAGTTAAGGACAAAGGTTTTACTCTAGACTTTTAAACTCCATGTCATCATAAAAACAAAAGTTTACACTTTAGAAAAAAACGCTCGTTTCCATAATAAGATGGAGGAAGGAAAACTTACCTCTGTACTAAGAGTTCAGTACAGTGTGATTCTAATATTCTGGAAGTACAGTTCTTACTCAAAGATGTTTAGGGCCTGCTTTAAAAAACCCAGGTCCAGCTTTTGCGTCCAAGAATGTAGCCCCTCCAGTTGGAAACCCAGTTAGTTCCTGAGGTCAGCCTGGTTTGGTCTTGCGGCCCTCGTTGTTCAAGGCCAGACAAGGAAGAGTGTGGTTAGATTTCGTAATATTTGCCTTTTTCTTTTTTTGAGCCGGTTTTACTGTCACCCAGACTGGAGTGCTGTGGCTCAGTCATGGCTCACTGCAGCCTCGACCTCCTGGGCTCAGCTGAGCCTTCTGCTTCTGCCTCCTCAGCAGCTGGCACCACAGGCCTGTGCCATCATGCCCAGCTAATTTTTCTCTGTTTTGTGGAGATGGGGGTCTCGCTTTGTTTCCCAGGCTGGTCTCGATCTCCTGGCCTCAAGCGATCCTCTGGCCTCATCCTCCCCCAGTGCTGAGATTTCAGGTGTGAGCCATTGCACCCGGCTAATATTTGTCTTTTAAAAGCTGTTTCATGTGTTTTAAGAACTTAGCATGTCTTCATGCTAGGAGTAGTTTTGATCATTAGAGAGCTTAAGCACCTTGGTGACGAGATGATCGATACTGGTTCTTGTGATACGGTGGAAGGGTGGGAAACCGATTTCCGGTAATCACAGATGAAAGGCTCACCTGATGGGTGTGTCTTCGCCTGCCTTCTGTTCCCTGTCCTCATGCTTGCATTTCTTCCTGTGGCCCTGGCTCCAAGTTGTTCTTTCTTCCCATTCTGACTCTCACAGTCTGTTAACGGTCTTCAGAAAATAACCCGAACCTTCTCCAGCCAAAATAACTGTTTCCACCCCAGAATCCTTCCTGGTTCTGCCCCACCTCCTCTCTCTTCTCTGTGTGAGGACTTGGAGAGCTCAGTAGCTCCTGACTGTGTTTTAGCCCTGTAGTCTGTCCTCTGCGAAAGTGGCTGTCATCCTGCTTCCATCACCGCCACTTCACGGTTCTTCTTCCCGGCGAGCTCCCGACTGTCCTGCTTGGAGTGTCTGTGCAGCAGGCGTCTGTCTTGCTGGAACTCTCTTTTAAGCCTTCGTCGTGGGGTGCCTTGGCATCTGTGAGTTGGAATTCTCTTCTGGAAGCTCCTGCACCTTCTCTCACTGACCCTGGGGCTGCAGTTGGCCCAGGTACGCGTGTCGCCTTGGGTGGAGTTGCGTGACGCTCTGTGGCTGCTTTTCCTCTGCAGTCTTACTTGCCCCCCGGTTCAGGATGTCTGGGATGTCGAGCCGCCTCTGATGCTGAGCCTGCCTTTGTGTTTTGTTTTTTCCCCCCTCTTCAGACTTCTCTGCGTGGTCTCACTCCTTTGGCCTCGCTTCCCATGGCCACGCCACGTCTGTGGCCGCAGCACTTGAGCCCCGGGCAGCGTACACGCCGTCTCCTGCATGCCAGGCTCTTCCCGGTGCCTGACATGGCACTCAGTGACTCCACGCCTCAGTCCTGCACACATGCCCCCACCGAGCTCTCTACAGACTCATATCATCCTTACTCAGCGTTTCATATATCCTTGCCAGCACAGCCATCTGTCAACTGAAACCCTGGGAGGAGCCTGTCATGTTTCTTCCCTGACCCTTGTCCCACCCTTTGTGCCCGGTCACCTGTGTCACCTGAAGCCTCGTTTTAGGAACCCGTTTCATACATAGCCGCCTTCTCTCCACCCCAACTTCCCACCGGCCTGCGTTTAGGCCTGTGATCTCCCATCTGGACTGTTCTGACATTGCCTTCAGTGAGAGCCCTTTGAAACCAGCCCTGCCTAGGTGGCCACCGTGACCCAGCTAGGCTGGAAATCTGACCACTTCCCTTGTCTGTGTAGACACTTGGCTTCTAACAATCCACCAGAGAAAGTCCGAGACCCGTCCTGTGGGCAGGAGGTGCCCTGATGTCTTCTCCCTGTGGCACCGTGGCCTCCTCTCTGTCTCCGTGCTTCCCTCCTTCTGCTTCCGCTGCATCCAAGCCCAGCTGTGTGGTCCTTGACACACCACGGGCTCTGCGGGGGGTGTCTACACCAGAGTTCCTCCTCCCACCTTTGAGCTCCTGGGGTTTCTCACGCCTGTCCTGAGAAGGACTCCTCCAGGGTCTGCCCTCCCACCTTCCAGCTCCTCTGAGCGCCCGAGCGCCCCCCACTCAACCTCAGGCACACCCAGAAGCGCCCTGCTGGGGGCCTGCCTGGTCGGGGTGGCACAGGCAGAGGGTGCGGGCTGGCCGGTGGCAGGCTCAGCTCACGCTCTGCACGCGAGCAGGGGAGGGACTGCAGGATGCTGAGTGAGTGGGCATCCTTTGGCCTCAGCCTTGGGCCACGGAGGCGGAGCCCAGCAGCTCCTGAGCTTAGTCCTTCCGGGTGGAGGAGGAGGAGGAGGAGACAGGGTCTCCGCCGGCAGCAGCTGGGCTGAGACCCGCCCGGAAGGTGGGGTGCCCGCGCATGCGCCCAGACCTGTGTTTGCCCAGAAGGGCAAAGGGCGATCCAAGGAAACACGCCGGAGGAAGGCTGGGGGGACTCAGAGCCCCCGGTCTGCCTTGCCTTGAGGTGTTGGGTGGGGAAAATGCGTTAGTTCTGTGTGAGTGGGAGCAGGGAGAGGGCAAGGAGGGAATCCTTTTTGTCTTTTTGCAGTTTTAAAGCAGCTTCACAGGTAGGAAAGATGTTAGAGTCAGCCCCTGAGCACCCACGAGTGAGCCTCAGCCGTGACCACCTTCCAGCGACGCTGTCAGCCACCGTCCCCCAGGCCCCACTGTACACTTGCCGCGCGTGGCTGTGAGCAGAGCCTCAGTCTGGGGGACCTGCCTCACGTCGGGCGGGTCCCCGATATCCCCTCTGTGCTGTGTGCAGCTGGACACTTGTGCTGGGTGTTGATCCATTATTGAACCAGGGCAGTAGGAGATGCGCGTTTCCCGTGAGGTGTCCACGTGGCACCCCTCGCGTCAGTTTGCATTCAAGTAACTTTTCACACGGTAACACACACTGTTATTTGCAGGATGGGTTTACCTAGCTATCACTATTTAGGGAAGAACTTTTTATCCCCTTTTCAAATAGGCCAGCTTTGGCATCTGTGAAGAATTTGACGTTGCTTATAATCACATTTTCCCATGTGTCTGGGAAACAGTCAATGGATGTGGCTTAAAATCAGGATCAGTGTTACCAAAGCCAGGGTTGAGGGGTGGTGTCATCTGTAAACATCCTGACCATGTTCTGATAGTTCTAGATGGGTCCTCTGGTGAGTAGTGGCCTTCTGAGTCATTCCGCGGGGGTCCGTCCTTTTAAATCTGAGATTGTGCCTCATGACGGCCACCATGCTCCAGGCCCGGCACCCTCAGCAGGCGTCTCTGTCAGGAAATGATGTCATGTGGTCAGCCTGCCCACACAGACAGCAGTGACAGAGCATCAGGAGAGACGTGTTCTGCAATGGTCGTGGCCTTTGTGACTTAAGATTTGGTGCTGAGAAGTAGGGACAGACCTTCGACAGTGCAGCAAGGGCCATGAGGCAGTTGAGATGCGCAGAGAGAAGACTGGGCTGGACGCACGGTACGCTTTTGTCTCTGCCCCGGGGGGGTCTTGGCCTCAGACTGCCGTTGGATGCCTGGCTGCACGTCACCTCCATCTCATGCAACTGCCCACACCCTTGTGTAAGTGGTAGAACAGCTCAAACACATCACATCGCTTTGTGTTTCTTCATCCGGCCCGGTTCCCCTGCTGTTCTGTTTCCGAAGCCCTAAGAAGAAGACCTGGCTCGGTGACTCAGCCTGTAATCCCAGCACTTTGGGAGGCTGAGGCGAGTGGATTGCCTGAGCCCGCGGATTTGAGACCAGTCTGGGCAACTTGGTGAGACCCTGCCTCTACAGAACAACCAAAATATTAGCTGGGTGTGGTAGCACACACCTGTAACTCTGGCTTCTTGGAAGGCTGAGGTGGAGGGATCGACGCGGCCCAGCAGATTGATGCCGGGGTGGCTGTGAGTGGGCGACCGAGTGAGACTCCAACTCAAAAAGAGAAGAGAAAAGGCCAGTCTCCAAGGTCTGCGGTGATGAGAACTGACGTTCCCATCGGAAAACGTGTTGCACCGCGGGCACGGCCGGCGCCCCGAAGCCCGTCCTGCAGCCTCTCCTGCGGGTCCTCTGCCGAGGGTAGGCAGGCCCTCCCGATGGCCAGACAGCCTCTCCCGTCCCAGGGGCAGCATGCAGTCCCCAAGAGGGAGGACGGCACCGAGCACAGCCCCGGGGACACAGCAGAGCAGCACCCTGGCCCCCGTTGCGCCGCTGTCTGCGTTGGTCTTGGGCCTCTTCTCGTGTTGCGGGGGGGTGCACCCACCCTGCCAGCTCGGATCCCTCTTACACAGTGTCGTGGGGCACAGCGGTGGACTCGGTGTGAGAAGGCGTAGGACCAAGGCCAGAGCTCGTGGCAAGCTGACTCCGAGAGCATGGATGGCACCACTGGGAAAGAAGGGAAAGCCGGGGACGCCCAGTGCGTCTTTCATCGGCTTGGTTTCCCTGATGTGTTAAAATTACACTTGCCTTTGAAAAAAGACAGTGTCATCATAGCTCTGCAATTCTCCCTAGATAAAGAGAAAAGGCTTTTTCACCCCATCAAGTGTTTATCGAGGACTCACTGTTTCAGACAGGGCAATTTTCCCCCCAAGAGAATTAAGTCAGACAGTGTAATTATGAATTTATTATCCAGCAGATTGCAGATATTAGCTAAGCCTTCTGTTTTCATGACACCCTAAGAACACGAGGATGTGAGAGACGTCCCGGTGACAGTCCCTCACCCTCCCCTGGTAGCGGCCCCCTGTGCTCCTGCTCCTGGACTTTGGTGAATGCTGCTCTGTGATCTGTTCTGTGACCCTCCCAGAAGCCTTCCACACCGTGCCCATCATAGGCACATTGATTGGGGGGACATGTGAGTTCTTTTTCTAGTTGTCTGTGGTTATACTGCCAGGTTACACAACTTACACTACGTAACATTTTTACACTCGATTTGATGTGATGTTGGGGTGAGAGCTCTCCCAGCTGGGAAGTCACCTGTCATGGGGAAAGGAGAGAAGGCTCCAGATTTCTGATGTGGTCGTGTCCTAACAAGCTGTTTGACCTTTGCCAAAGGCAGCAGTCTGCTCATCTAGAAAACGAGGAAAAAGAGTTGAGAAATATTCTGAGACTCTTCACAGTTACAGTACTCCGTGATTCTCACACCCCCAAGTGACACAGTCATGAGGTAGTGTGCTTTGGGATTCAGAATAAAATGCTCATTTCTTTGTAATTAAATTCACACACCTATTGTTTTTTTCCCCATTGAACGATGGAACCTTTTGTGTCGGGGTTGCTGTGGTGGCATGAAACTTGCCTGCCAGGAAATTATTGCTCTTATGGGTGGACACATGCAATGTTTTCCTAGGTTATTAAGCACAGGTCTTCAGATGAACACTGCAGTAACAAATTAGTGCAGCCGTGCAATCTGTTCCACCCACTACCTTTGCTCTATTCTTTGGAGCTTATTAGAAAATTTGCTTTTAAGACAAGCTAAAACTACATTCTGGAAGAGTAAATGTGTAACATGGACTGAAAAATGCAACATCAGTGAGAAGCGTTGAATTTTATGCTGAGAAAAAGAATCAGTCAATTAATTATCATTGTAGTAGGATAGTTTTAGCTCCTGGGCAAGCTAATCTCCCTTCCAGCTTTCCACACTGAACCGTCTCTGGCTATGTAAAGCAGAAGAACCTAGCTACAGAGTTTGGATTTAATTTGGACATTTGGGTGGCATACATCAAAATGTTAATAGTACTAGTTTTATTTTTTCCCCCAAGATGAATCTTTCAGCATCCTATAATGGTTAATATGTGTCTCCTTGGCCATGCCATGGTTCTCAGATATTTGGTCAAACACCAGTGAGGGTATTGCTGTGAAGATATTTTTTGGATTTGATGGACACCTAAATGAATAGACTTTGCATAAGGCAGGTTGCCCTCCGTGATGTGGGCTGGGCTGGTCCAGTCAATGGAAGCATTAGGGAAAGGGACGCCCTAGGAAGAGGGAATTCCATCTTCAGGCATCCCTTCAGACTTGAGCTGCAATGCTAGCTCTCCCCGTGGCATCCAGCGCATGGCCTGCCCTGTGGACTTGAGCTGCCAGACCCCAACTGGGTGAGCCAGTTCCTTAAGGGAGCTCTCTACAGATAGAGAGATCGATGGACACAGACACACACACACACACACACACACACCCCCCGCACTTGTTCCGTCTGTCTGTAGAACCCTGACCAGCACATACCAAAGGACATGCTTCCACAAGTAACGACTGTGACGTGTTCAAAGGACCACTGGAACTCACTCGCTAAGTGAACCTGCGTTAGTCTCTTTCACTTGGGGACTTCAGATTTCTTTTTTTTTTTGCTTATTTTGTTAATTCAGGAGATTGGACTACAACCGGCACTCTTACCTTTTTGAATTCTTTTTTTTTTTTTTTTTTTTGAGTTGGAGCCTCACTCTGTTGCCCAGGCTGGAATGCAGTGTCATGCTTACGGCCACCGCAGCCTCCACCTGCTGGGCTCAGGCGGTCCTTCTACCGCAGCCTTCCAAGTAGCCAGAATTAGAGGCATGCGCTACCATGCCTGGCTAATTTTTTGATTAATTGCAGAGATGAGGTCTCGCCAAGTTGCCCAGGCTGGTCTTGAACCTGTGAGCTCCGGCAATCCTCTCACCTGAGCCTCCCAAAGCTGGGATTGTAGGTGTGCGCCACCACGCCCGGCCATCCTTTATGAATTCTTAGAAACAAAATGTGATGGTGTAGCACCATAGACAACCCCCGTATTCTCAAAGGAAAAATCAAACAATAGGTTTGTTTGCATGAAATAAGAACGTCCATCCAAAGATGAAGGCATGTAATTTCTAGTTATGTCTTATTGTTTAAACACAGTTTCTTATATTTTAAAAATTTTATTCTTTTCTTACTCCATGGAGACACATTCATTGTATTCCAGCTGAAATTAAAATTAACTCTTTCTACAAGCCTATTTTAAAATTATGATCATATTTGAAGACTCTGCTCTTTACCACTACGTGTATATTATTAGCATTTGTGTATACTCTGTGTGTTTTAGAATTTAATTTTCTATTTCCTCTTAATGTTTATACATTAAGAGTAAAATTTGACTATATCCACGTATGTATGTACAACTACGCATTAACATCATGAGAAAAACATTGCTGTTCAGAGAAAGGTGGCGGCTACCGGATATGGAACACCATGGCCATGCCGCGGCCCGTGTGGTCGCACAGCCAGGGCCCACAAAAGAGAGCGCGTGGGTGTGGATACCTGTTGTGTGCATGTGTCGGTGGTGTGACAGAAGGGCGTGTCAGGACTGAGGACGGGCACAGGGCACGGCGGCTGGAGCCAGGGTGGGTCCTGGAGCCACCAGTGTCTCTGTCCCTCCGTCTCCTCCTCCCTGCAACACTTACAGCGATTCAGTGGGACATTTGAGTGTCCCAAAAGTGTGGATTCTTTTTATTTTTAAAGAAAGCAGGATTCATTGAGAGGACAGAAAAACTCCCATAGTGGGAAGGAACTCGAGTGAGTTGCCTGAAGTGTGGCTTCTAAATGACGCCTATGGCCAGTTGCAGTCCCGATGCTGGGTTGCCGGGGAGGAGCATGTCCATCTGTGCATGAAGGTGTGCTCATGCCTCCAAAGCCCAGTTCCCCACAGGTAGGGGAGTGTCATAGACAGAAGCGCCTTTCCTCGGGAACCACTGGCTCTAGCCTCAAGTCATGGCACGTTATGACTTCAAAAGGAGGCAAGTCACAGAGGGAACCCTTTTTGAGAAAGAAGGTTCTGTAGTGGTTCAGCAAACAAGAAGTCCCAGGAAGCAGTGATGTGCCAGTACACACGAATTCTTCTCTGGAATGTAGCACGTATTGTATGCTCACTGCAGGATCACATGAGGCTGGAAGCTCAGAGCTTAGGAGCGAGCGGGTCTTTTCTGAATCTGGACTGACGCAGAGCCCTTCGTGTCAGATGATGCGTTTCCAAGAGATTTCATTTGGCTCAAACAGCTTGCTTAATGAACTGCGGCTGACTGAGGCTTTATCAGGGAAATAAAACGTTTCAGCCGTGTGGCTGTGTCCGCGTAGGCCATGGTTGCTGACTCAGAGGTTTGGGTGCACGAGACGGTTGGCATTCTGTCTTGAATGTGTACGGCTATTTCCAGAACCACAGCAGGTCAGACTTAGTGGATACTCCAGTCTTCCAGAATCTTAGCAGGCGCCATCATTCCTCTTACTTAATCAAAACCCTTGGGACATGGCAGGTTTAATTGGGGCCCTGAGATTGAGCAGTGTCAGCACGTTATATGCGAGAGGATTGTCTGGAGAGAATACCCTTTTTGCAGCTGCTGTCCAAGTCGGATTTACATGGAGCTGCCGTTCCCTGATCCGAGGCAGGCCTGACACCACAGGAGTGCGTGCTGTCAGGTAGGGGCGCTGCGAAACGTTCTGGGGTGACCCAGTCTCTCCCCCCATGTGACGATCCCAGCAGCAGGAGTCAACAGCAGAAAAATGTCTTTCGCCCCTGCTTGCTTTCTGGAGAGTGCTTGGCCACCCCTCTCATGGGCCATCTTAGAACGGACTTCCGTGGGGACCGGGATATTCCTCACCCTCTCCTCCAGAGCTCTGCTCTGAGGTCTGCTCGTCTTAGGCCTTTGAGCTCTGCTCGTCTTAGGCCGGCTCCCTGATGAGTCTCGTCAATCTGGCCGGGACCGTCTTGCCACAGGCTTGTGTTCTGCTGACACCATGCTGGTCTGGCTCTCTGTGTGTCCTCTTCTTTACTGTTGGGCTATTTTTAGGTTTTAGAAAGGCCTGTGTGAGGGGGAATGGAAACTGCGTCAGTCTGGTGTTTTTAAGCTCTGAGACGCTTCCCTGTGTTCCAAGACCGTGGCTGCGCCCACTTCGTTCTGGGTGTGTTTGAGGACACTCCTGTCTCGTGACCATATAGTCTTGCACGGGCTGCAGGTGCGGTTTTGCGGGGGAAGGTCTTTAGAGAAGAAATGTGAGGAGAAGCGACGAAAGTGAGATCCAGGACGCGGGTGAGAGGAAGAGCTTTGTGGAGGAAGAAGGGCCCGCTTCCACGACGGAACGACAGTTCGCGCAGGAGGTGCCGAAGCGGAGAGAGGGAGGATTCGGGAATTCAGTGTGGCCCGACACACGGTTGCTGATAGTAACTGGAACTGCTCGACCGTCCTGTCCTCAGGGGCCACTGCTAGGCGCAGGTCGCCATTGGTCCCCCGAGACCTTCCCGTCCTTGTAAGAACGGGAGGGTCTTATTTTCCCTGCGAAGTGGGGGAAGAGCGGGAGTCCTCCTTTCCCAGAGTCTAAGTCATTTGCCCAGCGTTGTCCGTCTTCCACACGGGAACGCCACGGCTTGGTTCCAGGTTTGCTGGATGCCGCAGGCTGTGTTCCTGTGCCTTCTGTCACCTCGCAACTTCTGTGCGTCCCGGTGGCCATCGTCCAAGCTGCAGTCCCAAGGAGCGTCCTAGGCCAGTGGTGGCCATGGAGCACTTGAAATGTACTTCGCTCTAAAAAAGAAAACGACTGACAGTCAGTCTTCAAGTATGCCAACATCACAGTAAATCCTTCTAACTAGATGTTGTATGATGACTTCATTTAATCAGATGGAGTAAAAGTAGCTCAACGAAAGTCATTGTTTTTAGAGAGTGGAAGAAGAACCTTCCTAGCGTACCTCTTGTCACAGACTAAGACACACCCCTTGCCACTGACTAACGTAAGAATTTGGGGGCTCTCATATCGTTGATTTGCTTCAACAAACTTTTAAAAATGCTCCCGCAATATGCCTGACACTGCTGCAGGGATAAGGAAGCAAAAACAGTTTCCAGTTCAGGCTCCTGAGAGAAGCTTGTGTAAGACAGCCTCAAGGAATTCAACACATCACGTCTGTCATTAGTGTCAGAGAATAGTGACCGTGGCGATCTCGCCTGATCCCAGAGTGCTGAGTAAAACTAAGTCCCCTTCGCGAACTCTGAAGACACACACGCATGCCTGCCTGTGCAGGCACACACGCAAGGTGTGGCGGAGCTGATGAGAGAGAGGAAGGCAGCACTCCGAGAGGGCAGGCGGGTGGACCTGCCTGACGTTTGGCAGCCAGGGGACCAGCCTCAGGAGGTGATACACGCCGGAGACGCAGAGGCTGAGCATGGGTCTGGCAAGCGGGGGCCGACGTCAGCGCGTGCCAGGAATGCATTTTAGAGCTCGGGGCAGGAGTGGGGGCTGTGCGTGTTCAGAGACCAGGAAAATGGGGCGAGCGGTGGCTGGAACGGAGGCAGGGCCGGGCCTCAGAGGCCGTCCTGGGCTGTGCCTCCCTTGGTGTGCACCCCAGTGGGACCTCGCCTCTGCCAGTTGTTGTCACCCCTTGGCTAGCAGATCGCGGAGCAGGCCTGCTTGCTTTCAGTGTATTGTGAGCATTTTGCCCCGAGTCCCTTATTTTCCTCTCAGATCTTAGACTTGTGACCAAAGAAATGGGGCTGTCGGTTCACGTACATCGCTAAACACTTGTCCAGCGAGAAGGCCTTAAGATGACATTTTCTGTGTTCATAGTGGTTGGCCAGCGGCTAGTGCAGAAGCCGACAGGAGGTGGTCGTGATGGGCGGCCCCCGGGCGAAAGGGTATCAGCAGAAGAATCATGCTCAGTCATCGTGCTACTTTTAAAAGTTTGCCTTTAGCGGGAAAGGCTGAGTGTTCACTCTTGAAGACATGTCAGAAGTAGTGTGATTAAAGACAGCAGGACTTGAGTTTTGCCATTAGAATAGAAAGACTGGACTGTTACCGAGAAACCATGCCGCAGGAGCTCTGGAACTTGTGAAAGGAAACCGAGAAAGGGCAGAGCGCTGGGATTCGTGTTTCATGAGATAATTTGTGTGACAGAATAGGAAAGCCGTCGGAGGGAGAACTGACATAATTTTTTCCTGGGCCTGAGAAGGGCCAGATAAACACGCTGCTGTTAACAAACGCACTATTGTCACGAACAAAGCGCGTGCGGCGCCGTGGGTAGATGTTGACTTCAGCCGTTGGAAAAGATGTGCCTGTTTTTAATGGGAAGACCCAACTCCCTCCTCTGTTCCTTTCCCCTTTTAACTGTGGACGGACATCACTTTGGACCAGATTGAGGAAGGTGGGAATCATCCTTAACTCATCGACATGTTGTTTCAAGGGGAAGACCCATGTCGTGACGCGTGCTGTGTAGTACGTGGTCGGCACTCATTCCCTTCACAGTGTCTGCCACCCCCTTCAGCGTGGAGAGACCACGTGGGAGAGACTTGGGGTGGCCCAAGTCATCGAGTCACAGGTTCGGCTGCCGGCCGCCAAGTGCCAGGGCCGTGCTGGTGTCCTCGGTGTCTCCGTCTGCACCAATGCCTGATCCAGAGTTCGCGTCCACTGGGTGCTGAGAGGACCCCGGGTGATTCAGGACAGTTGGCCCTTGACAGAGCCAGGCAGGGCGGCAGGCAGGCCAGGTGTCACTCCTGTGAGCCTGGGCAGCCGCAGGAGTTGCTGCTGGACCCGTGGCCCCTAGCTTTCCATGGTGCCTCTCAGTCCTGCCGTGATTCCTGCCCGGCGTGCTGTTGGCAGCCTATCATGCCTAGGAATGAGCGTTTCCAGATCCTGCCTCCTCCTGTGCCAGGCATGTCTGTGTGTGTGTTTGCCTTTTCCCCGACAGGGTTTGGCGACCATCCCCGCTCAGCTTCCTCCCTGGTGGGACCCTCTGCAGGCGACACTGCCCCAGGGGCTCGGTGGACCTGACTGCATTCCAGGGATCGCCTGTCTGCCCAGGAGCACCCTGCGCGTGCTCTTCCTTCTGGAGAAGGAACAGGCCGGGCTTCTGGAGGGGGAGCAGGCACGGGCGTCTGTAGGGGTCGTGGAGAGGAATTGAATTATGTAAAATTCAGTTTGGTTCAGTGGTCCTGCAACCCTGCCTCCTTGGGCCAAATCGTGTGCTGTCACGGGACCGGGGAAGGGATGCGGCGTATTATTATTCTCGATCTGCTGACAGTTGATCTGTAAATGATCTTAACTAGCTTGTAAGCTGGTCTCCAGAGCCTTTCGTCTATGAAAAGCTACCGATTTAGAGGAAAGAGTGAAGCGTTGAGAGCAGGCACATCCACTCACGTACGCGACTGTGCGGGTGGACACCAGGATGAAGCGTCAGCGTCCTAGGATGCACAGACAGGCAGCTGTCTCCACTCTATGCCAATTGCCACTTTCAGATTAAAAGATCAAGTTTTGCTCCATATCATCTGTACAGAAGGGGAAATGAGCTCGCCAGCTGGTACCGATTTCCTCGTGGACCAGGTAGATGGAGTTGACTGTAGTAATATTATACTTTAAATCAAGAGGGATCACAAAGCACAGTTGGGAGTACGTGAGAGAGAAAGAGAGAGAGAGAGAAGAGAGTCTTTCTGTTCCCAAAAGGCCCATGGGAAGGATGCTGGGGTATACACTCCGCTTCCCAGCCAGCGTGGAGGCTGGTGGCCCGCTGCCACTGCCCTTCTGGTTTGAGTGATGGCGAGCCGGTCTGCTCAGCCGTTTCTTGCAGCCGTTTTAATGTAGTCACCGACCAGTGTGGGAGGCACTTGGCGGGCTGAGGGTCTTGGCGGCACACAGATCCCGCCACAGCTGAGTGGGGCGGTCTCGTAGGGGGAGCAGAGTCGGCTGTGGACGCTGGCCACCAACAGTAGATGAGCTAGTAAAAATCTCAGTTGATGACCTGCATTGTAACCCTCACACGATACCCGCTCTGGCTTCTCCAGATCTGAGCACTGTTACCCCCTTTTTTATACGCTTAAACATCAATTCAGCCTACTTTAAAGTAGGGAAAATCTTAGGTTTGAAGCCAGGTTTTGACATTTCCTGGCTGCTCTGGCCAAATGACTTAACCATTCTAAGAACCAGTTTCAGCAGCTGTAAAATAGAGATAATAGTATATATCTGATGGAATCATTTGTAAGCATAAGATGACTTAAGTTTATGAAATGATTAATTGCTAGGCGTGCCCTATACAGACAGTTAAAAAATGAGAAAGCATCAAACGCAACAGTGCAAAATATAAGTACTGAAGCATTTTACTGGAGTGAGCAAATTGTCCTCTGTCTTGAAGGAGTTCACCTCTGATCGTACACATAACCCATGCCCTGAAATAATACACGCAGACCAGCCAGGCGGGAGGTGGAGACGGCCGGGTGTGGGCAGGAACATCACCCTGCGCGTTCACATGGAATCTCAGGCTGT
This sequence comes from Cephalopachus bancanus, assembly GCA_027257055.1. NCBI lineage: Eukaryota > Metazoa > Chordata > Mammalia > Primates > Tarsiidae > Cephalopachus > Cephalopachus bancanus. The sequence continues at coordinate 5,811,180 of JAPVLO010000026.1, forward strand.
TCGGCTAGATTGTAATTTTTAGATCTTCCAGCACCCAGGCTGCATTGCAAAGTCCTGTTTATAGAGACAGATGGAAGAGAGGTGGGATCAGAAAGTTTTGAAAGTCCTGTCATCCTAGGCAGGAAACAGTTCCCGTGAATCATAGCTGGGGCCGTTTTCCCCCATTAGTTGAGAATAAGGTTTTTGTTTTGTTCTATTTCTTTTCTTTCCATTTCAGTAAAAATCTCAGCAGCCTTGCAGGTATGTGCGTGTGTGGGGTGGGCCCACCTTGTCAGTTCGAAAACCTTACCATAAGGCTGCAGGAGTGAAGACAGTTGACACTGGAGCAGAGACAGGCAGGCAGATCATCAGAAAGAAGCGCGAACCCAGGATCAGACCCACAGACATACAGAACTTGATTTATGAGAGGACGGATGTTATAGGTTGGGAAAAAAGGATAATCCTCAGCAAAAACCAGGGGCAAAAGGTTATTCATATGGAGAAAGAAAACAGAAGTTGAACACCTATGCCATAGTTCACAAAGAAATTAATCCCACATACGTTAAAGCTCTAAATGTTAAATAAAAACCATAAAACATTTACAAGACATTTAGAAATAAAGTTTTATGACTGTGGGGTAATTAAATAAACAAGAGTCAGAAAGCACTAATCATAAAGAAAAAGATTGTTAATTTTACATTAAAGTTAGAATCTTCAGTGAATCAAAAAAGATAATATAGAGAGACTGGAAACATGAGAATCAATGCCAGGTGTCATGGCTTACACCTATAATCCCAGCAATTTGGGAGGCTGAGTTGGGAGGATTGCCTGAGGCCAGGGGTTTGAGACTAGCCTGTGCAACATAGTGAGACCTCATCTCTACAACAATTTAAAAATTTTATAACATTAGCTGAGTGTGGTGGCTCATGCCTGTGATCCCAGCTACTTGGGAGGCTGAGGTGGGAGCATCTCTTGGGAGTTTGAGGCTGCCATGAGCTATGATCACACCACTGCACACCTGCCTGCAGCACAGCAAGACCCTGTAGCTTCCAAAATACCAGGGGTACCAAAAAAATGTACACACATTTTAAGTGGTGATATGTGTATACTTCTTTTTAAAATTAAACTGAATTATGGTAGAAATGTGTAGTATGATATTCACTCAAAAGATGGCATTCATCAAATGAAAACTAGCTTCACCATGTGACAGGCAGGACAGTCAAAGAAAATGGCAGAAGCATGATTGTCATTTGAGGATCGCAGAACCAATTTGAAGTTGGACTTGAAATTGGAGAGCATTGTAGAAGTACAGCGACAGTGGAGGCGTGAGGGTGCAACACAACCTCCAACATACCTGGCAATTGCACGTGTTTGTGACAAGTTTGAGACATCTGGTCCTGTGTGTGATGTGCACAAGGCAAGATCCGGGAGGCCTCACACAGCAAGAAGTCCTGCAGTCACTTGCCATCAGAAGTGTCTGAACTCCTGTCTTTGAGTACCTCTTGTAACTGCAGAAGTGAAACGTGACTTGTATTCACCCTTTGTTGCCAATATACATTGAGCATTACAATGTTAATCCAGTTTTCTCCTTTCTTCAAAGGTGTATACATCTTTTGGGCACCCGCCGTTTATTAACCCTTTGTACTTGGATGTTCCCTCTGAGGGGACACTGTAAATCTAGCAAACCACTCGGATGTCCCCTCTCAAGATACATAAAGACACTGCTGGGGATTGTATAGGCCAGACTGAGAGCAGGCGCACATTCGTCAAAAGTGTATGTTTCCTTGAAGTTTTCCATTCAAGTTGCACGTAAAAGCAAGTAAGGAGAAATATATACTGTGGTGATCGATCAGTTGAGAAGTGCTTTCAGGAATTGCGAGTGTGTCCATCCATATCTTCTTCAAGCAACAGAACAGATAGTAAGTTACCTGTTAATGTGGGAGGAGGAAAACGAGACTGCATTGTCTACTCAAATAGAAAAGCACCAGGTGGAACATGTCATACAGATTCCTATTTCACAGCATGTGTCCGTGAACCTGCAATGCATGTCGGTGACTGTTTCACATATCACCACATGTCAGAAAAACATAAGATAGAAAATTTTTATTTTTATTTTTTGGTCACAAATAAGGTCGTCAATGTCCAAAATTTTATCTTAAGTCAAATCTCATTGCAGTTCAATAATTGGTTCTAACGCTGCACTATTTAATATGAAGTGATTTGCTTTTTACTATTTTGGGGTTTTTTTTTTGAGTTGGAGTCTCACTCTGTCACCCAGACTGGAGTGCAGTGGCACGCTCCCAGCCACCGCAGCCTCGACCTGCTGGGCTCTGGTGATCCTTCCACCTCAGCCTTCCAAGTAGCTGGAACTACAGGCGTGCGCTACCACACCCGGCTAATTATTTTATTTTATTTTATTGTAGAGATGAGATCTTGCCAAGTTGCCCAGGCAGGTCTCAAACCTGCGGGCTCAGGCAATCCACTCACCTCAGCCTCCCAAAGCGCTGGGATTACAGACTGAGCCACCGAGCCTGGCTGCTTTTTACTATTTTGTAACAAAACGGTGGTCGAGTTGCTGGTAGGTGATTCCTGAAATGTCTCTAAGTGCAAAGGGCTGAAGTGCCCTACCAGGGAAAAGACAAACATGTTAGGCCTCCCTTACCCACAGAGGATATGTTTCAGATCCCTATGGATGCCAGAAAGCAGATGGGAATGAATGTATGCTGTGCTTTTTCCTGTATACACCTACAATAGGGTTGAGTCTATAAATTATGCCCTAAAGAGATTAGCTATAGCTAATAATAAAGGAGAACAGTTATACAATTAGACAGTAGCACGGGGTGTATGAGGGTGGCCTCGTAGCACGTCTGAATGGGACTGTGGTGACACCTTGGAATCTCAGCTGATTAGGGATGGCTGTAGCCCAGCAGAGAGGTGGGGAAGGGCATAAGATATAGCCTCACAAACTCCAGTGGTCAGGAAACTTGCAAACAAAGCTCCAGCTTATTGGCCGCAGAGCAGCCTCTGTGTTCCTGGAAGCAGTTTTGCACTCAGGCAGGCATGTGCCAAGAGGGCCACCGGCTCCAAGATGGCTGCCCCTTGGCTCCAAGATGGCCACCGGCTCCAAGATGGCTGCCCCTTGGCTCCAAGATGGCCACCAGAGCCTAGCTAGGAACCATGGAAATTGTAGCTGTGACCACTGTGGCTCGTGGCTGGGATTCTTGGCAGCAACTCTTGGTAGCCTCATTTTTAGGCCCTCTAGAATGATGTGAGATCAAGCTTCCTGTGTTTATTTCGGATTCAAATAAGACTGTCTCAAATATGTCTATATTAAATATATTTACTATAAATTTAATATATTCCTCTTCTAAATGTGCTGATGGTTTTCTTTTCACGATCAAGCTTTTGGATTTGGTGAAATGGCTTTCCTGGATCTCCTGAGCATGTCATCTGTTTCCCCACTTCATCTTTTGATGTAGCGAAAGCATCGGTAGACACACTGCCAGGATAGAGCGAATACCACAGGAAAACGGGTCACATGAATCCCAGTGTGTGATGTTTACACGAGTCTGTAGTTTGTGAAGTGCGCCATACCATTATGCCTTAGAAATGTGCATACCTTGGTTTTAAAATGTTACTGAAAAATGCTTCCAATCATCTGAGCCTTCAGTGAGTTATAATCTTTTTGCTGGTGGAGGGTCTTGCCTTGATGTCAATGTGCTAACTGACCAAGGTTGTGGTTGCTGAAGCCTCGGGGTGGCTGTGGCCGTTTCTGGACTCTTTCACCAGAGATTTTTTCAGTAGTGTGTGATGCTGTTTGATCCCATTGTGCCTTCGGTAGAACTTCTTTTAAAATTGGAGTCAGTCTTCAAACTCTGTTGCTGCTTTATCAGCTAAAGTTTATGTAACATTGTAAATTCCTTGTCATTTTAACAGTGTACATAGCATCTTCACCCGGGGTAGATTCCATCTCAGGACATTACTTTCTTTGTTCATTCATAAGAAACAGCTCCTCATGAAGTTGTGTCACGAGACTGCAGCAACTCAGCCATGTCTGTCTTCAGGCTCCACTCGCGTTCTGGTTCTCGTGCTGTTGCATCACATCGACAGTTCCTCCCTCCATTGACGTCTTGAGCCCCTCAATGTCATCCATATGGGCTGGAATCAGCTTATTCCAAATTTCTGCTAATACTGACATTTTGACCTCCTCTCGTGAATCTCAGATGTTCTTAATGATATCTAGAGTGGCCATCCCTTTCCAGAAGACTCTCGATTTATTTTGCCCAGATCCATTAGAGGACTCACTATGCATGGCAGCTATAATCTTACAAAGTGTATTTCTTAAATTATAAGACTTGAAATTTGAAATTGCTCCTTGATCCATGGGCTGCAAAATGGATGCAGTTTTGCAGACGTGAAAACATTCATCTCCTTGCACATCTCTTTCACAGCTCTTGGTACGTTGTCAGTGAGCAGCAGTCTTTTTAAAAAGCATCTTTTTCTGAGGTCTTCGTAATAAGCTCAAACGATTGCGTAACCCCTGCTGTAAACTGATGCTCCTCATCCAGACTTCGTTGTTTAAAGCCCAAGCAGAGTAGATTTAGCATAACTTTAGAGGGTCCTGGGATTGTCAGAACGGTAAATGAGCATTGGCTATGCCTTAAAGTTACCAGCTGAATGAGTCCCTAGCCAGAGAGTCAGCCTGCCCTTTGGAGCATTGAAGCCAGGCATGGACTTCTCCTCTCCAGCTGTGAAAGTCTAGGTGGCATCTTCTTCCAGCAGAGGCTGTTCCACCCGCACCGAAAAGCTCGTGCTCAGTGTAGCCACCTCGACCGTCAGGAGAACCTGCTGCGGCTTCTCCGTCCTTCCTTGCCGCCTCACCTGTCCGTTTCTGTTATGGCGATGGCTTCGCTTCCGAAGTCGTGCGATCCTCCTCTGCCGGGTCCAGCTTTCCTCTCTCAGCCTTCGTAGAATTAAAGAGAGGCAGGACCTTATTCTGGGTTCGACTTGTTTTAAGGGAATGATGTGACTGGTTCTTCTACGGAGATCACGGAAACGTTGTCCATGTCAGCAGTAAGGCCGTTGCAGTTTCCTTCTGTGTGTGTGCTCGCTGGGAGCACTTACGGTTTCCTCCAGGCACGTTCCCTTTGCACTCCCGTGGAGTGCTGTGGAGCACACGAGGCCCGGCTTTTGGCCCGTCTTGTCTTTCCTTGGACCTTCCCCACTACGCTGAGTCAATTGTAGCTTTTGTTTTCAAGTGAGACACCTGGAACACATCCTCCTGCTTGAACACCTGGAGGTCGGCGTAGGGGTATTAGTTGTCCTGATTTCAACATTGCCGTGTCTCCGGGAATAGGGACGCCGGGGAAAGAGAGACTGGGGAACGGTGAGTGGACGGAGCAGGCAGAACACACTGTTTATTAAGTTCTCCGTCTTCTGGGCGAGGTTCATGGTGTCCCCAGACAATTGCAGTCGTAACATCCAATATCACTGATCACAGACCACCATTCCAGAGAGAGTAATAATAGGGAAGTTTGAAATATTGTGAGAACTATCAAAATGTGGCACAGAGACATGAAGGGAGCGCCTGCTGTTGGAAAAATGTCCCCAACAGACCTGCTGGACACAGGGTTGCCACAGAGTTTCAGTTAGGAAAAAATGCAGTGTCTGCCAAGTGCAGTCAGGTGATGTGCTGGAGGGCGAGGTTTGCCTGTGTACATGTTCTAATATGAAGCCAACCTTGAATTTTTGGACTGTAACAATTTGACACAATTTCTTATGCTTTTGTGTCTACTGCCTGAATTCCATTTGTCAAAATTTTGTTGAGGATTTTTTACATCACTGTTCATGACTGGATGGGCCTCTGTTTAGTTCTTTCTTACCAGCCTTGTCCAACTCTGATTTCAAAACTATTTTGTTCACGTAAAATGAGGTGGAAATTATTCCGTCCTTTCTGATTGTCTAGAGTATGCTGTCAGTGAGGTAGCCTCCGTCTGCATGAGGGCTGTGGGCCCTTCGAGTGACCCATGTGGGTTGATGTGCACTATCATATACACACTAGATTTCAAAGATGTAGTTTTAGACAGATCATAAGATATCGCACTGGCAATTTTACAGATTGATTAAATGTGAAATATTGTTTTGATACTCTGAGTTAAATAAAGGATATCAAAATCAATTTCAACTTTTCATTTTTATGTGATAACTGGAGAAATTTTAAATGACACATTTGGCTCCCATTAGATCGCTGCGTGTTGACTTGGACAATAAATTATTCGGTCCTCGAAGAAAAAAATGCCACTCAAGGCACCTTTTCTGTGAGTTGTTCAGTAGAGGCCAGTCCGCAGTGGGTGAGCTGTGCCTCCCGCATCTTGGGTGGGCGTCTGCCTCCGACACCCACTTCTGCCATTTACCCAGAGGAAAGCTGGTCTCCACCTAGGAGATCAGCTCAGAAGCTGACGATTCTAGGGGTTGCAGCAGTCAAGCGTTTACTTGAAGATTGAATGAATGGATGAATGAATGAACGTCTTGACCCTCAGCCTTGCCTCGCCGGATGACACCCTGAGGTTCATAAGTTGCCGAGGCTGAGAGGTGGTGCCGAAGCAAGATTTGTCTGCAGGGACTCTGTGTTCTCTGCAGCTCATGTTGTGCCAAGGGATGAGGGAGCGCGCGGCCCCATCCTCAGGCAGGGCGGGACGGCAGGGGGGCCAGCAGGTTGGTGGGAGCAGACTGGAGTCAGTCCCTGACCCTCCCACCTGCAACCGTGAGATGAAGGCACCGCTGTGCGTGACATCATACAGGACTCTTTCTCTTTGGCTTGGTGGACAGATGTGTATTTCTTTTTTTTTTTTTTTGAGTTGGAGTCTCACTCTGTCACCCAGACTGGAGTGCAGTGGCCGTTCCCGGCCACCGCAGCCTCGACCTGCTGGGCTCTGGCTGGGCTTCTGCCTCAGCCTTCCAGGGAGCTGGAACTACAGGCGTGCTACCACGCCTGGCTAATTTTTTGATTTTTATTGTAGAGATGAGGTCTTGCCAAGTTGCCCAGGTGGGTCTCGAACCCACGAGCTCAGGCAATCCACTCACCTCAGCCTCCCAAAGGCACGGGATTACAGGCTGAGCCACCGAGCCCGGCCAGATGTGTATTTCTGTTAAGTAGAAGGAGTCTGAGGATTCTCTTCAAGTGATTGCCGACTAGCTGGAAGGAAGGATATTAGTGGTTTAAGATAAGATTAATTTTAAATTTAGACTCTGTGTGTATGTGTGTATGTTCAGTTTTGATCCAGATGAGCACAGGCACATCAGTTTTTAGATCTTTATAAAACATTCCATGTCAAGTCCAACAAAATAAAATGATTTTCAACTTGACCGATGTTTTATACACATGAGCTTTTAGATCTGACAAAATATGAATTTCAAGTTTTTTGACCGACTTTCTGTCTTCATTTTGTTATCAAAGTATAGTGTATGTTTGTGTAGAGCTTCTAGATGAGTAATATTTGGTGTAAGAACTGTTTTCTTCCTGATTATTTGAATATTGGCTAAGTTGTGTTCTTCCCCAAAGATTAGGTCGTATAGCACTTGACAAAATTTTTACATATGGGTTTAAGTTTTGTTAAAGAATCACTTAAAATACTTACAGTTGGAACAATTTATAGTTTGTGTTTCTAAGATGGAAAGGAAATTCTATACTGAAACTCTCCCGTCAGTTTTTATAAAACTATGAGAGTAAGAAAAGATATTTTTGGAAGTTTAGATATATGATGTTAATAGTTTATTCTTGTCAGTTTTTAAATTCTACCATGTGAATAAATGCAACAACACAATTAAAATATTCGTAAGGTCAGGATTTTAGTTTCTTTTAGCACAGTTAGATACCACGCCTAGAGATAAAAATATAGTTCCGTTTTATTATATTTATTATATACTAGTCAATTAAATATTAACTTGGTTTCCCCTTCATGGCAATCACTATCTTTGGCACTGGGGTGATTAATCAAAAAACAAAACAGTTCCCACTGTCTGTTCCCGAGGGGTTACAGTGCAGAAGGTGTGTGCAGTCAGTAATAGAAAGAGGTCACGTGTGTGGTGTGTTCGGTGGCGTAGGAGCAGAAGGGAGCAGGGAGAGGGAGAGATCCAGGCAGCTGGGGTGTCCTTGAGTTTTCCCTGAGGGGCCTGGATACGCCTCACTGGTGACAGTCAGCCCCAGGGCCTTGGAGGCAAGGCCTGTCAGTTCCAAGAGCCACACGGGAACTAGCCGCTGCCAGCCCGAGAGACAAACGTGTGGGTGTTCAAGGCCAGGACCCCAGCCTGCGTGGGCCTGGGCGGATCTTTGGAAACAGCTTAGAAGAGGCGAGAGCAGCCGGGGGGTGGCGAGGGGGGTGGACTGGGCCTGCCGGCCCCAGCTTGGCTTCTACTCTCGGTGGGAAAACTGAGGAGGCGCTGTGTCAGGAGGAGCAGGAGAGAACCATGGTTTGCGCGGAGGCCTCAGAGCAGAGACATCGTTTGAAACAAGCTGTTCTGTTTTGGTTTTGCTTTTGCTTTTGTTTTTGAGTCAGGGTCTCACTCTGTTGCCCGGACTGGAGCGTGGGACCCCATCACAGCTCGCTGTAGCCTTGACCTCATGGGCTCATGGGATCCTCCTGCCTCAGCCTCCTGAGTAGCTGGGACCACAGTCACACATCACTGTGCTCTCCCTGTATTGCCCAGGCTGGTCTTAAACTCCGGGGCTCCAGCGATCCTCCTGCCTCGGCCTCCCAGAGTGCTGGGATTTTAGGTGCGAGCCACCGCACCTGCCCCACCATTTCAGAACACCTGTTCTTCGTTTTGATTCCTCCTCCACGTGAGAAGTCCGTGCAGGTGCCATGGAGGCTTGGAAGGAGTCCACTCGAGCATTTATCTTCGGACTCACACTGTCTCCCTTGCTGGGAGACATCACGGGAACATTCAAGCCGGTCCTGCTGTGCAGAGCGCGGCTGGACCTGGCAGGTGCCTTGTTCTGCTCTAGTGGAGGGTGGCTGTACCGCGGGCCCATAGAGAGGAGGTCTGCCCACTTAATGGGAAGGCAGAGGTGGGGGGGGTGCGGTGAGGGGTCAGAGAACACGTAAAGGTGTGAAAAGGTCTGATATGCGGCCAGGGAGTACAGGCGCCCACGGGTCAGGCTCCAGGATGTCGGAAACCACATCCTTGTGACTGTGGGTGGGGGGCCAGGGACTGGTTTAGGAGCCGAATTAGTTATGTAGAGTGGTCAGGAGACTGGGCTCTGTTCTCAGGACAATGGAGGGCCTTGTGAGGCTGAGTAGCCCTGCTGTCAAGGTCAAGGGGTGGGGAGGGGGAGAGAGAGAGGAGGGAAACAGAATGACTGAAAGACACTCGCACGCGTGAGCCTTCTGAGGTCACCATGCGTGGCTTGCTGGCCTGATATCATGAAATACTTCCAAGTGGCAAACCTTGCCCAATTAGAGAGCGAATTATAGAAAATTCCATTATGGCTTTAAAACTTTCTTGTCTCTAATTACACTTGAATGTGCAGACTTTTTGAACTTGAGCCAACTTTAGTTGAATTTGTTAACGAGGCTTTATTACATTTGTTGTAGAAATAAGATTGAAATCCAGATCATCTTGGCACTGTGGTCAGCATCCTTGTCGAGTAATGAGCTTTAGGGCTCCCGTTTGAATGTCGTGAAGGGTTTCTATGTGATCTTGAAAGAGACTAAAAAGCTGTACAGACTGAGAAGGGGCCTTGGATGCAAAAGCTCAGCAGCACCAGCCAAGAGAGCTCCCTTTCTAGAATTGCAAACCGCCCAGTTACAGAGCACAGCTGGTCAGGAGTGGAGGCCAGGCCTTGTGGGAAAGATTCCCCCAGCCCTGTTTTTTCTTCCCAGTTTTGCCCTTTCCTTGGGAAAGTTGACTGGAAGTAGGAAGATGACTAAGTTAAAGAAAGGCCGAATTTTATTTTTTCAAGTCTTGCTTGTTTTCTTTGCAAAGGTAAAGCATATTCCCTGATATAATAAACATCAGCAAGAGTTGTCAGATGTCTTTACATCCAGAGAGAGTTGATTTCTTAAGATCTCTTGGGCAGAGGAGGCTCTGAAGTGAGTTGACTCTGGTGGTGTGAAGGCTTGACAAGGCGATTGTCTTTTCAATGTAAATCAGCCCTGGAATGAGTCTACCAGCCATCTGGATGCCCACAGGCCGGTTTAGACATCATCTGGATAAAGGCTGAGTGTGGTCACTGGCCCTTGAACTCAAACCCATGCGGAGTCACTGCATTTTGCTTCCGCCCTTCAGCTGGGTGGTTTTTTCCTTCAGCAACGAAAGCACCCTCTGTGGGCTCTTGAGGGTCTTTCGCAGCACTCAAGGACCGGCCTTCACCCTCCCACACGTGCAGACGCGGCCTGTTGATTTGCAGGAAGGGCGGGCCCCCTCGCTTTCCCGCGCGGGGGACATGGCGCTGCAGTTGTTGGACAGGATAACAGTTGATCTGATGCGGCTCGGCCAAAAACAGCCCAAGCAAATTAATAGCTTCGGAACATCTGCTGCCGTTTTATTAAAGTTTCACATAAAAACGAGTGTGCGGCTGGCGCCTGGAATGCGCTTCTTGATGCTGAGCTCGTAGCATTCTGCAAAAGGCGAGCAAGCCCGTATGTCCTGGTTTTCAGGGCCAAGTTTCCCCACAGCGCACTCCAACCTGGGACTGTTGCCGTCACCTGAGTGCCGAGTATGAAACCCGTCTCCAGAATCAGGGTTTCTTCACAGTGTGTTTGAAGTCCTGGAAGCCGTGGCATCGCCTCTCTCTGCTTCGGTTGTTTCAGTTTAGTTTGAAAAGTCTTTGTACTTTATTTTTACCCATCGTTGTTTCAGGGATGCTGGCTTTAGCTAGGCATAACATTTAAAACCCATGTTTCGGCATTAATTTAGGATGTTTTGAACCCCAGTATGTGTAAGGAAAAGGAGTTCTGGCTGTAGTGAAGACAAAAGCTGTAACTGTAGCTTGTGAGATGAATTATTTTGTACAGAAAATTCCTTTTAATGTTTTTTCCTCATTTTCTTACCTCTCATAAGAAACATGGACTCGTGTCAGTTTCTCCGTCATGTAGGCATCCTTATTTATGGCTGTATTGTCCCTGCTGTGTGACAGAGAGCTGTAGTGACAAACCTTGTGAGTGATGTGGGTTGGAATTAATACTGATGGTCATGGTCACCGTGTGGGGAACGTATACATTGTTCAGGGCCCTACATGTGCTTCCCTGTGTTTTTCCCTGGGGAGTTTCAGTCTTCACACACACACGCATGTGTACACACATGCTTCATGTGCTTACATCAGAGGGTGAGAGGATGCAGCCATCTGTGCTCACAAGCTTTTGTTGGTGAATAAAACTCTTCACTTTTGCTTTGCTCCGGGCAGAAGCGTGAGGAAGTTGCCTGGTGACTTCACCTCTCTGTAACTTTGGAGGTTCCTTTTAATCACTTGTATACGGTTCCTTGCTGCCATACTTAGCAACTCTGAAATCACAGTGAGTTTTGTAGGCGGTGGCATTTCAGGTCCCATGAAACATGGCAGCCCTTTTTGGCAAAAGGAGAAACATCATAAGGCCTCCTGTTGCCACGGCAGGAAAATCCCTTCTGCTCTCCAAGTGGGTCCCATGCTGGCCTCATCGCCGGCAGCTGTTTGGTTTCTGTGAGAAATACCTTAAGCTGCAAAAAGTCCAAACATTCAGATGAGGGAAGGTGTTGGCTTCTCTAAGAAATCGCTCAAACTGTAAAATACTCGAAGAGGGAAGACTACTGTTTTCTTTATCGCTTTCACGCTCCAGGATGCGTGCTCCTACCACACGTTGTACAGCCCTCCTAAAGACATTGCTTTATTAACATCTCTTAGAAATGTGATACAATGTCTCTGATTAAAAAAGGATATCCAAGGTCTTCCTGGAGAGACACAGTAGAATGTTACATTGTCCTGCTCTGGAAGACCTAGCTTATTACATGATGTGGCATTTGCACTTCTCCACTTTGGTTATTACAGTTTGAAAGACTCTTTTCATTATAAAGCAGTATGTAAATTAGCAATTAATATTCCAGTCTGTAAAATGATCATATACAGAATCCCATCTCAGAGCTCATTACGAGATAATACTATAGAAAATTGTTATATCACTTCCATTCTGCTCAGGAGAAAAGTGTGTGTCTGCACGCTCCTCTCATGTTGTGGGCCGACATCAGTCTTTCACTAGATGGGAATACCAGTGTCACTGGCACAGATATCTAGACTTCACTGTTGGAATGATCTCACTGTGGCGCAGATCTGGCTAAGTGACTCCTGCTTAAAACAAAACATGGTGAAATACTCCGGGGGCTCCCACCCTGCGGCACACGGGCCAGGCTCAGAGAGTGGCTCTGCGGCCTCTTAGCTCTCTGGCACTGTTTATGCCTGCAGTCTCTTCTCTGAACCCTGCTCCCGGGGCCGCAGACCCTCGCCGCGTTTCCACACACACTGTGCCACCAGCAGGCCGTGCTCGGGCCTCTTTTGCCCACGTGCTGCTTTCCTGTCACGAGATACTTCCACCACTTCCCATTGCAGCTCCGCCTCCCCTGTCAGCTCTCTGCTTGGACACCACGTCCTCCGAGACCTTTCACGGATGCCCGAGTCTGAGTCAGGAGCTGTGTTGGTGAGCGTTCGGCCTGTTACAGGTAGCTTAAAAATTAGAGATAGCAAACTAAATGTTTTAAAAAATTTATCTATTACAATGCTGGCCAGGCATGGTGGCTCACACCTGTAATCCCAGCACTTAGGGAGGCTGACATGGGAGGTTCGATTGAGCCCAGGAGTTCGAGGCCAGCCTAGGCAATTTAGTGAGACCTCCTCTCTGCTAAAATTAAAAAAAAAAATTTAGCTAGAAGGGGGTGGTGTGCACCTGCAGGCCCAGCTACTTGGGAGGCTGAGATAGAAGGATTGCCCAAGTCCAGGAGGTTGAGGCTGCAGTGAGCTGTGATCGTGCCACTGCACTCCAGCCTGGGAGAAAGAGTGAGACCCTGTCTCAAAAAAAAAAAAAAAAATCCTTTATAAATATAGTGTTATACAGTCATATTGAATAATACTTATAATTTTAGCATATGTGCCGCCTGCTTTAATAAAGGGTGCTTGCACTATACTATATATTATATACTTTACTTTTTGGTTTGTAATATTGTATTCTAACTGATCAAAATATGCTATATTTATAAGGTATATTTTAACATAAAGAGAACCCAACCTCTAACTTAAAAATAGTATGAGTTAGACATATTATGATAATTTTAATGATGTCATGGAAATTTGCTTATTATTATCCAACTGACATAATTTCTCTCAATAGACCTAGTCAGTTGTGCTTAAAAAAAAAGATACTATAATGAATGTTATTCAAATTATTTTATTTTCAGGCTGTAAACCCTACTGATGTTTGGATACTATTGTGAGTATAAAAAGAACCAAGTAATGAGAACTTAAAATTTATTTTTTAATTTTTATACATTTAGGAATACATGTTCAAATTTGTTACATACATACATATATAAAAATATATACATACACATATATGTTACATACATATTTACTCACATATATTTGTTACACACACACACACACACACACACACACACACACACACACACATTATTATTATATTTTAATCAGAGTCTCACTCTGCCTAGGCTGGAGTGCAGTGGCTCACTCATGGCTCCTGCAGTCTCGACCTCCTAGGCTCAGGCGACCTTTCAGCCTTAGCCTTTCAGGTAACTGGGGCTATGGGTGTGCACCACCATCCCTGACTAATTTTTAGATTTATTGTGGAGACAAGGTCTCCCCAAGTTGCCCAGACTGGTCTTGAGCCTTGGGGCTCAGGCAGTTCTCTTACCTTGGCCTCCCAAAGTGCTGGGATGCTGGGCATGAGCCGCCACACTTGCTGTTTTGTGGATATAGGATGTATGGGTGACATTAGCACGTCTAGTGTGCCTGGCCCCCGAATAGTAAGCACTGTGCCCAGCAGTTAGTTTTCTACCCTCACCCCTGTTGGTGTCCCTGTGTCCCTTGTTTCTAAAACTCTGTGTCCATGGGCCACAGTGTCCAGGCTCCACTTAGAAGTGAGGATGGGCAGCCTTTGGCTTCCTGTCTCTGAGTTACTTCACTTAGGCTGACACTCTCCAGCTACAGCCGTGTTGCTGCAGAGGACATGCTTCTGTGCTTGCTTATGGCTGTCATGTTCCATCGTGTGTGTGTGCCGTATTTTTTTAATCCGGTCAGCCGTTGAGGAGCACGTCGGTTGGTTCCATGACTTTACTATTGTGGATAGCTGTGGTGAACGTATGAGTGCAGCTGTCTTTTGGGGAGAAATATTTGTTTTCCTTTAGGGACATAACTGGTAGTGGGATTGCTGGGTTGAATAGCAGTTCCGTTTTTACTTCTTTGAAAAATCTCAGTACTGTTTTCCACAGAGTTTATACTAACTTATGTTTCCACCCACAGTGTATAGGCAGAACTCTAAATTTTAAGACCATGTTTAGAATGAGAAAAACTGCCCTTAATTGTTAGAAGTCGATCAGATAACTATCCAAGTAGTCTTAAAGATGATCAGCTCATCATTTCTGTGTAAGTTCTTAAATACAAGCTTTAAGAAGAGATTTACAATTCTGCACGTTAGTTGACTTTCTCATGTGACTTGTGTCACCAAGACACCAAAGAGGGAGAGAGACTGTTTTCTGCAAGAAATCCTGGCAAACGTGAATGTACTCCCCAACATTTGGAAGTGTCAGTCCCTTAGAGCAAAAGGCGGTTCCCAAATTCTGACTTCTCTTAGCCGAGTGGGCACTTCCCCACAGCCACCCAGGAGGGCTTAAGTGGGCGTGGTCATGGGGCCGCAGACATCCAGGGGTGGAAGGAGGAGCCCAGCCCACCATCCTCCCAGGCATGTGCAGAGCTGGTGAATCCTGCACGACTTCCAGCGGATGATAGTTCGTAGGGGCACTGCGAGCACCCATGGGAAGGAGCAGGGGGAGGAGTTCTTGGAACTGGGAGCGGCTTGCTAAGCTGCGCCTGGGGAAGCGCTCCCAAGTCTGAGACATGCTGGCTCGGGGGAGGAGGTCTCGGGGCCACGGGCTGGCAGCGGGCACTGGAGCTTCCAGGGCTGGCAGCGGACACTGGAGCTTCCAGGCGGAGAGCCGCAGCATGGACTGTGGCCGGAGGGACAGTGCTACTCCCTGGGTGGTGGTTTCCCCTTTCCTTTGCTTTTTTTTTTTTTGCCTTTGCTCCTGGGAGTTGTCTCAGAAACAGACACTCCAGCTCCCATCCAGCTGGCGGATTCCAGACATCGCTCAGCGAATAAACAGCCTTCCCAGTAACTGTATTTCGCCAGCACTGCTTTTTCAGAGTGAAAAAAGAGGGGACGATTAAGAGGTGCAGTGAGTTTAATAAAAGACTCCTTTGCCAGAAAAAAACAGGAGGGAGCAAAAGGAAACCACTTTGAAGGAACAGTTTCTGAAACATTCCCACTGGCCAGAAACAACTGTGGTTTTCCTTAATGATGTCGTGTGCACAGAGGATGTCTTCGTGGGAGTCGAAAGAAACGCAAGCTGAAATGCTTCAGAAATAAGAGCAGCCTAACTTCGTTTTTAATATTAAAAAAACTCAAGTGTTTGAGGGAAAAAAAATCAGAGCTTTTAAACATACTCCATTTCTGTTAATTCTCAAATGTAGAGCAGAGTTAGAAGTAGAAAGCCTGGAAAACAAACAGACAAAGGTCTCCAAATAGCCTAAATCCGAATGTAATTATTTCTGTGGAAAGAGGTATGAGTGCCATTGTTTTTAAAAGGGCATTTCAGAGTGCTGAGGGGTGGAGGTTGGTCAGCTTCAGTTAAATCTGAAAAACACAAACTCTGCAGGAGAGGGCTTGGTTGTGTTCTCAAAGACAGCTCAGGAGACACCAGGGCATGGGTGCACATGGCCTTGGACGCGGGGAACCTTGGATGCACACCTTGCGGCTCACAGCGCCCCTCGTGTGTCGCGGACTGTTGGAAACGTCTGTTTGGAGCCAGCCCCCTTCAGGAGTGGCTTTTCTAGACGGAGACTCAGCAACGCCCTCCTTCCTGCCCTGAGCTTCCTTGCCTCCCGCCTAGCTGGGCCTGTGTTACTGGGCCTGAGCTGTGGCAAGTCCTGTGTTCCACTCCTTGCCCTGTCCATGCTGACGCTCTCTGGGCTTCCGGGGAGGGGGGGAATTGCCACCGAGCCATCGCTCCGTAGCGCTTCTCAGCGAGAAGTCCACATTCATGTTTAAAGAACCACGCAGAAGAGGAAGACACCGCTTCCTAGCGGGAACTAGAGCTGTGGCCTGAAAATTTCCAGCAGCAGGTGACGAACCTACACTGCCTTATTTTCTGTCTAATCTGACATCTCATCATACGAGTTGTTGGCGCCTCATCTTTTTTAATCTGTCACGTTTGCGTTAGATTGTTCTCTATTCCAGAAATGCTGTTTTCTCGGTGGTATGCAAAAGCCTTTTTCCCCCTCAGGAATGGGGTTAGGTCCATGGTGTAGAATGTTGTCACCTTGGGAGGAAAGGACACGCTTTTTAATGTGGACGCACGCAGGGCGGCCTGGACACTGACCGAGCCCTTGTCTTGCGTGTCTGACGGCGGCGTCGCGGGAACCCCGTGTGGAGTGAGGCACAGGTCCCAGGCTGCCGGGGAAGAGGCTGCAGGCCAGGCCGGCCGGCTGGCTCAGCAAAGATACCGCCCAGGAGGCGGGGAGGGACGTGGGGCCCTCGTGGGTCTCGGGTGCAAGCCCGTGTCGCATCTGCAGTGGCGGACGTTCCCTCCCAATGCTAGATCCCTTACAGACCAGAGAGTGCTTGTCTCTTTTCAGTAAAGGTACAGGATGAGGACTTGCCAATGTGGAGCGAAATTAGCCTTCACTGTGGGCAGTGTGGATTCGGAATACTCACTAGCTGCATTTCTTTGGTCAAATTGCCATTAAAAACTTACATACCAGCCAGGCTCGGTGGCTCAGCCTGTCATCCCACCCCTTTGGGAGGCCGAGGCGAGTGGATTGCCGGAGCCCACAAGTTCGAGACCAGCCCGGGCAACTTGGTGAGACCTCATCTCTACAATAAATCAAAAAACAAACCGAGTATGGTAACATGCACCTGTAATTCTGGCTACTTGGAAGACTGAGGTGGAAGGATTGCCAGAGCCCAGCAGGTCGACGCTGGGGTGGCGGTGAGTGTGCCACTGCACTCCAGCCTGGGCAACGGAGTGAGACTCCAACTCAAAAAACAAACGCACCATCAAACAAACAGCCATACATACCTTCTCTGTAGTTCAGTTTGTATGATCACAAAATTAGAACACATGTGCGATCTGCCTGCTTATACAGGCATTATCACTTAATGATCGATTTGAAAGCACTTTGAAGAATGCTTTCAAATGTAAAGTTGAATTGTGGATGATGCTGTAGTTGATGGTATTAGTCCGTTCTGTGTTTCTATAAAGAAAGCCCCAAGGCTGGGTATTTTATCAAGAGATTTCTTTGGTTCACAGTTCTGAAGGCTGAATAGGAAGCAAGGTGCTGCCCTCCACTTGGTTTCTCAGGGCGGAAGACAAGGGGAGCCGGTGTGTCACATAGCGAGGGTGGGCGCGCGCGAGAGAGAGAGAGAGAAGAGGCCAGGCTCTTCTCGTCCACCAACTCTTGCGTGAACTAGTAGAGCAGAACTCATTATGGCATGGAGGGCACCAAGCCCTTCGTGAGGGATCGGCCCCCGTGACGCTGACACCTCCTAGGCATCACTTCCAACACGGGGAATCACATTTCAACTTGAGCCCTGGAGGGGACAAACATCCAAATGGTATCAGTGGCAGAGGACGCTACCGGTGGTGGTGGTGGAGGTGGTGATGGCGACGGTGACGTTAGCAGTGATGGCGGTTAAGTAGTGGGGATGATGAGGGTGGTGGCAGCGGCGGTGGTGGTGATGATGGCGGTGGCGAGCGTGATGGTGGTGGCGGCTGTCAGTGGGCTTCTTCTGCAGCGTCTTCTCCATGGAAGTCTTCTGTGGGCTTGAAGTCATAGATTTGTGCAATGAAAGCCGAGTAGGGTCAATACAGAAAAGGCAGGCGTGTGTCTGAACTGCAGTCTGCTTGAGTTGTATTTGTTGTGGCTTTGTACCAGACAGTTGGACGAGCCTGCCCCACTTTTCAGACCTACCAGCCCCCTATTTGGAGTACCCTCGCTGCGACTTAGTAAAGAGATACGATAGTTTGTTTGGCATCGTCCTTCAGGGACAGGGTTGACCCTGCAATGGGCTTCTTCATGGCCTGGAGATCTTGGTGTCTAGGGTGTGTCTATTTTTAAAGCTTGAGTGGTCAGCTCGGAAATCCCTTTGTGCTTGTGCTCTTCCAACCAGTATCACAAGTGGCAGCGTTCTCTGCCACCGTGAGGCTGCGATGTTCTTTAGGAGGAGACGGTGGAATTAGTCTGATAGGGAACAATGGCTTTTGTAGAAAATTAACTCACAAAGTTACCTAATGAGGAAATGTTTCTGGCTCCAGCTGATAACCTGCTCACTGCCTGGGGAACGACTCTGCTTCTCCTGGAAATCCCCCCAGTGTAGTGAATCATCTGGTCTAGACTGCAGAGGAAGGGAGGCCATGGCCAGAGACACCACCTTTCATGTGGAGGGAAGAGGCACCGGTGGGACCTCTGTCGTGGAGGGCAGGCAGTGTAGGGAGCTCATGAAACGTGGTTGAATAGTCACCCTGAACAGCGGATACAGTGATGACTCCAGCGGCATCAGACACTGAGAAACTGCTGCAAACCCCAGAAGTGTTCCCTTCTCCTATTTTGTCGTGTCGTACGCCACATGGGTGGGCGAGTCGCCAGATGTGTTCAGAATATCCTGGTTCTTAAATGAGTTCGAGGAATTTAGCTTTCAGACGAGTTTCCTTCCTGTCTGTTATGTGATAATTGTACGAAGAAATATAAATTCGTTAACATACTCATTTCTTAAGCGTGTGACTTATAGAAAGTACGCACTATTATATTTAGAACTTCAGATTACTTTTAGATTTGTCACTTAATTGTCTACAACTAGCCACTTGTTTTGCATTTGCATTTTATAGAGCACATTGACGGTATTTGTATTTCTTCCTATTTAAATGTCTGTAGCCCAAATATGGCATTTCACTTGCATATATTGCTTTCTGTTAGTGGCAGAATTAGGGTGGAATTGTAAAGATAATTACTAGAGGAGATGAGATAGTATTGGAATTTTAGACTTTGATATCAGTGGGTTTTTTTTGAGTTGGGGCCTCACTCTTGTGACCCAGGCTGGAGTTTAGTTTTACGCTCATGGCCACCTCAGCCTCGACCTGCTGGACTCAGCCTCAGCCTTCCAAGTAGCTGGAACTACAGACGCATGCCACCACACCCAGCTAGTTTTTGTGATTTTTTTTGCAGAGATGAGGTCTCACCAAATTGCCCAGACTGGTCTCGAACTCCTGGGCTCAGGTAACCCTCTTGCCTCAGTTTCCCAACATGCTGGAATTACAGGCTGAGCCACCACTCAATATTTTTAAATATAACTTTTGTATATAGAAGCATTAAATATATCTTTTATTGTAACAGGTTTAGGATGAAAAAGATGAACAGAGTTTACATTTTAATCTTGGAGTATTAGAAACTATTTCATTATTGACAGTGTGCAAAAACAACAGAAATGCTAGGCACCGATTCCTCCTGTCAGCAGTCCATCAGCGAACTTTCTTGACGAGTAGATTGGAAAAGTCCCTGACTTGCTACGGCGACGTCTTCTGGACCTATCATTTATGAGCCCTAGACCCCACGTGAACTGTCTGTTCTTTTCTCACAAGAGTGAGTGCTGTAAGGCTCGCACAGCTGAGTAAAAGCACGTGCTCTGTATTTGCCTGTCTGAGATGGGGCAGTGCCAGCCTGTGAGGGAGCAGGGCTGTTACTACGAGGGCTCTTTTCCGCGCAGGAACCCGCTCCTGTTTCCGTGGCCGGAGCCCCTCGGCCTTCGCTATCGGGATGGAAGGCATGTTTTGGAAGCCTTCGCTGGCCATCTTCATGAGTGAGTTTCTACTGTTTTTGGTGTTGCGGGTGAGGGTCGTCACTCGACTCTGAGAGCGACGGCTGATCCCTTTTCATTGCATCTTAGCTTTCCTGACCATGCCCATTAAAATTGTTCATTACCCTTCTTCTGTTTCATGATGAGGCAAATATCTTGTAAGAATTTAATAAGGGATCAGAAATTCTCATGCTTTCCTTGACTGCTTCTGATCAGATCATGTTAAATGCCTTGGTCATTCTCTGTTATTTGTTTCTGGGTTGCTTTCTGCCTCTACTTATGTCTCTAAAATACTGCAGGATTTCACAATGTACTATAATAGAAAAAGACACCAAATACGCTCCACTATGAGGATAAGTGAGAGCTGTCAGTGACAGCCGTTGGAACGCCAGTGTGAGATCTTTCTGGAACACGAGCGGCACACTTCTACTGCTGGCAAAACGTCTGCCCGGTGTGGCTACTTTAAAACCAATTGCGAGGTTTGTTGTGGCCCTATAAGAAAGTTCTGAAATGAATTGTTGCCCTGCTTTTCAGATCGATGTGGCCTGACTTGGAGCCTCAACGAGCTCAATTGGGGAAAAAAAACACAATAAAGGTGACTCCTTGAGTGACCAGTAAGATGGAGTCTGGGCAAGCACCTTGAAGTATAGTGTCCTGAAGGCAAGGGATGTGTGGGTTAGGAGGGCTTGAGGGGGCCAGATGGGGGGAGACTTGTCACCAGAAAAGCTTGAGGGAAGGAAGTGGTCATTCAGGAGCCTGGAGAAAGCAAGCCCAGCACTTAGGACCCCGAACCCAGGCCCCAGGCAGAGGACTCGAAAATGGCAGAATGGGCAAGCTCAGTTTCCAGAGCTGGAGCGGGACGTAGGCTTGGTGTGAAGCCGTTGTGGCTCAGTCGGCCGGAAGAGTGGAACCATGGCGAAGCTGATGAGGTTTGTTCAGCAGACCACGTATTCCATGCATCCTTGTGTTTTTCCTCTGCTTACAAAAGGAGGCACAGATGAGCTGTGACGGTTTGTAGCAAAGAGAAGAATCCAGGAATATCCTCAGAGCCCCCGCAGGAGAAGCATCCAGCAGGTGCTCACAGCTGCAGGCGCTCACAGCTCCATGGCCCCACATGGAGCCCCTGGCTCTCCACCTGCAGGGGTTGCTGCTTGGCTTTCCTCTCCTCCAGCGTCTCCGCAGGGTCCTCCTCCTCTTGGTCCTCGCTCACGTCCCACCTTCAGCAGCCACTCAGCACCCACCGTCCGCTGGGAAAGCGTGGAAGGTCATGGAATTGCTCCTCATGGGCGTTTCCGTGAGCATCTCCGGTTGC
This sequence comes from Cephalopachus bancanus, assembly GCA_027257055.1. Classification (NCBI taxonomy): domain Eukaryota; kingdom Metazoa; phylum Chordata; class Mammalia; order Primates; family Tarsiidae; genus Cephalopachus; species Cephalopachus bancanus. The sequence continues at coordinate 5,832,576 of JAPVLO010000026.1, forward strand.
TGTGCCTCCGGATGGATGGCTTGATGCTTTGACACGTCTGTGTTTCTGTACGTCTGCCTGGTCAGAGATCTCAAAATATATGGGGAGACCTCTTTTGATCTCCTTGGTTGAACATCTGAAAAAGGTTACTCAGCATGTGGTAACCATTTTCATTTGGGAGCATGCTGGTATGAGAGCCAGGCTGCATGCATGCACCCACAAGTCAGAGCGGCTCCTGGGACCTGCCTTCTGCATGCGGCTGGCCGGCCTTTGTCTTCACAAGCAGCACTTTTAAGCTTGCGGCTTTGGAGAGTAGATGCAGAGTAAACAGAGCCTGAGTCACACACAGTGTCTCTCGCATCCACCCACTGCCCGGCATCTTACGTGCTCCCACGCTTCTGCGCTGACATGCGTATTTGACACTTGAGTGAAAATGTCATATGCAGTGTTTAGTCACTAGCCCTTCAAAAGGAACTTTTGATGACAGCAGTATGTTTGGCTAAAGAAAGGCGTTGTGTGTGAGCGTGACGGTGACTGAAATGACGACACCCTGTGTCTACACTTGAGAGGCACCCTGCATGTCTTGATGTGTTTTCGAAATAGCACGTGTCTTCCTCATGCTACATTTCACCGTGAAATGCGAGGAAAATGGCACCCGCATCTCACAGTTGTGATCCATGTGGCTAGTTCAGTGACTTTTTTAGAGGAATAAAGAGAAAGAATAAGAATACCTGACAGCATCTTACATGGTTGTTCCCTCGTGTCATGGAGAGGAGTCATTCTATATGCAGAGAGTTTACAATATCTTCCCAGGAATTCTGTAATTTGGAAAGATGCAGTTTTCGGGGTGCTCTCATTACGGTATTTCTAAGCTATATGGCTATAGTTTGTCATAATGGTGCTTTTTGGGAAAAACGGAAGCTGTTTCATTTTGGTGTGGAAGCATCTTCTTACCCCAAAGGTTACTCAGTTACTGGGACCGTCGCTACCCACCTCCACTGCCCCACCCCGTAAAACTCCCCTCTGCCTTCTGAAGGGTTGTTGAGTAATGACGTCGAGTTCTTCCTGATGGTGCTCTTGGGCCTTGCTGGAGTTTGCACGTGACTAACCATGCCTCGTACAGCCTGGTGGACAGCTCGCCAAGCCCTGTGAGAGGCCGCCTCGCCGCTGCCCTGCCTTGACCCAGAGCCCTCCCGTTCCATAGACACATTCGGAGTCATGTGGAGAATGCGCTGGAAATGACTGCACGCGAACAGTGAGCCCTCTCAGGGCAGTCCTGTCCCTGGGGGCTGTGTCCCTGGGGCGGCACTGGGTGAGGATCAGGGATATACCCGTGAATGGCAGCAGCATCCAGACTCCTGAGACCTGCCTTGTGGGGTGGGGCTTGGCATTTTCCTCTGCGTCTTTCCTCGGCAGCACCCTGTTCTCTGAGCTCTCGGGAGAGGTGGCGTGCGGTGCCCACCTTAGTGCGATTTCTGTGTTCAAAGCAGATCGTTAAGGCTGTGACATTTTCACAAGTTTTTTTTGTATAAAAAGAATATGGTTTGTAAACCAGGATGGTACCTGTTTCTTTTAGGGGAGGGGAGACTGTGGCTTTGCTTGTTGAGATTACATTAAGAAATAGCCTGGTTTCCTTGGAGAAATGGCTTCATCTTTACTAACGGGATAGTAAAGTGGATTGCCTGGGGTGGGAGCTGGTGTCTGACCTTTTAGCGCTTCAGTATTTTCTTGTGTCCTGGAGGAATAAAGTTAGATCAGTGTAGCGTCATCCGGGGCAGATGTGGTAAGGACATGTTTTCTTTTCACAGGCCAACATGTTGCCCTACAAAGAAAATGTCACTGACGCATCAGTCTCTTGAACACACGGCCTCATTCCTGTGGAACCGTCCTCAGTCTGAGTGATTTTTGCTCAGCCTTATTCCACTGCCAGCTGCCTACGAGAACCCTTTTGGAGACGGGTGGGACGGAGTCACGTGGAGCTATTCCTTTTGAAAACTCCCAGAACCGTCCCTGGTGGAGCCTGTCCCGGCCACAGAGCTCCTGTCCGCCTGTTCTGCGCCTGCACCCCAGCGGTCGCTGTGACCAGACTTGCTTTCTAGGGAGCTTAGGCTTGTCTTTCCCTGCTTGTAAGATCGGGGCACTCCTCCAGCTCCTAAGTCCCAGACCCCGCTGGTAGAAACTGAGCTTCTAAAATGTGAAACGAGGGAATAGTGATGGCAGTAAACACTGACAATGCAGGAGGAACTGTTCTGTGCTATGAATTTTAGTTGTGTGCATTTTGCACAGTGGTCCCTTGGAGGGGGATGGGGTGCTGAGGGAGAGAGGGGCTGAACGACCTGCCCAAGGTAACGCTGGGTGAAGGCCGGGACAGCTGTGTTCCTTCCCCTCGAGGCCCCGGGTGGCCTCCCCAGCTGTGGACCCGGCCCACGCGGCTCGACCACCCCCAGCCCATGGCTGCCTCGCGACGGCGCGGCTGCTGGTGGCCTGATTAAGCCTCGCCGGCAGTCGCTGTCTGTCATGGTGTGTCACAGGCCAAGTCCTGCCCTACTCTGAAACTCATGACACTATCCAGGGTGGCAGGATGAGAGAGAGACACAGTCCACCCCGGTGGGGCCGGCAGCACTTCCGTACCCCTCAGGTGTGTGTGGATACGACCCCTGCCCCCGTGTTCAGTGCTGGCCAGTGGCAGCCAGCACCTCTGGTCCAGGTGGGGATCGCCGTGTGCACCATGAAGTCCCGGGACCGCCCCCAGCCCCCTCACGGAGGCCGAGCCAGAGCGGGCAGATGCAGTGCCGCCAGGGTCCCCGGGCACAGCCTGCAGGGTGGGAGGTCACCGCCAGGCCCGGAAGACAGCGGGGCTGAGCGGCGTCTGGATGCAGTGGTGGGGGCCCGTCATGCGGGGGGCTGCGGCTCTCCCTGGACACCTGCCACTGGCCGGGGGGGCCTCGGAGGACCTGTGGGCCCAGCAGCCCTGCTTCTGTCCACGTCCCTCCTGTGGACAGGGCACCAAAGGAAGTGGAGTGCATCCCGATTTGTGAACCCCTGAGAAGGAGAGAGTTCTTGCAGGACCCCAGTGCGTGTCGCAGAGACCCGGCCGCCCCGTCCCGCCTCGGAGTCAAAATCAGCACCTTTTTCAGAAACGCAGTCTCACGGGGTGAGGAGCGCACCCCATGGGTGCAGTGAGGCTACGTCCCTGGGGCCTGAGTGGGCCCAGGCATTAAGAGATAGGACACTCCGGCCCACTGAGGGAGCTTAGGCCGGTGGCCCCCTTTGCCAGGGGCAAAACGACGTGTGGGAAGGGCTGAACTTGAGGGCAGGCCATTTACAATTTAAAGTGGGAAAAAACAGAGGGTGTGGCTGCCGCTAACCCCTTTTCCCAGCACACACCTTCTTCTGGAGACACCCAAGGGAAGTCAGCGACGGCCTGTGTCCCCACCCCAGGTGCTGAGGGTTATGTGAAACCCCGAAGCCACCAGGAAGGGCATTTATCCTGAAATCCTCCTTTTACCCAAAATGGCAAAAGCTCTGAGATAAAGGAAACATGGCACCGGTTTGCCATGCACAGGGCACTGCTCCGATCTACTGCCTGGAGGGCCCCAACCCGCGTGGCTTTTACAGGTTCCCGGGGGCCGGGGGCCCTGGCCCGGGCCTTTTTTGATAGGGACCTTTTTTCCTTGCCAAAACTTTGGGAAGCAATACTGATCCTTTCCTATCTCTGCTGTTTTGGGCCCCGGCCCTCTTAGATGAGTGGGAATGAGACACTTTTTAAATCCCTCCCAGCTTGGGAGTAATGCCCCAAAACCTGGTATACTGCCCAGAGGGTTTTAGTGGTTAAACCTTTTCCCCCTGTCGAGGGACTTTTTAGAACAGGGAAAATTACAGCAGAGCCTCTTTTTCCCAATAGCCCGCTTTATTGACGCTTACACAAAACGGCGGCGATTTTCCATTGCAAAGCCCGTTTAGAAAAAGCTGGGGATTAGTTTCTTTGCACACAACTAATCCCTAAGATCTGGAAACTTGGGGTGCAAATTGTGTGTGATAGGGGTGTCAGAGGTTAATTTTTGCTGGGACGCAGTAAGAGGCAACTTTGGTTTAAAATGGGGGGGCTGCCCCGAGCTTCATTAAGGCAAAGGCCCCTGGGTCCTCAAATGGCTTCTGAACCAGGCTCCCGGGGGAGAATCCAGAAGAGGGGGCACACGTGGATGGCTTGTTTAACAGGAGCTTGACTGAGCTTCCCTTTCCAAGTGTCAGGTGTAAAACCCGGGGCCCTGGACACAAAATTGCCCTGGCCGGTGAGACCTCGGAGAACCACCTTTGTCGGTCGTCCCAAGGGCACCCTGGCTTCTGTTCCCCCAGTACCTTTGGCATGTAAACAGGGCAAGCAAGGCCAAAAAAAATTTTTTGGAGTATATCCATTCAGGGGTTTGTCCACTACAACAACTTTTTTGAAGGCGAAAAAAGTTTTTTGGGGAGGATTTCCCCAGTGTGGTTCCTTGGCCAGCCCCCCCAAAGTCACCCCGGGGACACAGTTAGAAAACAAGCACTCAGTTTCCCTTTCTCCCGGTGGCCAGGGCTGTGTGGGCCATGGCCCCGCCCCACTTCCTAGGGAATGGGTGACCTTTTAGCCCGCCAAAGCGGGGGGGGTCCCGAGAGAAGGATCAAGGTGGAAATTTTGATACGAGCTTGGGAAGAGATAGGAGCACTCCTGGCCCGGGGAAACTGAGGCAGCGAGCGCCGCGGGGTCCCTCAGGTTAGCCAGGCTTCGTTTCAGACAAAAGCATGTGACGCTGTGGAAGAGGCTGAAGGCCGAGGGCAGGCCATTTACAATTGCCTCCAAAACGTGGGAAAAACAGGCGAGAGGCAGCCTCCGAGGCTGCCGGTGACACGGCCCTGTGTCAGAGGCAGGCTACACACCTTCTGGTGTGGGAGACAGTCCGTGTTACCTAGAGCGCCAGTCATGCAGATGCTGGGGGTGTCCCTGGGACTTCTTTGTTCCAGGATGCTGAGGATTATGTGAAAGGCCTCCTTCCTACTCACGAGAAGGTCAGTTCATGCCTGAAGCCTCATCTCATTTGTAACTTTGAACCAAACAGTGAAGTCAGGTCGAAAGGAGTGCTTTTGAGATGAGAATGCCGCAGTTGATAGCGATGGCTTTTATTTTTCTCTTGTGTTTGTCATTCACAGGGATCATCTTGCTCCGTTCATTCTACTGCCCTGGGGCCCCAGACCAGCGATGGCTTGTACAATTCTGGTGGCGCGTGGTCTGTCCTCTAGATTTGCCAGGATCCGTCGGTGCTTATTAGATATGGGTTTCAGCACTTTATTCAGACTTGCCAAGTAGGTTCATTATTTTGGATAGCAATACTGATCCTTCCTATCTTGGTGTTTGGCCCTGGCCACCTTAGATGAGTGAAATGAGACACTTCTTAATTCTTTCCTCTAGTTGTGGAGGTATTTACCTGCTCTCCTAAACACAACAAATGGTTACGGCCTTATTCAGATTTTTTAGTGTTCAATCTGTCTGTCTCTCACTGTGATGTATTTATAGAACAGGGAAATTACAGAATAACTTAGAGTTATCTTTTTCCGAATAGCTGCATTCATTTTGACGTCTTACACATTTATAATTTAATCTTGGCTATGTCAATTTTTTCCAGTTTGAATACAAAGCTCTAATATTTTGTAATTGTAGAACCAAATCTGCTGGGGACTTCAGTTGCTTTTGTCTTTTAACAAAATAAAATACCACTAAGATCTGGTAAACTATGAGATAATTTGGAATCGTTTCAAGTTGTAAGTGTGATAGGGCTGTTTTCAGAGGAAATGAATATATTAAAATGATTCTTGGAAAATAAGCAGTGTAATTGGTTTCAAAGTGAGGGGCTGAATTTCACTATCAGAGACTTCATTATTTTATTTGGCAATATTGGCCGTCCCGGGTCCTCAGAGTGGTCTTCTGAATTCCAACTCTTTAACCTGTTGTGGGGTCAGAATCCATGAGTCTAGCAGGTGAAAACCACACGTCGGCAATGGCTTGTTTTAAGGGAGATCTTTACTGAGATCTTCCCTTTCAACAATGTGAATCAGCAGATGCAAAACCAGCCCCATCACAGCAAATTCGCCCTGGCGGCTGTGTACCTTGGATGAACTCATTCTCTTAAATAAGTCAGTAAAGTCTTCCAAAAATCAGTATGGGATTATCGAAACAAAATCCTGATTTACTTTCAACACACAGTACTTGGATTCGATGTAAACGGGTACTGCTTTTTAAGTCTTAAGTCACATAAAGATTATAACTTTATGAGTAGTCATATTCCATCATCAGTCTTGTGTCTGTGTCTACACAATTACTAATCAACTTTATTGTAAGTTACTTAAGTGTAAACAGTCAAAACAGTATGTTTAATAATTTAGGGCAGTGATTCTCACAGTGTGGTTCCTTGGCTGCTACGCAGCATCAATGTCACCCGGGGACCTGTTAGAAATCAAGGTCTCTGAGGGTGCTCTCCCTTGCTGCCTGTGGCCGAGGGCTGCCTGCTGTGGTCCACTGAGACCCCCGCCCCACTTCCCTAAGGAACTAAAAAAGGAAGAAAAATCAGATTCTCAGGCCCTATATTAGAGTCACTGAAACCAAAACTTGGGAGTGGGTCCCAGCCATGTGAATGTGATCAAAGGTGATTCTGATACGAGCTGATGCTGGAAAACCAGTATTTGGGGAACTCGGGCCCTGGGTGACACACCTCAGTTGAAATCCTGGCGTGTTTGTGGCGTGTTGATTGTGCCATCCTGGGGAGCTGCCCCGGGGCTCAGGCCCCGGGGTGCATGCACCTCAGTGCAAATCCTGGCATGTTCGCATGTTACCTGCCATCCTGGGAGCTGCTTAACCTCGCTTACACTTGGGTCTGACATTGGTTAAATGGTCACATGATAGCACCTGATCACAGGGCCACAAGGCTTAGATTCAATGATAGGAAATACGTGACATCATCCTGACACACTGAGCGCTGAGCTGGTGTTGGTTTTAAGAAAAACATCAAGAAATAATTCTTGAAATCCACACAAACTTGTTTTCTAAAACTCAGTTGCATGAATCTATTTTTCTGGTGTGGATCAATCCTATTAAATTCTTTTGAGTTGGAGTCTCACTCCGTCGCCCAGACTGGAGTGCGGTAGCACGCTTCTGGCCACCGCAGCCTCTACCTGTTGGGCTTTGGTGATCCTTCTGCCTTAGCCTTCCAAGTAGCTGGAACTACGGGTGTGTGCTACCATGCCTGTCTAATTTTTGATTTATTGTAGAGACGAGGTCTCACCAAGTTGCCCGGGCGGGTCTCGAACCCGCGGACTCAAGCAATCCACTCGCCTCAGCCTCCCAAAGTGCTGGAATGACAGGCTCAGCCACCGAGCCTGACTGTTAACCCTACTTTTCTAAGGAGGACACGAGTAGCGGCGAAAAGAAGCGAGCCGTTAGTCACAGAGTCTACCTCCAAGGCAGAGTCTGCCTGCAGGATTCTGGTCCCACATATTTCTCTCTGCTGGTTTTGTGTTTTTCGAGATAGATGTAGTCCACGCTCATTTAATTTATGGAGTCTTGGTAGACTGAGAATTTTATAATAAGAACTAGCTGTTTTCACTAGTATTTTTAAAAAAAACACTGATTTCTGGTTTTGATTTAGTAAGCGCACCTGTGGGAAACCAACAGCTCTCACTGGACTCCGCCAGCCGCCGACGGGTGGGCGAGAGGGAAGCCGCCAGCAAGGCCCGCGATCAGAAGGGGCACCTGTGAGCCAGGGGCACTCGCAGTGCTCTGCGGGGTGGGTGCAGCGACAGCCTTGCACTGTATCCCTCGGCGCTGCTGGGTTACGCCGCCTCATGCGCCTCTGTTCCACAGTATGGTAGGCTACATTGCCCTGCCACATTACTCTGCCAGGTCTTGTTAATCTTCCGTGCTGCATTACTCTACCCTGTTCTAGTACTCTTCCACGTTATATTGCTCTACCTGTTATGTTACTCTACCACCTTCTCTTATTCTTTCACGTTACATTATTCTACCTGCAGCATTCCTCAAGCACGTTATGTCATTCTTCTACATTGCTTTACTTTACCTGTTATACTACTCTACCGTGTTCTGTTACTCTCTCATGTTACATGACCCTGTGCTGTTACTCTACCACGCTGTATTGCTCTTCCACGAAACGTGACTCTACCCTGTTCTGTCACGCCCCTGCAATCAAAACGTGAGTTGGCCTGATGTGGGAGACTAGAAACTCAAAATGGTAGGAAAAATCGCAGTCAGCTGACTCTCCAGCCAGAGGTTAAGAGGAAAGGCACTCTGAGTGAGGGTGGATTTCCTGATGCATTAGCAAGCGAGGAGTCGCTGAAGCCCAGGCAGGATTTGTGAGGAGATTCTTCCGACTGGCACGTGCACAAGGCAGGTGTGTACGAGGCGTCGGAGGCGGGAGGTGACGCCGGAGAAGTAAGAGCTCAGCGAAGCCGCCCACAGCTCCGCGTCTGAGGACGGGGGCGTGGCGATGCCATGCGGGCTGGCCGGTCTGTGGGGCGGGTCGTGAGTTGACTGGGCTGGAGCCTCCCCGGAAGAGGCCGCCCACGCCCAGGAGCTGGAGCCCCACGGCACCACTCTCCAGAGGCAGGAAGTGCAGGGGCTGAGGAGAAGACTCGGGAAGTCTGACTGTGTTCTCCCAGGTTAGAAGGACGAGCCGTGCGACTGGTCGAGCAAGCTTCTAGCGACGTGTTTGCGTGTTTCTCTCTGTCATCCGGGAGCATCACCTTAGCCTTTCTGTCTTTGCAGTACAAGCAGAAGCTGTTTTCCGGGCAGTCACGTCTCTGAGCATGGGTTGGCAAGTGGAGGTCAGGCCAGAGTTCAGACCCGCCTGCCTTCGTGCAGTGAGTACTGAGTGCAAATGTCCATGGTGCACAGTTTGTGGGATGCACTTACGCAGTGAATAGCCTGCGTAACTGTGAAATTACTGCTGTGGTAATTTTAGTATTGCAAAATGCAAAGAGAATGTAGTAATTATCTAGATGAGCATGCTCACATTATAGAAGAGAAAATGAAAGCCAGGGGCAAGACCATCTTCACTAAGAGAACAAGTAACTTAGATGGTTGCAAATAGCTAACGGTATTCAAGATTATTCCATGAGGAATTAAGGAGTAAAAATAATTTATATCCAGGCCAGTTTTGCCCTATGTAAAGTAAGTTTTGAAAGATGTGTGTTGCTACTATTCTTTGGACAAATACAGTATATAATAAATACATTTATTTTAGTCCGTGTACCATGAGAACCTCAACTTCTTAAAAAAGCTTTACTTTTAATTTCATTGTTGACATTTCCCAGCTTCCTCTGTGCTTCAGCGTGGCCACTTAGCAGCTCACAGGCACGTGGCAAGGTGAGTCCACACCTCGCCTGCAGCTTCCTCGCACACAGCGAGACGTCCTGAGCCAGGAACTGAACAGATGCCTGCTGGAGCTTCGTGCCTGCACTCTCACACAGTTGTCTGCACCAGCTTCTTACTCATTTGGTAATAAAAGCTACGTGGCCAACCTTGGTGTTAAGTATTATTGAGAATATGCCAGCCACGACACTTGGACTTCTGATGCGTAATCTCATGTAATTCTAGTGGCTAATAATCCATATTATCACCCCCATCCTACAGATGGGGAAATTGAGGCATTGAGCAGGGAGCAGGAGGTTTAACTGCGAGTCTGCTTTTCACCTCAGCTAGCCCACATTCATACTCCAGTTGTTATATGACCAGCTATTAATGTTTTGGCTATAACTGTTACACACTGATATGCTGCTTACATGGGCAGACTTAAGGAACTGCAAGCCTATTATTTAGATTGTCTTTCCTGCTTACTTATTCACGATTCCTTGCGACTTTTGCTTGAGATGCTTGCTTAGAGACCTCTTAGTTCAAAGCCACTTAATATTTCATAGGGCCATGATACTGTTTTCCATTTCTCAAGTTTCACTACATTTCAACATGGAGAAGCGATGTTTTATTCATAATAACACTCTGGTCTTTGGCCAGGGGAGTGTGATTCAGCATGACTGAGTCGGGGATCAGATATCCCAGACGGAGGAGAGGAGTCCGTGGGGCTCGGTCTGCAGAGACCCAGAGCCGGCCGAGGAGACCTGGCCCATGCCAGTGGCTCCACTGTGAGCTGGCGGTGTGACCAGGGCAAGAGCCTCTGCATCTCCAAGTCTGTGTTCCCTCGTGTCGAGGAGTGTGTGTCTCCTTGTACTGCTGTTTGTACATCTGGGCTGTTCTGCAGTTAGACTGTCCCGAGCTGCAGTGGTGCGTGAGTCTAGTCAGTGGCATTTTGCCCTGGTTGAAAATCACTTCTGGAGTCTTGGGTTTCCCAAGACCACAGCCGTGAAATGCCTTTGCATCATGCAGGACATGCAGAGCTGCTGTAGTGTGAGCTCCCATCCCTGGACGCAGCCAGCACTGATGGAGCATGGGGGTGGAATCCTTGGTCCCTGGAGGCCTGCTGAGCTGCCTTTGTCTGTAGTAGTCAGGGGAGTTTGTTCTGATCTTCCTTGTAACAAGTATCACCCAACCACTTTTTAACATGTGTTATTCCAGTGTGTGCTCAGGGACACAGAGTGTGACTAGGGTTGGGTGAGAAACTGCGTACCGGGCGCCGTGTACATTCCTTGGGTGACAGGTACATGGCAGGTCCAGATCTCACTTGTAGATCTCACTTGTACCCTTTTCATGTACGCAAATGAAAAGCAAAACCAGATTTTGAAAGTGAGAAACATGTAAATAAAGAGGGATTGCTCCTCATTGCTTCGTGAGGAATGAACTTTTTCACTGTTCTTTTCACAGTGCCTGTGTGATGGCCTGGCTCCCAGTAGGCAGCTGATCAATATTTATGGAAAACGGAATGCACTTATTCCACAGGCCACTATTCAGTGCGTTTATTCAACCAAGCCACTCTTGTATGCTTGGCTCAGTTCCGAATATTGGGAAATGTAAAGATGAAAAGGTTCACGTTCATCTTTGAGGTCCTCAATGGTTAATGAGCACCGGCAAACATACGGCTGATAGTTGCAGGGCAGCGAGGGACGGTGTGAGGGACATGGGTAGGGGCAGTGTGAAGGGTGGTGTGAGGGACGGTGTGACGTCGCCCTGGGAGACATCGGTTGGCTGATCCTTGAGTGTTGGAGGAGCTCTGTTTTGTCTTTTGCAAGTTCAGTGGAGGCTGACCAAGTAGGAGAGAGATGCAGGCAGACAGGACAGCCAGCTGAGCAGCCTGCTTGGCTCAGGCCAGGGAAAGCCCCTCAGCACGGAAGGTGTGTGGGCAGGGGAAGCTGCGGGAGGGGAGGGCGGGGGGTTGCGGGCCACAGTGGGAGCCCCACTTCATGTTTTAGTGGCTCTTTAGTTAAACACATAACTTGGAAGTAGACAGGACAGCTTGGTCGGTGGAGACCCTGAAGCCTGAGTGAGGGTCTCCGCTCGGTTTTTGGAAGGTCACCATGGGGCTCGTCACCGTCTTGTGAGGGAGCAGGGGACTGGCCTGCAGAGAGGTGCGGAGCGGCGGGGCCCGGCCGTGCAGGGTGCCCTCACCGGCTGGCGGGCTCACACGGACACACCGCCTTCACGGGTGCTCGCCTTACCAGATGCTGCCCTGCACCGGGGCTGAGGGCTGTGGGAAGTGTGTGTGGGTGACATTTTATTAAAAGTGAAGCCCTAAGTTAGGTACGTAGCAATGAGATTTCCATTTGTGTCCTAGGCCAAGGGACTGTCCCCTGCAGCCCTGGCGCGCTCTTCGCCCCTCCATGTTGCTGGTCTAGACCAGGGGTTCCCCGTCTTGGCTGCAGGTCGGACTCTCCAGGCTGTGACCCAGACAAGTATTTCCAAGTCTCTAGCGTGGGGCCCAGTCATCCGAATTCTTCCAGCTCTCCGGGGGATCTCGGTGTGCCAGCAAGCACCAGAGCCGCTTGCGGAATCAGAAGAGTGATTCAGCCCTGAGCCCAGAGGAGACAGGGGTGCTGGGTGATGTCAGAACCAAGCGGGAAAGCGCTGCCGACACCCTGCCGTCACTCCTTCCCGGAGCATTTGCAGGTCACGTGGGTCATGGCTTATGCTCCAAGCCCACCTGGGTGGAATTAAATGCTCAGGTCATCTAGGCGCAGAAGCCAGCTGGGTCTAGTCTAACATGTATGATGGGAGACAGGGAGACGCTGGATTTGGGGAGGGGTGTTGTGCTGAGTGTGAGCCTTGGCTGTGGGGTTGATGAGGAGAGGACTGCAGTGATGCCAGGTACCTGTCTGCCCGTGTGCGAGGACAGGAAATGCACCAGGACTCAGGGGTGCTGTTGTGTTTATGTGTTCGCCGTGTGTGTGTGTGTGTGTGTGTGTGTGTGTGTGTGTGTGTGTGAGGGGTTGATGGTATTGGTGAAGCCCATGTGTGCTTGGGCTTCAACCCTGAGAGGCCTCAACCCTGAGAGTGGGTGTGCACCAAGCATGTAAGAACTGCTGGTTAGGACCCTCAAGAACAGTAGGGTCTGGGGTTGTGGACGCTGGACATTGGTGACTCCATGGGCTGGAGAACACAGAGTCCTCAGGAGGGAGAAGGGGAAGCCAGAGGCCATTTCGGAGGCGACGGGGTCTGCTGTGAGCTCATCTGTGTTCTCATGGTGTTAGTGCATGTCGGAAGTGTGGGACCCACCTTGGCATAGCCAGGAGCCGAACTGTGCCGTGCACCTGAAGGTAGTCCACTTCAATCCAACTCTCGGTGGAAGTAAGAACGGTGTAATTATTCCAGAGGTTGCGTCCACTAGTATTTATTGAGCAAACGCACTGCATTAACAGTAACCATCACAACTAATATTTCTAGCCGCGATTCGGTGTGCTGGGCACTGTGTTAAGTGTGTCACGTATAACAACTTACTTGGCCCTCACAGCAGTTCTCTGATGACACTTGTGTTGCGCCCTGCCTTCCATTCTCCTTTTATATATGAGGACATTCAAGCACAGGACACTTCAGCAACTTGCCCAAGTCCCACACCCAGGCGGAGGCCAGCTTTTCACCAGCTCGGGTGCAGAGGCTCTGCACCTCAACTCGTGCTGCCCGACTGTCCACATGCACGTTAAATTGCACAGCAGAATTCCCGAGTCCAAAAGTGAGTGTGTTTTCTGCCTACGGGTTTACTTGCTGCTGATGGCACCGGCTTGAAGTCCACCAAGGCTAATTCCTCATGGGAACTTCTTGAAGGAATTTCTTCTCAGGTGTCTGATGGGGGAGTGGAAGTTCCTTCATTGAGTCAGTCTCCAACTGCACCCACCGAGGGTCTGCTGTGTCCTCAGACCTGGTCCAGGCGCCGAGGACGAGCTTTCTTGGAGCCCATGGGAGAGTTTTTGGGGAAAGAGACAGTAAAAACAGAAGAGATACAGTGGGTGAGGGCTGGCCGGCTGGGAGTCTAACTGATCCTACCAGCAGGCTTGACCTAGAAGGATGAGCTTGAGCACCCCTGGGATGCTCGTAGGAGCCCAGGCCCTGGAGTAAGACCCCAGGCCTCGGCCTCCGGGAGCCCTGGGGACAGGCCTGTGCCCAGCCCTGCGTGGAAACTGAAGCCACAGAGGAAAGTGATCTTCAGTCAAGGTCAGAGTGGTTCCCAGACAGTGACCGTGCTGTGGACAGCGGGGTGATTCCTGGGCGGGGGTCACAGGGTAGACGTTCCCTGCAGGAGCCGCAGGCAGGCAAGGCGCCTGCTGGAGAGGGTGGTCCTGACGCTGCGGCCTGGAAGTTTGGTGTCCCCTGCCCAGCAGTCAAAGGGCCTGCACTGTCTCAGGGTGGAGCTGCTGTGGCTTTCTGTCCCAGAACTGGACTCTGAGCAGTGAGGTGACAAGCGGTGATGCTGGGCGACTCGCTGTCGTGGAGTCTGGGCTGCTGCCTGTGGCATGCTTCCAGAGTCTTTCAGCCTCGTTGTCATCCGGCTGATTTTTAATTAAACACACCGGAGATCTGTGGAATGGAGCAAATGTATGCTGTGAGTGGAGACGCGCGTGAAAGCTCGGTTTCCTTTTGTGTCCGAGGACGAACATCAGAGCCTTCCCGCTTGCTGGGTTGTCCGCCCCAGCAGTCACACGCATGTGCGGGGCGGCGACTGCCCGAGGCCTGGCGTCCTTCTGGGCAATTTAGTGGAAACACTTTTATTAGGCTGAGCGGACCAGAAGGCAGAGTCTCGCTGGAGGGTTTGCCCTTGGGTCAGCCTGTCTGATGAGGGTGCGGATGGCACTCTGGAGAGGGGCGCGCGCCCACGTTGTGTTCCTTCTAGGCGCGTGACGTGCGGGAATTATGAGTGTCGGATCTGCCAAACGTCGGAGTCTGCAGGGAAACTGGAAACGGCCCCTCCTCAGTCACGAACATTATTGCCACTACAGTGTAAGTTTTGTGATATGAGGAACATTACCGGTTTCCCGTTGGATATTGACTTTATATCTTGTGGGAGTCTATTACATGAAAAATGCTGAGTACGTCTCGGGTCTTTCTGTTTCGCAAGGGGACTGGAAGGCCGTTCCTGGATGTTTTCATGTATCGTTTACACAGAGCAAACAGAGTCATTTTAAAGACCGTTGGTGTTGATAATTGTCTCTTTTAAGTGTGTACTGAGAAGGGGACACAATTCGAACAGCTTCTTCCTTCCTAAATGTTCTTTGTTTTATAACTTTTTTTTTTTTTTGAGTTGGAGTCTCACTCGGTCGCCCAGACTGGAGTGCAGTGGCCACTCCCGGCCACCGCAGCCTCGACCTGCCGGGCGCCGGTGATCCTTCCGAGCAGCCAGAATTACAGGCACCCGCTACCATGCCCGGCTGATTTTTTGATTTATTGTAGAGATGAGGTCTCGCTGCCCAGGCGGGTCTCGAACCCGCGGGCTCAGGCCATCCACTCACCTCAGCCTCCCAAAGGCGCGGGATGACAGGCTGAGCCACCGAGCCCGGCTAGTTGTTTTAGATTATTGCCGTTTTCGTGGTCACATGTCATCTTAGAGCAGGTCCAGGCAACTCTTGAAAGAATAAGCGGGAAGGCCTTGGCGGTGGAATTCAGTCCGCCCTGCTCAGCTCCTCGGCTGCCACATGCCAGCTGCTCTTCCTGAGTTCGGGCAAAATTATTGAACTAGAAAATAAGAGACGGAGCCCACCTGGCAACATCGTGTCGGGTGACATGAGAAGATCTGTTCACTCCGGGAGTGTCTTCTGAGCACCTCGCCGGGAAGGAAACGGCGCAGACCCAGGTGTCCCCAGGTAAACAAGATGCTGCGCTGAGTGCAGTGAGAGACTCAGTGTCGAGGCCGCTCGTCCGGAAGCGACGGGGATGTCAGCGAGGGTGTTCAGCACCCAGCGTTCCTCCACACCCCGTGGGCACCAGATCCGGCCTGCGGGGGCGGCGGCAACAGGAAGGCCTTGACCAGTGGGGAAGGCCACACACTGGGATCCTCTGTCATGCCCTCCAGCGGAGGGGGTGCCCGCCACAGCAGCGGGGGAGCCACCTGCATGGGCGGGGCCTGTCTTTCCTGTCCAGATACACCAGTTGAGAGGTGTAGAGCACTCGTGCCGTAAGGGATCGTTTTTAATCATTTCATTCTGGAAATAGATGTTCCTTTAAGATGGTGTTTATAAAATCACCCAGATCTAAAATGACTTATGATCTGGATTTTTCCCTCCCTTTTAAGATAACAGTTTTAATCATTTCAAGAAATAAATGAGTAGCATGAAGACACTTCTAGTGCCAACGTCAGAAAGTATAATCCGTCTTCTGAACCTCTTGTCTTTTAAAAAAGAACTCGATTTAAAACTGCATATTTGGATAACCGTGTGCCCCCTATATAGTGCTATGCTGATTCAAAGGAAGGAGTGCTGATTTTAGAAACAAATTGAGGAGGTTCATCTCTTGGTTTTTGTACCTGTATTTCTTTGTTTTCTCATCAGTTACATGGGATAATCATGGCATTAAACTCACATGGTTCTGGTGAGAGTTAATGAATTGAACGAAGAACACATTCTTCGCCCAGTTCCCAGACCAGCGTAAAATAGCACGTGCCAGTGCTGGTCTGCCCCCTGAACAGCAGAGCCAGGGAGCAAGTACTCAGTCTTGGCTTTATTGGGTTGGTATCATGTGCTGCTATAATGTTGTACTTGGAAATCTCGAATCTGAAGCATTGTTCTTGCACTGCGGGTTTTTACAGAGCCCAGTGGTTAAATAAAACTGAGTTGGACATCAGACAGACCCAGCAGGGCGCCCTGGCTTTCCAATACAAGAAGCAGGGGACTTAACCTCCCAAAGTGTCCGCCTCTGCCTTTGTAAAATAGTGACAACTCTTTATCAGTTTTCATGAAGTTTAAATGAGATTCAGTTCTTAATGCAGAGTTTTCTGCCAAACGTCAGGTTTCAGCTGTTGAGGAGCGGCATAGCGGTCCGTGTAGAGTGGCACAGTGTGTGGAAATAGGATGATATTTAAGTACAATTCATCCTTTTCTATTTTATGAAAACAACATAGGTTCACTTATCAAAACTCGACACTTAGAAATGTGCAGAGGAGAAAACTTAAATCACCCATGTTCTCACTGTTCAGAAATAACTCTGCCTAACAGTCTGTCTTTTCTTTATACCTCATTTTAGACAGATGCACATTTTTAGTTTTGTACTTTTACAAAACTAGAAACATATTTTACATCGGCCTTTCCTAAGGAATATTACTAAAAATTTATTTTTAGAAAGATGTCAGTGATGTTTCTTAAAGTAGTTTAGAAAAATTAGTAAAAAGCTTGGCATTGTCCAGTGTGTTAGGAAGATACCAGAGCATCAAAGTCAAAAGGGTGTCTTTACTGCAGGACTTTGAAATATTTTAATATGGTAATGACCATGGCAGTTCTGCAGAAGGGCCTGTAGTATGTATAGAATTTTCCAAACATAAATGCCCTTTTTTTTTTTTAAGCAAATACAGACTAGGTAATTTTGCACTAATATTTTACGAAATAAAGTTTTGGAAACTTTGTTAAACCTACTTGTACATGCTTTTTGTCAGTAAACATTTTATCTTGAGCATTTCATTGCTTCATTTGAAAAAGAGCATGATATTGAAAGCTTGCATAATATTCCTTGCATTGCAGTTCCTATTTTAATAATGAGGTGAAATTTTCGTTTTAGAACGAGTAACCCGAGTCCTGAAAGCTTGAACCGCAACAGGACCCGCCCGAGGTGGCCGGGCGCAGCTCTGCATGGGCGCGCACAGACCGGGGTGGCTGGTGCTGAAAGAACACATGAGGACCCTCCGGACAGCATTTCATGTTCCTCATGTGGGAGCCGCTTCCAGGGATGTTGTGGCTGCCTGTCCTCTCTGTGAGTGGGACACCTGCCACGACATTCCTTTGTTCAAGATCATTCTGAAGGGCTCATTTTAAAGCAAAATTATTTCAGCTAGGAAGTTGCAAGGAGGCGGTTAAGAACCTTTGTTCAGGCAGGCATTTTAATCAAAGAGGTATTTGTTGGAAACGTGGTCACAAGTAGATTCGGCCAAGTCATACAAATAGTAACTTTTTCCCCCTTTGAGCTCTGGCCCAAGACTGTAGAAATGGGTTATGAATGTAAACAAACACAAGTCAATAGGCATTCTGTTTTTATTGTTTCACTGGGGATTTCTGTGCAGCTTGAGAGCCACTCGTTCAAGCTGAGCAGACGATTAAGTTTAACCTTGGTTCTGAGCCAGCCAGGTTGGCTCTCTGTCTCCCAGCCAGGGATGCAGATTTGCTCGGACATTCTTTAATTGGCGTGCATGCAGCATGCATACACAGATGCTGACTTCACGGAGAAGTCCTGGGTACCATCTGCTAATGAGCTCTGCTTCCTATCACAGGGCTGGAAAAAAGACAGGACGGGCCCCTTGGCTCGCCCCCATGTTTATCTTGCACTGCACAACGGTTTGCACGGCCACCTCATTAGCGTGCTAGCCTGTGGGGTACACTGCTTCCTGTAATAACCTACCAATGTGCTTTATTTTCATTCTCCTGTTATCTGTGGGTAGTTTTCCCCCTACTGTTGCCTTTAGTAAAAAGATTATCTTCATGAAGCGTCTTTTCCTAAGTTTTAAAAGTAGTGTTTTAGTTTAATGTAATTTCTTAGCAGAACAACTGAGATTGCTACCTATGTACATAGAATTAAAATATTTTATTGAATGCAAATCTAGCTTTGATAATACAATTAATGTTTCTAAAATTTTTTAAAATGATGTTTGTAATCATCATTTTTGTCCCCCTGTGGGGTTTGCCTTACAGTTGAACTAATCTTTGTAGGTTCGTCTGTCCTGTCTTCCACATATAATCAAGACTTTAGGTTGGACCCAGTTCCACATGCAGCGCTTGGGTCAGACTGCCATATCCCATCGTGCCCTGTGTACAGGAACCTTGGAGGGGCCTGGAGTTATCATGTGAACGTTAACGGTCAGGGCTTCACCGTAACCATTTAGTAATTAGCTTCTGAAAAAATTTAGTAACAGCAATAAAACCACAGGTCTAAATTACATGTTTCAGAAATACCTAAAATGTACTTGGATTCTTTGTTGGTGCTATGATTTGATCAGAATCACAATCATGCCTCCTGACATATTAAGATTTTTACTTAAAAAAAATAATGCCAACCATTAAGTTCTTTTTTGTAGCTTTCCCTCTTAAACAAGTATTCAGTCTTAAGAGAGCTGTCACTTTTTAAAGCTGTCACAGTGACAGAATGAACCATTTATTTTATTAGGAAAGAACTTCTGCTCCGTGACAGGCAGAGATTGTGATGACATTGTCTTCCACCTAAATTCCTGAGTCTGAGAATGAAGTTCTGAAGCTTGTAAGGTGTTCAAAACTGAATGCAGACTTGCAGGTCTGGCACCAAATTGTCCGTGCTTGTTGCAAGGAATGGGGCTCATCGCATCCTGTGGTTTGTGCTCCATTCCGTGGTGTCATTCCTCACTGTGTTAGTGCACTCTCTCTCTCTCTCTTTTTAAACTTTTAAATTTTTTATTTTAAAGATGTAGGATGCAATTCAAGGTTAGGTAAAGTCTGAAAGTCATTTCTGTTTCTACTAAAGCAGATTATGATCAGCCAATAAAATCTCTGATGATCATAAAACTTTCTCCATATCTTAAAGAAGTTGACAAACTTGTTTTCTTTCTTTTTTTTTTAATCAATATTTTTTTGTTATGATAGTGTGGAGTATAGTTAAGGGTTAGGTATACAAATACATTTCATTCAAGCACCCTGTTGATAAGAGGTGTTTCCCCGTCCCCAGACAGATGTTTGCTACCATTAATCCCATCTCCCTCCCCCCCACCATAGTTTCCCACTACTGTCAGTCATTTTCTTATAGTATTGCATTGGATGTTCAAGGTCCATTATATGAGTGAGAACATGTGATACTCGGATCTTTGTTTCTGTGAGAGGTCACTCAGTATTATAGACTCTAGTTCCATCCAGGTTGCTGCGAAATTCATGATTTTGTTCTTTTTTATGGCTGTGTAGTATTCCATCGCGTATACGTACTACATTTTTTAAATCCAGTCCTCTTTTGATGGGCAGCACGGTTGCTTTCAGGTTCTTGCTATTGTGAACAATGCTGCGATAAACATACGTGTGCAGGTATCTTTTTTATAGAGTGATTTGAGTTCTTCAGGATATATTCCCAGTAGGGGGATTGTGGGGTCATATGGGAGGTTGATATTTAGAGCTTTTAGGAATTGCCACACTGCTTTCCACAGAGGTTGCACTAGTTTGCACTCCCACCAACAGTGTAGCAGTGTACCCTTTTCGCCACACCCTCTCCAGCAGCTATTATTTTTTGAGTTGTTGATAATTGCCATTCTGACTGGAGTTAGGTGGTATCTCAGTGTGGTTTTGATGTGCATCTCCCTGATGATTAGTGAGGTTGAACATTTCTTCATGTGTCTGTTGGCTGCTCGGATGTCTTCCTTTGTGAAGTGTCTGTTCATATCTTTTGCCCATTTGATAATGGGGTTGTTTGTTTTTTTCTTATTAAACTGACAAGCTTCTGCAAAGCCAAAGAAACCATCAAGAGAGCAGGGAGACAGCCTACAGACTGGGAAAAAGTATTTGCCAACACCAGGTCTGACAAAGGCTCAACATCTTGGATCTACAAGGAACTTAAACGTGCTGAAAAGAAAAAACAAACTTGTTTTCTAAATAAACGGTTGCTAGACTCTTTTAGCCTACAAGGACTTTGCGTGAATGTCCTGCTTGGAGCAGCTTCAGAAATAGTCTCAGTGCAATCTCAAGCTATTGAAAAATTTTGAAATTAAAAACTGTTTGTTATCTTTGGAATCTCTTCGAATCATGATGATGTAATTGGTGGTCAGTAGGCTTGCTAGAGCCGTGTGGGTTATTGTAGCCTTAGACGAATTACTTAACCTCGCCGAACTTAGTTTTTCCATCTGTACAATGAAGAAGACTTGGACTAAAAAGATCTCTATGTTCCTTTGAACTAAAACATTCTATGATTCGTAACAATAGCCATGTAAAGTAAGATCACAGACTATAGATCAAGCTGCTCACCTTTTATCTCGTTCATCTCCTCAGTGTAAAACCTTAGAGCAGGTGAATAAATCCTTCTCCATTGAATTAAGCCCAACATCAATTTTAAGTTTTCTTTTGCTTTTAGGATGAAGCGCAGGTATCGATTGGAAATCCGCAGCCCGGTCGGCTTCCCTGAGACCCTCCTTCTAACTAAAATTAAATCCTTTAACACATAATCACATCTCTTACATTTCCGTCCTATAAAGCTTTTATTTTACACATTAAACTTAACTGATTAAAGTGCTCACAACCTCTCTGTGGGCTTTGCTTTCCCGCAAGTAAGACCTCAGGTCTTGAGGCCTAGGGTAAGGGGTGGGGCTGGGGCTGCAGGTGGGAATAGGAAGGTGGGGGCCGGGCGGCGAGGGTTGGCCGAGGGGCCAGCTGAGCGAAGTCTCACGGGCGGTCTCCGGACTGGCAGACCCAAAGATGGAAACTCGGTCCCTCAATGACTAGCGCCTAGTGAGAGCTCAAGTATTGTTTGCGGAATTAAATTAAAAGAGGAATAAAAAGACAGGAGATCAGTTGGTGTGGAGTTTGGGAATGGAGAGAAAATAGTGTGGTTTTTTTTGGTAAAGTATGCCCACAGGCATGAATTGTCAATCTTCATAATGAAGATAGAAGTTACAGTTCAAGGTAGATTACAATTTTGATTATATCTTGGAAGATTAAGGCATGAATTTTTCAAGTGGCAAAGATAAAGTATCACAGAGTTGCCCAAGTTGGAGGTGGTGCTCATGGATTAGAATTCATGAGATTAGCTTCCAGGCCCGGGCCACATGCATTTACTGTAAACGTGTTCAGTAGTTCATTTCCTCGCCATTAGGCTACCCAAGAAACTGCCAAGAAATTCATTTGTTAATTTGGTTTTCCTTTAGTCTGTAGTCATTACTTTGATCCCACGCTGGATTTATGTGACCACAGAGTGCTGGGTGGATGTTTTAATTGCCAGTCTTGGCTTGTAGCTGGCCCTTATCCCTGTTGGGAACATGCTAGTATGTTGCTTTCAAGTATTACTTAGATCAATTAATTATGGTTGTCGGAGCTGTCAATTACTTACAGTGTTTGGGAATAAAAGCCATGCCTGTCTCTGGTGTCACTGATGTGGTGCGGGGCTCATTTCATCTTCTTTCGTGTTTAATTACCTTTTCCAGCATGTCTGTGATCCTCTGAAACCCAGAACATTGTACAGTTGCTGGTTGAGGTTTTGTGTTTACTGGTCATGATGCTTTGAAATGTCTTTCCCTGGATTCTTTTGTTTCTAAGGAAAGAGAAATAGTATCATTTTTATTATTTAGATGCAACAGCAGAAATAGTTTGGTAAAGACAATAAAATGAGTAATTCTTAGCATGTTATTTTGAATTATAAGAATTAAATATAACTTATTTTCCCTTATATGAAGTGTTGGCCATTATCTTTTATCTGTTTGGGAGTTAAAGAGGAAATTGTTATGCATGACTCAAGTGCAATTTTTTTTCTGTAGTTCTGACCTTGAGAATAAAATAAAAAATTAATTTAAGAAATGCTGTTGCATCATTTGTCAGTGACATTGTTATATTATGCAATATGTATCCCACAGCATTATATACCATAAACTTCCCTCTTGTAACAGTGAAAATAAGGCAAACAAAAGGCAAGTAAAACAACAAATAGAATAGAATTGAAAGTAGGAGCAACAATGTGTCTTTAATTTTATGACTTCCTGGCTTTTAGTATTTAGGTCAAGGGACATTCTGTGTTTTGCCATTTTTTTAAGGTGATAAATAATCCTCTGTATGACTCTGCTTTTTGCTCATTAAGGCCACAGGATGGTTTCTTGATGCCTGCAAGTCCAGACCTTCATTGCTATTAAATCATAGGTCATTGTTAATTAAAATTCATCACACACTTAAGATGGACCTTTCACTAACTCGCGTAAAGATGTCTGTTTAGAGTCAAGAAAACCCATTTAGACCTAGAAAAATTGTTTTGTAATTTCTTTGGCAGAAAAATGTAATCTTGCATTATTATTGTAAATTCCCCTTTAAAAATAAATGTGAATTTCAGTTACATAGATTGTTAATGAAACTGGGCTCTTTGAGATCGAGGACACATTATTAAGGCTAGAAACCCCCAATTAACTTAGCATCCTGTTTGCTTTTAAAAACCTAGATTTTACAGTGTTAAAAAAGTCATCATTTGGTTCATGGGGACTATTAACATTGACTTTTAGGAATCAAACTTTCACGAAACTTTAAAATTGTGTCACCAACTTTTCTCTCTTTTGCCAAAAGAGTCATCAGTCATCGCCACAAAGAAAGCAATACACTATCAAGAACCAGTTACTTGCATTTATCTCTTATAGCTGGTAAAGCCTGCATGATTAAAAATTAATAGCTAAACAGATCGTTTTTTTATTTTTATTTTTTGTTTTGTTTAGCCTTGTGGGGTCCAGGTGAGGGTTTGCTACATGAACGAGTGTGCAGGTGAGGCTTGGCTTCTCGCCGGCCCGCTCTCCCCAGGTGGTGGATCTGGTGCCCGGTGTGTGGCTGTGTGCCCCGTCCCCTGTCCCCCCATCCTTCCCTCCTTTGGCAGGGCCCAGTGTCTGATGTGCCCACCCCTGTGTATATGTACCCAGGAATAGAATGAGTCTTTGTAAGTTCATTCTCATTTAGTGCAACTTTTGCTTCAAGAGAGTCTGGTGTTGAGAAAGAACTTGCATGACGTGTAGGTTAAAGGAGTCTCGCAGCTGTTTATTTAGAAAGCAAGTTTGTCAGCTTCTTAAAGATACGGAGAAAGTTTTACGATCATCAGAGATTTTATCGGCCAATTGTAATTTGCTTCAGTTGAAATAGAAACGACTTTCAGAACTTAGGGAATAAAAAGGTTTTTATAAATAGTCGAGAAAGCAGAAGTTACAACTGCTTTCTGTGGAAAAACAAAACATACCTCTGTTTAATTTACAAGAAATGTTACTGTTCCCACCAGGGTCTGTTAAAGAAGAAAAGTAATCCAAAGCTTGTAGCATTGCAGAGACTGGAGTTTGTGTGTGTGTGCGTGTACGTGTTCGTGCACATGCCTGTGTCTGTGCATGCGTTCATGTGTGTGGGAGAGTGTACATGTGTTTGTGCGTGTGTGTGCTTTTGTTTCTTAAAGTGCTCTTGGTTTTACGGTTCTTCAAATCCGTGGCCGGGTGTTTTTCAACAACTGGTCTGCTCACTTGAGACCTTTTGCTCCGGCTGGAGGCAGAGGTCTCGCGGTCTCCGAGGCCTTGCTGGGCCTCCTCCTCCCAGCAGACAGAGCTTCAGCATGATTGATTTCGGGTGACTGTGGATCGTGTAGGATGGTACTTGAAGCCGTTGGCCCCTACGTGATTTGCCAAACTCGGTCATAATGACATTTGGCGTGAGCTACTTTTCTTCAAACTCTACAGTTAAGAGCACGGCACCGAACAGCACCCATGCAGAGTGATAACATGCATCCAGAACTGTGTTCAGAGGAGTTTTCCCAGCTCCCCGATGAGGTCCCAGGCAGGCAAGGCCTCGGGCTGTGGCCTGATATGGCAGGATGAGCTGCAGCCCTGGCAGTGGCGACGGGGTGGCGGAGGGGCTGCAGCTGGCGTGGCGGTCTTCCAGAGAAGCACACAAGCCTGGGCGGGCGTGGGTGTAATGGCACTGCCCTTCCAGATCTTTCTCTCTGTGAGGCATCCGTCACTCCGGCGCGCCTGCCGGTATCCGTGTGGGGGAGTCCCCCATCCTGGCCTTCACAGCTGCCTCAGTTCACAGGTGAGTGAGAGGCAGTCTGCTCTGACATCTAGGTCCCTCCATGGTGCATTCTCAGAGGCCTAAGATCCTCCAGGCCAGCACACACAGAAGATGTTCCACGGTTTTTATTTCAAAGCAAAGAACTGTGTGGAAGTAACCACTAAGCAACCACTCAGCAACAGATCTCTCAGACACAAAAGCCTATTGCAGGAGGATGACACTGGGTGGGAGCTGGGTGGAAACAAGTTCTGAGAGAAAAACGAGTGATGTGAAATTTCCACCTTAAAAAGGAGCTGTTTCTGCATAGTTTAAACGGACAGGAGTGGGCGCACGTCTCAGTGGTCTTTCTGGTTCTTGGATGCACTCTTAAAGGCACAGAACAGCTTTAATTTTGAGTGCAATGTTTATGACATGCTGGGAGCTCGACCCCTTGGGCGGGACGTCGTTGGCCGCAGTTCATGTCTGTCTCTGTCTCGGTCTCGGTCTCTCTCTCTCTGTCTCTGCCCGTGCTTTGTCACTCTCCAAAGCCAAGTGTTCTCTGCTCACGTCTTCATTTGAAGCTGTCCTTGCCGTCATCCTGGGCTGAGACGGCCGTCCCCCTCGGCCTTGACTGTCACATGACTGCATCAGTCGCCACACAGGTTCCCCGGCTGTCACCCTGCAGAGGCCCACCACCCCTAGGCTCCTGCCATCCACTGTAAGCGGGCCGACTGCCACCGGCGTGACACACGTGGGCTTATCACCTCTCCTGCAAGTGCACAGCAGGAGGCCGTGTCCTGGCCTGGGCAGCCTCACAAACCCGTGAGGCCAGCGTGGAGGAGGGTATTCTGCACGCCTCTCCCAAGGCAACCCCCACTGCAGGCCTTCCTGGGCACACAGGGTCCAACTGGGGCCCATGCATCCCAGCACCCAAGCTCCGCCTTGACCTGGGTGGGGGCAGCAGGGAAGGAGTTCGGGTTTCTGTTCCCCTGACTCCCGCTGGTGTGGCCTGCAGGACGGGCTGAGCATCTTGAGGGTGGAGGTGGGTGTTCAGCGCAGAGTACTTCGGGGCTTACAGCAGGCCCAGGAGAAGGTGGCCGAGAGGGGCTTCTTCTGTTGCCAATATTTGTTTCTGTGATTCGACATTAAAAATAGACACAAATAACAGTGAGCAGTGACTCATAATTCTAGGCCTCTGCTTTGATAGCACATTATTCATGTTTGTTGAATCATTTCATCATGTTCAGCCTTTTCCTTGGCTTCCGTTTCTTCCGAGGAAGACTGATTCTATGTTGATGACCTGTCGGAAGACAGCATGGTCAGCCAGAGCTGAGAATGGGCTGCTCTGCTGCTGGTGGACTCCCAGGACCTGCAGCCAGGGCTTCTTAGCACAGCTCCTGCCCCGACAAGAGGAGGCCTGGGTGGTCTGGCAGAGCCCAGGCAAGGGCTGCCCTGGGGTGCGGGCCAGTTGGAAGAAGGTGGCTCACAGCCTCGCAGAGGCAGGCTCACTGCGCCCCTGGGAGATGGAGGGCCTGTTAGCACTTGGCGTTGTTGTTTTGAAGCCCCCACGGGCTGTAATCAGGGCAGAGGCACGGGGCTCGTAGCTCTGAACGTTGTGTGTTCAGGGGCGGTCACTGCCGCTGTGGTCACATGTGGTCACCCACGGAAGGCCCTGTGTCAGGGCATGTGTTTCCATGTACGCTGTCTAGCCTTGGCTTTCCTGCCATGGAAATATTCCTTTGGGCTGGGGGTGGTTGGCATCGCAGCCTTAATTTTGCACCCAAGATGCCTTGGTGAGGAGAGCTGGTCAACTTGTGATCCAGTGACTGTTTTCTCAGTTCTTTCCAATGACTCGGGAGGTCTAATGAGATCATTTTAAACTGTGAGGCTTCTTCCCCTTGAGTCCTGTTGCTGTCAAGCATCTCTCTCCCCACGCAGTTGAAAATGCCCTTGTCTTGCTCCTGGGTTGGAGAGGGTGTGTGTGTGTGTGTAGCCACCTTTGTTTCCCAGGGAACATTCTAATCAGAAAGCATGCCAGTCTTTCTCAGGCTCATCTTCGTGAGCGTTAAAGGTTGGAGACAGCTATTGCAGGCCGAGCCCTGTGTGTGCCAGGTCCTGCCGCAGCCTTGGTCCTTCTGTGCTGACTTTGTCCTTGGTTGCTGTGGGGGTGGGAGGCGGTACCGAGACGATGTAAAGTCATGCTCTTAAGAGCGAGGGTGTGGGGACCCACACCAATTGTAAGGTATTATGCAAGTTCTGGGAATGGCATGCCTCCACTCTTCAGTTCAGAGTGGCAACGCTTCCTTGGCTGGGCTTTGACGTGGCCCAGGAGTGCTGCTGTCTTCTTGTCCACCGCCCAGGAGACAAACCTAGGTCTGGGTGTCTCCCGGAAGGACAGTTGAGCTGAGAGTGCAGCCCACTGTGTCGGCAGAATCCAGGTCCACACTCCAGCCTCACCCAGCTCAGCTGCCCGCGGGTCCTGCAGCGCTGGAGGGGGCGCTGGGCCTCTCACTGTCACTGCAGCCACCCATGAAAGGCGGACAGTGGTGCTCACCGATGCCCACTGCAGCATTCACGAGCGAGCATGAAGCCCTCGGCATTGGGCAACCAGCATCCGTGCAGGGAACATGAGCACCTGTCATGGGTGTTGCAGTCATAGTTTCTTACTCGTGACCTTCGAGCCTGTTCTCCAAGGCTGCAGAACCTAGGCTCTTCTGCAGGACAGACCCAGGCAGGGATGCAAAACGGTGTCCCCGTCATCTGTTTTGCACATTCACCATTTGTATATTGAACAGAGTATTCTGTGACTCTCTCTCTCTCTCTCTCTCTCTCTCTCTCTCCCCCCCGAAGGGTGTGACACATACTCACATAATCTGAGGGGCGTGAAACACACACACACAGACACATACACTCACACTCATACTCTGAAAGGCATGCCCCAGAAGCAGGGCCTATGTCTACTTGTCCTGTGAGCTTCCACCAAACATGATGTGTCATGAACCACAGATAAAAAATATACTAAAATAAAAGAGACTGATGGGGCAATCAAGGCTCTTGGCAACACACTCTGAAAAAATCTGAGGGAAGAAAACAATTTTTAATATAAGCTTTCTGTAAATTTTAGATTGTTTCTACAAAAAGTGTGAAGCCTATAAGAATAGGAATTCAATAAAAGTTAGCTATAGAAAAAGAAAATATTTAAGGTGATGGATATCCCAATTACACTGACTTAATCTTTACAAATTATCTGACTGTATTAAATTATTACATCTATCTCAAAAATATTTGCACCTATTATATATCAATAAAAAATTGAAGAAAAAAATGTGATATATCAATAAAGTAAAGGACAAAACCTACAAAAAAATCTGTAAGAATTGGGGGATTTGGCATAATTCGAGGGAATTTTACATGACACACAGGTACATTTCTGAGTATTCTAATGATCTGTAACATTTAGTATGCTATTGAGTCTCTTGGCCTTAAGTATTGATGTCCTATATCCTTTAATATGTTAATTGATCCTCTTATCTCTTAATTAAGCTTCACTCATGTCTGTCCTGGGAAACACCTATCATGTATTGAGTTGTTTTTATTCTCCAAACAAGTTAACTGTGTGAGTTTTTACTACACTTTGCTGTGGGGTGTGGATGTCATCATAATATACCAGGGATTAGCAGTCACATGTATGTGCAGTCATCATACATACATAGATATAATGGCATGTGTTGTATGTACACACTTATAAAATGAGAATGTGTTAATTTTATTGAGTTTTCAGTTAAAAATATATGCATAAACTAAATTGAAATTTGTCATCCTAAAAATTAAAATATAAATTAATTGATAAAGGGATGTTTTAGTTAGCCATAGAAATTTGGAGTATAGTCATGTAAGGATCCAAGATTGGTTTTGAGCCAAATACGAATTTGGAATGATCACATTATTAACTGATGAAACAGGTTTTGTGTGAGACCGAGCACTTCTCACCTGCTTCAGCCTTTTTTTTTTTTTGAGTTGGAGTCTCACTCTGTCGCCCAGGCTGCAGTGCAGTGGCACACTCACAGTCATCTCAGCATCGACCTACCGGGCTGCAGCAATCCTTTCACCTCAACCTTCCAAGTAGCTGGAATTAAAGACGTGTGCTACCATGCCCAGCTAATTTTTTGATTTATTGTAGAGATGAGGTCTTGCCAAGTTGCCCAGGCTGGTCTCGAACACATGGGCTCAGGCGATCCTATCACCTTGGCCTCCCAAAGTGCTGGGATTATAGGCTTGAGCCACTGTGCCTGGTCTGCTTTAGACTTTTTAAAATAGGAATGGTCATTTTCCCATCCTCCTCTGAGGGCTTTCCTTGTGCACGTCCCTCTATCCTCCTGGAGCTTAGAGACGCGTGTTTGGCTGCTCAAGCCCCAGGCCTGGGTGTGACGATCTGCATTGCTCTGCCAGGCTCAGCCCTCCCGAGGCCTTTCTGGGCTTGGTCAGCCCTGTCCCCTCCGCATCCATCCTAGTGTCGCCCGATGAGCCTGAACCGTCTCCTTGGCCTCTGAGTGTCCTCCTCTCTGGCCTCCCCTCTTCCCTCCTCATGTCTTTCATGCAGTCCACAGCACGGCTGGAAGGGGCATCGGCAGGGTGCCTTCGTGATCACAGCACTCTACCTGCCTCCGTGGCCTCACACGGAGTGGGCCTCGTCATGGCCTGCGGTGACCCTGGTCTCCCTGCCAGCTGGTGCCGCACGAGGGCCAAGACCGTGCAGGTCCGGCCGCGTCTCCCTTGGGGGGTCTCATCCCCCGCCCGCCTTCCCCAGGAGTCTCCCGCATCAGGCTTCAGCCGGCTGCCTCCTGGGTTGCCCCTCCAGTCTAGGTGAGGGTCACCCTCCTACTGCAGCACATGGCCCCTGCCCCCTTGGCACGTGTCACGGTTGTCACTGTGTGTGCACGTGTGTGTTTGGATGCTGGCTCCCTAGCCCATCCCTCCAGTGCCACGCATGCAGGGATTCCTGAGCCACCTCAAGCCACTGTGTCACTTGCGCCGGTCTCATGGAGATCGGAGTCTGTGTGTCCCTGGGGCCTCCTGTCCCAGAGCTGCTCTGGGCCCTCCCGGGCTGAGGCCAGTCCTCCTGGGCTGCCTGCAGAGGCAGAGAGCGGGACATACAGGCAGCCACATCCTCGTGCAGAGGGCTGTGGTGTGCTGCTGAGCGTACGTGCCGTCTTGGTGGATCAGGGGCTCGTGGTCACGTCGGACACATACGTGTGCAGCCATGCACACCCACATGGATGGAGTCTACACAGAGACATTTATGAAGTTAGAACGTGTCAGCTTCCCAGGGCGAGACACTGAGCAGAAAGTTGGGCTCTACGGAAGAAAGAGGCCTGTCTTCCCCATCCGGGGGCTGAGCAGATATCCTCACCGCGTCTGTGTTTTCTTAACCCTGCCGGGCGACTCCTGAGTGTGACTTTTGCTCTGGCACTTGAAACCCTCGTCAATGGCAGGCTTTGTCCCTTGCATTTGTGCTGGCAGCTGAGAAATCTGGCAGTTCCTCGCAGAGTGACTAATGGCAATACTTCTTTGCAGATGTCATGCGCCATATAAACGGCAGGTCCTGTGTAAACATTAACTAATTAGCTTTCTTAATAACTATCAGGACAGCGCAAAACTCTGTTTTGTATGGGAATAACGGAGTCCTTGTGAGCCTCAAAGTCACAGAACAGTGGAAGCCTGTCGTGACTCCGAAGTGCTTGACTTGTGTTCTGATTCATAAATATGTCGACAAATAATACCATAGAAAATATAAATGCTGATTTTTCATTAATAAATCCGTTTCAAAGTGTGTGAAATGCGAACTCTAGTAAGTTACTGACGTGCAGGTAGAGCGTGTGGTTTTTCTCCGGAATGCCTCGCGGGTGATGACCTACATCCTGCAAGTTGACCTTCATTCTGTCCTGCGGACTTAGTGCCCTTTTCATAACCCCTGGGAGCATTGCATGCGTTGATGTATCCTGAGGGTGTCCACGTTGCTGCAGAATGGGAACGTGCTTCAAGCTGAGCATCAAACCCCAGAAGATGCCCTTGGTTCTCGGCCCCACGGAGGCCTGAGGCAGGCAGCTGGGTTGAAGTTAGCTGCTTCTCTGTCCCACAGTGTCCAGAGGAGCCAACACGTGCTTGAGTTCTGACGGTGGCTTCTCACCCTGTGTGGACAGGCGTGGAGTTATTGTCAATTAAGGACGATTGTCATTTGACGTTCGCTCACTATAGAAGCTTTTCTGAATGTGTAATTTTTGGAACAAAAGAACTTGCTTCTGAGGGTGGAACATAGGAGCCTTGTGAAGTCTTCAAAAACTCTACTAGTTAAGAAAACGAGAACGTCTACCCGCATATGTTCCTGCAGGGTTATAACCAAAGTATAATTTATGGTTTAAAAATAAAATTGCATGATATAAAAAAACACAAGTGGAAGATGACATAACGATTTAAGAATATCCATAGCTATAGTCAGTGCCCATTTAAAAAAATAAGTACATGTCCTTTAGGAAACAGTCATGACTAAATCATAACTTTAACAGAATTGCTCTCAGTGTACAAGTTTTTTTTAAAACCGAGTCCCTGAACTTTAGGAGATGATGGTGTAGGATGGATCGTACTTCGTGGAATATTATTTTGCGCTTTGTCATTCTGGTTTTTCTCTTCAGGGGGTTCAGTTATCTTTCTGTGCATCCATCCTTTTTGTTCGAATGGCTTTCAAAGTTTGGAGTTGTTAATTTATTTTACTAAATATTAAGGCATTTTGAACACACATTTGTACAAAGAATAGCACTTTTGTTCTTATGGGTAGCGCTTTCAGCTAAAATGTAAGAAAACATATGGGGGGGCACAATTCCGGCGTGATCTTACGAAGGGCAGGCCCTTGTGCGGGCCTCCCCCACCAAGTAAGTGTTCGAGGAGCCCGTCGGCATCAGTGAAGCAGTTAGCAGTGCTTTGAGAGGCTGTGTTCGACTTCGGTGAATTTTCTTTGAGATTCTCTCGATGTGTTTGCCCATTTCATGATGGATGATTTATGAGCACACCTGCCACACTGTGCTGCGTATTTAGCAGTTTTTACCAAAAACGGCGTGACCCCCGTGCTCCACTCTCCTTGTTCACCCTGTCTTGCCCAGAGAGACTTTTTTTATTTCCCTGGATGAAGAAAGCCCTCAAAGGGAAACATTTTTCTGATGTGGAAGAGGTGAAACAAAAAACAGCAGAAGCACTAAAAGGCGTCAAAGTTGATGAATTCAGATACGGTTTTGAGCAGTAGAAAAAAAATCTTAATAGATGTGTTGCATCAGACGGAGAGTACTTTGAGGTGACTGAAATTTAAGCATGTAAGAATAAATATACAGCTTTTTATAAGTACCTTCTGTTAGTTTTGAGGGGTTCCTCATGGCGTGAAGTCTTTTTGCTATACGCTCTTATCCATCTCTCAACACATTGCCCATCATTTGACATAACCTGCAATAGACCCCACTGTATTGCCTTTTCTAACAAGGTGAACATCAGTGTGGTTTTCTGACATCTGTCAGCATTTTATATGTCCTTCACTGCAAGGAAAATACCGAATTGGAGCATAGCTGCCGGACACCATGGGTGTGCTCAGTGCAGGTGTGTTCAATGAGAGAATCATAGGTATTTTGAAATTAGACGGATTTACGGCAGCATGTAAGTTGGCATTTAGATAGAGAACTAGAAGTGTTGTAAAAGTAACGTATTCTCTACTTCAAATTAAAACTAGGTAAGTGATTAGTAATTTTCAAAACAATTGTCACAGTGCATTTGCAACAGGGCCAGGTTGTGACTGAAGCTTCTCTGCTGTCTTTGCGATTATACTCCCTCTTTATTTTCTTCTCCGATGTATCCTAGTTTTTAAGGGTCTTGTTGATTTTTTTTTCCCCTGTCAATCAGAGTATACTACTTGCTGCAGGGTTTCATTGGCAAAGTAGTTCTTTAAAGTAGAAGGAGTAAATCCCAGGACTGCATTTTTTTTCCCCCAAGATAACTGCTTCTAATTAGA
Source organism: Cephalopachus bancanus (assembly GCA_027257055.1). Taxonomy (NCBI): domain Eukaryota; kingdom Metazoa; phylum Chordata; class Mammalia; order Primates; family Tarsiidae; genus Cephalopachus; species Cephalopachus bancanus. Next base: position 5,864,926 of record JAPVLO010000026.1, read on the forward strand.
ATGCCCACATTTAGTTAAAATGCTTATTATACAGCTTTTCACTCATTTTGTGGTTGAAATAAAATAGTTATTGATACAAAGCAGCATGTCATATTTATTATAAACAATGAAATTTAATTCCCAATATTCTGCTGAAAGTGTGATGGGTCCTCTCCGTGGAAAAAAAATCTGAAAAAATACAAGAATGCAAAGTATAGTCAAAGATAGCTAGCTGACTATCAGGAGGGAAGTTTCTCATTTAACTTCTGTTACAATGGAGTGTGAAGTATTAGTTGTATCAATTTCTCATTTAGCTTCTGTTACAACGGAGTGTGAAATATTAGTTGTATCACAATACTTGTGCATTTAGAATCGTGAACTCTGTTAAGATAAGACCGGGTGGGTGGGCAGTTGGGTAGAGAAGAGTCCTTCATGGACCGGAGATGCGTGTGGCTTGGCTGTAAGTCCTATAGATTCCTCCTCTGTGAAGTGAAAGGAATAACGTGACTTCCTCATAGGCTTGTGAGGAGGATTGAATGAGTTGCTACTTAGTATCACTCCTCACGCAGTAAATGTGCGAGATGTCACTGCTCATGGCATTGTGTTATTGCTCTCATTGTCATTACTGTTATTGTGGCATGTTCCTCTCACCTGGAGGAGCCCTGGTATATTCATTTATCGGCCCCACCTGCACTGAGGCTATATGATTCCTGGAGCAAATGGCATGGGACTCCCTGGAGTCCACCACGTGACCAGGGAGCAGGGTTACCATCATCAGGAGCACTTGAGCCGACCAAGGCCAGCTGGCTAGTCCTGAGGCTGCAGGGCCGCGATGCAGTCACCCCATGTCTGGCCTTCTGCGACACGGAGTGGGCTTGTTAGAAAGAACACACTGGATGGGATAGGACAGTTGCATTTCTACAGTACGGCCGTGACCTGGGAACCAGGATCCGGTGCCGCTTCCTGGTCGCTTTCCTGTAACAGCACAGGCGGGGCCGCTTCCTGGACTTGGTCGCCCCACGTGCGGCATGGGTTCCCTGTGGTCTAGACTCCCACCTGCTCGAGAACGTCGTGTCTCAGTCCTGAAGCTTCCTGTGATGCCCTTAGAGACTCTTCCACAAATACTGAAGCCTCCGTAGGGTGTGGGACAGTTGCTGGTTGCTTTTTAATTCTGTGGTGCACCCTATCTTAACATTACCCAGATAAGTTGCAAAGACCACACTGAGTTTTAGAACTTTTTCCGAAAACGTGTTGACTTCTTTTGAGAATTGCGTTAAAATTGATACCAAATCTTACAAAAAGACAAATTATATATGATTTGTGTTATTTTAAAGGATTAATTTTAGTTACCCATTTTTTTTAAAGACAAACCTTCCAGGATTCAGATTCAATAAGGCTTATGTGTTCTCTAATTTGAGAGTGAAAAAGTTGAAAAGTTGTTACATTATATTGAACAACCTGTACACATAAAATAAATCTACCTAAATATGGAAGAAATATAACATGTTTTATAGATTAGGGTGAACTGTGGCTTAATAGATTTTTAAGTGATATCTATTTGGATACACTATAAATATACACACACGCACGCAAACACACACAGGGTGCTAAAAAGGTGTATAAACATTTTAAGAAGGGAAAAAACTTTATTAAAATTATAATACTCAATAAGATGAATACAAATCACATTTGACTTCTGCAATGACAAGAGGTGCTCAGAAGTTCCTATCAGCATCTTCTGATGACTTCTGATGACGGCGAACATCTCTTAACATCACTTAAAATGTGTATCCGGTTTTTTGGCACCCCCGGAATATGCGACTTGCTCTTTCAAAATCGTGTTAAATCTTTTTGAAAAATTAGTTCTAATATTTTAAATTCTGTACTGTTCAAATCAAGAAACATTAAAAACACACACTTTGACTAATAGCCATGTTAGAGGAGAAAAGGAGAGTTTTTAAAGAAGTTCTGTGTTTAGGAATTCCCACAGATGCCATTTCTCTGCCAAGATGCTGCCAGTCTTTTGAATTTGATTTTTCTTGTAATGACTTAAATATACACATGAATTTTAAAAATTGGACAACTTAATGAAAAGTTCATATCATTTTATAATGTGACACATACTTTTTTTTCCCCCCCCAAAAGGAAATGTTCAGGACAAGTACTAGAAAGGAAAATTACTTTTATAGAGGAGAAAAAAAAAATTCTCTGATTCCTACCTGTGTGTAGGACTGCATGTAGCCGTAGGCAGTGCGGAATTTTATGCTTTACAGCTGCAAAAATAATCACGTGGGCATTATCTAAGCAACAATTTTTTAACGATTACGTTGGTTAGTTTTTGTTACGTACTATAAATGGCCAAATAACATAAGAAATGGAAAAAAAAACCAAACCTTGATTTATCTGACTTAGACCTTTGATATTTTGCAAGACATCTTACTATTTGCTGGTTTATTTGAGACATGATCTCAGTTTGTAAATAAGATATAGTATTACCCAGTCTGTTTTAAGGTTACCTTGCAGAAGAAATATGCAGATTTATTTGCTTTTCTTTGAGAAGTATTTTGCTCTTGGGTGTTTCAAAGGTGTTAAAACTTTTCAGAGGTGTGATTGTAAATTAACAACGTGACCCAGCAAAGACTCCTGCCGTCTCTCTTTGACGGGCAGTTTGCTAGCTTTTGCTGTAAGGTTGACATTTATTTGTGGTACATTCTTAACACCCGATAATACTATAAGCTTGTAATAATGGTGAATGTCTTCATACTCTATTCTTTTATTATGTGGGAACGGTAGCTGGAGTTTTCAGTTTAACAGGGTCGACCTGTGTGTCTATATGTTTTATCAGTGGTGAACAGCGTCGATGTCAGAACTACCCCAGTGTGGGGCGGTCAGACTCCTCTGTTTGTTGTTTCCAAAGATCAGGAAACGGTCTCCTCGGAGGCAGTGTTTTCCAAATATTCACACAGTTGTGTTCTGCCCAAGTTGTCTTACAGAGGTGTGGACCCCGAGTTGGGTTTTTTTGAGGAAAGAAAAGTGAAGAATTGCAAGAGGAAAATGTAGGTTTCTGTGAGTCTCTAACTTATTTGAGATTTTGAAGCCAGTGTTGAAGAGAGATTTTTGAAATAGCAGTTTGAGCATGAGTTGGTTGTGCTGTAGCGCTCCCTCTGTGAAAGCTTTCCAAATGCTATTTGAGTGGGAGGACATTCGTTCCAGGGCAAACTTACAGGATCAGATATTAAATTCAATGGATTTACAAAGATAAATGACGTTGATTCACTCAAGTCTGTGCACTTAACATGCCGTTACACATTTTATGTGCTGTCTTAAATTAGGCTCCTAAAATGGTTCACGTCTTATTAAACATCCGATTAAGGGAAATGGGGTGGAGGAAAGGGCATTGTTTCTTGGGCTTGTGCTGGCGCGTGTGTGTCCATCCCTGTGTGTGAACAGGACATTAATGCGTTGAGTGTGTTCAGAGTGAGGTGTCTAGTAAACACCAGGTTGTGCTCACAGACTAACTGATGCCAAATAATTCATGATCTCTGATCTTATCAAGATACTGAGGACAGTTTGACTGTATGAGCTATTTTGGGAATACATATTGGCTTATTTTGTACATATAAGTCCAACAAAGTAAACAGTGCTGCTTGTTCTACAGTGGGTTTAGTGTTACATCAGCATCCAGTTGAGATGGCAGCAATGAAGGTCTCCTCTAAGCTAGAGGATTAATCGTATAAATAGGCTAGTGATAGCTCTCATTCTGGATGGTCTGAGGACTAAATGAGATACTATATACCCCAAGCAAAGAAGACAACAGCCTAGAACATTAAAATGCGATACCAACAGGGTGCTTTGATTCACACTTGTAATCCCAGCACTTTGGGAGGTGGAGATGAGAGAATTGCCTGAGCCCAGGGTTTGAGACCAGCCTGGGCAATTTGACGAGGTCTCGTCTCTACAATAAATCAAAAATTAGCCTGATGTGGTGGCATGCACCTGTAGTTCCAGGCACAAGGATCGCCTGAGCCCAGCAGGTCAAGGCTGCGGTGACCATGAGCGTGCCACTTCACTCCAGCCTGGGTGACAAAATGAGACTCTGATTCAGGGGGAAAAAAAGTGCAATGCCATTGGGAGCCCTCTAACCTTCTTGGCAATAATGGAAAAACACAATGATTTTGACGGTAGTCACTGCAGCTGTGTCTAAAGTTTTTATAATTATAATGATCATATAGTCTTACACATTCATTTGAAATATAAATATCTCTTAGTTAAATGCGTGCATGGAAGTATATTTTGTTTCTTTAGGATTTTCGTGTATGCATGTATCTCATTCGATCACAGGAAGCAGCAGTTAGATGTGTCAGCCAGGGGAAGGAGGGCTCAGCTATACCTGGTAGCCCACAGGTGGGCAGACGCAGGCTGCAGGCAGAGGCGACACGCGTTTGAGAGCAGCCCCTGCGCGCCCAGGGCCTTGTCGTGACCTTGGAGTCTCAGCTCGCCCTTCTGCGTGTGCCGAAGGCCGAGCGTCTTCGTTCGTTCATTGCAGGGGTCTGGAAGGAGAGGGCCACTCCTGGCGGTCAGTAGCAGTTACCGCAGCGGCTCTCACTGACCTAGCTCTCCGCCTGACGGCTCCGTCTTGTCCCCACAGTACTGCGGGATGACTTCCGGCAGAACCCGTCCGACGTCATGGTGGCGGTGGGCGAGCCCGCGGTCATGGAGTGCCAGCCTCCCCGCGGCCATCCCGAGCCCACTATTTCCTGGAGGAAGGACGGCGCCCCGCTGGACGACAAGGACGAGAGGATCACGGTGAGGGCTCGGCGGGGGTGGGGGCAGGGCGCGGCGGGGAAGTTTCCAGGCGAGTGTCTGCCGGGGGGCGTGGGGGAATCCCAGTGAGCCTCTGCATCGTGGTGGGGCTGCCTGCTGGTCTCCCACAGAGAGAGGGAGAGGCCGAGTGGAGCCCCCATGCCCGGCTCTCCTTTCAAGGCCCGTGTCCCCGCTCTCCTTGTGTACACGGAGAGGAAAACGCGTGGTGTCCAGAGACTAGCAAAGGAAAAGCTGTCATTTTAGTTTTAATGTCTTAGAGTGAGCACTTTTGTGTATGACTTAATTATTGTCATAACCCAGGCCTTGTAGCATCTCCATGTGTTCCAGTAAAAATTGTTTATTTAAAAAACCCGGCTATATAGTGTGTTTCCAGAAGGCCTCTGAAGCCTTGCAAGAGTCTTTGTTTTTTTTCCTCCTTGCTCACTGCTTTTCTGTTCCAGAGTTCGGTGTTGTTTTGGAAGGATAAGCTCTCGCTCCGAGTGCTGCTAATGATGAATTTATCTCATTACATAATAAACTCATGCAATGAGGCCATTCCTGCTCTGGTGTGAAGGGACAGTTCTGTGCCCAGCGGGAAGCCGTGGTCTTCCTCTTCCTGATGTGACTCTCGTAACATCCCTGCTTGTCCTGTCTCGTAAGGTGTTCGCCCAAGCACCTGTCGCAAGCGTCTGTGGAGTCTCTGCGGGTTCAGGGCCCCCTTGGCGTTCCCTGGGTCAGCTCACCCTGATGTCTGCCACTGTGAGCCCACTGGCCGAGAGTTACGGTGTCCTGGGAGGATGTGTGTGCGCAGGTCGCTGCCAGAGGTGGGCGAGGACAAGGTCAGAGCTTGCAGGCCCCGGCAGGGTGTGTGCTGTTTCTGAGCAGGCTAGCAGATTAGTGTGATGAAGCTGGTGAGAAAAGTGCAAGAGGTCGTGGTGACCAGTTGAGGAACCAGAAAGAGATCCGAGCCGTTTCCTGTCCTGCTGTGAGTTAGGAGCTGAGAGGATCGTTGTCATTCTCGGGGTGACCAGCTCTGCTTAGGAGGTGCTGAAGAGCCACAGGGCCAGGTGGGTGGTGTGGACACCTCGGTCCTGGGACGTGAGTCAGGAGCTCAGGGAGCAGGGCGGAGGAACAAGTGCCTCCTTCTCAGCGAGGGCAGATTCCTCTGGACTCGCTCAGTTAAAATCATCTGGGCAAGATGCGGGGCTCACACCTGGAATCCCAGCACTGTGGGAGGTGGAGGCGAGAGGATTGCCTAAGCCCAGGGTTCGAGACCAGCCTGTGCAACTTGACGAGACCTCATCTGTACAGTAAGTCAAAAATTGAGCCGGCGTGGTGGTGCGTGCCTGTAGTCCCAGCTGCTTGGATGGCTGAGGCAGAAGGATTGCCTGAGCCTAGCAGGTCAGGCTATGGTGACTGAGAGCGTGCCACTGCAATCCAGCCTGGACGGCAGGGTGAGACTCTGACTCAAAAAAAAAGAAGGAAAGGAAAAATAATATTTTGTTCTTAAAAATATATTCTAGATGCCGGGTGCAGTGGCTCATGCCTGCATCCCTGCGCTTTTGAGGCTGAGGTGGAGGGATCGCTTGAGCCCAGGAGGTAGAAGATGCAGTGAGCTGTGATCATCCCACTGCTCTCCAGCCTGGGCAACACAGTGAGACCCTGACTCAAGAAAGCATAAGAAAAAAATACATATATTTATATCTGTTCTAGATTATTTACTGGTCATTATCTACGATTCCTGTCTCCCTGCTTCCTGATTCCAACACATCAGCACCACGACTCCCCGCCACCCTCACGCCTTTCCTGGTTACCTATTTGTGTTTAATTAAACTTAGCAGCAAAATTCCCAGCACTGGACACGAGTTGAAACAGAACTCTGTGAGTGTCCCGCCAGAGGGCACATGATTGCGTGTGCTGTGTGCAGACAGAACCAAAACAGCGAGGCTCACACACCGTAGGCTACACTCTCACGAGTTTATCACCAGAGTGGCAGGGCGGAGGACTCCTCGGGGTTCAGTGAGAGGGAACTTCTAGGAAGGCTCATCAGAGAAGGGCTTGTGTCCAGACCTGGGAAGGCTGCATGGGGGACTCAGCGAGATCGGGAAGAGCGTGTTGCAGGCGGACGGTGCACTTGGAGAGCCTGGGCGGGTGCTCTTGCCGCCTGCGCGGGGAGCAGAGACTCAGTGCAGGTGAGCAGGGGGGGTTCTCAGGAGATTTGCGGGAGCTGCAGGTGGGCTGGGTAGGGGGAGCACCCAGGGAGGGCTCGCCTCCTCCCTCAGTCAGCCAGGAGCATCAGAGCCTCTGCTGTCTTGTGAGCACCTGCAGGGTGGCTGGCCCAGCTCTGGCAGGCCCGCAGGGGCTTCTGCCGTCGGGGGAGGTGAGAGATGCCAGGTGGTTGGAAGCAGCCTTTTGGGAGGGACAGGGGCCGGGCTCTGGGTATCCCGTGAAGCGTGGCCGACAGCATCTGCTTGCAGATGATTGCGGCTGGTGAGACGAGGGAAGAGCCCACGGCTCCCCGGATCTCCAAGGCGGGGCCCTGTGACGGGAGGCCATGGGCTGCGCGGGAAGCGTGGGTGGGGACGTGAGTCCCACTCAGACTTGGCGAGGCAGAGACGCCCACCAGGGGTCCGTCTGGGGGTCTGTGTCCCGCAGGCGGGGGACGTGCGGGCTGCGTGTCAGCAACCCCGAGTCGGGCTTGGGTGGGAGGAAAGCTGGAGTGTGTAGACACGTGCCCTCCAGACGCCGTCCAGCTTCTCAGCTGAGAGGCTGCTCTGGCTCCTCGCGGGGGGCAGACCTGCTGACTCCGCTCACGGGTCAAATGCGTGTCGAGGAGTGGGTCTCCAGGGAAGCCACACGCTCTAGGGGTGGGGTTTGCAGACTGGCTCCCCAGACCCGAGCCCAGAGCTGCAGGTGGAACTCCCTGCCCATGGTGCTGCCTCCCAGCGATGCCTGGAGGAATGAGTGAGTGACCCGTCCCTGTGGCACTAAGTCATGGCTGTCCTTATGAATGAGGAGGGGTCTCGGTGCCTCCCTGTGATGACAGGAGCAGGAGACAGGAATCACCAAGGGGGTGATTATAGGCAGCACGGAAGAGGGGGCCGGTGCTGAGTTCTCAGGGAGAGGAGGCAGGAGGAGCTTGGGGGCCGAGGGGTGCAGTCAGTGAGAAGGGAGGCCAGCTGGGGGGCTGTAGGGGGAGGCCTGACTGAGAGGGCTGAGGCCTCGTCAAGGGCGGCTGGTGGAGCAGGTGACACGAGGGGGGTGCACTGACCTCTGGGTTGAGCAGCTCGGCAGCTGGCAGATGTCCTGGGCCAGGGCCACTGACGGGTGGGGCCAGGTCTCGCTGAACCGGCGCAAGACAGACTGCAGAGATCAAAACTGGATGTCAAGTGTAGACAACTCTTTTTAGGTTGTGTCTCATAGGGTAGATAAAAAATAAAGGTGATTGCAGTCTTGCGTTTTGACGGGTCTTCATTTTAACAGTTGTGTTTTGTACACATGCCCGTTCGTGTGTCAGTGTTAATTTTTTGTGACATTCACGGCTTAGCATCACTACAGCAAACTTGGATTCTAAAAAACTCTCAGGACTCCCAGCTGTACCATATATAGAGTTAGACGACGGCTTACGGTTTATGCAGAATGTTGAATTAAGTGAAGACTCTTCATTTACTTGGGCTGCCTTCGAGGGCCGCACTAGTTCCCTTCCCAGTCAGAAGCTTCCAGTCCATATAAGGACCTCCTCCTGCGAGAATCCAGCAGCTTGTGGTGGTGAGGCCTGAGCCTGTGAAATGACGCCAAGCTGTTCATATATAAATAACTTTTAAATCATTTACGCTCTGCCAAAGCAGCACCCCACAGTAGAGTTCCATATGCTCAGAAGTTGTAACATCTGAAACTTTTACTATTGCTGAGACCATCTGTGTGTTTTGTATAAATTATGACTGTTGAGCTGATAAAACACCAGAGGTAAAAAGCACACTTATGCATTCAGGAAAGTGAGTCGATTAAAAATCAGCAGTTTGTTTTATTTTTTATTTTCTTACTTTAGGCAAAACTAAAGATGAATAATTAAAACAAAAACTTAGAACATAAACAGAATTCATGACCTTTTTTCCATTTCTTTTTTTCAAAACTGAAAATAAATCCATAGAAGATGTTGGTTACTGGATACTTTATGGGACTCTTCTTTCCTAAGCTTTGTATTCAGATGTTTGCTTTCATTTCTATTGTTCATGTACTTGGCCAAATGCGTTGAGTGCAGACAAACTGGAGATTAAAAGCACATAGTATCTTTATGAATGGCAATTGAAGAGGCATGGTCATTGCTACAGTCTTGGTTATAGGAATTTTTAGGGCTCTTTAATGTGGTGACTTTCTTTGTTGAAAATTTGAAGTACACTTTTCCCAGCTGTGCGAACAAAGACACACCCCACAAAAGGGGAAGTGTGTAATTGAATTGTAGTTGCACCTGTATTTTTTGATGTTCTTAAGTCATTTCTTCTTACACTGACCTGGATTCTGAGCCCAATTTTAGATCCGTGATAATTATAAACCAGGAATATATAAATAGCATTTTCTTTCTCCAACATGTTAGGAGATCCCTTTAGAACTTTTTTGGCACGTATTTCTTAGAATCATTTGAAAGAGACCTTAGGCAGTGTTTGTCTCTGGTGTTCTTTTTTTTTTTTCTGGACATGGGTGTTTAGATTTAGATTTAGAGGTAGTTTGACTGGCAGGCTGGATTAAATTGATTTACTTTGCATGTTTGAGACTTAGACATCAGCGTCATTTCTAATAAATGAAGTTTTCTCACGGAGATGAATCAGAGGACTGAAGTCTTCTTTTTGATGTACAAGAACTTTCATGTGTACCTCACAAAAAAGTGATCTGTTTATTTTATATCAGCACATTTTGAAGATATTGCATTTAAGTCCAAGATATTCCATAAGGGTGAACAAAGAAAATTTTAAAATTGGGGGAAAAAAACCTGACACTAAGTACTGAAAAAAATATGTATGTTCTATCAAAAAACTAAAGTTACCCTTAAATTAAAGAAACAGTTCATCACAGCTTAAAGTAGATACCACAGATATTTTCCCAGATTATGTTTATATAAAACTGCCACTTATTCTATATTTAGGTCAACTTTAAGATTGTTATGTAGTGAGGAAATTAGTTTGTTACAAATCAGCATGGTTTACAGCAGGTCCAGGTATCAGTTTCTTGTGCCAGTATTGGGTTTCTGTGAAGTCAACAGCCTCCTGGTGGTAGCTGGTGGAATTGCAGGCATATACATGGAAGGAAATAGCCAGTCATTCGTGGAGAATGACTCATGAATAAAACATTAGTTGATCATTATAAGCATGAGAACTAGCGTATTTTTTTTTTTAAGTTGGAGTCTCACTCTGTCGTCCAGACTGGAGTGCAGTGGCCACTCCCGGACACCGCGGTCTCGACCTGCTGGGCTCCAGCAATCCTTCCACCTCAGCCTTCCACATAGCCGGAATCACAGGCATGCGCTACCATGCCCGGCTGATTTTTTGATTTATTGTAGAGATGAGGTCTTGCTGCCCAGGCTGCCTCGAACCCATGGGCTCAGGCAATCCACTAACCTCAGCCTCCCAAAGGCGTGGGATTACAGGCTGAGCCACCGAGCCCGGCTAGAACTAGCGTATTTATAGACCAGAACATTAACATATTCAGCAATACCTAACCAATAACCAAAGAAACAAGAGCAGCTGTATGGTTTGCCTTAATGCATGATAAAAAGGAGATCGCAAATTGACACCATTATTCACAAAGCAGAATGATAAATGCATGTGTTTATGTATGAGATCTGCGAATTGATGATTCGGAGTTAAAGCCTTTGCTTTAGAGTAGCAAAGGAATATTGACAAAAACAATTGTGAGTTCTGAATGCCTGGTGTGTCGTATGAAATAAAGACTTGCTGCATGTTGTAAGTTAGCATTGTCGGCCTGTGTTCAGCTCTTCTTAAGTCTGTCATGAAATCAATTGAAAAAAAAAACCACTCCTTTTTTCATCTGAAAGTTTTCAAACACATGTGTAAAGTTTTAGCAACAGTAACTGCAGGAACACCAAGAATGTAAGAATCTGCTGTCACTGTTGTGTGCTGATAACCTGCTGTGTACTAGACATTTTATGTTATCTCATTTTATCCACTTGAAACTCAAGGAATATGCTATTTTGTTTCCACTAGGACACACTTAAACTTGTCGGTAGTTTAGGCTTAGAAGAGAAGTGGGGCGTAGGAGAAGGAAGAAGAGAAGGAGAAACAGTAAATGCTCAACGTAGCACTTACTGTGTGCCAGACCCTGTTCTAGGCACTAAATGTGTAGAGGCCCATTAAATCCTGACAACGGCCCAGTCAGATAAATGCTAAGAATTCTGCTGATGCATTTATTAACTCCAGGTTGGCTGGTGGGGACCTTTTAAAGGATTCTGTGGACATTGCAACTTGCATGACAACGCTGCCATGCTGTCCGTGCAACTTTTGACCCAGGATGACAGTGTCTCATAGTTTCTAACGAGAAATGTGGTCTTAGTTTGCGAGGGCTGGAGAGATTAGTTCACACCATGGAGGTTATGGTGGCCTTTAAGCTGGACTTTGTATGTTCAAGGATTAGTTCATACTAGGTCCATCCCTGAAACCTATAACATAACAACGATCTGTACAATTGGAAAAGATTTCGGAATTTCATAAAGTGACACAGAAACGGCCAATTCGTCCAGAGTTGTAGCTCCATGACCCACGCTTAGTTATTCTGAAGACTGGAAGTCTTACCTAGAAAGACGTTCACGGTGATCCAAAGAGAATGACTGACCATCGTCACTTGACACTTAGGAAAAGAAGGATTTAGACTAAAGAGGATGTTATGAGTCAGCAATGATGAACTGAATGTGCTTTGTAGTTAACCATCCCTGTTGTGGACCAGCGGGGTCTAGTGGCGTCCACTGTACACATTTCAAAAGTGAATGTTTAAACAGTTTTGCAGTCATGAGAAATTGCTTCATGAAAAGGAAGCTGAGTTGAAGAAAATGTTATTGATGAAGGGGTTTGGTAATTTCGTATAGATATGACAAAATGTCCTGAAAACGAACACATTAACCACACAACAGTGACCTCGACCTGGACACAATTCTGAAATTCCAGAATTATTTTCCTCGTAATTATTATGTTTTGTGCCCTGAATTATTATATTACACAAAGCTTAAAAGACACTCATCTTTTCAAGTTTGAAATTCCTACCTGGTGTGAACCTTTGTGACATAAGAATTTTTAAATGACTTAATCTTTGTGATAAGCTGTACCTTGAAGTTTTTTTGCTTTTTCTTTTTTATCCTTAAAGTAGCATGTCACAGATACGCTTTTTGTCTCACACATTTGTTTTACTTGATTGAAAAAATAATTTTGACAGTGGGGAACATTTTTTTCGTATGTGATATTTATTTACATCAAAGGTATAGTCTAAACAAATTATTTTTTAAAATGGCATCTACTTATCATACAGTTGAATTCAGATCTTAACCCATTTTTCTTTAACAAATGTAGACAAAAATGCACAGCATCCATGTGCTTTCACGTGATGAACAGTCATATTTAGTAGTTGCTTCTCGACCGATTGTCCTGGTTTGCCCAGGGCTGTCCTGGTGTTAGAACTGGACATCCGGGTCCCAGGAAATCCCTCAGGTCTGCAAAAATGAGCATGGCTGGTCAATGCCAGATGGTTTAAGTGAATTGTCTTTTATATGCATGACATTGAATGACAAATCACACTCATACAAGGTAAGCAAAAGATAGCTAAAAATAATAGAAGGGTCTTATCTATATGATGTATTTCGTAAAAAAATTAAAGGTTTGAACCTCAGAGGTAAAGTTAGAGAAAACCGTGCTACATAGTGAAAGCAGGCTGCAGCATCCCCGTTCCAGCCTGGAGGGGCGATTGCTGGAGGGGGTGCGCCCTCCACCCCTCCCTCTCCTCTCCCGCTTCCTGTGCGTCTCTGCAGGTTTCTTTGACTTCCCGGGGTGGTATGAGATTTCGGTAGAAAGCAGCTGGGCCCCGCTGCATCCCAGTGCCCTCAGGACCCCCGGCCCTGGCTCCCACCCCCCGCGTTCGCACTTGCTCCCCCAGTTTCTCCGGCCTCCCTCCTGTGCCCTCTGCTTCCCCTCCCTCCCTCTGTAGTGTTTCCGTCTGCTCTTCCAGCTTCTTCCATCATGCGGTGTCTGCTGTCTTCCTTCCCCCCTCCCCAAGAGGAAAGCGGCCATCCACTGCAGCCAGTGTCCTAAGCCTCTTCCCCGAGATGTTAATCTGGTGTTCCTGCAAAATAAATGAGGAGCTCTGCGGTGGGGCGGTCACAGGAAGCGGCACTGAGAAACCAGAAACAGATTTCCCTCCTGTTCCTCTTCCACAAGAGTCAGTGTGCGTTGTGCCTTTCATTTCTTTTTAAGAATAAGTGTTTTATGCACTAGTTAGAGGTAAGACACCAGTCTTGGGAACTGAAGAAATGAGTTAAAAATCAACTGATGTCTTATCCTTCTGCCCCAATCTTCAGATTGAATAATTAAGCACGGAGTGTTAGTAGAATAAGACAGACACTGACCACAGTGCAGCTTCAGGTCACTACATGCGTGATTTTGTGGAAGACACTCGACCTCTGTAGATTTCATTGTGTCCGTCCAGGAAATGAGTCCTCTGATGACACCTATGTTAGTTCCCTGGGTCAGTGTGGGGACCTAGTGAGAAAACACACATGGCGTGCATGGTGGCACACTGTGCGTGTGAGTGTGGGTGTCCTGGTGGTGTTAGCTTGCCTGTGTGAACCGTAAGAAACTGGACGCTGATGGATCTGTGCCGTGATGATGCCAGTTTTCTTGAAGAAGCAGGAAGGTTGTACACAGGCTTGTGGACGGTCCAGCATCATGGCTTCTCTGCCCATGTTTCCAATTCCATGTATCTCTGACTCACAGCTGTGAAAGACTCTAGTTTCTGAGTACCTGGTTTGGGCGAACAGTGTGAAGACAGCATTTAAACAAATGCCAACCTTAAGAAACGGATTTAAGTTCTGTGTACACCTTTATTGTGCAGTGCCGTGGCAACTGGACTCCACAGGAATTAGGCCCAATGCCCGGAGGCATCCACCGTGTGCCAGGAAGTGACATTTCTCCCATGCATCCAGAACAGTCCTGGCTGGGTTCTGCCCTCGTGGAATGGAGAGGTTCTGTGGTTCAGAGGCAGAATGCTGACTGGGAAAGGCTGGTTTCTCTTCCCAAGGAACGTCTCCTGAACCTTCCCAGAGACGTGTAATTCTGTTTAAATAATAACACACACACTCATTGTGTTTGGGCCCTGAAACTACACGGAAGGCCACGTGTTTCCCGCCTGCCGCCTCAGGCATGCTCAGCACCAGCACCCACCTCAGTTCACGTGGCACCGCTGTCGATGCAACTCCCGGGAGCGCTGGTTGCTGCTCTGGCTGTTCGTGATTCGCATGCTGGATGTGCCTTGACAAGCGTGGGTGCCTTGACAAGCGTGGATACCAAGAGCTGGGCGTACCCGTGTGTCGGTGTTTTTGCACATGCTGCTCCGTCTGTTTGGAATGTTCTGTTCCTGCACCCCTTAGTCTCACTCATTTTTCAGGCCTCCACTTACGAACGGTTCCTTCAGAGGAGACTTCGGCAAAATCCCATCCCAGTACCCACACTGGATTCCTTCTTCCGCTGTCTGTTGTCTTTCTTCTCACCAAGTGTTTCCCTAATATTCTATCATAAACCACGATTTATATGTTATGTATCTAATATACATGAAGGGCCAGTACTTCTTGGATCTGTCTTATGGTAGAAGCTCAGTGTGTATTTCTTGAGAAAATATAAATTAGGTCAGACATAATGTCTTCTGGGTACAGTGACTCATGCCTGTAATCCCAGCACTTTGGGAGGCTGAGGTGGGAGGATCACTTGAGCCCAGGAGTTCAAGACCAGCCTAGGCAATAGAGCAAGAGCTCATCTCTGCAAAGAAATTTAGAAAATTAGCTGGTCTTGGTGGTGCTTGCCTGTGGGTCCCATCTACTTGAGAAGCTGAGGCAGAAGGATTGCCTGAGCCCAGGAGGTCAAGGCTGTGGAGAGCTGTGATTGTGCCACTGCACTCTATCCCCGACTCAAGAAAAGAAAAGTAAGTAAGCAGTAAAGAGAGAAGACCGGGTGCAGTGGTGGTGCAGTGGTTCAGGCCCGTAATCCGAGGTGAGAGGCTTGCCTGAGCCTGGAGGCTTGAGACCAGCCTGGATAACCTGGTGAGACCTTGTCCCTACAGTACATCTAGAAAAAACAGGAGCTGAGCCTGGCGTAGTGTGCCAGTAGTCCCAGCTACTTGGAAGGCTGAGGCGGAGGGATGGCCTGAGCCCAGCAGGTCATCGTGCCACTGCACTCCAGCCTGGGCGAGAGTGAGACTCCGACTCAAAAAAAAAGAAGAAGAATGTTCTAGCACACCTGGGACTGGAAACTTCTAGTTTTCTTCCCGTATTCAGTGATACGTTTCCTTCCTTATCCTCCTGTAAGATGGAGAGAGGGCATCGCCCACAGTATTTCTTTTCTCTGAAGCAGGGGTTATTGGCAGGGCCGTAGGCAGTCTTGCCCAAGTTAATCAGGTGGGGACAGATATTGCCACAGGCGTGATTCACAGATACAGAGTCTCTGAGCACTGGCTGGAGAGGCTGTGAACAGGCAAGCCTCTTTGTTTCTAGGAACAAAAGAGAAGCCAAGGAAGTTGATCTGCCCCATGGAGCTGGAGGAGGAGCCAGGCCTCAGCACAATGCTTCCTGTTCTGGAGTTTCCCGTGACAGGCCGGACCTGGTCAGCCCCCCTAAAGCCGCACTGGCATCTGACGACAGCCTGTCTGAACAGAAATCCACTGATAAAGTGTTTCCATTTTGTGAAAATGAATTCGTTTCATATAATGTTTCCAATCGTTTTTCATGTTTTAAATTCAGTATTTCCTATCTTGGCTCTGGTATGTGAAGCGGTATTTCAAACACACAGGGCGGGACAGCTTTCCTGCTGTTTTATCCATCGGGTACAGACCTGGCCGTGTGTCGATTTGATTAATTATTCTGCGCATATTGCATGTTATTAAGAACATATCCAAGTTAATCTCAAGTGATAGAATATCTGAGGTTGTCTCACAATCTTGTTCAAAAAGGAAAAATATATGGTAGCAATTAAAACAGTAAGCTAAGCTTAATTTATGACCATCTTGGGAAAGATGTCTTATGTCTGAAGCTCATGTTTTGTTTTTTTTGTTGTTTTTTTTTTTTTTTTGAGTTGGAGTCTCACCCTGCCACCCAGACTGGAGTGCAGTGGCCGCTCCCGGCCACTGCAGCCTCGACCTGCTGGGCTCCGGCGATCCTTCCGCCTCAGCCTTCCGAGTAGCCGGAATTACAGGCATGCGCTACCACACCCGGCTGATTTTTTTGATTTATTGTAGAGGTGAGGTCTCGCTGCCCAGGCGGGTCTGGAACCCGCGGGCTCAGGCAATCCACTCACCTCAGCCTCCCTGAAGACGCAGGATTCCAGGCTGAGCCCCCGAGCCCGGCGCTCATGTTTTTAAACTATACTCGCAACTAGACCTTGGTCAAGTCCTTTAGTTGTTGCAAGCACCAGAATAAAAATATCTCCGGCCTGTTTACTAGGATCATGGGATGAGAATCAAACCGTAGCATGTGAGAGGGTTTGAGGACTATTGGTGACAACCTTATCATAAGTGGGATGTTAAGAATTCCTGTCCTGATGGTCAGTTCACGTCCATTCTGCACTGACGTTAATAACCCAGAGAGGCGAGAGACCAGACACGCTTAACTTCAGAAATTGAAGCCTTTTCGAATTACATACTTAGTAGACAAAACACTAAGCCTTGCACAAGGGTCGTACATCCCACTTTGATCAATTCACAAGTCCAATGAACTCTGTATGTGTGACATGTGTCGTCAGTGGACTCTGCAGTGTATAATCACATGCCTGCTTTTGTCTGGGTCCTTTGAGACACTTGGTTGTAATTCCTTATGCAGTTCTTGCAAATCCATGTAAAAAGATGCAGGGACCATTAAGAGAGGACCCACGTATTTAGACGCACAGATAGAGTAGCAGAGGACAAAGGTTGCCAGAGGAAATATTTTCTAATTCCACAAATAATCTTTGGTGACTTCGGGACATACCGTTCAGTCCATTTTCCAAATTTCCTCTGAGTAGTGCAGTGACTTCCACATGCGCTTAAGTCCTCATGTATGTGAAAAATCAGAACAGCTCTGATACTGTGCAGTGCCGAGATTGTACCCTGTCTTGATTTGGTGCAGGCTGTCCTTGTTCTCTTAAATACCTGAGGTGATGCTAAATTATTTTTTTCCAAATAAGTGTCCTCAAAAATAGCGTTGGATGCCTTCCCGAAAGACAGTCCCACCCACCCACGTGTTGGTCTCAATCACAGGCATCACACTTGGCAAGGACTGGCTGGCAGACCTGCCCAGGCTGCCCCCACGTGAGATTCCCGGGGCCGAGCCCTGCGTGGGATGCATGCTGGGGTCGGAACTGCGGTCTTTCCGTCAGAGCAGACCCTCCGGAAGGCAGAAGGCCTCAGAAACTCGAGTCATCAGCCAGAAATGTTGTACCTCATAATTCAAAGTAATTGTCAACGCAGCACACCAGTGGAAGTCCTGCGTTGCCACTGCAGAACGAGCACACATGGTCAGATGACGGAGCCGTGATGGGAACGTCAGAGGCCTGCTGTCCCGCGCGGAAAAAAGACGCACACACGTGTTTCCCCTTTTCTTTCTTCCTTTAAATATTCGCTCACCCAAGCAGCTGAGTGTCTTCAGTTTCCAAACACTTTGATATATCTGATCAGGCCATTAAGTTTCTTCAAATAGCCAAGGACTGGGGGAATTTTACTACTGTCTGGGAGCACTTTGTTTAATTAGAGGTTAAAGGAGCTTGCCAAATTAAAGGCACAGACTTTGTGGGTCCAAAGCTGGTGTTCTAACCAGCTTGTTTTATTTCCAGTGTTCTATTAATCACAGATGAAGCCGTACTCCAAAGATACAGTCTTAAAATGTACCTCAGAGAGCTGCTTATAAATCTGGTCTTCAATTTGGGAAAACACTTAACGATATCAGAATACTTTTTTGGTAAATTCTCTGTTTTTAAAAACTTGACTTTTCTCGATGGCTTGTAATCTCTATGATGACGGTGTTTTATTTCTTTCTGTTTACATCAAACAAATGAATTGTAATTTTTTTTAAAAGTACATTCAAAAAGTGCATGTCATTATACAGGACATTCTTGCCTTGAAACAGGGTCCAAAATGCAGAAATCAAAGAAAAATTTTTTTAAGTCTTTAAGTTTTAAATTATTTCCATGCTGAGCACTTTTAAAGGAGTGAAACTTCCTTTCTGTTATTTGTATTGACTATTCTCTGTGTCTGTTTCTCCAACTGGCCACGTTGCCACTTTTATTTCAAGATTCTCTCTTGAAGAACCATCCCCAGTTTTTTTTTGCCCAGGCTGATATCTCCTCTTCTCTGACGCTGATTCTGCAGTTCTTTTTTCTAGAGGCTAACTGCTTCAACGAAATAGCTCTTGGTAACGTCCGACCACTTCAGTTTTTATCTCCTTAAGACCAAAGAATTTGATAAAATGATAAATCATACACTTGTAAGATAATCTGGTATGCATTAGCAGAATTGCTACCAGATGGTCCAGGTTTACTGTTCGAAATCTTACAAATCCAGGTGATCATGGGGCCTTAAAGGCCTCTCACATCAGAAACAGGCTCAAGTTTAAGTCACCTCTGAGAGTTTCATCTTGTATGGGATCAGTTCGAGAGCGGTGGAACCCCGTCTGTATAACCCTGATGGAAAACAGTGGGAGTCTGTCTCCCTGAGCGGATGAAGTGCAACCCACTCAGGAATCTGGTGTTTCTTGCCTCTCTACTTTTTCACACTCACAGTGTCCGTCTTCTGTCTCCACCATAGACCACGTACGCTCACTGTGTTGCTCCACGCTCTCTGCTTGTAAGAGGCCACGTCTGATTCCCCATCTTTATTAGCGAAGCCCTTACATAGTCTCTGTAAACTTGAAACATGCCAGCATAACAGCACGTGTTCTGCAGGGTTGGGCGAGCCTTCCTCTGTGCAGGAACTCGTGAGGGCTGTGACCTGACACCACACCTCCTGCAGACAAGGCATGCACGCCCGTGTCTCCCAGCCACCAGATGGGCGAAGGGGCGTCCGCGTGGATGTGCTTAAACGTGGTGCCATGGAGGGAAGGCTCTCAAAGCATCATGCTCAGGGATGGCCGCGGATGATTCCTTGCCCTCCAGCCATTCAGCCTGGAGTCTATATATGGACAAGACCTCGCTGATTGGTAGCTTGTGGTGTGAGGAGCCAAGAAGGTGTGACCCTGTTCCCTCCCAGAGAATGGCCTCGTGGACGCTTCACCTGGCTCTCTTTAGAAGGAGCCCAGGGCACTTCTCTTCGGGAGCAAGTTCTGGGTGACCTCTGACCCTTAGTCTTCTCATCTCCAAAACCGGCACATAGGCACACCTTGTGCGAGTGTCATACAAATTAAAGACAGTGCAAGTCACAATGCCATGCAGGTGATGGTACACCCCAGTTACCTTTAATTGCGAGGGTAGTAATACAGATTGCTGTTTAAGTACATTGGAACTTTTGTTACGTTTGTTCACTGATGCGTTTTGTGTGTGTTTGCAGACAGAGCCGTCAAAGGCATTTTACACGTAGGACATACATTTTTCCCAGATGTTAGGTTTCTGCAATGGTTAAGTGTTTTGAAACTTCTATGGAAACATCAGAGAATTTAAACCCATTTGTTATTGTGGTATGAAGAGGTCAGAATTTGAATTGGTCTTCTACAGTGCAGTGTAAAATAATGTGCTTTTAACATAAATTCCAAAGTATTGAGCCTTTTTCTAAGAAGACAGTGACTGAATCCTAAGAATTCTCTGCAGGCGATTCTATGTAGGTACTGGGCATTGTAAATGTTAAAAACAGGACAGAGCTCTTCCATCCTAGAACATACATTCTATGCAGAGGAGAGGTGAGCACTGTCAGGCTGAGCTTTCTCCAGAGTTGACTTTGCTTCTTGATCTTGTCACCGACTGATATGACATCCACCAGGCCCCCTCGCCCTCAGTGCTGGGATTCTAGAGGGGTTTGCATGGAGGCAGCCTCGGGCCGCGCGCTCCTAATTTTTCAACTCCAGCAGTACAACTTGGACTTGGACTGGGAACACTCCCGAACACTGGTGTCCCTAGTACTATTGATGCCATCTGCTCTCTAGTTTCTGTGCGGAATGTTGTGTCTTGGCTGTAAACCCAAACCTTATGACTCAGAAAGAACGCCCCTCCAGACAGTCTTGAAATACTCCTTAGGCAGGCCATTTTCTCTTGTTTTGTTTTCACAGATAGCTATAGAAATAGAAATGGGCAGGATGCAAATCCTAGTTTTCTCTTGTCCATGAGTTAGTTATTAGTCCTCAGGAAAGAGTGAAACTTGCAGATAATTCTGAAGCTTAACACACCCGCCAGAAAGTTCCCCTCAGCCCTAGCTTAAACTTCTCTTCCCCGGACTCCATCTTTTTCCCACATATCTACTTCTTCTTGGGAAGTTCGTAGGTAGACTTTCACTCATTTCATCAGTGTTGTTTTGTGGGAGACGGGAGTCATCTATCTTTGAGCACATGTTCCTCATGAAAGAGGCACACAGCTGCCAAATGAGTGAGCGAAATTCTAGCAAGTCTGTGATCGGTGCAAGGGGCTGAAGTGCCAGCCACAGGGTCGCTGGGTCCTTCACCCTGGCTCCACGTGCCCTAACTTCTGAGTGATGGGTCGCACTTGTCACTTGCAAACTCTTCTTCCTGTCCTTCGACTCTTTGGGATTACCGTCCCGCAGAGTTTGAATCAGTGTTTACTGCATTTTATCGCAATTTGGGGGATGTTTATTTTTCTACAGAATTTCAGTCGTATCCTGGGCTTTTATTGCTTTGTACATTTGCAAATTAAGCATATGTTTTTGTAAAGTTGGTCACTGTGAGCTTCTGAATTCAAGAAGCCCTGGCACACCCAACCTTGATTTGACTGTGCCGTGGCTAGGTGTCTTCTTCAGAATATGAGTCGATGTAGATGCAGAAGGAGCAAATGACCTGTGGGCTCTGGAGGAGGCTCGGTCCCTGGTGGCATTTGGTGGGGAGGGAAGTTCCCTGCCTGGATGGACCGGTGGGGAACCAGTGAAGAACCGTGGGGAGGAGGGAGCCACTGCCGAGAAAGTGTTTTCAGCTGGTGTGCTGACGAGCCGGGAGTTGAAAATGAGCCTTTCTCCCCGCGAATGCCATGAGCATTTGTCATCTTTATTTCTCGAGCACAGTCATAATTCCTTCGTAGATTTTTATTTCAGGCTGTCTTAGCCGCGACTGTATGTAAATTCAGAATCATAGCCAGATGGCTGGACGAGGTGATAAAAAGCAAACCTGGCTTTGTGGCAAAGTGAAAATTGCCGGTAAGACTTTGCTTTTACCTTTCCAGCAGCAGGACATTGTTTCACGAGACTGTGAAGGAACTAATACGTTAACTTTAGGAGCTATAAGCTAAATTAATTTCTTCACATTTATGCTGAGTACTGCCGTGCAATCTCCCTAGAATTTTCACAGAGGTGGCAATCAGTCAGCTTTCTTACTTTCAGGAGACAGCTAGCAAAGACCGCTTTAACCCACAACCACGCTCCATAGTATCTCCTAGTATTCACTTTGGGTTCTGGCCTTGGGGTCTCGGGACCCGGATACACTGGGGCGTCTGTTGAAAGCCTTCACTGTCCATACTCTGTCTCATTGGCACTGACCGTGGGCTGTCCCGGGGCATTTTATAAATTAGAGGGTCTTTCTTGGCACATGGCTGTAGACTGCACACCTCTGTCTGGCCCAAGAGAGCGGGTGTCCAAGAGAAAATGCCATCCCCACGTCTTTCTGTTGGCTCGAAGCCACACGTATGCCAGCAAAAGGGTAGTGATTTAGGAGGGCTACTCCTTTTTGTTGTTTCTTCTTAAGACTAGGACTTACAACGGGTCATCCGGTGACGTGGCAGGAGGCTGACTGATGCCTTCCTCGGAGAAGTCTCCTTGCCCTGTGACCCGGCTGTCTGTCTGCAGGCTGGCCCCCACGTGCCTGCGGGTAGCAACGCGGTGCTTCCTGTTAGAGCCCACAGTCGGGATCACAGTGTGTCCTGCAGCAGCCGGCGGCGGCCACGCGCTCTGGGTTGCTGTGAGGAGGGAGTGAGCAGCTGAGTGGAAAGATGGCAGAGTGGAGACATGCTTGCTGACCCAGCTTGTGGCTCCTTGCCCGAGTCCCAGCTGGCACACAGCATGCTGGGCACAGCAGTCCCTTGTCGCTTCTCTGAGGTGACTGGGTGCATACCAGCTAGTTTTCGAATGGCATTGTAGAGACACCAGCACACCAATGACACGGGCTTGCCCTCTGGTCACATGCGGGATACCCGAAGGACACCCACAGAGAGGCTCATGGCCAGCACGGATGGTGACTTAACTGACCCAGCTTGTCGTCTGGTCAATCTAAAATAAAACTTGGACTTTGAGACTCACACATGAAAACATTTTGTCATGAGTACATATAATGTAAATATTCGTTGTTTTGTGTGACAAGGTTGGTATAGATAAATGGAATATATAAAAATTAATTATTTGAGATTTGCTCTTATGCTTTTGATGGTGACTAGAGTCGTGGATAGAAGTAGTTTTTTTATCAATGATTTTTATTTTTCTTGGATTCGGGGTCTCAGTGGTCCAGGCTGGAGTGCAGTGGCATGATCACAGCTCACTGCAGCCTCGATCTCCTGGACTCAGACGATCCTTCTACTTCAGCCTCCTGAGTAGCTGGAACTACAGGTGTGTGCCACCATGCCTGACTAATTTTTATACTTTTTGTAGAGATGAGGTCTTGCTATGTTGCCCAGGCTGGTCTCAAACTCCTGGCCTCATGCTATCCTGCCACCTTGGCCTCCCAAACTGCAGGGATTACAGGGGTGAGCCACTGTGCCGAGCCTTATCGTGAGTGATTGTTGATGGTGGAAATTTATCAAAATGTAACATTTTATCTGATACCTATCTACACTAAAAGTTAGGTATTGGCTGGGTGCAGTGGCTCAAGCTTGTAATCCCAGCACTTTGAGGGGCTGAGGCGAGAGGATTGCTTGAGTCCAAGGGTTCGAGACCAGCCTGGGCAACTTGGTAAGACCTCGTCTCTGTAATATATCAAAGAATTAGCCGGGCATGGTAGCGCATGCCTGTAGTTCCGGCTACTTGGAAGGCCGAGGCGGAAGGATCATCTGAGTCCAGAGGGTTGACTCTGGGGTGGTCGTGAACAAGTAAGTGCACCACTGCACTCCAGCCTGGGCGACAGACTCTGACTCAAAAAAAAAAAAAAAATTTAGGTCTTAAAGAGAGAAACAAAATGATTAATGTGTATGTTCAGAAATATAAAGGACCTGCATGCAATCTTAAACCATAATTAGTAAAAGCATGCAATCATTTAATAGCAGACACTGCTTACCTGAGAATGAATGAGGAGTGTTACCCAGTGAGAAACACTGCCTTTTCCTTAACGTTGTGTAAGATGTGAGTCACGTGAATTACTTCCCAGTTATCATTTTTCAGGTGACGGTGAGACCTTTTGGCTCGCTTTGTAGTCCTGTGTCATGGACCATATCATTGTGCTGCCATCAGTATTTTTGCTTCATTTCGCACGCACTAAGACGCAATTGTTGAGGAAGGTAGGGAGGCTTGCATTAGACCGTCATCTTTGTAGCCAACTTGGAAAGCAGGGCTGTGATTCTGCCTCCTCCTGCCTCCGCTTCTGCATAGACCAGGCGTCTTCTCTGGTTTGCTCTTGTCGACTTGATGGCGGCTGTCACCATTGTGACTCCTCTTTGTATGATCCCGTGGAATGGTGCCCTTAGGGACCACCCAGAACTATCCTGCCTCTGATGTCAGCAGGGAGCATGTCTGGGCCGGGAGCTGGGTCACCTGCATCCCACTGCTGAGAAGCCACCAATGCTCTTCTGCAGGTCCCAGCTGCCAGCTCTCCATCCCACAGGTCAGGGTGCGGGCGGGGTCGCCAGCGCTGCCAGAAGCAGACATTCTTCCAGGGATCGTCAGCACGAGGCATTAAGGGCCACACGAAGACCACAACGCGGAGCCTCTCCTGCCTTCAGTTTGCAAAGCAATGCGGAATTAGGAAATAATAGCATGAAAATTCGTCATAGCCCCGCAAGTCCATGGTAAAGAATCACCTCTTTTCAGCAAACATAATTTGTAAACCCAGGAAATGTCACTCTTCATGGTAATCCCACCGATCAAGGCCTTTCTGCCGAACATGAGGATTTTCAAGCCTTTAATCTTTTAGAAAATAGTAAAAATTAAGTACTGTGCAATTCCTCATTGGCACAGTGATGACTATGTGTGTCATATCTGCATTATTTGAAGCATACTTCCTGTAGCGTTCTAAATCCGTATTCTATTAATCATTGTTTTGAGGTACTTTTAAATAGTATTTCTAGTCAGGAGCACAGATTTCAAATGTAAAATATATGAAAGAAAATGAGATAAATTATATGACAGTTTGGCGGTTAGCAATTTGAAATCATCTTTGAAGCCCTTAATATAATTAGTGGTTTCGCTTTTGGTCTGCTGCATTCAAGTCATATTAGGTTCATGTAATTAAAAGCAGGAAAGAGTTTGTGTAGCCCAACTGCTCAGCTGGGCCCAGTCTGTTGGGTATGTCAACCCAGAGGTGTGTGGATAACATTGTGGGGTGACGTCTGAGAAGAAAATCCCGTGTAACAGATAATGCAAGTCATCTGACTGTCGCATGGTGATGTCCCAAGGAGTTCACTTTGAGTGCGTCTCTAGTTCTGATTTGGAGCACTGATTGCAGGGTAAGCTGTAAACACCATAGAACACCAGACAGAGAAGCTTACAGGATGGCTTTCTTCAAGGAAGCGTGTTTCTATGTGTGCATGTATTCTGGAAATAAGAATACTGATGCTGGCTGGACACGGTAGCTCACGCCTATAATCCCAGCACTTTGGGAGACCGAGGCGGGAGGATTGCTTGAGCCCAAGAGCTTGAGAGCAGCCTGGGCAACATAGCGAGGCCTTGCCCTCTACACAAAATCAAAAACTTAGCCAGGCATGGTGGCACACACCTATTGTCCCAGCCACTCAGGAGGCTGAGGCAGAAGGATCACCTGAGCCCAGGAGGTTGAGGCTGAGGTAGCTGTGATCTTGCCACTGTACTTCAGCCCGTGCAACCGAGTGAGGCCCTGGCTTGACGGATGGAAGGAAGGAAGGAAGGAAGGCAGGCAGGTAGGAAGGAAGGCAGGCTAACTGATGGTCGTTTTTTCATGCTAACCGGATATAAAGGGGCTCACTTCACTTTTGCTGGATAAGCTATATCTTATACCTGATTTCTCTGCATTTTATTCAGTAAACAATTTGGTCAAGGAGATGAAGGCAGGGTTTCCTGCTGTTTCAGAGGATTCTCCACATGCTGGGAGAAGACATCATTTCCCCTCAGGAAAATAACCAGGTCTAGTTGTTTATAGGAAAATTCTTGGCATATAAAAATGCATATATTGAATGCATTGAGCATTTACATATCTTAGTGTCTCTAAGACTTTTTTTTTTCCAACCTGGGACTCTTCCAAAGGAAAACGCAAAGTTTACCGATACTTGAGTTTTCACCACTCTTCACCATCTCCCCCTTCCTTCCCGCAGAGGGGCGGGACCACTGGGGCTTGCTGTGTTTTGCTTCCCTGAGCATGTATGTGGCGGCCTTTCTGTGAACACTGTCTAGATCTTATGGAAATGCGGGTCCACTGTGGTGACCATGAGGCCTGGGAACGGGGGTGTGGCAAGGAGGAAGTGAACCTGCCTGGATTTTTGACACAGGCTGGGTGCCCCAGGTCCTCTGAACGGTGAACGCCTTCTGCTTCTACCACCCGGAACGCATTCACTGAGGCTGCAGTTCATCGTCCAAGCTGTGTCTGTTCACTTGACAAACTAGTTTTAGATGGGTTTGGGCTGTGACTGTCAGATTCAGCTGCAGGAAGAGACCTGCCAAGAAATAGTTTCGCTTGTTTTAAATAGTGCTGTTTCACATCGGTGGGGTTTTGTATGTGTTAGACACATTTTTTCTTTTCTGTGTAGACAGAGGAAGTGTCTACTTTTGATTTGCAAAGGGCCACCACAGCTTAGACTGTAGAAAGTACCCTAAACTTACAATAAGATTTTTTACATGACTCTACATAAAATGGTGACGGTTGACAGGTGCTTCTTGAAAGCTGGTCTGTTCTATCTGATCAGGGTCAGAGGACTGTGTTTTCTCTGCTCTTTGTTTACTGAAAGGAGCCAGCCACCGTGCATTCCATATTTGTGACTATGGAGGGTAGAATAATGGCTTCTAGGTAACTCCATTTTGATTCTGCAGTGGCATAATGCCAAAATCAATTCGAATTTATGGAAATTGAAGACTGTCATTTTTCTTCTAATTATGTTTGCCCTACTTTATTATTTTTTCTTTCTCTTTGATCCATCTCTGTCTCTGTCATCTGTGAGGAAACAGGCTACTCCCAGGCTAGGCGAAGCTTGCTCGGGTCCCTTTAAGTCGTAACGTCTGCTCTGGGATTCTTGGCCATTATCGCCAGTGAGTGTGGACCGGAAAGTTGTATTTTACAGGGAAATTGCCTTATTCATGGGGTGACTTGTGGGGGAATACTTAAACCGGCCTCGGAAGTATCAACAGTTGCTTTCCAAATAGAATAGGTATTTCTTGTATTATCTAATTTTACCCCCCCACTTCTTTATGCCATTTAAATTCAGCATTTATGGTTAGTGCAGAGCTGAGTCTTCAGAGCAGTTTCTCAGCCTCAGCACTGCTGGCATTCTGAGTAGATCATTCTTTCGTGTGTATCCTTGGCCTCTACCCTTCAGATCCCACCCCCCAAGTTCTGACAAGCAGGCATGTCTTCAGATGTCCCATGTATCTCCTGGGAGAGGAAGGGGACAGCCCCTGGGGCGAAATCCCTGTTTTGAAGGGAATCAGACTAACGTAGGAAACCTCAGAATTACTTGCTTTAAGTCTCTGTTGTGTTGATGCAAATTTACGTTCTCCTGACAAAACCGATAGCGGTGGCTTTAGTCATTACAGTCATGCATCGCTTAACCATGGGACACATCCTGAAGAAGGGGCCATTAGGTGGCCAAGTCCTCTGAACACCAGCGTGTTGCTCAACAAACTCGCTGGGCTAGCCTACGAAACGCCTAGGCTGATGGTCTAGCCTGTTGCTCCCAGGTGCCTAGCTGCACAGTGTGTGACCCTGTAGAATATCGGAGGCATTTGTAACACAGTGGTGAGTGTTCACGTATCTGAACACAGGCAAGGCATTGCCCTGGGCGTAGACCCAGCCACGGGCATAACGTCACTGGCGACAGGAGTTTCCAGCTTCGTCCTGACCCTAGGCTACCTCCATCATGTATGAGATCTGTCTTTGACCAAAACATCGTTATGCAGTGCATGACTGTAATTTTAATAAAAGGTTCTGAGTTTAGCCTAACAAAGGAAGACTGTTTCTGCCGAGATAAGTAGCTATTGAATCATTAAATCATACGTGTAATATGTAATTGTAGTAATACTGTGCAGGTATTTTTCTAAGTACTAGATGTGGTGTATCTCAGGTAACGTTTATGGCGTCCTTAGAGTTACGTGTTAATAGGATTCCCATTCTACAGATGAAAAAACAGGTACAGAAGAGAGAATATCTTGTCTAAAGCCACACATGCATGGCAAGAGCGGTTCTGACTCCAGTGCACATGCTCACTGTGCATTCCCATGTATACGAATCTGAAACATGATCTGGGATTTAGAAATCTTTTTAAAAATTAAAAAAAAAATGTTTGCAAACATTTTCATTTTGAGTTTGAGCCCCCCCCCCAGATAGTGTTGGTAAACAGTACCTTGAGTGGAAAAGCAGAGGTGCGATTTTGTTGAATTTATTTAGTCATTCATGATTAATATTCTTGCTGTTGTTACAAGGAAAAATGGGTTTTTCTCATTAAAAATATATTTTGTAAGTTTAATATTTCATTCAGATCTCAGCTGGTTTTAATTTTTTGCATTGATATAGAAATTATATATGCACGAACAGCTGTGATAAATACATGCTTTCAGTCATATTATGATACTAATGAAACAGCTTTTTAAGATGCTTGATTTGTCAAAAAACATTCACTGCAGAGAAATTTGTCAAGTAGTACATATCATTATTAATGTTGGTTTACTTGGAAAGGGTAGAGGAAATATTTGTGAAGTGCCTGGTGGGTTACTTCTAAGTTATGTAGTAGATGTGATTAAGTCATAGAAGATGGATGTAACATAAATTTGTGTTAGAAAGAAGCACTTTTTCTATTTATATTCAATACCAAACCATAGCCATGTGCTTCCAAAGCATATGTCTCCTGGTAGGTCGAGTTTTAAAATTTTTCCGGATTGAGCCACATGTAGTACACAGGGGAGCTAATGGGATAGGGTATGGTATGTGCTTTAGGATTTTCCAGGACTTTATAGCGCTTTGAATTTAGGTTTGCCTCAGGTGTTGTTTCCTCCTGTTATTCTCCCAGAAAGACATTTTTTCCCACATCTGGGAATCTCCTGGCAGTCAGTCTTCTCAAAGCTCCTGGTACCTAACCTCGTCCCCCATTTGTGTGGATCCTTTCAAAATCCAAGAGCACTGACTGGACCGGAGCAGATCATGTTAATTAGTGTCTCTTGTGTGCAAAAGCAAGTTGGCTTGACACTCCACATTCCCAAGTATTTAAGATTTGCAAAAGTAGATCGGAACTGTATCATACAAGGCTGTAGAAGTAGATCTGTTCTCCTGGAAACGAGTGATGTCATCCCTTGACTCACATTTTTGTATTTGTTTGAATGTGTTTTTGAGAGATCTCTTTAAAGCCTTACGTTTTATTGCAGATAAAACAGAGTGACTTATTTGTGTGTAGGGCAGAAAGAATGTTAACAGCATTTGCTTGTTTCTTCCTGTTCTGATGAAGCTTTTACATACTATTAGATATTCAGAAACGAACTGGCCTCCTTGACACGCAAAGACTTCCGAGCTGGGGTCTGTGGGTCCGAGGAGGCGCAAGTGTGGTTTCAGGTCGTAGAACCAGGAGCCGCCAGCACCTCATCTCAACCCCCTGGCCTCCACTTCAGAGGCTGGTTTCTCACCTTCCTTCCTGCTCTGGTGATGCTGACTCCTCAGGACTTTTGGGAATTCTCATGTGAGGGTTTCAAAACCAGTACCTGACGAAGGCTACAGCAACGCGGCCTAGGAGGCTTTTGATTTGAGAGCACGCAAACTGTCCTGGACCCGAAGAACCCAAGTTGATAAGCTCGCGTTTGTGAAGCAGTGATTATGATAGCGGTGTGGGCTGGCATTCAGAGTCATTCACACAGCTCAGACGGCCGAAGGCGCACGTCTTCGCCAAAATCGTCACCTGCTCCAGCTCGTCATGTGGTGCTGTGCAAGTCACTTTCCTCCACAGCGCGGGACTCCTGACGAGGCTTGGGACGAGGCGGTCCCGAGGGTTGGTGGCTCCTCTGCCATGCTGTTCACACTTGAGGGGAAACGACGCCTAAAGCTTAACTAAAACCCAAGAAGGGGTTTGGAGGAGGGGGCACGCTTTCCTAGAGCGCCACTCCCCTCCATGGACGGTGGGGTGATTGCAGCATCTCCCCCAACACTTTCCCAGCGGGGTTGGAGATGAGCGACGTGAGGATACGTGAGCATGCAAGGCGCCTTCTGAATCGCGAGACGGGCAGCACGGAGAGCCAGAGGCCTGGGGCTGGGTCGACACTTCGTTGCAGACTCCCGCTTTGAGAGCTAAGGAGACAGGGGCACACAGGGGAAAAGATGTGTCCAAAAGGATGCTGATGCCAGCAGTGCTTGCGAGAGGAAGAATGAAGTGTCTGAAATACCTGTCAGTCACCTCTGATGTATCAAGAGGGGATGGCTGGCACAATACATAAATCCCGGCGTTGGGATTCTGTGTGGCCGTTGAAGGGCGCTGCGGGTCTAAGGTGTCTCTCGTGTTTAACATGGAAGATGCCTCGTTATGTAACCGAAGTGCCAGTTACAGGAGAGCATGTGTCCTCTGTCCTGTGGGAACGGAGTGTCAGTGTGTGTGCTCATGCTCAGATGTGTGTATGTATGGAAAGCATTTCTTTGCTGCATGTATGCACATATGTGTCCATGTGCCAGACCTCAAAGAAGAATTTGTCCAAGGTAGTGACAGTCATTACTTTGGGGATTGTGTGTGTGTGTGACCTTTATTTTCTTCTTTGTATTTTTCTATTTGAAAATTTAAGTATGTTTGAAAACAACCAAACTGTTATCAGTACATCTTGTAGCTGACACACCTTTATAGGAATGTTTAAATTGGGTGGCAGACATGCTTTTGTCTATAAGAGTACTAGTCTGCATTCGAAAGCAGTCCTTTGCATGACCACTACATGGAGGCATTATTCTAGGCATTTGTTCTCGATTCATGAATAGTGCAGAGAGCAGTCCTGGAGGGCTCAGGGTGGTGTCTGGAGCGGCAAGATCATTTGCTTCTACAGCTACTCAATTATCAAGCTCAGCTCACAGGAATTTCGCCCTCTTGACAGTTGACTTGTTTTCATACATAAAGATTGGTCCAGAATGTCTAGTTTGGGTGTTCGGATTAAAAGAAAGCAGTTTAGGCCTCCCAAACAGTGTGACCCTCCCTGCACGAAGTAGGAGTGTCAATGGACTCTGTCGTGTATGATGAGAAGTTTGGTTTCCTTCCTTCCCTCCCTCTCTCCCCTTCTCTCTTTCTCTCCTTTTATCCACCTCCCTCCCTCCCTCCCCTCTTCCTTCTTTTTTCCTTCTCTCGTCCTCCCTTCCTCTCTCCCTTCCTCTGTTCCGTTTGTCTTTCTCCTCTGTCTAACTGATACGCAACACAGATCACTGTGAGGTGAAAACCTCCATGAATAAGCCTTCTGGAGGCTTTCTTTGACAAAACCTTTCTAAGTCAGGACATTATAGATATTCATGCATAACTGAGCTCAGTGCTCAACCCAAACCACATTAAGTTAGGCGGAGATAGTTCAGTTTCCACATTCCAATCTCAGTCCCTATTTAGCGTCGGTCACTTCTCGTGTGTCTGCTTATATTTGAAATTCGTTTTATTGAGTTAGTTGTGTGTTCCAGAGTGCACCCGAATGTGACTTTCCAGATGAATTCTCGCGACCTGTCCAGTCTTCTAAGTTCCCAAGAAACTGCTTAGGCAGCAGCAACATCTGTTTTCTAGGAAATGACATGTTTACCGTGTTCTGGCAGTTAAGATAGATTTCTTTGAAGCAACTCTGGCAAATTAAACAAGTAGAGAAATTTTTATTTTCACATCTTATAATGCTGGAATACATTCTCTTGAACTCATTTATAACTAATGTGTGCTTCTATACTAATTATTGTCGTATGTATCAGGAATTTCCTTTTTCCCTCATGCTAACCAAATTATGCGTGCAATTTTTTTGTGGTTTTCACTTAACTAAATAACATGAAAGAACTTGGCTGATTTGGAAGCGCACATTTCGAGTTATACAGAATATGTGGCTTTTCAAGAGAGGTAAGCCAGGAGAAACATCATTGTGCCTCTTTTGTTTGTACCTTTGGACTTGATTCTGCCCACGGCTACTACCTAAAAATGCAGCCAGCATCACACACCGCTTTTTGACAGGACTTGGCTAGGACGTACACACCTTGCCAGTGGCCTCTGCCTCTGAGGACCTCTGGTGTTAGATTAGTGGAGGCAGCGTTAACGGTATTTGTGTGCAACTTTCTTTTCAAGATCCGCGGTGGGAAGCTCATGGTCACGTACACCCGCAAGAGCGACGCTGGCAAGTATGTGTGCGTGGGCACCAACATGGTTGGCGAGCGTGAGAGCGAGGTTGCGGAGCTGACCGTCCTGGGTAAGTGGGGCCGTGCGCGGCCCACGGGGGGCACGCTTCGCGGCCGCGTACAAAGACGCGAGAGACATGGCCTTGTGCCGGGTGTCGGTGGCCTTCGGCCAAGGGAGAAAGAAGGATCAGAGAGCCAGGGTTGGGGGATGGGAAGAGAAGGCATTCCGAGGCAGCCCGGGACATGAGGCGGGGAGTGGGAAGCCCAGGGAGAAGTTTCCCAAAGCAGGGTGCCGTGTAGAGTATCTCTCTCCGTCCCATGTTCCTTTCTGAGTCTGTTCCTGCTGGGTCTCCGGTATTCCCAGCACTTTTGCATCTTGTCTTGAGCTGGCTTCCTCGTTTCAGAGCGACCATCGTTTGTGAAGAGGCCGAGTAACCTGGCAGTCACCGTGGAGGACAGTGCAGAGTTCAAATGCGAGGCCCGCGGTGACCCTGTGCCCACCGTGCGGTGGAGGAAGGATGACGGGGAGCTGCCCAAGTCCAGGTACCGCCGTCTCTGCCCCGTGGCGCCTCCTGGGGGCCCCTCTCCACGCGGTCGCCAGAGCATCTCCATGGGACGCCCCATGGGCCGGATCAGCGCTGGAGCACCTCAGTCAGGGCTGCCGGTGCCCTGGGGTCTCCGTGGCTCCAGCCTGCATGGGGGCCCTTGCCAGCGGGGCGTTCCCTCGTGGGGTTTGCTCTGTTCTGCAGGATCTCGGGTAGTGCCAACTTTTGGGGGCCGAAGGAGCTAGGAGGGGAAGAAAGGCAGGACACACAGGACGCACGCCCGAGCAGGCCAGGGCCAGGCTCCCCTGCCTTCGCAGAGCAGCCCGGGAGGGGTGGGAGACTCGGACTGCCTTGAGACCCGTCAAGCCCTCAGAGCAGCTGAGAGCGGACCTCTAGGGCTGAAGGGCCTCCCGGCCTGAGGCCTCCGGTGGCCGTCCTTGCCAGGATGGCCACTTGCCAGCGACACACGTTGAGCTCCTTCTCAGTGTCGGGGTGGGCAGCAGCGGCTGAGACATGGTTTCTGCTCACGGGAGGCTTAGAGACAGACATCGTCACGCCCTTGGGCGCATAGAGGCAGGCCCATGCCACCCTGGGGAAGGGCAACGGGAGAGAGTTCTCAAGGGGCATGGCACACGGCAGTGTCTTAGAAGCAAGGGTCACCTTGGGAAGCAAGGAAGAAAAGCAGCCCGTGAACGCGGCACCTCCGTGCGGACTCCGTTGGGGAAAGGGCGTTGTATGTGTGAGTGCTTCTGGGGAGAAGCCCGTGGCAGGGATGCTGCTTCTGTGGTTGTCCAGACCGGAGAGGTGAACTGCCTGAGCCGGGGGGGAGGCGGAGACGGGACCCCACGCTGCCCGAAACTCCTGAGCCTGAAGCGACAGGTCGCCGGCTTGTGGGGTGTTGGGAGCAGGCGCAGCAGCAGGGTGGACAGTGCGAGAACAGCAGCTGGTGAGTGCTGGGGGAAGACAAGGACGTCGTCTAGCACATTCGACGCGGGGGCCCGTGGAAGGTGTGTCTGTGGCTCAGCAGGGCATCTGACCTTGGCTCTCAGACGGCACAGAGGCTGGAAACGCCTGTGTGACCCATCAGTGTGCAGACGACGGCTGATGCCTCAGCTCGGGGAGGAAGAGGGTTTCGTGGGGGAAGAGGGTCAGGGAAGCCCGACGGGCGAGGGGAGGCTGGTGGACTCCGAATGCGCCTGGGACCACTCGGCAGCCCTGCCTGCTCAGCCAGCTGAGGCCCGAGGCCATGGCCTTCCCGGGCTCAGGTACCTCCCCTGCGGAATGGAGGTAAGCGTGATACTCCCCTCACTTGTCACAAGAGCTGGAAAGGGAAAATGTGCAGCGCACGTGTGTGTAAGGAGTTGAGACACACGTGAGGGTCCTTACGATTTAAGGATTGAACTAAGCCGGGCTCGGTGGCTCAGCCTGTCATCCCGCGCCTTGGGAGGCTGAGGTGAGTGGATTGCCTGAGCCCGCGGGTTCGAGACCCGCCTGGGCAACTTGGCGAGACCTCATCTCCACAATAAATCAAAAAAATGGGCCAGGTGTGATAGCGCACGCCTGTAGTTCCAGCTCCTTGGAAGGCTGAGGCGGAAGGATCGCCGGAGCCCAGCGGGTCGAGGCTGCGGTGGCCGGGAGCGGCCACGGCACTCCAGTCTGGGCGACCGAGTGAGACTCCGACTCAAAAAAAAAAAAAAAAGAATTGAACTAGCAATCGGTCTTTTAATTTTAGTATGAGCTGAGGAAGTACATGAATATGTGCCAAATGTTCCCAAAACTGTTCTTTCAGAAAGTGGTGTAATATGTTATCTCACCAAAAATTTGAAAACAAGCCCTTTTCTCTTGCCTGCTGACTTGGGGGAATCCCATATTTTACGCTTTGCTGTAAATTTTCTGAAGAGAATGTTGCGTGAGACTGACTCCTTGGAGGTGTCATACGTAGTGATGGGATCTTTCATAGACGGTCACTTAACTGAGCTTTCTTTCCTTACATCACCAGATATGAAATCCGAGATGATCACACCTTGAAAATCCGGAAGGTGATGGCTGGAGACATGGGGTCATACACGTGTGTGGCAGAAAATATGGTCGGGAAGGCAGAGGCGTCTGCTACTTTGACTGTTCAAGGTGGGCACCAGGGGACCTTGGCTGTGGTTGTTCAGTCGTATGAAATGCCACGATCCTACTCGAGGCAAATATTATTTATTAGCTCGTGGTAAGCAGAGGCTTTAAATATTGCCCTAATAATTTATTTCAAACATGTTTAGAGAAAGCATGGCACTTTGCCTGTGGGTTCTCTGTAAGTATTGGCTACCGGAAATCGAATTAAGTTTCCAGAGTTACGGAGCATCCTGTCTTGGTGAAGTGGAGAAGGAGAGTGTGCTTCAGACTCTGGGTCGCTGAGCATGGAGCCGCCTAGTCTTGTGCCCCGATGGTAGCTACTAGCGGCTCCCGTGACAACCTGGGAAACCAATCTTTCGTTGCTCCAGAGCACATGCTTTTAAGGGCCTGTGGGATTGGTAACACAAACAGGAGGGCTCTGTTCTCTCTGGTAGCGGCCGTGCAGCCGCCTTCTAGACACATGTGCCGTCCCACGACAGACACTTGTACATGTGGGTGGGAGGAGCGGAGGAGCGCCTTGTGTTTTACTTTGCTGATTGTGATAAGAGGTGTGTCATCCGATGCTGTCTGGGCCTGGCAGAGTCGTCTTCTGTGGCTTTGAGGTCTATGAAAGTTGGAGTCACATTGTAAAGGAAGTGTTGGAGTGGCCGCCCCCTCCTTGGTATCCATAATCCAGATGTTTTTCGTTCTCAAAATCTCTTTTTCCTTTATCCATGATGTCATACCGATTATTTCTCACTGTGTTTCATTTGAGAACTCTCTCGTGGTTTTTTTTTATTTTCCTTTTAAGGGACAAATAGTTTGTTGTAGAATTTAAAGAATTTTATCAGTGGGGGGAAAAAATCCCTATTTTGACAAGTGAATATATAGTAAACAGAGGCTTTGACCATAAACCACTTAGCTTGTTTTGGGGCTACCTTGAGTAACACTTTATGCTGTCATGTTTCTGAACGCTGTCTCTTTGAAGGCCATTAAGGAAAAAAAAAAAGGTGGCTTCTGAGGGAGTGCTTCCACTGTGGGCTTTCAACAAAAGAGCCCTATAGGTTTTTTACACTAGAAAAAATGATGGAGTATTTTCTTCCTGTCTCTAAAGCCATTATGTCCCACTTTGGGGTTTTTACCTCAACCTCATAAAAACAAAAGGAATAAAAAAGATCAAGAACAAACATTGGATTTCTAAGGCCAAGACTACATCTCTTTAATCTAAGTTAGACTTGAACTCCAAGCAAGGCTAAATCAGTAAGAAAAGAAAACCTCTTCCCATTTAGAGAAAGCGTAAATCTAAGAGGTATCAAATTCAAGTTCAAAAGCCCTCCAGAGGAGTGTGCTAGCCAGGATGAATGCAGGACATGAGAGGTGTGTCTGTCTCCAGGCAGTTGTGACGAGGAGGGTGGCTGCCTTTCACATCGGTTGTGAGGTGGGTTTCGCTTTGTGTTGTGAAGGACTTTGCCGTGGCAGCTGATGCTTGTGTAAATAATAGTCATTCTGCTGTGTATACACTGGGTGCCAAAATCAAAATGAGGATTTTTCCCCCACAATTTTAAGCTGAGTCCCAAAGCTCGTTCAGCCTTTGGTTTTCCATGTGGAATTCTTCTCCCGAAGCCAGGATTCCCATGAAAATTGATTCCAAATGATTGAATCCAGAAACCGCTTGACGAATTTAGAAGTTCTCATTTCAATGGCATTGGGTTTTCTATAAACTTATGAAAGATCTGTGCATAGATGTGAAAGTATTATTTTACTCCATATTAAAATAGAATATGCCTGTTAACATCACTGTTAAAACATCTTTAACATGCGACAATAATTCACGCAGTATGTTAAAGAAAGTAACGTGATTCCAGCTGCAAAAGATAACAGAAAAAGACCTTCAAAGGAAACCCGAGAAGCTGTGTCTTTTTCCTTCTTTTGAGATTGGCTGTAGAAACATACTAGCCTACTACAGAGGAAACTCAAACGAATCCATTTGGTAGCAGGAAACAATTAGAGTAAGAGATTCAGCCGAGGGGTGGTTTTTACATTTCATTGTCCCAGACCCTGTGCAAGTTAGCAGGAGCTTGAAGGTGATCTCCCCACCCCTAGTCCAGATTCAGTCTGGAGAGTCAGCGTCCAGGCAGCACCACTCTGCCGCGGAGGAGGTTATGAGGGAAGTGACCCTGGATAACGGTGGCCGTGCAGTGTTCTCCCTGGGTTCAGACCTGAGGAATTCTGCCTCTGACGAAGGACCCTGACATAGAGTTTTTTCTATTCTCTGCTTTCTTCTTGAAATCCCCAATTCTGCTCCTTTGTAGACTTCCTGTATATGCATTCTGGAATATTCCTGTCTCGACTCCAGGGTTTTCCTTGGCCTTTCTCCGCATGAGCTCTTCAAGGGCTGAGTACGGTACTGGACACCCATTGGGCCCTTCATCTAATGAGCGCTTGTTAAATTAGATTTATGGGCGTGCATTCCAGACCTCTGCGGGAGGCAGAAACAGCACAGGGACATCTCAGGGTAAGCTCAGGCAGCTTCTGGCGGCCTTGACCCTGGGTTGGGTGTCAGCTGTGGGCTCCATGGGCTGCATGGGAAGAGGGTGTCATCAGCGCTACCCAATGCCTGTGTTTGGGAGGGACAGAACAGTAGCCATCTTACCACCTAGGTGGACCTCGTAGCGTCATGTTATACACCCGAAGTGCAGACACCAAAATGTACTTGATAAAAAAGCAGAGGAAAAGGAGCAGTGTGAAACCCAGGGCTGAGAGAGAGCCCGACCGGAAGTGGCTTGTGAGACACCAGCACGATCATGCTGGCCTCTGGGTTCTGGTTCAGGACACCTGGGTCAGGGTGCAGAAATTTATTTTTCTTTTTGTTTTTAAACAAGTTCTTGGATCCCAGGAATGAGGTGGTGCTTGATGAGCTTGACAGCAACAGTCAAGGGCTGTAAGATATTTCTTTCTAGTTTGAGACTTACAGAGCCGGAAGAAGTTGTTATAGAGAACAGGTCGGCTGAGAACGCAGACTTCAGCCAGGCAGAGTTCAGCTGTTTCCTGCGAATGGCGTTGCTCCTTGTGCGGCCTAGAGGTGCTTACTCCAATCCCCTGGGCCTCTGTTGCCGCGTATGCAAAGTGGACACACCCTTGCCAGCCTCACAGCATTTCTGTAAGAATTAAGTCGTGTTAAATTATATAAAATATTTAACATATTGTCTGTTTCAGAGTGTTTTATAAATAAGGAGCATTGCGCTCCTATGAGGGTTATTGTTGATAGCCTATTGCTTGATTTCAATAATTATTATTTAGTAGAAAAAATAGTTTTTACTATTAATATTGTCATGACAGTTTGTCCCATAACAAATTATTAAAAACTTTTCCCAAATATAAAGCATTCTGTTTAATTTTTAGGAATCTTTATTGTCTGTTATAGTAAATGTGTTGCATTTTGCTAAGGCCTTCCAAGCTAGTGCTTAGATGTAGGTTGAAGTCTTGCAACATAACCTGATCAATTAATGAAAATTGCGATCACTTGGGAATAAAAGTTATTTTAAAAGATTGCACTTTCGTTGCAGTGGAGCGTTATTGATAGGAAAAACGTTCAGCACAGGGTACTTGATAACAGCTTTGATTCCTTTACCTCTAAAAATGACTGTTTCCCAATTTTTAGATTCTCAGCACCTCAGCTTATCTCTCCATAAAATAGCAATGTTTCCTCAAAATTCATACTGAGACTAATAACATTATCCATGAGCAGATATGCTCAGAAACTTCTTAGTTTCCTTCATGAGCATCTGGACGCTGCAATTAACGCCCCCAAGCACGGTTGAATCATGAGGTCATATCCTGCTTACAGCAAGTTGCTGCACCAGGAAAATCCGGGCACATCTGGCGTCACAGTGGCTGGCTTTCCCTTTCCTGGGCAGCAGAATGCCAAAGGCAAATCAAAATTTTGAATCAAATCAAAATACCGATTATTTAACGAGGTAGAGGATTTTATTTTACTTAGAAAAGAGGCAATTGTAATAAAATTTGGTAACGTTAGGAAGTTTTGGATTAAAAGTATGTTTCTTTGGGATTTGTAAATATATAGGCAAAAGAAAAATTCTGATTCCTTTAACTTGTGTATTAGCAGTGACATATCGTTGAAACTATCATCAGAATGAGATTCGAGGCTTCTGCAGTGATGTGACCTACCGAGGAATAAGTCGTGTTCATTGCATGACTACTAGACAACGGCGAAACCATGCCGTTTGGCGTAATTACAATGGCAAAGTGTTCTTGCTTATCCCCTAGCTAGCTGGAAAATTTAGTTTACTGGAATCTGATATTATATCATTTTCTGGATGAATCAAAGGTTTATTGCCTGTCACTGTAAACTATACATGTTGTTAATTTACACTTAGTGTTTGCATTCCTGTTTACCCCTACACACCTTCTCAAGAAGTCTCTTTGTGGACCTAAACTACACAAACAAAATCAAGCATCGTTTTAAAGACATGCCACCCCACTTTTGATTTACTACATGGTTATATTTGAAAGTTAATGTCTCAATTTGGCAGGCATCAGGATTGCTGGCTGCCTTGGTAGGAATGAATGTTCTCTAAACTGGCGTTTCATGTTGCATCATGACCCCATCTTTTCAGGAAAAAGATAAATACCGTGGTATTTATAACAGTTTTATAGGTTGTGACATACCTATAAAATATACACTCTACCCAGAACAAAATAGATGCATAGAAACATCCTGCCAAGTTTTAAACAGTGTGTCGTTGAAACTGCTAAAATTTACACCTCCCCTTGGTGTTTGCAAATGGTCACTGGTTTGTTTTTCTATTATTTTACTGTCTTAGTCCAACCCATTAAGTCTTTATTAGATGCTTACCAGGTGGGCTTAAGGCTCCTCTTGGAATCAGATGATAATGAACTTTAATTATTTTACTCATTTCTATTTTTGAACTAATTTACTACTTTTTAAGTGAAACTTAAAAACCAGGTACTTTTTTCCTTTCATTGAAGGTGGACTTTAGGAAAAATACTTAACAGAAAACTACAGGAGGAAAACTAATTGTATGTGTTCTATGACTCACAACAAGTCCTATAAGTTATTTCTTGTTGACAGCCATCATGTTGATGGCTTTTTAAAATCATTCTGTTTTCGAGGAGTGCTGTCCTGAAAGACAGACGTTTCAACCACATGGCTTAGTTTACACTTGGGACTTCTTTTGCTCTGATCTTGTCCTCGGCCTCTGAGACCTGCTGTGACTCCTGGCTTCGGTGCCTTTCGTTGTGTGGACAGGGCAGACTCGATGGCCTCGGGAACCTGCCACTCCCTGCCCTGCTTCATGGGTGGAGTACGCGTCTCAGTCTGTCTCAGACTGTCACAGTCTGTTTCCCGAGTCAGTCTGTGACTCTGCTACCAGTGGTCGTGTTCCCGGTGCCGCATCCCTTCAGTCACGGAAGGCCGGATGGAAAAGGGGCTTCCACATACCCGTCAGTTCCCAAGCCGCCACCTCCCATCTCTCCGAGCTGAGTCATTAGGAAAGTCCAGCCATCTCTTCCGTGTCTCTTGGACAACGGGCTCTGGAAGGTGTTGGGTCCTGGGTCCTTGGGGCCCGAGTGTGGGCCAGGTGCCCGTGGGACCCTGCGTGTGCACCCCTCCCCTGCTCCCAGGCCCCACACAGGGCCAGGCCACTGGGAAGCTCTGTCAAAAGGGCGGAGCGGGTGCCGCAGGGTGGTGTGGCCAGAGAAACGCTCTTTTCAAAGGAAGGGCAGGGGCCAGGCATCGCCATGCCTGGTGATGCTCCGATAGCAGAGTGTGATTTCAATGCAGTCCCGGCTATCCCAGAAGGGCTTGTGCGTTTTCTTCCCTCCATGCGAAGTGACTCCCTCTCTCGAGCCCGTCGCCTGTTTGATCTAACTGTAACCGACAGCTTCGTGAATGGCCGCGTCTCTTGCAGTCTGCTACTGACATGCAGGAGGAGTGTTGACGTGCCTCTTGGAAGAGTGTGTGTCCTGCCCCATCCCGCGGACCTGCTACCTGGCCTGATGCCGCCCTGGGTGTCCTGCCGGCTCTGCCGTGCAGACAGTCACACGTCCTTGTTAGGCCTGAGGAGGCTGGGTGACTAGGAGACTGGACCTTCAAGTATAAGGTTGACGTGGACTGGGGGCGACAGAGAGGCGGAAGAAAGCCCTGTGCTGCCTCATGGCCAACATGATTGCCCCAGATGGACTTTCTCCCAGAGCTCCTGCCTGTGCAGAGGGACACCCTGCTGAGATGGCCAGGACGCTTCTGGCCGACCCCAGGTGGCGCCCAGTGAACCGAGGGCTGGAGGTGTGATGACCTTCAGGGAGGCACAGCCGCTGTGGGAGGCTGCTTGGAAGTTCTCAGGGGCTGCTCACTCGGACTGGAGGGGTGGTTCAGAATGTCAGCGTGGTGAGTGGCGGCTACAGCACCTGGCTTCTGGAGCAGAGTCCCCCTGCCCCGTTCTGTGTCCACCTTTGGGGTGGACCTGCAGGAATACAGCCACGGCAGGCGCGGTGCTCCTCCCCTTTTCC
This sequence comes from Cephalopachus bancanus, assembly GCA_027257055.1. Taxonomy (NCBI): domain Eukaryota; kingdom Metazoa; phylum Chordata; class Mammalia; order Primates; family Tarsiidae; genus Cephalopachus; species Cephalopachus bancanus. The sequence continues at coordinate 5,905,966 of JAPVLO010000026.1, forward strand.
CAAGTCCTGCACCACGTCGGTCAGCGCAGCGGCGTCCTGCTGACTGTCCCCGCTGCCGTTCCTCGGCTCCTGCCACCGTCTCGTTGCACTGAGTCAGGCCTTGGTCATCTCTGGTGAAAGTGTCGTCGTCTCCCCAGTCTCCTGCCTCAGGGTGTCCCTGGAATTCGTTCCCCCACGACACATTTCTCTGCCTGCACCGAGTTCCAGCTCTGGCTCTCCCACCAAGCACTGCTGTGGCTCCCGCCCCAGAACAAGGTCCTGGATGCGCCTGACGACGCTCGCCGCCTCTCTTGCCGCTCCCTGTGTTCCAGCGTGCTGTGGCCCATCTGTTTTAGGTCACATCTCCAGGTCTCTCAGCCCTGGGCTTTTGGTCCTGCCAGCTCCTGGCCTAGCCTGTCTTTGTCCCGAGCCCCTCTTCTGCCTGCTACTTGCTTCTCTCCCTAAGCTCAGCTCCGATGAGCATTCTGCCGTGAGCTTTGCAGACACTGTCCACCCGGCGAGGGCTCAGGGTCTCCGTTCACATGTCGTGGGAGGCCCCACCACCCACCGCAGTGCCTGGACCGTGTGCCTCTGGTCCTCAGGGCCACTCTCGTTGACTCCGCCTCTTTCATCTCATCATCTGCTGCTGTCTGAGGCGTCTGCTTCCGTCGGGTCCTCCAGGGAATCAGACCTGTGTGGACATTCAAGAAGCATATGCCTAACCGGGCTTGGTGGCTCAGCCTGTCATCCCACGCCTTTGGGAGGCTGAGGTGAGTGGATTGCCTGAGCCCACGGGTTTGAGACCTGCCTGGGCAGCGAGACCTCATCTCTACGATAAATCAAAAAATCAGCCGGGTGTGGTAGCGTGTGCCTGTAATTCCAGCTACTTGGAAGGCTGAGGTGGAAGGATGGCCGGAGCCTAGCAGGTCGAGGCTGCGGTGGCCGGGAGCGGCCACTGCACTCCAGTCCGGGCGACCGAGTGAGACTCCGACTCAAAAAAAAAAAAAAAAAAGCATATGCCTTAGCTCTCTGAGGTTGGGGGCCCAACAGCCCCACAGTCTGGCGTCTGCAAGCCAGAGACCAGGCTATCGGCCCTCCCCCGCAGTTCTGATGTGAACTGCAGAAACAGACGTGTGTCCCAGCTCCACGAGGAGATAGCACATCTGTCCCGCCCCTGCCTTTTTGTCCTGTCTAGACCCTCAGTGGACTGGACAGTGCTGCCACATTGATGAGAGTGGGTCTTCCCTGCACAGTGCACCACTGCAAATGCCAGTCTCTTGCAGACACACAAAGAAATAACGTTTTGCCAGCTCTCTGGGCATCCCCTGCCCCCATCTTGTGGACACACAGCATTAACCAGCACAGAAACCTGGGTGCTTCTGCAACATCTCTGTGGCGGGCGGAAGGCTCGTTCTGGCACAGTGGGATCTTGGGCCAGCTCCTCACTCCTGAGCTCCAGCGCTCACCACTGAAGAGATGGCTGTAGGTATAAGACCAATGAGCTGATGGAAGGTAAAGTCAGATGGCTAGTAGAGTAATTGTGTCCCATAAAAGTGGGTTGTGGAGGACAGAGTGCTTATGCAAGCACAGTCATTGCTATTGTTGTTATGATGTTTTTTCCTCATCAGCTTCTCGCAAAACTGAACTTAAAAGCCACCAGTCTCCTGGTAGCTGTTACTCTGCCCATAGAGATTTACAGTTTTGGATAGCTCATTGAAGTTTGGTCATTGTTTTACTATCCTACGATGAGAATTTTCTGTGACACCTTGATCTGCTTTGAAAATGAGTTCTTAATATTTCTTTGGAAAGTGTTTTAGGGAGACCTTCTATGGCATAGACATGGGTACCATGGATGCCACGGGTGCATACACGTGTTAAGCGTTATTATCTGTGTATTACTTTCCAAAGTTGAGTTGAATTATGGTAGCAGTGTGTGGTGTGGCGTTCACTCAAAAGATGGCATTCATCAAATGAATGCTAGCGTCACCGTGTGACAGGCAGGACAGTCGAAGAAAATGGCGGAAGCACAGGCGTCGTTCAAGGAGCATGAGACCATTCTGAAGTGGTCCTTGAAGTCTGAGAACATTGTGGAAGTGCAGCGACAGTGGAGACGTGAGTGTGCAACACAACTCCAACACGCCTGACAACTGCACGCATTTGTGATGAGTCTGAGCTGCCTGGTCCCGTGTGTGATGTGCGCAGGGGAAGATCCGGGAAGCCTCGCCTAGCGGCAAGTCCTGCAGTCGAACTTGTGGGCTCTTGGTGTGGCCGTGCTGGCTCTGCCTCCTCTTCTCCCTCCTCTTCCTCTTTGCTTATTTTGCAATTCCCGTCGTAATTTTAAAATGCATCACGACCTTTTCGGACAGACGCACTTGGATTCAAATGCTGAGTATGCAGCTATTAAGTTTGTGAGCCTCAGACTTCTCGTCAGTAGAATGGGGTGACAGTTCTTCTCTCGGGGAGTCAATTTTGTCTTCGGTGACCTGAGGACCCTGAAGTGCGCTCAGCACACGTGGGAGGCCTGTGAGTCGTCCGGCCAGCAGGATGTCTTTTGTGTCGAGTTCTCACTCCATAGACCCTGGTGTCCGCGACCGCCCATGACTAGCCGTGCAGAGGACTGTGTTGCAAGTTGTGTGTGGCGGCCAGGACGTCTTACACAGACACAAGGGACGTGCCTCATACATGCCAGTGTTGCTGCTACTGTAGCTGTAGTTTAAAAATGTTCATGTTTATTCTGGATCTCAGTGGACAAGTGAAGGATCGTATTAAAAGTTCTCCATTTAGTTAAAAAGACTTCCTGTTTGTGTTAATCGCGTGCGTCCAATGTGCATTTGAGACCCAAATAATAAATGTACTTTTCTGATTAAACAGACCCATAATTAACATATTCCCTTGATCTTTAATGTAATTTTATCCCTCCTGGTTTGCTCAGTGCTGCTAAATTTCCTGATAGGATGGCCAATATTCAATCCCTTCACTGCTTATCGCATAAATATAATCCATATATTGGAAGAATTGAATTAACTGGAGACAAAAATAATTTGGATAACTTATCCCCAGCAATAACTTCCATATAAGTTAGTCTTGAAAGAAATGAATCAGAAGGCATAGCCCATGAAAAGAAATGTACATCTGGTTGTTTTCTAACATGTGAAATAACTGAGAATAATCAAGATTCAGGCTAGGCACAGTGGCTCATGCCTGTAATCCCAGCACTTTGGGAGACCAAGGAGGGAGGATTGCTTGAGCCCAGGAGGTCAAGATCAACCTGGATAACCTAGTGAGACCTCCTCTCTACAAAAAAATTTTTTAAATGAACTGGGCGTGATGGCGCATGCCTGTAGTCCCAGCTGCTCAAGAGACTGAGGTGGAAGGATCACCTGAGCCCTCGAGGTCGAGACTGCGGTGAGCCGTGATCATGCCACCTCTGCACTGCAGCCTGAGTGATGGAGTGAGACCCCAACTCAAAAAACAAAACAAAGCCACAAAAGAATCAAGATGCATGTTCATTTTACTGAATGTGAGGTGCAGTGTGCCTATGTGACTTTTTTAAATGGACAATCAGATAATTATTTCAAAATATAAAATTAAAATTTAGGTAAAAATAAAACACTAGAGCTTACTGTAGATTCTGTTGTCAGTAGTAGGAGATAAACTTTTTATAACCTGCATTCAAAAACAAATGAGGAAACAGGCCTACTTTGTAAATTCTTGGTTTTCCTAAATAGGAAATAAATAGGACCCATGTTTAACTTTCTATCAGCCGATCTTCATGTAAGGGTTGTACGGCTTCTTGGAGCCCATGAGACAGCGATGCATAAAATAAGTCATGAGAGAAAAAGCTGGGTCCTTCGGTTCTGAGTTTCCTTTCTTTGATGTAGACTTTGTTTAAGTCATTCGCTCGAACAGTTTCCTTAAGTTGCTGATTTGAGAAAAGCTGGCAGCATAATAGTGCATTGTTTCTGACCATTAATGTGGTTATTTGAGTCAAAGCCAAAACTAATAGTGTCAAGGGGCCTTTTTGCAGGTTCAGCTTGGGTTTACGGCAGTCCAAGATGTTGGTTAAGAACTGTGAGTTCATCGAGATTTTGATGAAACACTTATTACGAGACCCCCAAAGCTTTACTTGGGGACGACGCGATGCGTTGGCCTGACTCTGACAGCACAGCAGCCAGATTCTCTGGGGGCTGGTTCTTAGTGACATGCAGCAGAATCCACAGAGGCTGGGCCCGTCAGTGGTGCCGCCGCAGACAGCGTTTCGGGGTGCGGGACATACGGCCTTGTGCAGCGTGTGTCCTCCTGGCCTTCGCACATGTGCCACCCAGTGCGCGCCCCAGAGTCTTGTTCAGACCGCCTCCCTCCCAGGATTGTTGTGGGGTGTTTTGGTGTGTTGTTGTTGGTCTTCTTCTCTACTTTGTGGTTAAAATAATTATTTTTAAAAATTCAACCGAACACTAGGGCGCTGACGGGAAAAAGAGATTTGTGATTGTAACATGCAAACCCCAGAAGGACAGTGTGTGATGGAAATTTTTAAAGAGCCCATTTTGCCAGCTGGGCTCCTTAGGGGCTCCTGGGAGTGAGATGCCCTCCACCAGGAGGCTTAATGGAGTCCTGCTGCCGGGTTGCAAGGAGAACCGTCAGTGTGGTGGCTCACTCGCCCACCTGTTCTGGTGGCAGCTCAAGCAGGGCATGTGGCCACTCCAGCCCCTCGCGCTGGGACTCCGTGCTTACTGATTGGGTGGAGGCCTGGGAGCATTCTGGCCTCTGATTCTTTGCCTCCCCTCACCCCCAGGAGGGCTAAAGTAAAGAACTTCTTGTGTTCTTAGTGCTTCGAGCAATAGCCATTTGAATCCATGACTGCTGAAGATGTGGCATTCTCTTAGATTTCTTTCACTCACACATAACAGTTTTGGGTTGCTTTCAGTGGCTTCAAAACAAACTGGTATCATCATGAAAGTTAATCAGAAGGAAAGCATTCACTTCATGGCCTTCCCAAGGAGGATTTGAAACATTCTCTTCATGTGTGCACCTGGCAGGTATTTGAAGAGACAAGTAGCACAGGTTAGGCTCAAGAAGTAATTGATTTGTGAGCCGATGTGGGCAGATGACGCCAGACCCCCACACCTGTGAATGGCCATCCAGCCTGCCATGATGCCTGGGACTTTGCTGTGACCTTCCCCTCTTCATAGCGGGACTGAGGCCTTCTCCTGGCCAGGTGCACGGATGTGTGGCCCCACTGTGGACATTCATAATTGAGTTATGTGGCTCTGTGAGATCTGAATTACTTGGCTGAGAGTGAGATTTGGAGAAGTAAATTATTTTCTTGCTCCAGTCATCGACAGCTCATTTTAAAATGTGCATTGCTAACAATCTCACATAATTTTAAGATTTGGAGTTTTGTCAGATTGCATATCATTCAATGTAAAAGAATTAATTCCAAGTTAGTCCATGAGAGGCTGTGTTTTACCCAGAATTATTGGACATAAAATGACTGAGATATTTTATTGTTTAAAGCAGAATAATTGTAGACTGTTTACATTAAGGAGACCTCTTTTTTATGATGAATCTCGAATAAACTAAATTAACAAGTTAAAAGTTCGACTTTTTATCCATCTGTATTTTTTTTTATTATTTGCTTGCTGTGATTTTGTTATACACAGCATTGATAATTAGGCTTAACATTGTTCATTTTTTTGTAGATTCTCAAATTATTTCAGAAAATTCCAAACATCGGGATCATATTCAGAATATTACACTCTACAGTCGTGTGGCACTGGGTCTCCTCTGAGCCATATTTGTGTAATTTAAAAATATTAAATGCTTCTTTGTATTTTAGTTTTGTAAAAGATTCTATACACATTGGAAGCTGACACTTTTAGTGCCATACCTAAAGTTTGCAAAACTGATTAAAATACCATGAGCACTTTAATTTGCTTTTACACTGTTCCTCTCGCGACTTGATAAATAATGTGCCAGTATAAACACACCTGCAGAAAATGCTAAAATCCAGGGAAGACAAAATATAGCTGAGTAATTGCTTTATAACAGATTTATGAGGGCAGGAAAATCCATAAATGGCTGTTAAAGTTTGCTTCTAGGCATTTATTTTGTGTGGTCGATGTTATTAGGAGAGAATTTAGAGCAGTGCACAATTAGAGCTGGTGGCCGGGCCATTCCGCAGAGGGGCTTTTAAGCTGCTATCTTGTGGACGGTGGAACCATCCTTCCAAACAGGACCTCTGAGGTCATTCGCGAAGAGATGAGGAGGGCCCCTGTGTTTGTTCTTGGGCTTTTCGCCCCAGAATAGACTGAATCACTGGACATAGCTGATAATAAATAAGTTGGGCCCACTTTAGTTTTCCTGGGAATAAATGTTGAATTACACGATGCTGTGCTCGACTGTGGAAACCCTGAATTTCAGAAATGGGCGGCCCTCCCAGGTCGTTCACTTTGGCCCCGCCTTTGGCACTCGTGGTGGTCGTCCTGCGCGATCCCACCACCCGGCTCGCCCGAGACGGAATGGGCGGTTTTACCGTTGTTTCTATGAGAAAGTAAAGCATGGCATAAGGATTTCTTGCCCTCGCACCTCTTTATGTGTGTAAACCCTGACTGTATCCGTGCTGAATAATTATGTCTGTATGTTTTCTAATTGTTTAAGTCCTGCAATGTGAATTTGTATCGTGTCTTATTACAGTTACTTCATTTAGGTCATGGAGCCAAAACATTTCGGAACTGGAATTACATAAGAGTAAGGTTGAGCTCTTTTTTTTCTTTTTTGAGTTGGAGTCTCACTCTGCCACCCAGACTGGAGTGCATTGGCTACTCCCGGCCACCGCAGCCTTGACCTGCTGAGCTCCAGTGATCCTTCTGCCTCAGCCTTCCGAGTAGCTGGAACTACAGGCGTGCGCTACCACGCCCAGCTAATTTTTTTTTTTTTATTTATTGTGGAGATGAGGTCTCGCCAAGTTGCCCAGGTAGGTCTCGAACCCGCGGGCTCAGGCAATCCACTCACCTCAGCCTCCCAAGGCACGGGATTACAGGCTGAGCCACTGAGCCCGGCAGTTGAGCTCTTTTTAAAATTACAAACAAACAAGTTATGCAATGTGGTGAAAATGTGCTCATTGTACATTTTTAAGAACTGGAGAGACCCGAGCTCCGGTCTTTCTTTCCTTACCTGACGGGTTACAAAAGGATCTTTGTTTTTGATTTTGTTGTGGGTTGTTGTCCAGGCTGGAGTGCAGTGGCACAGTCACGACTCACCACAGCCTCAACCTCCTGGGCTCAGGTGATCTTTCCGCCTTAACCTCCCAAGGAGCAGGGACTACAGGTATGTGCCACCACACTGCCTAACTTGTGGAGATGGGATCTGGCCCTGTTTCCCAGTCCTTCTACCTTGGCTTCCCAAAGTACCGGGATTACAGGCGTGGGCTGCCGTGCCTGGCCATGAACGTTATTGAACCTCCATTTCCAAAATCGGTATAATTGAATTCTTCCTCACAGAGTTGCTGAGGGGTTTCCGCGAACAGTGCTGGCACTTCCCTATGAAGCTGAGATGGAGAACGTGTGTGTGACTGATGCAGGATCACAGATCGGCTTCCTTTTGGAGCGGACCATGATCCCAAGTTGTTCACCTGTCAGGGCAGCACTGCTGCCCTGATACCGTCACGTCCTTAGCTCTGCGCTCTCAGAAGTGCCACTTCAGATGGGCGCTCCAGAAGCAAACGTGCTCGAGCACGCTCTGTATACACAGCAGGGAGCTGGCTCTGGGAAGGAGGAGCCCCAACTGGACGGGCTGTCCTCACGCGCCACTCCATCGGAGCGGAGGAGAGACAGTGCAGGTGATACGATGTCAGCGGAAGGCCACACGTGAGCCCTGAGGGTCAGATCAAGGGCCTTCTCCTGGGCCATGGGACATCCCTGCCATGGGCTCACCCTCGCGGTAGGCGTTCAGGGTGGGTAGCAGCCTGGCCTTGTGATGTTCTAGCCGTGCGTGAAGTGATCCCATGAGTGTACGGCTTTAAACTTCCCTGAGTTCCCTGGGAGGCAGGCCGAGGCTGCTGTGAGAATGCGGAGCGCCGGGTGGACGCGTGGAAGTTAGAGGGGACTTCCTGAAGAGGGATTGCCTCGAGCTGGGCTGTAGGGGGGTGGGGGTGAGATGGGAGGGAGCACCCAGGGGGCAGCGCGCAGGACTGGAGGCGGGCGGGGGCCGGCACACCCGGGGGCAGGTGGAGGGGGAGCAGGTGATGAGGCCGCGCCGTGTCACCCGCGAGGTGGGGTGGAGGGGGAGCAGGTGGAGAGGGGCCTCCGTGTCCCACGCGAGGATCGGGGAGGGAAGGACGGGAGGAGGGGCCTGGTCACACACATGAGGGAGGGGAAGCAGCTGGCAGAGAGACCTGTCACTTGCGGGGGCATCGGGAGGGAAGCGGGCCGAGGGGACGCCTGGTGGAGAGGGCACACCATGTCTCACACGAGGGCGGGGGGGCGGAGAGGAGACACCGTGCCACACGCCGTGCCAGGCTGAGGCGCTGGCATTCTCTTCGAGCGGCGGGGCTGTAGGGAGGAGGTTAAGCAGATGCAGTGCCTTGTGTGCTGCTCTCCTCACTCCGTCTGCATTCCAGGACGGGTCCGGAAGAAGGTTAGCTGTCAGCGGTCCTGGGGACGGGTAGCCGTCGGGTGGCGAGGGCCGGGTGGTGGCCAGAGGTGGGTGGGATGCAGAGATGGCCACAGGATCCACGGAGGTGGGTGGGATGTGGCCATGGCCGTGGACTTCGAGGAGAGATCTCGGTTCTGGCTTCCTAAGCAGACTTAGGGAATGTCGCCTCAAGACTGGGACCTGAGATCTATGTCCGGTGCTGCGCTTTGGCAAGGATTGCTGGGTAGTTGCATGTAATTCTGGATGCTTCAATAGATAAGCAGCAGCAGCATTTGATCACTGGGCTTTTGGGAAGGGGGCGGCATTCTCAGAAGAGGAAGGAAAAGAGGTGGAGGCCTGTTCTGAGTTCCCATGCCATGTCTCAGTGGTGCCAGGCGCGTAGTGTCTGCAGGGGGGAATAAGTGCGTGTGGGTATCCTGACCTGCTGTTAAGAACCTCTCTGCGGGGCTCTCAGGCCCTGCACACTACTGATGCTGGGGCCAGATCATCCTTCCGGGGGCTGCCTTGTGCATGGTGGGATGGTCACCACACCGCTGGCCTTGGGCACCCCCTCCCCGCTTTAGCCGTGCCAGCCAGCCGCAGCTGTCTCCAGGACCGCCGTTCTGCAGGATAACGTGAGGACATGGGGTGGAGGGGAAAAGTTCATCGTAGTTTTCTTATCCATTAAATATATTTTAAAAGGTCCTCCCTACTCTCTCTGTTTTTGTCTGAAAGTTGAAAGACGTGATGACAGGCTTTTATGTTAAACTCAATCTTTTCCCCCAAGAGGAATCACACCTAGTATTAAAAGAGGTTTTTAATTGTTAGAGGCATTATCATTCATGAGTAGCTATGCAAATAATTTCTCCAGGTACCAGCGACTGTCTTATCAGTTCAGATATGGATAGCATCACTGCCTGAGAATGTGCATTTCTCTCATTGAATAAGAATGTGTTTCTCCCCAAAGTGTGGTAACTCACTACCTTCCTCCGTTCATATTGCCTTGAATATGGTGTCTAAAATTCTACCCTTTCAGATTTGTTAATCGCACCCTGTAGATGAGAATGAGAAAAGATCCATTAACTTAAGGATTTATTAGAATTCAGCTACTAATAACGAAAGCTAATGTCTATGAATCAGCAGAAAAATTCCATAGTCTAGATGATTCCACTTGTAGCCCACAGAGAAAGCTGCTGTTCTCTGGTATTTACTGTCAGTCTTGTCCTGTTGTAGATAAACTTCCTTAACGATAACATCTTTTGCAGAGTAATATTTGAAGTATTTTAGACCCCAACACTGTGGCAGCCTTCTGTCGTTCCAGTTTTAAAAATTAAATGCTCCTGAGCGTCCAGACTCTTAAAATCACAGCCAGGCAGCGTTGTGTCTAAACCGTGCGGCCAGATGGAAAGCTACGTCATTTGTAAAGACGTCTGGAGATACCCCACTCCTGTCGGCAGCTAACTAGTGGTCTAGCGACCTTTGCTGTCGACTGCCGTCTCTGAGTTGTCCCCAAGCTGGTCACACGGTCACTTAGGCCGTCACTGTCCTCTCTTTGGGAGTCCAGTGGTTCTCAAGATTGGCCCAGCCTGGGAGTCATTAGACCCCGTCTGAGGGATTCTTATCCATTCAGCTGCAAGTCTTTCCCTCCAACTTCTCTGCACACTTGTTCAGCCATCGGCCATCTTCTCAGTCCATGCGTGCGTCTCCTCAGTGTGACAAGCAGACAGAAGAAATGAGAGGAACCTTCTTCCTCCCTGTCTCCCTGTTTCCTCCCTCCCCCTCTTCCTCCCTCCCTCCTTCACCTCGTTTCTTGCTCAGCTTCTCACCGTATTTGCACCTAAAGGCCACTGTCTGAGAGGTATACACTCTTCAAATTCCGAATATTTCAAAATGAAGAAGTAGTCTGGAGTACTGGATATCACGTTCATAAAGGAGAGAGAGTCTTATTCGAAATGCTGGTGGCTGCGATTGTGGGGGGGGGCGTAAATTTCCCCAAATCTTTTAAACAATTGTTTTTTTAAGCTATTCATCAATTATATAATATTTTTTATTTTCTGGTATTTTTAAAGACACTTGTCCCTTTTCTGTCTTAGACTCATAAGGCTCCAGAGAATTTCATAATTATACATTTGTATGTAGGATTTCAATTTTTACATAATATGTATTTTAGACTTCACATCACTCCCCCTTCCCCCCAGATCTAATTTAGGTGGAAACCGTGTGCTTTCTACAGAAACTGAGCCTCCTGGCAAGTTCCCTAACTCCTCATTCCTTTCCAAAATTCCTTCATTATGAAAAAATGTAGAGCTGTTACTGGGGATACTGCATAATGTTGCTATGGAAAAAAAATAGCAAATTTTGATCTCTTAAGAATATATACTTACTTTTGATTATGTCTGTAATCCCAGTACTTTGGGAGGCAGAGGTGAGAGGACTGCCTGAGCCCAGGGGTTCGAGAGCAGCCTGGACAACTTGGCAAGACCTCGTCTCTACAATAAGCCAAAAAATTAGCCGGGTGTGGTGGTGCGTACCTGTGGTCCCGGCTACCTGGAAGACTGAAGTGGAAGGATCACCTGAGCCCAGCAAGTCGAGGCTGTGGTGACCATGAGTGTGCCACAGCACTCCAGCCTGGGATACAGAGTGAGACTGCGACTCAAAAACACACACACACACACACACACACACACACACACACACACTCTTTTAAAAGTTATTTTGTCTTCCTGTTTACTTTGAAAAGTATTCTTGAGAATATATTGTTTTTATGTTTCAAGAAAGGTGAATTTTCTTCAGTATCTAACAATCTCAAGTGATGCAAGCGATGAGATAATTAAAATCGGCTCCCCTTTAAAAAAAAAATGATTGCCATCCTTTTGATGATAAAAATAAGCTTTCGAGCCGTTTCAAGTCTGTCTTGCACCCCTGGTCGCCTCTGCTTCTTTTTAAAACTGTAACTGAGTTTTCTTAAAAGACTTGCAGCACTGTGGAGTGCTCTTTGGAGCCAGCCATCCTCTGTGCTCCCGGTAAGGGTCTTGGTCTTGTGAACGGCGGCTGCTGAGTGCAACGTCCCTGTGTGCCGCACCTGCTGCTGGGGCGCTCCGGGCACTGACCAGTGGGAAGCTTGCAGGCGCAGCCCGGGGTCCGCTGTCTGTGCCCTTGGGAGTGTCGTTCTGCAGTGTGTTTTGTCTGTTTCCTTGTGAAAAAAGAAGCAGGTTCGACTGAGAAGTTCTCAGGTCTCTTCCAGCACCTGCGTTTATATTCTTCTTAGACACAGGCACAGACAGGCTTTTCCTCTCTGGTGTCAGGGGCGGGAGTCAGGGTGGAGGAGCCTTGACCTTCAAAGTAGAAAGGGCACAGGTTGAAGGTGCTGGGCGGAGTGCGGCTGGACCTGCTAGTAGGAGGGGGAGCCCACCGCCCCTCTGCCCTCCCGCTCCTTCCTGCCTGGAAGAACGTCCTTTGACCTGACCCTTGGGGAAGTGCAGGAAACACTTAAATTTCACAATTCATTCCTTTGCGAATAAAGTTAAGGCCGATGCTTTTCTTTGCTCGCCTTCAAGTGAATGAAAGGGTTTTTCATGCACAGTGTTTCTGGCTTCTGTTCGTTTACTGAAGCCGAAACAAATGAAAGCTGTTTACGTGGCAAACAGGCAGGTTTTCACGTCCATAGAGGAACTCTTTCCCGGTAATCGTGGCTGTTAAAGCTTCCGTGGTCACTCAAGGTGGAGCCCCTGGAAGCCTCTAATGTTGTTGAAGTGTCTCTGTGAGATGCTGTCCTCGGATAACATTTAAGGTCCCTGATAGACCATAAAATATTTTTCCGTTATCATTTGCCATTGATGTGATATGCAAATGTGTTAGCCTGAAGTTCTTAAACTCATTGGATTTTTTTTTTTTTTTTTTTGAGTTGGAGTCTCACTCAGCCGCCCAGACTGGAGTGCAGTGGCCGCTCCCGGCCACCGCAACCTCGACCTGCTGGGCTCCGGCGATCCTTCCGCCTCAGCCTTCCGAGTAGCCGGAACTACAGGCACGCGCTACCACACCCGGCTGATTTTTTGATTTATGGTGGAGATGAGGTCTCACTGCCCAGGCGGGTCTCGAACCCGCGGGCTCAGGCAATTCACTCACCTCAGCCTCCCAAAGGCGCGGGATTACAGGCTGAGCCACCGAGCCCGGCGACTCATTGGATTTTAATTAATAAAAGGATTCCACTGTATGGCCTGACAGCTGGTAAAAACTATAAGTGAGAAAAGGGTGTTTTTAAAATTTTAAATTAGCTACTTCTCAGTAATGTCCTTGTTTTTGACATAGTGGATATTTTTGAGATATTTAAGGAATTTAAAATAACTGAAACTATATAAACATTTTTAGGAACAGTCTCCTGATTTGAAAAAAGCCTTTATTTCAACTGTTTCAGTCTAATAAAGTCAAATTTAGTTTACACATTAATTCAAAAGAAATTTTGCAACTTTGTGTTGTTTCGAGGCAAAATTCTATTGCTGCGTTTGTCAGGCCCCTTCTTTTGTGGTTTCTGAACGCTTCTTCCTGCTGTTGAAAAGCCGTTGTCTATAAGGGGTCAAGGCACATCACCACGTTGCCCCTTTGCTTGTGTTTCTGCGTCCGGACGGCGTAGCTGGTGATGCTAGGTTCGTCAGACTTCAGTGGGTGAACTGTTATGCTTCGGTTTTTTTCTTTGGAATGAAAAGTGAAGACAAAGTATTTCACTCATGTTGAAGGGAACCTAAAATGAGTTTCTGAATTACCTTTAAAATTTGTGTAAGTGACAAGAGTGAAGACACTTTTGCCTCTGTTTTTATAACGGTACCATTTACCAACAGCAGGCTTTAGCATTTATTTAAACTATGGGAATGTGTATCCGATCAAATTAAGTTTGATTTGTGGAAGATATGGAAGTTGTTTATTGAGTAAAATGTATGGTGGGTTTCTACTGGGCTAGTATTAAAAAGTTCTGCATTTGACGAATTACATTTGCTTCTAAAATGAAGACAGAAACAAAATAATTGTTTTCCAGTATTTTAAATATATATTACTTGAGCTTTTTGTGTTAAAATGCCCAATGTTTCAGTACTGAAAATGGACATTATGATTATGCCTAAAAGATAACGACTATAAATTTGTCTGTGTTCTCATAGGGTAATTGAGTTTTTTCTGTGCATCTTCTTAATTAAAAATAGGCAAAAGTTTAAATGCAGCCCCTTTTGATAACCTTCCTACTGAACTCAGGGTCCTGGTGCTCGTCAGAAACACAGAACCTCGGGGCACACCCTTGACCTTCCGAGTGCTGAGCTGTGTTTTAACCAGACCTCGACTGAGTCAGCTGCTTGCCCAAGTATGAGCGGCATGGGGTTCAGAGTGTGCCATCGGCAGCACGAACCTTGTGAAAACTCCACTGAGGACGGCATTACAGGATTTAACCCTTCTTTGTCTTTGTCCAAGATCCTCAATTTTTATTTCTGCGAAGACTCAGCAGTGAAGTTGCACAGTGTTTTTAAGCCCATTATCTGCATCGTTATCCAGCCTGTCGTCTGGGAGCAAAATGTAAACTCATTGAGAAATGTTGTTTAATTGTCCAGCTACCATCCATTGTAGCTCCTTCATTTAATCCCCATAGAGGTTTTAAGACTCGTTTCTGTTCTCCCCGGGTCAGCCACGTTTATGCTTAAGGTGCTCACGACTATTGGCTCGTAGTGGGTGCGAGCCGGGTCCCTGGTGGTGTTCCTTAGGCTAAAGAGGGGGCGTGGCCAAGTCAAGTCTTGGGACTCTTCGGTCGCATCTCACTTCCTGTGGTATTCACTCCATGTTTTTTCTCTTTGCTTTGTTTTAGTTGGGTCTGGTAAGTTGACATTCTGTTGGCCATCTTCTCATCACCGTGTCCCTGTGAGTGGACTTCTCCTCCCCTTCCCATCCATCCCCTCCCATGTCCTCCGCCTCCATGTGTCACTGTCATGGGCCTCAGACAGACTGCAGAGTCACGCTGCGGCACGTGTGGGTAACTGTGCCCGAGCCCAGGTAACGGCTGCTCGCTTCGTGTTGTTGAATCGTGTGCCCCGCCCTCGCGTGTTTCTTCTGTCCTGAAAGGAGGGACAAGTGCCGGGACTGGATCTCGGTCCAATCCCATTTCCGTAGACCACAAGGTTAGACAGACATCCGGGCCCCTAGGATGACTCGGGATTTTTTTTGGCTCAAAAAGTGTTTATGCTTGTCTATCTGAGCTTTTATAACTTTTGTCTTGTGATGGTTTTTCTCTTATTTTTTGAGTGGGAGTCTCGCTGGTTCGCCCAGGCTGGGGTGCAGTGGCACGCTCATGGCTCACCACAGCCTCTGCCACCTGGAGATCCTTCTGCCTCGGTCTCTTGAGTAGCTGGGACTACAGGTGTGTGCCACCATGCCCAGCCAATGCCTTAATTTTTTTGAAGACGAGGTCTTGCTGTGTTGCCCAGGCTGGTCTTGGCCTCCTGGGCTCAAGCGATCCTCCCACCTTGGCTTCCCAAAGTGCTGGGATTACAGGCGTGAGCCACCATGCCTAGCCTGTGATAGTCATTGAACGTCCTGTTGGCGCACAGCCTCGCACTCAGGACTGTCACACTTATTTTCTGTGTGTCAGATTCATTTCATTTTGTGTAGGAAATAACTGTATGATGTGTTCAAAGCTTGTCAGATTTTGATTTGATCAACATTTATCACCATATGAACAGTGGGCCATGGAGTGTCCAAACCCTTCCTTAAGAAGGTTTAGGCTTTCAGTGAGGTTGCCAGAACACCCTTTGGAGAGTCATTTACGTGAGGGTGACAAAGAGTATGCCGGGGGGTAATTTTGGCCCTAAGAGAATCTTTCTCTCTGTTTTTTAAGTTAAAAAGTTACACAAATATTGTGAAAGTGACATTTTATATTAATACAGATACAATGGATTGCTCAATAACTAAATACACTATCTGAAAAAAATAGCTCTCTAGATGATACCATACAAAAAATATAGATGGATCAAATTTAAGCATAAAAGCAATAAAGACAAGGATACAGGATGAAAATGGAGTTGACCATTGCCTAATTTATTATGTATTATATACCATCTGTTCTATAATTGTATTACTCCACCAACAAACATGCCTAAACAGATTAGAAAGACTATTAATAAAATGAAAAAATATATTTATAATATATGTGACAAATGGCTAAAACTTTAACCTACCAACAATTCTTAGGAATCAAAAAGAAAATAGATACCTATGAACAAAATGTGCACAATAAACAAGACATTTATGACAAAGTAATGGAAGAAAAAAGTTTCACCTCGCTAAGATAAGAAAGTCAGGAGGCGAGTCTGCTCCTGGCTCGGCAAGTGTGTGAATGCCCCATGTTAGTGAGGGTGGGAAAGAGTGATGTGTGAGCTGCCAGTGAAAGCACCAGTTGGCTGAACGTGTTCCCAAGCACAGCATAGCTGCACTCGCTTGTGTGCACTCGCTCGTGTGTATTTCGGGCCCTTTCACTCTACAGCTGGGAAGTAGCCTGGAATACACTTGTGAGAAGCGTGTTAATATAACCATTGCTTTTAAAAGTGAACAGTAGCATTTAAATTTAAGACAATTAAGGTTGAGTTAGTAATTCAAGGTAATTTGTCTATTGATTACTGAAACAGTCACTAAAGTGATATTATAGGCAAATATTTTAAAACAATATCATCCAGTTCCCATGGTCGTATTATGGGTAGCTTCTCTTTTTTCCTTTTTGTCTAAGTTTCCAAATTTTCAACCCTGAGCAAAAATGACATGGGTAGTACGATTTTGTATTTTTTTATTATAGCAAGTTTAAATAGGATAACTTTCAAAAAACATTCCAGTATTTCATCGTAAACATCAAGTAGGCACATTTGACAAATGATCTTCTGAATCTACACAGATGGGTAGGATGATAGATTGAGAGACAGAAGCATCGTTAGTTTATTAATTTTTTTTAGAGATATATCTACATCTGATATTTAACACTCATCTAGAAGAGGACGTTTAACAGTTGTATTTCTAAGACATGTCTTGTGGCTGATGTCACTGTTGATGTTGGCCTGGGAATGTGCCTACAAAATACAGAAAATTGATTTCCAGGCAAAGAACCCACGTGGAAGGATCGCTCCAGGATGAATGTCGTTAGCATGAGAGTTTATATTCCTTGTTCTCAAACGAGCCTTTGAGGCTTGAGGAGAACTGGCATTTTATAAAAGAAACCTAGACTGTGGCGCACATTCCTAAGCATGCTTCTGAGAGTTAGGAAAGAGACCACCGAAGTTTTTACTTGACTAAGTGGTTTGAACATTTATATTTTCCTACTCAAATTCCCTGCATATTGGAAACTCGTCTTCTCCCAGTCTTCTCATTAATCATTTGGATTTCTTTCATTGAAGCAAACCAAACTCCGGTCTGGATTTAGTTTATTATCCAGCCAGTCCTTTCCATTTCTTGGTCTGATTTCGACGTCAATTATCTCAACCCTTAGCTGAGGACGAGAATGCCGCCATACAGATTTTGCTGGAGGAAAACCCCAAGCGATGCGGCACATGCCTGTTATTATGCCTGGGTAATGACAGCGTTTGCTGAATTCATGAGTGAGCTGTTCAATTACAATCACAGTTTTTAAAAAAATTATATGCTAGAACTTCAGCGTTACCAAATTGAACTTAAACTCTATTTCCTAGCTTCGTATTTTCTTCCTTATAGGTCAGAGAACATTTGAAAGCACTTGGCCTGATTTTTCAGGTCTCCTATAATTTTCTAGTCAAATGGTATAATTTCTACTAAACCTCAAGTTGGTTTTTTTTGTTTTTTTTTTAAAGAGGATATAGAAGAAAGAACACTAATCTAGAAGTTAGGAGATTTAATTACTTTCTTCAGTTTTGCCACCACGCAATCATCAACAAGTCATTTTACATTTACTCTTTTTTATAAGGAGTTTTATTACTTAAATATATGTATTTAATGTGCATATTAAACTTTAGAATTCTTTTATTAGATTTATTCAGATACCCAGATTAAGGGTCATTTCAGCTATTTTTTTAAGGTATGCACTTATAAAATCTGTAAATTTATATGCATCATATATTGTACATATGTGTGTATGTTAGATGCAATTGACCAGAAAAGAGTAAGCAAGAGAGAAGTATGCTTTCAAATGCTGGCCTCCGTCAACAAAGAAGTCATACTCTTGTGAGCAGAACGGTGACATTTGTGGACATAATCTGAATATAATTTTTGATTCATTTTCGCTTTGAGTCACCCCAAGTGACCGAGAAGGAACTGAAAGTATTTTTCAAAGAAAAGGTTAGAAATAATGAACAAGTCATAAAAACGCTAGTGGAGCCCTGTCCTGTGAAGTGCACCGTTAGGCGCCCGGCGTGACACGCCCCTTGGCTTCCACTTGACCTGGGGAAGGAAAGAGGAATCAGCAGGGTTCCAGGCAGCTGATAGGGAGTGAATTGCAAGGGGTCAGCGGCAGGTACAAAGACGTGCATCAGCACACGTTTTCCAAGCCCAAGGCTGAGCCTGAAAACAGGGCCCCTTTACCTGGGAGCAGCACCCCGGCCGTGGCTTTTCTCCCCACTGCCCTGGCACTCCACGGAACCACGTGGTTTTCTGACACTCTCTTTTCTGCAGAAGGGAGTGGCCCTTTAAGTCTGTGTAAATCACAGAGTTTGGACAAAGCTGGCGGGATGTGTAATGTCAGGATGAGCAGATGTTCCACATTTGCCCTCATTTCCATGTCGATTCTGTTTGAACACACCCTCGCCTTTGTAAACGGAAGGCTTTTGACTCCAGATTGCTTTAAATTCACTCCTGTCCTCCTAATTGGACCGGAGATCTTAAGATGTCTACAATTTGCTCGGAGGCTTCTCAGGAACTTCTGAGTTAAAGCGTTGGCGGCAGGCATATGGGTGATGAAAGTCCACTCACCTTCAAGCAGAGCTCAGTGAGAAAAGACAATATTTATTCATAAAAATTCAGGTATATGCTGAACGCAAAGGGCCAGGAATTGCAGCTCATGAATCCCTTTTAATATGGAGGTTAGCCTTAGGCCAGGCAATAAAAACCTTCTCCAAACACTGGTTTTATTCTGCAAATATGCCCTCAGCATCTCAGCTTCAGGTTCAGGATGAGCACTGGTGCTTTCTTGCTATTGTGCTAGCGTATTGTGTGACATAAAGGCAGCACTTAGAGGAACTGAAGTTGTGCCGTGAGGACAAAACCGCGTGCTCTTAATCTGGTCTCATCTGTGCTGTCCCCTCAGAACCGCCACATTTCATCGTGAAGCCCCGGGACCAGGTTGTGGCCTTGGGACGGACGGTCACTTTTCAGTGCGAAGCAACGGGAAACCCCCAGCCCGCTATTTTTTGGAGGAGAGAGGGGAGTCAGGTACGTCCTTTTTCTAAGTTTTTAATCGACAGATGCGGCTGCCAGATACGCGAGAAGAAAAGGCAACGTGCTACTGGGTCCCAGCACTGGCATGTCGGGGAACTGAGAAGTTTGCGTACCTAGAACCCTGCAGCAAGGAGAGCCATGACCAGACTTATTGTTTTAAATCTCAAAGCCATTTTCCTACCTAGCTTGGGTACACAGGGGGCTGTACAGAGTATTCACTGCTCTACCATGTACACTTTTTACCTTCATTTTTAATTCAGCCGCACCATGAAAAAGAAGCTACATTCTTTTCTCAGCATATATTCAGGTCTCTGAAATTCTGTATTAAAAGAGATTTACATGCATTTAAAGCCGATGATAATTATTCAGTCATCAGGTTTCTTCAGGTTTCTCTGAAGGTGTTGAGAGTCTCATGTGCCTTCTGAATCATTAACTCTATGAAATTGTCTTGAACATCGATGTCATGTCAAATATGGTTCAGTATATGCTGATTCTTTGAAAACGGTGGCGTACGATCAACATTTGCAATCAATTCCTACTCTGTAAACACTTTATACATTTATATAAAATACTGGTTTATATATTTTCTATATATATGTAAATACTGGTTACACACACACTAGAATATAGCAATTCCTACTCTCAAACACCATGAATTGGAGTTTGGTTTCACAAACAGGAAGTTTTAGAATAGTTTAAAATGTCTTTCTAGGTCTTCTCTTAATTACTTACCTTCTTCAATAAAGCAAAACAATCTACTTGTTCGTGATACCTAAAAAATGATTCCCATTCTTTTTTTTTTGAGTTGGAGTCTCACTCTGTCACCCAGACTGGAGTGCAGTGGCCACTCCCGGCCACCGCAGCCTCGACCTGCTGGGCTCCGGCGATCCTTCCGCCTCAGCCTTCCAAGCAGCCGGCCCATTCATTTTTGACAATCATTTCTGACCTCTTTATTTTGCCAAATCCATCGTGGCATTGGTTTCATGGTCTTCTTCCAATGGGCCGGTGGCCAGCAGCTGGCTTCCTGTCTCCCCTGTCGCCTTGTGAGTGCCGTGCCCTCCAGTGCACTTTGGTTTTCACGTGTTGGCCAGAGGGGACTTGGAGATGATGGAATGGAGGCCCTCACTTGAGTTCGAGTGTCTCAGCAGATTTTAACACGTTCTGTTTGGCCCTCCAGCAAATTAAAGACAAGAAAGAACAAGGCATTTTCATAGAGCAGGAAGAATTAATTATAAGTACATTTTAGAAGAAAACCTATATAGCAATAGTAAATTCACTAGCGCTTAATAGAGTAATAGATGATTTACTTAAGTTAGTTAAATGTTAGATCAAATTTCCAAATAATTTTGGTTTAGTTTAAGAATGCAACTCATTTTTTCCCCTAAAATTTGGTCGTTGCACATACCTCCATGGAACAGTAGTTAAACCTTTATAAAGTGATGTATTTTAAAAGGCATGGAAATTTTTAAAAAGAAGCAGCTTTATTTAGTGAGGCAAAAGGAGTTGACACCTTCTGTTGCATGAAATTCAGTAGCATGATATATTATTTTGTGTGAAACACACACCCTCTCGAAGAAGCATGCTCTTTTGATTAAATTTGATGCATGAATGCAGACAGATGCTCTGATCATTTAATAGGAGAAACAGATACATAAGGGTTAAAAGCTTGGTATAGGCAAAGGTCATTTCCCTTGGAATGGAATGTCAGAATTTGTTTAAATTTTAATTTTGTTTACATATTAAAGGTCTTATATTTATACCCCTAGTGGTCATGTGTATGTGAAGCAAGAAGTTTTTACTTTAATCATGCCTATGTGCTTATGTATCTGGTATTGCTTGCAGACTGACAGTTATAGAAGTATATACCCATGTTTGGAGTTACTTAAGTTTTCAGATGACCCCATTTGGTGTTACATTAATAAACCCTGTTCATGTATGCGTGTATGCAAGTTTGTATTTGTGTGTGTGCACATCTGTCTCTTGGGCGTGTGATGGACTGTCTAGCTCATTTGTGTATGTATATATATGCATGTGTGCATTTATACATGTGCACACATGTATTTAAACATGCATATTCTCATGCCTCCATATTGGAGCCCAGCAGCTAACCTGGTTCTGTTCTTCTCTCCAAATTCCGGGCCCAGAACCTGCTGTTCTCGTATCAGCCACCACAATCATCCAGCCGGTTCTCGGTGTCGCAGACCGGTGACCTGACCATCACCAATGTCCAGCGGTCTGACGTTGGCTATTACATCTGCCAGACTTTGAATGTTGCTGGAAGCATCATCACGAAAGCGTATCTAGAAGTCACGGATGGTAAAGTAAAGCATTTTACTTCACAGTGTATGTGTTTGCGTAGACTCTAAAGAGAGTGCCTGTCAGTGCGTTTACTTCCTACCTCACACCTTGACTTACAACTGTCTTCATGTAAAACTAAGAAGGTGTTGACACAATGACAAGTCAAAATTATTCATATTTTAACTTAAATGTGCTGCAGTTTCTAGCATCTGTCAGATTCATAAAAGCATGGCTGTTACTTAAGAAGTTTACTTTAAATAGCTGTACACAGGAACATTTCCGTGTTTTGGAAAACAGAAAGTCGTTTTATTTTAAAAGGAGGATTTATTGAGAGACCAGAAGAGCTCCCACAGTGGGAGGGGACCCAAGACGGTTACCCAGAAAATTATTTTATCATCTCTTAGTGCAAATTACTGTCTCTTCTCTTTCCTCTAAATTTGGTAAGACATATTTGTCATAAATCTAAAATCCAACCACTCACAGCTTGCGATAATTTACAGTCTTTTCTTAATGTGCTTTTATTCTCTCAGCTGCCCTAAATGTGCTCAATTCATGCCAAACATGTAAAGGCCCAGAGGTAGACAAAATCTCTACACCATCAGATGAACTGAGGGATAATTTGGGAAGAAGAGGACAGAGGAGGAGGAGGAGAAAAAACACACATAAACATACGAAATTTTGATATATTTTATATAATTATGTTCATAGTTATAGGAATTTTTATATATTTATGTTCTTATTTTATATGTATATATAAATACATAATACACTGGGGACCCCAAAAAACCAGCATTACCTTTTGGAGAGTAGGTCCATGTAGCACACCCAGAATTTGTCCCTCCAGATCAAATGGTCAACCAAAGTTTTCATCTGGAAGTTTTGAGAAGGTTGCATCATGATTTGCTGAAGAAACGTCTGAGTTTTGGCAAACGCGTGACTGGTACTTCCACCATGGCAGTATACCTGCCCGCACTGTGCTGAGCGTTCAGCTGGTTTTGACCAGCAATGGCATGATCCCTGTGCCTCACCCTCCCCATCACCCAGTCTCACCTTGAGCAACATTTTTTCTTTTTCTGGATGAGGAAAGTTCTCAAAGGGAAGCATTTTCTGATGTGGAAGTGGTGAAATAAAAAATGGCCAAAGCACTAAAAAACATCAAAAGCGACGAGTTCAAAAGTTGTTTTGAGCAGTGGAAAAAGTGTCTCGATAGGTGTATTGCATCCAAATGGAGAATCCTTTGAAGGTGACTGAAGTTTAAACATGGAAGAATAAATGCACACTTTTTTATCAATAAATTCCTGTTTTGGGGGTGTCCTCACTACGTGTGAAAATAATACTTATCATATGAAAGTATTCTAGGTAAAGAAGTGCTCCAAATTAAAAATAGAACTAAAAGCATAAAGCGGTAAGGGCTTGTGACTTCTAAAACCAGATTCATCAGAGTGATTGGAATCATTTTTAACTCTCAATTTCAAAAAGTAGATGTAAGAACACTTACAGAAACACCTTGTCTCTCAAGGGAGAAAATGGAAGAGAAATAATACAGGAGGAACAGCTTGCTCTCAGTGTTCAGCCGGCCTCTTTAAGCCTCAGATCCTGAATCACTGTCCTGGCAGTTACTTCTCCAGTTGGAAGTTGTGGCCACCTCTGTCCCTCCCCCTTTGTCACCTGTGTCTGCTCAGTGACCCTGACTCCATCTCTATGGGCCCCCCTGGTGCCCGCCATCTGCAGGCCAGGGTTGCACCAGCATGCGCCCTCCCTCCTCCTGCTGTCTCCCCCACTTTCTTCTTGTGGCGGCAATATTTTCCCCTCGAACCCCCTCTTCTCCCACCCAGGTAACCTTTAGCCCCTCGTACGTGCTGTAAAGTCAGTACAGTAGACTCGCACAGCTTGATGGCTGGAATCACGGAGCGACCGCTTGGCTCCGCATGGGTTCCCTTCCAGGACCCGGGCTGCCTCGCCTCCTTTCTCGTCAAGAAGCCGCTCTCTGCAGAGACATTGCTTTTTCTGACTTCCATCATCACTGATTTGTTTTGCCTGTTCTTAAACTCAGCCCAATGACACACAGTAGATAATCTTTTGTGTGTAACATCTTGGGTTCAAGACACTGTCAGTAAAGTTCACCCGTGTTTCTATCAGTAGTTTATTCTGTTTTCTTGCTACGTGATCTTCCATGGCGTAAACAGATCATGGTATGTGTATGTACTCTTCTGTAGATGGGTTGTTTTCTGTTGAGGATTATTATTAAATATTTCTGTCCATCTTGGGGAGTGTGCACATTCAGTTACCTTGGTTTTCCTTTTGATGGGCATGTGTACTCATTTCTTTTGGTTTACTCATTTATTGAAAATACAGGTCTTTGTTTATGTATGATTATATTATATGATATATATTATATATAACTTATTGGTTTTATATATTATATATTTATATATAATACACATAGATATATATCTATGCAATTCAATAATACAATTCAATAATAAAATTATATATGTGTGTATATATATAGTGTTGCATCAAACATTGTAAAACACCTTAGGTATAAATCTACTAAAATGCATGCAAGACCTCTATGCCAAAAACTACAAAAAAATATATATCTATATATATCTATATATAGATATATATAGAGAGAGAGAGAGAGAGAGAGAGAGATTATTGCTTCCTGGTCATTCTTTGAATGAGGATTTTGAGGATTAAATAATGGTTTTAACGAGGAATAGTGCATTTTTTTAAATGGCTTGTGCTTTTAGTGTTCTGTCTTACTTTAGACCATGAAGATATCTTTCCCTGTTGTTCTCTAGATGCTCGATTGTTTATGCCTTTGAAATGCAAGTTGTTGATCCATCCTGAATTAATTTTTTGCATACAGTGTGAGTCAGAAGTCAAAATTATTTTTACTTCTCCCACATGAAAATGAATTGTTACAGTGTCGTTCATGGAAAAGACTGTCCTTTCCCCCACCGAACTGTAGAGGCTTTTTTTCATAGTTCAAGTGAACATAGATGGGTGGGCCTCCTTCTGGTCTTTCTTTTCTGTTCTGTTCTTTTCTGATCTATTTATGCCAGCGCCTATGGCCTTAGTTGCTGTAGCATTACAGCTTATCTTGAAAGCTTGTGGTGCAATTCTCTAGCTTTGTTTTTCTTGTTGCAAGTTTGCTGTTGGACATCTTTGCATTTCCTTATAAATTGTGAAATCTGTCAAAAAATTTTTTTGCCCCAAGTGTGCTACCTTTATATTTTATTTTGTTTTTTGCAGAAATAGAGTCTCACTGTGTTACCCAGGCTGGTCTTGAACTCCTGACCTCAAGCAATCCTCCTGCCTTGGCCTCCCAAATTGCTGGGGATTACAAGTGTGAGCAACTGTGCTTGGCCAACTTGTCAAAATTTCATATGCACACACCTACTCCCTGAACAAAAAAACCCTGAGTTTTAAATTTTGATTTTATTTAAATGATTGAATAACTTAAAGAGAATTAGCATCTTAACAACCTAAGTCTTTTTTTCAGAGATATAGTGTATACCACATAAAACGCTCGGTTATTTAGACCTTTAATTTCTCTCAGCAATCATTTGTAGTTTTCAGGGTTGAGGTCTTGCAGCCGTTAAACCGTGACTGGGAAGGCATCCTAAAGAACTTGACAATGATGATGCAGCCAGCATGATGACTTTAGTCAGGAAGGGTAGTGCACAGACTTGCACGTATACAGACATTTGCAACTACAACTTTGTAAGGCCGCGGGTATCCACGAGAAAAGACCCCAAAGCCCTGTGGTGGTATCTTCTCACATACCTGCCATGTTCATAATTATAATTGACAGCACAGATCTCTGTGTGGCAGCTGACGTGGCGTTGTCACAAATTGCTTGTATTTGTGAAACTCGATTATGCATAGAACTGCTACTAAATTATAAACACAAACACAATTCCCCTGAATTTGTGAATTTGGAACTCACCCCTGGTGGCCAGTTTGCCCCAACTTTTATTTTATTTTTATTGTCTAGCTGCCCCCCCTCCCCGTGCTATTTTTTAAAGTTTACTTTTTAATTTTTTACTTTGGTGTTTATTGATGTACAAACACCTTACAACGGTGAACTCATGTTCACAGATAAAGCCACATTTACTGTGAGAGGAGGATGACTGCCAGCCGGCGCCTCTGGGCCTATTGACAGAGCTTCTTGACCCTCTTTGTTGTTTGCCAACAGCCGAGGCAAAGGCAGAAGGAGACACAATGCTCAGAGCAGCTGCTCTCCAGAATGAGCTTTTCTAGGCTAAGCTGCCCCGGGTGGCATTTTACCCAGACACACGTTCAGGGCTTCTCCTTAGGTGAAAATCCATATTCTCTTTATTACTAGGATATAAGAAAAAAATAAAATGAAGGATTATTGCAGGTTGCATAAAATTGAAATCACTTGTATTCATCTCACAAAAGTTATATAACAAAAGCTATAGTTACGCAAAGCGTTATCTTAATTATTTAGAAAAGGGAGACTTGATTGGGACAAGTCACTTGAGCTGCCGGAGTTCCCGGTCTGATTTCTAAAATGAAATAACAGTAGTTTGCAGCCTAATTCCTGGATGTCCAAGAAGGATGTTAGAAAGCACTTCGTGAGTGGATGACAGCTGTGATGGCTCTGATGTTTGTTGGTGTGAATTTTTCATACATGAACCAGTCGGTGTGTGAGTGCCATTTTCTGTTCTTTTTTCACTTAAGATTATTTCATAAATACATTTACATGTCTTGACATGTCTTCATGATCATTATTTTTGAACTGACAAAATGCTACCTTCTGATGGCATGCCCTCATTTTGGGGCGTCTTGAAGTCCATCACTGAATGCAAGGAAAAGGCCGGTGACGTTTTACAGCCCTTCTGGACCTGGATTTCCCACCTGTCACACCCATTCCACTGCCAGTGACCACTGTTGCTTTTATACTAATGCAGTAATACGCAACTGTTCTTATCAATCAGTTAAAAGATAAGTTTACTTATCTTTTAATAATGCCAGGCACTATGCTAAGAACTTTTCACACACGAATGGTCTTGAATCTTATTTGGGCAACATCTTATTTTGCCAATGTGGAAACTGAATCAGTGGATGGGGGTACCCAAATCACTCCAAGAATATGTGGCAGAACTGATATTTAAACGTAAGTCTGCGCTGTCCAGTGGGGTAGCTATTTGCCACCTGTGGCTTTTTGAACTTGAGTTTAAGCTGCTTACAATTAAGTAAAGCTACTCACCCAGTTCCTCAGTCACCAGCCACCCCCCGGTGGCCAGGGCCACGTGCCGCTGTCAGCCGCTGTGCAGGAAGAAGAGGTGTGGGCATTCCACGGTGTAGCCCCACTGCTCTCTAGAGACTCAGAGTCACGCAGCTGCCCACAGTGTTGTGCATTTCTGTTTTCCACACTTTCCGTTCAGTGGCCTGATCGTTCCTTCTGCTAGTTCAAGGCCTGATCCTTGACCCTCGGGTGAGACTTGTCTCCTTCTGCGTTTAGGTTTGACTCTTAAGTCTCTACGTTTTCGGGTGTGTGCTAGTTGACCCGTTTCATCGTATTCCACTCCAGCCCAAGACAACATCTAAAGGTTTCTCTTTCTCTCCCTAAAAACATGAGTTGCTTGAACGAACCCTGAAATCTCTCACCTCTGATTTGCATACAAGCTTTTTACCAAAACAGCTGGTGGAGCTGCTGCCACACACGCACGCACACGTTCAGCTCTGTACAACGCTGCGCACGGTCACATCTGTTATCCCGCGTCTGTCTTCAGAGCAGTCCCTGAGCCAGTGGGACAAGCATCATTGTCCTTCTTTGACAGATTCAAACACGGAGGCGTGGAGAACTTAAGGAACTTGCCCAAAGACAAAACGCAGGTGGAGCCCATGCTTTGCTGGCTTTGTTTTTGTGAACTACACGTTGCACCTGTGCAGAAATAAATGCCAGAGAAAGGGCATCAGTAGCGGGCATGGGAGGTGTGGGCAGGGCCGAACGATGCAAGCATGAAGGAACCGTGAAGATGCAGAAACCTGGGTAAGTCCCCAGACATTGGACTGCTTCCAAGTGTGACAAGGTGACCAAGTGTAAACCACGCTTTTACGGAACTTGGTTATAATCTGTTATGGTGAAGCTCTCTACCGTTAGCGTCTGGAAATACATGCTTATCCATTCTTACATCAAGGGGACATTCTGACAGCATAGGTCTTATAAAAACCCCAGTGCAATAAGATATTTTATTGTTTTTACATACTTATCTGGAGGGACCTCTAATTTGACTTTAGTCGATCTCAACAGATAATGTAGAGAAGACATAAAAATGCTAAGGAAAGGAATGTATTGGCTTACAGGATTCCACCATGGAGTGTCTGAGACACTCCCGCCAGGTTTCAGACTCAGCCTTCCACGTGCCCGCAGGTCCCTACCACCAAGGCGTGGAGGGCCGAGAAGCTCAAGCCGGAGTGCAGTCATTGCCTCACCCACCATTTAAGTTTGAATGCACAAAGCTAATAATTATTGCATGAAAAATGAGCAACAAATTGAAAAGTGACTCCAGCTTGTGAAAGTCTTTGGTGAATCAAACTTTGAACACAATACATCCAGCTTTGAAAATGATTGCATCCAGGATGCGGTTGCCTGGGCAACCAGTTTTCTTTAACCTGGCTGCTTAGGACCTTCCTTTGTGCATTTGTGTCTGTTTATGAATTTCTAATTAATATCCAGAATGTTACAACTCAATAATTAATAAAAATTACTGAAATTTCAATTTTTTCTTTTGATTCACTGACAGTGTCCTTGGAGCGTCCCATAAATCGCTGAAGTCAGATATGATAACACTTCTCCCGGGCACGGCTTACCAGTTCTACCAGTTATTTTAGATTTTTCCATAAAAAATGACTGACTCCAGTTAAAGATTTTAGGTTTTAGGGTTTTCACATAATAATGGGGACACTTTTTCTTAGAGCTGATGAAGTTGCCTCGCACTGTGACTTTCTGCTGAATGTGAAAATCGCTACTTGGGGTGTCAGAATCAGCCCATCCTGCTGTCCCGGGGAGAGTGTGGTGTCTGCCAAGTCGGGACGAAGCCTTGACGGGGCCTCTGCTTGAGCCTCCCAGCAGTGCTTTTGGGCCATGTTCCCATTTCTTTGAATGTGTTATAGTTGGGTCATTCTCACCCATGTGTATGTTAATAGAAAGAAGTGGAAGATACAGAGATGCAGGGAGGCTAGTCACATTGGTGTGTAAATTATGGAAGTCCAGAGCACCTTTTTGAGCCCAGAACCGTAAACACGCTGACGCGGCACCCTCTGTCTTTTCTTGTTGGACATAAAACAGTTATGAACAGTCAAGCTGGGTTGGTTGCATTTATTAAAAGGTCTCGGGTGTTTTCTTGGGAGGCATGGCTTTGTGTTGTGTTTGATCTTTGCCCACATTCG
This sequence comes from Cephalopachus bancanus, assembly GCA_027257055.1. NCBI lineage: Eukaryota > Metazoa > Chordata > Mammalia > Primates > Tarsiidae > Cephalopachus > Cephalopachus bancanus. The sequence goes on from JAPVLO010000026.1 coordinate 5,934,724, forward strand.
AGTCTAAACACCTCCCCTGATGACCACTGTGTGTGCATATCACCGTCCCCCATCCCATCGTGCTGTTTTTTTTTTTCTTTTTGAGTTGGAGTCTCACTCGGTTGCCCAGACTGGAGTGCAGTGGCCGCTCCCGGCCACCGCAACCTCCCCTGCTGGGCTCCGGCAATCCTTCTGCCTCAGCCTTCCGAGTAGCCGGAATTACAGGCATGCGCTACCACGCCCAGCTGATTTTTTGATTTATTGTAGAGATGAGGTCTCGCCAAGTTGCCCAGGCAGGTCTCGAACCCGCGGGCTCAGGCAATCCACTCACCTCAGCCTCCCAAAGGCGTGGGATTACAGGTTGAACCACCGAGCCCGGCTCCATCGTGCTTCTTGAACACTTTTCCGGACACAGCAGCAGGCGCGTCATCTGAAAGGCTGACATCGTGTCTCTTCTTATGTTTGGGTTCATTGCGTCCTAGGGATGCGCTCCGATAGTGTGTCTCTTTCTTTAATTCCTGTGTCGCTCTCCTGAGCCTGCTTCAGAGCTGAGAGCAGCTGCTGTTCCTGGACCATGAGGACGCCGCTACCCTTGGCCAAGCTCCATCTCCTGTGTTTCTCCCGCAGTGGTGGCAGACCGGCCTCCCCCGGTCATCCGGCAGGGTCCTGTGAACCAGACCGTGGCGGTAGACAGCACACTCGCCCTCAGCTGTGTGGCCACAGGCAGTCCCACGCCCACGATTCTGTGGAGGAAGGACGGGGTCCTCGTCCCCACCCAGGACTCGCGCATACAGCATCTGGAGAGCGGACTGCTGCAGATCCGATACGCCAAGGTACTGGGAGCGGCTCGGGTACCTGGTAGGTAGGGTGCTGGGAGAGGCCCAGCGACCGGAGGGGGGCAGGGCCTGGGAGGGCCGGGGGACCAGGAGGAGCCCTGTCCTCAAGAGGATCCAGGTACCGGAAGGGCCCAGGCCTGGCCGCTGCATGTTCCACTCTGGTTTTGCCTCCAGTAGTGAGCGGCCCCCTTATAAACTTTGGAAGGAATGATGTGCACAATCAGAAGTATTCGTGTGTTTTTAATTTGGAGCTTTATTTTTCAAATTCTTCATTGTACGTGGCTGCAATGATCAGACTCAGGACCTAGCTCATGGTAAGTAATTTAAGATCAGCTGGAAAAGGAGAGGGAGTCCTAACAGCCTGGTGTTATTGGACTGGCGGGGGAGGTAGTGCCCCCCCTGGCTGCCTGGTGTCACTGTCCCGTGAGGGTCATGCCGGGTGTTTTCAGGGCCGTGTGATGTGCGACGTGCGTTTGCCATTCTTCTGCAGTGCATATGTGGTTTGGCATTTTACCATCCGGTGCACGTAGACAGAAGCCATGTGGCCATGTCCACACTGTGTGCACATTCAGATCAGGACAGGAACTGGTGGGAAGCCACGGGCTTTGAGCTGTGCCAGGATTCACCTTCCCAGGCGTCTCAACCGCCCCTTGTCCTTCAGGGCGGGGTGGCATGGGTTGCGTTTTCATCTTCTTTTTAGGTCAAAATCAGAAGTCCCTGAGCATAGGAACATCAGTCTTGGCCACAGTAGACATACGTTTCCATTGCTGTGAGGGCTGCTGGGGGCGGCTTCCTTGGACTCGGGACCAGCGTCGCAGCTCACTGCATGCGAGAGTTGACATGTGTTTCTGTGGCAACTGTGGTAGCTTTGTTACTGCAATGGCCAGAGCAAGAGGACAACGTCCTGGCTTGACAAAGTGCAAATGGTCGCTAGCTGAAGCAGAGCCATGTGCTGCTGACGATGTCCCACGTGTGGCCTGCCTTTGTCTTCTGTCATCCGGTCTCTGGAAGGGACAGAGTGTGTGTTCAGCTGGAGTTTGACTTTAAGCTGCCAGAGTTAGAGGTTCAGCAAAAATGGGGGGGAAATGGTGACTACGTTAAGGAGACATTCCTTTTGCCCATCCTGCGTTCATCAACATGTTTGTCCCATAGAGTCATGCAGGCATGACTCTGATAACCACGCGACTCCATAAGCAGGATGCAGTCCAGCCATCCGCCTGAGCCTTCTGAGCTGAGTCGCGTGCCCTCAGCCTTCTCCCTGACGCTGATGACATTTGAGTATTATGTTTTCACTGTGCAGTTGGAGTAACTGTATCAGGTCTTGTTCTGTGTTCCTGAAATATGTTCCTTGTGTGCAAGACAATCGATTCAATTCTGAGGAGGCTTCTGCAGATTTTAGTGCACTTGTCCGTGTCCCTGGGCCACACGTGGCCCTGTGGCTGCTGTTCCAGCCCCGTGAGCTCACGCTGGCCCCAAATACTTGTTTCCGTTTCCTCCTCAGCTGGGCGACACGGGCCGGTACACCTGCGTAGCGTCCACCCCCAGCGGCGAGGCGACCTGGAGCGCGTACATTGAGGTCCAAGGTGAGGGGCTGGAGCTTCCAGGCAGCCGTGTCCTTTCTGGGCTGATGTGTGAGCCCCCTGGCCTGTGGCTCTGGGGAGGGCGTCCTGCTTGACCTGGAGACTCCAGGTGGCTGTGTCCTTGCTGGGGGTTGCTGTGGGAGCCCTGCGTTGTCTGTGGGCGTGGGGAGGGCGTCTGTGGAGAGGACATCCTGCCTGGGCTAGAGCTCCTGGGCAGCCGTGCCCTTGCCGGGGGCTGACGTGCGAACCTGACGGGGCTGCCTGCGTCACTTGCCTATCTGTACTCTGCTCACGTGTCAACGTCTCTCTCTGTCTTTCTCCCGCGTGCTAGAATTTGGAGCTCCGGTGCAGCCGCCAAGACCCACAGACCCTAACTTAATCCCAAGTGCCCCCTCCAAGCCCGAAGTCACAGACGTCAGCAGGACCACGGTGACGCTCTCGTGGCAGCCAAACTTGCACTCAGGAGCGACGCCCACCTCCTACGTCATAGAAGCCTTCAGGTGGGCGGAGGCGTCGACCTGGCTGCCCCTCCTCCGATGTCCCATCCCGTGAGCAGGTCCTGACGCGTGTCCTTCCACAGCCACGCCTCGGGCAGCAGCTGGCAGACCGTGGCAGAGGGTGTGAAGACCGAGGCGTTTGCCGTGAAGGGACTCAAGCCCAGTGCCGTTTACCTCTTCCTCGTGCGGGCGGCAAACGCCTACGGCATCAGCGCCCCGAGCCCGATTTCAGACCCCGTGAAGACACAAGGTGAGCACAGCTCCTGTCACCTGGGACACCTCCCTCGCCCGTGCCGTGATGCAGGAGTCCCCAGCCCTACCGCTCGTGGCCAGTTCGGAACCGGGCCGCCCAGCGGGCGAGCGAGTGAAACCCCGTCTGTACTTCCAGCCTGTCCCCACTGCTCGCATCACTGCCTGAGCTCCGCCTCCTCAAGTCGGCAGCAGCATTAGCTTCTCATGGGAGCACGAACCCCGTTGTGAGTTGCACGCTCCTTATGAGAACCTAATTCCTGATTCCCCCACCACCGTCCGTGGAAAAGCTGTCTTCCACAAAACTGGTCCCTGATGCCAGAAAGGGTGGAGACCACCCCCTAATGCACAGGCGCGCCATTTGCACTGCATGCTGGGATTGTGTCTTTACAGTCTTGTCCAAGGTGCTTAATTCATGTTGAATGCACAGACACAATGTCTACAAACTTTACTATTTTCTGGGCTACACATACCAAGATAAGGTTGAGAACAAAGAGAACTGTGTCTCATAACTTTGCAGGTCCTCGGTGGCAGAAATACGAAGTATTTCATCCAGTTTTTTTTATTTTAAAATATAGTTACAGGTGGGTATGAATTCTTCCGACTATAACTGTACTTACAATTGAGCAAACTTTATATTTACATTCACCATGTAGAACTTACTTCCTGGATGCATTTCAGGATTGCGTCCCTCGTCCAGTCACCTGCTCTTGCAGCCACACAAATAAGAGATATTTGGGAACTTAGCCGTGTCTCTGTCCAGTCAACCTCCTAGATAGCTGAGGACACCTGTTCAGTCTTGCCATTGTTTGGCCTGCCTTTCCTTGCAACTTGTCTGAGCTGTGGGACGCAAAACTTTTAGGTGGAAAGGACCCATATCTTGGGCAAAGCTGTGTTAAAGAAAGATAGAAAGAAAAATTGACCTATTTAAAACTGCTTCCAAACACCCGAAACTGGACATTTTGTTTGCTGGGACCACGTTGTTGATCGGCTGCTTTTTCTCTTTTATGAACGGAAATTACTTTTTGCTTTCAACACACAGACTGTATTCGCCAACCTTTCACTCTTACCTTTATGTTAATGCTCTATAGCAGTGAAGTTTATTTATTGGAAAGAAAAAGATGAATTTAAATCAACCTCTGCCTTTCTTAAAATGCAGTGTCGTTGCAATGACAGTGTGCTCACTATTACATTAGGAAAGAAAGACAATTTTAGAGGGGAGTGATTAGAAATAGAAAATTATTTTCTTGCTGGGCACGGTGACTCACACCTGTACTGCCAACACTGTGGGAGGCAGAGTCAGGAGGACTGCCTGATCCCAGGGCTTTGAGACCAGCCTGGACAGCTTGGTGAGACCTCATCTGTACAATAAATTTAAAAAAATTAGCTGGATGTGGTGGTGTGCACCTGTGGTTCCAACTACTTGGAAAGCTGAGATGGAAGGCTCATCTGAGCCCAGTAGGTCAAGGCTGCAGTGGCCATGAGCATGCCACTGCATTCTAGCCTAGGCGGACTCAAGAAAAAAAAAAAAAGAAAATTTTTCAGCACAGACAGGGACCGTGCCCCATCTTGGGGTGTACATTTCCAAGAGGAAAAGCGTGACTCTGTTGTGCCAATAGAAGTAAGATGCGCACAGACGATGAAAAGACGCAGAGGACTTGGTGGCTGACTCCGGCAGGGCTGGCCAGGCACATGCGTTTGTCTTTTCTGGTGTGCACACACTGTCTTTTTGGAAGGACTTTTTGCCTCAGAATTTTCACAGAGAAAGCAAACCGAGCCATGGGCCACGCACACATCTGTCCGGCATGTGAACGTGACACCCGGTTCCTGTGTCCCGTCATGGGTCACCCGGCAGGGCTGTGACCACTTGGCATCTCACGGCAGGTTGTGGCTTTCACTGTGGGGTGTGCAGTTGTGAAGATGCAGAAGTCCTGGCAACTGCAGAACAAACCCAAGCTTTTGTCCTCGTCTTGGGGGTCTCTGTGCGAGGCTCTGCCTGCAGGTTTTTGATTGGCTCTTGTCATGTGCTCACAGGAATGGCTTTGGGGTAAAGACCCTTGTTTGTAAGTGGGGTGGTTGGATTTTGTCTCTTCCGTAATGCAAGTCTTTTAAAAATAGTCATCAGCTTGCCTGCATGGGTGACAGCTAGTGGAGAGACCTGGTGAATTCGTCCTGTCAACTGCGAGCCAGAAAGTCGAGCGAGACAGTCTGGAAACCAAGAGACGTCTCTCTCGACCTCTCGACCTACTGGTGGCACGGCCTTGAGCCGGGCTGTCTGCCCTGCGCAGCCGCGGTTTCCTCATCTGCCGATGTCTCTTCCTCACGAAGGGACACAGATTAAGCCACCCCATCAACGGAGAAGACACAAGACTCAGATACTTTCCATTTTACGTCATCAGAGTCTGCCGTTGGGTTCGTATTTCTTCCAGTGTCTGGGCTGACAGTCGAGGAAGTTCCCGAGGCCTGTGGCTCTCAGGACGCCGAGAAAGGCTGCTGGTGGGCCAGCCTAGAGAATCAGAACGAAAGACGCCTCAGCAGACCGGAGGGCTGGGTCAGTGCCAGCAAGATGAAGACCCGTGGAGCAGTTACACCGTCTGGTACCAGAGCACAGGCGTGGAAGATGAGCGGGGAAAGGCCAGACCAGAGACACTAGGACGAAGGGGGGTGTGCGAATGCCCAGGGCTTCAGGGCTGGGGAGGCCGTCTGCGAAGACACCTGTGGATGGAAACACGGGCGCTGGGACTCAGGGCAGGGAGGGAGGGGGAGATGTAAAGCTTCTGTCGTGGACCCCGTGTACTGTCTGACGTCCCGGTCTCAGCGTCACCCAGCATCCCTGTGTCACTCACCTGCACGTGGACTTCCTGAGTCTCAAATGAAGCTAGGATCCTCCTCTCTGAACCCACTGGTGACGCTGTTGCCAAGAGAGCGTGTGGCCATGGTGGCATCGGCAGAATCAGTTCACAGCTCCAGATCACAGCTCCAGGCCCTCTTCCTCTGACGTGGTGGATGGCGGTTCCCAGCGTGGTCACGCCCGGTGGGGGGATCCAGCGTTTCCTACGGGTTGACAGGCAGGTGCGTCTCACGTCGGAGAGAACAGGGCTGGAGAGGCAGTCACGTCATTACCTCCCACAGGGGCCGTCCCGTGCCTGGAGGGACGGCCTGGAAGGCAGCCCGGGCCCGAGGGGGCATTCCCATAGGCGAGTGTCAGCGCTGACGTCACATGCGTGTGGCCCACGCACAGACACGTCCTGAACCCACCCGTGGGGGAGGACACATGCCTTGCACGCGGCACTGGCGTCCACACGCTGGCCTGGCCCCGACCTCGAGAAAGGCACGTGCCTGCCCATCTTGAGGCAGTTCCCTCGGCAGCCACTGCCTCTGACCTCACCCTTGGGCGCACAGGGAAACTGAGGCATGGTGAGGTGCAGAGACCGTCCCCGTGTCGTGGGGTGTCCAGGGTGCTGAGCAGGCGCCTGGGCCCTCGCTCTTGCCCCAGAGCCAGACGGTGACCCAGGCTGGGGAGCAGCTGAGCCCTGGGGAAAGGAGACCGCCACCCGTGCCCCTGTCCAGGCTGCGATGACAGCTGTCCTGCGGCAGTGCCGGCCAGAGATGTGGGGGACGCGTGGTGAGCAGGGAGGCGCCAGCACTGCCTGGTCGTTCCGTGTTGCTGAGGGACAAGGGTGCCGTGTGGGCCAGGAGTCTGTCCGGCCACAGAGCATGCGCTGCACAGGTGACCTGCCACCCCTCCCACAGCCGAGCTCCCTGGCTCCATCGGGCACACCAGCCGGCCTCACTTCTGACATTCGAGTTTCCGCTTTCCATCCAGGGTTAGTTCCTTGAAGACGCTCACGTTCCCAAAACCAAAGCCCTCGGCCGGGCGCGGTGGCCCACACTCTCATCCCAGCACTTTGGAAGCCTGAAGCAGGAGGATCCCTTGAGCCCAGGAGTTCAAGACCAGCCTAGGCCACATAGCGAGACCCTGTCTCTGCAGAAAATCAAAAAATTAGCTGGATGTGGTGGAGCACGTCTGCCGTCCCAGCTACTTGGGAGGCTGAGACGGAAGGATTGCCTGAGCCCAGCAGGTCGCGGCTGTGGCAGCCGTGAGGTGCCCCTGCACTCCAGCCTGCATGACAGATCCCACCTCAAAACCAAACACACAATAAAGCCAGAATCCTCACTGTTGGTTCTTAGGGCCCGGTGGCCACCCTCGAATACACTTCTTGAGGTGCATGCTCGGAGAAGGCTCGGAGCCCACAGAGGCTTGGTTTTCTGCTCTGCTTCGCCCTGGTTTTCCTTGTTGAGGGTGTCTTCCTTTCGTCTGTGTGGGGATACCCCTAGAGCTGAGCAGTTCTGGTTGCGAGCAGACGTCAGTCGACTTCAATAAAACCCCTCTTTGTCAGACGAGAAGCGCAGCCTAAAGGGGCAGGGGTGGGCAGTTTAATTCCCCGGCGCCCTGGGCGGGGCTTGAGCGCGACAGCCCCGCCCGCCTTCTTCGCCGCCACGCCGTCACCTGCCGCCCCCGACGCCGTGGGTGTCACGCGCCCCACGCTGGCGGGTCGGGCAGCTTTGTCTCGTGGACCGCGGGGGCATCTGCAGCCACCCACACGCCGTCCTTGGGGGCGTCCCCGCCGCTCTCCCGCGAGGGGCAGGCGCCCTCGCTCCCAGCCCCGCCGTGGCTGCGCCCCGTCGGCCCGGCCTCCCGCCCCGGGGCCGCCTCCACGCCCCGCGAGCGCCGCCGCCGCCGCCCCCGCCGCCGCCCCCGTGCGCCCAGGCGCCGCGCCGGCGGGACCGCCCCCCGCTCGCGTGCCGCCCGGCGGCGTGGCGCGGCCCTGACGCGCCGTCTCGAACCCGCAGACGTGCCCCCGACCAGCCAGGGCGTGGACCACAGGCAGGTGCAGCGGGAGCTGGGAGACGTGGTCCTGCACCTGCACAGCCCCACCATCCTCTCCTCCTCGGCCGTCGAGGTTCACTGGACGGTGAGTCCGGCCGCGCCTCCGTTCCCGGGGCGGGCGGCCCGCGCGCGCCCGGGCTGCCGCTGGCCAGGGCGGGGGCCGTCGCCGTGGCCGCTGGCGGAGGAAGCGCGAGGGCCGCGCTTGCCTGCGGGCCGCGGCGGGGGCGGGGGCCTCGCGGACGGCGGGCGGGCCTGCGCGGTCGGGAGGAGCCTCGCCCCCGCCCCTCCGGACGCCCGCCCGGTGTGGCCCGGGGCCGTCTCGCTCCCGCGGCCCGCGGCCAGTCCCGGCCCAGGACGCGCCCCCGGGCGTCCCGCTTCCCGGCGCCAGGCCGGGGGCGGGGCCGCGGCCGCGTGGGGTCGGCGCCGGCTCCCGGCGAGCGCGGGCGCGCGGCGACGCCTCCCCTGCCGCCCCCAGGTGGACCAGCAGTCCCAGTACATCCAGGGCTACCAGATCCTGTACCGGCCGTCGGGGCCCGGCCGCGGCGACGCCGAGTGGCTGGTGTTCGAGGTGCGGACGCCGACCCGGAACAGCGCGGTCCTCCCCGACCTCCGCAAGGGCGTCAGCTACGAGATCAAGGCCCGGCCCTTCTTCAACGAGTTCCAGGGCGCCGACAGCGAGGTCAGGCTCGCCCGGACCCTGGAGGAAGGCAAGTGCGGGCGCGCGGGCTCGGGGGCCCGGCCGGGACGCGAGGCCGCGCGGCGTCCGCGAGGCGCCTGCCGCGCCGCACGGCGGGGCGGGGGCGGGGGCGGGGGCGGGCCTCGCTGGCGGCCCGCGCGGACGCAGGAGAGGCGGCCCGTCGCGGCCGACGCCGGAGCGTGGGGGCCGCCGGGACTGGCGCGCGGCGCCGGCGGCGCGGTCCGCGCGCCCCTCTTCCCGCTCCGGCTTGCGTCTGTGCGGCGGGTGTCCTTCCCCCGACTCGCCAGCCCCGTGACTCCGGCCCGGCGTGCCCGGGCGGTCGGCCGTGGCGTCGCCCCGCTTCCTGGCGTCCCTGCACACCCCGGCTCGCGGCCCGCCTGCAGGCCGCCCTGTGGTGGCGTCAGCCCCGAGCACTGGGGGAGGCGAAGGGCCGCCCGGCGGCCGCCGTCCTCCGGGGCGCATCCCTTCGCCCGCCCGAGTGGCCGCCCCCGAGTGCGAGCGTCTGCTCTCGGGGAGGAGGTGATGCCGGCCGCAGGGGGGCCGGCTCGTCCCGCGTGTCTGCGTGGGTCGCGGCCGCGGCGCGGATGACGGCGGGCCACAGTCGTGGGGCCGTGGCGAGGGGCCGTGCGTGGCCGGGACCCTGCGGGCCAGGCTGAGGCCCGCCTGCACGGCGTGCGCGCGGGCGTCCGTGGGGCTTCCCGCGTCCCGTGTTCTCGCCCGTTCCGACGTCCGCCCTTGAAACGCTTCGCAGCTCCCAGCGCCCCCCCCCAGAGCGTCACGGTCTCGAAGAACGACGGCAATGGAACCGCGATCCTGGTCAGCTGGCAGCCGCCCCCCGAGGACACGCAGAACGGGCTGGTCCAGGAGTATAAGGTACGGTGGGAGCGGTCGGGTGACGGGGGGACACGCCCCGCCCTGGAAAAGCTCATGCCGTGGATGGGTATCTGGCACCACCTGCTGGTGACCGTGGCGACTTGCAGGCTATTTGAAGACGTTTGGTTTATTCAGCGACTGGAGTAGTTGTTTTGCTGGAAAAGACATTTGGGAAAAGTGGATGTAAAAGAATCTAGGGCGCCACAGCACGTATAGCTCCGCCTGATTTTACACAAGCAGCAATTTATACAGTGACAAAAAGTCGTGTTCCCCCTGAAAACAGCCTTCCTGTGTTTTGCGGCATGGGGTTGCCCTGGGGACCGGCCCCGGGTCACGTGCTCTCACGTGCAGTTTGCTTTCTTTTTTATACGTTAGGCCTGAGTTGGAAAGTATAAGTTTAGTGAGTAAAAATAATCCGTTTTTTCTGTAAGCCTTGTTTTAGTCTCTAAACAAAATTCCACATCTCAGAGGAAATTCAGGTTTTTTCCTTCTTTTTTTTTTTTTTTGAGTCAGAGTCTCACTCTGTCGCCCAAACTGGAGTGCAGCGGCACGCTCATGGCCACCACAGCCTCGACCTGCTGGGCTCAGGCGATCCTTCCACCTCAGCCTTCCAAGGAGCTGGAACCACAGACGCATGAACCATGCCTGGCTAATTTTTAAAATTTATTGTAGAGACAAGATCGCACCATGTTGCTCATGCTGGTCTCGAACTCCTGAGCTCAGCAATTCTCTTACTTCCGCCTCCTAAAGGCTGGGATTAGAGGTGAGAGCCACCACGCCCAACTTGCGCAAATTTTTAAAATAGGTACTGCATTGTCAAGTGATTTAATCTAATGATTCTTAATAATTATTTTCATCTGTAAAGCCGTCAGCTCTGATCAGTGAATGCAGGCAATCTCACGTGGATTCATTTTAAGCAAATATGTTTAGGCATGCCAAGGTGCGTTAGAAACTAATTTAATAGGCCTGCCTCTGCGGCAAGGGATTGCTTGACCCCAGGAGTTTGAGACCAACCTGGGCAACATAGTGAGACCTCATCTCTACAAAAAACAACAAAATTAGCCAGGCATGGTGGTGGCACCTTTACTCCCAGCTACTCGAGGGTCTGAGAGAGAAGGATTGCCTGAGGCCAGAAGGCCGAGGCTGTGGTGAGCCATGATCCTGTCACTGTGTGCCAGCCTGGGCATTGGAATGAGATTCGTGACTAGAGACATGAAATGTGGTAAAAAAGGGTGTATTGGACCATATCTTATTAGTTAATCTGTTCATTGAGTAATCTTAATGAAAGATGATAAATGAATAATTAATAGACTGGATCAGGAAAACCTCAATACAAAGCAGGTTTCGTAGGTATTTTAAACACTTACATAGGCATACTGCATACTAGAATTTTTACCGAAAAACCTGCTTCTCTAGACACTGGTTTATGTTTTGGTGATGCCTGAGCTTTTTTGTAGCTAAATTATGAGATTCCTTTGACTATTTCCTGTACATGAGTATCTGAACTGTCCCTGTTGGTGTGAAGCTGCTGGTGGGAGGCGGGTGCCTCTGCCTTCTTAGATGGGTGGTTTTAGTCACACGTGAACATCACAGTTGCTTGTGGGTTCCACACATGGGTCCTGCCCACCCTGGGGGATTCTGACCCAGCTGCTCTGACGGGCCTGGTGTGTCTGTCAGTCAGTCTCTCCAGGCAGTTCTGATCTGTTCAGTTAGGGCTTGAATAAAGACTCTGTGAGTATTTTGAGTAGCAAGTAAAGCTGTACGCTAACTAGGTGTCCCAAGCTTCGTTTTAAGTATAATATTTTATTTTGAGATGATTTTTAAAAACAAACAGAAAACCTCTTTATGAAACCCGTATACATTGACAGTACATTTTTAAAAAAGAATTTAAAATATTGCCATAAGTACACGGTGGATGGTTTAAGGTATTTCAGGTGGGATTTGCTAGGGTAATTGAATCGTTAAAAGGTAAGAGTCTCTGTGCTTTTCAGTGCTTTTTGGTGAGTTTCAAGGTTATTTCAGTACTGGGAGTGACAGGAGTCTATGTATCAATTTGGAAAATTTTCTGAGAGGATTTTGAGGATTTAAAGCGAGGCGATGTCTCAGCCTCTTCAGCAAAATGGTGTAACGTGGGCCTTTTCCCCTAAGAGTCAAAACTCATTTCTCTCCTGAAGAAATGCGAAAGGGTGGATTTCACTTAACTTCATGGTCAATTTAAAATAATAAAATGCCTTTCAGAACCTGATTGGTGCAAAATCAGTTTGTGGCTTCGGTTCAGCTGCATGACGCAGTTGGGGGACAGAAGTCACAAAGGAGTCCTTGTTTCCACACGGCCAGATCCTGGTGCTGGGCCTGACCGTTCGTTGGTGTCGTACGTGAACCAGCACTGGTACACGATGCACTTCCAAAGGAAAAATGAAGGGCCGCTGCTGACTGAGGGAGGACACCGGGCTCATGGCTCGTCTTAAATCCCTTTCCCATCACGCTTGAGAGAATGCTCCCCCGGCGCTCAGCCCAAGAGCAGCCCAGGGGTCGTGGAGGCCCAGAACGTGGATCACCACTTTGGGAAACTGAGCTTGAATATGGTTACGCACCATAGCCAAGCTTTTGACCACTGCAGAGGGTCACTCTAGGTTCATCCTTCAGTGAAATTAAAACAATGATTATCAGACTGGGCGTGGTGGCTCACGCCTGTTATCCCTCCACTTTGGGGGTCCAAGGCAAGAGGATCACTTGAGCCTGGGAGTTAGAGACCAGCCTAGGCAACAGAGTGAGACCTCGTCTCTACAGAAAAATTGAAAGATTAGCCAGGATGGTGGTGTACACCTGTAGTCCCGGCTGAGGCGGGAGGATCACTTGCGTCCAGGAGGTGGAGGCTGCAGTGAGCCTTGATCACACCACTGCACCGTTGCACCCCAGCCTCAGCCACAGAGTAAGACCCTGTCTCAAAAACGAATTAATAGATCTATAAATAAAGCAAGGACTGCAGTGTAGTCTGAAAGTCTTCATTTCTTGAAAAATCATTCCCTATCCCAAAGATCATTATCAAAGTTAAAAATACCTTTCTTACTAAGAGTGTTTTTGCGGCACATCAGATGTGCTTTGTTCTTGGTGATCTCGTGTGTGCCGTGAAAGACTAGTTAGTATTTCCAGTGAAACAATGAGGAGAGTATTGGACTTTCCCTCATTGGTAACAGCTCGGTGTGTCCTAGGCTGAGTGGACGCTAGGATGTGCCTCACTCCTTGGTAGTGGCTTTCTAATCATAATGACACCCTGACTTGAGATTGCTCTGAAGTCCTCCCGCCTCTTAAAACGACTGTTTCTCGTAAAAAGGTGGCATGACAGGCCCAGGCAGTTCCATCCCAGAGAGCCCTGGAGTCACGTGCTGGCCACCAGTTTCTGCTCATTGTTTGACGGCATCTGGTCACCCCCCAGCAGGCAGGTGTCCCGTGAGGGTTGAAGGCTTGTTGATCTCTATTTGGACAGACATGACTTTCTGCAAGGCCTTTTCTCCCCTCTCAAATAAAACGCTAATGGTGTGGGTGGAGAGGAACCAGTGTCTTCGAGCCAAAACATGCCGGCCTCCCTGGTAAAGTCTCCTCAAGGTGTGTGAGAAGGTGTGATGAGGCTTGGCAGCGGCTACTGCTAGAGGTTTGGCCGAGCATCTCCTTGGCTGGTCTGGCACATCTTCAGGCTCGTGGCAGGTCTGAGCTCCGTTTGGTCTGGCCTGCAGCCCCTGTCGGCCTTGGTGTCCAGGCGGGCCGCGGACCTGCTTGATGGCCTTTGTGTCCCTCTGGCAGGTCTGGTGTCTGGGCAACGAGACGCGGTACCACATCAACAAGACCGTCGACGGGTCCACCTTCTCCGTGGTCATCCCCTCCCTGGTGCCCGGGATCCGGTACCGCGTCGAGGTGGCGGCCAGCACGGGGGCTGGGCCCGGGGTGAAGAGTGAGCCTCAGTTCATCCAGCTGGGTGAGTGTCCTGCAGGCCTTGGGAAGACCTGTCACCACGCCCGGGGCTATGCGGCAGCGGCTCATAGGGCGTGGCCACCACTGCACAGTGGTGAAGCACGGCGAGAGCCACAGCAAGGCATTGGCTTTACTTAAAACTAGTTGGAGAAGTAGACAGGGGATGGGTGGACGGGTGGATGGACAACAGACAGATGACAGGGGACGGATGGTTAGACCGATGACAGGTAGGCGACAGATTGAGAGGCGACGGACGATAGCACAGACAGAGGGTGGGTGGACAGACAGGCGATAAATACGTAAACAGAAAGATAGCAGACAGCCACGTAACGTTTGGATGGATAACGGGTGGCTGGATGGATGGACGGCTGGGGGGGCGAGTAGGTGGATGGGTGATGGATGGATAGGTAGAAGACGGATAGATAATGGAGGATAGATACTTGATTGATCGGTGACAGATACTCGGTGATCGATAGATACATGATAGACGGATGGAGGATGATGCATAGGTAATAGATGACGGACAGCAGAAGATGGATGAGATGATGGGTGTAGGATCCCTGGAAAGGTAGATGACAGATGCATCCGTGACAGGTGATGATAAATATGTACATGACAGTTACATACATGGCAGATCTAGATACATTTATGATGGCTAACGGGTGCATACACGTTAGATAATAGATGCATACGTGATAGACAACAGCCAGCTCGATAGATCCGTAACAGATACAGGACCATAGATAGACGGATGATAGACAGACTGACTTTGGAGGTGGAGAGACAGGCAGGTAGGTACGCTACGAGATGTAGCTGTATCTCAACTAAACTTAAACATATGCAAACACATTTTAGATGACATTCCTTGCACAAGACTGTTAATATTCAGTGCCATCCTAACCCTGTCCTATGGAATTTTTTTTCATGTATTCAACAAATGCAAGGAGGGAACCAAAAAATCCCCAGAATTTACTTATTTAAAAACCGTATATTTATTCTGGCATGCTTAAACTTCAGCCACCTTCAGAGTCCTCTCTGTTTGAAGCAGCACACCTGTTGAGACACTTCTTCCCCACCTCAAGACAGTTTGGAACTCGTCAGTTTTGTTGCTTTTTAGTGCTCCTGCTGTTTTTGTTTCACCTCTCCCACATTGGCAAAACATTTCCCTCTGAGGCATCTTTTCATCAGGGAAACGAAAAGTGTCGCTCAGGGCGAGGTCAGGTGAACGGGGAGGGGGGGCATGGGTGGGTCGTGCCATTTGGGGTCAGAAGCTGCTGAACGCGCTGCACGGCGTGGGCGGTGGTGCTCCTCAATTTCCCATCACGAGATGTGCGAAGGCGCCGAGAGGATCTCCAAGATAGCATTCACTGAAGCCGAGCCCAGCCCCTCACAGCAACGCCGGCTGGTCCCTGGTGCCCGCCGGGTTCCTTGACTTGACCTCGCGGAGGAAACCCGGACTGCGAGGGGCCCGCCCTCCGAGAGATCATTCTGGGTTCCGCGGGTCCCCCTCGTGCTCTCATTTGAACACCAGGATGCCTCAGTGAGCAAGAAGGACCGTCTGTGCCTTCACAGGACTCAACAGCTGTTTGTATTAAAGGGACAACTTTCCATGCAAACTTAAACTAGGTGTTGGAAGTTTATAGCAGTGAGCAATTTATACTCACATTTAGTGCATGTTCAAAATTATAATTGCTTTTTTTTTTTTGAGTTGGAGTCTCACTCTGTCGTCCAGGCTGGAGTGCAGTGGCATGCTCACAGACACCCTAGCGTCGACCCGCTGGGCTCTGGTAATCCTTCCACCTCAGCCTTCCAAGTAGCTGGAACTACAAGCGTGCACTACCATGCCCGGCCAATATTTTTATTTATTGTAGAAACAAGGTCTCACCGTGTTACCCAGGCTGGTCTCAGTCCAGCGGGCTCAGGCTATCCTCTCGCCTCGGCCGCCCAAAGCGCTGGGATGACAGCCTTGAGCCGCCACCACACCCGACCTAACAGTTGCTTTTTATAACAAAAGATAGAATGAGATGTCAAAGAGCATTGAAATGTGTTTGTGTGCTAACTACGTAGAAAGTTAAATACAATTTATGCTTCAAAAGTGGTTGGATGAGTTTAAGAACAAACCCACCAGAGAGGGCTTCACCAGCAGGATTCTAGGGCAGTGTGGCACAAGCAAAGGGTGTATCCAGAATAAAGACTAGCTCTGTTGGTAAACTTCCAGAAGAGGACATACTCCCGAGATAACCTGAGACAGGAGGGTCAGAGCGCACAGCAGAGCTTGCTCTCAGCACAGGTGAGGCAGGGGCCGCTTGAGAAGGGAGGCCCTTCCGCCCTGCTATGTGGAGTGAAGCACCGAGTCCTGTTCAAGACAAAGCAGACTGAAGAGAAACACAAGCACACACACACACACACCCCAGCGAGCAGAAATCAGTCATTCTGCATCGACGCCAAGGCCACAGGATTGTAAGAACACTCCTCAAGTATATTTTCAGAGTCCAGGGATTGGACACCGACCAGGAAACACCACTCCTGGTGAAATGGGCACACACCTATGGCTTGACCAGGTATTGTGGGAAAAGAACACTGGCATCGCCTGCCAGGGGGCGTTTGCCCCCGGCAGCCTGGGGCTGGGTTGGCACTGCTCCCTGCCACGAACAGGGGCTGCCGCTTGCACAGGAGACCCGCTGCCTCCAGGTTCCTGCAGAGACCTTGCAGGTGCCCAGGCGATTTGATGGGCGTGGCTTGAAAGACTCTTGGTGAGCTCAGAGCACATGTGTCAAGAAGCTGGTTTCATCTGTTTTTGATTAATTCTTGAGTCAAAATAAGTAGCAGAAAATACTAGTCTTCTTGACTATTCCTAACACATGGTAATTCATTTACATATTTAATATTATTTTTTATATCTATAGCTGGTTGTGGTTATTATTCAAAAAGAAAGATTATTCATGGTTCTTTCCATGGTAATATTATCTTAAGTTTTCTTTGTTTTAATGTCTCTGAATTTTATAGGCCTTTCTGAACATAGGTTGACTGTGTTTCTAAGTTAAGGGTTTTTGCCATATGATCTGGGTTGTGGAAGGATACAAACACACACACACACACACACACACACACAACACCATACACCACACACACAGACAGTCTTCAATACCTGCCTTCTAGAGGAAATAAAGGGCCATATGGTCTGGGTTGTGGAAGGATACAAAACACACACCAAAACACACACACACACACACCACACACACACACACACACACACACACACACACCATACACCACACACACAGACAGTCTTCAATACCTGCCTTCTAGAGGAAACAAAGGGGCATTGTCCCCCTTTTTAGAGCATACATTTTAGGGTTCCCGTAGAAGTCTGGAAAAGTTTGCATCTTTTCTGTCCTATTCTTATTTCTCCTCCTTATATCATGTTGCACATGCGTTCAGTACTTTTTTTTCGTGTTGTGTATTTTTATCCATCTTGGCTAGTTAGTGCTGTTAGCGTGCCATTGCCTTTACTTTCAGGTATCATGTCGTGCTCGTTTTGAATGAATGTAAGATAAATATATATCTTGGTGTTTTGCTGACCCTCACAGGCACGGTCTTACAGGGCAGAAGTGGCTGGGCGGGGTAGAAACTGAGCCACCGTCCTCGTGCTGGCCACGCCATGGCGGTGTGGAGTGGCCCGACAGTGGGCGCGTGTGACCGCACGGTTTCAGTCCGCGTGAACGAGACGTGGTGGCCTTTCAGATTCCCATGGAAACCCCGTGTCCCCCGAGGACCAGGTCAGCCTCGCCCAGCAGATTTCGGAGGTGGTGCGGCAGCCGGCGTTCATCGCAGGCATCGGGGCGGCCTGCTGGGTGGTCCTCATGGTCTTCAGCGTCTGGCTCTACCGGCACCGCAAGAAGAGGAGCGGCCTGGCCAGCACCTATGCGGGCATCAGGAAAGGTACGGCCACCGCGGCCCCCAGGCTCTCGGTGCGGGCCTCCGCGCCGAGGCGTTCGTGGCCACATGTGTCCTGTCCAAGTTATTCCAGGGCAGGAAGGCTCTCAGAAGCGCTTCCGTCTTGTGCTGCCGTAGCCTCAGCCTCTCCTGCATGGCAGGGCCACCCACGGGGCGTGGCATGCCCAAGGGCACGCTCCTTTAAAGGATGCTTCGCCACGCAGGCAGGACCCCTGTAGTCCCTCGAGAATGGTGTTAGGCTTTACATTCCGGAGAGGTGTGATTGGGCTCCTTGTTAGGGCTCTGCGCTAACACGGGGGTGGGAGGCACCGTGGCCCTTTGTGGAGGAAGGGAGTGGCTGCCATCTGACTGTTTCTGGGATCGTCCTTTCAGGGTTGAGGATGTCCCGTGAGAAGAGGCCGAGCTCCTTCCTGTGGTCACGTTTAGATCACACGTGTGGGCGCTGTCCATGAGCGACGGCGGTCTCACTACAAGTGCGTCCACAGTTTTAGAAAGCGCTTGTGTGCCTGTCAGGAAGTGCAGCTCCGAGAATGACCAGGCCACCGAGGTGTTCACAGGCGCCTCTGCTGCCCGTCTACAGACTTGAAGACGGGACAGGCGGCTTGTGTTTCTGTCCCTTGAGGAGGTTGTTACGTGGCTGGCAGGTGACCTCCCCACCCCCAGGTCTGGCCTCGGGTCTGGGCTGCAGCTGAGATGGCTGTGAGTCCCAGTTCTCGGAGGACAGTGCAAGCTGTCTTTAGTCCGGAACGTTATTTCGAGTCCTCCTTTTTGCCCCAAAATGATGCGACCGACAGGGCCCGTCCTCCCGGCTAAGGCAGCAGTTTTGCTTGCTGCCAAGCATATTTAAAGGGCAGTGCCCCAAAAACGCCCCTCACCCGGCCATCACTGCCTTTCTTACCCTAGTTGTCTACAAAAGTGAACATTTCCTGCACCTCTTGGCCGGGTCATTCCTCTGCCCAGTTTCATGGCAAAGTCCGGATTTTCAGTGCCAGCTGGAACTTGACCATCCCGTGCATTTACGTGACGGTCGGGGCCGCAGCTGAGCTCTCGTGCTCACCGTCACAGGGAGTCTTGGCAAGGCAGAGTCAGCCAGACTCCTCCCCAGAGCCAGAAAAATGCACCCACACGCCCCTGCCTGTGACTCCGCGGGGATCTCTGGGGTGAGGTGAGCCTGGTCACCACCTGCCACTGCGTGTCCCCTCTGCAGTGAGGGGGCTGGCGGTGCCCTGCCTCATCTCAGGAAATCCCGCAAACCCACAGAGAGCGCGGGTGCTCATCCTACAGAGCGGAGCTGAGTCGGGCTCCTTGGACCAAAGTCAGTGCAGAGTAGGGGCCTGGAAAGGTTGACACGGCTGAAATCCGTTTTGGACGAGGAAGTGAGTGGCCAGCCCAGGGAGGTGCAGGTGCTTCCTCTCCGCCCAAGGCGCCACCGTCAGCCCCATCTTGTGGGCGGCCGCGTGGAGCCCCGTCCCTGACCCACGTGGAGCCGGGCTCCTGACCCATGGCGCCCGTGAGTGAGGATGACAGTGTGGCGGCACTCCTGCGGGCGGAGACCCGAAGGCCACGTGGGCAGTCCCACCCTCTGCGGCGCCTTCTCCCGACTGACGTCTGCAGGGCGGGCTGGCGGTGCGGCGCTGCCCCAGACCCCCCGCCTGGTGGCATCCCTGCCAGGCAACGTAGCAAATGAGCCCCACAGCAGCCAACCTGGTGCCTCACCAGGGGCCGGCCTGCTTCTGACCCTGTTTCTGGGTAGCGTTTCCCGAAAGTGCAGGGGAGAGCTTCCGTTTTCTGTGCCAGAAATGATGCTGGCAATTTTAAGGGAAGAGGAGGCGCCGTATTTTAAATAAGCAGAAGGAAGGAGCCTGTCGTCCCGCTGAGCTCCAGCCAGAGTGTGCCGGGCATGGGGCGGCCCCCTGAACCACCCTTCTCGGCCGTCGCAGTGACCACAGTGGCATCACTGGCCCGGCCGCCTGGCCCACACACGGCACATGTGGGCACACAGGGCTGGTTGTCTTCCCAGCGGCCTTGAGCCGACCCTGGCAGGCCAGCTCCACGCCTCTCAGTCGGGAACGGTGGCCCTGACCCCTGGATGTGGCACAGTCTCGTGGACTCTCTGAAAAGCTCCGTGACATTCTCGGGTGGCTGCATAGGGGAAGGCCAGGTGTGCGTGGGGCACCACCCGCTGCTTTGTTCTTTCGGCTGTGCTCAGAGTGGGTGTGGCTGGGGACAAGGGACAGAGGCAGGGGCCAGGCTCCCACATGCAGCCCTAGGGGCTCCGCTCCCGGGCGTTTCTAGATGTTCAAACATGAAATAGGAAATAAACCCATCTGGGAAGCCTTTGATACCCAGTAGGCCATCAGCATGCTAGGCTACCTGCAAACTTTAATCTGGGAAGGAGCAACTCGGGCGTCCTGGCTCTCTTGGCCAGGGCGGCATTTACTTTAAATTAACGTTCTCCACGTTAAGATTGGAAAGAGGTGAGTCCCTTCCCCCTTGAAATGACATGGAAATTGCTTTGCCATTATCCAGCCCCAGGGAGCGGGAGGGCTGGGGGTGGCCGGGCTGTGACTTTTGAGGTCTGCAGCTCAATTTCAGGCATTATTGATTAGATTAAGATTTATAGCTGCAGACAGAGGGTTTCCAGGGGGTGTTATTGTTCTATTGTTTAGCTTCTACGGTGGCATTAAAAAATGTCCCGCTGCCCCCTGGAAAGCTCCTCGATGTAAAAGCTCACAGAGAAATTGTTGTGGTGCATTCTCAAGTTTTTTGTGATGGCGATGTCGTTGACATGATACGATGTCCGACATTTCTGCTCCGTGGAGTAGTTGAGCTTTGAGTCTCTTCGTGTCGTTCTTTTCCTTTCCCTTCCTCTCTCTTCCCATCTTTCTCCTTCCTCTCCCCCTCCCTCCCCCCCACTCCTCTCCCCTCACTCTGATGACTGCCTGGGTGTCTCCCAGCCATCCTCTGGAATGAGCGCTCTCTGCCCGATTGCTGGATGAGCCAGCTCTAGCCCTGTGAGGGCCTCCCCGCCCCGGGGTGTGGAGGTGGCGGGTAGCGGGATCCATGTGCGGGTCGCGCGCTGCATCCGTCAGGTGGGGCCCCCGTGGGCCGGGCCCCCGACAGCACGGTGTCGGTGCGGCTGGCCTCAAGACCCGTGCCGCGCGCTCGGCGCCTGCCTGGTTTGCGCTGATGTGACGTGTCCCTCTGCCTACTGACCGTCTCTGTTCTGTTTCGATTGCAGTCCCGTCCTTCACCTTCACGCCGACAGGTACATACGCGCTGCCCCGCTGGCTTGGCACGCCTCCCCGTCTGTGCTGCGGCTCCGCGGCGAGGTGGGAAGGACTCGCGGGGACCGGTGTCCTCGCTGACTCCGCCTGGCGCCGCCTCACCGCCAGCACACGGCTGGCCGGGCCTCCCCCCTGCTGGCCTCCCCGTCACGACGCAGGCGCCGCTTCACCACGAGTGCATGGCTCAGCCTCCCCCCTGCTGCCCCCCCCCCGTGTCCGCGCTCACCCCTGCATGCTTGAGCTGCTAACGCACTTGCCCTGAGTGCACCTTGCCAGGCGCTTTCCCTCCCTTGAGCTTTCCTCCCAGTTTTCCATCAGTCACATCTCCCAGGAGCGCTCAGCCCTGGAGTTGGTGCTGTGGAAGGGAACCAGAAGCCCCAGCCGTGCACAGGACAGAGCCTTGCACTGTCCCAGAGCCCGCGCCCACCTCCTGTTCTGTCCGGTCCTTTCTGGGCCCTCCTGCCACGCCCACCAGAGGAGTTGGCCTGTCTTGTGCCTCCCCCATCTTAATCCAGCCAGTGGTCATTGTCGTGCTGGGAGCAGCTATCTCGCTCCAACACGCTTCCAGTTTGGAGTTCTTCGAAGTCGCAGAATTTGGCAGCTTTTGAAAACACATTTCTTCTTAGAAGACGTGCCTGTATTTACAGAAAAGCTAATCTTCTTAAACCCTTGCCTTACTGTGTGCAAACCTTTTTCTGTTGTGGGTAAACTTTATTCCCCAAGTTCATCAGGCTGAGAATGCTTTCAGGTGCATTAAAATATATTGTCATTCTATATCCATGTTTGATGAAAATATAATAAGGGTTTCCACAGCCACAATTTAAAAAAAAAATAGGTTGTATTAATTAATAGTTGCAACTTGGCGAACATCTTGGTGTGCAGAAAGGTTTATGTTAAAATTCACCTTTGTCTCACTGGTGCTCGTACTTCTTTGAGAAGAATCGAGTAAGATTTTTTTCCCTAAATTTAAGATTAGATCATCAAGTGGACATGTGCTAATAAACTCAAAATAGCAGCCTGTGGGAATGCCAGTGTGCAGATGGGCACAGGCACATGGATGAGTGGCCTGTTAGGGCGATGAGGGTGAGGCACGTGCAATCCGGTACGATCTTTAGGAGCCTCGCTAGTGGAATCAGAAAATGTGCGACATCCTGTGAGTGTTGAGAGTGCCTCTAGGTAGGAAGAGAGAGGGAATCACCTTTTAGAAGGGTGCTCTGAATGTAATTTCTTTTGCTGTATAAACCTGTCTGTTAACCGTTCTTTTCTTTTCGGTCACATTGTAGTAACGTACCAGAGAGGCGGTGAAGCTGTGAGCAGCGGAGGAAGGTAATTATCTCGCGTGTTTTGCGGATCCTAAAGGGAATTCCAGATGTTTCCTCTTGTCTCCCTCTTTGCTTCAAGGGTGTCACTTGCGGGTGAGATTTGTCTAAATCCCTGAAGTCCCCCACCACCCGCCGCCCCCCCCAGCCATGCACACAAAAGCCCGTGGCTGGAGCGGGTGCAGCTCAGCCAGCGACCGCCAGAGGGCGGGCTTGGCCCGAGAACCCCAGACCTCCTGACGCCGCAGATGATGAAAGGGTGTTGGAGGGATTAAGCGGCAGCATTTATGAAGATCGGGAAGCCCAGCTAGTTAGCAGAGACAGTCAGAGCAAAAGGGTGCGTCTGAAACCTGCCGAAGTCAGCAGCCGCCCGAGAGTGGCGGGCTGTGCTTTCTTGTTCCTGTTACGAGTTCAACATGGTGCCCGTCTCCGTTTGCAGGAAACGTGCAGTAGAGGCAGCGTCTTGGAGCCATGAACAGAGAGATCTTCCCTCTAATTAAGACGAACCTTAGTTCTGTGTTTATGACTTTTTTGGCAGTTCTGTTGGGTGAACTTCAACGTATTCACAGAGAAATCGCAAATCGTTCTGACAGGCAGCTCAGGGGGCTGAAATAAGGTGCGAGCTGCATGAGCCCAGCTTCAGGATTTTCCACAATAAGGCGACATTTTTTTCCCCTCAGAAACAGTGACATCTAGCTTAGGGATGAAAACAAAAACGTCTGCCCAAAGCCACGTGATCGTTTTAATTCCACGAGCGCTCAGATGCTTCCTCTCTCCATGGGTGCAGTGGCTGCCACTGGGCATGACATGCCTGATTCCCAAGAGCGTCTAGCCTGATGGGAGGCCGGGAGTGTAGCCTCATGTGGAACGTTCAGAGCATCCTCGAGCGCCTTGTCGACGAGGCGGCGTCGGTCAGCAGGCGCTGATAGCGCCTCTCCTGGGCACGGCCGACTCCCGTTTTCACACCCGTGAGAGCCTGCCACCCCGGAAGACCCAGGTGCCGGGAGCTCCTGCTGCGGATTCGTGACCAGGAGCTCTCCCGGGTGATGCCGGGAGGTCGAACGTGGAGACGTGACCCAGAGCTAAACCTAGGAGTTGCTGGGGCGTCTTCGTGGGGATACCTGACCCCGGGCTCGGCCCTGGTGTGCTTGGGAGGTCTTTGTGGGGACACGTGACCCAAGACTTGACCCAGGTATGGCTGGCAGGTCTTCATGGGGATGTGCCACCTGGGACTCAACCTGGGGGTTACTGGAAGGTCTTCGTGGGGAATACGTGACCCAGGGCTTGACCCGGGGCTGCTGGGCGGTCTTCGTGTGAATACGTGATCCAAGGCTCCGCCTGGGCGTCACAGGCTCGACTCGGGCATCCAAGCCTCAGCCCAGGCTGCCACGGGCAGCCTCTGGTGAAAGATGATTCCTCACGGGGTGGTCTGGATACCGGTCGTGTCACCGTCTGTCACGTGTAGCACTCAGGACGGGAGTTCAGCCTTGACATCAGTCCTCGAGTGTGCGGATGCTTCCCACTCTCTTGCATACCTTCCGACTTGCAGCTGTACGTGTCCGTGTGTGCACCCGCTCACACACACGTGCGCACACTGAACACGTGCCATTTCCTCTTGTGGGGGTGTGCACCTGGAGAGGCCCCGAGCTACCCGGCCCCGACGGCAGTGTGTGTGGGCGGCGTGTGCCCGTGTGCGTGGCAGGACCGAGAGCCACAGCACTCCCTCCCCGCCCAGGGGGAGGCTCACGTGGTCACAGACTGGCGCAGTTCCCTGGCGGTGAGGCGAGGACTGCGAGCGCTGCCGGACGGCGGTGGTTTCCCCCAGGCGTGCCGGAAGGCGCCGCGAGCCGTGCAGGCTGCCACCCGGCGTCGCCGCCAGCAGGGCCGCCGCAGTTTCGAGTCCACTCGTCGCTCCCCTGTGTCGCGCACCGGCCGCGGCCGGCACTGGGCCGGCTCTTGGGATGCAGCTCCGTCCAGGCAGCGTGGACGGGCTCCCCCCTGCGGGCCGGGCATGGCGGCCGGAGAGACACAGTGGGCCTTGGGCCTCGGTGGCGGGGGCCGTGGTCAGGGCCGTGGGCAGCCAGCAGGCTGCGAGAGGCAGCCGCCTGGGAGAGAGCCCTGCGTAGGTGTGAGCGTGAGCACGTGTGAATGTGTGTGTGACCGCGCGTGTAGGGGTGTGGGTGTAAACGTGTTTGAACATGTGTGGAAGTGAGTGTGAGCACGTGTGTGAGGGTGAGCATGTGTGCTTGTGTGTCTGAGCATGCATGTGAACGTGTGAACATGTGAGTCTGGGCGTGTAAGCATGTGTCTGCATGTGAGCATGTGTGTGTGTGAGTGAGATAATGTGTGTGAGGGCACATGTCCGTACATGTCTGTATGAACAAGCATGTGTGCAGTGTGTGTGAATGCATGTAAACGTGTCAGCATGTGTAAATGTGTGTGAGTGTATGACAGCATGTGTGTGTAAGAGTGTATACGTGATCGTGCATGTGTGAGCATTTGTGTGAGTGTGTGTTTATGTGACTGAGCACGTGTGTCTGTGTGAGTGTGGGTGTAAATATGTGTGCGTATGTGTGGGGGTGTATGCATGTATGCAAGCGTGAGTACCTCAGCATACATGTGGGCATGTGTGGTTGTGTGAGCATGTGCGTGTGAGTGCATGTGGTGGTCCATCGGGGAGGGGGTCAGTCCCTCCTGTCCCTGGCCCTCCCGGCCTTGGCGGTGTTGCCTGCGCTGCCTCCCGGCCCGCCCTGCCCCTGAGAAGTCGACCAGCCCTGAGCTTCGGGCGATGGGCCGGGGGCCATTGGAGGACGGTGGGCACGTGGCTCGTGTGGCAACGGCAGGATGTCCTCACGGGAAGAGCGGCCTGGCGAAGTTGGTCAGTGCCGTCGAGAAGCTACCTGTGCGGTTGGTTTGGGGAAGACGTCATCGGTCAGCAACCAAGGAAAGAATGAATGAGCTGTCCAAGAAATGAATGTCAGGAGACTGGCATTTAGTCCTCAGTGACTAAGGGAAAACTCCCGGGACTGGATTTTTCCCCTGGCAAAGCAGATTATCTGGAACTCTCTGGCAGCTGCAAATGGAGCCGATTCCAGGAGGCAGACGGAGCCCTGTGGCTGGCCTATGGAACAGGCGTGTCCGGGGAGCCAGAGATCACGGAGCAGGACATGGCTGGCCTGTTCGTCGGTCTTCCTCACCTCAGATGTGCCCATTGCCCCTTGCAGAAAACTCTTGGTGCCCAAGCCACGACGTACACAGGGAAAAGCAGAGGCAACTGGGGCGTTGGGCTCCCGTGGCCAGAAGCCAAGACCACGGCTCCGGCAGGCGGTGGCCGGCTCCAGCCCTGCTTCCTCAAGCTCGACCGTCCTCGGGCCCGGGCCTGTCCTGTAGCTCGCTCACCCTCAGCCTCGGGGCCAGACCCCTCGGCTGGTCCCCCGCTCCCTTCCCGCGCTGGGCTCCGTGGTGTTTCGCCTGTGGCTCGGGGGCTTCTCCTCGGGTGGGGACTGGACCGGCTGGGCCGAGGGAGGCAGAAGGCCGTTGCCTGTTGCCACGGAAGTGCTCCCGCCCTTGCCTTCGTGACACAGTCTGTCCCCTTAATGTGTCGCAGCGTGCTGTTTCAGGAACATGCCCTCACCACAGCCACCGAGTTCGGCCTCTGCCTCCCGTCAGGCCTCAGTGTGCGAAGGTTGCCGGGCGCTCGCTGGTTGAGGAAGATGCCAGTACCCGCCTTGGATGGCCTTGACATCCCCCAAGGCCTCCGACGAGCGTAGGGCCTTTTCAGTTTCCTGTGGGATAACCGTGCTCACCCTCTACCTTGAGGAAGGAGCGTGGCAGACTCAGTCTAAACAGAAGGCCTGGGGCCACCTGCTCGTTCTGCTTCCCGTGGGGACCCCTGCTCATGCGAGTGGTTCTCTCAGGCCGGGACAGGGTGGAAGCGCTCACCGAGGAAGTCCCTTACAGGGAGCCCTAGTGGTGTGGCACTGCTGTCTCTTCCTCTCGGAACACGTAAGGCAGACTGGGAAAGGTTTCCTCTTGACCCAGACTCAAGCAGCCATGCCGCCCCACAGTGTCCAGGGGGAGTTTTCCTTCTCCTCACTTCTAAGGCAGTAACATGCCTAGACAGCACCCTAGGTCAGAGAGCAGACGCGGGCCGGTCCGCTTGGGTCTGAATCCCAGCCCCGCTGCCTGCTGGCTCCATATGCCCGCGCCCCAGCTTCCACGCCTCCCTCGGGCGTCCAGCCCTCGTCTGCAACATCCGGATCGTCACAGTCGCCATCTCCTAACGGTGTTGTGATTGCGTCACGCACGCAGACGTGTGTGGGACTCGGAGCAGCGCCCCACGCTCTGGAAGCAAAGAGTGCGTGTTTTTAGTGCACCAGTACTCGTGCACACGCATGCATGTAAAGACACGACTCATGAGTTCACATTCTCTGTGTAGTGCGTTATTTCTCGGGAACTGTCCTTGGATGGTGGGCATCCTGGCTGCCTGCCTGCGTCGGACAATTAGAACCACGGGAAGGAAGACGCCAGACCCCTACCTCCCGGTAGAAAAGACACCCGTGACTGTCCCCTAATGTGGAAAATGAGGCCACCGAGAAGTCCGTGCGGTCTGTGGTGCGGCCGGTTGGCGTGGGCAGACACGGTGCGTCCTCAGCTCTCCTGCTGATTGTCACCTGGTGTCAACAGTGGGGTGGGATGTGGAGGATACCCGTTCGAGGCCTTGTACCAGGGTTTGAGGCTCCTGTCAGCACCTGCCCGTGAAGTCTGAGCTCCTAGCACACTGTGAAGGGGGGTTAACGTCAGCTCTGCCAAAATACCACCAGCAATGGGGCTCCCTTGAGGGGACATCTTTAATATATATATATATGTATATATATATATATAAATAATATATATATATATGTATATATATATATAAATGTTTTATATATATATATATATAAATATATATATATATATATATATATATATATAAATGTTTTTTGTTTTGACATCGTGGGGTACAGTTAAGGGTTAGGTATACAAATATGCTTCGTTCAGGCACCCTTGTTGATAAAGGGTGTCTCCCCGTCCCCAGACAGTTATTGGCATTGTTCACAATAGCAGGGACATCTTCGTTTTACCAGATTTGGTCCGTTCGCCTTCCTTTGTTTATGCAAGGATTCATCCATCTTACGTGTTTGCCATCAGCGTATGTTGACCAGCCCCCATGACTGTGCACTGACAAGTGAAGGGGGCACCATGCAGAATGTCACAGAGCCCGGTCCTGCGCCTGAGACGTGGCTTTGGAGAGAAAGGTGCCGGTGTGTTTCACTGGAAGAAGCCATTGTCTAAGGAACGGAGCTTGTTCCATTTTTCAGTGATTCTGTAAGAAGAGTCATGGTTTTTGTGCTTGGAGAAGTGCAACCCATCCCCACTCAGGTGTTCTTCCAGCCACTAAAAGACGCCAACCCGTACGTTTCCATATTTTCAGACTCCACATTTGATTTGTAATCATTGTGACGAAAGGCGGCGTGGCACGTGGCAGGCGGTGCGAGTTTAGGTCTGAAGCACAGCTCTGCCAGGTGACGGGGTCATGGCTGTGTAAACCGAGGCCCAGGCCAGCCCCGATAGCACCGTGGCCTCGGCAGCAAGGCCAAAGGGCTATCAGTCATCTCAGGCGGCTGTTCCCCCCACTGCATGTGAGAAGGGGCAGGGGACACTGCCGTGACTCGGCGGTGCCAGGTAGGCCCACACGCTTGCTTTTGTGTGCCCCCCACAGGCCGGGGCTCCTGAACATCGGCGAGCCCGCGGCGCAGCCCTGGCTGGCAGACACGTGGCCCAACACCGGCAACAACCACAACGACTGCGCCATCAGCTGCTGCACGGCCGGCACCGGGAACAGTGACGGCAACCTCACCACCTACAGCCGCCCAGGTGAGGCTCGGAGTGTGCCAGGGGCATGCCCACGGGGAGGAGCCCGCGAGGCCAGTCCCGTTCGCTCCCCATGTGAGAAGAGGGTATCTGGTTATCCTGTGTGGGGAGTGTGGACTGCTGTCCACCAAGTAGCCTGGCCAAGGATTTCCTCCTGAGCCTCCATCCCTCGCCCTCCACCAGGGAAACTGACCCAGAAAACTGAGGATGTAAATTCTAAAGTAGATAGCACGTCAGGAAACGTGAGATCATGTACAAGGAGTTTTCCTCAGAAGAGCCTAGTAGTTACAATTTTTAATTGTGTTTACTTACAATCTTTCATTTTAAGATCTCGAGAACAGCACAAATCAAAGGTCAGTAACTCATAGAATGAAGCGAGTTATTTAATAGCAACAATAACTATACAGCAGCAATAAGAAAATATTTTGGATAATTAACTGAATTTTTTAAGTTGGATTTTAGGGTAGCAAATACGAGGATACAAGAAATATGCATATATGTCTCTCTTGCAGGTGTGTCTGCATATATTTGTTTTCTGTTGTATGTTTTCAGTTCAGAAGTATATGTAGGTAAATTACTGTGCTCGAAATTTCATGCTAAAACAGTGGTTAAAAAAAATGGATGTGGAGTATGGAAGATTTAGGAGGACTCAAATAATGAAAATTATACCTGGCCTCTTGCAAACAAAACAAAACAAAACACCCCAGTATTCACAGCATAGGAACATGAGCAGAACTGTGGTGAATCCGTGTGACGCTTGAGTAACCCGTGGACTTAGGGGAAGGAGGGGGGAGGTGTCACGCATGGAGAGAGCACATCATGGCGCCATCTCCCTCTGCCCCTAGGGCAAGTCCTGGGTGGCCACTGGACTCAGGTGCGACTTAGCTGTGTGACCAAGCCTGTGTCTTCCACACTCCGTGATCTGCTTGTCTAGACAGAGAGAGAACTCATGAAGCCTGCAGAGAAAGAAAGACGACGACAAAGGATGCCCGTGTAAGCACATACGCAGGGCTGCATGCTCCAGCATGGCAGCCACTAGCCACAGACCATGACCTAAGCTTAAATCGGTTAAAAGTAAAACATGGCGTGAAACTCCATTTCTCATTGACACCAGCCACGCCTCAAGTGGTCAGTAGCTTGGTGCTGGTGGCTGCTGTGCTGTGCCGGGTCCAGCATCTCAAAGGGCTCTTAAATGGCACCAGGTGGAAGGACCAGCCAAGAGAACCAAGCATGCCAAGGCCTCGTCGCCTTTCGGTATTTCTTAGTCACCACTTAGCAGAGCGGAGTGTCTGAGAGTGGGAAGGACTGCCAAGGCCCGGATGACTCAGGTATCCCCCCCGGCCATTTGGGGTGGAAATGCAGGAGTAGTGGAATCCGTAGGATAGAGAAGGCCCACCTCGCTCCGAAGATCACCTTCACGTTTACATCCTCAGCAGGGCTGTTCGTTTCTCACTTTACAAAGATGCCCAGCTAAAAGCGGGTGCTGCCGGTGACCTGCTGACGTCGGTGCCACTTTCGAGTTTCATGAATGAAGTGATGGCGTTTTTGCCGTTGAAAATGGACTAATTTTCCTATTTAAAATGTTTTATTTTAAATTATGATTCTTGTTCTTTCAGCTGTCTTAACATTTACAAATGCAGGCCTCAGATCTGTTCCTGTGTACCAGCTGTTTAATTTCCAAATATTTTAGAAGGGAAGGTTAGGGAGGGAACGAGACAGGAGACGGATCAGGTGGGACTCGGGCCCGTTTGATTCCGTGCCCGGGTTAGCTGCCACCACCCACATAGTCCTCTGCGTTGCTGTTTTCCCTCTCTCGGGGTGTCGTTAGGAAACCATGAACACATGACTGTGCAGTGTCCTTCCCGGACAGTGATTCTCTTGCATGACCTGGATAAGAACTGGCAGAATCTCTGGGCCCACGAACTGTCCTTTAGCCGGTGCTGCCCGTGTCTTCTGAGCAGAGGGGCTTGAGGAAGCCCCGAGTCCCCCGTTCTCTCATCTGCAAGTCGAGAGGGCTGGCTTGGTCTCCATTCTCGGCCTGGTGCTTTTTCTGTGGCTTCAGCCGCTCGCTAGTAGCTTCAAATAACTCAGCAGCCAGAGGCTAGCAAGTGCGAGGCTGGCGCGGAGAGGCTCGTGCACACGTCGTTGCGGCAGATCCCTGGTAGCGGGGTTGTCCCTGGGGAGTTCTTTGGGGCCGGACGAATTGTTCGCCCAGCCCGGCCGGAGGTCGGATCGCTGAGTCCCCCGTGTGCTTGCTCCTCACTTCCAGTTGTTTCCTCAGGAGGCCGGGGTCATGGCTCTCTCTGTCGAGCCCACGCGGCAGGCACAGCTGCCTTGCGATGCGCAAAGCTGCCTAGGCAGACGTGCCGACCAGTAACCCCCTTCCCCCCTCCCGGCGCAGCTGACTGCATCGCCAGCTACAACAACCAGCTGGACAACAAGCAGACCAACCTGATGCTCCCCGAGCCCGCCGTCTACGGCGACGTGGACCTCAGCAACAAGATCAACGAGATGAAGACCTTCAACAGCCCCAACCTGAAGGACGGGCGCCTCGTGGGTCCGGCGGGGCAGCCCACGCCCTACGCCACCACCCAGCTCATCCAGTCCAGCCTGGGCACCACCAGCACCGGCGCGGAGGGCGACAAGCCCTGGAAGCCCCCAGGCCCGCAGAAGCCAGAGGCGGCGCCGGCCCAGTATAGCATCATGGAGCAGAACAAGCTCAACAAAGGTGAGCCCGGTGGGCCCTCTGTGTCCTGCCTCCACCGTGGTCCCGACACGGGTGCGGCCGACCGGGAGCATCCTGTCTGTGTGGCAGAGATTTCCTCCGTGTCGGTTTTGAAGTGTCTCGCGTCCGAGAGTTTGTTAGCACCACAGCAGCTTCGGAGAACTCATTTTATGGTAATAGGCACGTATTTCCAATGGACTTGAGAGGCATTTAAATTTCACGGCAGGCAAGGGTTTGGGACAGATAGCCTGGTGTCTGTGAGGCTGGTCACAGCCACCATCCTGCCCGTTTCCAGCCGAGGGCCTCCCGGCCTGCACACTTGAGGAGGGACAATAATTGCTTCTACGTGGCCATGGAGTTAATGGCGTTTTTCTCTCAACCTGAAGAAAAATGATTAAACCTGAACTGGAGGGTGGCTCAGTTCCTTGCGTTTCTCTACCTAGCGTGATTATCAAGACTGCGACAAATGTATCATTTCAGAACCTAAATTTCTTTGCTTGACCCAGTTGAAGTCTGTCTATTTTAAACCTGAAATAAATTGAGTTTAGTATTAACTTGAAGCTGTGCAGTGGTGTCCCGTGGCCTGAGGGAGTGTTTCTCTGTTGCAGTGTGTTGTGAGTTGGAAAAAGATGGGCCTGTGGTTTCTTGGCAGTCCTTAAGGCTGTTGCCTTAATAGCATGATTTGCAAAGTTATGCTGCTAGGAGAAAAGGGATTGCTCTAATTTGAATAGATGGGGCAACGTTGCACAGGCGTCCGGTAAAGAGTACATTTTGGGGTAGGTAATTAGAGACATTCGTTTCCTTTAGGCTTGAGTTGGGGCATGTTCTTCAAAAATAAAGCTCATTACCGTTGAGAGTACAAAAATATAAATTGCACTTAATAAAGTTAATGTTACACGGTTCAACTTGATAATAGAATGATCCAGCCTCTTCCTAAGTTTGAGAAGCTACTTGATTGGTGTAATAGCCCAACTTGATAAATGTTTATTAAGACTCCTGCAAAGTTTATGGCAAAGACTGACTAAGATGACTAGGAGAGTTTTTGTAATCATGGAGTCTGCGGTGGTGATTCACGCCCCTGTCACGTTATTCCTCCATGGTGTGTGTTTCACCGTGGACTTCAGAGTGCTCTGACAGCCTCTGTACAGATATTTCAGACCTCTGATTTATTGTCTGTACTGCTTGGGAGCAGATTTGGTATGTCAGACTGTAATAAAGAGCCCAGAATGGAGCGAGGTGACAGATTATCACTGATTGCATTCCAGTGGCGAGCTTGTTATTTGGGTTTTCGCCTTTGCCCAAGTAAACAGAAGCGTTTCTGAGGCAGATTAAGATATTTTGTTTTCTTACCATGAATATGTGTTTTATTAGACATAACAAACTTACTGGCAAGTTTATTTCCTATTTTTAGTGTACTTTATTTTTCATGATTTGCAGACGCGGTATTTTTGTGATTTCTTATTGTTAAAATTATTTTGTTACTGTATTGAAGTTTTGCATGTGTGCATGTATATATGAGGGGGACACACACACACAAAAATTGGGAATTGGTTTATAAAAAATTGCGTATTCCTAGATATTTAAACTTCAGTCATCTTTAAAGACCTCTCCATTTGATGTAGTACACCCATCGAGATGCTGTTTGCACTGCTTGAAGCAGTTTTTGAACGTGTCCACTTTGATGCCTTCTAATGCTTCTGCCATTTTTTGTTTCACCTCTCAGCAAAATGTTTTCCTTTGAGGACTTTTTTCATCCAGGAAACAAACAAAAAAACAGTCGCTTGGGGTGAGAGCAGGTGAAGAGGGAGGGTGCAGCTACGGGTCATGCTGTTTTTGGCCAAAAACTGCGGAACACTCAGTACAGTGTGGACAGATGCACTTGTAAATCACCCATCATGAAATGGGCACACATGTTGAAAGAATCTGCAAAAAAAAAAAAAAATTACCTGAAGCCGAACAGAGCTTCTCACAACAGTGCTAGCTGGTATACGGATGCTGATGGCTTCCTAAAATACTCACCTAGCGGGGGAAGCCTATGTATTCGTTGGCAGTGCAAGCATTTGTAAATCCTGACAACTGAATACAAAAATAAGGAGAAAACAAGGTTGATACATGTTTCGATTAATTTATTCAGTTGCTCCAAAATATAGACAATGAGAGTTGTGTCATCTTTCACAAAGGGAAGATAAACATTTAATTTTTTTTTCCGTCTGCAACATCTAGATTACCGAGCAAATGACCCGGTTCCTCCGACCATCCCCTACAACCAGTCCTATGACCAGAACACCGGCGGGTCTTACAACAGCTCAGACCGAGGCAGCAGTACGTCGGGTGAGTGTGGGGTGGTGCCCTCCAAGAGCACGGACTGCATGCGATGGGCTGGGCTGGTGTACCGGACGCCATGGCCGAGCCTTTCTGTAGCTTGCTTCCCATGCCCGTGTCGCATCTCTGCAGCCTGAGGGTCTTCCCACCCTCTGAACCAGGTTACGTCGTCCAGTATGGAGGACCAAGCGCCCTATCCTCCTCCTCAGTGGTGAACCTAGAGAAGCCAGAACCATGCACTCATCTTCAAGGAAGTTGAAACTTCTGTCTCCCCCGCTTTGGCCAAAATAGAGCTAAGCTTGTTGCCCTTGGAGTTCATCTGCTACATATGTTGCCATTTGAAACTCCGCTGGGAAAGCACGTGACACTGGCACATGCTTGAGCAGAATCCAAGGCCTCAGGGACGGCAGCAGGCAATCCAGGCACCAAGGCAACCTGGGCACATTCATGATCCGTCCACGGTGCCTGCGCCCTAGCTCTGGAGCTGTGCAAAGCAGCCTCCCTGCCTCAGCCTCCACGTGCCTCCAAAACCCACGGAGGCCCCTTCCCTGCGGCCTTCCTGCTGCCGCAGCTGTGTGCCAGCTGTTTTCCTGGTAGGGCAGCAGATGGGCGCTTGCTAGTACTTAAGTTCTGTTTTCCTAATTAAAGGCGGTTCATTATTAGAACTCACATGTGGCAAGTCACAGCACAATGAGAACAAAGCGATGGCTGTTGACTCTGGCGCGCCTCTCCAGGAGCGGGTGGACACGGCCCTCTCGGCAGCTGGATGGCAGTTGTTCTTAGAGGTCTTCAGCCAAGGGCCTCCACCCTCCTCTGTCGAACGTGGCACGCACATCCCAGCCTTCCCTAACTCACGTGTGGGTCTGGCGTGTCCCAGCCCGTGCCCCAATGTGAATTAAGGAGCTTCATAAAGTCCCTTCACCTGTCCAGATCTACCCCAATTCGATTCTGCGTTGCTGGTTTTAGCAACTAGAATCTTACTCGAGGCGTTCTTTGCTTTTTTAAACAAGTCAACTCTGAGTGAGGAGGAACATTGCAAGGATGGGCTTTTGGGAAAACCACATAAAATATTTTAGTATTTGATCATCTGATGCCGTTTCGTCTTTGAATTCTTCATTACTTATAGAGAAGATCCTACCTTGGTGGAAAAGCCCCATGACCCAAGGCTGTGATATTCAGTCGGCCTCCTCTGTCCCCCAGCCTAGGCACTGGGTCCTGGTGTCCTGCTCCCTGGAGCTTTTGGTGTTCTGTGAGGATACAGTAAAAAGATAGATGCCAGGTCTGATGTAGTTACTGGGAGAAAAGCCTGCAGGTGGAGTGGGAGGCACTTGTGCTGCGGGGCCTCTCGGGATGCGGGGGATGTCACAGAGGACGTTCGTTAGGGAGTCAGGAGGGGCCGCTGGCGAGGGTCGTGTCCATGACGCTTGGGCATCCCTGTCCTGCACAGCTGAGCCGCAGGAGGGCGGCACAGGCCCAGGTCTGCCAGTCGCAGGTCACGGATGACAGCTGGCCCAGCCCATTTGGGGCAGTGACACCAAGCAGAGCGGCGGGCTTAACACTCATGGCCGTGGGACGGAGAGCTGCCAAGAGACGTCACAAAAGCAAGGCTGGTGTGCTGAGGCCTGCGTCTCGTGCCATGTGCCCTGGAAGGGTTTCAAGCGTGGTGTTGTTGAAAATAAGGCCAGATAGTGCACTGATGTTGAAGATCTTCTGAGAAAGAGCGTAGACTTGTCTGTGAGTCCCATGTGAATCCAGAGTGCAGCATCAGAGGGGGCTGTTTTGTCCCCACGTAGCCTTTGTCCCAAGGTTTATTTTTTTTAAAGAAATACTCTAACGTTGTGCAGCTGCACGTGTTGAGAGAGTGTGCCAGGTCCAGCATCATGACCCCAGAGTGCTTGACTCTCCAGGCTGTGCCAAGCTTTTCAGAATTTCAAGCAACGTCGTTTTACTGTCAGCCCCGATTTTGTAGAAACAGTGGCTGAAAACACTCTTCCCTTTTTAAAAGTTCTTTTTCTGCTTCTTTTGTCACCAGTTCTATTAGCTATTCCGGCAGTTCTTTTCATCTGCACCTTTCTGAAGAAAACCAGTAATTTCATTGTGCCTAAAACATTTCAATGGACAAGTACAAATTATATAGAGCCAGTGATTTAATGCAACAGTGGAACTCTAATAGATCGTATCTGTATCATATTGTATTTTAGGTTCCAGCAATTAAATCATAGAAAGGCACTCCAGGAAATACGTGTACAGCTCATTTGTTGGCAGTGATAATCCCTAATGCAGCTAATTGCTGTGGGGAGATCACTATTAACGATACGACTTGTCAGGCTCATTCATGGTCTTATTGCTTTTTGCTCTTCATTTTGCAGTTAAACGTGGCAGTCTTTCGCTTCTCGTGTGCAAAGTTCTGTTTAAAATTAATGAAGAGAAGTGGGTTTATCTCTGCATAAGTGTGAACCATGAGATATTTACAGAAAATTGTCCACTTGGAAGTGTCAATGACAGAAAACACGGTGGAGGCCAGAAGTGAAACGCTTGTGTTTCCTTTCCTTCGCAGGGAGCCAAGGCCACAAGAAAGGTGCCCGCACACCCAAGGTGCCCAAGCAGGGGGGCATGAGCTGGGCCGACCTGCTGCCGCCACCCCCGGCGCACCCTCCCCCGCACACCGGCGGGGAGTACGGCGTCCCCGGGGACGAGAGGTGAGGACTCCGGGCCAGCGTCTGCAGGGACTGCGCTCCTTAACCCATGTCGCTCGAGATCAGGCCAGGCCACCCTGAGGGGCCGGACGCCAGGGTTCACACAGGTGACCCCGGATAGACCGTGTCGGCCAGCAGGAGTGAAAAACCTGCTGGTGCTGCAGAAACCGGAATGTGCTGTGGAGGCTTCTTATGGAACTAAGAATCGTGTGTGCTCATACACACACACGCGCGTGTGTGTGTCCATACGTATGTCCACATGCATATGAAAATATGAATATATCCATGAGCTCCTGCATATGTCATTCATGTGTGTATTTCACCCCATAGATGTGTGATTCCGTAGTGTTTGACTCTTAGGGCTTCTGTGGCATGTCTCGACATTCTCATAAAGTAGTTGTGTGGACGTGCACCACCACTACAGTATCCTAAAGGCCGTTTGTTTTTAAACATTGTCTCATTATCTGAAGAGTGTTAGTGGGGACTTGCTCTCAAGGATGCAGCAAGGTGAGTATTGCACGTGGCAGCATTTGGAGAGAGAGTGTGCCTCTTTCTTGCCTCAGCGTCTGTAGAACTGGGCGTGGTGGTACCGTGCCAAAGGGCATAGCCCTTTGTGAGCACAACCCAAGGCTGGGCACTCGCTTGATAAAGAATTCACCAAAAGCATGAATCCACCTGAAACGCGGGCTTTTTGGTGACTGCTATAGAAACAGAGAGGCTGATCTTTCATTTTTCATGAAAACCCAGTGTCTTACAGCTCCCAGTCCGCCAGGAATGAGGTCTCTGGGCTTCCATTTTTCAATCACCTCTTTGTGAAGTGCGTTTTTAAGTAATATTTTTATACAGAAAGAATTCCCAGGGCTTCTCATCACCTGCATTGTTTTTGTTCTATAAAATGGCTGCAAACACTAAATTAACAAATCGTGGCTCATCGCCCTCTGTGAAGCACGGGGTTACCGTTCCTTTGAGCTTCTGGTCATAGCATCTTTGCCCCGTGTAGGGCCCCACCTGTGTGTGTGTGGTTTAGACCAGAGGTGCCTTCCTTGTGTCTGGTGTGGGTCATCCCATGGACCTCACTGCCAGAGTGCTGAGGGTCTCCCCAGGTGAGCATCTCACAGACTCGTCTCCTCCTGAGCCCCACCCCAGTCTTCCAGGGCGAAGGGACAGGAGTCAGCACTCCGGCCCTTCTCTGGGGCCCATTTTAGACCAGGAGGTCACCAAGAAAAGTTCAAAATTGGACAGGCGTGGCTCTCAATGGACTGACAAGGACATATGTTTACAGAGTGGGGCTGACCCAAGAAAGCAGTCTCCTGGTCTTGCCTCATCTGGGGAGGCAGACTCAGGTGGCTCAGACTTCTGGCATCTTTGCACACGTCTGGGAATGACCACAAAAGCGCCACAGACATGGATTTGGGGCTCACATGTACATTTTACCGAGTCAGTGAATTAGCAAATTTGGAATCTGCAAGCGTGGAAGTTCGACTGTGTTGTTAAAAGCCCATCTTCCAGGCTATTTTAACACAAGCAGTTGCTGTTTTAGTTCACAAAAAAGGACTAAGATAAGTAGATAAAGGTTAAAAACAACAATAAAAGCTACAGAAAATGCAGAGAACAGCGGGTCCTCACTGAGCAGAGGGAAGGCTCCTGATCTGCTGGCATTTGTTCCTCATCTGGACACACTAGCTCTCGGGGAAGAGGACGGTGACGTGGACCACACCGAGATGTGGAACCCAGAGACCATCCAGGGGCACATTGGAGGGCGCGAGGGGCCTGGGAAGACCCTGACGCCAGGTCGTCAGAGTCTCGAGTGTCCAGTTTATTCTCTGAGCAGTTAGAGCCGCCTCTTCCTTTGAGGAGCAAACGCACAGCCTGCAAGTGATGCTCGCAAGTCATTTTGGAAGCCAGGCCGGGAGCAGAGGCTGGGAGAGCAATAAGAGGATTGTGGCCACACAGACAGCGGACACAAACAGGGGAGGGACTCTGGAGGGCTTCATGGACAGGCTGGAAAAAGAGCCGGGGAGTCGGAGGGAGAGGAGGCTGCCCCAGACGGGTGCAGGGTTTCTGGCTGGGGCGTGTGGGCAGCTGGCTCGGCTGTGTGTGGGTCAAGGAGACGGGGCGGGAGGCGCGGAGGGAGAGCGGGCTCCGGGGGGTGGATCCAGGGAGGTCCGGGGCTGCTCCAGTGCTGCGTTCCCGACAGGTGGCAGAGAGTGGGCCGAGCGTTGCGTCGCGTCGCGTCGCCTCACACCTGTGAGTCAGCACACAAGCCCAGGGTGGGAGGCGCGGAAGCGCGGTCGTCCCCGGTCCCTCCAGTCCCTGTGCTCTTGGGGATCAGGAGTCTCCCTGGGAGGGAACCGTGCTTGCCACCCCACGCCATCGGCAGCACAAGCCGCCGCCTCCGTTTTGTTCCACCGGAGAAGGTGATGAGTGCAGTTTCAGAGGGAGGGCGGCCTCCAGTGACCCTCTCCAGAGGGTTCTTGAGAGTGACTGTCCTCCGAGTTGAGGACCTCGTCTTCGGGTCATCGTCATGCCGTCTGTTGGGGAACGTGTTGACTTGGAGAGACTCTCCCAAGTTCACTCGGGATGTGGCGAGTTAAATCCTGTCAAGGGGGTTCTGGCTGCATGGCCCTGGGACCCTGTCGCGTGCTAGCACAAGTTGCAGTCTCTGAGAGAAAGAGACCGGTGGGGTCAGGCGCACGCCTTTGTGACCGGGAGCTTTGGTTTTGACCACACCCCTGAGTGTGACCCAGGACAGCTTAGGAGAGCGACCCGACGCTGACGTTTCTCTTGCCACGCTGGGAGCTGGCGTGACCCCCAGGAGTAATTCTGCCCGTCCTGTGATTCCTCGCAGCTACGACCAGGACGTGCCGTGCCCCCTGCCGCCCGCGAGGATGTACCTGCAGCAGGACGAGCTGGAGGGGGCGGAGGACGAGCGCGGCCCCACGCCCCCCGTGCGGGGGGCTGCGTCCTCCCCGGCGGCCGTGTCCTACAGTCACCAGTCCACCGCCACCCTGACGCCCTCGCCCCAGGAGGAGCTGCAGCCCATGCTGCAGGACGGTGCCGAGGAGGCTGGCCACCTGCAGCACCAGCCCGACCGCAGGTGCGTGTCCCCCGCGTCGGGGCCAGCTGGCAGGGCGGGGCCCCCTCCTCGGGGTGGCTGTGGGATGCCACCTGCAGAGTCGTCTTCGCGTCCCTGGCCCCTTCCCGGCGCCACCGCCCACGGTGGCCCGGGGCACATCCCTGCTGGTGGCCCCCTCGCGTTAGATGAGCCGCTCACAAGAAGCAGTGTGCACCCACGCTCCACTCGCCGTCACTGCCGGAGGTGCACAGGGATGCGCGTGTGGCCTCATGGCCACTGGATTCGCACTTCTGTTTTTCTTATGCGGGGGTGGGCCGCTTCTTCAACTGGCAGAAGTAACTTTTCTCCAGTCTTTGTAAGTTCAGTCACATGGCGATGTGTTCCCTCCCAGCTGGCACGCTGCCAAGGGATGGGTTTGGTGGCTCCTTGTTGTGTTGACCTCAGTGCCTTTGTTTTGGTGGAGGCCTTAGGTTGGGGCTCTTTTGTGGGGTCACTAAAGGGTCTATGTGCGTGCCTGTGTGTGCGCGTGCGCGTGTGCACGTTCAGGCTCTTTGCAACCTGTGTGTTGAGCGTCCCCACCCTGTACGTGTCTTTCACCCTCAGCGATGGCACTTGTCACTTCGACCCCTTAAAGCCGTGACTGCGCTGTGCCAGTTCCTCTGGCGCTGACGACTGTGTTTCACCATCTCGTTGCCCTTGACACTTTATTCTACACATACTGCGATCTGTATTCCTAATATCACTTGACACTGAGTGTGTTACTTGCCTCAGAAGACTCCCCTTCCGTATTCTGGAATGAATAACGAATTCTGGTTCATGTGGCTTGACTTTCACTCTTTGGGGTAAAACAGAGTTTGGCATGGCGCACTAGCCAGTCTGTCGTCGAGAGGTCATTTTAAAACTCAAGTCCCGTGCTTTCTAATGAAGGAAGACGTCAGCCCTTCTGTCTGGTGAGGTGGGCTTGGCTCGCCACGCGCTGGAAGGCCGTGCAGCTCGCCTCAGCGCTTCCTGAGGACGGGCGCCCGTGAGGCACTGCGGTTCCCGGGTGGCCTTGAGGTCCCACCTCGTCCTCCTCTTGCGTGCCTGTCCCTGCCGCCCCAGCGGCCGTCGGCCGGTGCCTTCTTCCTGGCCGCACGTCTTCTGCGTCCCCGTCCCCGTGTCGGCCTTCCCACCTGCCCCAGAGGCAGAGGCCGGTGGCCCCTGCTGGGCCCTGACTGCAGCCTCTTCCTCGCGCCCAGCCCTTCCCCTCCCCCCTCGAGTCTGCTCCCCCAGGCCTCCCTGTCCTCGGCCTCCACTCTGGTCCCTGCCCGCCCCAAGCTCAGGCAGTCTGACTCCTGCCTCCCTCACCCCCTCCACGCTGGGCCCTCTGTGTCCGACTCACAGCACGTTGCTTCCGTGGGTCGCCTGGGGCACTCTCCTTACAACCAGCCCCTCCCGGCTTCACAGGCGTTCTGCAGGGGTGGTGGGTCTGTCAGTTGTGGCGAGAGTGGGGATGCTGTGGGTGCGGGGTCTGGAGGAGGCACGCGTGAGGCAGACCCCGCCGTTCCCTGTGCGTTCTCACCTTCAGTTTGTTGCTGTCACCCGGCTCGATGACACTTACGTCCTGATGGCTGTCGGGGTTCTGGGCCAGCCAGGCTCCTCCTGCGGGTCACGCGGATGTCTCCCTGTGGACAGCCCACAGGGCGACGCCCAGACTCCTCAGCTTGGCATGTGGCTTTTCAGACTGGCCTCTGTGTTTCCGTGGGTTGCTCGTGCAGAATTGTCAGCCATGCCTGTTTGCCCAGTGCATCCAAAGCGAGATGGTCAAGAGGGCAGACACAAGTGCCACAAAACCAAACAAAAGCCTGTGTCGCTTGGAAATCAGCTGGACGGTCCCCCGCCCGAGTGTCCCCATCCCACAGACCCAGCCCTTCTCCAGGTCGCTCGTTCATGTCCCTGGCCGGTCCCCGGCTGTCCCTCAGCCTTGTCCCTCACCCGCTCCCCACTCCTCTCCCGTCCTGCCACGCCCACGCTGCCTTCCTCCTTGGGCAGGGCTGGTGGTGCCCGCTCAGAACCCGGCCTCCTGCTCGGCAGCACTTGGAGCTCTCCCGCCCTTTCCCTCCTGCCCTCCCCACTCCTGCTCTCCAGCGAGTGACCTGCAGTCCCCGAACTTGTCTTGAACGCACGTCCATGCCGGCGTGCCACCCGCTGCGTCCTGCTGGCCTGGCAGGCATGCCCTTCCTGCCCAGCCTGCTCACGGGGCCTCCTGTGAGGCTCCTCTGGCTGCCGGCAGACCCCAGCCGCCTGTTCTCCACACCACACAAGGGTCCATTCGTGTCTGCGCTTCGTGCCCCTCGGTGTCCGCGTGGCGTGAGCGTTCGCTGCCTGTGTCTGCTTCCTCCTCAAGGAGCTCATGGAGGACAGAGCTCGTCTGGCCATGGGGGTCTCCGTGGGGCTTTCTCCAGCAAGGCGTGGGGGGTCTGGGACCGCAGGGAACTCGGAGCTGGCCTCCTGTCCGCTGTACCTGTTGAATGCGAGCTAGACCCGCATGCTTGCGAACGTGTTCATTGTCTGCACCTGCCGTCGTGGGGCTGTGTCCAGCGTGTTGAAAGGTGTAAAGGTAGCATGAGCTTTACTTCCAGGGTCAGTGCTGGAAATAACACTGGGCACTGGCGAAAAGAAGACAAAAGCCTAGTAAAAGCGGTCAGTGCCTTTTTTTGATGAATGTGTGCTCTGTATGTTTACTATGGGCATTTAAAAAATGCAGATAAGCCAAGTGAAAGTGAGTCATGCCCGTGATGTGTGGGCAGACGCTGTCCCTGAAGGCCTAGGACGGATTCTTCCAGGCTTTGCTTTCTGCGTGTGACCTGTGACCTTAAAAGAGCCAAGGGAACAGGCAGAATCCTAAACACCTCTGTCAGTTTGAAATCCGCTTGGTCTTCCTACCGTTCAGTTTCTTCCTACTTTCCACAGATTAAATTATTCCCACTTCCAACCCAGACTTCACTTCTGCCTTGCGTTTCTGACATACTAGTGTTCTCTTACGAGTTCCTCTCGGCTGAACGGCATGTTTTTCTGTGTGGATGGCTCTCTGTTTGGACACGTGTGTGACACATGTGGGACACGTGTGCTCCGGCATGCCCCCCAGCGTCCTGTTGGGCATGTAAGTTCATGGTGCCGGCCTTCCTACCTCCGCAGCCAGTGCTGGGTGCCGTGGTCTAGCTGAGCCGCGAGCAGAGCCTCCTGCCTGTGGCCGTGACTGCCTGCCATCCCGACGACTTCTGCTCCCTGGAGCCCCGCCGGGCCCTGCGGTGTGCACGTGGGCGCAGGTGGCCGTCGCTCGACGGAGCGCGTGTGGGCGCTGCAGACCCGCGGGTCCAGCCTCTGGCTCCAAGTGAGTTCCGTTCTGAGCGACTTGCCAGCCCGGCCCTGAGTGCACTTCCCTGGCTCCGACAGCCGTTTTCCCGCGTGTCACGGTGACGCTCGCCACGTGGCCGGCCCTGGCCGCCTTGGTCTCCCCCAGCCTCGTTCCTGCTGCAGGCCGTCTTCCTAAATTGCAGCCCTGATCAAGGCTCGCCTGCTTGAAGTCCTTCAGGGGAGGGGCTTCCCGTCTTCTTTAAAAGGCAGGCGAGGCTCCTAATGCAGCCTCTGCAGGGCCCGCGGCGCTTCCAGTCCCCCCCCCCGGTGCAGCCCCAGAAGGAAGCCCGTTCTCTCCACCTGAGGCAGGGCCTTGCTGTGGCGGCCACGGAGCACTGCCACCCCTCCCTCTGGAGCCAACCGTGTGTCCCTTGGAGCCAAGACCCAACCGCCGATGCTCTCATCAATGCGTTGGGGCCCCTTCTGGGTGTCCCCACAGCACCTGCATGTGCCCCGCCCAGGCGCTTGTTCACGCTGCGGCGTCCCCGTGCACTCGTGACCTGCCGTCTCTGCTGGACCGCGTGACCCTTCCCGCAGGGCCCCTCTGCCTCATTTCGTTGGACCCCTGCATCGTGTCTGAGCTCCTGTCTCTACTGTGGTCTGACAGGCGTCTCCAAAGCCTGGCGGCCTGTGACAGCAGTTTCATTTTGTTCACAACCTGCGGGCCAGGGGCTCTGAGAGCCCAATTGGCAGCTCTACGCCCACCCCCCGACTCTCAGCTGTCCTGGGAGGCCTCCTCTGAGCCAGCTTCCTTCCGAGCCCCCTGATGGCTCTGTGCTTCTCAGCCTCCGTCTCCACGTGGAAGTCTCGCCCTCCTGGGTCGACCACCACACAGGGTCTCGGGTGGTGGCTCTGCCGTGCGGCAGCCGGCGCCCAAGCAGGCAGGGGGAGGAGGCTGCCTGGCGGACCGGAGCCACACAGAGCGGCGTGGCTCCCGCGTTGGCTGCGTTCTGCCGGGACGCTGTCACAGGGCCATCCGGATGTGGGGCAGAGCTCAGCCCCCCTGACGGGACTGCAGGGCCCCGTCTCAGAAGAGCATCTGGAGTGGAATGCGCTGCTGCGGACACTTTGCCAAGGGCGGTCTGCCGTGGCCCGGCCACCGAGGGCTTGGAGTGTGCCCGAATGAGAATCCTCCCGTCTTCGGGCAGAAGGCGTGATGGCTTTCCCTGAGCACCTCCTGTTTGTGATTGCCTTGGCTTAAACATTCAGCAGTCTTGACCGTGGTGGGCCCGTGTCACAGACTGGGGACACATACAAGAGGGCAGCACATATTAGTAAGGGTTACTGAACTAACGCCGTTATGGCACTGCAGTGTCGATTACATGGACACTAGGACTTGCTTCACCGCGTCCTGCAGCCTTGGCGTTCGAATGAGCTCTAGGGGATTCCGTTGTCTGTCTAAAACGGGTTAGCTGAGTGACCAGCATGAAGGGATCTTTCCTTTCTTGTTTCCAGACAGTAACTGTAAAAACAATATAACTGAGGCTGGGCGTGGTG
The DNA here is from genome assembly GCA_027257055.1 of Cephalopachus bancanus. Lineage (NCBI taxonomy): Eukaryota > Metazoa > Chordata > Mammalia > Primates > Tarsiidae > Cephalopachus > Cephalopachus bancanus. The sequence goes on from JAPVLO010000026.1 coordinate 5,978,483, forward strand.
GCTCCGTTTGTAATCCTAGCACTTTGGGAGACCAAGGCAAGAAGATTGCCTGAGCCGGGGGGTTCAAGACCAGCCTGAACAACTTGTTGAGACCCCGTCTCTACAATAAATCACAAAAATTATCTGGGCATGGTGGCGTGTGCCTAGTGTTCCATCTACTTGGAAGGCTGAGGTGAAAGGATCGCCTGAGCCCAGCAGGTCGAGGCTACGGTGGCCATGAGCAGCATGTCACTGTACTCCAGCCTGGGCGACAGAGTGAGACTCCGACTCAGTAATAATAATAATAACAGTAATAATAAAAATAATAATAAAATTGAACTTATTCACATACATAGTTTGAAAAAATGTCCAGCGCAATTAAATTCGCTGCAGTTGCTATTTAGCAAAAATCTCTTGAGAGGTAAAAATAATCTGTAACGGGATGAGAAATGTGCTGATATTTTGTTAGTACAGACAGATTGAGACCATACTGACTACACAAAGAACCAGGCTCGCCCAGTGCTGGAGCCAACCCTCAGGTGCGTCTTCCCGGCGAGTGCTGCGTGGTGAGCTGCAGACGCTTGGGCTTTCCTGAGTTAATGCATGGCATCATTCCTCGTCTCTCTGGAACGTGTTTACGAAGCATCATTTTGTGGGAGCCCAGACTGTTTTGATTCGCAGTCATATTACTCGAATGTTATTTCTGAAGACGCTGAAACTCCTCAGGGCGAGAAATCTACAGGGTTGAGGTTCATTTGCGACAAGTCCCACTTGAGTGCGGTGTCTTGAAATAGCTTTTTGTTTCCAAATAGAATAGGTTACATATTTCAGGCGGCCTGTGTTTATCACACATTCCCTGGGCTTGCCTTATTTACAGAAGGTTTGAGTGAGTTTTTCTGTCTCCCTCCACATTTAGAAGGGGTGGTTGCTAAAAGCCACCCTTGTTTAACGTGAAGACATTTTGAGTCTGCAGAATGGGGGTTGTCTAAACACACCCCTCCCCAGAAAGTCGGGCATTCGCAGCTTCTTATTGGTGGCCAGAAGAGTCCCCTTGCGCCAAAAAGCCTTGTGTGCCTTAAAAAAAAGAAGTCTCCTGTGGCCTTTCAGATGCTCATGCTGGCAGAGGCTGAACATTAACTTCAAGTGTGATATTTTAGCACGTCCCAAGCTAAACAAAGGTTTTCCTCCTCTCACAGAGAACACTCCATGTTGAAGCAATTTTCCATTTTAATATCTTAAACAACTTCAGCTTTGGCACATTTTCCATATTTCTTCTATTGCCACACACAGACACATTAAAAGCCACCCAGAAATGAAAAATAACGCAGTGTATTAGAGAATGCTGCAGGTGTGTATCTGTGATCTATATATACACACACTTAATAGCATGTACATACACACGTGTGTGTATGTGTCTGTATATACATTGTCAGTGTAGTGTGTTTCTTTTCATGTCCTAGGTTTTTAATCCGTATGTGGCACATGCCTCCCCTAGTTTATGTGTAGACACACACCTAATATGTGTTTACATATAAATATGTGTGTGTGAGGAGGGTCTTCATTTCGGAGATAAAGTTTGAGTTTAAATTCTACATTTGGCATGTATTAGCTGGAGGAACTTTGGCAAGGTCCTTAATTCCTGCAGTGTTTAGTACCCTCTTCTGGAAAACAGCAGTTTTTCTTTTTTTGAGGGGTCGGAGTCTTGCTCTGCCGCCCAGGCTGGAGGGCAGTGGCATGATTATGGCTCAGCACAGCCTCGACCTCCTGGGCTCAGGCGATCCTCCCGCCTCAGCCTCCTGAATAGCTGGGATATAGTCATGCATCACCATGCCTGGCTAATTTTTTATTTTTTGCAGAGATGAGGTCTTGCTATGTTGCCCAGGCTGGGTTCAAACTCCAAGCAAGCCTCCCACCTAGGCCTCCCAAAGTACTAGAAATACAGGCATGAGCCACCATGCCCAGTCCTGTAAAATAATAGTTTAGGGAGTAACTCAAAAAGTTATGAGAATTAAACGAGTTAACTTTATAACACATGCCTAGCTACAAAATAGGTGGTGATTAAATGAGTTGATTGTAGCGTTTTAATAGTCATGTATTTTTAGGGTCTTTCTACCACATTAACAAAGCAGGTTTGCTGCAGCGTCTCAGCTCATTGGGATAAAAAGCAGAACGCGAGGTTGTGCCGTGTGGCGCTTGCTTGCCCCCCAGGGCGGAGAGCCCAGGCAGGCCCACGCGGTCTGACCTCAGCTCCCTCTGACCAGACCCTCAACCGCTTGGCTGGGTTTGCTTGCTTTTCCCTTACGCCTCGGTTCTGTCCACGTCAGAGCTTTCGTGGGGTGCTCTCAGCGTCCTCTGCAGAGTGTGCTTGGCTGGCCGAGGGGCACGGAGAAAGTGGGCATGCCCTGCCCGTCCAGGCGCCCTCTCCTTGGGAAGCGTGCTGAAGCCGGAGAAAACAGAGCAAGCCCGGATCCGGGAAGCCCGTCGGCCCCGCGGGGAGCCCCAGACGTGTCTGTTCCGCCTCGCTCCATGAGCGCCACGGGGTGGGCGAGCAGGGTCAGAGGCACCCACTCGGCCTCGGTGAAGCCCCGGCCCTGGGCCCATCTCCGGGCATTTACGGCCTTGAATGATGTCTCCACCTCCTCGGGGGGACTGCCGGCGGTGGTGACATTCAGACCACGCCTCCCCTGCCGTGGGGGTCACCACCTCGACCCCTCGCGGCCGCCCTTCGACTCCGGTGCTGGGGTGGGCAGCCTGTGCCGAGTGGCTCCTCCTCACTCAGAGAGGGAGTGGGCGGCTCTCTCACCTCCTCTGCGCGCCCGCGCGCTGTCCTCGGACATGACGCTGGTCACCGAGCCAGCAGCTCCGGCCAGGGGCCCGTGTCTCCTTTTTCTGCAGCACTCCTGACTCGGGGCCGGCTCTGGGCCGCCTCTTCCCACGGGGAGAGCGTCTTCCCACGCTCCTGGCTTTCCAGCAGAATCCTCGGCTGCCTCCCCCTCACGTGGGCTGTGGGGCTGGGGTCTAGAAGGAGGGCTTCGGGCTGTGGCTCTTTTGTCGGGGGGCAGAGGGTTGGACCAGGCGCCGGACAGCCTGAACTTGGACTGTGGGCCATGGCACTGGGTGTCTGGAAGGGGTCTTCTGACGGTGGCCCTTCAGTCTGTGGAGAGAGGGCCGGGTCGGGTGCTGGACACCGTGAATTGGGTCCTGGACTGTGGTGCTGGGTATCTCGCAGGGGGTCTTCTGACGGTGGCCCTTCAGTCTGTGGAGAGAGGGCCGGGTCGGGTGCAGGACACTGTGAGCTTGACCCTGGGCCATGTTGTTAGGGGCCTAGCAGGGGGCGTCTGGCTGTGGCTCTTCTGTCTGGAGAGAGGGTTGGACCAGGCGCTGGACGTGTTGAGCTTGGGCCGTGGCTGCCACTTCGCTCGAGCCTCAGATGGGCTCTTCCCTGGTGCTAGGATGTCAGAAAAATGCCTTCCATCGTCGTGTTCAAAAGACAGAATAACAGTAAAAGCCGTAGAGCCCGAAGTTCCTGGTAGCCTTCAGTGAGACTTGTGAGCAAATCAGAGAAAGACTGCCCTGGCTCCCACCACCTTGTTTTTTCCCCTCACTGTCACCCAGGCTGGGGTGCAGTAGCACACTCACAGCCACCACAGCCTCGACCTGCTGGGCTCAAGCGATCCTCCTGCCTCAGCCTTCCAAGTAGCTGGAACTGCAGGCACACACCACCACATCTAGCTCATCTGTCGACTTACTGTAGAGACAAGATCTCACCATGAGGCCCAGGCTGATCTTGAACCCCTGGACTCAGGCAGTCCTCTTGCCTCCGCCTCCCGAAGTGCTGGGATTACAGGCATGAGCTGCTGTGCCCAGCTACCACCACCATCTTTTAATAGGGTAAGATCTAAAGAAAATTATGTCATACGCCGAACTGAAAGTTTTAAGAAGCTTAAGGAATTCCCCTTTCTCAGGCAAGATGAATGATTTCGTCTGCTTGAGAGAGTGGCCGAAGAAGGGGAGTGGAGTGGATGTGTGAGGGACACGCGATCCGGGACCGATGTCAGTTGTCTTCAGGGGCAGGTGACAGAGTGTCAGTGTATTTGAAGCGCTGTAGGGCGAGTGCACACGTGTGCTTTCAGAGTCAGCATGCGCGTCCTTTTGAAACCGCACGTAATCCAGGTGTCTGCGCAGCAGGCCGTGGTGACGCTGACGGCGTTTCCACCAAGAGGTAGCCGGGGAAGCCCCGGCTGGGAGGCGGCGACACCCCGTCCTGCTTAGACACGCTTCGGTTTCCAGTTGTTGGCCGATTGAGTAAGCGAGCTCAATGGGAGCGCAGGTCGCAGCGGCCTTTGACGTCCCAAGTTCTGAGCCGCCGTTGCCTGTCTCCCCGCAGACGGCAGCCCGTGAGCCCCCCTCCACCGCCACGGCCCGTCTCCCCGCCGCACACCTACGGCTACATCTCGGGCCCGCTGGTGTCAGACATGGACACGGACGCGCCGGAGGAGGAGGAGGACGAGGCCGACGTGGAGGTGGCCAAGATGCAGACCCGCCGGCTCCTGCTGCGTGGCCTGGAGCAGACCCCCGCCTCGAGCGTGGGGGACCTGGAGAGCTCCGTCACCGGCTCCATGATCAACGGCTGGGGCTCGGCCTCCGAGGAGGACAACGTCTCCAGCGGGCGTTCCAGCGTCAGCTCCTCGGACGGCTCCTTCTTCACCGACGCCGACTTTGCCCAGGCAGTGGCCGCGGCCGCGGAGTACGCGGGCCTCAAGGTAGCGCGACGGCAGGTGCAGGACGCTGGTGAGTGGTCCCTGCGTGGCCGGGGCGGCGGTTCCCCCCTAGGCCCGGTGTCCTGTGAGGGGTGGAGAAGGCCCCGTGTGGCCAGGGCAGGCATTTCTCTCCTAGGCCTGGCATCCCACAAGGGGGGTTGAAAGCCACACGTGGTCAGGGTGGGCGGTTCCCGCCTCGGCCTGGCATCCTGCCTGGGGTGCAGCTGCTTTACAACTCATTAGAAGTAACTGATCAATTAGAATATTAATTCAATGGTGAATATACAAAGATGTGCATATGTTTCCAAGCATAGATGTTTTGTGCTTAGGCTTCTTTAATCTTGTAGTGGGGCGAGCACGTTAATCCAAGTGTTGGTATAGTATTTTTCTGCTTTCTCTCTTTGCTTGTCTTTTATTTAATTGGTTGCCCAAGGAAACCAAGGTCTAAAATACAGCTTCGTTGGGCTATCTGTTTTTCTTGATGAGGCTTTTAGAATCTCCCAAGGTTTATTCACTAAATCTCATGTAACGTGAGTGATAGGAAGCTACCTAGAGGTGCTCATGGCTAGGATAGTCACAGCGAATATATAAATGCATATACATACAAATTGACACCGTTTATGCTGTATGTGTAGCCAGTGAAGTTTGTGTTTTTCTGTATGCTATAATATTTTAATGCAGAAAGTCACCAAAACCAGATTCGCTGTGACAGCTCTTTCCCTAGGTAGAAATTCCCCAGGAGAAACACATATCCACATGGGATCCACATGGGACCTGAAAATGGCGGTTTCTCCTCGACCCCATTCCTGTCAAATTAGAATATCACGTTACGGAGATGATATAGAGACGTGTGAGGTGCACGCATTTCAGCATACATGCTCCATACATAAACAGTTTGAACATTTGGGAGAGCAAGTTCATCCAAATACTTAATGTATTATTTTTCTGTTTATCCTTAAGTCTTAACATGTTTTTATGTATCGCTTCCTCTTCCCAACCCTGGGAAATAACTCAAAATTTTAAGCATATATTTCTCATGTAATTTTATTTTCATAGAATGAAAATATATATATACACATTTATATACCTTGTGTGTGTGTAAGAAAATACAAATAAAATAAAATAAAGTGGTCAGCAAGAAAAAGATGCATTTCATCACAGCAAATGAGTAATGGATATTTTTGTTTATTTTTCCTCATTTAATAACTGTCATATTGCTGACTTTCCATGTTCTTTTCAGGTATTAATTGTCCACTATTTTTTTATCAATATAGAATATATTCAGAGAAAATTTAAAGCACGTTCTAAAGTCGACTCTGTACATTATTTGTCAAGAATCTGTGGCAGGAAAAAAATGTCTCATATCTCTCAACTCCTGTTTGTAGAATGTGTATCTATTCTAGCCAGGCCTGTATTTTATGAAATCCAACCACGTATTCCTTTTTTTCCCCTTAGCTGCTGAGCGTCATAACTAAGTACAGAAACCTAATTATCTTCCTTAGCAAATAACGTCTAACCTTACGTATAGCTTTTGTTTCTCCTTATTTTCTAATCTGTAAAACCAATAAGTGAAACTAAACGTCTCAAACCGCTGCTTTCCGATTGCATCACGGGTGCATTTCAGTCCATCACATCGATGAAAGGTAGAAATGACATTGACGTGCACCTGTGGTGACCCCAGGCCTCAGGGTCTGTGAGCCTGGCTGGCCCTGCACGGTAGGTGAAGAACAGGCTCTGTCTTGACTCCGGTTCCCTGGCCATGGCCATGAGCTGTGAATTGCAGGCGTCTCCATCATAGCCAGCATGTTCTCGTGTCACACTCGAGGGCACTCTGGGCGTCACTGGGCTCAGGATTGCAGTGACGTGTGCCCGGCCAGCCTCCGCCTGTGGCAACATTCTTCTTGCGAGGGGCAGCGTTGCCATGAGACTGGAAGTGGCAGAGTCGGTGACCCGCTTGCCTGGCTTCCCACGTGGCTGCATCAGTGCCAGCCGCCTCATCCGCTCCCCTCGACTGTTTGACGTGTGTGGACTTACTGCACGTGGCTTCTCCTGTTGGTAGTCAAAAGCCACACTGCCTCTGTCTGAAGTGCCCTGTGGTACGATAGAAAGTTCCTGATTTCTGACGAGTGCCTGGAAACCACAGCAGTGAAAGCCAGCCACAAGGTCAGTCGCTCTCGGTGCCCTTGTGACGGATGGTGCCGTGCTTGTGGTGATGTGGCATCTGTGTGAGGCGGCCAGACTTGAGACCTGAGGCGTGCCGTGTCTGATTAGGAGTTCAGTTCCCACTGGTGCATCAGACTCCTGGCCCTCCAAAACATCTAGCGCTCCTGGCTTCAAAACCAGAAATCTTGGCAGGATCCCCCTACGTGCCCAGAGCCAGCCAATGCCTTGAGGTAGAAAAGAGGGACAAGCAGTTTCCAGCCAGCCTAAATATGTGAGCCAGATCCAGTTCAGAGCACCCGAAGAGAAAATGCCTGTGAACGCAGTAGACATCAGGGGTCTGCCTTCAAAGAAGTCCCTAAACAGGCACTAACAGAGGGCTGGGGTTAGTCTGGCACACCCGTGAACGTGAATGTCTCAAGGACTCTGGCCCTTCCTCTTGAGAACGCAACAGACGTTGGGTATGTGATGCAAAAAGGTAATTCCTGTTTCTTTTCAAGGATAACGTATCCGTGAAGCTCTGTGGCAAAAATAACTGGGATGTTTCTCTTTAATAAATAGGTATCTTTCATAAAAATAAAAGCAGTGTGGTTTCAAAAAACGAAAAGAAAAGTGGAAATGCTGTGAGTGTTTTTTCCAGCGGGTAGCCCAAGCGAGTGACACAGCCGGAGACTTGCTGAAGAGTCTGTTCCGGCTTTCTGGTTTGTCTGTGTTGTCGCTGCAGTGACGGAGATTCACTGGTCAGCGGCTCTGTCTCCCCAGGCCGCCGACATTTCCACGCGTCGCCGTGTCCCAGGCCCACCAGTCCCGTATCTACAGACAGCAACATGAGTGCCGCCATCATGCAGAAAGCCCGGCCAGCCAAGAAGCCAAAGCACCAGCCGGGACACCTGCGCAGAGAGGCCTACGTGGACGGTGAGTCCGTCAACGGGGCGGGCGGTGCCGTGCCTCCCTCTCGTCTGCCTCTCCACCCCAGCAACGCCACCCTGAAGCTCAGGCCTCCCTAGACCTTCACCACCGTCAACTCCACATGATTTACAGCAGGGGAGGGACCGGCTTCCGGGTCGGGCCGAGCGTCACTGGGCCTAGCCGCTTTCTGATGAGTGGGTTATTTAAACAGCGAAAACAGCGCAGTCCTTGAATGTTCTTGAGAGGTTACTTTATAGGTTCACGCCAATGGACATCACTCTAGCTGACATAAGGGTGTGAGATTAACCTGAGACAGGTTTGCTGATAAATCCCCAGTGTCCTCCTTATGTTTTTCCTGTTTTTGTTTTACCATTTTGCATTCAGATAGGAAACAGTCAACATGCTTGAAAATGAATTCTAACCACAGAGGCATGACGGATGGTTACTGTGGACACCAGCAGGCAAATCAGGCCATCGAGCTGTCTTCCCTTGTGCCTTCATGGGCAGCCTGAAGTCTCGTGACCAGGCGGCACTGGCATTCGAGGACAGTGAGATGCCCTGATGGCGTCTGCAGCGAGCCTCGTCAAGGTGCTCCAGGTGGCCCAGCATGGCCTAGGCCACCACCTCCTCATTTCGTTGGCCATTCTCATGAGATAAACTCTCTTGGACTCATCCTCTGTTGAGTGTGCAAAATCCACGCCAGGGTGGGGGAAGAAGAGGGTGTCGTGTCACAGGTAGGGCACCACCATGGTCCTCATGGCCACTGTCTGATGAGGACTGTCATTACTAGGCAGCCGTGTTCCAGGAAGGGCATCATTTGCCTGTATCACATGAAAGCTTCATGCCACAGGTCCTATCCAAGACGAGGTGGGTTTCTGGGTGCTTCCCCTGTTTCCTGCCACCAGACAGAAGAGTTTACAGCTCGCAGCGTGCCTTGCATGAGTCATTTTGACATGAGTGGCTGGCCATGCTGTCACCGGCCCTCATCCTGACATTGTCTCTCGCTAGCCTCTGTGTGATATCAGCACCGACGTGGCCTGTGTACCTGGCCTCTGCTGCCAGGCCACTTTTGTTGGTAGGCTGAGCTGTCCAGACTGTGTCTCATTTGGAAGGGTATGAGGGTGGCTTTGAGCTCTGTGCCATGTGAAGGAACGAACACCAGGTTTTAAATACCCCAGCCCAACTGGTAATTTTACATTGACAGGACCCTGATGCTGACACCCTTCAGGCTTCATAGCTGTTTTATGAGTGTTTATCGTCTCACAGCGTGCTTCTAACAGGAGAGCTGCCGGGTGTCAAGCTGGATGTCCGCACGTCTGAGTGGCACACGTCAGCCAGGAAAGCCCGCGAGATCTCGCCTCCTCTCGTTTATACTTGTCGGAGGGGACGCGGGTCTTGAGTGATGCTTTTAAAAATCTTTTAAATCCTGTCCACTTGCCAAGGTAAAGAATATTGCATCCCAGTCCTAAAGTACGCCAGGCTTGGAAACTGTTATCTGTGCATTTTGTCCCTGCCTTCTGCAGCACTTATTTCAGTGTTTCATAATCAAATGTAAATTCCCACGAATCCCTGATAATCACTGTTACACTGAATGATGAAGCGCCCAAATTATTTTTTAAGTTAATTTCAGAAACACCAAAGAATACACTGGGATATTTGTAAAGCCAAAAGTTAATCTCAAATGTTATTTGGATTTCTAATTGCTCATTTCACAAAAGTGATTATGCAAAGTTCTCATAGCACACACTGAATATAAAAGCCAATAATTATTTTCTGTAAGTCACAAACAGAGGATGAAGAGATGACTAAAGCCGTTTTTAGATTATAGCATTCATTTCCTTTCAACATTTTGATAGCCATATTTTAGTTATGTTTATTATATTAACCAGTCCTGAATTTTGTTATAGAGGCTTGCTATTTGATTTTTAAAAATTGACAAAACCATGTGTTATTTCATACATATTCCATACTGCATACTGATTGATTAAAATCATATAAAGGCAGATACTTCTTCCTGCACCAAGTAAAGGAACATACATACTCTTGATAGCGATGCTTATGACATGGAGACAAAAGTCATTTCTCAGGAATTGTTTACCCAGATTCCTACTCTGCTGCAGTTTTGGGGAAAAAAAATAATTCACAGAAAAAAATGCTCACAGCCCAATTCATGAAGAAGCTTCACAGAGATGCCATCTGTACAATTTATTAGAAATGGGAAGAGAGGTGGAGAAAGAATTTGAAGAACTGCCAGTTGTTTTCCTATCTTAATAGCTTTGGGAATGCAGGTGGCTTCTGGTTACGCGGGTGGATCACACGGTGCAGTCTGGGCTTCCAGTGCGCCCACCACCCGCATGGTGCCCGGTATACCCGAGGGGGGATTTTATCCCTCCCCCACCCGCCCTCAGAGTCTGCAGCGTCCCTCCTGCCGCTCTCTGTGCCTCTGCGGACCCAGAGCTTAGCTCCCGCTTGTGAGGACACTTGGTGTTTGATTTGAGTTCCTGAGTTGCTTCACGTTGGATGATGGCCTCCAGTTCCATCCACACTGCTGCAAAAGACAGGAGTTCGTTTTTTTTGTTTTTTTGTTTTTTGAGTTGGAGTCTCACTCTGTCACCCAGACTGGAGTGCAGTGGCCGCTCCCGGCCACCGCAGCCTCGACCTGCTGGGCTCCGGCGATCCTTCCGCCTCAGCCTTCCAAGTAGCCGGAATTACAGGCACGCGCTACCACGCCCGGCTGATTTTTTTGATTGATTGTAGAGATGAGGTCTCACTGCCCAGGCGGGTCTCGAACCCGCGGGCTCAGGCAGTCCACTCACCTCAGCCTCCCAAAGGCGCGGGATTACAGGCTGAGCCACCAAGCCCGGCTTCGTTTTTTTTTTTTTTAATGGCTGAGTGGTGTTCCATGGGGGGGGGAGGGAGAGAGAGAGAGAGAGAGAGAGAGAGAGAGCGAGCACAGGCCGCATTTTCTTTATCCAGTCGCTGGTTGATTGGCACTTAGACTGAGCCCATGTTTCTGCTCTTGTGAATGGTGCTTCGACAGACATGCGTGCGTAAGTGTCTTCCTGGCTTGCCAAGTTGTGTGCTTTGGATGGCCGTCCTGTGGTGGGGTTGCAGGACTGAATGGCAGACCTGCCTCGGGTCCCTTGAGGAGCCCTCACCCTGCCTTCCCCAGAGGCTGGCCTCGCTTGCGCTCCTGCCACAGTGTGTGTGAGTGTCCCCTTCTCTCAGTGTCCGTCCGGCTTTTCTTGTTTTTTGGCTTTTTACTTATGAGCGTTCGGACTGGCGTGAGATCAAATACCATTGTGGTTTTAATTTACATTTCCCTGATGACTTGTGATGTTGGACTGCCAATTACTAAAGTGTGAGCTAAACACACTCGGAAGACACGTAGGGTTTGGGGTTTTGTTTTGTTTTGTTTTTCTTTCCGATGAGCAAAATGCCCTGACCGTGCTGAGGAGTGTAAGGACTGCCCGTAGAGTACACGAACTATGACAGGGTGTGGTGTGTCCGTGTTGAGTTGGTAGCATGTTCCCCGTTGGAGACAGTGTGTAAGATCTGTAAAGAAAGAGCGGCTGTGTCTGAACTTACCAAGAGTGGTGGCGATGAGCCTCGTCTGTCAGCCCCTGGGTTGGTCTAGGGCTGCCATGACGGCACCACAGGCCTGGTGGCTTAAGTAGCAGTAGGAGCCGGGCTTGGTGGCTCAGCCTGTCATCCCGTGCCTTTGGGAGGCCGAGGTGAGTGGATCGCCTGAGCCCGTGGGTTCGAGACCTGCCTGGGCAACTTGGCGCGACTCGTCTCTACAATAAATCAAAAATCAGCCGGGCGTGGTAGCGCGCGCCTGTAGTTCCAGCTACTCGGAAGGCTGAGGCGGAGGGATCGCCAGAGCCCGGCAGGTCGAGGCTGCGGGGGCCGGGTGCGGCCCCTGCACTCCAGTCTGGGCGACGGGGTGAGACTCCAGCTCAAACAAACAAACAAACAAGAAGCAGCGGTAGGGTGTTCTCCACAGCTCTGGAGGCGGAAGTCCAGGGTCAAGGGTGTCAGCAGGGTGGCCTGCCTCTGCAGCCGCTCTCTGTGGCCTGTTGGCGGCCGTGCCCCTCCGTGGCTTTGCACCGTCTGCCCTCAGTGTGCGTGTGTTCTGCTCTCCTCTCACAAGGACGTGATCACACCGGCTGGGGCCCCCCTCGTGGCCTCGTTTAACTTCCTTGCCCCTTCAAAGGCTCCAGGGACGGGCACATGCGGAGGTCCCGGGACTGGGACTGAGACGCGTGACTTCTGAGGGGACGCAGTTCAGCCCACGACAGCCCCCCGCCCTCACGCAGGGTGCGTGGCCACACCTCCCGCCGTGGCTGAGTCCAGAGCCTCGGGAGCACTCAGCCTCCGCAGGCCATGCAGAGCGCCCGTGCGTGGTCACACTGACGGCAGGGTCGGTGTCTGTCCACTTCACGTCCGCCACTCTTTTGCCCAGGACGGGACCGCGGTGTGTGAATGTTTATCGGCAGAGTCTGGCCGACTCAGAGCCAAGCCCGAGTGCGTTTCCGGGGCCTTCTAACGGATCGTCCCAACCCTCTTTCCAGCCTTCCCAGCGCATTTACGGAGGCGATTTAACAGCCAATTCACGGGCTTTCTCCGGCCTACTTTTCATAAATTGTAAGTCGACCACCCCCTGTGGAACGATGTTGCTTTGACTTGATTTATCATTAATCACCCATGTTGGGACTTTAAGCTGTTCAACAAATAGAGGACTGGATTGTCGCAGTGAGTTAATGCTGGTCGTGCTGTCTGAGTGCGCGTGTTCTTATAGTCGCTCTACACACATTGTACCGTTATTTGGAAAGTCTTATAGAACCAGTGAGTGCTTATATGACGATATAGAGTGTGTGTGCGTGTGTGTGTGTGCGCGCGCGCACGCAAAGCATGTCCACCTTCCCGTTTGTGAACTCCCATTTGCACCACTACTTATCACACTCTGTGAAATGCAGAGTCCCTCGCCGTGTGATAACCACTCCTGGTTTGGCTGGGTGATGATTTTATCATACCCAAGAGAGAATTGTTTGGCAATCTGTTGATACAGACGGCAAGCCGGCCAGCATTTCTCTCTAACTGTCAGTTAGGTACCGTGACACTCATGTACTGGCAGCGAGAACCCTCATTGGCCGTTGGTCTCTTCTCCTGTTTGCCGTTGTTGCAGGTGTGCCTGTCCCGAACGTCTGGTGATGGCTTCTGTCTGCAGAGTCACCCATTCCCAAGGCTTTGGTCTCGTGACAGTGGTAGGCTCCAGCCTTGATAGCGGATAAGCCTGGACATGTTGTGATTTGATGATAGTGGCAGTCATCGGCTTCCTGATAATCCAGTCCCGATTTATCTCAGGCAGGCGGTGCAGAATCAAGGCTGCGGCCATGCACACCCCCTCCCTCCTGCTGCGTTCTGAATTAGACTTTCCTCCTCCCCGTGCGGACAGTCCTGGCTCCGTCTGATCATACAGTCGCTCCGCCTTGGTCTGTTGCCTTGGGCTGCTCCGGACAATCTGTTTCCGAGCTCTCTCTTTTTGTGTCTCTTTCACAAGTAAGCAGCCGATGAGGGAAGACATGATGCTCATGCGTTGCTTTCGGGAAATCTAGTCAAGTAGTGGACAGAGGAGAATGGCCGTGCAGAGGAGAATGGCCGTGCAGAGGAGAATGACTGTGGCGATCAATGCTGCGGGTCAGAAAGCCTGACTTTGTAGAATCGGGTGACTTAGCTCTGAGGGGCAGGGCCCCCCTCTCAGCCGCAGTGTGGAGTGGTAGGAACTAGAACACGGGAGGCCGTGGAGCCACAGGCGCAAGCGCCCGCAGCGTGGGATCGTCCCCTGCAGGGGCACCCGATGGCGCCGCTGCGGGAGTTTGGAGCCTGGGGCTTGTGGCCGGCGGAGACTCACGATGGAGTGCTCTTGGCCTGAGCGCATCATGACCAAGGCAGCTGAGTCTCCACAAGTGCAGGCCTGTTTATGGAGCTAGGCAAAGGCGTCATTTGTTTCAAACGTCGGTACCTAAGAGTGAGAAGCTCCAGGTGACAAAGTCAGTCTTCAACACACAGCTCTGCCATGTAGGAGCCTCTCGTGCTGGGGTGAGTGAGCAGGTCAGTGGCCCCTGACAGGAATGGTCAAACACCTGGAAATGACCAGGTACTCCTTACGGGGCTTGGCTCAGTTGGCAGTGGTGTGTTCACGGGGCAGAACGTCTCACAAGCTTCCAGAAAGAGAGGTACAGTGGGGGGCACCCGGGTTTTTAGCCATGTAAATGGTAAATGTGTATTTGTTTGTTTAAAATCCCAAGGCGTATGGCATGCTGCTAAGCATTGGACAGATGTTTCACGAATGCTTTGCAGCTGACACTCTACAAATGCAGGAATGTCACCATGACTGGAAACGTGGCCACGCCAACCATTCCAAGTCTTTGTCTGGCTTGGGCTGTCCTGACGTTCGGCTTTTGCCTGCAGCTCCCTGCCAGGTGTCCCCGTCTGGTGCGACACCGGCCCCCCGTGAGCTTTCGAAACTGTGTCCCTCTCCCGGCTCCTCATCCCGCCCCTCCAGCGTGGCCCTCTCACTCGGCTGGCAGTGCAGCGGACACCCGCACGCCAGCCCACATTCCTCCTCCCCTGCACGTTCTCTGCGGTCGTGAGATAGCCCTGGTTTTCTTTCTTCTTCTGTCTCACACACACCGTCTGCTCTCCCTCTGAGGGGACGCCCCTCCATCCCCTCCCTGGCATTAGTTCTGAGAGCTGCTATCATAGTGATTATTGTTTTTATCTGTTCGCTGTTGTCTATTACTGGCTATTACCATGACCTCTCGACCTCCCGAACTGAAGCTTGTCCTTTTAATGCATCCCTCTGCCACGGCCAGAGCAACCCCCACCTGGCATCTGTTCACATTCTTCTACGAACTTGCCAAATGTTACGAGGGCACTTACTTCTTTCCTCCCAGGAGTGCATGCAGGAGTCATTTTAAAGCCACACCCTCTCCCACTGCCTAAAGAAAATAGTTTTCCAGATTCCAAGCTGTATGCCACTTTCATTTGTGCACGTATCTGTAAGGACTTAGTTTATCACTACAACTATGCATATAGGTAAAAGGAGAAGTCAACCCATGTTTTTGCCAGCACCTGTCTGGTTTCAAACCTCTGGACACACCTACAGAGCGGCGAGCTCCTGTCCGTGAACAGTGGTGACAGATGTGCGGTCGAACGCAGCAGCATGAAGGACCCTGGCCCGCTGGCCGTTCCCGGGGCCCAGGGGATCTAGCTTGGAGGCTGGGCCGTAGCTTCAGGCGTGCCTGTCTGAGCTTCCTTATCTTCAGAGTGAGACGGGATTTAGGCTAGGTCAGAGATGGCAAGCAGGCCTGAAAGGGTGAAGGGCTGCCTCGGGGACCAGCGGCATCAGGCTAGATGGAGTGCGCTGCCGCAGCCAGGCAGAAGAGCTGGAGACGCCTGCCCCGTGTCAGCTGCCCCGGGAGATAGGCGCTGAGCCCCGGCTCTGCCCCTCGGCAGCTCTGTGCCGGGCGACAAGAGGACACGGGCACGGGGTGTCCCTGGTGGCCTTCCGAGGTTCCAGTCCATGGGAGGCCAGGTGTCTCTCAGCAGAAGGTGACTCCGGTGACACTCCCGGGAGTGCTGAGCTTCCCCTTTGCGACTCTCACAGTATCTCCAATGTTTCTTTCCAGACCTCCCGCCTCCCCCGGTGCCCCCACCCGCCATCAAGTCACCCACCGCCCTGTCCAAGGCACAGCTGGAGGTGCGGCCTGTCATGCTACCCAAACTCCCTTCCATGGAGGCGAGAACGGACAGATCGTCAGACAGAAAAGGAGGCAGCTATAAGGGGAGAGACGTGCTGGACGGGAGGCAGGTGGCCGACGCAAGAGTGCCGCCCGGTGACCCCAGAGATGCGCAGGAGCTGCCGGGCGACGGGAAGGGCCGCGGGGGCAGGGCCGCACGGCGAGACCCTCCGGCTGCGAAGACACACCTCGTCCAAGGTACGGTGTGCCCAGACAGCCAGCCGAGGGAGGGCGTTGGCCAGCAGCCAGGCCTGGCGGTGCCAGCGCTGAGAGCTGGGTGCCAACCAGGGGGAAGGAAGGGTTCTGTCGTGGGTCACGTGCGTGTGGTGCTCAGAAGAAGCGTGTCTGGCGCATCGTCGGAAGGGAAGCCAGGCCGTCGCCTATCGAAGTGGGTGGGAATTCTGGAACCGAGGTGTGAGCGCACGCTCGTTTCCGAAAGCTGGGCTCGAGCCTGACAGGAAGGCCAACATGGATGTGGAGGGAATCCCGGACGTCTCCTTACCCCGACTCTCAGGCAGGCGTGAGTGCAGCGTGATGCCGTGAGTGCCCTGCTGTTCGCATGTGTTCGTGGTGTTTCATGCCACGAGGACATCCTGCCCTACTGTAGTCGGCGGACGTGTGTTAGGGTTGGGGGTGGACCCTCAGAGTAGACGAAGGGGAAGAGACCCTTTGGAAGAAGGGTAGGATGACGGGTGGAGGCAGCGGGAAGGGGGAGAGGGCGTGGAGCCTAGGAAGCTGCATCTCCGTAGTCTTGGAATCAGCATCTTCTTCTGTAACTGGGGACCTCTGGTCGTTCGCCGACTTCCTTTCCACGCGGAGAACGCTTCCACGGAGTTCTGGGGCTGAAGCCCAGACTCTCGGCCCAGGCGGGGACTTGGGAGCGCAGCGTAAGTGAGCCTGTGCGTTTCGGACGGACGCCTCTGTGGTGTGACCACAAGGTCCTTGGCGACATCACTGCAGTCCAGAGTTTGAAAACTCACGAGCTTATTCTTATTAGCAACGTTGACCTGGCTCTGAACTTCTGACTCAGGGTGGCTAGACTCCAAGAAGTGATTCCTAAGTAGTACCTGGTGGTATAAATTAGGAGGTTTGCGTCTGGCCAGAGAGTCTGGACCTGTTTCTTGCTCATAAGCAGGCTGTTTCTAAAGCAGGGAGGATTCTTCGAGAGAACATTTTACCAACCCGGGGAGATTTTGTTGTATGAAGAATTAGAACAAAGGGGTGGGATTTTTAAATGTAAAGCAAATTTAAAACCAATCTTCAGGAATTTGGTAAGTTGTATTTTATGGCGTAAAAAAATGTCCGACTAACAAATTAAGACTGGAACATTAGTCTGGAGAGAAGGAGCTCCCTTGCATGGAAAGTACTGGGATGCACCAGCCTGTTCGTATCTCATCTGTCCTATTTCCCAGACCCTTACTTGAACGGTTCCCCTGTGTGTGCGTGTCCTTAGACGATCGTTTCTGTCATTGCTGCCATCTGCGCCTTCGTAACTCAGTCGGCATTATCATGGGGGAGGCGCCCAGCTACACGCGTACAGTAAGTGGCTGTTTTTAATCGAGGAGAGCGGCCCCCTGGATTCGACGGCCTGGACTTTGCTGACGTTTGCCTGGGTGGGTCGGACGTATTTCCATGTGCGCCAGCACCCACCATGTTCTCAAGCACTGTCCTCGATCTCGAGATTTGCGTGTGAGCCTGAACCTTGGCCTCAGGGGGCTCGCAGTCAGAGGGAAAGGGCAGGAGGGAGGTCATCTGTGAGTGCCCGGGACGCGCGTGTCGTGCTCAGTGTCGCCTTCCTGGTGCCGTGACGCCAGGGAGGGCGGAGAGGGACGGTCGCCAGCTGCATGCCCTGGTGGGAGCTGCATGCCCTGGAGGCTCTTGCACTTCCCTGGCGGGAATGACGTGCTCCTGCCGAGTGGAGTGGGTGAGGGTGGGCGCTTGTAGCTTGGCGGGGAAGTCAGTGTGAAGACTGGACAGCCCACTGAGACAACTGGGAAGCTCCAACGTTTCCAGAAGGCTGGAGTCGGCAGAGCCCCGAGGTCCTGGAGGAAGAAGAGGCTGAGGGCGGATGGTCGCGAGGGGCTTAGCAAGATGTCCAGAGAGCTGTGCCACCCCAGACCAGAGCTGAAGACAGGGCAGGCCAGGCGGTGGCACCGGGAGGGGTGGCTGGGAAAATTCAGGCACTTGTCAGAGTCCAAGCCAGTCTCAGTCGTTACACGTCTGAATCTGTGGAGGGGCACAGAGGGAGGGAAGGCCGCCGGGGAGAATCAGAAGCCATCTCGGTCCCGTCTTGCGTGTCTCGGTCAGTGACGCCTGGTGTGGGGGGCCACCGCAGGAGGGAGAGGCCACGGCAGGGGCAGGAGGTCATGGTCGTCAAGCTGACTCGAGGACGCCTGGGAGCAGGTGGGCGGCCGGCTGGCGGCTGGACCTGAGGGCAGGGTCGTTCGGGAGCCGGAACTGTCAGGGAAGGAGGCAGCTCGTGAAAGCGGAGCCGAGCCCCTCTGCCGTCCACTCGGGGCTGCCTGTCCGTGGCCTGTCCTGTGTCGCCACGCAGAGCCCGCGGCGGCGCCTGCCCTGACCACAGTTATTCCAGAAAAGGCTGTGCTCTGTAAGAACGGACGCCATCAGCTTGGGCGGAAAACACACACAGACACTGGGCGACCATCGAGACCTGGTGGGCAGCAGAATGGAAGGCGCCCTGCGTGAAGAGAGCTCGCGGGAGCTGCCCAGGGAGGAGAGAGAGTTGGGCGTCGCCAGAACCGTCTGTGGAAAGCGACTGAGGGAGGGAGACGCCTGAGGAGACAGACTGTCTGGCAGGACAGCTGTCTCCGCCTCCTGCTTCCTGAGGGTGCGTGACCGCGGTGGGCTGCGGAGTGGACGGGGACGGTGACGGCCAGTGTGGTGTCCAGATTCTTGTCTAGAAGCCTGGCTGGGCCGTGAGGAGGAAGTCGCTTGGATTTGCACTGAGCACAGCTGCGGGAGAAAGTCTCCCGCAAGAGAGACAGCCGGTGTTGTAGCGGGACGGAAATAAGGTTGGCAGGAGCAAGAGGCCGATGGGGGCGGGGGTCCCAGGATGGGGGCGGCGGGGGGCCAGGGGCGTCGGCCTGGACGCAGGACTCCTGGAAGCAGAGCTGCGGGCAGGGTGGAGGCTGTGATGAGGAGACCGGCGGGAACAGGAGCTGTCCGGGAGGGCCAGCCGGCCTCCCAGGGAGCGCTCTTGCGCGGGGCAGAGGGGCAGGGACTCGGCAGTGGTGAGCGGGGCCGGCCTCCTCCACCTTGTCCTGCCGAGAGCTGGGAGCTTCAGGGGAATCTGCCTCCTTCGGGCAGTGGGGAGGGTGGGGAAGCCCGGGATGGGCCCGGGTGTGGCGGGCGTTCTGCAGGCGGCGCGGGCAGGCGGGGGGAGCCGGAGCCCTGGCCCCCATGTGGACGCAGGCTTGGGGCCTCGGCCACCTGGATGGCTTGTGTGTGGAAGCTGGCGACCGTCACAGACGTCTGAGCCTCGGGGTCCCCGGGCGGGTGGGTCACGGAGATGGAGGGTGATGCCTCGGCGTCTGGAGCGAGTTCAGACGGGGCTCCGCTCCATCCTTCCCTGACACTCTCTGGGGGGCCAGAGGCGTCACCCGCTTCCCCTGTCTGTTTTCAGGCTGACGAGGAGGCTGTGATGTTCTCCTCTGGCACAGATGCCGTTAGCTCTTTCCTGGGAGGGTGGAGGCGGAAGCTGGCACCACCTGAGACTCCTCAGCGAGAGGCAGGAAGGGAGGCCGGGGCTCGGGTTGGCTCACCTGGCAGCGGGTCTCCATGGGTGGGAGACGCATGGGAGCCTGTGGGTGGAATCCACCCAGACCCAGCCCCACCAGAACAGCAGCAAGGCACGTCATGTTCGTTTTCAAGACAGGGCTGCCGTATTCACTGCCCCCTCCCCGGAAATCCCTGCCGCCGCCCTGCCCAGAATCCCAAACAGGCGTGAGTGAGGCAACGCCGTGAGTGCCGGGCTGCTGACATGTGTCCCTGTGTCTCGTCACGCAGAGGACATCCCGCCCTACTGCAGACCTACCTTCCCAACGTCGAACAATCCCAGAGACCCCAGTTCCTCGAGCTCCATGTCGTCGAGAGGGTCAGGAAGCAGGCAGAGGGAGCAGGCGAGCGCAGGCCGGAGGAACATCGCGGAAATGCAGGTGCTTGGAGGCTGCGAGAGAGAAGACAACAATGAAGAACTGGAGGTATCTGTCCTTGCCCCACCTTTCTGCCAGCATTAGACTAGCGGTTTGTTGGCTTGGCGTGAGGAATGTCCGCCCATGTACAGAGATGCCGCCATCTTGTTATAGACTCCCCAGTGCCCCGAGGTCTGCGATGCCAGAAACTGGAGTGCTGAGGACTTCAGAATTTTCTTGAAATGCATTTCAAAGCTTCCAATGGTAATAGCGGTTTCTTGGTAGGCGTTGGGTTCATATTCATCTGATTTTCAGATAAGAGCTGCATATGGCGAGCACAGTGAGGAAATGAGGACTGTTGGGTCTAGACACGGGGTTCACAGTATTGTGGTCAGCTCTGGAGGCCCGGGGAGGTGCCAGAGTCACGTGGCGTTCACCCTGTGCTGTCTGTCACCCTCGTGATCACCGGGGAATGTCGCTCATTTGGGTAACTGTCAAACCTGTGCTCTTCGGCAAATGTCAACCTGGTCTGTGGCACAGATGAAAGCATCCTGCAGTACGAGGTGGAGTCGGCAGGAAGTCCTGGCATGTTCCCCTCACTTTTTCAGAGATTGCGTCTCTCCCTTTTTTGAGTCGGGGTCTCACTCTGTCACCAGGCTGGAATGCGTGGCACAGTCACAGCTCACCGGGCCTCGACCTCCCGGGCTCAGGCAGTCCTTCCACCTCAGCCTCCTGAGCAGCTGTGACTACAGGCATGCCGCCGCTTTATTTATTTATTTTTTTTCTGGAGGCGAGGTTTTGCTTATCGGCTACGCTAGTCTGTAATTCCTGGGCTCAAGCAGTCCTCTCACCTCAGCCTTCCAAAGTGCTGGGATGCTTTCTCCATTTAATATAAAAATAAGTTGAGGAAAGATTTTTAACATGTCTAATCTCAGGTAGATGATAAGTGTGTATCAAATTATATCCTTTTATAATAGAAGATAAAAAGATCGTAAGCAATTATGTCAAACTGAGTGTTCTAAAGAGCCCAGTGTGAGCCAGGCTCGGTGGCTCAGCCTGTCATCCCGCGCTTTGGGAGGCTGAGGTGAGTGGATTGCCTGAGCCCACGGGTTCGAGACCTGCCTGGGCACCTTGGTGAGACCTCATCTCTACAGTAAATCAAAAAAATTAGCTGGGCATGGTAGCTCGCGCCTGTAGTTCCAGCTACTCGGAAGGCTGAGGTGGAAGGATCGCCAGAGCCCAGCAGGTCGAGGCTGCGGTGGCCAGGAGCGGCCGCTGCACTCCAGTCTGGGCGACAGAGGGAGACTCCAACTCAAAAAAAAAAAGAGCCCAGTGTGTTTTGATTTTGAGGTTTGGAATCAGAAAGACTTCCCTCTTGCAAACATGTGTTGGACACGTTGGTTTTCAGGTTCACGTTGCATTTTTTCAGTAGAAGAAGCCTTTCTGGGGACAAAACGTCATGACTATGGCCTCCACTGGCCAAGAGCCGGGGGGCAGACCTGTGCGGGGCTGGGGCTGAGGGGATCGGACGACCCCACGCCCTCCCGACCTGGGCCCTCCCCGCCAGGCCCACAGAGCAGCCTGGCCTCTGCGGAAGAACTGCTGAGATTGGCAGGGGAGTGGCAGCCATGCGCCTTGCCAGCGCGTGCCTGTGCATGCCCAAAGCCGCCTGAGATTTTAGGAATAAGTGCATGTGTGTGAGCCTAAGGCAGTGGGTGTGTTTTCAAACTCGGCAAAAATGCATCTCTCCCAGGAAACCGAGAGCTGAAGCCGCCGTGAGGCCCCCGAGATCAGACGTGGGACCAGCCCTCGATGCCTCCGAGGACGACGACGCCAGACACACGTTCCGTGCAATCAGAGTGTACAAGTGGTCGTTTCTATTCCTTCCGGGGTCTCATTTTTTGCGATTTTATTGGGTTTTTATTGTTGTTGTTTGCTCCCTCGCCCCTACGGGGAACCCCCTGAGCGCCCCCAACCCCCGCCGGCGGCGCGGACCACCCCCTCCTTCCAGCAAGGAGAGCGCCGTTGACTTCTCGCTTCAGCTGCGGGAGAGGATGCCGCCGCCGTCCTCCCGCGTCCCCGAGCTGTGGCCCGCGCAGCCGCTTACCCGCCAAGCTAGTTTACAGTGAACTGGATCGAGCCGATGGCTCAGCCTCATGCCAAGGGCTCTCAAAGTCGACTCTTTCTCTAAGGAACCCCCGATGCAAGTGAAAACACCCTCCGTTCTACCGCGGTTGACGGTCTCTCGCACACCACCCTTTGCGGGGGGATCTAGAAACACAGCCGATGCAGAACCACACAGTCTGAGTGGGGTCGAAACATTGTAAATACGTCCTCTTCGCGCCCCTGGTGGTACTTTCTTTTGTCTTCATTTCGGTCATGGAAGTATATTCTTCTTGGAAATGTTCTTTTGGACACGTAGGGCTGAGCTGGATCTCTGGTTGTCTAGTCATTGTCGTAAGTAAGCCTAGCAAAAGCCTTGTTCTATTTTTCAACCCCAAAGCAATTATAAGCGCATATTTCAAGCAAGCAGATGTTTTTAATGACCAACTGAGTAAGGACATCCTGTCTTAACTGGCCTGAATTTCTTCTGGTGGTGTCAGTTCAACTCTCAGAAGTGCCACTTAAGGAAGTTTGACTTTTGTTTTTGTAATGCACTGTTTTTAATCTTTTTTTTTTTTTTTTTGGTTTTAAAAGCACAATCACTAAACTTTATTTGTAAACCATTGTAACTATTAACCTTTTTTGTCTTATTGAAAAAAAAAAATGTCGAGACGCGTTTTTAACCTGTTTTTGTTAATGCTCTATGTCCGTATTTGGAATATTTGAATGATGACAGGTGGTGAAGTATTGTGCATACTTTATTGTGGGCCGTGAACCGAATGGTTCTAACTGTTCCTGGACTTAAAGAAAAAAAGAGGTGTAGCATTGTTGTGGCCAGTGTGGAAACTGAACGAGATTTCCTTACGGGCTCACGCGGGGACGCCCTGGCTTCAAGTTGCCAGGTGACACCCTCTGGCAGTGGGTTCCCACGATCCTTTTTGTCATTTTATGAACGTCATTGACCTTATAATTGGTGCTATTTGAAGAAAAAAAGTACATTTATTCATAAGACAGGTAGTAGGCCTGACCCCACTGGGAAAAAAAAGTCGAACACGACTGAACCACCAGAAAAAGCTGGTGTTCACCAGAAACGTAATGCGTTCATTTTGGGAATTTGACCAAGTTCCACGGATAAGGTGTGCAGCACGAAGGGAGAAACCATGTGGTTAGTGTCTTCATTATGTTCATGTAAGAAGCCTCTTATTTTTAGCCATAATTTTGCATACTGAAAATCCAATAATCAGAAAAGTAATTTTGTCACATTATTTATTAAAAATGTTCTCAAATACATCATTCTTTCTTGCGTTGATTCATGTTTTCATTGTGTGGTCAGATTTATTCCATTGAACCACAGCGTTGTCTGTCTGAACATTTCACCCTTGTATTATCCGACGAGTGAAAATCCTCAGTTTGATGACCAACCAGGTTTTAATCGTGAGAAAAGGTTTTCATCCAACTCCTGAAATCAGAGCATCAAGATGAATCAAAGCCTAGAAGGCGGTCACTTGATCGGAGAGTTACTTTAACGTTACGGACATCCTAGTTTTGTGCATGCCTCCCTGAATTTCAGTTCATCTTTTTCTAAAGGAATCAGGATTCGGTTTCGATAAATCAGACTTAAAGTTTGAGCCACCTGTGTTCTGTCAAGGAGAAAATCATGGACGTCCAGAGTGCTTATCTGCCTTTGTGTTACGAATTCACGTGCAGTTTTAACAACACCTCCCACATACCAAGTTGCATGTTATCACACATTAGTGTCAGCACGTTCAGGAACTCAGCTCTGATGGGTAATATGAGCATCCTGGCCTGGAAGTTTGGACCACGGATAATGGAATCCATGAAGGTGCTTTTTGTTTGTTTGAATCACATATATTTTGCTCTTTTACCTACATTTTATGTTTATTAGAATTTGAAAACCTGTACGGGGAGTGAGAAAAATTGAAAAAAAAAAAAGTTGACATTTGAAACTCAATTTTATAAAAATAGTCACCAGCATCTAGTTAGAGAGGAACAGGTCCTCAGATCAAGAGGCCAGTTTCCAAAGACTATGCCAAGAAAAAACAGGGCCATGTTTAATGACCCAATTTTTCTGTTTCCCGTGGTGGTTGGCTTGAATAAGTTGGTCTCACTCTTATTTATAGTGTCTAATATGCCTCCTGATTATGTGTCCTGGAGGGCCGGGTTTCAGGCCTGGCTTTGTCACGGCAGTGTTCCCAGGACATGTCACTTACCCTCTGGGTCTCAGGTGTTCACCTGTAACGCAGTAATACCTACCTCATAGAGCAACTGTCATGATTTGGTGAGTTGATGTTATGATGCGGACTCTGTGAGCGCGGAGCACGATTCGAGACGCGGTTGTGTTCCTGGACTGGAATCGTGGCACGTGCGGTCCCGTGGTCACACGTAGCTTGTTTCTGAGTATTTGCATGGACGTCAAAGAATCCGCGTGGTGCAGGGCGCAGGCAGTTTCCTTTCCGGTGAGCGGAGTTCACTGTGGGAGGTCTGACTGTGGAATAAATGCTTGGTGTTTTTGTTTGTTTCGTTGCTTTTGAATCCGAGGGCCATGCAGCGTGTGGGGGCATGGTGTCTGGCACACATTCCACAATTCCGGGGGAGGACGTGCCTCTCCACAGATGGCTTCGTGTCCGTCTCGGGCGGCTGTTCGCCTGGTGGCAGAAAACACAAGCCCGGTTCCCAGCGAGCCGTCCCATCGGCCTTCTCCCTCATTCCGTGCACAGTCCGGGGCTCCCTCCTCTCCCTCTCCTGGGCGGCATCTGAGGCCCAGAGGCCCTCCCCAGGCGGACACACTGTGGGGCTGGGGGTGGGGCCTGGGCACGGCTGGGGTCCCCGTTCCCAGGAGTCTCCACGTGCCAGCCCCCCACCCCCGGCCTCCTCTCTTGCCCAGCTCCTGGCTCTCTGCTGACCCTCTGCCACACTTCCGAGTCCTTGGGTGCCGGGAGCAGGCCCCAGGGCCTCATGTGTGCTTCGGGGCCGCTCTGGGCCTCGATACTTGGCATGTCCTCGGGGCCTTCCAGCCTCCCCAAAGACCCCCGAACCATTTGCCACGCCTGGACGGCGAGGGGCGGGCAGCTGAGAGCTCTGTCTGCCCTTTAGGAGACAGGAGCCCATAACTCCTGGAGACAGCCCCGCTGCCCTGGCGCGAGCGTAAGGTCCACGGTCTCCATCTGCAGCGGGAGTGACTGTTAGGGACAGCATCCCAGTCATACGCAGCCAGGCGACCGTCACCATGCCATTTCCAGTGCTTGCTGCTCAAGACACTCTGCGAGAGAGCACACTCCGCGAGAGAGCACGTGATGCACCCCATTGGGCTCATTGACGGGAAAACAGCGGGAGGACAGAGCAGCTCAGAGCCGCGGTCAGGGCACAGACACCAGGGCTACCGGCTGAGCCCTCGGCAGATCCAGGCTGGGGACCCAGCCCCCGCCTTCCTTGGGCGAAATGACTACCAGCCTCCAGGGCCACGTGGTGCCAGCCATCTTTGCCGTCTGTGAATTACTGGTCAAAAACGCACTTCGCTAGCGTGCATTGCCCAGGAGAGCAAGATGAGGTCAGAGTGGCGTCCTCTCGTCCGTGCGTCCCCAGGGGCAAAGTCCAAGACCCACACAGATGGGAGGGTTCACCTGGGATGTAATCCCGGGAAGGAACAGAGTCAGTCTTGAGCCTTCCAGGTAGGCGAAGCGCCTGCGCCGGCCCTCGGGTGGCTGGCAGGGCGGTCGCAGAACTCCCTGCGGGCCGAGCCTAGACGGCACAGGCACCGCCCCGTCAGAGCAGGGCCGTAACTCCGAGCTCCGGTGTGCGGGCTGGGTGCGGGGGGAGGACCCAGGGCAGGAGGGAGGCGTGCACATGGGGGCATAGGGGTGGGCGGTGCCCGGGTGGGACTGTGGACCGTGGCGAGCCCCCGGGCGTCTGCTGTGAGCAGGCCGGTGGGACGCGCGTTCGGGTGGCGTCAGACTCCAGCCGCCGTCCGTTCGCCGTCCTCCAGCTTAAGGCCAGTATTCTCGCCGCCGTCCCTGCTCAGCAGCCGCAGCCTCAGGTGGCTCGCACGGCGGTGGGGTGCCGGCCCGTTGTCAAGTGCTGGGACGATGGGTGTTGAACTTCGCTGCCATTGAACCTATTCTGAAGTTTTACGGTATTAGCGCCGAAACAACAAAAGCACAGACTGTGGGCGCAGCAGTGAGATGGGGCTCGAATCCTGGGAGGAGTAACTGCCATTAGGCCCTTTCTGGCAAGGCCACAAGCTCTGCGGTGCCGGAGGAGGACAAGCGTCCGGGAGAGCAGAGGTGGGCACGTGGCACAGATGAAATGACCCCATCCCTTGGGAGACCAGGAAGGCTTCTGGGGAAGCTGCGGCTGGTGTGACCAATTGTGTGTCGCACAAAACGATCGTTGCGGCATCATAGGATAGGTAGTCAGCATTTTCACAGCAGCACTTCACAAAAGCTCTTAAGGCCAGACGCGGGGACTCACACCTGTAATCCCAGCACTTTGGGAGACCCAGGCAGGAGGATCTCTTGAGCCCGTGAGGTGGAGACCAGCCTGGGCAACGCAGCAAGACCTCGTCTACAGAAAACCCCCAAATTAGCTGGGTGTGGTGGCGCGTGCCTGGAGAGCCAGCTCCTCAGGAGGCTGACGTGGGAGGATCACCTGAGCCCGGGGTCGAGGCTGCGGTGAGCGGCAGTCATGCCACGCGCTTGGGTGACAGTGAGACCACGACTGACAAAGCAGTCATCATAGAGGCATTTTTAAAAAAAGCTCTTAGATTCAACGAAGTCTTACATTTGCTGAAATACCCTAATGTTTGCACACGCCCGTTGCCTTAATCGAGCTCTTACTGTTTACCGTGACGCAGGGACTGCGTGTGTCCTCTGACGTCACGTGTTGGAACCCCGGCCCCCACGGGATGGTGTCAGGAGGTGGGGCTTGGGAGGTGGCTGGGTCGTGAGGGTGGAGCCTGGTGAATGGCTTCGTGCTCTGGCGAAGGGGCCCGGAGAACTCCTTCCTCTCTGCTCTGACACACCAAGTGTCTGCAGCCCGGAAGAGGGTGTCACCAGGACCCAACCATGCTGGTGCTTTGGCCTTGGCCTTCCAGCCCTCGGCTGTGAGGAACAGGTGTCTTGTGCATAAGCGACCCAGGCTAGAGTCCTTGGTCTCGGCGGCTCAAACCAACTGAGTCAGGGCCTTCTTGGTTCGGGTCTTGGGTGCAATCACTCATCCCAAATATGAGTTAATCTTTGGAAGTCTCCGAAATTCTTACATTCAGAAAAGGTCTGAGCTCTTCAGCTGAGTGAAGCAGAGTCTCGGTGCCTCCCGCTGCAGTGACTTCGTCCGTCGCCTGCTCAGCTCCACGATTAGCCAAAGGAACTGGGCAGATGAGCGCTTTCTCCCAGCCCTGCACCTTGGGTCTCGCCCTCGGGGGTGCCTTCCCAAAACGGGCCCCCCTTCTCTGGTACAGAAGAGCCCAGGCAGTCTACGGGGGATGGAGTCTGGACCCAGCTCACGATTCAGAACGAGGACCTCTGGGTCCCCGAGGCCCTCCAGGGGGACCACGGCTTCTGGGAGGGTGGCCTCCTGGGCCGAGGGCTCCCAGGCTGACATTTCTCTCAAGGAGTGAGCGCGTCAAGCTGACACACCTGATCCGGGTGACTCGGCTGGCGATGCGGCAGACGTCTTGCAAGCGCAGCCTGGCCACGGTCAGGGCGTCCTTGCACACCAGCCCAGCAAGGCTCTGCGTGTGCCTAGGGAATGCCTGGCGGCGTCCACGGTGCTTTCCACGTCGGGTGGACGGTGTGCAATCGGCAGCTCCACCACCGCCTCTCGAGAGGGTGCAACCCCCCCAGTGCCGCCTTCTCGCGCGTAAAAGTGCGTGAGCGGGCCTCCTGTGATTTTTTGGGGGAGGTAGTCACCGAGCATATGAAGCGAGAGGTTTTTGGTTTTTGTTAGTTTATTCATTTATTTTAAAGATGTGGGGTACAACTCAGGGTTAAGTATACAAACATCGATCATGCAGGTCCCCTTGTTGACGAGGTATGCCCCTCCCTCCCCTGGCAGTTTCCCACTACTGCCAATCGCTTTCTTGTAGCATTATAATTGTTCAAGATCACCTTATGAGCGAGAACATATGGAACTCAGTTCTTTGATTCTGTGATAAATCACTGAGTACGATGGACTCCAGATCCATCCAATTTGCTGCAAGGTCCATATATTTGTCCTTCTTTATGGCTGCATAATATTCCATTGTGTATATGTACCCCATTTTTTTAATCCAGTCCAGCTTCAGTGGGCAACACGGTGGGTTCCATGTTTTTGCTATTGTGAACAGAGCTGCAACAAATATACGTGTGCAGGTAGCTTTTTCGTAGAATCATTTGAGTCCCTGTGGGTATCTTCCCAATAGGGGAATTGCTGGGTCACATGGAAGATCAATTTCTAGTTCTTTAGAAATCTCCAGACTGTTTTCCAGAAAGGCTGTACAAGTTTGCATTCCCACCAGCAGAGTAGAAGCGTTCCTTTTTCTCCACATCCTCGCCAGCCTCTGTTGTTTATTTTATTCGTGATGGCCATTCTTACAGGGGCTAGGCGGTATCTCAGTGTGGCTTTGATTTGCATTTCTCCAAGGATGAGTGAGGCTGAGCACTTTTTCGTGTGTCTGTTGGCTGCCTGTGCATCTTCTGAGAAGTGTCTATTCATGTCTTTTGCCCACTTTTTAAAGGGGCTGTTTGTTTTCTTCCCTTTGGTGCCTTTGAGAGTGAGTGGCTTTTTGACGTGTGTTTTGATCCAAACCTACAAGGCAACATGATGCCCGTGTGAGTGAGGGCTTGGCGCGGAAGGCATCTGCGCTGGTCCTGGGCAGAGCGCCGTGGGAAACCAATGACGAATACATCAAATGCACATAGATTAAATTTCAAATAGATTAAGTATGAAAAAAATAAGTCACCGGTTGGGTACCTGCCACAGTCCAACATACTCTCAGATTGACTTTTAGCCGAAATTGTATGCAATGTCTGGTCTTCGTCTCTCTGGACAGAGGAAGAAATCAAGATTCTGAGAGATGAGGCCACTTGCTGGAATTCACAGCAGGGAGATGGAGAGTGTGGAACGAATCCAGCGTCAAGCCTCGTGCTCTTTCTGGAAGCTAGAACTCTCCCTCGGGAATGAGCACCCAGTTACTAGACATCAGAGCAATCCCCAGCTTCCGTCCTCCAACTGAAGACCACTGAGATGAGCAACAGGGGGCGTCTGTGTTGAAGGGGCAGAGGGCCGGGTGCTCGAGGGGCTCGGGCCGCGTGTCCCGCAGGGCCGTGGTCTCAGAGCTTCCGACATGGCCGGGACTTCCAGAACCGTTATGAAAACCAAGAATGGCTGACCGTGTCTGCGCTTGGCAAGTCTGCGCTTACGTGCATACAAGACACAGGATCCCCTGTTAGCAACTTGACTCAGGAGTAGCTTAACCTTCCGAGGATGCTGACCTTCACCTTATCAGAAAAGCACGAGAGGCGTCCTCCGAGGTCACAGAAACTGCGCAGTCGGGATGTCTCACTGCTTCGTCCAACCCAGCAGTCCTGTTTGCCCCCATGTGTGCCTCTCTCTACGGAAAAGAAAATATTTTCGAGAGATTTTAACATCTTTGAAAATCAGCCTTTTAAAAATAAGCTAAGACATTTATAATAACACCAGTTAAACGCTTGAGGTACTTTGGGGGGAAATAATTCAAGAAAAGTAATAAATTGCTTAGACGAATAATGTGCCTATGCATAGGATTAGCATAGATTCAGAAGCTAATGTACTTTGTCTGGATGATTTAATATCAACCATGATCAAGCCGCACGTTTTAAGTGTGCATAATTAAATAGTCACTCTGAATAAACTCCATTGCTCACCCTGCCACGTAAGATGGTGCCACAAATATGGCTACCAGACTACCCTGAAAGTTAGTCACACTCTGCAGGGTATCTGGGAGCGCTTGATCAAGTTTCTCGGCACTTGCTGTCTGCTCCCTGAGTCTGTCCCGGGCCTCCACGGACTCGGTGGCTCCGGGGGCATTCCCTCTGTGCCGGGAACAGAGAGAAACTCTGACGCCGCACGAGCTCACAGGAGGTGGCACTCAGCTGCCCAGAAGCTCCCTGAGCACCGACCTCTTGGGTCTCGACGAAAACGAGTGTGACCCATGTGACAGAGGTGGCTACCCAGCAATAAAGGAGAACCTTGCAACTCTAGACAGGAATTGAAGACATGTTGGATCTGGATCGAGAAGGCTGTAAAGGAAGTCAGCGACATCATAAAGCTTTGATGTCTCAAAACTGTTTCTACTTAAAAAAAAAAGCAAGTAGAATACATTTTTTTTTTTTTTTGAGTTGGAGTCTCCCTCTGTCGCCCAGACTGGAGTGCAGTGGCCACTCCCGGCCCCGCAGCCTCGACCTGCTGGGCTCCGGCGATCCTTCCGCCTCAGCCTTCCGAGTAGCCAGAACTACAGGCGTGCGCTACCACGCCCGGCTGATTTTTTGATTGATTGTAGAGATGAGGTCTCGCTGCCCAGGCGGGTCTTGAACCCGCGGGCTCAGGCAATCCACTCACCTCAGCCTCCCAAAGGCGTGGGATTACAGGCTGAGCCACCGAGCATGGCTAGAATACATTTTTTAATTCTTCTTTTTTGTTTGGTTGTTTGACAGAGACAGGGTCTTGCTGTGTTTCCCAGGCTGGTCTCAAACTCTTGGCCTCAAGCGATCCTCTCACCTTGGCCTCCCTAAGTGCTGGGATTATAGGCATGAACCAATATTTCAAAATTAAGATAGATTGCGATGAACCCAAATACCAATTATTAATGATGTTTGAGAAATTTGATTTGAATTATTTGTTATTGATCCGTTTCTGTCATTCTCCAGCTAAAACAATTTTAGAGTAGTCACACAAATCTCAAGAATTCACCAATAAAAGCATACAGTAATTACATGATAAAACATGTGAGGAGGAGTTGGGGTTAAACTGTTTTCTATTTAATTTCCCCCTTTTCTATAGACTGAGTCAGGGGCCGTGCTTCTGAACACAGACTTTAGACAGGAAGCTCCCAGAAGCCAACCCCACACCGCTGAGCGAGATGGAGAAGCCTGAAGCTGGAGGCAAGCGGGTCCCCAGCGGACACGGCCCGCAGCCCTGACTCCAGCCTGGGTCTCTCTCCTCTGCTCGCCCACGTGTCCTTCCCTTCTGAGCTGCTACCACGGTGGCTGCAGCCGGCCATCACATCCAGGGCCCAGAGACAGAAGCAGCCCCTGAAAACGTGCCCCAGCCATGCCCTCGTCATGTGGGGACTTTCTGGCACTAATCCTGTGTCCAGAGAAACACCACGTGCTACTGTTCGACTCGCCCTGGGCTTTCCTAGTTCCGTTGGGTCCTAGCTTGAGCAGACACTCCAGAACCTACCGTAGGTTCCCTCTGCCCCTTGCACCGCCACAGTCCTCAACACAAGGCTCCTGGGCCAACTGGGGGGTCCCCACACACCGCGCTGCGGACACTGCCGGGCATCCTCTCGTCCAATGCCGGCATGACCTGCCTGGAGATGGTGCCAGACCCCACAGGCGGAGGGCTCAGTCCCCAAGGCTGTCCCACCCCGCACACCAGTCGCAAGTCTGGGCCAGAACGTCTGACTTACTGGCTCCAAGTGAGGGGTCCCACGACCCCCCCTTTGGTCGTGGTTACTTTACTGCAGCGGCTCACAGGACTCGGGGAGACACGTTGATCTGCGCGTCGTCAAGGGCGTGGCACAGGATACAGAAGGAGGGACGCGCAGGGCGAGGGCCGAACGTCCATCTCTCCTGGGCGCCAAGCTCCGGGTCCCCTCGCGTCCAGCCAGCTGAAAGCTCTGGAACCCCGTGCCGTCGGGTTTTCCGGACACTTCATGACATCAGCATTCCTTCCCCCAGGGTCCAGGGCCGGATCCCCTCTTAGGAGGGTCTCACGACCCTCAGTCCGAAGGGAAGATCAGAACCTGCTTTTGGGCGGGCGAAGGGCGAGCGGGAGAAGGGCGGCGAGAGTCTGTTTCTGAGGCTGCGCGAGGCCCAGCACCCCCGGCACGAGACGCGGCCAGGGCAGTGGGGCTCGGAGCCAGGGGCTGTGGGCGGGCCCGTCGTCTCCAGCTCTCCGTCTGCTACCTCCCGGCCGTCTTTTCATCTGCCATCGGGCTCCATCACCTGCCTATCTCTCTGTATCTATCACCTCTCTCTCTCTCACCTCTCTCTACCTACCTACCTACCTACCTACCTACCTCATCGTCCTATCTACATCTTCTTTATCCTCTATCACGTCTCTATCATCTCTTATCTAGCTATCATCTCTGCCATCTACCGCTACATCTGTCCATCACATACATCTACCGTCTGTCATCTCTCTCTCAATATCTATCTTTATCATCTATCTATAGCTACTGTATTTATCTATATCTATCATCCATGTACTTTCCATCTCAACCACAGCACCACAGTCCTCTCCTGGAACGGACTGTTCTGTCACCCCTGAAGAGTGTGCGCGGCCCGTGAAAAAGAACGGATGACGGAAAGCCCGCAGCCGCGCGCGACACGCCCCCCTTCTTGCTGGCACATCGCGCAGCTGGTCTGTGCTCCATGCGGAGTCCTCATACCTAGTGTGGGGGGTGTCTTCTTTAATGGCTGCAGACTTTTCGACACCTCACCAGGAGGCGAGGTCTATGACCCGTCCCTGGAACCGCGGCAAGATTGCGACCGCCTCCACCCAGAGAGCAAGGTCACTGGGCAGGGCTGGGCCGCTGAAGTCGTGCAGCTTCCGCCTGGGCCTTTCCACGTCTGCCCTGTGGGACACCGTGGGACCCGCCCGCCGCGCCGTGAGAGCCTGGCCGCCTGGGAGGTCTCGTGCAGGCCGGCCATCCCAGCCGCCTCGAGCATCCATGCCTGCCGCGGGCGTCTGAGGATCCCAGCCCGGAGTCACAGAGTCACCACCGGCACTCACGACTTTCCAGCTGGGCCTCCACAAAGATATCCCGAGATGGCTGGACGTGGTGACTCAGCCTGTCATCCCAGCACTTTGGGAGGCTCGGGCGAGTGTATTGCCTGAGCCCGTGGGCAACTTGGCAAGACCTCGACTCTACAGTAAACTTTTATTTTATTTTATTTTATTTTATTTTTTTGAGTTGGAGTCTCACTCTGTCGCCCAGACTGGAATGCAGCGACTGCTCCCGGCCACCGCAGCCTCGACCCACTGGGCTCCGGCGATCCTTCCGCCTCAGCCTTCCAGGTAGCTGGAACCACAGGCACGCGCTACCACGCCCGGCTCATTTTTGATTTATCATAGAGATGAGGTCTCGCCAAGTTGCTCAAGCAGGTCTCGAACCTGAGGGCTCAGGCAGTCCACTCACCTCCGCCTCCCAAAGGCGCAGGATTACAGGCTGAGCCATTGAGCCCGACTTACAATAAATTTTTAAAAATCAGCTGGGCGTGGTAGCGTGCACCTATAGTTCCAGCTACTTGGAAGGCTGAGGCAGAAGGATCACCGGAGCCCAGCAGGTCAACGCTGGAGTGGCCGTGATTGTGCCACTGCACTCCAGCCTAGGCAATGGAGTGAGACTCCGACTCAAAAAAAAAAAAGATATCCCTAGACAAGCTATCCCAGCTGCACCTTGGATTCCTGGCTCACAGAATCCATGAACGCAGTTAGAGAGACTCTGCGCCACAGGTGTCGGGTGGTTTGTTGCACAGCAGCAGCCAGAACTGCTTGAACATCTCTGGAAAACAGAAGACCCATCAGCCTGGACAGGAAGAAAGGAGGCCCGAACAATCAGGGAGGCGCCTGGCAGAAGCCCAGCGTGTGCGCCGAGGGGGAAGGAAGGTGCTGCTGGATCAGGACGTGGGCAGCCAAACCCATGTCCTGCGTCTCGCGTCGCCCGTGTGGCCGCCGGCCATCCACTCGGGTGCGAAGACCCGGCTGCCCCGCAGGCGATCGAGCCACTGTTCTCAGCTTTGCTTCCTAAGCCAGAAATGCGGCGTTCCTTCCCCTGGTCTCTGTGTGCCGGGAGGCTGTGGAGAGTGCGGAGGCGGGGTGTTGGAAGACATCCGCAGTCCAGGCAAATGCTCTTCTGCTTAGAACTGGGACCTCAGTCATTCACTTAGATTACAGCAATCATACGAGCAGTTGTTCTCGCTTCCTCTTCCTACCTTTAATTTTGTGTTTACTCCTTACTGGTAACTGCACCCAAACAAGGAAAATGAATAGAAGTAGGAAAAAAGATTCTAATATTTAATTCCCTAAAGTAAAGATATAAAGGCTTCAGAAGGAAAAAAAGGAAATTAAAGACTTGGGAGTTTATCTGCTGCTTCACAATATTTCTAGAATCTTCCAGCTTGCAACATATTTTCAAGCGCATTTTAAGATGCGCTCTTCACTCTACATAAATACAGTATTTTGCGCACGAGGAAATCAAGGCAGGGGAGACTGTGTCTCAGCCGAGGTCACACAGCCGGGCTTGGACCCAGCAGGCAAAATCCAGTGCCCTAGACTTGACCACAATAAGCCGTGTACCGAGCCTCGCCTTTAGCTGTCTGTGAGGTATGTTTCATATTCTTGCAGTCATGCTGTGTGTACAAAGAACAGGATTTGAAGGGGTGACGACACGCGTCCCGGGGTGTCGGCTGCATCTACCGCATGACTCACTGGAACCGCACGTCTGCCCTGACGAATGTCCCCAGCACCCCACCCCCTCGCAGGAAGGACTCCGTCGAGCTGTGCTGAAGGCGACGTTTGGAGAGGGAGACGGGACAAAGGCTCGATATGGCTGCTGCTTCTTGGCAGGGGTCGTCCGTCTTAGGCGCGTCCTGCAGGGTTGTTTACGACCCACCGGTGCGACCGCCTTCTGGGAGTCCACCCAAGACACTGCACGTTCTCACGGTCGGAGAAGGCGCTCACATTGGCCTGGACTCCACGGAGCTTCCAGAACGAGGGGCAGGTGGACCAACACGGCTCCCGCCCAAGCACCGTGGGTGGCTGGGCCAACCTCTCCCGCTGGGATTTCCCCTCTTCTCAAGGGCCGTGTCCTCCTCGGTCGTGAGACGTTCATCAGGGGGTCCTTTGGGTTCCACAAGTCTCTCGGAGCCTTCTGGCACAGGGCGACGCGCCCTCGGCCCAGCCGCAGAGGCTTCCTGTGGAACGCGGTTTGGGCCCCGGCGTCCTCCAAGTCCCCCGGCCTCCCGAGCCACTCAAGGGAAGAGGGGCTGCGGCACGAGTCCTGCTCCCCGCCGCGGGCCCGACAACTGGCCTCCGGGCCCGGGGCCTCCGTTGGAGGAGGCAGGCGAGCGCTCCCGGAGCCTGCGCCTGGTGGTCGTGGCGGCCAGCGCATCCCTCCCCCTTCTCGCCGCCTGTGCCTCCTCGCAAGAGCGCCTGAAACCCCCGGCCTACATGGCGCCTCGCGCCCGCACCTGTTCTCCCTTCGAGCCAACCTCCCTCCGCAGTCACCGACCCTTCGGCATTCTCCGGTCGCCACCTGCTCCCGGCAAAAGCAAAGCTCCTGCAGGCGGAACCGTGCTTTGCCGCGATGCCTGGAACGTGGCCCGAAGTCACGCGGGTCCCCAGCGAGCGCGCTGAGGGTGGCGCCGGGAGCGGAGCACCTGGCAGCACTGCTCGCCTCGAGGACGGACACCTGCGCGCCAGGGCCGGTCCGGAGGGTGTCTGGTGTGCCGGTGTGGGCGGTCTTGGCCCGAGTGGAGAGGGAAGGTCTTTCGGTTCCGTGGGGCTTGAGGAAAGCTCGCACTCTCCCAAAGCGGCCTGGGGAAAGTCGGGGCGTGTGAAAAGGGCCCAAGCACTGCCTGGACGGGAAAGCAGGGAGACCCCGTCTCTGTCCCCCAGATGAGGAGGGACCCCCACCCCCGTGGAGCCTCAGCGCTCGCCCTCCTTCCCTGGCCACGCTTGGTCCCGGGTCCCCCCGCGGCGCGCCTGGCGACCACTGCGTTTCCTTCCCCCCTCCTTCCCGAGGCCCCACCCATCCACCCCAGGGAGGGCCCACGTCTCGGCGGGCCATGGGTTCGAGACCCGCCTGGGCAGCGAGACCTCATCTCTACAATAAATCAAAAAATCAGCCAGGCGTGGCAGCGCGTGCCTGTAGTTCCAGTTACGCGGAAGGCGGAGGCGGAAGGATCGCCGGGGCCGGCAGGTCGAGGCTGCGGTGGCCGGGAGCGGCCGCTGCACTCCAGTCTGGGCGACAGAGGGAGACTCCAACTCAAAAAGAAAGAAAGTTTATTTAGCCGGGATCGGTGGCTCAGCCTGTCATCCCGGGCCTTTGGGAGGCTGAGGTGAGTGGATGGCCTGAGCCCGCGGGTTCGAGACCCGCCTGGGCAGCGAGACCTCATCTCTACAATAAATCAATCAGCCAGGCGTGGCAGCGCGCGCCTGTAGTTCCAGTTACGCGGAGGCGGAGGCGGAAGCACCGCCGGCCCGGCAGGCGGAGGCTGCGGCGGCGCGGAGCGGCCGCTGCGCTCCAGTCTGGGCGACGGAGTGAGACTCCCACTCACAAACAAAAGAAAGCGAGAGGGGCGCCCCCGCTGCGGGCGGACTCCCTCCCGCCGCGCGGGCGCGTCTTTCCTTCGGCCGCGGAAGCGGACGGCCCGGCCTCAGGGACGCTCAGCCCCGGCCGCGCCGAGCCGCCCCCCACGCCAGGCCCCGCCGCCCGCCTGCTCCCCGCGGGGCGCGCGCCGGCGCCGCCCCTTCGTCCTCGCGCGCCCTCCCGCCGGGGCCCGCGCCCCCGCCCCTCCCCGCTCCCGGCCGGCCGTTCGCGCGTCGCGCGGCGCCGGGGAGGCCGGCCTGCGGCCCGCCCGGCGACCCGGCCGCCCCCTCCGCGCGGCTCCCCGGCCCGGCCCTGGCGCGCCGCGACTGGGCGCGAAGGACACGAAGGGGCACCGGCGCCACGGCGCCCCTGGACGGACGTCGCCCTGGGAGGCCCGCGCGGCGGGGAGCCCGAAGGCGCGGCGTCGCCGCGCGCCCCTGCAGACGCCACGCACGCCGCGCACGCCGGCCACACCCGACGTGTCCGGCGTCGCGTTCCGCCCTCGGCGCTCGACTGCCCTTCGCGTGGTGCCCGTTTCGCTCGATCGCCGAGCAGGTGCTTCAGGCCGTCTGGCCCTTGCGTGGCCACAGGCGGCGACTTGCCGGCCGGCCGGGCGGGAGCCGGCGCGAGGCCGACGCCGTGGCCGGGCGGCGGCGAGGCCGGCCGCGCCTCGGCGTTCAGAGCCCCGACGGCCTGGGCCGGCCGGGCGGACCCGCGGCCGGCGCCGCCGCTCTCCCCGCCTCGGGAGGGGCTCGGCCGCTCTGCGCGGCGCGTGCCCCAGCGGCCCGGCGCGCTCCCCATCCCCGCCCTCGGCGTCCGGCTCCGCGCCGCCCTCCCAGCTCGGGACAGACGGAACGGGAGGTCCCAGAGCCCCCCGCAGCCTGGGCTGGCCGGGCGTTTCGTGGGGCGGCACCGGTCGAGGAGGAAGCCACGGCCGGCATCGCGGCCACAGCGACGCCTGCTGGTGGGAGGTCGGCGGTCCAGCGCGCCGCGTGGGATGCCGCCCCGCCGCTGAAGGAAGGCCCCATCCCAGCGCCCGCCGACACCGCCTTTGCCGCTCTGGCCGCTCGGGATGCCGTGAGCCCGTGGGGGTGCCCCCCCAGGACTGCCGCGGCGGGCAGCTGGGAAGCAACGCACCAAGGCTGTGCATGACCGAGGGAGCCCTGCCGTGCCTACCTTAGCCCCTGCCAAGTAAGAAGAAATAGTCACCAGGTGCAGTGACCCACGTCGATAATCCCAGCACTGCAGGAGGTTGAGGGGAAAGGGTTCGCGACCAACACCGGCAACTTGGCAAGACCTCATCTCTACAATAAATACAAAAACTGCGCCAGGCGTGGGGTGCATGCCTGTAGTTCCGGCTGCTTGAAAGGTTGAGGCAGAAGGAGCACCTGAGCCGCGCAGGCTGAGGCTGTGGTGGCCGTGAGCGTGCCTCCGCACTTCAACCTGGGCGACAGAATGAGACTCTGACTCAGGGGAAGAAAGAAAGCCTACCAAAGTGAAAAGAAACCAGAAAGATAATTCTGACAATATGAAAAAATAGAGCTCTCTAATACCCCCAAAAGACCACACCAATTCTTCAGAAGCAAACTCTGACCAAAATGTAATTTTTGAAATTCCAGACACAGAATGTAAAAGGTTGATTATAAAATTGATCAATGAAGTTCAGGAGAAAAATTGAAAACCAACATAAAGAAATTAATACAACTCTCCAGGGCATGAATGAAAAATTATCCAAAGAGAAAGTCACCTTACAAGATATAAAAAATAAAAAAACCACCAAGCTGAAATTCGGGAAATGAAAGAATCATTCAGGGAAGTACAAAATGCAGTGGAAAGCTCAAGCCGTAGACCAGAAGAAGCAGAGGAAAGGATCTCATAATTTGAAGACAAGGCTTTTGAATTAACCCAATCAGAAAATAATTTTAAAAAAGAATCAGGAGAATGGAACACAGTCTCCAAGAAGTGTGGGATTAGGAGGGTCTCCACAGAGGCAAGTGTCCATAAAGACCCTCTGGGTGAGTACGCATGCACTGGTGGGAGAGTGGAAGTCCGACTGAGGAGATACTTGGGTTCACACACTCGGGCCCCCTCTGAGAGCGACTGCAAGCCCCCACCGCCCTAAGAGTGGAGTGCAACCCACAAGATTGTGGGTAGGATGTTCTGCAGCTCATGGCAACGCGCCTGCGAAAAGCCCACGGAATCCAGCTGATTCTCGTCACCTGGCGCCTGGGCACACCATCACTTGTTATAACGGATCATCTGAAGCCCCAGATCTGATCAGTGGAGAGAGGACGGGGAAAGTCGAGGAGGAGTCCGTGCCAGGCGAGGAGACACCCACCGCGGCCATTTTCTCTGTCCCAGGACCAGACCAAGGGCTGCATTGCCCCGCCCAGCCCCGCCCAGCCTCCAACTTGGGGCTTAAGGTAATCTCATCAAACTGAGAGAGACAGAAGCCCCTCCTCCCCGCTAGATCACACACAGACAGGTCAGATCTGAGGGGCAGACCTGACAGGCAGCAAGCCGAGTGAGGTCAGATCTGATCCACCCTCCCTCTGAAGTAGGCCTGCGGCATCGGAACCGAGCTGTGAGCAACCCTGTCTGTCCGCACTGAGAGCAGAGGGGAGGGGCTGCAGACCCGAGCTGAAAGGACTCTGGACTTACAGGACCCACCTCAGAGCCAGTCTGGTTCCTTGTTTTCGTTTTCTGACTGTTTGTTTTGCTCATTTGTGTTTGCTTTTTTGCTTGAGGGTTTTTTTTCTCTCTTTCTGGTTTTGATTATGTTTTCATACATGGTTTGTTTCTGTTATTTTACTGATTTTTTCTTTCTTCTTTTTATTCCTCAGACCTCCTGTCTGTGTATGGGAAGTGTACATCAATGGGCAGTTTTATGTTGGACTGTGTGTTTGTATGATTACATGTATGTTTTAGGTTTTTTTCTGTAACTGTTTTGTTTTTGTGTCTCCTTTCATTTGTTAATCGGCACATCTGTCTGTTTTCACTCTTACTTTTCTATCTCTCCACCTTCTTCTTGTCTCCCCCTCCTTCTTCTGTTATTTTCCTCTTTCTTACCTCATTTTGCTTTCTGGAGCAAACCTGTAGCCCCACTGTATGGACAGATTGTAATGCACTGGGAAGTGGGTTCCAAGGTGCCTACGCACCTGTCAGTGGATACTGGGCTCTGCAGGTAGAGTCTGAATCACAGCTCCCCCCTCAATTCAATCTCAGAACTGCAAAAAGTACAGCCCCCAACCCACAGTTCAGCTTCAGAAGTGAACAAAGTCAGAGGACCCACTTAAGGAAGAATAGGAGATTGAGCAAATAGAAGTACAGGCAACACCTCCCCCCCATCCCTGAACAATAGAATTAAAGAAGAGGAAACAAAAAGTGAGGGGGGAGGAAAATCTATACAAATGAAGAAAAGCCAAAAGAAGAATACGGGTCTCACACAGACCCCTGGGAGGTCAAACACTGAGAAGACAGACTTCAGAAACGTGCTGTGCATGACAACAAAGAGCCCACAGAATGACTGGTCTCAAACTTCAAACTGAGATATCAAGACATTAATAGAGAAATTAAAAGGAATGAAAGAGAGACAAGAGGAAAATAGGAAGGAGTTGATAACTGAGATAACAGCAGTAAAGAATACTGTGAGTGAAACAAATAGCAAATTGATAAGCATGGACAGCAGAATTAGTCAAGCAGAAGAAAGACTCTCGGAGCTTGAGGGTTAAAATATAGAACTAACCCAAACTGAAGCTTAGAAAGACAGAACAAAGCCTTCAAGAGATAAGTGATGACTTCAAGAGGCCAAAGCAAAGAGTAATTGGGCTTCCTGAGGCAGAAACAGAAACAGAGACCACCCTGGAACAAACATTCCATGAAATTATTCAAGAAAGCTTCTCTCACCTCATCAGTGATGTGACCATTCAAGCACAAGAGATTCAGAGAACCCCTGCGAGACAACAAATGAGAAGACTGACTCCTAGACACATAGTGATTCGCTTACACAAAGTAGGTATAAACGAAAAAATCCTAAAGGCACTTCAGGCTAGGAGAGCTTGGAACTCAATCTTCAAAGTTCTCAAAGATAAACAATTTCAACAAAGAATAACCTACCCAGCTAGGTTCATCAGTGAGGGAGAATTTAAATCTTTCCCAGACATTCAATCCCTAAGAGTTTACACTGCCTCTAGACCAGTGCTATAAGAAACACTTAAGAAAGTATTAAACAGAAGAAAAGGAAAAAAGAATGACAAAATTCTTCACAAGAGTGCAGAAAAAGATTGAGAACACATATGAATCAACCCCAAAATCAAAAGAAAGACAATAAACAAACAAGAACAACAACAACTCTATAAGAATCTCATGACAGGGATAAATTCTCATATTTCAATAATTAGCCTGAATGTGAATGGACTAAATGCACCACTGAAAATACATAGAATGTCAAAATGGATAAAATGTCATGAGACAACAATATATTGTCTCCAAGAAACTCATCTCACCAGAAAGCACACGCACAGACTCAAAGTAAGAGGATGGGAAGCAAAATTTCAGGCAAATAGGACACAAAAGAAAGCAGGGCTTGCAATCTTAATATCAGACAAAATACCTTTTAAACTATCAAAAATTTAAAAAGATACAGAAGGTCCCTATGTAATGATAAAAGTTTCAATCAATCAGCAAGAAATATCCATCCTAAACATATATGCACCCAACATAGAAGCAACACTTTCATAAGGAAAACTTAAAAAGATATTGACTCTAACACTATCATAGCTGGGGACTTTAATACCCCACTCACAACTCTAGACAGATCACCAAGACAAAAAATCAACAGGGAGATCTGGAATCTCAATGTAACTCTTGGCAAAATGGACCAGATTGATACCTACAGAAACTCCACCCAGCAACTACAGAATATATATTCTACTCATCACCACATGGAATGTACTCCAAGATTGACCACATCCTTGGCCATAAATCATCATAAACAAATTTCATAAGATTGAAATTTTGCCATGCACCATCTCAGACCACAGTGGAATAAAAATAAATATCAACACCAACAAAGTTCCCCCAAAACCCACAAAGACATGGACACTAAACAAGATGATGCTAAGCAACTCCTGTGTCAACATGGAAATCAAAACAGATATTAAAAGTTACCTGGCACCAAATGAAAATGAAGAAACATCTTACCAAAACCTCTGGGATGCCATGAAAGCACTAGTAAGAGGGCAACTCATATCGCTGCAAACACACATGAAGAAAATGGAATAATCACAAGTTAACAGCCTAACAAGTCACCTAAGGAAGATGGAAAAGCCAGACAACCAAAACCCTAATGTTAGCAGTAGAATCCAGATCAACAAAATAAAGACCCAAATCTAGGACATAGAAGACAAAAAGATAATACAAAAAAAATCAGTGAAACAAAAAGTTGGTTCTTTGAAAAGATAAACAAGATTGATGGCCCCCAGCTAGACCATCCAAGAAAAAGAGAGAAAAAGCCCAAATCAGCTCAATCAGAAACACAAAAGATAAAGT
Organism: Cephalopachus bancanus; assembly: GCA_027257055.1. NCBI lineage: Eukaryota > Metazoa > Chordata > Mammalia > Primates > Tarsiidae > Cephalopachus > Cephalopachus bancanus. The sequence goes on from JAPVLO010000026.1 coordinate 6,020,472, forward strand.
CACAATTGACCCTGAAAAAATACAAAAGATTATCAGAGACTACTGTGTACACTTGTATGAAAACAAACTTGAAAGCCTAAAGGAAATGGAGGAATTTCTGACATCACACAACCTCCCCAGGTTGAAACAAGATGAAATCAAGACCCTAAATTGACCAATAACAATTCAGGAAATAGACTATGTCAAAGAAAGCTACCTACCAAAAATCCCTGCACCAGATGGCTTTCCGGCAGAATTCTACAAAACATACAAGGAGGAACTGATACCAATCCTACTGAAAGTATTCCAGGCAATCAAAAAGATGGACCTCTCCCCAAATCATTTTATGAAGCTAACATCACACTGATACCCAAGCCAGGTAAAGATCCAACAAAGAAAGAGAACTAAAAGCCAATATCCTTGATGAATATAGATGCTAAAATTCTCAACAAGACCCTAGCACACCGGATTCAACAACACATCTCAAAAATCGTTCACCATGACCAAGTAGGCTTCATCCCTGGGATGAAAAGCTGGTTCAACATCGTAAGACCATAAATGCAATTAAATACATCATTAGACGTAAAAACAAAAAACACATGAGTATATCATTAGATGAAGAAAAAGCTTTTGGTAAAATCCAGCACCCCTTCTTGCTAAAAAACCCTCAAACATCTAGGCATAGATGAAACATACCTCAAAATAGAAGGACCATCTCTGAGAAACCCACCACCAGCATACTGCTAAACAGACAGAAATTGGAACCATTTCCCCTGAAAACTAGAAGAAGACAAGGATGCCATTCTCACTCCTCCTGTTCAACATAGTTTTGGAAGTTCTAGCTATAGCAATCAGAGAAGAGAAGGTGATCAGGGGTATCAAAATAGGAAAAGAGGAAGTCAAGTTATCCCTCTTTGCAGATGACATGATTCTATACCTCAAAAACCCAAGAAAATCTGTCAAAAACCTCCTTGCACTAAAAAAAGGACTTTGGCACAGTCTCAGAATGTAAAATAAATGTACCAAAAAAATTGCATTTTTATATACCAATAATAAGCAAACAGAAACTCAAATAAAAAGCACAATCCTATTTACAACAGCCACAAAAAAAAAAAAAAAGAAATACTTTGGCATCTTCCTATCCAGAGATGTAAAAGATGTTTACATTGAAAACAGCAAAATACAGCTCAAAGAAATCAAAGATGGAACAAACAAGTTCAAAATATCCCATGCTCATGGGTTGGAAGAATCAACATTGTTAAGATGTCCATTCTACCTAAGGTAATCTACAGATTTAACACAATACTCATCAAATTACAGCAACATTCTTCTCAGACCTAGAAACAACAATACAGGAATTCATATGAAAACATAAATGACCAAGAATAGCCAAAACAATCCTCAGCAAAAACAAAACGAAGTAGGAGGTATCACGCTCCCAGACTCTAAACTTTATTGTAAAGCTACAATAATCAAAACATCCTGGTATTGGTACAAGAACAGGCATATAGACTAATGGAACAGTATTGAGATTCCAGAAGCAAAATCTCAATTTCTCAACCAACTCATCTTTGACAAAGCCTCCGACAACAACCACTGGGGAGAGGAGAACCTATTCAGTAAATGGTGCTGGGAAAACTGGCTGACCACATGCAGAAGACTGAAACAGGATCCCTACTATCCCCATACACAAAAATAAACTTGAAATGGATCAGAGACCTAAACGTAAAACCTCAAATTATAAGAACCTTAGAAAATGCAGGAGACACCCTTATGGAAGTTGGAACTGGCAACCAATTCCTGATCAAAACCCCAAGTCCCCATCCCATAAGAGATAAGTTAGACAAGTGGGACCTCATCAAACTGACAAGCTTCTGCAAAGCCAAAGAAACCATCAAGAGAGCAGGGAGACAACCCACAGACTGGGAAAAAAATATATTTGCCAACTCTATGTCTGACAAAGGCCTTATATCTAGGACCTACAAGGAACTCAAACATGTTGAAAAGAAAAAAACAACCCCATTACAAAATGGGCAAAAGATATGAATATGCAGTGCTCAAAAGAAGACATAGGAGCAGCTAACAGATTCATTTAAAAAGTTCAGCTTCACTAGTCGTCAAAGAAATGCAAATTAAAATTACACTGAGATACCACCTAACTCCAGTCAGAGTGGCAATCATCAATAACTCAAAAAATAACATGCTGGAGAGGATGTGGTGAAAAGGGAACATTTCTACACTATTGGTGGGAGTGTACACTAGTACAGCGATTCCTAAAAGTTCTAAAAATCGACCTTTCATATGACTCTGCAATTCCCCTACTGGGAATATACCTGGAAGAACTCAAATCACTCTATAAAAAAGGTATTTGCACATGGATGTTTATCACAGCATTGTTCACAATAGCAAGATCATGGAGCCAACCGTGCTGCCCATCAAGAGGAATGGATTTTTTTAAAATGTGGTATATATACACAATGTAATATTACACAGCCATAAAGAAGAACAAAATTATGAATTTGCAGCAACCTGGATGAACTTAGAGTCTATAATACTGAGTGATCTTTCACAGAATCAATGAACTGAGTATCACATGTTCTCACTCATAAGTGGACTTTGACCAACTATCGCAATATTGTAAGAAAGGGATTGACAGTAGCGGGAAACCGTGGGGGCATGGGGTGGTGGGGAGGTGGGATCGGCAGTAGTGGGAAACTGCCTGGGGAAGGGGGGCCCACCTCTTCAACAAGGGTCCCTGCACAATGACTGTTTGTATACCTAACCCTTAACTGTACCCCACAATTTTAAAACAAAAAATTTAAAGGTGAAAAAAAAAGAAATGTGGGGTTATGTAAAATGTTCAAATCTAAGAAGCATAGATGTTCCCATAGAAGAGAAGAAAGCAATAGTTTTAAAAACCCTATTTGAAGGAATGATGGAGGAAAACTTTCTGACCTTGCCAGAAATCTAAACATCCAGATACAAGAGTTTCCAGAAGATTAACTGCAAAAAAGCCATCCCCAAGTCATATAGGCGTCAGGTTATTCAAAGTTAGTGTGAAGGAAAGACAGATCATCAAGGCAGAAAGTCAACAAAGAAATATTGGAGTTAAAACAGACTCTAGAACAAAGGGAACTAAAAGACATCTATGGAACATTCCATCCCCAAACTGCAGAATATACATTATTCTCATCAGCACATGGAACATTCTCCAAGATAGTCCCTATGATAGTTAAGTGCAGTGAGACAAAAGCATCAAGTAACAGGCAAAAGTAAACCTATTGGACCAACAGCAGACTTAGAAAAAATTCTACAAGCTAGAAGGAATTGGGCCCCATTTTCTAGCTACTCGAAATAATAGCTAGGCAAGGATGTTGTATCCTGCAAAGCTAAGTTTCATAAATGAAGGAGAAATGAAGCCCTTTACAGACAAGCAAACACTGAGGGAATTTGTTACCACTAGATTGGCTTTACAAGAAATACTCAAAGGAGTGAGAAATATTGGAAAAAAATAGTCAAGTCATACCAGTAGAAAAACACTGGAAACCGGGCTCGGTGACTCAGCCTGTAATCCCGCGCCTTTGGGAGGCTGAGGTGAGTGGATTGCCTGAGCCCGCGGGTTCGAGACCTGCCTGGGCAGCGAGACCTCATCTCTACAATAAATCAAAAAATCAGACGGGCGTGGTAGCGCATGCCTGTAATTCCGGCTACTTGGAAGGCTGAGGCGGAAGGATCGCCGGAGCCCAGCAGGTCGAGGCTGCAGTGGCCGGGAGCGGCCACTGCACTCCAGTCTGGGTGACAGAGTGAGACTCCAACTCAAAAAAAAAAAAAAAAAGAAAAACACTGGAAATCATAAAGTTCACAGGTCTTATGGAACACCAATACAATACAGAAAATAAATAAATACATAAATATAAGTAAATAAATAAAGCAACCAGATAGCCTGTATGATGAATAAAATAGTACCTTACATATCATTATTAACACTGAACGTAAATGGTCTTAATGCCCCACTAAAAAGATATAGACTGGCAGAATGAATAAAAATACATAAGCCATATATCTGCTGTCTTCAAGAGGCCCACTTAACTCACAAAGACTCCTATAGATTCAAGGTAAAGGGATGAGGGAAAATATTCCATGGAAATGGAAACCAAACATGAGTAGGGGTAGCCATTTTCATATCAGATAAAACAGACTTTGAATTAGCAACAGTGAAAAAAAGACAAAGATGGCTATTATATAATGATGAAGAGATTAATCCAACAAGAAAACATAATTTTAAATATATATGCACCTAACACCAGAGCCCCAGTTTTATAAAACAAATTCTTCTAGGTCCAAGGGAAGAGATAGACAGCACTACAACAGTAGTGGGAGACTTCAACACTCCACTGACAGCAATAGACAGATCATCAAGGCAGAAAGTCAACAAAGAAATATTGGAGTTAAAACAGACTCTAGAACAAAGGGAACTAAAAGACATCTATGGAACATTCCATCCCGAAACTGCAGAATATACATTATTCTCATCAGCACATAGAACATTCTCCAAGATAGTCCCTATGATAGGCCAAAAATCAAGTCTCCATAAATTCAAAAAAATCAAAATCATAACAAGCACCTTCTCAGACCACCGTGGAAACTAGAAATTAACACCAAGGAGAACTCACAAAGCCAAACAAAAACATGGAAGCTAAACAATCTGCAACTGAATGATCCTTGGGTCAACAATGAAATCAAGATGAAAATTTAAAAATTCCTTTAAATGAATGAAATCAGGAAAGAAGACTCCAATTAGCACAATCAGAAATGAAAATGGAGCCATTACAACTGGTACTACAGAAATTCAAAAGATCATTCAAGACTGTTATGAACAATTCTATGCAAACAAACTAGACAATGTAGTGGAAATAAGTAAATTCTTGGAGACATGCAACCCCTCAACCCTGAATCAGGAAGAAATAGAAACCGTTATCAAACCAATAAAAAGTAGCTAGACTGAAACAGTAATTAGAAGTCTCCCAACAAAAACAAAGACAAAAGACAAAAAAAAAATTCAGGACCTGATGGACTCACAGATGAATGTGACCAACCTTTAAAGAAAAACCAGTACCAATTTTGCTGAAGGTATTCCACTAGACTGAACAGGAGGGAGTTCTCCCTAACTCATTCTGTGAGACCACTATCACTCTGATACCAAAGCCAGGAAAAGCTACAACAGAAAAAGAAAATTACAGCCCAATATCCCTTAAGAAGATAGGCACAAAAATGCTCAACAAATGATTAGCAGACCAAATTCAATAGCACGTTTAAAAAAATACACTATGACCAAGTGGGTTTTATCGTAATGATGCAAAGGGAGCTCCATGTACTCAAGTCAATACGTGTGATCAACTACATAAGCAGAATCAAAACCAAAAATTATATGGCCATTTCAATAGATGCAGAAAAAGCATTTGATAAAATCCAGTATACCTTCATGATAAAAACCCCAGCAAAATAGGCATAGAGGAAACATTTCTCAAAATAATGACAGCCATATACAGCAAACCTACAGCCATTGTCATCCCTAATGGAGAAAAGCTGTATAAATCCCCCCTCAGAATTTGAACAAAGCAAAGATGTCCACTTTCACTATTCCTATTCAACAAAGTACTGGGAGTCCCAGCCAGAGCAATCAGACAAGAAAAGAAATAAAGGGTGAGTATCCAAGTTGCAAAATAAGAAATCAAGCAATCTCTGTATGCCGACAAGATGTTCCTATACGTAGAAAATCCTAAATACTCCTCCAAAAGACTTCTGGACTTGATACATGAATTCTGCAAAGTTTCAGGATACAAAATCAATACACACAAACCAACAGCCAAGTTGATAATCAAACAAGAACTCCATTCCATTTACAATAGCAGCCAAAAAGCTAAACTCCTTAGGAATATATTCAACCCAGGAGATGAAAGACCTTTCCAAGGAGAGCTACAAAACTCTGGTGAGAGAAGCTGTAGAGGACACAAACAATGGAGAAACTTCCCATGCTCATGGACTGGAAGAATCAGCATTGTTACAATGGGCATATTACCCAAAGTAATCTATTTACAAATTCAACACAATCACTAACTCACTACTCATTTTTCACGGAATTAGAAAAAGAAAAATCCTGAAATTCATATGAACCAAAAAACAGCCTGAAAAGCCAAATCAATCTTAAACAAAAATAACAAGGCTGGAGGCATCACATTGTACTAAAATGTACTACAAACCTTCAAATTATACTACAAGGCTATAGTAGCCAAAACAGCATGGTACTGGAACAAGAGAAGAGATGTGGTCTAATGGTACAGAATTGAGAATCCAGAAATAAACCCAAATAACTATAGCCAACTGGTCTTTGACAAATCAGACAAAGGCATACACTGGGGATAGGACACCCTAGTCAACAAAGGGTGCTGGGAAAATTGGATAGTTGTATGCAGAAAAATGAAACGATGCCTATCTCTCCTTACACACAGAAATTAACTCAAGATGGATTAAAGACCTAAATGTCAGACCTGAAAGCATAAAATCTCTAGAAGAAAATCTAGGAAAAACTCTCCTAGACATCAGCCTAGGCAAAGAATTTATGGCTAAAACTTCCAAAGCAAATGCAACTAAAACAAAAATAAATAACTGGGACTTAATTAACTGAAGAGCTTCTGCACAGCAAAAGAAACAATCAACAGAGTAAATAGGCAACCTACGGAATGGGAGAAGATATTCACAGACTATACACCTGATCCAGGACTAATATCCAGAATCGATAAAGAACTCAAACAAATCAGCAATAAAACAGCAAATAAATGTGGGTCAGTGACATGAACAGACATTCCTCAAGAGAAGATATACACATGGTCAACAAACATATCCTCAGGGAAATGCAAATTAAAACCACAATGAGATACCACCTCACACCAACCAGAATGGCCATGATTAAAAAAATAATAAAAAAGCAGTTGCTGGTGCATCCACCGTTTAGTCCAGCCATCCCACTACAAGGCATCCATCCCAAAACACCAGCGAGAGTTCTTGAAAAAGACACCTGCACCCTCATGTTCATTGCAGCACAATTCACAATTGCAAAGATGTGGAATCAACCTAAATGCCCGTCAACCGATCAGTGGATAATGCAACTGTGGTTTATATGTGCTATGGAATATTAGTCAGCTATCAGAAGGAATGAAAGAATGAAAGAATGTCTTTTGCAGTAACTTGCAGGGAACGGGAGGAAATCATACTAATTCAAGCCAACACACAGCTAACTCGGGCACAGAAAACCAAATAGCGCACGTTCTCACTTATATGTGGGAACTAAAGTAAGGATGGGCAAAGGCAGAGAGATGGTGTCACGGACGCTGGAGACTCAGAAGGGAGGTGGCAAGGGGCGGAGGGACGAAGATTCACCTGTGGGCTCCACGTGCACAGGTGGGGACAGTGGGCGCGCGCGCACACACACACACACACACACACACACACACACACACACACACTGTACAGTTATATAAAAACATTTTCTTCATATCCTTCTTCTAGAAGCTTTTTTCTATCGTTAAAGTTTTTATTTTTGGATTAACTTGCTTTATTAAAAACACAAACACACATATCAGCCTCGGCCTCAAAAGAGTCAGGACCGTCAATACCACTGTCACATGTCAATTCCACCTCCACCTCTGTCCCATGGGAAAGTCTCCAGAGGCAATAACATGCATGGCGCTGCCGTCGCCACTGATGACAACGCTTCCTTCTGGAGCATCTCCTGAAGGACCTGCCGGAAGCTGCTCACGGCTAGCTTTTCCCCATAAGTAGAAGGTGTACACTCGCAAATAGCAAGACAAAGCGCATATATATTTACATAATCAACTGTTTTCATATATATATGAAAATCAACTTTTTGTGAAAATCAACTTCTCCTGGCCTCAAACTGCTTGACGTAGTAATAATGGGTTTCTCACAGTCTTCCTATGAACTCTGGAGTGCTGTTAATCTAACAAGAGCCTAGGGCCAGGTATTTTGGGGAAAATTAGGTAGTTAAATACACGCACAGTAAATACACAAACATAGTAGCATAGTACTTTACCCCATGGTCAGGTATTATGTCCTGGGCAGAGTTGAGTGTGCTCGACTTTTAAACCACTGGCAGTGCAGTCACCTTGTTTACGCACGCCATGGGGCTGTGAGGATGTCACCAGGTGGCGGGAGTTCATTCGCTTCAATATGTTGTGGAGCATCGTCCACACGACTGTCATTGACCGACACAACGTCATGCACCCCTGACTGTGCTTGCTTTCTCCGGTTCATCACCAGCCATGACCTCTTGACCCTACCCCAACGAGTTTTTATTTTCACCGCCTAAGACAACGCTGACCACAGTCACCAATGACTTCCACGCTGCAGAATCTGACAGCAAATTCTCAGTCTCACAACATATATCACGTATCACTACTGCACCTGCGCCTCTACAGCTGTGTTTTTTTTTTAATATACATTCTCAGGCCTCATTTACTGGACGCATAACAGGAAATGGGAAAGGAAGTCAGCCGCTCCTTTCTCTTGCAGACAGACACACGCATCTTCTAGCACATTTTGTCTGCTCCACTTTTTTTCTTCTAAAGATGTGAGGTACACAATGGAAAGAGTAGTCTTTTTTTTTGAGTTGGAGTCTCACTCTGTCGCCCAGACTGGAGTGCAGTGGCCACTCCCGGCCTCCGCAGTCTCGACCTGCTGGGCTTTGGCGATCCTTCCGCCTCAGCCTTCCAAGCAGCTGGAACTACAGGCGTGCGCTACCATGCCCGGCTAATTTTTAATTTTTACTGTAGAGATGAGGTCTCGTCAAGTTGCCCAGGCGGGTCTCGAACCCGCGGGCTCAGGCAAGCCACTCACCTTGGCTTCCCAAAACGCAGGATTACAGGCTGAGCCACCGAGCCTGGCCAAGTAGTCTTTTTTGTTATTGTTGTTGTTGTTTTGAGTTGAAGTCTCACTCTGTCACCCAGGCTGGAGTGCAGTGGCACATTCCTGGCCACCACAGCCTTGACCTGCTGGGCTCCAGCGATCCTTCCGCCTCAGCCTTCCAAGTAGCTGGTACTACAGGCTTGCACTACCACGTCCGGCTGATTCTTTTGATTTATCGTAAAGACCAGGTCTTGCCATGTTGCCCAGGCTGGTCTTGAACCTGCAGGTTTGGGCAATCCTCTTACCTCAGCCTCCCAGAGTGTTGAGATTACAGGCGTGAGCCACTGCACCTGGCCTCTGCTCCACTTTTAAAGCATTCCCAACACTGGCTCTTCAGAAGATGCAATAAAATACCCGTTACCCAGTACCAAAAAATGTGTTCAAGGGAGAAATAAAAAAGAATCTGTCAGGCAACCTCGAGACAAGACAGGCGGTGTGGTGTGATGGCCGCGTTGGGTGTGCAGCCCCTGACCCCAGGTCGGGGTGGGTCCTCCCCACGCCCTGTTCTATGGACTGCACTGATGGTCAGCTTCCTGTTGTGCAAGACAGGGGCCGAGAAAACCCCCCACCTGCAGTTGGGGCGTGTCGAGGTCATGCAAGCTGCAGTGTCCAACACCTGGTGTATTGTTCAGTGCTTAGAACGTGCAAAGTACTCTACAAAGCATTCACAGTCTGATCCTGTGGTTCCGGTTTTCAGAGTGCCTTCCTGGAATTAATCTTTCAAACATTGACATGGTCTCCACTAAGGCAAATGGTAACAATATTCTGAGTTATTTGACCAAGTTTTGCATCTGTTATTCTTCACGGCCACTGATCACAACATTTAACGTCTTTAGAATCTTTTGAAAATCCCCTTCTCTTGACCTCCGACTATTTCAGGTAGTAATGATGAGTTTTTCACAGTCTTCATATGAACTCTGGAGTGTTGTTGATCTAATAAGAGCTAGGGAGAGGTATTTGGGGGCACATTTTAGTGTTATCCAAATGGCCTTCAGTGAGGAAAAGTGGAATTGGAATTGCATTACACCTCAGGGGGTCTTCCTAAATGATTCAGTCATTCAATAAACATTAGGTAGTGGGCAGGAGAAACGAGGGATGAGAAAGATGAAAGGGAAACCAGATGTTGTGTGTGTGAGTCATTTGTGGACCTGAGAGCAACGGTTGAAGCAGAAAAATGATCAAAGGCTGGAGAGGCCCAGCAGTCCATGAACGAACCAGAAGCCAGACGCTGACCCCCACCCTCGCAGAAAGCCTGGTGAGTCCTGTCTGTGCGACGCGAGACCGTGCCAACTAGGCCCCTTTCCAGACCCCAGCATGAAGGGAAAAAGGGTCTGGCTTACCATCCCACTCAGAATATGGAGAATGCAGAAGCTCTGAGCCCAGATGAAGAGGAAATCTCTGAAGCAAACGAACGCGCGTGGTTCTACGCACGTGTCTTTGTATTCGGGGCTGTCACGTGAAGATCTTCTGTGCTTGTCCCAGCGACTTCCTTGATGCTTTCCTCAGTCTGCCCGGTCCAGTCTCCCTCCTCTGTGAACTTCTAGGGTGGATTCGGGGGCTTTCCACCGTCAGGCCAGGGCAAGCCTTCTGTTGACTGCTGACCGACGAAAACGCCTTTGGAGCCCCTACGATTACAGACACACACTGGAACTCACGGCCTCCTCTTGTTACTCCGGTTCAGTCTCTGCCCTTAGGGCCGAGGAAGGTTATCTTGATCCATATTTTGGACAAGTCTAAAGAATCCTATGACGGATCTCGTTTAACTGGACACTGGGTCAAAACCAGCTAGAGGGACGCACTCTATGCTTCCATGTTTTTCGTCTGAAATCAAATTTCTGTCCTCCGGACACTTTGCCGATGAATCACAGCCAGAGCCGTTTTTCAGAAGGGGTGTCTGTAGAGCTGCCTGATCTCAGTGGCTGTCCTCGAACAGAGACTCAGAGGCGACTCCCTGCATCCCTGAAACGGAATGCGCAGACGCTCCCCCTCCTGTGCTGCAGGTGTTGGCGCGCATCCATGTTGTCGATCTCTTTTCCAGCCCTAATTTGAGCTGTGGCCGGGGGCCCAGCAAGAGCCGGAAGAGAAGGTCTGCTTTTCCCTCTTGGAAAAACAGGACCTCCTACCTGTTTGCCCCTTGCCCCCGGGGAACCAGTGAGCCTGGGGCTGTAAGGAGGACAGGGAAAGAGGGACTCTGGGGACCGGGCTCTTTTTGTAAGGCACGAAGCTCGTGCAAGGCCCCTCACCTCGGGAGGAGAAACGGGACTTTGGGAACGAGAAGAGGACTGCAGACAGCAGGGAAGACAGACCTGAAGTGAGGTGGCTGAGTTACTGAGGTGATGTGGGGGAAGGGTGCTGGCGGCGGAACATCTGGAATCAGAGAATGGCATCGAGGTCTTCAGGCAAGAGGGGAGTGAGCTTTCCCCAAGAGCTGGAAGGCCCAAGGGGCTCCAGCTTGGAATCTGGAGGGAGTCTGGATCCTAGGAGCCTGGGGAGGCAGGCGGCTTTGGAAGCTAGACCACGCAGGGCAGAGTTGGACGCCGCGAGAACATGCCAGGGCCTGCAGGGTGCCGGGTATCCGGCGCACTCGTTGGCCCAGAAGCGTGACTGTCCGTGTATCTGTGGGCTTGGGGCCAGGGATTGGGATCAGGAGCTCAGAGTCCAAAGCCCTAAACAAAGAGCTGCAGGGCTGCGACCTGACTTTCACATCCAGAAACAGGGATAACCGTTTCCCTTGGCCCCCTGAAGGTTCGCTGAGCATCAGTGACATGAGGCAGATTGCTAACAGGAAAAAAAGATGCACCTGTTGATGGAACCTGTGTCTGCGGGAGCCTTCAGGATAAAGACCTGCCCCCAGTGGGGTGCGTGACTTGTATTCCCACCTTGAGGCTCCAGAAAGAAGGTGGGCTCAGAGGGTGCTGGTCCTTCAGGCTTTAGTGGCAAAGCAGGCTGTGGAAGGTGGGGGAGGCCTCACTGGGGCGGGGGTCTGTTCTCAAGCAAGCCCTCACGGGTAGCAGCCCTCGGGGAGAAGAGAGAGCAGACGTCCTTCCAGCCCTTGAAGGGGACAGCTCCCAGCTCCTCCTTCCCGGATATGGATGGAGCAGCCTGGCTGCATTGGCGCAGGCTGTCCGCGGACCCGCCTGTGTTGACTTCCACCATGGAAGACGCTTTGCAGGCCACGTCTGTGTGCTGGCCCTCGGAGCAACCATCTCAAGATATGTCCAAGAAATACATTTGGGGCTGAAATAGTTTTATTTTCCCCACACTGTGGAGCATGCTGGAGGATTAAATAAATTAGCTCAAGGCTGAAGATGCCCAAGGAGCCTGTGAATGTGTTTTTGCTTAAAGGGTCAGATTCACACTGACTAACCACCTACGAGATGAGGGATCCGTCGGGATGAAGATTTGTTGACGTGTCGTTGGGAAGAGTTGGTGTACGTTCGCACCTGTTATTCTTTTCCCGAAGGGGACATCCCATGGAGCTGATCACAAGGCTGCCGTTAGAGCAGCGGCAAAGCTGGGGTGTCTGCAATGGGTCAAAGGTGAACAAGGCCGTGCTGGGTCGCGTGGTGTGATGCCTGACCTCCCCGAAGGCAGCAAAAGACAGGGTCACAAGAGAATCGCATGGCATACGTGTTAAATGAAGGTTGCACGTGACATAAACGTGAAGACTCAAAGATGCAGGGCAAATAAAAACTGTCTATTTTCACACGGAATTTTGATGAAAAATAGAACTGTGATTGGACACAGAGGGTGTGATCAAATGGTGGCAGGCCTATCTGTCCAGATTCTTCTTGGCCTCTTTGCGTGGCTCCCAGATCAGAGGCCCCTCTGGTGGGAGGGCCGTCGGGGTCGGGGAGAAGGAGGGCAGGGACTCTTCCAGGTTTTGTGGGGTGCTGTGAGGGAGGGGTTCGGGTCTCCAAGAGCTTCCTGGGGGGCGAGGAATTCTGGCTTCCGCGACTCACTTGGGGGAGAAGAGGCCCAGGAGACAGGCGGGAAGAGGCCGGAGGGGCCTTGGCTCGGGCCCTTTGGAGTCCTGTGGTCCAAGGACGCAGCAGGCCTAGGCGCCAGGTGTCGGGGCATCCTGGCCCTGGTGGAAAGGACGGCTCTATCACCGGCCGCCCCCCTTGGGCAGCGCGCAGGCCTCCCGCCGGCTCGCTCTTCCGTGGCTCACACACGGCTGGTGAGGTCTTTCCTTCAGAAAGGCCGGGGAATCGGTCGGGCGGCTTGAGACGAGCCCTTCTCCTCTGGAAGGCGGCTCTGCCGGCGTCTGCCCAGATGCTCTGAACTCACGCCCTCCTTCTGCGTCTCACGCCTCCGGATGGCCGGCTTCAGGTGGGGTCCACGCCCCGCCCCGCGGCCCTTCCCACCCTGCCCCTTGGCGGCCCTGCCCCGCCACCCTCTGGGGGTCCACTCTCCCCACCCCGTCAGGAAACAGGAAACGCCGCAGAGGACAAGAGAGCTGAGAGGGTCCTGGCCAAGCCCCGGCCGGGGTTCAAACTGGAGACGGGCCAGGTGACCAGACACCCCACACTGTAAAGGAGTGGGGGGGGTAAGGCACCTGGTAAGATGTGGGGGGTAAGCAGACATGGGGGATGATGCTCCAGATAAACGGACTCAGCTGGATTTTGGTCGCTTGTTAGTTGCTCAATAAATGCTAGTAAATTAAATCATTCAAAGATGGGAATCTGGACTATTTCCTAAAAATACTCTCACTCCCACCATTAGGGAAATTTCTATCTTAAAGCATTTAAAATAAATTTTCTAAAATAAAAGCAAATGATCAATTTGACAAATGATTTGAGATTTTAAAAAATCTTAGAAGGTGAACTTTATATTTTATTATTATTTTTCAGAGACACCCAGGCTGGAGTGCAGAGGCACAATCATAGCCCACTGCAGCCTCTACCTCTTGGGCTCAAGTGATCCTCCTGCTTCAGCCTCCTATGTAGCTGGAACTACAGGCACACGCCACCATGCCCAGCTCATGTTTAAAAATTTTTTGTAGAGACCAGATTTCACTATGTTGCCCAGGTGGCCTTGCACTCCTGACCTCAAGGGATCCTCTCACCTCAGCCTCTCAAAGTGTTGGGATTATGGGTGTGAACCACCAGGCTTGGTCAGGAAGGGCTAAACTCTTAAAAGGAAAGTTAACATTCACTTTTATGGACACAACACTTTTGCCTATTATTTCTTGTAGATCAGCAAGGAGTGTTCTACGTTAGGCAGATCTGTGCGGAAAACTTACACAAAAGCAAAGATGTGTGAGGTTGTAGAGGTCCATCTTTGGGGGGCACAGACCTTGAAAGGAAGTATTTACTTTCCTTTTCCTAGAGTCTTTTTTAGGAAACTGAAAATAAAACAAGCGTTAGGGATGACTTAAGAAAATTGCTTTTCAACTCTGACTCCTTTTAGCCTAAAGAGCTTTCAGGAGAAACCAAGTCAAATGAGTTTTGAAAGGACCCAGCTACAGAGGAAGTGAAGGGAATCTACCTGTCTTGTCCCCAGACATATTTCTTTGGCACATTTTGAAGTGGCTTTCAAAGCGTCTTCTGTGGAGGAAGTCGGCACCAGCAGGTCTGTAGAGAGCCTGCACCAGTGCAGCCAGGCCACTCCATCCGCAGCCAGGAAGGAGACGCTGGGAGCCGTCCCCTTCAAGGGCTGGAAGGATGTCTGCCCTCTCTTCTCTCCGAGGGCTGCTACCTGTGAGGGTTCACCTGGGAACAGACCCCTGCCCCAGCCAGGCCTCCCCTCCCCCTTTCACAGCCTGCTTTGCCACTAGAGCCTGATGGACCAGTGCCTTCTGAGCCCACCTTCTTTCTGGAGCCTCAAGCTGGGATAGGAGCCCGGCACCCCACTGGGGGCGGGTCTTCACCCTGAAGGCTCCCGTGGACACAGGTTATGTCAGCGCGTTTGTCTTTTTTTTCCTGTGAACAATCGGCCTCATGTCAGGGATGCTGGGGAAACTTCAGGGGCCTTCGCCCCATAAATGGCAAGAAAAAAACGTAAAGCAGGTCTTAGTTTTAACACGGAGTTCGAGGCTGAGACTGGAGATTTATAGCAGGAATTCCAATTTGATAGGGAATGCTGCCTACAATATTTTTATTTAGAAAAAAGCATTGTTCTGCTGGGAAAAAAGAGTACCCTTAATTCATGTGAAGAAGTGAAAGTATTTGTACATGGAAAAAAATAATTTGAGGAGAGAAAATGATGATAAACTCCACAATGTCCCTATGGTTTTCTGAAACAGGAGCACTGATGTCACCAAGCATCCAACTATGAACCTTTTTTTTTTTTGAGTTGGAGTCTCACTCCATCCCCCAGGCTGGGATGCAGTGGCAGCCTCACGGCCACCCCAGGGTCGACCTGCTGGGCTCGGGTGATCCTTCCGCCTTAGCCTTCCAAGTAGCCGAAAGTATAGGCACGGGCTACCACGCCCGGCTGATTTTTGATTTATTGTAGAGACGAGGTCTGGCCAAGTTGCCCGGGCTGGTCTCGAACCCGTGGGCTCAGGCAATCCACTTGCCTTGGCCTCCCAATGTATGGGGATTTCACCGAGCTGGCCCGAACCACTGTTTATAGCCCACGCTCTTGTAATTCTGTCTCCCTCCGAGTTCCATCCCCCATGTCCTCTGTGACACGTGCCCATCCGGTCAGGGAAGCAAAAGCCATCCAAGGAGGGTCAGTGGCAGGTGTCACTTTGAGCCAACTAAGTTATGGAACTTGATGAATTGACACCCCCAACTTCCGCCCTTCTCAAGGCGCCCGGAAACACAAGGAGAGAAACACCTGTGTGTTGCTGAGGGCTGCCTGTGTGGGTGTGGTCAGGAATGTAGCTGCTTGTGTCCTGAAGAAGCTTCTGGAGAAGACAGATTTCAGTTTGTGTTTTCAAGGGATTAGGGGCCGATAGGGGTGGAGGGAAACATATTCAGGTGGAATGAATTAACATGACCTAGGAAGCGGTGCGGTAATAGGACTGGCGAATAGAAAGTAAATTAGACCCGCCTGGGCAGCGAGACCTCATCTCTACAATCAATCAAAAAATCAGTCGGGCGTGGTAGCACGCGCCTTAATTCCGGCTACTCGGAAGGCTGAGGCGGAAGGATCACCGGAGCCCAGCAGGCGAGGCTGCGGTGGCCGGGAGCGGCCGCTGCACTCCAGTCTGGGCGACGGAGTGAGCCTCCAACTCAAAAAAAAGAAAAGCAAGGTCTTTGCAGGCTATAATGAGAAGTTAATTTGTTAAGATTGAGGTGGGAATGGATGCTGGCCGGACAACTCTGAAGCCTGAATTTCATAGACTCGCAGGACGGATGGAGATAACGGTTTTGAACAGTTAAAATGGAGACCAGTCATCACAGGGCAGCAGCTGCAGCAAGCCTGCTCCTGATCCCCAGCAGTCAGGGGTGGTTGCAGGCCTCGGGGGCCAGCTGAAAGGAGCAGGGGGATGGGGTCTTCCAGAGCTAGCCTCTCGGATCCTCTGAGCCAGCTCCTCCGGGCTCACCCCCTCACCTGTTGGGTGGTCATGCTCAGAATGGCCCTGAAAGCAGAGTGTTGGAGGAACCTGGCGTCCCTAGCAGCCGTGAGAGCACAGCCCTCCCCCCAAGCAAGGAACACAAGGCACTGACTGGTGCTTGACGGGGTGGTTGGGAACCCCCCCCACCCTGGAATCTGGCAGGTGAGGCCCAAAGACAGCACTTGCCTATGGAAAAGTTCACAGGAATTGGACAAAGTCAACGAGACGCCACCAAGTGATTGTGGATGGGGGCTTCATCTCAAGCCACAAAGCAATGCCACCTTGAGCGGAAAGTAGTCTTCTCAGCTACAGAATTATGGGCTTCTTTGTTATAGAAGCCAGCTAGCTTAGCTAGTACACACAAATATTATATTTTTATTCTTTTGCATAAGGGGAATATTAGGAGTGCCAGGGTGTGCCCAAACAAACCACAGTTATCTTGGGGAGGGTGGGTACCCTGTAGTATGGGCTTCCACTGCTAGGTAAGTGTTCTAGGAACTCACTGGCTTTGGTGTACCAGCTAGCGTTGTGAGAGCCTACATTCTGCTTCAGTCAGCGTGGTTTTTTTTTTTTTTAAACTTCTTTCAGGGCATTTGCCCATTTCATGATGGGTGATTTATGAGCGCACCTGTCCACACTGCACTGAGTGTTCGGCAGTTTTTGGCCAAAAACTCGCTCTCACCCCAAGCCACTTTTTTTTGCTTGTTTGTCTCCCCAGTGAAAAAAGCCCTCAAAGGGAAATATTAGCACATGGAAAATTGTACATGGAAGAGGGGAAACCAAAAATGGCAGAAGCACTAAAAGGTGTCAAAACTGATGAGTTCAAAAATGGTTTTGAGCAGTGGAAAGAGCATCTTGGTAGGTTTAGTACA
This sequence comes from Cephalopachus bancanus, assembly GCA_027257055.1. NCBI lineage: Eukaryota > Metazoa > Chordata > Mammalia > Primates > Tarsiidae > Cephalopachus > Cephalopachus bancanus. The sequence goes on from JAPVLO010000026.1 coordinate 6,037,815, forward strand.
TCAAACAGAGAGTACTTTGAAGGGTGACTGAAGTTTAAATAAGTAAGGATAAACACACACACTTTCTTGTAAATAAATCGAGGGTTGTTTCTGGGTCCCCCTTGTATGATACAATGGAAGATAAATTGAGAAAAGAATGAAGAGACTGTAACTGTATGTATTTTTGTTTCATGGAGAAGGCTTCTCTAAGGGGGATTACGAGTCTCCATCTGCTCTTCTACTGTAACTATCATGCTTACGTAAGAAAAGACAGCCACACGGGGACATTAAAACTCGGATGGTCAAACTGGACTGGATAAAAAAGTGTGGTTCATATACACGAGGGAATATTACGCAGCCAAAAAGAAGGACAAACATGGACTTTGCAGCAACTTGGGTGGATTTTGAGCCTGTCATGCTCAGCAATCTCTCACAGAAACAAAGAACTGAGTCCCCCTTATTCTCACTCATAAGCAGACCCTGAACATCTACCATAATACTGTAAGGAAAGGATTGACAGTGGCGGGATATTGCCGGGGTGGGAAACACAACATCAATGAGGATAGCTGATCTCAAAGCAGGCAAACTGGGGACCAAAGGGAGGCCTCAACATTACCTGTATGATGACCACTTGCATACCTAATCCTGAATTGTACCCCACGTCTTTCAAATGAAATATTTTTTAAAAACACCTCAGAAGGTGATTTCTTTCTTGGGAGCTGGAGAGCTGCACCCCTGCCGCTGGTTGTGTCATGGCGAGGGGTGATGCATGTTGGCAGAGAGGATTGAGCGCCCAGGGCAGCTAGAGCCAGGAGGAGGCGAGTACACGTGCGCGTCTCCTGGGCAGAGGCTCGGTGAGATGGGAAGAGCCAGGCTGGCTGCGCGGGGTCAGGCCGCGGCCACGGATGCGGTGCCTGCCTTGGAGCAGCTGCAGAAGCAGGGAGGTCGGCCTCCCTTCCCGTGGCCCTGCTGCCCGAGAGCAGGTCGCAACCTAGGAGGGACGCCAGGCCTTCCCAGAGCAGAGCATGAGGCTATCATGAGAGTTGCCCTTCCAGTTCCCAGAGGAGAGGAGGATGGACCCTCTGAAGACACAGACACAGAGAAACACCTGAGCAGTCAGGCCCCGCCAGGTGCCGCCAGTGAATCCCCATTGGACCAGGCTTTTCTTTTCTATCCCACTGCCCAACTGTCCACTTGTCCCCGAAACCTAGCACACAACACACAGGCTTTCCTGTGTCTCCAAAGGCTCCCACGTCATGGGAAGCACTGATTACTTACATGTGCATGCTTGTCTCCTGCTGGTCTGTCTTCTGTGATGGGGCCTCCACCATAAGCCCAAGATGAGAAGGAATGGTATTTCTTCTCCCCTATGCTTTCTGGCACCTGGCTGAGACACCCCTCTCTCTCCAGAGCCTGCAGGTGAGATTCTGGGATGACGGGAAAAAATGTGAAAGGTGGGGACTGCCATCAGGTCAGTTCTTCCAGATATCTGCCTGTAGCTCCTGGCTGAGAGGAGGTTAGAAAAAGAGCCTTCTCTCTGTCTCTGTTCTTCCAAATTCAGCATGTTACCAGGAGAAGGGGTGCAGCTCCTGGTGTGGGATGTCAGGTTCACATTGACAACCAGGTTCTTGTGTTCAAGTTTGGAAAGAATGTGCAAACAGACACACTAAGCAGCACGACAAGCGAGTGGCTTTATTAAGCAAAGAAGAGCACACTCTCGAGGAGGGAGTGTGGACAGAGACAGACAGGTGCCCCCCGAGCCCAATTCAGAGTCACAGTCCTAGCAAATGCTTTTCTCTTGCTGTGCTTGATAGCGTCGGCAGGTTAGACTGGGAAACTTTGTTGTAGGAAAGTTCCAAGCCCTTGACGTCGGCAGCCACGGATGCAAAACCACACATGCAAGCAAGGTGGCCTAGCTGTAGAACACGTCACACCTGCCTAACTGCTAGAGTCTCATCAGACACACTTGCAGCACAGTGGCTGTCCGTCCAGGATGCTTGGGCAGGACCCGACCAGCCAAGCAGGAACTGTTTCCAGCAGAGGCTGCTGCTTCTGCCCTAAACTGCTGTTAGGTGTGACTTTTATTCTTAGGGGTACGCAGGGGCGTGTTCTGGGTGGGCTTTTCCTAGAAATGCGTGGTCGTTGGGCTGGTTTACTGCTGCTCCTCCCTCCCAGGGGCACATCACATCAGTACTGTCATCATGTCAGCTGTATCAGGGAGGCTGCCCGAGGGTAATTTTATGCTAATAGTATTACAATGATGGTAAAAGCAGGTCATGGTTATCTCAAGTCAACGCTGGCTATCGATGTGCACACGCCGGGACTCTCTAAGCCAGTTCCTGCTTGGGTGGTCGGCTCCCAGTCAAGCATCCTGCATGGACAGCCACTGTGCTGCAAGTGTGTCTGATGAGACTCTAGCAGTTAGGCAGGTGTGACGTTTTCCACAGCTAGGCCGCCTTGCTTGTATGTGTGGTTTTGCATCCGTGGCGGCCGACATCAAGGGCTTGGAACGTTCCCACAACCCCAGAGTTTCCTAGTCTAACCTGTGGGCGCTACCAAGCACAGCAAGAGAAAAGCACTTGCTAGGACTGTGACTCTGAATTGGGCTCGGGGGGCACCTGTCAGCATCGGTCCCTTCCATCCCGAGGGCACCTGTGGTTTCCTGTTTGTCTTATTCTGTGTCCTGAGAACTTGGCTTGACTATCTATCTCCTTCGCCCTCAAACCCAGCATAAAAACATACAGGTTTGCCTGGTGTGGGGGAGGTCGTCCTTGCGAAGACTCCCAAGCCACATACAAACAACCTTAAGTCAATATATATGACTTTCTCCTGTTAGTCTCTCACGATGGGGCCTCCATGTGAACCTCAGATGAGAAGAAAAGCTATTTTCCTTCACACGCCAACCCAGACGGTGGAGGGGCCGGGTGACGGTCAGAAACAGAGCTGGGCCCGTCCCCAGTTCCAGGACGCTGGGAGGATTTAGAGAATCGAGGGCCTGCTGGGAGAGGCTACCCAAGTCCACAGGACCGGGAGCCCCCGAGAGGGTGTCTCCCTCAAGGGACACAGAGAACATCAAGACACGACACAGGGCAGTCAGGTGGACGGAGCTGCTTGCTGGGGGCAGGGCCGATGGGCTGTGGCTGAGCCCTCCTAAAGCTGTCTGGCTGTGGCCTGTACCTCTCCACCCGTGGGGTGCTGTTTCTGGGATGTGGCTGCTCGGCCACGTGCTGTGGGTCTCCGCCTTTTTGTATCTAAATGGGGCTGCCAGTGAATGCTGAATAGATAGGATAGCGGCCCCTCCGAGTGAAGCTGGCCGAAGCGTAAGTGGCAGAGCCCGTGGTGAGAAGAGCCTTGGTGTCTAAAGGATCCCAGAGAGCAAAGCCATCCGCTGCCCAGAAACATTAACCGTGGGTGTTTTCATAAGCAAGAAATTAACTGCAGTAAGTCCCCAACACAAGAACCTTCAAGTTGCGAACTTTCAAAGATGCCGACATGCGCTCGCACATCCAATCATTAACTTACTAGTGCATTGTGGGGTATGTACATCACCTACAAGTGGTTGGACTTTTGTGTATTTGCTCTACCGTACTGTATATAGTACAGTCATACTGTGTCTATTTCAAGTCCAGGATGTCCAAAGGCAAGCATAAAAGCAGCAGTGATGTAGCTGGTTTTGCCAAGAAGCACCAAGCGATAACGATGAAAATGAGAGTGAGAATCGTTGAGAGAGTCCTTTTTATGTACTGTTTGTGTGAAAAGTCGTGTAAGCCTGTTACAGTACTATAATATATACCCAATTGTGTTAGCTGGGTATTTCTGCTAACTTTGTTGGACTTGGGAACAAACTGGACTTACAAACGTGCTCTTGGAACAGAACTCATTCGTATGTGGGGGACTTACTTTGCTGTGTTCCACTGTTAGGATGCTGAGGCTTCTTAGAGCTTCTAGCACTATCTTAACCCAAACATGCCGCCGGACGGAGATGTCGATATTTCTCTCACCTGCAACCGCCACAACCAACGCGGCGTCACTGTTGGCACACCCTGCCAGAGGCGACCCAGAGACGGCCTTAAGCAAACGGACGTCCAGGAGCGTGGGACCAGCCTTCCTTCACTCATCACCCACATCCACTCCATGAGGGGATGCGTTTCAAAGCGAGATGAGAAGGAGCGTTGCTCAACGCCTGTGATCAGAACCCCGGGGCCTCTTGTTAGCACCATCCTGAGATGCTTCCCACACGTGCCTCATGGAGTTTATGGGGAAATGTGGGCCGCATTTTCAATAGCGCCTGTTTTCGGCCTCATGCTTTTCTTTATCCGTCTCTCCCGGTACCCAGTCCTGGAGCGGTGCTCTTACATAAGGACATAGCAATGAGGTCGTTTAAATTAAAACTCTCAGAAAATGCAGCCCTGACTTCATGAAACAGGGAAGCCATGCAACGAGTTGGCCCAGATTCTCATGCATTTTGGCTTCTCGGCCCAAGGCTGACAAGAGAGCGTGTGTGAAGGGTGCAGGAAGTGACCAGAGGGGCGGCTCCCGAGATGGCGCCGACAAAAAAGGCCCTCGGTCCCAGCCTCTGCGAGCACACTTCCCTGTGCGCGCGAATTTAAAACCTTCCCACTTGCAAATTTCAAACCTGCAAGCTTCCAATCCGTAGCCAGCTTTGTTATGTGTCCAGTAGGACCATAACATGGCATTGGCCCCACCCTGCTCCCATGCAGCTCCTCCAATAGGAGCACAGCACGGCCCCTTCCGGCCCCTGTCGGGCTGATAAATACAGCCCTCTCCCCACAACTCTCTCTCTCTCGGTCTCTCTTTCTCTCTCTCTCGGTCTCTCTCTCTCTCTCTGCCGCTCTCTCCCTCTCTACAACCCTCTCCCCGCCTCTCTCCCACTTCCTCTCTCTCTCGGTCTCTCTTTCTCTCTCTCTCTGCCGCTCTCTCCCTCTCTGCAGCTCTCTCCCCGCCTCTCCCACTTCCTCTCTCTCTCTTACTCTCTCTTTCTCCTCTCTTTTTCTTCTTTCCTGTTACAGATCCCCTCTGTAACAGCCGCTTTAATAAATCTCTTGGTCCTGGCCAGGTGTGGAGTCATTACTGGCGCTGAACTTCTTTCATTGGTGCCGTGACTCAGATTGGGTGGTCTTCCGCCCTGATGCGTCTAACCCTGTAGGCGGGACTCCCGACCCGGCGCCAGTGGCCACTCCAGCCCTCCCAGACCTTCGCCACTGTTTTGAACGCCTGAACTACATCCACCAGCGGCCACTGGATAGGTGAGTTCCCCAGACACAGAAGCCTGAAACTTGCCTGGGATCACCGGGGAGAACTGGCTGTTGATCATCCAGCAGCCCCTCCGGCCCCAGGGCAAGGGGGAACACACTCTGCCTTGGCCTTCACAGCCACAGCAGACCCTGAAGGCTTCCTTTTCTCATTTTCTCTCGCCAAGCTACCGCTAAAGGTTCTTTCCTCCTCCTTATCTCTCTCACACCTTCCCACTGCTGCCGGGCTGCAGCAGGCCCAGGGGTCCCACGTCTGCTAGCCCGCAGCGGATCTCACCCAACTCCCTCCCCCCCAAGGAATCCCATGGCTGTCAGGCTGCAGCGGACCCCAGGGGTCCCACGTCTGCTGGCCCACAGCGGATTTTGAAGGACTCCCATATCTGTCAAGAAACAGGGAGCCTTGGAGGCTCCATGTTTGTTGCCTCACAGTAAGCCCTATTCAACTGGCAGGAATCTCGAACCCGCTCCCACCCGCCGCCTGGTCAAGTGCTTTCGGTCTGATTCAAAAATCCTCGCGCTAGGTGCCTTGACCCCCTCGGTTCTCCAGGAGGACCCTGGTTGTGCCAAACCCCTGTGACGACAGGCTTTGCCACAGCCACACTTTTCAGACAGCCGACTCTTCGGGAGACGCCCTGTTTAGTCTACCTGTCTGATCACGGGAGGCTCGTCATCCCTGCCAGCCGATTCCCCTCTTAAATGCTTCTTAAACAATCTCACTACACTTTCTCTTTCCCCTGATATCAAACCCAAACGCCTAATTCATTTCTGCACCCAAGATTGGCCAACATACCCCTTAGACAACCCAAATCAGTGGCCCCCTCAGGGGTCCCTCAATCCTGATATTATTCAGGACTTATATAATTTCTGTGAGTGTTCAAAACGGTGGGTAGAGATCCCCTATATTCAGCCCTTTGCTCTCCTCCGTGAACATCCTTGCCTGTGTCTCAATTGTAACCCCTCTCACTTCCGCTCTCAACTCATGCTAACATCTACTGCTTCTCCTACAACTTCTCTCCCATTGTTCCATGCATGTGTGAGCCTCCTCCTCTAAGTTTCCCTCCCCCCACTACAGACCCTGCAAGTTCCATTTCTGCTCCCTCCTCCTCCATCTCAGATTTCAATCCTGCAGATGAGCCTCCACCTTACAGGCAACCTAAGGCTTCCCGCCCCCACCTTCCTCTTCAGCCCTACCCACTTCTGCTCCAGCAGTTCAACCTATATATCCTCCCCTTCCAATCGTTCCCCAGTGTAACCCTCTGGTAACTTGAACCAAGGCCACACCGGTCATCCTAGCAGTTTACTAGTATTGATTTAAACTCTATAAAGGGACAAACTCTTTTGGCTATATATTTTATCTCCCAGTCAGCACCGGGTATTAGACGCAAACTCCAAAAATTAGAAAAGGGCCCACAAACCCCTCAATTAGAGCTATTGGACACGGCCTCTAAAATCTTTAACAACCAAAAGGAGGAAAGAATACAGGACCACCACAGAAAAAGCCACCACTGGTAATCTTCCACCCCAGATGGTCAATAGCAGAAGGGGTACACAGCCCCCTTCCCAGGTTTGTTTCTGATGCCGTCAAAATGGGCATATGGCCAAAGACTGTCAAGCCCTGCCCACCAGCAAAGCCCTGTCCCAAATGCAAACAGCATGGACATTGGGCTCATGATTGCCTCGTTCGCCTAGCCAGAGGAGAGGCAATTGGCCCATGAGGCTTGCTGCAATTAAGGGACATCAGGCATCTTACACCATCTCAAAGGGGGATCTCTTGGGCTTGCTCCAGTCAGATTGATTCACCCCTAACTTGGTAGCCCAGTGTCTTCGGAACAAACTATTAAACTAACCAAGCCTAGGGTGGAAATATCAGTAGCTGGCAGGGTTATATCATGTGTTACTAATATGGGGGCTACATTCTCAGCTCTATTTAAATTTCCTGGTCCACTCCTTCCTTCACCCCTTTTGGTTGTGGGGGTACAGGGCATTATATCCAGGCCCCTCGCTACACCATTACTTCCATGTGTTCTAGGAAATAAGATATTTCACACTCTCTCCTTATTATGCTAACGTGTCCAGCTCCATTATTAAAAGGGGACATTATGACAAAAATTAAAACTCGTATTATTTTTTACCCTGAGCCATCACCACTGTGCTTTTTGGGTGCCTTTTGTATAACTTTAAATTTCCCTAATAGTTTCACGTTGGATCCTATCTAAGCCCTTCCACTGCATATAAATTTACTGCTTTGGTTAAAACTCTAAGGTTAGGAAAAATGTAAAGAAAGTTGTTGGTGTAAAGTATGTTTTTAGTAAGAAAGGATAAAGAAAAGATAAATAATTGTATAGGAGGGAATATTGTATGGTACATTTTTGTTCTATAATAGAATGACTGGTTAAAGAAAGTATAGAACAAAAATAGAAGGTTTAAGCATGTCAAAAAATGGTATAAGTATGTCGAACATGGTAGGTGAAAGTTTGTGAAAAGAAGTAAAAGAAATTCTGTAAACACTCGAGGCTACAATAAAGGTTTAATTAGCCCTCCCCCCACTGTCTTTGTTATAAAAGAGCGAGGTTTTTTCTTTTCAAAATAACCTGGACTTCACTCTCTAGCACATCAATTGTTATAAAAGTATATCAGCACTTAACTTTTCTTTTAGACATGCTCTCTTCCAGGTTTTCTGTCTACCTCCACAACCTCCAGGACAGCTGGTTACTACCATCCTTGTGCTCATTAGAAGACTGGCCAGAACAGGTCGCTGCTCTACACTAACAAGGAACCTTCATGGAACTCTCACCTGTGGAGATCTACACTTTCAGCTCCTACCTTTGAGCCCCGCTCTGGCCGGTTCTGCACCCTTCCACCACCTTACCCCCACAACACCCCTGACCAGCAGGAAGTAGCCAGAAAGAGTAATGATGCCCCTCCCCATAAAAAACAGAAAAGGTGGGAATGAAGGGTGCAGGAAGCGACCAGAGGGGCGGCTCCCAAAATGGCGCCGACACACCGGACAACAAAGGCCCTGGGTCCCAGCCTCTGCGAGCACAATTCCCCACCCACGTGCGAATTTCAAACCTTCCCACTCGCAAATTTCAAACCTGCAAGCCTCCAATCCGTAGCCAGCTTTGTTATGCGTCCAATAGGACCATAACACGGCATTGGCCCCACCCTGCTCCCATGCAGCTCCTCCAATAGGAGCATAGCACGGCCCCTTCCGGCCTGATAAATACAGCCTTCTCCCTGCAACTCTCTGGTCTCTCTTTCTCTCTCTCTCTGCCGCTCTCTCCCTCTCTGCAGCTCTCTCCCCGCCTCTCCTGCTTCCTCTCTCTCTCTTACTCTCTCTTTCTCTCTTTTTCCTTTTTTCCCGTTACAGATCCCCTCTGTAGCCGCCACTTTAGTAAATCTCTTGGTCCTGGCAGGGTGTGGAGTCATGACTGGCGCCCAACTTCTTCCAATGCGTCTGCTGCACTCTCCCTGGTCCGGTCCAGCTTGGAGTCCTCTTGCTCCATAGTGCCTGTTAGCTTTCATGTCGCTTCAACACACAGTTCGTCTCAGGGCAGGCCGCCTCTCGGTTCGCCCAAAAGCCCCAGTATTGGCCCCTTGTTGTTCTGATTGAAAGGGGATCCTCGCAATCAGAATGTAGACTGGGAACGTAGACTAGCACAGTCGTTATAAAAATCACATGGTAGCCGGGCTCGGTGGCTCAGCCTGTCATCCCGCGCCTTTGGGAGGCTGAGGTGAATGGATTGCCTGAGCCCGTGGGTTCGAGATCCGCCTGGGCAGGTGAGACCTCATCTCTACAATAAATCAAAAAAATTAGCCAGGTGTGGTAGCACGCGCCTGTAATTCTGGCTACTCGGAAGCCTGAGGCGGAAGAATCGCCGGAGCCCAGCAGTTTGAGGCTGCGGTGGCCGGGAGCAGCTGCTGCACTCCAGTCTGGGCAACCGAGTGAGACTCCAAGTCAAAAAAAAAAAAAGAAAAAAATCACATGGCGTTGTCTCAAGACACTAAAAGTAGAGCTACCATAGGACCAGAAATCTTACAGCTGGGTCCATATTCAAACAAACGAACAAACAAATCCAGAATCGGTATGTCCGAGAGCCATCTGCACTCTCATGCTCGAGGCAGTGCTATCTGAGTAGCCAAGATGTGGGATCTGCCCAAGCGTCTGTCAGCAGACGGATGAACGCACAAAGAAAGCGTGGAAGATGCACACAGGGAAATATTATTTGGCCAAGGAAATAATGAAACTCTGTCACTTGCAGCCACGTGGATGGGTCTGGAGGTCATGATGTTAAGTGAAATAAGCCAGACACAGGCAAATGTCGCACATCCCCGCCCTTACATGGGGGCTGAAAGAGTGGACAGCAGGGAGGTAGAGAGTAGAGGGGCCACCAGGGGCTGGGGAGGGAGAGGGATGAAGAGACGGTGGTGGCTGGGCCCAAAAGTACAGTCGAGAGGAGGGACCAGTTCGAGCACCCCATGGTCCAGCCGGGATGACAGTGGACAATCGTTTATGGCATGTTTCAGAATAGCGAGAAGAATTGTAATCTACCCAACATGAGGAAGAGATGAGTACTTGAGGAAATGGATATCCCAGTCACTCTGATTTAATCATGACACATTGTATACAGGTATCAAAACATCACATGTATCCCAAAATATGTACAAGTATAGACCAATTAAAAAAGTTAAAAATTAATACTTTTTCTTAGAGAGGACTTGATGTTTACTAGACTAGAGGTGATCATAAAGCAGAAGTCTATTTATTTATTTGATTTTCAAGATGTGGGGTCCGGTTATGACTGGGTGCCTAAGTGTTCATCGTCCAGGTGAAGCTTGGGCCTCCACTTTACCTGGTTTGAGATGGGGCACCCTTATTGATGTTATGTGCCCCCCCTTTCCACCTCTGGCAGTTTCTGGCTACTACCAACCCCTTTCTTAGAGTATTATGGTCAATGTTCAGGGTCCGCCCATGATGGGAACATGTGGCACTCAGACCTTTGTTTTTGTCATAGGTCACTGAGTATTATCGACCAGAGGAGGATTTTTTAAAACACGTGTTTTCAGACCGAGGCTCAAGCGTTGCCTCACCACAAACTAGTAAGTGCTCCTTGAGATGGTGGCACATTCTTCTGAGTCTTTTCAGACACAGGAATGTGGAGAGTACTGTTCTTGTTGCACAGAGTTGTGGAGAGAATCAAATTCGATAGGGCATACGGGGGATCTTCTAAAGAGCTAGACTAATGTTAAGAAGCACTGGATACTATCTAAGTCAGCAAAGCCTTGGGAATAGACACTGTCCACCAGCTGTTGTCGCCATTTAACTGGTTCTTAGGCGCTGCATGAGTTGCTGGAAAGTGGTCTGAACCCTGACGACTAGAGACGACTCAAATTCATCCTCAGCCTGCAGAGACTTTTGAATTTAGTGGCAGAGGCAGACGTCTCCGTGCCAGTGATAATTCAGTGTGATTCACGCAACAGCAGGTACGCTCACAGGGCGCCACGGAAGCAGAGGTGAGAAAGCAACATAACAATCATTTATTGCATCTGGACGTAGGAGAAGGATCACAGGTTGCTGGAAGCCACAACATTATAACACGGGAAACAGGCCTCATTGTATGATTTTGTGCAGTGATACAGAACTTACTATAACACGCCAAAAGAGAAAAGTTGTTGATTGTTGGGAAAAATGATTGGGACTTGAGAAATACAGCTAGCATCGGTTTGTAAGATGGAGACTGACAGCGAGAGAACGACGCAGACATTCTCCGTGCTCCCAGGCGAGCTGAAATGCTCCTAGGGGCATGCTCAATGAACAGAGCTGTGTCCAGGAAGGGACTTTGCAGCGCCTGTGAGAATGCCGTCAAGAAGTTCTAGAAGTCAAGACTCTGTAGAAGATGATGTTCCATGTCTTTGTCCACACGGTGCTGCTGTAACCCGAGACTGAATAGTTTATCAAGAGCAGACATTTCTTTCTTCACTGTCCTGAAGGCTGAGAAGGCCGTGACGGAAGAGCAGGTGTCTGGTCAGAGCCTCCTCACTGCATCATCCTATGAGAGGAAGGGCAGTGACAGAGAGAGAGAGAAGGAGAGAGACAGACAGAGACAGAGACAGAGAGACAGACAGAGACAGATTTTTGTATCCGGCCTACTCCTTCCTGCCATAATGAGCCCACTCCTCTGACACAGGCATCGACCATGACGAGGGTGGAGCCTTGGGCCACCTCTTCCCCTCAGGCCCATCTGCAACACCCCTGCAACGGAGATTAAGCTTCCGACACACGCTTTCAGGAGGCACACTCACACCATCGTGTCCTGGTGGGTGATGGGACCTTTGAACAGGAGGGCCCCTTCCTACTGTTTGGGAAGGAACAATATGCAACATATTTTGCATTCCTGTGAAGATGGAGTTTGAGGGACACTAACTTTAAAAAGTTTGTAATTTTTAAAACATCTCCAAAGTCCAAAAGCTTCCTCCTCAGCCTTAAAAAAACAAAACACAGCAAGAAAGCCAAGGGAGGCCAGGCCCGCTCTGGCGGTCCCTCGGGGTGTCCTCCCTCCTCTTCAGCTGAGCCTGAGCCCAGAGCTTCTCGTCTGGGGAAGGACTTGCTGCGGAATCTTGGCACAGATCTGTTCTTGAGCTAAGGAGGTGCACTTCCAGAAGAAGAGTCGATCTGGAAAAACAAGAAAAAACGTTCAGAAAAGAGGACCCTAAGGTGACAAGTTACAGGAGAGAGTTCTCATAACTTTGCATCATGCCATTTAATTAAGAAGTGTTTGTTTTTGTTGTATCTGATTTTTTCCATAATTCCTCATTTAAAGAGTAACTTTCTTCCCATTTTAATTTTTTAAAACTAGAGCTATAGGTAAGTGATAGAGCCTAATTGTTTAGCTGAAAAATTATTCTAATTGGAAAGCTTTTCTTTGATTTTTCAGAACACGATGGAATTTATGCATTATTTTACTGCTTCTGTCAAAGTTTGCAGAGGCTTTGTTTAACTATTTTCAGTAGGATAAAGACGTTGACACAACATGAGGGGGGACCTGAAAACCTGGACTTTATTTATAAAAACGTGTGTATTCATTCTTACCTGTTTAAACTTCAGTCATCTTCACAGTACTCTCTGTTTGATGCAATACATCTGTTGAGACACTTTTCCCACTGCTCAAAACAGTTTATGAACTCGTTGATTGTGATGCCTTTTAGTGCTTCTGCCGTTTTTGGTTTCACCTCTTCCACGCTGGCAAAACTTTTCCCTTTGAGAACTTTTTTCATCCAGGGAGGCCAAAAAAAGTCACTCAGGGAGAGATCCGGTGAATATGGAGGGTGCGGCATGGGGTTCATGCCGTTTTGGTCAAAAACTGCTAAACACTCATCGTGACATGGGCAGATTTGCTCATAAATCATCCATCATGAAATTGGCAAACACGTTGGAAGAATCTCCCCAAAAATTCACTGATGCTAAACTCAGCCTTTCTCCACAACACTGACTAGTCCATGGATGCCGATGGGTTCCTAGAACATTTGTGTCTAGAGTGGGAAGCCTGGGCCAAAAGATACTTCCGGGTTTTTGGTGGGTCCCTTTCATATACGTGCATATAAAATGCATCCTTCCTGAAGAGGAAATTCAGAAATCAGTCAAGTCAAAGGGCGTGTTTTTCCAGCAGGGCATGGTCCTTCTGTCCCGGCAAGCCTTGCCTGAGTGGAGGACCAGATGCATGGTAGAAGTGGTGCAACATCATTGCTGCCATTGTGTCAAGTGTGGCCCGCCTTGCCTTCAGTTGGGTGAGTAGCAGGTAATTTTAAATAATTGCCCTGGGTCTGGCTGCAACTGATGAGTTGTTTTGACCTAGAGGCTTTCTACAGCCCACCAACCTTTTTGTTTCAAAGAAAGCAACAGGCTGGACATGGTGACTCATACCTGTATTCCCAGTACCTTGGGAGGTCGAGGCAGGAAAAGTGCTTGAGGCTAGGGGTTAAGACCAGCCTGGGCAACATAGTGAGACTCGTCTCTACAAAAGACATTTAAAAAGGAGATAAAACAATGATATTTGTGCCATATTTCATTCTTCTGTCACTTCTTCCTTTATGCAGGATTTCACCTTTCCTTCTCACCGGCCAACAGCAGGCCACAAATCACACCCATTCATCCACTTGTCTTTGATTAAGTGTCCGCCTTGTTTCTCAGGCATTCCATCAACATGAATCATTAAGAATTCCTTAACAATTTCCTTCTTGTGTTTAATCTGCTTATTAAACGTGTTTACAATTATTCTTTTAGTTTCATCGTATTACTGGCTTATTGCATTTGACTCTACTGATTTATGGTTTCTTCCTGAAGGGCTGCTCCCCCTTCAAGCCCTATTAAATTAAATGCTTTCAGATATAATATACCCGTTCCTACATTAGATCTCTCCCGAATAGCTCTGCAGTTGGGAGGCAGCGACTGGAAATGTGCAGTGAGAAATGCTTTCTGGGTATTGTCTGCAGGTCTGCTGCTGCCTGCACACAGGAGGAATGGAGTGACTGTAAGATACGGTGGAAGTTTACTGGAACATATGTGAATGGCGGGTGTAGCCGAAGGGTTTCAGGGTAGGACTTAGGAGGCTGGACGCTAGTGCAGGGGAGGAAATTCTTAGCTCTGTGACTTGCCAGATCTTTTGGTAAAAAGCATTTTAGCATATGTGGTTATGATGGTGATGATCACAAAACGTTTTTGAGCATTTTTTTTTGCTAACACAGGACAAATATTCTCCAGAGATAATCTCATTTAGATTTTGAGAAGCCCTAAAGAGTAGATTTTAACATCATTGTTGTCATTGTTATGATCTTATGTCTATTGTGCAGATGGAAACTGAGGCTGACTGAGATGGCATTCAGAACTTAAAATCTTACTTCAAACCCTGGGAAAAGAGGGATTCAACTTCAGCATCAGTTAGAATAACAGTGCCATCAACGTGGAGGAACTCGCCTCTTTAGAACTTCTTAGTAGAAAGTGAAGATTTTACAGCCCTTTCGAATGTTCGCCATTCATGGAAAGCATCATCTCGAAACTGTACATTGGCTTCCTTCTGCAAACTCATCCCTAGAGCAAGACAAAGCCGGTTGATATTTTAGCAATCAGACAGGTTTCTCCTAGCCGGTCAGCACGCCTCAGGATCTTATCACTGCCCCTGTTGACAGCTTATTGGTTATTTATTTTTGTTTCGGGCATTTTCATCAGACGGCACTGAAAAGGAACTGAGAACTCAGAGCCAGGTTATTGTATTTTGGTTCATTCTATTTGAACCTGGTCATCTTCCTTATCCCTTTCCCCCAAGTATTTGCTAGAAATCAAGCTGAGAAACAGACTCGTCTGACTCTTGAGGTGACAGTTGTACAAAGACAGAATGACGTTAGGCGAATATCTTAGAGTGGGTCAAATGGCAGCCTCCAGAAAGGTCTGTCGGGTCTGAAATCCTGGAACCTTAACTCAATCCTGTGAATGTTACCTTCTTTTGAAAAGGGGTCCCTGTTGACGTAATCACGTTAATGATCTCAAGATGAAAGGTCTTCCCGGGCCTTTGGGCGGGCCCACCGTCCAAGAGCAAGTGTCCTCATCAGAAACATAGAGGTGAGGTTTGGTTGACGGGAGAGGAGAAGGTGAGGTGAGGACAGAGGCAGAGACTGGAGCAATGGCCCAGCCCAAGGCACTCCAGGAGCACGTGGGCAGCCCCCACGGTGGCAGGAGGCGTAGCAAGCGCCCCCCAGGACCGCAGAGGGAGTGTGGCCCAGCCCGCACCTTGACTTGGACATCTGTCTTGCCCCTAGACTAGGCAAGAATGAATTTCTGCTTTCCAGACTCCTCAATTCGTGGTCATCTGTAAGCAGATGCTGAGAAACCAGATGAAGCCAGTTGCTTGGGAGTCCTAGGATGCACGAATAGATGGGGGGGAAGTGAAAGTCAACTGCACAGCAATCACCGTTCACAGAAACCTTCACGGATGCTGCTTGTGACTTAGCAAGTCATCTATCTCGTATACTGACGTGTAATCCACAATATAGTTGCGGGACATTATTCCTCAGAACATTTTAGAAATGGCATAGATGGGCACCATGGTGGAATCACTCAGTTAATTGCCAAAAGCTGAGAAAATGTAGTCAAAGAAACTTGAGCCGGCAACCAGCACTCTCCCGCCCTGGCCTTGACTGGGCGACTTAACAGCTCTGCGGCTTCAGGCAAGCCAGCTGACTGCATCTCCTCTGTAGAGACTTGTAGAATCTCAAGTGTGTGGGAAGGGAATGTTTCTACACGGATGACTGTTTGTGGTAATGAGCTGCTATTTTGGAAGAGGACGCGTTTTTCCTGACCCTGAAGAACACCAGTGGCCAACTTAGCTCTCTTCCCTTTTGCTTGTTTTTATTTTCTGGTTTGATAGGCAGAGTTAGACTTTTTACATAAAGACACACAACACATACACACACACACACACACACACACACACACAACTTATATTGTGTTTCACATGGATGTACCTGTCAGCCCCATTACATCTCAACCCCACTGGGGAAGCCGGGATGTGGGCGAGGGTCTCCTAGTTCTTTGAGAAAGTCCCTTTCTGTGTCATGGCCACATTGTCCATCCTTGGGCTCCAGCCCATCTACTGTGAGACTCTGCATTGCTAAGTCCTCAAGCCGCAGGTCATACAGCCAGACTCCACGTTGTCACTGCCAGTGTTTTGGTGAGGCTACGGGATAAGAGCTTATTTTTGGAGATTTCCTTCATGAGCAAGACTGAATGCTCACAGAAAGAAACAAAAATAGGCAGGATTCGCCGCTCTCTTCTGTGCTCTATTTAGAAATGAGTAAACACACAACTTTCCCATTCACATTTTGTTCTGCACGGGGGGATTCCTCTTCTATTGCTTTATACCACATCTGCTATTTCTGTGCAGCTGGCAAGAACACTTTGGGAAGAACAGATACTTTCCCAAATGTTTTACTGGAAAAATAGTGTCGACCCCCCTCAGTTCAGGGAGATGTTCTCTGGTAGCTATTAGTTAACTGCAGCAAGTGAGAAGCCAGAAACGCTGGGGTTTGAGACCATTCACATGTACCCTGGCTGCCTTTCTGAGCACAGGAAGACAGTGGCATGTCCTCGTTCCCTTGGTAGCTGTCATGGAGTCTCGTCACTTGTGTTGGCTACTGATATGAGAGAGGATGGCATGTTACTCTTGCAGAGGTCAACAAACAGGAGTGCAGGACAGTGCCCTGTGCCTTGCCATGGTGCTCCTGGAAGTGTCTGTCAAGCGAGGGCCTCTGCTCCAGCCCAGCCCTCAAGGGAACACTGTGCACAGAGCTCTCCTCTGTTTCCTCGCTTGAGTGTGTAGAATGAGGGCGAAGCCGCTCTGGTTTGCTAGTCCTGAGATGGGGGGTTGGTTTTTGCTGTGGTGATAACGCACAGATCAGGCATTTGAAATAGTTCCCATCAATGGCGATATGAGGACGAACTGAACGAGGTGGCCACCAAGGTCCTTTCCAACCTCTGGTAGTCTATAGGAGTCTTGCCCAAGAAAACAGGCAGTTCCCTCTTTTCTGTGTGAAAGGTGTGGTCACCAGTATACAATAGAGTGGAACTCGTGGAAAGGATCCTTAGAAAAGCAAATAGAAGCCAGAGTCAGCCACGAACAGAGTGTCTGATTTCCTTGTCAGCCTTAACTGCTGAAGGTTTCTCCTTCTCAAGAGCACTCGAAGGCTGCTGTGCTTGGATTGGATCTGATTTGACATCAACCAGCGCTGAGCTACATTTTCATGTCCTTCCGGCTTGGACAAATGCTTCCTGTAAAAAGAAAAAAATAGTAAAATACTACATGTGGTTCTCAAAAAACGAAATTCAATTTTGTTTTTAAGAATCAGATGTGGCTTTAAAAAATTCAGAAGAACCAAAAATAATTCAAAAAATGAACAGAAATCTTTTTTGGATGAGCAACAGCAAAATAATGCAGAAAGTAATACACGTTTCCTACTCAGAAGACTGCCTCTTCCTCACTGCCAAGTTTGCTATTTCCATAATTGTGTGAGCAGAAAGCACTTTTCCTGTGTCTACCCCCATGTCCCTGCTTTGGCTTGTATGGTACCAGGTAAATCCCTCCAGTTCTTCAGGCCTTTAGATTCAGCTTGTAATTTTATTTTATTTTATTTATTTATTTATTTTTTTGAGTTGGAGTCTCACTCTGTCACCCAGACTGGAGTGCAGTGGCCGCTCCCGGCCAGCGCAGCCTCGACCTGCTGGGCTCCGGCGATCCTTCCGCCTCAGCCTTCCAAGTAGCTGGAACTACAGGCGCGTGCTACCACACCCGGCCCATTTTTTTGATTGATTGTAGAGATGAGGTCTCGCTGCCCAGGCGGGTCTCGAACCCGGGGCTCAGGCAATCCACTCACTTCAGCCTCCCAAAGGTGCGGGATGACAGGCTGAGCCACCGAGCCCGGCTAGCTTATAATTTTAAAAGCGTCGTAGCTTTCATCTTGGCCAGGGACCGGCAAACATTTCATTTAGGGCCCTGTGTCCGTCTGCCGGGGCTGTCATCATGAAACTCCACACACTGGATGGCTGAAACAACAGAAGTCTATTTCTCACTAAGCGGTTTAGGTCTGGAGGCTGGAAGGCCAAGGTCAGGGTACCCACGGGTTGGGTTCTCCGGAGGCCTCTCTCCCGGCCTTGCAGACGGCTGCCGTCTGCGGTGTCCTCACTCCCTGCCTTCGGCTGCGTCCTTCTGCTGCGTCCTCACTGCTGGGTCTTTTCTCTGCGGTGTTCCCCCACCAGGTGCCTTTTCCTCTTCCTTTAAGAAAACCAGCCCTGTTGTATTAGGACCACCGCTATGGCTTCAGTTAGCCTTAATTCCCTCCTTAGAAGTCCTTTCTTGAAGCACAGTCACGTGAAGGCTAAGGGTAAAACGTGTTAATTTAGGAGGAACACGATCCAGTCTGGAATAGGCAGTAATAACTATCTTATGCTTGTGGTCCCCGAGGTCTCTGCTGTAAGCACTCGGCTCTTCCACTGTGTTGCAGGACCAGTCACTGTTGATATATAAGAAAGGGTGCATAACTGTGTTCCCATCAGACATGGACACTTGTGGGGGCCAAAGCAGTGCCATCTTGAATGCTCACCCACCATGTTGCCTTTGGATGGACTCCGGTCCTGGGAAGGCCTCTGAGATTTCTCATTTATCTGCTTTAATTGTTCCTTGTGTAAGGGCAGATATTCACTCTAAATCCTGTCCTTAGGTCAGACAACCTTGGTGTTATCATGTGTCACTTGTCCTACACATGCCTTCTGAATTACCCGTTCCTTATGGTACTCAAGATCTGGGTCTGAATCCATCATCTTTTCTCAGTATCACCTGAGACACAGTCATGGCTTCTGCTCTTAAATCCCTATTAAATGTATCTTTCTAAGAAATGAGATCTGCTGGCTTCTTTCTTTGGCCTCTCAGTTTCCTTGGACTTTAGGGGTAGATTTGCCTAGACCTGCCCACCATGAGAAAACACTGAGATTCGAATATTATATAATTTTCACTTGTGACAAAATATGCTTATTTTTATTTTAGTTTAATCGTTTACAAATATAAAAACTAGCATTGGTTTGTGGGTCAAACAAAAAAGGTTGGTGAATTTAGTCCACAGGCCTGCAACGTGTCAACACCTGATCTTAGTCAGATTGGGAGTTCATAACGTCGTCTGGTCTTGACCTTCCAAGATGTGTTTGGCCAATAAAATGAAAACAAACAAGAGTACTTTCTTCTGATCTGTATTCATGGGGGGAAAGTCCCTTAATGCATTCCCTCATCAGGAAAAGAAGGGAGAGTTCCTGCCACAGTTTCTTGAATATTTTACATAATCATATCTGAATCAACTGTCTCAAATGCACAGATGTTAACAACCAATATCAGCTCTGATATCAGGAAATATTAGCTCTTTATGAAGTTATTATTCTGCATAAAAAATACAAAGCAGACTAGTACAGAATCAATATTCGTTAAGTAAAGAAACTCCCCAAGGAGCTAATCTGATATGCTTCTCCTTAGGTAATTGTATTGCCTAGAAGAAGATGTTCCAGGTCTCTTAATAAATGCTAAAATCAAGCCTCAGAAATGTGTTTCAGATGTTCTATTTTTATCTTGTGTCCCTTGTAACGTTTCCATGCTTGGCAGTATTTTTGTTTTCTACAGAGCACAAGGCTGGCAGGAAAGAGATGTGATAGTTTTCATTGGCTGTATTAGTCAACCACATACAAAATGAGTTTCAAAATTATTTAGAAAGTTACAAAAGACAACGTATTTTCTGATTTTTTTTTTTTGGTATGTTAGTCTTTCTGATTATTTCCCAAAGTCATTACTCAGCCTCAATGATAAGAGCTGAGTTAATGCAAATCTACTCTTTTGGGCTTATGAATATCCTGATATTTGGCTCTACTTACATTTTTTTTTTTTTTTGAGTTGGAGTCTCACTCGGTCGCCCAGACTGGAGTGCAGTGGCTGCTCCCGGCCACCGCAGCCTCGCCTGCTGGGCTCCGGCGATCCTTCTGCCTCAGCCTTCCAAGGAGCCAGAATTACAGGCATGCGCTACCACACCGGGCTGTTTTTTTTATTTATTGTAGAGATGAGGTCTCGCTGCCCAGGCGGGTCTCGAACCCGCGGGCTCAGGCAATCCACTCACCTCAGCCTCCCAAAGGCGCGTGATTACAGGCTGAGCCACCGAGCCCGGCTACTTACATCTTTGTACTGAATTTCAAGTTCATAAGATTCCCCAGAGGATGTATCATAATCAGGAAAGGAACGAACAAAGCCTCTTCATCTTGTGAGGGTAGGAATCTGTTGACAAAAACCATTCTGGAAATCCTCTTTCCTTTTTTTTCTGAGAATTGTGGCAGCAATGTCTGGAAGAGTCTCGCCGAGCTCTAATGGCATGTGGTGACATGAATTAGAGTGTCGCTTTCAGAAACGCACATGGGAGCAAGGGGTTAGCCAATGCAGACTGTAAGACAGATTATGCCCAATCTGCCGAGTTTTAGGAAGAGGAGCTGCTAATGACGAGACAAAAGGGTCCTTCCCAGCGGTCCTTAATAAGGGCAAGCCTTGGTTAGTAAAATCTAAGACGCAGGTTTAGTCTGGACGTTCCCAAGGTCGATGCAACAGCTGAGTCAAGTCCCGGTGGTGACGCAGGTTGTGGAAGGGGTTCTGGATCTCCCACAAGGCAGGAATGGCTTTGGGGCGCACGTGGGTGGGAGGCACTCCAGGAAGCGGCAAGGAGTGCTCACTCACCTCCCACCACCACACTGAATTCATCTCAGGGCGGGTTTGAGTAAATTAAAATTAATTAATTTGAAAATGCTTTATCATCATGACTAATTCGTGTTCTTTCTAGAAGACTTGGAAAGAAGAAAAACAAATTAAGCAGAAGGAAAAAGCTTGACCTTAATCTCACAACACAATGACAACTGTTTACCTTCTGGCATATTTCTTTTTCATTGTACATATGTTTTTTTCTTGTGATTTTACATTACATTTTTTTATTTTAAGGATGTGGGGTACAATTTAGACTTAGGTACATAAGTGGTCATCATACAGGTAAAGTTTGGGCCTCCCTTTGGTCCCCACCTTGTCTGGTTTGAGATCAGGTACCTTATTGCTGCTATATGGCCCTCTCCCCTGGCAGTGTCCTGCTACTGCCAATCTCTTTCTTGCAGTATTATGGTAAGTGTTCAGCGTCCTCTTGTGAGTGAGAACTTGTGGTACTCAGCTCTTGGTTTCTGTGATAGATCACTGAGTATGAGAGACTCTAAATCTATCCAAGTTGCTGCAAAGTCCATGTTTGTCCTTCTTTGTGTCTTTGCAATATTCCATCGTGGATATGTACCACAATCTAATTTTTTTATTTTTATTCATATCAGACATTTGTGCCTTTTATGTGTCAAAATTGAGTCTAATCCTCAGTTTGGAGTCAGCTGCTACAGTCTGAATGTTTGTGCCCCCTCAAATTTATAAGTTGAAATCCTGACCCCCAAAGATGACGGTTGGCCTTCTGGGTACACGGGCTTTGCATCCTCGGATTCAACCACCTAGGGATCAAAACCTGCAGATGTGGAGATTCTGCACCACCATTTTATACAAGTGACTTGAGCATTTGGTGTCCATAGGTTCCAGAACCAATCCTCTTCCAATACAGAGCACCGATTGTACAGTGAAGGTGGGACTGCTGGGGGGTGATTAGGTCATGGGGTGAGGCCTCATGTAGAAGAGCAGTGCCCTTACAAAAGAGACCCCACGTGAGGAACAGTTAAAGGGTCTCACTGACCCAGGAACTCCCTGTGCCTTTACCTTGAATTTCCCAGTTTCCAGAACTGTGAGCAATAATTCTGTTCACAAGCCACCCAGTTGATAGCCTTTTCTTTCAGCAATCTGTGCAAACTAAGATGTGAGCATTTTTAGTCTAGTGTTCCAGACTTGCAATATCTTAAGATAATTAAATGTATTTTTGTCAAAACAAATGAACATTGCACATATACCACTGATGGGTCATGATGTGTATGTATTCTCCCCAAGAATAATCTCTGACAGAAAAGAGGATAAACAGAAGCTGACTGAATCTGGTCTGTGTTTAGACACCTAATATACTTTGGAGGCGCTAATGACTATATGTCTATGAAAATGGGAAGTGTTAGAAGTTACATGTTGGGACCACAGCTGCGGTCAGAAATTCTGGTCAAGGTAGATGAATTCTAAAGGGTATTATATTATATTTTTGAGAGGCCACGCTCAAGTTAATAGAAGCAATTATTCATTTATCTCCCTCTCCAACAAACACCTTCCTGTTATGTACAAGACATTATGATGCTGTAATTCAGATAGAAAAAGAAGAAATATTTAGAAACAGAATGGGTTCTAATCCTTAAAAAAAGAAATCAAACCCAGATCGAATGAACCTCTTACGCTGTTGCTTGATGCCTTTCCACCCAGGAAAGATAGCTGCCAGGTCTGTAAATCTACCTCATCGAATGACCACCTTATCTCTTTCTGAAGCCAGTCTTTTTAGGTGATGTTTCTTCCGTCTTAAACAGTAAAGTCGTCTCCTTTATGTGCTGCCATGTCTTGGCCATCTTTGCTCTGGGGGGTTCACTATGTGCAGAAGTTAACTTGGAAAGACCAGTTTGGTTCTGCAACCCTGCCAGCAGAGCATGGCCAACCCGGGAGGGCGAGAAGCCCCTTGCAATACTCAAATTCAAATCTCTCCTTGCCTCTCATAAAGAATTTGCTACTATCGAAATACAGTCTTTCCTGGGTGACACTGTGACAACTCTCCATTCAAAGACATAGTTAATGCTCCGTGCATTATCCTCAGACTCTGGCGAGTCCGATCTAGTTATGGTTCCCCGAACGGGGCACCAACACAGGCATAACCATCACACGACATGACGACGGTCAAACCGGAGGGATGAGAAACTTACTCCGGAGAATCAGAGGAGATCCATGCTGTGAGGTTGACTGTGGAGCTGATGTCTGGGCTAAGCCTCAAATATTAGGAACTCACAGGGAGGCAGAACATGGAATGGGCTGGGGGTGGGTGAGGGCAGGGCGGGATATCTGGGTAGGATTCCTAACTCTCAGAGGCATAGCCACATACAGAATTCTGTGGAACCTTCCAGTAGCCCAGGGATGGGAAGGCAGGAGGCATGTGGGAGGAAAGGCTGAAGATTAATGGACCGATAGGTGGCCCGTGGCTGGGTCATCCTGGCTTTGAACATCACCATGAGTACTTCCGACTTCATCCTCTGAAAAGCAGTATGCCTGGAGGTGGTTTGAAGCAGGAGAGTCACAGTGTCAGGTGTGCGTGTTTGCCCTGGTCTTTTCCCCTGGAGCCTGACGGCTTCATTGCGCCTTGCCTGCCTGTGGCTGGTACCCGCAGACCCCGTCTGTCCTCCACTCTCCTGCTGTGTCCTCTTCATCTTAAATCTTTTCCTAGCCACGGTGCTGGAACGCAAGTTCATGGCGAGCGTGGCAAGCAGGTTTTGACTTTCCCATAAAAGAGTGCACCTGACCCCCAAGTTAGTAGTGATCCTATGAGCGTGGTGTCAGACGAGAACTGGGCTGATGGCTAGCAGCAGAGGGGTCCGTGATCTGTGAGTGACCGGTAACTTCATGAGAGAGACCCAAGCCTGAGTATGCGTGGCTGCTGTGAAGATAACAACAGCTTCATCAGGAAGGGTACGTGGTCTCAAACCAGCCAAAGTGGGGACCAGGGGAGCCCCAAACTTTACCTGTACTATGACCACTTGTATACCTACATGAATTGTACCCTGCTTTTTTAAACCAATAATAAAAAAAGATAGCTGTTGACTATGCCTTGCTTTCCTACAGTCTACTGAAGATGGTTGTATTTTCAAAAAGTTTCCCAAACTTTAGTTGTTCATAGAACACTTCCATAATTTTTGCTATCTTCAAATACTATATATACTTTTTTTGCCTCATAATAATCTTTTGTACTTTAAATCAACATACGAAGCAGAAATCAGTGGAAATGTGCTATGGTTTGAATGTTTGTGCTCTTCCAAAATTCAGTGTTGAGGCCTAATTCCCAGTCTGGCAGGACCAGGAGGTGGGGCTCTTGGGAAATGGCTCGTCCTAGGGCGAAGCTCTTGTGAATAAGACTGGTTCCCTTTCTTAAGAGGCTGGAGAGAGACCTCTTGCCTCTTCCACCATGTGAGGATGTAGTGAGAATGTGTCCTCTGTGAATAAAAAACCAGGTCCTCAGCAGACACCAAATTTGCTGCCACTATGGTCTTGGACTGTTCCAGCCTCCAGAGCTGTGAACAATGACTTTCTATTGTTTATACATTTCTGAATCTAAGGTATTTTTCATAGCAGTTCAGATGGACAAAGACAGTGGACCTCCATGGCTGCCTTGGTGAATACTGGCAGGAGTGACACTGCATGGCTCAGGATTAGAAGGGAGGCTTCAAAGGTGCGACACATCCACCATGTTGAGAGGAAGCCCAGGTGACATGGAAAAGCCATGGGTAGCTGTGGCAAATGACTACAAACGTAGTGGCTTAAAACCACACGTGTTCGTCATCTGACAGTTCTGTAGGTCAGAAGTCCACAACGCGGTTTACTGGGCCAGGGCCAGGGGGTCAGCAGAGCTGAGTCTTCAGTCTGTTTTCTTGACTTTCCGCTTGTAGAGGTTGCCCACCTTCCTTGTCTCCTGGCCAGTTTCCTCCATGTTCAAAGCCATTAATAGTGTGTCAAGTCTTTTCCACATCGTTTCACACTAAATCTCCTGTCTTTTCTTCTTCCAGTTTTAAAAACTCATGGGATTTGATTGGTGTTGCCTGGGTAATACAGAGTAATCTTTCCACCTCAGGATCAGCTGACTAGCAATCGCACTTTCCTCTCTACCCTTTCTTCTCTTTTGTCATGTACCCTAACACAGACGCATGTGTGGGAGGGGGGGATGTGGATGTATTTGGGGGCCATATTCGTTTTCTGAGTGACCGCCCCACTCAAGGTCCTAATTAACGCCAGCATCAACCATCAGTTATGCGAACTGATTCTAAAACTGACCTACAAACCAGTGGGTGCCAAGTTGAGCAGATAAAGTCACCTCTGAGCCCTGACAGAACTGCAGATTCGTGGGTAAAATAAATACCACGAATTTTGAGGGATTTGTGGGTTTGCACAAAAATAGACTACTAGAATACTATTGAATAATGATCTATACAAGTAAATTTGCAACATTAAAAAATCCAAATGTCAGCAATAAAACTAGACTAAACAATGTCATTCTAGGAATATACTTATTTTTCCCCTGGCAAGCAGACTCCCATACATAATTAAAACATAATTCACAGATGCTTAATTTGATCATTTAATCCTCCAGGTTGAATTTCTAGTTTTTAAAAAAGGGTTCTTATACTCTAATTTTATAGCCTCTTTGATGATTTCTTACAGGAAACTTAAAGATTTTTCAGGAATTTGTTGGCTACTTATAACAAACTATATTAACTCTGATGGTTTTAGTGAGGGACTTTTCAGCAAAGATATTTTAATAACTACATTGCACCCCTAACCTAGTAACAGGTGAGTAGCTCATGGGGAGAAAAGATTTGAATTGCTTCTTCAGTAGGAGATGATTAATTTTCCAGATATGTTTGATTCCAAATATCGGACATGCATATGCAAATCTCAAATACAAGGAAGAAAAAGCTGCATGTTTATATTATTATTTCAGAACTTCAGAATTTTTATGGTTAACTTGCATTCATATTAAAAAAATTATTTGGAATTGAAGGACTTACATTAATAGCTGTAAATGCCTATCATAAGTTGGGGCAAATTTTAACAACTATTAATGAACATTTAATTAAAATGTTAAAAACAAATGAAGGTTGATGTTTAAATGATTTTCTGAATTCTTGTAATTAATATAGAGAATCATAATGTTTATATTTTTAATAAAGCTCTTAATATGCAATTTTGTCATTCAACTATTAGGAAAATGAATGCTATCTGCTGGTACATACTTTGAAACATTTCATGCAAAGATGCCCATAAGAAAAGCAGCTGAATACCAAATCAACACCTGCAATTTGAAGAACTGAGTTTATAATGTATCAAAGGTCATAGCAAAACTAATGATCAGAATAAGAGATATATACAAGCAAATGGCTGAATAATATCTCATTGGCTGTGTATACCACATTTTCTTTACCCATTTATCTGTTGATGGACACCCGGTCGTTTCCAATATCTGAGCTCTTGTGAATAATACTATGGAGTGCGGATATGTCTTTGAGATCCTGATTTTAATGACTGCAGACATATACTCAGAGGGAAATTATGCAGCAGTTCTCTTTTGAATTTACTGAGGAACCTCTATCCTGCTTTCCATAACTGTGATGCCACTGTACATTTCCACCAACAGTCTACAAGCATTCCAACTTCTCCACTTCCTCACCAACACCTTTTTGAAAAAGAATAGCCATCCTAACAGGTGCGAGGTGATAAACCACTATAGTTTTGATGTGCATTTCTTTGATAATCAATGATACTGAGTCTCTTTTCAAATACCTGTGGGTCATTTGTGTGACCTCTTTGGAGAAATGTCTGTTCAGATCCTTTCCCCCCTTTTTTAAAATTGGGTTATTTGCTTTTCGTTGTTGAGTTATAGGTAATTCTTATGTATTTGTAAGTTTATTGCCATCAGATACATGAATAAAGAAAATGTGGAGGATAAAGACAAAGGAACATTATTCAACCTTAAAAAAGGAGGAAAATTCTGTCGTTGGTAACAACATAAACGAAAATGGACATTATACTAAATGAAGTAAGTCGGGCACAGAAAGACAAATGCTCATGATTATACTCATATGGGATAAAACTCATGTCAAATTCACTGAATTTGAGCACAGTAGTGTGAGCACAGTGGGGGTTTCCAGGGGCTGAGGATGTGGGGCAAATGGGAGGTGTCCATGGGTGTAAAATTTCCGTGATGCTCGAAGACTGCACCCTAGAGATGTGCTGCCCAGTACAGTCCCTGCAGTTGACAGTATGATGTTGTGCACTTCAAAATGTGTTAAGAGGGTAGATCTCATGTTAAGAGTTCTTATCAAAAAATCAACCAATCAAAGGGACACAAGAAACTTTAGAAGGTGTTGGGATGTCTATTACCTTGATTGTGGTGATGATATCACAGGTGTCTGCATGTGTCCAAACGCATCAAATCACACATGTTAAATACGTGCAGTCCCTTGTGTATCAATTATACCTCCATAAAGCTGGTTATAGAATAAGTAAATGAATAACTCCAAGAACTCCGTGGTGTTGGTTTGTGGGGAGCACTATGGCTTGCATTTTGAATTCTGAATTTTGTCTGCTCCCAAACTCCTGTGGAAATTTGCTTTGCGTTGCTGACAGACTTCGGAGGTGAGACTTGCAAGCTGGGCCTAGCTCCTGAGCACTGGTGAGCTTTTGCCCTATCACAGCCCACCACAGAAGTTTGATAACTGAAACCACCTCCGATTGCTCATGGTTTTGAGGTCAGTCATGGGTGCTGGGCTCAGTTCTCGCTAATCTTGATTGGTCTCCCTCTGTGTCCAAGGCCTCATCTAGGAAGGGAGGTTTAGGATGGACTTGCTACACTTAGGAAGGAGCTTTGCTACACGTTTCTTGCCATTCTTGGTCAAAAGCAAGTCGCAAAGCCAGGCCCGATTCAATAAGTGAGGAAAGAGATGTTCTCTTGAAGGGAGAAACTGCCAAGAATGGTGGCCATTTTTACAGGCTGCCACTCGGACCCCTCAAAGACATTGAAAATGATATTATCGTAGCAGTATTTCAAATTGAGCTTCTTTAAATAATGCCTTAGGGCCTGCCACAACAAATTTCCATGGGATGTAATAAGCAGAATTTATACTTGTCACCTGTGTTAGTCTGTTCATGCTGCTATAACAAAATACCTGAGACTGGATCATTTACAGTGAACAGAAATTTATTTCTCAGAGTTCTGGAGGCTGAACGCTTCAATGTCACGTGTGGACATCTGGTGAGGGACTTCTTGTTGCTTCATGATAGGATGGAAGGGCAAAGAGAAGTGGGAGAGAGAGACAGAAGGGAGCCAAGTGCAACTCTTCATAAGAAACCCACTTTAAGGTAACAAACCCACTCCTGAGATAAAGCTATTGATCCATTAATGAGGGCAGAGGCCTCATGCCCTAATCACCTCTTGCTATGTTGACCAGGCTGGTCTTGAGTTCTGGGGCTCAAGCGATCTTTCCTCCTTGGCCTCCCAGGGTGTTGAGATTACAGGCATGAGCCACAGCACCAGCCAATGTTGATGTCTTTTAAATGATGTGCTACTGTATTCTGTGTGGAGAAAGAAAGAGCTTGTGATGTCAGCTAGAAAGGCTTGAGTGAGCTCCTTCTATGCCATGAGCCTATATAGTAAGACAATCCTCCCAAATATGCCATCAATTTTTGATAAAAACTCCAGACCTTTTCATTTTTGGTGTATGCTATGTTACATTGATACGTAGACAGAAGCTTGACTGTATTTACATAAATAATTGTGTTGCATATTGTTATTTTCTACTAGCAAGAGTATCTTTATTCAAGAATATTTATTTCATTAATTATATTTAGCTTTCCTTAGGGAAAACTTTGGATTTAACATATTATATACTTTATGAGACTACAGAAATCATTTTTCTTTTAACTGCCTTAATGAGATGCCTTTGTAAATATATGAATTGCTCCATTTTTAAGCAAAATGTGAATTAAACAAAAGCGTATAATAAATTTATGTTGAAATGTATTTCTTTCCCCCCAAAGACTCATAGATTTCATAGGAAGACAGAAAAAGAAGGAGAATTTCTTCTGAAACCTAAAACAACTAAAAAATGTTACATTTAAATAACATATTGGTGCCAAACAATACATACATTGATTATCTGTATAAATTTGTCTTTCAAGATTTAAACTTGCGAGATACACCAATGAGAAGTTAAAAGGAAAAACACTAAAAACTAATACCCAGAAATGTTAAACCACCACGTGCGTTCTTGATCAAACTCTCAGAAATGCCTTACTCTGTGTTCTGGAAGTCCTTCCACAAAAGCAAAATTGCAGGAAGTCATAGTGTGTGAGGACTCTACTTGGAAACAGATGAAAATGTTGGCTTGTCCTTTCATGTAATGTTTTCTGGCATTTAGTGGGGAGTGAAGACATTAAATTACATCTGGAATTGACGAGAAAGCTGGATGACAGACTTCTTGCCAGGTGTTCCAATTTAGAAGAATGGCTGTTCACACACACCTGCATTTTTACCCAGGCTGATTTTGGCTAGTCTTCAAAAGTCTCTGTTACAGAGAAAACTGTCGTGGCTTACCAAGACCAGATCTATTTGACCTTAAGTACTTCACACGAGGATGAGAAGGTACACCCTACACGGCTGGAAATGGGAATGCCAACTTTTGTGGAGGGCTGGAAAAATTCTCTTTATAAAGAACACCATAACTTGAAGCATGTGCTTTGTTTTGTAAGACATCATGGCAAAACAATTAGAATCGGAAGAGGAGCACTCATGAGCATTGGCAAAATGGATCACATGAAACATTAGCTGTGCTGCAGTGGCCTGTGGTGACAGAGGACCCGGAGAGAGAGGAATAGAGGGGAGCAAGACGCGTCTACCAAGAGCGGTGCCAACTTTAAGTTGTCTGAATGTTCTGTCATTGTCAGATGTTCAGTAAAGTTGGTGGACACCCAGATGCGTTTTTGTGCTTGTTAGTGTGTGTGTAACTTACAAAAATGAATGCTGAGCTTCTTGACGTGGGCAGTACGGTGGCACCGGACAGAGAGGTGGCCCACATGCAGGACCTGCCAAGCCTCAAGGCGGGAAGAGGGGCTACGAGTGCAGTGGACAGTCTTCCTTTTCCACAAATCGTTATCCTCCAGAAGCGCCGGGGACGGAGTCAAGACTTTCTCTGAGCCTAAGACGCCATTCGACCACATCTATCTAGACTCGATGGACAAAATCCTTCGGTATGATTTCTAGTACTTGTAGATCGAAAAAGAAGCCTCTCCATGAGCAGCCAGAGCAACGGGCCACCCTGCTCTGGTCACCCTTTCTCTCCTGCGCTCCCATCTCTCTGCCCCTTTCTCTCCTTCCTTCCTTTTCTCTCTCGGCATCGCACTCTAAACACAAGATCTGGCACAACTCACCAGAAACGGACTCACAGGCAAACACACAGGCCGCACATCCCTTCTCCCCAGTCTTCTTCCACCTGCTCCTCCTGCATCTGGCCCTTGCAGAGTCGGTTTCTCGGAAGGGCAGTGGGGGCCCACGGTCTCTCTCCCAGCCACGCCTCACTCCTGAGCCCCCTGCTTTCTGGCTCTTGCCGTCATCTTTCCCCTGACGTGATTTAATGAGGTCAGTGACAAGCCTTAGGCTGCAATCCCAGCAGGCACCCTTCTTCCTGCACCCCACGCAGTCTCTCAGTGGCATCTGCAGCCGTTGGGTTGACCTGCTGTGGACACCCGAGTCATGCGCTCCCGGCGGCACCCAAGCTTCCGCACTCAGGGGTTCAAATCCTTTCTCGCGGTCTCATGCCTGAAGCTTGGACGGTCCACAGACTCTGAAGACTGTCCAGAAGAAGACACTGTCTCCTGCTCTAAACCCACTCCCTCCAGCAGCCTCCCCGTCGCAGCGTGCGTGAAAGCAACAGTCAAGGCTGGGAAGGGCTTCCCTCGCCTAAGTGAAGGCTATTTTTTTTATTTTGAAAAGTCTCAAGTCGCAGAATACCACAATAAGCATCCAAGTGTTAATACACATGGTGATGTTTGCTTCCCATTTATGTTTCTTTTGACTTGCTTGAAAATGAGCTGTGGTCATCGTGGCACTTCGCCTATAGATACTAACACCCAGAATAAGAACAGTGGCCCACCAACATGCAGGGCATTTGGCACTGATGTCATGATACCACCTCATATCAAGTTCACACCCAAAGTTCTTCAAATAGTCGCACACTGTCTTTAGCAGCTCTTTCTTCATTTTAAAAATGGAGGCCTTAGGAACTCAAAACTCCACTCTCTATCCTTAACTGTGAACTAGTCAATCAGACTCTTGGCTATTATGAAGTTTTATCAAACCATTTAGTTTTTTCTAGTTAAAGTACAATTGTGAAATGAGAGCTATTTAATCAGAAGACTACAATAATAATATGCATAATAGATAATATCAAAGTGGAGGCCCTATCTTACCCAGCAATATGTTTTTTCCATTTTCCAGTTTTGAAACTGACCATCTTTCTTTCATAACCCCAAAAGTTACAGCTATTTTACTAATTATATTGAAAGTGCTAAAAAATGTCATGGAAATTGGGTAATACAATAAGACAGCCTTACCACATATTTAAGTCCTTTTATCTTTAACAGTTATTTTAAATCTTCAGACCATCTAACCTGTACAGTGAATTTTCATTTATGTAAAACTACATTAATAAAAATCTATATTAAGAAATTAAAAAAAAAATGGAGGCCTAATGTATACACCCTAACAATCACCCATCGTAAGCAGACAGCTCAATGCTTTTTAGTCAATTTACGGAGTTTTGCAGCCATCAGCAAATTGCAGTTTTAGAAGATTTTCCTTACACAGAAAGTTCCCTCAGATCTCTTTGTAGGCAATTACTGCTCCCTCCCTCAGCCTCAGACAACCACTCATCTGATTTCAATCTTTTTTATGTTGGCATTTTCTTTAAAGTTTATGTAAATGCATCATAAAGTGTGTAGTTTTTGTGTCTGTCTTCTTTATGTGGCATCATGTTTCTGAGCTACATCCATGTTGTTTCATAAACCATGAGTTCGTTCTTTTTTATTGTATTTTTGAATTGATATGTCACGGCTATACATATTTTGGGGGTATGTGTGATATTTTGATACATGCATACCATGTATCATGATCAGATCAAGGCAGGTAAGACATGGTCTCAAACATTTGTCTTTTCTTTGTGTTGGGCACATTACAGTTCTCTTGCAGCTATTTTGAAACATCCAATAAACCACTGCTAACTGAAACTTCCCCACTGTTCTATAGGACACGGAATGTGTTCCTTCTGGCTCATGGTATTCTTGCACCTATTAATCAACTTCTCTTCACACTCTCTTCCCCGCTTGAGTTCGCTCTCTGTATTGCTGGGTAAGATTCCATCGTGTGAGTATACAGTCTGAGCAGGGGTCTGGTTTGCCCACATCTACACCAATCTTGGTGCTTTTGAAAGCAGTTCTAGTGAATATGCAGTGGTATTCTTATGGCAATTATAGGGCATCTTTTCTTGTGGTTATCAGTCATTTGTATGTGTATATGCATACATATATTTTTTTGGCAAAATGTATATTCAAATATTTTGCCCATTTTAAAATTAATTTTTACATATTCATTGTTTTTTTGAGGTGGGGTCATGCCCTGCCACCCAGGATGAAGTGCAGTAGCACAAGCACAGCTCACCACAACCTCAAACTCCTGGGCTCTAGTGATCTTCCTGCCTCAGTGTCCCAAGTATTTGGGACTACAGGCACGTGCCACCATGCCTGGCTATGTTTTTAAATTTTTTTGTAGAGAAGAGGTCTCGCTATGTTGCAGAGGCTGGTCTTGAGCTCCTGGGCTCAAACAATCCTCCTGCCTTGGCCACCCAAAGTGCTGGGATTATTGACATGAGCCACTGTGCTCAGCCAATATTCATATAATTGAATTTTAAGACTTATTTACATATTCTGTAAACAAGTCCTTTATCAAATATGTGATCTGCGGATGTCGTCTCTTGGTCAGTGGCTGTCTTTATTTTCTTAATTTTGATGAACTCCATATATTTCTTTCTTTATAAATCAGGTTTTGGTGTCATATCTAAGAAAACTTGGCTTAAACCAAAGTCGCAACATTTTCTCCCAAACTTTCTTTTAGACATTTTATGGTTTTAACTCTTAAATACAACCCAAGTATAAACATCGAGTTGACATTTATACGGTGTGAGGTAAAGATGGAGAAGTAAACTTAGACACTTGTCTCACAAGATGCGTAACTATACAACTGTTTGGAAAAGAAGAACACAAAATGATACTGAGAAAATTAGTTTTGTTGACCAGTTTGTTTTTTCTGCATTGAATGATCCTTTGTTGGACTCAGTTGACCACATAACTGCTTATTCCTGGTCTCTACATTCTGGTCCATTGATCTACACAGCTATCCATATATCAGTATCACAAAATCTTGGTAAGTATAGCTTGTAGTAAGTTTTAAAAGGGAGAAGCATATGTTCTTCAAGTTTATTTTTCAAAATGGTTTCTTCTCAAATTATTTGCATTTCTATATAAATTTTAGAGTCGGCTTGTCCATTGTTACAAAAAAGTCTGCTGAGATTTTGTTAACAGTTGAATTTATTAATTAACTTGGTGAGGATTTCCGTCTTAAGAATATTGAATCTTTTAATCCCTGAACCTGAGAATCTCTTCATTCATTTAAATTTTCTCTCTGCAATATTTTATAGTTTTCAGTGTACAAAACTTGCATTTCTTTTGTTAAATTTATTTCAGAGTATTCTATTCTTTTTATACGATTTTAATGGAATTACTTTAAATTTCATCTTTCGATTGTTAGTGCTAACGTATAGAAATAAAGATTAATTTTATTAGTGATTATGTATTTAGTGACCTTGCTAAACTTGTTTACTATTTCGACTAGTATTTTTATAGATTCTTTTGATTTTGCTGTGTGTAGAATCATGCCGTCTATGAATGACATAGAGGACAGTTTATTTTCCAATCACAATGTCTTCTATTTCTTGTTCTTGTTGTATTGCACCGGCTATAAGAATAACGATGACTAAAGTGGTAAGAGCAGACATTCTTGCCTTATTTCCAATCTTAGGGAAAAACATTCAGCTCTTAACAGTAAATATAATGTTAGCACTAACATTTTTGTTGGCTACAAATGCCATTTTTGAGAGTGAAGAAAGTTCCCTCTGTTCTTATTTTATCAAGAGGTTTAATCATGATTAATCATATCATAATTAATTTCTGGATATCAGATCAACCGACCTTGCATTGTCAGTATAAGTTTTACTTGATTACAGCAGTCCACTCTTATCTGTGGTTTTGTTATCCACAGTTTCAGTTATTCATGTTCAATTGTGGTTGGAAAATAGGTGAGTACAGTCTAATAAGATATTCTGGGAGATCACATTCATGTAACTTTTATTACAGTATATTGTTATAATTGTTTCATTTTGGTTATGAGTTGCTGTTAATCCTTTACCGTGCCTAATTTATATTGAACTTTATCATCAGCACACGAGGGGAACCCTCCAAAATGGAATTCTTTAATAAAAAATTGTGAATGTATTCTTTCATGCTTCAACTTCAGTCACTTTCAAAGTACTCTCCATTTGATGCAATGCACCTATTTGGATTCTTTTTCCACTATGCAGAACAGTTCGTGAACTCATCAATTGTGGTGTCTTTTAGCGCTTCTGCTGTTTTTTGTTTCAACTCTTCCACATGGGCCAAATGTTTTCCTTTGAGAATTTTTTCATCCATTTTTATTTCTGGTTTTGGCAAAGTATGTTCTTTTTCTTTTAGTGTTGGCCGGTCTAGCTAAATGTTTACCAATTTTAGCATCCCAAAGGTTCGCCTTTGGTTTTCTCAGCTTATCCAATTGATTTTCTTTTTTCTACTTTATTGCTTTCAGGTTTTCTTTGTCTAATGTAGGTGTTCAAAGTCATATGCTTTCCTTTAAACTCTGCTTTGACAGTATAATTTTGACGTGATGTACTTTCATTATGTTCAAAATATTTTCTAATGTCCCTGTTTCCTTTACTAAGCATGGTTATTAAAAGTGTGTTGTTTAATCGCAAACTATTTGGCGATTTTCCAGATTAGTATTTATTACTTATTTTAAAATTAATATTGTGCTTAAAATGCATGTCTTGAATAATATTAATTTTAAAATTTATTGATATTTGTTTTATGGCCCATCAGGAAGAATGTTTTATATATACCTGAAAATAATTATTCTGTTTGGTAAATGCTAATAAAGTCAAGCTCATTGATTATTGTGTCCTTGTTAATTTTCTTTTTAGTTGTTCTATCAATTATTGAGAGTGGAGTATCAAAATTTTCAACTGCTATTGGCAAATTATCCCTTTCATTGTTGTCAGTTTTTGTTTGCGCATTTGGGGGCTCATTGTCAAATGTGTGTACACTTATACTTGGTTTATTTTCCTGATGTATCGACCCTCTTCATCATGATGAAATATTTATGTTGGAGTTTCATGTTTTTGGACTTAAAGACTATTTGCCTAATATTTAATATAACCACTTTATCTCCCTTTATAATACCACTTGCATTTCAATCCTTTATTTTCAGGACATTTGTTTCTTCAAATCTAAAATGTGTTTCTTACATGCAGCCTATATTTAGTGTTTCTTTTTTTAATCTCCTCTAGCAGTCTTCCATTCGATTGGAGTATCTAGTCAATCATAGTCAATGCAACTACAGATATGGTTGAATTTATGTCTGCTATTTTGTTATTTGTTTTCTATATGTCTCATCTTTCCTTCTCCCTGCTCCTGTACTGCCTCTTCTGTATTAAAATATTTGAAGTCTTTGTCAGCTAGGTTCGATATGTGGGCCCATTCAGTGACGTTCTACTGCCTTTTTATTTTTCCTCGAATGGGGGTCTTGTTGCCCTGTTTCTTTGAATCACCGGTCGTTTTTGTTGAAGATCAGATATTTCACTTAATATATTGCCACATTTTGGATTCTAGGTGTTTTCCTCTCTAAGAATTGTGTTAGTTGCTGTGCTTCTTGTTTTACTGGTTTACCAGGACATAGCACACAGACCCTCTCTCCTCACAGTGTGGGTGCTGCTGTTTCTACTTAGTTTTATTGCTAACTGTATCATTTGGCCTGGATTCCTAGGAGTAGCCTCTGTAGTTGCATGTCTCAACGGTTGGCTGGTATTGGGTCAGGAGTTGTTGTCAGACACCTTTGGCCAGTAGGGCTTCTGCTTCCAGTCAATCTGTGTGTGGGTTGGGGAGTGAATTGTTTCTGGAGCTTTGCGCGTCTTCTCTACATGTGAACAAACTCCCAGTCAGTCTGGCTGTGGGGAGAGCCTGATGAACTCCTTGTTTCAGTATCTCCCTGCTAGGCTTGTCTAAACTCTGGTCTCCTCCTGACCCCAGCCAGGTCCAGCACCTCCAACTTGGGAGCTGAGCGCCTTCCCCTTCTTACCAGCACGTTTTCTCCTCCATGAGGAGGCCTCTAGGTGTGAAGGTTCCTCCCTGCCTGTTAGACCAGCCCACCTGCTGAGTCTACCTCCAACTGGGCTAGGGCGGAGCCACACCTGGGCCCAAGGGCCAAGACCCCCACCGCCTGATCCAGAGTTCAGCAGTTTTTCGTGCTAAGCAGGCCTCCATGACTTGTTTGGTTGTGGTTGATTTTCAGAGCCCTGAAGGAGTCATTTTGACACCTGAATCGTGCTTTGGAAGCTTTTTGTGGGAGGAGATTTGCCCACTTATTGCTGTTTCTGGAAATCCCAGTCTTTCTGCTCTTGGTCTAGTATCCAATTAAAACTGCCTCTGGGTCACGTCTCTTCACTCTTCTCAGATCTGTGGGGTAACCTCCCATCCAGCCATGTTTTATCCTTTGCAACAACAATATTTTGGAAGGAGGTTAGTTTTGACACCTCCTTTTCTCTTATCATTCCACTCATCAAATATCTTTCTGGGTTTTTTCCCCCCCAAAATAAGTCCCTTTCTAGTCCCTTCTTCTAGCCACCATTCTAATCCGAGTCACTGTTCTTTCATGGATAACAGCAACAATACATTTCCCATCTTCCCCTCAGCCTCCAAACAACACAAAGAGTGACTTAAAAAAATGCAATATTTTCTGTATTTAGGCAGAATTTCCAAGAAAGGCCAAACTACAAGCTTTTTACTACCTTAACCATATTTAAGTACACAGTACAGTCGTGTTAAGTCTATTCCCGTTGCTGTAAAGCAGATCTCCAGCGTGACTTTCCACCCTCGAGGCAGGTATTATTCCTCTATCTCGCCCCTTTTTTCTTTTGTTTATAACTTTTTTCTGTGCTGACTTTACTTTTTCTGTGCCTAGGGTAGGATCCAAGCACACCACCATGGCCACGAGGCAGATGCGACCTGTGGAAGCGGCCTCCGACCTCCTCTCAGGCAGCCTCCTCCTCTGGCATGCACCTGGCAGGCCCTTGGCTCTCGCATCCACCTCGACTGCACGGCTCGTTCCTCCCCTTGTGCTGCCTTCTCCTCTCCCTCACAGGCCCGGCTCCCCCCCGTCCTTCAAAGTGAGCCCCGGATCCCCTCCTCAGAGAGGATCTTCCTCACAAACCCACCTGATTGAGCACCATCCACGCGCATCCCTTTTCCACGCAGTAACTAATACTGATACATCACCTTCTAATTACTGGCTGGTCACTCTCTGATGCATCTCCCAGCTCGTTGGTTTCACGATACTCACTACCATTGGTGACCATATTGTTCACGTGTTTATTATTATCTCCTCTAGTCAATCCACTCTGTGAAGAAAAGAAGAAATCTGTTCCACATACTCAGCCCCGAATCTCCATTTCTCACCGGTGCCCACCAAGCAGCAGGCGCTCCCTACCCCACCCCCTTGCTGAGAAACCACATGAAAGAGAAAAGAGAAAATAGGTCACTCTCCAATGCTTGGTTGAGAACCCTTAGGTAAGGAAACCCACCCATGCTTGTGCTAATATTCACAACATGAATAAGTAGGAACATAATTTCTCCTAGTGTTTTTCAACAGCATGTATATTAATACAAAGTAGCTTTAGATGTGTATTTTGTACACTCAGGTTCAAACCAGTGGTTTAATAAAAATTACTTCAGAATAAGAAAACAGGAGTATGTGTTTGGCTTTGTCTCTTATCTAAACATGTTGTATAATAATTTAAAGTTCAAATTGCCTGTTTAAAATGAGGATAATATAGGCATTGTAACATTGGAACATTGTTTTGAACTCAAGAGACTCATAAAATGAATGCAGATGTGTTTCTACAGAGAAAATACATTTATGTCACACACTATATGTGAGAAAAGGAGTGTTGAATGTTATTCACCTTCTGGAAACCACACCATAATAGCAATGCTTCTCAGAAAGTCTGTTGTCTTAGTAATTCTATCTTTTTTTTTTTCGAAAAAAAATGTAGGCATTTTAACAAGGTTATCTTTTGTCTCTTGAAAAATGTTTTACCCAAACATCTTTAAAATCTTGGTTTCTAAAGACAGAAAATAGGAAGCTGCAACTTAGTGACTACTAATTCATTTAATCTATAAATCAGCAGGAACAGAAAAATAATACATATCGTTTCTAGAGCTTACAAGTTCCATAAATAAAAATTTCATTTTCTGGTACTGACAGCCTGAGTTTGTACCGTGGTAGCGAGGCCCCATCATGTCACTTGCTCTTTATGGCTGAAGTCAATATACAGCCCTCATGCTTGACAGATCTGCTGTGGCTCTCGGTTCCCCTCGGCTCTTGAAATGAAATAAGAGTTCAATACAATGGCGCACTCCAGGTCTTTTGTTCGGATGCATACAGTCTATCTTTGGATGTACACGGCATATTCATTGCTTCCAAATGCTTTATTGACCTTGGTGCTTGTGGGTGATGAACAAACAAAAAGAATAGAGGTGGAAGTACTGACATGTTTACAGGGGGATGCAGAAAGTTTAGAGCTTATTGGACATTATTATCAAGAAGAACATTTCATGTTACTGGATTTTTTTTTCATGGTCACAGCTAAGTTGGACGGATGAGGGTCTGAAAACATTCAGGTGCTCTTCACATGATGAAAGCATAAGACAAACTTCAGCTTGGGAATCTAATTTCAAGCAGTCCCTTTTCTAGAATTTGAACTTGGATTCCATCCTGGTCTTTCCTGTCTCATTTTAAATCACCATTATATATTGCAGTAGCAGCCATGCAAATTAGCACAGTCTTACGTGTTCAGGGCACTCACAAAAATCTGCAAGGATAAAATGAAATGGCATTGCCTTCTCCTTTTCTTTTTCTTATGTCTAATTTTTGTTAAATTTTTCAGCGCATTGTACAAGGAAGGAAAATGCTAGATTTATTGCTAACTGATGAGGGTCTGTGTGTTCTTAATGTAGAGAAATAGAAAACTAGGGCTAATTTCAAGAAAGGGAAAGAGATTTGATAGGGCAGTGGTAGGTGTATGACCAGTACACTTTCTGTTACAGAAGACAAAAAGTCAACGCAGCACACGTAGGCACAAAATATAACTTCCTGGTCCATTTAGTTTGGTAGTAGACTTCAGAAAGCTTTGATTCAGAGTCTCGGGTCATTTGAGGTGCCATAACACAATACCTTAAGCGGGGCAATTTACAAACAACAGAAAATTTGTTGCTGGCAAGTCCAAGATCAAGGCTGTTCCTTGTAGATGTGACCTTTGATGTGTGTTCATCGGGTGGAAGGGGCAGACAAGTCTCTTTTGCAGGGCACTGATCCCATGAGTGACCTATCACCTCTCGAAGACCCATCTTAATACCATCACCTGACATAAGAATTTTGAGGCCACAGACATCCAGACCATAGCGTTCAAGAACCAAACAAGGTTGCCTTTCTCTTGACTCATATCTTTGTTCAGTTTCTCTTGGTCTGTTGGTGCTGTGGTCTGATGTCGGTTCCCTCAGTCCCAGAAACGAACATGTTGAAATCCTAACTCTCAGGTGATGGTTTTAGGAGGTGAGGCTTTTAGAATGTGATCAGGTCATGGAGACAGCTCTTCTATGAATGGATTTGGTGCTCTTATGAAGAGGCCTGAGAGAGGGCTTGAGAATGACTCCGTTACTCCCCCCACCACATAAGAAGGCAGCAAGAAGGTGCTGGTCATGAGCCAGAAAGTAGGCTTTCACTAGACACAGAATCTGTCTTGACCTTGGACTCCCCAGCTTTCAGAAGCGTAAGAAATTAATGTCTGTAGCTCACTAGCTACCCGATGTCTGTGATTTTTCTTGTCATGGCAGCCCGCGTGGTCTAAGACCATGGGTCTCTGTCTTTCTTCCTGCAGACAAGCACATGGTGGAGAAGCTGGTTACTTGGAGGCATCTAGTCACTGTCTTACTAGAATCCAAAAGGAAAGGCTTTGCCCTCATGTCCTCGTCCGGTCATTCATTCTAAAACTACTGATTGCATTCCTGCGGCACGCTGGACACTCTTGAAGGCAGCATCCCATTGGGAAGAGATAGAAGATGAATAGAGACATGGCTGTGTGCCCCAGCTACCCTTCTCCTTTCTTTGGAAATGTAACTTTAGTGCTACTATCGGATAATTGCTGCGAGTCCTGCCAGTAAAGAAGTACTATTTGTCTTTTATTTCTCATATTGCAAACCCCAAGCCATTGATGGTTTTGAAGATGGGGAGGGCTGTGTGTTGAAAATGTGGACAACCCCCAAGACCGAAAAGGCAAAGGACAACTTCCCTGAGGGCCTCCAGGAGGTAGATGGACTTGCTGGCACTTGATTTTAGTCAGGAATACCCATGTCAGACTTCTGACTTACAGAACCGTAAGAGAGAAACTTTGTTTAGTTTTAAGCCCTAGGTTCTAACAATTTGTTCCAGCAGCAATAGGAAGCGAACACACCCTTCTGTGCTACCGTAGCTGTGGTGTGTGCATCTCCATTAAGCCACGTCTTCTCTTCCTGTGCATGTCTTCCTTCTGTCGTTTGCTCGTGTCTCCTGGACAATCTACCCATTGTAATTCTACGGTGCATTTTTCTACACTGAATTTGTGACACAAAGGAAAGTGACTTTACCAATCTGAGACTTGTCATTTAGAGATGAATGCTGAACATTGACAGTTTTAAAAATGTTTCTTTCATTTTGGTTTTTTTGCTTCCAATTTTGCATATCTCTAGTTTGAATGCCTTCTGTCCTGTGGTCTTAAAAAAGGATGTTCTTGATTCTATCTAATATCATTAACTCAGGAAATAATTATTGAGCACCCACTATGTGGAAGGCATAATGCTGTGCATTGGTACAGATACTTGCATAAAAAACAGTGTCTAGATTGCAGAACTGATAGAAAAGTCATTTTCCTGCAACATATGAACATAACTGATGAGTTCTAACAGACAAAACGTGGGTCCTGGGAAATCTGTTTCGAAGGCATTTGTTAGACAGAGTTGCTACGTAGAGAGTATTAAATAAGAGTCATATGACAGTGATCTCCCTATTGTCCCAATGTGGGTAGGACTGCACGAATGAAATTCTGATTTGATTGCATCTTTTAAAGAAACAGATAGATAGCCTTCTAGGCCCCCCTGCATTAGAAGAAAAATCAATACACAGAAAGGATTCCATTCCTTTGCTGGCATCACAGTTGCCTTGAAACAGTTTGCATATTGTCAGATCTCATTTGCTCTACTTTAAATCCTTGTAGAACGGGTGTTACCTCTACTGCTTTGTTGTAAATTTCTTGCTGCACAGGATGAAAGACACACCCATTTCCGAGTGGCCAAGCAGAGAGGAGATTTGGAAGGCCGTCCCTGTTCACTCACTCATAGCTGCCCTGGTGCCCTCAAGGAAGTGCCAGGGGAGGCTTGTTTTAAATCAGCTTCACCATGCAACACTTGGCTCCCGTCTGTGTTTCAAAGCAGCTCTTTGAACAGCTTGAAGTCATTAGGGAGAGGGGTGGTGGCAAAAAGTGGCGCTTCAAAGGCTCTGCTCTGCTGAAACAACACCCCACGCTTGCAGACCGGCAGGGAAGCCACTGCAGGCAAGGTCAGAGCTTAAGACAAGGGCAGTCCCTCTTCCATGACTGCTGGGACCCATTTGCTGCCCTGCGACGGGGGCCAGGCAGGAGCAGCTAAGAGGAAGAAATCATTCGAAATGTCATCCGCCCTGAAGATGTCACTTGTGGCTCAGTTACACAGGAACACATCTCCCAGGCTTGACTGTGGGACGAGGCTGCGAGCCTTGCCGGCAATCAACTCCATTCAGGCGCTGAGGGTCCGCGTCGTGTATGGGGCTGATTGCAGCCCCCGCACAAAGCCGCCCTCTCCTATTACTTAATTAACAACAAAAATGTGTATTTTCCCCAACTGGCATTTCCTAATTACAGTAAGAAAATGACTCTACTTGACCAGTGTCCGTTTTTGAAAGCTCTCATAATGCGTCTCCTCTGGTACCCTGTATTTTGGCAAGGGATGAAACAGTGATGGCGTGCACGGGCTTCTGCGTCAGGCTGCCTGAGCGTACGCCCCACGTGTGTGCCACAGTCAGTCCGTGTTGGCCACGTCATGCGGGAGCGCCTCCTCTTCTTCTCCTGTGAAGTGGAGCTGGCATTAACCGCTCACCAACCACCTCTCAGCTGTCCTGAGAATCAAATGAGGTGGTACCTGTAAAATGACTAGGAAAGCACTTGTCACATGACAGATGCTCAGTGCCCATCTGTCATTGGTGTTCGTCAGCATTCTCCGGACAAAGCGGGCCAAGAGGATGTGAATATAGATACGAGAGAGAGAGGTGAGGAAGGAGACAAAGAGGGAGAGGGTGATTTTAAGAAATTGGATCATACGGTTTGGAGCTCAGTAGGCAAAAAATCTACAGGGCAAACCTGAAGGCTGGAGGCCCCTGGGAGGAATCGCAGTTGCATTCCAAGCCCCGTCTGATGCAGAGTTCCTTCTTGCTTGGGAGAGGTCAGTCTTTGCTCTACCCAGGCCTTCAATGGATTGGATGAAGCCCACCCACATGATGGAGGGTGTTCTACTTAACTCAGAGTCCACTGATATAAACACAACTCTCATCTAAAAAACACCCTCACAGAAACATCCAGAATAAAGCTCGGCCAAATAACTGGGCACCACAGCCCAGCAAAGTCACCAAATACAATTGACCACCTGCTATAGACTGAAGGCTTATGTCCCCGCAGAATGTGTATAAAGAAGCCCGAAGCACCATGGGATAGTATTTGGAGACGGGGCTCTGGAAGGCCATTAGGGTCAGAAGGGGACAGGAGGGGAGGACCTCATGGCAGCATCGTTAGCTTTAGAGAAGAGGAAGAGAGAGAGACGGCCACAGTGAGGACACAGTGGGGCAAGTGGCTGTCCACACCGCAGGACACTTCCCCGGCAGCACCAACCGTGCTGACGCTTTGATCTTGGGCTTTCAGTCTCCAGAACTTGAGAACGAAAAGCCATCCGGTCCACGGTATGTTCTCAAGGCAGTCAGAGCTGACTAAGACGCCATCACACCATCTTTAGCAGTATCTGATCTCAGCCTCAAGCCATGATCTCAAACTGAACAACGTGATGGGAAAGCGGCAAGCTGGGGTCGCTGGAGAGGACCTAGACCCGTGCCCTGTCCTGCTGTCAGAGCCTTCACCTCAGCCCTGGAGCCGAGTGAGAGAAAGTTGGCCGGAGTGGAACGACTTTTGTGATTTTTGACGCTACCGGAGGTCAAAGAGATAACTTATAGCAGAGTATCACGTGCCAGAGGGCGGTGATGGGCTTACCTCTGGCACATCAGACTTCCTTGACTTTTTTCCATTTTCCCCACGAGATCCAAATTTCTTGTCATTTCTGTCCCAAGTA
The DNA here is from genome assembly GCA_027257055.1 of Cephalopachus bancanus. Classification (NCBI taxonomy): domain Eukaryota; kingdom Metazoa; phylum Chordata; class Mammalia; order Primates; family Tarsiidae; genus Cephalopachus; species Cephalopachus bancanus. The sequence goes on from JAPVLO010000026.1 coordinate 6,081,256, forward strand.
GTAAGACCGGTGGACAGAATTATTTCCAAAAAGGTGTTTTTGAAATGCTTGTGTTCTTCTGGAAGAAGGGGAAGAGGCCTGCAGATCCTTTCATGGGATCTCTGAGCTGGAGTGCACCCACCTGCAGCTCTATCAGACCTTTCCATGGTCCAACCTTTGGTTTAGAACATTCATCTAATTGTTTTGTCAGAGAAGAAAATGTCTCGTGGGCACGGCCAACAGTGCTCTTCAGTCCTGGCAGACACTGGCTTGGGGGCACCAAACCACTCTGCTCCTCAGGCAGCCATAAACCTTGAAGAGTCTTTCTCAACATTTGTAAGTTGGGCCAGCTGGGGAGCCACAGCCTCTGGACAACAGACTCTGAGCTGGGACAAGGGCCTGCGTGGGATCTGGTCCTTGCTTTCTCTTTGGGGGTTCTCCAACCTTGACCTTTCGTGGTGATCCAATGGCCTCAGGACCTCCAGATAAGCCCTCAGCGATTTTTCCTGTAACCAGGCCCTGGTTTAAAAAACATTGCCGAGTGAGCAGGTTGTCTCTCCCGGTCTGAGAATAATTTCTTTCCTGGATAGTGTGAGGTTGGGCTGTCAGAATGGGGATGACATGCCGTTTTTGGCACTTCAAAATGTTTCTATAGGGATCCCCAAAAAATCTTCACGAGAGAGGAGTCCTGCATGCAGTGGCCCTCAAGATGGTCTTGAAAGAGTGTGACCGGATCGTTAAACGTATGGCGACAGAATGAGCATTTCCATCCTCTGTGAGTGGGAACATGCATTGATGCAGCTTTTAGACCAGTGGGTAGTTACAGCTCCCTTCAGTTGACCTGGGAAGAGGATGCCTAAGAGTTTATTTTACCAACACATATGTGTGCATGCATTTTTTGATGGGAATGGTTATCACAGCATTCATGAAGCTAGCATGAAGTTGGAAACCAGCAACAGTAAAAGTTGCACACATTTTTACATTTACTATAAAATATTAGGTAGTCATTAAAAACAATGGGGAAATTATATATGTGCTGTTAGAGCAAACATTTTTTATCTTATTTTATTTTATTTTAAAGATGTGTGGCACAATTCAGGAGTGTGTACATAAGTTGTCATCTTACAGGTAAAGTTTGGGGCTCCCTTTGGTTCCTACTTCACCTGGTTTGAGATCAGGTACCCTTATTGATGTTATGTACCCATCCACCCCTGACAGTTTCCAGACAATGCCAACCCCTTTCTTGTCATATATGGTAAATGTTCAGGATCCGCTTGTGAGTGAAAACATGTGGTGCTCAATTCTTTGCTTCTGTGATAAAGCACTGAGTATCATAGACTCTAAATCCATCCAAGTTGCTGCAAAGTCCATAATTTTGTTCTTCTTTGTAGCTGCATAATATTCCATTGTGTATATGTACCATATTTTTTAAAATCCCCAGTTCAGTTTCGATGGACACAAAGCCTCTACCAACCACCACTGGAGAGAGGAGAACCTATTCAGTAAATGGTGCTGGGAAAACTGGCTGACCACATGCAGAAGAATGAAACAGTATCCTTACCTATCACCATACACAAAAAACAACTCCAAATGTATCAAAGACCTAAACGTAAAACCTCAAACTTTGGAGTTTTCCGATACCCTTACAGATCGGAATAGGCAACCAATTCCTGATCAAAACCCCGAAAGCCCATGCCGAAAGAGATAAATATAGACAAGTGGGACCTCATCAAACTGAAAAACTTCTGCAAAGCAAAACAAATCATCAAGAGAGTGGGGAGATAGCCCACAGTATGGGAATAATTATTTGCCAACTGCATATCTGGCAAAGGTCTAAGATCCAGGATGTACACGGAACTCAACCGTGCCGAAAGGAAAAAACAAACAAACAAACAGCCTCATTAAAAAGTGAGCAAAAGACAGGAACAGACGTTTTCCAAAAGAAGACATACGAGCAGCCAACAGACACATGGAAAAGTGCTCAGCCTCACTCATCATCAGAGAAATGCGAATCAAAGCCACATTGGGATACCAGCTAACCTCAGTAAGAATGGCCATCATTAACAAAACACACAACAGCAGATGCTGGCAAGGACGCAGAGGAAAGAGGATGCTTCTACCCTGTTGGTGGGAATGTGAACTAGTTCGACCTCCGTGGAAAACAGTGTGGCGATTCCTAAAAGAAGTAGAAACTGACCTTCTATACAACCCAGCAATCCCCTTCTGGGAATATACCCGGAGTAGCTTTAACTCTACAAAAAAGATACCTGTACGTACATGTTTATTGCAGCACAGTTTATAAGAGCAAAAACATGGAACCAAGAGCAAATCTTTCAATTCACATTTTTAAATAAATAAGAAAAAGCAAGCTGCTAAACCTCTGAAAAGATGCTCAACAAAATGCTAGACACTACTTCTGGTGAATGCGACTAGAAGTGGACTAAACGGGGAGCTTCATGAAATGCCTCCACCCTTCAGTTCTTCTCATGAACAAGGCCGGTCAGAGCAAGGGCCAGGCATGTGGGAGGCAAGCCCTTGATAGTCAGGTCACACTGTCCCTTCGAGCTGCATAGCCTTGGACAACGGATGGGAAGTTCTCTCACCAGTAAATGAGGAGAGTAACACCTATGCCATCGAATCTCTGTGAACTTGCATGAAAGAAATCAGTAGTGTTTTTCCTTCTGATCCAGGCCCATGGTAGGCATGTTGACTTTCTAGTGATTGCTTCCGACTTCTTACGCCCTGACACTCGTCCCTATAGGCATGTCACCAGAACTGAGACCCAACTGTACAGATGTCACCATGGCCTGAGAACCTTGCATTCAGGACAAAATACTGTTCTCTCTGGAATCAAAGCATCCCTGTCACTTCCCTGCTTGTAAGAGACTGCCACTCTTCTAATAAAGCAGATCTAACCATGTGAAATATTTTTGACTAATCCTTTTCCTTCAAATTTTGAAGGCGATAGTGTGAGATTGGGTTGTCAGCATGGGGATGACGTGTTGATGTTTGAAAGTCATGTTGGAAGTCAGAGACAATATACACTGCATGTGAAAGTCCTTTCATTCCCATGGAACTATCAGTTATCAGACACTTGCTGTCTTTTCAGATGCTATGTTAGACTCTTAAGATATTGACACAATTCATACACAGTACATACTCCCAAATAGGTCAATGTTAAGGCACACAGATAAACAACCATAGTATGATGTAACCAAAGCCTCTGTAAAAGATGACAGAGTGTGTGGTTTCATAGCCAGCGTCTTCCCTTACAAGTGACAGGGATGCTTCTGAAATCAAAGATGGAAAACATTTCAGGAGTGTGGTCAACTCTGGCAAAAGAGTAGCAGCTTAAGTGATTTGAGGTGTAAACATTTATTTGTTTATTTTTTGAGTTGGAGTCTCACTCTGTTGCCCAGGCACTCCTTCCACCTCAGCTTTCCAACTAGCCGGAACGACAGGCACGCGCTACCGTGCCTGGCTAGTTTTTGATTTATTGTAGAGACGAGGTCTCGCCAAGTTGCCCGGGCTGGTCTCAAACCCGTGGGCTCAGGCAGTCCACTCTCCTTGGTCTCCCAAAGTGCTGGGATGACAGGCTGAGTCGCCGAGCCCAGCTGAGATTTATACATTTATATTATTTAAAAAGTAAAAACAGAAGACAAAAATCTTCGCTTAGAAAACTGAATGAGCCGGGCTCGGTGGCTCAGCCTGTAATCCCGCACCTTTGGGAGGCTGAGGTGAGTGGATTGCGTGAGCCCGTGGGTTCAAGACCCGCCTGGGCAGCGAGACCTCATCTCTACAATAAATAAAAAAAAAATCAGCCGGGTGTGGTAGTGCATGCCTGTAGTTCCGGCTACTCGGAAGGCTGAGGCGGAAGGATCGCCGGAGCCCAGCAGGTCGAGGCTGTGGGGGCCGGGAGCGGCCACTGCACTCCAGTCTGGGCGACAGAGTGAGACTCCAACTCAAAAAAAAAAAAAAGAAAAAAAAAAAGAAAGAAAACTGAATGGGTTGCAAAAAAAAAAAAAAGAAATTAGGAGCCACAGAATGTTTCTGCCAAAAAGTAGCCTCATAGATCAGAAAAGTTTTGGGTGGATTTGGGAATCATATATGTCTTCAGGAATATTTGCAACATTCTCCCATAAATGCCTGTTTTGTGTGAGAACCTGTTCAAAATAATGCATTTCCTGGAGCCTCCGTTTCCTCATATGCCAGCTGAAGTAATGAACAGGAATTATCTAGTTGTGAGAGCTGTGAGAATTAAGAAGACAGGACGTGCCCGGCCCCAAGGCGGGTGTATGGGAAGCTCTCTGGGAAAGTAAAAACTCCGATCTCCTTCACTCAAGATCTGGTGGTGCTCACTTTGGCAGCACATACACTGACATGAGAATGACACGGAGAAGATGAGCAGAGCCCCTGCGCAAGGATGACACGCAAATTTGTGAAGCATTCCGCATTTTAAAAAAGGGGTATACATTTTTTTAAAGGTCAGGCAATTGCAATTGCTTGATGAGAGAGAAGAAGGGTTGAGGACAAGACTCTTTGTTGTGTTTTTCCCAGAAGGAACGCGCTCTCTTGTAGTCAAGGGGAAGAAAAGCTGTGAGTACTGAACAACATGTCCCACGTCTGAGCTGTTCAATAGGCAGGAAACGGAAGCCACAGACACAAGACACCCACGCAATTTTAAACTTGCAGTGGCTACTTGAACACTTTATAAGGCAGAAGAATTAATCTCAATAGCATAGTTTATTTAAGACAATACAGGCAAATATTATTTCAACATATAATCAGTAGGAAAATTGATAATGAGATTTTAAAAAATTATTGCATACGAAGCACTTAGCAGAAAACCTGGCATGAAATAAGAGGCTAGTGAATCTGGCTGTTCCAGCTGCGATCTGGTAAGTTGTGACTTTGTGGCGATCCCTGAGTGTCTCGCTTGAGCTCCTCACCTGGTGTTTGCTGATGCTCCGTGCTCACCTCTGTGCTGGGTGGTTCCAACCGCTTTCTCACGGGTGGTCTCCCTGTCTCTGGAAGGGTCTTTCCCTACTATTCTCAGCGTTCTCTCCTAGCCCCAGTGCGATCGCTGCAGTCATAGCTTAGACCCTTTTGCTGGCTTCCCATTGCTCTCAGGAGAACTCTAAACCCGTTGTGGCTTTGATTTCTATTGTCCTGAGTCGGGGGGTGGGGGGAGGACCGCTCTGGGAGCCACTGCTTCAGGGAGGGCACTTGGCAGGGCGAAAGCAGGGTGGTCCTCAAGTCTTTCTGGGTTGTTCTTAAAATGCTGGATCTTAAGGTGGCCTGAAATCATTTTCATGGAGATAAAATGAAGAAAGGGACATGACGGTGTAAGCAGAGTGTCTGAGAAAAGCAGGAGTGAGCGGAGAGAGCCCCACTCTTCTGGGAGTGGGGAGCCCTTCCAGAATGCAAGATGGAGCGGAGCGACCTCGGGGCCAAGAAGACGGGATGGGAATGTCATCCTGGCAAGGACTCGTGGAGGCAGGGCCTCATGTCACGGTCCGGGGGTAGAGTCACCATGTGACGTGACGGGACATTTGGCCCAGGTTTCAAAGTTTCATTTCCTACGTGTATGGGTTTTGAATGAAGAAGAAGTTCTGCCTTCTCAGGACAGCAGACCAGAACCCCCTGACTGCATGCTGACTCTCCGTTCAGTGTCGTGTTCCAACGCCTCCATCCCTGGCTGTTTATGCCACCGTCTTTATTTATTTGTTTATTTATTTTTATTTAGTTTTTGAGTTGGAGTCTCACTCGGTCGCCCAGACTGGAGTGCAGTGGCCACTCCCGGCCACCGCAGCCTCGACCTGCTGGGCTCCGGCGATCCTTCCGCCTCAGCCTTCCGAGTAGCTGGAACTACAGGCATGTGTTACCACGCCCGGCTGATTTTTTGATTTATTGTAGAGAGGAGGTCTCGCTGCCCAGGTGGGTCTCGAACCCGCGGGCTCAGGCAATCCACTCACCTCAGCCTCCCAAAGGCGCGGGATTACAGGCTGAGTCACTGAGCCCGGCTCACCATCTTTATTACACACAAACCTTTGTGTGTGCAGAGAAAGATTACAAGGCGCTCGTTCATGTGGACTTTGGAGCCAAACCACCAGGGTTCAGATCCAGCTCTTTTACTTGCAAATGTAAATGTCTTGGTATCCTGGGCAAGTGATCATGCATCTTTGGCCAACTGGTTAAGCTTCTCTGACCTGGTGAGCTTACTAGATGTCTTAATTTAACTTTAATGAAGGAGGTAATTAAGGTTAAATGAGGTCAAAAGAGTGGGGCTCCAGTCCCACAGGACTGGTGTCCTTACAAGGAGATAAAGAGTCACCAGTGAGAGGTGACAGGAGAAACCCATGCCTCCCGCACCTTGATCTTGGACTTCCAGCCTCAGTACTGGGATGAAGTCAGTGCCAGCTATTTTACCTGCTGGTCAGTGATATTTTGTTACGGCACTCCTAGTTTGTCATTTTAAAATTTAAGTGCATATTTTTTCTGCAATCAAACTTCCCATTAATTTGATATTGAGCAATAATTGCAATTTCCTTGTATAATGTTAAGGATGATGAATTGCAAAGCAATGAAATATGTTGAGATATAGCCCTTTAACAGATGCATATACTAATGTACATTTTATACTTTTTTCTCAAACACTTCATGTGGTGACTTTAGGTTTTGCACGTAAAATATAGCTTATAAAATCAACATTTTGTTTCTATTATTATTTTTTCCTTTTTTTACATTTAATTATTGTTTTATTTTAAAGAGGGGTACATTTCAGGGTTTGGTACATAAGTTTTCATAGTGCAGGTAAAGCTTTAAAATTATCACGTTAAATCCTGAAAGTAATTTTTAAAATGTAATATAACTTTGTTATTTAATATATATGATAGACTATATATACATCAAAATGTATTAGTAAGTTATATCTGAACATTGATATAAGTGATCTTTGTGTTATTTATACCTATATCTATTCTGAATAAATTAAGAAATGAACATGCAAATCATATACAATATTTTTTAATGGGAAAAAACATTGTGGGAGTAGAAAACATCACCTGAAAATGAATAGAGCTTCCACACTCTTTGTAACATCTGGGGTTAACAGGATGCCTTGTATCTGAAGGGTTTGGAAAAGGCAAATTTTTACACCCCAGGGCCACACGCTCACACCTGAAGACGGCAGGCTCAGTGAGCTCACACCCCAGGGCCATGTGCTCACACTCCAGGGCCTCAATTTCACACCCGAGCCACATGCCCACACCCCAGGGCCGCACAATCACACTCCAGGGCTGTGTTCTCACAGTCAGGGCAGCACACTCCCACTCCAAGGCCGTGCGATCACACCCCAGGGCCACATGCTTATTCCCCAGGGCTGTGTGCTCACACTCGAGGACTAGGCACTCAGCGAACTCACATCCTAGGGCCATGTGCTCACATCCCACGGTCATGCACTCACACTCCACAGCACATGCTCACACCTGAGGGCCGGGTGTTCACACCCCATGGCCGTGTGCTCATGCCTGAGGACTGTGTGCTCAGTGTGCTCACACCCCAGCATCACATGCTTGTACCCGAGGGCCTCACGCTCATACCCAAGAGCCACGTGCTCACACCTGAGGACCAGGCACTCACACCCCATGGCCACGTGCTCACACCTCATGACCACATGCTCACACCCTCCATCACCTGGGCAGGAGGTACACTGCTGACAAACCACCCCTCACAACTCAGGGTCCATTCCCAACGTGCAAGCTGTCATTCCACTTCTTTCTTTCCCATTTGCTAAAGAACATTTATATCAGAATGTAGGGAATGGAGAGTGACTGGACTGTGGAAATGATCTATCCGAGGCCTGGCGAAGGGGATCTGCAGCGCTTGGTATTGTCAAACGAGTGGAGAGCTACATGCTGCCTCTTTCGAGTTTCATGGTGGAGACCTGCATTGGCAAGTGAGTGCCCAGCTGTGTTTGTCAAGGCAACGTGCTTCTGACTCACCCAGGCACACTCTCAACTGCAGAGGCAGATTCTGATACGGTAGGTTGGGGCGGGGTCTGAGACTCTGCATTTTTCGCGAGTCACCAGGCCATTCCAATGCTGCTGCTGGCCTGTGGACCACACACTGCATAGCAAAGAGTTGAGGTAACAGGCAGGCAGGTAGTAGTGGTAGAAAGGTGGGTGAGGGGGACGCAGAGCCCGTGTGTGCAGCAAGCTCGGGCAGCCACAGTGACTGGGTTCCCGTTAAAGTCTCATGGGGTGTCCACATGCAAGGGAAGCCTTCAGTGTCCAGGTGTATGACTGGTTTTCAGAGCAGGCATCGCGGCTGCTGCATTCTTTAACAAACACGTAGTGCTTGTCATACCCTTGGGATTGGTCTAGTTGCTTTCAGAGAGTAACTCACTTAATCGTCCTAAGAGCCCCAGGAGGGAGGGACCACTGTTTTTTATCTTCCCGCTTTCTTGGCTGAGGAACTGGCTGGGGTAGTTCCAGGCAGAGGGCCACAAGCACCAAGACTTAACTGCCAGCCCCGAGCTACCTCTCTCCAGGGTGAGTGCGGTGGGTCAGAGGTACAGACCCAACAAGCTGACCAGAAGGGACAGGGCTCTTGGGAGGCCCATCAGGCCTGCTGCTCAGAGTGTCGGGGAGGGAAATGTCCCTTCTTCACCCATCTGGGAGGCATGGCGGAGGCCCCTGTAACAAAAGACGGGTCCCCAAGGGAAAAGCGCGCACACGTACATGACACCAGAGCCTGCCCAAGGAGGTGGAGACCTGAAGAAAAGAGAGACCCAGGTACTTTTATGCCAGGTATGATGACAAAACCGATGGTGGTGGATGGGTCTGGTTGGATCGCAGCGTGACTTGTGATGACGAGCTGAGGGGAGCGTGGCTAGGTCGGCTTCCTGCTAAGGTCTTCCCTGTGTCTTGTGTCTTCAGAGACGAGGACACGCCTCTCCTCCAGGTAGAGGATGACTCTCACACGAGGATCCACAGCCTGCTTCAGGGGAAGCTCAGGAAACCCCTTCCAGCTCTCACGGTGAATTCAGGGAGGTGGCATGTGAGGGTGAGAAGAACCTTCCTGTGTCTGTGGTTTTCTCTGATGTCTTTATCTGAAAGTATCACGGGGTAGCGTGTCATGACTCCATCAGGAGCTTGTGAAAATCCAGGCGATGAACACCGGCCCCACCACGTCAAAGCCTAAAGCCTGCCTATTGTGTTTTGGAGTCAAGACAGGACCGAACTTTTAGGTCGGGTGTGTGTGTGTGTGTGTGTGTGTGTGTGTGTGTGTGTGTGTGTGTGTGTGTGTAAGTCAGAGGGTAGATATGAGGGCTGGACTTGGTGTGATTAATTGCTGAAAACATGAGAACAATAAAGGCCCACCTTAGGAAAGGGTTAATTTTGCAGAATTTCTGCAAAATCGCATCTCATCAAAGTTTCATAGCTCCCTCACAGAGACTGAGCGGATTCGTCACTAGCCTCAGGTTGCAAAATAAGTCAAGGTCAAAATTAGGTGCCCCCTCCGGAGTCTCAGTTTTAGATCTGGCTTTTTCAAAAGCTTATCTCAGTTCCTCAAAAGAATCTTTAGAATATCCGACCAACACCCCTGCTGCTAACATCTCTCCGCTCTAAATTCCCATAACAACCGCAGCAAAGGAGTGTGCATTTAACAATGCTCACACACACTTCAGACCGTCCCAATCGAATGAGTGACTAATCCTGAGATGCAGCTGGTGGGCCCTGGGAGGGATTGTAAGGCGCTGGGTCAGACTTCAAGGCGAATTTTGGCTCACCCAACGGGCGCCCATCCAGCAGGACAGAACGGCCCAGGGGCAGCGGCCCCGGGATGGTGGAGGCTGGCACTTGCATTTGCGTTGCGTGTGTTTGTCTGGCATGGACATGAAAGTTTTATCATAGAAGATGAAAGCGACTTGGAAGGAAACACAGGGAAGACGCCTGAGACCCAGGTCCCTAGGCAGCAGGGACAGGGCCCGGGTTCCCAGGTCCTAAGAGCCACTCCATGCATTTGGAGAGGCTGCCATCTCTGGGTTTCAGGCCAACTTTGGCCCCATCTTGATCTTTCGTTTTTCAGGGCATTTGATGGGGAAAAGTGAGAGGTGCCTGCAGGTCTTGTTTTCGGCTTGCTGAGTCAGCTGTCCACCCTCCACAGGCTGCCCCATCACGGGCTGCCCCTCTGATTGGCAGCCACAGGAGATGGGAAGCAGGGGGCGGGAGGGGGGTCTCCGGTGGGTGCTGCTGAGACGGCGAAGACTGGCATGGCGGCGATTTATCATTTCTGATGCCTGAGGATGGGGACGCTGCGTTTCACGGTGTCCTGTTGGGTGGCTTTCACAGAGCTATCGCCTTGCCGAAAGACTCCACTTCTTCAACCCTTCGTCACACTTTACAGATATTATTTTTCTCTGCGGGTTAAGGAAGATAAGAAAGCAGAGGATGTTTATACGGCCAATTTCATGATTTCCTGGAGAGAAACGAAGAAGGTTTAGGAGGGAGATGGCTGATCTCAAGATTTGACGGATTAAGGGCAGACTGAGGGAAGGGTTTCTCAGGCGTCGTAGGTGTTTATTTGGAGAAAGTTCATAGAAAACAAATACCCTAAGAATGCGATGGGATTGTTTATCTTGATTGCATTAAACAGCTCAAAATATTCTGTGCTTGGAGTTTAACACTGTCTCAAAGGCTCATAAATCCAATTGATCTCTTTGAACACTAAATTGTTAAAAAGAAGGAGGGGGCTGTAACAGGCCTGCTTGCAAAGAATTATTATACTGCTAACCCGCCTAAATAATGTCTACAATTTGTATGAAGAAAATGGTTTCGAGTGAAGCATAGCACTTACCTAATCTGATTAGCCATTTTTAAGAAAAATGGAAGATTGTATTAGTTTTTGGCGAAGCACCACCAACCGCACAATCCCAGTGACTGACAACAGCACACATTGATTTCTCACTCATATCTAGTGAGAGCCGTAAGTCTACACCAACACCCCTGAGTTCAGCTGGCCTAGGCTCGAGGGGTGGGGGGGGTGAGGAAATTTGACTCCAGGTTGCAGGGGAATGCCACAATCTGGGTCATGGTCTTCTTTGCAGCAGGGTCTTTTTGAGAAGGCAGAAGCTCAGGGGGCAAAGCCAAACTACAAAATCACATTTAAAATTTCGACTCCAAAACTGCGTACATCCTATTCACCCGCCCTTGCTCCACTGGCCAAAGTCACGTGGCCGTGGCCAAGCCAGTGAGTAGGAAGCATGTTCCAGTCGTGGGGAGGTGTGGCACAGTCTTGGATTGGCACAAAAGATTGTGAATCAGAAGTACCAAGACTTCACATCAATAACCAAAACTCTCAAAGGACAAGAAATCTATTTCACAAACAAAACAGGGCAGGGAGAGCAAGAGGGCACCAGCCTCGTGGGGTAGCTGTGAGCGAGCCACATCTAGGTTTGTAAGTTCCAGGGAAGACACTCCCCGGGTGATACTGGACTGACTGAGGAACTCTCAGAAGGAGGATGCATCAGCTCCTGATACAGGTCTTTGCCCCACACCTGCCAGAGCTTGTGTTAAAGAGTAACTTGCAGAATCAGAATCATGATGAGCGTTTGCTGATCACGTGTTAAGACCCAGGGCTGGTCTGTGAGCGCCCAGCTGCCCCGATGCTCGCTCTACCTGGGCTTCAGCGAGGCAGCCTCAGCCAAGGAGCCTCGCCTCCTTCCTGAGCCCTTTTGATGAATAGCCATTCCAATTCTCAAAAGGAGTACCGAAACTTCACATCAATAACCAAAACTCTAAACTCTAAAAGGACAAACTCCAAAAGGACAAGAAATCAATTCCACAAATAAAACAGGGCAGAGAAAACAAGCAGGCGCCGGAAAATTTCTTGCTAATTGCTGTTTTTCAGCATTTAACTACACTAACTCTCCCGCTACTCATAGAGTGTACTCATGGGAGACAACAGCTTTTTTATATTTTTCTCTTGATTGTCTTTTAAATGGGAGGTATCCACCTGTAAGTTGTAAGTGGCTGCATCCATCTACTGACTGTTATCTCCCCAGCACCCAGGAGAGTTGCCCGGTGGATGTCTGTGGAAGCATGTTGCATGTTCGAAACAGAAGCATGTCTAGGATGGCATAGAGACTGAGGGTCAGGGATCTAAGAGCCACAACCTACAAGGGAAGATAGCTGGTGTTAGAAGGTTGGTTGCATCCTTTCGGTAGAAAGAGAGAGATTATGAGTGAATCTTGAGACATGCAGAATAGAGAAATGGTGGAAGCTTGGGTTTGCTAAGGTTGAGGTGCCCATGGGAGGACCCTGGGTGACATTACACCAAGTCAAACTTTCATGCTCTTTGCACAACTGGACTTGGACAATTGTCAGGGAGTGGAGGTGTTTTCTTCAAAACCTCAGTCAGGCTAATCAAGAACACAGTCCTACCCTGTCCTCTCCATCAGCTGCCAAATCATCAGCTCAGTCAAAAAGTGTGTAAATCAGGTGCACTATTTCCGGGCTTCCTGCAGGCCCCTTGTTTTTTTCTATCCTGTAAATCCTGTTTTGTCATTTTTCCTAGACAGTCTACTGGTGGATTCCCTCACATATAAGTTATTTGCTCATAATCTGCCTAAGCAGCCTGCAGACCACTCACTGCGTGTCTCTGAACTCTTCTTGAGCCGGCAGAGGAGGGCAAGCTGTTGCTAGTTCTGGGACTGAGCATGAGGCCACGGGCGGATGGGGGGCCAGGAGGGGAGGCTCCCAGGTTAGGCCTCAGCAGATGGCGAATGTCTTCGGCGGCTAGGTTAGGGAATGTGGAATCCATCTTATAATCTGTGTGGAAAAAGTGGAGGCATTTTATAACAGCAGAATTATGCCGAGAATTGTACTTTATACGAATGCATCAACTAATTAGTTAATTCAGTATCTTTTGGCCACGAGCTCACACGCGGCCAATACGTGTGCTAAGCAGTGACGCTGCACAGTGAGAACCAGACTCACAAGGTGCCTGCCGGCCGGAGGCTGTCAGCTGGCGTGGGATGGACGACCGGAAGGCACCCGGTGAGCCACCAAATATCTTGTATCAACTGTGCCAGTAAGTCTTGCCAAGGAAAAATACGCTCGTGTTTGCTAGATAGATGAGATGGAATTGAGATCAGGAACAAGACGGCTAAGGACATTTTTGACCTAATGGCACAGAAATGCCAAGTCAACAAGCTTTAAAATAAGGAGGTTTATGATCGCACCCACATGGTTTCAGAAGCACAGCGACTCCAGGGCCGTCAATCCCGCTGCTTGCTGTAGGTGTGACTGAGGACTCAGATGACCCCCTTTTTCTTGGCCCTCCTCAGTACGGAGGCGTTTGTCCCAGAGTTTGTTCCCGGGTGGATTCAAGATGGCTGTAACATCTTCAAGTATCATGTCTCTACACTGCGTCCAGAGAGCAGAAGAACGTCCTACTCTTTTCTCGCTCTTTAAGAGGGAGAAGTTTGCCAGGAGTCCCCTGGCAGACGCTTTCTCAGTTCCCACTTAGCCAGCATTCTGCCAATGTCCCCTCCTGCGCGAGTCACTGGTGAATGATAAGGAAACAGCCTGACTGGTATCTGCACTGGCTAATGGTGTCGTCATTAGTCACGTGTGACTGTTTAAATTTAAATTAAATGCAATTCCATACAATTATAAATTCTGCACATGGCTGGCTCGAGCCACCATTCAAATGCTTTCCGGTCACACACGATGGCTCCGGTATTGAGCAGAGCCGATTACAGATCATCTTCACCATGGCAGAAGGCCCCATGGGACCAGGCTGGGCTGGAGACATCGAGACGGACAGGCAAGACCCAGCCTCCCCTGCAGCATGTGACCTTCCACCTGGAAAAAATCAGGGCTCTGTGGGCAGGTGACGGGGGCAGAAGAGGGGCATTGTGTGAGAAGCCCATCAGGCCGCCAGATGTCCCCAGCTGAGAGAGGACTCATGAGCTGACTTTCAGGGACTGAAGCTGTAGGTTTCAGGGGCTGATGGCGCGAGGCAGGGTAGAGGAGCAGCTTTAGGAGGGCAAAGGGTTTCCGGCTCGGGTAACCTCAGGGAGGCTGGTCCCCCTCACCGAGGAAGGAGGTGCCGAGAAGGAGCATTCTGGGGAAATGGCCACAGATTTGCTTTGGTCGCCCTAGCTTCAGGATGCCCGCAGGAGAGGAAGGTGAGGTATCCAGCAGGGCCACCCAGGGGAGCAGTCCTTCGGGCTGTCAACAGTGCAGGGACTCGTTTGCAGGGATTCATAGCCATGGCTGGGTGGGCTCTACTCTCTTCTGGAACCCAGGGCAGAACAAGGTGCGGTGCTGAAGAGGGTTGGCCTAACTGGGCCTCTTTCTGAGGTCAGTTGACCATGGGGAGAGAAAAGCCAAATGGCAACAGATTCCTCCTCCCGACGGGAGCCCGAGTGGCGTGCTGAAGAGATAGAAATGGTGTTCACCATTACCAGGTTTAAGTCGCACTCACTGCAATAGCCTGATGGACATTTGGCTATGACAGCTGACTATGACCCGTGTTTCTGTACGTTTGTTTTGAACTAATGTATATGCCATCTTCAGTTTGTTGTGTGCTAGAATGGGTTCACTCGGAATAAAAAGGAATATTGATACATTTGATAAAGGGGTAGCTGGCTGGTGACATCCGATTCACGTTTCTCCAATTTGCCATCGAAATTGTTGTAAAAGGCAAGGGTAGGGTGTGGTGTCATGAAACACTAGGAATTTGGACCCTCAGTTATAAGGAAACACGCAACTACAAAACACTGCTCAAAGAAACCCAAACTAAAAAAATGTGCTACATATACATGATGGAATACTATGCAGCCATAATAAAGAACAAAATCATGAATTTCGCAGCAACCTGGATGGAACTAGAGTCTATAATACTGAGTGACCTCTCACAGAAACAAAGATCCGAGTATCACATGTTCTCACTCATATAATGGACCTCGAACATCCAATGTAATGCTATAAGAAAATGACTGATGGTACTGGGAAAGTATGGGGGGAGAGAGATGGGATTAACAGTAGCAAATATCTGTCTGGGGATGGGGAAACACCTCTTATCAACAGGGTGCCTGAATGAAACATAATTGTACACCTAACCCTTAACTGTACCCCACAAACCATAATAAAAAATATTGATTACGAAAGCAAAAAAAAGAAACCCAAACAAACACATGGAAAAGAAATTCCACACTCGTAGACAGGAAGAGTCAACGTTGTAAAGATGCCCATCCTACCAAAGGCAATCTACAGATTTAATGCAATACTCATTAAATTGCCAATATCATTCTTCTCAGACCTGGAAATGACAATACAGAAATTCATATGGAAACATAAACGACCATGAATAGCCAAAACAATCTTTAGCAAAAGAAACAAAATGGGAGTTATCACAATTACAGACTTGAAGCTTTACTGTAAGGCTACAATAATCAAAATAGCCTAGCATTGGTACAAGAGCAAGCATATGAACCAATGGAACAGGATAGAGATTTCAGAAGCAAAACTTCAATTTTTCAACCAACTCATTTTCAACAAAACCTCCACCAACAACTACTGAGGGGAGGAGAACCTATTCAGTAAATGGTGCTGGGAAAACTGACTGACCAGGTGCAAAAGATTGAGACAGAACCCCTACCTATCACCATACACAAAAACCAACTATAAATGGATCAAAGACCTAAACGTAAAACCTCAAACTTTAAGAATCTTAGAAAAAAGCAGAAGAAGCCTTTACAGAAATTGGATTAGGCAACCAATTTCTGATCAAAACCCTAGATGTCCATGCCATAAGAGATAAGATAGACAAGTTGGACCTCATCAAACTGACAAGCTTCTGCAAAGCAAAGGAAACCATCAAGAGAGCAGGGAGACAGCCCACAGAATGGGAAAAAATATTTTTCAACTGTGTATATAACATTGGCCTAACATCCAGGATCTACAAGGAACTCAAAGTGCTGAAAGGAAAAAAACAAACAGCCCCATTAAAAAGTGGGCAAAAGACATGAATAGACACTTCTCAAAAGAAGACATACAGGCAGGCAACAGACACATGGAAAAGTGCTCAGCCTCACTAATCATCAGAGAAATGCAAACGAAGCCACATTGAGATACCAGCTAACCCCAGTAAGAATGACTATCATTAATAAAACAAACAACAGATGTTGATAAGGATGCAGAGAAAAGGGAAAGCCTCTACACCGCTGGTGGGAATGCAAACTAGTGCAACCACTATGGAAAACAGTGTGGCAATTTCTAAAAGAACTAGAAATTGACCTTCCTTATGACCCCGCAATTCCCCTACTGATAATATACCTAGAGGAACTTAAATCATTCTACAAAAAGATACCTACACACAAATGTTTATTGCAACACTATTCTCAATTGCAACTACATAGAACCAACCATGCTGCCCATCGAAACTGGACTGGATTTAAAAAATGTGGTACATAGACATGATGAAATATTACGTAGCCACAAAGAAGGACAAACATGGACTTCACAGCAACTTTCATGGACTTAGAGTCTGTAATGCTCAGTGATCTCTCACAGAAACAAAGAACTGAGTACTCTGTGTTCTCATTCATAAGCGGACCCTGAACACTTGCCACAATATCATAAGAAAGGGATTGGCAGTAGTGGGGTGCTGTCGGGGTGGGAGGTTGGGGACACAGCATCAAAGGGTACCTGAACTCAAATCAGGCGAAGTGGGGACCGAAGGGAGGCCTAATTTTTACCTGTGTGATGTCCACTTGTATACCTAATCCTGAATTGTATACCACATCTTAAAAAATAAATAAATAAATAAGATAAGGGAGAGGAAGGGGAGCTTCTGTTGGCCCTCGACATGTATCTGGCACACAGTGAGCAGAGAAGGCCCGTGGGAGAAACAGGGGACATGTCCTCTCCCCTCAGTTTCTCAGTGCTCCTCACACAGTGCACGGGACACTGAGAAAGCTAGGTGCGTGTCCTTCCCTGTGGTCCATCTTAAATTTCTTTGTAAATCGCTCACTATTATCTAATACACTTCCTCGCACAACGTGTGTGTGCACACATGTGCCAGGAATTGATGGAGATGTGTGTGTGAGTGCATGTGTATGTGCAAAGTGCATGTATGCAATGCATTACATGATATGTGTGTATGCATATGCACATTTATATTCATACACACATAAGTGGATAATTGATTTGTTGATTGTCTGTCTCTCCCATGAGCATATAAGCTGCATGACTGCAGGAACCCTGCTTATAATTACACTGCAAAGTAAAAGAAGACGAGCAAGCGTTTCCTAAATAGGTACAGGAAGTCGTTAACATTTATCTTCAACTTGTTTTTCTCTTCAGGTCCTCTAGTAATTTGCATAAAAAAGACACATTATTTCCAGATCACTTCTACAAGTGCATAATGTGGCTTTAATGTGTCACTCATGGTGGGAAGACCCAGAACTGTGAGGGGGCAGTTCGTGTGACAAGTTGACAAAAACTGACGTAGTGTCCTGAGAAAACCCATCTCCGTAGGCTAGGTGCTAAAATGCTTGTCTCAGTCCATTTGCGTTGCTATAAAGAAATACCTGAGGATGGATCATTTAAAAAGAAGAGAGGCTTACTTGGGCACCGGTTCTGCAAGTTATGCGAGGAACATGACGCTGGCATTTGCTTTCAGTGAGGCCTCGGGAAGGTTCTGCTCATGGTGCACAGTGAAGGGAGGTCGGCGTGCACAGATTGCATGGTGAGAGAGGAAGCAAGGGGCACATGTCAGGCTCTTTTTAACCACCAGTTCTTGAAGGAACTCTTGTGGGAGCTGACAGGGCGAGGCTCACTCATTACCAGGAGGACAGCACCGAGTCATTCACGGGGGAGCTGGGACCTGCGACCAGGCCCCACGAGACCCCACTTTCAACACTGGCGATCAGATTTCAGCACAAGACTTGGTGGGACTAAACACATCATGGCCAAACCTCAGCGACTTATCCTATAAAGGACTTGGAGCAGAAGCAGAAGGGATTTTCTGGGAATTGCTGGGAATTGTGGGAAGTAGCAGGTTCCCCTCAGCTTCTTAACAAAAGGCAAGTGCTTGATAATCTTTCCAGATGCTAATTTCTTTTTATTTTTATTTCGTTAGTGATGGAAGATAGCATGCCTCTAAGAAAAATATTTTTATTAGCTTTTTTTTTTTTTTCCAGTTGGAGTCTCACTCTGACACCCAGACTGGAGTGGAGTGGCCGCTCCCGGCCACCGCAGCCTGGACCTGCTGGGCTCCGGCGATCCTTCCGCCTCAGCCTTCCAAGTAGCTGGAACTACAGGTGTGCGCTACCAAGCCCCGCTACTTTTTTGATTTATTGTAGAGATGAGGTCTTGCCACGTTGCCCAGGCAGGTCTTGAACCCACAGGCTCAGAAAATCCACTCACCTCAGCCTCCCAAGGCGCGGGATTAAAGGCTGAGCCACCGAGCCTGGCTTTTATTAGCTTTTTACTTTACTCATGGAGTTGATTTTAGATACAAAAAGGTTAAAGAAAAATTTAGCTCTCTAAAGCGAATTCAAGAGACGAGCGAATATAATTTCACTTCAGGAAACAGCACCAAACAAATGCATTCTACTCATCATACAGCCCTTGAGTGCAAGTGAAAGACCACAGAAATATAGCCAGGAGGAGAACCACGCTGTGTCTGCCTGTGAACGCCAAGTGTTTACAGGGATGTCAGTGAACAATCGTGGATGGAGAGAGAGAACGAAGGTAGAAGATGGACTGATGCAGACTTTTGCTGAGTTTGCTGAAAACAAAACAAAGCCGTCCAGCCTCCAAAGCCAACAATTGTTAGTAAGGGCTGTGCACTCACATCCTCTTGAGAATTAATTAGGCCGACAGTTTAAAACATGCAATATTTTGCTTCATTTCAATTGAATGTGGGTTATTGTTGTCTTTTGGCTTCTTGCTCTCTGTCTGGTCATTGTTCTAGGAAGAAATGATAAGAAGTTTAAAGCAAGGACTTTAAATCAAGCACAGGACTCAACTTATTAACTTATTAACTTATTGACAAAATAATTTTAGACAGTCATGTTTATCCAACTTATTAATTTATTAAAAATAATTTTAGGCAGGCTTGTTTAGGAGTGTGTGTGGGAGGCATAACTGAAGATGAATATCTTTCAAAAGTGCATATGAAAAGATACTGACGGTATTTCAGTAAAATGGTTTAAAAAAGGAAGATGTTTATGGGTTTGAGGGCTTTGTGTGGCTAATGATACAGAAGCTGCGAATTGACTTAGATGCCTTTGCAGACATTTTATGAGGATGATAACTCAGAGAAGAGATTAGGTTAGGTATTTGTTGTATAAAAAGTATGAAACCTATGTTTTAGTACACTCAGACCAGTATTATGTGTAGGTAGTTCTTTACCTGCATATGAAAACCATCTATATCTATGTGAAAGGTAGATAGTTTTCCACTTGGGGATATAATTTAAAAAGGATGCTTGGAAGACAGAAGGGGGTATATTCCAGAAGAGCAGACATGAACATTGCTCCATTTCAAAAGTTAACTAAATAAAAGGCTTGAATCAGTTACATAAATCAATGTGATAAAATTTGAAAAGTAAGTTCTTCAGTATTTGCATCTGAAAAGTAAGAACCACAATTTTTATCGGATACTGAGGGAAAAGGACCCAAGGGAACCCTCCTTGTGAGCTACGGTGAGATGTGAGCATGGGAGGTCCAGTGGCAGTTTCAGCGAGGGCGTGGCAGGTGCGTGGATGGTGAGAAATTGTCCACATAGAAAGGTTAGGGAAAAAACAACTTTTTTCCTAGAAATCGAAGGAAAGTGGTGATAATTTTCCTTGCCTCCAATAAAACTAACCATGGGAAAATTAGAGTAAACGACAGTTTCCATGCAGGCTAACTCTTGGTGGCCTTTCAGAAAAGGGAATATAATATTTCATTTCCAGGAAAGCCATGGTTCTTAAAAAATGACCCCAGTTTTCTGGATTTTTTTCAGCTAAAAATATTTGTGTGTTTCCCAGGAAACATTCCGGCTTTGGCTGACAGGCATGTGTTTGGGAGCGGTGTGGGTGCGCACCGTCATACCTGTGTTTTTTGTGCATTGCACACAGGTGTGGACCTGCAGCTGGCCTTTCAACCCTTCTGAATTCTGGGGACGCCCCCATGTCCCTCCCTGCCTCTGCTGTCAGCCTGCAGTCCTCACTCTCACTGATCCACGAGCAAACACAAAGTCACAGCCATGCTTTTCACAACATATGTCTGTTCAGGTCCCGCCCTGCACATGTTAAGACGACGTGCGTGAGCATATGTGAGTTATTTATCATCAAACAGATTTCGTAGTAACAGGTGCAAGCGGCAGACCCAAATGTACGAAAAAGACTCCTTTTCCTTTTCCTCCTCGAAGACAGTGACTAGAAGTGATCAGATAATGGCTGGAATCCTGGACCACTGAAAGCTTCCAGCAGATGTAGCTCTTGAAGCTTTTATTAAACACTGGAAAGGCATTGTGCAATCATTGCAGGCGGACGGGTCAGATGACGGAGCGATATCAATAACCCCCTGAGCCTGTCTAAGAACAACGGGACATGCAGATACGAGAGGCCCGCAGAGGGACTCTCATCCAGCTACCTCATTCATTCGGCCCAGAAAAGAGCTTGCCTGAGCTCAGGGGCTGTTTCTATGGAAACCAGGTGTGGTGACCACAAGCCCAGGACTCTGATTCCAGCACCAGCCACCTTCCTGCCTACAGTCAGCAGAGATGTCAGGCCCCTGATCTCCTCTGGAGTGTTTCCTGGGGTGTGGCTTTCCCCACCCTGTATTCACGTTTATTCCTCTCTCTCCTCCTCCTCCTAATTTGTGAAATGCTCTTTGTGCCTGTATAAAGAAAAAAAACAAAACCGTGAAGTACGCTCTGAGGAATGATTCGAGAAGACTGCCATCAGGCACGGAATTCTGTGCTGTGCCTGTCGCACCTGCAGTGCGACAGCGTCTTCTCCTGGCCGCGTCCCCATGATCACCTGACACCGAATTAAAATCCGGAGGCTTCGAAGAGGGCCGTGCCCGTCCTCCCGGCCTTGGCCCTGGGGGCTGGCAGGGGAGGCGAATCAGCTCTGAACCTGGCCGCTCTGCTGTGCCGTGTCACTCGCTCAGACCGTGCATGACAAATCCTCAAATGCGCTTGGTGACATTTAGAGAGCACTGCGGACCCTGCCAATATGCCAAGCAATCAGAGTGTGCATGACAAATTATGAAACACATACTGTGAAAATTATGGACTCTGTCACGGTGCCAATCTGCTGCTGAAAGCCTACTGCTGCTCGGAGAAATGTTGGCACAAATTTGTTGCTAAATTCAGTCGTGTTTCTAATTCGGTAATGGATTGATTCTACTGGCGAGTTGCTGAACCTGTTTAGGCTTCAGACAAGGACTGGGGCTCTTGGCCTCACCTGCCACCTAAGCACCAGAGAGGCCGACTCCTCTCCCGCCATCCTTTCCCGTGATGGCTCTTCTCTGCCTCTCTAGACCACACAGGGTGGACACACGGCCCCCAAATCCCGACCTCCTGAGAGATGCCTTGACGGCATGCCTGTGTACCGTAAGAGCTGTTTCACCACGCAGGCAGGCACTGAGGTGTGACATTCCGATCTCCACAAGTCGATGCGGCCCTCACCCCAGACACCCGCCTGCTGGGCAGGACAGCAGGGCCCACGGCCGGGGGAAGGGCAGCTGTGACCCTCTCCACGGGCAGAGTGGGCAGGGCCGAACCCAACCAAGTGAGTGCTGGACACCCGGTGAATCGTCCCGTGAAGTCATTCAACCGAAGGTCCGGGGAGAGTGACCTCACCAGGGCAATATCACAGCAGCACAACATTCCAGCAACCCCAAGGGATAAGAATATGGACGCCAGGTATGCAGAAAGCCATGTTCGAGGACTCCCCCCTCAGGCAGGCAGAGGTCGCAGTGGGTGCAGTCGCTGGCCGCAGGAATGTGCACTTTCTGGAGAGTATCTCTCACCAATTCGTATGCAAGCCATGTGGCAATAATATGGACCTACTGGAAGTATGAAGTAATTAGTGTGACGTTAAGATTATATTTACAAAAGTCTTGTAGAAAGTGGTAAAAATATGTTTCTGCATGCATCAGAAAAATAATTGCAGCTTATATAACTGCGGTTTGTAATTGCCACTTTAATTTTATTTCCTTAACTTTTCTTAGATTAGGCTACATTTTATTGGTAAGAAACATGGACTTCTGCACACAGATATCATGGTAGTTTCATTTCTAGATGTCATATTTTTGTAGTTATCTTTACTAGGATAGGCTTCAAATCATGTTGAACATTAGCTAGGTTAAAGTAATACTCATGACATGTATTCTTATCGCCTGAAAAAAAGGAATAGTTACCCTCGAACAAGCTTGTTTGTATCAGATTTGCTACAGTTTTAAGTGTGTCTCTTGTTTGGTTTTTATTTTTTTTCATCCAGATCATCAAGTATACCTAGTTGTTGGGCTTGTTTATGGAATCTACCTACAGTTTGGAATTATATTATTCTGTGTGGATTATTTCTAAAAAAATCGAGGTCAAAATTCTGTTTCTCTCCATTGAATTAAAGTTTGTGTGGCGCTTTTCCCATAGAAAACATGGGCACTCGAGGGCATGTTAGTGTTTGAGCTAATTTTTGTACCAAAGGAGGGTCTAGGAGAGATTTGGTAACACCCGGTGATCCTGGACCTGGCGCCTCCGCCATCTGGCTGGAGCTCATCGTAAGTGACAAGAAAGAATCAGAAAGGAGGCTGGAAGGGGATGCCTCTCCGGGGCGCTCCCTGCATGGTGCATGCAGAGGCGCTGGCTTTTGGCTTCTGTCAGCACCAGACGCCTTGAGACGGAAGCCAACGTGTGCCCTCTGATTCGGTGTGCCTCTCCTTCGACGAAAAGAGAAGTTGACAAGGCAGGCACCACCTAGGCCCTCCCAAACTTCAGGCCTGTCCAAGCTGTCAAGACGAATGATGGGCAGCAGCAACGCTTCCTGCAGTGGCGTCCAAGAGAAGCGAGCTGGGGCAAGATCTGGGAATAAGCACAGACCTCACCTCTAGGAAATCGTGGCAGAAGTCGTGGAGTGGTTGCGTTCGGTCATCTGAGCCTTAATGAGAGGTTTTTTTTGTTCTATTCTTTTGGCCAAAAACAAGTGCGGCAGGCTGGCCGGTGCCAAATGAAAAGGCGGCAGTCCCCATCCGTGTCTCTGATTATGGAGCAGCAGGAGAGATCACCAGGGTAGCCACACGTTCTGCTTTGGGGCATATGTCAGGTTCAATGTTGTGAGCAGATCCAAGTCTTGCCAATGACGCCAAGCGCTCCTTCCTGCGACTTCTCCAACAAGGAGGTGCTGGCTCGCGCTGCTGGCTGTTTTGCCGAGAGCCGCGGTGACGCGGGACACAGATGGTGTGGAGAGTCTGACATTGCATATTATTTACCAATCAGAAAATGACTCAGTTATTTTATGCACACAATTATAAAGGGCCACCTGTACCAGCGGGTGCTGCCTGCTTACAGCAACAGCGGGAAGAGGGCATGGGTCCATTAAAAGACAAACGGTTTCACT
Source organism: Cephalopachus bancanus (assembly GCA_027257055.1). Classification (NCBI taxonomy): domain Eukaryota; kingdom Metazoa; phylum Chordata; class Mammalia; order Primates; family Tarsiidae; genus Cephalopachus; species Cephalopachus bancanus. Next base: position 6,104,866 of record JAPVLO010000026.1, read on the forward strand.
CTTTGTTATTTTTTAATAGTTCTGACACCAGCTTTATTTGTACTCAGCTTGTGAATATTTAATAGCATCTCTCCTCCTGTTGGAGCCCTGTGTCATTTGTGGTGACAAGTTTCAGTACAAGGTGACCGGCTTGGGATTGAATTCTCTAGACGCAGGTCTCGGAATATCAAAACTCTACCTTGTAAGGCGACCTCCACGTCAAACCCCAAACATGCCAAGCAAGACCAGTCCAGCACATTATTCAGGGTGCACTTAGGACAGTTGAGAGATGCCCCGATGATGTGATGACTCAATGACCACGCTAAATCGTAAATCGCATGAAAATTAAGGGACCAGCATTTCTGGGTCGCTTGTGGTAGAGACTCTTTGTAGCTCCTGACTTAGGTAATCTTCTCAATGAACTCTCTGAGGCAGGCAGTAATATTCTTCTGGACAGACTCTGTAAATTCTCTGAGAGCTGGAGAATTTAAATAAGCCTCCAGGTTCACACAGCCAGTATGTAGTAGAGAGAGGACTCAAACCCAGTATGTGGTTCTAAATCCTGTTCTGTTTTTCACAAAGGCTGATTGTGTGCATTCCCCAAAGGGCTGTTGTCTTCTGAGCTTTCATCAGGCCGCTGGATTGATTTTTGTGTTTTTCCAGATGAAAACGTCTTTAAGCCATTACCGTATCTGCTCCTTATAAAAAACTAACTGCAGAGGTATATGTCAAAAGTGAAAACACCCTTGTGGTGTTGTCCACCCTTCCCACCACATGCCCGCCTCTGCCTCTGAGAGATGGCTGCAGTTAAGGCTGAAAAAATATACATATTTCAATCTTTGAAACATGTATCATAAGTATGCACATGCATCTTCATGAGTATGCACATGTTTGTTCATGAATGAGGTCATGAAACACATGCCATTTCAGAAGGATTCATAATTTTGTGTATATAGTTCTGGGTCCACCTTGTCCCTTTTCTTTTTTGTAACACTCTGGAGTATTTCTTGTTACCAATAGAAGATCACTGCATTGTATTTAGCCAAGTTCTGTTTGACGAATGCACGGATGGTTTAAATTTTATTGTTATTTTATACCACCCTCAGTGAGTGTCTCTCTACATATTATTCTATCATTTCTATACATTCTTGCAAGAGAAATTGATTCGTTGACATGCTTACTTAAAATTTTGAAATAAAAGTTAACATAGTCTTCACAAATTTGTATCTTTTACACTTCTACCAGTAACTGAAGGAAATCACTTTTCAATCTTTGACAATCTGATAGAGTGTCACTGTTTTTAAAAATATACATTTTTATAAACAATAAGGTGGAGCATTTTTTCATATTTGCATTGGTCATTTGTAGCCCTCTTGATGAATTCTTCCAATTTTTTTGGCCACTTGAAATTTGGCAGCTTATTTTTTTCTTATTGATTTGTAAGAGTGTTTTACTGCCTAATATATTGTTCTATATAAATTAAATATTTACTGCATATAGCCACTAATGTTATGAATTCAGTCCTAATTTGTCATTTTTTTGGTGCTAGTTTTTTTTTTTTTAGTTTGAAAGGTAAATCACATATTTTATAAACCATTTTCAATTGTAGAAAGTGGAAATAAGTTCTAAAACAAAGGAGAAAACCTTTTATCCAAATCTCTGCCCACTCCCACATCCTGGCAGTATTCATAGTTTCTTATATATGCCTTTAAAAAACAGCATTATTGAGGCACGATTGACACACAATGAACTGCATCTATGGAAAGCGTTTTGCCGTCTCCGCACTGGAGCAGTGCCCTGTCCTTCACCCCCCAGGGACCTTCTGCCCTGTCTTCATGATCTGCTGTCTCCCTGGCTGATCTGCTTTCCACTGCCCTGGGGTAGTTTGCGCTTTCTGTGTTCACACTGAAGTAAAATCGTGCAGTGTATACTCTGATTTTTGTGTCTGTCTTCTCAACACAATCATTCTGAGATTCAGCAAGATTTTTGCACAAATCGGTGTTCATTCTTTGTTCTTGCAGTAGTATTCGATTGCGCGGCTATACCACGGTTTCTCTTGCTGTTAGACATTTGAATTATTTCCAGTTTTGGATATTGAAAATAACATTGATAGGAACAAAACAAAAACTTTTTTTTTTTTTTTTTGGTTTTGTTTTATAATATTCTCCACAGGGAGGAAATTTCTCCCATTTCCGATACTGGTAATTCATGTTTTCTGTCTTTCTTTTCCTGAACAGAGGATTGTAAATTTTATTAATAATCTCAAAGAATCAGCTTTTCATTTCATTGATTTTCTCTATTTGCTTCAGTTTTGTGCTTCTTGGATTCTCATGGGAATCTTTAATATTTCCTTTTTCTTGTTAACTTTGAAGTTGCTCTTCAAATAATTTCTTTTAAAGGTGAAAGCTAAAGTTGCTGATTTAGGTTTTCATTTTTAATGTAAGTCTTTGTGCTATAAACGCCTCCTAACCCCTGTTTTGGTAGCATCCACAAACTCAGATAAGTTGAGTTTTCATTTTCGTTCAGTTCCAAGTACTTTTTGCTTTCCTTTTTGTTTTCTTTTTGATGCACGGGTTATGCAGAAGTGTTATTTAATTTGCAAATATTTGGGGATTTTCCAGAGATCTTTGTTTGATCTTTTATTTAACCCAATTGTGATAAGATAATGTAACTTGTATTATTTCCATTGTATTACATTTATTAATGCCCTATTTCTGGCCCAGGGTATTGTTTATATTGGTAAATGTTCTGCGTACACTTGAAACAAGGTGTTTTCTGCCTTTGTAGGGTTGAGTGTTCTACAAATGTTGGTTTGACCAAGTTGATTGACAGTGGTATTTTCTTTTTTGTCCTTACCAATTTCCTATCTACTTGTTCTACCAATTTTTGAGAGTGGTATTGAAATCTCTGATTGTAATTGTGGATTTGTCTTTTTCTCCTTGAAGTTTTATCAGCTTTTGCTTCATGTACTTTGAAGCTCTGTCACTAAGTACATCAACATTTAGGATCGATATGTACTTTTAATGAATTGATCCATTCTTAGGAAAGTACCTTTTTTATCGCTGGTAATAGTCTTAGTTTTAAAATGTTCTTTGATTGATAGCCATATAACATCTGTACACTAATTTTTTCATCCTTTTAATATAGTTTTGTCTTTATATTTAAAGTGCATGCTGTTGGGTCTTGCTTTTCTATACAATCAGACAATGTCTGCTTTAAATTGGGGTGTTTAGACCATTTACATTTAATGAAATTTTTGACATGGTTGTTTTTAAGTCTATTATTTACTTTTTGTTTTCTATATGTTCCATTTTTTTTTGCTGTCTTTTTCCTCTTTTTCTGACTTATTGTGTGTGTGTGTGTGTGTGTGTGTGTGTGTGTGTGTGTGTGTGTTTGACTTCAATTTATCTCCTTTGTTGGCTTATTAGTTGTAACTTTTCATCTGGTTTTTTTCACTGGCTGTTGCTGGGTTTTGATATATACATTCAACTTCCCATAGTCTCAAAGTCTTCAAGTATTGTACATCATTTCACATATAGTTTCAGAATCTTACAACGCCGTCTTTCTATTTATCTCCTTTCCACCTCTGTCCCATTGTTTAAAACACTTTGTTTCTATATGTGCGATAATCTTCACATGGCCTTATATTTTACTTACGGTCAGTTATCATCTAAAGGTATTTAAATGATGAGAAAAACATGCAGATACTTATCACACGACCGTCATTTCATAATTATTTGTGCCTTTGTGTAGATCTGTATTTTCATCTGTGATAGTTTTCCTTCTACGAAGGATTCTCTTCAACATTTCTGGTAGTAATTATCTGCTGGAAATGAACAGTTCCAGCTAAAATCACCTTTATTCAGCCTGTGCTCTTGAAAGATACTTTTCCTAAGACTGGAATTCTAGACTGATGGCACTTTTTGTCAGTTCTCTAAAGTTTTGCCCACGCCCTCTCGCTTGCAGCCTTTTCCTCGGGGAACATGCTAGCATCCTCATCTTTGTTCCTGTGTGTACAATGAGTCTTTTTATCTTACTGCTTTTATACTTTTCTCTTTATCACTGACTTTGAGCAATTTGATTATACTCTGCCTCATCGTATTTTGATGAGTCTCTTGTACTTGGGGTTTGTTGAGCTACTGGATCTTCTTAGTTTATAGTTTTCCTCAAATTTGGGAAAAAAAATTGCTCCAAATATTATTTCTCCAAATATTTTGCTTTAGTCTTCTCTCTCTTTTCTCTCAGGAGTTAAAATTATATGTGTATTAAGATACTTGAAGATGTCTCACAGGAGACTGAGGCACATGAAAAAAATTGTGTGTGTGTGTTGTGTGTGTGTGTGTGTGTGTGTGTGTGTGTGTGTGTACTCTTTAATTTTAAGAATTTGTGCTGTTATTTCTATCTGGTATATTTTTCATATCAGACTTTGCAGTTTTCATCTCTAAAAATTTGGTATAATTTTTGTTCCTTTCCCCATGTCTCTGCCCAACTTTTAGAACATAAGAAATATGGTTACAATAACTTCTAGTTTCTCTGTCTCTTAATTCTTACCTGTGGGACAGTTCTGGCATGGTTTCCATTAACTGAGTATTCTCGTTACGAGTTGTGTTTCTTTGCTTCCTGTATGCCTGGCAATATTTGATTAGATGTCAGACATTGTGAATTTTATTTTGTTAGGTGCTATTTTTGTATATTTTTTTTTTGAGTTGGAGTCTCACTCTGTCGCCCAGACTGGAGTGCAGTGGCCGCTCCCGGCCACCGCAGCCTCGACCTGCTGGGCTGGGCTCCGGCGATCCTTCCGCCTCAGACTTCCGAGTAGCCGGAATTACAGGCATGCGCTACTACGCCCGGCTGATTTTTTGATTTATTGTAGAGATGAGGTCTCGCTGCCCAGGCGGGTCTCGAACCCGCGGGCTCAGGCAATCCACTCACCTCAACCTCCTAAAGGCACGGGATTAAAGGCTGAGCCACCGAGCCCATCTATTTTTGTATTCTTATAAATCCATTTAGCTTGAGCTTTGTTCTGGAGTGTAGCTCAGTTTCTAGGAAAGACCTAGATTATTTTAAGTCTTGATTCTATGTTCTAAAGCAGTGCACAGTCTAGGGTTAATTATGCTCCACTTTCAAGGCAAGGCCTTCTTAAATACTCTACTTAGTGCCCCATGAATTATTTTTTTTCTTAATTTTATGGAATAAGATTGTTTGGCATGAAAATATGTATGCTAGCATTATTATGGTCATGTTGATTCCAATCAGGGGTGCACCTAGCTCTCTGGGGAGAGGCATCTTCTAGAGCCTGAGGGTAAGGCACAGCCCGTGAAGACCAAGATGAAGCGTCAGAGATCTGACCTGTGGTGACACTGTTGTTGGCCCCGAGGTCACAATCAAGGCTGTGCTACCTCTAAATGTCATTTTCTGGTCACACGAAAATGACTTAACGATACAGGTGAAACAACCGCTTTCTCTTTCTTCACCAAATGTAGTCTTTTGTAATGTCTCCAAAAATGTGACACATACACGTTAACAAACAATTCAGAGGTGATTTTTTTAGATTTTGTTTTGTTTGAATCTATCTTTCGGGTTCCATTTCCTGGTGGACTGCTTCAAAATTCTTCCACAGAAATGCATACTTGTTAATATAATTTAGTGTTTCTTTGAACTATTTGTTTTAGAGAATATAAGAATTGTAACTGTAATTTCATCAGCTTATTTTGTGTGCTGCCTTTACAGACTACAGTGAGATAAGGAGTGCATTTCAGTGTTAGTAAAAATAGCAGTTTAAAATAATTTTCCAGCCTGTACTTACAAGAAACTATTTAACTGTCTTGCTCACCAGTGGAGTTTCTTGAATTGCTTATCATCATTTTCAACTTTGAAGATTAACTATGAAGCAATAGCTGAAAGAATTATTTGTTTTTGTCTCAAGATTAAGGATACTTCTATTTGTAATAACTAATATGAAAATAAATCCCAGCATCAAGGAACCATCTGATAACAAATGAAAAATAAACATTTGCCATATTTTGAAACTACTGAAAAAAAGAAACCATAAAGCCACAGGTGCAGTTAACCTTTCCATATGGAAACTCTGCTTAGTCACAAACACATATTCATAGGACAGTAATTATGATTCAGGATGATGTCTCAGAAAAGGAAACAAAAAACCCCTGGATGAAAATTATAGATTTAGTATAGATTGCACTTTTTTCCTTGAGCAAACACATATTTTACTGATCTACACTACACCTGTGGCTATACACACTTCAAGTTGGTCAGGCACCTCTTACATTTATCAGCAGCCATTTGGTAAAGCAATCTTAAGTTAAAAAAATTACAACAGCATGTTCTCTGAAGAAAATGTAGGTGAATTTTGCTTGGGCTGTGATTTAAGTACAAGGTGTTATGATGAGTCAGGAAGAGCAAAGTCAGTTTCTTAGTGGACACGACCCCCTTCACCAGGGTGGCTGAATCAGGTGCTCACCGCGGCCCTGAGTGGACACTGTGCTCCTCCTGATTTCAGGACGGGGGACCTGAGGGATTTCAGAAAGGTCCTCATGCTAGCAATTGGAACACGGGAATCATCATTTACGCTTGTGAAATTCTTGTACTCTCTCTTAAGCAGAATGGATACCTTAACAAAGCAGGTCAAAAGAGTATTATTTTTTCTAATTAACATACTGCGAAACTAATACTGTCGATGTGCAGTTCTATAAATTCTGGTACATGTGTGGATCTGCGTACTCACCACCACAGCTGGGTACAGATACCTCCTTACCTCTCGAGGCCCTCTACACCATGCCTTTGGAGTTCATCTTCTTCCCGTCTAGCCTACAACTACCACCGACCTATTCAGCACCGCTGTTACTTAGTCTATGGAAAATGCCATGAATGGAAACATACAGCCATCATTTATTTCTGCCCTGTCTTTATGCTTTCTTTTTTTTTTTTTCTGTTTGCTTTGGGCGTATCATCTCCTTTTTCTATTTACTTGCAGTGAAGCTGAGGTTATTAATTTGAGACATTTCTTCTTTTCTAACATAAACACATATGCATTTTCCTACAAGCACTGCTTTAGCTGCATACTACAAGTGCAGATACATTGCATTTTCAGGTTCTTAAAAAACTGTAGCTCAAAATATTTCCTAATTTCCATGGAGATTCCTTCTTTGACCAATGGGTTATTTAATTGTGCTTTTCCAGCTTTCTAATATTTTTCATCTTTTGTTATTGATTTTAAGCTAATACCATTATGGTTTAAGCACATGCTTTGTCTGATGCCAGTTCTTTGACATTGACAAGGCTCGTTTTGCGACCCAGGACATGCTCTATCATGGTGCATGCCCTATGTCTGCTGAAAAGCAACATGTATTTCTGTGCATCAAGCTGGCACCGGAGGGTGTTCATCCAGCACTCTGGGCCAATGCCCACTTCTGATTTCTTTGCTGCCTTGAGTCCAAGCTGGAAGTCACCGAAGGGGAGAGAAGAGGTTGGGCTTTGATTCTGGCCTCCTGCAATTTGCCTGCTGCTGTCTACTTCCCAAACCCTCGAAGGGGAGGTTGCTCCCCGTGTCCCCTCCTGCTGTCACTGCTGCAGGCTGTGGGAGAGGGCTGCAGGATGTGCTTGCCCAGTTCACCCAGTGAGACACAGACTCACTAGAGAAGAATGTTGCTGAGCTAACTGGCGCTGCCGTTGTCACCTCTTTCAAAATCACACGTGCTTCATCTTAGGCAAAATCCTTGGTTTGTAGACAATGGTCTTTTATTCACTCACAAGTATTCGTTGAGCACCTACTATGTACTGGCACGGTTTCGGTATCAAGGATATATCCATGAATGAACAGAGGCAGAGCCTGGCCTGCACGGAGTCTGCGTTCTAGAGGGAGGAGGTAGAGAACCTACAACTACACTATGTAGGGTGTCAGACGGCGGTAGGTGCAGCAAGGAAAGACCAGGTGCGGGCAGGCCGTAAAGTGCTGGGAAGAGACTCTGCGATTTCCACAGGGAGGATGAGGGAAGGCGTTTCCGGGAGGGAGAGATCCGAAGAAGTGAGGAAAGAGACCGGTCCTGGATTGTGCACGTGGTGGCCGCCATCTTAGGAAACTGCATCGGGAGCACATGAAGTTGAGGAGGGTTATGTGTGGGGGAGCACAAGAAGGGACTTACTTATTTAAAGCTGTTTATTCCGACGCGTGTCACTTTCACAGTCCCCTCTGTTTGATGCAACACACCCGTCGAGGTGCTTTCTTTCCCACTGCTCAAAACAGCTCAGACGCGTCCGTTTTGATGCCACTTAGTGCTTCTGCTGTTTTCTGCCTCCCCTCTTCTGCCTTGGCAAAATATTTCCCTTTGAGGACTTTTTCAGTCGGCGAAACAAACAAGCAAAAAAGTCGATCAAGGCAAGATCGGGTGAATAGGGAGGGTGGGGCATGGGAGACATGCATTTTGGGGTCAAAAACTTCTGAACACTCAGCCCCGTGTGGGCACGGGTGTGCTCGTGGTGGAAGAACCAGTCACCTGTTTGCCACAACTTGGGATGTTTCTTCTGCAAATTGTGATGGAGCCTTCTCAAAACTTCCAGATGAAAAACTGTGGTTGACTGCTGGATCCAGAGGAGCAAATTCCAAGGGTACTACAAGGGGCCTGCCTTCCAAAAGACAATTCCGGGTTTTTGGGGAATTATCCCCCTTGTATAATATATAGAATCATCTCTATCATTGAAAGTTTTAGTTAAGTCAATCATGGATGCTTTATCTTTTGCATAGTGAAATTATATCTGAGTAAACACATACAATGTAAAGACTATTAAATAAATCAGTAAAACTTAACGTTACGTGTCATACAGACTGATTTTAAACTTAAATCAGACCAAAGTAATCTTGCTTATGGGTAAAACTAAACTAAACTGGCCATGGTTGTTTCTTTCAAACACAGGCTGGTCTCCACTGGGCTTTGAAACAAATGTGATTTAACATAGGCAGGACAATATCTTTTTATTTTCCTCCAAATAAGTTCAATAGCTTTCATTTGAACAGTTTTGAGATTGGCCTATCCAGACGAATTACTTAGGGGAAACATTATAAAGATTAAATCTGTGACCCAGTTGAAATGGCATCTCTGTCTTCCAGACCCCGGAGAAGGCCTCCGACGTCAGCACTCACCCCCAGCTCCCACCGACTCTGACTGGGCGCATGTCTCCCTTGGCCTTTTGTCAGAGTGGCAAGAGCCATACGGACAACACCGGGGCAGCGCGAATTGCCACAGACTTAGGGAAAATGCCATGTCTAGATGTTGCCCTCCGCAGCTGCCGTGCGAGTCTAATTGGCTCCCCAGGGAGGCGGCGGCGGGCCAGGTCCTGCTCTGGAGTCGTGAGTGAGGAGCTGATGACAGCCGTGGACGCCGGTGTTTGCGTGTGTGAGTGTGTTGGGCCTTGGAGGTTACATGGGGGCCAACGGTGATTACGCCAAGGCCCCACGGAGCCCACACCTTGCTATCCGCCTGGAGCGCAAGTCAGTGTCTGTTTTGAAATAGGAAAACCCCTAATGGCAGGCAATATGGCTTCCAAAAGCAAAATCTAGAAGGTTAATACAAATATATGCGTGCTTCTGTGTACATACACATCGAAAAACATGAGTGTGTATATATATCCTATAATATATATAGTATTAGTATATATGTATATACATTTATATGGTACACATATATAAAAAATATATTTTAAAATGCATGCATATGCACATATATATATATTTTTAAATATACAAAATACTTTTAAGTATTATAGAGGCCAGGGGAAAACTTCTCCTCTGAAGGTTCACTGAAAAATCCATGCACAGAAGGAAGACTAGCAGGAGAGAACGCATACGAAAGGTACAGAGGACAGCCACAGTGTGAGCACGCCAGGTCTCTCAGTGAGACTCAGATTCTCACATGGAATTTTTTCAGAAGGGAGATGAAGGATACAGGTAATTCTGTTGAGTGGCAAGAAACCACGATTAGGGTAAACGAATAGGTGTGGAACAGGGATGAACTTGTAAATGGCTCTCGGTGGAAGCTGGATGAGCCTGAGAGACAGACGTCATCCTGTGAAAGGGGATCTTCTGTTGGGGTGCTATCCTTTGGTTTTTTTCTGCAGCAGAGAACGAGATAACAAGCAGAGGGAAGAAAAACCATTTTTCTCCTTCTTGGGTCTGGCTGGTCTTTGTATTGACGGGGAAAATGTTGATCTTTAAGGGCTTTTGATGCAAAATACTCCGTACAGCCGGAAGCCATATTTGGGGGTGAAATATTTCGGTTTCCTCTGGTCTGCGTCGGCATATCATCTGAGAAGGGTGGCATTTTTCTGGAGGCCCACAGAAAAATGTTCCAAACAGATGCTGCTGCTTTTGAATACTCTCTTTAATAGGTTCTGTGAAAATAAGTAATTTAAAGTCTAGACTTTTGGAACTTCACATTATTTTGAGCCTCAGGGGAATGTGATGATGGGGCCTGGGTCACCTGACAGCAACTGGACCCCTTGTTCTCTGACTGTAGAGTAGCCTTCCTCCTTGGCCTGCACCGCATTGTAAAACGTGGTGGTGGGCCGAAGGCTGCAGGGAAGATGCGGCCCCCCCTCACGGTTGAGCCTCATGGTAGATCACGCTCCTCTTCCCTTTCTCACACACAGGCTTCATGAGTCTCACCTGGTCTCGGATGGAATGCAAGACACATCGGTTTAAATGGAAAAGGAAATGGAAGCAAGCTGCAAAAAAGAGGGAAAAAGTCACAGGGAAAGAACACAAGCTGCAACTAATTCAGTGGTTATAGCTCGTAAACCAGCTTCGTACAGAAAATGCCACGGTCCGTCCGTTTAATTTTGTTTCCGTCCTGCACAAGCAAGACCCTAACTTTTAACTTCTGGCACTGGCCCCATTTCTCCAGAGTCTGTGTTTCCCAGATGGTTATTCCCAGATTTGGACTCAAATAAACTCTACCCGTAATCACATTTTCTGAATCTCAGCATTTGAGGCTGATGATTCTCCTTTTGCTCTTAAATGGAGCTTGTGACGTATCCTCTATTAAGAAACTAGTCTACCCCCAAGTCCTTTACCTTACTCGAGTTAAGTTCTCAGCTAAAGGGATATGTGCTCTTAAACTTCCGTGTGGGAACGGCAAAGAGAGTGGCCAGCGGTCTTTTTTTTGCTATGTAAATCTTCACTGCCTGTTCTCGGCTGGATGTGGCCCAACTCTGAACTTCAGCACACTCTGATGCACAAATATTTTCTTTATGCTTTTAAAATGTAAAATAATTCAATAGTTTCATAATAAAAAAAGAAAACAGAAGAATTCTTGGACTTATGCCAAGTAGTAGTTTGTATTTTACCTCAATAGGTAAAGGTAACAGCCATCCCTGCGAGAAACACCAGAATAAAGATAGCCATTCCTATGAGAAAAACCAAAATGTTTCACTCCAAATATACTTCCTTGGCACCTTTTGAGATCTGATATTTTGAGGGATTGCAGACAGAATCACAGCCCTGAAAAGCTCTCTTTTGTGGGAGGAGATTTGCATCTGTAGAGGAAATCTACATTGGTGAAAGAAGTAAGCAGCAGATGTAAAACAGGCTTCCTCTGAAGTCCCCCTTGTTTGGATGGAGGGAAGATGAACTTACCAGAAAAGGGTCCTGAAGTTCTGACAGAGGAACTCGACCACACACCGCCATCTGTTTTGCCGAGAGCAGCTCCACGATTACCTGAGACATTTTTACCTGCATAATAGGACAAGCTTTGCTTGGCAGACTCTTACCCTTTCGCTCTCCCATGGCCCGGGATGCCTTGTCTCATGCCCAGAAGGCCTATTCGTTCTGTCACTTCAGGATGCTACGGAATCTCCAGTCATCTGGGGCCTCCTCCGGGGTTCTCACTTTGTGTGTGACCCTTGGGCTCATAAGCACATTCATCCAGTTGTTGACCTTTTTCCTGTGAATCTGTCTTTTGCTCCAAAGTTGTCCCAGCTAAGAATTCACGAGGTATAGAAAAAGATTACCATTTTTCCCCCTTTATTTAAAACGTAATTTAAGTTTTTATAAGACTTTATCAGAGTAACTTGGTGTCACTGGCATACAGATACAAAGAAAACAAATCCACAGGAAGAGATGCAGTGAACACCAGAGTCAAGCTAAGGAAAAGAGGCTCAAAAGCAGACAGCAGTTGGCTTTAAAGAACTGATCCACATTAAGACAAATGATAAGCAAATGCTGATAAAAACTGATTATTCTTTGGTTCTGAATGCTCTAAGGCAATTTCTTTCTTTAAAATCGTCCCATATGCAGATGCATGAAAATTTGATGCTGCCAGGATATAAACAAAAAAAGTTATAGTTTTAATCTGTTTATCTAATTACATCTAGCTTTATTTTGAAGTAGTTGGACTGCTAACTTGTATATATTTTTTCAATAACAAACTCATAAGAATCTTAATATTATTTAAATGATAATACCAACCTATTCTTTGAGCACATTCTCTGAGACAAGTGAATATTTTATACTTAATTAAAATATTCACAAATGGAATAGTAATTACATGATATAAAAATGTCATCTTTTTTTTGACAAATTTCTTTATTGATGCAACAAATGAATACAACGTCCTCTCAGCTTTGTGTGCCATGATGGTTATTTCGTGCTGTCAAGGATCATGCATCTGCAGCTCACTATTTTGCAAGTGGGAAGGTTGTCAACATTGAGAACATACCTGTTCTGTTCCTTGGATCTTTCTTCATGGACATGCTTGCGACTGGTTTGTTTTAACTCTTTGTTGTAAACTGTAGAGAGAAGCAGTAAAAACAGAAAGTTACAATGAAAAAGAAAATTAATTCAGTTTTGGAGGTTCTGTTTGAATAAAGAAGAGTAAATAAGTAGTGATGGTATGTTAGAAAATTAAACAGACTGATTTACAAGAAGTTGCCAATAAGAAAAAATGAAATATTTGGCATGGTGCACACCTTATGGGAAACTGAAACACAATTTGGTTATATTGAAGAGTACATATTTATAATGTTACGTTTTTAAGGTCTTTAACAACTTAGAAAATGTTGAACTACTTATTTTATTTTTTTGGTGTCAGTAATCTTCATTTTCATCATTCACTGTTTTTTCTTATTTGTTTTGAACATTTTTATTCATAGGCTATAAGTTTCCTTTACATGGTCTTACTTATTGTTGTTTTTTTTTGAGTTGGAGTCTCACTCTGTCGCCCAGACTGGAGTGCAGTGGCCGCTCCCGGCCACCGCAGCCTCGACCTGCTGGGTTGGGCTCCGGCGATCCTTCTGCCTCAGCCTTCTGAGTAACTGGAACTACAGGCGTGCGCTACCACGCTTGGCTGATTTTTTTTTATTTATTGTAGAGATGAGGTCTTGCCAAGTTTCCCAGGTGAGTCTCGAACCCACGGGCTCAGGCAATCCACTCACCTCGGCCTCCCATAGCGCAGGATTACAGGCTAAGCCACCGAGCCCGGCTATTTATTGTATTTTAAATAAAAGGCTGAAATTTATTAATCAGGAAATCTTTAAAAACTTATAACTATAGAGTAGAAAGTATTAGAAAACTTTGCATGCATTAGTCTAAAGATAATTTTCATAAAAATACTTGCCTTACTTACCTATGCCAAGTTGCAGTGAAAACTGAATTTCTTGCTGTAGATTTTGGTAAAATATTACTATAGAGTCACTGGACAGGATAAAAGGCTACAGGAAAATATTGCGTATATATTTTTGCTTCACTTATGATGATAGTTTTTATTGCATTTTATCTATATTTTAGAATGCACACAACTGTAGAGGCAGAAATGGGATAATCCCTGTGTCCTATCTTAAGGGTCATGGCTGGCACTCCTACAATGGGCAGGTTAACAAGAGAAAAGCACAACACCCTTATTTAGTCGTACGTTCCCAGGTCTCAGGCCTCCCAGGAAGTTTCATAGCCCCAAACCTGTTGTGGTGAGCTGTGGCACGATAGTCCCCAGAAAGGTCAAGTTCATTAAACAGGTAGCAGTTGCTTCTCAGTTCAGGCGGGGCTGGGAGTCAGGCCTCTGCAGAGCGTGAGCAGTCAGACATTTAACACGAGGAATTTCTGCAGGAACGAAAGAAAAGCCAAGGCTAATGGTTAGAAACAACTATACAGCCCAGAGTTTTTTTGAGTCTAGAGAGCAGCTGGAGGAGAAGACCTTGAAGCTGAGCTCAAAGCCTCTTCACGTAGAACGAGAGCACACAGAGGCGTCTGACAGAGTTTCCTGGTTTGTAGTTCGCATCGGGTGAACTTTCTGCATAGTCCATCCAAAAACAGGCACAAAAATCATTTATACATAAGCTGACGTGGTGATTTCTCTGAAATGATAACCAAATTGTCCAGCTTCAGCTTTATAGCGCTTCAGGAAAATAGTTTTAATTTTAAAGCTCTTGAGCCAGGAGGGTGGAAAAAATTGGAAATACTATGAAAAGCCACAGCCAGATATTGGAGAAAATTAAAAATTTAGGATTCAGTCTGGATAACAAAAAAGAACTCAAAAACAATGGACAGGGATGGTTTTTAATAACAGGTGCACCAGAACTTTGTTTCTGAAACGTATTTCCTTTCCAGTTCCTCCATTTATTACTGAAGATATTTCTAGCAAGCCTAATCTGTTTGCAAAATAAGTTGGGTCTCATTAACTTGGACTGATTATCTGCATAAAATGCAATAAAGTGATTGCTTACCATATACGTTCTTTTTAAGTTGACATTGCTGGAACTTTTTATGAGGAATCTCAGACTAGACTTTTGAAATCCTTCTGGGGCTTAGGAGCCAAGCCAAGGTTTGTCTCAACCTCACACTGCGTCTGTGACACTGGGACATATTGGGTGCATTCCTCTCTTCTTGAGGTTTCCAATATATCCTGAGGTTCCCAGACCTGTTGGAAAGCAGCATTCTTTACTTACCACAAGGCTAGAGAGCATGGAAGGGAACGGTGTAGACAAGATACCAAGCCAGTTTTTCCAAGGGGCTTCTTATTGTCTCTGTACAAGCCAACCTCAGTCTCTCAAAGTAGTCTGGTAATATCTGAAAATATAACATTTCAGTCACAACCTTGGTAAAATGACCAGTGATTCCAATTGTCCTGTTACAAGAAGAACAGATTCTTGTTGAATTTATGCAATAACTACATTACTATGAAATAAGATACTCACAAATAGGTTTCAAATTTTGGAGGGATCAAGTATCAAAAGGTAAATGTTTTAATTATGCTCCTACATACGAGGGGGATCCAGAACAAAAATCAGAATTAGTTCACCAAATTGCTGTAAAGCTGTAAATAGCTCAAAAGAAAAAAGTTTCCTTAACTCTAGATAACCAAAAAAAAAAACACAAATCACAATATTTCAAACAAAAAGTGATTAAAAATTATATTCCTTCATCAATCCTGTCTCATGTCATTAATTCTTACTTTGCTTGACATAGGTTAGCAATTTGATGATTCTGCTTTTTTTTCATGAAAGTTCTGGAATTTTTATCCAGTCCAATGCTGGAGAAGTTATCAAATATTTGTACTTGGAAATTCTCTTCAGTGTTTTTTCCATAAATTTTACTGAAGAAAAAGCAAATTTTGAAATGTAGCTGAGATTAAATTATTTTAGAATGAGTACCTGAATCAAGTAATTAACAGTAAAAAATATAACTTAAAATGGTCATAAAGATGCAATTTACTAGAAAATTTGCTTTTTCTCTGTGGTCTACAGTAATTTAGCATAATGGCCATGATGACTGATAACATATATCAAGACAGAATTCTATATCAAGAGAGAAATTTTAGCAATTTTAAACAATTTTAAAATACAGATAAGGGGGACCCAAAACAACAGCTGGAAATATTTTTTAAAAGGTGGGCCCTCTGTAGTTCAGGCTTCCTCCACTAGGTAAGTGTTCTAGGAATCCATCAGCCTCGGGTACCAGTTAGTGTTGTTGTAAGATGCTGTGTTCCGTCTACTTCAGTGAATATTTTTTTGGAGATTGTCTCAATGCATTTGCCCATTTCATGATGGGTCATTTACGAGTGCATCTGCCCACATTGCGCTGAGTGTTCAGCAGTTTTCATCAAAAATGGTCTGGACCCCGTGCCCCACCCTCCCCATTTACCTGATCTCACCCCGAGCGACTTTTTTTTCCCTAGATGAAAAAGTCCTCTGAGGCTGGGCTCCATGGCTCAGCCTGTAATCCCACACTTTGGGAGGCCCAGGTGAGTGAACTGCCTGAGCCCACGGGCTTGAGACCCACCTGGGCAACTTGGCGAGAACTTGTCTCTACAATAAATTGAAAAAATTAGCCAGGCATGGTAGTGCATGCCTGTAGTTCCAGCTACTTGGAAGGCTGAGGCAGAAGGATTGCTGGTGCCCAGCAGGTCGAGGCTGCTGTGGCCGGAGCATGCCACTGCATTCCAGTCTGGGTGACAGTGTGAGACTCCAACTCAAAAAAAAAATAATGAAATAAATAATGGAATAAATAAATAAATAAATAAAATAAAAAATGCTCAAAGGGAAAAATTTTGCTGATGTGGAAGAGGTGAAAAAAAAAGCAGCGGAAGCATTAAAACTAGTCAGAACTGACTAGTTCAAAAACTGTTTCAAACAGTACAAAAATGTATTGCATTAAACGGAGAAGGATTTGAAGGTGACTGCAATTTTAAACATGTAAGAATAAATAAACAAAGATGATGACAGGACAGGTCAGACTGTAAGAGTCTCTGCAAAAGCCAGTGTCCATAAAGACTCTCTGCATGAATAGGTGTGTGCTGGTGAGTGAGTGAAAGTCCGTCTGAGGGGGGACTCGGGTTCATGTACCCGGGGTGCCCTCTGAGGGTGACTGCAAGCCCCCACTGCCCTGAGATTGGAGTGCGGGTGTACAAGATCGCAGGACACTCCTGAGAAGAGCCTGCCACATCCAGCTGATCCTCTTCGCCTGGTGCCTGGCCCACACCATCACCTCTTATAGCAGATCAGCTGGAGCCCTGGATCTGATCAGTGGAGAGAGAGGATTGGGAAGAGCCAGAGAGGTGCCCCATGCCCGGTGAGGAGACCCTGACCACAGCCATTTTCCCTATCCCGGGACCGGGCAGAGACCTGCATTGCCCTACCCAGCTCCGCCCAGCCTCCAACCTGGTACCCAAGATCATCTCATCCAACTCAGAGAGACGGACGCCCTTCCCCCATGCTGGATCAGACACAGACAAGTCAGATCCGAGGAGCAGACTTAACAGGCAGCAAGCTGGGCGAGGACAGATCTGATCCACCCTCCTTACAGAGCAGGCCTGGGACATCTGACCCGCACTGAGAGCAGCCCTATCAGCCTGCACTGAGAGCAGAGGGGAGGGGCTAGAGATCAGAGCTGAAAGGACGTTGGACTCAGAGGAACGGCTTCAGAGTGAGTTTGGTCCCTTGTTGTCATTTTTTGTCTGTTTGTTTTGCTCATTTTTGTTTGCTTTTTGTTTTAGCTTCTTTCTCTCTTTCTGTTTTTGATACTGTTTTCATACTTGCTTTGTTTCTGTTATTTTACTGATTTTTTTCCTTTAGGCTTCCTGTTTGTGTATGGGAAGAGTACATCAATAGGGAGGTTTTTGTTGGTTTGCATGTTTGTATGATTGTCTGTATGTTTTAGTTTTTTTTGCTCTTTTCTGTCTTTGTGTCTCTTTTCATTCGTTAGTTGGTACATCTATCTGTTTTCCCTCTTACTCCTCTCTCTCTACCTTCCTATAACCCACCCTTCCTTTTTCCATTCTTTTCCTTTTTCTTACCTAATTGTGCTTTCAGGGGACAAAACCTATACCACAACGCATGGACAGATTGTAAGGCAGTGGGAAGTGGGTTCCAGGATGCCCTCACACCTGTCAGTGCATACAGGGATCTACAGATAGATTCTGAATCACAGTCCCCCAATTAAATCTCAAAACTGCAAAAAGTACAGCCCCCAACCCACAGTCCAGTTTCAGAATTGAACAAAGCCAGAGGATCCACATAAGGAAGAATAGGAGATTGAGCAAACAGAAGTACAAGCAACCGCCCCATCCCTGAAAAACAGAATTAAGAGGGGAAAAAAAGTGTGTGTTGGGGGAAATCTACACAAATGAAGAAAAACCAAAAGAAGAATATGGGTTTCACACAGACTCCTGGAAGGTCAGACACTGAGAAAACAGACTTTAGAACGCAAACAATGAAGAGCCCCCAGAATGACTGGTCTCAAGCCACAAACCCAGATATCAAGATATTAATAAAGAGAATAAATAGAATTGAGGAGAGACAAGAGGAAAGAATGAGGGAGTTGATAGCTGAGATAACAGCAGTAAGGAATACTGTGAATGAAATAAATAACAAACTGACAAGCATGGAAAGCAGAATTAGTCAAGCAGAGGAAAGAATCTCAGAGATGGAGGAGCAAAATATAGAACTAACTCAAACTGTCAAAAACATAGAAAAGAAGTTTAAAAAGACAGAACAACACCTTCAAGAGATGAGCGATTACTTCAAGAGGTCGAATCTCAGAGTAATTGAACTTCCTGAAGCAGAAAGAGAGACAGAGACCACCCTGGAACAGACATTCCATGAAATTATTCAAGAAAACTTCTCTCATCTCATCAGTGATACAACCATTCAGACACAAGAAATTCAGAGAACCCTTGCAAGACAATAAATGAGAAGACCAACTCCTAGACACATAGTGATTCACTTACACAAAGTAGGCATAAAAGAAAAAAATCCTAAAGGCAGCAAGAGAAAAAGATCATACTACCTACTGGAGAAGACCAATTAGAATAGCAGCAGATTTATCTACAGAAACACTCCAGGCTGGGAGAGCTTGAAGTCAAATCTAAAATTTCTCAAAGATAAACAATTTCAACCAAGAATAATCTACCCAGCTAAGCTAAGCTTCATCAGTGATGGAGAATTAAAATCTTTACCAGATATTCAATCACTAAGAACTTACGCTGCCTCCAGACCAGCTCTACAAGATTCACTTAAGAAAGTATTAAACACAGAAGAAAGGAGAAAAAGTATGACAACGTTCTTCACAAGAGTGCAGGAAAAAGATTGAAAGCACATATGAGCAGGGCTTGGTGGCTCAGCCTGTAATCCCAGCACTTTGAGAAGCCAAGGTGAGTGGATTGCCTGAGCCCATGGGTTCAAGACCATCCCAGACAACTTGGCGAGACCTTGTCTCTACATTAAAAAAAAAATTAGCCAGGTGTGGTAGTGTACACCTTTAGTTCCAGCTACTTGGAAGGCTGGGGCGGAAGGATTGCTGGAGCTCAGCAGGTTGATGCTGGGGGCCCATGAGCAGAGCATGCCACTGCACTTCAACCTTGAAGACAGAGTTAGACTCCAACTCCAAAAAAAAAAAAAAATGTGAATGGACTAAATGCACCACTGAAAAGACACAGAATGGCAAAATGGATAAAATATCACGAGGCAACAATATATTGTCTCCAAGAGACTCATCTCCCCAAAGGACACTCACGGACTCAAAGTAAGAGTATGGGAAGCAAAATTCCAGACTAACGGAACACAAAAGAAAGCAGGAGTTGCAATTTTAATATCAGAAAAAATATCCTTTAACCGATCAAAAATTTAAAAAGATACAAAAGGTCACTACGTAATGATAAAAGGCTCAATCCTTCAATAAGAAATATCCATCCTAAACATATATGCACCCAACATAGGAGCACCATCTTTCATAAAACAGCTTCTTGGAAAACTTAAAAAAGATATTGACTCTAACACTCTCATAGCTGGGGATTTTAATACCCCACTCACAACCCTAGACAGATCATCAAGACAAAGAAATCAGCAAGGAGATCCAGAAGCTCAATGTGACTCTTGACCAAATGGATTTAATTGATACCTACAGAACACTCCACCCAACGTCCACAGACTATACAGTCTACTCATCACTACATGGAACATACTCTAAGATCAACCACATCCTTGGCCAGAAATCAAGTATAAACAAATTTGATAATATTGAAATTCTACCATGCACCTTCTCAGACCACAGTGGAATAAAAACAAACATCAACACCAACAAAGCTCCCCCAAATACCACAGAGACATGAACACTAAACAGCATGATGTTAAGCAACTCCTGGGTCAACACTGAAATCAAAACAGAGATTGAAAGATACCTGAAAGCAAATGAAAAGGAAGAAACATCTTACCAAAACCTCTGGGATGCTATGAAAGCAGTAGTAAGAGGGGAACTCTTACAGCTACAAACATACATGAAGAAATTGGAAAAATCACAAGTTAACAGCCTAACAAGTCACCTAAGGAAATTGGAAAAGCAAGATCACCAAAGTCCTAACTTCAGCAGAAGAATCCAAATTACCAAAATAAAAGCTCAAATCTGGGACATAGAAGACAAAAGATAATACTAAAAGATCAATGAAGAAAATGCTGGTTCTTTAAAAGGATAAGCAAGATTGGTGGTCCCTTTGCTAGACTGACCAAGAAAAAGAGAGAAAAAACCCAGATAAACACAATCAGAAACACAAAAGATGAAGTCACAACTGACTCTGAAGAAATACAAAAAGTCAGCCGGGCTCGGTAGCTCAGCCTGTAATCCCACACCTTGGGAGGCTGAGATGAGCAGATTGCCTGAGACCATGGGTTCGAGACCCGCCTGGGCAACTTGGCAAGACCTCATCTCTACAATAAATCAATAAATTAGCAGGGCGTGGTAGCGCGTGCCTGTAGTTCCAGCTCCTTGGAAGGCTGGGGCAGAAGGATCGCTGGAGCCCAGCAGGTCAAGGCTGTGGTGGCTGGGACCAGCTACTGCACTCCAGTCTGGGAGACAGAATGAGACCCCAACTCAAAAAAAAAAAAAAAAAGAAATACAAAAAGTCATCAGAGACTACTACGTACACTTGTATGGAAATAAACTTGAAAACCTAAAGGAAATGGAGGACTTTCTGACATCAAACAACCTCTCCAGGTTGAAACAAGAGGAAATTGAGACCAATAACAATCCAGGAAATTGACTATGTCATAAGAAAACTACCAACTGGGCTCAGTGGCTCGGTCTTAATCCTAGCACTTTGAGCTGCCTAGGCAAGTGGATTGTCTGAGTCAGTGGGTTCAAGAACAGCCCAGGAAACTTAGTGAGACTTCATCTCTACAATAAATCAAAAATTAGTTGGGTGTGGTAGCGTATGCCTACAGTTCTGACTACTTGGAAGGCTGAGGTGGAAGGATGCTGTAGCCCAGCAGGTTGTTACTGGGGAGGCAATGAGTGTGCCACTGCACTCCAGCCTGGACGATAGAGTGAGACTTCAACTCCAAAAAAAAAGAAAAAGAAAGCTACCTATAAAAAAAAAGCCTGGACCAGATGGCTTTCCTGCAGAATTCTTCAAGGCATACAGGGAGAAACTGATACCAATCTTATTGAAAGTATTCCAGGTGATTGAGAAAGATGGAACTCTCCCCAAATCATTTTATGAAGCTAACATCACATTGATACCCAAGCCAGGTAAAGATCCAACAAAGAAAGAGAATGACAGGCCAATATTCTTGATGAACATAGATGTTAAAATTCTCAACAAGATCCTAGCAAACCGGATTCAACAGCACATCTCAAAAATCACCCATCATGACCAAGTAGGCTTCATTCCTGGGATTCAGGGCTGGTTCAACATTTGTAAGACCATAAATGTAATTAAATGCATCAACAGACGTAAAAACAAAAGCCACATGACTATATCATTAGATGCAGAAAAAGTTTTTGATAAAATCCAGCACCCCTTCTTGATAAAAACCCTCAAACATCTAGGCATAGATGGAACATGTCTCAAAATAGTGAGAGCCAGCTACAAGAAACCCACCACCAGCATACTGCTAAACAGACAGAAATTGGAACCATTTCCCCTGAAAACTGGAACAAGACAAGGATGCCCACTCTCACCTGTCCTGATCAACATAGTTTTGGGAGTTCTAACTAGAGCAATCAGAGAAGAGAAGGTGATCAGGATTATCCAGATGGGAACAGAGGAAGCCAAGTTATCCCTCTTTGCAGACGACCTGATTCTATACCTCGAAAACCCAGAGAGAATCTGTCAAAATCCTCCTTGCACTGATAAAGAACTTTGGCAACGTCTCAGGGTAGAAAATAAATGTGCAAAAGACAAGGGCATTTCTATATACCAATAATAAACAAGCAGAAACCACACAAAAAAATGAAAAGAACTTGGAATCTTCCTAACCAGAGATGTTAAAGACCTTTAAAATGAAAACTACAAAACACCACTCAAAGTAATCAAAGATGACACAAACAAGTGGAAAAACATTCCATGCTCATGGACTGGAAGAATCAACATTGTGAAGATGTCCCTTCTACCTAAGGCAATCTACAGATTTAACACAATAGCCATCGAATTACCAGCAACATTCTTCTCAGACTTGGAAACAGCAACATAGGAATTCATATGGAAACATAAATGACCACAAATAGTCAAATCAATCCTCAGTAAAACAAAAACAAAAACAAAGCAGGAGGTATCACACTCCCAGACTTTAAACTTTATTATAAAGCTACAATAATCAAAATAGCCTGGTATTGGTACAAGAACAGGCATATAGACCAATGGAACAGAATTGAGATTCCAGAAGCAAAACCTCAATTTCTCAACCAACTCATCTTCGACAAAGCCTCCACCACCACCCACCGGGGAGAGGAGAACCTATTCAGTAAATGGTGCTGGGAAAACTGGCTGACCACATGCAGAAGACTAAAATAAGACGCCTACCTATTCCCATACACTAAAATCAACTCTAAATGGATCAGAGACCTAACTGTAAAACCTCAAACTATAAGAACCTTAGAATGCAGGAGATACCCTTATGGAAATTGGAATTGGCAACCAATTCCTGATCAAAACTCCAAGTGGCCATACCATAAGAGATAAGGCAGACAAGAGGGACTTCATCAAACTGATGAGCTTCTGCCAAACAAAATAAACCATCAAGAGAGCAGGAAGACAGCCTATAGAGTGAGAAAAAATATTTGCCAACTGTATGTCTGACAAAGGCTTAACGTCTAAGATCTATAAAGAAAAAAACAAACAGCCCCATTACAAAGTGGGCAAAAGTTATGAGTAGACAGTTCTCAAAAGAAGACATATGACTTCATGAAGTCAACAGATTCATGAAAATATGCTCACCCTCACTATTCATCAAAGCAATGTAAATTAAAACTACACCGAGATACCACCTAACTCCTGTCAGAATGGCCATGATCAGTAACTCAAAAAATGACAGATGTTGGAGAAGATGCGGTGAAATGGGGACATTTCTACACTGCTGGTGGGAGTGCAAACTAGTACAGCCTCTGAGGAAAACAGTGTGACGTTCCTAAAAGTTCTAAAAATCAACCTTCCATATGACCCCACAAACTCCCTACTAGGAAAATATCCAGAAGAACTCAAATCACTCTATAAAAAAGATACCTGCACACGTATGTTTATCACAGCTTTGTTCACAGTAGCCAGAACATGGAACCAACTGTGCTGCCCATCGAAAGAGGACTGGATAAAAAAATGTGGTGCATATGCACAGTGGAATATCACACAGCCGTAAAGAAGAACAAAATCATGAACTTTGCAGCAACCTGGATGGACTTAGAGTCTATAATACTGATTGATCTTTCACAGAAACAAAGAACTAAGTATCATATGTTCTCACTAATAAGTGGACCTTGAACCACTATCATAATACCATAAGAAAAGGATTGACAGTAGCGGGAAACTATAGGGGGGTTGGGGAGTGGGGTGGGGAGGTGGGATTGGCAGTACTGGGAGTCTGCCTGGGGAAGGTGGGGCACACCTCATCAACAAGGGTAGCTGCATAATGGATATTTGTATACCTAACCCTGAATTGTACCCCACATCTTTAAAATAAAAAAATTGAAAGTTAAAAAAAGAATAAACAATGTTTTAATAAGTAAATTCTATTTTTAGGCCTCCCCTGCATTATTAACGCATTCATACAAATTTCAAAACATTTAGACATAATTTCTTATTTGAAAATGCTTCCCATATAAGTGAACATATCAAATGAGCCTAAGTTTATCATCTTTCTTTCTGATGCTGTAAGTGCTTCTGAAACATCCCAAAGTTAGTTTGAGGTAAAAAAAGGTCTTAATTTTGTATTTGAAATTTGATTTTGGGAAGCCTGTCAAATATGTCAAGGGTTTAAGATACTGATCACTGATAAAGAGTTGAGTCAATTTTCTAAATAATCAAAAGACCTAATAAAGACAAGATGAGGCACACAGAATTTCTCTCCCCGCCTCCTTTTTTTTTTCTTTTTTGCAGTTTACTCAGAGGAGAACACATTATTTTTTCCTATCTTATTAATATCACACAGAAATTTTTTTTAAAAGAGAAAACCAAATTCTACGTTTGCATCAATGTATTATTAATAATAAAGCTAATTTTGATAAACTTTATAAAAATTTGTCTGATTTTGGTCAGCTTTGACCACATAAAATTTTAATAAAACATACATAGTTTTATAATTTTTTATTTTAAGTATTTTATATCTCTTCTGTTTTATCTATATCATTTTCTATTTCTTAATTTTGAAATAACTTTTAAACTAACTCTAAACTAAAAAAAATTATTTTTATAATAAAACAAAAATGTATCTTCATTATTTACATCTTACTGTCTTTGTATATCCTGTATATAGAATTGTTTCTCTAATACCTAGAAGTTTTAATTACATATATTAATTAGAATTTTAATCTTTAACTATTGTAAATCAGCATTTATAGTCTAACCCCTATTTTATAATTTTTAGAAAAATATTTTTTTCAATCTTTATGCTTATTAACAAATCTAGGCATATCTACCTTTTTAAATAACATAGATACAAGATGCCAATATTTAAACTTATGTTTAAGAATTAATGTTTCAGTAATTTAATTTATTTAGAAACGACTCAGAAATTTCATGATTATCTATTACTTGATTTAACATATTATGACATTAATATTTTCAATTACTAAAAAGATTTTACTATGACAAGTTTATTTATAAATGTTTATACCATTCACATTTACCCAATTTAGTCATTCTTAACAATCACATTCGAATTGCTCATGGAATATGATTTAAGTTACTTTTGAAAAAGCAAAGCCAAGTTAATTCTACATTGGCCAGCCTTGATTTAACCATGGTCTCTAAGACACTGGACACAGGATGGGATCATATTGGGCTTGGTCCTGTCTTGTGGCTATGTGGCCTGAGTGTTATGGATACAGTCATGCTCCAGGCTTTCACATGGCCACTTTTCCAGATCCCAGGATCCAGAGGCTCAAAACTAAAGGTAAAAGCTCACAGCAAGTTGAGCGCAAGGGGTTGAGAAGCCCAGCCACCAGTCCTCAGCTTTAGCTCACAGATCAATTAAGGAAGTATCCAAAGTATCACAGAAGCAGAGAAAACCAAAAGTTAAACATTTTTGAAACTTTTATGACTAATATATATTAAGTACTTAAGCAATTCATTTTTACTGTGCATCTTGTTCTTAGATTGCATTTTTAGTTTAATAATTTAAAAGCATCTAGCAGAGACAGCACAGGCCTGTCTGACTAGCAAAACCAGGCCATAAAGTATGCAGACAATTCTGAAGTCATTTCTATTTTTATTTTACCAGTAATTTTAAAACTAGCTTTATTTGCCAAGATTATCTCAGATCACATAAATTAAAAAGCATTTGAATTAGTTTTATTTTATTTTATTTTCCCAGAGAGAGCTTAGGACACATTGCCTATTATCAGAGACTAAGAGCCTCCAGAAATTTTATCAATGCAGTGGCCTAAATTTTAGGTTTGAATATTTTTAAAGCTCATCTGGGTGGATAAAGTACTCATTTCTGCTAAAACTGGATTTTTTTCTTATTTGTTCTTGAGTTTTTTCTCTGAAAAGTGCCTATAAACTCTAGCCTTGCCCTGACAGATTAATCAAGGTTGCCACTCTCTAAGAGTGCCCTAATTAGGGGACAAATTAGGTTTAAGTGTGTCACTTAGATTAGACACAGAGGAAGATTTGATGATGGATGCCTAGGAAATATGCAATTATAAGGATTTATTAAAGGATTTTATGAGAAAACATACAGATGAGCCTAGGAGTAAATTAAGTTTGTTCAAAATAGCCAACTGGATGACAGAAAGTCATATTTTTTAGATAAATCTGGGTAGACAGGTGGCTTTTTCGTTTAGTTTTTGTTTCTTCATAAGATTACAGAGTTTATCAGCCTCAACAAATATAGCTAGAAATGCACTTGCAGCTTCTGGTGCCTAAGACTCAGGCATGCGAGAGGCAGGTGCAGCCAGCAGGCAGAGCACCTGCTTGGCCAGAAATCAAGGGTCATGTTTTTATATTGAATCCGGTTTCTTCCAGAGCTGACAAAATCCAAGAGGGAAATGTCATGGGGCTGGACTGAGCAAAGATCACTTGCGACCTCGCTGCCAGGTATCCCCTGTGGCTGGTGAGTAAGCCAAACCAGTCAGTGAGCTTTGTGACCAGCCTACCCTGATGGGTAGCCTCCAAATGCCTAAGCTGTGTCCATGTCAAGTTGTAGCTTTTGCTCTGAGATCCCCTAACCACATCAGCCAATTATTTTTCTTGTATCAAATTGCCATTTACTGTCAGTTTCTGTTGGACTCAGCCAGAGGGTTGAGGCTTTATTTACCTAAATGTGCAAAGTAACAGAGGATAAAAAGCTGGAGTTTGCCCCAGAAGTAATAACCATTCATGGCAACTGTGGTCAGTTACTTTAAAAAGTCCAGCTCTAGCTAGGCTCGATGGCTCAGCCTGTAATCCCTGCGCTTTGGGAGGCCGAGGTGAGTGGATTGCCTGAGCCCGCGGGTTCAAGACTCGCCTGGGCAACTTGGCGAGACCTCATCTCTACAATAAATCAAAAAAATTAACCTGGCGTGGTAGCGCGTGCCTGTAGTTCCAGCTACTTGGAAGGCTGATGCGGAAGGATCACCAGATCCCCAGCAGGTCGAGGCTGCGGTGGCTGGGAGCGGCCACTACACTCCAGTCTGGGTGACAGAGTGAGACTCCAACTCAAAAAAAAAGTTCAGCTCTTGTCAGTGACTCCTTAGTTACTATACACCCAAAGGTCAAGTGTTTGCTTATGGTATAAAGTCAACCTTGGCATCCCCAGAGTCAAAGAGATCAGGGAGCTCAATGTAAAAGAGAGCAGAGGAACCTGCACTTGAGAGGAACTACCCATGACTCTTTCATGAAGAAGACAGGGGATCCCCAGAAGGGGATCAGTGGCACCTTTCCTGCGTTCCTCAAGGGGTGCTAGATGTCATCCTTCGTTCTCTCCATGTGGCAGCCAGAACTCTGATGTTTCCATGGAAGAAGCAGAATCCGAGAGAGGGCACAGATGCCTTAAAACATTATTGGCTGAACCTTAACTTTTAATTAAGCAATGGAGTGCTTTAAAAAAATCTTCAAATACCTTATCAGATTTCAGCACAAACTATTGCTTATTTTATTTTCATTGAAACCTAAAATATCTACCAAGGGATTTAGAACCAAAGCCAATAAACCTTCTATGACTTAAGAGCACACAAGGTGTCTCCAAAAAATGCAAAGAAGCAGTTCTTACAAGACCCAGAGACACCCCAGAGAAAAACACAAAAACAAAAACAAAGAGACTTAGACAACTCTTTGAGAGGTGGCAACAGTCAGTACAATAGCTACAAATGGCATGTAACCCAAGTTTCTGACTGGCCATATCCTTTTAATAGGGCCCTCAAATTTTCAGCTGGCAGGCCATACAATCAGATCTAATAATCCACCCACCCCACAGGCAGCAAGCCAAGACAACTTCTCCAACACAAGATGAGAAAAAGAAAAATGACAATAGCTGTCTGTGGAAGAAAAAGAATCAATAGCAAGTGGATATCACAAAACCAAATTTACCCAAGAATCACATTCAAATTATTTTCTCCTGCCAACCTGAATTTGGAAAGGAAGGAATAGAGATAAATTTTACCTTCCTTTCTCAGACAGGCATGGCAGGTAGAGATGCAGGAGAATTGACTTCGTTAAATGTCTTACCTTTTTTTTCACTTTTTGTCTGTTGTCCCCTTACCTCATCTGTAGGTTTTGGAGTGAGTCAGGTGCCTCGGCCAGTTCATGTCATCACCAAACTGTAGGATGGACGAGAAACTGTAGAGGCAACAAGGGGAGGAAAGGAAAGAGGATAATCCCTTTCCTCCCTTTCGTAAGGGTCCCAGCCAATGCCCCTATAACAAAGACAAGCTAACGAGAGAAACGCACAACACATTTACTTAATCATAGTTTTTATGTAACCCAAGAGCCTTCGGATTGAAGTCCCAAAGACACAGGAAAAATTATCTACAGTCGATGCTTGACCAATGTTGGGGTTAGCAGAGCCAACCCGCCTGCAGTTGAAATCCACATATAACTTTTGACTCCCCCAAAACTTAACTGCCAATAGTCTGTTGTTGACCTGAAGCATTCCTGATCAGACAAACTAGATAACACAAGTTTTGTGTTCTTACAATGAAGTAAACAAAAGGAAAGCAAATGTTACGAGAAAATCGTGAGGAAGAGAAAATAGACTTGCTATCCATTAAGTAGAAGTGGATCATCATAAAGGTCTTCACGCTGAGTAGCTGAGGAGAAAGAGGAGAGGTAGATCTTGCTGTCTTGGAGGTGGCAGAGGCGAAGGAAATCTGCTCACAAGCAGACCCACAAGGTTCAAACCCGTATTGTTCAGGGGCCAACTGTATTTTTAGGGTTCGCTCAGTGAAATACGGGCAACCGTGGAGAAGTCAAATTGGACCAAAGGGGCGGGGTCTAACTTGGGTAGACGAAGGGGAAGATCCCCAAGGTGTTGAGACCTTCTGGGCTGCCTGTGCAGCAGTCTTTCCTCCCAGGTGGGGACAGGCCCTCTCTGGAAGGGGTCCTCATTTCCTTATGGCCAGCTTGTAGGCAAACAGGCGTGCGAGGTAGCGTGATTTTTCTAGGTCTTATGGTTGGCTTTGGGGAAAATGGGTCTGGTCTCTCTGACCTGCCTTGGGGAAGAGAGGTTCCAGTTTCTGTGGCCTCGGGGGAGAATGAGGGGCGAGGGACAGGAGGGCAGGAGAAGATCAGAGAGACTTTGCTTTGGAGGCTGCTTCTCAGGCCTTCCCTTTGGGGTATCTTTTTCTGAACCTCAACAAAACGCATATGATCAAGCGGCCCGCTTTCAGTGTTGCCATCAAGACTTCCCTGATGGGTGATGAATCACCTG
This sequence comes from Cephalopachus bancanus, assembly GCA_027257055.1. NCBI lineage: Eukaryota > Metazoa > Chordata > Mammalia > Primates > Tarsiidae > Cephalopachus > Cephalopachus bancanus. The sequence goes on from JAPVLO010000026.1 coordinate 6,134,173, forward strand.
CAAGAATGAAAAGTGAAGTGTTGGACTTAATCATCTCATGGTCAGAGATCTCTGTGCTGGTCGTTGGTGGAAAACATCCTCAGGAGAAGAGGTTGGCTAGTACTTAATTGGCACTGGAATATTACAGGCACGCATTTTCATTCCATAGTCCTATTTCAGGTGAATGATGAAACTAAGCAGAAGTCAAGGATGTAATACGGACCGTAGATGTTGGGAAACTAAGATGGGTGTCGCCAGATATAACAGACCAACAAAGCAATTGCCACACTTGACTGAACAAGGTTCTTACACATTTGAAGAAGAAAAACAGAATTCCTTGATTACAGAGATAGTCAGAGCATGGGTTCATTGGTAAAAATCTCATACTCAGATGTGATTTTGATAATTACACTAAGAGAATGTGACCTTGTGCCCCGATTCTTCTGTGTGTGTGTGTGTGTGTGTGTGTGTGTGTGTGTGTGTGTGATGAAGATAAGCTAGTAGTTACACGCTGGTAGAAACAATTGTGCCAATTTCCATGTAAAATCTCAGATATTGGGGTTTTGTGCCAGAATGGTTTAAAGCTAGGATGGAAAAATGAAACCAGAGTAGACATCTTGGTTCCTTGGGTACCACGTCTTGTCAGCAAAAACAAATACAAAAGCAAAAACAAAGTCTGAAGAGCTGGTATTGTTTCTATAAGCTGATATTTGATGTAATTTGCATTTTTATTCATCTTGTCTTGCTTTTCAAAATGTTAACATTAAGCCCAGATTTCTATTTTGGTTTTTAGCTTTTCAATAGACTTGCTAATTCTAATATAACAATGCACATATTTTGAATGAGGTTAGCACTAATTCCACCCTGGCTTGCAAGCGCTCTCATTTTTCTATCGGTATCACTCTCCTAAACGGGACAGAGGATGCTAGATAGTTAAAGGTGTCACCACGAGCCACCAATATAGGCGATATAGCCAGACATGCATTTTGAAAATAATATAAAAAGGGCCTCCCACACCGTCGAGTTATCCATTCTCCGCCTTGAACTTCTTTTCCCAACACGCCTCACGACGTCTTCAGCAGCCCTTCCTGACCCTCCTGACTTCCAACTCGGGACTGGTTGTCCCACAGAAAGTCTTCTCCTTGGGGCTCCTTCTGGGGGGCTCCAACTCTCTTGTCACCATCCCTAGCCAACTCTCTGACTCAGCCTTTCTCCAGAACTCGCGGTCATGCTCATGTCAGTGGCTCTCAACGTAGACCGTGTTTTCAGTCACTTGGAGTGTTTGGATCCATGTGTGGGCTCCACTCCACAGCTCTTAAGTCAGAATCCTTGGGGCCTAGGGGCTATTTAAACGTCCTCCATTTCCCCCCAGAGCACAGCTAAGGTTAAACTCCTTGCTCTGGAGCAGACTTTCTCAACCCTGGCACTCTTGGTTTAATGCCACCCCCCGTTTGAGAACTGCCACTGCGCAGCTGGACCACAGTCAGAGAGAAAGGGCTTTCTTTTCCTTTTTTTAAACAACAAAACTGGAGTTCTGCAGGAGAGCAACAAGGAGGACCAAGTGACTTCATCAGAGGCTTTCGGGACGCATGAGTCACAGCCTAGACGGAGTCAACTGTGGATGAGAAGGCTGACCCTGGCCACTTGTAAGGGGCCACCACTCAGGAAGCAGGCCCAGCCTCAGTGGCTTAAGGGAGAGGCATTCCATGTGGGAAGTCAGCTAGCTTGAAGCAGGTGGTGTTGGGCGTTTTCCATGTGGTAGCAGACGTGGCATGACAGGGACATGGCGCACAGCCATGGCGTTTCCCAAAGCAGGAGATCCTCATATGTCTCACTGCCTTGGTCCGGGGCTACAATGCAGGGAAGCAAATCCCCACAACGAACTGTGTACCAGTTAGGGATTGCATTAACTATGGAACAGATAATGTGGAGGCATGAACAGGCTGGGGGTGACTGTCCTCACATAACAAAGAACCTCCAATAGGCAATCCAAAGCTTACGTAACCATGCAAGTTTTGGCAAGGCCCAGAGTCTTTCTACCTGCCTTCCCTGCCATCCTCACGCTTAGTTCTTATCCTTGTGATTGCAAGCTGTCTGCTACCTCCAGGCATCACATTCACATTCTGGACTGGAAAGAGCCACACGGGTCAAGGGCTAAGGGCCGAGAGCAAAAAGCTAACAGGCTTTCTTCTAAAAAAAGGAAGTGGAAGTCTTTAGGTCTTCCTCAAAGAAATTCAATTGCATCTGACTGGTCAGAATTCTGCTCTAGAGCCTCCAGCTCAAGAGAGGCTAGGAGATGGATTATTTTAGCTGGACTATTTTAGCTGCACCCATTGCCATTTTGGGGGAAAAAAAACCCAGACCCATAATAGTAGTATAGAAAAATCGAGAGCAAAAATGGGGGCTGGGCAGAGTCTGCAGCAAGGGATTCTGAAACCTACTTTTGTAATCTGGGAAAGAGTAATTCCAAAGAATTCAGAGAAATAGCCCAGGCAGTAGACATGAGAAGTGAGAAATTACCCTGTAAGCAAGCCAGGCATCTGTTTCACTCAGGAGGGTTTATATATGCTCTCCTGGGTGGTGGGCCAATTTTGTGGCACAGTCAACACAAAACCTGAAAATCGACCCAAGTAACTACTTCACAGAGCTGGCAATCAGTTACTCTGCCTGGCATGGGGAAAGTCAGGGCAGAGAATGAGTAAAACCTGGCTTGTGTGCAACAGGATGCAGTTAGTAATGTACTGTTCATTTTGTCAAAGCCTGAACAAAGAAGCTGGTACAAGATTCAGATTTTTCTGGTATTTTAAGGCTCCAGACCTCCTGGGGTTAATTTTATTTTTCAAATTGCACGCATACCAGTTTTGTAAAGTCTTAGTCTAAAAACATAAAGAGTTTAAAAATAACACTTGGTATTTAGTTGGCATTCAGCTTCATTTGTTCTACTCGAATTTTATCTTTTGCTGGTAAACCACAACATGGCTGTGAAGCCTTGGAAAGTGTGTTTCTCTGTGTCTGTGCCTATTAGATGCAATAGCAGAGAGGCTGGATTTTAGCTAGTGACTAGTGGGATCTCATTTTATGAGAAAGATGTTTATATTTTACAATTGTGCAATCTGTGACATACTTATTTGTTTGTATGCACCCCCCCTTTAATCTTCTACAATTGTAATATCGAGGCTATCATGTCTATTGATCCAGGATTCTTTCAATATTTCAAATTATAAATTATGTGCTCAAAGAGAGCACATAAATTATACTAGATTCAGAAGATGTTTCCATATTTTTTTTTATGGAACCTATTTTTATCATAAAGATAAAACCTGTTTTTATCCAGTAACCTATTTTTATCATAAAGAGTGTGATTTTTATTTGTACAACGTGAATCTTGTTGGTGCTTCATGCAAAGACATTATTATCTTTTAGGACCTCATCATCAGTGATCACAATTATTTCAATATGAAGCTGTGATTATCAGTTATAATTTGATTACAAGGACTGGTGTGGCAGGGGTGACTAATTTTCCCCTTGAAATTGATGAATTCATGATCACGTGGTCTGCCTAACCCACTACAGTGTGAGATCCACTCATGTGCTCAACATACTCATGACCCCGTGGTCTGCCTAACCCACTACAGTTTCAGAGCCACTTGTGCTAACTATCCTCATGATCACATGGTCTACCTACCCACGGTCAAATCCACTCATGTGCTCCCATCCTTATGATCACATGGTCTGCCTGCCCATTGCAATGTCATATCCTGTTGGGAGCCGGCCACAGAGGCCCAATGAGCGTTAGGGATCAGGGAGGACCGTGGACCCTGAGACCGCTAGGACGTGTTCAGGAGCCGTAGACCCCATTTTCCTCCCCCTTCTGCCATGCAGCACAAACAACCTAAAGGAACTCTGCTGGCCTAAGCTGAAGGTTCTACGACTGTGACAGGCATAGCTCACTTTAGAAACCCATTGTTCCTGTTTCCCATAAACTGTGGTTTCTGCTTAGGTATTAGATATAATTCAAATTCAGGTCACATTTGGGAGCCTTTTATATGGTACTAGCTTCTTTATAAGATTTAAAAGAATATTTGTAGAATTAGTATATACTTATGGAGAGCTGTTTTCAGCTTTTCAATGGTATGGATGATTACTGAGAGTGGCCCAGCACAGAGTTTGGGCTGAGCCACATTCCTGAGAGCCCAGTGCGTACTTTGGACTGGGCTACATTCTTTTAGGCCGGCTTTAGCTACAGTTAGTGTAAGGTCTTTTTTCTACTTATTATAGAAATTGAATTTATTTTATTCATAGAAGGTATTGTAGAATAGGTCATGCTACGTCAAGGAATCATGTTAGTTCAAGCATAATCAATCATGATATTTTTAGGTTTAATAAGAATATAGTTAACTTTAGAAATTTCATTGTCTCCATTTTCTATTATCGTGGTTTTGGCCTTAGTACATTTACAGTTTATATTTGGGTTTTAGAAGCTTTGCTGCTGCTAATCAGCTTTATATATTAGAATTAGGAATTGGAAACTTTCATAGAAACTAGGATAGATATATAGGACTTTAGAATAGCCATTTTGTTAAGAGATTGTAGTGTATTGTTCCAAAAGGTGGCCCACTGTGAACCTTGGACTGGGCCACATCCTGTAGAGCCCAGTGTGATCTTTGGACTGGGCCACATTCTTTAGGAATTGGCTTAAGGTATAACTAAGAGCTTCTGTAGCACTGTGTAAGTAGTATTAGCATAGAATAGAAAGGTAATAAAGTTTAAGTTAGTTATCATGGGTTTTATGTGAGCTCTGGAAGTTATTGATTATCAGAGCATCACTAGGCTAGTAAAGATTGTTGCACTGCTTTTGAAGAGCATTAACTAGCAAAGGGAACAATAAGACAATCTGGGAGTTTGTCCCTCCTCACACCGAAGCATCGGGTGGGTGGGGGATGCCCCTCCTGCACCTGGCTTTGTGTTCACGTGAAAGACTTGTGAGACTGCCTGTGTAAAATTTGGGGATAAATACCTGCTATAACTTTCAATAAACAGCTTCTGCTCATTTCACTGAACAGTTGTCCACTTTCTTTCTTTCTCTTTCTTCCTCTTTATATCTATCCTTCCATTTTTCTTTCTTTTAATATCTGTCCCTACAGATTTGCCGACGCCACCACATCTTCCAAGGGACTCCCCAAAACTTGCAGGGGCTGGCCCCCCGCAATATCCACTCATGTGCTCACCATCCACATGATCACGTGGTCTGCCTAACTCACTACAATATCAGAGCCACTCTCATACTCACCCCTGTCATGGTCATGTGGTCTACCTACCCACTACCGTGTCAGATCCACTCATGTGCTCACCATCCACATGATCACATGATCTTCCTACCCAATACAGTGTCAGATCCACTCACACGCTTGCCATCCTCTTGATCACGTGGTCTACGTAACCCACTACAATTTCAGTTCCACTCAGGCACTCACCATCCTCACGATCGCACCGTCGATCTACCCACTAAAATGTTAGGTCCATGCGTGAGCTCACATCTTCATGATCATGCAGTCTACCTAACCCACTACAACGTCAGATCCACGCATGTCTCACCATCCTCATAATCACATGGTCTACCTACGCACTACAATGTCAGATCCATTCACATGTTCCCTGTCTTCAGGATCACATGGTCTTCCAAGCCCACGCTCTTGTCAGATCTACTCATGTGGTCACCATCCTCATGCTGCCATCATTACTCTTCCACTCTGTCTTCCAAGGTTACTCTCACAGCCTTCCCATCTTGCTCCAGATGGCTTCACCTCCATCTAACTTGATCTCCTGTCCCTACACGCCTTAGGATGGTCCTTCCTGAGGACCATGATGACATCTGGCTCTGCACTCAGATCCCTCAATGGCCTATTACCTATAACTGTGTTCTTTAAATAAAACCTGTTTTTTAAAATATACCATCTGAAAGAATGTTGAAAGAAATATGCATATTCTCAAATATTATAAAGTTGCTAAGATTTATTCTCTTAAGTTTAAATGGTTATGTATAGCAAATAAAGTGGCTCTCAAATTAAACCTCTTTGAAATGCATCACTCTTTCGAACACATCTAAAGTAACCTGACACTGCTGTGCTATGCCTCATCATTCACTAAGGCAACATGTCTTTGCTGCTGAGACATTTTTATATAATTTCCTCTTCTTCTTCTTGAAATCATTAGAGAATTACAGACTCTTGCTGTCATATATTTTTATACTTGGAAGTCCTTTATTGATCACTGTGATATATATCTTTTCAACAAAAATATATGTAAATTCAAAATCTTTTTTTCCCATATACATAAATCTCTAACCATTAAAATATTTCTCCAGAATGCAGTTAGCATCATAATTACTATTAATACAAATTACACAAAAACAACATAAATATATAATAAGTTATAACAGTTACTGAGTATAAAATATGCATATTTTATTAGAGATATAAATTTTAATGATACCAATAGGCATTTTCCTCCCTAATTAGTGATTATTTATCTGTGGATGAAAAATACTTCTTAAATGAGTCAAAGTTCTACATAAATTCTATCTTGTTTTTAATTTTTAATGGTATTTATAGTTAAAACTTTTTCACTTTATAAAAATTAGTTGTAGTTTAGTTATATCAATATTGTGAAAGTCTTCAACCTCATTCAAATTGCACACCAAAATTGTAAATGAAAGCAGGAAGATGTGCAGGCTGCCTGCAGGCTTATGAGTCTTGAATGAAGACACCCTGACAACTTGTCATTTCACATTGTCTCTCTGTTCTCCTGTCAGTGATGTGGATGTTAGATTCTTTGACTCTCTGTGTCACCTCGAGGCCATGGATGTCCTGCCTGTGTGGCTCACCCAGCCCTGAGCTGTATTGCATTTGAGATTTTAAGCCAGAACAAGTTATTACCATAGCATCTCAAACACAAGAACACTAACCGCTGTACCTTGAAAAAGATTGCCCTCTTGAATGATGTTTCCTTGTGTGTTCATATCATTGTGAGGATTAAATCTGCTAGTGCCCTCTAGCAGTGTGTCCAGTGCTTAATGAGAATTAGCCACTATGACTAGTAAGCCCAGGGTTCCAAAGTACCTGCCTGTCACTACCATACTAGTGCTAAGTAATTAGCAAAATTGGAGAAAGAGGACCCCAGGTAATCTGACTTATTTCTTGAAATTCAGAAAAATGAACATTTATTGCTGTTTTCATGTGTTTTTTTAATTATTTTTTTATTTTTTTTTTGAGTTGGAGTCTCACTCTGTCGCCCAGACTGGAGTGCAGTGGCCGCTCCCGGCCACCGCAGCCTCGACCTACTGGGCTCCGGCGATCCTTCCGCCTCAGCCTTCCGAGTAGCCGGAATTACAGGCATGCGCTACTATGCCCGGCTGATTTTTTGATTTATTGTAGAGATGAGCTCTCGCTGCCCAGGCGGGTCTCGAACGCGCGGGCTCAGGCAATCCACTCACCTCAGCCTCCCAAAGGCGCGGGATTACAGGCTGAGCCACTGAGCCCGGCTTCATGTTCTTTTTATTTATTTAATTTTTAAGTTTTGTTGAAGAAACACAATTTAAAATTCACCAGTCAAGAATTTTTAAGTGTACAGTTCGTGGAGTTAACTACAGTCACCTGTTGTATAACACCTCTCTGGACCTTTTTATCTTGAAGAACGGAAGCGTTATTCCTATGAAACAACAGCTCCTGAATTTTCCCACCTCTGGACCCTGGCAACAACCAATCTTCTCTTTGTTTGTAAATTACCCGGCCTCAGGTATTCCCTGACAACCACACAAAAGGACTAAGACAATGATGCAGCTCTAAATACTTAGATTCTGTGGCTTCCAGCCAGCAGAAAACGACTACACTGCCATATAAAGAGTAGACCAAAGTGTAAACTGATTATCTTCTTCATAACAATGGCCTCCAAATTTAGTAATATCAGTAAAGGAGATGAATATCTGCCTCTGATAGATAATTCATCACTTTAATTTTCTCACATGTTTAAAGCTATGTGTTCCTCAAATAATATAGTAATTAAAAATACCACTTGGGGGCAACCCGGTCTCTGAAACCTTCTGTAAAGGAGACCTGCAGTGAGTCTCTGACTCTCGCCCCGGGGGGCTGTGGACCCCAACATCGCAGCCTGCTCTTCATACGGAGCTCGGCCGTTGCCACCGCTGGGACATTGCAACGGACTGGACAGTCACTGCGGAGCAAACAGTGCCGCCGCCGCAGCCCCCCCCACTGCCGCAGCTGCCACCGCCACCGCCGCCACTGGCCGTAGCACATCACACTCACCCGGGCCCGAGGCGGTCCACATCAAACCCCTTCAGGGAAGATCTGCTGGGATCGCTGCCACCTCTCCTGTGACTGAGACTGTCCTGCCAGCCCGCCGTAAGTCTCCTGTTGCCTGCCCTGAGGCAGGCAGCCATCTTGTTCCTGTCCGGGCCCACCCCCTCTGGGCAAGCAACTGAGATAACACCACCTGCTGGCGATTCAAGGTAACAACACCGAAACGGGCGAAACAAGCTTGATAAAGACATAGGCCAGAGTGCTGAACGGAGGGTAATCTGACCTGTCCTTCACAGCAGATCAGGGGCAACTGACCCTAACTGCAAACTAATTTACCAGCTTGAAAGAAAACTAGAAATCAGATATGAAAGGACATTGGACTTAAACAAAATGTCTCAGAGTGTGCTTCATTGATTCTGTTAGTTTAATGACTTAATTCTATTCCTACTGTATTGTTCCCTTTTTTCTTTTTTCCTTTTCTTCTCTTTTCTTCTCTCTGTAATATCTTTGTATAGAGGAACAGCACACTAACAAGGTGGTTGGTTAGCTTGTATGTTAGCATCATTATACTTTTTATTTTTTGTATGAGAGTTGGTTCGTCGGTAGCTGTGGTCTATTGTTTTTATCTGTTTCAGTATAGACCTCTCTCTCTATTTGTTGGCACACTCATTTGTTTGCCCCCTTACTCCTCTATCTCTCCACTCCCCTCTTCAATCCACTATCTGCTTCATTCTCTCTCCTCTGCTAACCACATTTTATTTCAGGGAGTAAACCTACAGCCCCACTGCACAGACAGATTCCAGGGCAGTGGGAAGTGAGTTCCACATTATCCACACACCTGTCAGCGAATACCAGGACCTATAGACAGATTTTGAATTACAGCTCTCCCCTTAAATACATCTCAAAACTGCAAAAAAGACCACCTCCAACCTACAGTGCAACTCCAGAATTGAACAAAGTAAGAGGACATACATAAAGAATAGGAGATTGAACAAACAGAAGTACAACCAGTAAAAATTCTGTTACCCCTGGATAACAGAATTAAAGAAGACGGTGACATGGAGGGAAGGAAAAAGAGGGAGGGGGAAAAACCGCACAAATGAAGCAAAACCAAAAGAAGAATATAGGTCTCACACAGACCCCTGGGAAATCAGACACTGAGAAAACAGATTCTGGAACACAGACAATGAAGAGTCCCCAGAATGACTGGTCACATGCAACAAACCCAGACATCAAGACATTAATGGAGAGAATTAAAAAAAATGAGGAGAGACTAGAGGAAAATAGGAAGGAGCTGATGTCAGAAATGATAGCAGTAAAGAATACTGTGATGGAAATGAACAACAGACTAATAAGCATGGAAAGCAGAATCAGCCAAGCAGAAGAAAGAATCTCAGAGCTCGAAGACCAAAACACAGAACTAACCGAAACTGTCAAAAGCACAGAAAAGAAGCTCAAAAAGACAGAACAAAACCTGCAAGAGATGAATGATCACTTCAAGAGACCAAACCTAAGACTAATTGGGCTTCCTGAGGCAGAGAGAGAAACAGAAGCCACACTGGAGCAAACATTTCATGAAATCATTCAAGAAAACTTCCCTCATCTCATCAAGGATGAAAAAATTCAAACACAAGAGATTCACAGAACCCCTGCAAGACAGCAGATGAGAAGACCAACTCCCAGACACATAATAATTCGCCTAAACAAAGTAGCTATAAAAGGAAAAATCCTAAAGGCAGCAAGAGAAAAAGGCCAGACTACCTACCAGGGAAAACCAATTAGAATAGCAGCAGATTTATCCACAGAAACCCTTCAGGCCAGGAAAGCCTGGAGTCCTATCTTCAAAGTTCTAAAAGAGAAACAATTTCAACAAAGAATAAACTACCCAGCCAAACTAAGCTTCATTAGTGAGGGAGAATTGAAATCTTTCCCAGATATCCAATCCCTAAGAACCTATGCTGCCACCAGACCACCTCTACAAGAAACACTTAAGAAAGTACTGAACACAGAAGAAAAAGAAAAAAGAACAACAGCATTCTTCACAAGAGTACAGGCAAAAGATTAAAAACACACATGAACCACCTCCAAAACCCAAAGAAAGACAACTAACAAACAGGAACAACTCTGTAAGAACCTTATGACAGGGATCAACTCTTGCATTTCAATTATTAGCCTAAATGTGAACGAACTAAATGCACCACTGAAAAGACATAGAATGGCAAAATGGATAAAATATCATCAGGCAACAATCTATTGCCTTCAAGAGACTCACCTCACTAGAAAGGACACCCACAGACTCAAAGTAAGAGGATGGGAAACAAACTTTCAGGTGAACAGAATACAAAAGAAAGGAGGAGTAGCAATCTTAATTTCAGACAAAATACCCTTCAAGTTATTAAAAATCAAAAAAGATACAGAAGGCCACTACATAATGATAAAAGGCTCAATCCATCAACAAAAAATATCTATCCTAAACATATATGCACCCAACATAGGTGCGCCAACTTTCATAAAGCAACATCTTGGAAAACTAAAGAAAGATATCGACTCTAACACTATCATAACTGGGGACTTTAATACCCCACTCACAACCCTAGACAGATCATCAGGGCAAAAAATAAGAGAGTAGATCCAGAACCTCAATGTGACTTTGGACCAAATGGACTTAATTGATACCTACAGAACACTCCATCCAAAGACCACAGAATACACATTCTACTCATCAACACATGGAACATATTCTAAGATCAACCACATACTCGGCCATAAATCAAGCATAAGCAAATTTAAAAGGACTGAAATTCTACCAAGCACCTTCTCGGACCACAGTGGAATAGAAATAAACATTGACACCAGCAAAGTCCCCCCAAAACCCACAAAGACATGGACACTAAATAGCATGATGCTAAACAACTCCTGGGTCAAAGAAAAAATCAAAACAGGGATCAAAAGATACCTGGAAACAAATGAAAATGAAGAAACACCTTACCAAAATCTCTGGGATGCCCTGAAAGCTGTAGTAAGAGGAGAATGTATATCCCTACAAACACACATGAAGAAAATGGAAGGAACAGAAATTCACTACCTAACACGCCACCTAAAGAAGCTGGAAAAGCAAGACAACAAAAGCCCTAATTTCAGCAGAAGAATCCAGATCACAAAAATAAAAGCCTAAATCCAGGACATAGAAGACAAAAAGATAATACAAAAAAAGCAATGAAACAAAAAGCTGGTTCTTCGAAAGGATAAACAAGATCGATGGTCCCCTAGCTAGAGTGACCAAGAAAAAACGAGAAAAAAACCAAATAAGCACAATCAGAAACACAAAAGATGAAGTCACATCTGACCCTGAAGAAATACAAAAGATCATTAGAGACTACTACGTACACTTGTATGGAAACAAACTTGAAAACTTTAAGGAAACGGAGGACTTTCTGACATCACACAACCTACCTAGGTTGGAACAAGAAGAAATTGAGACCCTAAATAGACCAATAACAATCAAGGAAATCGACTATGTAATAAGAAAACTTCCTACAAAAAAAAGCCCTGGTCCAGATGGCTTTCTAGCAGAAGTCTATAAGACATTCAAGGAGGAGCTGATACCAATCCTACTGAAGGTATTCCAGGCAATTGAAAAAGATGGAACTCTCCCCAAATCATTTTACAAAGCTAACATCACATTGATACCCAAGCCAGGTAAAGATCCAACAAAGAAAGAGAACTACAGGCCAATATCTTTGATGAACATGATGCTAAAATTCTCAACAAGATCCTAGCAAACTAGATTCAGCAATGCATCTCAAAAATCATCCACCATGACCAAGTAGGCTTCATTCCTGGGATGCAAGACTGGTTCAACATTCGTAAAACCATAAATGTAATTAAATACATCAACAGATGTCAAAACAAAAACCACATGATCATATCATTAGATGCAGAAAAAGCTTTTGATAAAATCCAGCACCCCTTCTTGATAAAAACCCTTGAACATCTAGGCATACGGGGAACATACCTCAAAATAGTAAAAGCCATCTACGAGAAACCCACAGCCAGCATACTCCTAAATGGACAAAAATTGGAACTAATTCCCCTGAAAACTGGAACTAGACAAGGATGCCCACTCTCATCCCTCCTGTTCAACATAGTATTGGAAGTCCTGGCTAGAGCAATCAGAGAAGAGGAGGCAATCAGAGGTATTCAAATAGGAAAAGAGGAAGTCAAATTATCTCTTTATGCAGATGATATGATTGTGTACCTTGAAAACCTAAGCAAATCTGTTAAAAGCCTCCTTTCATTGATAAAGGCCTTTGGCAAAGTCTCAGGATACAAAATAAATGTACAAAAGACAATCGAATTTCTCTACACCAATAATAAACAAACAGAAACCCAAATAAAAAACACAATTCCATTCACAACAGCAACAAAAAAATGAAATACCTTGGCATCTTCCTAACCAGAGACGTGAAAGACCTTTACAATGAAATTTACAAAACACTGCTCAAAGAAATCAAAGCTGACACGAACAAGTGGAAAAATATCCCATGCTCATGGATCAGAAGAATCAACATTGTGAAGATGTCCATCTTACCTAAGGCAATCTACAAATTCAATGCAATATCCATCAAATTACTAGCAACATTCTTCTCAGACCTAGAAAAGACAACACAGGAATTCATATGGAAACACAAACATCCAAGAATAGCCAGAGCAATCCTCAGCAAAAAAAAAGCAGGTGGTATCACAGTACCAGACTTCAAACTTTACTATAAAGCTACAATCATCAAAACAGCTTGGTATTGGTACAGGAACAGGCATATAGATCGATGGAACAGAATTGAGATTCCAGAAGCAAAACCTCAATTTCTCAAAAAACTCATCTTCGACAAACCCCCACCACCTACCACTGGGGAGAGGAGAACCTATTCAGTAAATGGTGCTGGGAAAACTGGCTGACCACATGCAGAAGATTGAAACAGGACCCCTATCTATCCCCATGCACAAAGGTTAACTTCAAATGGATCAGAGACCTAAATGTAAAACCTCAAACCATAAGAACCTTAGAAAAGGAAGGAAATACCCTCATGGAAATCGGAACTGGCATCCAATTCCTGTACAAAACCCGAAACCCACAGGTCATAAGAGAGAAGATAGACAAGTGGGACCTTATTAAACTGACAAGCTTCTACAAAGCCAAAGAAACCATCAAGAGAGCAGGGAGACAGCCTACAGACTGGGAAAAAGTATTTGCCAACTCTAGGTCGGACAAAGGCTTAACATCCTGGATCTACAAGGAACAGAAACGTACTGAAAAGAAGAAAACAAACAAGCCCATTATAAAATGGGCAAAAGAAACGAACAGACACTTCACAAAAGAAGACATCCGAGCAGCCAACAAACACATGAAGAAATGCTCAACCTCACTAATCATCAGGGAGATGCACATCAAAACCACACTGAGATACCACATAACTCAAGTCAGAATGGCAATTATCAACAACTCAAAAAATAACAGCTGTTGGAGAGGGTGTGGCGAAAAGGGAACACTTCTACACTGTTGGTGGGAGTGTAAACTAGTGCAACCTCTGTGGAAAGCAGTGTGGCGATTCCTAAAAGCTCTAAAAATCGACCTTCCATATGATCCCGCAATCCCAGTCCTGGGAATATACCCCGAAGAACTCAAATCACTCTATAAAAAAGACACCTGCGCACGTATGTTTATCGCAGCATTGTTCACAATAGCAAGAACCTGGAAACAACCATGCTGCCCATCAAAAGAGGACTGGATTAAAAAAATGTGGTACATACATGCAATGGAATACTACACGGCCATAAAAAGGAACAAAATCATGAATTTCGCAGCAACCTGGATGGAACTAGAGTCTATAATACTGAGTGACCTCTCACAGAAACAAAGATCCGAGTATTACATGTTCTCACTCATATAATGAACCTTGAACATCCAATGTAATGCTATAAGAAAATGACTGATGGTACTGGGAAACTATGGGGGGGGATGGAATTAACAGTAGCAAATATCTGTCGGGGGATGGGAAAACACCTCTTATCAACAGGGTGCCCGAATGAAACGTAATTGTACACCTAACCCTTAACTGTACCCCACAAAACCATAATAAAAAATAATGATTAATAAAAAAAATACTACTTTTCATAATATTTTATGAAACAAGTTTATCAGACTTGTGAGCCTCCATATCCATGTGCTTATCATCCCTAGAGTCCTTTAACCATCTTCTGGAGCACATTAGATTCTCTGTGACCTGAGCTGATGGAGACACAGCACTTTTTAAATTGTATCTCCTGCTTTCATTGCAAATCTATCTCAGGTTACTTCACATTCAGGTATGTATATTTAGGGTATACCCTTAATAGGGTATGTATATGTGATTTTTAATTTTTATTATTTTTTTGCTCCCAGGAGACATTTGGCAATGTCTAGATATTTTTGAGCATCACAAATATTAATCTTGAACTAAATGTTAATTAACACTAAACATATCATTTCAAATCAGTAGCACCACTACATTTTTCTGACCTTCAAAAAATATGCCTCTGTTTCATCTCTGATATCTGTTTAATAGAAATGGAAAACTGTGTGTTCTCTGCTGCTGAGATGCACACATTTGGGGGAAGATAGCAGAACATGCATAAACATGAGAAACATGTTTGTTTCTAGAAAGACAAAAGTATTTGTGTTTTCAAATACATGTGTTTCTCCCCCCACAACAATGTATATTTTTTTGAGTTGAAGTTTCACTCTGTCATCCAGATTGGAGTGCAGCGGCACGCTCCCGGCCACCACAGCCTTGACCAGCTGGGCTCCGGTGACCCTTCCGCCTCAGCCTTCCAAGTAGCTGGAACTACAGGCGTGCGCTACCACGCCCTGCTGATTTTTGATTGATGGTAGAGATGAGGTCTCGCCAAGTTGCCCAGGAGGGTCTCAAACCCGCGGGCTCAGGCAATCCACTCACCTCAGCCTCCCAAAGTGCGGGATTACAGGCTGAGCCTCCGAGCCCGGCAACAATGTTTTTTAAAAATTCTAGTTTGGAGGGTTTTGTGTAGCACTGAGTAGATGAATCCTGTTGCTTGGATAGAGGCAGGCTAAGTCATACTGTGAGTTCAGCAAAGACAACGTCCAAAATTCTTGGACAAGGGGCAATATATTGATGAAAGATGCCAAACTCTACTTAGAGTCTATAATACTCAGTGATCTATCACAGAGGCAAAGAACAGAGTACCACATGTTCTCACTTGTAAGTAAGAAAGGGATTGGCAGTAGTGGGAAACTGTCGGGGGAGGGAGCAGTAGGGAGTACATTTCATTAATAAGGGTACCTGATCTCAAGCCAGGTGAAGTGGGGGCCAAAGTGAGGCCCAAACTTTACCTGTATGGGGACCATTTGTGTGCCTAACCCTGAATTGTACCCGTCTTTAAAATAAAATAAAATAAAAAAGTTTTATTCTGAGTCAACTGTGAGTAGCAAAGGCCCATAGCACAGTCCCAAGAAGTTCTGAGAATGTGTGGCATGACAGCTTGGTGGGGTGGCAGGTTGGCTTTACACATTTTTAGAGAGACAGAAGTTAAAGGAAAACCATAAATCAATACATATGGATTCACATTGGATTGGCCCAGGAAGGTGGAACATCTAGTGGGACTTGTAGGTCATAGGTGGATTCAAAGATTTTCAGTTGGCAATTGGTAGAAAGAGTTAAGTTCTGTCTCAAGAATTTTGATATCAGTAATGGAAATACTGAGTTGTGACAAGGGGAAGTTGAGGAAGCCAAGGTTCTTGACACGCAGATGAAGTCCTACAGGTGGCCGTCCTGAGAAAGAATAGATGGCGAGAGTCATGTGTTAGACTCTCAGCTAATCCTTGGAAGGGAAAGAGCCGGCTGTGTGAATAGAGGTTCTCTACAGGTGGAAATACTTCCCCACAAAAGATGGCTTTGTGAGGCTGTTTCAAAATATGCTAACGAAGCATATTTTGGGCTAACATATTGTGATTTCCTTTGGGGTCTGCTATCTGTGATGTGAAGCTGTACCAGAGTCAGGAAGGAAAGTCAACCCTTGATATTTCATTGCCACAAAGTCTGTTTTGTCCATCTCATGATCTCTGTTTAGTTGTGCCTAAGACAGCACCATGGAGAGGGTATATTGAGGCTTGTTCAACCTCCCTTTCTATTGTCCCTTGGAGGATTTTGTTTTTCAGGTTTCCCTTGACTCGAAGGGGGCCTGTTCAGTCTCCTGGGGGCTCACAATTTTATTTTTGATTTCCAGATAGAACCTCCTGACAATGCTTCACCGAGGAGCCGTACCGACATCGGTGTGTTCAGAGAAATTCAGATCAGAGTCAGAGTGACTTGTTTAAAGTAATTCACCAGGACAGAGAGAAAGAACTGAACGGCAAACAACGCTGTTGCTCAACACTGATATTTGCCGTCGTGTAGTTCAACATGAAGAGTTGTGACACTCGCAATGATAATAACGCGAGAGGCCACAAAATACTTACCCCCGTATTGACTATGCCATTGCTAGCATGAACTAGAACACAACCTCATTTCCTGAAGTCTACCAGGGAAGCGAACCTCTAAGGGTGCAAGAGTGTGTGTGGATGTGGGAAGTAAACAGAAAATTCAGAACTCAAAGCGATTTCAACATCCTGCTGAGCCCATTCTCTTAAAGGATGCTTCTCAGAGGCCACTAGAGAAGAGCAGGAGTGGCTGACAAACCGCCGTGACCTTCAACTACCGTCTGATGAGACCCGGGCTGCCTGTCTCAAGGCCAGGATGCAACGACACACTGCAGACAACAGTATACCCATGAGGAAACAAAAAAGGCACTTCAGGCGCACTCAGCGCCTCCGCGCCTACTGCCGATGACTGTGTATACAGGGCTTGGGAAAGGAAAATGCCTCCAGGATACGGTGTGGAAATTGCAACATGTAGTCTGCCTCTTGGTTTCTGCCTCAGTAGAGCAAACCACTTCTGGCAACATACTGGAACAATATGTGTATTCACATTTCTCTTTCCCTGCGTGTGTGTGGGAGTGTGCGAGAAGGAAGAATGAAATAAGAGAAAAGCGGGTGTGAAATACTGCAGTTAGTGAATCTGCCAAAATGCACATACACAACAGCATCATGTGTTGTTTCTCTTGAACCACTTTCTCTTTTATTTGTAAGGTTACGGCGCTGGTGGACCACCAAACTTTCTTTTTATTAACAAATAAAAACATTTCAAATTTTAGGAAAGTGGTCCTAGTTTTGCTGGATTATTTTATCTGTAACTCAGACTGAGTTCCACCTAGCTGTAGGGGTTTCAAAACTCAGTTAAATCTAGCCCTAGGATTTCTAGAATGTTCTTCAGGGTGTCATTGTCGGGTCAAAAAGGTCTCATTTGGTCTTTACAGAAATGTATATGCTAGGAGCATCCTCTCTGAGAGGACACCAAGGCCAAGAGGCCCAGGTTTACAAAGAAGCAGAGACAGAGCTCCAGCCTTGGTCCGAGTGCCCTCTTCTCTGTGCTTGCCCTGTTGGATAGACACCACTGAGAAAAAGAAGGGGCAGCCCAAAGGCATTGCCAGTCATGTCAACCAGGCCCTCATCGGAGTTCGCAAGGTTGCAAGGAAGATCTCCTCAGCTGTCTCTCCTTCTCTTCACAAAGCACACTGGAAATGTTCTGCAGACTTTCCCAACTTCTGAGCCATTTCTGTTTCTCGGGGTCATTTAGCACAAGCGAGGCAATCAAGGCCACATTGCTGGGACAGAAAGTTCTCAGAGAAGGCGACGTCGCTTAGGGGAGGAGTAAGGTGGGTTATGGGCTGGAAACACACTTCTAAAACGAAGCTCTCCCACAGGAGTTCACGTCTTAGACATGCTTTTAATTACACTAGCTGAGGAAGTTTAGTTTCTTGCTCAACCTTTTTTTTTTAAAAAAAACTTACTGAAAGATTGTATTTCAAAAGAATTGTAGCTAATTAGAGAAGGTACTATCTATCACATTAAACTCATTGCCTCCTAATCACTCAATGAAATAACCCAGGTTAGTTGCTTTCATCAAGAAACATGCATGTGTTTCTGTTGTGACATGGACATAAAGCCACCGTGATGAGTGATTCTCAAGTCAGAATATATAGCTTTCCCCTCATCGGAAGCATCTCTATGACCTATGAAATTGATAGCATCTTAGGAAATAGAAGTGTTGTTATTGATATTTAAAATGATGGTAATATCTAAAAGTGTTATAATTAACTGGGGCCTCATATGCAAGGTAGCACACAAAATGACAGTTCAACATCCAAAAATGTGATTTTCTTATCATTGCTGGTGATTCAGAAAGTAGGTCATCTCTTTAATTTCATTAAATAAAAAGTATTCTTTCAGTACTAGATTACCTAACTAAAAATATTTGCTCTGTCTGTACATTAATAATAAAAATAAAATGCACACTACAACATAATCAATCAGAGAAGGTGAAGTCAACCATTTATTTGAATGGTAAACATATACATATTTGCATTAGTAGATATACATTTATATATATTTGAAAATATATGTGTGTGTCTGTGTGTGTATACATATATACCGACATTCAAGTTAAAGCATATAATCATACAATGAAGTAATATTTTAGGTCAAATCAAACTGATTCTTCAATGTACTAATATGTAAGTAGTTGCTTGAATATAGTAAATTTATACCTAGTTTACCTATATCAGTCATGTAAAAATAAATCCACTTTAAAATAATTTATTGTATGAACAATCAATATAAATATTAAATTTTAAGAACATAATTGGATAAAACTAGTGGTTTTTGTTTGAAAATTCTGTTTAATGAGTTGCTTGCTATAGACTGAGTTGCCAGTCAGATAAAAATCACACAACATAAAAATATTGTTTCTTGTTCTTTTATTTTTTAATTGACATACAGTGATTGCACATATTTACGGGATACATAGTGATATTTCAAGACATACGATGTCCAGGAATCAGACCATAGTGTCCTAAAGTGTTTCCTCTGGTAGTTCTTATGGTGTGGGAACTTTCATTTAAGTCTTTAATCCATTTTGAGTTAATCTTTGCATGGGGTGAAAGATAGAGGTCTAGTTCTTTCTTCTGCATATGATTACTTGGTTTCCCCAGTATCATTTGTTGAAAAAGTTGTCCTTTCTCCATTTTGAGTTCTAAATGTCTTTGTCAAAACTCAGTTGGCAAAATATGTGGATGTATTTCCGGGTTCTATAGTCTATTCCATTTATCTTTATTTTATACCAATGCTATACAGTTTTGGTTTCCATCACTTTGTTGTATATTTTGAAGTCAGGTAGTCTGACGTCTTGATGTCTTCAACTTTTAAAATTTTTTTCACTCGGGATTGCTTTGGCTGTTCAAGGTCATTTATGGCTTCATATAAATTTTAGGATTTTTTTCTATTACTGCAAATAACGCCATTGGTATTTTGACAGGGATTACATTGAATCTGTAGTTTGCTTTGAGTAGTACCGTCATCTCAACAACATTAATTCTTCTGATGTATGAGCTTGGGCTGTATTTTCATACTTTGTGTCCTCTTCAGTTTCTTTCATTAGTATTTTACAGTTTTCATTGTGTAATTCTTTCAACCTTTTGGTTAAAATTACTCCTAGCTATGATTTTTGTCTGTGTATGTTTTGGCAACTATTACAAATGGAATTGCTTTCTTTATTTTCTTATTTTTTATTTTTGGTTTTTATCTGGAAATGTCTTTATTTTACCTTTGCTTTTAAAAAAATTGCTTTATTGAGATATGCACATATCCTACAGTTCATCCATTTAAAGTTCATGATTCGGCTGGGCTTGGTGGCTCAGCCTGTAATCCCAGTGCTTTTGGAGGCCAAGGTGAGTGGATTGCCTGAGCCCGTGGGTTCGAGATCCACCCGGGGAACTTGGCGAGAACTCGTCTCTACGATAAATCAAAAAAAATATTAGCTGGGCATGGTAGCGCGCACCTGCAGCTGCGGCTGCTTGGAAGGCTGAGGCGGGAGGATCGCCGGGGCCCAGCGAGTCGAGGCTGCGGTGGCTGGAAGCGGCCACTGCACTCCAGTCTGGGTGACAGAGTGAGACTCCAACTCAAAATAAATGAATAAGTAAATAAGTAAATAAATAAATAAATAAAATAATGGTTTGCTAGTTGTAGTTGTTGAGGATTTGTTGCATCTTTGTTTTTTTAAATATTGGCCTGTAGTTTTCTTTCTGTGCTGTGTCTCTGTCTGACTTTGGTGTCAGGATAATGTTGGCCCTGCAAAATAAATTAGGAAGAATTCCCTTCTCTTAAATTTCTTGGAATGGTTTGAGAATAATTTATGTTAGTGTTTCATTAAAAATTTGGTAGACTTAGCTTTGAAGTCATTGATCCTGGGCTTTTCTTTGTGAGGAGACTTTTTATTACTGAATTGATCTTATTACCTTGTTATTGATCTGTTTGGTATTGTTTCTTCTTGGTTCGATTCTGGTAGATCTTATGTGTCCAATAATTTATCTGTATTCATTAGGTTTTCTAATATTCTGGGTGGATAGCTGTTCACAATAGTTCTCATCATCCATTCCACTGCATTGTAATGTCTTCTTTTTTGTTTCTGATTTTGTTTATTTGGGTCTTCTCTCTTTTGTTCTAAGTTAGGTGGGCTAATAACTTTAAACATTTTGTTAATGTTTTCAAAGAAGCAACTTTTTGTTTTATTGATCTTTTGCATATATTTTTCTGCATTTTGTTTAGCTCTACTCTGATCATTATAATTTCTTTCCTTGTACTAATTATGGGTTTGGTTTGTTCTTACTTTTCTAGGCTCTTGATATACACTCTTAGGTTGTTTATTTGAAATAGTTTTATTTTTGTAATATTGCTATAAAATTCCATGTTGGTACTCTTGCTATATTTCACAGGTTTGGGTATGCTGTGTTTATATTTTCATTTCTTTCAATAACATCTTTGATTTTCTTAATTTTTAAATTGATCCATTGGTCATTCAGGAGCAAGCTGTTTAATTTTCATATGTTTGTATAGCTTGCAAAGTTCCTCTTGGTATTAATTTCTAATTTTATTCCATTTTGGTCAGATAAGATACTTGGCACGATTTTCACTTTTAAAAATTTGTTTAAACTTTTTTCTGTCCTAACATATGATTTATCTTGGAGAATATTCTATGTGCTCAGGAGAAGAATGTATATTCTGCAGCTTTTGAGCTAAATGCTATTTAGATGTCTGTCATATCCATTTAGTTTAGCTTGCAGTCTAAATAAAAAGTTTATTTGCTGATTTTACGTCTAGATAATCTCTTCAATGCTGAGATTGGAGTAAAGTCCCCAACCATTATTGTATTGGGGTTTATATCTGTCTTTAGCACTAATAATACTTGCTTCCTATGCCTGGGTTCTTTTTTGTTTGGTGCATATACATTTATTATTATCATCTTGCTGAATTAATGTCTTTATCATTATATTGTGATCTCCTCTTTTATTATATTTACTTATTTTTCACTTAATGCTTATTTTGTCTGAGTGAAGTATCAGTACTCCTGCACTATTTTGGTTTCTGTTTGCATGATGTATCATTTTCTATCCCTTTATGTAGAGTCTGTCTATGTGTGTCTTTACAGGTATAGTTAGTTTCTTGAAGTCATTATGCAGTTGGATCTTGCTCTTGTTTGTTTGTTTTGTTGGCTTTTAAAAAAATCCATTCAACCAGTCTATATATTTTAATTAGGGAATTTAAGTCATTCACTTTTAAAGTTGTTATTGAGGACTTATTCCTATCATTTTGTTAATGGTTTTCTGATTGTTTTGTGTGTCCTTTATTTTTTTCTCCCTTTCTTATTGTTTAACTTTGCAGTGTGGTACTTTTCTGTAGGAATAACTTTTGATTCACTTTCTCATGTGTGTATCTGCTCTATCGCTAAATTTCATACTTTCTTGTGATTATGTGATGGTAGATATTGTCCTTTCACTGTTAGATTTAGAACTTCCTTAAGAATTTTTTGTAGAGCTGGTGTAAGAGTAATACATTTCCTCAGTTTTGCTTTTAGGGAAAGATTTTATTTCTTTTTAACGTCTGAGTGATAGTGTCAAAAGGCTTGGTATTCTTGGCTGACCGTTATTTTCTTTCAGTACTTTGAGTATATCATCACATTCTCTCTGGGCCTATAAGCTTTCTTCTGGTAATTTGAAGAAGATTCCCTTATATGTGACTTGACATTTTTTTCTCTTGTTGCTTTTATAGTTCTCTTTTTTTCTGACGTTTGATGGTTTGCCTATAACTTACCTTGGAGAAGATCTTTTGAATTGTATCTATTTAGGGATCTCTGAGCTTCTTGTGCATGGATGTCTAAACTTGGAAATTTTTCAGCTATTATTTCACTAAATCAATGATTTATCTCTTTTGTTTTCTCTTTACTTTTTGGGTAACCCAAAGCTTAAATATTTAGCTGCCTTATGGTGTCTTTTTGTCAAGTATGCTTTGTTTTTTAAGCTTGTTCGACTGGATTATTTTAACAGATCTGTCTTGAAGTTCAGAATTTCTTTTTTCTGCTTCATCTAGTCTATTGATGAAGCACTTGATTACCTTTTTCATTTTATTCACTGAATTCTTCAGTTCTAGGACATCTGTTTAGTTCTTTTTTTAAAAATGATAACTCTCTCTTTATTGAAATTCTCATTCAGATCATGAATTGTTTTCCTAATTTCTTTGTAGTTTTTGTCTGTGTTCTCTTGTATTTCATGGATTTTTCTATTTTTCTATTTTATTTTAAAGGTGTGTGGTACAATTCAGGATTAGGTATATAAGTGGGCATTGTATTGGTAAAGTCTGGGTCTCCCTTTGGTCCTCACTTTGCCTGGTTTGAGATCAGGTACCCTTACTGAGGTTGTGTTCCCCACCCTTATCCCGGCGGTATCCCATTACTGCTAATCCCTTTCTTAATAGTATTATATAATTTAGTATAGTAAATGCTCAGGCTCCACTTATGAGTTAGAACATGTGATACTCTGTTCTTTGTTTCTGTGATGGATCACTGAGTATCATAGACTCCAAATCCAACCAAGTTGCTGGGAAGTTCATGGAGTTTTCTTAAGATTATTATATTAAATTACTTTCCAGGCATCTTACGAATTTCATTTCTTTGGCATATGTTCCTGGAGAATTATTGTGTTCCTTTTGAGGTGTCATGTTTTCTGACTTTTCAATTTATTTTGTTCTTACATTGATATCTACACATCTGGTGTAACAGTTACCTCTTTCAATTTCAGGAGAAGCTTTTTTGCGGTAAGACCCTTTTCTGTGGATGCACATATAGTGTCAGTTGGGTAGGGTGCTCTGCTTTCAGTTTGGGGGGGCAGTGGCATAGCCTCCGTATAATCTCTTCAGCTACAATTAGCACCAGCAGTGTCTGCGAGTGCCTCAACGGCTTAGGCTGCAGTTGTTTGTGAAGGCTGTGGTTTAACTTTGCTGA
The DNA here is from genome assembly GCA_027257055.1 of Cephalopachus bancanus. Classification (NCBI taxonomy): domain Eukaryota; kingdom Metazoa; phylum Chordata; class Mammalia; order Primates; family Tarsiidae; genus Cephalopachus; species Cephalopachus bancanus. The sequence goes on from JAPVLO010000026.1 coordinate 6,157,967, forward strand.
AGTCTGGCATACTGGTCCCTGGGCCCCTGAGGGCTGTGTACAAGCACCAGCAGTGGTAGTGGTGGGCTTTGGGTGGGTTGATCCTCAGGCTTCTGGTCAACATGTGAAGGCACGTGGCAACCTTGATGCAGTAGTAGTGGTGGGTCCTGAATGGGCCTCTTCTGGAGCCATCAAGCAGGACACATGTGTGCTGACAGTGGTGGTGGTGGGCCCTGGCTGTGCCTTTCTTGAGTCCTGAGTGGTGTATGTAGGGTCTTGGGGAGGCTCCCCACAAGCAGGACTTTGGGCCACTGGGTGACACACATGGACCCAGGGTGGGCTGGTCCTTGGATCCCTGAACCGTGTGAATGAATGCTAGTGATGGTGGCAATGGAGAGTGGTTGAGCCAGTTCTTGGGCCCATCGGTGGCATGCGTGGTCTCTGTGGCATGCCAGGCAGGCTGATCTTTAAGTCCTTGGGCAGCACGTGTTAGTGCAAGGCAGCCCCATCACTGGAGGGTGTGAGGTTGCAGTATTTAGCAATAGACTCAAGCATGCATCTCTCAGGCTCTGGGGAGCAAGCACTTTGGCTCTCTGTGTGCTGATGGCATTCACTCTAAGTGCTGGACCGTGAGTTCTCTGGGGTGTAGGGTGCTTATGGGCTCAGGTGCCAGAGACGTGGCTGTACTCCAGGGTCCAGTGGGTGTGGTGATGCTGCAGTCCTCTGAGAAGATGTGGGTGGATGTTGGTGGACCCCGGAGATTTGGAGATGCAGGGATTGTTGGGTCCCATGGCAGAATGTACTCCGTGGTGGTGTCTCTACTCTTAAAATGGGATGGTGCTGCAGAAACTAGGGTTCTGAGGGTGTTGGGGACCCAGTGTGAATTTTCTTTCTGGAGAAATGCAGTTGTGTAGACTCCAAGAGCTCCCTCTTCTGGGGTCAGGGGCTGAGAGGGCTGAGGGGCCCCCCTGCAGCTAGGATGGCAGGTGTCTGTGGCGGGAATGTGGACTGCTGGGGCCTCCTGTTTCCCTTTTCTGCAAAATGGGGAGTCCCTTTCGATTTTGAGCTAATCTGGACTGGCTTCTCCCACCCCCGCCCCCCGCCATGCTGCCGTCTGGGGTTCCCTTGTCTCAGAGGGCCTCTGTCACTCCCTTGCTGAACGCACGCTCCCCCTTTAAGACCTGACTGGCTGTGCAGTCACCTGCTTGCTGTTTGCATTCTTCTTTGTGAAGAAGGCACACGTGCTGGGAGCCTCCAGCCGGCCATCCTGATGCCGTCTCCCGATTGTCTTTCTCTTGGCTTAGCCCCCATTCCTAATCAGGGCTGGGGGGATTTCTTAGGGAATAAAGGGGTTGCTGCCCCATTTAATTCAATCAGTGTGGAAATGCCACACACATAATCCAGTTTGGGTGCTTACTAAGATTTTTTCCATGATAAAGGTTCTACTGTTGATTAAAGATTTTTTTCGATGACGAAGTTTCTACTGTTGAATAAAGAATTACAATTAACACCATTCTTCTTTCAACAGTTAACAAATAGGAAGTGAAAATAACACCAAGTCTATGTTCTATATCTGGGACCAAGTTTAACCCCAGTCTTTTTTAGTTGTGTGATTGCTCAACTTCAATTTCTTTATATTCAAAATGAGAAAAATGAAAACTACCACTAAAATCAGATAATATACGCTGAGTATCATGAAGCTTCAAGCATTATGCAATGAAAGCTGATACCAAGACTCTCATAACTTATGGTCTATTATTCCCCCAAATATTGAAGACTGCTGTGTGAAGGATGCTATAATGCAAACTTTAGGGGTATCAGCCCATTCCTAAACCCCCACTTTGATGGAAAGAGAAATGAATTACAATGAAGGCAAGTATGTTCCATAAGAGGATAGAAGAAAGAATTAAGGTTAAAAGTTGTTCGTTAACACTTCTTTCATGACAAATTGCAGCCACATGTGCATTCAGATGTACCTCAAAATAAAATAATTTATATTTGCAACAGATTTGATGAGTGTTGTCTCTTAAAAAGCTATGCTTACCACTTAAAAATAGCTCCAGTCTTTACCACACTTAACTGACTTAATTTTTCTTTTGAGTCGGTCTCATTCTGTTGCCCAGACTGGAGTGACATGATCATGGCTCGCTGCACCTTGACCTCCTGGGCTCAGGTGATCCCCAACCTCAGCTTCTGGAGTAGCTAAGATTGAGGTCCGTGCCACCTTATCTTGTTAGTTTTTAAATGTTTTGTAGAGATGTGCTTTCACTATACTCCCCAGGCTGGTTTTAAACTCTGAACTCAAGCAGTCCTCCTGCTTTAATCTCCCAAAGTGCTGAGATTACAAGCATGAGCCATGGCACCCAGCCTTAACTGACTTGAATGCAAAAGTACTGGATACAAAGAAGGTGAAATGACAATGTGGCAACAACCGAGAGTCACGTTGAGAAGCCGGGCTCGGCAGCTCAGCCTGTAATCCCGCGCCTTTGGGAGGCTGAGGTGTGTGGATTGCCTGAACCTGCGGGTTCAAGACCCACCTGAGCAACTTGGCGAGACCTCATCTCTACAATAAAAAAAAAAAAAAAAAATCAGCCGGGTGGGGTAGCGTATGTCTGTAACTCCGGCTACTTGGAAGGCTGAGGCGGAAGGATCGCCGGAGCCCAGCAGGTTGAGGCTGCAGTGGCCGGGAGTGGCCACTGCACTCCACTCTGGGTGACAGAGTGAGACTCCAACTCAAATAAAAAAGAGAGAAGCAACTTTATTAGCGCTTCCTTGAGATGCTGATGGATGGACAGTGGGGGAGGCAAGGACCGGCCGTAAGAATTAATCATGTGCAACAATGTGACTGATTGCTACTACTTCATATGCTAGGTGGCTAGGAAGGCAGCCAGTTCAATAAAATCATTTTAACTTCCTTTTCATGGTGGTCATTTTTCTTGTGTTTCCCTTCTTCCTCTGGCATTCTTCAATTAAGGAAGAGAAGGCTTTCCTTGCATTTCGCTGCAGGTGACCCATGATTGTGGTTCACGAGGAGAAAAACGACTATGCTATTCGAAGCACGTCACTTCCTCTGAGTGAGGAGACCCTGCCAGGCTGTGAGCTGTGAGAAGCTGGGTGAGTTGCTTCAGTCCTGTGCCCTGACTCCACCAGTGCCCACAGTTCCATTGTTCAGGAGAGGTAAAGAAGCTCAAGTTAGTCTTGTACTGTCAGTACATTCAGATACCTTTGTATTTGTGATGCAGGAACCTTCCTCTAGAATTGAGAAAAAGAAAACTTCTAAATTTGGACCTGACCATATGGCTTGCTATTTGGAGTATCCCCATTTGAATTTTGCAGGAAATGTAACACAACTAATAAAATATGGCTTGAAGTGTTGAATGTTCTGGACTAAAATTACGCTAAAGACAAAAGTATGGGCTTGGGGAATCTCAGGAATTCTAAACTGCGGGGATATTGCTTAGTTTTTGCTGAACTCTGTGTTGCCTTGTAGAATTATTAAAAATAATTCCGATGAAAATAACTGTTGTTTAGCTTAAGTGGGAAAACATTAATGAAACTATTTCACCCATGAATGAAATACCATCTATGGATGACTAGGTGTTTGGGGCTGGTGTTAATCAAAAGCACATTTGAGATCAGAATTTGATTGTGCAGTTTGTTTATATAGCAATACTTTAAATATTAGAAAGTTATTACATATATACACAGCACCCTCAGTACCTTAGCTTCTTCAGCACAAAACCATTGAAAGTACTTTTTTTTTTTTTTTACAAAGACTGCAAGAGAACAAAAAGAATATGGATGTAATAGTATAATATATTTGGTCATAAATAGCTGTTTATGTAGCTGATATTAAGTTTAAATGACCCTTTTCTCCCATTTCCTGTTGCTGTGAACCTGGAATTTGAAATATTTTAAAAGGGGCTGTCAAATTGTGGTGTCCGTCTTCATGTACAGGTAAAGAATAATCCTTTTGAGCATAAAATCATCCAGGCACTGACAGTGAGAGATGAACTAAAACAATATTTTATTCCCTGCTGTAATGGTGAGTACATTGCATTAAATATAGTATTAATCCAAAGAAGTATTTCCATCCTAAGCCATTTGGATCCATCAGTGGGCCCTTTGTAATTGATGGATTACTGCATTATCATTTAATTTAGTTTTGTTTTAAAGGCATAGCACTCCCCATCATTTTAGCTAATTGTATAACCAAATAAGGAGCAGGATTGCTCCAGGAAAATGAATAATGTGGAACATGATCTTTGTTGTCAAGAAAATTGTTACAAACTATTTCCTTTAAAGAACCTGGACACAGGACTGTGTGTGCTCGCAATACTCACCTTCAACGTAACAGAGGAAGAGAATTGGGGGAGAAGGAGAACTAATTTATTTGCAACTTGGGGGTTGCACCTCTCCCTTATAATACCAATGTGATGCATTGGGTCTGTTTGTGGCCTTAGGTTCCTCTCAGAGAAATTTTCAGGCACAAAATTCTCAGAAAGAATGACTGGAAATCAATTGCAATTTTATGTGTGATGCTTGAAATTGTACCCTCTCACCATTTCTGCTCAATTATATCCCCCTCAAATAATTTGCTAAATATCCTTGTGTCGTAGAGTCAATACATGGTAGTGAATGCCCCCTATGTGTTTAGGCAATTTTGGAAAACAACAGCACATTCTTCCTTTGATAAAAATTGCTTAAGTTTGAAACTCATGAAATGCATACTAAGTTGCCTTAATATGATACAAACTGATCTTTAAAAATATTTGTTTTAGAACGTTTTAGGTACAGAATTATTGTGAAGATAGCACAGACAATTCTTGTGCATTCCAGATCCAGTTTTCCATTACTAGCCTCTTACATTAGTATGATATGTTTGTCACAATTGCTGAATAAATTCTGACGTACCATTAAATTTCACAACTTATTCAGATTCCTCAAGTTGTCTCCAAAGCCTTCTTTCTAGTCAGAATCCCCTCCAGAACGGTGCTTTGATTTAGTGGTCATGACTCCTTAATTCCTGCTGGCTGTGGCTGTTCTCAGACATTACTTGTTTTTGATACCTTTGACGGTTTCGAGTACAGTCAAATGTTTGTAGAATGCCCTTCAGTGAGCATTTGTTTGATTTGATCGGGGTTACAGCATTTGGGGAGGAATACCACAGGAATAAAGTGCCTGTGTGGTCTAAAAGTGACCCCAAAATTCATGTGGGAAACTTGGTCCCAGTGTGACAGTGTTGGGAGATGGGACCTTCTAGTAGGTGTTCAGCTTGTAAGGGTTCTGCTTTCATGAATGGACTGTTTCCGTTTTGAGAAGGGCTAGTAGACAGGTCCTCTCTCTTCTGCTGGTCTGCATGTGGGGCACGGTGTTCCTTCCCATTGACCCTTCTGCCTTTTGCCATGTGAGGATGCAGCAGGACCCTCACCAGACACAAGATGTTGGCACTTTAACCTTGGACTCCCCAGCCTCTAGAACCATGAGGAGATAAATTTCTGTTTTTAAAATGAATTACCCAGTCTCAGGCATTCTGGCATGGCAGTGCAAAATGGACCAAGGCAGTACCATTCTTATCACCTGTATCGAGGACACAGACAATCAACATGACTTGTTGGTGTTGGCCTTGGTCACTGGTCTGGTGCAGTGTTTGGCAGGTTTTTCCACTGCAAAGTTTTGCTATGCTTTTGTTTTATACTTTCTTACTTGCTGGAGCACTCCAGGCTTTTCTTGTACATTTTCTGTCCATTCCTTGAATCAGGTATTTTTAAAGAAAAGAAAAGAAAACAAAACAAAAAACAGGATGCACTCTCAAAGTGGGTCAAAATATAGACATAATCTTCCCACTGAAGTCGAGACAAAGCATTTCTCTAAAGAATATTTCATTTCTGCATTTAGACATATCTGAGATTAAACAACAGCCCTGGCACAGACAGAAACATTTTGACCTGACATTGACTGTCATTAGTTTGTTAAAAATGCTTTTTTTTTCCAATTGTGAAGTGACAATTACCCAGAAGAATTACTCCCCCCCACATACACAAATAAAATGTGTGGTCTTTCCCACGCCTAGTGGATTTGTGCTGATCCTGGCTTCTTTTATTATTCAGCAACAGTTTAATGAGCACCCAATAGACCATTCACCATGACCTTCAAAAACTCCCGCAAATGTAAGTGTTGGTTTGTGAGGTAGTTAATGAATGACAAGAGTGCAGCATGTGGCCATGGAAGACACAGAGGGATCTGTCACGTTGGTTTTGGTAGGAAGTGATGGTTACAGAGTTAACTAAAGTTACATAGATGTTGAGCAAAACTCTGTCAGATCTAAAAGACCAAGATGTATGAGTTTCTAGGTTATGTGATGGCTTTCTGAGATATGACTCAAAGCTAATCTCCAAGGGAAATAAACTAAATTTTTTCAGTATCTTATTGAGACCAATGGCCAGGATTACTGACTGAGTATACTGATAAGGCTACATTATTGCTATGTTTATTCTATGACTAATAATACTCAGTAATTACTAATAATTATTTAATACTATTAAATACAGTGCATTGAACTGTAGGCTTTGCATACAGTATGAATTTAATGCCTAAAATAAGACCATGTGGTTGACCTGCTTCAAGAAATGGAGAAATCTGCTTAAGAAGGTGGAGATTGTGAGAGGATGGTTAACTTAACCAAATTCACCCAGAGTTAAAAGCAAAGTTGCTTTCTAATCCAAGGGCTTCTGATTTATATTGTTAATTGCTAGACTTTACTCCTTCATTGAAAATTATTTGGCTTTGGATCAGAAATGTCAAATCATTCACTTCTAGCCAAGAGTGAATATAAGTCTCACTACATTATAAAAAGTCTAATAATTTTATATTAATATATGTAGCATATTGCTATCATAGAACTATGTGTGGCTGCATATATTTGTTCACAGAAATACACAGGGATGGGGAGAGAGAAAGACTAAGTTTAAATTTAATTTTCTCATATGTAAGTAGACACATAGCATTTGGAGATTTTACTAATTGCTCATGCAGATTCCGGAGAGTAGATTTTCACTTTTGTTATTGTGATTTTTCCTTATCCTGTTGAAAATTCAGAGTGGTAAAAGAAAAAAAAAACCAAGGCAGGCTAATGTAGATGAGAAATTACTCATGTTGCAGAAACATCGTTCATTTGCTTCTGGCACAAATTGAGGGAAGAGACCATATATTTATGTCACAGTATAATGGCACACTGTAGGCTATCTCTATATGCATTCTCATCCAGACTAATTTGTCAGTTGTCGGTAGATTCAGCATCTTCCACATCCGGATAAGTCCAGATCTCTTTCTCAGTTGATGGTAAACACACGGCAGCTGCATATGGCAGGCAGCAGATAGATGGAGGGTGAGGTGACTTCTTGCTGACTATAGTGTCGTGGAATCAGGCCCTCCGTGAAAGATGCATTTGGAATGTGTTAGATAACGAGGCCGGCTTGGGGGTCATCTCACCATCAACATCATGATTCTTCTCTTGGTCCCTGTAACTTCTCCATTTGCGGTAAAGTCGTCAAGACCAGGGTGACCCAGCCCAGAATAGGGTCCCCGTTTCCATGACTCTGGGGTTGATTAGCTTTGCTTTGGTTTTTCTATCTCAAATCTTTTTGCAACAAGATGGGAAAAAAAGAAGTAGCTAAATAAATAAGTGCAAATACAAACTTTCACCTGTAGTCATTGCTGACCCACTGTATAACACTGGCCAGTCATCTTGAAAACGGTATAATGGGCAGCCAGGTAAGAAATAGGTGGATGCTAACAAAAAAAGAAAAGCAGTGCTAACTTTCAAATAATAGAGTCTTAGCTCTCATATATAGTCAAACAAAAAAATATAGCATTACAAAGACATTAATTTCAGGGGGTTCAAGAATCTAAAAATAAAGGCAAAAAGGTGCATATGGTAGACAAGGGGTTCTCCAGGTGGGCACAAGGACCACCTGCAATAGCAATATCAGGAACTTTGTTAGAAATGCGCATTTTTGGGCCCCAGTCTAGATTCTCTGAATCTGAAACTCTATGAATGGGGCCTAGCAATCTGCATTTCAACAAACCCTCCATATGATTCCATGTGCGAACCGCCGGTAACGCTACATTGGTTAAACTTTTTGAAAGTAGAGAAAGACCTTGAATTCACCTAAAGGAACAACAAAGTAAGAATGTTGGAGTGAATGGCTGACTCCAAGCTGTTATTTATAGGATCATAATCACTCACCTGGATTTTTTGGTTAAACAGTTATTTGTCCAACATACTGAATATGTTGAAGAAGATAACTTTTCAGTGATTCAGAAGTGAATTTAGGACATTTCTACTGATAATTCACCTCTGTTCCAGGTTTGCAAAGGCGGTTCAGGTCATCCCAACAGATACCTAATGCCACTCACAACAGACCTTTCTAACTTGGCATTCCTGAGGTAAAGGGCTTGGGAATCTAGAACCACGGGCTGTGTTTGTGGGCTAGTTGTGACAACATTTGAGTTCATAAATATTATTAAAGGGTGACTATGGGTGCCTTAATGAAGCTGGTGGTGTGGAAAAATACATTTATAAAAACCATGACTCCCGATTTCAAATTGCTTACCATTTTTATTTGCCCAAGAAAAATCTTAGAAAAGATGTATTTTACCAGCTGGTATTTGCATACATATAAATTATTCATGCTCTCCTTCTGTGCTAGCAGTTTCTAAAATTAGAGCTCCAGGTATCGGAGATGCCTACCCCAGGTAAACTCACAGTGACGATTGTTCTCTGATGAGTCCTCTTATGAATATAACTTTATGACTTTATCTTGTTAATTTATCAATTGTTGGGGCACAGAATTTAATGCGAATTATTTATTCTTATAATGTAGCATTATTATTTATTATAGCAAATAATAACTTATAAAGGCAAATCAGTCTCCTGCCAAAAAGCAGAAGGGTGTGAATACTCAAACTCATTACTTCGAATGGAAATTTCTTGAAATGGCATTTAAAAGCATTAAAAGCAAAGTAAAAAAAGAAAGGAAAACCCACAAGTTTAGTAGCAAGGAATAAAGCATTCCACATCTTTATGTGGGAAAAGAGGAGATAGTTGGGAGAACTAGAAGAGGAAACAGAATGCCAAAATTGCTAAAGTAACAATGAACATCTTTTCCAAAGGGGGAAGTCAAGTAGGTCACCACAGTGTACAAAAAACTAAAAAAGACAGATGAGGGCAGTGTAGGGCATGTAGAGCATTAGGTGCAATTATTTGGGAATTAATCGGAATGTGAATGCATCCAACATAGCTGTAAAGTAAAATCAGTATTTTTATTAAATACAAATGAAAAGGCAACACAAGAACTAAACTAGAAAATGTCATAGTGAATTAATGAACTCCGAGAATGATTCAAAATAATGTATGGAACTCACTAGTGTAAACTTGGAATCTTCTAGCCTAAATTAAGAATAAAAAATTTTCTTGAAACACACATTCGAGTGATCAGACCTGATCCCTTGGGCCCTGGTGAATCTGTGGAAACTTCGGAGTCAAAGCAAAGTTTGCTCGCCACTATTTTGGGGAACGAGGAAACCTGAGAAAATATCTTGGTGGAGACAAGAAACTGGGGCTTCTATTTAAAGGCAGCAGCAACGAATTTCCACAAATGGAAGATCTGTGGGATTAATCATAGGTCTGTGGCTAGTACTAATTATTTACATGTTTCAATTTACAACAAGAGACCATGCCACTTGCAACATGGAGAATATTGGCAAGGGATCAAGGCATTGCCACTAATCAATTATTTTTAAATTAGTCTATAGGTAAACTACAGACATTTTAAAAAATTGACAAATTGAGTGTAAAATTCAGGTGAAAACGTTAACTTGTAAGGAAAGCCAGCATGTATAACTGGCTATGGATGATCAAAACTGTCCAATTTCTCCTTTTTTTCTCTGTAATTCACAATTTTTTTGGCAGAAAAAATATTAAAATATTCAAAATTTTCAGTAAATTTTGAGGCTGAACCAGATTCAAGTTAACTTGCCAGTAGCCAAAATATTATATGTTTGAAAACAATACAATTTTCTACTTGTTTTTTTAGTTCAATGCACTTTAAGTTAAAGAAGAATATACAAGGGGGAACCAAAAAAACTCAGAGTTTATTTATGAAAAATTGTGTGTTTGTTCTTACGTGTTAAATTTACATGTTTAAACTTGAGATGCTTTTTCCACTGCTCAAAACGGTTTTTGAACTTGTCAATTTTGTTGCCTTTTAGTGCTTCTGCCATTTTTTGGTTTCATCTCCTCCATATGAGCAAAATATTCCCCTTTAGAGACTTTTTAAAAATTGGGATTGGGGATAAAAATGGCTGCTCAGGGTGAGGTTAGGTGACTAAGAAGGGTGAGGCTTGGGAGTCATGCTGTTTTTGGTCAAATATTGCAGAACACTCAGTGTGGTATGGGCAGGTATGCTCATAAATCACTTACCATGAAATGGCCGAATGCACTGAAAGAATTTCCCAAAAAAATTCACTGAAGCCGAACGCAGCCTCTCATTAAAACACTAACTGGTACACTAATGCCGATGGCTTTCTAGAAGACTTACCTAGCGAAGAAAGCCTGTGCTACAAGGGGTCTACCCTCCAAAAGATCATTCCGGTTCCTTTGAGTCCCCCCTTGTGTAATAATCAGAATGTCTTTTTGCAAGTTTTATCTGTTATTATTTTTTTAATCTGGAAAAAAATTATTATTTTTTTTCCTTTTTCTTAAAGATGTGGGGTACAATTCAGGGTTAGGTATACAAATGTTCATTGCGCAGGTACCCTTGCGGATGAAGTGTGCCCCTCCCCCCGGCAATCTCCCTCAACTGCCAATCCTCCCTCCTCCCCCGTAGTTTCCCACTACTGCCAATCCCTTTCTTGTGGTATTATGATAATTGTTCAAGGTCCGCTTAGGAGTGAGAACATATGGTATTCTGTTCTTTGTTTCTGTGATAGATCACTGAGTAAGATGGACTCAAAATCCACTTATAAAAGCAAGTTTTCAGCAGAACCAATACCATTTCTAGAAATAAATAACATAGTAAAATTAAACAACTGCATGGAGGTCTCCTAGAGTAGACTAGACCCAGGTAAAGAGATAATTACTGAACTGAAAGAGCAGAAACACTTTCCAGAAGGCAGTCAAAAGACATAAAGAGATGGCCAGAGTGGCAGAGAGGTTAAGAGACATGGAAAGTGGAAGAGAACATCTGAAGTATGTCAAGCACATGTCACAAAGTCTGAGGCTAGAGATGTGCATGTAAGTGATATCTAGTGTCAAAGTGGACAAAACAAAATTGTACCACGGTTATGTTGCCCAGAATGCATGGAATGTGTGGAGTTTGCACCTGTAATTGTGAAAATGTTGATTGCCTTAAAAAGCAACGCACAAGATCCCAAGATCCTGGGAGAGTGGTTGCCTCTCAAGGGTAGGAGAGAAGCGCTATTAAGAAAATGTTTGTCACTTGTGTATTTGTTATCGCTTCATTTGCTTTTACCTGTACAAGTTATTTTCGTGCAAAGTATTTTTCACTATTGCAACTTAATGGAGGAAAAATGAGGACTAAAGCAAAATGAGGACAAGAAGATGAGATAAAGGAGTGTGGTAATAACATAAGCGGCGCCAGTATTGCTTTTTGGTGGACAGTTTGGTTCTAATCATTTTGCTTTTCATCACAAAGCGGAAAATACAAACACCAGAGTCACAATTTTCAAAGACAAAAACAGACCAGTAGCTCTCAAGAAGACTCACTAAACTATCTGTTGAAATGAGAAAGATGCGTCTCCTGCAGATCCTCCAATCAAGATTCTGGAAAAGGTAATTATTAAGTTTAACCACAAGGTAGAACCCAGAAAATAGTCTTTTCAGTGATAACACTAAGGGTCTAAATACACAGTCTTCATTTCTTCTTAATATTCATCAATCAAATTTTTATTGAGCACCTACTATGTCCAGGCATGAGGGGACAACAGCCAGAGTGGTGCCTTGTGGGGGTCCAGCCCCGTGAGGGTTGTGAGATTTCCTGAAGGAGAGACAGATAGGCGAAGGACAAAAACATTATACTCAGACACCTGCTTCCTGAACAGATGACAATTTAATGTTAGTTAACACAGAGCTTTTATGCCATTCGTAAAGGGGTAAGACAAAGAAAATTCCTTCATGTACATATCTTCTAAAAGTTACCATCTAGTGGTCTTAGCAACAAACAAACCAAGATTCCCATAAACATTCAGACAACAAGTCTTATTCATAAAGCCAACAATGATACTTTCAGTCCAAAGTCCCGAATTACAGTCCTTGAAATGTCTCAAGAAAGTTTCTAAGCGTCCGTTTCTCCATGTGTCAGGAGTTTTCCCATCTTAGGCTTTTATGTCCTTCAGAGTCTTGTGATCACCTCCCTTGTCCAGATGTCCTTGTTACTTTTCTCTTATCTTGCAGTGCTTGTTTCTAAAGAGAACTCAAAAGAAGCTTTTAGTAATGTTTCCCAGGCCCCCAAGGTTGCTTTCTGTCTTTAGCTAATTTATCATAAAAGTGTCTGATTAGTATATTATGAGTTCAGTGAGAACCCACTTTATAAATGTTAACTTAGAGTTTTAACTATTGAATTAAGTAAAAACCTTAACATTAATCTTTATCCTAAGTCAGTGAAAACAGTGTTATAAGTCACCTACATAACTCCAAGATAAGTGTTAGAACTTATAATGAATACACAATGGACTTACTATAAACTTGTGCTTCTAAAAATCCTTATGTCTGAACACTAAACTACAAAATTCTAAATCAAATAAGGAGTGAATATACTTATATCAGTTTTACTTCAGCAATATCTAGTAACTTATAACCAAGTGAAAGAAAGCATTCTTGATGTGCTTCAGAGTTTAACCCTTGCATATGTTAGAAAAGGCCAAACAGCATAGTGGGAAATGGAAAAATAAACCATGACATTTCCAGGTTAGCTGTGAGTACTTCACATAAACATGCTATTTTCTTCTTCCACGACTGCACAGAATTCTTTGGCGGTACCAAACAGCAAAGGTGGAAGACAGAAAGGCCTCAGCTTCCCGGGCTCGCCCTGCGGCCTGGGGTCTTCGACCCACCAGGACCCTGTCAATCAGGTGGGCCTCCACGGCTGGCTTCCAACAGTGTATGTTATCATAGGCTAGAGAAAAAAAGCAGACAGCTTCCAACACTATGCAGTCATGAAAATGACAGAGATATTATGGCTGACAGTTAAGTCTGCGAACTCATCCGAGAAAAAGTGCTCCGCACCTGCCAACTGAAATCACTAGTCACCTTCAAAGTACTCTCCTTGGGAAACTATGCACCAGTGCCTAGTATATCCATCAAAGCAAATTTGGAACTCTTTTTCTGGAATGGTCATCAGAACTGTCACCGTATTACTCTTGAGGTCCTGAATGTCACCAAAATGTCTTCCTTTCAATATTTCCCTTGTCTCCAGGTAAAGAAAAAGTCATTGAGGGCCAGATCAGGTGAGTAGGAAGGGAATTCCAATACGGTTATCTGTTGATTGGCTAAAAACTTCCTCCCAGACAGCACTGTGTGAACCGGTGCATTGTTGTGATGTAAGAGCACCTTCTGGGCCATTTTTGCACACACCTGTCTCATGCCAAGATTTTCTTAACTGTTTCTCTGTCGATGTATATGTGGTCTACTATGCTTCTCATAGCCAGCCAACAGTGTACACGATTCAACGAATTTTTGCAATGTGTTCATCAGTTCTGCTTGTTCCTGGCTATCCTGACCTCTCTTCATCAGTGATGCTTTCTCTCCCCTTAGGAAAACAGTTAATCCATTTGTACACTGCTGTTTTCTTCATGGCATCATCTCCATAAACTTGGACTAACATGTCCCTGATTTCGCTGCCACTCTTGCCAACTTTAACATGAAATTTAATGTTTGTTCATTACTCTGATTCGGGCTCTGACCTTCTCGTGATGACAGCTCTGACGGCCATTCCAGAAAAAGAGTCCCAATATTGCTTTGGTGAGCAGACTAGGTGCTGGGACTGGCGCATATCTTCCCAAGCAGAGCACTTCAAAGGTGACTGTAGGGATATGCAGCAATTAGGTATGGGGCACTTATTCTAGGATGAATTTGAGGCTCACCGAAAAGAAATGCTGGGAAAAGCAGCATAACTTTAGGCAAAAGATTTCAAATGAGGTAACACTTGGCAGGAAGGCAGACGTGATCCGGGCAGACGAGTAGCACAGTGGGTGAGAGTGACAGGAGAGGAAACACAGTTTCTCCACGCCTTCTAATTTGCTCCCCTTCATGTCAGTTTATTTTTTGATTACTTGACTGGTACCTATTTATGGATATTTATTAGTTGCTTTCTACATCTCTGGCTCACAGTAGCGATGAGATGGTCAGATAGCTTTCTAAGGACGCATATCTTCAGGTCACTTCTGCATTTAAAACCACGTAAGTGCCTTTGCTTGTCACTGGAAGCGGACTGTAAACAAGCGATTGTGCCCCCTGGCCACAGGAGTTGCACATCTTTTCGGTGACATACGTTTCCAGGTCTCCGATTTCCATATGCATTTTCTCCTGAGATGAATCTTCCTGAGAGCACTCATGCTTTCTGCAGGTCTCTTTCCCCACAGCTCCTTTCGCCATTATCCTTGTTCATTTTTTCATCCACCCTGGATGATATTGTGTAAGTTCCCTGGGGGCGAAAATCCTCAGGGTCAAACACGGAGGGACATTCCAAGATGCACAGCTTTCGAGAGTGAGTTCCCTGAAGGCAAAGCAAAAGGAGCTTCCTTCATCAGGAAATTTGAGGGGCAGTGCCTCATTCACTCGTTTTTGCCGTGGCTCTGTTTTCCAATCCGTCCATCGTCAGCCTCACTGTTTATCTCTCTGGGTACTCACCTCTCGGTCCAAAACACCAATGGCCTCAGTCCGAGGTCACTGTGCTTATGTGAATGGAAAGCGAGCCGAACCCAGCCTTTGGCTGCTATGAGCATGTATCACTAGGGCTATCTTGCATTAACAACTCACGTCGGTATACATGCAGGAAAATGTAGCTAAATCTGGCCCAATCCCCCTCCCCAACACGCTCCTTCCCGCCCTCCCTTCTTCCCCCACCCCCTATGGAGCCATATGAAGTTATTTGCTCTTGCAGAGAAAATTGTGTTTTTCCATTCCTTAATTCCACACATTATTTTGACTGCCTGGAAAGCATCTCTTCTTTCTCCCAAGTCTTCCTGACAGGCTCTTCTCCGTGGAAGGGCTCCGCCATGTTCAGTACTACGTGTGGTCATCTGGTGGACGTCGTGTTTCTCTTCCTGGTGCAGCTGTGTGAAGGCAGGAATGCATGCTTTCTTATACAAAGCTAGAACCATCCCGCCATCCTAGACGCAACACTGTAAACAGAAAAATGAGAAAGCTTCTGCAATTCCACCTGCTTCGAGGTGGTGGTGATTGAAATTTTGATGAATATCTTTGCATAGTCACCCTCTCTCTCTCAAGACAGTAATAATCATCATATCCCTTCCTTTCCAGTATCTATACATTGTATTACTTGTTGTTTCCTTTTTAAAAAATAACCTTCAGACAGTCGAATCATAGTGCAACACAGGGTTTTGTTTCTGACTTGAGTGGGATTCTTTCTAATGATTTACCTTTTAAGAATAATTTCTAGTCTTAACTTTGTGTGTAAAGGATATTTCCTACTATTTACTTAACACAAACACCAGAAATATTTGAATACTATCAAAAGATTTTTTGTCAAATGCTTTGATGATTTTATGACTTTTCACTTGTAAGGAGCAGCACAATGACCTAACAATTAGTTTCTTGTTATTAAATCATCTTTGCATTTATAAGATGAATGTTATTGTTTGTGGTGTGCTATCATGTTAGTGTACATTGAGTTTTTGCCATCATTTTATCTAATCTATTTTTTATGTTTAAGGCTGAGCAATGACTATCTTAGTTTTCTTTTATAATTTCAACATCTGGCAGGAGAGATGTTCAGTAAACATTTCTTGAGTAAATGAATTACTGGACGTAAGCATCTAATATTCTCAACTACGTGTAGCTTTAAAATGTGGTTTACTACATTTACTTAGCATTCTTTCATCTGTGTCTGTGTTCATTTATTCACTGGATCATCTTCTCTTTCACTTTTTCAGCAAGTATTTGCTGGCTGCCTGTGATGGGCCCAGTCCTCTGCTCAGAGTGTGTGATACACCAGCAACACACAGACACCGTTTCTTGGCCCAGCGGATCACCAGGTCAGCACCTACCCCACAGTGAAGACCTTAACATTCACAGAAGTCTGTATTTCTGGATTGTGAACTCCTGGGAGACGAGAGCCATGTTTGTTTCCATGCAGAGTAACAAATTAAGCCTGATACTAAATATACACATGAAAATGCTTTGCTAGAATGCCAAATTAGCATATAGCAATTTCGATGTTATTTGCTTGCTATGCTTAACATTTTAGTGTTATTAGAGGACACCGTCCAATTTGAGGTTCCTTAAGGACCTTAATGAACTTTGTGTAGGACTCATCGGAGAGCCGCATAAGGGGAGGAGCTGGAAAAGTATACTCATGAGGAGAATTATGGGAATTCAAAGAATTCTGCTCTTAAAATGGGAGAGGGGCTTGTTTCAAAATAATCCTTCAGGGGGTCCTTCAAAAAGTCAATCAGTTCTAAATCTCTACCGAGAATGGAATTCTAACAAACAAACTCTCAGTGCACCAAAATATCTTATTTATTGCCTCCACATTAGAGAAAAATGCATTGATGGCGAGAATCAGGTAACTTTGGGATATGCTAGCATGAGAAAATGTAAAGGAAGCAAAGTGGGATATAATTACACTGCCGGGAGTGGTTTAACGGTCTCAGTAGAGCCACACCCGGCGTAGATAAAAACGGCGCCAGTGTTTTCCTAGACCAACAGCAACAGGTGAGAATATTCACAACGGCACTCTCACATCCACTGAGCACCTGTCATTCTGGATCCTCTGTTCTCTCGCCTAATAATGCTGGGTGCTCTCACTGCCAGGGTGACTGTGTGTCCTGGGTTCTCTCGGATGACCCGAACCTACTTCTGTTTTGCTGGAGCACTTGTTATCAGCATTCTCACCAGCCACAAAAGTGTCTCTTTGGAAAACAATTACACGCTCACTCTAGTGAACATCTTTTTTTCAGCGTAGACTTTAAACTGCACAGAGGTTAAATAATTTGCCAGGGTCACACAGGAGTGGTGGGAATTTTCAACTGTACTGTCAGCTCAGATGCTTGAGTTCTTGCCTCATGACCAAGAATATGAAGGAAAGCAGATGCTGAAGGATGAGGGGAAGAGGGGTTCATTAAGCAACGAAAAGCTCTGAAGAATAAAGGGGGTCTGAAATGGGCTCCCCGCGGTGGGGGGATGGCCTGGGTTTTTCTCTCTCCCTGTCAGAGGCGCTCTCCTCCTCTGCGTCTTTCCCGCCTCTTACCCTCCTCGCTGTTTCCTGGCCCCCGCCTTTACTGAGCATGTGTGCCCTTGACCAAAGTGACTCCATTTTTATTGTTGCCCCTAAGGACCACAGAAAAGCCCACTGCGGAGGCGGACCTCCATCCTGACGTCATGCTAATGGTATTATAATAGGCTTCAGTCAAATGAGGATGATTAGTTAAGCTACTGCACCCGCGTCCAAGTGGCAAAAAGTCATTTCGACCAAAACATCCTGGCTTAAGAGGATGTTCTTAACTACATTCACCACATTTTCAGCTGCTCATTACGTATCAGGGGCAGGGCTGGAGTGGTCCCATAGGTGCTCCTCCTCCTCCAGACCCTCCCTGTCTGTCTGCCTGGCCAGCTTCTGACGACCTCCTCTCTCACAGGTATTAACTAGAAAGTTATGAAGTGATGATGAAATGGACACATATTAATGACCAGTAGTGAGGGCTCTGAAAATAAGAATCAAGATGTCATACCTGCCCTGCTGGAACTTTTGACTGAATCCTACCACCTTATACCCAGCTATGACACATGGAGTTCTAGGCACAAGCTGCCAGGATGCCAGACAACTCAGGAAGGAGGAGAAGTCATCGCGAAGCCACGTCTGAACGGTGTCCCCATGTTGATTGACACTTGGAGGCTTCCGTCCCTTCTTTCCTGAAGGACTCGCATGGGGGGTTTCAGGAGTGAGCCTCGGCGACCATGTGGAACACGGGGCTGAGAATAAGGGAAGGGTGAGAAGGAGGTGACCTTGCATGTGGGGAGATGAAAGTGCAGCTCAGGGCAGAGTTGGAGCATGTCGGAGAGGCCAGTGGGAGTCAGAGAGGAGGAAAACTCGGAAAGTAAGCAGCTTCACTGGTCCCCCAGGCTCTCCAGAACCCCTTCCACCCCATTCAATATGGCGCACGGCAGCTCTGGTGCAAAGGAACCGCCATGATGGGCATGCTTCTTTCAAAACCCAACGACACTGGCTGCCTGGGACCTGCCTCCTCTCCCCACCTCTAGCCCACCATGTGCTCACAAAGTCATCCATCGACGAGAGCAAGGGGTGTCCTAAGAGTCCATGTGTTGGTGTGCTCTGCGGACGGCTCACTGTCCAGTGTTTCGAGATTCTGTCTTCTGAAATTGGTCAAGGGTGAAATTGCTCCTTCTGGAAACTGCCTCTTTTCTGGAAGGACGCTCCACTGAAACAAGAAGCCCAGTATTTGCACTTGGTTTTGGCACTGTGTTCTCTCACTCACTGATGCTGACTAGGCAGTCTTGATGCTCCAGGAGTCGGACCATATGCTGAAGACCCACTCTGAAAGGACCATGTCTCTTTCTTCAAGGAGTTAGTAGCCAGAGGAGGGAAGCATAGATGTCAACCCACACATAAGGTACCATTCACTCTTCTAATGATTATACCAAAGAACTTTTGGTAGAGACAAGATTGCCATGTTGTTCAGTCTTGCCTTGAACTCATGACCTCAAGCAATCTTCTTGCTTCGGCTTCCGAAAGCATCGGGATTGCAGGCGTGAGTCGCCGCACCAGCCAATTGATTCTGGTTATTTGCAGTTTTTGAAACGTCGCTGTGACTTTATGTGTGAATGGATTAGCAAATACTGAGCCACTGCTCCTGGGGAACTGGGGAAACCCTGGAATGAGGCAGTCCTCATATGACCCACTTATGAGTGAGAAGGTGGCGCGAGGGAGGAAGAAGGGACTCACCTGGCAATACCCTGGGTCCCTGGTCCATTAACTGGAGGACAGCGGGCCTGCTGGAAGCCCGGACTCACCAGCATGCAATTTCCTTAGGTGGTAAGTTCTCGCATATAGTCCACAACTCAAACACACACAGTAAAATAAAATAAACATAAATGGTCTGGGCAAACACGTGCATTTAAAATGTTTCTGTCTGAGATTAAGCATTAATTTTTATCTTATAGGCATTTCCAAGGTAACTTAGTAGATTTTTCTAAAAACTATGATCAGGGGAAAAGAAGACTGTACTTTTTAATAAATACAAACTTCTATTTCCCTATGTTGGTTATAGTTGAATGCAAGTTTGCAGAAAATTAGAACTGTTATTCACACGTGGCATGCATTTAATATGCTACTTGCTAATGTAGAAAGAACTCAACTTCCCATCCCGTGGCAAGATCGACTGACTTCAGAAACTGATCTCATCTCTTGCCCAGTGGTCATGTGCTGCCGTGTTTTATCTCTGTGGACGGCCTGTTTCCTTGAAGGTGTCCCCCAAAGCTGCTGCTTGAGCAGCCCGCCTCTCACACCTCTCCCTCTGCCAGGCTGAACCCCCATTCACTCCCGAAATGCATTTCTCAGCTGTCATCTGGAGCCTTGAATGCAATTCCTTTCTCCAGCACCACTTGACCTGCTGTCCATGGCATGCAGCGGCGTCAGACCTCCACTCCCTGGAAACGTTTCCTTCCCTTTCACGACTCTGAGTTTTCTGCTTCTCCTTTCTCTCCGGCCACTGTCTCTACCCGTTCCTTCATTTGTCTTCCCCTCCAGTCCATTCATGTGGCTGCCACCCAAGCCTCCACCACTGGGCCCAGGGTCCTCCCTTTTCTCAGTCCTTCAGTGCAGTCATGTGCTGTCAAGGTTGTAACGATCACTGTAACCAGGTGAGCCCCCAGCCCACGGGACTAGGTGTGTCTTTCTGCCGTGTGCTTGCTGATGTCCGCTTGCCGTATGAGA
Organism: Cephalopachus bancanus; assembly: GCA_027257055.1. NCBI lineage: Eukaryota > Metazoa > Chordata > Mammalia > Primates > Tarsiidae > Cephalopachus > Cephalopachus bancanus. The sequence goes on from JAPVLO010000026.1 coordinate 6,178,159, forward strand.
ACCTCAGCTAGTTGTTCCGCTGTTCCATCCAGCAGGTGAGGTCTGTGCTTTCGAGGACCTGTATCCGAGGTAGGAATCAAACATTAATACATTCCCGAATATATAAAAGGCTTGACATATATTGATAAGAACAGCAAAAGAGGGTTCCAGGGTAATCTGGCCTAGTCAGGTGAGACAGCGAAGGGTTCTTTATGGAAATGACATAACGGAAACAATAAGGCGTTATCTCGGGTGAGGCACTGAAGGTTTCCTTCTGGAAATAACATCATGGAAATAAGACGTTATCTGCAGTAGCACATTCATTTGTTATCCAGCAAACATATAGGACCGACAGACTTGAGGGACAAAGCTACCAAGACATAATTTCTGGCCACGAAATATTATTACCTGGCATTGGAATAAGCTTTCAGCAAATCAGTATGACACAGAGTCCCACACCTGTGGTCTGAACCAGCTGCAGCCGAACAGTTTGGAGGGAACTACCAGCTTCTCCTGAGGGGTGTCCAGCCGGTCTAATCTCCATATGGGAGACTCACGGACCTCTCGACGAGATGCAGGGAGGAGCTGAGGATTCAGAGAACCGCTTGTCAGAATATTCAAGAAGTTCTCCTTTAGAAGTTGTCCGCGTGTGAAGAAGGGCCATTGCGATGAAAAAGAAGGAGAGCTTGGACGCCAAAGCGCCGGGCAGGGCCAAGGCCCAGGGACAGCCCATCACATCCTCCCTGCTCACAGTGAGGCGTTTGAAGGCGAGACGTGGTGTGTTAGGCACGGCAGGCTGATTCTTCCCCTGACTCGATAACGCCAGCGAATCAAGACATGCAGGTGGTGAGACTGTCTAGCCAGCCAGACTTCTGTCAAGGGTCCGCCAGCACTGCAAAGTGGGCAAGACGGTGTTAAGCTCCTAAGTCGTGGGGCATCTGCCTCCATCAATGGACCGTGAACTTCTAAGGGCTTGTCTGGATTCACCTCTGTGACTCCCTTCCCATGAGACAACCCAGCATGTCAGCTTTGCAAAGTTAAGATTCTGTGAGAAGTGGAAGGAGAGACTCAAAAACGATTTTTCTCCAGTGCAAAGCACGGCACGACTACATGCATTTTTTAAAAAACTCTGAGCTTTACAACTATTTTAATTGCTCTGCTTTTCATCTTCAACGTGCTTAACATTTTAAGCTACGTGTGTGTGAAGCAAATTCTTTCTACGTCCTGAGATCTGCTGAATGGATATTGTTATCATGATAGCTGTTACTTTGAGATCTGATTTAACCCGATGCTATGTGGGATTTAACACTTGGAAAGATTTGAAAATTGACCTATCCACATTGGCAGGAAGCAAATCTGGGTCTATTTTTCTAAATGAGGCATTCTACATTATACTGCAGTTTTGTGGGGTGCCTTATACGTTCAAGCCACTGTGGGCTGCTAATGCATCTGGAGAAAATTGTGATTAGGTCTTTAAAACTTCTAGCAAAAATATGCTTGTGACTAATATCATTGCAGAGAAAATCATTTCACGGTGGTGGATGGCATTACATAGAGGTTCGGCATAATTCAGTTTAGAGGATCATGAACGCTTTTCTCAAGGGAAGATGAATTTGGCCTTCTGTAACCTCTCCTGCTTCTCACGGCGATGCCACCTCCTGCTTTCGAGTCCGCCATTTTCTTGTGCTGTCTTTCAAATAGTTCTCACGTATACAAGGGGGAGCCCCAAAAAACAGAATGGCATTTTGGAGGGGGGGCCCTTAGTAGTAGTCATTCCCCCAGGTCAGGGTTCTAGAAACCCATCGGCATCTGTGCACCAGCTAGTGTTGCGAGAGGCTGCGTTCAGATTTAGTGAGATTTTCTTGGAGATTTCTTTCGACATGTCTGCCCATTTCACGATCAGCAATTTGGCAGTGCGCCTGCCCACATTGCACTGCGGATTCCGTGGTTTTTGACCCGAAACGGCATGACCCCCGTGCCCCACCCTCCCTATTGACCCTGATCTTACTGCAAGTGACATTTTTGTGTTTCCTTGGATGAAAAAAGTCCTCAAAAAAGTTGTGCCCACGTGGAGGGTGAAACAAAAAGCGGCGGAAGCACTAAAAGTCATCAAAATTGACAAGTTCAAAAGCTGTTTTGAGCAGTGAAAAAAGCATCTCAATAGGTATACCGCATCAGACGGAGAGTATTTTGAAGGTGACTGATGTTTAAATGTGTAAGACTACATCGCTTTTATGAACAAATTCTGACTTTTGGGGTCCCTCCTTCATTTGTTGCCATCAGACGATCCGCGAAGTCCTTCATGCTCTGGATTTACGTGTTGCCCAACAGAGCTTTCCTAGTTATAGAAATGCACCACGACATGGTAGCCACTAGCCCCACGTGGCCACTGAGCATCTGAAATGTGGTTAGTGCCACTGAGGAACTGAGTGTTTAATTTTATTCTATTTTAGTTTACATTTAATTTAAATAGCCACATATGACTGGTGGTCACGACACTGAACAGTGTACAGTGCAGGCTAAAATCCTCTCAGGTTATCGACCCTTTACCCCTGCATAAAATTAAGTGACTGAAAAAATCATTGTCTAGAAATAAGAAAAAACAAAATATAACCAAGCACAAGGTCTCCTGCCACTCACGACACATATAATGAGAAAAATCTCAGTTTCCTAATTTCTAGAATACCCCCAGACTCGCCCGCCGATGGCAGTAAAGTGTCTCCCAGCCATGACAGTGGTGGGCCCCTACACTCTGATGAGGAGTACAGTCATCCCCCCAGGAAAGGGTTCGAGGAACCCATCGGCATCCGTGTACCCGCTAGTGTTGCGAGCGGCTGCGCTCAGATTTAGCGAGATGGCTCCAGGGGGATGGCGGCCGGTGTGGTACAGGTGCCTGGCGAGGTCTGCAGAGCGGGAGGGGGAGACATGGCAGGCGCCACGCCTCTCGGGGCTGTTTGCAACCAGCCCAGGCAGACGAGGCTCGACTCCTCACCGAGGACATGCCACAGGGAACATGCGTGGTCAGGCTCTTCCTCGAGGGCCGAGCAGAGGGGACGGCACTCTCTCCCTGTCTGTGGGCCGAGTCGGCCAGATCGAATTCCCAGGCCACTGACGCAGCCACGGTTTCCATCGTGCGGCCATGAGCAGCGTCACAAAAGCCTCCAACCCCAGCCAGGGCCTGTCAGACGGGATCTCCGGGGGAGTGTCCGTGACTCCTGCCGTCGGCGAGGTCATTGGGGCATTTGGGTGCGAAGGACAAGCTCAGCACCCTCGTGCGGGTGGCAGGAGCCCCGAGCTGGCCGGTGCCCTCTGCGGGTGGCGAGGATCCCTGCCAGGGTCGGCACGAGCCGGGAAATGAACGTGGCCCTGGGAGCTGACCTTGGCGAGAGGCACGGCCTGGGAAAGACAGGCCCGGGCATCACAGGCTGAGGACGAGGAGCCCATGGGCAGGGAGCGTGGTATGGGAGGGGTAGGGGTACAGGAGGTGGGTGTAAGGGGCTCCAGGCTGCCCAGAGTCATGGGCGAGGACTTGGGGGACTGTCATGAGCCAACAGGAGATGGTGCAAGAGTGAGGAAGGAGCACGGTGCCCAGAGCACAGGAGCTCGGGCGGCCGACACAGAAGCCGTCCCTGGAGCTGGGGAGAGATCAGGCCTGGCCCAGGCGCGCGCCGGCGTGTTGCTGGAACTCGTGCTGGGGAACGTCTACACCGCCCTCTTGTCTGAGGGAAGAGCCCTGGCCTGGGGAGCACAGAGGGCGAACTGGCCGGGGTTGAGTGGAGAAAGCAGGTGGGCGTGGGCGCTCCGGGGGCCGCCCCTTCCCCGGAATCTCCCAAGGCCCTCCCTGGCCATGTGTCTGGGGAACTTCGCATTAACTTTCTGAAAAGGTGACAAGGAGTTCACAAATCCTTTTGATTGTTTTATTTTCAACTCACAGCTGACTAACAAGAAGGTGCAGCAAGGGGCCAAAGAATTCTGGGTCCCTGGGGTATTGATTCGCTCGCCCAGTGGTTTCCAGCCACGGTTTCCAACTCTTAGCTCCCAGGGCCCTTGTTGGAAGGTTGGGGTGCTGTAAGCCTCAGGGGCTGGCCTCGAAGACATGGTCTCCCACTCTGACCTTCCCCGCTCCTCTCCCTCCGCAGGACAGGCGTCTTCCCCGCCCTTCCGTCTTGCAACCGGCCATGCAGAATCCTCCGGCTTGCCTCACCTGACTGTGGCTCACAAGACCCCATTTCCGAAGAGTTCTGCCCCAAACCCGAGAGGGAGGCTGCCCAGAGGCCAAGAAAAATCTGAACAGGCCGCCCTGCTGGGTCTCTCCCTCAGTCTACGGGTGATCACAGCTGGCTTGTCCAGTCACATTTCTACATGATTGTCACACGTCAATCATGCTTAATCAATGGAGTCTTCCCGAAAGGCCCAGGAGAACGGGGTTCGGGGAGCTTCTGGATAGCTGGACACATGGAGGCTCCTTGAAGGTGGGGCCCAGGAGGGCAGGGAAGCTCCGCCCCTTCCTCCACACTTCCCCTGTGCATGTCTCCACCGGTATCCTCTGCAATATCCTTCCAAGCAAACTGGTAAGCCCACGTGAGTGTTTCCCTGAGCTCAGGGAGCTCTAGCAAGTTGGCCAAACCAGGGAGGGGATGTGGGACCCCGATTCATGGCCGGTTGGTGAGAAGTGCAGGAACAGCAGCCCGGGGGCTTGCGACTGGTGTCGGAAGCGGGGCGCTCTTGTGGGACTGAGCCCTCGCCCTATGGGGCCTGATGCTACCCCCAGGCAGACGCTGTCAGAAAGGAGTTGGTGCCCACTGCAGAGCTGACTGCTTGCTCGTTGGTTGGTCTGCACACATCTGGTCTCAGGAGTCTTCTGGGTTGATTGCTGTCGAGTGAGAGAATAGAAAAAGACCACTGTGACTGTGTGCTTTCTACTCATGGCACTTGTCTTTGTGTTGCTGTAAAGGCATCCCTGATGTCGGGTGACTATTAGAAAGAAAAGGGCTCTATTTGGTTCACGGTTCTGCAGGCCATACTGGGGCCTGGTGTCAGCATCGGCATCTGGTGAGGCCTCAGGAGGCGTCTAACCATGGCAGATGGGGAGGGAGACTGGTGTCACATGGCAGGAGGGAGAAAGAAAGGAAGAAGGAGGTGCCGGGCTCTTTCCAACAGCCAGATCTCGGGTGAACCGTGACCACGAGAACACAGTCATGGTCACAGGGGAGCCATCCCTGAGGGGGGCACCCCACAGTCAAACACCTGCCGGGCCCAACTGAGGGTTCCACCCCGTGACCAAACACCCCAACCAGGCTCCAGTTGAGAGATCCAACACACGCTCAGACAACCCACCAGGCCCAGGTCAGGGATTCCCTCACAACCAAGCACTCCCACCAGGCCCCACCTCCAACACTGGGGTCACGTTTCAGCATGAGGTTGAGAGAGACAAACATCCAATCCACATTGGTGCCCAACAAGTCCAAACGTCAGCATCTTTTGGAACCACAGTTGAGGCATCAAACCGGGAAGCTAATATTGATACCATACTGGTAACTAATCTACACCCTCAGACTTGCCGGCTATTCAAAAAATGTCCAATTTTGGGTTCAGGATCTTTCTAGACCGCATGTCGCCTTTAGCTGTCTTCACCTGTCTCTTCCCATCGCCGATGTTTCTCCATCCTATCTTTGTCTTTATGCCTTTCACATCTGGAGAAAGCCTAAGAAGACTTTGTGCGGACTCTCCCCAGTGTTCACTTCTCTGAGGCTTCCTTGTGATGAAATCGTGTGATGCGCTTTTTGGGAACAGCATCCCAGACGTGCTATCCAGGCCTTTACCCTGCTCCGTATCCCAGTGGCTCCTGACACCCGCGTGTCCTGCTGCTTGGGACGTTAGTCTTGACATCTCAGTGACAGGTGGTGCTGACAGGTTTCTCTGCCATGTGGTCATTTTCTCTGTTGGAGTCAACATGTGGTTCGTGAAGAGATACTTTGGGACTATGCAAATATATTTTCTCGTTTCAGCATCTATTGACGATTCTAAATTCATTTTAGCATCTATTGATGATTCTAAATTCTAAATCCAGACTCGTCACTATTGGAGGATGTGTGCTTTCCAAACAGTGATTTTTCTGTTTACACCATTCTTTTCTGTTTGTTAATCAAAGTTCTTCTGTAAGAAAGCAGTATCAAGCTGGGCTCGGTGGCTCAGCCTGTAATCCCGTGCCTTTGGGAGGCTGAGGTGAGTGGATTGCCTGAGCCCGCGGGTTCGAGACCCGCCTGGGCAGCGAGACCTCATCTCTACAATAAATCCAAAAATCAGCCGGGCGTGGTAGCATGCGCCTGTAATTCCGGCTACTCAGAAGGCTGAGGCGGAAGGATCACCGGAGCCCAGCAGGTCGAGGCTGCGGTGGCTGGAAGCGGCCACTGCACTCCAGTCTGGGCGACCGAGTGAGACTCCAACTCAAAAAAAAAAAAAAAAAAAAAAAAAGGAAGCAGTATCCTTATTTGGTTACTTATTTCAGCTAGATTCAGGGCATCCATTTTATTCTAAGGCTGTAGTCCATCACAATCAGCATTGACATTCAGGGGTTTTCATGCCACGCTACTCTTGATTTGGTGGTTGAGTATTCCCCTGTCTGTCTCTGGTGTCCTTCTGGCTTACCCTCACTTATCTGGCACACCCTCATAATTTTTTGAGTGCTTCATTATTTTCTAGCACCACAAGATGTCAAAAAGAAATTTAAGGTAAGTGCATTTTTAAATTTATGCCGTGAAATCACTGAACATTACAAATGCAATGTATGTAATTTGAGTCTGCATGAATCAAACATAACTAAGAAAAAACAGATTATGTATTTTCTTTTTTTGTCCACATGTTTAGACATTGTCTATATAGACTTTTCTGAGTCAGGGTATCACTATGTCACCAAGGCTGGAGTGCAGTGGCACCATCACGGCTCAGCACAGCCTTGACTTCCAGGGCTCAGATGATCCTTCCACCTCAGCCTTCCAGGTTGCTGGGACTACAGGGTCATGCCACCATGCCTGGATAATTTTTAAATTTTTTTTGTGGAGTTGGGGTCTTGCTATGTGGCCCAGACTGGTCTTGAACTCCTGGACACAAGCAGCTAGCCTGCCTTGGCCTCCCAAAATGCTGGGATGACAGGTGTGAGCCACCGTGCCCGGCCTCGACGTCAAATGCTTTGGATTATTTGCTTAGTTTTGATAATTGACAGTAAAATCCTACTGTATCATAAAGTATTTTTAATATGGTCTATGTTCATTTTTATAATTCTCACATCACTTAGTAGTAAATATTCATACACAAAATACATTCTATTTTTGTAAATTTTTGTAAATGTTTATCTAAATATTTTTAAATATTTACTTATATGCATTTATTTATGTACAAATATTTGCAGGTAAATGTTTATTTACCTGCAAATATTTGTAAGTCCAAGGCCAGTATATGTGGCACTGAAGTAATACTTATACAAAGAGTGTGTTCAACACGACCTGTAAATTTATGTCCAAAGTCGTGTTCAGAGAAGTTTCTTCTTACCAATGGGATTAACTAGATATCTATCGCTTTTTCACTGATGCTGTATGCATCATTTCTTCAATGAGTTATTGATGAGCTTATAACTCAGGAGTGACAGAGCACAACAAAGTTAGAAAATCATGCTGAAAGGTCCTCAATAACCTTGTGAGTGTGTTCCCAGCCTGCCAATGGAATATATTGCTTATGCAACACCGGTTTCAGGACGTTATTATGTCATCACGTGGGACTGGTGGAGATTTATTTCCCTTGATTTGGAGGAATCCTTCAAACAAGTGTTTCTGGCCTTCTGGGTGACTGGCGGTTGCACTTCAAAATATGATTAACATCTTCCCATAGGATACTTCAGAGCCTTAATTTTGAGTCTTTTTTTTTCTTGTGATGCTGCTGAATTCTCCCACATGAAAATCCATGTGGGTTTTTCTCAATCTGTGTCTCTGTTGTGTTGTGTGTGAAAGCGTGTGTGCACAGGGGCTGGAAATCATTGCGGTGTTAGCAGCCTTTTTCGCTTTTTTTGGTGTGTGCACAGCAAGGATGATTTCGGCAACAGTTACTGTTTCCCGTCATTATTACTCCATGAAGAAAAGACATTTTTTTTTGAGTTGGAGTCTCACTCTGTCGCCCAGACTGGAGTGCAGTGGCCGCTCCTGGCCACCGCAGCCTCGACCTGCTGGGCTCCGGCGATCCTTCCGTCTCAGCCTTCCGAGTAGCCGGAACTACAGGCACGCGCTACCATGCCTGGCTGATTTTTTATTTATTGTAGAGATGAGGTCTCGCTGCCCAGGCGGGTCTCGAACCCGCGGGCTCAGGCAATCCACTCACCTCAGCCTCCCAAAGGTGCGGGATTACAGGCTGAGCCACCGAGCCCAGCTCAAGAAAAGACATTTTAACACTAAGTTGTAAGAAGAACGCAACCTCAGACTCCTGCCCTCTTGTATAATTAATTGCAGAGTGTGCAAATTTTCGGCAGCCTCACCGTGCCGTGGTGGCCTTTTTCATTTCCTGTGGACTGCTGAACAGAGGACATGAACGTCATGCTTCTGATGGCCACAGCAGCAGCAGATGAGAGACACGCAGTGGCAACGAGGATACGACTACCAAACGCTAGCCCTTCAGAGAGCAGCCGATGCCGCATTTTGCAGGAAGATGTCTTCTCATACATGTCTTTTCCTGTGAATATACCTGTTTAAATATATGTAGGAAAGCTATGGGTTCATGTGCTTCTGTGACTGCAATTCTCAGGGAAAGGGAAGAAAGATATAGAGCACAGAGTAGTTGTATGAGATCTGACAATAAGTTCATGAGCTCATCCTAGGAACCGTGCTACGTACCTCACTGCTGAGTATCACTGCAGTCACCTTCGACGTAGTCCCCTTGGGAAGCTAGGCACCAATGTCAGCACCTAGTTCATCCGTCAGAGTAATTTTGGAACTCTCTTCCTGGAGTGGCCATCAGAGCTGACATTGTATTACCCTTGTGTCCTGCATGTCATCAAAATGTCTTTCTTTCAATATTTCCTTTATCTTTGGGTGAAGGAAAGGTCATTGGAGGCCAGATCAGGTGAACAGAGAAGGTGTTCCGATACAGTTATTTGTTTACGGGCTAAAAACTCCCTCACAGACAGTGGTGTGTGAGCTGGTGCATGGTCGTGATGCAAGAGGTCCTTTGGGACCATTTTTGCCCACAACTTTCTCATGCCAAGATTTTCCTAACCGTTTCTCTGTCGTTTATTTGGTCTGCTAAGCTTCTCAGTCAGCCAATGATTTTGACACACATTCTGATGCAATGTTTTTGTCAGTTTTGCTTGTTACTGATGTCCTGAACTCTTTTCAGTCGTGATGCTTTCTCTCCCCTCAGGAAAACATTTAATCCATTTATACACTACTATTTTCTTCATGGCATTATCTCCATAAACTTGGACTAACATTGCCCCTGATTTCATGTCTACTCTTGCCCATTTTAACAAGAAATTTAATGTTTGCTCATTGCTCTAATTCAAGCTCTGACGTTCTCACGATGGCACTCAAAAACATGCAGCACCAATAATGGCCGCCCCTCAGCAAGACATCACCCCACATCCACACGAACACAGCTGTGATGCTGATACACCAAGGCTGGGAAACCCTTCCGAGCTGTTTGCACAGCGCTGCCATTGTGAGTGCATGGTAGCAAGTTCACAAATTTAATTTTCATTCCCCAGATAAGCTGGTCAGTCAGCTACCTCCAGAGGATGGGTGTGGTCTCAGATCTCCATCCAACAGTCCCTCAAATATCCCACGTTTGAGAGCTGCACGGATCTGCCCTCGCTCTCACGCACCAGCTTTCCACCCCCTGGGGGCTCCTCTTGCTTTTCCGTCTCTCAAGCCCGGCTTGGTCTTGCTGCCTCGGCTTCAGGTTGGGATTTCTTTTGGATGGTCTCGTTCTGGAAGCGATTTTTACCCAGCTGTCTCCCAGTAGCACCTGGCTCCGGGTCTTAAAGTCCCTGGTTTGAGTTGGCCCCTTTCTCATACTCCATCCCAGTTCTCAGGACACACCAACCACGGTCTGAGAACGTCAAGCTCTCTGAAAACGTGCCTGCTGGTCTCTGCCACTGGTGGAAACCGACCACCGTGTGACCGGACTGCTCTGCGTTGTCCACGGTCTTTCTCCCGGGCCTCAAAGGAGAAGTATTTCTAAGTAGAGCTCTCTGTGCTTAGGGAAGGAATTTTGATGTTAAGTTAAGACGTATATAAGCTTGTAAGTTTCTGGACTCTCCAAGGACCAAGTTTAATGGTCCTTGGAGAGTCCAGAAACTTACAAGCTTATATACTTCTTTCTGCTGCCTTGCCTTTCTGCTGTATCTGACAATAGACGTGGATAGATGTTCCCTGCTAGAGTCACACCTGAACTATGAACCTGGGCATTCTGTGAAGAGAGGGCGTTGACTGCACTTTCTCTGGACTTTCTCTGATGGGCTCACGGTCCTCCGGCTGAAGGCTTGTGAGCATTCTTTTCTGGAAAGACCATGGCATTCAGCCAGGCTAAGAGTTCTAAGGCCATTGTTGCTTGGGACCAACACCCGACCACTCACTGCTTACTAACCTTCATGTCAAAGGTAACAGACACATGGGTTGCCGGTGGACACAAAGTAGCTGTTTCTCATCTAGACCTAATTTCTGGCAGGGAGCCAAAAGTACACGCTGCCTCCGCCTTGCTAGGTTCTGTCCACAAGGGGTGTGGCGACAGAACTGGATTCCGAGAGATGCTCAGAACACGAAAGCCATCTGGCTATGCTGTGGCTGACGCAGGTCCTCGTTGTTGCTTAGAAACAGGCAACTGCCGGGTTGCCTGAGCCCGCGGGTTCGAGACCTGCCTGGGCAACTTGGCGAGACCTCATCTCTATAATAAATCAAAAAATGAGCCAGGTGTGGTAGCGTGCACCTGTAGTTCCAGCTACTCGGAAGGTGGAGGCGGAAGGATCGCCAGAGTCCAACAGGTCGAGGCTGTGGTGACCGGGAGCGGCCACTGCACTCCAGTCTGGGTGACAGAGTGAGACTCCGACTCAAAAAAAAAAAAAAAAGAAAAGAAACAGGCAACTGCAGGCCATGCTGTCGTTGAGCAAGCGTTGTCAGGACGTTCTCGGGTGCAACCGACAGAAAGTCGAACACAGCTTGGATTGAAAAATAAAAGGAAAGTTATGGCTCATAACATTGACAAAGGTTAGAGCAGCTCAAATTTTGGCCGGGTGAGGTGGCTCAAGCCTGTCATCCCAGCGCTTTGGGAGGCCAAGGCGAGAGGATTGCCTGAGCCTAGGGGCTTGAGACCAGCCTGGACAACTTGGTGAAACTTTGTCTCTACAATAAATGAAAAAATTAGCGGGATGTGGTGGTGTGTGCCTGTAGTTCTAGCTACTTGGAAGGCTGAGGCGGCAAGATCCCCTGAGTCCAGCAGGTTGGGGTTGCAGTGGTGGTGATCGTGTCACTGCACTCCAGTCTGGGCCACAGAGTGACTCCAACTCAAAAAAAAAAAAAATTCAAGCACTGCTGGAATCAGGGTTCAAGGGATGTGAGCAGAACTTGACTTTTCTTGGTTACAAGTTGTATAGTGTCAGCAGCATCAGTTCATTGTGGGTTCAGCCTGTCATTTTCCCACACTTTATCCAAAATCGTGGTCCAGCAGCGTGGATTTGGTTCCATGTTTGACCCAGGACGTGAAGCTGTTCGCATGTGACAGGCTAACAGGCCAGGCATGATCCACATTCTTCACCGTTGAAGCTAGGAGTGAGCCTCATGTGATCACCTGGGCTGAAAGGGGGCAGAGTCATTAGGTCAAGGGGTGGGACGGGTAGGTGCTAGTGGCACCGACAACAGGTACACGTAGAAGAATCAGAACCAAGTAGAATCAACAGCCCGATAGCAAGCGTCACTGGTTGCTAGCTATGATATTGCATGTGTCGTAAAGAACTGAGGTTCAATATCAGAAGGTTTTTTTTTCCCCTGAAAACAATCTGACTCTTCCCAGAAGACTCCTGTTAAGGTAATGTTACTTCGCTGCCTTTTTGTTTCAGAATAGATGTTTTTTTCCTAGGGAGAAAATTAAATGTGATGCCCCCTGTTCTTGCTCGTTTGTGTCAGTGGAAAGCGATCGGCATGGAAGTACACGTATTTTCATGGCTTTAAGTAAAGCTGAGGTGAGAAGTAACTCAACTCTGTTCTTGGCAAATTCAACGTAGATAAAATGAACTTGTTTTGAAATCATTTGGGCTCAGTTTTCTAAAGCCCACGCTCAGATATCGTCACTCAACCCTTCTTAAATTTTCTTCCAAGGAATCTATGATCTTGCCCGGTGTTCATTGCCTCCATTCATTTTAAAGCTGTTATTGGTGAAACACAGAGCTAGATGATGTTTGAGATACAGTATATAAATTGATCTCTGCCCTCCAGATGTTTACAATTTAATGAGATTTCAGTGCTGTCAAAGGACCAACCAAGAAGAAAGTGAGCAGATGCCTGGAAGTGTTCTTTGTGGCGCTTCAGGGCGTCTTCACATGAGCTCAGCTGATGCCTGTAAAGAGTTGGTGTAAAATTAACTGACTGAAGTGTTGTCCTGTTTAGAATTTCCAGACTGTGTGAGGTGCCAAGCACACAACCTCCATGCCAGAGGAAATTGCCCGGTACGTGAGACTATGCAAAGCGCTTTGGCGTGGACTGGAATAAAATCGCCGAGGGCTGAAGGGTTAGCCTTCCAAACCACCAGTGCTTTCAACACAGGAGATGCCTTTAGTAGCTGTAGCAAAGAGGTTAACGATTCAATTGTGTTCTCCCATTTCAAACTGACTTTTCAGGTCTTTCTGCCCTTCCAAAATTTCCATGATGATCATGCTGTGCCCGTCAGAAGTTGACTTCGTCACTAAAACTTTCGTGCTCAGACCGTTCACTTTTATCCCTAAAGTCTTAAACTCCCAGCCACTCCCTATCATGACTTCTCCCAGTCACACCTGTCATTAATCATCGCAGGAAAGCCCACGCAAAGTCACGGCGTCTGAAGGGCGGAAAAAAGAAGTGGCGCTTCTGATGGCATTGGTTTTCTACCTTACCTGACTTGAATTGGAAAAATATTGAGCTTTCTGCACAAGGACCATGAGGGACCCGGTTGGGACCTTAAATAACCAGGCAGTAGTGTGAGCTACGATAATTCCGTTTTCTGTGCAGAATTCTACTTATATTTTGGTATCACCTTAAAGAAATTGAATAAAGCCTGAGGAAGAACAAAAAAGTGTCTTAATTTTACTCTATCAAATACCTCATGCAAGTCACAGTTTGAAACTATCTCAAAATATCACATACGGTTCTCTCGCCACTGGCAACTTTCGATGGCAAACTAGAACTTGGGATGTATTTGTAAAACAACAAACTCACACACATCTTAATCTCAGGCCTCCTGGGCGAGGTTTTCATGGCAATTCCCACCCCCTGGAACCTCATCTGGCTGAGAAATGTGGGAACCTGATGGAAATAAACTTGGCCGTAGTTGTTGGGAGTGAGTGGGACTTGGTGGGGTTCTCTGCCTTTGTGGGATTTTAGGAGCTGGGGAAGCAGCTGTGATACAGTCATCGAATGACTTTCAGATGTCTCCCACATCCACCATCACGTCCCAGGGTAACACGCTGTCAAGTTAGACCGGCCCCCTGAAAGGATGTTAATTAGACAATAAAGTTTGTGTTGAAACCTTAGGAATCAGCTAAAATGTGAGGTTTAAAAAAAAAATTGGAGGCTGATGAACTCTTTGACTTTGTTTACAACATAACTTTTTTCACTACTGTGTTCCAATTTTATCTTAGCTCTCTCATGTAACCATTAATTGACACAAAAAATTTACCAGTTAAATGTGGAAGTTAGCAAATCCACGTCATTTTGGATAATAATGTCCAAAAAATTAGGGCTGATAGAATTGTTTTAATAAACACTGAAATAGGCAAGCAAGGAGTAGTAGTTAGACCAAGCAATCTCATGAATATACCATTCTCTGAGAGGTGGCTTATTACATCAGGTAGCTCTTTGGGATAAGGAATCTTGAGAAGTCTGTTCCTCTCCCTTGAGAAGCAGAGCAAAGATTTCCAGGAGATCTTCCACCTCTCTCCCACCTAAAGTGAAGCTGCAGTTGCAGAATATTTTGGCTAGAAGTCATAAGGCCCTGTGTCTGTTTGTTGTTATCTTGAAGATGGGAGTCACCAGATTCTCATTAAGCTAAATCCCTTCTCAGTAAAGATGCATCTATCCTTCTCGGCTTTTGTGTTAGACAATAATTTACCTTTCTCTTCCCTCAAGTCATGTGCCACAAATATTTAACTTTACCTGACTGAAATTAAAATTTGGTGTTTTCATAGTTCTCATCACAAGCTTCATCCATGTGCTTTCTAACACTGTTGCGATCATGTGAAACAGATGCAACATAAAACAGCAAAAAAGTGCACCTATGTCACGTCGGATGCAGGCGCATAAAAACCCCTACAGTGTGGGACCTGGGTGCTGTAGTCCTCTGCTGTGAGCCTCCGGGGCTGGGGTCGGCATCACTGGCACAGGCAGGTGGCATGTGGGCCTGGGTGCTGTGGTCCTCAGCATTAGCCTCCAGGGCTGAGGTTGGCATCAGCAGCACAGACTGGTGGCATGTGGGCCTGGGTGCTGTGGTCCTCCGCCATGAGCCCCCGGGGCTGGGGTTGGCATCACTGGCACAGGCTGGTGGCGTGTGAGGTTTAGGTGCTGTAGTCCTCTGCCATGAGCCTCGAGGGCTTGGGTTGGCATCACTGGTACAGGCTGGTGACATGTGGGCCTGGGTGCTGTGGTTGTCTGCCATAAACCTCCAGGGCTGGGGCCGACATCACTGGCACAGGCTGGTGGCGTGTGGGCCTGGGTGCTGTGGTCCTCCGCCATGAGCCTCTGGGGCTGGGGTTGGCATCACTGGTACAGGCTGGTGGCATGTGGTCCTGAGTGCTGTGGTCCTCTGCCATGAGCCTCCGGGGCTGGGCTCGGCATCACTGGTACAGACTGGTGGCATGTGGGCCTGAGTGCTGTGGTCCTCTGCCATGAGCCTGCAGGCTGGGGTCGGCATCACTGGCACAGGCTGTTGGCGTGTGAGGTTTAGGTTCTGTAGTCCTCTGCCATGAGCCTCGAGGGCTTGGGTTGGCATCACTGGTATAGGCTGGTGACATGTGGGCCTGGGTGCTGTGGTCGTCTGCCATAAGCCTCCAGGGCTGGGGTTGACATCACTGGCACAGGCTGGTGGCATGTGGGCCTGGGTGCTATGGTCCTCTGCCATAAGCCTCCGGGGCTGGGGTTGGCATCACTGGCACAGGCTGGTGACATGTGGGCCTGGGTGCTATGGTCCTCTGCTATAAGCCTCCAGGGCTGTGGTTGGCATCACTGGCACAGGCAGGTGGCGTGTGGGCCTGAGTGCTGTGGTCCTCACCATTAGCCTCCAGGGCTGAGGTTGGCATCACCAGCCCAGACTGGTGGCATGTGGGCCTGGGTGCTGTGGTCCTCCGCCATGAGCTCGGGGGCTGGGGTAGGCATCACTGGCACAGGTTGGTGGCGTGTGAGGTTTAGGTGCTGTAGTCCTCTGCCATGAGCCTCCAGGGCTGGGGTTGACATCACTGGCACAGGCTGGTGGCATGTGGGCCTAGGCACTGTGGTCCTCCGCCATGAGCCTCCGGGGCTGGGGTTGGCATCACTGGCACAGGCTGGTGGCGTGTGGGCCCCGGGCGCTGTGGTCCTCCGCCATGAGCCTCCGGGGCTGGGGTCGGCATCACCGGCCCAGGCTGGTGGCGTGTGTGCTGTCTGTGGTGGTGTGTCATTCCCCCCCAGCCTCCTTCCTGTGATAGGTGCAAGCCCTGAGCACCCCCAGCAGCTCCAGCCTGAAACGTGAGTGCCGCCCTGGACTCTGCCGTCCTCGCTCCTGCACACCCGGCCCCTCCACAGCCCCTGTTGCTTATCCAGCGTCCTCCCCAAAGAAACAGAATTCACCGCAGAGGTTCAAGTAAAAGGACCTCGATGAAGACACCACGCAGAGTGGGGCGAGCAGAACCGTGGAACAAGCCAGGATCGGGGAGGGACCAGAGATCAGCAGGGGCTGAAGCTGGCGACACCCAGGCTCGGGGTGATGGGCGTCTCGGGCAGTTTGTGCTGGGCGGCTCTAACAGATCTCCATGAACTTGAGGTTTATCGACACGGACCTCCACCTCTTGTGAACTGGAGGCCGGATGTCGAGGCCAAGGTGCCAGATGGCCAGGTTCTGGTGAGGGCCGCTTGTTGGCTGCAGACTGCCGGCCGGTCGTGTCCTCATGCTGCGGGAAGAGGAACAAGCTCTCGCGGCCCTTCACCAAGGCACAAACCGCATTCGTGAGGCTCCACCCCCATGATCACCATCTCCTGGAGCCCCGCCTCCGGGCACCACCCTGTTGGGGGTGAGGGTTCCCCGACAACATAAGATTACTGACTATCATGACACCACTTGTTCCTTTCAAGCCTACCACTCCCGGCCACAGTCTCAGACCTTGACGAGGCTGCCTACTTGTCCACACCAGAAAGCAGTCAGTGTAGGTCGGATCTGCCCATGACTTGAGGGGAACATGAAATGAGCTTTGATCATTTAAATGTTCATCGTGGCAGGCCCTCTTTTCTTTATCTCTCCGTCTACTTCCATGGAACCCAGAAAGAAGGTAGGCTGAGGTGAGTGGATTGCCTGAGCCCGCGGGTTCGCGACCCGCCTGGGCAGCGAGAGCTCATCTCTACAATATCAAAAAAATCAGCCGGGCGTGGTAGCGCATGCCTGTCATTCCGGCTACTCGGAAGGCGGAGGCGGAAGGATCGCCGGAGCCTGGCAGGTCGAGGCTGCAGTGGCCGGGAGTGGCCGCTGCCCTCCAGTCTGGGTGACCGAGTGAGACTCCAACTCACACACACACAAAAAAGAAGGGTGTAGGTAAACTTTTCCCAGATTTTCCTTGAAATGATGAAATGCAATGTTTGAAATATAATTGAGAAAAGCGTTGGCCTCACTCTCCATGAACAAGGACAAAAATGAGACTCAGAAATACACATCCTTCAAGCTGGAGGTGGGTAGATTTGGCTTTAGAATCCAGCTCCTATGTCAGTTTTCTCACAAACTCCTTGGTTTCCATCACTTTAACACCACTTGCTGTCTCTAATACCATTGAGAACATGGAATGTGGTGTCTTTTCTTTTTTTATATGTGTGTATATTTTATTTTAAAGATGTGAGGCGCAATTAGGCTTAGGTATACAAGTGGTCGTCATACGGGTAAAGTTTGGGCCTCCCTTTGGTACCTGCTTCACCTGGTTGGAGATCAGGTACCCTCATGGATGAGTGCCCCACCCCCGGCAGTGTCCCACTATTGCCAATCCCTTCCTCACAGTATTATGGTAAATGCTCAGGGTCTGCTTATGAGTGAGAACATGTGGCACTCAGATCTTTGTTTCTGTGAGAGATCACTGAGTCTGATAGACTCTCAATCCGTCCAAGTTGCTGTGACGTCCATAATCCTGTCCTTCTTTATGACTGCATAATAGTCCATTGTGTGTATGTGCCAGAGTTTTAAAAAGTCCAGTCCAGTTTTGATGGGCAGCACGGTTGGTTCCATGTTTTTGCTATTGTGAATAGTGCTGCAAGAAACATGCATGTGCCGTTATCTTTTTGGCAGAATGATTTGGTATATCCCCAGGAGGAGGATTGCTGGGTCATATGGAAGGTCAATTTCTAGTTCTTTTAGAAATCACCACACTGGAATGTGGTGCTCTTTCAACAGGAGGTGCTTGGATATTCATTTCCCTCTTTCTGTGCTTGTTCAAAAAGCAATAGCATAAGTAAGATGCTGCTTCTTTTTTGCTTTATCAACTACATCCCAGGTTAAGATAAATTGCTTGGTCACAGAAATACAACCCTGACAATCACTGGCTGCTATGTGGAGAAGTCGGGGAAGTGGCTCCTTCCATGATGTCCACGGGTGTTGTGGCCACTGGAAGCACCCGGCTGGGATTCAAAGTCACCGCAGCATGAGCCCAAGGCTGAACGGAAGTCCGCTTGTGAGTCTCAGGCTGCCACATGAGTTTGTACCAGGGTCTGTGCAAATTTTGTCTTCAGCTTCATTGTTGCTGGTCATGGTGGAGGCACGATGTGGACAAGAGTGCATGGGCTTGTTTTGAAAGCAGCAGAAGCTGCCAGGGTTTTCTTACAGAAAACCAAACATGCAATTTTCAGCAATCCAGCTACACATGACCCTAAAAGAAAGGCTTTATCATCCAGGTTTGTTTTGTGTGAAGATGGCCTTGTGTTTTATGTAAGCTCTCCTCAGTACAGTTGGAACAGAGTTATTTTAGAATGTAACAAGATCTTGACTTCTAGTGATGAATATCCCAAGCTGGAATTCTTTGTCTTTGTCGATGTCTCTTTTTTTGAGCTGGAGTCTCACTCTGTTGCCCAGGCTAGAGTGGCAGTGGCACACTCGTGGCTACCACCGCCTCTACCTGTTGGGCTCAGGTGATCCTTCCGTCTCAGCCTTCCAGGAGCAGGAACCACAGGCATGTGCTACCAGCCAGCTAACTTTTTGATTTATTGTGGTCTTGCCAAGTTGCCCAGGCTGATCTCGAACCCCTGGGCTCAGGCAGTCATCTTGTCTCTGCTGTCAACGTCTTTTTTAAGACTTTCTTCCTATAGCTGTTTCAGGCTCGCAGCAACATGCAGAGATTTCCCACAGCCTCCCTGTTATTGACATCCCCACCAGAGTGTCCATTTGTTAAACTGATGCTGGGCTTTATTTTTTCCTTTGCTCAGAGGTAGCCTTTCTTTCTTGTCCTATATCACACCATGAACTGTGTTCCCACACGTTGCCATTTGATTCTAATCCACAACTTTTCATGGAGCGAGCATTTTCCGAGAATCTATGATAAGCCAAGCACCTGCTAAGTAGACGTATAAAGATAAGTAGGTCAGAGTTCACGTACTCAAGGAACTAACATCACAGAACTAAGGTAACACCTTGAAGGATACTCACTTCTTTAGCCATTATCTCCTAAGCAGGATGTGCTAAACATTGCTGGCTTCTCAGGATACAAAGCTGAAAAGAACGCAGCCTTTTCCTACGCCACCTCACTGTCGATCGTGCAGAGAGACATCCCGGAGATCAGGGTCATGTGTTCTCGTTCCATGTAAGTGTGGAGACTTATGGAGGTCTCATTGGGAGGGCAGAGAAGGCGGGGCAGGTGCAGATGGGAGGGGCCCGGGAAGGCTTCTGGTGAGCGGTTACCTGTGCGGTAGCGCACAAGTGGCAGAGACAGCAGAGTGAGAAACAGCACAGAGCACAGAGGACCTACCAGCAGGTGTGGTTGGCGTCGTGTGAAATTCAGTGCGGAAAGCGGCGTGACGAAAGGTCAGAGAATTAAGCAGGGCCAGATTTTCAAGGACTTTGAATATCATAGCAGACCGTCCGTCGGTCAAAACGAATCATGAAATGGCTTGGAACCGGTGAGCAGCCTGCTTGCCTTTGAACTTGCCCTCTTTGTTTTTCTTTATGTCTTTTTTTAAAGATTAGAAAATATCGCTTATTTAAAAAGTCAATCAGAAAGAGAGAAAGAGGAGATTCACCTCCTCAAGGTAGGGGAGGGGGCCGAAGCTTAAGAAAACACGGTTTGGCCACAGCTCAGAGGGCACGCGGCTAGGCCCTAACTTGGCAAGGCAAGGGCACGGACACCCTCTTATTAACGGGTCGGGGGTGGAATCTGCTCGGTGTCAGATGCAAAGCGGAGAGCTGCATCCCAGGCCCACGAGTGGGAGCTGCCCCAGCACGGCCAGCCCGAGAAGCGCAGCGGGGGAGGAGAGGCTGGGACGTGGCCGGCGTGGTCAGACACAGCAGGCGTCTGGGGTGATGCCGCTGAGTCGAGGGAGGAGGGGAAGCGAGCCCATTTCTTGTCTCTTAAAAGGCAGCAGACTCACTGCAAAGGATGAGGGCTCAACTTCATAGAAAAGGCCGTGGGCTGTGACTTGCAGGAGGGCAGGACGAAGGCCTTTTGCCGGAAGCCACAGCCCGATCACGGCACAACTCATGACCCCTGTGGGTAGCCGAGCCTGGCGGAGCCGGAGAGGAAGCCAGTGGAAGAGCACGAGTCGTCAGGAAGAAGAGTCAGCAGGTGCACACCGCTCCTTTGGAAAGGAAGAGGAGTTTGGGGAGGAGCCGGGTGGTCCTCCAGTCCAGGGAAGGGGTTTTTGAAGCGGCAGCCTTGGGGTGCGACGGACGAAGAGGGCTGCACGGAGAAAGAGATGAAGAGGAGGAGGAAAAGGGGAGAAAGGGAACATGTCGAGAGAAAGGCAGTTCTCCTAAAAGGTCGAGGCACTGCGGAAGGCTGAAGAGGAGACGGACTTGTGCCGGAAGGCTGGAGGGAAGCCTCGCCCTCAGAAACGAGGACGGTGAGGCGGAGTGGAGGCCCCAGGAAGGGGAGGCTGGAGTGGAGGCCGGGGACGGCGGAGGTCGGAGAGGGGCAGGTTGGGAGAGCCGAAGGACCGGGCAGGGTGGGGCTGGGGAGAGATGTGCACCCTGGGAGCATCTGGAGACGGGCTGGCGGGCTGCAAGTCAGGCCTGAGGCGCCGGGAAAGCCACGGGGGGAGGAGGGCAGGCGTTTCTCCGCCTCGCCCGCTGGGAATTTTCTCTGAAAGAAGACGTGAGCCTCTGAAAGTGAGGAGTCATCTTAGACAATGTGGTCACTTTGCCGGCTGAATGCCTTTTGGGATAACACGGAAGGAAATGTAGACTGTGGTGGAAAAGCAGTTTAATATCCACAGGATTTAGGCCAAATCAAAAAAGAACAGCTGTTTTGAGGAGATAAAGTTGGGAGATCAAGGGATTATAAGTTATAAAGAGCAGGTGCCATGTGATTATGAAGCAAGGGTGAGCAAGTGCAGCAACTCTGGTCACTGTGCAGTTGGGGTCGGGATTTCAGAAGCTGTACCCTTGCAGGTAGAAAATATGACAAGTTCTAGTCACGGGAGTGGACGGTCCAAATAAGGGGCGAGAACCAGGATGCCATCCTGGGAGCTAATCCGCCATGTTGACTTCCGATGAATGCCTTCTGGTCTCCACCTTATTGACTGTCCCTAACAGAGGAACATGTCCTCTTGCTTTTAGAGCAAAGCAACAACGGTGTTGTTACACAAATTACTGGTTGAGATGCATAGAGTGTCATAGAATAGAAAAAAGGGTCTGAGGCGGGCTCGGTGGCTCAGCCTGTCATCCCGCGCCTTTGGGAGGCTGAGGTGAGTGGATTGCCTGAGCCCGCGGGTTCGAGACCTGCCTGGGCAGCGAGACCTCATCTCTACAAAAAATAAAAAAATCAGCCGGGCGTGGTAGCGCGTGCCTGTAATTCCGGCTACTGGGAAGGCTGAGGTGGAAGGATGGCCGGAGCCCAGCGGGTCGAGGCTGCGGTGGCCGGGAGCGGCCACCTCACTCCAGTCTGGGCGACAGAGTGAGACTCCAACTCAGAAAAAAGAAAGAAAAAAAAAAGAAAAAGGAGTCTGAAGCTAAAGAAATAGATGGATTTGGGGGAACGTGTGTTCGCAAGTCTTCCGGGTGCAAATGTAACCATGGAATGATGGGCGCAGAGAAGACTGCCACAGGGAACCCGGAGCAGAACAGGACCAGGACCAGAACCATCGCTACAGACGTGGCAGAAGGCAGCGGTGAGATGGGTGGACAGGGAGAGAGCGTTTCCACAGAAATACTTTGAGAAATACAAGCAAGAGCTGTGTGAGGCCCAGCACCTTTACCTCACTTGCAGGGTTACGGGCTGGCTCTGCCCTGCTTTCTGGAGGCTGACGGAAGGCACCAGACTCCCAGGTCAGCAGCATGAAGCACCACGCATGTCAAAGCCGTCTCGATGTCTGCGTGGACACATTGTCCTCTGTCCATCAGTCCCCACAGGGCAGCACGGGTGGCCTAGGCGGACATGGCCCACTGCTGTGGACTGCGTAAGGAGTGGGACTTACTCCGGAGGAATTCACCCCTTGATGGCAGCCTGCAAACAAGTCTGTTTTCCTGTCTTGGGGGAGATGTCCTCTCGTCCTCAAGGCCCCAGGCAGAAGCCTGCGGAATGACCTTGCTAAAGGGGCATGGGGCCTTGTGTTCTTGGTAAGCTCAGCCCACGGAAGACCCCGCAACAGAAGGCCTCAAGGGGATACGGCCGGCAAGTCACACATGCGAGGAAGCTGTACGGCTCTGGGAGGACGGCACAGACTCAGCCCCTAGAGGTTCTTGCCGACTCTTTAGGGTGAGCCTGTCTCCTGGGGGGCGTCATTTAAGCAAATGCTTGTAAACTGGGTTCACTGACCTCTTGCGTTTGTGGTCCTATCCTAGGGGTGGGAGAAGTCTCTATAAAATTTCAGTTTTGCAGTTAATTCTGACGTACTCTAGAAAAGACAATGTCAGCGTGTGCTGGATCCTTGTATGGCCATTGTGCACAGCCATTGTGGTTCCGTTTCCATATTTGCATGTTTGACCCGCAGGGCTATCTTAAATGCCATCAGTGTAGCTGCCCACACCAAGGAGAAAAGAATGGAGCCCACACTGACATGGACAAAAATTACCCCAAATCAAAGGCAAGCAATGTGGCTGCACGCAGTAAGAAGGAATGTTCTGCAGGGGGGCAGTGGGCGACAGGTGGCAGCTCCTCATGCCACCGCCATGTCATCCAGAGATGCAAGGTGCCACCCGTGAAGGCAGCACTGAGTCTCGCGGGACCGTGTGCATGCTGCCCGCGTGCACTTATTTTCAGAAAAGCGAAATGTTTTAAATCTGATTTATTCATGCTGTAAGGTTTTGAAAAACTCTAAGAGGTTGAGTTATTCATATTGTTCCATGGTTCAATCACATAAAACCAGTTTTAAAAATCCTCCTTCCTTCCTCTGCTTTTCATCTGCTACCAGCCCCTTCTTATGCCATGTCCCATGCACGCCCAGGCAGCCGCTGCCATCACATTCTCATGTGCTTCTTCCATTTCTTTCTCCTATAAGCGCAAATAAGAATAGACTGGTGGTAGGCCGGAGTCCAAAGGCATCCCGTCAGGACTCGTGCTCCCTGATGGTTTAATCAAATGCTCATCTAGGTATCACTTGGGGACTTTGCAGACGGAGTTACAGTGACGAATCAGCTCGCCTTAAAATAAGGAGATCATCTTTCATGATTCCGGCCAGACCCCAGGTCACAAAGGCCTTCAAAGGCAGAGGCGCACGGCAGAGGCGTCTGTGGGGGAAAAGAAGGAGGAAGGGAGGCCGGAGGGGAAGTCGGAGTGACCCGCGGGGGGAGGAGGCCTCCGCTGGATCTGTGGGTTTGAAGACGGATGCCGGTTGGCCAAGGGGCGTGCACAGCCTCTGGAGCTGTGCACGATCCCAGCCAAAGCTGACGAGCACAAGAGGAGGGAGCCCCGCTCCACGGCGTGCGGGCCTGAATGCCAGCTGCCCAACCGGTCTCAGATGCGACGCCCCTCCCGAGTCCCCAGCGAGGGGCCAGGCTGACCACGCTGGCCTCAGCCTGAGGGGCGCTGGCAGCCATCAGCTGCCTGAAACCACAAGTCGAGACCCTCATGCCACCCACTGCTGCGTGGGTGCGGCTTGGGGCAGCGGCTGTAGAGGAGGGGTGCAGGGTTCTGCTTTTCTCTCTCTCTGCTTTGGCACACCTGGAGTCGTGCTTTCCCATGGTTTGCATTCTCCTGTTTTCACTCAGCATCCTGCCTTGGAGCCATCTACACAGCACAGCACCAGGGGTGTTATCGTCCCATTTACAGCTGCGTAACGCTGCACTGCATGGTGTGTCTTGATTTACTCTATGTGGTTGGGCACAGTGGCTCGCTAGAACCCCAGCACTTTGGGAGGCTGAGGCAGGAGGATAGCTTGAGCCCATGAGCTTAAGATCAACATGGGCAACATAGTGAGAACACATCTCTACAAAAAAAAATTAGCTGGGCATGGTGGTGTGTGCCTGTAGTCCCAGCTACCCAGGAGGCTGAGGCAGAAAGATCACCTAGCCCAGGAGGTTGATGTTTCAGTGTGTGAGCTGTGATTGGGATACTGCACTCCAACCTGGATGACAGAGTAAGACCCTGATTCAACAAAAAGCCCGCAGGTTTGAGACCACCCCAGGAAGCTTGACAAGACCTCATCTCTACAATAAGTAAAAAATTAGCCGGGTGTGGTAGCACGTGCCTGTAGTTCCAGCTGCTTGGAAGACTGAGGCAGAGGGATCGTCGGAGCATAGCAGGCCGATGCTGGGGGGGCCGTGAGCGTGCCGTTGCCCTCCAGTCTGGGCGACAGAGCGACACTCTGACTCAGAAAAAAATTATAGGCTCCCACTGACAGACATTTGAGTTACTGATCACCTTTTGCTAATATGCTGCAATAAATAACCTTGTTGAACCTAATCCACACGTGCCAGTGCATCCAAGAGGCAGGTGTGGCTAGACAAAAGGACATCTGGATGCAATTCTGGAGGATTTGCTATTGTTGGTATGGTCCCGTACCCTGCCCAGCTTGTAGCTTGTGTAATTTCTCCAAGCACCTCACCACTGATGATCAGGGCCATGGAGCCCCTGACCTCTTATGCCACCATCTTCCCTCTCCCCTGAAGTATTATGGCCCCCTGCACTTGCTTTCTCTGTTTTGCAGACGTGTCAGTTCTCTCCTGTCCAAAAGCCTTCGCATGAGCTGTGTGCTTGTTCTAGTCCCCACCCTGTTTCTGATGGATGGGGAACCCTGAAGCTGAGGTCTGACCCAAAAGGCCAAGTGGGATTTTGACTTCATCCAGGAAAGAATTCAAGAGCGAGCCCCAATGTAAAGCGAAAGTAAGTTCATGGCTGGGCTCAGTGGCTCAGCCTGTCATCCCGCGCCTTTGGGAGGCTGAGGTGAGTGGATTGCCTGAGCCCGCGGGTTCGAGACCCACTTGGGCAGCGAGACCTCATCTCTACAATAAATCAAAAAATTAGCCTGGCGTGGTAGCGCATGCGTGTAATTCCGGCTACTCGGAAGGCTGAGGCGGAAGGATCACTGGAGCCCAGTGGGTCGAGGCTGCGGTGGCTGGGAGCGGCCGCTGCACTCCAGTCTGGCCGATAGAGTGAGACTCCAACTCAAAAAAAAAAAAAAAAAAAGAAAGTAAGTTCATGAAAAAGAAAGAGGAACAGAAAGAAGTCTACTCGGTGGACAGGGCAGCCCCCACTCGTCTCTGGGGTTTTGGCTGGAAAATGAGAGGGAGTTTGTGGAAACGATGGCGAGTGGCTATTCCATGGACAGAGAGGCCTGGACTGGTGCCTGGGACGAAAGGCAGCTGTGCCTCACCGGGGTTTTGTCTTTATGGCTATCTCCTGGTCATATGCTAAGCGAGGGGTGGAATAGGCACGAGTTCCCTGGGAAAGAGGTGGAGGTTTCTAAGACTGGGACGCTTCCCAGCTTACTTCTGCAAACGGGCAGGGTTGGAGATGTCATGGGCTGGAGGGCGTGTCATCTAGCATGCTGAGGTAGTATCATGAGTGTATTAAGAGGGACAAGGCCAGCTTGCAGGCAAATTAGTTGCTGTCTTGGCTCTAGCTGGGTCTAACCAGTTCTAACCTGTATCCTGCTTTTCTCTGTGGGAGCTCAGAAAACCAGGCCATCCACTTGTGTAGAGAAACTGTCTCGGCCACAGTATTGAGAAATTAGCCCGATTGCGTATCCTGGAAAGTGAGTCCTGTTGAGCGCCTACCCCACTCCCAACCTCCATGCTGTGCATGTCTCAGCTCACATGTTGCCTCCTAGACAGCCATGTCAAGCATGGAGTGGTTGTATCACCCCTTGTCAGCTGGATGAAGACATAGTTAAATATTGCAGAGCTCAGAGAGCCACGCCCCAAGCCCTCATCCTGGACTCTGGGGCTGGGCAGGACTGGCCATGAAAGAAGGTGGTTATATGCTAAGTGAGGGGTGAAATATGCATGGTTACAGCTTCCAGAACTTGAAGTTCAGCCTGTGAACAGGGGAATCTTCAACAACATTTGAACATGGGGATGACATGATGAAACGATGATTTGAAGATTTCTACCTTTAAAGTGAGGAGAAGCCGGGCTCGGTGGCTCAGCTTGTAATCCCAGTGCTTTGGGAGCTGAGGTGAGTGGACTGCCTGAGCCCGAAGGTTCGAGACCTGCCTGGGCAACTTGGCAAGACCTCATCTCTACAATAAGTCAAAAATTAGCCGGGTGTGATAGCACGCGCCTGTAGTTCCAGCTACTTGGAAGCCTGAGGCGGAAGGATCACCGGAGCCCGGCAGGTCGAGGTTGTGGTGGCCACGAGCGCCAACTGCACTCCAGTCTGGGTAACAGAGTGAGACTCCAACTCAAAAAAAAAAATAAAATAAAGTTAGGAGAAACAATAAAACCCATCATGGTGTCGAGTATCACATATGTCAAGTATGCAATTACCTAGTGAGCAAAAACTTTTTCCAAAAATTGTGTGAGTACTGTCCATGATGGCCTTGCTCATTGAGGCTGTTTGAAGTTCTCAGAAAAACCAACGGACATGGAAGGGTCATTGGTGACATGCCACTTAACAGTTTTTAGCTTCTAAAAGAATGACAGCAGCTCAGCATAAGTTTTAATATCTCAAGTTCAGGATGGAGTTGACAAAGGAACTGCTCTGGCCGATATAATTTTTAAAGTATTGACCATCTCCCATGAAGGAAACATTTGAGAGTCAAGTGGAAGAGTCGGGTGAGATGCTAGGGTCTGACTCGATTGCAAGTGAGGCTATGTCTATAAAGAAGAGGAAAAAGATAGCATGGAAGATCCAGATTCCCTATACTTCAACTTGTAAGTGTTTAAATTTCTTCAACCACGTATTTTTCACATTTAAAACAAAAGCATTGTAATAATTAGAAATAAAGATCGTATGACTTGTATGGCCTCGTCCATTAACTGTCACCATCACTTGATTGTCAAGACGCTCTCTCCCACTTCCAGGTGTCTCTGTGTGGGCCAGGGCCGCCTCGGGTGAGACCCGCTAGACAGGTGGACCAAGTTGACTCCCCTTCTGCAATTCTTGGGGAAAATCAGGGCAACAGGATGGGAACCGGGCTCGGGGGATAATGATGAAGAGGAGAAATGATGGATGAGGTTTATGGCTGTGCATGATGCTGAAAGTCAGCTGTTTCAGACTTGCAGAAATAATATTAAATGGATAAGCATAAGATACTTTATTTTCAAAATTTTTAAACCTTAGAGAAGTTAATTTTCTCTTAAAGCTATGTGGCTCATCTGATGATAGGATTGAAGGGTTAAGCACATTTTGTGGTGTCATATTTGATGGTAGCTGAGCAAGACCATATTTTAGGCAAAGAGACTGACATCAATTGAGAAGCGACTGCTAGAAATACATGAGAAGCCTAAGAGAATACTAACAGGGGAGCATTCAACCAGTGCCTGTGTGGCAAAGGACTTAAATGTAGAGTTTACTGGCCCCTGGAATTTGTGAGGACCCAAACTGTCAAGTACTATAGCATCTAACTACACACAAAGTAAAGTAGGAATTGTAGGCAATCATTCATATAATTTAAACCAAAACACAGGCTTGCCTCAATTACCTATGTTTTCAGCTGACATGCTTCTGACTTGAGTTATTCATATTAATTGCAGAAATTCTCCATGTCTCTTTGCATTTACAGACAGCTTTGGGTGCATAGAAATGGCTTGGCTTGCTTCTTGGCATTCTGTCAAAGAGCTGAGCACCCTAAAACGTCACAGTTCTTGAGTGGAACGGTGTAAGTGAGTTGCATGTCAACGGCACTCAAGGGGGGCAAACGGATTAGAAGAGAATATGGAAACTTGCTTAGCTGGTTCTTTCGGTTATTGATGAGAGGCAGAATAATCCAGAAAGGGACTGTCTACCTCCCACAGCAACGTGCTCTCTGATTAACTCAAGGATGCTGATGTTAGCATGCACCTGGATTTAATGGATTGCACCAGAAAAATCTGCAAAAGGATTATTTTCTTAGCAGAGGGAGAGCACATAACGAAAAATAACATAGGTAACAGCTAGGAGTACATGACAAGTCATCAGCTTGTGTAGCCTTCACAAAAATATGGAAATGAAATGTGTGTATACCCAAGACGGACGGTGGAATATTGAGGCTGTTAAGACAGGTACTTTAGAAAAAAGCGTGTGTGGGGGTGGGGTGGGGGATAAGACAGGGAAACATGAGATGAGGCGGGAAAAACTGGAAACTGACAGCATGTATTTTGCAACAAGAAATTTGCTGACATATGCCAGGGGTGCCCAAAAACGTATACGCATTTTAAGGGACGTTATCTATGTATTACTTGTAATCAGAAATGTCTGGACTGTGATGGTAACCACTTTGAGGATTTCTTGTAATTGCAGAAGTCAAATGTGACTTGTATTCATTCACAATTTTAATACAGTTTTTTCCTTTCTTCACATGTGTACATTTTTTCAGCACCCTCTGTATTTGGAAGCAAATTAAGAACTGTAAAGAGTGTAGGTAGATTCTGGGATATTGCTGCCATGCGGGTCGCAGGACCTGGGCAGGAGAAGATGAGGAAGTGTTTTCATAGACTGACAAAGGCAGCGTCAAGGCATGCTCTTTGATCCTGGCCAGATTTTAATAGCTTTCTGTTGATGGGGTCGTGACGACGTTGAAATGAGGCAAGGGGACATTTGAGAGCTGTTTCAAGGGTGGCTTTCCGATGCACTTCCCTGCATGGGATAGGTGGTTGGAGGCGATTTTGGATGACAGCCTAGAAATGGTTCTGAGTGAGATAACCCAGGCTGAAACAGAAGGAAGTTGTGACCTCATGCTGCAGTCACAATGGCCTTCACTGGAAAATGCTCTTGAGAGGTCAGGGAAGAAACAGGAACATTGCAGAAAGAGTCTACACAATCTCAAGGCGAAGAGCCTCTGAAATGCCTGGGGAAGCCTTGATTGTGCTCTTAGTATAAGTGAATAGCAACAGTGGAGGTGCGTTCTGCTGAGGTTTGGAGCGTGTGGGCACGCTTGTGGGTGCACACGTGTGAGTATGTGGGTAAACATGCTTACACGAAGGCCTGAACAAATGAAAGGCCCAAAGAGCTGTGGGTTGCTGTCCTGGATTTCCTTCCGGAAAGACGAGCTGAGACGTGTTGCGCCAAGATGGGACTGGAGCCATGGCCAGGCCATGGGGCGGGCCAACGCGGAGCTCCGTGTCCTGGGGTTTTCCCTGAGCGTCATAACCCTGCACGCTGGGTCTGGCACCTGGGCATGGTTAGGGTCCCAGGTGCTCCATTCAAATTCCGTTTTCTCTCTGGGACCGTCTCCCAGGCTGAAGGTACCCTGAGAAAGAGAGTCAGTTGCAGTCCGACCTGAGTACTCTAACTACAAGATGTTTAAAACTCTGCTCCTAAGGTCCGTAGTTCTCCACGGACTTGGTTTAATAATACTTGCGTCTGCTTTTCCCTCACTCTCTAACTATGGTGTGTCCTGGTTTTTAAGTACAGGCTTGAGGGTTAATAAAAAAAATCAAAAGTTGTTCTCCAAAGAAGCACTTTTAATTTCCTTCAAGAACTTTCTTTTTGCAGTCACAGCTTGGTACTGTAGGGGCAAGAGGCCTAGACTTGGACTGTCTCGACTTTCGACGTGCCTTCCTCGCTGAGCTTAACCATTTCCAGCTTTTGACTTCAAGTGAGAGACGTGCAGTTCTTCACTTGAACGCTTAGAGGCCACTGTGCTAATTTCAATGTTGTTGTGTCTCAAGGACGACGGAGGCCTGAGGAGAGGAGAGAGGCGGGGAACCACCGGTCCGTGAAACAGTCAAAACACGCACCCACACTCGCGGATTAGGTCCACCGCCTCACACGGGCGCGGTGTGTGGTGTCTCCAAACCACGACGGTAGCCACATTGGGTAGCACTGATCCCGGATCCCCTTCGCGGGGGAAACAGCGAAAAGGTCAGAAGCGTTGTGGGCATCACCCACATGGGGCACAAAGTGAGCACACACGGCCGGAGAAATGGCGCCCGTAGACTTGCTCGGTGCAGGGTCGCCACAGACATTCAGTCAGTCAAAAACGCCATCGAGTGAAACGCGGTGGACTCAGGGCCTGGACACAGGTGTGGGCCGTCAGTTCACATAGGCCTCTGCAGCTCCTCATGCCTCATGCTGGATCGGCGTCGACGTTTCCACTTTATCACCGCGTGCTGTTTGCGGAGGACCCCCAAGGAGGGAGGATGGCCTTTTCCCTGTGGACCCGTCTCAGAGGGACCAGGTCACCACACCCAGAGCCCCCCTGCCCCAGGGCTTCAGATCCCTCCCTCCTCCTCCTGGGCCCCTCCTCCATCGAACGGCACCTCAGTCTTCTACTTTTTGTTCGTAATTTCAGAAACGATTTAATGGCACCACCATCCACTCCCTTCCTGCTACGTCTAAGGACGCTGATTTCCGATCACAGACCCTACTGCTCTGCTCTGCTTCCTCGCCTCTGTTTCTCTTTCTGCTTCCTCCGCGGTTTCTTTCACAGGGCCTTTTTCTCCATCCACACCGGCTGGGTGCATGTTCTCTGGATTTGATCTTGTGCATTCTTTTCCTCCCAGTATCCCATTCCCTCTCATGTCTGTAACCACTGCTCGCGTCCTTAGGATCAGAGCCGTGCCTCGAAGGCACAGAGTCACCTGAAGACAGTGTCAATACTGGGGTGTCACGAGCACTTCAAATTCAGCATGCCCATGCCTGGACTTATCTCACATCCCCGCAAATCTGCCCCTGCATGCCGACTCTCACTTCCTAGGGGGCCAAGCTGGACACGTGGCCATTGCTTTGCTCTGGGTATGCCCTTTCCTTCACGGCCCCCCTGACCTGCCCATTCCGCCCAGGGCAGTGGGTTCAGCATCTTCTAGCCAGCTTCATCCCCGATGACACCCCTGCGGTCTTGGGGTAACATGTTCTCTTAAATGGCTTCTCCCTCCAGGAGAGTTCATGCAGTCGACTTCATCTTCTGTCTTGCAGCTACAACGTAAATGTGATCATTTACCCTCCTCGGAGCTTTCAGGGTCAAGGCGAATGTCTTTGCCTAGGGTTTCACGTGCCTTCTTCTTCTAGCGTCTGTCTACCTGCTGGATCTTCTTCTTCTCTCAAGCACCGCAAACACTTAGAATAACGAGTCCCTTGTTTTGCCCGAATTCACCTCTAGTTGGCCTGGGAGGCGCTGTCCATGGAGCTCATGTACGCCTCCCCCATGCTCCCCCCGCACACACACCCAGTCACCTGCGCACTCGCTCTTGCTCTCAAACATCACCTCCAGGAATCCATTCTTGATCCCACTGTCTGGTTTCGGCATCTCCTGGGTTGCCACTTGCTCATTTCTCACCACAGGATTCTGTCACCGGCGACCTACTTGCCTGTGTCACACACACATCGGACTGTGCGTTTCTTGGGGGCAGAGACTGCGTCTTAGCTTAGTGTCCTGGGGACCAGGCAGGGTGTGTCTACCTCAGAGCAGGTGTCCTCTGTGACAAGTCACCTCATCCCTGGGGTGCGGCATTGAAACCCTGTCTTGGGGAGAGCCCCCGAAATGTAGCCAGGCCAGCGGAAGAGGCCTTTGCAGAGAAGCAGAGATTCTGCAGTTCTGCTAATGGTGGAAGCGTGCCTTCGTGGCCCGACGTGGCCTTGGGGGCAAGAAAGCATCTCCTCTGTGTACCCTCTTGGCGTTTATCTGACCTTTGGAGGGTGAAGCCCCACTATCGGACGGTCACTTGTAAGTATGGGCCACAACAGAGATCTTTTTTGCAGTTGAGCAAATCAACATGAGGTATACAAGGATGGTGAGAAGGGCCAGCGCGGCAGGTGCTAGCGTTCTGAGAACATGAGTGAGATGTGACTCTGTTTGCACAGATCTGATTGGCGACAGAGAAGAGGGGGTGCGTTCGCACTGGTGCCGTGAAACTCTGTCAATCTTTGCTGTTTACCGTAAAAATAAGATGGCAGATGAGGTGTTTTACCAGCAAAAAACAGAGATGCCAATAACTGATGTTAACAGTGGCTGTAGAAGTTTAACGAGAGAATTTATTTGTGAGAAATGTAGGATAAACTTCTTCCTAGATCATATCTTGGTGCATTTAAAAATTATATGCTCAAATTATTTTTCTTTATCCTCCAGACACTTTTCAGATGAAGCATCTCTAAATGGAAAGTGGTGTCTGCAAGTGTGAATCTGAAGAAAGTCCAATAAATACACCCTCTTCCCTCTGTGTTTCTAGACACTTTTGACATTCTGCGTTATATTTGTTACAGTCTTTTCAGATTAACAGTTAGACCCATTGTGTAAATTTAGAGGTACTTCACTTGAAAACACATTAAACATTATTTAAAAAGGTAACACATATTTTTAAAACATGAGTTTATTCTATTTTTCCCAACTTTGTGGATACCCTGAGCTATATTGATATTATATATTACCCATTTTTAAGAATGTGGAGAATCTCATAGCATATATGTTAAGTTAAAAAAAAGATGTAAAGACACAATTTTACAGATGTTACTTTCTTAAATTTATGAATATATTGGAAGAAAATACATGTTAACAGTGGGTATGTCTACTGTTGTGATTTCCTGAATTTTATAGAATTTTTAAAGGGACTATCTCATATCCTTTATAATAGGAAAAACTGTCAAAATTTTTGTTATTGTCCTGTTGCTTTCCATAGAAATATTCTTTATCAAATGAATCTTTGGAAACATTTCAGCAAGTGTGAGAGGACAATTTAGATGTGTGGGTGTTGGCTGATTTTTAGCATTCATCTGCTGAGCAGTTCGAATTAATAATATTGGCTTAATCCTGCTTTTGAATGGTTGCCTTTGATCATAGTCAAGAGCCTCTATTTCGCAATGACAATCCCAGAACCTGTTTGATAATGTTTACTGACAATTACAGGCTTAGCTAGGAAGTAACTACAGGGAGCAAAGCAGTCTTAGAATAAAGTCAGCCTCACAATGAACAACGGCAGGGGACTGATTGGCTCAGTTTTATTTAACATTTTAAAACCTGATCTTTGACATTTTCATTAGTGAGCAGAAATAGCACATTGATGCAATTCTCAGGCGGCTCAAAGAGGAAAGTGCTAAACACACCAGAAACAACTAAATAATTCAGCAGATCCCATGAAAATGGAGACCCATTGGAGAAGTTTTAGACGCAGCAGTGGAGGAAGGCCGGAAATATTTCTCTCTGTTCCCCCCACTCTTGAGCAGACAAACATGTACCTGTAGAAATCAACCATTCTGTTACCCCGATTCTGGAGATTTATTGGAACTGTGGCTGTATTGTACAGAGAACTGCAAGAATTAGTAATGGGGGGGAGGGATTTTATTCTTGTTTTCACAACTACTTATCAGAAAGGTTTATGGAGGTAATAAGAAAGTCTTCCAGCACCTTCCCCATCAACTACGAAAAAGCAAAGTAAATAAGAAAACAAGAATAGTTGAATCTGTTCGGGCGGTGATATGACACAAACACACACCACTACAGAAAGACTGGAAAGGAAGGGGCTTGACCGAGATGTCGCCACAGCCTCCCCTGCTCCTTGGGCAGCCCTGCGCCTGTCCCTGATTGTCACGGAGGGTCAGCACATCCCCGAGGTAATGCGAGAGTCTGTAGGGAGTGGGTGACAAGGTCACAGGGTGAACACAGAACATCTAAAACACCACGTGTTAATCAAGTGGAGACCTGCCTCTCAGCGTTGTTGCAGCCAGCATTTCAGTAAGGAGTGGGCGGGAACGGAAGGTCACGCGTGTTCTCACCTGTGAGTGGGAGCTGACCAATGGGTGCACAGGGGCACACACGGGGGAGGAACAGACACTGGAGACTCCAGAAGGAGGGAGGGTGTGAGGGGTGCGAGGGCTGAAAGCGATCTCGGGGATACAGGACTCACTAGCCGGGTGGTCGGCTCACCAAAGGCCCAGGCTTCACCACGATGCATTAGGTGCACATGAGAAACCTGCCCTTAAACGCCCAGAATACATTCTCTAAAAAGTAAGGAGTGGAGAATCTTCCATTTTGGGGGCTTTGAGTCTCATTCTGTGGCCCAGGCTGGAGTGCAGTGGCCCACTCATGGCCACCCCAGCATCTACCTGCTGGGCTCTGGCGATCCTTCTGCCTCAGCCTTCCAAGTTGCTGGAACCACAGGCACGTACTACCACACACAGCTAATTTTTTAACTTATTTATTGTAGAGACGAGGTCTTGCCAAGGTGCCCGGGCTGGTGTGGAGAATCTTCTACCAATGTCCTTGAAGCCAGTGTTGAGGCGACAAATTGAGAACCATCTCCCATTGACACTGAAACCACTCTCCAAAACCCCTAGACAGAAGCTCTGTATTTAAATGGATGTGCAGTTCAAATGACAGAATTATTCCTCAACATTAAGAATTGAATCGGCCCTAAAATGGGATTGCTTGTACAGATCTTGTTCTTCCTTCAATTATTCATTGACTCAGCAAACTTTATTGAGTCTAAGTATCTGCAAGTTATTGTAGAAGCTAAGGCTGGTGACCTCCCGGAGGTCTTAAAGACAGGGCACCGTGCTGTTGTTCACAGCTTTTCTGCCAGCTCTGTGTTGGCACTGAGTGTCCTTGTGCGGTAGCTAAGGATGTCAGCAGAGTGAGTGACTGTGGAACGCGACGTCCTCAGTTCAGGTCCCAGCCTGAAAATTTCCTCTTCCAGGTGACTCTGGCAAGTTACCCACATCCCTGAGCCTTGGCATCTCATCTTTAATCAAGGATGACAATTGGGCTTGAACACAGTGTACCACCATGATAAGGATGCCAACATACTAGCTATTGTTTTCAAGGAGTTTGCTGTCTTTTTTTCCTTCTTTCTTTTTTTTAATGTTAGAATAATATTTTAAAAACCTACCATGTGAGTCATTTCAATTTCTGCCTGTAACTTTTATAAATCTCCCCTTGGATAAGTGTGTGTGCGCATATATGTGGAGGAAGGACAATTAAATGTGTTTATGGAAAATGGGACAGCCATGTTACAGTGACAAGAAAATGGATTTAAAGGTTAGGGGGCAAAAGTTCCTGAAGCCATCAGTCCCCCATATCGCAAGATTGAAAAGACAAACAGGTTAGAGGGGTTCGTCAACTGAGAAATTGAAATGCAACATAAACCTGGTGAAATGCGGTCTCTAAATTCCAGAAACACCTCAGCTAGAACACTCTATTTCATATCAGAGGAATTATGCATAATTGTTCATTGTTATTATGGATTGGGAATGTGTCCTGGTAGGCATCCAGAGTGCGGAAAGAGATAATACTGGCAATGCAGTAATCATTTAAAACAAATCAGATATTTTCTTGTATTAATGTTTATAAATTAAGATAATGCTGTTGCCTGACTGAAAATTTTTTCAATTCATTTGAAAACTCAATAATGTGTGCTCAGCATTTCAGACCAAAAGATAATTGGTTTTAGGGGCAATCCTATCAACTTTTAATTAATTCTTTGGAAGTCTTGAAACAGAAGAGAGAGCATAAAGTAATGCTATAAATGGGTTCTATGACCCTCCTCTCACTCAGAGCCATGCTTCAAAAGAAAATCTATACTTGCAATACTTCTAAACTTCAACTAAAAATAGTTTTAATGACCAAAAATTCTCAAAGCTGAAATAGAAAAAAAAAAAAGCCTATCTCTTGTTATTGAACTGCTTTGAGAAGAAAATGTCAAAAATCAAAATGAATTAATCAAGCTCCTATTCCCAAGAATATCCACGAAGGGAAAAATATGATGGTCTCAAATTCTCTTGAGAATGAATAATGAAGGAAGATTTAACTCAAGTTTATAATTGCACCCAATACATTCATCTTCTTCACAAAAAGAGTAGAGACTCCCTCAAAAAATAGTGCTCATATATTCACACAGCCATGCCAACCTGAACTAATGCCACTCTTTAGACAATTAAAAGCAGTGCAGCCAAGTCGTGCCATCTCAACTTGAAATACTGATTTTGGAAGGTGATGTTGACTTGAACCACATAAACCGAAAGGACAAATTACATATTCAGTTTGTTTTGAGTTGAAGAAAGTTACACACACACACACACACACTCCTTAGATTCGTCTTTTCATTTTTCTCATCAGATTTTAGCATCGAATCTTGAAATATGAAAAGCAGTTTCTTTTTTAAAAATTGTAAGCAAATGCACCGGATTTCCTTCTATGAAAGACTTTAATTAGAGACACTGGCTTCCTCAGCTCGGGCTGTCACTTGGGAGTGTGCCATCTGCGCCAGCAGTGCTGTTTTCTGTGCTCGTGCCATCTTCAAGCATCACGGGCCTGGACAAGGGCTGGGGTGCAGAGGAAGAAGAGCACCCCGACGAGGCTGGGTTCGGGTCACCGATGGAGTGGCAACACCTTGCCACAGGCGTGTGTGTCAGCAGAGGGGAAGGGCCAGGCAGCTGGGCTTTGCTGCTCATACTTGGGCTCTGTCTTGCTCAAAGAAAAGAGCGAGCGGCTTTTGGTCTTCATTCAATGGCCTGGCTCACTTGATCATCAGCAGTAGTTACCTTCAGAAAGCGGTATAAAAAAGGTAGAGCATATGGAAGGATCCAGTTGCCCTCTGGGAGTTGGGAGGCGCTTGACTCTTCTCTTTCTTCATAAAGTTCCAATCTCTAATGTGCAGACACGCTCCTCTGTTTCTCAGCGGGCAAGCTCTCGCCTTTCCTCTTTTCCTGCTCTCATATTTATCGCAGCATTGTATTCAACTCTGTCCTGACATGCACACACATATTCACGCACCTGTTCGTTCATTTCTCTGGGATGGAAATCCAGAGCCAGACTGTGGTGTCCAATTTTAATAGCTGCCATGAAATTGCTTTCCAAAATGACGATATTTTCCAAGCAGTGAGAAGAGTGGGATGGCCCCCACATTCTAGTGAGCAATAGGTATGATTATTCTGTTTAAAATTTTCCCAGTTAGCAGGGGTCAAGTCATACTGTTTCATTCAAGTTTCTTCTCTTCTGTGTGGCACGCACTACTCCGGGTATTATGTTAAAGTAATGAACAAAAGACCTACAATGTGTTCAGGAGAAGGAATCCGGTAATTAACAGGTAAACAAGTAGATATATGTTAAGTGAGGGTAAATGCCATGAAGGAAAAAAACAGTCAAGTCCAGGGCTGGGAGTGGTCAGCTGCCTATTTTATCTCATTAGTTAGTTTCCATTTTCTCAAATCGTCATGAGCTTGAGTGAGCACCTTTCACCCATTCATGACATTTACTTTTGGTCTTCAGTGAACTGCCAAGGGCTTTGTACTGTGTAGGTCTGAGCCTTAAGGCATTGTATGATAAGTCCTTTCCCCAGTTATTTTTGTCTATTGACTTTAGAATGTTTCTGACAATTTTTTTGCCAGCAGTTATGTCTCTCTTTTTCTTTTAAAACTTCTGGTTCTCCAGTAGCATTTAAGCAGACTTTTTCTACCACTAGATTGCAAAACTAGACTCTAGATCTTCCCCTCATATTTCTAATTAGCTAGTGAGTCTTGAAAATGTTAAATAAAGGCAATCTAGATAATTGGAAGTGGAAATAATCAATGCTGGCCAAAGCATACTGATCATGCCTTATGGAAGAGGTGAAAACCAATGTTGATCTTTAAAGGAAGAATAGCATTTACAAGGGTTGAGAAAAGGTATAGCTATTTTTTTTTAACTTGGAGGCAGGCCAGAGAACATGCAATACATAATATTATTTTGTTCTATATAGACTTATTATTACAATTTTATGTAGTTTGATATTTGTCATTAGCTAGAGAATTAAATGAATATTAAACCATAATATCTAAATTAGATATCAACAGTTTTATAACGTGTAATTATGATAATAAATGTAGCCATACCTAAGTGTTGAATATCCTGAGATCTTACATTATTTTTCTAGTTATGACCAGTAAAGAGAATTATTCCAATCATTCCAATCAGCTGATTAATCTAGAAAGTTCTCTAAGGCATATCTTTGGTTGTGTTTTTGGTCTAGTTTAAAAGGTTCTAGTGGTATTTTTCAACATGTCTAGTCATGTTAGGCTGGACAGGTTATGGAAAAATTTTTGCATCTTCACAAAATATATCTGAAATTTGAGGTTCTTTTTGAAATCAGGAAATAAAGTTCATTTGTTTAAAACAAATTTCTCTTTTTTTCTGTTCTTCTAAGTAAAACCATTGTAAATATGACTTTCTAGCTTTTCTTTTCTTTTTTTTGAGTTGGAGTCTCACTCTGTCGCCCAGACTGGAGTGCAGTGGCCGCTCCCGGCCACCACAGCCTCGACCTGCTGGACTCCGGTGATCCTTCTACCTCAGCCTTCCAAGTAGCTGGAATTACAGGCGTGTGCTATCACACCGGCTGATTTTTGGATTTATTGTAGAGATGAGGTCTCGCTGCCCAGGCGGGTCTCGAGCCCACGGGCTCAGGCAATCCACTCACCTCAGCCTCCCAAAGGCACGGGATTACAGGCTGAGCCACCGACCCGGCTTCTAGCTTTTCTTCATTTATCTTTTTAGTCCCAGATTGACTAGCTTTCATAAGGAATAAGAAAAGCTCATAATATTAAAAATGATCTCCTACCATCATCTCCAGACAGGAAAGCAGCATGTTTATTCATTCCATAAATATGTATTCACAATCACATAAAAGAATGCTTACTTTCTCAATACAGGAATTTTTTTCTGCCTTGCCATGTAAAGTATTCTATTTCATTGTACGTGCATTTGTGTACCACTTTAGATTTTACAGAGTTTGGTGCATTTTTACCTGACCATCTGAGCCCATCAAGGAATACTATCATGCTGAAAATAATTTTAAATGAACTTCTACTTTATTTGCTTTGTGTTTCCTTTAAATGCTGGTACAGGGTTCAAATGTGACCTCCAATATTAATTAGCTAAATGATATAGACGTACACACACATGCACACATATATTTTAATTTTGTAGTATCAAGTTATTCAGCCCTTACTGCATTTTTATAGCTGTGCTGTAACTTCCCAGGAAAGAATGCAAACTGAACAGCCTTTCTGAGATAACTCTGTTTGTACAAACCTAAATCTCATTGCATTTTATTTTCTGCCTTATTGCATGCAATTTGCTTCTTCTCCTATATATTTTTTCACATCATTACTCCTTTTCAGGTTTAATCCATTAAGTGTTTTGTAGAATTTTCTTTCAGTGTAATAGCCTGTGCATTCGGAATACAAATTGTACACCACACCCATTTTCCTTACCACCTACCGGGCATCTAAAAGTTGTTGATATGTGCCTCTGATGCTTTTTAGACGAAGCAAGTATGTAACTAGATTGGCCACCTAAATGATTTCACAGCATCCCTGAAAGATAAAGTCCATATTTTTCTAGCTTGGAGATAGATAAGGTCAGTAGTTTTTATACAAAGGGAAACTCCAAATTTTGGCCACCCTGATTCCAGACAATTACATGATTAGATACGATTCTAAGATATAGTTTCTGAGATCAGAACATTTGGTTAAGGTCCACATTCAGGTGACTTCCCCACACCTTGTGCGTTTCAACTTACAAAGAAATAATTTGTAACAATGATTTTAAGTAGAGTGTTTCTGTAACTCCTAAATTCATTTCAAAAGCTCCTTCTTCCTTGCAGTCTCTTGGTCCTGGGACACCCCCTCTCTTTTGTAATGATAGCATAATTTCAACCTCGGTAATGAATTCTCAGCATTTCTTTCTCTTTTTTATTGGAAAATTCTAAGGCATTATTTCCTAAAATTTTGTAATTTCAATGCTACTGTAAGTTGGGTGAATTCAACGTAGAGTATATTTCACACTTTATTGACCTTGAGAAGATTAGCACAAATTAAATTTCACATCAACCATCCTAAATAGCAGGCAAGTACACTCAAAGGTATTTGGTTATTGTACTAAAAGTATAGCCATGCTCTTTGTATATAGGGCATAAATGCAGCAAAGATTTTTAAAAAATAAAATATTGGTAGTTTACTGTAGTTGCCAGGCATCTATAGATATGAATAATGACTATTTTGATGTTTTACCAACGTGGTAGCTTATTGCACACCAGGCTGTATTTCTTTTATTGTTTTTTAAGTGTTAGCTTATTTATGTTTTGATTCAACATCTTTGTTGTTATTCCTTTATTACTTTTTAACCATTCAGTATAGGAGTAGATTCAGGAGTATACTAGAAAAATTATAATTAAAGCAATAATATGTATGTGGATTCTATGACTATTACTCACTAAAGACTTGAAGTGTAAAGTCATTCTGCTTTTACTTGCTTTACCTTTTTAATGTAATGATTAAATAAAGAGAGTGTTATTAAGCTGTTTGTGTGAATAGATGTGCATTTTTTCCAAGGATAAGTCACAAGGATTTTATAAGATTTTTAAGGCATCTGTGTCTCAAATGTTACTATGTTAAATGTTAAAAATCTTCAGAGACAATAGCAGGTTTTGAGGAAATTGTAAAATGATTGATTCTCAAGCTTTCTCTGGAAAAATATCCATCAACCAGATAGCCTGAGTTTTTACTTTATTCTTCTCTTGCCTCAATTGTATCAGTGACTATATAGAAAACAATGAAAAAGTAGTTAAAGATGCTGAAAAGTTTTAAGCCTAAAAAACAACATAGTCCATGTCTTTTTGGTTTTTTTTTTTTTTGAGTTGGAGTCTCACTCTGTCGCCCAGACTGGAGTGCGGTGGCCAGAAGCCTCAACCTGCTGGGCTCTGGCGATCCTTCCCCCTCAGCCTTCCAAGTAGCTGGAATTACAGGCATGCACTACCATGCCCGGCTGATTTTTTGATTTATTGTAGAGATGAGGTCTCGCTGCCCAGGCGGGTCTCGAACCCGCAGGCTCAGGCAATCCACCCACCTCAGCCTCCCAAAGGCACGGGATTACAGGCTGAGCCACAGAGCCCGGCTTCACAGTCCATGTCTTAATGCTTTTTTGGCATTACACATCATGTACATACAGAGGGTGCTAGAGAAATGTATCACATTTTAAGAAAGGAGAAAACAGTATTAAAGTTATAATATTCATTATATACCAATAACAAAAGATGAATACAAGTCACATTTGACTTCTGAGATTGCAAGAGGTACTCAAAGTGGTTTCCACCAGCGTCCGGACACTTCTGATTATGGTGAACTGAAAGCAATACATAGACAACATCTCTTAAAATGTGTATGAATTTGTTGGCACCCCCAGTATATTCCTCGCTGCTTGCATTTGCGAAAAGACCCTCGGCCATGAAGGTCCACCCTCTTCACCTCTTTATTTCCTCTTGGCTTTTTAACCCGTCTGTGACCCGGATGCGGCTTCCCTTCTGCACCCTCCTCCTTGGATCTTTTATTTAGGTCTGGATTGTTAATATGTCTCGATTGTTATAAGCTCTAACTCATCGATTCCCCCAGCCTGGAAATAGCCCACACACTGGAAGGGGAGTCGCGTCGCTGGTCCATTTGAATGCTAATTACGACAGTCCTGTATACTGTATCAAATTCAGCACAAGCATGGTCATCAGGGGAAGGGAAAACCCATTAAAATGCTCCCCAGGAGACTGAGCTCATTAGAATGTGCGCGAGTACCCAGCAAAGGCAGAAAGAGAGGCTTAGCGGGCCATTCCTGCTTTGGACAAGCAATTCGCATCTTTTCTCAGGTCGAATCAGGTGTGTGTTCTCTATTCCTACAGAGAAGGAGATTAAAATTTGTAAAGCTTCTCCAAGAGCAAAAGCAGAAGCTAGGGCAAAAGACACTTGACTGGAAAGACAGGACTGTTGTGCGGGATGGAGGTGGCTGGGGTTGTGAGAAATACTTCACCTTCTTTCACAGAAGAGGAAGACTCCCAGTCTGCATGTTATGCCAAAGAATTTCCAAATAACCAAAGGTGGCAGTAATCAACAAACAACTCTTTCAGCCATCTTGTAGCTACTGTGTGCTTAAAATGCAAACACCAGTTTTGTCCCAGCTGGATGGCGTTCTGTGGGTTTAATCAAGAGTTGATTTTGACATTTTGACCAGTATTATCTCTGGAAAGTTATTCAGGTCCTAAAAGGTTTTAGCGGATCCATAAAGTAAGATTTTGATTCAGAAAAAGGAACAGGCGTGACACAGATGCCAAGACAACACAGTCACCGAGCAAAATTCCTCTCGGTTCTCACTTGTGCTTTCTAATTCATTCAGTGCTAATCTAAACATAAGATGCTTTTTCTGATATAATTTAGTTAGACCTGCACTGGGCTAGCTGGCACAGAATCTTCATTGTTATTACCAATCCAGTCAATCAGTAGCTTTTGAGCCATGTGTGCAGCAGGTGAGCTGGGTGCTGGTAACACCCAGGGCCTCTGGGACCTGCTTGTTTAATCAGCACCCCAGACAATCACTATGTAGATAGGACTGCAGCATCTCAAACAAAAAGCATTGATTAAATAGACTTATATTTGTTCGTTCTCAGCAAATTCAGTATATCTGTGCTTCATTGTGAGATTTGGATGATGTATTTGTCGGAACTAGGCATCTTTTTAAAAAAAGAAGCCAACAGAAAGAGAGGGAGTTTTAAAATGTCTGTAGCATTTCTGACTCAAACGACTATATCATTTCACTTCAGCTAGATTTTACCTGGTTTTAGGGTAATATTATAAGCAACCTTTCATTATCATATCACATAGCCTCAAATTATTTTCTCATCTCTCCACTAAAGAAGCACAAGGCTGAAGGGAACACCATCGCACTCTTCTAGTTCCACTTAAAAGGTGGAAAGACCTGGCATGGAGTCTCACACCTGTTGTCCTGGAAATCTGAGAGGCTGAGGGGTGGGGATTACTCGAGCCCGGGGATTCGAGCCCAGCCTGGGCAGCATAGTGAGATCTCGTTTCTCAGAAAAGAAAAAAATAAGCCAGTTCTGGTGGTGGTGTCTGCAGTTTCAGCTACTCAGGGGGCTGAGGTGGAAGGATCACTTGAGACGAGGTCAAGCTTGAGGCGCACTGTGATTGTACCTCCGCACTCCAGCCTGGACAGAGTGAGACCCTGACTCAAAAAAATAAATAAACAAAAGTGGGCACACGGTGCCTTAGTCTATCCATGCTGCTATGACAAGGTCCCAAAGGCCACGCAATCTGTAAGGAAGATGAATTCATTTTTCACAGTCTGGAGGCTGGAAGAGTGAAGACTGAGGCACGGGCAGGCGCAGTGTCTGGTGAGGGCCTGGCCTCTGCTGGCAAGATGGCGCTTTGAGGGCCTCAGGCTTAAGGGAAAACTTAAGGTGAAGACTTCCTC
Organism: Cephalopachus bancanus; assembly: GCA_027257055.1. NCBI lineage: Eukaryota > Metazoa > Chordata > Mammalia > Primates > Tarsiidae > Cephalopachus > Cephalopachus bancanus. Next base: position 6,221,520 of record JAPVLO010000026.1, read on the forward strand.
ACGTCTCTTTCATCAGGTCATGAAACCTCCTTGTGAGGACTGCACCCTCATGACTCTCTCACCTCCTTGAGGGCCCACCTCTTTTCTTTTGAGGTGGAGTCTCACTCCGTTGCCCAGACTGGAGTGCAGTGGCCTGCTCCCGGCCACGGCAACCTCGGCCTGCTGGGCTCTGGCGATCCTTCCGCCTCAGCCTTCCAAGTAGCTGGAACTACAGGCGCGTGCTACCACACCCAGCTAATTTTTAAAAATTTATTGTAGAGACGAGGTCTCGCCAGGTTGCCCGGACGAGTCTCAAACCCGCAGGCCCAGGCTGTCCACTAGCCTCGGTCTCCCAAACTGCTGGGATGACAGGCTGAGCCACTGAGCCCAGCCAAGGCCCACTTCTTAATGCTGTCCTCTTGGTGGTTAAGTTTCAACACATTGAGAGAAGAGGTAGTTAGGGGCTGGTTAGGCAGATAGAAAGAGAGGGTCTCGGAGAAAGGTAATGCCCACAGAAACACCCCTGCACCACCCTTGTTATGCATCTAGCATTTGAAAATGGTTAAGAACTTCCTCTTATATCAAGATTGCTCAAGCTTGCTCAAAAGGGACTGTTCCAACTCAGGGGCGGTGCAATAGCTCAACTAAATGTCTATAACTTGACCAAAGCTCATTATGATATCATTAACATAAAATTACCCTAAGGGAACCTCCCGCTCCCACCATACACCTGACACCATGACACTACCAGTATGACCCTATAAAGCCTAAAACTCCCCCACCCAATGTGAAGGAGAAGCAAAAGTAACCAAGTCCCCAAACCCACCCATGTCTAAGAAAAATCTACCCATTTCCAAGAAAAAACCACCCTAAAACACAGCCCTCCGTCCCCCTAAGAATAAAAACTATAACTCCACAATAGATAGGTGCAGAAGCAGCAGCCTCTGTAGGCTGTCTCTGTCCGCACCCCCCTCTTGAGAGTGTGCTCTGCTTTGCTTACTAAAGCCACTGGCTTGTCGTGCTGCTTTGTGTGTCTGCTTGTGAATTCTTTCTGAACTTGAGCCCCAGGACCTGGTCGTCGACATCAGCCCATCATCCCACCCTCCTTTTCCTGGTGACAACTCGAGCATCGGGGACCTCGAGACCACAGTGCATGGTTTCCTGCCCACGTGGCTCCAGGCTGTGAGAAGTCAAGCTTCAGCAGGCCAGCACTCTTCTGTGGTTGGACTGTCTCCACCAAAGCTCACACTGAAACCAGATTGCCAGTGTGGTGGCATGGGAGGTGAGCAGGCCACGAAGGCTCCAGCCTCATGAGTGGGCACCATTACTCCAGGACTAGGTTAGCTGTCTCGGGAATCCAGCCCCCTTTTCACTGTCCTGCGTGTTCGCTTCTGCCTCTCACCATGGGTGAACCTGCGCTCTCAAGCTTCCCAGCCTGCAGAACTGTGAATCAAATGAATTTATTATCTTCGCAAATGGCCCAGTTTGTAGTATTTTGTTATGGCAGCAGAAATGAACCAAGATGTCCTCACCTCAGAAACACATACCGAGGACCTAAAATGCAACATGCCAGGTAACATGCTGACTGGGCGTACCAAGAGCTTGGCTAGAGAGGCCTGGACAGCTCGTCTTTTGCTTGTGTTCTCTTTTAACGGATTCGCTACAACACGGTAAAATAAATCATGTTTCTAGAAATGAACAGAATAACAATATAACTGCAATATGTTTGCTGTTGAAATGAAAATTGTTATTTACATACGTTTTGGATCTTTAAGAATAATTCTTTTTTTTTTTTTTGAGTGGAGTCTCACTCTGTCACCCAGACTGGAGTGCAGTGGCCGCTCCCAGCCACCGCAGCCTCGACCTGCCGGGCTCCGGCGATCCTTCCGCCTCAGCCTTTCGAGTAGCCGGAATTACAGGCATGTGCTACCACGCCCGGCTGATTTTTTGATTTACTGTAGAGATGAGGTCTCGCTGCCCAGCGGGTCTCAAACCCGCGGGCTCAGGCAATCCACTCACCTCAGCCTCTCTAAGGCGCAGGATGATAGGCTGAGCCACCGAGCCTGGCAAGAATAATTCTTTTAGAGCTCAGCAAAAAAGGAAACTTAATCTGTTAGAAGCATGATCAGTATTTTAGAAAAAGTATACAGTGAATAAACATTCACTTAATTTTCAATAGCTATTCATTGGCTAACAAATACTTATGGGTATAGGACCATGGTCATGGCATGAGCCGAGGCTGTGTTTACTGTCAGATTCACACGTGTTCAGGCATAATTTGGAGAACGGGTGGACAGCAGCCAGCGGTGTGTTTACATGGATGATCAGAAAACCTCCTGGAGAAGAAAAAATTCGTCCCAGGGGAAAAGAGAGTCAAGATGGGTGAGTGTGGCTGCAGGGTTGTTGGCAAATATCGAACACAGAGTGAAGGGTGATCTGAGTAGGGGTGGGCTTCCCAGATTGGTCTGCAGCCCAGACCTCGTTATTCACACACAGGTCCTTGGACAAGAGGCCTGGGACATATGCGACAAAGTGCCGGTGAGATGAGCTCCTGCTTGGTGAGGGCTGTGGGCACGAGGCATGGGGACATTGGCAGCACGGGTGCAGGCGGCATCAGCAATGCCGCTGGGAGTGACAGTGGCAGAGATGGCGTGTAGATGCCAGTTGCAGTGTTGGCAGCATCACTGGGGACCACAGCACTGGGAGGATGTACACGTCAACAGTGCCAGCGTGACGCTGGGGTCTGCTCAGGGTCCCGTGTGTTGGAGGACACCAGGCATGAGGGTGAAAGAGGGGTCAAAGATGACTGCCAGGTTTTATTCTTAAATAGTGTTGTGGGCTGGGCACGGGAGCTCATGCCTGTAATCCTAGCACTTTGGGAGTCTGAGAGGGAGGATTGTTTGAGCCCAGGAGTCAAGACCAGCCTGGGCAACATGGTGAAACAGTGTCTCTCCAAATAAAAAAAAAAAAAGCCAGGTGTGGTAGTATACCTGTAGTCCCAGCTACTCAGGAGGTGGTGGCTGGGAGATTGCCTGAGCCCAGGTGGTTGAGGCTATGGTGAGCCCTGATCATGCCACTGCATTCCAGCCTGGGCAACAGAGTGTGACTCTGACTCAAAAACCAACAATAAAGGGTTGTGCAATTTTATAAAGCAGAGAAGACCTTGGGTGAGAAGTAATCCAAGGGGGGATAAAATTTCATTTTTGTCCATATTGAACTTGAGCTGTCTGTTTATATATAAGTTGTGATTGGATATATATGCGTCAAGTTTAAAAAGAGGAGTCATATCCTTATTTTGAGAACCAATAATTGAAGACATGGAAAGTGGTTGGGATAATCCAGGGAGGAAGTATATTGGTGCTAAAGGAACAACAACAAAAAAGTTTTAAAGCAGGGAATTATGGAGTAGTGATATTTAAATGCCTATCTTCCTGGAAGAAGTAAAATGAGGCTGGTTTGGAGGACGAACGTGCTTGCGAGGTCAGTTGGGGTTAAGCGGGAAAGACCAGACCAGGGAAGAGGCTCGGCAGGGCCCTGATGCACTCACAGAACACAGGCGGCTCGGTGATGGGCAAGGGGCATCTAGGACTGTATGGGAGGCCATCCAGGACCCAGGGGGGAGTCCAGGACCGTGAAGGAGATCCTTCCAGGACCATGGAAGGGTGTCTAGGACCATGGCAGGCAGCATCCAGGACTGTGAAAGGGACATCCAGCACCATGCGAAGTGAGGGTTGCGAAGGGGTCCTAGGACCATGTGAAGAGGGTCCAGGACGTGGGGGGCTGAGTCCAGGACTGTGGGAGGGGTGTCCAGGACCATGGCAGGGGATCCGTCTAGGGCCATGGGGCAGGGTGTCTAGGACTGTGTGGGGGGGGCATCCAGGACTGTGGTGGGAGGGCCGCCAAAGGCCATGGGAGGGAACATTCATTATTGCTGGGATGTGGTTGGAGACGAGGCCGGCGGCCGAGGGCCCTGACCGTCGGAGCTTTGTGTGGTGGCTCGGGAACATGTGACATAGAGACGTTGTAAGGGTGGATCACGGACGAGACATGGATCTGCCTGTTAAGAGGATGACATTGCTGGCTGTGCTGAGGACAAACTGAAGGGCTTTCGGCCAGTGGGAGGACAGCCAGGAGGCCACTCCCTCGTAGGTAAGCAAAGACGTGGATGGAGAGACGGTGGGAGGGCTTGGGAGAGCGGGGCTGCGGCATACCCCCGACCCCGCCTCACCTGTCCTCACGCTGAAGCGGGGGTTTTGTTCGTCGCGTGCATTTTGCAGTGGCTAGAATTCTGGTAAATAATTTGTGGCTGCTGTGAGCTCTGATCACACCACTGCACTCCAGCGTGGTGACCGAGGGAAACTCCGTCTCTAAAGAAGAAGAATAAAATACTATTTATCTCAAAAAAGGAAAAGGAGCTGCTGAGAATGCCCCGGTTCAGGGGAATGGCCAACTGGGTGGTCCTCAAACAGTTATAGGGAAGAAGGGGCCCTTCGAAGGGCAGAAGGAACGTGCGCGGAGGCTGTGCGACGCGACAGCATCAGGTGATGCAGCGGGTGAGCGTGTGGGGAAAGCTGTGTGCACGAGAAGCCTCCAGGAGCTTCCGTTACCCTAGGGGGAAATCAGATTCCAATCAGAGTATGCAAAAGAGAACTTTAGTTCCGGGTTAGTCTCTGGGGTGTTCTGAAGAGATTCGGGGGAGGGGAAGTCCGTCTGAACCACAGGAGCGTTGGAGACAGTGACTCGCGCGCCATCAGGGCTCTCCACCCATGAACTCTTCCTCTGCGCACGTCCCCTTCTCTCTCCCTCTCTCCCTCTCCTTCTCTGCCCCCTCCTTGCCTCCTTCCTCAGACTCCACCATTGTGTCGTCCATGTGGGTATGGTGTTCCTGGACACTGTCGTTGCTGGATTCCAAGTCTAAAACTTCAAGGAAGGCTCAGATTGGCCCTGTCTCTTGGCTCATTTTCCTCGACATTTTTCCAGGCAGCTGGAAGCAGCTGAGTCAGGCAGCGAGGCGGTCCTCTGACCTTTTTCTCCAGCACTAAAGGCAACTGTGTGGCTTCTACCATGCTGCCCCCACATTTACCCCTATCGCCCAATACACAGGTCATGCCATCTAGACACACGGCAGTAGTGCGTCTGTGGCCACAGGGCAGCAATTGTAGCCAAAAGCCAACACTGGCTCCGCATGAGCTCAACCACCCGCACTGCAGGCGAATAGTAACAATTCCGCTCCTCTCCTAATGGGGACTGTGACTCCTACTCTTCAATGTGTGGGGAGGTTCGTGGCGTCTTCTTCCCTTCCTGCATTTGTAAGCGGCAGAACTTTTGCTAACATGAATAGAAGGAAACTTACTACCCTTCCCACTACTAATTCCCATATACTAGTCCTGACTAATACTGCTCTGACTGACACCCTTCGCAATCAGCAAGTTTTCTCAGAAGCATGAAAATGACATCCACTAAGTGCCTAGACATTTACATATACGCTAACTGATTTCACCTTCACAATAATTCTGTGAGGTAAGTGTTAGCATACCCATTTTACAGATGGAGAGTCTAGCCAGAGGACTGATGGAATCAAACTAGGATCGCGTTGTGTGTAGAGGCTGGATCTGATTGGGAGTCCACCTCAGTCTGACCCCAAGCAGGTGTCTTTCTCCCATGCTGTGCTGCCTGTGTTGAAGCCAGAGAATACGATGAATTAACTCTTTAACCTACACTTGCACCTCTTGTACTGCATGAAATATTGACATCACTTTAACTAAACATTCTTCAATCTTCAGGATGGATGTGAATTACAAATAGCACAAAATGCCAGTCCGCCCATCTTGAAATTGAAAGAGGACATCATTGTTCACAGACGCGTCATGTAAAATTATGGCAAAACTGGTTATGTGACATATTCATATGCCTACAGGACATTCAGTCGTCTGTCAACATCAGCCCACATGTCACGTCCACATGAAACTCTCAACGCTGTGTTCCAGTGAGGCTTCCCAATGCCTTTTTTCCCCCCTTTATGCCACTACCTGTATTTGCAAACTTTGGAACTTTTGCTGATGTTGCTAATAGCTAATTACCCATGCTACTTCTGATCACAGTGTATCATTATTTGATGACACGCCCTAGCCAAACCCTCCTTACTCATCTCTCCTGTTCACCTGCAGATGCTTCTGTCTCTGTATCTATCTACACTGACGTCTGCATCTCTATGACACCTCATTGTGTATCTATATGCTTCTAAATGCACTTGACCCTTGAGCAATGTGGGAGTTAGGAGACCAATCCCCTGTGAAGTCAAAAACTTGTGTAAATGCTTTTACTCCCCAAAACTTTACTAATGGCCTGCTGTTGACCGGAAGCTTTGCCAATAACATAAGCAGTGGATTAGCACACTATTGTATGTGGTGTGTGTATAGTATACAGCATTCTTGCCACAAAGTAACCCAGAGAAAAGAAAATGTTGCTGAGAAAATCATGAGGAAGAGAAAAGGCATTGCAGCTTCACGAGGGGAAGCGGCCCATGCCAGAGGCTTTCATCGTCCTCCCTCCTCCTCATCTTGACATTGAGTCGCTGAGGAGGAGGAGGAGGTGGGGGTTGGCCTTGCTGGATGTCCCGGGGACGGCAGAGGTGGAAGAAAAAGGCATCGACGTGGACCCGCGCAGTTCAGACCCTGGTTGCCCCAGGGCCCGCTGTGTGCCTGCAGTGGCTTTTCGATGGTGTAGGACTCGGGCGACTGAAAATTTCCCTCCGCGGGGGAGAAGTTTGTCTGGGTGGGCACAGACGCCACAGGTGATGGTGCCCTCGGTGTGTACTATAGGGTGTTCCCTAGTCTAACCTCCTTCCAGCCAGTCCTCTTCTGGGGTGAGCGAGTCGGGAGGAACAGGATTCTGTAAGACGTGCGTTCTTGGAAGAAACCCTGAAAGCAGGCCGTAAGAGAAGCCGGAGTCCGGCCGGACGCGGTGGCTCCTTCCTGTCATCCCAGCGCTTTGGGAGGTGGAGGTGAGAGAATTGCCGAGCTCAGGAGTTTGAAACCATCTTGAGCAACATGGTGCGATCTCGCCTCTATGATAAAAGAAAACTTAGCTGGGTGTAGTGGCCTGTGCCTGTGGTTACAGTTTGAGGTTACAGGGGCGGTGAGCATGCCACTGCACTCCAGCCGACTTAAAAAAAAAAAAGCGAAGCTGCATGCCAGACGGCTTTAGCAGTCGGCCACTGGCTGTAGGAGCACCCCACACCCAGACTCTGTCCTCTGTCGGGGCCTTCCAGAGTCACGTCCGCCTTCCAGCTCTGTGTCATCAGGTAACGGGGGCTGCTTACGGCCTCGCAGAATCTCTTTAAGCCTTCCTAAATGGTAAGGCCTTAAGTCAAGATCCTGCCAGAATGAGATGATTCTTATAAGAATGATAACCTACAGTTGAGGCAAATGGAATTGAGCTGATCTGGAAACCACTAGGGCCAACTCTGGCAATGGAAATGTCCACCAGAAGGCCCCAGGTCAAGGCCAAATCCAAACTGGAGCTTGACTCTTGAGATGGGGCGCCTTGGTTATGGTTGCTGCCATGCTGTGCTTGCATTTTCCCACGCCCAAAGTAGAAATCAAAAGGTGAACAAGCACCAGAGGCCAAGCCCATTGGTCATTTGACTTGAAGGAAGAGAAGGAAGTTGGCTCCGAACCCAGAGCATTTATACCGTGCATCTCAAAGCTGGGCCCTCAGGCCTCCAGGTCTTCTCTCTGGTTTCATTTTTGTTTGTTTGATTGTTTGCTTGTTTCCTTGTGGAGCTGAAGGTGAAGACAAAGTGTCTGGGTAGCTTCGAAGAGGCGCTGAGGAGACAGCAAACGTCCTCCCGACAGAGTCATACTTGAATACTGAAACATGACTCTGTCCAACCAGCAGGGTAGCTTTGCTTTTCCCCTGTGTCAGGAACAGGGAATTTTCACCATTATAATGCGACAATGGCGTGGGATATTCTGACAGGAGCCACAGGATGGAACAGAAATCTTAAACTACAAATATGGCTTTTTGAATTCAATAAAATTCAGGGCCAAACTAATTTTGATTAAGTAGTCATTAGTTTCCAAACTAAAAACATCAGGTTCTACTTTTGAGCAAGATATTTATCCATCGCCTTCTAAAGCAGAAATGGCTCGTTGGTTTCCATTATCTGTTCTCTCAACCTTTTAGTCACAGAATCTCTTGAATTTTAAATTGATGCAGAGATTTAGTAAAATATGGTATTTTTTACTTTCAGAAATTTGTAACGCAAATGGGATCTAAACACATATTGCATTCTTCTTTGATGTTTGTCCATAAGAAGTTGTGATAAAGTTTATAGCAATTGAGTCTTAGGAAGAGGAAATAACTCGTTTCTTCCTAAGGTGAAGGGAGAGAGGGTTGGCTGTGTTTTGTTTGGGACATTTGACATCTGTGATTTCTACCATAATTGCAAGTGGAGAGATCAATTAGGCAGGTAGGCAATTCTGGTATAAAACTGGAGGCCTGTGGAGAAGTCTGCACTGCAGTCAGAACTGAAAGGATTACATTCAGAGTCATCCCCTGGAAACGCTATTCAAAGTCCCAACGCTGCGTGAGATTACCTGAGGTGAGGCGGTGTGTGAGCCGAAAGTCGGCCGTCTAGCTCTGTGGCCCTCAGAGAGTTATTTGCTGGGAAGGAGGAGCTGAGGTGACTGAGCACGATGGACAATGGCACCTCCTGGAAGACGAGAAGAAGTGCTCCAGTGAGAAAGCAGGGCTTAGAAGGGCAGACTGTCACCAAGAAGTCAAGCAACGTACGCGCCAAGGATGGCTTTGGACCGCGGAAGTGCAAATGTCACCGATAATCTCAAAAAAGCAGTTCTGATGGCATCTAGTCATGGAGAACAGATGGACCAGGGTCGAAGACAGCAGGGAAGAAAGAAAGAGAGGAAAACCATTGCTGATCCTTCTTCAAGAAGCTTTTCTGTGAGTGGAGACCAAGCGTGTAGTGGTGCTTAAAGGGGACTGACGTCAGGGCCTGGCAATGACACCAGCAGCCGACACTTGGATAGCAATCCCGTGCGCAGACGCTGTTCTGACTCTTCACGTGTATTAACTTGTTTTAGCCTTACGAGTCCTATTAGGTAGACATTTCAGAGATAAAGAAACTGGGGCACTGAATATTCAAATAATTTGTCCAAATAATTAGTCCCAATGAACGGCAGAGCTGAGATTAACATCCAGGTGATTTATGATTGAGGAGGCATATTCTTTCCCACTTCTGTTGGCTTTGACGGGTGACCAGGCCTCTCGGACACCCACTTCTTTGCTCTGTTGCCTTGTGGCTGACAAGGACCCAGTTGAGAAGTGGAGCTTACAGCTGAGGGTCTGAGGATGAAGTGACATACAGAACAGTGACATCTTCAGACCCGCAGTCCTTCATCCTGGACACTCTGGTCATTTTTTCCACTTCAGTCGGTTTTGTAGTTTTTAGACAAGCTATACTTGTTTGGGTCTGTTTTGCAATTTTTTAGAGAAAATCTGACACGGAGAATGGTTTGGCCTTGCGTTCTCTTGCCATCTGAGGCTGTGACCAAGTGTTCCCCCAAGAACCAGCAGGCCGGGAGGGCGGGTGATGGCAGCTATGAGGATCTCCCTGGCAGCAGGGGGCTCGGGCGTTGGCTCCGGACACGACAACGTTTACATGCTGGAGCAGAGCCATGGGGCCTCCAGTGAAGGGTCAATGGCTTAGGCCGCGTGGGGTGCTTTTAGATGGTATGCAAAGCACCTCTCATGCTGCTCTGCACTGAGAAATGATTTTCTCCTGAGTACAAACTTCCACTCTTTCCAGGCAGGCCAAAACAGAGATGTGTGTACTATAGTAGAATTTAGAATGGCAGAGGCCGAGTCTGCATGGCTTTTAGGTGTTGGGGTACTCTATGTCTGAAGTAGGACGCGCATACTACGAAAGAGTCGCCTTGCTGAATTTGCTCTACTACTCACTAGCTGTGTGACTTGGGCAAGATACCGAAACTCCCAGGACCTCAGCTTTCTCATGTGTAAAATGGGAAAAAGATCGAAGACGTATTTACTGAATGGAAAGCACAGTCAACATTCTACATTTGCACTGAATGAACAGAAGATCGAAGTGCATCTTTCCTTGATCTGCAGATCACACACGCGCGCACACACACACACACACACACACACACACGCAAACACACACCAAACAGACACAGCTTACTCCGACCACCTTTAAGTCTCTCTTCCTTAAATCATCCACAAACTCAGCAGTTTTCCAAAGGCACCTTTAACATCTTGGGACTTCTTCACTCAAGAATAGACAACAATTCCCGTCTAGTCTACACCAAATCCCACATTTACGCCTGTCTTTCAAGTCCCCAAGTTTGTGGATTCCCTGACCTGTTTTGTTATCCTTAAATTCCTTTGACCCAGCATGATCCTCGCTCTCCTATACACTGACCATGCTCTCCACACCACCAGCTGACCTGATCTCTTGTCTCACCTCTGCCCTGGGAGCACCATACATGAAAATCTTTGATGTCTCCTGTGGTCTACAGGATAAAGTGCAAACTTCATGTTTATCGTGAGTCCAGGTGCTGGATTGAACTCACGTTTCTTCCAATCTCCTTCTACTTCAGAGACTGGAGAAGTCACAGTTTGTCTTCAAGTTTCATCGAGGCTGGGTTTCTGGATGTGAATTCAGTCCACAGGTTGGAAACGCTTGCTTGAGCCTTGGAAGGGTGTTGTGGCGGTACTTGGCAGAGAGGCTGCACAGAAGGGCGGGCAGGGGGTGAGGAGCTGAACACAGCCTTTCCTGGTCGCTCATATGGGCGCTTCCTTGTGTTTTTCCTGCTGTCTTGCATGGACGTGAGGACACTTAGGTTTTCTGTCGTGGCATGGCAAGTTGCATGAGTGTTGAGAGGCCAGGATGATGGCCCCAGTGACAGCTTCCTGATCCCTGCATTGATCCTATGTGGAAATGGTTTGGAATTCATTCCTGGAAATGGCCCAGAGCCCGTTCCATGCAGCTTGGCAAGTTCTTAAACCTGCCCTTAGTTGCTCGAGTTTTGCTGTGGTTTCTCTTGTTCAGTGTGGTTTTTCCTTCCTACAACAGATAATTGACTGATTCAGGTAAATATAGAAAGTCATTTCCAACCTCACTTTCCTGCCTTGTTTTCTGCAACAATGACCATTTCCTACTTCCCTCCCCGAAACAGTATGTACGCTGGACCTCTGCCACCTCTCCAATATCCCAAGCACTCGTGTATTTGTATTTTATATTATTTTATTATTATTATCATCATCATCATCATCATCATTTTTGAGTTGGAGTTTCTTCACTCTGTCGCCCAGACTAGAGGGCAGTGGCCGCTCCCGGCCACCGCAGCCTCGACCTGCTGGGCTCCGGTGATCCTTCCGCCTCAGCCTTCCAGGTACCTGGAACTACAGGCGCGTGCTACCACACCCGGCTAGTTTTTGATTTATTGTAGAGACGAAGTCTCGCCAAGTTGTCTGGGCTGGTCTCGAATCCGCAGGCTCAGGCCATCCACTCGCCTCGGCCTCCCAAAGTGTGGGATTACAGGCTGAGCCACCAAGCCCGGCCTTGTGTTACTATTTACACTACGTTTTGTCTATGTGTTTTGTATAATGTATGTTTTGTATATTTCTGTTTATTCTATTCTCTGACTTGTCTAGGAAATACCTACTCCCTTCTTCTGGTTTGGAAATAAAGGCTTTCCAGACCTTTGAAGCTAAATTAATTTCTCCCTCCACCGGATTTTAACAGCAGCTCCTGCAAAGACCTCTTCTAGGCCAGTGCCGATCACACTGTGTTTTGATTATGAGTTTAAACAACAAGATCATCAGACGTGGAGCCCCCAGCACGTGGGAAGAGCATCTGATGCGTCTGGGCGTTACATGCTCAGGCGGGATCTAGAAAGTTCCATCCAATGCATGCTGTCGCATATATCACAGATCCTCTGGGAAGCTTGTCACTGAATCTTGCCGCAGTGATGTTGTCACTTTTGCAGTGGCTCAGATGGCAAGACTCCTGAATTTTTTAGTTGAAGAGGAGCTAAGGCATCCGCTGGTCTAGCCCATGTCTGTGCTAAGACATTTCAAAGCCATATAGCAAGACCATAATCGTGCTCAAGATGTGCTTGTTTGTTTGGTTTCAAACTGATTCCCCGAATGCTGCCTCATACCCAGTTTCTCAAAGTCTAGCTCATTATTTCAAAGTAGTATTACTACTAGCATATAATAGCTAATTTTGATGGAGTACTGTTTTAAATGTCTAAGTACCTATTTGTCAGTTTAATCCTGGCAATAACCCTAGAACTCATTGATAAACCAATTTGCAGTATCCTCAAGCATAGTGACCATCCCTTATCATCTTTGACTTTCCTTTTAATGTTGAACACCTACGAGACGCCAGACAGATGTTATACACTGGGCAGAGTCCCTGACTCTACAAAGCTAAGTTCTAGGTGAGGAAAAAAATGTGGACATTCAAGGAAAGAAATACCGGGTTTGAAGGGGCTATGAAAACAGTGCTGGTGAGATCTGCTGGAGGCCGTGGGGTTAGGATGGCTGATCTTGTGAAGCTGAGGAGTGGGCACCCAGAGTACTGGCGGGAAACCTAGCTTTCGATAGAGAAAGTGACACTTGGTCGAAAAAGAGTAAAGAAAGACGAAGAGAGACTAACCCGTTTTGCTTTGTTTGATTCTAGCGCAGTGAAGCATTTCCCATTAGTGACTGACATTTCCCGTGCAAAATTACAGGTGAATAAAAATATCAAGTGGTGCCTGAGATCCGAAAAATAAGGTCCTCGTCAGCGTTTGCCAATGTCCCTACACCTTCTCCGCTCAGAGTGCCTCAACCGCGTTCTGTTGATCAGTATCCCACCTGCAAATTGTCATCCTATTTAATTCTGAGCACACATTTGGCAAACAATAGAGAAGTACAATCACCAGAGCTGCTAATAACATTCTTGCTACTCAGATTTAACAACCACTAGAAGGGCTGGCATTGTGCTACAAGAGATGGGTGGTCTCTGGTGATGTTTGCACCTCTGCATGTAACTCGACGGTGACTGCCCCAAACGGAAAGCTTTTTTAAGGCTTTGCACACGTCTACAAAAGCATAGCCTTTGTTTGTTGTAAGTTAATAGCGTCAGCAAACATGCAACCAAGATGGTTTTTGAATGGAGGGTGACCCTAGGAGCTAAGTCCCCTTGCGTAGCAGCACATCGGAAGGGAAGTGACTAATTACGTGTGGGCACTGAAGATCCAGAGTTGTGTGGTTGTGCCCTGGAGACGCCATGTTCTGGTAGCACAGTTTTCCTTCTTGACTGAAGTTTTGATCAGGATAACCACTTGTCTTTCCCGATTGTCTCCAAAGACTTCCTCATGGCATGTTTTCTACATCTGCTCCGATTCTTGCCCAGCTCCAGTTACTGATACATGTCATAAAAAAATGGCTCTCAGAGTAGTTGCCGTAAAATGGAAAAAAGACGTATTCTAAGAGCAGTTAAAGAGCTAAGCGATGGTCTATGAAAATGCCAAGAAGAGAATGATTTATTTTATCTGTATTGCATCATTCCTGCACTCTTCTATATGCTATTGAATGTGCATAGGGGCCACGCCTGTAATCCCAGCACTCTGGGAACCTGAGGCAGGAGAATTGCTTGAGGTCAGGAGTTCAAGACCAGCCTGGGCAACTTAGTAAGACTCCCTCTCTATGAAACAAAGCAAAACAAAACAAAACCTCTGGCTTTGTCATTTAGTTTATTACAAGAGTAGTGCTGCCGTTACTTGCACTTCTGGTAAAGAGGAAGCAATCCACAAACACAACTCCCTTCCGGGTGGGCTCACTGACTGGCTTTTCTAGAAACATCATGCGTGCAGGGGAACAGTTAATGACATTGCTCTCTGAAGCTATCTCCATTCCACCCCTTTATTTAGAAAACGAATATATAAAAACTAACACTTCTATACAGTTCTTGTGGCCCATAATTATAACTCCCATTTGTATACATTCTTCAATTTAAAAAGTGCTTTCGTTACCTCACGTTAATGGTAGAAAAAGTCAGAGAAAACAGGAAAATTGACAATGGTCATCCAACAAAAGGGTTTTCAGTGCAGATACGAGTGCTGTTTGGCCAAGGTGGGTTTGCTCTTTTCGTACGTTTTATGGTCTGCATACAAGAGTCCCTCTTGTAAGATTCTGTAAGTAAACTGCTTTAGAGACTTTTAGTTTGTGCTAGTTTAGATGCACAGTTAAAAACAAAAACGAAACTTGTCACGAGCGAATGAGAAGCGTGTCCTTGTCAGCTGGCTTCTGTTACTGGGTATGCACTCCTAGATGACAGGAAAGGGAACTTGAATGGTGGCCGCTTCATAATACATGTAAACAGGTCATGCCACAGTCACTCCTTAGGACGTGTTAAATAGTCATAATGAAGTCTTGGAGACATTGTCAGAACCTATTAACTCTGTCCTTTGCTTTTTATTTCTTTGATTGCTCTACTCTCATTCTTTTTTTGAGTAGGAATCTCACTCCGTCACCCAGACTGGAGTGCAGTGGCATGCTCATGGCCACCCCAGCATCGACCCACTGGGCTCCAGCCATGCTTCTGCTTCAGCCTTCCAAATAGCCAGAACTACAAGTGTGCGCTACCACATCCGGCTAATTTTTTATTTATTGTAGAGACGATATCTCACCAAGTTGCCTGGACTGGTCTCGAACCCACAGTCTCAAGTAATTCTCTTGCCTGGGCCTCCCAAAATGCTGGGATGACAGGCTGAGTCACCGAGCCCAGCCTATTCTCATTGCTAGATGTTCTATTAATTTCTATGAAAAACTTACTCAATAGATTTCAAGTTGGTTTGGGACCTACAGAAGGCAAGCTAGTCCAGATTCCAAACCAGAGGCCTTTAGTTTTCTAAAACTGTGAAAAAGAATTAGGGTTAGATCTGCTGCAACTGGCCTGCAATTTTGGGGGAGAAAATAGAAAGAATCAGAGCACCTAGAAAATGTGTAATTCAGCCAGACGTGGTAGCTCAAGGCTGTCATCCCATCACTTTGGACGGCAGAGGAGAGAGGATTGCCTGAGTCCAGGGGTTTGAGACCAGCCCGGGCAACTTGGCAAGACCTCACAACTACAATAAATCAAAAAAATTAGCTGGGCATGGTGGCACACGCTTGTGGTTCCAGTTACTTGGAAGGCTGAGGTGGAAAGATTTCCCTCGCTCAGCAGGTCGAGGCTGCAGTGGCTATGAGTGTGCCACTGCACTCCAGTCTGGGCGACAGAGTGAGACTCTGACTCAAAAAGAAAAATTAAGAATGAAATGTGTAATTCATTCTTATTCATTCAACAAATGTTTGCAGAGTTTCTATTCCAACTGTCCCAGGTGCTGGATATATGATGGTGAACAAAATAGACAAGATCTCTGTCCCTATGAACTTCAGGGATATTCAACCTACACACACACACACACACACACACACGCTCCAACACACCATGTCTCACAGAGAAAAGAAGTTCTGCAAGTGGAATGAATGCAACACAGTTTACATCCAAGTGCTTGGACTGGGAATGCATTTGGCGCTTTCCCAGGCATCTCACTCACTGCGGGTCACTAACAGCACTTAGCTCTGTGAACACATTTGCATTTCTGTAGTGTGGCATATGTGAAAAACTGATATTAGGAAGTGTTCACAGCAACTCAAGCAACCAGCAAATACACAATATGGTGGAGCTATTTCCCCCAACTCTAGTTGGAATTTAGATATTTAGAAATAAGATTGATATAAAATCGATATTTCAGGTGAAGCAAAAACTATTGAAGATTTCTCAAAAATGAGATCAATTATCCTTGGGTAAAGTTTCAAGTAGCTAAATTATAACTCATCTTTTTTTTTAAATGTTAAAAACAGTGTTTTGTGGTTGGACAAGAATCTCCACGCCTTGTGATTAGGTGAATGGACAACTACCAGTCTAGTTCAGGAAGTCCTACTAATCTCAGAATAAGGATTTGGGTCATTTTACCAGGAATAAGGATTTGGGTCACTCTACCGGGTAAAGAACTACCACCAGCTGTGACAAAGGAAATAAAGACTGGGTAATGCAAAACGGTAGGCTTAAATACCAGTTACATCCACGAGGTCGGTTACAGAAACGAGAACCATAATTATCAGGAGTATTTGCTGCTTATTTTGTCATTAATGTACTTGTGTGTCTGTCTGTCTGTCTATCATCTGTCTGTCTGTCTGTCTGTCTAGCTAGCTAGCTATCATCTAACTAGCCATCTATCTAAACACAATAGTCCAACGTAATCAGAAGAAAAATATATTTGTTCTCTCTCTTATTCCCTTATCATATAAGATGTGCCAAACTTTATCTCATGGTATTAAGTATCATTGATTTTACATCATAGAATTGAAGTTATGAGACATCAAGGAGAAGAGAAAGCATCACTGAAGGACTTTACCGTCTCTTCTGGGTAAGGGTTAGCACATGGTCAGTTTATGCTGGAGAGTTATATCATGCTAAATGGAATAATGACCCTTTCATTGTCTTCATTTGGAGCTTAAGCATGGTTTAAGGAGAGATGCATGTATGTGAAATTGACAAGGGCTAGACTTGTGATGGCTGCTTTGGTGTCGACTTGGCTGGGCCACGAGGAGCCCAGACATTTGGCCTAACATTATTGTGGGAGGGTCAGTGGGAGTGTTTCCAGGTGAGGTTAACATTTGAACTGGTAGACTGAGCAAGGCAGATTGCCCCCCCTCATGTAGGTGAGACTCATCCAATCAATTGAAGACCTGAAGGGGAGAAAAAGGCTGAGTACAACTCCTTTGACAGTTTGAGCTTGGACATGGTCTTTTCTGGCCTTTGGACCCAGACTGAAGCATCTGCTCTCTGGAGGATTGAGCCTTCCAGCTTTTGGACTAGAATCTACACCATCTGTTCTCTCCATTCTCAAGCCTTGAAACTTGGACTGTACGTGGGCTCTCCTGGATCTGAAGATCCTGGGGCTTTTCAGGCCCCTAATTACAGGAGCCAACTTTATATATCAATCAATCAATCAAACAATCTCCTAATGGTTCTACTTATCTAATACAGTGAATGTTTTCTGTCTATACTTGAAATCGTATAGAATAATAAGTTCTTAAAAAATGATTTTTATTTGTTTTGCTTATATGTGGTTGGCTTTTCGTGTTGTAAGGATTTTGCCTACTTTGTCCCAAACAAATATATATATATATATGTCTCCATATTTCTATGTTCAGTAATTCGTAGTATAATTCATTAAAAAAACTAAATAAATTCAATTATTAATGTTTGAATTGTGGTCAAATACTAATCAGTGTAATATATTCATTTAGCCAATGCTTTAGTCAGTTAAAACTTCTATAACAAAGTATCACAAACTAATACACTACAGAAATTTATTTCTCAAAGATGAGAGTCTGAGATTGGGATGCCAGCATGGTCAACTTTGGTTGAGGACTCTCCTCTGAATTACAGACTGCTGTCTTCTCGTTATATCCTCACACTCAGAAAGAAGGCGAGTGAGCTCTCTGGGGCCCATTTTATAAGGGGCTAATCCCATGAGGGCTCCACTCTCATGACCTAATTATTTCACAAAGCCCCACCTCCTAATACCATCATATTGGAGGGTTAGGATTTCAGTATATGAATTTTGTGGGGAGCACAAACATTCAGTCCAGGGCAACCAGTATTCATCAAATATTTAATATTAGCTATATGCAACAGAAATAATAGAGTTGTGTAAACAGACGTGAACACAGGCAACTCAGTATTCACCCAAACTAAACTCACAGGATCAGGATCCCCCCGATAGTAGAGAAAGTGTCATGTGACAAAAAACAGAGGAATGAAAAAGTGTGACGCGTCTGACTGCTCAGGAAGGCAAAGCATGAGATGCCTTTGGATTGCGTATGGTGAGACAACAGCTCACAACCACTGTGGAAGCGCTTTGCAAATCGCAACATATTGGAGGAAAACCAACATATGGGACAATATGACAGTAGAAAACAGCCCCAAAGTCTTGGAAGCTAATTACTTGCTCTGAGAAAAAATAAATATGCTTTTAATATACAATAAGATGTCAATATCAAAATATTTCTCGAGATGTTATGATATGTAATATAAGCAGTTATAATAAAATAGGCAATTCTATACATGACAATTGAGGGGGCATTGCTGACTCTGCCGTTAGTCACAGATCAGGCATATTTATTTTTACATAAAATGATCTTCCATGCAATTTCTTAGGATACCCTACTCTGGAATGCCAGTGCCTAAAATGAATTGTAGCATGATAATAGTCTAACATAAATAATTCCCTAGATGGCCAAAGAAAAGAATATTGATGACATCAATACTTTTTTCACAAAATACATACTAACATCTAACAAAACAAAGGGTCTCACCAAAGAATCTGGGAAGTCCTACTCCAAACAATGGGAGACTTTAATCAGAGGAGTGATATCATCAAACCATTAGGTTAGAGTTGAATGTGGTGACTGTGTTTAGAAGGAATAAGTAGATGAGCTTAGGGAAACCAGTCAGAAAATTTTAGGGAAAACCAAGAAAAGCTTAATGGGTACTTGGGTTTTTTGGCACTGAAAATAGGCAGAAAATAGATTAGAGAGATTCTAACACATGAGAATAAATCTAGTTCAATAGTTTAGTGGATCTGGGAATAAGAGAAAGAAACCAAAGCAATTACTTCTGCGTTTAGGTTTTGAAGATGGACTGGACTGTGTTGCCACACTTCTGTGCTTGAAAGTTGTAGCCAGGCTCAGTGGCTCAGCCTCTCATCCCACGCCTTTGGGAGGCCGAGGTGAGTGGATGGCCTGAGCCCGCGGGTTCGAGACCTCATCTCTACCATAAATCAAAAATCAGCTGGGCGTGGTAGCGGGCGCCTGTGGTTCCAGCTATTCGGAAGGTGGAGGTGGAAGGATCGCCGGAGCCCAGCAGGTCGAGGCTGCCACTGCACTCCAGTCTGGGCGACGGAGTGAGACTCCACCTCAAAAAAAAGAAAGAAAGAAAGTTGTTTGTTTCGTGCTTTGGGAAGGGAAGTGGTGAAAGGGGAAGAAGGAAAACAGCTAATTCACGTGTGGCTACTTAGAAGCTGAGAAATCTACGGGATGTTGAGCAAATGGCAGATGGTCAGTAATGTTCATCCAATACGTGAATGTTTTGTCCAATGCCCAGAGAGGAAATGGAGTTAGATAGAGCTACTGATTTTGAAGTGATGGCTACGCACACGCTAGCCGACGTCCTGGAACTGGCTGGCGAGGGTGTGGAGAGGGGTTTACACTTTGTCTTTAACACACAAGACACCCCTTGAATATGGTGAATTTAGAAACGAGGCCTTGAACAGGACAGTCTTGGGGAATGGTGAAGCCAGACTGCATGTGAGTGAGGAGGTCGCGGCAAGAATGTCGAACTTCGTTTCCCTAAGTACTCTGCCAGGCACCCGCCTGGAGAGGTTCTGGTTCGATATACCCAGTGTGGTGGCCTTAGTGCCAATAAGAGGCAGGAGAAACCGTCTGTTGTTATGCCTAGGTTCAGCAAAGTATGGACAGTCGTTTACACATGGGATTGGACAGCAGGGGTGGGATCTAGCATTACACGGAGTGGGGAGGCCCAGCGAGGCCTGGCTGTCCAGATGCCCTGTGGCCTCTCTGAGCAGTGTTCCTTCCTTCTGGGCATGGGGCAGGGGCCTCTCTGGGATGGAGGTCTCCTGACATAGTCAGCAAGGTCGGTCAGATCATCTCTGTGAGATCAGTTTTTTTGTTGTTGTTGTCCTCTCGGTCGCCCAGACTGGAGTGCAGCGGCCGCTCCCGGCCACCGCAGCCTCGACCCGCTGGGCTCCGGCGATCCTTCCGCCTCAGCCTTCCCAGTAGCTGGAATTACAGGCGCGCGCTACCATGCCCGGCTGATTTTTTGATTTATTGTAGAGATGAGGTCTCGCTGCCCAGGCGGGTCTTGAACCCACGGGCTCAGGCAATCCACTCCCCTCAGCCTCCCAAAGGCGCGGGATGACAGGCTGAGCCACTGAGCCAGGCTTGTGAGATCAGTTTTTACCCAGATTGGGTGGGGAACGTTAGAGTAATATTTCAGGTTTTGTGGCTGTCTCTGGGAAAAAGGGATTCTGGTTTGTATGACCCACCTTGGGGAAGACGGCTTCTGGCTTCCTTGGAAGGGAGGAACGGGGTGGAAAAATAGGGCGGGTAAGGTCGGAGACAAACCTTTACTTCTGAGGCTGCTCCTGAGGCCTCACTTTGGGGTATTGTTTTCTGAGCCCCAGTCAGCTGTAGGCATAAAAGAAATCCAGAGGCTACTTGATAAGGCAGGATACTTAGGCGGTAGGAGGGCAGGTGCTGAATTCGAATTCAGTCCCTGTGTCTTCCATGCTTGGTGGTTGCCAGTAACCTTAACGAGAGCTCTAAAGCTTACTTAGGAACAAGCGATTTACTTTCCTTTTCTCTGTTAGAACAAATGTTTTAAAAATTATTTCTGTGATACCTTTTTCACTCTCTTCCATTAAACAATGGTCTTGTGAGTAGTAGAGCCCTTGCAACCGGGGTCGTGTGTGGGTTTGTGCTGTGCCTGCAAAAACCAGTTGCTACGTGAGTCCCAGTCAGTGAGACTTTATAACTACGGGGACTGGGGGAAAATTTCCCTTTCGGCTTCTCAAGGTTTGCTGAAAATGAATGGACAAAAGGCAGATTAATAAAAGGAAAAGCATGTACAATTTTATTTTAATGGGTATAACACAGGGAAATTGCTGAAAACGATTGCCTCAAACCCAAAGTGATATAGAAACATTATGTCCTTTTTCATAGGAGCGGGGAGGGGTGGGAATGTAGACGGTGTTTTGAGGGGCAGCAAAGGATTATTAGGGGGGATGAATAAAAGAAAACTAGGCCAGGCTCGGTGGTTCAGCCTGTCATCCCGCACTTTGGGAGGCCAAGGTGAGTGGATTGCCTGAGCCTGTGGGTTCGAGACCCACCTGGGCAACTTGGCGAGACCGAATCTCTACAATAAATCAAAAAAATTAGCCGGGTGTGGTGGTGCGCGCCTGTAATTCCAGCTACTCGGAAGGCTGAGGCGGAAGGGTCGCGGAGCCCAGCAGGTCGAGGCTGGTGGCTGGGACCGGCCACTGCACTCCGGTCTGGGCGACAGAGTGAGACTTCAGCTCAAAAATAAAAATAAAAATAATTAAATAAAAAAGAAAGGAAACTAACTTAAAAATTACCCCGAATGAACCTCAGATGTAGACATTATCTTGGGAGGAAACACCCCACCAGCTGTGCTTGTGTCTCTCAAGTCTTCTTTTCTGAGACAGATACTACATCTCAGGGAAGGGAGGGAGGCAATGGTGCTTCTTCTGGAAAGACGCCTTCTTGGTCACACAAGGACCTTCCAGAGGAAATGAGTCCCTGCCTGCACGTGGGGGTGGGCTAGATGGACCTGGATTCCGAGGAGGTCCAGGGCCTCTCGGCGGGTCAGGACACCAGTCTTGGGGAATTGCTGTCTGGGCCCCCCAGCTGGAGGCGAAGAGCTGGATGGACGGAGCAAGCCATGTGCTGGTGGGCGCTCTCCACCACAAGGAGGCAAGGACGGACGTTTGGAAGCTAAGGGAAAACTTCCACGATGATAATCTAGCAAGTCAACGTTTAATAAATACAATACGTGCTCATGTGACTGCATGAAGGGAAAAGCTGGGGAGAGTAATGTCATAAACATAAATAACTCACAGCTTTCAACCTAAGGGGAAAAATTTTCATTTTCAGTGAAATGTTTTCATAGTTTTACATTTTTACTTGCTGCTGAACATGTTCAATGTGTTTTTTAGATATCATGTCTCGTTATGATCCACTTCTAAGGTTCTGTGCCGATCCTGAGACATTTTTGCAGTGGAAGCATTTTGAGACAACAGAAATACATCTTTGTTTTCATTAGGAAGCCGAGGGGCTTGAAGACATCCCACCTATGAAGAGAAGTTGTGCGCAGACAGCCAAACGGTGGCACGGTCTGAGCCCCCTGAAACATGGTCTTCAGAGTTCAGGAGGTGAGCACAGGGACCTGCAAAGAAGAGGGAAGGGGAGAGAAGGTTGGCTCGGCAAACTTTAGAAACAATTTTAAGAGGAAGTAATTAAACAGAGGGAAAGAAAGAAACCGAAAATGAATAAATTTAAAGGAAATTAAAGAGCTCTAAAGATGTTAAGATGTGTCTGATGCGTCACGATTTTCTGGTAAGTTTGTTATTGCGACTATGCTGTTAGCATATGCTTTTTGCTTTTTTTTCCAGTCAGGATCTCACCGTATCATCAGGCTGTGGCACAATCATGGCTCACTGCAGCCTCAGACTCCTGGGCTCAAATGATCTTCCCACCTCAGCCTCCCAATGTAGCTGGGACTACAGGGGCATGCCACCATGCCCAGATAATTTTTTAAATTTTCTGCAGAGACGGATCTTGCGGGTTGTCTAGGCTGGTCTTTAACTCCCGGTCTTGGGCGATTCTCCCACCTCAGCCTCTCAAAGTGCTGAGATTACAAGTGGGCATCACCCCCCGCCGCCTGTTATTCGTTTTCATTTGTGGAGAACCGTGTATGCCTTTGTTGGTTGAAGGTCTGTTTATTAAGCTCTTGCAAGCCCTTCAAGTGTGAAATGGCTGTTTTCCAGTGCTATTAGGAAATCTGTCAAACTTCTGTCAAATATTTGCGATACGTTTTGCTTTAAACATAGAAAATGTGACTTCCAAATATTGATGGGGTCCACGATGTGCGACCCTGAAATGTGGCACCTTGACGCTGAGAAAGCAGCGGAGGCAGGAAGGTCTCTCCGACACCCCCACCTCTTTCCTGAAGCAGGCCACAAAGGAATCTCTGCCCCTCCTGTGAAATACCTTGCAAGATTTCCATGCGAGAGGTGCCCACCCTATACCTGCAAGAAAGGAGGAAACACAGAAAAGAGTCTGAGCATGCCGGCCTGGCTGGGCCTCCAGCTTACAACCAGGTTCTATCCCCATTTCTAATCATGTTCCTGCATCCCCGTCTGCCTCGATTAAACTCAGCATTGGGGTAGACTGGCTTCCCCACTTTTTCCAGTCTTCATCATTGAAGGCTCTGTGTCACACAAAACCTACATTAAAACCGACTTGTCCACCTAAACATATGCTGAACGAATGTGTGTGCTCTTTCCTGTTGATTTTGTTAATGAGCCTGATCCACGGATCTAGGGGAGGGCGAGAAAAGAAATCTTTTCTCTCCTACAACATCAAGCAGAAGAGCCTCGAAAATCTCAAGCTCACTCTGACCTTGGTGACGTGGTTGAGTAGTATTTTCAGCTTTGAGTAGTATTTTCAGTATTTTCCTCAATGAGGACTGGCCTCATTGAGTTTTACTTGCCTTCCGATGTGTTTGTTTGCAGCAAAATCCCGCTGAACCAGTCGTTTTTGTGTCTCTTCTCATGCCCTGAAATGTGCAAGTGTGAGACTAGAAAGACTCTGAGTACCGGGTATTGGTTTTGGGAGGGAAAACCACCCAATTAGTAGACCATCCTTCTGCTCTCTGGTCTCCAGCTCTTTCCTCTTGAGATGAGAAAAGGAGGGAGAAACCACATTCACGCGGCTGCAAAGAAGTTCAGAGCAAATAAGCCAAAACCCGCCTCTGTCGGAAAAGCGTATGACATTGACACGTTGCAACTATTGCAGGTACCAATCAGGTGGTACCAGAGAAAGTCACAGCAAGCGTTGAGATACGTGGACGAGGCACAGTGTGGCTTCATGCGAGAGCTGAGTCAGCAAGCAGAGAGGGGCTTGGGGTCTGACAACTGCAAAGGAAGAACTGGGAGCAGTGGAATCTGGACGGTATCTGTGTTCTGGCTGTGTCTCTAGAGTGTGTGTGGGTGCACAAGCTTGTACATGTAGTCTTACTTCTGGATGACGATGTGCTGTACGAAAGACGGGCAACTCACGACTGTGCATCATTCGGTTCTCTGGCACTCACAGTTTAATATGTTTTAAACAGCCCAAGTGTCTGCATTCAGCCATGTTTGGCAGACCTAATCACAGTGAAGGAGAAAAACAACAGCAAAAAGTTCCACAAAATATTGTGATCCCTTTGCAGACCGAAACCATTGAGAGACCTGTGGGGTAATCAGCAAAAGATTAGACCCATCGCTCTCTGTCACCGGGAGGCCCATGTCTACCTGCGGTGGGAAGAGGTCAGTTTCCCCGGAGGGAAGTCATTTGTCCACTTCTGCGCAAACCGGTCTTCCAGCGAGTGATCGAGGTCCTTTGAAATGAGGTACAATTTCAATGAATTGGCACAACCGGAAATCGATGGATGAACAGGAGCAATCAGCAGCTCCCTGGCCTGGAGCTCGATTGAGCTACTCAGAAAGCAGGCCACTCCGGTGCGACATAAAGGCACAGACGAGAGTTTCATAGTTCCAAGGATTCTCCTCTGCTAAGAGAAATGGCCCCAGCTATTAAATGACGTGGGGGAGACAGTCGGGGCAGCGCGTTCATCTTCCCAGCGTGCTTGTGCCAGCACCATGCCCAAGTGGCCAGATGTGGCTGGAAGTGGCTCTGGTGTCTGGACGGCAGCACCTGCCGGCACAAGG
Source organism: Cephalopachus bancanus (assembly GCA_027257055.1). Lineage (NCBI taxonomy): Eukaryota > Metazoa > Chordata > Mammalia > Primates > Tarsiidae > Cephalopachus > Cephalopachus bancanus. Next base: position 6,246,173 of record JAPVLO010000026.1, read on the forward strand.
AGATGATTGGACTAATGGCTCCTGGCACAAAGTCATCTAATCCCGCTGAATGGATGCGCGTGCCCTGCTGTGACGGGAAGAGACCTGTGTTACGACTTCCCTTGTTGGGGTGTCTTTCCTGAATTCAGGACAGGGACTTTCTATGCCCACTAGCTGCCTCTTTCTCAAAAAACCCAAATGATCGTGAAGCCGAGCCAAGTTGACTTTCACATAATCATTACGTTTTTATTTTTCAGGTTTAGGAACTATTTTTACAACACAGTCAATCATTTTTGATATTAGTATTTTAAATGTTTAACATTCTAAAATGTTGCTGATCTTAGATACCAAATGATCTTTTGTAATATGAAATTATTTTAGAGGAAACGAATCAACGATTACATTGCTGATCATGGAAACACGTAACAAATGATCAATTCTCACATCAATTTCCCGGGGAGAGAAAAAGAGTAGGATTTGGAAAAGCACTGATTTTTTTTGGATTAATTAGCGACAATACAATTTTTGTGTCAAATATTGTGTACAGTACAGTTTGGAATCCACACAAAACTGTTTGCACTGCTTCTCTCATTCTTCTCTTTTGGTGTGTATACATATGCATGTAGTCTTTCCGAGTGGTATTGACTGAAAATGTGGCACGTATACGCTTATTTGACAATTAAAGAAAATATGATGCTGGTGGTTTCCTTGCCTGAATTTTCCAAGACTGTCACTGACTGACTAATGATTAGCCCTGGAGTCTCTGTCTTTCACTTAGGAGCATATTGTCTGTGGGGGACCACGTTCTAGTGACAGACTGCTAATCTGTTTTTTCTGCTTGGTGTTCAGTGACTCATTCTGAAGAGCCAGAGAGCTTTTGTAATCAGAGCACCTCCTCATTAGATGGTTTTCACTCATTTCACCCACTCATTTTGTGTTTGTGGCTCTTCCTGCTTGGCTTCTTTGTAACGATAGACATTTCTAGTCATTCCAATGTTTCTTCTGGGTTTTGCTGGCATCAGGAAATCACCTATATTGTATGAAGACAGCTGGACACTTTGGACATAGCTTTGAACACTTGTCTTTCCTCATTTTTAGGAGGATATTCTTCCTTTCCCGAAAGCGATTAGGACTTGATTGTGCACCTCCCTGCCAAAAACATCCTTTGCATTTTGTGCAATTACAAGTGCATGGCTGTATTTTAAAAAATTATTGCTTATAAACAGAGCGACAGCATGTGTGCAGCTCAGGCCTTGTGATGTCTTCCTGTATCTGACTGAAATACATAAACGCTACTCCAATCAGCTTTGGAAAGTTTCAAAGATACTTCATAAGATCAAAATTTAGTGGTTGCCTTCTCAAAAAAGGATAAAAAGTCTCCCTTTTGCACGCCCTGCCTATGAAGGAAATGTCATTATAAAAACTTCATTAATATGCAAATTGCAACATTTTGATTAGCACTTGCAGACCCCTTTTGTTAAGGAAAAAGACGAAGGAGCTAACCAGATTGCAATAATTTACATAATAAAAACTCAGCTAGAATGTCTTTTTTAAACAGCTTAATAAAGTATTAGTATCACAAAGTACAAAAGGAGAGAAAATATTTTTCTTCCAACTGACAAACTCTATTTTAGGGGGAAATTGCAGGTACTGCAGATTATATTAAGATGATGGGCTTGAACATGTAGCCAGCAGTGTCAACACAGACAGACTTTTTTTCCACTTAAAAGTACATGCATACCTCATCAACAAGGGAACCTGCATAATCAATGTTTGTAAACCTAACACTAAATTGTATACCACATCTTTACATTAAAAAAAAGTACATGCTTCCATCACTGGTGTATAGGAAAGGAAATATAAAATACAGGCATTTTCTGGTGAACCTGGTTTTGATGGAAGATAGCCTAAGAGGAAACTCAAGTTTGTTGTGAAAATGACTAACTCCGCTCATTTAAATGGCCGAAGGTCATATTTAAACTTGATGTGAAAAATGAAAACACTGAAAAGGTAAGACAAACAAACAACAACAAAACACTAAAAAGTAAAGACAGAAAAAAGAAAAGCAACCATGAATAAAGGCTACTTTATTTGACAATTCAGATTTTTGGTATGTACTTTTGGGACTTTTTAGCCCAAGGGATGTTTTATGCTGAGGTCATCTAAACAGAGAAAGCCAAACAAAAAACAGACACAATATTCTGGGTGCTTTGACAGAAAAGCATTTTGTTTGGAAATATGTAAATGGCACAAATGGGACTAATGCATCACTGACTCTGTAAAATGTCTGAAGAGGTTTATTCGGAGCCCCTGTGAGTGACCATGGTCCGGGGTGCCGTCTCAAGAGGTCCTGAGCGCTGCACCTGAGGTGGTCAGGTTACAGCTTGGGTTTCTGCACTCTGTGGGGGTGGAAGTTACAGGCAAGGACATACATCAAACCTGGGAGGTGCGCGTAGGTTTGGCCCAGAAAGGTGGGCTATCTTAAGTTGGGGGGGCTTACTAGTCACGCAGATACCAAGTTTTTCTGGTTGGTGATTGGTTGAAATAGTCAACCCTGTCTAAAGTGTTGAGGTCACTCGTGGGTAGTGGCGCATGCCTGTCGTCCCAACACTTCGGGAGGTGGAGGCGAGAAGACTGTCTGAGCCCAGAGGTTCCAGACCAGCCTGGGCAACTTGGCGAGACCTCATCTCTGCAGTAAATCAAAAAGTTAGACGGAGCCAGGCGCGGTGGCTCAGCCTGTAATCCGGTGCCTTGGGAGGCTGAGGTGAGTGGATTGCCTGAGCCTGCGGGTTCGAGACCCGCCTGGGCAACTTGGCGAGACCTCATCTCTACAATAAATCAAAAATCAGCCGGGCGTGGTAGCGCACGCCTGTAGTTCCAGCTACTCGGAAGGCTGAGGCGGAAGGATCGCCGAAGCCCAGCAGGTCAAGGCTGCGGTGGCCGGGAGCGGCCACTGCACTCGTCTGGGCGACGGAGTGAGACTCCAACTCAGAAAATAAAAATAAATAAATAAATAAATAAATAAATAAATAAATGTTAGCTGGGTGTGGGGCGCACACCTGTAGTCCCAGTTACTTGGAAGGTTGAGGCGAAAGGGTAGAAGCCAAGGTCCTTGTTATGTAGATGAAGCTCCTAAGGAGCAGGCATTTGAGAGGTGAGGTGGTAAAAGTCACTTTTCAGATGTTAGGAGGCATCAGACTCTTAGTTAAATCTCTCTTAGATCCAGAAAGACCTTGACAGGGAAGGAGATTCTCTACAGATGCAAACTTTGCCCACAGAGATAGCTTCGCAGGGCCATTTCAAAATATGGGAAACAAATACATTTTGGGGTAAAATATGTAGACTTCCATGAGGGCCTGCTGCCTGTTGTGTGAGGCCGTTCCAGAGTCAAGTTGGAACTTGGTGTCATACTGCTGCACTGCCGGTCCCGTCAGTCTTAGGGCCTTAGTTTAATGTTAATGCTGGTTGGTGGTGCCTCAGCTTCCCATGGGAGGGGCACGAGGTGGCGTGTCCACCTCCCTTCCTGTCATGGCTGGAATTCAGTGCTTCAGGTTTCTCTGAGGTTCCCTTGGCCAGTGGGAATCCGTTTAGTCAGTTGGGGGCCCAGGATTTTACTTTTGGTTTACAGCATAGATTTTTCAGATCGCCTTTTTTTCCACTTCACTTGTGGTTGGTTAAATACACCCACACATTGATTTGGTGTGAAGTTAGTGGTATCACATTAAATAAAAATCTAAGACTATGGCACGTGTGACAACCTGCTGAACGGAAGTACAATATAAGAACGCTAATTAGTTTTTTATTTTTTAATAATTTTCTTCTTGGAGAAATTTGATAACATAAACTTTGGCTAACATGGAACATAGTGAGCTGGGCATGGGCATTTGTGAATGGGAGCATCTTTCAGCTGGATCCAGCAAGGCCAAAACCATACTGGCGACAGCAATTTGTCTGTTGCTGGAAGAAGTTGGAGAATTGCCTTGAACAGCTGATTGCTTCCTAGAAGGGTGGTAATTCTGGTCTCAATGCTTTATCTTTTGTAATGTTCTTGTCTATGGTGTCACAGCAATTAGATTAGCACCAGAGAAACCTATTAATCATTTCTGTAACTGCTAAATTGCGTAAGTGATCTTGGGGAGAAAGTAGAAAATTAATGAGCTGACCTCAGCTCGGTATGTAATCCAAAGCTAAGTATCTGGTGCCTTACTTGTTCTACAGAGTTGACAATACAGATTTCGCTCTCTCTAACCTGTGCCTTGGCACCAACCAGGAAATGGAGCCGGGGATTGGCCTGGAAGCAGAAAAATCAAGAAAGATAAAGGAAACATTAAACCAAGCAACACCCACGCAACAAAGGAATAGATATTTCGTATAGACTGAAATTAATGTTTCTCGATGTGTTGTAGAAATTGCCAAGATTCTTCACTTCCACATTCACTGAGGTGACTTGATGAGTCTTTCAGTGAAGGTTGTTCCGTCTGTGCTTCAACGACCTGCACGTGGCACCTGTGGGTCTCTTGAGTTCTGCGTCTTCAGTCGCTCCAGTCCTGTGCAACACCCAGGGTCCAAATCGACTTTGGCTTGTTCAGCTCTCGGGAAGATTTTCACAATTCTTTTAAATCCTGGGTCTTCCAGTGTGTGGTTTTGATACAGTCTACAGTGCCAAAAACTTTCCATCACTTAGGCAACTGTTAAAAATGAGAATGCAAAACTGTTAAGAATGAGAAAGCAAAAGAAAATATTTAACGGAAGGGAGTCCATAGCCTAATTTATTATAGCTGAAGAGAATTGCTGTGATTATTCTGATTGTATTTTTCCTTAGATGTATGGATATCTTTAACAGCATGTTTTGGAGGGATTTTGTTTGTTATAATTTTGAAGGGATTTTCCCTAAACTGGCTGTTATGAAAGATATTCTATTATAATATAACTCAAGCAAATATCGGTGTCATGTCTGAGAATAACAGCATCTTTTTATTTCCTCGGACCAGAGGGCTATTCCATTTCATTGGAAAATAGTTCCTAAGAAGTAGTGCACCCATGGGGACTTTAGTATAGATTAAAAAAAAAAAGCAGAAAGGTTTGTAGTTTAGTGAAGCTCTCAGACCATTTACCAACATTTTTGACATCTCAGCCATAATAGATCCTTGAAAAACCTTTTGTTCAGAAGAAATTGCTCACAGTTCTCATAGCATGGTGAAAAAAAGACCTGCTCCTTCCAACGTTCTAAGACGTTGTATATAGATCAAATGCTACTCTGCAGTCAAGTGACGGGAAGGTAAAAATATGATGTTCACGTTTACTTGAAAAGTTTTTTAGAGATACATAAAGTTAGATGTTTCCTTTGCACATTTCTATGTACTCAAAGGGAAAGTCAGGTTAATTAAAGTACTTGTAACAGCTAACTCCAAGTCAGACAAAACAACTAATGCCTTCCTTCTTCTGGATGTCGAAAGAGTTCCCTGATATGTATAGCTGTGGCAAAATTAATTGGACATCTAGTTCTCCTCTAAACTCAGCCTGCATGTACAAGCACAAGTCATGACATTTATGATGATTAAATACGGAGTGAATATGTAAGGAACAGTGCTGGTATTTTACTCTTTTGCTTAAAAAATTTTGTATTCCTTTGGGACCATGAATTCTTGATATATTTGAAGAATTAAGGGACCGAGTTATGATTTTACATAAATCCATTGCAAAGTTTACGCTCCAAATTATTACCGGCATCACATAACAGCCAATTTTTTTTGTTGTTGTTATAATGTAGCTGGTAGGTAAGGGCCAAAACTTGACCACAGGTTTTTCTTACTCCAAAGGGTCTCATCTTAACTGCCATGTTTATCCTGGTCACTTGGGTGGCTCAGTGGCAGCCTCAGGAAAGCATGCCTTCATCTGTAGGGGAGGAAGCATTTTATTTTTTCTCTACCAATTTTAGGGCCATTGACTAGGGCCCCATAAACTGAACACAGCACAAAGAAGAAAATTAGCAGAAGCTGGTTAACATGAGCATTATGAATACACAACGGATGCTCAGTGATAACTAACTGAAGGGAGCTAGAACTTGAGTTTGGACAGCGTCTTTGCAAAGAAAAACAGTGCTGTGGAAAGCAACAAGACAAAGGAAAAGGACGTTGGTCTTCTAGGGTAGTGCTTTCCAGGAGGGCACTAATGGAAGACATGGTTCTTCCAGGCCCTCACTGGGCTGGCTAGGGCCTAGGGCTGCCTCCTCTGACGAAGAGCCCTCCTGCCTTTTTCAGTAGAGAGTGTGAGCGGGGAGTTTTCCCTCTGTCCGTTCTTGGTGATTGCCTTCCGCTCAAAATATCCCTATGCCCAATTTGTGGATCTGACGAGAAAGGGAAGTTTTGTGAGATATCTCAAATTAGTGCGTGATTTTCGGATATGCTTGTTTCTAGGTAAGTTCAATCACCAGAAAATTATGTAGTACGGATTCCTAGCAAATGATTTGGTCATGATACTCATCGGTTCTATAAAGTGCATCATTGCCGAAGTGCTGTTATAAAAAGTTATGGCCAACACTCTGTTAAAATTTGCAATTATGCCTGTTATAAGTGAAGGGAAGACATATACGGTTTGCAGTAAACATTTGGAAAGTGGAATGCAGCAGATACATGCATGAGTAGAAATGCAAGTATATGACATGGAGCTGATTTGTGTGCAGTGCTTTCCAAGCGGGGCAGGCACTAATTTCCGGAGAGGGTTGTGTTTGAGCTGGGCCCTGGGTGTGTACATTGTTTGATGGGTTTGATGGAGGTGACTCTACATGGAGTGGGGACAGTAGCAGGGGTCAGGCAGAAGGAGGCCAAGGTCATAGTCACTTTCTGGAACTGATTGGATGACATAACTTGTGAAGGGAAGTTTGAGAAAATGAAACCTCGGAATTTGTGCTGCAGAGGGTAGAAGAGTCCCTGGAAATTTCTATCAGAGCTGTGATCACATGAGAGCCACATGTAGGAATATTCTAGTGCCTTTACATGGCGTGTATTGAGACGGGAAAAGACAAGCATTAGGGAAAGCATCCAAGCAACTGTAGAGCTCAAAATCCACACCCAGAATCTTCTTCTAAACAATTGCTCATTCATCCAAGAGCGCATTAAACACGAATGTGGTCCTCTCACATCAAGAGCGGCCTATGAGCAAAAGGCCATCCCAACGACGTGGACATGCGGAGTGCTCGCCTTGTCTTTGTGTCTCTGCTGTTCTTGCTACGAGGTGACACATTTAGGGCCTTGGGAAGGTGCTCAAGGAGGAGGAAGTGGCGGTGCTAACTATGAATTTGTTGTAGCACAGTTTCCTCATTAAATGCAAGAAATACTATCTTGCAATTATTTTTTAAAAAATATTATTTAAAAAAAATGTTTAGAGTACATACCTGGGATAACTATCCTCAGATAGTGCCTTAGGATGTCTCGGCTACTGTAATAACAAACCATGGGCTGAGTGGCTTACAAACAATAGAAATTCATTCCTCACAGCTCTGGGTACTGGAAGGCCATGATGAGCTGCCACTGCATTTGAGTTCTGGCTAGGGCCTGCTTTCCGGATGGCTGGCCTCACACGGCAGAAAGCACACTTTGTGTTTTTAGGGCTGCAAAGCCTACTTAAAGACCTATTCTCATGACCTAATCACCACCCAAAGACTTCACCTCTTAATGCCATCACGTTGGGTCATTAGACTTTCAACATATGAATTTTGGGGGAACGCAAACATTCAGACCATAGTAGATAGTGAATAGAAACACACACACACACACACACACACACACACACACACACACACACACAAACACACATCACTGCAGCGTTCCCATGAAAGCAAAAATCTGACCTTCTTGACCTCAAAGAATGTCTGCAGAAATGAACAAAGCAAGCAAACAAAAAATAAAACCCCTTGAGTATTAGCCTTAAATATCAGAAATACACATTCCTATACTCACTGTAGATTGAACTGCACTGACCTAGGAAAGAAACATAATAAGCTAGAGGAACAATGTTTTCAGAAAAATCGGAGTCAGATAATCAATTTTCAGTAACTCTCTGATTTATATGTCTAATAACACAACTGGCAATTTATAGTCCTTATCGCTACATCTCAAAACACAATTTGCTGCAGCCATAAGCAATTTGTTTAGTATAAATGGCCTTTAATTCTATTGATGATTGATTAGTCTATAAATCACTAAAAGAGCCACATGAGCCTGAAAAAATGATGTCCTAGTTTTCTTATTTATTTTTAAGTTTAAAATTTTGTGTTATTACTAGCTAAAATGAATAGACTGACTCTGCCAAATATCCAAGGCAAGAATGTTGATTAGCAAAATATAAAACCCCCAGTTTTTATTACTATTAAGTCATTTTGAGATAAACTCCGCAAAACACATAGGCGTTTTAGGGGTTTAGAAATACTTTGAGATGAATTAAGATACTTGAAAATGCAATAGAAATGTGTTTGACTAGCCATGCCATAGCATTTATCTTCTTTCTTTCCCGAGATCTGAAACTTCCTTTGTCACTTTGGTAGGGCATAATCAATTTAAGGTGAAAATGTTTTTGAGGAAAACGAAACACAAGATGCGATATTCATTTGGAAATAGGAAAAGTGACCGCTTATAGTTACTGACAACATGCAATGACTTAACTGTGGGCTTATCATATTGAGAAGAAGCAGAGGTCACTGAAACGCAGTCTGATGAACACAAGAGAAGGGCATCGCCCTGCGTTGCAAAAGACTCTCTTTCTCCCCACCCACAGTTCCACACCTGTCCAGAACAGGCCGTCACAGGCGCGTGGGGCTCCTTCCTGGTTTTGATGTGTGAGCTTGTGAGTAAGACTACTGCTAGAGGACTGACCGCAATGAAACGCATTCATCTTTCTAGGCACATGGAAAAGCCCATCATCTTGTCACTATCTTACCCAGGTACTATGCCAGCACGAAACCAGATCAAGGACATTTCTAACTTTCCCCCACTAAAGAAAAAGCACATATCAGTGTGACACACGACATGCTCCATTTCTGTCATTCTGGGGGTTCAGCACCCAATTTTTGCCTTTGTCTTTGTATTTCCTCCATGGAGGTGGCCTCAAGGGAACATTAGACTTTCAGGGATGCTTACAACCTGGTGAGTTTGGTTAACATAATTCTTCCGTTATGTAGAAAGCAAGTGGCAAGAAGTGTGTTTGTGCTGCTTCCTGTTAGAACATTCCTGCAGGTGTCAAGGGAAGAGTCGATTTGGGGGGCTTTCAGGACAGAGTGGGGCAGGCACACTCTCCAGGCCCTGTCACTCCATCTCTTCCTGGTGAGGCCACCGCAGGCTTTCTTCATGTGAGGCCAGGAAGTCGGTGGCCCATGTAGTGATTGGCTGCCTTGGGTGCTTTTGGCTTAAAGTGACAGGAATCCTTTATGCTCGGGATTGTTCTCGGCATCGCGAGTGTGAGATGTTCGGCTAAAATAAATGCCCACGAGAGTCGCAAATGCCATCAAGGCCTTGGATGCAAACGGAATGCTGAAGTTTGCCTTGAATTAAAAGATAAATCACGATTTCGTCGTCACGGTTGCCGAAGTTGGCGGATGTCATGGTTTGCTCAGACGCATTCGCGTTGCTGTCTGCAGGCTGTCAGGCCAAGAGAGGGAAGAGGGAAGGGGCTTGTCTCTCCTCCATTCCCTGCCTCCGGCCCCCCATGATACTGTAAGCCCGGACGACGTGGAAAACCTGCCTCAGGACTTCCATCTCGGCCCTTGGCCCTGCTCCTCCCCTCTCTTCTGCCTTTTCCGCCCGTCGGAGTTGGTGGCAGAGGACATCTGATTGTGCGATGAGTCACTGGTTTCCTGTCTCTCCGTGTGACTTTTGAAAAGAGGAGCAGAGTATCACTTTCTAGCAGGTGGTGACAGATTTTCGACAAGGCATGATCAAAGAGACAAGATAGGAAAGTTCCTTTCTTTCTTTCTTTCTTTCTTTCTTTCTTTCTTTCTTTCTTTCTTTCTTTCTTTCTTTCTTTCTTTCTGTCTTTGTTTTTGGCCTGCAAAAGCAAGACTTTAGGCTTTTTGTGAATACATGAGGTTGGCTGGCAGAACGCTGTACCAAGGACGCCAAGCCAGTGTAAAGGCCCAGTCCATAACCTCTAATCTCCCAGACATGAACTCTATTATTTTCCATTAAAATTAGAGGTTACCAAATTGTAACAGATGTCCTTAATAGACATGTCTTTATTACTGGGGAACAGTAGGTAAATGAAAACTGAACCCAGTATTTTAAGTTGCAGCTCATGAAAATACAAAGCTCCGTGGTTGGATCTGGCATTTTAAGCTTAAATTATAGAAGCCTTTATACAATTTGCATTAATGGATGCATCAGCAATTTTTCTAAATTGCAGCAAGTGTGAGATAGTGAGAATTAAAAAACACACAGTAGAATCCTAGCTACTCTAAGCAAACTACAATATTTGACATCCCCTAATTTATAGGGCCTATACAGTGCATTTCAATGGCAAGAACATTTTAATTAGCCGCTGAGAGAACAGGGCTGAGGTGGAAGTCTTCCAACAGGCCTACAATGAAAGCAAGCTGCGGAGAGAAAACGCGAGAGGAGCTTTACGACTACTTGCTGCTGCAGGTGCCTGAATATTTTAAAATAGAGACGATGGTGCCTGTGCGCAGAACAGTTAAGCTATAAACACACGGAAAATGGGTGAAAGCAAGAGACAAAGCCGTGTGGGTACAGGCATTGAAATTAGACATCAGATCACTGTGAAATCACTCCCACTGGCATGCCTAAGGAAATTCAAATGCATTCCTACCCTCTACTATCTGGATAACATTCTATCCAGATAATAGAGTCACACTGGAAGTTTTAATTTCAGCTCAACTTTTCTCTGCTTGGCCAGCAGCTTTCCAAACCACACGGGAGGAGCCTTACCTTGGTCACGGACCCCGCCGGCAGATATGATGTTTAAAGAGGTCCACAGTGCTTCGTGCCTATGAACAAGGAGAAATGGTTTGCACATCCACTGTTTTCCCCTCACACTGATAACTTCTCTGCAAAAATAAAAATAGATGCCATATTTGCTGCCACATGTGTTGCATTTTTCCGTTAGTCAATGTTCCTATGACATTTAATGTAGCTAGAAAGAGAGGATGTTTAGATCACTTCTTTTGCCAATTCTGAAGGCGTCGGTGGCAATTCTGGGTTAATTCGGAGAAAATGCCCGGGCTGCACGCAAGTGGAGATGCTTGACATCAAGTCCACAGGTAAAACACCGCCGGAAGAGCACGGGGGCTTCTGCTCACTGTGTACAAGCTTGGAAGTCTTCAGCCTGTCCTAACAATAAGCGAAAGGCTGAAACACTGAAAAGTCATCAGCTCCTCATAGATTTGCTAGAGAAGGAGGTACAGAACAAACTACTGCCCCCCAAATTGAACAGTGAAGCAGAATCCCACAAGCAAAACTCTCCATTGGTGCCAGTGTTGGGTAGGAAACCTGAAAACTATGGAGGCTCGGCATGGCCATGAGTTAAACACCCTGGGAGACCCAGCTGTGGGGGTGGGCACACTTCAGTGAATTTCACCTCCAGGAACATAGACAGGTTCTCATAGTGACTATTGTAGAAAACCCCTTTGTGCTTCTGCGAATAGGTGGGGAAGAGGAGTCTTAATTTATTTATTTGAGTCAGGGTCTCTCTGTGTCATCCGTGCTGGAGTGCAGTGGCATGATCATGGCTCACCATAGCCTCAACATCTTGGGCTCAGGCGATCCTCCTGTCTCAGCCTCCTGGTAGCTGGAACTACAGGCGTGCACCACAACCCCTGGCTCGTTTTTAATTTTTATTTTTGCAGAGCTGAGGTCCTGCTAAGTTGCCCAGGCTGGTCTCAAACTCATGGGCTCAAGCGATCCTCCCACCTCAGCCTCCCAAACTGCAGTGATTATAGGAATGAGCCACCCTACCTGGCCAAGGAGCCATTTTGACATAGGCCAGAGCATTCTGTTTTTCTTAGCAAGCTCTGTCCCGGAAGAATATATTTTACCTGTGTCTGGCCTGCTGGGTTTTGTCAAAGCCTGGCCCACCTGCAGGAAGGTGCACACTCAACTCCAGTCCCCTCTGGCCGTCCTGTCCCATCTAAAGTGGGAGAAACTTTTGCAAAGAAGCCACCATGACAGAAGTGCTAAGGACACTTATGGGTGAAGCACACAGCATGCAAAGACAGGTGCCATGTCGGCAGAAAGATGGCAATTCTAGGGGAAAAAGGAGATGCTAGAGACCAAGAACGCCATAACAGAAATGAAGAATACCGTCAGCCATGGTGACTCATGCTTTGGAAGGTCAGGGTGGGAGGATCATTTGAAACTGGGAGTTTAACACCAGCCTGGGCAATTTAGCCAGATCCTGTCTCTATAAAAAATTAAAAAAAAAAAAAAAAAATGAAAAATGTTTTTGCTGGACTCATTAGTAGAGTGGACATGGCTGAGGAAAGAATCTTTGTGCTTGAGGATATATCAATAGAAGCTTCTAAAATGGAAAAGCAAAGAGAAAAAAGAAAAAAAAAACAGAGTATCCAAGACCCACGGGGCAACTACAAAAGGCGTAACTTATGCCTTGTGGGAATACCAGGATGAGAAGAGAGAGAAAAAGGAGCAGAAGAAATATTTGAAGCAATAATGTCTGAGAATTTACTCCAAATTAAGATCAGATGCCAAACCGCACATCTGGGAAGCTCAGAACACACAAAGCAGGATAAACAGAACAGAACAGAAAGCCCGGAGATAGAACCACATAAATACAGTCAACTTATCTTTGACAAAGGAGCAGAGGCAACCCGATGGCGCAAAGACAGTCTTTTCAACAGATTCTGCTGGAATTTACACACAGACTTCATACTCTCCACAAAAGTTAACTCAATGTGGATCAGAGACTCAAGTGTAAAACATGATGTCACTCCTGAAAGACAACACAGGAGAAGATCTAGACGACCTGGTGCCTGGCGACACTTTCAGGTGAACCACAAAAGGCACCGTCTATGGGAGAAATAACGGAGATGCTGAACGTTGTGGAAATTGGCAGCTTCTGCTCTGTAAGACATGGGCAAGAAAATGAGAAGAAAAGCCACAGACTGGGAAAAATCTGTACGAAAGTCACATTGGAAAAAGACCATTACCCGAAATATATGGAGACCTCTAAAGTCTCAAAAAAAGAAAACGAACAACCTGATTCAACAAATTGACTGAAAACATGAACAGAAGATATACAGATGGCAAATAAGCATATGAAAAGATGCTTCACATCACGACCCTAGGAAATTAACAATTAAATCATCCGTGAGATGTCACTACAGTAAGTCCCCTACACACAAACCTTCAAGTGGTGAATTTTCAAAGATGCGCGCATGTGCTCACATGTCCAATCACATAAGTTAGCTCCCATGTCTGGCGTCCATTGTCAGGGGCATGCATCCTCTACAAGTGCTTGTGAGTCTGTGTGCTTTGCTGTACAGTGCTGTGTCGAGTACGACAGTACTGTATCTTTATTTCAACCCCAGGACGTCTGGGAGTGTAGAAGCAGCAGTGACGTAGCTGGTCCTGTCTAACCGATTGTGTGAGTGGGGTACCTTGGCTGACTTGCTGGACTTAAGGACAAATTTGGCTTCTGAACACGCTCTAGGAACAGAACTCGTTTGCATGTAGGGGACTTACTGGACACACCTGTTAGCACGATCAAAGTTCAAAGCACCCACAGCATCAAACAGAGGAGAGGAGGTGAAGCTACAGGAAACCTCATTCACAGTTGGTAGGGATGCGAAATGCAACAGCCACTTTGGGAGACAGTGCTGCAGGTTCTTAGAAAGCTCAGCATACTTTTACCCTATGATTCAGCAATCCTGGTTTTTAGTATTTACCCAAAGGAGGTGAAACCTCATGCTCACACAAACACCTGAACACCAATGCTTAAAGCAGCTATATTTATGATTGCCAAAGCTTAGAAACGACCAAGATGTCCTTCAGTAGACGCATGAATAAACAAATGTGGCACAGCAGACAATGGAATAAAAGAGCTGTCAAGTCACGAGAAGACACAGAGGAAACTTAAATGCATATTACTAAGGGAAGCAAGCCGATATGAAAAGCTTACAGGCTGGGGGCTCAGCCTGTCATCCCAGCTCTTTGGGAGGCCGAGGCAAGTGGATTGCCTGAGCCTGCGCGTTTCAGACCGGCCTGGGCAACTTGGCGAAACCCCTCTACATTAAATTTTTTAAAAAATTACCTGTTCACAGTAGCATGTGCCTGTAGTTCCAGCCACTTGGAAGGCTGAGGCGGAAGGATCACCGGAGTCCAGCAGCTCGACTCTGGGGTGGCCATGCGCCGCTGCACTGGGCAGCGGAGTGAGACTCTGACTCAAAAAGGAAAGAAAGAAAGAAAGAAAAGCCTCCAGACTTTGTGATTCCAATTTCATGACATCCTGAAAAAGGCTATCCTGGGGAGACAGCAGGGACATCAGTCACTGCCAGAGGCTGGGGGAGGAGGGGATGAGCCGTCAGCACAGCATCCGTAGGGTGGGGTGACCCTTGCACGGTGCTGCAGGGGTGGCTGTGGCTAAACGCTGGGATACACTTGCCAAAACACAGGTGGGACAACATCAAGGGCAAACCCTATGTGAGCTACGGACTTTGGGTGGCCATGATGTGTCAGTGAGCTTCACTCACAAACGGGCCACTCGAGTGTAGGATTTTGGAATGAGGGAGGCTGTGCTTATGTGTGAGGCAGGAGATATGGTAGACTTCTCTGCACCTTCTGCTTCGTTGTGCCATGAGCTTAAAACTGCTTTTAAAAATGCCTGCTTTTTAATTGATAAGAACATTTAATTAATATCTGAATGTTGGTGGTGGTCACACAAATGTTGATCAAACTCCCCAAATTGTATTAATTAGTTATGTGCAGTTTTTTTGTACACTACAGATAAATACATCAATAAAGTTAGAAAAAAGAAATTGGCAAAACTGTAATAAACACAGTAGCATGGATAGTGAGGGCATATTTAGCATGGAGTGTGCCATTGTCACAGAATGCAAAACTTCTCCTTGTAAGGGGCAGCATTCAGAGGCAACACGGGTTGGAAAAAAGTTGTGCAAGCTTGGAAATGGGCAAAAACCACAACTGGCGTCCTTTCGGGGAAGTGCTGGGTCCTGCCTGCAAATGCTCAGAGACGATCTGTTCTGCAGGGCCATGCACACTTCCTTGACTTTCTATGGACTAGAACTTGTAGTATCGGTAGTTAAGTCGCAGAAAAGTGACAGTGATAAAAGCAGGGTATGTCTGTGTCAGTGCAAGTGCATTTTATCTAGATGGCACACAATTAATTTTTGTTCTGTAGAAAAGAGAGCACCAGTTATTACATTATATTATCCTGCAGGATGTTAGCCAGTTTTGCATCTCTTAGAGAATTCATTTCAGCATTCTTGGCTGTATCTTTATTCTTCAACTCTGTATAGAACTGGTATTACTGTCTTTACTGGTTCCTTCATTAGTAAGTTGAATGAAATTTTTGACATCTGTTTATTTTATATTTGCATAAAAATCACATTTATAACTAACTGAAAATTATTCGTTAGCACAGTTAGCTTGAAAACTTACTTCTTCCCAAAAGCCAGGGTGGTTTGCAAGTCTCTGTTATTGTATTATAGGAAGAAAGAGTTTCCTTCTTATGCAGAGGAAGCCATAGCATCCATTTTCTTGAGTTTTTAAATGTAGGAAGTAAACCCAAATCTTAATGCCAATAACAGCTGATATCTAGTAGCATTTACTATGAACAACTAGAAGGTTTGACTTACTCTGTCTCATTTACTCTTTACACTCTATGGTGTGGTGCTAATTTTAGTCCCATTTTACAGGTGATATTATGACTGACTATTGTGATGATATGGATAGCACTGCTTTCCACATATCGTCTCATTTGATCCCCATGCCGATCTCACCAAGGAGATACAATTTCATTTCAGTTCAACAAAAGAGAACACGGAGGCGAGAGAGAATGAGTGGCTTTTCTGTGGCTGGGCAGATGGTCAGCTCTGCCGTCCATCCCTAGAGGAACCCAAAGTCCATGCTCTTTCTTGTCTGAGACTTCTGACTTGGAACAGACACGGAGGCCTCCGAACCCCTCGAGGTGATGTCCGTGCTCTGTGCATATGCACATTTTTCTGGGGGAACACATGTCCTCTCTTTCACGACATTCTTCAGGAGGTCTGAGGTCCCAACTCATGTGTGTGGCTTTCTCACATGGCACCACCTTACCCCTCGTAAAAAAGAGTACACTGGAAGAAATTAGGAGATGTTGTGCATTATGCAATCTCCCAGAAAAGAAGATACCCAGAATTCATCTACATGTTTATTCACTCAGCATTGCCCTTCATTTTGCTAATTGCTAAAAGCAATGTCTTCTCATGTCAAAATGATTTGACCCTTAGTGGAACAGTCGCATGAGGCAAAGAGTGTTTGTGACTCTTGGAAATGACGGAAGAGGCTGTGCTTTGGTCCCTGTAAAGGGAGCAGTGCTGCTTCTACCCTGCCTCGGGTGTGCAGTTAACTTCCTACTTCAAAATACAGCGCTATAAAATGACATGGAAAAGAAATTTTACAAGGCAGAGAAGAAGGGAGGGAGGGAGGAGAAAGTTTGTCATGTAGTTCGCTGGGCAAATACACAGTAACTTTCTCGGGAAATTCAGTTTGGCTTCCCTAGTTGAATAAACACCTATTTGTTCTAAAAAAAAAAAAAAAAATATTGTGCCTGATGTATCTGCTTGCATTTTTCAAGTTAAGGTGCATTTGAATTTAATTTTTCCCCTTGAATTTAGTCAAAACAAGAGAATAAGCCGCAGATGCATTTGCACCAACCTCAAATCTCCCGACCAGTACAGATGCCATTCCCTGGAAGGGAGCCCAGCACTGTTCCCTGTGAAGAACAAAACTCTCCCCATGTTGATTTCTGTCTCCCTCCCTGAACTCCATGGAGCCTTGAGGAAGCGCGGTAGTGACTGGTTTCCTTTCCCCTTTTTCTTTTTTTTTTTTGAAGAGAACAGATAATTTTTTCTTGAAAGTGTATTCGTTATAAGGCAAAAGAAATCCCTGTTTCTAGTATGTGTCTTGACTAATTTTTTTAATCTTGTAAGTATAGTAAAGTGGTCACGGATGCTAAAAGTACTGGAACATTGAAGACAAATAGGCATCGTGTGGAAAATAATTAAACCAAAGAACACGATGCTTACAAAGTATTCAACATCTCCCCGTGGCTCTTGCCACCATCCGTCGGCTGTGGAGGGGCCCTCCCCACAACTCACGTGAGCCTTGGGAGCCCGGGGCATTGTCACGGCGCTCGCGCACAGCGTGGCGCTTGCCACATAGCAGGCGTGAGGAAGCGAGCCCAGCAGCCCTTTCTTGTTTGTGCTAAATGAGTGAGACCCACACAAATCCACGCTCTTTAAAGCACTCATCATTTATGAACAGTATGCTGTGGTGTAAAAATGCACATGCCCAGGCCTAACCTCTGGGATTCTAATTTAGTCATTCTGAAAGAAAGTTTAGTGGTCATGTTTCTACGAAGCCCGTAGGCAATTTCGAGGCACATCAACTTTGGAGGCAAAAAAAAAAAAAAAAAAAATGGCTGCGTGTTCCCAAAGTCTCTCACAATATTATGAATATGTTTTCTTTATTGACTTTGAACTTGTACATAGTATAATAATTCTAATGAGTTGTCAACTTCTTTAATTTGCTAAGACCATTGAGTTTCACCATTTGGTTTCTCAAACTATTAACTTCCAATCTAGGAAAATTAGCAATTTTACAAAGTGTGTTCTCTTTTCAATGCCTAACAGTTTAGGAATATTTAACAATAGAACACTATGCTGCGATACTTGCAGCGAAATCAAGACTCGCAGTCATCCTCTGACAGAACCATTCCCCACAGATATTTTGGGCTGCCGTAAGCTTAGAGCGCTTGAGGCGTTGAGCGAGTGCTGGCCACAGAAACAATCCCCCGGAACACGGTGCTCTGGCAGGCTGAGTGCTTTCCACACTGATAGGTCAGAAATCAGGCTCAGGACCAGGCTCTCCCTCTGACCTCACCCTTCCTCCCTGTCTCTCTCATACCCTTCTCAAAGCACTAGGAGGGCCTCTCTCAGGAATTTTTTTTTAACTTAAGAAGGCTCCTGCCGGGCTCGGTGGCTCAGCCTGTCATCCGTGCCTTTGGGAGGCTGAGGTGAGTGAATTGCCTGAGCCCGCGGGTTTGAGACCCGCCTGGGCAGCGAGACCTCATCTCTACAATCAATCAAAAAATCAGCCGGGCGTGGTCGCTCATGCCTGTAATTCTGGCTACTCGGAAGGCCGAGGCGGAAAGATGGCCGGAGCCCAGCAGGCCGAGGCTGCGGGGCCCGGAGCGGCCACTGCACTCCAGTCTGGGCGACCGAGTGAGACTCCGACTCAAAAAAAAAAGAAGGCTCCTTTCGAACGAAATGCAATTGTCTTAAGACGACTTTCCTAAGAACGCCATCAAATCACCCGGGAAAGATCAATCACCACAGAAGAGAAGAGACTGGGGTTGTCACCACACCCAGACAGACTTTTTGTCCACTCTTCTGAGGGCAGCTCCCAGAGATTACCTGGGGGACCTTTGCTCCTGTGCAGTTCCGCCCCTTCCTCCCCATAAACTGCTCCATCCATCTTCCCAAGACAATCGTCCACAAAACAAGGTCTGCCTCTTGGGTTCATCCATCTCTTTCCCGTGACGCGAATTTAAGCCTCAATCATCTGGGCCCTCTGTGTGTCTCTTACGTTTTGTGTAGCTCCCACATCCCTATGTACCTAAGATAAATTTTCTGTCTTTGTCTCCAAGTAATGCGCCTTTTGTTCGTCTATTTCCAGCAAACCTTTAAAGGATACAGGGAAAACTTTTCCTTGCCCCGGTGATGATAAATTCCTGTCATGGTTGGGACAGTCCCATACAACAATGAGGAGTTCACCTAAAATACCATCGTCGCTGCTTTGAAAACCAGTATCCGAATGAGCTCCAAGTAGAAAGAAGAGACGGCGCTCTCTTGTCGTTATGCCAACCGAAGTGGATGGAAGGAGGATGGCGGAAAAACCGCTGGCTACTTTTTGTTAAACTGAGGAAGAGAAATACTAGAGCAATGTTAAGAGTAATGTCCTATGTCTGTATTCACTCACATTAATCTTAGTCATTTTATTTCTGAATGTACTTTTCTCTGGTCGCATTTTAAAAACATTGCAAGTGTACGCTGTGCTACGCTTTTTTTTTTTTTTTTTACAAATATTATCTCATTTTATCTTCATAACAATAGACTCAACATACAGATCAATATACCAAAGCTAAAGAGACAATCATTATTCTTTTCTGTTATTTAGAAGGAGAAATAATTTGGCTAAGTTCACACAGCTTGGATGCAGCAGAACTGGAAATAGTGTCCAAATCTATCTAATTTGGCAGCCAGTATTTGTAGGGTTCTGGGTAGCAAACCACAAAGACCCAATTCTGGCTGAATAAGCAGAGAATTTAACTGGAAGGAGAAGGTAATTGCCACATTCATAGGAAGGTTGTGGAATCAGACTCAGAATTTGGACGTGAACCAACAGAGATGAGGCTGGTGAGAACAGAGCCAAGATTGCATCCCTGGCACAAAAGCCACTGTCAGTGGACACACCCGGCCACCACAGCTGGTGCCTCACCCGTCACTGCTGGATTGTCAGCTTCACCACCCCACACTGTGGACTTTGTTTCTCTCTGTGCCTTTGCTTTATTGTCATAGGAGCCCAGCGCCAGATATGAGTACCGAGCTAGCTGAGCCAATGTCCCCAGGCTCCAGAGCAAAAAAGGAAGGGAATGAGCACTGCTACTCTTCTGTCTTTGTCCTCTGGAGTGTCTGCCGGGGACCGACCTGCTGCCGTGGCGTTTGCCCCAGAGAGAAAGTTTCAGGGTAATCAGAATACCACACATCTAAATCATGTGGCAGCTTTGAGTTCATTATATAGACTTGAATTTATTTATGCTCTTCTGCCATTCTTTAATGTTGTCTCATTAGTTCTCTCTCTCTCTCTCTCTCTCTCTCTCTGTGTGTGTGTGTGTGTGTGTGTGTGTTTTGAGTAAGGGTCTCACTCTGTCACACAAGCTGGAGTGCTGTGGCACAGTCATGGCTCACCACAGCCTTAACCTCCTGGGATCAGGCAATCCTCCCACCTCAGCCTTCCAAGCCCTTGGGATTACAGGCACATGCCACCATGCCAGCCTCATCTCTTTATTTCTAGTAGAGGTGAGGTCTCACCGCATTGCCCAGGCTGGTCTCAAACTCCTGGGCTCCAGCAATCTTCCTGCCCTGGTCTCCCATAGTGCTGGGGTGACAGATGTGAGCCACCACACCTGGCCACATCAGTTCTTAAATGCATGTAAATAGGTCAGCAGATCTCTGTTTTGACCCCAGGAAGAACAGGTCTCATGACAAACATTTGCACTGAAATAGGTTGGAACACAAATTAGAAAAGAGCTAATAAGTTACACAAGCCAACTCATAAATGTCGGAAATTCCAACGCTGTGATTATTTTAACGGTTTTCACATATCCAATACTTTGCACTGCAAAATCCCTTCTCATACATTATTTTAGCAAGGCGGTCTGCACACATCTCTGCCTCACGACCCCGATCCCTCATACTCTTAACGAATACTGAGCGTTGTATAGGAGAACGGATTATGCCACCTCCAAGTGTGACGGTGAGATACCTGAGTATGCGGCCCCCAGATGCCTCTTTTGGTAAAAGGATTATTTTGAATAGTGTCAGACACAGGAGAAGCTCCACAGAGAATCTCCCTGTTGTAAAGGACACCTGCATCTATCCGTGGAGGGACTCTCGGTGTGAGAGTGTGTCTCCTGGAGAGAAGGCTGATTGCGCATCATAAGAGGTACTGTCCGTGGGAAAGGCCCTGACTCAAGCCTGTGGAACCGACTCGACTGGGTCTAGGGTGCTTTTCTGCGTCCCTTCACCATGCTTGACTTCCTTTGTTTCGGTCGAAGGTGGTCTCCAAGCCTGACCTCTGAGACACCACTGAGAAGATACAGCTTTCTGGATATCTCCTGTCCATATGCTAACGCATGTCTGTTTTTCTTTGGTGATTTTTTCTGTCTTTTGTTAAAGAGAACTCAAAAAGGGTAAATGAGAAAATTACCTTCCCTCCCTCCTGCCTGAGATGGGAAGTCAGAACTGTGTATTTCTCTCCTAGAACTCTAAAGAGCTTTTATACGTGCGGATTATATTCAACATTAACTTTATTAGAAATTAAAATTAGACAATTTAAAATACTCATATTACTTCATTTTTAAAAATACACTTATTAGATGTTAATATAAATGACATTTTAAGGATATTTCGAAAAACTTAACACAACAAAACATAATTCTTGAGAAGAGTGGGATTGTTTACTATTTTGGAAAAGCTCTTTAATATCAGGCTTAAAAATTGCATCACTCCAGAGCCGCATATCTGCTTCTGCACTTAGTCTGCTGTGATATCGTGCCATGTAGCATCTGGAAAAAGGCACTGTATACTCATGAGAATGAAAAAGGCAAATAGTGTCTTACCAGTATTATCATCAAATTAGTCTGGACCCCATGAACTCTTTACAAGGGTGTGTGCACCATCATGTCCACAGACCGCATTGTGGAAGCTGCCATTTAGCTGAACAGTCATGCTGGGTGGCTTCCACACATTGTCATTTCCAGTGTGCAGAATAATCAGAGTGATTTTATGTGCTCGATAGGTACATACCCGTTTTGTTTTCAAATTAATTTCACATACAGGTGTTTAAAAGTTTTATCCTAACACTGTTAAGTAGGCAAGGGATGGGGTTCGCCCCGCTCTACGGATGAGAGAAGTGAGGACAGAGAAGTCACAGCTTGCCCTGATATTAGTGAGCTGCTAAGTCCAGGAGCAGAACTCAGAACTCGGGGCTTGGGCCCCTTAAAACTACAGGTGGCGCCTCAAGTATATTTAAGTTTAATTCTTACCGGATTCCACGGAGACGTGTGGGCTCAATATCACCCACGTTCCGCGTGGGACGTGGTGTGAAGTGGTGATGGTGGGTTCCTAACGGGAGTGGGGGCCTTGGAACTGGGGTGCGGCTGGGGAGGGCAGGTGGGTGTGGTCTGGTGCACGGGTGGGCGGGGCTGCACTTTCCAGGCGTTTGTGCATCCTTTAGCCGAAGTGAAGCTGAGGGCTCAGGTGTTCAGAAGGGAAACACAGCCGCCCAGGCTCTGGTGTCTTCTGTCGTCTTTCTCGAACAGGTGCTCTTAATTGAGCGCTGGCAACTGGATAAGGCACAGCACCCTCTCATGAAGAAGAGTGTCATCTTCCCGGGCAGGACTGCCTCTCGTACCCACATCTGGCCTCCAAGCCCCAGCATTGGACCAGACGATCCGCAGGAATTTGTTTCACAGATGCGTGAATGAAAGCCTAACAGGCCACCGTTTCCTCCTGTAAGGAGAACGGACGTGATTTCGCCTCTCCAGCCAACACGACTGCTGAGGAGAACATTTGTCAATTACAGGGCTGTCTCAGCCTGCTGTGGGCCAGGCCACGCCTCCCTTTCGCTCTGAAAGGCTTCACAAAAGGTGGTGACCCCAGGGTAATTAACCATTCTGTTGACACCTAATTGCTTTCAAGTGGTTTGCATACACCTAGAGAGAGTGAATAGACCACCCTCTCCCTTCCCTTTTCAAACACAGGTTTCGCTCACGTTTTGAATTAACAGGACAATGGTGAAACTGAATGGAGATTAGAGTGACACCTCCCTCCCCCCACCCCCCCAGTTCTCAGAAACGTGGTTGTCAATGTTGGCAACAGACCTGGCATCTGACGCGCTCTGGATTGATTCACTTACGAGGGGTGTGTGCATGCGTGTGCTCATGTTGTCTTTCAGACAATAAGCCAACTCCTAGGGGCTGTCCTTTGTTTGCTCAATTTTGTAAAAAACGCCAGGGACTAACAAGCCATGGACAAACCCAAAATGTAATGAAATGTTTTAAATCTGTTAACAAAAATAAATCATATTGACATTAAGAAGGAAAGCTCTGCACGAGGAGAAGCCTTTTCTCTTCCTGTAGAAAAAAAAAAATACACGATTATTCTTAAGAACTAGAGATTCTATCCCTGCCTGACCAACAGAGTTTGCATTTGTGAAGCCTCATGACTGTGGGCTAAAATAATGTCCACATCTGTAGGTGTCAACTTCAAGTTAAGTCACTTTGTTTACCCACATAGCTCAGAGAATGCGGCTGCTGGGAGTGTTAGGTGAAGCTTAGCCTCAAGATGCTGCCTTAGATATTTTGAGTTCAGCCCAGGGTTTTTCGTACTTGGGGAATTGTCCCCTGACTGGCTGTGTCAACACACTGTCACCGATGCTTGTGCCGATCATGAGTCTTGGTCAATCAAAGGTGGCCAGCTTTGCAACGTGTGTTCAAACAGGGCAACCCACTTCCTTGGTGCCTCACTCCCGTTTCTGCAGGTCGTCTTCCTTTCCTTGTCCATAAATCTCCTTCCTCTGCGTGGCTGTGCTGGAGTCTCTGAGCCTGCCCTGGTGTGGGGCTGCCCGGCCTGCAAATCGGTCTTCGCTCAAACTCTGCTCTATTTAATTTACCTAAGGTTTTTCTTTTAGCAGGCATCGTGGAGCCCACCTGGACGACTTCTTCCATCTTACACATAATATACTGGGACTCAGGACACACCACCCCCAAATATGACTGTAGGAGACCAAAATATGCCATCCCCAAATATGCTTCCTGTTAAGGCAGTGTGCTGGTGCCACAAAGAATTGCACAGAAATTAGATTGGAAAATAGAGCTTATTCAGACAGGAGATCAGAGAGAGAGGAGGTGGATTCACCTCTCCACGACAGGAGAGGCGACCGGAGGCTTAAAAAAAATGGTGGTGAATGCTTGAGATGGAAGGCTTTGAAAGTTTCCCTTTTGGGGGGCAGGTCCCTATGGTCATGGGGTCTATTTCTCATCTCTCTGACAACCAGATGGATGGGTGGGCCCATCATGAGCACTTAGACAAGGTGGGCTGGCGGCTAGATGGGTGGGTCTGCCTCATGGATGAGAGGCTCAGGGCCCACAGCTGAAAGGCAAATTCTCAGGACAAAGATGTTCATCTCAGCGTCTTGGGACTCTCCCAAGGTTCCAGGAAAGGATTATTATCGTGTGTGAGCTCAAGGAGACTCGAGAAACTCCCTTTGGGGCTCTGTCCTTTCACCTCTCTTGCATATTGATTGTTTTGAACCAGTAATTTCAAGGAACTGCAGATATGAAGGAACCCAAAAAGCTGCCCTTTGGGAAGAGAAATTCATGTCTATAAAGGAAATCTCTGTATGTGAGAGCATCTCCCTCTCTGCACCAGGTAGAGAAAGTGAGCAAATCATCAGAGACTCTTCACCAGTGGGCTCAATCGTGTCTAACGAGCCTTACCTGCGCCTTGTGATGCTCTCACGCCCATCCTGCCTTCTCCAGGTCGGGCTCGTTACCCATGATGTGCCTCCGCTGTTTCCGGGACCCCCGAACTCTGCGACTCTCTGCCCCTCTGATGACACTCAAGGCTCAGTCTTCTGCCTCCTCCTTCAAGTTCCATATATCTGTGGGACTCCTGTGCATACTTCCATCATTAACATTTTTCTCCTGCTCATCTGTCTTGCATCAACTTAATTCACAGACCAGACAAAGAACCCAGAAGCACAGAAGGAAGCAGTTTCCTGCCCCTACAGTGGAAGGTGAGACTGTTGCTGGACTCCCTGAGTTCTAATCCAGACTCCAGTGCAATCTAGCTAGGAACTTGAAAATTCGGGATATTTGAAAAGCTTCCCCAGTCCTGCTGCGCCGTCAGTTGTGCCCATCCCACTGTTTACAGGATTAAATGATTCCATTAAGAGGTTGGCTTCCCTACAATATCATAATAAAAAGTACTGAGTAAAAGAAAATGAGGTTGCCTTACGGCAATCACTCAGTACATGTTAGGCATGATCATTGCCCTCACACGAGGGGCCACAGTCATGCAGAGACGTGGTGGCAAAGGCAGGTTCAGGCCCAGCTCCTCTGACACTTTGCCCGTGACCTTCCGTGACTCCAGACCCATCACCATCCGGAACAAACAGCTTTTATTAATGACAAGCTGAGATGGAAGAATTTCCCCAAGGTCAAAACGTTCCTTTTCCTATCAGACTGTAGGAGGAAAAACAAGGTATTGAACCCATCCTTGGTTCTCTGGCCGGGACCTTGTAACTGAGACGGGCCACAGACAGATCGGCAAGAGAAAAGCAGACGGGAGTTCATCGAGATGTGCTTGAGGCACACATGGGCGGCCTGGAGAAGAGGCCCATGGGGTGGCGAGGCCTGGGTCTGCTGGTGAGGCTTGGGCATAGGCACCAGCGGAGGGGCTTGGGCTGGGGGGCAGACGCAAGCTATAGGAGGCCGTCGGGGCCGGGCTCTGCCGTCAGGTGTGCTGGGCAGATTCATGCTGGTGCTGTCTCCGTGGACAGGCGTTGTTGAGTGTCCTCTTCTTCCTGGAGGGAGACGCCCTTCGCAGAGGAAAATGGCTTTGCCGGAAGGGGACTGGTGCCTAGTGCTTACAGTGTTCCAACGTCTGTGGCTTCTCCATGCCCTTTCGCTCAAAACGATCCGGATGTCACGGAGCGTATCTGGGGTGACGACCTGCTGGTCCTTCACTGTTCTTTCTTACTCTGCTCTTGCTCGTATGGACGTCTTCCTCTTGAACACACACACACACACACACACACACACGACATCTTGAAAGAAGAGACATATGCCCATTCAATAAATATTTATTGTTTGTGAAGTCCTTCTGGTCTTGACATATGAGACCAACCCCCCCAAAACCAAGAACATTTGTTTTCTTGAATGGAAGGATCTCTTCTACACAGTGATTTTTCTATTTATCTATTTTCGTATAACCTTCAAAACCTAGACGGCATTCATAAGCAGCTGAGTCAAAAAATCTGTGTTTTAATTAGCGATGTCTATGATTTCCTATTAATTATCTGTGCTTTTCATCATGATAAAAAACAGAATTCTTTGGTTCAATAGGTAAGTATTTATTTTTTCTGTGGTAGAATGAGAAAGATGAAAACGAGTATTTTTGACGTGCCAGGAATGTGATCGTGTCAACTCATCTGGTCTCGGGACGCCCTGTGAGGTGCCAGTGACAAGGGAGTCCATGGCGTGGGCCCACGTCACGGGCCTGGCCCTCGCGACGTGTTGAGCGCTCATCACCCTCGTCCTCCCAGCAGACAATGCGGAAGAGCCAGGATGCCAAGACGTGTGCCCTCAGCCCAGGGCCACGCAGCAGAATCTGGGTTTGAACCCAGGTTTGTCTGATGACCACGCCTGGTCTCTTGCATACCCTCCCCTCCTCGGCTTCCAGCCTGTGGCGTCGTGCCCGGCCTCACACAACACCTGATTCACGTAGGCGAACCACATGTGTCTGAGGAAGAGGTGACTGTGAGCAGCAGTGTGACATGAAAGGGACAGGGGTTTGGAGTCAGAGAACGTGAGTTACGGTCCCTGCTCCGGTGCTGGCCCCTTAACTGGCATCAGATGTGCTTCCCTCACTTCTGCCCCTCGCTCCCCACGACTGGGAGTGGGCTTCCCACGGACGGTGCGTGCAGTGGGAATGAAAGTGGTTTGGGACGCACAGCCCGTGATAGATGCACAGTGGCGGGGACCGTGATGGTGATCTGTGAGGTTCTGGAGGGGTTTGGCAAATGCCACCCACAAGAGGGCTCGGGGAGTATTTGAGCTGAAGGAATTCGAAGAACAGTGTCTGCAGGGACAGCTCTGGCCTTCCCCTCCCCTTCCCTGGCCCGGTCTTGGAATCCAGGAGGAGATGTCTGAGCTTCCCCTGAGGCGGTTGTGGGCCCTGGTGGGAGGCGCTCTTCCCACGGGGAAAGGCGCCGCCTTCTCCCCGAGGACCCCGGGACACCGAGGGAACCCGACACACAGGCCTTGCTCGGCCGCCCTGCTCCTGACTCTTAGCTCATGGCCCATCCATCCTGTGGCATTTCTCCACGACTGTCTGCATGGCCTCAAGCCTGCTGAGAAACACTGTGACTCCTGCTCAGGCTTAGCCATTTCTCTGGGTCTTCATTTCCTCATAAAGACTCCGGTGTGTGTCCGACTTGTAGTCAATAAATGTGTATGTTTTTCTCTTGTTAATTTCTTTTGTTACAGGGCCCCAGTCATGAATTCAGGGGGAAAGAAGAAAAAAGTAGTTTTCCTGCTATGCAGCATCAATAATAAATGCATTCAATATATTTTGCATATTATCATAATGATGTAAAGAGATGAGTAAATAATAATTTTATTGTTCATAAGAATATCCTGATGTATGTTTATTTAACAATGAACGTAAGAATGCTCCTATTGTATGTTTTATTGTATATTTATTCTATACAATAAAGACTTTATTTTGAGTCAGAACTTCCAGCTGCTTATCTTTGTATCTTTTGAAATATTGGAATTTTACTTTCTATTACAAGTAAGAGCTTTTTGTTTTCTAGCATTTATTGTATGTTATGCACTGAGTTTTTGTTCTCAAGTTTCAGCATTTTATACTTAAGTGTTTTTTCTTTTGAGTCAGAAATTTCTCTGTTAACTTTAAACGTCTCCTCTACTTTACAAGAAAAACGAGATGGACCATAGCAACCTCCACTTAGAGCATTCTCAAATATATCAAGCACATTAGATGTCTTTTCTTTTTTTTTTTTTTTTTTTTTTTTTTTTTTGAGTTGGAGTCTCCCTCTGTCGCCCAGACTGGAGTGCAGTGGCAGCTCTCGGCCACCGCAGCCTCAACCTGCTGGGCTCTGGCGATCCTTCCGCCTCAGCCTTCCAAGTAGCCGGAATTACAGGCATGCGCTACCACGCCCAGCTGATTTTTTGATTTATTGTAGAGATGAGGTCTCGCTGCCCAGGCGGGTCTCGAACCCGCGGGCTCAGGCAATCCACTCACCTCAGCCTCCCAAAGGCGCGGGATTACAGGCTGAGCCACCGAGCCCGGCTAGATGTCTTTTCAAGACTGTTTTGCGAGAAGAGGATGTGAGGTTTCATGAAAGTATTTTGGAGAAAAATTCACTTATACTTACACATCTATCAATTAGAAGTATGATTTGCATAGGCTGTGTATTGATGATGGGATACATCCTAGAACTAATCTGACCATTGTGTAATCAATGAGTTGAAGAATCACTTGGTTCATCCTTCTTTATGATAGTTAAGCTATGAATAGCTTGGAAATGCCTAGAGTGTATCATAAGATCACTGTAGTTCCTCCCTCATCTGAATTAACACTTCTCTTTATTGATCTAGCCAGCTGACAGTGCTTATTTCAGCCTCAGGTATTTACTGGCATAGACGTCCACCTCCTGTTGAGGCTGTTTAAGACTGAACTCTCTGTGGCTTCACCTGGATGCAAGGTAGCAGCATCAGAGACGGTGAACATTTTACATGAATCCTGGTAGCATCTCTCCTAGGCAGGCGTCTTCTCTTTCGTTCCCATAACATATGGATCAGAGCTTCCCTGTATTCCTCTGGTAATAGCAGCAAATGTTCCAAGCACCTACATCCATTTCTGACTATTTTCTGCTTCTCATTAGTGAACAGCTCTCAGCACATCACAGTACACGGGATATTCTGTGCTGAGTGGCTCTTGTTACCAAGTCCTCTGAGGATTTTTTGACATTCAAAATGATGTTCTACTACAACACTGAAATCTTTTTCTTTATGTCAAATTCCCAGTGTATAAATTATACAGTTAAAAATGAGATCACCATCATGTGAAGGTTTCATTCTCTACAGGCATTTTGTAACATTTTTTAAAAAAAGCTTTTAGGATGCAATGCACCATGTCTGATACATATTGTCTTTCAGATCATAAGCTTAGGGGAAAATCATTTTATTTGGTTTTGATGTGATGTTTGCTATTTTAAAAAGCCTTTTCTATAATTAATCTCTCCTTTCCCATGGCAAATGTGAACTTCAGTTATTTATACCTTCAGCTCAAGGTTGTGTGTGATGACATTAAAAAACAGAAAACCAAAACCAATCTCTCCCCTTCACCATAACATGACTTTCCCTGTCTATGGAGATATCAGAAATTGTCCATGCCTTCATTAACACAGCTCTCAAAATCCCCTGACACGTGTTTCTGTATTTTATCTTAATTAATGAGAAAATTATCCTGAAATTCCTAGAAAGGCTTATCAGATTTCATTAGACGCTTGCTAAGTATTCCTGCACCCTTTTCATTCAACCCACGTGTGCCAGAGTTCTCCAGCTGAAGATATTTCTTGGCTTCACACTGGAAATCTATAGAAAGATGCATGCAAGAGACCCTCATGTCTGCCGAGGACCAGCAAAGAGTGGAACAGACAGGGATGCTTCTGTGAAGAAGGTTGGTGATGCTGGAATTAAAGGCAGATACACGCTTTTATTCTGCTGCGCCAAATTTAAATCTGTAGAACTGATGCGGCTGGTCATTTCTTAACTAAAGCAATGGCTGATGTCAGTTTTCAAAAGCAGAGTTTGTCTCTTTTCATTCAATTTGATTTGCAATGTCTTTAGTAGCAAATCCTCAGTGCTCACCAAGGATATCCGTAGCACGCTCAATTTTGTTTTGTAGTTTTAATTTATTTTATTATAGAGTTGTTGGGTACAAAGGAGGATTAACTACCTAAGTAGGCTGCATGTGGGTAAAGTCTGGGCTTTTAGCTGTTCTTCACTCCCCTGGTAGCGGTCAGATGCCCTTCGTGTTGTCACATGTCCTTTGCTCGCCTCCCTCCCTCTCTCCTTCCCCAGCAGTGCCCTACGACTGCAGATCCCTCCCTTGTGCTTATGTGACTAGTGTTCAGGATCCACTCTTAAGTGAGGACATATGTTATTCAGTTCTTTGATTCTGTGAGAGTTCACTTAGTCTGAGGATCTCCGACTGCCTCCAAGTTGCTGTGAAAGCCATGATTTTCTTCTTCTTTATGGCTGCATAATGCTCCATCATGTATATGTACCACATTTTCTTTATCCAGTTCACTTTTAATGGACAGCAGGGTTGGTTCCATGATTTTGCTATTGTGAATAATGCAGCAATAAACATGCATGTGTAGATGTCTTTTTGGCAGCACACTTTATATCCCTCTGGATATTTCCCAAGAGAAGGATTGCTGGATCGTATGGAAGATCAGTTTTTATTTCTTTTGAAAATCACCACACAGTTTTCCATAAAGGTTGAACTAGCTTGCATTCCCATCAGCACCTGTGCTGGCACCTGTTAGTTTTTGACTTATTAATGACAGCCATACTTACCAGATTTAAGTGGTATCTCAATGTAGTTTTAGTTTGAATTTCTTTGATGATCAGAGAGGCTGAGAATTTTTTCATGTGTCTGTTAACTGCTTGCATGTCACCTTTTGAGAAGTAATCCCATTCACAGTAGTGAAAGAAAGAAAGAAAGAAAGAAAGAAAAAGAAAGAAAGAAAGAAAGAAAGAAAAGAAATACCTTGTCATCCCATCTTCCTAATCAGAGAAGTAAAAGACTTTTACAGTAAGAACTTCAAAATGTTGCTCAAATAAATCAAGGATGACACAAACAAATGGAAAAACATCCCATGTTCATGGATTGGAAGAATCATTATTGTCATATGTCCATCTTACCCAAGGGAATCCACAGATTCAATGCAATACCCATCAAATTACCAACATCAGTTTTCACAGACCTGGAAATGACAATACAGAAATTCATATGGTAACAGAAAAGAACATGAATAGCCAAAACAATCCTCAGCAAAAGAAACAAAGTGGGAGATAGCACACTTCCAGATTTTAAACATTATTCCAAGGCTACAGTACCACAAACAGTCTGACACTGATACAAGAATAGGAACATAGACCAGTGGAACAGGACAGGGATTACAGAAGCAAAAACTCGATCTCAGCAAAAATCATCTTTAACAAAGTCACCAGTAAGAACCACTGGAGAAAGGAGATCATATTTAGCAGGTGCTGGGAAAACTGGTTGACCACATGCAGAATTAAACGGGATCCCTACTTATCACCATATACAAAAATTAACTCAAAAGGGATCAAAGATCTAGACTTAAAACCTCAAACTAAGAATCCTAGAAGAAAACGTAGGAAACATCATTATACACACTGGAGTAGGCAACTCTTCATCAAGTCCCCAAAAGCAAATGCCATAAAAGCTAAGCTAGGCAAGTGAGACCTCATCAAAATGAAAAGTTTTTGCATAGCAAAATAAACCACCAAGAGAGTAAAGAGACAACCCACAGAACAGGAAAAAAAATTGCAAATTAAGCATTTGACAAAGGCCAAACAACCAGGATCTACAAGGAACTCAAACAAAGTAAAAGAAAAGCACACACAACCCATTAAAAAGCGAGCAAAGTACATGGAAACACTCTTGATTTTTTAAAAATTAAAAACCTAGTTTAGGTACACAAAATGGTACTATCCCTAGTGTGGAATTGATGAAATGAAGTGAGTTTCTTTATACGAGGGGGAAAAAATAAAACTGGAATTATCTTTTGGAGGGCAGGCCCCTTGCAGTAAAGACTTCCCCTGCAAGGTAAGTGTTCTAGAAACCCATCTGCATCAGTGCACCAGCTAGTGTTGTTGTGAGAAGTTGTGTTTGGCTTCAGTGAATTTTTTTTGAGATTCTTTCAAGGCATATGCCCATTTAATGATGGGAGGTTTATGAGCACACCTGCCCACACCTTGGTGAGTATTCAGCAGTTTTTGATCAAAAAAATAGCGTGACCCCTGTGCCCTACCCTCCCTATTCACCAGATCTCACGCTGGGCAACTTCTTTGTGTTTCCCCAGATGAAAAAGTCCTCAAAGGGAAATGTTTTGCCAATATGGAAGAAGTGAAACAAACAAGCAAACAAACAAAAAACAGCAGAAGCACTAAAAAGCATCAGAAATGTTGAGTCCAAAAACTGTTTTGCGCAGTGGAAAAAGGACCTCGACGGGTGTATTGCATCAAATGAAGAGTACTTTGAAGGTGACGGAATTTAAACACGCAAGAATAAATACACAATTTTTTAATAAATAAATTTCGGGCTTTGGGGGTCCTTCCTCACATATAAATGTTAGTTTCGTTATGAGTCACTGAAGGCATCTTTAGAGAGGATGGATTAAAGTTTCCTACTGCAGAAGTCTTGGCTCCTATGACACTCAGTTTAGTAAGAGAGTTCATGCAATGCTATTATCAGGGAGAGTTTATTCTGTCGGATGAAATATAGAAGCTAGTCCAGAGACTGACAAGGCATTTCGGTGTTCCAACTTTATCCCAAGCCCAGCATAAAGCAAAGGTGGACGTGGCCTCCACACAGAAGAGCAACATCTTTCGGCAGCAGGCCAGTAGTGTGGAGATCTTAGATGGCCTTCCTCCTCAGGGGACGTCCGCCACCCGGGACTCTGGGGCACAGCCTAGCCTTTCCCTCCCAGGGTCTGGACATGTACATTGTGTTTTCCAGAAGGCGTTTGGGCGAAGGTGCGATAACGGCTTAAAAAGTAACTTCGCTCCGTTGAGAAACTCCACCAATCCCGTGAACCCAAATCTTATACTCGCATGTAGAATCAGCATAAAGAGGTTCAGTTTCTTCATATATTTCCAAGTAAAGAGAAAAATTCCCAATGTCCTTATTACTGCGACTTAAGCATGTTTGTAAGTAATTCTTATTATTTTTTTTTGAGTTGGAGTCTCACTCGGTCGCCCAAACTGGAGTGCAGTGGCCGCTTCTGGCCACCGCGCCTCGACCTGCTGGGCTCCCGCGATCCTTCCGCCTCAGCCTTCCAAGTAGCCGGAATTACAGGCATGCACTACCACACCCGGCTGATCTTTTGATTTATTGTAGAGATGAGGTCTCGCTGCCCAGGCGGGTCTCGAACCCGCGGGCTCAGGCAATCCACTCACCTCAGCCTCCCAAAGGCGCGGGATTACAGGCTGAGCCACCGAGCCCGGCGTAAGTAATTATTTTAACTCACATGAAAGAAAGAACTCGACTCTACACTCAGAGCAAAGCCCCCCCGAGAAACTCCCCCGGGTGCGAGTCTCCCTGCCGGGCCCCTTCATTCCTGCTCCAGCCCTCTTAGGCGTGATGGTGCCCCCGAGAGAATTCCTTTCCGTGTCTTCACTCTCGAGAAGCGGTCCTGCCATTTTCACTGTGAATACGTAAAGAAGACGCTTTCTTTCGGCAGCCTGAGAATTGCATTCTTTTTCTGGCAGAGTGAGAACAGTGTGATGTCGGTGTATAGTGGCCCTCAAATACAAGTGCATAATGCGGACTTGGGAGGCAGGATGTTAGCTTCTGGGGATCTGAACAGCTATTTACATTTTTAAAAAGCGGCAGCATAAGTAGCAACTGTCGTTCAGAATTAGGCTAAAATTATACTTTTGGCCTTGCCAATTCAGACATGTGTGCTGTAATAGCACAGCTTGTGTTATTTCTGCATTTTCTAAAAAAAGGTTTTTTCAAGAGAAGCATTTCAACAATATTTTAAAACTATAGTCCCGTTTCTTATGAAACTGTATATTGCATTCCCACAGAAATGATAATACCGAGAAAACAAAACATTAGGCTCAAATCCTGGGAAATTTGCTCCATCAGAGTCAGTAATAAGACACCTTGTTTTAACTTCCAGTAAGATATCATGTAAGACAGCTCGGGGCTTGAATTTTGATCTGTAGTGGTATCAGCGTGGCCGATCACCATTATTGCATTGTGGGGAGACAGTCGTGTGTGTGAAGGGAACACGTGGACCCATTCCAATTCCTCTGAGAAAGACCTTGTCATTGGCACCAAATCGTCCCTTGTTGGCAGTTTTAGTAAACCATCTGAAATTTAATAAACAGAGACTGACGTGTTCTCAGTGGAAGACAGTCGTCTTGGACATCAAGGAGAGCTGATGAGCAGATTGGCTGTTGGCATCGCCCTTCCTCTTCAAAGGTCGACTTAACGCTTCCCCCTCGATGGGCACAAGACTTCATGTTCACTTAGGAGTGAACAGTCATGGGATGGCTCTACGTTGTCCCTTTTGCACAACGAGGGTTTCAGTGTGCATCACAGACAGACAGGGAAACCCCCCGGTGCCACTTGCTACCCTGAAGCTGCATCAGACACAACCAGGATCCGACAGGCCGAGGCAAGCTCCCAGGGACTGTCTCAGTCCGGGGAGCGGGGCTGCTCTCCCAAGATGCTGGGCGGTGTGCTCATACGAAACACATGACTTCATAAAACAGGGGGCTTCCAGGATCACCCGTGAGGTGAAGTGAGGCGCCAACTTTCCGACTCATCAGATCAAGAACGCACAGCAAGTTATTATTTTACTTTAAATATTAAATTTTTAAACCTCACCACCACCAAGTCCGTGGTTTCAGACTTGATGACATTCTCACATTTGAAACTGAAGATAAATACATGCATTTTGTCAGTGAAAAAGAATCATAATAATGAGTGTTTGGTAAAAAAATATGAAGAAAAGTAATAAGACAGTTCATTTGTCATGTTTTATCATGTCATAATTAGACATGATTAGATAATTTTAAAATGTTTGACCATTAAACAAGTAGCTTTTAAAATAAAAGTGTGTATTTATGATTTTGTATGTTTTGAGTTATCTATATTTTCTATTTCCTTCTCTTCTTTAGGAAGGGCAAATGTCAGCACTGTTGCCACTCACATTTAACACTCACTTAAAAATATTGCTGAGGATGGAATGAACGTTGAAAAAAAAATGATGCAATATGGACATGTCAGGGTTTCTTTCTAATAAGGCACGATGCGGTCTGCTGACAGGCAATGCTCAACAGGCAGCCTGTATTGGTTTCGATGTCCAGAGTTTTCTGTCCACATGGGCCCTACCTCAGTTTGCGCCCAGCACTGCAGCGGGACCCGGGATTCAGAATGGGCGGGCAAGAGCTGCGGCGAGGGCCGGCTTTGACATGGGCGTGAGGCGCGTGAGCGCTCACCTGTCCCCTTAGCGTATAGGGTAGGGACTCCAAGAGAAGCGGTGCGTGC
This sequence comes from Cephalopachus bancanus, assembly GCA_027257055.1. Taxonomy (NCBI): domain Eukaryota; kingdom Metazoa; phylum Chordata; class Mammalia; order Primates; family Tarsiidae; genus Cephalopachus; species Cephalopachus bancanus. The sequence goes on from JAPVLO010000026.1 coordinate 6,281,304, forward strand.
AAACCAAAGGTCAGCCTAAGTGTGTGCAAAATGCCAGGTCAACAGGGCGCTGGGATGAGTTAAGTTAAAGTTGTCTAGTGTGTCATGGATCTTCCTGAAACCGGTGACTTGGACTGGTGTTGTCCTGTGACGTTCGAGTAAAATGCGGGGAACCCCCTGTCCCCGTAGCACGGTCCTCCCAAACATGTGGCTTCCAGAAGTGTCCCGGAGGTCCCATCAGCTTCAGGCTCCGGCTGCTTCGACTCTTGTCTCACCCACGAGTGCAGATGTGCAGGTGGGCTCTGCTCTGCGTCCTGCCCGAGTGCGTGGCCTCCTGCTTCCATCTTTTAAGCCTCTCTTCTGGGGTCTGCCCCAATTTCACTGCACAAAGCGCTCTTGTTCTCCGCCCCCGTGTAGCGTCGAAGACTCATTGCCGTGTTCTGCTGAACTGGGAGGTCTCCTCCAAGGTCACTGCTTCTTATAAGGGAAATAATAATGCTACCGTCCCTTTCTAGCTTTCCACTGGTGACTGGAGACGGCACAGGAGAAACCCGCAAGATGCAATGACCTCCGTCTGCCTCATTTTAGACCATATTTCCCCCAAGACGTCGCACTGACCCTCAGCAGCAGGTTCATGACTGTACGACCAAGGTCAGGTTTCATCACGCAGGACAGGCTATCATTTCTGTTGAGGTCACGGTACCTTTGCAGTCAGCAAAATTAATGCTTCCTGTGTTACAGCTTCAGTGCGGAAAACACACACACGCATGCACACACGCACACCACACAAGTGGATGGCATTTAGAAGCTTCTGTGTGATAGAAGAAGTCCAAGAACAAAGAGATCCATGACTTCAAAGGGTTGGATCATACGAGGAATTCTGGGAAAAACTAATTCTGATCTTGGGTGGGAAATACAACTCCCAGGGTGGCAACTGGTTGTCAAAAGGCTCTTGAGGTGGGAAGCCAGATTGTAACAACAGTAACACTTCAAAAATCAAAGCAGCTCCAGTCGAAATTCAGTGCTCTTTGGCCATGTTCAGGGTCTGTATCTCCAAGCCTCATGTCAAAGCCCCTCTGCTCTGTCCCTAGGGACTACCCATCTAGCAAAGGTCTCCATTACTCAAAGGATTTGTCCTCAGCTAATGACACTCGAAGTTTTAGGGGAATTTTAGGATTAATTTCTTAGAATTGGAAGACTTTTCATAGTTAAGTGAGTGAATTGTTCCTGGAGGAATTTCAGGTAGCCAGGAAGGTGGTTTAGATATACTGACATTTATATCACGTCAAACAGGTAAACTGCTAGTCTGTTTGTGTTAACTTCAAACAAATATCCTCCTAAATAGCCTGCAGAACATTGCCAAATGTGTGACCTGACACTAAACATCTAATAGCACAGGTTAATATTTTTATGAACTATGGCGTAATCTAGCAATGTTCACTAAAACCTGCTTGTCATTGTTTCACGAACATTTATCTTTGCCATCTCCCCTCTTGCTTCTCTCCGCAGTTATTACCAGCATCTTCTACTCTTTGACATCCATCTCTTCCTCCCCTAGCAGACAGCCCTGACTTTCAACCTGCAGAGAAGACAGAGGGCACAGGAATGCCCGCATCAGCTCCAATTTGCCAAGTCTTTGTCTTAGGCTTCTTTCCAGAGTCACAGAGTTATCAGTTCACGTGTTTATTGGTTGCATTTAAGGAGTGTCTTCTTGATTCCATCTGCTTTCCCCTTTTCCAGAACCTTCCAGCCTCTCCTATAGCTTCCATCTCTCCTGTCTTCTTTCTCATGACCTCTATACACTTGCCCAGCCTCCTCTAGCCCGAAGAGGCAGCCGAGCCCCAAACCAAAGCCATCCTTTGAGTCCACTTCCTGGTGCACTACCTCTCTCCTCATTTTCCTCAAGTGTTTTAGAGCAGCCCTCTTTGACCACAGTGTCCCAGACAGCCCCACAAGGCTCCATCTGGTGTCTTCATCCATCTGAGAGGGTCGCCTGCTGTGAGATTCCAACAGATATCTTCTTGGTGACTTGGGTCGAGCTCAGAGTCAACGGCATCTGACCATGCTTTCCTGTCAGGCAAACCTCATGACACGTTTCGGGTCCGATGGCCCAGGGAGTGCCTGGAGCACAATGACTGCCAGGTGCCCATTGAACAAACTACACGCCTCTGTCAGCGCATGGGGTGAGCCAGGCATCTACTTCCGAGAGGTCCCAGCTCCCGCACAGACCAAGTGACGTGTGCCCCCGTTGTCCCAGGTTTCTCTGAGCATCGCTGGTACGGCCTGTGGGCCATCGCTCGTGGACGTGTTGGTGAGCTCTCCAGACGAACCCACCTCACGTGGGACCTCCGCCTCTCCTTCCAAGTTCGGGTCTTCTTCTCCATGAATGATCTCAGTCCCAGGCATCACAGGCTACCTTGTTACCCAGACCTTAAACCAGAGAGAATTTCTTCAGTCCTCTTTTCCTTCACCTCTGACATACAATGCATCATTAAGCCACACACGCACGCTGAGATATATTTGAAGCAGAAATACAGTCTATCAGAGCCCACGAGCCAGTTTCTTTCATTTTAATTTTGTTCCTCTAATACACACTAGATATTTTAAGATGAAAACAGCTAGAGGACATGCTAAGATAGAAAAATAAGACCTCATCCTTGTGGTCAATGAATATACAGACAAACATCCACAACAAGTTTGGATATTGAAAGTTTATGATGGGCGTTCAGAATGTTGAGAGAATTCGACGAAAGGAGAAATTACTTGCTAGGAGAGGATTTAGGCAGACTTCATGAGATAATTGGCGTATGAGATGGGTTTGCAGGATAAAGAGAATTTAGGGAGAATTAGGTGTGGGGGTTGGTTGTTCCTGGCGGAGTAAGAAAGCACAATGAACCAAGGACCGAAAGTCTCCAAAAGTGGCAAAATAGGAAACATGCTCACTTTCACTGTCATCAGGAAAACACAAATTACAGCAACCACGAGAAGTGGCCTTCCTACTGATACAAAATTAGAAGAGAAAGTGGTCACCTGCTACCGTGCACGTCACCACCCAAACTACGTGACTGCACATAGTTAGATCAGCCTCCTCTCCCCGCTCCTGGGGCGTCACTGCGGTGACGTCCGACCCAGAGGGTGCAGACCTACAGGTCAGTTTATAATTTCCCTAAACTTTTCCTTGTGAAGAGACTCCTGCGTCCTCTCGAGCGTTCTCCCACACTGACCAGGCCATCCGCGTGCTGGCCATGTGTGCCCGGTTGCTGGCTTCCCATGTCCCTGGAGCATCCTCGCGGAGGTGTCCACACTGCTGTCTCCGTGTGTCAGGCCGTGGCTGTGTCCCCTGCAGCCTCCTTCTCCTGGCTTATTTCCTGCGTGGCTCAAGGCCCTCCCCCGCCTGCCAGCACTCCCGCTCCTGTCCCTGCCCCGGGGGACCTCCCTATATACCTTCACGGGACGTCGCTCCGTCTCCTCCTGCACCCTCTCTGCTGCGTCCACAGCGTCCTCTCTCTGACGGCCCGCCGTCCGGGCCCCTGGTGGAGCGCCCTCCTCAGCCGCCTGTGTCAGCTCCTCTCTCTGGAGTCACCAGTCCCTCCTCTTTGTCTCCCTTTCTCCTTCTCAGCTTCTTTCTTCCTGGAGAGCAGACCTGTGGCCTCTGTGCGCTGGTGGCCCCCGCAGAGGCTTGGTGGCGGCTAGGCTGTGGCTGGAGCAGCAGAAGTGGCCTCTGCCTGGACGGTGATGCCTCTTCCAGGGGGCTTCTCCCTCCCTGAAACCGGTCCGTGCTGTAGCCAGGCTTGCTGGCAGCTCTCTTGACTTCTTTCTCTGAGTTTCCTTTCTCGGGCTGCATTCTGAGTCCTTTCTGGACAGGGTTCCTGGGGCCAGACCTCAGCAGGAGCCGCTCTGGGGGAGGCCAGAGGTGGAGAAAGTCGGTCGAAGTGTGCCAGGTAAAGGGGGAGAAGACCTGGGGTCAGGTTGAAAGAGAGCTGGTGATCTAGCTCTGAGACAGGTGGAGACAGAGCCCACCTGATGCCATGTGTGTTGTCAAGGGAAGCGCTCCCCCCCACCCACCGTTCTTCCATCCCTCCCTCTCTGTCTCTCTTTTTTCTTTCTGTCTCTCTCTCTCTCCTCCGTCTCTCTCCCTGTCTCTCCCCATCTGCCTCTCTCTCTCGCTGTCTCTCTCTCCATCTCTCTCTCCCTCTCTGTCTCTGTCTCTCGCCTTGTCTCTCCCCATCTCTCTGCGTGTCTCTCCCTCTCTCTCCCCCTCTTTCTCCCTGTCTCTCTCTCTCCTCACCTCCCCACTTTCTGTCTCTCTCTCCCTGTGCACACAGCCCCAGGTCCTGTTACAGAATGTAGTGGTTTTGTAGGATATGGTGTTGCTACTCCCTGTGAGATGCTACATACCCAGACCTGGCAGCTGTGTGATACTTGCGGCTGGAAATGAGTGGATGTGTGCAGCATCAGGAATGGGTGAACACACCCAGGAAGGGACGTTTGGTCATGGAGTCCAAGGTGGCCAGGAGGATGTCCAACGTTGGATAGGTCTGGGGACTTTTTCTTCTTTGGAAATCAGCCTGAAGTACATCAGACATTCTCATAAGGTTTTAGGATGATTGAAGCTGGTATTGTCTCTCAGAATAGTGCCCAGCATGAAGTAAATGTTCAAAAGTGTTAACTATTAATAATGATTAAGGTTTTTCTACTAATTGCTGTGGGAAAACAAAACCACAAGTAGTATGAAAACCTATAAAAGGTTTTGTTTTGTTTTGTTTTGTTTTGAGTTGGAGTCTCACACTTGTCACCCAGGCTGGAGTGCACTCCCGACCACTACAGCCTTGACCTGCTGGGCTTAAGCGATCCTTCCGCCTCGGCCTTCCAAGTAGCTGGAGCTATAGATGCACGCCACCATGCCTGGCTAATAAAGGTTTAATCATTTCTTTCAGAAGAGGTTTCAGGGACTGTGATTCTGCACTTGTCCTGAGATAGTAGCTGGAAGCTTACAGGTTTCTGGTCTAGGCTTTCAATACTGAAATGAGGTTTCTACCCCACACCCACCACCTTTAAGGCCTCTTGCACGGGGGTTCAGAACAGCAGGGGGGACCTTGTTTCCAGAGGGAGGTTTGGATTTCTGGAGCCCTCAGCTAAGCAATGACCTGTTCATTGACCCTGGATGAGCCCAGGTATGGCTGCACTCGGCCCCGCCTCACCCTCATCGAGCGCTGTGTCTAATTCAAAAGCAACACAAGACCAAACACACAGAATGTTTCTGAATGATCCACTGTTGACTCTTTCATCATTTTCCCCTTCTTTTCTTTTTCTTGCGTGTTGTGTATGTTTATGCTGCTGTCAGAGAGGCTCTTTGTCGAAATCAAAAGAAGAATTCATTAGAGGAAGTTTGCCCTGGATCAAGTGTTCATTTCCACAGTGACAAGAAATCAACTACCATTCAAAAAAGTCTCTGTGTTGTGTTTTCAGCCAATTCAACTCATTTCAATACAAAGGCTGTGTTTGGAAGCCGTGGAATGTCTCACACGGACCCACATGCCATTCAGCCTTTTTATGAACTGTCCCATTAAAGAACTGGTTTGGAGAGAAGGCTATGCTTATGACGTGGCCAGAGGCTTGTTGTCCTGTCCCGCATGTGGCTGGCAGCATATTGTGTTGTTCCTGGCAAAATGTACTCCAAATTGAGTCCGTACGATTTATTCATACTGAAAATAAATAGATCAATTTTCCTTTATCTAGAGACGTGGGCCGTGAGCACATTGTTATGAAAATAAATAAATAATGCCGCGTTAAATATTAAACCATTTTTACTTTTCTCACGTATCAGGGTTTCTATAGACTGAACGCTCCAAATTTCAACACCAGTGTTAGAAGCGCTTGTTATTGAGATAATGCACAGGCTAAGACTTATGGTGGAACGAACTGGCGTATTCTACATTCGTCTTAGAAATAAATGTTATTTATTACACCGATCTTCCAGGCCTTCCTTTGAGTTACAGCTATCAACTGAATACATAAAGCTCCAAGTAGCCCTGCCTCAAAGATGTTGCGGTTCACATTTCATCTTGTTCCGGGCTGCTGGGCGGATCAGAGCAGAAGCCCAGGAAGTAGCCCATGGGGGTTAGCTCCCGAGGCCGTGGGCAGAACCCAGGACCAGCAGGCCCTGATGCGAGTTTCTCCCAGAGCTCAGACTCAGCCCGGCGCTTGGGTCGTAGAGCAGAACACTGAGTGCCTGCCTTTTAGAGGAGGGGACGGTCATCACGTTCCTCATGAGCACTGAGCGGCGTTTTTTATTTTGAACCGACAGATTTAAGCTCTAAACACAGAGTAAGCACGTGTGTCACACGCCGGCTATTGCCAAACTGTGAACTCCAGGCCCCAGGAGGAAGTCATCGCCAGGACACTGGACGCTGAGGGACGATTTGGGAGGAAAACTCATCGTTTCAGCTAAAGAAAAGCCTGCGACTCAGTGCAAACAGCCGCTTTCCGCCACAACTGGGCACAGAATGCTGTTGGAGACCAGCTGATAATTTGCCCAGTTTCAAAGTTCAAGTGCTTAGACTCTTACTATGGGAGTTATAACTTTAAATAATCAAGGGATGTTTTGTTTCTCCAGGAGGGTAAACGTGACCCTAATTAGCAAGTTGGCTAACAGCAGTTCTTATTTGATAAAAGATTAGCTTAATCTATGAAGGAAACAAACAATAATATTTATGAGTTTCTTGACCAGGTGGTTTAGGAGAACTTTATACCAAAGATTCGAATAAGCTCAAATCTCTTTTCAGTTTCCAAATTAATTAACAGTGTTTTTGGCTAAGGCCATGGGTGAAAGGTTCAGAACTCCCAGAGAAGACTGTCGTCAGAACTGTTTTTCCATAAAGTTTGATTGTTTTTGCTTAAGTCTTAACTAGGGATAAGTTCTTTTATTCATCTATTCATGGATTCCGGTAAGTCTGAAGAGTCTCAGCACAGGGGCGAGGGCAGACTCTGGGGTTGTCCTTCCTGAGTTCAGAGCCCGGTCTTATCACGTCCTTACTGTGTGACCTGGGACACGTTACTTGACCTTGCTGCACATCAGATCACTCTTATCTGGAGAGGAGAAGCTCGCAGCGTCTATTTCATAGGGAAGTTAAACGAACGATGCTGTAGTGAGCACTCTGAAGTGTTTGTTTCTGTTGGTGCTGTGTGCCAGGACTGACCTCGCAGGGCTTACATTCCAACAGAGATGCAGTAATCAGATCGGTACGTAAGGTCACATGTCGCTTAATGACAGGCGTTCTCTCTGAGAACTGCATCACTGGCTGATTTGGTCACTGTGTGGGCATCGCAGAGTACACTTAAACACACCGAGGCTGTCTCCTGGGACACGGACCTGTGCCACTTCTTACCGTACTGAACACTGTAGGCAAGTACAACACAGTGGGATTTGTGTACGTGGACACAGAAAAGGCCATGTGCTGCTACAATACCAGGACAGCTGTGCTGTCACCAGGCGGTAGGGACTTCTCAGTGCCTTTAGGCTGGCATTCTTACGGGAAACACCGTATGTGGCCAGCGGGGGACCCAGACAACGTTATGCATGATTGTGCTTGTAAAATACAGGCAAGTGGTAATGGCTCTAAAGAAACCTAAAGCAGGGAGAAGGCAGATGATGCATGTCTGGGGGGAGGTGTGGTGGGTGGCTCTAGGTTCCTGGGAGGCCTTCCCAAGTGGGTGGCATCTGGAAAGAGGCATCTGTGAAGACACTGCGTGCTGGCTCAAGCCTGTAATCCCAGCCTGAGGTGAGAGGATTGCCCGAGCCTGTGAGTTCAAGACCAGCTCGGGCAACATGGTAAGACCTTGTCTCTACAATATATCCAAACAAAACAAAACAAAACAAAAGAGCCAGTCATGGTAGCGCGTGCCTGTTGTTCTGGCTACTTGGATGGCTGAGGCGGATGGATGGCTGGAGCCCAGCAGGTCGAGGTTGCAGTGGTCAGAAGCGTGCCACTGCACTCCAGCCTGGGCGACAGGGTGAGACTCCAGCTGAAAAAAACAAAGGGGAAGACACCGAGCCTCGCAGATGCTCAAGTGAGGCCTGTCTTCCGCCTTTCAGTGCCACTGCTTAGCTCCCAAACCCGCTGCATCATCGTTTCGAAAAAGAGACAGTCTGATGACGGGTTGGTTTTTCAGTGGATTTCCATCGAGGCTCCAAGAGAGTTTGACAGGTTGCATCTGCACAAATCGTATCTGAAAACTCAAGAGCAAAGAGGTGTGAACTTTGCCATCTGACAACACGGAAGGCCAGCCATTGCCCTCGTGCGGCTCCAGGCTTGTCGGGGCAAGAGAGTCGCGGGGGGGGCCTGGGACTTTGCCGCGGGTCGACCCGAACCACGGGGACTTGTGGTGGGCGGGGAGCGCACAGGGCTGGCGGAGGATTTGGGTCCTGGGGGACGCACCCGCCGGGCTCACCGTCAAGTGTGCGCACGCCACGAGCTCTGGACTCTGGGAGTCCTTAAGCCCCTGCGACTCAGTTTCGTCGTCCTGCAAAGGGAGCAGAGTTCGAGGTGTGGAAGCGATTAACAAACGATGTGTCTTTGGTTTTGTTTTTTTTTAACTGAAGACCAATTTTTCTCCCTCGTGAAAATGCAGGGCAACAGGAGCTGGAAACGCTTTCATTTCATGCATCATCCAAGCTCGAGGTGAATTACCGCGACGCCCTGCAGGTGGAGGAAACGTGCAGCTTTTCAGGAAATGCAAACCAGGCTTCCATCACCTCTTTTGTGCTCCTTTCTTGACGCGAAAAAAATGGAAGATCAAAGGAATGGAAAGTCCCCAGAGTCATTCTTTTTCCTCTCTGAGCCCTTTTGTTTTACTCCGATGTCCCAGATAAAGCAGCAGCCGCCACAGGATGTACTAGCTGCCGAAATCGGAGCAGAAGGGTAGTTCCTAATCAAATTGGCACCAGTTTCTTTCAGCACAAATTATCCTCATTCACAGCAAATTTGCTTTCCGTGAGCTGTGCCAATGGGAGGCTCGGTTCGCAGCACTTCCGTCGCAACCCATCAAGACGATCGATCAAATCATTCTGTCGCGGCAGGGTCCTTGTTCGCTTCGTTTTCCAGGATGACCAATGAGATGGCGTGTCCGTTTTCCCCGTTTATCCAACTTTGCACCACTTAAAAGAGAACCGCTGTGAGTGGAGCTCTCGTTCTCTCTGATAATTGTTATGCAACAGAATTTTGGTAGAATATGGACATTAAAAACCTGCACATTGAACATTTTGTGGTCAAATTAAGAAGCATGTCTGATGAAATATTAACTGGATACTTATAATCTAACCTGACACTTAACACCGAAGAAGAGACATGTCCACACGAGATGTGTGCGGGTGTGCATGTGTGTGCGCGTGTGAGACCACAGACTCACATGCTGCCAACCGTCTGCTGCTCTGTATACACTGTGCCGACTTCCAGGTGTCATCACAATATTTACATGTCGTCCTCTGCCTCCTCGTCATCCACAGCGCTGTGATTGTGGCTCCATCTGCTCCAAATACACATTTTATAGGTTTGTAATAAAGCCATCATCTCAATAGCTCGCCAAATCACAAATATTGTTCAAATACGCGGGCAAGACGGCAACACCAGGCAGTGCTCTCTGCTTCTGCAGTCTCACGCCCTCCTGCATCTAATTACCTTTTGTTGCTGCTCAGAGCAGAGCCGTCTCGTGTGCTAACCTGTGGTTGGAAATTTTCATAATTACGGTTTTATTATTTCAGTTGCATAGTTATAACCACAACAAGATGGGAGACTTCATCTGAAAACAGCCTTCTATACCGGTAAAAAGTGTTAATTACAACATAAATGATGTCAGTGAAAATATTGGAAAATTTCAGGCTTAATGAGGTCTACCACCGAAACAAAACTGTCACGAGGCTTAGCATGTTGGCAGTTTTAATTCCTGTGTGAGTCTTCTTCTTTGAGAAGCTCACATGTAGAGAGCGAGAAAACCAACTTGTCATTTGCTTAAAGCAGAGTGCTCAAGTGTGTGCTCAGGTGGAAGGGAGAGATTCGCTCACCATTTGGCACAGTGGTGAAATATTTGCAGCCGAGGTGCCCGCAAAGATGCGTCTCTGCTCCCTTGGCCTGCCTCAGCTTCCTGAGAGCGATGAGATGCTGAGCCAGCCCAGGTGAAAGCAGCCCTGGACACAGTTTTGAGAATGGTGCCTTCTGCGTCATGGTGTTAGGTGTTCTTGAGACTCACGACCGGAGGCACGGGATGAGCTCCAAGCCCAGAGCAACGGCGGAGGCTGGGCCTCGTGACTGCAGGGCGCTCCTCCACCTGCCAATAAGGTCTCCGTTGCTATAATTAAAAGCAAGAGTCATTTTTATTAAAAACCGAACCCCCTGCTGTGCAAATCATTCTCATGACGCTCTGCAAAACACTCAGAATCCGTAATGCCTCAGGACAAGACACAGTGACACTTTCCCCGACTCTTGCCACTGCTAATATGTGGTTTGCCAGTGACAGTTTCAAATCATCGGACTGAGATATTAATTAATAAGTTAAGTAACAAAAGTCCCAAAATAAGGAGGATTAAGAAAAAGGGGAAAATGGAATATGACAGTACGTGTGTGTGTGTGTGTGTGTGTGTGTGTGTGTGTGTGTGTGTGTGTATTTTTAAAATCAGACTTTATTTTACCTGCATTCCTAACACAAGGCCTTTCTAGCAGAAGCATCTTGAATGACTGTTTCCCACCACGGCTCCAGCATCCGGCAGGATCCGGGCCAACAGGTCAGAGAGTGAGCACAGGACTCCTGAGAGTCTCGTCCATCCGTGACATGAAGTCCACGTCTTTCTAAGAGGGGATGGACGTCACACATGGATGGGCAGACAGTCCCTGACTCCTAAAGGCTTTCTGCGGCCCTTTTGTGTCTGTACTGGGCAGCCTTGGAAAAGATGGACCTTGCAGCTGTAACACCCAGGTACAGATGGTTAAGCTGGGAACAGGTCCCCCCCCATCGACTGCACATCTGCCATCAAATTCTCGTGTGAGCCTTGCTTCAGCTCAGCGCATTCCACCTCTTCCTTTCCATCCTCGTCCACTGCAAATCCCAGCTGGTCCGCCATCTTTGATCCCCAGCTGGCTCGCTCCGCTCCCACATGAGGAAGCAGCCCGGTGTCCCTCATGTGGCTAGAAGGAAGTCTGTCTACATTCCCCTCCGAAAATGGTGGGGTTGCCCCCGCCGCCCCCTTTCCCCAGCCTTCCCACCTCCTGAAAGGGCCCCCTGGGGTGGGGACATGGAGAGAAGTCGAGTCTGAGGTTGTCTGTCTTGAGGGCAGCGAGCCGTGTATGGCGAAAGCCTCTGCCCTCCCCTGCCCGGATGCTTCTGCTGGGCCGGGGAAGTCATGCCTGGAGACGATCACCCAAGAGGTGAGTCTCCTCCACGGGAGGAGTCTGGACCCTTGCCTTGGGCTGGGCTTGCGGGAGTGCTGCCTGCGAGCCCACTTGGGTTACTCCAGAGAGCTGGGTGGGGATGTCCTCTGGTCTCTTCTTGGGGTTGAGGGATGTGTGTGAATTCATAGCATGGCTCACACTTCCTGCTTCAAGATCTCAAAGGTAGGAGTGAGTCAGGAACATTTTCACCCAGTCATTTGGAACCTGCTTCTTCCTGGGGAGAAGCAGCAGAATTCGTCTATCCCACTCACTCCAGGTTTCTCAGGAAGACCCTTGTGAATGACACGTTCTGCAGGAGGGAGCACACTGGATGGGGGAGGAAGAAGAGCTTTTGTCCTGTCTCGGTGGCCACTGAACAGAGCGGCACAGCATCCACGGGGGTGGGGAGGGGAGGTCAGAGCGTGGTTGGCCATCCAGACACAAGGCCGCTGTTCTCTGAGGGGATTCTCAGGTTTGAATGCGATTGGAGTGAAGATGAGCCCATGGCAAGAAGACCACATGCAGTCTCCATGGACCACCACCTTGGGAGAGGCCACCAGGTGCAAAGAATCACAGCACGTGAGACCGTTCCACCCCAGACGGGACCCAGGAGCTGCGCAGACAATCCCACCCCACTTCCTGACACCACCCGTCTTCATCTGTTCAAGCTGTTGTAACAAAAGACCACATCTTCCCTGCTGTTTTTTTCATTTCTAAAACTTGGTACAAATATGTAAAGTAAAGCCAAGTATGAATTTCTTTTGACATGTATAAAAAAGGAATGCAAAATTCATAACCAAGTATAAGACGAATGGTCTCCCTTCAATACTATAATCTAGAATCACACAGGAAACTTTAGAGGTCAAAGCGTGAGCAGAAGCATTTGTATGCTTAAAGTCATCTGCACGGTTGAGAAAGGGACAAAGACAAAGTGTCATCGGAAACCATTAAGGATCATTAATTCTTTTTTGGATGAGATAATGAGATCCTCTTTGGAATTTAAATGAATATGCATGAAACATTTCAGGTTGCGAAGGGCACATCATCTGTTTTCAAAAAGTTCTTATCCCAAATGCAACCAACATTAGGACTTTTTGCAAAATTAGTAAGACATTTCTAATTTTATATATATTTTTTAGGACTTAAGCTCATTCTTTAACATGAGGTAAATAGTATATTTCAGTCCCATTCAAGTATTTTTGATTTAAGATCAAATTTTTCTGTTTCATTGGAAAAAAGATTTCTGTATTTTCTGTAAAACAATTAAGCCTTTTAAAATAACCTGAACCACATATCCTAATTTCAAATAAGAGTTTATAAGCAATTTTACAAATTACAGGCATGTATCTTATGTACCATCTTTTGAGTTTTCTATTTTGTTTACTATTATATTATAAATTTTTCTAATAAAATATTCTTGGTGGAGTCTGTGAAAGCACAGATAATTCACTAAGTAGCAAGTAGGTTTTTGGGCCTAACCTTTACCAGGCACCATGACATCAGGAGTTGGCATTCTGGTACAGCAAGTAGATGCCATCCTGGCACTGAGGGCACCCAGTTAGTGTGGTTACCAGTTGTGGACAGAGAGCTATCATCTGGTTATTCAGTGTGCCCGCTCAAGGCACTGTACAAAGAACTTTGCATCATTTAATTTTCACAATAATCTCTTGTTGTAGGCATTGTTATAGTCATTATTTTTAGTCAAAGATAGTGATGGAGTTTAGGACATGCTACCCCAAAATATAGCATCTTAGGGTATTGAATTTTTTTTTTTTTTGAGTTGGAGTCTCACTCTGTCGCCCAGACTGGAGTGCAATGGCCGCTCCCGGCCACTGCAGCCTCGACCTGCTGGGCTCCGGCGATCCTTCACCTCAGCCTTCCAAGTAGCTGGAACTACAGGCGTGTGCTACCACGCCCAGCTAGTTTTTTAATTTACTTATTGTAGAGATGAGGTCTCGCCAAGTTGCCCAGGCGGGTCTCAAACCCGCGGGCTCAGGTAATCCACTCACCTCAGCCTCCCAAAGCGCGGGATTACAGGCTGAGCCACCGAACCCGGCTGGTATTGAATTTTTTAAGGTGGAGGAATTTGAGATCACAGAAGCAGGAAGTCCCCTGACTTTCTCCTTCCCCTTCTCCATGGAAGCAGGTCATAAAACCGAGGAAGAACTTTCTGCCCTTCCATACACACATTGCAGCCGAATGAAACTGCAAACATATGTAACACAATCTCTGTTCTTCCTGTGCATATGTTAGTAAACCATCCAGTAGGCTCAGTGCTTAGTCAAATACATTTGTTAAATCAATTGAGAATTAAAAACAAAACTCAATTTGTTGAATGAATGCGAAAGGAACTTGAAAATTAGCAATTGATTCAAAGTATGGCCTAAAATGGCCTAGTGATTTGGTCAGTCTTAAGAACCTCCTGCCTAATACTTGACTTAAAAAAGAAAGACGTGAAACTTATATTGTTTCACTCTAAATAATATCGCTTCATTCTGTAGATTCAAAAGTAGATTGTGTGTGTGTACATGTGTGCGCATGTGTGTAAGATGATGTGTCTATGTTCAATGCAACAATTCCCTTGTATAGGAATGCTTTTCTATTCCGGCTCTCTCTGAGAAGTGCTACTCTGACTCACTGGTAATGTTGAATTTCTGCACATGTTAAACGGTTGGAGACATGAAAGGATTTTCCTTGTGATGCATCCTCATGGGTGCTTCTTTAAGTTCCATCGTCAGCATGATCTTCATTAGCAATGGTTTACTGTTCATGTGAGGAGATTGGCTTCTTCCTTTTTTTGCTTCCACATGTATTGAGTTGTCACCTTGTGAGAAAGGCTTCTTCGGGTTGGGGGCATTTGAACAAGCCCTAGGAGAATCAGAGGAGGCTGCTGGATGAACCGGAAAGACCTTTGGCAGCCTAAACTCAGTCAGTCTTGGCGTGGTAAATAGATGGCCTGTGAACTGCAGTTGACCCTTCCTCAGTAATCAGCAATTTTGCAGGAGTTTCAAATGGAGTCAGATGTAGGAGATGGCGTTTGGCTGTCCTGCAGGAGAGAGAAGATGTGTCTCTGTTGGTTTCCCATGACCCCCAGGGACCACTCTGGTAATCACTTAGATCAACAGACTAGGAAGCCTGCCAATCCAAGCACAAAACTGCTGATGGTTGTGTTGCAAATGCCCATGTTAGCAAATGGCAGACATGAACACTTCCTAGAAATCAGCACTGCACTGCATAGTTTTCTGGGAGTTTTGGAATCGGTTCTAGTAATAATAACATAGCCATAGCAATAATGCAATGACAATAATATAGTAAGCACAATACGGCTCGGAGTGGTGCTACCATCTGGTTATTCAGTGTGTGCCTGACCAAGGCACTGTACAAAGAGCTTTACATCATTTAATTTTCACAGTAATCTCTAGTTGTAGATGTTGTGATTGTCATTATTTTTAGTCAAAGATAGTGATGGAGGTCAAGACACAATACCCCAAATAACCGCATCTTAGAGTCTTAAATTTTTTAAGCTGGAGGAATTTGAGATCACATTGAGAAGTCCTCTGACTTTCCCCTTCCCCTTCTCCGAGGAAGAACTCTCTGACCTTCCCTGTAGCAGGTTGTAAGACCTTGCGTGAGTGGCATCCTCCCTAGAGCTGGAAGAAAGGTGCTTCCTTAATTGTGAAGACACAGGGACACAGAGAAGAATTGGAGCAAACAGGCCTTCCTAATTCCACCCAGTTTATCGCATTAACTTATACATTTTTGCCCTATCATATTTCTCCACATTTTCCATTCTGCATCAAGCCTCCCATGAACAGTGCTCAAGGTCAACCATTTCCTTGGTGTCCATTTCCTTATAGAGCCTCCCGTGTCCCGTGAAACTTACATTAAACAACACATCTGTATCTTTTTCTCTTATCAACCTGTCCTTTGATACAGAGGCTATGACTCAGGAGAGAAGAAGAAAATGTTCCTTTTCCTCCGCAATCCTAGGAAAACCAGGTTGCAAAATGCTCTTGTCCACAGAATACTGCAAAGAAGGTCAGAGCTGAGTCTCAAACCCAAGGTGGACTCCACAGCCTGAAATTTCACTCAATAGTAGACAACTGGAGTAGACTGGCTTGAGGTTCAAGGTGGATGTAAGTGTCTTCATCAAACAGGAAGGTCAAGAACAGGATTCAGTTTCCAGAAGCCAAACTCGTGACTCTCAACTGGGACCATGTGCGCCTCTCCCTGGGGATACTGGCAATGTCTGGAGACACATTTGATTACTGCTGCTGAGAGGGATGCTTCTACGTACGCTGCAATTCAGAGGATGGCCCCACAACAAAGAATTATCTAGACCAGGTGTCAAAAAGGCTGACGTTGAGAACCCTCAGAACTGTGGTTTTGATTTGATATACCAACTTACTTCTGAGATTGTTTTACAAGAATATATTTAAAGGGTAAAGATATGTTTTCAAGGATTAAGTTAATTTTGTTCTCTACTTTCCATCTCATCCAGAAAGTGACCTTCTGGCCATGATATTGGACACCATCACCTTTGTTTTGACACGATACAGAAAGCAGAGTCTAAGATATGACGTCTCATGGGGAGGAAGGGCAAGTTCAAATGACGGGAGTCCCCCGTTGCCCCTCCCCACCTCCTGAGCCCCTGCTGCAGGAGCCTGAGCATGGCTGGTCTGCAGGTACCCTTTGGATACCACTGAACATGGGCAGTCCGTGGCACAATTGCGGGGTTAAGACATTTTCCTGTAAAACGGTAGAATCGCTTTCAAGTTCATGTCGGTGGCTGGCACGCCTTGAGTCTGACCACTCCACTGTGCAGCTTTCACTCATCGTTGGAAACCTGGACTCCTGCCCTTCGTGCTTTAGAGATAACACATACACTTCGGGACAGGTACAAACAGCAACACGGAGCAAGAGTGGAGACACACACGCAGGAAGGAAAGGAAGAAGGATTGTGAGTCTCGATGGCTCAAGGCAAAGCCAGCTGGGATCCTCCTTGTGGCTTGCTCTTTCACTTGTGAGTCTTCCAATGGTGCCACTCCAAGGCGCTTCTGCGCCACGGGATCCCGTGGGAAGGCGCGTCTCCGCAGGGAGCGTGTGTTTCTCTCAGGGCGTCGCAGGCATGGTCTAGCACGGTCAGGGGCCAAGGCCGAGCCAGGAGCTGAGTCTTGGCTCCTCTGACTACCCAAATCAGTCTTTCTTTGGAGAAAGTGTCCAAGACGGTCTCTCTGCCCGTGCATGTGGAGCCTGATAAATTCACATCCTACACCAGTCACAATAGAGTGAGCGAGTGAATAAATAAAAAACAAAGGGGAGAGACCATGGAATAAATGACAGTCATGCCGATTTAAGGCTGGGAACTTCTTGGTGTGAACATCACAGAGGGGACTTCACACACCTGGATGGTGCAGACCCCCGCACACCTGGGCTGTGGGGTGTGGCCCGTGGCTGCTGGTCTACACGTCTGCACAGCATGTGTGGGCAATTGTAGCACAGTGGTGAGTGTTTGTGTGCTTAAATGTACCTAAGTATAGAAAAGGTACAGGAAATATATGCTACCATAGCCTAATGGGACCACTCTCGTTACATGCAGACTGCCATTGAACAGAACACTCTTAGGTGGGGCACTGCTGGTTAAACTTAAGCCCTCTGAATATAGAGACTCTGTCTTACTTCTCTTTTATTTCTTCTTTCTTAGCCTAGAATGCAGCACTAAGGAGGGTTCGATGGCTGTTTGTTGAACTATAGTTATCAATCTACAGGACAGAGAATTAATAATATAGTCAACTGTCCCCAAAGCTCTTACTTATATTACAACTAAACACTTATTACGTTTTTCTAATAAAAACTGTTTTTTCCAGTTCTTGAAAATCTTTGATTTTGACAGGGTAGAAAGAGAAAATCCAATAAAACTAGGGGGCATGGAGCCAATTTTTCAATAAAAATTTCTACTTAGAAAATCTGTAGATTCATATTTTCTAAACTGTAGCATTCTTTCCGCAATAGAGGCCTTATGATTACATACACATCCAGATGAATTCAGCTCACACTTGGGAAGGGGAAGTTCTCTGACCTCAAGTTATTTGAAGAAGGGACATTCTTCCACAATGGAGCCACACTGATCCGAAGGCATCCGCTGTTGGCTCTACCAGCCAGAGCTCGCCACAGAGACAGACGCAGCAGCGTGCTGGTTGGTTGGTTTTAAGGAATCAGCTAGTGTGGTTATGGAGGCTGAGTCCTTAGAGCCTTCCCTGGCAAGAGGAAGACCCAACCCAGGAGCGCGGATGACATGACCGCTCCGGCCTGAAAGCCAGTAGACGGAGACTCAGGAGGAGCCGGCGTGTCCCTTCGAGTCCAAAGGGAGATCAAGGCGGACGTCCCAGCTTGGCAGTCGCGGGAGTCAGCCTCTTGTTCGGGGATGTGTCCACCTTTTTGTCCTATCTATAGACCTTTGCGGGCTGTGAGGCCCACCCACATTAGGGACAGCAATTTGCTTTATTCGGTGAATTGACTCAAATGTTAACCTCACCTCAAACACCCTCAAAGACACACCTGGAATATGTTTGATCAAGTAACTGGGCACCCTGTGGCCCAGACAACTTAACACGTGAAAAGAACCATCACACTGACTAGCAGGAGTGAAGGGTGAGACAAAGTCTCTAGCAGGCCGGCACAGTGGCTCACACCTGTAACCCCAGCACTTTGGGAGGCCAAAGCGGAAGGATCGCTCGAGGTCAGAAGTTTAAGACTAGCCCGGGCAACATAGTGAGACCTTATCTCTACAAAAACATAACAAACATTAGCCTGGGATGGAAGTGGACCCAGGAGGTTGAGGCTGCAGTGAGCTGTGATTGCATCGCTGCACTCCAGCCTGGGTGACAGAGCCAGATCCTGTCTGTAATAATTAAATAAGTAAATATTTTTTAAAAAGAGTAGTTCTTGATAGACGGGTCACCAGGATAGTCAGATAATAAGTGCTTTTCAGAGCTCCCAAGCAGGCCGGATTTGTGGAGGGGGAACCTCATTATCCCAAGAACAGTGTTTCTGATAATGAGGGTGATTTCTCAAGTCTCACTGATGCACTGTCTGTTGTAGGCATCACACCCCTCTGGAAACCAGGAAACCGAATCTTGCTGACGTACTGGTCTCTCACTCCTCACTGTGACGACATTTAACGTTTCCTTCGACAAGGAAGAGCCCGTTTCTATTTCTGAAGCATTTTGCAAACATATGTGTTGTGGAAAACCTGGCTAATCAACCGTTTTCTGTTTGGAGCTCAGAACTGCATTTCAACCTGGATGTCAAGTGCCCAGGAAAGCCGCTCTCAAGGCCTTGTGCATGGTGCAGACTTGGACACGCGCTTGTTTCCTTGAGCTTAGGGAGGCGGACATCCCCCTTGTAAATTCCTTTGTCTCTGGAATTAATGCCACAGAATCATAAGGCGGCAAGTAATATGTTATCATCTTTTTATTCTTCTTATAAGGAAAGGGAGAAATGTATTATCAACCCGTTCCTCAATTCTTGGACATGCAATGTCATACTTGTATGTCATACAAGTATGACAAGGACCCAGGGTTGCCTCAACCCAGTCCTGATCAGCCCTGCTGGCACCAGAACTCTAGAGACAGAGGCTGTCATTTTTGTCTTTATCCAATACTGATCCATGAGCCTTTCCTGCGGCCAAAGCCAAGGAAAGAAGCCCGTGTTCTCTGGATGCACCATCGGAAGGTGAGAGGCAGTGGCCGCACTCCATCGCGAGACGAACTTCCAGCCAAGCCATATGCTCCAGCTGACCCTGCAGGCGTCTGACCACTCTGCTGCCTGGCTGGCAGACACAGGAGTCCTGTCTGGAGACAGTTTGCCTTTTCTCACAGTCCAGCATCCTAGAGCATTGCTGTGCAGAAACAAGGGCCTGAATGTAGCATTTTCAATTAAGAATTTGCTGGCCATCAGTGTCCAGAAAGGTAGGATGCTGACTCTCATGCCACAGGGCTGAGTGACTATGACTTGAGCACGCAGGACAGCCTCGCCCTGCAAACCGTGGTGGGCTAAACCGTATCCAGAAGAGGCGGCATCGCAGGCCGGCGGCGAGCCTGGACACGGGACTCGCACGTGCAGTGCTGCTTCTGCTGCCTTCCCAGCCCCTGCCTCCTCTCAGTGTTGTGGCCCAAACTCTGGGGGGCCTCACTTAGAAATCATGTCTGTCTATGTGAAGTACAAGGTGAGCACAACTTTACTGACGGCAGAAGCGGAAGCTCCACCCACCCTTTAGAACATATGCATGTTCCGTCCGTGTGTGTGGTGGGGTGTGTGTATGTGTGTGTGTGTGTGTGTGTGTGTGTGACGTTTGGGCAGATGGCACCATAGCACCCCATCCAAAAAGTAGAGCTATGGCATTTTTCTTATTATAGTCTTAAATTAGTTGAGGTTTTGTGGGCACACTTTCTCATATTTGAGGTGTTTATGTGTTAAATGCCATCATATGCTCTTAGCGACTGTGATCACAAGTTCTATGCGTCGACTAGGAAGTATACTGAGGACCTGTTCTCGCTAATCCATCAGTCTCACACCTCTTAAAAAACTGTCTCCCTTGGGTGTATGGATCTACCTCAGAGTGAGGTTCCGTGGGTTCACTGAAAGCTGTTGAACTGGCTATTGTCTGTCCAGACGTTTCTGAATTCCTACAATGGCAAGGTCAGATGAAATCAAGCTAATGTCATGAGGTGTGTTAGACCGTCTGATCTGAAAACCAAACTTCCTTACACCTATTGCAAATAATCCCATTGCCTGTCTCATTACATAACCTACACTGTGTATCACGATGCCATGCTTATGGGAGCAGCACTGGAAGAAGACTCAGCATGTGTTGATCCTGCCCCACAACCCCTCCTCCCCACTCTAATGAGGAACCAAGACTGAAAAGAAGAAGAGCTTGACTTCTTCTGGAGCGCACTTTGAGAGGCATTAATGTGAATGCTATGCTAATTTGTCAGCTTTGACCTGGGGTTATTTAAAATCCTAGAGGATTTTCAAGAGGCTATTGCTTCATTAAACTGATGCACACAACAGAGCTAACTTCGGCCTTTTGTTTTATTAAAAATGAATTAACCTAAAAATTATTTGCAGAGTGAGTCAATACAAGCACTTCAGGAAGCGGAGCTCGACTTCAGCATCAGTTGGGGTCTGGAGTAAGGGCTTTGGGTTGGGGTAGAGGCGCTCTGAATTCACTGCCAGCGTGGACTGACGGGCCAAGGGTCTAAGCTCTGTCTTAGCAGTTCGTGGACTCCACAGAGGCTTTCAGTGACTGATGCTACCTGCTCGTTGACTGTCATAAAAATCAAACACAAAAGTTACATAAAGGGCCAGGCTCGGTGGCTCAGCCTGTAATCCCTCACCTTGGGAGGCTGAGGTGAGTGGATTGCCTGAGCCCGCGGCTTCGAGACCGGCCTGGGCAACTTGGTGAGACCTCATCTCTACAATAAGTAAATAAAGAAACTAGCTGGGCGTGGTAGCACACGCCTGTAGTTCCAGGAAGGCTGAGGTGAAGGATCGCCGGAGCCAAGCCCAGCAGGTCGAGGCTGCGGTGGCCGGGAGCGGCCGCTGCACTCGAATCTGGGCAACAGAGTGAGACTCCAACTCAAAAAAAAAAAAAAAGTTACATAAAAGTCTAGAATAGGCACTTGACATGTAGTTGTTATTAACTTGTCTCTTAATCTTTATTTTCAGAACCTGGGTTTATAACAGGGAACATGAAGAGCAAATACAAGCTAATATTTAATTGAGTAATTTTCCTCGAAGGACAGATGATGTTTTAGCATTTGGAGATATGGTTTTCATGTGACATTCTTTAAAGTATCCAAAACATGAGCATTACACATCTTCACGGTAGACTTTCACAGAATGAGTTCCACATTCAGCTTCCTAACCTCAGATGTGGTCCAGTTTGCCAAACAGGAAACTTATGAAACTTAGCAAAAAAAAAAAAAAAAAAAAAAACCCCAAACCGTGGGCAGCAAGTAACAAGTGACCAGGATTCAAGAGGACAGAGCTCATCGTGGGCTCGTGAGACGGCAGACCTCATGCATAACTTTTAAGAAAAGGTGGAGCCTAAATCCAGAGACTGTTGTAGACGTGAGTCAAATTTAAGTTCACACGTGTGTGGTTGAATGTGAGGAAGAAATTCGAAGATGAGAATTTCAGCATGGGCTTGGGAAACCAATAAGGAACTTTTCAATTAGCACGGAGTTGTTACAGAAGAGTAACGTTCTCACATCTTTGGTAGTTCTTGACGCTAGGAAAGGAATGCAATGATCATGTTAGACAACAGAGTGTCACTAGGCACAGTATTCGAGTTAAAATGTAACACCAAATAAAACAACTGGAGAAGCAAATGCAAATATGTATCCATGTACAAGTAGCCTCTCTACAGATTTCTTTCTTTCTTTCGTTTTCTTTGTCTTTTTCTTTCCCTCCCTCCTTCTCTCCCTCTGCCTCCCAGGCTGGAGTGCATGGTGTGAATCATGCATGGCTCACTGCAGCCTTGACCCTCCTGGGCTCAGCGATCCTCTCAAATAGCTAGGACTGTAGGCATGCATCACCACACCCAGACAGTTTTTGTATATTTTTGGTAGACATGGGTCTTGCTATACTGCCCAGGACAGTCTTGAACTCCTGGGCTCAAGCAATCCTCCCACCTTGGCCCCCAACGTGCTGGAATTATAGATGTGAGAAAGTGGACAGAGAGAGAAAGGAGAGAGAGACAGACATACACACACACACACACGCACACAGAGAAAGACACACACACAGAGAGAGACAAAGCGATAGAGACAGAGACAGAGACAGAGAGACAGAGAGAGAACAAGAGGTGCCAAGGCAGCAGCTTTTTTTTTTTTTTTTCAGTTGGAGTCTCCTGCGCCTTTGGGAGGCTGAGGTGAGTTGATTGCCTGAGCCCACGGGTTCGAGACCCGCCTGGGCAGCGAGACCTCATCTCTACAATAAATCAAAAAATCAGTCGGGCGTGGTAGCGCGCGCCTGTAGTTCCAGTTACTCGGAAGGCTGAGGCGGAAGGATCACCGGGGCCCAGCAGGTCGAGGCTGCGGTGACCGGGAGCGGCCACTGTGCTCCTGTCTGGGCGACAGAGTGAGACTCCAACTCAAAAAAAAAAAGCCAGGCAGCAGCTTTCTGAGGAGGAGAGGAAGCTTCGGGGTGATAAGCAGAAGGGAAGCGAGAGGCTTTGGAGGGCGGCCCAGGAAAGCCAGGCCTCCTCTCGGACCTCAGGTACGTCTCGGCTGGGGCTCCGAGACACATGTTGGATCCTTCTGGCGGGACTGTGGCTGTGAACGCGATCCCCGTGTCTGGGTGAGCGTTGTGTGGGAGCTGGACGGGGCGAGGCTGTGGCAGAAGCCCTCCCCTGAGAGGTGGGGGAGAACCCAGGGCGTTCACCTCACCACCAGAGCACCAAGGGCATCACGAGCAGCCTTTAGGTTAATAGAAGCACTGAACTGCAAAACAGTGGAATGGCATGTGAGGAACGAGACGCACTTTTCTTGTGAGACTGGGGTACACATCACTGCAACTTTCTGAAGAAATCAGATTGGGTGTCACTTAAGAAACGTGTGAATGGACCTGACTTCCACCTTTCGTGGCGTCATTAAATAACTGAACCGCAATAAATGGAACAGTTCACCACTTGTTCCTTTTCCTTACCCGCACCACAGTTCGGCCACTGAGGGATGATCTCTTAGAATGTAAGAGCAAAACAGAGAGGGCATTTCTGGATGTCTGCAGGTAGGCGGAGAGCTGCATTTGCTCTTGAGAGGGCATCTAGACTCGCCAGTGCTTCAGCTGCCCCACTCTGCTCCTGCATGTAGAGTTGCCATCAAGGATTTCTCCTCGTAATGCTAGACCTGTCCTAGGAAACGCCTCAGTTGTACTTTGCTAGAAATGCCCACCAAACAATCATCTTTTTCAAACTTTAGCATGCATAAGCATCATCTGGGATTCTTGTTTAAAATGGAGAGGTTCTACGTCCTAGCCGCAGAAATGTGCATGTGTGGATTTGGGGTGAGAAGCCGAATTCATGGTTTTCACCAGCACTGCAGTGATTTCAATGGGACGGTTTGTGGCCCCAGTTTGAGAAACACCAGCTGGGGATGATCAGCCTTAAAAGTTGATCAGCTTGGCCATATGTCAGTTTGACTGATTAATTTTCATTCAATCAACTCATTTGAACTGAAAGATCAATTAAGTTAAATGACACTCTGGTTACGCGCACAAGCAGGACCTCACTGCATGGCCTTGGATCAATAGTTTCACTTTCCGATACTCAATTCCCAGATCTATAAAACAGTAACTGTATTTCCTCACAATGGTGTTTAAAGACAGAACTATTAAAACATTGCAGAACAGGTTTTAAATGTGAACACTATGGCAGAATGCTGTCAGTATATTGTGGAAATTAAATAATTAGTTCGGGGGGATTGATTTCTGTGTTGTGTAGAAAAGCACACACTTCTGCTTGACACGGAGGAGTCAAGTTCTGATATGATTTGATCTACTATTTTTATACTGAATATGCATTACTGGAAATAGGTCACAGCAAGAAGACAGATTAAGGACGTTTAAAGGAAAACAGAAACTGTAGAAACGATAAAAAATAAATTTGCAGTTACAATAAGCGAGCAGAGCCGTCTCCTCTCTGTTTACTCAGCAGCTAAAGTAACCCTCCCCAGTTCACGTGCATGGTTAACTCTTGCTCAGCCTGAGCTTTCCGCACTCTCAAGAGGGAGTGGGCAGTCTCCCTATGTTTCCTGTATTAGAGCAAAGTGTTTTCAGCACCCTGTGAGTAAACGTGGCACTAAGTACTCAACGTGCGCTGCACTTCCTATGGCATACTCTGCTATCCGTGTGACTTAGAAGACAGGGAACAGTTGAGACCAGACAAAGGGAGGGGGGAAGGGGAGGCCAGGATGCGAGAGGTGACATGTGAACAAGCATGGGAGCTCTTGTGGGACGAGGCCATCCTGATACATGAATATTGACGTGCAGTCACGAAGATTTCATTCTATTTCCATGGTTCTTTCCTTAAACACAGCGTCGGAGCTGACAGTTCCTTCCACACGTTTCTGCCTCCAGACCTCTCACCACGACGGCTTCTGCGGCTCCTCTGTCAGTCAGCTCAGCCTCTTGCCTCAGGGTCCTGGAACGCCGTGTCTCCACTTTCTCAACCACTCTTTCACCAAGCCCCCGCCCAGCTCATTTCACGCTTTAAGCAGATGCTTCTGAGATAGCCCCTCTCTGGTGAGCCCTCCCCAACCTTTCTAGTCACTTCCTGGGTTTTGGGCGGCCCAACTTCTGCTGCTTTCAGGAAGCTTGATCCTTCTTGGGAGAGGTCCCCAAGATAGACACACTGGCTCCTTCCACAAACAGCAGACGGATGGTTTTCCAAGGACATGCAGAGAACTGGGCCCATGATGCCGATTAAAGTCACCCACTCAAGGATGAGAAGTAACCTAAGTGAATCTAGAGAGGTTCTTGGGGCCAACCTTGCCACCGGAAGAACGCTCCTGGACTTGACATTGAAACCAGGGGACATTTAAAAGATATGATCTTGACAACATGGCGGCCGGCACCCTGAATGAGGTGGATTCCATCACAAAAAGTGGGACCCACGCCTAGGTCAGCTCAAAGGGGCCAAATCTCCAGGCCCAGCAGAAAGCCACTTCGCTGCGGCTGTTGAGTAGAGGGATCCCCAAGGCTGGCATAGCCGGTGTCCCCATTAATGACCATGCAGCTTGATGTGGGGCCCTGGGTAGACAGTGTTGAAAGTGTTGTGCATTCAGCGGTGAATAGTCCCAGGGCAGCTTGAAACCACAAGGAAGTGGGCTTTCTTGCGGCACAGAGCCAATTATTTGCTTTTTCCAAGTTACCACCCCGAGAGACTCAAAATCCTTCTTTGTCTTGTCATTTCTCTCAAAATGTATTGTTCTTTGTTGAAGATGCTGTATAAGCTGAAATTCAAAGCCACCTCTTTGAAAATAACACACTCCCTGGTTATCTCATGTCTGTATGTGTGTGTGCGCGTGTGTGTGCGCGTGTGCATGCATGTGTATGTGAATACATTTCTATTTTTCTCTTGTTAATTTATCTTTTGTACAGGACTCCTCTGTAACTAAAAAACTATGAGAGTTAAAGAAAAGCCTATTTTTCTTCTATATTTTCATCCCAAGTACGGCCATTAGCAAGTCTCCGGAAGTCTTCAAGCTGGAGAGAGTATGAAAAGATAGCTGAGGGGAAATACATTTGGCAAGTGTGGGAAATTCCGTGGAGGCAGGAGGTTAGTTTCGAAGGTTCTGGAAGCCCACCCTTTCCAGGTCACGCTAGTAAACGCAGCTCAGCTTTGCCCACGCACCTGGGCCACGCAGCAGACCCTGTGGAGAGCACCATGCTGCCTCGGGCCTGACCTGGGACGCGCCGCCTGCATCTTCCTGGTGGGACACCTGCTGCGTGGGTTCTTCGGCCCTGATGTTTCAGTCCTGCTTCTCTGGAATTCTCCTCCCTGTTGAGCCCCAGACCCAAAGCATAGTCCCCCTTATTTTTTGTTTTTTTTTTCCAATTTGACCTGAGTGTTTTCTTTCAAGATGGGTATTTTAGTTTTGGGGGTGTTTTGTTGTTGCTGTTGCTGCTGTTATGTGTTCTTTGGTCTGGCTCACAAGCATCCACGCTGGTGTCTGCAAGTCTCTTTCTCCAGAAGTGGAGCTAGACCAAGAGGAAAAGTGGTGATGTCGGATTTAGTGTGTGGAACCAGGGGTTGGAAGAGGAGGGAGGGGGCTGGGAAGATGCTGCTTCCAAGTGCTGGGTGAGCAGGCCCCAGCTGGCTGAGAAGGAGCTGGAGGGAGACAGGTCAGGACCGACCTCCAGGGTCCCAGCCCCAGGGCTTCGCATGCCGTGTGCCGTTCTTCAAGACTGGGGACATGGAAGGAAAAGCAGGGAGGACGGCCAGTGTAGGCTTGACCTGTGAAAACAGACAGGCTTACACAGTCCTCCCCCTCTGCTATAATGATGCCTGTCACCGTGTGCACTCAGCACTACCTGTCGTCTACAGGGACACTATTATTTTTAAGCCCTATGAAGAAAACTGCAAACGAAACCCACTTGGGATGATTTTCTTTGACCCAGTCCACGCCCAGAGTTTTTTCCTGGAGGTAGTCTGGTTATGCACATTTTATAAGGATGCCTGTTCCTTGAATTTAGAACTATGGCAAGGTTATAGGAAGATAAATTATTCAGTGTGCCTTCTCTTTTCCTAAAAGAACTTCATGTAAGGCAAAAATTGTCTCTCCTAAAACACGCACTCATGTTTACTTGCCTTGGATGTCTGTAGCACATCTCCTCAGCGCTGGCCACACTGACCTCAACAAGCTCCTTGAAGGTGTGAATATACTTTGTGCAATAGAAGTTGCCTTCTCCTTTATTTCATTCTCTCAGTGACAACAGTTTAATGGCTATGAAAGAAAAGCTGATAATTTGCTCTTAAATCAAGTTTCCAAGTTCTATTTATGATTCAATACATATTAACATATTTAGTGTGCGTCTCCATGCCTAGGTTCTAACTCGAAGTCACTGATCTGTGGTTTCTATATTCTGAGTAATCAGTTCTTCCTCGGGGTCCTTAACTTGCTCTATGTGCTTCTCTTCATGGAGCCGAAGAGTGTTCTGCTGGCCTCTCGTCTCTACTGGTGTGGTCTAAAACTACCTTAAGGGAAGGGGTTCCCACTCCCTTATTTTGGAATCCATGATGTCCTAAGGAGAAAGCAGGACTACAACTCAAGTTATTTTAAGTTAAAAAAAAAGAACAGAGGAAATAAGCAAGTTTTGCTTTACCCGAGGTGAAGATCAGGCATCTATAAGGTCATTCCTGGCATGAATGAATTTAAAAGTTTGGACGAGACCCGATTCTTTATCTTCATCTCTTGGCCCGTCCTGTGCCTTGTTTCGTGTCCATACAGGTCACCTTCACAAAGTAAACATATGCCTAGGGCCTAGGAGTCCCTGTGGGAAAGAAGGTGGCCTTCTGTTAGCTTGAGAAGAGAGGCTTGGGAAGAGACATTGATCATGTCCTGAGGTTTCTCTTGCTTATCCCTTGGCTAGGGTCACTTACCCTTGAGTCACATGCTCTGAGCAGACTGACTCTGGAAAATAAAATAGGGGATATGCGATTCCCCAGTGGGAGGATTGTTGTACAGAAAAAACATAAACACACAAAATTCACCTCAAATATTTAACACCTACGACACTGAAAAAAACAGCAGATAATAAATATGGTTAAGTAGAAGTAAGCAGTCTGTGGAAAATTATATATTCTAGTACTTTGGGAAATGTCAAAACAACACCACCAAAAAGTAAAACAGTTCCTAAAGTAACCTCATTGAGGAGAAATATAAGCATATGCTTATAGTAGATACCATGCGTATGTGTATGGACGGAAGAAAACAGGGAGGAGGGAGGGAGGGGAAAAGACTACCATAGTTATTATGCACAAGGCGCCAAATGAAAATGCCCAGAATAGACCTTGGAGCTCAGGGTAGATTATACATCGTGGGCAAGTGAGTTTACAAAAGAGCTAGGGATCAAGACATGCTTCAGGCCGTGCTCTTGAAGCCACTCTTGCAAAATGATCAATAACAAAATGGAAGTACTGGGGGAGTGATTCACTCACTCAGACACAGCTGAATTTAGGGTTCACACAAAATCGTCAGGGCTCTCGCCCATCATTGCTCAGCTCTGCGTCCCCCTGCTTTTGGGTTCCACCTCGCTGCCACGTGACTGGTGGAGATGGTCACCAGCAGCCACACATTCCTGTTTCTCCAACTTAGCAACTCACACGGAAAATCATGTCTCAGCCTTACTTTCATTTCTCAAGTCAAGGGGAAAAATCAGCTGGGCTATGCTTTAGTCAAGCATCTGTCTCTGAACTACCAGCTGCATCCAGGACACCAGAAGAGCGCAATTACCCAGCCTGAGTCATTTCATATTGGGAACAAAAGACTTAGGATGAAGGATAAAGCATGTCAGGCAGCCCAAAGCAATAGATAACACAATCCACCAATATGTATAAGTTATCCAAAGAGAGAGGCAAGCCTAGACAGAGTGCTGACATGTACAGAGGTACTAAGTATTTCAGGAAGTATTACTTTTAGCAAAGCACTGAAGGTACCAAAATGAATAAGAAGGAGTACATGCCCTCAAGTGACAAATTTTCTATTTGGTGGTATAGACATTAATAGATATTTATAGCACAATGTGGCAAATGCATCAGTGAACGCACACTCAGGATACTGAGGGCGCCAAATCTGACACTTACTTCATGCGACTGAGACAAAGACATCGAGAAGTCAGGCAAAACTTCCTGGAGGAGGTGATTTCTGAGGTGAGATGGAAAGACTGAATCAGAACTTGCTAGAAGGACAGGAGATAGGAACAGGTGCAGGCTGCACATCGTTAGACTTCTGGTACAGACCTGTTAAGTACACAAGGCAAGACCAAAAGAAAAAAGAGTCCTGAGCCCTAGTTGAGAGGAGGATTATGGTGCTAGACTTTACCCCATAGGGAATGTATGAGGAGCAGAAGTTAATAGGCTCTCCTTTACACGAATCATTTGACAGTTTTGAACAAAGAGAAAATGAAAGAAATAATAATTAGAGGGTAGTTACAGTAGGCCAAGCAAGAGGAGGAAGTCCAAGTCAGGACAGACAATAGAAATGGAGAGAACAAAGATTATAGAACAATTTAGGGGAAAACTTTGGTAAGATTTGTTGATTTATTGGAATTAAGGGAAGAAATAAGCCAACAAATGTCATCCAGGTTCCCAGTAGGGAGTATTAAGTGGATATTGGCAGAGAGGCCAGGTAAAGAGTGATAAGTGTAAGACACTTGCAGACCTCATAGGTAGAAGCAGATATTCAGCATGCTCTTGGATGCACGAGTCTGCAACTCAGGGCGCAATCTGACTCGGAAACTCAGACCCGAGACATACCCATATGTAAAACAATGCATGGAACGACTCAGGAAAAACCTATGTAACGCTTAGAGCAGAGGACTGAAGAAGAAGTAGCACCATCAGTGATATGAACAACATAATGGAATTCTACCATGCAAGGAAAGAAGAGTGGAGGCCCAGAGGAAACTCAACAAACGCAATCTCAGAAGACCTTAGAACAGAATATTTGAAGAGACTGAGGGTAGTTAGTAAAGGAAGCAGACAGATCCATTCAGGTAAAACTGGTACAATATTTCTAGGGTTTGCAATTCAAAAACCCTGTTGGGGCCCCATTTGGGTTGGAGGACAAGAATGCATGGAGGTTTCTGTCCCCAGAGCTGTGTGATTTCTCCAGCAGACTTCAGCTGCCTTGGGGGCAGTTTTGTTGGGAGGATGAACAAGAAGAGGGAGAAGGAGGAGGGGAGGAAGATGGAGGAAGCCCAGAAACAAACATGCAGGCATGGTTGTAGGGTTAAAGCTGGGTTTGTTGTTCAGGTGATCAGCTTTGAGGCTGAGGCCGAACGGGCAGAATAGAGGCTAAAATAAGACGGAAGGATCACAGGGATTAAGAGGGCTCACAGAAGAGGATTAAATGGAGAGGTCAAGGCGCTGCAGAAGGTCCCTATGAAGTCGAAGTTCAGGTAGAGAAACTCAGGTGCATTTTAGGACAACAGGGAAGACGGATGAATAGCAGTCAAGGATTTCAGACATTGAGCTAGGGCAGAAGACAGTGACCCAGGGGATGGGTGATTGGGGTAGAAGGCAAGTTTGGCCACTAAATCTAAAAACGTTCAGGAACACAAACATGAGCGTCAGAGTCTATTCAGGCTACCGTAGACTGGATAACTTTTAAACAACAGACATTTACTTCCCACAGTTCTGTACGTGGGAGTCCAAGACCAAGGGGCTGACAGATTTGACATCTGGTGAGGGCCCACTTCCTGATTCATAAATGGTCATCTTCTTCCTGTAACCTCACATGGAGGAGGAGTGAGGGAGCTATCTGGAGTCTCTTTAATAAGGCACAGACCTCATTCAAGGAAGACCTGCTATCATGGCCTAATCACCTCTTAAAGTCCCTGCCTCCAGGTTCTGCCACATTAGGGATTAGAATTTTAATATATACATTTTGAGGAGACACAAAAATTCAATCTCTAGCAGTGCATTTATCAGATTGTGTACACATGGAAACATAAAACTATAGGAGACCGTAGAAAGCACCTACTAGACTGTGAGCTGGCCTCAAAGTCTTCAGCCAATGAAGAGAATAGAAACTTGTTGGATAGCTGCACTAAGAAAGGGAATGTGTGGCTTGCCCAAACCTCAAAAAGTGCATTGCATTTTCTGTGAGCTGAGAAGGTAGTAATAAAAAAGATTTATGCACAAGAATCTTTGGAAAAAAGGTGGAGGGAGAAGATAAAGATTTACTTAGTGTCAGACTGAATTTGTATAAGAGATTACCTATCTGATTCTATAAGTGATATTACCACATTTTACAAATTACTTCTTAGCATTGCAGTGAGAGGAAAAAATTCCTCTCTGCTGCTTACTAACTATATAGGTCAGAGATTGTACAGACAAAGAAGTTAAAACAAATTACTGAAATCAGTTTTTAGATCACTAAATAGCCAGCCGTTTAATATTCAGTAAACAAATATTTACTGGGTGGCAACTACATGTAAGGAAGAAGTTGTGCATTTGATGCAGTGCAATTCTACATTTTGCGATGGAAAAGTCAAATTGATTTTATTCATAGCTTTTCTCATCAATTACTAAACAACTTGGGCCTTTCTCAGATGTGAAATACTAGAAATATTAAACATTGCTTGTTGGATTAGGACCTGGGAGAAAGGTAAGTAAGAGACTCCAGAGCTCCACAATCCTTTCATGATCTTTTCCAATCCCAAATACAGAAGTGCCCTCGACCTTGTGGGCCTTGATACTAATGAGGGAGCTGGTGAGGTTGCGAAAAGCCATTGCTCCCCAGAGGGAGATCACACGGCGGGAGACCCTCAAACTTCCAAGCCCTGAGCGACTGCATGTGGCAGCTCTTCTGAGAGCTCAGCTCCCAAAGGATGTTACCTGCCCTGGGACTGAAGCAGTTGCTGAGGCCACTGGACCAAAGAAGGAGGGGAAGCTGGGCACTTTCAAACATGTGGAGAACGAATTCTACCACCACTGCTGTCTGCTGCTGCTGGACGGAAGCATGAGAAAACCACACTTCCCAGGGCTCCCTGCCTCTGTGTTCCTCTGTGTGTGCTTCTGCCTTCCCTGTAGACAGGTTTGTAGCAGAGACCAGCAGAAGACCCAGGCCTGAAAAGACTGATCCTGTCCTGGGCTGGTTCTGCTGCAATCCCTGGGCCAAGGAGGAGTGGGAGGCTGGGCGTGTTTGTGCATTCTGAGGACAAATATCACCACCACTTCCATGGGCTGCTGTGGAGTTAAGGCACACCATGACCCCCATGGCTGCTCCTTGTGTGAGTGACCCGGCCTTCGCTAGTGTCAAGCCTGCAGCACAGCCGCCAAATTCATTTCAGCCACCATTGGTACCAGCACAAACTACATGGGTTCCATTGGGCTACTACCATTCACTAAACATGCTATCTGTAGGTCCAAGAATCAGCCCACCTGGACCAGCTGTACAGGTCAAGTCAGTACATACTGCTCTGGGGTTCAAGGTTTACTCAGCCCACTGCTGCCACCATGGGTCCACCTAGCATCTTAGTTTCCAAAACAACTTTACCACAGAATCCACTAATAACCACACCTTAAGTCACTGAGGAAATCACAGACCACTGATGCTTCTTACAGCCAAGTAAATTATTCAAATACTATGCTACTGCATGTACCCCAAATCAAAGCCAAAGTGTCCTATCCAACCAACAACATATACACATCTCTTGGGAAAAGGTTTCCCCTGTGCAGTATGCAAAGTTAGAAGAAGCTACTGTTATACCAGACATAAACATAAAGATGCAGGAAACACAAAAAATAATAATAAAAAACACCCAAAAGAACACAATAGTTCCTAGCAGCCTATCTCCTTTCAAAAAAAACTTTAAGCCTGGCTCGGTGGCTCAGCCTGTAATCCCGCGCCTTTGGGAGGCTGAGGTGAGTGGATTGCCTGAGCCTGCGGGTTCGAGACCCGGCTGGGCAGCGAGACCTCATCTCTACAATAAATCAAAAAATCAGCCGGGCATGGTAGTGCATGCCTGTAATTCCGGCTACTGGGAAGGCTGAGGCAGAAGGATCACCGGAGCCCAGCAGGTCGAGGCTGCGGTGGCTGGAAGCGGCCACTGCACTCCAGTCTGGGCGACAGAGTGAGACTCCAACTCACAAAAAAAAAACACTTTATAAAATCCCAGATAAACAATTCAATATACTGATTTTTTAAAAGCTCAGCAAAATGCAGGATGATTCTTAGTAACAATACAGAGAAATCAGAAAAACAATTCAAGATATGAATGAGAAATTTACTGAGATAGGTATTCATAAAAAGCACGAAACAGAAATTCTAAAACTGAAAAGTTCATTGAATGAAATCCAAAATACATTAGAAAGCTTCAACAATAGACTAAGTCAAACTGAAGAAAGAATCTCAGAACTTACTGTTTTGAAATAATCCAGTCTTCCAAAAATAAGTTAAAAAATGAGTAAAGCCTTTGTGACATTTGGTACAATATACAGAAATCAAATGTTCAAATTCTTGTTGTCTCTGAAGGCATAGAGGGAACAAAAGGATTAAAAAACCCATATAATGAGATAATGGATAAATACTTCTCTAGTATAGTAAGAGACTTAAACATCTAAATGCAGAAGACTCAATGATCTCCAAACACAAACAATGGAAAGGGGTCTACACCATAGCATATTATATAGTCAAACTGTCTAAAGTCAAAGACAGAGAAGGAATTCTAAAAACATCTAGAGAAAAGGGAGTCCTTAACCTGGGAGCAAAAGAAGGACATTTACCATCATGAAAATATATGAAAGCATAGAACTACTAGTAAACCAAACATACAAGTGACAAGGAGAAAGGAGTCAAATGGAACCTGTAGGAAACCACCAAAGCACAATGCCAATCATCAAGAGAAAAAAAGAAACAAAGAATATAAAACATAGTCAGAAAACAATCAACGATTGGCAGAAACAAAGCCTCACACATCAAAAATAACCCTGAATATAAATGAATTAAAATCTTAGCTTAAAAGATGCAGATTGGTCGAATGGACGAAGAAACATGATCCAACTATATGCTGCCTACAAGAAATGTACTTTACCCACACAGACACATGCAGACTCAAAGTATGGAAAAGGTCTTCCACACAAACAGAACCAAAAGCAAGCAGGAGAAACAATTCTTATATCAGATAAAACAGACTTTAAGTGAAAAATAGCAAAAAAGAAAAAGAAGACCAATGTGTAGTGATAAAGGGATCAATTCAGCAAGAGAATATAACAATTCCAAATATATACGCACCCAACATTAGTGCACTCAGGTTCACAAAGCAAATCTAAAGAGAGAGATACAGGCCAATACAATAATTGTGAAGAGCTACAACTACACAACTACATCCTAACAAACTAGAAAACCTAGAAGAAACGGATACATTCCTGGAAACATATAACTTACTGAGACTGACCCAAGGATAAATAGAAAGCCTGAACAGATCAATTACGAGTAGTGAGATTAAGTCAGTGATACAAAATCTCCTGACCAAAAAAAAAAAAATCTAAGACTTGATGGGTTCACAACTGAATTCTACCAAAATTAAAGAACAAATGTTATAGTCTCCTGAAATGACTCCAAAAATTTAAACACCTCACCCAGGATTTGCAGATCATCGAGACAGAAAATCAACAAAGAAATATTAGATTTAAACTAGACTTTAGATCTGAAGTACTGAGAAAATACAGGACTTTATACCCATGCACTGTAGGATGTACAGTCTTCTCATCAACACACTAAACATTCTCTAGGATTGACCATAGGGTGGACCACAAAACAAGTATTTTTTTTTTTGAGTTGGAGTCTCACTCAGTCTCTCAGATTGGAGTGCAGTGGCCACTCCCGGCCATCGCAGCCTCGACCTGATGGGCTCCGGCAATCCTTCCGCCTCGGTCTTCCAAGTAGCTGGAACTACAGGCGCATGCTACCACGCCTGGCTGATTTTTGATTTATTGTAGAGATGAGGTCTTGCCAAGTTGCCCAGGCGGGTCTTGAACCTGCGGGCTCAGGCAATCCACTCACCTCGGCCTCCCAAAGCACGGGATTAAAGGCTGAGCCACCGAGCCGGCCAAAACAAGCATTAAAAGAATTTAAAAATAAAAGTCATATGAAATGAAATATTTTACCAGATCTTAATGGAATAAAGCTAGAAATTAATACAGAGAGGAACATAAAAAACTATACAAATAGATAAAAATTAAATGTCATACAGTAGTATGATCACAGGGTCGATAAAGAAATTAAGATGGAATTAAAAAAATTTTTGAAAACAAATAAAAATGGAAACACAGTATACTAAAATATATGGGATGCAACAAAATCAGTGCTAAGAGGGAAGTTCACAGCAATAAATACATAAAAAAAGGGAAAGATTTCCAATAAACAACCTAACAGTAGAGTGCACCTCAAGGAACTAAGGAAGCAAGAACAAACCAAACCCAAAATTAGTAGAACAAAAGAAGTCATAAAGATCAGAGTAAAATTAAGTTAAATAGAGACTAGAAACTGTACAAAAGATCAATGAAATGAAAAATTGGTTGTTTGAAAAGATAAACAAAATTGATAAACCACTAGCTATACTAACAAGAAGAGAAAATAGTCAAATTAATAATCAGAAATGAAAGGAGACATTACAACTGATACCCATGAAATACAAAAGAGACTATTATAAACAACTACATCCTAACAAACTAGAAAACCTAGAAGAAACGGATACATTCCTGGAAACATATAACTTACTGAGACTGACCCATGGATAAATAGAAAACCTGAACAGATCAATTATGAGTAGTGAGATTAAGTCAGTGATACAAAATCTCCCGACCAAAAAAAAAATCGAAGACTTGATGGGTTCACAACTGAATTCTACCAAAATTAAAGAACAAATTTTATAGTCTCCTGAAACGACTCCAAAAATTTAAAGAGATGAAACTCTTCCTAAATCATTCTACCTTAAAACCCAAATCAGACAAAGACACCACCCACCACCACCACCACCACAACAACAACAAAACTCCAGGGCAATATCCTTGATGGACATAGATGCAAAAACTTTCAACAAAATGCTATCAAATAGAACCCAACAGTACATCAAAAAGATAATACACCATGACCAAGAGGTATTTGTACTAGAGATGCAAGGATGATCCCACATGCAGAAATTAACAAAAGTGATACATCACATCAACAAAATGAAGAACAAAACCCACATTTGATCCTTTCAATAAATGCAGAAAAAGCATTTGATAAAATTCAACATCATTTCAAGAGAAAAACTCTCACCAAACTTGGAAGAGATAGCACATATCTCAACCGAATAAATGCCACATATGATAAATACCACATATGACAAGCCATGGCTCTATCGCATCAAATGGGAGACAGCTAAAATCCATGATTTCAAGACCTGAAACAAGGCAGGGATGCTCGTTTTACCAGTCTGGTTTAACTGATTTAACATAGTACAGTATGTTTGGCTAGAGCAATCAAGCAAGAAAAGGAAATAAAAGGCATTCAAATTGGAAGAGAATTGTTGATGATATGATATTCTATCTAAAATAACCTAAAGATGCTACCAAAAACTCCGAGATTTGATAAATAAATTCAGTAAAGTTGCAGGACACAAATCAACATAAAAATCTTGAGTAATGAACTCAAGAAAAACATAAAGGAGATTCCATTTACAATAAATACAAAAACATACCTAGGAATAAATTTAACCAAGGAGATAAAAATCTCTACAAGAAAACCTACAAACCTCTGATGTAAAAAACATTAAAGCTGATTCAAACAAATGAAAATACACCCTATGTTCATGAATCGGAAGAATTAATATTATTAAAAGAATATACTTTCCAAAGCAATCTACAGATTCAATGCAATTCCTATCAAACACCAACATTAATTTTCACAGAATTAGAAAAAATCCTAAAATTCATATGGAACCCAAAACAATCTTGAGTAGCCAAAGCAATCCTGAGCAAAAAGAACAAAGCTGGAGGCATCACACTATCTGACTTCCCAAAATACTGCAAGCTTGCAGTAATCAAAACAACATGGTATTGGTATAAAAATAGACATGTAAACCAGTGGAACTGAGTAGAGAATCCAGAAATAAATCCTTGTATTTGCAGTCACCTGATTTTTGATAAAGATGCCAAGAACATACACTTGGGAAAAGCCACTTTCTTCAGTCAATGGCGCAGGGAAAATTGGATATCCACATGTAGAAGAATAAAACTGGATTCCTATTTCTCCCTATCTACAAAATCAACTCAAGATGGATGAAAGACTTAAGTGCAAGACACCAAACTATGAAACTGCTATTGAATCATAGAAAAAAAGTACCTCAAGAGATTGGTCCAGGGAAAGATTTATGACTAGGACCTCAAAAGCTCAGACAACTATATCAAAAATAGACAAATGGGATTATATTAAACTGAAAAGCTTGTGTACAGCACGGAAATAATCTACAGAGTGAAGAGAAAAGTTGAATGAGAGAAGATATTTTCAAACCATTCATCTGACAAGAGACTGATATCCAGAATATACAAGGAACTCAAACAATTTAACAATTAAAAAAACTTGTTAAAAATAAGTTAAGAATATGAACAGACATTTCTCAAAAGAAGACCTACCAATAACCAACAAGTAGATTAAAAAATGCTTAGCATCACTAATCATCAGGGAAACGCAAATCAAATCCATGAGGAGATACCATCTTGCCCTGGTTGAATGCCGTTATAAAAAAAGGCAAAAAATAACAGGTACTGATGTGAATGAGGAGAAAAGGGAGCTCTTACACAGTCTTGATGAGAATGTAAATCAGTACAACCACTCTGGAAAGCAGTATGGAGGTTTTTCAAACTACTGAGAATAAAGCTACCACATGATCCAGCAATCCCACTGCCAGTTATTTAGCCAAAGGAAAAGAAATCTGTATAGCCAAAAGCTACCTGCTCTCCCGTGTTTATTGCACTGCTTTTCACAATAGCACAAATATCAAATTAGCCTCATTGTACACTGATGGACAAATAGATAATGAAAATGTGGTATATATGCATGATAACATACTATTTGGCCATAAAAATGGTTAAAATCATGTCATTTGTAGCAACATGGATGAAAATGTGCATGATTATGTTAAGTGAAATATGGCAGGCACAGATAGATACATTTTCTCGTTTGCATGCAGGAGCTGAAAAAGTTGATCTCATGGAGACAGAGCAGGATGATAGATGGTAGAGGCTGGAAAAGGAGTATGGGTCTGAGGGGATGATAAAGAGAGACAGGTTGGTGGGTACAAATTTATAGTTGACAGAAGTCCTGATATTGGATAGCGGAGTAAGATAACTAGAGTTAGCGATAATGAATTGAGTGTTTTAAAGTAACTAGAAGAGAGAACTTGAAATGTTACCAACACAGAAATGGTGAATACTCAAGGAGATGGATACTCCAGATACTCTGACTTGGTCATTACACATTCTATGCCTACAACAAATACTCACGTATGTCTTATAAATATGTACACTATTCCGTACTAATAAAGATGTTTAAAAATTGCTTTTTGCCCAGGTTTAGCGATTACTAGATTAACCCTAATAGAATTCTGGTATCGTGGTACTTTAAAATAACTTCATATAAAATCCTATAGTATTAAAATATACCTTCATCATTGTTTCTTTACCATATGTAATCTGTAGTTTCAGGGAAATTATATAATTTTAGATTGGTGTTAATTACCTATAATTCCCCTAGTTGTCTACTTTTGGTGAGTTATCTGAATAGCTTTTGTTAAGGATATATATTAACAAATTTAGAATTTTGTAGATTTTCCCTGTCTTTATCTTTCATTAAGAGATGATTACAAGGTATACTAAGATGTTTTCTATTCTTTTGGATTAAATAAAACGAAAATTGCAGCATGTTTTCATCTCTTGAACTGCTTTGTGAATTCTAAAGACATGAAATTTACAATTGCTAGTTATTAAATACATATCTATAGCAAAGAGATTAACATATGAGGAAATTTCTCTATGATTTGGCTAGTCTAGTTTCCTGTATCTACATAACCAACAGTGCTGCCAATAATATGTCAGTTTTATGCCAATACCATGTCATTCCCCAAATACCTGAATGTACTAGTGAAAATAATCATGTTTAGAGAATGAGTAATCCTTTGCTAGTAATACTCACTTTGGGCACTTGTAAATTAATTAAACACAGAGTATATTTATGATGGGGATATTTTAATCATGAAATATTTGAGTGTCT
The DNA here is from genome assembly GCA_027257055.1 of Cephalopachus bancanus. NCBI lineage: Eukaryota > Metazoa > Chordata > Mammalia > Primates > Tarsiidae > Cephalopachus > Cephalopachus bancanus. The sequence continues at coordinate 6,320,251 of JAPVLO010000026.1, forward strand.
GTCATATGCCAATCACTATTTTAGACACTGCAGACACAAAAGTGAATAAGAGAAGAACCTTGTCTTCATAAGGCTTACATTTAGTTGGAGGAGGAAAAACAGTAAGCATGTAGATACATAGCCGTCTACTACGAAGAAGATAAAAAATATCATCAAGCAAGACTGGAGAAGCTGTTGGAAAAGACCTAAGACATGACATTTGAATTAAGACCTTAATGTTGACACTGAAGGAGCAGTGTGATGTTTTTTGGGGAAAGCAACATACCCAGAAATACCAGGGTCCTGAGGTGGGAGTGCATTCCACATCTTGAAAAAACAAAAGAAAAAAAAGTTCAGCGTGTCTAGTCTAGGAAAAATATGGGAGGATAAAAAGACTTGAGTCAGAGAGAGAAAGGGCAAGACAATGTCAGCCCCTCTGGGCCCTGCGAGGAATTTTGCTTTTCTTACACGCAAAGCGCCGCATGTGTTAGCAGGAGACCTGGCCCACGCCACCCTTAGTAACAAACAGAGAGAGGCGCTCGAAGATGATGTTTATTTGGGCATCGTGCATTGCAATGAGAATATGCAGGTATAGCAAACTGTGCATACTCAGGAAGGTCAAGGAAGACAAACATTTTCAAAGGAAGACTGAGGAGGGTTGCATATTGTTTTGAAATGACCATCCTTGGCCACAGAGATTAATAGCAAGGGAGACAGCAGCTCGAGGCTGAACAGGATTTGCAGGTGTCCTCGCAGAATTATGTTCTGTGTAAGTGTGCGATGGCCTTTGTGCTTGTTGTGGTTTTTACAGCGTCTTCTGTGATATCAGGCATGCAAGTATGAGAACCCTCTCTTCTTAGACTTCCATTTTCATTTTTTTAAGTAAGTGACTCTATTTTGATTCTGACAGCTTTCACACCCATAATAGGTACTCAAGTCTCTGGAAGGAGGAGCTGGGAGTTCTGAAAGTTTTATGGCTAGAGGCACAGATCAATAGGTAAGCTTTGTAAAGGTGATTTGCAGTGTCTCTCCATTCCTTTCTATTGACTGATACATGATGAATTCTTCTTTGAAAGAAAGATTACGCTTTGTTTGGGGGGAAACAAACACTTAATTGGGTCCTGTGACTGGTAAAGGAAAAGCAGAAGTTCCAAGTTTAAAAATAAGAGTTTCAGCCAGCTCACTGGCTCAGCCTGTAATCCCACGCTTTGGGAGGCCATGGTGAGTGGTTGCCTGGCCCACAGGTTCAATACCTGCCTGGACAACTTGGTGAGACCTCATCTCTACCATAAATCAAAAAATTATCCAGGTGTGGTAGCACGCTCCTGGAGTTCCAGCTACTTGGAAGGCTGAGGCAGAAGGATCGCCAGAGCCCAGCGGGTCGACGCTGGGGTGGCTGTGAACTTGGGCAATGGAGTGAGACTCTGACTCAAAAAAAAAAAGTTTTGAGACAAACCATATCAGCTTTACTGTGGCAGCAAGCAATCCAGAATCTCAGTGGGTTTCAGAGCCAGTGCTGTTAAAGGCCGAGGTTCTGCTCCGGGCTGGAGAGAGACAAAACACCACTGTTTTATTCCTTTTAAAACCCAGCCTTATCCTTTGAAGTCTGATGTGGAAAACACCACGTCTGCTCACATTTCATTGGCTGAAGCACATCACACGTCCAGGTACAAGTCAGTAGAGACTGGATATTATCTCTCACAGGGAAGAAGGGACTGGATATTTGAATACCGTAATCTAACCTTTTGGTCACAGGCAGGCACTCAGCACACATCCAAACCCTCCCTGGAGAAGCATGTCCAAAAGCCACATCCAATCAGAACACCAAGTCTCTTTTTGAGACTTCATGGCATCCACTACAACAGGTATCGGATCTAGAATCTGGTGACTCAAAAAGACAACTTCTCCTCCTCCTCCCATCCCAGCACTCATGGTGACTGATGGGATGGAGAGAGGATAACGGCATCCAGTCCTCCCTTTCACCGAGAAAGATGGATGGCACAGAGTGGTCATTGACCCACGTCATTAAAAAAATAATCCCTCTGGGAAACCTGTATGGGCCTTTCTCGTGGAAATGAGGAGTCTTCCTTAGGAGGCCCTGATTCGCTTACCTGGAAGTAGGTCTCTAAGTCATGCACCCCTATGGTCCTTGGCTCTACCCTGTAGAGGTTTTTAATGTTATTTTCCCTGGCTGCATCATAAGGTCTTTTCAGGTTGAACAGTTGTCTAGGGCTACTCCTTGCCTGAAGAAATCGGAATACTGATGGTCATTCTGTATTTTAGCCACAGTATTTCTTTGTTGCGCTTCATTTTACCTATCCATGCCAGTCAGTCGCGTGTATCAACGGCCAGTCTACAGCCTCTTAGGGACTACCTCTTTCTAAAGGTCATTCAAGAAATTTTTGAAGTTTTCCTACTTTGGGGCAGCCACACCCCTCCTCTCTTTTTGCCTAGCCATCCCAACCAAAGGGATTTCCTGGGGGCCACCTTAATCCAATAGAGGCTTTAACAAAGGCTTGAAGATTTCACCCTTGGTATGGTCTTTGCTCAAAGACTACACCTAAACCAGGCTTAATTGCTCAAAATATGAATAATTACACCTTTCCACAATGCAAGTCTTCAAATACCTAGATGCCTTCTCTCCCTTTGATTCCTTCATGCAAGATGACAACATTCTGTTGAAAACACCTCTTTCTGACCATGTTTAGTGAAATGCAGCAAATGGCAAATAAGGTGCACCAGCAACACTGAGTTTGCAAACGCCTTGCCTGCCGCCACAGATCATCCCAGTTGTTTTGCCATTGCACCACAGAAGCTACTGTCTTTCCTGATTATAATAAAAGTTTCTCTGTGCAGACTCTGCGCCCCAACCACAGCCATGTATCTTAGCGTTTTTGTTATGGTAGTATCCTACTGGAGGTATCAAACTTTGTATCTCTGAGTTTTACTGGAGTTAACATACAACCCCCAAATCTCACTGGCTTATAATTCAAACACGTTTTTTCCTTCACATTAATTAGATGCTGACTGCTGGGGTTTAGTTGCTCTTGTCTCTGCTCAGCTCTGCTCTGGGACTCTGGCTGGAAAAGCCTGGGACACACCAGCTCTTGTTTCTAAAGAAAAGATCAAGAGTTTGTGGGAACTTTGATACCTCTTTAAGCTTCTGCTGGAGGACAGCCTGAATCATCTCTGCTCACAGACATAGGCCTGTATATAGAAAATGGTAAATCCAAATTTAGGTAAACCTACATTCACATCCAAATCCAAAGTGAAAGGAGGTGTTTGCCCACAGAAAGAAGGGGAGTGAATTTTTACAAGCAGTGTGCAATCTGGTACACAACTAAGCTGGCCTCTATTTCCTATGACCTATAAAACAATAAAAGCTGTTTTCGTCAGGGGGAAGAGTAGCTTTACCAGAGATTAATTAATGTCACATGCAGTTGGGACAAGTTAAAATCGCAAGAGCTAACATTTGCTATGTTTTCTAAATTCTAGAACTATTCTAAGGAATTTGGAAGTATTACTTCACTGGTGAGTTAAGCATTATTGTATCTGTTGTACAAAACCGAGAAACAAGCTCGAATGATTTAGTGGCTTGCCTCTGCGGTGTAGCTAGTTAGCAGAAGACAGGATCTAAACCTAGTTTGTCTGACAACAGAAACCATGCTTTTTTTTGAGTTGGAGTCTCACTCTGTCGCCCAGACTGGAGTGCAGTAGCTGCTCCCGGCCACCGCAGCCTCGACTTGCTGGGCTCTGGCGATCCTTCCGCCTCAGCCTTCCAAGTAGCTGGAGCTACAGGCGTGCGCAACCACTCCCAGCTAATTTTTGATTTATTGTAGAGATGAGGTCTCCCCAAGTTGCCCAGGCGGATCTCGAACCCGTGGGCTCAGGCAATCTGCTCACCTCAGCCACCCAAGGTGCGGGATTATAGTCTGAGCCACCGAACCCGGCTAGAAACCATGCTTTTAACCACTATGCAATGGTGACTGTCAAAGTCACCCCCACCCAAAATGGGCTCCAGTTGGAAAACTCACTGTACAAATAATGGTGATATGGATAATGTTGATAAATCAGGTCGTAAAAGCTAATACAATCGATTCTAGGATGGGTCTGCAAATTGTAAACTGAAGAAGAAAGATTGGTTGGAATCTTTTGGTCTGAAATAACAGGCTTAGCATATACAAAGCTTCTACCAGTTGGAAAATGGCACATTTAGGGTGAGTAGTTATAGCTGTAAGTCCAAACCATCTGCAGTTGTCAAAATGGTATTTAGAGCAAGGCAAAAAAAAAAAAAAAAAAAGATGAAGAAGAGAAAGAAATATATTGGATCACTTAAAAGCAATATTATTCCATAAAATTGCTAAATTGGTATTTCCTTTTGGTTATTATTGTCTGAAACATTTGTTTCTGCATTTAATATCTGTATTTTTTGATAGAAAGTAATTATTTAATTAATCAAGTAGTTGCTAATAAGAGAAAGTGTAATATGTTTTGATTCTTTTATTCCTGGGCAAAATCTTGGATAAATGGCATTTTTACTGTTCTCAATTTCTATTTGTATATTTCAGTCCATTCTAAGTGAAAGTAAGCACTTAAATGCACTATCAAATTGAAGATAGACCCTCAGGAAAAGTGGTTTCATTTACATTCAGCTTATAGTGCTTTTGGTAAGAACATGTTTGACTTTGCACTTTTCCCTGGTAGCAAATGGGAACAGAATAAATGTAGTGTGCAGAATTTAGTTGACAGCTTAAAAACCTTAATAGCATTTGGGTCCTTTTCATGCTATATATTCCTAACAATGCACATTTTCAGGAGAGTAAAATCTCTGGTATTTTTAAAAAAGGCATTTCCATAGCTTCCAAAAAAAAAAAAAAACAAAGAAAAAGAAAAAAGTTTGTGTGACATATCAAGAATACAGCAGAGATAATTTAACATAAAGGTTTATACACTTAGTTCTCATTCCATTAAATTCAAATAAAAATTAATTATTTGGAAAGTATGTGCTAAAGGTAAAAATAACAGTTTTTCTAATAAAGAATCACTGACCTATTGCATGGTAAATTACTTAAGAATCCTGTAAGAAAAAAACAACATAATGAAACATTCTTTCTTAAAAATAGACATAAAGTATTTTACCTATAGATCATCTAAATCAATACAAAGAATTATTTTGTTTTAAAACGTGGGACACAAATACAAGTGAGCTTTAGCTCTTAAGCTTTCTGTTGCGATACAGCTACACAACGAAGTTCAAGCTCACTGTCAATTCCAGCTCTCATCACAGTGTACGACCTAAAGACCCTGCTATGTTATCATGTAAGCGGTTACATGCAAATGTCTCATTTAACCTAACTGAAGCCAGACATCCCTATATGACAGCAGGCATTCTACCTGCCCGTGGTTGCTCCTGAAAGTGGTGTCCTGGAATACCTGAAAGACACCACTTGACGTCGAAACCACAGTTGGTTTCCTTATCAGTCTTAGCTTGTGAGAGGAACTATTTGAGCAAGGGCTCCAGATCCTTTACCTGAAAGTTGACTGCAATCATACAAGTACATAATTCTTGACTTGCTCTGGAAGATGTCTGTAAACTTTAAAGAAAGACGACTGCCTGATCACTGGTAATCACAAAAACAGCTTTGGTGTGGGAGGCACATGGATTCCTGCATTAATTGGAGGTGGAGAAGGAGAGATTTCAGTAGTTTGTTTTTAGCCAGTAAAATTTCTTTCCTTTTGGACAGTCAATTCTAATTTCTCTTTCATCAACTGTCTTTTGCTTTCAAAAGTTGCTGGTAGCACAGGTAATTCTGAGCCCTTTATTGCGTGGAATACTGTCTCAAAGGAACTGTACCATTCTGCCTCAAGTTTATTTCAGTCTTGTCCACACAGTCAAATTCTGACTGTCTTCACTTCATGCACTCAGAATAATTCCACTGTTATTATATTCGATCCCAGAGATGTGTGTGATGTAAGAAAGGATTTTGAACCATCTTGAATAGTTGCCATACTATGAGCCCAGACGTGGCAATTTGGGGTTATGGGGAAAAAACAGATTATGGCATTAAATGTGCGTTTGACAAACGTTTTTAGAGATCATAAATTCACATGCAATTGTAAAAAATTATAGACAGAGATATTGTGTATCACTAATTTTCCCTTAGTAATAGCACCTTGCAAAATTATAGTACAATATCCCAACCAAAATGTCCACACTTGTATAATCTACCAATCTTTTTTGAGTTTCTCCAAGTGTATTTGTTTTCATTTGCATAAGTGTGTGTGTGTGTGTGTGTGTGTGTGTGTGTGTGTGTGTGTGTGTTTAGTTCTATGAACTTTATCAGATATGTAAGTTCCTGCACCCACCACAGTTAAAATATAGAACTGTTCCACCCCGAGGATTTCTCCTGCTACTCTTTTAAAGTCACACAGCCCCCTTCCTTGGCTCTAAGCAACCACCAACTATTCTGTATTGTTATAATTTTGTCGTTTCAAAACTGTGATATGAATGGAATCAGCAAATAGGGACAGTTGTATTTTTTTCTCTCCAATCTTTTTCTATTCTTCTTTTCCTTTTTTCATTTGAATGACTATAACTTCCAATTCTATGTTCAATAAAAGTGGAGAAAGAAGACATTCTTGCCTCATTCTGATGTTAGGGGAAAAGCATTCAGTCTTTTACCGTGTTCATTAATGTTTTCCAGAGAGACAGAACCTAATATATACACACACACATATAGCCTATCGATGTTAATATATTACCTTATGTTTATTATACATTATGTGATATTTATTAGTGTTTATATACTTATATAGTGGATAATTTATTTATATTCCATATTTCATATATATGTAAAATGCGATTTCCTATGAGGAATTAACTTATGTGATTGTAGAGCTGAGAAGTCCCAAGAAAGCCGGTGATATGGACAGAGGCCTGAGAGCCAGGGAGCTGATGGTGCAGATTTCAGTCTGCATCTGAAGATCTGAGACCAGACCTGCCCAGGGCAGGAGACCAACATCCAGACCCGTCAGGCACAGGGAGTGGGACCCGCACTTCCTCCATATTTTTGCTCTGTTCAGACCCTCCACCAGTTGAACAATGGGCACCCATGCTGGAAATGGCAATCTGCTTTACCCAGTCTCTCCATTCGGGTACTCATCTCTTCCATAACTACCTCACAGACACACTGGGAAGAAAGTTTAACCTCAAATCTGGGCTTCCTCTGGCCCAGTCAAGTTGACACAAAATTAATCGTCATATTTACTATTAGGTATGATGCTTAGCTGTCAGTTTTCCATACACATCCTTGATCAGGTTAAGCAAGTTTTCTTCTCTTGCTAGTGTTTTGGTGAATTCTATTAAGGGGTGATATTGGATTTGCCAAATGACTTTTCTGAATCTATTCTGTCTTTTATTCTACTGATGTAGTAATTACATGAGTTGGCTTCTAAATGTTAAATGAATCTTGTATTTGGGGGATAATGCCCATTTGGTCACTGGGCATAATTCTTTTTATGTTGCTAAAATTGGTTTTCTAGTATTTTATTGACATTTTTGCATCAATTTACTGAGAGTTATTTTTCTTCAGGTTTTTTTTCTTAAATCTTTGTTTTGGTATCAAGATAATGCTAGTCTCATAAAATGAATTGGAAAGTGTCCAGTACACTCCTGTCTTCCATAAAATATAAAGTCGGTGTTAATTCCCCTTTAAAACTTGATAAAATTCTCTAGTGAAGCCAGTTAGGCCTCGGGGCATATTTTGGGAAACTTTTAAATGATAACATTGAATTCATGGTTTATTCAGGTCATTGATTTTACCCTGATAAAGTACTTATAATATGGGGTTTTCAAGCAATTAGTGAATATCTCTTAAGTTTGACTTAAGATATAAAGTTGTTTGCTCTTTTCTACAGTTATTCTTTTAATAAATACAGGATCTGTGGTGACATTGTGTTTTATTATTATCTGTGATTTGCATCTGCTTTCTTTGTATCTTGTAAATCTTGATAGAGGTTTATCAATTTTACTAATTTTAAAAATAAGAACTAGCTGTAAGTTCCATTGATTTTTTTCATAGCTACTTCTGCTTTTTTAAAATTAATATGAGTTTGAGATACTAGTTTTTATCCTTTTCATTTTACACTACCTATGTCCTTGTACTCAAGATGAGTTTCCTGGAGACAGTATAAAGTTGGGTCATTTTTTTTGTAATCCCTTGTGCCAATCTCTTTTAATTGGTATATTTAAGATAGTCACATTTTTAAAAGTTATTGAAATTTTAGAGCTTAAGGCTGCCATTTTATTTGTTTTCTCTTTATTTCCTTGGTTCTTATTCCTCTGTTTCTCTTTTCTAGTCTTTCTATGGGTTATTTGACTTTTTTGGTAGAATTTATCTTCTTCTAGTTGTGTTGTTTTTAGTATGTTATTTTATATGGTTTCATATTGCCTGCTCTGTACATTGCAAAATGTACATGTAACTTATCACAGACCCCTTGTATCAATGTCTTATTATTTTGAGAGAAGTATTACAATTTCGCTTCTATGTAGGGGCCTCTACCATCCTCCAAAACTAGACTACAATTGTTTCAAGTATTTCTGCCACAGGCATTGAGCGTAACAACAGACAAGTGTCTACATTTTGCTTCAAGCATCACATATAATTTTTGAAACTCATGAGAAGCATCATCTCATATATTTACCCTTATTTTTCCTTCTGATGTTATTATTATTATTATTTTGTTCTGTATTTCCAAGCATTCTTGTTTCCACTTCCTGTCTAAAGAGCTTCCTCTGGCCACTCTTGCTGGGGACAAATTCTCTTAGCTTTCATTTGTTTGAGAATGTCTGAATTTCCTCTTTGTGCCTGGAGGAAAGTTTTTTCAGATATAGAATTTGTGGCTGACAATTTTTTTCTTCCACCACTTGAAAAATATGATGCCAGTTCCTCTGGCTCCAAGGTTTCCGATGAGAAATTTGTCCTCACTGGAATTACTGTTCCCCTCTCGTTACACGTTATTTCTTTCTGGTTGCTTTGAGTCTTTTCCTTTGCTTTCAGTCTTCAAAAGTTTAGTTATAATGTGTCTTGGTAAGGATTTCTTTGTGTTTGTCTTACTTGGATGTCACTCAGTTTCTTGAATTGTTGAGTGGTCTCTCACCAAATTTATAGAAATTGCAGCTTTTACTTTTTTTTTTGAGTCGGAGTCTCACTCTGTCGCCCAGACCGGAGCGCAGCGACCACTCTCGGCCACCGCAGCCTCGGCCTGCTGGGCTCCGGCGATCCTTCTGCCTCGGCCTTCCCAGTAGCCGGAATGACAGGCATGCACTACCACGCCTGGCTGATTTTTTGATTTATTGTAGAGATGAGGTCTCGCCGCCCAGGCGGGTCTCGAACCCGCGGGCTCAGGCAATCCACTCCCCTCAGCCTCCCAAAGGCACGGGATTACAGGCGGAGCCACTGAGCCCGGCTAACTTTTCCTTTTTTAAATCAAACTTTCTTTTATTATTATTTTTTTATTTAAAGATGTGGGGTACAATTCAGGATTAGGTATACAAGTGGTCATTGTACAGGTGAAGTTTGGGCCTCCCTTTGGTCCCCACTTTGCCCGGTTTGAGATCACGTACGCTTTTTGATGATGTGTCCCCTGGCAGTATCCCACGACTGCCAATCCCTTTTTTATAACATTATGGTAAATGTTCAGGGTCCACTTATGAGTGAGAACATGTGGTACTCAGTTCTTTGTTTCTCTGATAGAACACTGAGTATGATAGACTCTAAATCCATCCAAGAAGCTGTTAAGTCCATATGTTTGTCCTTTCTATGGCTACATAATATTCCATCATGCATATGTACCACAACTTTTTTTACCCAGCAACTCTTACTTTTTGAGTAAAACACAACCCGCAAGAGGAGGCTGAGCACCACCATTACACCTCAAACGGGGACGGCCTGCCCACATGGGGGGTTTACACAGGATCAAGAGTCCAGGATCCAACTCAGGGTCACTCTAAGAGTCAGTATAAAAGTAAAACCCAGAAAACCGACCACTGTCCATCTCACACATTTCTCCTCTACTCCTTAAACTCTAGAGATATAAATACCAGGGTTTTTTTGTTTTTGTTCCACAAGTTCTGATATTCTGTTCATTTTCTTTTTAGTCTATTTTTTTTTCTTGATCAGATTGAGGAAATTCTCTGAATTTCTCTCAAGCTCACTGATTCCATCTTCTGTCTTCACTCTAAAACGACATAGCAATTTAAAGAAAGTTATTGTACTTTTCAGTATTACATTTTCCATCTGTTTCTTTTTTATAACTTATACTTTGCTGAGTTTTCTATATTTTTATTTGTTGCAAGGGAATGCATAATGACTTGTTGAAGCTGCTCTAACATCCTTATCAGATGTTGACATTTGATTCCTTTCAGTACTGGTGTCAGCAGATGGCCTTTAATCGTCTGAGTGCGGGTTTTTACTGACTCTTAGAGTGACCCTTAGTTGGATCCTGGACTCTTGATCCTATGTAAACCCCCCATGTGGGCAGGCCGTCCCCTTTTGAGGTGCAACGGTGGTGCTCAGCCTCCTCTTGTGGGTTGTGTTCCAATGACAATTGAGGTTTCTGAGCTCTTGCCATGCCCTTCACATCCGCTTCATTCTTCTGGTTCAGATGAACTCTGGCTGGATCCCTGCTGCTGCCTCTGGGAGCACAGTGTGCTTCTTCAGCTTGCCCAGTGCTAAACGGAGCGTGGAATATCAAGGCACACCGGACAAAGAGTGCTCCCTCTGGCCTGTTTCCAGTCACTCAGTGCCAGTGGCTTGTCCTCTCTACCTGGTCTTTCCATCCGGGACGAGCATCCACCGAGCCACCTACTGCCAGCGGGTGGAGGACCAGCAGCAGGGTGGTGCCCTGCCCCTGGGGGAGGAGCGGAAGGAGGAGAATGAGGGTGGTGCACTGTCCCTGGGTGAAGGTCAGAGGGAGGAGGATGTGGCAGCCCACTGCCTCTGGGGGAGACTGGAGAGATCTCCAGCCTCGTCTTCCTTCTGTTGGTGGGTTGGGGGCAGGGAGACGACAGGCCCGTTGCTTCCCTGTGTGGGTGGAGGGCCTTGCTGTTGCTTACGTCTGCAGTGTGCGTGGTGGGCTCGTCTGGCTGGGATCCTCTCTTGGCGCTTCCTCCGACAGAGTGGGCTGCTGCCGCCACTGGCCTGGGTCTTCCTGCCGAGCTGGGCTTGCCTCTCCCACATTAGGCTTTTCTTTCTTCTTCTTCATTTCCACGTACCTGTGGGGGGTTCCACATCGCAGCTCCCTCTGGTGCCCTGCCCGCAATACATGAGAGATAAAAGTAAAGCCCAGAAAACCGACTACTGTGTTTTTCCTCTGAGGACACTGTCCCTCTTCCTCTTTCAGAGTCCCTTTACGATTGCCATTTGCTTCCAGGATATTGTTAGACAGAAATTAGGAGAGGCCATTGTTTTGGACTGAGCTCCAGCGCTGAGCTCCAACAGACCAGGCTAAACCAAAATGGAGTCACTCACGCCAAATGCCACGTAATCACACTGAAATGCTAAGGACGCAGGTAGCTCCACACTAAACCTGTTTTTCTTAACACAGGAGAGTCCAGTCTGTTGGAGTCGTCGTACTAAGGAAGTCCTCCGGCTTTAACCCTTAGGAAGAAGCAACCCAAGGTACATGGATCCCAGCCAGTCAGTCTTCCTCTGCATTGTTCTGTTTCCTTGTTTCACCCTACAAAACCCACTGCTTGACTATTGCCCAGTGAGAGCTCTCATTCTGTTTTGTACATGGGAGGCTGCCTGGCTCATGAATTGCATACACAAGTCAAGTTGATCTGTAATTGGGTTTGCTGGCACATTGTCTTGACAGTGTTTAGTTGTATTTAGAAGGGGAAGAATGGAGAAGCAAATCTATAGTATTCGGTTGTAGACTTGGTTTTCAGTGGCTTGATACCCAGGATTATTCTGGTAGCCTTGGAGGTGGTGGTCAGAGTACTGGAATGCTTTCTGTCCTTCTGCTGATGTGATATTTTGCTCTCTGCTTGGCTTTCACCAGTTGGGAGAGCAGCCCTATGGCACAGACCTGGGAATGAGAGAAAAACCAGTGGGAACCAGGGAGAAGGCAACTGAGACAGTCTTTTCTGATATCCTCACTTTATAGTTGAGGAAAATGAGATGCTTTCAACAGAGGTTCACTGACTTATCCTGACCACAAAACTAGAACTCTTATTCAAGCCTTCTGATCTCATCTGATTTTTTTTCTCATCAAAGCATGCTGTCTTTTTGGATATCTCTTTGGATTTCAAGAGGTAACATCTGACCAATGCTAGACATTTATTCATTTTTATGCAATAAATATTGATTAAATGGCCACTATATTCTAGGCCCATTTCTAGATACAACAAAAGACAAAAGACATAAAAATTCTTTTTTCTGTAGAACTTACATTCAAGTGGGAAGAGGCAGAAATTAGAGTGTAAATGGTAGAATATGATACACATAGTTTGATAAGTAGTGTGGATCAACTAAAGCCGGAAAAATGGGGTCCCAGCATGCTTGGGGATGTTATAGTTTTACCTTGAGAGGCCAGGACAAATCTCCCTGAGGAGACATCTGAACGGACACTTAAGACAGGTTAGGAAGGCCCCTTCAGTGCATATCGAGAGGACTTCGTCTCAGTTTTTGACAGTGGGACTGCTTTAAAGGTGGTTGCAAATTAATCCAGAAAGCCTCAGCTCGGTTGCTCAGAATACTTTTCCATCAGGAAGGACAGTTCTTAAAAACACAACGTGTCATGGCAAAGGCAAAGTCAGAGTCTAAATTACAGCCTTGAAATCACTTCGTCATCGTCATCCAACTGAGTGTGAGGTGCTGCCATCTTGGCTTTATTCGGATGTTCTCAGCACGGCAGGTTTAAAATGAAAGCAGCAGCAACTGCAACGAAACGAACTAAATAAAAATCTTATACCTAATAGAAGAGTCTGGAAATCACAGCTCATAGCTGGGTGTAAGCTGGCCACCTTCATTCTTTAAGTATGTCTGTTCCTGTTTTCATGCTCAGTTGAGTACTTGGCAGAGAATATTTACGGCCCACAAAGTCAAAAACATTAACTCTCCAGCCCTTTACCAAAAACGTTTTCTAGCTTCTGCCCTAAAGGCAAACAAACTTTATTAATTTGTTTAATGAATTACTCACTAGGTCAATAAACATTTTTAAAAAGTTTTGCAACACTGTACTTAATAACTCATAGGGCAGATAATTTGATGTATCTTTTCATAAATAAAAAAGGTTATCATTGGCTTAGGTGTAATCATCTCTAATAACAAACGTTGAATTTAGGAATTCTATTCTAGGCCAGGCTCTGTGGCTCAGCCTGTAATCCCAGCACTTTGGGAGGCCAAGGAGAGTGGATTACCTGAGCCCACGGGTTCAAGACCCACCTGGGCAACTTGGTGAGACCTCGTCTCTACAATAAATCAAAAATTAGCCAGGCATGGTAGCATGCACCTGTAATTCTGGCTCCTTGGAAGGCTGAGGTGGAAGGATTGCCAGAGCCCAGCAGGCAGAGGCTGAGGTGGCTTGCAGCGTGTCACTGCACTCCAGTCTGGGTGACAGAGACTCCAACTCAAAAAAAAAAAAAAACAAAAAAAAAATTCTATTCTGGAAGGAATAATTTGACAAGTAATATAATTCTAGACAAAATCTGCTCACTGAATCAATTGTGCTTAAGCAGGAATCTTTGTTTTGGTTTCAGCTGAACAGAGTGTCCTAAAAGATGAACTGCCCAACACACATGGCAATACTACCGGTGTCTTAAATCTATAAATATTTAACAAGTAAAATTTGATCCCACCATATTGATCAACATTTATTGAGCATTTGAGATATTTTGAGACAACATTAGGCATTCAAAAATCAAATATCCCGATAAACACCGAGTAGAGGAAGTGACTTAGTCTATTTGTTTTAAGGAGAAAAGCATGACAAGAAAAATTAAGATTATTTGGGGAGAAAGCGAAGCAGGAAAAAATAGAAATAAAGAGTAGTGAAGCGAAAGCTCTGTTTTGTTCGTAAGGTATTGATGACACGATCTTTTGTGTACTTAAGTAACGCGACCCTTCGTGCCTATGGGTCACGTTGCCGACCCCGGTAAACTCTAGCCGTCTCCGGTTAAGGCAGGCCGGATTCAGAGGGTTGAAGCCTGGGCCACCCAACCTTTGCACCAAATAAGCTCCGCACTGTCCCGTGTTGTAAAATGACCTCACGCCCTGTTACGTAGTCTGACAGAGCTAGATTTTGAAAAAAAGATTCTTTCAGAGGGAAATTCAACCCTGCAAGTCACTGGCGTTTCCAGGCTCTGTGATGGGTTGATTGACCCGGCACGGCAAATAGCCAAATGAGTTTACCTGAATCCACTGCCCTTGAAGCTGAGGGGGCCTGGGCCACAGATCGTGAAGCGGTAAAAGGCAGTAACTTTTATCTTATAAGAATACCTCATCTAATTGAAATGCCAGTATTCAATAGACAGAAACCGCAATCATGAAAAATCAAAAAACAATCTCTTGTAGTCTAGGAACTGCAAGTGGGGCATCCATGAAAAGAACAAAGAATGATGATTCAATTCACTAAAATACTTGTGACATTATTAATTTTATCTTTGGAAGAAAAGATAAAAAGTTGTACAAGTTATAAACATTTTCAAGCATGATGTCTGGGGAATAATATGACAATATTATTCATATAATCAACCTGCTTTGCTGACTTACTATTTTGCCATGTTATCATTAGATTTCCCCGTTTTCAAGCTGGGCGTGGTGGCTCATTCCTGTGGTCCCAGCCACTTGGGAGGTCAAGGTGGGAGGATTGCTTGAACTCAGGAGTTCCAGGCTAGCCTGGACAACATAGCAAGATTCCATCTCACAGAAAAGAAAGGAAGAGAGAAAGAAAAGAAAGTAGGGGGAGGAGGGAAGGGGGGAAGGGAGAACGAAAAAGACTTTCCTTTCAAAAAGAGTTCTGCAGAGTCAGAATGCCCTGTGCTTCCTTCCCTTTTCTCCTGTCTGCCTCTCCAAGTAACTACTATTCTGAATACATCTATGGATGTTTGTGTGCTCTCACTGTATGTACAAACTTGTAGGTTTCAGGACTGCTAAACCCACAATATGGCACCTTGGCGTTTGAGCAAACTGCAGAAGCAGAGAGGTTACCCTCCTCCGCCCCTCATCCTTCTCCCCTGAAGCCGGTCATGAAACTTTCCTTCCAGCGGAGCCCTCGCTTTGCCTGGAGAAAAGGAGCATCCCTGAAGACACTGGGATGCAGGAGACATCTCCACCAGGGGCCCGGCTACGTCCCTCTAGCTCAGCACCGTCACTCCTCCCCCTCCTGTCTATTGCGCTCCACGACTATCCACTGCTCCAATCTCAGCATAAACGTACACAGGTTTCCCTGTTTCTTTGTGTTTTCGTTTCCTCATAAAGTCTTGTGTGTTGCATAAAATTACGTGGAATACATTTGTGTGCTTCCCTCTTGCTAATCTGACTGTCATTATAGGCATCTCACGCATGAACTAGTGATGGGTAAGGGAAATAAATTTTCTCTTTCCTGTAATGCTATGTTACTATGTGTGTATTAAAAAATATATAATCTATATGCTCTAGTACTTTCTATAAATGATCTAATAATGTACATATATGTCTGCATATAATGTTTTTTAATTTTAAGTGTTGATGCATATAACTCTAGTTCCCACATTTTAACTGCTCTGTATAATTTCCTTGAATAAATATCCAAATTCATGTTAGTGAACTTTTAGGTAGTTTCCAGCTTTTTCTTTGTGTAAATGGTCCTGCAAAAAATATTCTTGTCCATAACTCCTTGGGTACCTATGCATGAATATCTATACAGTATTTAATAAGACATGTTGTGCTGAATTGTTAAGGTGAAATCACTCTCAGTTACTTCTTAAAATATAGTAATTTATATTTTAAATTTCAATCTGTGAATATTTTATCTTTTAAAACATTTATCCATATTTTCTTTTCTTACCAACATTTTCTTTTTCTCAGTAACCTATTTCATATTGTTACAGTTAATTTTCCCTTAATAAGGTGAGTGTGAAATTGAATCTCACTTTGTTTTCCTGATTTTTAGTGAGTTAGACATTTTTTAATGTTTTATGACTTCTCTTTTGGCTTTTGATGCATCTGTTGTTATTATAGTTCTCTTGCCTTTGTAGGTAATAATTTTGGTTTCTCTCTCTCTGTCTGTTTGCTTTCCATATTAACTCTTTTCTTTTAATTTTACAATTTTACTGTCATGTGTCCAGATGTGGAAATAAACTTTTCCTGTACTGCCTGGGATTTACTCTACTTCCTGAATTTGAGGATTCACCTTTTACCAATCTTTGGAAATATTTAACCATTGTATATTTAGGTATTGCTTTTCTCTTACTCTATTTTCTTCCTCTAAAATATAGATTGTATGCAACTTGGAAATTTTAATTCTTCTTACTGCTCAACCTCACCTCAATATTTTCTATCTATTCATCTTTCTGTGCTCCATACTATTTAATTTTCTCAGATTTGTCTATCATGCTCCTAATTCATTTTTAAATAGTGCCCAATCTTTGGTTTAACTGTTAAGTTTCCATTGTTAGATTACTTCTTTGCTTCAAAATTTGTTTCTAATTTAAAAAAACTTTTCAAGTGTTCTCTTCGGTATACTTTCAAACCTGCATTTTTCTCACAATATTTTGTATACAATATTTTATTTTATTTTGTTTTTTTGAGTTGAAGACTCACTCTGTCGCCCAAGCTGGAGTGCAATGGCACGCTCACAGCCACCGCAGTCTGCTGGGTTCAGGTGTTCCTTCCACCTCAGCCTTCCAAGTAGCTGGAACTACAGGCTTGCGCCACCATGCCTGGCTAATTTTTTGATTTATTGTAGAGGTGAGATCTTGCCAAGTTGTCCAGTCTGGTCTTGAACCTGTGGGCTCAGCAATCCTTTCACCTCGGCTCCCAAAGTGCTGGGATTATAGGTGTAAGCCACCACGCCCGGCCCGTATACAATACTTTAAAAAATGTTTTTGATCAATTGATTCCTTCATTGACTTCTTTATTTATTAGTTATTTCCTCATCACCTACCCAGTGTCAGACACTGTTCTAGTGATAAAGTATAAATCATTGAGCAAACTAGGCAAAATCTCCTTCATGGAGTTTATATTCTAGTCAGCAAGGAGGCAATGAGCCTCTCATTAATTTTATGCCTCTCACTAGTCACATGAATCATTCAGAGTCACAGTTATCCAGTTATCCCAAACGGATCAGTTCTAACTTTTTATTTAATTATTATTACTTTTTAATCACTTTCTTTTTTTATTTTTAAAGAGATAGAATACAATTCACGGTTAGGTACATAAGTGGTCATCCTACACGTAAATTTGGGTACTTTTTTAATACATATTTTTTATTTTAAAATTGTGGGGTACAGTTAAGGGTTAGGTAAACAAATATGCCTTGTGCAGGGACCCTTGTTGATGAGGTGTGCCCCCCGGTCCCCAGACAGATATTGACTACCATTAATCCCACCTCCCTTCCCCTCCCTGCCCTCCCCATGGTTTCCCGCCACTGTCAAGCCTTTTCTTATAGTCTGATGGTAGTTGTTCAAGGTCCACTTATGAGTGAGAACATATGATACTCAGATCTTGGTTTCTCAGCCCTAACTTTTCCAATGAGCTGGTTCTGGGGACAGCTGTCGTCTTGCTTTTTCCTTTCACAAGTTCCCGTGGGCACCCCTCCCTCACCTCCACCACTTCACGGGTAAGAGCCACGACTCCAGAGTGTCACCTTCGACCCGGGTTCCGCTTCCTCCCTGGCAGAAGGGAAGAGATGGACCCAGCACACTGCAGACTCCTGGAAGGACCCTCGCTCTCCTGCCCTACATTTCACATCACACAGGCTGGAGCTCGTGGGCGAGTGCTGCTGTGCTGCACGGCCACACTTGCCCCGTCACCCCGAGAGATGCGGGACTCCAGGGTTGGACCCTGTGTTCACGTGTCTTTTGGCTCAGGACATTCCCTTTATTACTGACCTCGTCTTGCATCTCTTCTCAACCGCATATGCCCTTCCGTTCTGATCGCTAGAGCTCGTGGCTTGTCAGACCTCAAAGATCTAGCATCATCAAATTCATCTCTGAAGATGCACTTGACTTTCTTGTTCTAACTGAAAGCTGGATCTGTCTGTTTTCTCACCCACATGCCTTGTAGTCCTGAGCCAGAAGTGAATGAATTTCCCTTTGAGATCTTCATGGCTGCCGTAGGGGAAGAAATATAATTTCCCCTCCATGCTTTTGAGGTTGGGGCAGACCCCTGTCACAAACACAGATTAACAAGAGAAAGCTACAAAACAGAAGTTCATAAACATGTATACTTCATGTATACATAGGTCATTTTCAGAAAAAAATCGTAAATCTCAAAGAGGTGGCTTATAGTATAGAATCGAACATGATCTTTAAATAAAACAAAGAAGGAAGGGTGTTGGGAAGGCCAATTCCGGAGAGGTGACCACAAACAGCACTGTAAACAATGGAGGGGTTTGCTGTGCAGATTTAAGAGTCTCCAGTGATTTGGATTTATCCTTTTATTTCTGACACAGAGAGGGAGACACCCTTACAAATGGAGATTTCCTTTATAGATGTAACATTTTTCTTACACAAGGATAACTTCCACTCTGTTTTCAGAGCTTCCACCAGGTCTGCAGTTTCTCAAAATAAGCATCTCAAAATAATCTTTATGCTAATAAGGCATATTTTGGAGTGACATATTCTCATTTGCTACACTACTTACATATCATTCATACTTTCTCTCCTTGAAAAACCCCAATCTTGAATCTTATATTATCAGATTTGTTAAAAGAAAAACATAGGGCAAATTAAACTTAACCGAGTTTAATTGAGCAAAGAATTATTCCTGAATCAGGCAGCCTCTCCAGCCAGAGGAGCTCAGAGAGATGCCAGGGCAGCCACGCAGAAGAAGATTTATGGACAGAGAAAAGAAAGCGTTTACAGAAAATGAGAAAGGAGAAAAAGTGAACGGCAGAAACAGAAACTGCCTGTGGCAGACCAAAGCTCAGTGGCTGGTCCCAGAATAGGCAAGTCTGTAGACATACCCAGTTAGGTCACGGCTCACCGTGTGAAAGATTATGAGAACCCTTTAGGCTGAACTTAAACTATGTAAGGCAGTAGCTTTAGGCTAAACTCAACTTAATGACCATACCACCCAGTTGCCAGATGCGGTGAATAAAAATATAAGAAGCAGCCGAGCTTGGTGACTCAGCCTATCATCCCAGCACTTTGGGAGGTTGAGGCGAGAGGACTGCCTGAGTCCACAGGTTCAAGACCCACCCAGGCAACTTGGCAAGACCTCGTCTCTTCAATAAATCAAAAATTAGCCTGTAGTTCGGGCTCCTTGGAAGGCTGAGGTGGAAGGATCGTTGGAGCCCGGCAGATCGAGGCTGCGTTGGCTGGGAACATGGCATTGCCCTCCAGCCTGGGTGACAGAGTGACACTCCAACTCAAAAAAAAAGCACAGATAAATTTGAATTTCAGGTAAATACTTTTCAAACATAAATACGTGCCAAACAAGAACCTGTTGTTTATTTGAAATGTAAGTGTAACTGGATGTCCTGTGTTCCGTCAGGCAGGGCTGCAGCCAGTGCCTTGGTCTGTTGCTCTCTGAAGCTGCCATGCAACTTCCATGGAGGCACTTAACTCCGGCATCCCTCCTGTGGCTCTCCGTCCTCGTTCCCGGTGCTGTCCTTGGCTGTTTTGCTGTTCTCCTGAGAGGTCCGGCAGTGTTCTCTCCTCCAGATTCTTGATCTTCTCTCTGCACTGATTTCACCCCACGCCCAACCTCATCTCGTGAGCACATATCAGATGTCCTCATTACTCGTAGCAACACGAATGCTGTAATCTTGATTCCAATCTTCCTATTCCAGCTGTCGCTTTGTGAGTTTCCCACTCACTGCCTTATTATGTCAATCCCTGCAATCCTTCCGTATCACCAAGACCTAAGTACAGTGATTCAATAACCCGTTCACTCTTCCCCATCACCCTTGATGGGGCCAAAGGAAAGCTTTTACTTCACCCTCTGAAAATTTACTGAAAAACCAACAGACAAAAAGCTAACGAACAGGAAGAAAGGCATGCAATTGTATTAATGTGCATGGGAATCTTCCAAAGATCTGGAAGAAATGACCAGATAGTTGAGGCTTTTATACCATCTTGAAGTTGCAGAAAAAACAGGGGATCGAACTGTGACAAAACAAGTTATGGAAGAGGAGGTCAGTCTGGCAAAGGTGGTCTGTTCTGCAGATGAAGCCGCACATGTAGCAGTCCTCAGGGAGGGGGCATGGTTGATGTCTTCTTCAGACCTTTAAAGGTGTTGAACTCTCAGCTAATCTTTCCGGGATCTGGGCAAGGGAGTCCCTCAGAGAAAGCAAGACTGCATCAGTGCAGATTTCCTCTACAGATGCAAATCTCCCCACAAAAGGATTCCTGCTTGCAGGCCCCCAAACAGCCATTTCAAATCTGCTAAGGATGTATAATTTGGGTGAGATAATTTGGTTTCCTCTGATACACTCTGACCTTTCCTCTTCGTATGGTGAGTTAATGAGCCCTACTCCAAGCTGAGTCCAGCCCAGTTGGTCCACAGAGCTCATCTTTTTTGCCTACTCAAGAATATAGCCCAAGCTATCGTTCCCTTTTATGGTGATTAACCAGTTTTTCCTTATCTATGGGATCCTTTCGTGCCAACACAGAAACATTCTGTGATTTATATCATTATTAGAAAGGGTCTTTTTGACCCACATGTGTCTATTGCCCTGTTCTGTTTCTCTTTTCCAGTAAAGTTTTGGAAAGAATGGTCTACATTGAATACTTCCATTCACCTCCAGTTCTCTTTGGAGCCTATTCTGATAAGGTCTTCTCCTTTATTCTAATACAGCAGCTCTTTTGAAGGTCATCAATTATTTCCACTTTGCTAAATCCAAAGGTCTGTTCTCTGTCTCTGTGTTTACTTGGTATCAGCAGGTTGGCTGCAGGTGGTTACTTCCTCTTTCTCCCAAGACTTCAAAATCTCTTATCTTTTTCCCACTTGATGGGCTGCTCACCAGGTCTTAATCCTTTAACTACCTTTATTTTTTTCCTGGAAGGTTCACACAGATTTTAAATGTCACTTATACCCAGATGACTCCCAAAGTTGTGTATTTAGCCTGGGCCTCTCCCTCTAACTCTATACTTCATCTCCAAATGTTTATGCAACTCGTCCCTTGATAACTCTCAGCAGCCCAAACATATCATATCTAAGACTCAGTTTCATTCCCTGGAAGTCAGCTTCTCTCTCTGTCTTCCACATCTGAGGTTAATAGTTACTCAGTCCTCTGTGACTTTTTGTTCAAGTCAAAATTTTTGATTTTTTTCTCTACTAATGTTCTCTCTCAGGCCACACACGCAGTCTGGAAGTAATCTTATTGTCTCTGTCTTCAAAATGTTTTCTTAGGTTCCACTGCTATTAGCCAGGTGTCACCCTCCATCTTATCTCTTTTGGGTTACTGCATAGCCCCAAATGAATCTTTCTTCTTGCCATGTTGCTCTTCAATCTTCTTTGGACCCAAAATTCAGAGTAACTATTTTAAAATAGAAGGTCAGTTTATTCTGTGGGGACTGATTTGTGTCTGCTTTGCTCACCATATATCCCTGTTGGAGCTCAGAAAACAATACCCTATGCACTCTGGCCTGATGAACCCTTTGAATTAAAACAGGAAGTCCTCCAAGGTTGCCTCAGAATCAGTGACTTCCTGTTTCTCCCTTGCCCCTGTTCAGAAGGGAATTTTTTTCTGAAATTCCTTTATCTGCCTTAAGACCAAACTCTCCATAGAAACAAAATTGCCTTCCATCTCCTCTGAAATTTTATGACCTCTCACAGGTAGCAGACTGAGGAATGTAACCACATCTGGATAGACTGTCACAGGATACCGTTTGCCTCTCTGGTGCATTCAAACTTCAAACAAAGCCATATATAAAACAATGTCTGCTTCCAGATCCATTCAACTACCCTAAAAATTATTTACTACCACTCTGAAATAACTTACGTGTCTACTTTCCTCTCTCCTGTGAAGATGGTATTTAAGCTGAAGCCATCTGCCCTTCTTTGACTCTTGGATTCCTGAAGCTTCCGTGTCCGTGTGCACATGAATGCGCTCGTATGCCTTTTCTCTGGTCAATCTGCCTGTCATCAGTTCACTTCAACAGGCTTAGACGCAAACCTTCGGAGGGAAAGTTTCAGCTTCACCAAACCCCCAACACCGAGCACCATGAAGTCTGGGTTGAGGGCATGTTCTCCCAAAGGGTTTTGCTTTTGCTTATGCTAAGTGTTCTTGAAATATAACTAGATTGGGACCATTTTTAAAGTTACTCTTTTTGGGGGAATTACCAGATTATGTAAATAACATAGATTCTAACCCTAAAACTTTGTCAGAATGGCTCTCTGTTTGTGGCCTTTCCATGGAGAAATCTTTCTTGCCATCATGAGCCCAGACTGACAAACTGTCTTGTCACATTTTTCTCTCCCTTCTTCCCTCTCCTCTTCTTTCCTTCCTTCCTTCCTTCCTTCCTTTCTTCCTTCCTTCCTTCCCTCCTCTCTTCTCTTTTTTCATTTCTTCTCTTCTCTTCTCTCTTCTGGGTCTATATTTCAGTGAGGTTGAGCCCTTCAGGGAGTTGTGAGAGACAGTCAGATTTTTGTGAGAAATTTTTTCCCAACCTTCTATTTTTCAGAGGCCCAAGATTACCTAGATAGACACAGATCATTGATCCACTTGCCAGATTTTACTGATTTTTAATACATCTTTTAGATTTTATAACGGCTGGTCATTTTTCCAATGTTCTGCAAGCTTCACTATTAGTTTGAAAAGATCACTAGAATACTTGATTCAGAATTTCTAGGTGTTTATAGGCATTTGTTTACAATATTTCTGGAACTGGAAGAATACCCTTCTCTTTGAACTCTTCTTAATTTTGAAGAAATTACATTGGTAGTAGAAAATCTAAAAGTGTTTTATACATAATTATCTGCCGTTATTATTTCTGCATGGGTTAAACCATACTGTTACTGCATAGGTTAAACAAAAACAAAGAAAAAAATAAAAACCAAAAGAAAAACAAAGGTTTGTCATTAGAATTTGAATAGGGTAATCAAACTAAACATGTGTTTAAGCCTAATCATGTAGACAGACAGATGATAGTCTTTGGCTTAGTTTAGATCTGCTCTAGAAAAATAATGGCAGAGATGTTAATCTAAGGGAGAAATTTGACTCCAACATGATCATTTCAAAAGTCAATGATCAATGTATTTTCTCTCTCTATTTAGAAAATAGAAACATTTATTTCAGGGCTGAGAATTGAGTTATTGGCTGAACATAGGCCATGCATTGATTTGGGAAATTGACTTCAAGTTATTAGTATAATTCTATGATTCCTAGAGATTGTGTAGCAAATACTTGATCACAATGATAAACTATCAGTTGTTAATAAATGGCAATAGCTTGTGGCTAAGTCATTCTTACTTCACTCTTTTTCAGATAAAGTACAACTGCAAGTAATATCTGCTTCTAGAAAATTCTTCATATCTTGCTGTTTATGTGATAAAACTCTCCACTACAGAGTTTCTCATATTGTATTTTGTATTTGCATATAGTATTTGTATATATACATACATAGGCATACGTGTAAAGTTAGGGTTAGGGTTAGGGTTAGGGATAGGCTTATGTATATACAAATATACATACATATGTATACGTATGTATTCACATTATGTTCTTTGGCTGGGACTCTGTAAATCAGACTGAAAAAAGACAGAGTAACAAGAAAGAATGGACATTTATCAACATGTGCTTTGCATGTACACCTGAGAACACTCAGTGATGAGAAACTCAAAGGAGGTGGTTAGAACCTGAGCCTAATAGCATTCTAGAACAGAACAATAATTGTGTAGAGAGATGACAAGACAGAAGAAAAAGACCTTCAGCTCCCAGGAGTAGCAAATAGTGGGAAGGGAAATGCATGGGAAATCTCAAGGGATGGTGACTGTGGCTTGCTGTGTTACATTCCCCTGGTGTCATCTCTGAACTGATGAGGACCTAGAGTCTCATGTGGTTAAGAATCGCCTTGTCCTTCCTGGAAGAGAAGGGGGTATACAAACAGTTTTGCTGGGCTTTTTATAATTACCTTCAACTCAAGACAATGCTTATGCCAATACTCTTTAGAGTATTTCACACTCTCCATTCACTAAACTATTTCACAATTATCATCAGTTTTGCATCCTTACTAAGATTCAACTACAATATTATAGTCACGTTTAGATATTATGTCATAGAAAAAATAGAATTATACATGCAATAGTGGAAGGAAAATACTTTTGATGTCAATTAGGTCTGAATTTAAATCTCCTTTTTTCATTTTTAAAGACTTTTTTCATAACTTTATTGAGGTATAAATAGCAATTATAAATGTGTGTATATATAGGATACACAATGTGAAGCTTCGATATAAGAATACATTGTGAAATAATTAAATCAAGGTAATGGACATACCCATCACCTCACAGAGCTATCATTTTTGAAAGGTGAGTTTTTTTAAGATTTACTCTCTACAGTGTTCAACTACACAATGCATTGTTATTTACAATGGTCACCATGCTATACAATAGAGCCTGAAAATATATTCATCCTGACACTGTACTCTTTGACCAACGTTTACCCATTTCACCCCCAGCCCCAGGTCTGGCAACCATTATTTTACTCTGTTTCCGTAAGTTCATCTTTTTTGGATTCTACATATAAGAGAGATTATTTGTCTTCTTATGCCTAACAGTTTGTTTGACACAATGCCTTCCAGGTTTTTTTAGGTTGTTGCAAATGAGAGAATGTCCATTTGAGAAGCTAAACAGTGATATCTATCTATCTACCAACCTACCTATCATTTATCTATATCTATATCTATCTATCCATCCATCCATCCATCCATCCATCCATCCATCCAGCCATCTATCTATCCATCTATCTATCCATCTATCATGCCTATCATCTTTTTTTGAGTATTTATCGTCTTTATTGCAATTTTCTGATTCATTCATCTATAAATAGAATCTGAGGTTGATTCCATATGTAAATAATGTTGCAATAAACATGGGAGTACAGACATCTCTTTGACATATGAATTCCATTCCCTTTGGACATATACCCAGGGGTAGATTGCTGTATCCCATATCATAGCTCTATTTTTAATTTTGTGAGTAGACTTCATACTGTTTTCCATGACTGTACTAATTTACACTTTCACCAACAGTGTACAAAGATTTCCTTTTCTCCACATCCTTACCCCATCAACACTTGTTATCTTTTGGATAACTGCCATTTTAACAGGCGTGAGGTGATATTGTCTTACAATTTTAACTTACATTTTCTAATGATGAGTGATATTGAACATTTTTTCACGTATCTGTTGACCATGTGTATGTCTTTTTTTGAAAAAAGTTCATTGAGATACATTGTCCTTTTTTTTTTTTTTTTTTTTTGAGTTGGAGTCTCACTCCATCGCCCAGGCTGGAGTGCAGTGGCACACTCACGGCGACCTCAGCATTGACCTGATGGGCTCCGGCAATCCTTCCACCACAGCCTTCCAACTAGCCGGAACTACAGGCGTGTGCTACCACCCCCAGCTAATTTTTTTCAAATTTATTGTAGAGATGAGGTCTCGCTGAGTTGCCCGGGCTGGTCTCAAGCCCTTGGGCTCAGACAATCCACTGGCCTTGGCTTCCCAAAGTGCTGGAATTACAGGCTGAGCCACTGAGCCCAGCCCATTGTCCATTTTTAAATGTTTGTTGTTTTCTTGTTACTGAGTTGGTTGACTTCCTAACATGGTTTGGATATTACCCCTTATCAGATGTACTTTGCAAGTACTTTCTTCCATTCTGTAGGTTGTCTCTTCACTCTGTCAATTGTTTTCTCTGCAAAAGATTTTTAGTTTTCTCTGCAAAAGCTTTTTAGTTTTCTCTGCAAAAGCTTTTTAGTTTGATGCAATCTCATCTATTTATGCTTTTGTTGCCTGTAGTTGTGTGGTCCAAAAATCAGTGCCTAGACAAATTTCAACAAGTTTCCCCTGGTGCTTTCTTCTAGTAACTTGACATTTTAAGGTTTTACAGTTAAGTCCTTAGTCCATTTTGAGCTGACATTGGTATGAGATGAGGGTTCAGTTTCACTCTTCTGCCTGTGGATGTTGCCCAATACCACTAACTGAAGAATTGTCTTTTCCCCTTTGTATGTTTTTGGACACTTTGGAAAAGGTCAATTGACTATGAATGCGTGACTTTATATCTAGAATCTCTGTTGTATTCCATTGGTCTATGTATCTCTTTTTATGCCAGTATCATGCTTCTTTGTTTGTTGTACCTTCTTAATATAACTGAAAATCAAGTAGTGCATGTTTTAGAAGGACTTTGTCTTGTTAAAAATTGCTTTCCTACCCCACTCTTGGTACCTAAAAACAAACAAACGAAACAAAAAAACAGAACAAAAAAATTGCTTTCATTGTTTGGGGTCATTTGTGATTTCATAGAACTTGTAGGATTGCTCTTATTTCTATAAAGAATGTCGTAGGAATTTTGATAAAGATTGCATTGAATCTGTAGATCACCTTGGGTAGTAGGAACATTACAACATTATTCATTTTTCAGATCTGTGAATATGAAACATTAAGACATTGTGTCTTTTATAATTTCATTCACTAGCACTTTGTAGTTTTCACTGTACAGATATTTTGCTCCCTTGGATAATTTTATTCCAAAGGATTTAATTCTTTCTGAGACTATCATAAGTAGGATTGTTTTCTTAATTTCTTTTTTGGGTCGTTTGCTTTTAGTGTATAAGAACACAAGCAATTTTTATGTGCTGATTTTGTATCCTGCAACTGTACTAAATTCTTTTATTAGTCCTTACATTGTGTGTGTGTGTGTGTGTGTGTGTGTGTGTGTGTGTGTGTAAACTTTAGAGGTTTCTATAGAGGTTTCTATATGAAAAATCATGCGATCTGCAGAGACAATTTTATTTCCTTCTTTCTGATTTGGATCTGGTTTCTTTCTGATTTCTTTTTTTTTTTTTTGAGTTGGAGTCTCACTCGGTCACTTAGACCGGCCTGCAGTGGCCACTCCCGGCCACCGCAGCCTCATCTGCTGGGCTCCGGTGATCCTTCCGCCTCAGCCTTCCGAGTAGCCGGAATTACGCCCGGCTGATTTTTTGATTTATTGTAGAGATGAGGTCTCGCTGCCCAGGCGGGTCTCGAACCCGCGGGCTCAGGTCATCCACTCACCTCAGCCTCCCAAAGGCGCGGGATTACAGGCTGAGCCACCGAGCCCGGCTTCTGATTTCTTTTTCTTGCCCAATTGCATCAACATCCAGTATGATGTTGAATGAGAATGGTAAGAGTGGGCATTCTTGTCCTGTTCCCGATCTTAGAAGAAAATATTTCAACTTTTCACCATTGCATATGACATTATATATGGTCTTTATGGTTTTGAGGTACATTCGATCTATATCAATTTGTTGAGAGTGCTTTTTCATTATAAAAGATGTTGAGTTTTGTCAAATGATTTTTCTGCATCTATTAAGAGAATACTTTCTTTTGTTTATTCTGTTCATGTTTTGTATGTTGAATCATCTTGCATCTCAGGGATAAATCACATTTGATCATGGTGCATGGTCCTTTTTCTGTGTTATAGAATGTAGATAGATAGCTAGGATTTTATCCAGTATTTTTGTGTGTATATTCTTGAGAGCAGGGGTCCCCAACACTAAGGCAACCGACTGGTATTGGTCTGTGGCTGGTTAGGAACTGGGCTGCACAGCAGGAGGTTGGCAGCAGGCAAGCGAGGGAAGCCTCACCTGGATTTACAGCCGCTCCCCGTTGCTGGCATTACCGCCTGAGCTCCATCTCCTGTCGGATCAGTGGTGGCATTCGCGTCTCATAGGAGCAGGAACAGTGTTGGGAACGGTGCATGTGAGGGATCTAGGTTGCATGTTCCTTGTGAGACTTCCCCGCCTGAAGACCTGAGGTGGAGCTGAGGCGGTGATGCTCGTGCCAGGGAGCAGCCGCAAATGCAACCTGACATGAGCAGTGAGGTTTGCGTCAGAGAACATCATAAATGAATTGCTTGTCGACGCTTATCAAACCCTCTCAGTGAGCAGCAGGCGAGTTGAGGGACTCCAGTTGTGCAGCTGCACCTGGAGACAGGCTTGAAGTCAGAATGCGACATTTACTTTAGTCTGTGCATGGCACGCTATCGTATCTTCCATATCCATCTGTGCCTGTTTTTTGATGGTGAATTGTATCACTTCTTCATTGTATATTACATTGAAATAATAATAAAAACAAAGAGCATGATAAATGCCATGTGCTTGAATCATCCCCAAACCAGTCCCCAATGCTGAAAAGTTTGGGGGCTGCTGCTTTAGAGATACTGATCTATAATTTTCTTTTCTTTCAGCGTCCTTATGTGGCTTATGGTCAGGGTATGTGGTGGTCATGTAAAATGAGTGTGGAAGTGTTCCCTCCTTTTCACTTTTTTAGAAGAGTTTAAGAAGGGTTGATGTTCATTCTTTCTTAAATGTTTGGAAAAATTCACCAGTGAAACTACCAGGTTGCAGGTTTTTCTTTACAGTGAGTTTTTTGATTACTGATTTAATCTCCTTACTTAAAATTGATCTGTTCAGATTTTTTTTTTTTTTTTTTGAGTTGGAGTCTCACTCTGTCACCCAGACTGGAGTGCAGTGACCGCTTCCGGCCACTACAGCCTCAACCTGCTGGGCTCTGGCGATCCTTCCGCCTCAGCCTTCCAAGTAGCAGGAACTACAAGCGCATGCTACCACATCCGGCTACTTTTTCTGATTTATTGTAGAGATGAGGTTTCGCCTGCCCAGGCAGGTCTCGAACCCGCGGGCTCAGGCAATCCACTCACCTCAGCCTCCCAAAGGCGTGGGATTACAGGCTGAGTCACCAAGCCCGACGTGTTCAGATTTTTAATTTCTTCATTATTTAGACTTGGTTGGTTGTATGTTTCTAGGAATTTACTAAATTTGTCTAGGTTATCCCATTTTGGGGGAGTATATTATTGTACATAGCTGTCTCATGATCTTTTACATTTATGTAATATCAATTGTAATTCTATTTTTAATTTTATTTACTTGAGCATTCTCTTTTTCTCGTAGTCTAACTAAAGGTCTGACAAGTTTATCTTTTCAGAATGCTAGTTTTCAGTGTTATGAATGTTTTCTATTGCTTTTCTAGTCTCTATATCATAGTTTTCTCCTCTGATCTTTACTTTGTTTCTTTTGCAGACTTTGGTCTTAGTTTATTCTTCCTTGTCTAGTTCCTTGAGTTAAAGTTGGGTTGCTTATATGAGAGTTCTTCCTTTTTAAAAACATGAACATTTATTACTATAAACTTCTATTATAGAACTGCGTTCGCTATGCTTCATAAGTTTTGGAATATTGTGATTCTATTTTCATTCACCTCAGGTAGTTTTTAATTTTTCCTTTGGCCCATTGGTTGTTCAGGAATGTGTTGTTTAATTTCCATATATTTGTGAAGTTTTCATTTTTTTCCCCCTCATGTTATTGATTTCTAGTTCAGTTTTTTTTTTTTTTTTTGAGTTGGAGTCTCACTCTGTCACCCAGACTGGAGTGCAGTGGTCAAAAAGACCCTTGATACTATTTTAATTTTTAAATAAGCAAAAATTGTTTTGTGGCTTAACATATGATCTATCCTGGAATTTTCTGTGTATCCTTGAAAAAACTGCGTATTCTGTTGCTGAGTGAGACGCTGTGTGTATGTCTGTTAGACCCATTTAGTCTATAGTGTTATTTAAGTCCTCTGTTTCCTCATTGATTTATTACCTGAATAGCCTATCTTTTGATGAAAGTGAAATATTGAAGTCCTCTGCTATTATTTTATGTTTGTTTATTTCTCCCTTTGATGGAATAATGTAACTATTACATTATTAGAATATATGAATGTATGCTTACCTGTACATTGAGGATTATACCTTCACATGTTTTTATACTGTTAGCTAGAATCATTTTATTCCAACTTGAAGATCTTTCTTAGCATCTTTTGTAAGACAAGTCTTGTGTTGACGAACTCACAGCTTTCCAACAATCTGGAAAAGTTCTTATCTCTCCTTCATATCTTAAGAACAGTATTAGTGTAAGCTAGTATAGTATTCTTGGTTGGTAGTTTTTTTCTCTTTCATCAGTTTGAGTACAGTCACTCCTCAACTTACTATTGGGTTACATTTTGATAAACTATTTGTAAGTTGAAAATATTGTATATCAAAAAAATGTAATACATCTAACCTACTTAACATTATAGCTTAGCCTATCTTACCTTAAACATATTCAGAACACATGTTAGTCTACAGTTGGAAAAAATCATTTAACAGAAAATCTGTCTTATAATAAAGTACTGAATACCTCATTTAATTTATTAAGTACTGTACTAAAAGTAAAAAAAAGATTGAAGCCGGGCTCGGTGGCTCAGCCTGTAATCCCGCGCCTTTGGGAGGCTGAGGTGAGTGGATTGTCTGAGCCCGTGGGTTCGAGACCCGCCTGGGCAGCGAGACCTCACCTCTACAATAAATCAAAAAATTAGCCGGGCGTGGTAGCGCATGCCTGTAATTCTGGCTACTCAGAAGGCTGAGGCGGAAGGATTGCCGGAGTCCGGCAGGTGGAGGCTGCGGTGGCCGGCAGCAGCCACTGCACTCCAGTCTGGGCGACAGAGTGAGACTCCAACTCAAAAAAAAAAAAAAGATTGAATGGTACACAAAGTATGATTTCTACTGAATATGTACCACTTTTGCACCACCATAAAGTCAAAAAATGGCAAAGTCAAACCATCTTAACTTGAGAACTGTCTGTGTATTATCTCACTGTCTCCTGGCCTTAAAGATTTCTGCTGAGAAATTTGCTTATAGTCTAATAAGAGGTTCTTTTATATGTGATAAGTTGTTTTTCTCTTACTCCTTTCAAAATTGTTTCTTTGTCTTTTGAGAATTTGATATATTGTAAATATTAAAGAATCTCATGAAGATTTCTTTATACTCACTCTATTTAGGACCTTTGTGCTTCATGGATTGAAATATTCATTTTCCTCTCCAGATTTTGGGAAGTTTTCTGTCATAATTTCTTTAAATAAGCTTTTCTCTCTTATCATTTTTTTCTTTCTCTGCTTTTTAAGTGACACCCATAATGTATATTTCGGCTCACTTGATGGTGTTACATAATTCCTATAGGCTTTCTTTATTCTTTCTTATTCTTTTCATTGTTCTTTTTCCTCTGACTGTGTAATTTAAAACAATCTGTCTTTAAATTCACTTTTTTTCTGTTTAATGGAGTCTGCTACTGAGCCTCTCTGGTAAATTTTTCTTTTCAATGTGTTCTTTAGCTCCAGAATTTTAGATGTTGTTTGTTTAAATGGTTACTATCATTCATTGAGCATCTCATTTTATTTGTGTATTATTTTTTGGACTTTTTTTCATTGTCAATCTGTAATTTCTTGTAGCTTCTTGTGCTTCTTTTAGATGATTATCAACAATTATTTGCTAGGAAGTTTATAGATCTCCATTTCTTTATTTTCAGTTACTGGTGTTTTATTTTTTTTCCCTTTGATGTTGTCATGCTTCCCTAATTATTCATGATTCTTGCGGCCTTTCCAGTCTTTATAGTTTGGTTTCAGCAGAGAAAGCCCTTCACCAGTCAGCTCATCTGAAAATTCTGAGTAGGCTCCCTGGAATTGTTTCTGAGTAGATTTCTCAAGTACATTGGCCTAGTGCCTGGATCAGTAAGTGAGTAGCCTTGAGTCTGTGTCCAAATGGCATCCCTGGAACCATGGCACTGGGGTTTGCTACCAGCCTGAGTCTGTGGAAGCTGGCCTAACACTGAAATGGGCATGGTGTGTTGATTCATGGGGGCAAGGCCTGGAGTTTGAGTCACCTGGAGCTGGCCTGGGGAAGTCCTAGTTCTTGAGTCCATAAAAGTAGTTCTGGAAAATGGGTCTACTGAGGTGGCCATCCCAGCACTAGGGACGACTGGAGTGGGCCTGGATCCAGGGTCTACTTGAGCCTAGATGATACCCTGGAGCCTGGTGTCAAAAATGTTGTTCTAGTACTTGGGATGGCAGCCTGGATCTCGAGTCCACTGGCTCTGGCCTGGTACTGAAGTGGGCCAAAAGCCTGGGGGCAGGCCTGGAGCTATGGGGGCTGGCCTGAAGTCTGGGGCTGTGGAGGCTGCCCTGGGGCTGGGTTTCACGGAGGTTGGCCTGGTTCTGAGGTCCACAGCGACGTTGTGAGCTTACTTCAATGCTCTCTCCCTTGGGAAACTTCTCTTTCTCTTATGCCGTGCTGACCAGGCTTGGGGAAAGAATGCTGTGTGAACTTGTTCTTGCTGCCCTATTCAATGTACCTTATTTCTGTGCTAAGCTTAGGCCCCATAATTGCTCCTCTGGATTTCGTATCTTGGGAAAGTATTTGTTCATGCATAGATAGTTTTTCAAATGATTGGTTCTGTGATGGAATGAGTGCTAGACAATCCTGCTCCTCCTTCTTCAGGTTTAAATCTTAACTCTTTCACTTGTTTTCTCTTGCTATGATATCTGTATATTGGATATTATAAACTTATGTAATAAGGTTGTTAGGAAGATTAATCAAAAAACTACATAAATTGTCTATCTTCTAAAACCAATAAACAGGATTTTGTTTCTTTCTAGTTTCAGGTTTTGCGATTGATCAGGAAGGATACTCAACAAATTCATGAATCTGAAATATGAAGTAAGAGACTGTTCTGTAAAGAAACTAAAATGGCTCAGGTTCTGAGGATGGCTCGGATGCAATTAGATGAACACACATTATTCTCAGGATAGGTCAATACCATTAGAAAATTAGTCAAAAGAAAGATGACAAAGAAATTATATTTGCAGTAATAGGGTTCAAGACATGCTGCCCCCAAAATATGGCACCTTGGCATTTAAGGAACAGTAGAAGCAAGAAAGTCATCTTCACCTTCCCCTTTTCTTTCTCCCCTAAAACAGGTCCCAAGACTTTTGCCTAAGAAGTACCTTTCTGTAACCGGAGGGAAAGAACCTCCTTATCTTTGACGATGCTGGGACACAGCGAAGAATGAGAATCAGCAGGCTTTGCTAGTTCTCCCAATGTATTATCTATGTGCCACATACTTTTCTCCTTCATATTTGTCTACAACTGTGCATTTTTCATCAAACCTGAGCATGAAGATAGATAAATTTACCTGTTTCTTTGGGTCTTCCTTTCTGAAGACGTCTGTGTCATGTAAAACTTATATTAAATAAATTTGTATGCTTTTCTCTTGTCAATCTGTCTTTTGCTTTTGAGACATCAGTCATGAACCTAGTGATGGAAAAAAACATCTTTCTCATCCCTCATAGCATTCCCTATGCTGCTCACATGTCAATTTTGAAGGATGCACATAACACCATGGACACATGTATCAGGCAGGACACTTCCGGTTGCAAGTGATGAGAATCCAAACCAAAGTTACGCAAATAAAAATAGAATAACAGACCCTCTCACTTGCAAGTTCAGAATTGGATCTGGACTTCAAACATAGCGGGACTCAAGGACCAAATAAATTAAATTAAATCAAACTATTCTACCCTTATCTTTTTACTGCAGATTGGTTTTTTTCTTGTGATTGGGGACTTAGGGGTACTGACACCTACAAGAGACATTTTTTTTCCAGATTGTAGTCGAAAGGAAAGAGCTTTCTTTTTTCAATGTCCAAACTAAAAGCCCAAGAAAGGAATCTTATGGGTTGCCCATGGGTCATTTTTGGATCAACACTCTGTTCAGGGGAATGTGGCAGTTCTGGGAACGGGTGTCGACATTGGAAAGTGGCTGGAGGGAAGTCACGGAGAAAGAGTCTTACAGAATTGGTAACAGCATCCACAGCCTGTGCAAGCGATCTTCATTTTTAATAATCACTTTCACCATTTGTCAGCAGTCTAAATTAGTGAGCTGCTAACTTTCTTTTCAGATCTGAAATGCCCTGCTTTAAATTGTAGGCTTTGTCTTTACAGCACCAGATACATCTGAAATGTGAAGAAATAAGTCGGATGGCTAATATTTTCCAACCATCTTTCGAAAACTCATTTTGTTTACGGCCAACGAATCTCATGGCAGCTTTGAAAAGCATATTTTGTTCCAGGCTTTCATTGTGTCTGTTGCTTCCCTAGAAATTCTCTCTTCTTTTTTCTCTCATGCATCCCCTTTGCCTGTCTTCCTATTCACGGTCTCTTTGAACGCTTTAGCCCTGCAAGGTCACTTGGTGATTTGAGGAGGGTGATGGAGAGGGATTTGATTTTTCAGACGTAAGTGGAGCTCAGAGCTGCCTTTGCAATTGGTTTGTTTTTCTGCTGTTCTCCCTTGCCACATCCTGACTCCACATGCGCCACGCGGTTTTAGGTGTTGCTGATGTTGGGGGCTGCAAACCAAAAATCTGGCAGCAGTACAAAGAAGAAGTTAATTCCCAAATACCCTTTAAATGTATTTGCAACTGCTAAACTAATATTTGGTAGGTGATTTGAGATCTAAAGCCATAAAATATATTTACTTAGGAATAAACTCATTTATCCCGTAATTTATCTTTGTTAAAAAAAAAAGGCAATGGGCATGTAAATTTAGATATTCTGTGGTGGCAGCTGAAGTCAACAAAATACTTGCACAGTGCAGATGAGAGCTACAATGTTATGCCATTTGAGGTTTTAGTTCTGCTTTTAAGAGGGAAAAAATATACTTGGATGACCAAACATGTTAACTATTTAAGACAATATAAGATGGTGTAATTAGAAATTTACCTTAAGCAATATAAATTGTGGGCTGCCTATGGACACAAGTGGTTATTCTTCAGAAACACAAGCAAACTTATACATGGAGAGGATTGCAGTGAAAACCAAAAAATTCCCATTTGGACAAAGACAATTGCCTGGCCACAGCCTGGGTGGCCCAGACCCACATGTCAGCAGTGCTATTCTTCCAAGGATGAATCATGATTTAAACTGGTCAAACAAGAAGGACAATGACAAAGAATATATACTTGCAGTAATTGAATGCTGTCCATGCTGCTCTTCTGAAGGACAGTGCTGAGAGTTCCATGTCCTAGATTTTAAGTGATTGATGATAAATACAACATCTCTGGATGACCCTACAGTGTGCTGGGCCTTCAGCTTTGCATACCTTAACTAATCTTTCCTCTATAGTAACCTCTGATGTAGGTATAAGCTGATAGTGACCCAAGACATTGAGGGGGAAAGGAGTTTGCCCACACAGACCTACATGTAACTTAGAGGGGCTTAGTCGCAAACCTGGGACGCTCTGTTGTCAAAGCTGAGACATTAAACATTAAACGACATGACTTTATGTTTAATGAACTCTATGCAGCCCTCATAAACGTCTGATAAACAGCAAAGATACTTCACATTCCTGGTTTTCAAATTAGTCATTAAAATCCTACTTGCAAGGAACTCTTGTTATAGCAAATAATTTGAAACACAGCAGCTACTTCTTATGCAAACAAAGAGTTTCATATCTCCTTAGGTAAATAGCAAAAGCCCTAAAGAAAGATGGCTGAAATGTGAGAGAGGGCCAAAGAACAGCTGAACAAACGCCCAGATAGCAACGCAGAACTGGCTGTGGCTTACTGTTCAGCACCATTAGAATGTGGATTATCTCTTTGGAATAGATAATGGAATGGAAATTGCATATCAGATTTCTTTGCATCTATAAAATGCAGCTCAACAATGAGGTCTTGTATAAAAAATAAGACAGTGAGTATGTGATAAAAGAAATACTTTGACAGATCGGCGAGACATCACTTCCTACTGAAGGAGAAAGATTTAATGTATATAGAAAGATTTCAGTCCTGGCACTAATGGACCAGAGTTGTGAATTAAGAGGCATCTAATCCATATGATATTCTGATCTGTGATGAAGACATTTATGGAAGGAATGAACATTGGGCTTTATCTTTCAATTTGTCCTTCAATTAGAGATGGGAGGAAATTATTTGACATCTGACTAGGAAAAAACTGACTCAAGGCAGTAAAGAAAAGAAACAAGACTTACGTTATCCAAACACAGAGAAAAAAATAGCAATGCAGAAGATGTAGATCGGAGGGGCCCCCTGCCAATAGAGCTGTCCAGCAACGAAGAGCGACCTTCACCTTGGGGCATCCAAAAGGTCAGAAAGGGCCCCCGTGGCTCTAAACCCATTGATTTATAAACAAGTGAACATAATAGTCTAATACTCCCCCCCCAAACTGTCTCTAATATGTAACTGGATGATTATTAGCCTTGTTTTTTTTTATTTCTTTAAAAAATGGGCAAGATAATGATATGTTACAATCTATGGCAATGTTGTAATTTACGTTTCCATTCAAGGGTTGCTTTCCAGCAAGCCTTCTCTTAAAGACTCCCTTAGCCTTTCATCAACAAGATAAATAAAAGAAAAAAGAAAGCCGGGCTCGGTGGCTCAGCCTGTAATCCAGTACTTTGGGAGGCTGAGGTGAGTGGATTGCTTGAGACCACGGGTTCGAGACCCGCCTGGGCAACTTGGTGAGACTTCATCTCTACAAAAAATCAAAATTTAGCTGGGCGTGGTAGCGCGTGTCTGTAGTTCCAGCTACTTGGAAGGCTGAGGCGGAAGGATCGCTGGAGCCCGGCAGGTCAAGGCTGCGTTGGCCGGGAGTGGCCACTGCACTCCAGTCTGGGCGACAGAGTGAGAGTCCAACTCAAAAAAAAAAAAAAGAAAAAGTCTGTGGTTTATATTTGGGACAATCAGTGCTCCACCAGTTCTCTTTTCATTATATGAAAGGCTTAGGTAGAGAGAATGAGGTAACAGATTACACGTAATATTCTAAGCATCAGTCTGCATTTTACATATACGTAAATCATTCTTTCTTTTCTTTAAGTTTTTGTTTATCTGTTGTCACACAGAAGAAACTTGCAGCGGACTTCAGCATCAATAATACACTTTTGATATATTAGTCCAGTTAAAGCTAGATCTTATGTTTTCATTTGGTTGAACACTGTCTTTTTTAGCATAATAATGTCAGAAATATTTTATTTTTCCAAGTGGTAATGGAAAGATGAGTCAAGAGGGAAGACAGGAAAGAAATAAAGCAGAACAGTTACTGATACTTTTGCAAGCCCATTGGCATATTTTTAGAGTCTGTCTTCACTTTAGTCTCATTTGCAAAGTGAAAATGCTTTGCAGCCATCATAGAAAAATTATCACCTCTGTGATAAATCCTTTTCCAAAGTACTTCATTGTTTCATTTTCAGTGTGATTACATTAAAGATTACAGCAGCAGCAGTTAACTGCAAGAGAAGAAGCCCACGCAGTGAGTTCTACACTCGTCTCTAGAAGGCTTGGAGCAGAGGAGGGACCAGGGAAGGAGCCTGAGATGGGGGGACACTAAGGAAGGAAGGAAGCCAGAAGCGGGCACGTCAAGTGAAGAAAATGTTTGGAGAATGAAAACGTCAACCAGCTCTGGGTGATACTGACAGCAGGTGGGGAGACAAGGGATCCAAATCTGAATGGGGACACTTTGAGAACGAAAGCAGACACTGCTGGCGGCACCAGGAGACAGTGTAAGTCAGGACTCTTCCAGACACGTCAGATGACTCCACTACAGGACAAGCCTGAAGAGGATGGAGACGTTTCTCCAAAATGTAACAACAGGAAGCTCACTTGTGCCATCAATGACCGCAGTGTGGGTGTGTGTCGGGGCTGAGCAAATGGCAACACCGGATTCAGGAGACGAGGAGGGAATTTTGAGGCAACGCCTTGAAAAAAGCATTCTGAAATGGGGTCTTGAAAAACGTAAACTGCAGCTGCAGGAGAAGTCAGGGGATGAGAGTGCTTGTTTGAAATGGGAGAACTAACTCAAAACTGCAGATGGACCCATGGAGAAAGAAAACTGACGGCGAGAAGAGAGAGGAGAGAATTGTGCGAGCAAAGCTCTTGAGCAGCTTGAAAGAGGCTGAGGCCCAGAACACGAGGGGAGGATGGACTTTCGATAGGGGCGTGGCTACGTGGCCTGTGGCACCAGGAAGAGAGGAGAGCACGTGTGCGTAGATTCCAACTGGAGGATAGACGTGGCGTTGTCTTCTATTTTTTGAGTGATAGAGAAACGAAAGCTCTTGGCTGAGAACAAGCATCAGAGAGGAGATCTTTTGTTTTGGAAGAGGGAGGAGGAAGAGGTATCGAACTTAGGGAGTAGGAGACCAAATGGACTAGGATCATACAGCTGATTGCTCATCAGTATGAAGGACACACAAGGTGTTCATGGTCATAAGTTTCTAGAAAAACCAGTCAGGGTGGTTGTGAGTTTTTCTACAGCCAAATTCGCACAGGTCTGTGCCAGATGGAAGTTGATTTGGTCAAACAAGAAGGAAGAAGAGGGAGAGGACCAACTAAGTGGAGCGTATGCGCAAGGATAGACCATCCCGTTTAAACTTGCTTGGGAGGAGGCGTCACAGACTAGGTATCTCTGTGTCGTCGAAAGATTCTTAGAATTGGAGTGTTAACAGGAGTACGCTCAAAGAGAAGAGATAATGGTAAAAGGGCAGAATTCATGCCCTTGAGATTATGAAAAGGTGTAATGATTAATAAAGTTGAGGCTAAGGCATGACTACTCAAGTGCATGACTAATGCAGAGTGGAAGGCAAGGTCACTGGAGCAGTGGGGTCATGCCATCAAGAAGACAACGTGCTGCAAGGATCATATCCATGTGTGTAGAAGCTGCCAAGACTTCATACTGGACTAGGATTAGAGCAACGAATCAAAATAAGCTGAAGATCACAGATGTCAGTGAAAATGAGTGGTAGCAGATGAGATGATGTGCTGATTCAAAAGAGGAGTTTTAGGGAAGAAGGAGAGAGGATGGTGTAAAAGAAGCAAAGAGGATCAAGAGAGTGATCTCGGTCACTTCCAGGCCCAGGGGCATGAGGAAGTCATCCCAGCTTCACAGCAGATTCGCGGCTCCACGGGAAAGGCCTTGTAGCAGTCTCCATCTCCGACAGCACACGGAGATGAACAGGAGACCATTTTGCTTTATGGGAGAAAAATCTCCCACCACTTGAGAAAACTACCAGGAACCAATGCTCATAACAGCTGGTCAGGTTTCTATTTGAGCAAAAGGTAAATGGAAGGTCCAAATCAAAGGCCCAGCATGGAGTGGAAACTGATGAAAAGGAATTGTGAGTTCCAGAAGGCAGAGTGGAAGGGTGTGGAGGTGGTGAAGGATAAAGGATACGAGAAAGAAACAGAAGTGAGGGACAGATGCAGAACCTTTTTTTTGAACTGGAGTCTCACTCTGTCGCCCAGACTGGAGTGCAGTGGCCACTCCCGGCCACCACAGCCTCGACCTGCTGGGCTCCGGTGATCCATCCGCCTCAGCCTTCCAAATAGCTGGAATTACAGGCACATGCTACCATGCCTGGCTAGTTTTTTATTTATTGCAGAGATGAGGTCTTCCCAAGTAGCCTGGGCGGGTCTTGAACTCACGGACTCAGGCAATTCACTCGCCTCAGCCTCCCAAAGCGCTGGGATGACAGGCCGAGCCACTGAGCCTGGCCAGATACAGAATCTTATCAGAGGTAGAGAACAAGAGAAGAGGAACAATTTGGAAGTCTAAGAATGTTTGTGATGGGTGATGGAAATAAGAACAAAGGACATATTTATTTAGTTGTAGATTGAAAAACGTCCCTCAGAGATATCAGGCCCTAATCTCTAGAACCTCTAAATATTAATTTATAGAGCAAAACATATGATTAAGTTAAGGAATTTTTGGATAGGGAGATTATTCTGGACTGTATGGGCAAACACTAAGTGCAATGACCTGGGTCCTTCCAAGAGACAGGCAGAGGGAGTTTTCCTATAGATTCACATGGAGGAGAAGGCAGGCAGGAGAATGACGTGACCATGTGCCGAGGATGCCAGCAGTCGTTCAAAGACGGAAGAGGTGACGAGCAAGTTCTCTGCTTCAGCCCCTGGAGGGAGGGAGGTGGCCCTGCTGACCTCAACTTCATCTTAGTGAGACTTCTTTCAGCCTTATGGTACCCACAGCAGCGAGAGAACATGCTACTCTTGTTTTAAGCTACACAGTTCGTGGTAGCTTGTTATTGCAGCCACACATGCATCGTGGGCTCCAGTGAGGTCTTTGTGGCAAGATCATGAGTCTGGTTCCGGCTGTCGGCTGGACTCCTTGGCGTTCTCCAGGTTGGCTCTCCTGGGCTGGAGGTCAAGATGGCCGTCACGTGCATGCCTGACTCCTGGCTTGGGGCTGAGCACTGGGGCTAGCTGGGGGCTTGTGTTCTTCATGCAGACCACCCCCCCCGGCTGGCGTGGATTCCATGTAGCTTGCCAGGCTCGTGAAGGTCAGGCTCTACACATGGTTTGTGGCTGCCCCCAGCATGAGTGTCCCAGGAGTATGGCGAGAATCTTCTTATGACCAAGCCTTGGAAGACTCAGAAAAAATACCTTCTACCACGTTTTGTTGTCTAGCAAGGAATGAAAGTCATCCCAGATTCAAGGCAAGCGGAACTGGATCCCACTGCTCCGTGGAAAAGGGCTTGTAGCTGTCTCCATCTCCCACAGCACCAAGGAGAAGAACAGGAGACCCTTTATGCATAAGAGATGAGAACAGTATGAGAAAGCAAATAAAATTAGAGCATTTCTAAAGCAAAGGGAAGGAGTTTCCAGAAGCAGTTAGATCTGTGACTGGAAGTTGGGTTTCTTCAATTCAGATTGTCTATCAGAGTGGAGAGAGTAGAGAGAATTACAAGACTGAAGGTAGTTGATGGACTCTGTTCTTTTTTCCTCAGAACTTAAAATTTGACTATTTATCAGATCCTTGAGGAATTCATTTAAATGATTGGTTAATTCTTATAAAATTTAACACCTATAACCAGTTCCACTTCTTTACCCTTCTAATTTTAATTATTTCATCCCATTATCTCTTCGTATGTCTCTTGGGTGCCCATTTAGATTGTCAAAGCAAAGACAAGTGAGAGGCTTTACTCAGAAAAAAAATGTTTACGCATTTTTGAGTCGAAGTTGCACTTTGCTGCCCAGGCTGGAGTGCAGTGGCACAGTCACAGCGTTGACCTCCTGGGCTCAAGCAGTACTCCTGCCTCAGCCTTCTGAGTATCTGAGACTCAGAAGGCAGTATCTATGTCTCCTGGGGCCCCCAGGCTGTAGAACCTTGGAGACATGGGAGACTTATGATACAAATATTTTGGGGGGGTAGTATTTGAGTACATCAGACTCAGGGCACTCAGGGGTTGTTGTTCTTGTTGTGTTAAGGTTTAGCTTAGTTTGGTTACCTTATCTCATTTGTACCCAGTTTATAGAGAGCTAATTACACACACACACACACACACACACACACACACACACACAAAGACAAATGATGTCCTTCCAGAATTATGAAAACATTTTAC
The DNA here is from genome assembly GCA_027257055.1 of Cephalopachus bancanus. NCBI lineage: Eukaryota > Metazoa > Chordata > Mammalia > Primates > Tarsiidae > Cephalopachus > Cephalopachus bancanus. The sequence continues at coordinate 6,361,869 of JAPVLO010000026.1, forward strand.
ACCATCTTTAAGCTTTACCTAGAGCAGTACTATCTGAATTGTATGAGGAAAAAAGTAAACCTTTTCTGATTTTCTTTTTATTTCTGTTATATTATCTCTGATTATTGAATTGTAGTGAATCACCAGTATGGTGATGGAGGCGAAACTGCATTTTGTCCTCAATTAACTTGCAGTGTGCTTGAAACTGTTCTATAAATTTAGCATTTACGGGAGACTTTCCTGTGTAGACCGTGGGCTTTTTGAGGCAAAAGCATCTTTCCTCACAACTCCTGCCCCCAGTTTCAATAAATATCTATTAAGTGACAGACTCTAAAAAATGACCTTGAATATTTGATTGGTAGCTTCAAGCCACAATAATTGCTTTGACACGGACTCAAACCAAATCAACGCAGTTTACACCCACAGAATGACCAAACAATAGCAGCCTAGTATTATTCTTTGTGTTGAGCTAAGGGTAAATATGTCCTCAGCCGTCAGCTCAGTTTCTGTGCTAGACTTTTGAAGTCAGATCAATGTCTTCAATGTGCAATGAGCTGACAAACACTATAAATATTTAAATTTGAAATAAAACCTCCCCTTTATAAATTATGCATTCATCTCTGACTACTATGAATTTAGGATTAAAATGAAATTGATAGCAACAGCAACCAAGACCAACGTGTCAGTATTCCTTGAATGCAAATACAATAAACACACACTCAGCTTGGCCAAACAACATGGAGTTGACATTTCTACATTATAAATAGGTCGTTAACTGTAGCAGCAATTCCCCCAGGCCTGAGAGATCCAGGCCTTTGATCTCTCTCTGCGCTTCCTCGGCCATCAGAGAACCTCCCCATTTTCTCCCAGAAACATCTGGTGGGGAGCCAAGTCTTCTGAAAGCAGCAGGTGTGTCCGGGGTCTCCCTGGACCCCAGGATGACGCTGATTTCGCCCTGCGCGCCACCAACATTGATCCTGCCTCTCTGCTTAACTTCCCCTCCCCTGCTTATTTATTTGTCTCAGCCGAGGTCGAAGGATTGATTTTGGATTCTACACTTGAGCATTGTTATTGTGTGTCTCTGTCTCTCGACAATTCTTACAAAATGTTCTCCTATGCTCCATGGATTCGGTTGTCTAACCACGAAATAGATCCTGTTTTATGTGTGGGCTTTCTTTGGGAAATGGACAAGAAATTGGAAACTGGGATTCTGTCCTAGACAAACTGTCATTGACACTGTCACTTCCTCCCTCCTGATTTCCTCCCTGTTGTATAATCTATTTGTGAGGTCGTCCTACACGCAAACCACTCCCATTCATGGAGAGCACCCCAGACTGGAGTGCAGTGGCACAATCACTGCTCACCACAGCCTCGACCTCCTGGGCTCAGGGGATCCTCCCACCTCAGCGTCCTAAGTAGCAGGGACTACAGGTGCGTGCCACCATGTCCAGCTAATTTTTTTTATTTTTGTACAGATGAGTTCTCACTATGTTGCCTAGGCTGATCTCAGACTTCTGGGCTCAAGCAATGCTCTCTCCTCAGCCGCCCCAAATGCTGGGATTACAGGCGCGAGCCACTGTGCCTGACCTGATTTATGCTCTTTTGAGAAAGATGAGAATATCTGCATAAAATCCACAGCATAAGGATGTCCGGGGTGGGAGGTGGATAGGAACAGATTAAAGGCAAAGGACAAAGGAAGAGCACTTTGCCAGCTGCTGATGGACCTTAGAGACAGCTGTCCTCTATGTTGCAGAGGGAGACAGCGCATCACCCTGGAAGTTCCTCACTGGGAGAGGTGACCTCAGGCTCAGGAAAGTCCTCTCCGTATGCTTCATTTATTTAACAGGTGAAAACTTTGGACGTAACCAGAATTAAAAAAAAATACTTGGGAGGCTGAGGCAGGCCGCTGCCTTGGGCCAGGAGGTTGAGGGTCCAGTGAGTCACATCCCACCACTGCAGTCAGCACTCAGCTTGAGCTACAGAGTGAGACTTTGTTTCCAAAACACACAAGACCCCTGAAACATTTACACGTAATTAAAATAATTAAATTGTACACAAGGGCCTAAGATGAAAGAGTTCCCCGTCTTGCCCCCACACCCAGTCTTACATTCCAGAGACAACTGTTTTTAAAATTGTAAAATTTAAATTATGCATTCGTTATAAATGAATTCTACTTACAGATTATTATGGACTAATGGGTGTCTTCCCCCTCCTCAAAATGTGTGTGTCGAAGCCCAGTCACCCAACCTGGCTGTACGTGGAGACGGGAACTTTAACGAGGTAACGACGGTTGAATGTGGCCGTCAGGGTGGGGCCCTGGTCCAACAGGGCCGGTGTCCTCACAAGTGGAGGCAGCGGCACTAGGGACAGAGGCACAGAGAAGGGACCATGTGAGGACACAGCCCGAAGGTGGTCATCTGCACAGCGCCTGGAGAGGCCTCAGGGGAATCAGCCGCTGACACCCTGACCGAAATGAAGATGTGGTTTACCTGCACTGGCCTCCCCACCAGGCATGATGGTGCACCCCGCAGTCCCAGCCCACTTGGGAGGCTGAGGTGGAAGGCTCGTCTGCGCTGAGGGAGTTGGGACTGCCGTGGCTGTGAACGTGCCACTGCCCTCCAGCCTGAAAAACATGAGGCCAGGCTCATTCATGAGGACGGGCCTCATCAAGACTCCGTGGGGTGAGTGCCTGAGGTCTCAGAGCCTTTGGAGAGACGCTGAAAGGCTGGATGGAGACTGTGCTTCCAGCTGCCCTTGCAGTGTCCAGAAGTTGGGTCAGTATATTTTGGGATCAGTGCTAGTGTTTTGCCTTGTGGATGAGCAGAAATCATTCCTGTTGCGCTCTCAGCCACCCCGGGGTCCCGCCCTGCCTCTGCCTCTGCCTCCTTGTAGTCTGGTGCCACCGTCTCTCGCGCCAGTGCCCACCTTGGGCCGGAGTCTCCCGCCTGGCCGCTGTTCTCTCTACCCGTGCACTGAGAAGGGACTGCCCACTCTCTGGTGTCCCACGATCACCCATCCACCCTTGTTTAATCCCTCAGAAATCTCTCTTCCACTGCAGGCTTCACTCCCGATCTTTTCTTTGTTTAGATTTGCTAACACGACGGTGTCTTTAGTATACATTTACAAGGGTCTCCCAGGTAAGAGCATGCATGTGCTCGTTTCACATGTCGAACCAGACCAGCCAGTACAATTCTGAGATTTGTGGTGAGGCCTCAGTGGTGACGCGAGGGGTGATCAGCCGTTCCAACAGTGAGACCGGTTGAGTTGCACAACTGAAATTCGGGAGCATGCAGAGTGACTCCCTGATGTGATGGTTTCCATGCAAATGTAAGAGAGAAAATATGACTAAGCCAGGTCCACGCGCAGAATTCACCACCATGCAGAGTGGGCAGGGGCCAGTGGGAACAAGGTTGACACCCAGTGAGTTGGTAGAGTTCAGCCGCCACAGGGTGGAGTTGACCAGTTTAGAAATGGGACTTCATGGAGAAGGTGACTGCTAAGCTGACCTAGACGAGCAAGCAAGTAGGTGGCCGTGACAGGGAACATTTGTCCCTCTGGCATGACAGTGCTTTAGTCCATTTTCAAACTGCTTCTGCAGCTTGAGCTTTCGTGACTCCCTCTCATGTCTGGGCTCCACACTTTAGAAATAACAGTTGTGACAGGATGGCAAATGGGCTTATGTGGACAATGAGGTCGCGGTAGGGGTGTCCCTGGACGTGGCTGGCTGTGTGGCAGGGCTCCTTCCAGGGATGCTGGGTCTGGGGAGTCAAACGTTCAAGCAAAGTTGCCAACTACTGCTTCTCAGAGTAGGGGGAGAAATTTGCTGAGCATCTAAGAATGATGGACATATTTTTATCTGCCAAAAATACTTGTCAGTTGATGAGTGTCCACTGACAGGCTCAAGCTGCCCTATGCTCTGCATGGTACCATGTCTGCAAACAGAACAGGCACACGTCAACCACACGCAGCTCACAGGGTCATAGGTGTGACAACTCCCTAAAACCCAGCATCCCCGGAAGGAGCCCTGCCGCAAGGTCAGCCACATCCACGGACACCCTGCCATGACCCGGCCGTGGGCGTAAGCCCGTTCGCCGTCTTCTCACGACTGTTATTTCTAAGCCCTGCACGTGGCAGGCCCTCCCCTTGGGTTTTTATGCTTTCGCCTATTTTGCAAGACATCATGACCTCGACATATCTCCATTTTACAGATGGAGGACCTGAGGGGTCGTGTGAGGTCCCACCAGAAGGCAAACAGCAGATGCGAGGGCTCAGACAGACCTCCACATTCTTACAAAGCCCACCAGCCGCTCCTGGCCTGTCCCTTCCCACACTCTGAGCCTTTGCAGCCCCTGCTCCTGAAATGGCTCTCACGACTCCTCCCTTCAGTCTTACCCATCACTCACAGACCCACTCACGACTGTCCCACGTGCAGCCCAGTCCAAAGCCTGCATCCCTATAACCTCCACCGGGCCTTGCCCTGCTCTTGCGGAATTAGGACACACGCTTTCAGTGTAGCTTCTCCCTGACGGTTCTCGCCCTCCGGGTGGTGTCTGGATGCTTTGAGAAGGAACCACATCCTGCAAACATGCTGATCTGTCCTGATGGAGTCTCCTGCCCCTAGAAAGGCAGGCGGGGGCTGCAAGACGCCGCTGGGACGTCCCCTGCGGGTACCAAGCAAGAGGCCACGGCCAGCGCTGTGCAGGGCCTCAAGCCCAGACCGTGGGAGCTGCCATTGTCAGTACTCACTTGGCTCTTTCTCTGTGGCAACCACACACCAAGGGTTCTTGAACACGCATCGGATGAGGGCTTCTCAGGCAGCGCCGCAGAGTCTGTTTTCTCCGTGGCAAACCCGCGGGTCACTGGATTCAGCCGTTCTGATGGCCCTTCTCTTCCAAGCCACTGTTTGCCTTCCAAGTCTCCATGTCTGACCCCGCTACACTGGAAACGTTTTTTTGTTTTGTTTCTGTTTTCAAGGACTCTGCTTCTTTTTTTTTCCTTCTGAGACAATTCTTTTATCTTTCACCAAGTCCACACTTCCTCATCAACTGCAGGAGAGAGAAATCTCGCTGCCACATGTCTTGGAAGTTCAGTGAGTGTGCTCAGCGTCTGCGGCTGTGTCTCACGATGGATCATGCTATCATCCCTCGCACCCCTCGCTGGAGCATCTGCAAGCTTAGAGGAGAGGGCGAGGACCCCCCACAGGCTCCAATGTCTCGATGGAGAGAACACACTTTTGAGGGCTTAGCGGTCCCTTTACGATATAAAGTGACATCGAATGCTGAATCTATTTCACCCGCCTCTGGATGAAACCTGTGTGGCCTATGTTGAGGACACTGAGATCCAGTTCCCTGGAAATAACAATGAAACACAAACTCAAAAGAAAAACACATTTTCATGGCTAGTGCTCGCTCACCATGAGCTGGAAGGATGTGATCTTCTTGTCACATGACGTGTCATGGAGATAGAACACTGTCAATTCTGAGACTTCATTTCAGAAACACAATAGCATTCCCAGATTGCCGTGTGACTCTCCACAATGCTGCCACTTCCTCCCAGCAGGCCGCTGGCTAGCCTGGGACAGCCCTGCCGAGGCTAACCCATGGCAGACCAGCCTCTTGGGATGCTTCTATCTTTGTTACTGTTGTTCAGAGATCAAAGTCCTGCACAAGGTTTGAGTGTTAAAAAGGGACACACAATAAAAGAACAGAAGCATTGCGTATTTAATGTGTGTATTTGTTCAGAGCTGTGTTGCCTTTCCTGTCTCCTTGGAAGATAATCTTTCTTTAATATGTTGGGGAGAAAGGGGCCTGGGCACACCCATTTCTGTCATGCCCCAAGAGAGCTGGTCTGTGTGGTTCCTCTGGATCTTTCAGGATCTATTGTGATGACAGTGACCTTTCCGGCTGGTTGTAGATTATGGAGACTTTCTTGAATCTCTCCGAGGAAGAGGACAGGAGAGGGGACCCACACCTCCCCTCCTGTCCCTTCCCTTAATTCTGTGACCTGGCACCACGAAAGGCAGTGCTGGTGCGTGGGGCCTGACTAAAGGGTGGGACATTGCTGAGCGCTTGACACCATGGAAGGTGGCAGAAACTGCACTGGGGCAGGGACTCTCAGGCCAGAGGAGGGCTTGGGAACCACTTCAAAGGGACCCCTTCAAAGGTGCATTCTCAATCCCAGCTTTGCAAGACCCGCCCACGGCAGACAGGGCGTCCTTTCTTCAAAGTCTGTGGTAGGAATACCCACCTTGCCCCATCATCTTTAGGGAAATATGCAGGGACTTGTTCTTACCGTAGGCCTAGTTCTTCCTCCTCACTTACACAACCTGTGGGACAAAATAACTGTCAGCTCTGTACAACCCAAAGCCCAGGTTAAGAATTCTAGGGTACCTGGGACTGGGACCAGGTGGGTGGGAGGTGGAACGCTTAAACAGGACTGTCCAGAATGAGACTGAGCATTCTGAGTCCTGACACTATAAATTTATCCCAGCCAGTGTGAGTTTTGAATATTTCTGCTCATTATTTCTAGTCATGTGGGACACACACTCACACACACAAACATGCCCTCTCTCAAAACACCAATCCCAAATCCTAGAGACAGCACGATGTAGGTCCAGACTGAACCTCAGCCTTTCCCTAAATGCAGGATTGGTCCTGGCACTAGAGGATAAAACTGCACCTCATATATGTTCTGAGGGGAGTGCTAGAGACACCCTCACCCTTTTTCTGTTGTCCTCCAGTTCCTAAGCCACACATTGAAATAGACAGGTGTGGCTGGGCTCTGTGGCTCAGCCTGTAATCCCAGCACTTCAGGAGGCAGAGGCGAGGGGATTGCCTGAGCCCACAGGTTCCAGATCAGTCCAGGCAACTTGGAGGGACCTCGTCTCTACCATGAATACAAAATTAACTGGGCGTGGTAGTGCATGACTGTAGTTCTGTCTACTTGGAAGGCTGAGGTGCAAGGATCGCCAGAGCCCAGCAGCAGGTCAACACTGGGGTGGCCATGATCATGCCACTGCACTCCAGCCTGGACAACAGAGTGAGACTCCAATTTACAAAAAGAAAAAAATTAAAAAAGAAAAGAAATATACAGGTGGATAAAGACATGGTCTAATACTGCATTGTGTTTTCAAGCAGCAGGGCTGTCTGCTTTGTTGTGGCTGCCCTCTGACCAAAGACAAGTCCAAGGCTTTAAAATGGCCACTTTTCATACTTTACACAGGACCACATTCAAAAGCAGAACTTCCCTACCTTACTCTTTTATACATAAATGGGAAACAATATAAGACATCATTATCCTTTTATTGAAGCAACCCCCCCATTGCTGTGTGTGCATGTGTGTGTGTGCCTCTGTGTATGTATGCGTGTGTCTGTGTGCACACATGACAGTGTGTGCATATGTGTGTGTGCACGGGTGTGCATCTGTGTGTGCGCACGCATAGTGATATGTGCATATATGTGCATGCATGGCTGTGTGTGCAACGGTGTGCATATTCATGTATCTCTTGTATGTGCACGCATGGCTGTGTGTTCAGGGGTGTGTGTTTGGGTGTTCTCTGTGTGTGCGTACATGGCTGTGCGTGTGTGCATCTGTGTGCATATGTGCATGGGTGTGCATATATGTGTGTGTCTATAGAGGGAGCTTTGCATTCTTCTAAAGAGGAACTGTGATTGCAGTTACAATCACAGCAAGGGAGAAAAATCCATTAAAATGTCCTTCATAAATAATTACAATTATTTTCATCCCTAAGTTAACGACATTTGTCCTATTAAACACATAAGAAATCTGCCGTGAATACTTTTCTCCGGTTAAGGGCAAAGAGCCTGGGACAGACAGATGCAGGCCCAGGTATGAAACGCTTCTCTGCCTCCCTTGCCTGTGAGTTTTCTCTGAGTTTATATATAAGTAGACACTTACAGAATCAAAAAACGAAGCATGTTCTGTGCTGTTAGGAAAACCATAATCTAAGAAAGATCTATAATATTTAAAAAAAAACAACTTGAGAGCAGAAGTAAACATGTAGTGCCAACTCAGTGCAGCGACAATAAAACAGTGAGATCTCTGAAGGCTCCTTGCAGGCAAGGAAACGCAGTAGCGTCAATCCACACAGACGCGTTTCCCATTCCAGAGAGTTTCTTCCCACACTCTTCGGCCACTTCTGCCCCATCTCTGCCTCCTGAAGGCTGCTTCTCTTCTTATCTCACCATCTTAGCTTAAAGGACACGATTTTTTCTTTTTAAAGTTTCAGGTCCGTGTGTAGCCTAGTTTTTAAGGGTACACTGTGTGATGGCGAGGTTTGGGCTTTTGTTACGCCCGACACCCAAATAGTGAGCGTGGTGCCCAAAAGATCATTTCGCAACCTTCTCCCACTTTCCTCCCAATCCAGTCCACTGTTGGAGAACACCTAGGTTGGGTCCATGTTTTTTCTGTTGTGAATACTGCTGCAGTAAACACACAAGTGCTGGTGTCTTTTTGGTAAAAAGCTTTATGCTCCTTTGGGGAGATACCCAGTAATGGTTGATCTACTTTTAGTTCTTTGGGAAGTCTCCAAACTGCTTTCCATGGGAACTGAACTGGTTTACGGTGCCACCAATAGTGTATGCATGTTCCCTGGTCTCTGCAATCTCACCAACATCCGTTATTTTTCAGTCAGCAAACCTGGGTTAAATGTTCCACTTTAATGAGCACCTCCTTAAAGTCTTTGGGGCTCCTTTTCTGTATAACAAAGGCAATAATATGCTTTCATTGCAGGTGTTTGTGAAGATTAAACTAGGTCATACGTGTAAGCTATCAATGGAGTGTTCGGTGGGAGTATATTGCACAGGTAACTAGTAGAGCCCTCCCTTTGGGCTAATAAAGAAAAGGATCGGCATGGGGAACGCAGGCGTGTGGCTCTGTGGGCGTGGGCCTTCTTGTGGATGGGGACGGAGAGGATGCTAGGAGGGGAGGGAGCACAGCATCTCATTACAATTGCAGCAAGAGACGACATCTATGAGGGAGGATTCAAAAGCCCAGAATCATCTCTTGGAGTGTGGGTCCCTGGTAGTACAGTCACCCCCCACGGAGTGTCCTAGGAACCCAGGGGCATCAGCGTACCAGCTGGCATTGTTGGAGAGGCTGCTTTTGGCTTCAGTGAAATTTTTCGTGGAGATTCCTTCAACGGGTTTGTCCATTTCATGACTGGTGATTTACGAGCGCACCTGCCCACACTGCCCAAAACGTCCAGCGGTTTTTACCGAAAATGGCATGACCCCTGCGTCTCACCCTCCCTATTCACCTGATGTCACCCTGAGCGTTCTTTTCTTTTATGTTTCCCTGGATGAGAAAAGCTGTTAAGGGGGAAACATTTTGCCAATGTGGAAGAGGCGAAACAAAAAATGGCAGAAACACTGAAAGGCATCAAATTCAAAGGCTGTTCTGAACTGTGGAAAAAGCATCTCGATAAAGTGTATTTCGTCAAGTGGAGAGTACCTTGAAGTTGACAAGTTTAAACAGGTAAGAATACACAATATTTTATAAATAAATTCTGTTTTGGGGGGCTCCCCCTCAAATGCTATACATTGTTCTGAGGACTCTGCATCCTTGAACCTATGTGATCTCTGCAAGGCCGTAACCATAACAAAGGCAGCATTATTACCATCCTCACTTTATTGGTAAGCAGCTGAGGTGCAGGGAGATTCGACAGGTCTCCCAGCACCACGTGTCTGGCGAGAGGCTGAGCTGTGATCGGAACCTGGATGGTCTGTCTGAGGAGTCTGTGATAATGTGCTTCAAAAACACAAGGTAATATTATCGTCATTCAGTTAAAAATAACCGCCTAACAGGTTAAGAAAGAAGCAGTTTTCCTTTTACGAATATTTATCTAAATATGCCAACGCCAACCTTGGTACTAGTAGAGGGCTATTAATGTAATTGTGTTAGCTTTCTCTTTAACACATGTGGGTGTCTCAGCTAGTAGATTAAGATGAATTTTGGGATTAATTAGAGCTACTCACCATCTCCCTTAAGATGTTAAGATGTTCCCTTAGGACAGCATCGTCTTTCCCTGGGGATATTGAGAACTTTGATTGGTTCCTGAAAAATCTAAGAAATTCATTGCTTTTGATTCATTTGACACACCATGTGATTTGCTTGGAAATCTCAAAAATATTTATGTTGTTTCAACTTTTAATAAACTAAAACTTTTTCCTCTGATAATCTGTCAGCTTGCAATTCAAAGAATAGGTATTTAAAATTTTTAGACTTTTATAACCAAAAAGGATCTTGAAGTTTGTTTTGTTTTCTCCTTCTCTTTAGTCTAAAATCTGTCTGAACCAACCATCATATATTATGATGGCTTTGGATTATCTGGCATTTTAAAAAAATAAAAGGACACCATATTCAGTAGCCATCGGCTTTATAATAACAGTTACTTTTTAACATAAATTTCAATCTTATAAAATGATTATAGAGATATCTAACTTGGACTTCAGAAAAACTGGTAGGAAACATAACAGATATTGATTTCTGGTCTTCAGACACCTGCTTAAAAGTTAATGATGAGGTGATTTATCCACAAGCTCCAGTAACAGCAACAAGCTACAACCGAACCTGGGGTTTTCAGAGGCTCATCTCACAGGTTTCCCACCTCCCTGAGCTTCGCAGAAACAGGTTTCGGTTTTCCTTCCACAGATTTTCACAACGAACATAATGGGATGTTTAGCTCAGATTTAGTAGGTGATTAATATGCCATACACCACTGCAATTATCTTGTGTAGGCATTGCTATCTAATTAAATGCTGTAGTAGCCTTTTCAATTTTATGATCCAAATTTTAGGCTGTCCTGTGTAGATGGATAGCCCTGGGCTATGAAACGAGAGTTGCTGGGAAGGTATAATTACCCCCACAAAACGGGGCTTGTATTTGAAATACTGTCATTTTCAGTGTGATCAGTCAGGTATAGTCTATATTCCTCCATGACAATGAAAGTATTCCAAGGGAACAGCAGAAGTGTGAAGAGGCGTGTCAGTAAAAGGTCTTGGCAGACAACAGATGGCAGGCTGAGTGGGGCACTTCCCCAACAACACTCTGAAAACGGGCTCGCCATCACTTTTCAGTTGAGGGAACTGAGGTCCAGATGGCTTGAAGGATTTTTCCACAATTAGTTACGTAGTTTCCCCACAACCCGTGGTTTAGTTGAGTCCTACATGGATCCAACATTTGGGTCGGGACTATGCTAGGGAGTGGGCTTTTCAAGACAAGCGTTGGTTTGCAGTGTTTGCTGACTTTTGTGGCTCAAATACCCCCAATATAGTGGATTTCAAGGACACAACAAAGGTGTAATGACGGATTGTAAATCTCCTCAAGAGATTTACACTCAGCCAGGCTGAGTGGCTTTGGCTCACCAGTGCCTGAGATTGCTCACAACATCACCCGTACAGCCTCTTTCAAAAGAAAGAATCACGGTCCTCACCTTCACAGGATCTCTCCATCTAATAAACCATATCAGTGTCCTAAAGTTGCAAAAGACAGGTCTGTGTCTTGAATGTCATTTGAGAGGGTCAGAGACTCATGGGAAAGCAGTTGTGTTATGTGTACAGTCAGGGGGTATAGTCACGTGGATCGACCCACAGTTGTGAGATTCCCAAGGCAATGTGTTCTCTACAATCAGGTGGGTGTGGTCACGTGGATACACCCTCAGTTATGATTCCCAAGGGCCGACAGTTCCATTTCTGAAGGCGGGGACCCCCTGAGCTAATCGCCTCCCGGAGGCCTCTTCACTCCATCACACTAGGCCTTAGGCTCCAGCTCATGAATTCTGGGCCCCACACAGCGAGGGCCACTCAGGGCTCAGCGGACAGCCAGAGTCCACACCAGCATGGGTCTTTCAGAAAAAAGAGGCCACCAGGTTTGAAGCTCCTGTCTGAAATGTGCGGATGTCAGCCTGTTGGCTGCCAGTCGCTCACACCGGCTGTGTGTGGACTGTGCATTCGGGGTGCAGAATGGGCGACGGCAGGGTCCCTATCTCGGTGGACTCACACGCTCTTGGCGAGGACACACACGGCTGCAGCAGAAACCTGCCATTAGACCTAGAGAAGCATCCCCCAGAGGGTGCCTCAGAGGCGGTCATGCTTGTGGACAGAAGTGGCTAGGTGAATCTGTTGGGCTTTTACAAAGGAGATAATTCATGATTCTTATTCGAAGACAAGAGTAACCCTGTGGAGTGGTGCTAGCAGGAAGCAGAGGTGGCGGGGTGAGGGTGGGGGTTGGGGGAGAAAGCCTGACTCTAATGGCTGTAGCAGGAAGAGGCCGACCTTATTGTCTTTGGCCCAAGACCTTAAAGCTTGAAATGGGCAGGGGTGGGGTGGCCGGATGAGTTCTAAGGACCACGCTGGTTGTCCCATGGAAAGATTTGTAGCAACCTGGAGGTGGGGCTAGCGTAGAGACATTCAACATGCACCTTCTATATGAGCACAGGATCCCAAAATACACACCGATTGGGGCACTGATCTTCCCCCTGAGTTCCATGTACGTATTTAACTAATGATGTAATGTCCTGACACAAAAAAAGATTGCAAAGTTATCTTTCTATTTGCTTTGGCAAAGTATACAGTGCGCAGAGAGGTGAGCCTAAGCAGATACTCAACGACAGGAGTTTATGGTGCCTGCAAGATGCAAGGAGTCCAGCGTGCCTTCAAGTTTTTCTCCAAATTACTGTGGCTTCCAACCCCATGTTCTCATTTACGATCAGTGTGAGGACTCTTCGGCGTGTTGTTTGGCTATAACAATTCTTACTATACATTTTTGAGTTGCGATTTTGAAAATTTCTTTAATTTTAGATATGTGTACACACACGTACACAAAGGCTGCGTATGTGTGTTTCTCTTTCGCTTTCTTTGCTCATGTACAGCCACGCCACAGGAGGCCATTCTGCAAAGAGAAAAGACTTAAAATTTGAAGAATGCGTTTATAAAACAGCTTTAAAAAAGCCACTCCACGTGTCACGTTATATTACAACAATTATGGTGTACATGCATGGGATCAATTTTTTACTGTGTTCTTTACCTTATAGAAACACTGCGTAAGTCTATTAGACAGTGGCCAATTCCTACAGGGAACACACAAAACAATTTAAGACAAAGTAATTTAAACTTGTAGACACGGAAAGGGCAAAGTACAAGAAAATGTTTTTATTTTTTACTTTTTAAAAAAAGATTACCACAAAGTTTACTAAGACTTGGTTGAATAAAACTGTACGGTAGGAATGAAATCACTTGAACGTTACATGAAATTATTAGTGAGTTGAAAATTCCCATCAGATCTTAAGCAAAAAATGCCCAGTAGCAGCCTAATCAATCACGCCTATGTGACTTAGATTAAAAGATGAATGGACCCCAAGGGAAAAAGAGTAGCACACTCCAAAGGAGAGAGATGGAAAGAGAGAGGGAGGGAGGAAAGAACGGGGGGGGTGGGAATGAGGAGGGAGAGGCTGGGCCTCAGTCACAGGCCCTGTGGGATGAGGAAGTGAGTGGACTTGCGTTATGAGCTAGTTACACGACTCTTGGTTTCCTCCTGCCAGTTTTGATTTTGTGCTCTCTCTTGTGGTTGTAAACGGTTTCCTTTCTCCTAGGACAACCCGAATCAACGTCCCCCGCTCCTGTGAGCATCACATTGAGACTCTATTCCGGTGATTTATTTTCTTAGAGGGAAAAATAGCTTTCAGCTTAATCCACCCGGGCCACCGCCTCCAGAGGGCCCCTACCCTACCCTGGACTCCGGGACGGATAGCCCGTGTGGGATTGTGCTCCCACTTCATGCCTCTTCCTTTTCCAAGTTCCTCAGTCACTTCCAAAGACAAACCTGACTCTCGCCTTCCATCCCAAGAGGGCACCAGCTGCACATGACCTTGGCCTGCCGTCTCCTGAGCCAGGCTTGGTGGGCCTGGGGGAACGTCTGGCAGCCTGCATGCTCACTAACCCTTCGGTCACCGGTGAGCATTTGTGAATGTTCTTCCTGTGCTAGCTGTCTACGATCTCATGCCCACTCTGCGAGGAACGCTGTGCGGGCATCCTCTCTTTACACAGGAGGAGTGAGAGACTCAGAGAGGTAAAACAGCCTGCCCAGGGCAGCAGCTAGGAGCCGGAGCCAGGAGTCCTCCTTCAGGAGCTGGGTTCAAGAGACGATGCTTGGCCACCACCGTGTTTCTTACAGTCCTGGAGAGATGACAACAGCAACAATGAAAACAAAGCAGAAACCTGGGGGCATGCTTTGACACCATCTTCAGGTGAGCAGGATGAAACCCTCCGGGGATGCCGGGGAGTGTGCACCTGCGAAGGGCACGTTGAGCAAAGGTGACCTTGTGTCTCTGAAAATTATGTGGGGAGCCTTGAAGATGCTCAGCCGGCCCTTCCGGCGAGCGCAGTTTCCTTTCGGATGGGTCTGCACGGCTGGGTGCGGAGGTGGGGGCTTTGGTGGGACTGTCCTGTGGCCATGCTTACCCTCCCTGGGGGGTTTCCCTGGGGCGCATCGGGGCTGCTCAGCTACTCCTACCATCCAGGCTTTCCTGAGTTCACAGTGTGGCGAGCTCCTGGAGGTTTTCTCCGCCACAGTGACAGGTGCTGCAGGTGACCCCTTCCTTGCAAGGTACCTCTGAGGATGCCTGAAAGGCTTCCTGCTGACCACATCTTCTGCGGCTCCTCTAACACGCGTGGGTCTCTGTCTGTGGTTCCTTGATTCTCCTCTGGGCCTTGTTTGTGGGTCCGTTTGCCCCTCACGGTGGCCTGTGGAAGCCCACCCAGGATGCCTCAGTCCAGTCCTCTCACACACGTGGAGGGTCTGGTGCATGGGCCACATGTGGGAAAGCAGGATGGTCTCGCCTGGTGGCACGTTCTGGCTCCATCTCCACACAGTGGGTTGTGGCATCTCTCGCCCTGTGGATTGCCCATGATCGGCGGGGTGGGAGGAGCATCCACGGAGATGGGAGGATCTGGGGGTAATATGCCTCCTTCGCCGCGTATATTGTCCTCATAGCACCCTCTCCCCACAGCTGGCAAATCCATAGAGACTGCACACAGGTGACTGGCTATCCATGCCTGCAGTGGGACAGGGACAGGAAGTGACCGCCCCTTCTTCAGGGAATGAAGATGTCCCCAAATCAGCTGTGAGGCTGGAGACACAGCTGTGAATATGCCGAAAACTATTGACTGGTTCGCTTCAAATGGGTGAATCGTATGATCGTGTGGTGCCTAAATTATATCTCAAGCTGTTACAGCTCCTTACAAAAAGGATGAAGGGGCAGACTCCATGCCCACGGGTCTGTGTACCTTGTTCTGATCCCTCCCTGGACCCCAGGCTAGTCACTGTTGAATATCTTCATGTGTAGGTCTCACAAGAACCCAGGGAAACGGCTCCATCCAACTTCTTGGGTCATTCTTTGATACGATCACCATTCTCAGCACTCAAGTTCTGGAGCTTTTAGAAGCAGCTCTGACTTCACCCTCCCAGCTTCCAAATAAAACAAAGCAGACACTCAAAAAATATCTCTTCAGAGATCGCTTTGGTAGTTGTGACAGAGTTGGGATGTTTAAGGCAGAGGATGTACTGAGTAGAACAGAAAGACTGATCCAAGGAAGAGACAATTCTTCCCGTCTGGCAGCCTTCGAACTGATGCATCAGCATTTTTCTTGCCTTGGAACTCAAACTGAAATGAGCCCTTCCTGGGTCTCAAGCCTGCTAGCTGTCAGCTTGGAGCTGGCTCTCCTGGGACTCCGGTTTTTGAACTCAACCTTGAACTAGACCCTAGGCTACACCCAGGGAAGCTGGGTCTCCAACTAGCTGACTCACCCTGCAGATCTTGGGACTTGCCAACCTCTGTGATCACATGACCCAAATCCTCATAATAAATAATACATAAATAAATGGAGCGTTTGTTGCTGCTGTTTCTCTGGAGAACCTGAATAATACAGATTTGGGTTCTGAGAGTAGTTCTGGAAAAGCAGAGTTTTTAAATCATGGGTTGTTTGGGCAGGGAGCAAATATTTTTTTTTTTGCTATTTTTTTGAGGAAATCTTTCAGTACTGAGCAGGTTAGAATGTAAAGGTAGATTCTATGCAGCTGTAGGTAATGACTTGCGGTCATTACGTCTTTTACCTCCAGGTCTATTATAATGGGCAAATAATGGGCAAATAAAAGTTGTATATATTGAAGGTGTACAGTGTGATGCCTTGATAGACATACATATTGTGGCATGATGACCACAATCAAGCTACTTAACATATCCATCACCTCACAATAGTTACCTGTGTGTGTGTGTGTCTGTGTGTGTGGTGAGACTACTTCAGTTCTACTTTCTCAGCACTTTTCAAGTACACATTTTTATTTCTGTAATCATGCTGCTTGAATTATGTCTCCAGACATAATTGTTCATTTTACACCTCCAAGTGTGTTACCTTGTGATTGATGTCTCCCCAGTTCTCCCACCCAAACCCCTGGCAGCCACCCTCTGCTCTGTGTGAGAGAGGAGAGAGTCAGAAGCTGGTTAGGCAGACAGAGAAGGAGGGTCTTGAGGAGACTTAACACCTGCAAGAATGTCCCCTGCACCGCCCCCATTATCTAATCATTGACTGGAAATGTGGTTAAGAACATCCTTTCAACCCAAATGTATTACTACAAAGGACCTTTTGCTGCTTAAATGAAAGTATGATAGCTTAACTAAATGTCCTAACTTGACCTTGGCTTATTGTAATATCATTAACATAGCATTAACATTGAGGTTTTACTCTCCTGAGTGGACTTCTCTCATGTAGTTACAGGTGATATTCAAGATGGAGCAACTTTGGTCAAAGACTCGCAGCACAATAAGAATTGAGTCTCAGGAAATAATAGGTGGATGAGACGTAAGTGAGAGGAATGCCCCCCCAAAAGATAAGTTAAAAACCAGAAAAAAACTCCTAGCTCCGGGTTACTCATTTTTCTGGAGAACTTTGATAATAAACTTCTTTCACTCATCCTTTTGGTGTCTGTGTTCCTTAATCTTCTTGGTCATAGGACAAGAATCCAAGGTTGCTGGTCTAAGCTGACAGTGGAGTTCAAAGCTCCTGCAACATCTGTCTCTATGAGATCCACTTTATGAGCTCCTCTATGAGTGAGATCATGTGGCATTTGTTTTTCTGTGTTTGGCTTGTTTTATGTAGCGTACTGTCTTCCAGCTTCATCATGCGGTTGCAAATGGCAGTAGGTCCTTCTTTTTATAATGCTGCGTGATAGTGTTCTGTGGTGCATATATGCTACATTTTATTTATCCATCTATCTGTCAATTGACACTTTGGTGCTTTTTATATGTTGGCTATCGGGAATAACAATGAACGTTGCAACTATTCAGTTGCAGTGAACATGAGAGTGCAGATAGCTTTTCAACATACTGATTGTATTTCCTTTGGATATATTCCCAAAAGTCCGACTGGTGGATCATGTGGTAGTCCCATTTTTAATTTTTTGAGAAATCTCCATTCTGTTTGTCGTAATGGCTGTACCTACGTACATTCCCACCAGCAATGTATAAGGACTCTCTTTTCTCCACATTCTCACCAACACTTGTAACCTTTTCACTTTGTTAATAACAGCCAGCCTGACAGATATGTGGCAATAACTCATGATGGTCTTGACTCACACTTTCCTGGTGATTAGTGATACTGAGCACCTTTTCAAATACTTGTTGGCCATGGTATGCCATCATTTCAGAAATGCCTCTGCAGATCTTTTGCCTATTTTAAAATCAGGTTGTTTTCTTGCTATTGAGTTGTATGAGTTTCTTATATATTTTGGATATTGACCCATTATTGAATATATGGTTTGAAAACATTTTCTCCCATTCTGTGAGGTGCCTTTTTATTTTGTTGTTTTCTACACTGTGGATAACTTTTTTTATTTGATGTCTTTCAATTTGCTTATTTTTGCTTTTGCTGCTTGTGCTTTTAACATCATATCTGAGAAATCATTGTCAAGACAAAGGCAAGAAAAACTCCTGTTTCTGTGGCACATTGGTGGTACAGTGGTGAGCATAGATGCCTTCCAAATTTACCGTTTCTTCCAGGAATTTTACACTTTCAGGTCTTACATTTAAATCTTTAATTCATTATGAGTTGATTTTAGTGTATGAAGAATACAATTATTATTATTATTATTTTGCATTGGCTATCCAATTTCCCTAACATATTTATTGAAAAGACGATCCTTTAACCATTGTGTTTTCTTAGACCCTCTGTCAAAGATTAGTTGACTGTATATGCATGGATTTGTTTCTGGGTTTTCTATTCTGTCCCACTGGTCTATGTGTCCCCTTTTATACCAAAATTATGCTGTTCTGTTTACTATAACTTTGTAATATAATTGGAAATCAAAAGGTGTGATGCCACCAGCTTTATTCTTTCTAAAGATTGCTGTAGCTATTTGCAGTCTTTTGTGGTTCCACACAAATGATTGGATTCCTAAAAAATGTCTGTGAAAAATGCCACTGAATTTTGATAGGAACTGTGACGAATCTGTAGATAGCAGGGTAGTACGGGTGGTGTAGTAGCTAGAGCCGTAGTCAGGAAGCAGGGATGTTTTGAGAGAATTTATGCTTCTGATCCATGAACACAGGGAACGCTTTCACTTACGATCACGCATCGCTTATCAATGGGGATACGTTCCAAGAAATGTACCACTAGGCAATTCCGTGGTTTTGCAAGCATCGCAGAGTGTACTTCCACACACCTAAATGGTGTAGCCTCCTACACCTGGACTACATGGTATAACCTTTTGCTGCCAGGCTGAAAATCTAAACAACATGTTACTGTACTGAATACTGTAGGCAGCTGTAACACAGTGGTGAGTGTTTGTGCACCAATACCTAGAAGAGGTACAGCAAAAAAGCAGCAATATAATCTTAGGGGACTGTCGTTGACGGAAATGTCATTATGTGGTACATGACTGTATTGGTTCTTCTCCAATTTCTTTCATCAGTGTTTTACACTTTTCGGGGCTTCCATCTCCTTGGTTAAATTTATTTTTAAGGATTTTATTTGTTTTTTAGTTTATTATAAATACGATTATTTTTCTTAGCTTCTTTTTAGAAAGTTTGTTGTGAGTGTACAGTAACGCAACGATTTTGCATGTTGATTTTGTATCCTGCAACTTTACTGAATTCCTTTACTAGTTCTAGCAGTTTTTTGGTGGATCCTTGAAGAATTCCTATATGTAAGGTCATGTCCTCTGTCAACAGCCAATTTTGCTTCTTCCTTTTTCATTTGGAATCCTCTTGCTTCTTTTTCTTGCCTAGTTGCTCTAGCTGAGACCTCCAGTGCTGTGGTGAATAGAAGTGGCCAAAGTGGCATCCTTGTCCTGTTTCTCATCTTAGAGGAAAAAGATGCGTACTTTTCACCGAGTGTGCCGTCAGCCATGGGCTTGTGATATGTGGCCTTTATTCAACAAAAGGGAGCAGGTCTGCTCAACCTAGTTCTATGTTCTACTATTTCTTAAATGTCAGAAGACTCATTATGCATTAATTCAACTAAAATTAAGCTTAATCAAATTATACACAGAAATAATATATCTCTGCAACACTACAATATGCTTTACTTTGAATGAAATGAGTGATCATATTGTGCATTTTGATGACCATTTGCATATTTATTTTAAAATCTTGAATAACTTAGAAACTGGTTTGTATTAAGAAGCAATTCTTAGCAACGATAACAATATAAACAGCAATAACATCAGAAACTCCTTGGAATTATGTATTGTTTATCTACTTATTCCATTAAATAAACTTTGTAAAATGTCTAAGTGTCTGGCTACTTCTAAAAAAATGAGTTAATTTTAAAATTATTTCAAGACCTTTCACAAATCATAACATCCAGACAATGGTCATCATGAATGCTAAGACTTATTAGGAAAATGTTTTTTGGAGAACAGATTGTTCAGTTTCAAAGTCTCTCCAAAGATTACTTATTAATTGCAAAATAATTTCTTTAAAATGATGAGATCTGGGGTCCACACCTTGAAAAATTACCAAATTTAACATCACCAATATTGGAACAATCTGACATTTTGCATCTTAACATATACAATAAGAAGGACACAATATTACCTGTGTTAAGTTCTTGTGGGAAAAGCAGTTTTGCCTGGACACAATTATGGAGCGACAACCAGAAAATATTTAGAACATGTGACAGTCTATAAAACTACTGGTTGGACTCTAAAAAACTAATGTTATAAAAAAACAGACAAGAAAAGAACAGAAACCTCTTCAGATTAAAATGGATGGAAAATTCGTGAGGCTGAGCATTTTTTCACATATGTGTTGACTGCTTGTATGTCTTCGTTTGAGAAGTGTCTATTCATATCTTTTGCCAACTTTGGAAATAAAATAAAATTTAAAAAGATAAAGATCAAGACTCTCCTAGACAAAACAAAAGAGGAGAGAGAGAGGACGTAAGGGTTGATAAACTACCAATGAGTACCATGTTTACCCCCTGGGTGGTGGGCTCAGTAGAAGGTCAAATGTCACCATCACACCATATACCTACGTAACAAACCTGCACATACACCCCTTGAATATGAAATTAAAAATTAAATGGCTGTTTAGTTAAAAAGTAAATTAAATAAGTAAACTGAAAGGGAATAATTAAATACTTTGTGTAAACTGGACTGGATACCAGATTAAAGAGAAACGAGACAAATTTAGACATCCAACAGACATATAGGGCACTTGAGGGCATTTGTAAAATTTAAATATGGACCCTATATTAGATAAATGTATCATTATTTGCTTAGGCATGATAATGACTCTATGGTTATGCAAGAAAAAAATGTCCTTAGGAAAAGCACACTGAAGCATTTAAGGATAACGTTTCACGATGTCGGCAATTTATCTTTACTGGTTCCACATTGTTCAAATATACACACATACAAGAAGAGAGTTACGCCAAGTACAGAGGCTCGTGTGTGTCAACCCAGTACTTGAGGAGGCTGAAACACTTGGAAGGATTGCTTGAGCCCAGAAATTCAAGACTAGCTTGTGCAACATAGCGAGACCTCTAACTATGTAAAAAAACAAAACAGAAAGGAGATATAACGAAATGGAACAAAAATGCTAGAAATTTAGAGGAAGCCTATAAAAGGGTCATGAACAATAATATTTTAATACTTTTTTAAGTCTAAAAGTTTTCAGAATCAAAACACAAATAACAACATTTAATAGTTAATGAAAATATGAATTTTGGATTTTCTGAGATATGTTGGGTTCCCAATTATAGTAATCCTAGGCAAGAATAAATAGGATATGCTCTACTAGAAAAAATGTCAGCCATAGTTCTAAAAAGGTGATCTCAAGAGAGTAAAAGCATAAATGTGGTGGCAATAAAAATGCACATTTAAATCTCCCACCTGTAAGGCAGTGTCTATGTGAGGGTTCAGAAAGTGGGTGACTTTTTACGTGTTTTATCTGTTATTTAAGATGACTAAACAGATGCTGGAGAGGATGCGGTGAAAAGGGAACAACAAAAACAACAAAAAAGATGACTAAACCATTTAAGATAATTTGATATATTTGTGATTTTAATTTGAGAAAGCTTTTAAGAAAGAGTTATGACATTCAAATTTTTTTTTTTTTGAGTTGGAGTCTCACTCTGTCGCCCAGACTGGAGTGCAGCAGCCGCTCCCGGCCACCACAGCCTCGACCTGCTGGGCTCCGGCGATCCTTCGCCTCAGCCTTCCGAGCAGCCGGAATTACAGGCATGCGCTACCACACCCGGCTGATTTTTTGATTTATTGTAGAGATGAGGTCTCGCTGCCCAGGCGGGTCTCGAAACCGTGGGCTTAGGCAATCCACTCACCTCAGCCTCCCAAAGGTGTGGGATTACAGGCTGAGCCACCGAGCCCGGCTTTAAATATTTTTAAACATCTTAATTCTTATTATTAGTTATTTTTATTAGTTACATAGAGTATGCATAAATTTTTAGAGATGTATTAGTTAAGGTCGAAAGGCTTATTAACTGTATAATGGGCTTATAAGATAAATTGCACAGCAGCAACTGAATGCATAAGAAATAAGAGCAATATCACAATATCTTAACAGGATATAAATACGACATAGTCAACATATAAAGCGTGTATCACTCAATTCTTAATCATCTGGTTTCATTTTTTTAAAGCTTGCTGGCATTTTGCATAGGTCAATACAAGGGGAAACTGACTTTTTTTCAGTACTCGTTTTTCCAAGTCATAAACATACAGTCATCTTTTGACATTTGAGGGAGAATGGTTTCAGAATTGCTGTTGATACCAAAATCTGCATATGCTCAAGCTCCTATACAAAATGGCATAGTATTTGCATATAACCAGGTACACCCTCTCCTAGACTTTATTTATTTATTTATTTATTTATTTATTTATTTATTTATTTATTTT
The DNA here is from genome assembly GCA_027257055.1 of Cephalopachus bancanus. Lineage (NCBI taxonomy): Eukaryota > Metazoa > Chordata > Mammalia > Primates > Tarsiidae > Cephalopachus > Cephalopachus bancanus. Next base: position 6,384,276 of record JAPVLO010000026.1, read on the forward strand.
TTTGAGTTGGAGTCTCACTCTGTCGCCCAGACTGGAGTGCAGTGGCCGCTTCCAGTCACCGCAGCCTCGACCTGCTGGGCTCCGGTGATCCTTCCGCCTCAGCCTTCCGAGTAGCCGGAATTACAGGTGCGCGCTACCATGCCTGGCCGATTTTTTGATTTATTGTAGAGATGAGGTCTTACTGCCCAGGCGGGTCTCGAACCCGCGGGCTCAGGCAATCCACTCACCTCAGCCTCCCAAAGGCGTGGGATTACAGGCTGAGCCACCAAGCCGGCCTCTCATAGACTTTAAATCATCTCTAGATTACTTACAATACCTACTGCAACATAAGCACTGTACACATAACTGTTATACGTATTTTTTGTTTTTTAATGTTGTGATTTTTGTTTTATTTTATTGTTTAAATATCTTTGATTATTGATTGGTTGAATCCATGAACATAGAGCCCGTGGATACAGAGGACAGACTATATTTAACTCAGTGTTTTGCTAGGTTGTCTTTGGTATCATTTAGTGGAGTCTTTTGTGACTTCTAGCAATGTTTTATGTTTTCTGGAAAGACATACATATTTTTTTTCGATTCATTGCTAAACATTGGTGAATTATAGTGCCATTAAAAGGGTTTAAATCTCATGACTTTGCTTGCTAATTTTTGCTGAGGTAGAAGAACATAGCCGAGTTTTACACAGAGACTTTATAACTAACAACTTTGACAAATTCACTTATTAATACTAATCTTTTGACTTGTTTTGGATATTCTATGCCTTCAGTCAAATTATTTGCAAGTGCTGACAGATTGTTTTCTTTACAATTCTTATGGATTTTATTTATTTTTTCTTTGCACTGTTACATGATACAAGATTTTCCATAAAGTGTAAATACAGATACAATATGAAGCATTCTTGTCTTGTTCCCAATATCAAAGGGTAAGTTTTTAACATCATACCACTAAGAGTGTGTTTGCTGTGGGTTCTTTGTCATACCCAGTCTTAGTTCATTGCGTTGCTAGAAAGGAATGCCTGAGGCTGGGTCACTTATAAAGAAAAGAGGTTGGTTTGGCTCTTAGCTCTGCAGACCGTGCAAAGGCATGGTGCTGGCATCTGCTTACGCAGAGGCCTCAGGATGCTTCCATCCATGGGGGAAGGGGAAGGGAGGCAGTGTGAGCTGAGAACTCATGGTGAGAGAGGAGGCGGAAGAGACGAAGGAAGGAGCCTGGCTCTTTTTAACAACAAGATCTCTGGGAACTGAGTGAAAAGTCTCCAGGCCTCTCCCAGGGGAATTGGTCTATTCATGAGGAATCTTCTCCATGACCCAACACCCTTCTCTAAGGCCCTACCTTCAAAATTGGGGATAAAGTGTCAACAGAGGCTCAAGGGAATGAACACCCAAACTGTTGCATACTCAAGATCAGGTTTTTAATGTTTTCTATGAGGTATGTGTGTGTGTTTCTTTTAAATTCCGAGGGATGATGAGTGTTACTTTCACTGCATTTTGAGATATTTGGTTTTTTTTCTTTACTTTCCTAACATAGTGTATCAGATTGATAGAATTTTGAATGTTTGAATGTTATAATAACCTTATACTTTTTGAATAAATCCATTATGGTTTCAATGCATTCTTTCTCATAGGTACACACACACACACCACACACACACACACACACACACACACACACATATAAACACCCAAACCCAATTAACATGGCCCACCTATTTTGTGTAGAGTTTTGCATCTGTATCTTTGATACGGATTGTTATGTAATTTCTCATTTTGTGTATTATTTTCAGGTTTTGAGATAAAAGTTGTGCTGGTCTCATAAAGAGTGCATAACAATTACAGAAGATTTTTGGTATTTTTTTTCCTTAAATGTTGGGTAGCATTCACAGGTAAATTCATCTAGCTTTGGGATCTCTTTGTGAAAAGGTTTTTATCCGGAGTCAATTTTTAAAATAGATATTGTAATATTCAGATTCTTTATTTTTTACATTTGGTCTGATAGGTTTTTAAAAGACTTTGTTGACATTATCTAAGCTTGCAAACTAATTTTTATAAAGATGCTTCAGATACCTTCTTATTATAAAATGTACAATTTCTTGTGTTATGTGTGTCTCTTCATTGTGGATGTTGGTACTTTGTGTGTGTGCTTATTACTTTGATCAGTCTTGCTAATTAATGACATTTATCTTTTCAAATAATCGTTGTGTTCTTTGCCTTCTCTAATGTATATATTTATATTTCACTGATTTCTCTTTTTACTCTTTTTTATATTTTTTAATATTTTTTCTTTAATTCTTTGTTTTTAATTGGCTTTTTTCCCCTAACTTTTTGGAATGAGTACTTAAACTACACTTAAAACATGAGTTTTCATCCTTTTATCTTTCCTATGCATTTGAAACCGTACACTTTCTCATCACGGGTCTCCTTGTATTGTTATGCGATGCAGGATCTTCCATATAATGTAAGTACAAATACCATAGGAAGCTTGTCTCATTCCCGGTATCAAAGGGCCAGCGATTACCGTCATGCCACCAAGACTGTGTTGCTGTGGGTTCTTTGTGGCGCCCCGTCTAAGTCCATTTGTGCTGCTCGAAAGGAATGCTTTAAGTTTCTTGTGTCTAATTTTTTTATAGTTCAGATTAAAAGACTTTCTGACATTTATTTTCATCACCTTTTGAATCATTACTATCTAGAAGTATATCATTTGGGATACAAACCTTCAAAATTTCTCCAGTTATCTTTTTCTTATGGACATGACGTATGATGCATGTGGGTAAACGTTGTATGTGAATATGTAAAGATGTTGAATTGTTTTGTAAGTTGGGTAGAGTATTCTACAGATGTCAGGAAAGACAGGTTAGTTAATTGTGATTATTGGGTCTATATCCATATTGAAGTTTTGGCTGTATTTTCCACCAACTGTTGAGTGATGCATGCAACAACTTTTCGTCATAATCATAGGAGCCTTGTGGATTTGCCTATTCCTGCTTTGAGTTCTGTTAACTTTTTTTGGGGGGGGGGGTTGGAGTCTCACTCTGTTGCCCAGACTGGAGTGCAGTGGCCGCTCCTGGCCACCGCAGCCTCGACCTGCTGGGCTCCAGCGATCCTTTCGCCTCAGCCTTCCGAGTAGCCGGAATTACAGGCATGCGCTACCACGCCCAGCTGATTTTTTGATTTATTGTAGAGATGAGGTCTCGCCCACCCAGGCAGATCTCAAACCCGCGGGCTCAGGCAGTTCACTCACCTCAGCCTCCCAAATGCACGGGATGACAGGCTGAGCCACCAAGCCCCGTTGGTTCTGTTAACTTTTTAAAAAATATACTTTGAGGCTATGTTACTAACTGTATATATTTCTGGTTGTTTGGATAATTTATTATTACAGTGTAACTATTTTTTCTTATAATTCTCTTTCTGTAAAGTCTACTTATTTGCTTAGGATTTCACAGTCTATCTGGTCACTTTTAATTTTTCTTTTTTTGGAGTTGGAATCTGACTCCGTCACCCAGGCTGGAATGCAGTGACATGCTCATGGCCACTCCAGAGTTGACCTGCTGGGCTCAGGCAATCCTTCCACCTCAGCCCTCTAAGTAGCCGGAACTACAGGTGCCTGGCTAATTTTTTTATTTTATTGTGGAGATGAAGTCTCACCAAGCTGCACAGGTTGTTCTCGAACCCATGGGCTCAGGCAATCCTCTCACCTCGGACTCCTGAAGTGCTGGGATTATAGACTTGAGCCACTGTGCCCGGCCTATCTGGTTACTTTTAACTTTGTTTCACTCTTATATTTAAGGTGTGCATCTTATAATCAGCTTAAATATGTATTTTAATCCACTCTGATGGTCTTCCTATGTTAGTTGAAAAATTAATCTGTTTATATTTAATGTAACTGCTAATAATTTTGGCTTGAATCTTATTTTTTGCTTCTTACTTGTCCTATAATCTATACACCTTTTCTCTTCTCTATATTTTCTTCCTTTGGGGATTAATTAAATGTTTTATTTCATTTTCCCCTCTGCATGAGATGCACCTGCCCAGAAATGGATCCTTTCTCATGATCCATTCCTGGGCAGGTGCATCAAACTCCCATCTGTGGAGGGAGTAGGCTCTCATGGCTTAACGCCACACACTTCTCAGAGGAGCTGCCCTCTGCCAGTGGGGTTCACACAGCTGGAGATGCCTAGACTGCTAGCTCACCTGGGCAGCAGCCACCAGTGACTGGCTGAAGTGGCAGGTGCCAGCCTGGTCCCCTTGCTTAAAGTTGAGGAATCACTGCTGCCATGGTGCTCGAGAATGTCCCACGGGATCAGGCTGAGACTGGAGTACTCCTGACACTGCAACTTCCTCCACTTCCTCCCCTGCTCTGCTCCACTTTCCTGGCTTCTCACCGGGAACTTTGCAGTCACCTCCTCAGTCCTCAATTCCACAAGCTCCATTGCCAGGGCGTCCAACCCAAGACACTCTCTCAGGGTGCATGTGAGTTACTCAGTCTTCTGTCTTTCTTTTGCTGGTTATCCTAGAGATTACAGGATTCATTCTCAACTTTCGGAAAAGTAGATGCTTTTATATATTTCAACACAATCTCAAAATAATTTCACTGCATGAATGAATAACGTTGCAGTGCCTTAGACAGTGCCCATGGCTTAGAAGATGAGCTCCATTACCCTTCTCACTCTCTTGGCCTTACTTCCTTATGCATGTCAGTCATAGCTACTTTTTCATGCAAATGTGCATCTTCATTTATGTTAGTTTGCTACATGTTCTGTTAGCTGTGGGACGAAGCCTGTTTACGTCTTCTTCAATAAGTTGCTTCCCTAGGAATCTTATCTCAGACTCTGCTTTTATGGCGAGGGACCCCAAAAAAACCCCAGAATTATCTTTTGGAGGGTAGCCCCTTGTAGTACACTTGGAATTTGCTCCTCCCTTCAAATGGTCAACCAAAGTTTTTATGGGAAGTTTTGAGAAGGTCGCATCACAATTTGCAGAAGAAACATCCCGAGTTGTGGCAAACTGGTGACTGGTTCTTCCACCGTGAGAACACATCTGCCTCCACTGTGCTGAGCGTTCGGCAGGAGTTGACGCCCGAAAATGCTCGACCTCCATGCCCCACCCTCCCTATTCACCCCATATTGCCTTGATCAACCTTTCTTTGTTTCCCTGGAGGAAAAAAATCCTCAAAGAGAAATGTTTTGCCAATGTGGAAGAGGCCAAACAAAAAATGGCAGAAGCACTGAAAGGCATTGAAATTGATGAGTTCAAAAACTGTTCTGAGTAGAGGAAAAAGCATCTCGATAGGTGTATTGCATCAATTGGACAGTACTTTGAAGGTGACTGAACTTTAAACATGTAAGAATAAATACACAATTTTGTATAAGTAAATTTCTTTTTTTGTGTTCCCCTTGTATAAAATCTGACTTGAAGCATAATTTATTGGCATATGTTTAAAATATTATTATTTTTTAGGCAGTCAGTATTCATTTCGATTTACTTTATGATTTTGTTTTTTGTAGAGACAAGGTCTCAATATGCTGCCCAGACTAGTCTCAAATTCCTGGCCTCAAGTGATCCTCCTGCCTCAGACTCCCAAAGTGCTGGGATCATAGGTGTGAGACACTGTGCTCAGCCTAGCTTTACTTTCTGGTTTTCTCTTTCCGGTGATGGCCAGGGCCCTGGAATTCCAGCGAGGACCCCAAGAGGTCTGAGGCACTGGTATGGCCGTCTGATTGGTGGGACCTGAGTCGCTGCTACTTTACTTGCCGAGGATAAACTCTCCACGCTCCTTCCAAGACACAGCCGAGTATGCACCCAGACCAGGGGAATGGAGACTCCCTCTTGTCTGGTCTGGCATTCCTGCTCATGCTTCCACCGGCACGCCCCATTGGTAGAGGCAGCTTACACCTGGGCACTGAGGCAGACTGGGAGCTTTGGCTTCCCCTTGCTTGAAACGCTGACTGTGGGGGTGGGGAGGAGAGAGCCATCCGTGGCATGTCTTCATGGCCATTTGTTTGCAGAGCCAAAGTATTTCTGTGCACAGGGCCCCAGTCTAGCTTTTTCTTAGAAGAATCTGTGTTCTTTCTAGAGATTTGTCAGCATCTACCCAGGGGCCTTTGAGATAACCTATGTCTTCCACAACTTGCAGTGGAAGGGACAGCAGTGACCTACCGACCCAAGACATCTGGGCGGCCTGTGCTGGCCCCTAGAGATGCGCAGACCCAGGTCAGGCCATCCCCTCGCACCTGCACGTGGTCAGCTAACCTCTCTGAGGTGAAACTTCTGGGAAAAGGAGGAAGGGCCGGGATGGGCACACCATGCAGATTCTACCCTGTGTCTGCTGCAGAGATCTCACTGGGCAGGAGTCTACCCCAGGCTCGCAGGCAACACACTCAAGGCACCACTACGTACACAGTCCTGCATGTGACGCAGGTCAGTATCAATTGTCCATGAGGCACTAATGGTGGGATATGAATATTGGGCAAAATCGGGTCAAAAATATCAAGAGTAGGCATAAACCAACTCTTGAGTTTTCACAGGAAAAGAATAATTGATGTTTGGCGATTTTTGAGTGTAGGGAGTAGAGGGAAGGAGGCGGCAGAGATCCCCTAAAGAATACATGATTCAGCCGGGCTCGGTGGCTCAGCCTGTCATCCCGCGCCTTTGGGAGGCTGAGGTGAGTGGATTGCCTGAGCCCACGGGTTTGAGACCCACCTGGGCAGCGAGACCTCATCTCTACAATAAATCAAAAAATCAGCCGGGCGGGGTAGCACACCGTAATTCCGCCTACTTGGAAGGCTGAGGCGGAAGGATCGCCAGAGCCCAGCAGGTCGAGGTTGCGGTGGCCGGGAGCGGCCACTGTACTCCAGTCTGGGTGACAGAGTGAGACTCCGACTCACAGAAAAAGAAAAAAGAGTACATGATTCCTGTAGCAATCAATCATTGCAGCCACCTTGGGCGCTGAGAGGGTTAACAGTCATTAGTGTGCCTGCAATATACTTTGAAATTCTTTTGCTGGTTTTCCAACTGTTTTGCTTCAGAACTTGATGATATGTAATTTTGATTAAAAAGAAGAAATAATCAGGTTGCTTTCTATGCCAAGTTTGTTCTTATCTGGTTGCTATGACAATCTTCTTTGACAGTTATTTTTTTTTCCTCTTTTGTGGATTTCTCTCCTTTTGATGTTATAAAAAGAGTTTTCCTAGGTAAGGAGTTTGATTTTTTTTTTATACTTAAAGGATTCTTAAGAAATAAAAAAAAGCTTTTAGTTAAAGTCTCCACAACCCAGGGTGTCATGTCTTACTTAAGGTTTAAAATGAAAAAGTTGATATCTCTTATAAAAAATAAAGAAACGGTCTTTGGAGAATCTAAATTTTTATTTCTTCCATATTGTATGGGATAATTGCATCCTCTGACATTGTTCTGTGCACAAAAAGGCTCATTTTTCCATTTGATTTTTGTCTTATTATTTTAAACAATGAGACACCGCCCTAGACTCTAGTTCATCAGGAAGGGTGGATTTTAACGAAGAGAATACTAGACTGCAAGTTAGAAACCTAAATTCTTACCTGAATTTTATCACTAAAAATTGATTTGATCTTGGAAAAAATAAACTATTATGTTTTTATTATGAAACAAATTCACTTAAAATATTTTATATAGTAGTCTGTAGAAATGTATTGGGATTTTAATTATAATTGTTATGGGATATTTGCCACACAAAAATCACCTGGTCTCCTGCTAGCTGTGATTTCTTTCTTTTTAGAAAGAAATTGCTAAACTATACGATTCTTTCTCATTTTAAAACTATATAACTTTGTGTGCAGTCCCTTTTCCTTCAAATTTTAGTTATCTACTTGCAGCATTTAAAAAATAATTTTTTCTGTGTCTTCTGTGAAATTGTGACAAACGAGGTCACCAAACACTTATTCGGTTTCTTCTGTCTCCCAAGCACATGGTCTGCATTCTTCCTGGTGAACTGAAGTCACACTGATGTTTCCAGAGAGCCACAATGTGCAGAGACATCACTCATGTTGAGAACAGAATTGACTCTGTTGACTTAAAGCAGAAGAGAACCATAATAGATGGCAGCATAATGAGTTTGCTTTATCCAGATGTTTCTGAATTTACTTCTTGGAGGATTTACTAAGCAATATTGGCGAGTCCAGTGTTCTCAAACCTTAGCACGTACTAGCATCATGGTAGTAAAATACCTGTAAAGCTACTCATAAAAATATCCTTGGCTACTCTATAAGATTTCCATTCAGTGTGTCCGAGGTGTGGGTAGATAGTTAGCATTTCAAACAAGTTCCTCGGCAACACTGCTAGTCATGTTTGGCCATCACACTTCTATAACCACCGAGCTGGTCATTCTATAGCATTCTTTTATTTGCTTATTTTTTTGTGACATAGTCTCACTCTGTTGCCCAGGCTGGAGTGCAGTGGCATAATCATGGCTCACTGCAGCCTCCAACTCCGGGGCTCAAGCAATTCTCCTTCCTCAATCTTCTGGGTAGCTGAAACTACAGGCATATGCCACCATGCCCGGTTAATTATTTACATTTTTTTTTATTTTTTGTAGAGATGGGATCTCATGATGTTACCCAGACTCGAACTCCTGCCCTAAAGAAATCTTCCTGTCTCAGCCCGCCAAAATGCTGGAATTACAGGCACGAGCCAAGGTACCCAGCCCACAGTTCTTTAAAATTGTGAGGCGTTACTCAAACTGCAGCTAGCTCTGGAGGTATGAATACATGTTTGAGGCAGTCATATGCTGTGTTGCTCTCATCTTTGTGGATTATACAGCACTTCTTGCTAAACTAAAAAGTTGGTTGTCATTCTAGTGTTTGTTTGGAAGAAGAACATGAATAAGTGTCTGATTTCTAGGGCCATATGGTATGAGGAAGAAAATAAATTCTTGTCTTGGCTTATATATCCTGCAACTTTGAAAATATAGGAGGATCATGTCTAGAGCTCAGCTATTATGTTTTTATGGTGAAACAAATTTGCTTAAAAGAACTTATATAGTAGACTGTAGAAATGTATTTGAATTTTAATTATAATTGCTATGGGTTATTCACCATACATAAATCAAGACCACCTTTTTTGAAAAAAATAATAACATTGGTCTCTTCTGAAGGAAACGTGTCTCTGTAGTTTGCAGACAGATATATTTTGCTTCCTTCATACAGAACTTAGATGGTTATGCAGATGTTTCCTGTTTTTTTTTTTTTTTTTTGAGTCGGAGTCTCACTCTGTCGCCCAGACTGGAGTGCAGTGGCCGCTCCCGGCCACCGCAGCCTCCGCCTGCTGGGCTCCGGCGATCCTTCCGCCTCTGCCTTCTGAGTAGCTGGAACTACAGGTGCGCGCTACCGCACCCGGCTAATTTTTGGCTTATTTTATAGAGATGAGGTCTCGTCAAGTTGCCCAGGCGGGTCTCGAACCCGCGGGCTCAGGCAATCCACTCACCTCAGCCTCCCAGAGTGTTGGATTACAGGCTGAGCCACCGAGCCCGGCTTATGTAGATGTTTCCTTACGTCCTTTTGATTTTTGACACTAAGGATGTTGGTTATTGGCAGGATTTTTCATGCATCTAACGGTCTTTTGATCCCTGAAAGGACAAGTCGTTTTTCTTTTTAAAAATTAGTCTCAGTGACTCATAAACACCAGTTAAAACAGGAAGAGATATTAAATTTAATTTAGTAAAACTTTCACAAATTACCCAAAGAAAGGTGACCTCAAGACATGCAAACATTTTATGAAGGACGTCCAAATTGTGAGGCATGACTTGAACTAGAACTCAGCTGTTCTGACATGCAGGCAGTTCTCTAAGAGTTGCTCTGAGTATTTGGTTAGATGGCAGAAATGTTTTCTCTTCTTTCCCCCAAATCATAGGCGTGTCCACTGCCACCAAAATGGAAGTCAGCTGTCCTCAAACTTGTGGCATAGGTATACATTGTGGAAGATCTAAATCCGATTTAAAGGTCAGGCTAGTGTGTGCACCTGTTTGTAACCACACGTGACCTGGAGACCTGACATTTGTGTCTGCTCCAGTCAGTACCGTGTTCTGTCTCTAATTGATATCACACATTTCATGCTACAAGTGGGCTTTCATGTTTGTACTACAGAAAGTTTATGAATAGTGGCCCCAATGTAATTATCCTCCTTGGAAGAAATTCAAAAATATAAAATACAAAATTCGGGACACATTCTTCTCCTCGCTACGTTCTCTTCTGATGTGACTCTCGGCTCCTGCCATCCAGGGGTGAGCATGTCTCCCACCTTCTAAGTCAGCGCTGGCCTTGACACCTGCTTTGGCCGTGGAATGTGGCGAGACGACACTGTGCAGGTGGCAGGGCTGGGTGTCAAAGACTATGTACAGCCACCAGGTGAACAGACGGATCCAGCCCATGGGTGAACAGGGGAGCCGCCGTGCTCCAGTGAGGTCCAACTGCCCCCTGCCTTGAGCCAGCCCCAGATACCAGTGAACCCACCGAGACCGGACAGACCCCCGGCTGAGCCAGCATGGTCAAACCTTCCTGTCACAAGCAAGACCGCCAACTCTCGTTTGAGGCCAAGAAGCTGTGGGTGGTTTGTTACGCAGCATGGATAACCAAGGCACCGGCCTTCGGAAATAAACCCACAGCTGCCTTCGAGTGTCTGCCCTCCTTTGTTTTAGCACCTTGAACTGCTGGGTCTGACTGGTCCGCAGCAGAGAGGTAGTTTCAGCCTTGCTTATGGCCATGGGTGCGAATGCAATCCAGCTCATGGGGTGTAAGGAGAAGCAGGGGGAAACATTTCCAAGTGGTAGATGTGCCGAAAGGCGCTCAGCGTCCATTTCCTCTTCCCACCTTTTTGCGGGGGGTGGCACTGACGTGGACACGGTGGTCCCGTTGGCCACAGGGAGGAGAGGAAGGCTCTGGCACGATAGCAGCTGCTGCCCCTCAATGGCCGCTCTCGCTCCCTGCATGGCCCACCCGGACTTTCGGGTGAGGGGCCACGTGCGCCCTCGCTTCTCTCTGTCTTACGGTCGTGGCTGTGTTGGTCTTGGCTAAAGCAATGCAGCATGCTTTTTGGCGAAAACAAATGCACTGCATCTGTCTTAGAAGGAAAAACCATGCTAAATAAAAGTGATACGATGTAGTAAGTAAGATACATCGTTTGCCTTCTTTGTACGTGACTCCCATGGTAGAGGAGATTTCCATGGGCAAAGTTTAATAGTTTCAGTTTGTCACTTGCTGGGCTCCTGGACCTGGGCTGAGCACAAATATGTATAGTCTTGATTTCAGTGAGATTATCTATCTGTCTATCTAATCATCTATCGATTTAATCTGTCATCTGTCTTCTAATTATCTCTTATCTATCTTCTATCCGTCTAATCTGTCATCTCTTTGTCCACCATCTCTCTGTCTTCTGTCTATCCGGGTCTGTCGACCCATCTCTCTGTCTTCCATCTATCTAATCTGCCACCTGTCTTCTAATCATGGCATCTGTCTCAACTGCTATCTCTCTTTCATCTCTCTATCATCTGTCGTCTACCTCGCCTATCTACCATTTATCTGCCATCTGTTTATCTGTCTTATCTGTCATCCGTCTGCCTGTCTGTGCATCTTCCAATTGCCGCTCATCTACCTCTCTTCTATCTGTCTCGATGCCTGCCTTTTAATCGCCTGTCCATCTATCTGGTTGGTCTTCTGTTTATACCTTCAGTCTATCTACCTGCTGTCTTCTCTCTATCGTCTGTCTAATCTGTCATCTCCCTATCTATCAGCTATCTGTCATCTATAGTTCTATCTTCTATCTGTCTAATCTACCTTTCATCTATATATCTAGCTCTCTTATCTGCCATCCCTCTTTCCATGTCTGTAATCTGTCTTCTCTCTCTTGTCTATCTCTATCCATTGTGCGTCTTCTATGGATATATCATCTCTCTTTATCTCTGCCTGTCGATTTATTATCTACCTTGCATCGATCTGTCTAATCTGTTACCTCTCTATCTAGCCATCATCGTCCTATCTTCTATCTAGCTGATCTGTCATCTAGCTATCTATCGGTCGTGTATTTATCTGTCTGTCTAATCTGTCATCTATCTATATCTGTAATCTATCACCTTCTATCTATCAATGATCTATCACCTGCCTAAAATCGATCTCTCTTCCATCTGTCATCCATCTTTGCATTATCTGTCTGTCTCTCTATCTAATCTGTCATCTGTCTATCATCTGTCTAGCTATATCTGCAATTTATCTCGTATCTATCAGCTATTAATATCTATCTGTCTGTCTGTCTGTCATCTACCTTCCTATCTATCCTCAAACCCATTTATAAGCATCTGATGCCTAAAGTAAAGCTTATACCAGATAAAAGACTTACCCAATGCTGCATACATGCTAAAAAGTAGAATAATTATTTGAACCTGGATCTTTCTGGCTGCAAAACCATAATCTAGGTGGTCAGTGAGGCCCAGACTTTGCAAAAATTTCTGTGCTGCAGATATCTAAACTGTGAAACTCAAGGAAAACATTCTAGGCTGGGTGATAGCCAAAGCAAAGTTCTAGAAGATAACCCAGTGGACCAAATTGCTATTTTTGTATCTTCTATTTGCATACATATTTTGGAGGTATTTACTAGCCATTCATTTTTCCAAGCAATTGTCTTGATTCTCCAGTTCCCCTTTGCTGTGTCTATTTAATAGAACTTATTTTTTTGGAAGCAGGTATTTTCCACCATCTTAACAAGCAGCTTGACATTGTCATTCCAAGATGGTAATAACATGAGAGCTAAAAAGTTGAGTATATCATTGTTGTCTATGTTGAATTCAATTGCACTAAAATATCTCTGCATACTGACAAAGATTAAGATGGAGTAGTCTTGGATCTTGGATAAGTTGGAGACATCACAATCAGAGCTGATTCACAGCACTTTCATCATAATGTGCTCCAATGGCACAATGACCTCTCAAGAGCCACAGTGTTGTGAGATGGAGATCTGAGTCTGGCATTCTGATGGGGATTTTGTGTGTGTGTGTGTGTGTGTGTGTGTGTGTGTGTGTGTGTGTGTGTGAATGTGGAGATTATATATGTGTGTGCACGAATGTGTATCTCCAAGGACATTCTTTTATCTGCTCTGATTATCAGCATAACATCAAGTCATGAACACCCATTGTCTTTGCCTACGAGGTACACAGTGGCATTGCCTGGTCTGGCATGATGACCTGCTGTGGTCTGGGCTTCCCTGCTGTGGCAGGTGAGGTTCCTTACATTGTCAGAGCCAGGACAGAACCTCTGACCACATCCTGCCAGCGCCAGGAACAAAAGCACCCTACCTGTGGACAGTGGTTTTCATCGCAGGCACCTGTCCCTCCTGGGGAGGCAGAGTTACTGCTCACAGCCAGAACGTCTTGCTCTTCTGGATCGGCGTACAGCTCACCTGTGTTCAGTGTTGCAAGTCCACCCTCCTCTTCAATCCTGAAGGGCCAGAAAAAGTGATTTTCTCTGTGACGCTTCTGTATTACTTGGGCCCATTCTGCACGCGTGGGAGCCTGTTCCAGATAATCACATCTGGAGGGGACGTCCAAAGCATAGAGCGGTGGAGTCCAAAGATGTTTCCATCTAGAAGGGTGTCAGAGGCTCTCATTCGGCTGAGATCAGGACAGGCAATGAATCACCAAATGCAGCTACTTACAGGGCGCGTTGCTGTTTCTTGGGAGAAGCTATGTTTCGACAGGATGATCCTCAACAAGCATGATTGCTATTTTGATGCAATAGCCTCCTTTTCTGTGCAAGGATCTCCACAGAAGACTGACTGAGGGGGTTGTTGGGGTGTGTGTGTGTGTGTGTGTGTGTGTGTGTGTGTGTGTGTGTGTTTCTGACCTCTCCAAAGGCATTCCTCCAGGCAGCTCATGGACCCGGTTTGCTAATTCCTCACCATTGCATTCGCTTCCTTCACCTCAGAAACGTCCGGATATGCTCCATGCACCAGGTAGTGTGTGTGCATACAGCCTGACAGGAACATGAACACAGTGCAGGGCTGCACCCAGGTGCAGGAGACTCATGCAGGCTGTGTGCAGGGCTGGGCTTGTGGTATTTACCTTGAGGGTGAGGCAGGGGCTAGGCAATGTAGGTAGACTCCTGCCAGTCCCTCAGACCTTCCAATACAAGCAAGCTAGTGAAGGTCTGGCCACAAGAAGGAAGCTGCAGCCCTGGCTGCTCGGTTCTGCTGGGTGCAGACACAGCTGCCTGGGCTTTGTTCCACAGCACAGAGTAATCTCAGGACATTTCCTCGTAAAAGACTAAGGACTAGCACAGAGGACTCTTCCATTAGAGGCATCGGCTCGGAAAGGTATCTGAGTAAGTGATTTTGAACAAAAGAAAATGAACAACGTTCACCTTAAGAATCGGAATTACAGCTCATTGTTATAATGGAGCAAATGGGAACAAAGAGACAAGAATTAAAATGCTGGAACTTAAGTTTATGGAACACATGAAGTTTGGAGACCATGAATATTGGAAGAGATGAGGGTAGAAAGAGAAACTTTGGCTTGGTGTTCACTACTCTGAAATTATGTCTTAAAAAATGCTGCCATTTTTCAGCAAATGATGGCACTTTTTTCTTTCATTTTATTAACAGTTCCCAGAAATTAATTATTTAATGCATACGATTAACATGCATAAGAGTGTCCATTATGCACAGGCTGCTTCTTGCCATGATGTATGTGATTAAGGCCCTCGTGATTCAAACAGAACCTTGACATTTGTCTGATAATAGTTTGGACCTGATTCTACTGGGAGTTGCTGTGGGCTTTGAGTATATTCCCTGTTTTATCTAGACCTCAGCCTCCTCATTTTAGAGGAAAGGACAGGCAAAGTGACCTTGAATGTTCTTTTCAGCCTCAGGGTCAGGCAATTTCCAGCAGAAAATAGGGCATCGCAGCGGGTCTGATTCCACTGCCCACCAGCCGGTGTCTGCGTCCACTCTTGCCCTGGAAATATGGCTTGTCTGCCAGCCTTCCCGGGCCCTCTGGTACTTTTACACCTAGTAATATTTCCTGACTTTATTCTCACCCTTTTCCTCGAAATGTATTTCTAATGGTTGTGCAATAAAAACAATTGCAAAGTCAGTGCATTTAGACATTGAAACTAGGCCTGAATGGACATGGATGTCCTCCCATCAGTGGCACCTCAAGGTATCCTGACATTCTCCTGTTTTAGAAATACATTTGCACACCAGAACAGTCCCTGACCTGCGTGTGAGTGGGATGCTTGCGTATTATACTCTGCATTCTACGTAACATGAACTTCCCAGTATAGAGCATACTGGATGTTTATGTAGTAGCCAACCGTTTAACTTGCACACCTGTGACCTGCACTGATTTAGGTGAATGCTGAGCTTAAATAACTCCAAAAGGTCAAATGACTGAAACAGCAGATCTGACCAGTCAGGCCTTCTCCTCCACACTCTCTCCTTTCTCTCTCTTCTATTTTATGTATCAACAGATGTGATGCATATACAAGACATTTGCACAAGAGAAATTCAACTCTGTAAAATTATCTTTACATGACAGAGTATATAAATTATCAAGGACTATCAAATTCCATGTTGTCGGTGAGAGTATCACGCCTTCCTTATTCTCCTTCTGTGAGATAAAAACACCCTTTCCTCCCCCAGTTGACCGTGGCTACCCAGACATCACAGCCCAGTCACTCTTGACCCAGCGGACTGCTGTGCATCATTTCAAGTTGTTCTTCAATTTTTATAGTAGCACACTTTTAAAAATAGACGATTTTTTCCTAAAAAAAATTTTTTAGAGTCATTCTACTTCTGAGATGTTTCTAGGTGAGGTCCTGGATAAATATTTATTCTTATTGCTGATGCTTATATTTTACTTCAAGATCACAGTTTCGTGTGTGGGTTCATACATGACATTCTCATTGCATTGGGTGTAGAGCTTTAGACAAAATGAAGACGGTTCAAATGGATACTGATAAAATTGCTGCTGAAGGGCCGGGGCCTCCACAAGCCACAGAAAATGATCGGGACTGCATTGCCTTTGCGCTCATTCTTCTTCAATAGAGCAGACTGTGAGCCCAGAAATTCTTTGTCCAGTTAAGGAAGTGCAGATGCAACGTTTTAGAGAGGACCAGACATGAGTGCTAACTGCTGTGCGAAAGGAACCACTCAGGTTGAATACCAAGAATGACTTAGCCTCGCATAAACCCAAGCTCAGAGCCTCAGGTCTGCAGGGAGCCTGAGACACAGCAGGCAAAGGGGGAACAGAGAGGAAAACCTACCACGTTCCTCACAGGGAAATGACGAGTGCTCAGGAGAGACAAACGGCCTTGGGTGTTGGTGAAGAATTATTTCTTGAGATATTTATTTATATTTGGTCTCTCACTCAATGTCCTTCTCTAAGCGAGAAAGTAGGCAGAAAAGGCTTGAGGCAGAGCAGAAAAAAGAGGGAAACAAAATGTTGTTGTAGCCAGAGGAGAGACTTCTGGTAAACCATCAAGAAGCTGGTGGTCAACGTGGTCCCACCAGGAGCAGAGGGTAACCTTACAACTGGCAGCAGTCTCGGGTGAGGCGGCCAGTCCTCAGAGGGCAGGACTGGGTGTCAGTAGGTGGATGGTACTTTTGAGACAGGACCCTAGACACAGGGATTTCTGATGTGGCACCAAAGCATCCACATCCTGAACAAGGAGGCGCAGACTCGCCAGAAGAGACCAGCAGCAACAGGAGCGTTGCAATGACGATGGGGCAGTCATGTGGGTCCCACCGGGGTGGGGTGCAGGAGACCAGCCACCATGCATTTCTACTGCGTGAGGCACAGGAAGCTTTGCTTGAGATGGGAGAAAGCTTGAGTAATGATGAAGACGGGCTGGTATGCCAGCCTTTATTTTGAAGACACATAAAGACAATGATAGACATGCATTTCGTGTTCGTGTTTGTGGACCCACATTTACACCTGCTTTCATGCCCAGCGTGGATCACAGACCATCTAACCTAGAGCTGATAGGTTTCTACTAGAGTTTCAAGGAGAAGGTGAGATGCCCCTACTCATGAAACTACTTGACGATGTGGATGCTCAAAATAGAGGTTAAATGCCTCTTTTGGGGAATATCCAAAACATATCTCATGGAGGACCGGGCTTGAGATCATAACTATTCATAAAATATTCCATAAAGCTGTCATTCATGCAGATAAAACAATTCGTTTGCTGATCTGCACGTAGAGTCACAGTCTTAATGCGCGTTGACAAAACATCTATTATTTAGAGGAAAAGCTTAATGAAATTATAGGTCATGGAAGCTTGATAGAAACATAAAAAATGTCTACTCCAACTCAAAACCCGTGCAGAAATCCTCTTAATGTTCCTGATAGGTAACATCTCCTGGACTGCTTTCAGGGATAGAAAGCTTGAGAGTAAGAGCAGCAAGTTCCTGGAAAAGGGCCAGAATCTTCTAGCACTGCAACTATTTCATACAAAGAATGACCACTAGGGAGACCAGAGTGAGGAGAAGTTGATGGGCGTCACTTGCGCATGTCCGATCCTGGACAGAGTTTTCATTCTAGCAATCTCTATTTCTGTGTGATCAGCTTAGCCTGGGCCTCTGCAATGCCCAAAATAATGTTACTGTGTCATATGCAAATGTGCTCAGCTGAAAGAATGTCTATATTTAACACTTCGCTTTTCATAAAATAAAATGCTGATTTACTTCATAAATTCTAAAAGTAGAACTGCCCCAAAATAACACGACGAATGGGGACTTATGTGTGTCCTTCTCTGTTCCATAGTCTTCTCTTTATTGGTTTGAGTCATCCCATTAAGTGGCTTATAAATATATCAAAGGATGTCATTTTCTTTTATGTCACTTGTAGGTCATCTCGGATTTTGCCACCATAATTGAAAGTATCCCAGTTGATGATTTTCTTCTTATTTTCGTTCTCAAGTTCATGTGGAAGGACATGATTTTCCTGTCACTGTGTATGCACTTAATTGGCTTAAACACTCTGATAATGGTGCGGGAATGTGTCATGACACTGGCTTAAAGTAGGGACAATGCCCTCTTGAAACATCGTAGTTACACTGTCACAAGCAGGTGAGGGAATCCTGCCATGGCCAGTGACATAACTTCCCAGTCATCACATGGTCTGTACAACCCACTGTGTCTGACTCAGGCTGGTCATTCAATTAATGGCTGGTACTAGGGGCGCTTAGAATGGTCTTTTGGGCTTGGTGGTGGGTCACAGTGGAGACAGGGAAACCACAGGCTAGCATGCAACAGTGAGAAAACACTCCTGCTCCCTGCAGCTGGTGACAGCCAGAGAGAAGAAAGCAAAGGGAGTTGACGGGGAAGCTGAGACTGACTTTCAGGAGCAGTGGGTAACCGACATCAGATGAGAGCCGTGAAAACCTTGAAAACAAGCTTGTCAGATTTTAGCAGTTTCTAGAATTAGCTGCCATTTGCTATTTGTTCACCGCATTCACAGAATTCCTTTATGGTAACTCCAACATTAAAATAATTTCTCATAAATAGCTATAAAATATGAACAGAGTGTCTTGATATTTCATCCAGCATTTTAATACTTTAAAAATATGGATCTTTGCTCATAGAGAACAAATACTCTTTTTCCTGTTGTTGAGAATTGTTCTTTTTCAGCCTTCAAAGTCTACTGCTTGATATAGTGCCATCTGCCCATCAAATAGATGACGCTAAGATGTAAAAGTTTATCTCCTGTGACACCTGTCAAAAGGTTATGTACATGTATCAGAAGATTGTAAACTTCTGGCCATTTTTCAGGGTTCTGGTGGTTTAAGGCATCCTGATCACTGGACAAAACCGTACGATGATGGTTTAATACCATGGAGCAAAATGCAACATGCTCAGCACTGTGCTTGCACAAGTGTTACATGTTGTCACTGTTATTATTATCGTATTGGTCAAAGCAGAACAGACACGAAGAGAGTATTCTCACAAATAGAAAGCAACAACCCCTTTTAGGCAGCATTTCGGGAGGTTTTAAGAACCATTTGAAAGTCACCACAGGGGATGCTCATTGCTGTTTGGGAGATGGCTGTCATACCATGTCAACAAACTGGCTGGCTTTGCCACCCTGGGTTCTACGTACAAAATTCATGCCATTGCTGGTTACAGGGATTTTGAACTGCATTTCCATGGCGTCGGGAACCTGCTTCCTAGCTTGCGTCTTGTGGAACACCTGGAGGGCCTTTGTGAAAAGAAGCAGGAAGTTCGGGAGTTGAGTAAATATTATGTGGCTCCACCTGGTGGTAGATTTTGCCTCGGAACTTTGAGTGTCCAATGTTGAGAAGATAGCGTCGATTAAATGCATGTTCGATCATTACACACCTTTATTTTTAGTTACTCTAGAGAATAACCTAAATCAGGAATAGATATTTGAGTTGTAATAAACTTAGGCCTAGGAGACTATTTCAGAAGAACATCACTAAACCTCTGTAAAAGTCCCTCTTAGCACACCTGAGCTCAACACAGCGATTATCTCTGAAGGTGCAGGAAGCTGGTGCTTCTAGCCGAGCCTTGGAGAGATTGTGATCCTGAAAGTTGTCAAGAGACAGCCCTGAAGTGGAAATGAGGCAGATAAAATGCAGACTCCCCAGTCGAATTTGAATTCCAGACACAGCAAAATGGGCTTGATTGTGGGTATGTCTCATGGACTAATTGGAACATCGTTGCACCATAAAAGCATTTGTGCACCCTGCCTGGCAATATCTGGGACATTCTTACCCCCCAAAAATACTCATTGGTTACGGGAGCTCACATATAACTGGAGGGTCTGTTTGTGTTTTGTTTTTCTTGTTGTTGGCCTCGTCGATGGACACCCTGGCAGGAGGAGACACTTCGTGGAATTACTGTGTGTCCCCAAATGGCTCTTATTCCTGCTGTCTATCGAGGATACAGCAAAGGTCCTTAAAACACGCTCTGGAAAAAGGCCTTATTGTTTTCTTGGGGGAAAGCAAGGGGCCAGGCTGAGAGCAGGCTCCGTCTGCGGTCCACTCTGTAGACAGGCCTGGCTGCACAAAAGCACCCACCCCCGCCCCACCCATGGATCTCTCTGCTGTCATCCTGGTCCCTGTACAGACCATCTCCCTAGGTGGGTTTCCAGGAACACCCCCTCTGTTGGCCCGAAGGCTCCCCTCCCTCAAGGTCACACTTGCTCATTTGTTCCCCAGGAGTGAGCACATAATTATCAGCCACATCCAAACACCGGCGAGAGCACAAGCCGGCGATATTGATGATCACCCCAGGAGTGCAGGCACAAATGGGAACCCCCCACGACCGCGCGGACGCGAGGTCACCCTCCCGGCGGCCCTGCCCTGCCCTCGTCCGCGGCCCTGGCTCCCCCTTGGCTGTCTCGCCCCGCCCCCGACGACTCACGGGCCGGCTGTCTGCCGCAGGCACCTGCCGCCTGGCACACACGGTCTCATGTTGATGACGATTTTCTTTCATGTAGTCATGTGTCTCATTTCTCATCTTAAAACAGGGCGGACGTGTCAAAATCAGACTCACTTGCATCCTCTGTCACCGAAGCTACCCCAGAAAACCTCCTGTGAGGAGGGCTCACAGTGAATACTTGTAGGCTGAAATAGTCTTAAACATCTACTAACACATTTTAATAAATACAGCAAAGTTCATTGTCGCCCAGCTATGTGTACCTGATGGGTTTGATCATGTCACGTAACTCGTGAAAACTGGTATCTGGTCCTAGGCTGGATACAAAGAGCCCCAGTGTTCAGTGTGGGCTTTTTCATGCAACAAATATGACAGCAAGAGAAGTAATGTTGTTTGTATTTATGCGTGTTTGCAGCTACAGTGAAGACATGCAAGTTTTATGTTGGATGCACTCTACAGTTACTAGTAAACAGTAGCTTGAATTTTAGTCGGTAACTCAGTGCAGACACCATTTTAAGGGAAGATTAACTTCTGTTATCCCCTTTTATACTTCTTTGTTTTAATTTTTAAGTACTGAATTTTTCTTGATATGTGCCTTTCGAAATGTATGTGTGTGTGTTTGTATATTTCTATAGTCTCTGTAATAAATCTGAGAAGATGAATATAAGAGACAGATGAGATTTTTGGAATGTCCTCTTTTACAGTTAGTATAATTGCCACGAATCTGGCCAGGTGTAGCTAAATGATATTTCAGGCAAAGAACTAATAGCAAAGCTCTTTACACAGTAATTTCCTGGGTGAGGTTCAGCAAAATGAAACTCATCAGAAGCCCTGCTGGGATTCCATCAGCTAGCATTTATTTGTAGTCGCATGTACACCTGCTAACATAGTAATGATACACAGTGAGTTAAGTCACTACGCCAATGCAAATTAGCTGCATTCTGAACCTAATGCTGGAATCCAGCAGACATGGTGGCCTGACAAGCGAGTGACCGAGAGAGAATGGAAAACGCTGGGAACACCTCTGCAGTGTGTGCTGCTTCTCCAGCTGCCCTTGGCCGCAGAGCGTCTCTTAAGGAAACCCTTCCCTCTGCAACTCCACCTCTAGGTGAAGTCCACAGTCACTTCACCTCGCCCTCGCCCCACTGATGCACATCATGAGATGTCATCTGCATGGGCGTTTTTGGCCCCGAGAGTCTGCGCTCTTTAGTTCAAACCCTAGATCAAGTCAGCAAATAGTTACAGAGGACTGACTCTGGGAGGCCGTTTTCCAGAGTGTGTTTTAAGGGCCATTGTTGTATCCTCAATCTAGGCTAGGAACAAAAGCCATTTGGGGACACATGGTAATTCACATGGCAGGGGCTGGAGGCAGCAGCAGGTGTGGACGGAGAGTATAGATGCCACTGCCTTCTCCACGAGGCTTCTGACACAGCCATGGGGATGAGATAACAGGCCACGGTGAAGCACAGGCCTGGAAAAGTCACAGCCGCAGAGATCCACTGGGCAGAGAGTGGGGACCCCAGGTCTGCAGTTGGCAAAGAAGGCAGCTTAATGGCCTCCGAGTCTGAGAGGACTTCAGCGTGTCAGCGTGTGGTGTTGGGGGCCAGGGAAGACGTGTGGGCCCTTCATGCTGGGCCTGGCAGGAGGGAAGAAGGGGGAGAAAGCAGACCTTTTGCTGGCCAATGGCCAGGCCTGGGTCGGAGTGCAATGGCCTCCCATGGGAGCAGGCCGCCTGGGCCAGGAAGAGGAGGGTTCAGGCCCGGCATCAGTTGGCCTCTGAGGGTGTCACCATGGAAGGTGCTGCCAGGCAAGGAGCTGGACCTTGTGCCGCGGGTGGAGAGATCTCCGTGATGTGACTACTTTGTGCGTGTGGGTGCACATACTTGTGTGGACAGAGTTTTGAGACTGGAACTCAAAATACAAGAGCTTCTTTCTAATCCAAATTTCATGGGTTTCTCCTGGGAACATTCCAGCTGTGATAACCTCAGGGCACGTGAAGGATGTCACACCGCTGTTGCTGGAACTCGCTTCAAGGGGGAAAATCACCTCTCACCCTGCAGCATCTCCTCTTCTCCACCGGGTGACACGTTCTTTCCTGGAGCTGCCATTGCAAAGTTCCAAGTTCTGGGTGGCTTCAAATGGTGGACATTCATCCTCCCACAGTTGTGGTGACTGGAAGTCCAAAATCAGGGAGTGGGCAGGTTGGTGCTTCCCAATGTTCCGAGAATGGGCGTGCTCCCCACGTGTCTCCTGGACCTATCTATGGGCAGCAATTTGTGGCAGCATCCCTGGGCTTGTAGACGCATGACTTTCATCACTGCCCCACTATCACATGGTGTTCTTCCGGTGTCTCTGTGTGTCCAGAGACCACTCTTCTTAGAAGAACACACATTATATTAAGTTAAGGCCTACCCTAAGGATGCTAACTTAATTAAACATGCAAAGACCCTATTTCCAATTAAAGTCACATTTATGGTACTGAGGGTTAGGACTACAAAATATCTATTTTGTGGGGGAGAAGGCACACAATTTGCTCTGTAACAGAAGAATTGGTCTTTTAAAAACATGCTAAAGAGTTTATATTCCTACAAATAAGCCTTGGTTTCTTTATGTACGAATAATAGGAATAACAAAATTACCTTCATAAGATTGCTCCAGTACCACATTCGGTTCTCACTCATAAGCAGACCCTGAACCATGGTCATAATACTACAAGAAAGGGAGTCACAGTCGTGGGAAGCCACTAGGGGCAAGAGGGGTGGGGTGGGGCACGCTTCATCAATGAGGGTACCTGAACTCAAAGCAGGTGATGTGGGGGCCAAAGTGAGGCCCAAACTTTACTGTACAATGACCATTTGTATACCGAATCCTGCACCCACCTTTAAAGTAAAAATTTTTTAAAAAGAGAGATTGCTCCATAAAATTCAAAGCGCTAGAAATTCAGCATCATGTGAGAGAGGCCAGCACAGAGCAGGGTCAGTTCTGTGGCTGGTGTGCAGCGACTGTCTGCACATCCATTCAGGCCTCTATTTCCAGAGGAGCTTCAGGAAAGGGTCATGCAATCACATGCTACACAACCGACTCAGTACCGAACCACCCCAGCTGAACACGGAGCCAGAAGCACCATGAAGAAGGCCACAACAGTGCCTGACTTGGAGGGAACACTTGCCCCAGAGGGGCGTTCAACCTTGGGTATTCCGGAAGAAAACCCATCTGCCGGAAGTCCGTGTCCCCCAGTCCTGCTTCCCTCTCTGCAAGGTCCTGGCTACATGACTCCCGAGGTGTCACTGGGGGCTGGTTCATGGCTGCATGTGGTCCCTGGTGGCTCCCAGCTTCCTCCCCAGCTTCCTCTCTCAGGAGGGGATCCAGGCTGTGCCTGTCCAGGTACCTTGCTTTGCCCGTTGGCACCAGTGCACTCAAAGTTCAATGTAATGCAGGATCATCATCTGGCATATTTTTTCAATCTCGAAAAGGTAAATTCCCAAACCTCAGTGGAGGTGTTTCTATTTTAGCCTGAATTTTCAAGATGATTGCCTTCTCATGTCTTCACTTAATTTGGTTTGTGCAGACACAATCATGTGAACAAATACGTGGGGCCGGACAGGCTTCTCTTGCTGTCGGGGAATTGTGCGTCCACAAGGGATGGGTGTGGGATTCTGGAATTTATAATCCCTTTCACTCTGCCATTAATTAAAAGTGCCCCAGAGACAGACGGGGGTGACCCGGGGTGAAGGGGCTGGAGGTTAAGCCTGTCGGCATTGCGGCTCCAGTTTGAATCTGATCTGAGACGGTAATAGACCAGCGCTCCTGCTATTTGATCTGCGTTTGGTGACCCGTGGGAAATGGATTAGTAATCTCGGGCATCCTGGTGGACAGGTGTCCTCACCAGCCCAAGTGGGTAGCCCCCACAGAAGAACCCGGCCCCTGGAAAAGACAGAAAGAAAGGCCTTCTCACAGGCTCACTCGTCTTGCTAAGGTTGTCGTTCCGTAACTCGGGAAGTGTGAGGGCTTAGAATCCCACATGCCCAGCTGGTGGGAAAGCGACGTGACCAGGGCAGGCCTAATGAGGCCCAGACGGTGGGTCAGATGAGAATCAGGTGGCGGGTCCAGAGAAATTTAATATCCTTGGCTTCTTGTGTTTTCCCCTCTTTCTGCTTGGTTGTCATGGGAATCCGTGTTTGTGGAGGAAAGGCTGATTGTGTTTGCCCAGGGCAGATGTGTGTGCCCCGGCCTTCGAGTTTAGCAGGCGCAGGACAGAAGGAGAGGGGAGCTACCGGTGACCCGGGCCGGAAAATTCAAACCACAGCAGGCGTTTCTGCATGTTTGCTTGTAGTATTGGATTGAGAAAGGACATACAGAACTTGGTTCACTCTAATTTTGTTGTTATGATTAGCTGAGTCCAGCAGTGTCTTTACCCACTTTTAAAATAATGTGTATAAAGGTAGATGTGTGTGCACTGAGTGTGTGTCTATGTGTGTGTTGCATGTGTGTATTAAGGCAGGTGTGTGTGTCTGTGTGTGTGTTGTATGTATATTAAGGCAGGTGTGTGTGCATCCAAGTGTGTTGCACACGTGTGTGTATTAAGGTGGGTGTGTGTATTGTGTGGGTGTCTGTGTGTGTTGTATGTATATTAAGGCAGGTGTGTGTGTCTACATGTGTTGCACGTATGTGTATTAAGGTGGGTGTGTGTTGTGTGTGCCTGTGTGTATAATGAGGCAGGTGTGTGTTGTGTGTGTATCTGTTGTCTGTATGTTAGGGAAGGTGGGCGTGTGTGTGTGTGTTGTGTGTGTGTGTGTGTGTGTGTGAGTTTGTGCATGTGTACTGGATACACATACATGCAGAGGAAGCCCTAGGAAATTAACTACAGGAAAAAGGCATTCAATTTTTCCACAATTGGGGTTTACTTATCTTTCTTGAAAACAGGAGCTATTAGCATCACCCATATCTTGCTTTTTAAAGAAATCATTGAAGACTACAATTCTGGGGCACAAGCGAGCACTTCCTTCTGAGTCAGGCTGGCAGATCTGAGCCTGCTTTGTGCATGCACATGGGGCTGGAGGAGGATGGCGGCCTCCAAGTGCTCTGTGTCCACAGACCCGTCCCAGGGGAACTCGTCACTTGTGGGATGGCGCCATGGATGTCACGTCTAGCTGAGGGCCAACTAAAGAAGCCCATGAAGGACCTGAGAGGGGGTTGCCTTCATTCTTTTTACTTTAAAATATCCTATCTTCAGTTTTCACCTCTTCATAACTCATCCAGAACAGTTTATTTTTTTCTGTTTGTCTGGTGTTTGCTTTGATTTCACATAAGATGTTAGTTCCTGATTACAGATTGAACCGAGAAGCTGAACCACCTGAATGTGCCTGTATTTGTTTATTTCCGCCTAGAACATCAGTTTCATGCAGTTCTAGGTGGGCACACCGCCTTGAAATTTACACGAAAACAGCAAGGCTCCAGGAGTTTCTGCCGGAAATGCCAGGGAATTAACATCATGGTAGTCCCCAGTGGAAGTTTTAGGAAATGGAGAACTTTTACTGGGATCATTAAAGTTTCATCCGGTTATTCCTGTTACACACACAAGTGGCATCTCTTTCTTTCTTAGGGATGGTATGCGTGCGGCACCAACATATTAGAAGATAATGGCAATACACAGCTATTTATTGATTCACATGGAGATTCAAATTTTAAACTTTAAAATAGCCCTTGCTGTATTTTTATCAATGCGATGTTGATAAAAGTTAGTTTAGAGCCGGGACTCATTCATCAGAATTATTGTCTATTGATTGTCTCAGACATCGACTGGTTGCTGGTGTGGAGGTCTTGGCAAAGCCTCACTGTTCCAGGAGCCCTCCTGGAAGCTACTAGAATTTCCAAGCCACTTCCAGGGAATCCGTCAGATGTGCCAGGTGTGGTGCTCTCCTGCCCTCGAAAACGAGGGCATGACTGCGTAGGGCTGTTTGCAGCCAGCTCGGGGACACAGCCAGTGCTGCCAGAAGGGACCAGACTCACTTCAGTCAGATGTGACACACATTCAGAACCACGGAGAAGGCTAGCTTCTGGAGACATCACATCACATTTTCTACTTCAAGTACATTTTCTTATTCTTTTCTTTTTTTTTTTTGAGTTGGAGTCTCACTCTGTCGCCCAGACTGGAGTGCAGTGGCCGCTCCCGGCCACTGCAGCCTCGACCTGCTGGGATCCGGAGATCCTTCCACCTCAGCCTTCCGAGTAGCTGGAACTACAGGCGCCCGCTACCACGCCCGGCTAATTTTTTGATTTATTGTAGAGATGAGGTCTTGCCAAGTTGCCCAGGCGGGTCTCGAACCCGCGGGCTCAGGCAATCCACTCATCTCAGCCTCCCAAAGCGCTGGGATTACAGGCTGAGCCACCGAGACCGGTCTCGAGTACACTTTCTTTACAGCCAACACGATTAAGACATCCCTGAAAACCACAGTACTATCTCTACTTACAACATATTTTGAAACTGAAGTGATGAAATGCGCTTTCCAACGGACTAAGTTAATTAGAAATAATTTTCGCTTCAACCTTTGTGGTGAGACATTTTCTCCTACAAACATACTTCCCAGCTTTCCAGCCTCAAATTTCACAACTTATGCTTCAACACATTCATCCAGGAACTATGTACTGAAGTGCAGCTACTAGGTGTCAATGTGCCAAGCTCCTCACCACAAGGAAGGCCAGTGTTAATTGGAATGTGATGTGTTCATGTGAAGCAGGTTGTTTCTATTGAGCTGGGGTCTTACTCTGTCTCCCAGGCTGAAGTACAGAGGCATGATCACAATGATCATGGCTCACGGCAGCCTCGACCTCCTGGGCTCAGGTGATCCTTCCACCTCAGCATCCCAAGTAACTGGGACTACAGGCTTGCTCCCCCATGCCTGCTATTATGGTTTATTATTATTATTTCACTTTTTGTAGAAATGAGGTTTCGCTCTGTTGCCCGGTCTGGTCTCGAACTCCTGTGCTTAAGCAATCCGCCCACCTTAGCCTCCCAAATGCTGAGATTACAGTCGCGATCCACCATGCCCAGCCCATGTGAAGCATATTGTAAGTGGGAGGTGGAAGGTGCGCTGGCATGCTGATTATGATTCATCTTCTCTGGCTGAGGCTCTTTTACATCTCAAGCCTACAATGACTATTGCGTGAACTCAGGAATATGAGCTCAACCACAGGCCTTCTTGAATGTAGCCAGTATGAACCGTTTGGGAGACGTACTTTTTAAACGATGATTTGATTTTTCTTTTGAAACGACACGGCTGGAGAAGAAGGAGGAGGAGGAAGAGGAAAAGGAGAAAGAGAAGAAGGAGGAGAGGAGGAGGAGAAGAAAACAGAAGAAAAACCCCAGAAAAAGTCCTCGAGCAATCTGTTCTGCCATGCGAGCATGCATCCATCCCCAACTACATGCCTGGGTGGTCGGAAGGGAGGTATGTGACGGCCACAAACAAGACCGCACGAGTAACTAAATCAGTAGCCATGGTGGAGTCATCGAGAGAAAGTGAGAAATCTGTTGATGGAGTTTATGAAAACGTGAGAATAGCTCATGTCAGGAGGGTGAGTGAAACTGGCGGGGCACCAGCGTTCTATGAGTTTGCAAGGAGAAGGGAATCAACAGGCAGAGGGAACAGTGTGCTGGAGCTCCGAGGACAGCAGATGCAGCACGGGAACAGACGGGATGTCGCATGGGCTGGAGCCGACTTCAGGGAGTAAGAGGAACTCCGGAGGGTTCCTGAACCCAAGCAAATATGAACAGGTGCCTTCATTCCAGTGATGTTTACTCTGTTTTTGCTGCCGGGTCCAGAGAAAAGTGCATCCCCACAGCCTGGGAGAACACTCCAGACCCACAGTGCCCAGGGGTCACAGAGAAGGGCGGCCTGGGGGAGGGGTGTCAGAAACTGATTTCCTTATGACTCTGTAAGGTAATATATTTGTTTCTTTCTGTCTTCTCTGATACTACAATGTACAAGAGCCAAATAGAATATTATCCCCATAGTGATATTTCCTATGCAACTAAACAAAACAACATTGCAAGAATAAACTCTATTTTATCTGCCCATTAAAGAAATCACTTTCATTACATCCTCAGTTTTAGTCAAGAAAGTAGATTAACATAAGTCCCTTTGGATTTGCTATTAATGCCATTCCATGAACCATTTAAGAGGAGTTTTAAATTTAATCTCTCTTCTCTGTTCCCCGAATACATCTTTGAAAAAAAAAATAATTATTTTTCTGGCCTCATGGACATGCATCACTTTTAGGTCAATAAAGTACTCTTCCTAGGCTTTCTTTACTGGAAAGAAAATGTGTTGACTTACATTGGATTGCTTGTTTAACAATGAAGGTAACTAAGGGTTATATTTTGCAATGGGTTTCCAAAACTACAATCTCCGAGGACCTATATTTGTAACTGCATTTCCAATTGCCAATTAGATAAAGAGTATATCATATGAATCCACTTAAATGTGCTCAGAGCTACAATGTAATCCCTTTGTAAATTTGGTGTTCAAGGGTGCTTTGTATGGTAAATTCAGTTTCAACTGTAGTTGGCCTATTTGAATCATGATTTGACTCCTGATAGATACTAACCTCTGTATTATAATGAATTATGTTGTAATGTAATTCCAATGTTTAAAATATTTGTGACTGTTAAGATTTTACCCATGAAGCACAAATTAAGAAAACAAAATGAGTATGTAATTATTAAATACAATGATAGATTCAATAATTTCAATAGCAGATCACGGAAAATCTTTCAAGTTTTAGGTTTTCTTTTAATACAGCATGCAATTTAAAGATTAACTAGGGAAATTTACCATGCCTTCAGTTTCGTGTATGTAATAATGTAATGTAAAAAGGCCCTAGGAATCCATTCAATTATTCAACAAACAACTTTTGAGCATATAATGCCTGCCAGAGGGTAATCTAGAGGATAAGAATAAAAGGTGAATATGAAGTAACCCTTACTCTCAAAGAACTGATAATTAACAAGCAAAATAAAAAATAAATGAAACCAGATATTATGAGTTTTAAGATGGGAGTACATTTTTGTGGTACAATGAAGTCACTAAGGATAAACGTTAACAGCAAAAGGCCAAAATATTGACTTCATCTATTTATTTCTGATGTTTAATGGCATTAGGTAATTATTTTATATTAACATCTGAAACTTTCATGTTAAGGAAACGAGGAACTACCAATGTCAATCTGAGTGTAGAGTACGCAGCTAATCTTCCACAAACCTTCATTCTTTTTTTTTTTTTTTGAGTTGGAGTTTCACTCTGTTGCCCAGACTGGAGTGCAGTGGCCACTTCCGGCCACAGTAACCTCGACATGCTGGGCTCCAGCGATCCTTCCGCCTCAGCCTTCCGAGTAGTAAAGTGAAGAGTGTTTACTTAAAACAAAAATACTGTTTAAAAAATGTCATTTAAGCATATATGTGTATTTTAATTTGAAGATCTAGGTTAAAGTTATTGCCTTACAACTTTGTAGCCTGTTAAATTAAGAAAATCACTTAACTCTCTGAACTCCAGTTTTCTGATCAATACATGTATGCATTATTGACTTATCTACTTGTCAGGGTTTTCATGAAAATAACACAGGTGACACTTCCATAAGGTGTTATTTGAATTCCAGTTATTACAAGCCTAGTACAGCACCTGTTCACATGGTGGCATAATGTGAGGTAAGTCTGGGTCCCCTTCTACAACCAACTATGTAACACACTTCCTTGTACTGTCAGTGCCTAAAACATGCCTACTGCCTAATAAATGTACCCCAAATGCTTAGAAGATACAGAATTAGTCTATTGGGTATTGTTTCTATATAATCCTGGATAATGTGCCTGAATATTTAGTATTCTTTAGATGAAAGAGAAAGCTTGCTATTTGAAACTTATTTGTCTTTTCACTAAGAATATTTATACACACAGACAGATATCCAAGTATGAATATTTAACACATGCAGACAGATATCCAAATATCCAATAAATGTTCAATTATTTTAACTGGCATTAAGGACTTGCATCTTATTTTGAATTCTTAAAATTAGAATACAAAATATCATGGTAACAATAAATTTTAACCACATAGAGGGATTCATTGTTCAACTTTATAATATATATAAAAAAATTCTTCTAGAGGTCATTCTAAGCAAGCACACACATACTTCAGACTCCAATTCAAAAAAAAGGGAAAGAAAAAGAAAGTGTACTTGAAGCAGAAAATGTGATGTGATGTCATTTTGCAAGTATGCCATATTAATTGACAATTCTGTCTTGTAAGTAATGATTAAAAATAATGTTCCATTTCTGCTTTTTATAGCATTATTCCTACTAGCAAAAAGATGTGTTCCCACTAGCAAAAAAAATGTACTTAGGTAAAAATAAATTTTTAAAAATAGTGTTATGTATAAAATTAATATTTAATATTTAAAATTATTTTTAAAATATACTATGGAAAACATTATATACAATAGAAGCATATAAATAAAATGATACATATACATAATCATATATTAAAATATTTTTTAAAAAATCTGTTTTGCCCACACATCTTCCTGCATTCAAATTCTCTATTTCTTATTATAAATTAATATCTCAAGTAACTTGCCTACACAATGGTTAAAAGATTTTATAAAAGAATTTTGAAAAACTATATATACACTCTCTTTCACATTTCAATTTATCTTTAATTTTTTTTCATAAGTTTAAATATTTACAAAGAATATAAATGTACATATTGACATTTTAATATAAATCACTAATAATTAGGCATATCGATATCATGTGCCTCCTGACTCAAGAAGGCTACGACATTTGTTTGGTTCTTTTCTTGTCCAAAATGCACAACCTGGATTTAGTCATGCAGGAAAACCATGCAAACTCAAATTAAGAAACACTTTACAAAATAACTAGCCTATAGTCTTCAACAGTGTGATGCTAACAGGAGACAAAGAGAGATTGAGGACCTCTTCCAAATTAGGGGTGACTAGGAACACGTGATAATTGGATGCAATGTGTGATCAGCATTTAGATCTTGGACCAGAAAGAGAACATGAGTCAGACAGAGGAAGCCACTTGAATACGATCTGTAGTTCAGTATTAAAGCAATGCAGATTTCTTGATTTTAATCACAGCATGTGTGGTTATATACGAAGTTAGCATTTAGGAAATCTCAGAGAATGGTATGCAGGATTTACATTTACTATTTTGAAATATATTTGTAATGTCTAAGATGATCTCAGAATAAGAAGTTAAAAATCAAATGTTGAATAATTTTAATTTATTGTTTGTAGGTAATTGATTATAAACTGTAAATACATTAGCAACTTTGATTAATATGTATGTTTTTAAAAGAGTAAAATTATTTGAAATGCAATAAAGGGAGATTTTTGGAACTTGTTTGTGTGTTTATCAATGGATATTGTTTAAAACTAGATAGGTTCAGTATCAATTTTACCTTTTTGTTTTGTTTCGTTTTTAATTTGTTGTTGTTTATGAATGTAAACATTGAAATTTCTTGTTTAAATAAATTAAATGATAGGTAAATAATTTTTAACTGGGAATTCTATTAGCTCTTTTTATTTTTTGTGTCCAAATTAAAAATATTTGTTGCAACAATTTTTTTTATAACTTAGCTGACAATCTTATTAGGTTCTTCTCAGCATTTGGGCCATTCATCTTCCCATTTTCTGGAAGAAATGTTATAAAGATTTTATTGAAACATATCAGATTACTAATAATTATATTAAAAAATCAGAGGCACAATGTTTAAATTAGCATAGTCAGAAAGTGATGGGAGAGTTAAAGTCCTATCCATTCCAAAACGTGTTGGCCATACATTGTTTTTTAAATAAAATATTCTTATCATGTGCCTTAAAAATCTTTCTTAAACCTTGGAACTTCAGTTTTAACTGATTTGATTTAAGAAAAATGTTCACACTGTGACCTACTTCTTAATGCCAGTTTTCATTGTCAAACCAATCAACCAAATCAGACTTACTTTCTGTTACGGAAAACAAACATATAAACAAGGAAAAAAACACACGCATAGTCTTTCAATTACATTAATAAAACTTTTAAGTAATATTATAAAAAATAAGAATTGAAAACAGCCTAGAGACTAGACTACTGAAAACAATTGATATAATCTAATTAACTAATGCATGTTTATAATTTTATGAAACAAGCATAATAATCCTAAAGGGGAGACTAAAAACTATCAGTTATGTAGGAGGCAAAAGTATTTTTATATTTCTTTTTAAATTTTTTAAATTTATTTTTATATTTTCCATTAATATATGTACATTTGTATTTTGAATTACAGTGTTAAATTTTGGGAAGTAGTGAAATGAGTATGCATAATATTCAGAAATAACATGTTTCATTAAACATCACAGCTAATCTTTATCTGCTTGTTTAATAAAATGAATATTAATAAATATTCATATGTTAATGAATAAATTTTTATAATAAATTTAATTAAAAAATTACCTAAACTGTCATCAGCTACTATGTAATTTTAATTTTCAGTTATGGGAAGCAGACATATTAGAATTTTATATATTAAGATGATTATTGATTGTGGTTGAAAGAACTATTTCATATAATTGATTAAACAGGTTGGAGTCTCACTCTGTCGCCCAGACTGGAGTGCAGTGGCCGCTTCCGGCCACCGCAGCCTCGCCTGCTGGGCTCCGGTGATCCTTCCGCCTCCGCCTTCCGAGTAGCCGGAATTACAGGCATGCGCTACCACGCCCAGCTGATTTTTTGATTTATTGTAGAGATGAGGTCTCGCTGCCCAGGTGGGTCTCGAACCCGCGGGCTCAGACAATCCACTCACCTCAGCCTCCCAAAGGCGCGGGATTACAGGCTGAGCCACCGAGCCCGGCTGATTAAACAGGTTTTAATCTCCATTTTTGAGTAGTACACTCCAAGATCTCATGTAATTTTTTCTATGAGTTTTACTCACTATAAATTGACATTTCTGCTTTCTATTGTTTAGTGATCTAAATCATCGAATTGCCTTTCAGGAAACATATGCCAATTCTCACACCTCCAATGTGTATCAGCAATTTTTCCAATACTGATATTAAATTATATTTAAATCTTGCCAACTAAAAACTATATACTTGTGATGTCATGCTTTTAAACTCTTCGATTTTTCTGAAAGTTAAACATATTTTCCTTGTTTATTCATCAATTTGAATTTCATATATGACTTGCCTGTTCATGTCCCTTGTCCATTTAATGAGTGGTTTGTTTATTTCCTTATTTATTCTTCTCTCTCTCTTTCTCCCTCTCTCTGTAGGCTATTGATTCTTTTGTCAGTCACATTTGTTTAAAAATTTTCACCAGTTTTTAAAAAACTTTTTATTTAGTTATTAACGGGCAACTTCTACTCAAGCAAATAAGTAGAGAATGACAAAGAAAGTTGCAGGTCTAGCTGGCTCCTGGCTAACTGCTACTCCCATGAATCTCACTGACATATGAATTTGCCATCCAGTTTTCTAAATATCAGCAGCCAGTTTTGAGACAGCAGAATATTTGTTTGCTTTCATTCTTTTATGCTCATATAACAAAAACAAGGAGAGTTTGTTTCCATCATGGGCATGCGCACAAAGAGAGATATAGGGGTGGCCATTTAAACCGCTAAATGCTTGATCATATTAAAAGAAAAAAACAGTGGATTCAAAGTGCCTCTCAGTGTTTTGGTTGTTAAATAGTGGAGTCATAGAGTACATGGCTCTTCCATTAAAAAGTCCATGAATACATTTTTTATATATAAAGTTGCTCCTATAGCCTACATTTTTTTAGGAACTAGATGTTGAAGCGGCTTTAAGGTGAAACAAGAGAGAGAATTTTAGGAATGATGAAAGTGTGAAGGAAGTCTCACCAGGAGGGCTATGTCAGAGGATGGTGGCCCACGACAGCAAAACATTTATATATCCATGTTTTATTTTAAAGAGGTGGGGTACAATTCAGGATTAGGTATACAAGTGTACATTTCTTAAAGCAAAAAAATGTAAATAAAGAAATCCTCTGCAGGAAACACCTGGGTGCATCCTTCACCTCTGCCCTAACACCTTGTTTGGTTATTTCTGTCGTGACATCCAGGAACGGCAACGACAGGACGTAGCTATGATTTAGAGCCATTATTGCAGCACTTTTCCTGCCCAGAACTGTTCGCAGGAACCCTCAGAAGCCCGCAGAACACCTGGGTTCATCGTGCTTTGGAGTGAGTCACAGAGGCATGAGGATGGCTGAGCACAGAGCTGAGAGTGGTGGGTTCAATGGAAAGTTTACCAGCGGAAGGCTGTGCTCTCCATCCTCTTCCTTCACTCAGAACCAGAGCAGGCCTCCAAGTGAGGATATTTCTGAGGCTTCTCTAGAAACTGACCAGCCCAAGTGTAAGAAATCTGAAACTGAAATCAGAGGCTCTGTCTGGAACCGGTTCAGCAAACTCACACCATGGTAAAGAACCACAAGCAATAACCCCTGCCTCCTGCACAGCACAAAGGAGCTTCCATATACTGTTCTAGTGACTGTCCAGACACATCAGACACTTACAAAGAGAATGTGGTAGGGAAGGTGGTCATAGACTATTCAAGCAAAAAATCAACTCTCAGAAGACAGAGACTATGCAATAAGAAACTTGGATGAAGGAAAAATTTTGCAAACTGAGGGAAAAGAAATCATGCTTTTTAAAAAAAACGACACGCATGAATTATCAGAAGAAATAGCACTTGGAAATTAAAACATAAGAGAAACATGACATAACCTTATAGAGGTAATGGAATGTAAAGTTGAGAAAACCTCCCAGAAAGTAAATAATTTAAAAAAAGCTTAAGGAAAAAGAAAAGACAGAAGAAAATTAAGTAATTAATCTAGGAGGGTTGATATCAGAATAATTTGAGTTCAAAAAGGGAAGCCCAAGGAAAGAAGAAGAGGAAATAATCGAATAACTAATTCAATAATTTCTTACAATTCTAACATGTGTTTACCCATTGAATGGCCCACGGATCATCCAGTAAAATCTTTGAAAAAAGACACTAAAAAGGCACACCACTGTGAAATTTCAGAATATTGTGCACACACATCGAAGGCCTCATATTTCCAAAGTGAGAGAAAAAAGAGTTTTCACGCAAAGGATGAAGCAGCAGAACGGCATCAAATTGTGCAGCAGCAACCGACACCAGAAGCTAAAAGACAATGGAACTTTGCTCCAAATTTTGGAGGGGAAATGGTCTGAAATCCCCAGTTGAGCAATCAACGAAAGGCAATATTCAGATACTCAGGTTCTCAGAAAGCAAGATTTAAATAAACCCTTTTCTGGAAAGCTCCTGGGAGATTTCCTCCTCTGATGCCGGGCATACAGTTAGAACAAAGAATCTGGGATCCAGAAAAACGGAGATTCTGCGCAGGAGAAGCCTAGGACTTCCCAAGGCAGTGATGGAGGGGTGCTCCAAGATGACAGCCTTTGGGCCTTAGGCGATCTGTCCAGATGGAGAAGGGCTAAAAGCTCTGGGGGAGATTTGCCAAAGAGGATTGGCGATGATAGAACAGCCCATATAGTTGAAGATACTAAAGGGAAATGCATTCAAATTGGCGAGTGTCTGAGACTGGAAAACTATGCAAAGCCATAAAACAGTACAATTACTGTAGACAAAACAAATAGCTGGGCGAAAAAGGAAAAGTCTACTCTTTTGCATGGATCAGCTATAGACGCCTTCCCCCAAGACAGGCAGGCAGCCACGGACCGTGCCTCGGCTGGATGCATCTGGGGTCTTGGAAGCTCGGCAGCCCCCATTCTGCGGACGGCGCTGCACTTGTCGGGGTCCCAGAGGGGAGCGCAGAGAGTCCCATGCTCCTGACTGAGGAAGTCCCTCCTCTATCCGGAAGGGCATCCTTTGGGCAAGCAGAACCGGTAGCGGGGCGAGGACACCCGCCCAGCCAGCCAGACCCGCAGAGTCCACCCTGGCGACCACCAGGGGGACAGATGTCACAGCCAGATGGTCCTCACATCCAACTATAAATATTCTTAAGTAAGGTAAGGTGTTTCAATACTGAACACTGATCTAATACAAAGTAAATCAGAACTATTTTGGAAGAATGCTGTGTCTCAGAGAAGGATGGTCACAATGTTAAATCCTAAGCTTTTATATAAAGAAATTAAATAGGTAATATCTAAGGGATGACAATCAAGCAGTACTGAGATGATTTTTTTTTAGAGAAAGGTAGGCAAATATTTAAAAAATCATTCCTAGATATAAGGAACAGAAAATTAGAGACTGACTTTATAGAAGATATGGAGACTATTTGTCCTTTTCAAATATTTGCTAGACTTTTTTTTAGATGGTGGCTTTTAATTTTTATTCTACTTTTTTTTCAGATTGGAAAGCGTCGTTTATTCAGAAATTAAGTTGGAGAGAGGGAAGGAAGGCGGTCACCTCCCCAAGGGGGGGGCGACAAAGCTTAAGAAGACATGGCCTGGCCCGAAACAGGACGATTCCTTAAAAGAGCGACTTCAAAGACAGCCCTGGGAGTGCAGGAGCAGGCGGGACACTCAGGGTGGACATCCCAGAGGCGGAGACGCACAGGAGGAGCCCCGGGCCACGTCCCGCGGGGGTGGGCCGAGGCCAAGGCCGCCACCGTGGAAGCCGCAGGGACAGAGGGGTGCGGGCGGGCGGGCGACCCGTGCCGGGAGGGGCCGCGAGGGCGAGTCTGCAGGGAGACATTCCGGGCGCGGCGGGGCAGTCCCGAGGCCCGAGGAGGAGGGGGACGCCGCGGTGGGCCGGGAAGGGGCGGGGGCCAGGGCAAGCGGAAAACCCAGAGGCGGAGCGGGAGGCCCGCGGGAGGGTGCCGTTCTGCCACGCCCGGCACTTCCCCGCGAGCCTGCCCTCTGGGGTCCACGCCACCCGCTCGAGGAGACCCCACGGAGCCCTCAGCATCCCTCCCAAAGCTGGAACCCGAACAAAGGCCGGCCGACGGCTCCCTTGGGGTCCAGCATGGGTGCTTTGCCTTCCAGGTGGGGACCCCCCGGGGCGAAGGTTCCATGGACCCTCCAGCCGTGCTAGAGAGACAACTGGAAATTCTTGGGCCATCACACACCCTGCACACCACCGGTGTGTGTTTTCATGCAGATTCCCATGCGATGAAAGCATGGGGGGGTATGTCTGCTTTCTTGTCGTGACTTATTTGGATAAAAGTAACGAAAACCGAAAGCCTCTCTTGCTGTAAAGCTTTCTGGAACAGTCCAAGCACTGTAAGAGGGAGGCTGTCCCAGGGAAGTTTCAGTGC
The DNA here is from genome assembly GCA_027257055.1 of Cephalopachus bancanus. Classification (NCBI taxonomy): domain Eukaryota; kingdom Metazoa; phylum Chordata; class Mammalia; order Primates; family Tarsiidae; genus Cephalopachus; species Cephalopachus bancanus. The sequence continues at coordinate 6,422,000 of JAPVLO010000026.1, forward strand.
CACCCAACTTTCACAAGGCCGTGGCTGATGTTTTTATGACAGCAATGATGTAACACGCAGGAACGTCGTTCCCATCTTCTCTCTGTGTTAATCTTAGCATTTTGGCAAACGAGCGTGGCAAACTGTCATGAGGGGGGGGGAGAGGAAAGGGGGAAATGGGTGATTCTTAGATTCTTGCTTTTTATTCTGAAAATATAAACAAGAATGGCTAAGAAGTCGCTGAGGCCTCTTCAGACCATATATGGAATCCCACTGTGGAGATCTTATAATCACTCTCCTAAAAATAACTGCTCTTCAAATGCCTATGAAGAAATCTACATACATAAGAACCACTGTGGAAAACGAACCATTGTGATGAAGGGAACAAAGAGAAATTAAATTCAAATCAGAGTGTTTGCTTAATAGCTTAAGCAGTTGCTGATGTTTATATATCACACTGTGAATTATCATGCCTGGATAATGAATTTGTTGCTTTTTGAAAAGTCATGAACATTGCAACTCAACTTCTCATTCTAAACAGATATGCAAATATTGTTAAGATGATTGTCTATTTTACAATAAGGTTAATTTTGGTAAAAGGCACATTAACTCTATAATCATAATAGGGCCAATCAAGACGGGGTCTGATAAAGGAAGCAACAAAGGTAAATGTTAAAGAAGAAAATAGCCAATTTGGATAATTTAGGCCAAGGCAATAATTCTTGTTTTTAAATAGAAGGGTTGGATTCTTTTGGCCTGATGCAAAATAAAAAAGGATGATTTCTTTTCACTTACCTTCTTCTGCTGAGCGTATTAAGTCTTTTTGATTGTGTATTCTTGTAGACATGAAGATGGTAGGGAGATCTGAGAAAGACATTTCTGCTGCCTAGCTAATAGTGAATATACGTTATGCTATAGAAACGTAATAAATCATCCGTGGATTATATTTTCTCCAGTCCTGATTTATTTCTATACAACGATCATCGAAGTGGTTGAAAATACATGCACGTTATGCTCAGTGCACTAATGAGATGCTAAAATTAAATGTTTATTTTTAACATCAGGAATTATTTTAGTCCTTAACCATTTGGAAATATTCCTTTTAAAAGTAAGTCCTCATTCTGTGGAATCCTGAATATATGCTGTGTTGGGATTTTGAAAGCAGAAGTGGGCCCAGGTCCTGCGAGGTCTGTCTGCTCCTGTCTCAGAGGCGGGCCGGGTTCCATCGGGCTGCACGGTTTATCCTGGTCACATGGTCAAGTGAGTGAGGAGCTCTGGGAACATCAGATGTTCCACACCACAAAGATGGAGCCACGCATGTATTTACAAATGGGAAACAAAGGCCGGAAGTTGTGCTGTGGTTGAGGACTGGCAACGCGTTGATGGGAGGCCGAGGGAGCCACCATGAATGCCTTTTCCTTTCACAGTGCATTCTCTTCCAGAGTGTGTGCTTATGTCCAGATCGCACTAATTTCCGGCAAAGGAATATCTGTTCCAGTCTTCTCTCTGACTTCTATACATTTACTTTCAACTACCTATCGGATATCTCCACTTGAAGTCCCAAGGAAGTTGCCGATTTATTGTGTTTAAAATTCCACTTAGGATTTTTTTCCTGTTCATATGGTTTTCTCATTCCCACCGCAGAGTTCTTTCTGACTCAGTTAATGGTACAATCATGGCCAGGCACAGTAGCTCACACCTGTAGCCCTAGCACTTTGGGAGGTTGAGGTGAGAGGATTGCTTGAGTCCACCAGCTCGAGACCAGTGTGGTGACATAATGAGACTCTGTCTCTAAGAAAAACTAAAAATAGCCAGATGTGTGTCACATCTGTGGTCTTACCTGCTTAGAGGATCAAGGTTGGAGGATGGCTTGAGGCCAGGAGTTTGAGACCAGCCTGGGCAACACAGCAAGATCCCATCTCTACAATTCCTTTTTAATAACCAGGCATGGCTGCACACACGTGTAGTCCCAGCTACTCAGGAGACTGAGGTGGGAGGATTGCTTGAGCCTAGGAGGTTGAGGCTGCAGTGAGTTGCGATCATACCGAACTCCAGCCTGGGTGGCACAGCAAGACCCTGTCTGAAAAACAGACAAACAAAATTATGCTGTTTAAGCCAGAAACCAGAAACCCAGCAGCAGTGAAATGCTCCCCTGTCCTCACCAGCCACATTCAAGCCAGTTGGTTCCACTTCTCAGGCGTCTCGAGCGTGTCCTCCTCGCCATTGCCACTGCTACCGCCTCCATCCAGAGCACTGTGAATGCGGTTCCCCCGTCTTCCCCACTTTCTTGTCACCCCGATGGGTGACGTCCTTTCCATTTCGCACTGCAGCCCCCACTCCTCACTTGGCAAGCGCATGGAACCATGGAGCTCCTCTGCTGAAAAGTTGTGGCTAGATGTCCTCACGCTCAGAATAAAATTAAACTGTTACCAAGTCTAAGGGATTTGCATAGCCCGACTTCGGCTTGTCTCCAGATTCATCTGTTAGCACCTTCTCTGTCATTCCTGGACATGCAGGGATATTCCAGTCATCTCGTCTTCTTTCAGTTCCTTGAACATCCGGCACTGACTTCTGCCTGGGGCTCTCCTCCCGTTGCCTCTCCAAGGGCGAGGCCTGGCTGACGTCTTAGGCGGCAAGTCTTGTCTGGAGTGGCCCTACCATCCCCTGCTGCCTGGTACCCATGGCCGGTGTCATCTCCTGCCTTGTAGTGACTTTCTTCTGGCCAACGGCTTTCTCAACTCGTAACTGGATGATAAGGGTTCTGACTTCTGTGTGGCTGGCAGACTCTCTCTTCTGCTGGCTTTGAGGAGTTGAGGGGTTACACTGGAAATCCCACGTGGGAAGCGCATGGGGCCACTCTCGGCCAGCAGCCGTCCGCTGAAGCCTCAGCCCACCGACCCCAGTGGAGCAGAATCCTGCCAACGTCCCCACCGTGAGCTTGGAGAGGATCCTTGCCCAGTCGAGCTTCCAGATGAGACTCGCCCTGCTGACACCTTGATTAGGATCGTGCGAGAGACCCCAAATCAGGAGAAAACCAAGCAGATGCCAGGTTCCAGACACAGAGAAACTGTGAGGTAGCACCTGTGTGTGGCAGTAAGCCACTCGATTTGCGGTCATTTGCCACGCATGACTGAAATCCCTAGCACATCCTCTCAGGGGGAATCCACTCACGACGTGAGGCATGCCTTCCTGTGTCTCCCCTGCTCACCTGGCTTTAAAGCAACACATTCAACGCTTGCCGTGCTCTTAACGACTCCTCTGGACTCCTCCTTCAGTCAGACTTCTCGACACGAGGGGGAGTTTCCTAAGGTTGAAGTGAGATTGACATCTCGGGTCTGTCTGAGGCCTCTGGGATCGGCCCAGCCTCTGTCACCCTCCCCGCTTCCTCTCTCCATCTCCTGTACCCCTCTTCCTTCCTTCCCGCCTTCCTTCCCTCCCTCCTTCCTTCCCCTTCCCTCCCTCCCTCTGACCTTCCCCCCCGAGCCTCTCTCCCTTCCTGCTTTTGTTTTTTTGTTTTTTTTTTGTTTTTTTTTTTTGAGTTGGAGTCTCACTCTGTTGCCCAGACTGGAGTGCAGTGGCCGCTCCCGGCCACCGCAGCCTCAACCTGCTGAGCTCCGGTGATCCTTCCGCCTCAGCCTTCCAAATAGCCGGAATTACAGGCACACGCTACCACGTCCGGCTGATTTTTTGATTTATTGTAGAGATGAGGTCTCGCTGCCCAGGCGGGTCTCGAACCCGCGGGCTCAGGCAATCCACTCACCTCAGCCTCCCAAAGGCGCGGGATTACAGGCTGAGCCACCGAGCCCGGCCCTTCCTGCTTTTGTCTTTCTCTCTCTTTCTCTTTCTCTCTGTCCTGAATGCTTATGGAAACTGGTCATGAAGGACACAGCAGTCTCAAATTCACGATGTGGAGCGTTCCTCGAGCTTCGCCCTATGTCACTGCGTGTGGTCTCCTGGAACAACCCTTTCCTTCATCACCATGCTCTGAAAGAAAATACAGGCATGAGCAGGGTTCGAGGCTTGATGTCTTTCCCACTATTACTAGGTGCTTTTTCGTTGTCTGTAGAACAAGATAAGGTAGAATAGTGATATTTGATGAATTCAACCAACACAGAGAGTGGAGTAATCTGGATAATTCATGCCTCAACGATTGCCTGCTTCTGACTTGTGGGGAATTCTGTTTTGCTTGGTTAATCGGGATAATTGCTTTATTTCTTCGTTTCACTTTGCTTTTGTAGACACCATTAGTGGCCAGAAGGGCTACACCTGCCTCGAACCCTTCAGGTAGTTCAGAGGGCTTCCATCCTGCATGCAGCTCCACAGAACATTACTTTTTCTTCTTTGGGGAATATTTGCAACTGAAGTGACTTAATAGTTCAAGGGAAGCTGCTGTCAAGGTTGTCTGGTTCTACATTTTTAAAGCACAGTCTAATTGTCATAATGCATTCAAGTCTCTTGCTAATGATTATTTTAAATTATTATTTTAAATGATTTTAAGCAAATTTATAGCCCAAAAACTCAGTAGAAGAAGTTGAATTATTTAATTTTTTTCTTTCGTGTATAGTTTTTCCAAAAAGTTTTTTTTTTTTCAAGTGTGGCTGTTGACAATTGCCATGGTCCCCTGAGTTACCTACTTGTTGAAAGACACACAGGTACACACACACACACACACACACACACACACACGGGGAGACAACCTCCGAAACAGAATTTATTTATTAAAAAATTGCGTATTTATTCTTCCATGTCTAAACTTCAGCCACCTTCAAAATACTCTCTGCTTGATGCAATACATCTATCGAGGCACTTTTTCCAAGGTTTTGACTTGTCCAAGACTTGTCAGTCTTGATGCCTTTTAGTGCTTCTGCTGTTTCTTGTTTCCACGTCAGCAAAACATCTCCTTTGAGAACTTTTTTCATCAGGGGAAACAAAAAACATGTTGCTCTGGAAAAGATTGAGTGAATAGGGAGGGTGGGGCAAGAGAGTCATGCTGGTTTTGGTCAAAAACTGCTGAACACAGTGCCATGTGGGCAGGTGTGCTTGTAAATTACCCATCATGAAATGAGCAAACGTGTTGAAAGAATCTAAAAAAAAGAGCTCACTGAAGCTGAACACAGCCTCTCACAACAACCCTAGCTGGTCCACTGATGCCGATGGGTTCCTAGAACAAACACCTAGTGGGGGAAGCCTGTACTACAAGGAACCCACCCTCCAAAAGATAATTCTGGGTTTTTTGAGTCCCCTCGTATATTCATAATTTCTGCTTGTTATACACACACACACACACACACACACACACACACACACACACACACACACACACATATTCCAAATGACAATGACAATGTCATCAGCACAATTAAATTGCTTAATTTAATTTTAAAACCGCCGGGCACGGTGGCTCAGCCTGTAGTCCCGCGCCTTTGGGAGGCTGAGGTGAGCGGATTGCCTGAGCCCGCGGGTTCGAGACCCGCCTGGGCAGTGAGACCTCATCTCTATAATGAAATCAAAAAATTAGCCGGGCATGGTAGCGCGCGCCTGTAATTCCAGCTACTCGGAAGGCTGAGGCGAAAGGATCGCCGGAGCCCAGCAGGTCGAGGCTGCGGTGGCCGGGAGCGGCCGCTGCACTCCAGTCTGGGCGACCGAGTGAGACTCCAACTCAAAAAAAAAAAAAAAAAAATTTAAAACCTAGTTATTAGTTCACTGATATTCCCTTAGAAGTACTGTAGTTCTCTATATCAATTCACACATTTTCTTTTACTGCAAGTCGTAGCAGGAGTCAGTTATGGACTCCACCTCTTTCCTCACGGTGACAGGCCCGGGAGTGAGGGTTGGAAAAGGCACCTCGATCCAGATTACAGATGGACGATTTCCAGAAAAAACAGTTGCTGCACCCTGTGCTTCCCTCATAGGAGAGAGGCTATGACTGGATTTGCCTTGCGACTTGTATAAGAGCATTTCTGAGACACCATGGCTGTGAAGCATGCCTAACGATTCCAAGGTCATTGTCTGTGAACATTTCATGTAACTAAATTGCAAGACTGCATTTCTTTGTTGTCAGAATCCACCTAACACATTAAAAGGGAGCAGGTAATAACTTCAGGTTTACTTTAGCTTCATTAAAATTCACTTTAGCCTCATTTTTCTTTCGTGAATTGTAATGAAGCGTATCTATTCAAAGTGTGGTTTGAGTGTATTTAACAAAATAATTGCCCCTCATTAGGAAAGTTTTGTATAAAGCTTTTAGGTCAAATTAACTGTGTGAACGGTGGGATGTGTTAGTTTCCACTAATAAGAGTGAAAAGAAAATCTGTGTCCATTGTCAACGACTTTGTGACACGGCCTCTCCCAGGCCACAGTCTCTGGTGCGTTCAGTGCTAAGGGAGGAGCCGACAGCAGAGCCTCTTCTGAAGTGTGGGGAGTGGACGGGGATCAAAGCTCCCAGCACACACAAAAACTCCGTCACCTGCTGAAAAACAAAGCAGAGAACTGAGGCTTCACATTTAGTGATTTGGAAGCCAGGTACCTGTAATCCCAGCTACTTTGAAGGCTGAAGTTGGAGGATGGCTTTAGCCCAGGGATTTGAAGGCAGCCTGGACAACATAGTGAGACCTTGTCTTTAAAAATGAATTTATACTTATATTTTTTAATATGAATATATATATATACACATATATATTTAAAATTTTTGTTCTGGATTAAAATAATAGTAAACCATTTTACCTGTTATAATCATGTAATTGGTCCTGATCATTTTATTTGTTTGTTTGTTTATTATTTTGCTCTTTGGAGCATTTGATCTTTTATTTACTTTCCTTAACCTAAGACACAGCCAGACTAGACATGAGAAATGACCTCTGGGCAGTTCCAAAATATAAGCTAAGGCACACTAAATTTTTAACAGTTTATTTGAGCAGACAGCAATTCTCAGATCGTGTAGCACCAGACCCGGGCAGTTTGGGGACCCAACCCAGGGTCATGAGGGAAAGGCCTTGATGGGGTCTCTGAGAAGCAAAACAAACAAAACAAAACAGCTGCTCCTGTGAACCTTGGGAATCCTTATGCCAGAGGAAAAGAGAGTACTGAAGGACTCACCATGCACACAGGGTCAGAGATGTCAAGACCCAGACAGGGAGGTAGCATCCTCTCTGCAGCAACATATGCTGTTGGCAAGGCTAATTCTGACGTTGCCTAAGTTAATTCTCTGTGAAATCTACCACCAGATAGGTGGGGTGGCAAGCCAACTTGTCCATGAATCAAATCTCAGATCAATGCATTCCATCAACTATTTTATAAATAGCCAGCCACAACAAGGAAATAAACCACACCAACTTGGGGGAAACAGCCATAGAAATGGAAATTCTCACAGCAGACACAGGGACCTGTGCTCTCACAGCCTGACAACCCTTGCTGCCCTGTGGACGAGCACGCGACCTCTCCACTCTCCTGATGTGATTCAACCCATGGCGACAGTGGTCCATGGCTGGGGGTCGGAGGGAGGAAGGCCTGCAGAGGAGGTCTGGGGGGTTGGATAGCTTTTCATATTGAGTAGTTTTTTATTATGTCAAATAGACCTAGAATGAATGAGTTCATTGGAAAGGCTAATTCCGGTCAGTTTCCACTTGTCCAAGGTGGTGTCATCAGTGTGACTCAGGGTATTATAGATCTTAGGTTCCACACAGTATTGACAAGTTTGCACTGATGATGAAATGCTCAGCTCAGAAGGGACGTCTACACACAAACTGTTGGATATAATTAATCATGTGTTCCTGCTGTATCACGAGATTGCCAGGAAGTGAAATCCTATTGTGCCAGGAAGAGGAGAGAGCCGGGAATATCTGGCAAATAACATCAGTAAGGACAGCATACCTACAGTCGATGCTCTGCCTGGACTTCGGACCGAGTGTCGACTGTATGTGAACACAATGTTTGCACTGACCGGAGTTTTCGGAGACAAGTCAACTACCAATGTTTTCTCAGATTATGCTGCAATTTGTTGGATTTCTGATTCCTCCTGTCTTGCTAACGCCTGCTGTCTACTTGTGCCTTAGACTGCTACTTTTTCTCCTGGATTAAGCTCATTCCCCATTTTCCTAGCCCAGATGATGCTGTCCAGCCGTCCAAGCTGGCCATACGTCGGCATCCCTTTTCTTCCTCGTCTGTGTGCTTCCTAGCCCCACGTACATAGATTTTCCAAGCTGAGTTTCCACAGCGCTGCTGCTCCCCATGTGTGCACACACCTCCCACAGAGCTCGGAAGACTCTGGCAACAGATCTTCCGTGGGGAAGGCGCTTCCAAGCAAGCATGCCCTGGGTCCTCAGGCGAGGGCTTTCGCGGGGGCATTTCCAAGCTCCTTGTCTGGTAGTGTAGACAGTGTTCTCCAGTTCCGCCACGTCAGTGTCTGTGCTGTCTTCCTGCGTCCAGGAAGTGAAGCTGCACAAAGAAGTTGATTCCATTCATGAACTGGAGCAGTAAGTCGCATCTGACACCTGCAGAAAAGTGACTGAGGGCTTCCGTGTTCCCTCCAGGCAGCAAGTCTCAAGCTCAGTGGAGGGTGGAGATTGGGTCTCTATGTCCATGAACTATCAAGGATTGAAGGAGTTACTGCCCGTAGGATTGAGTAACACTCATTTTTAATTGCACAACTCACTTAAGTCTCTCAAATTGTTTATTGGGTGCACCCCTAGCCTCAGTATTCAAAATGAACATCGTCTGAGAGTTCAGTGAAAAGTGGCTTTCCACCCATATATTGAGAATGATAATTCCATCCTTGATTTTTACAGAGCACTCACCGGGAGAAACCTGGAGTGAACTACATACGTAATTTTGTGTTTTTAGCAACCACACAGATAGTAAAAAAAATTAAAGATGTGAATTAATTTTAATGATATTTTATTTAAGACAGCATATTTAAAATGTTATCATTTCAACATGCAATCAATAAATTTTTCTTTTTTCTTTTTTTTGAATTGGAGTCTCACTCTGTCGCCCAGACTGGAGTGCAGTGGCCGGGAGCCTCGACCCGCTGGCCTCCGGTGGTCCTTCAGCCTCAGCCTTCCAAGGAGCTGGGACTACAGATGCGCGCTACCACACCTGGCTCATTTTTGATCTATTGAAGAGATGAGGTCTCGCCAAGTTGTCTGGGCTGGTCTCGAACCCGGATTGCGGGTTCAGGCAATCCACTCACCTCGGCCTCCCAAAGCGCTAGGATTACAGGCTGAGCCACCGAGCCCGGCAATCAATAAATTTTTTGATGAGGTGTTTTTATATTCTTTTTATGTTTGTACAAAGCTTTTGGAATCGCATGTGTATTTTTATGATAGCAGTGGCACATCTCAAGTTAGAGCAGGCACATGTCAAGTGCTCAGTAGCCTTGTGTGGCCGGAGACCACCACGTAGAACAGCGCTGCTCTCACAGATTTCCCAGTCTCTTAAGAAAGTTTGTTTGTCCCCGGTTATCATTCGCCTTTAACTTGACCTTCTTGGACAAAAGGACAACAGGCCTAATGTATGTCACAGTGCCAGCACATGGCAAGGGCTCAATCAGTGTTTACTGAATGGCTTTAAGTTTCAAGTTATAAATATTGACATATTAATTCAGTGGCAACTGTGTGCCAGGTACTTTTCTAAGCACTAGGGAATTCAGCAGTGACCAAAATAGGCAAGATGCTCTCAAGCAGTGCAACTTCTAGTGACTGATTCTTTTACATCGATGACGAACACAATTACAAAGATACAACGCAGAGCGTCTGTGGAGTCAGTAGCTTGCGTCTGGGATGGGCTCGTTCCCTCCGGACCATCTTCTTTGTGGCCTCCATGACTCCACGGAGCTGTCTCTCTCTGCCGCCTGACGTCCTGCGGCAACGCCACACGCAGGCCAGCCTTCCCTGGAAGGCCTGGGGTTTCTCAGTGTTTTTCAAACAGAACAGTTTTGTATGTTCCTTGGCCTCTGATCTTCTCTTTCTTTCTTGTTTTTTTGAGTTGGAGTCTCATTCTTTCGCCCAGACTGGAGTGCAGTGGCATGCTCCCAGCCACCGCAGCCTTGACCTGTTGGGCTCTAGCGATCCTTCCATCTCAGCCTTCCAAGTAGCCAGAACTACAGGCATGTGCTACCATACCTGGCTCATTTTTGATTAATTGTAGAGATGAGGTTTGACCAAGTTGCCCGGGCGGGTCTCAAACCCGCGGGCTCAGGCAATCCACTCGCCTTGGCCTCCCAAAGTGCTGGGATTACAGGCTGAGCCACTGAGCCCAGTCTTCTCTTTCTTCGCGGTTACTTTAGCCCTTGCTCATAATTCAACGCCAAGTTCTGTCGGTGCCTCTTCCGTGAAGATCCTCGTGGGGTCCATTGTTGGTCACTTGCCGGCTAAGACGTTTCTAGCCTGTCATTTGTTCTGGATCATCGTGGTCTTCCCTGCTTCTCCTTTAGACCTTTACTTCTTTGCTGCTGCTCTTGTAACTTGTAGAGGGTCTGGCACACGAAGGATGCTCAGAGAACACGTGTGGGAAGGACTGCCCGTGCAACTGCCCTGCCTTAGACCCTTCCATTCCCTCCCGACCAAAGGGACCCGCTCTGTGGACTTGTATTTCTGCCCTTTATCGCTGTGCCTTTCCATGGAGAGACTGGAAAACCTTACTAGCTCCGGGGGCTGGCATCCGAATCAGGGGACGTGCCGGGAGAAAGACGCAGTCTGACACCATGCTGCCAGTGCTTTCTTGTCCTCAGGAAAGAACAGCCCTGAGCTTGTGTCTAAGTCCTGGTCCATTCTTCTCATTTTCTCGCCTGTTTTGGTGGCATCAATGTTTCCAGGGCTAATTCAAGAAAGATATTTCTAAACTACTGACTGTAACTAGAATAAAACTGATAAAAGTGTTTCCCACCCAGCTCTGAAGCTAGCCTCACTCGCACCTCCATGAAGCACTCGATGCATGCACGTGTGTTCATCAAGCTTCCTGTGACTTAACTTATCTCACACATCTGAGAGCCTGGATGAGTGCAGGCAGGCCACAAGGCCCTAAATGAAGTTGTGGCTCCTGCCTGTGACATTGCTTGTCATGGTGAATGATTTGTCGAATTTTCTGGGTTCATGAATTGGCTTCTTCTGGTCACTCGGGAGTCTGTGTCTGCATTTCTAAGACTTTATACTAGGTGATAACATGAGTTTACCTGCCAGAGCAGTGGGAGACTGTTCATTTAAGTGTGATTGCAGGTGTTCTGCAAAACAAAATTCTGTCATTCTTTAGGAAATTATCTCCAAACTATCGGGAAAATGCATAAATATATATGTTCATATATTTATTTACACATTTTTCTAGTAGTTTGGAGATAATTTCCTAAAGAATGACAGAGTCTTGTACACACACACATGTACATATACATATATATATACATATGTATGTACATATATATATATATATATATATATATATATATAAAACGGGTATATAGATAAAGATCACAAATAAAGGGAAAACATGGTGGAATATAATCTTCTGCTCTCACAAGAAACCAACAGGATCTTTATCTACTCTTCTTCTCAGTTTCTGTGCCTTCGTTTGATTTCCCTTCCTTGTCTTGCTTTGATGAAATAAGAGATATCTAAGAGTAAATGTGCAGTCTTTTCAGAAACCACAAGTGTCTTTTCTATAGTTAGCCAGTTCCCAGCACGGAGATTTGAGTTCCCTGGATACAGATGGAAACTATGGGTGCTGGTAACACACATGTGGTGGGAACCACGGAGTCCAGGAAGCAGTGCCAGTTCTTGCCTTCGTAGCCAGGTGAATGGGGGAGGCTACTCTTGCCTATTCTTTGTTTTGAGAATCATACCACGATTCCCTTAGAAATGCTATGGACATGGAAATGTGATCGTCTATGCAAAGTCCTTTGATCTGGAGTTGGTGAGCGATAAATGCCTGTTCTCCTCTTAACCCACTTTTCCCTTTTCTTAAGGGTATATGCATGTTAGTTTCGTGGGCTCCTTTTCCATTCAACAGTGAAAGTATGGCGTCTTTCTTCCAAATGTTCTGTTGGTGCATCCATCTCTATCTCTGAGGAGAATACGGAAAACATCCGAACTTCTTTTGACGTGAAACACACCTCTTAAGGCTTTTCAGTTCCTTCTTGTTCTTTTCACATTTGGAAATATATTTTTATTTTAGCAGATTTCCTTGGGAGAAACCACCTTACGCTTGCGGAATGAGTCCAACAGTGGCGATTTCAGGCAATGCCTTCTCAACTATGATGAGCATGTGGAGAGAGTGGACCTGGCCGTGGCCTTCAGGGATTTCTCGGACTTTCACAGCACTGAAGAGTCAGGAGTGGACCCAGAAGGTCCTCCTTCAAGGGCGTGACGAAGGAGGGACAAGGGTTCAGTGCTTCCCACTCAGGTCAGTCAAGGGAAATATGCAAAACGTGTGGCTCTTCCCAGGGAGGTCAACAGAGTCACGTCAGACTTCATGACATCAGCCGTGCAGGGTGTGAAGAGTTAGGCTCACATCGCACTTACTTAAGTCTGTGTTGCATAAAATCCCTCATTCTGGACTAGAAGGAGGAATTTCGACTCTAACATTGAACTAGCTTTTTAATATATACCTAATCATGCATAATTGACCAGACTCCTTTCTGCTAACCTGTACTATTTCTACTCATGCTTCCATTGAAAATTATACTTATCAGCTCTCCCTTCATTTTTCCTGTTTCGAGAATGTCATCTTCACACAAGATATAAAATAAGTGAAGATTGCACCACTTTCCAGCTCCAGCAGTGGCGTACGGGGATCCTGGGCTTGTCACCCTCTCCAACGTCTTGGCATTGCAGTCTCCTGTAAATCCTGACTGTTCCAGCACACACAGCGGCAGAGCACTGTCATTTTCATCTGCATTTTCCAGTGACTGATGGCGCTGAGCCCTTTTCCGTGTCTTCGTAAGCCACTCTGTGTCTGCCTTGATGAAGCGTCTGCTTAGATCTGTTCTCTGTGTTTATTGAGTCACTTGTCACTTCATTGCTGAGTAGTAAGAGCCTTATTGTGCTCTGAATCTGTATAACTTAAAGAGCACCCAATGTATAATCTACAAGTAAGGCATTGCTTATTCTGCAAGTATGCATCCTGCAAGAAATACCTTAGGTTTTATCTGCGTGGCACTGTGGGCTGACGCCTTCCCTGTCCAGGGCTCTCTGTCTTTGCTGAAAGTTGGGTGATCTCCCTGTGTTCCCTGGCACTTCCTGATGGTCCTGAGTGGCACATTCCGCCCTGCCTCCAGCCGTGTTTAGCAGGTTCTTGTAGAATGAGACCTGTACAGCCGTCCCTCTCCAGGCCACAGACACGCAGTCCATGGAGTTGCACATACCTCGCCTTTGAACACCCTTCTCTGGGCAGTGCACTACTACATGTCTCATATGTTGTTCTCATAGCCTACACGTACGGCGATACAGGTATATTCCCTTAAACATGTTTTTGACAAAAGTTAAAACATCATTGTTAATCAATGATTCTTATTTATTTACAGCAAATTCCTGGTATCATTGGACACATTTTAAAATTAATTAGGCTCAACGCATGTGAATGGATTAAAATGAGGGCTGCAGATGAACACGCGGTCCCTTCGGTTGAGACCCCAGCAGGTGTAAGCCAGGCTGCTAAAACATGGCCTCTTGCTTGGGGAGGGGCTGGGTGGCGCGGGTGGGGTGGGGTGGAAGGGAGCGACTCCCAGAAATCCCCTGTGCTCGCCCGTGCTGCGTCCATAACTTGCATTTCTGCTTCTGCCGCATGTTGGCTGCATGGATATCACAACTTGAGATGGTGAACGGCGGGTAAACATTTCATTTCACCTGGCTTGTTGCTTGAACGTGTGACCCTCAAAACCAAGAGCTTTGTTCCAAAGCCCACCACAAGATCCCGCGACTGTTCAGGGATCCCACGGAAACCGCACCTGCGACCTCAGAGATGAGAGGGACACTGTCGGGAGCTAAAGAGGTCGACTCTCACCCATCTCCCACTTGCGTAGAGCGATCTCCAACACTGCAGGGAAAGAGCACCTGTTCCTGGGTCGCTGTGACGGAGCGCCGGGGGCCCAGGCCAGCCAGAGAGAAGCCTGCCATGGATTCCAAAGCACTGGGGAAGGATGCTGACTTTGGAACAGATAACTGGAGTCAACACCAGATGATTCGAATTAGCCAGCAACAGAGAGCGTCTTCAGGAACAAGCACGTGCACTTGCTGAAACTGACCATGGAGTCTGCTGGGTCAGCTCCTGCCTTGATGACGCTTACTATGAGACAAGCGTAAGAATGGTACAGAGGGAGTCCCATGCAACCTACTCCCAGCAGCCCCAGGAGGTGGCCGTCTCATTTGTCAGTTGGGGACCGCTGTGGTGTGTCCATGGGCTTGTGGCCCTCAGAAGATGACTGGATTTGACTCAGACAAGAAGTCCATGGATGTCACAGTTCTCATCCTTAAAAAAGTCCTTTGCCTATCCTGGAATTATCTTTCACCAAATTTGCAAGTTAACATGTTTCTTAGCTTCTCTGGACTTCAGTTTCTTAGTTGTAACGTAGGGTTACCAGACTTTTAGGATGGCCATCAAATTACATGGGTGGGAATGTAAAATGGTGCAGCCACTATGGAAACAGTTGATAATAGGTTTGCCACGTGATCCAGCAAGTCTACTTATAGGCATTTCCCAAAATAATTGGAAGCAGGGCATTAGAGAGATACTTAGACACCCATGTTTATAGCAGCATCAACACAAGCTAAAAGTAGTTTCCTACTCATTGACAGACGAATGCATAAGCTAAGTGTAGTGTCGACATACTCAATGGAATATCATTCACCTTTAAACCTAAGTGAAATTCTGACATGTGACAACATGGATGAAACCTGAGGACATTATGCTAATCACATAAACGATAAACACTGCATGACCCAACTTTTATAAGGTGCCCACAGCAGTCGAATTCACAGAGACAGAAAGCAAGGTGAGGATGGCCAGCTGTGGGGAGGGGTGGCAGGAGCCGTGGGACGGGTGCAGAGTGTCACTTTACACATGAAAAGAGCTTTGGAGATTGACTGCCCAATAATGTGAATGTGCTTGACGTGACGGAACAGCACTCTTTAAATGACTGAGATGGGTATGTTACATGTGTTTTGCCACAATTAAAAAAATTAAATTGCAGTATACTGCTCTAAAGCCATTTTGATAGTGTCTGACTCCATGTGAGATGTGAGGTGGCCAGTGAAAAGCAGCTATCCTTGCCGTTGTCGACCAGAGTTTGCTCGGCGGAGGCAATTTTACTCAGGTCCCAGAATCTGGTGGAGTTGAGTGAAATTACTAAATGGAGATGCTGAGCCTTCATCTGTGAACACTTCAGTAAATTACCATTACTTATGAAGCCTCTGTGTGTCTGTTCAATCCCTCACTTTTTAACACCACCTTTTAACTCCCTCAGCAATTACACACAAAGTCAATTTTCAGCTGAAACTGGTACAGGGATAAAGTTCCCTATAAATAAATCGTGCCTGGCAGCTAGTGACAAGAAAGAAAGGATGAGGACTACAAGAGAGCATGGTGTCTTCACAATCTCAAAGCCATCTGGGATTGTGTCCAACAGCTCTTTGGGCCTTGGTGTGACTGCGGGACCAAACATGCCACGTGGAGCCCAGGGTGTCTGGTTTGGCGGGGTGTGTTTCATAAGCGTTCTTGCTGCAATTGTTTGGGGGTGGGGCAGGCCATTTCCAGGTTTACCGTGGACCTCTTGTCAACCCCACAGCCAGGTGGCAGCCAGCCGCCACCGTGTCCTGGACCTTGTGTTTCTGTTCCTGATCTCACTCCTGTGGATACCTGATGAGTCGCCTCTGGTTTAGAGATGAGCCCTGAAAAACTGTATGAACTACACACTGTCCATAATTATAGATAATTTCATAATATCTAAGCTTTGCAAAAACTTCGGCAGAACTTTAAAATAATTCAATATTTAGATATTTGAATCCTACCTTAACGACTTCCATGTTCAACCATATCGTCTAATATGTGTTGGACTTCATGTGACGATATAAACACACACACAGATGTTTAACAGGCATTTACTGAGTTACCTCCGTGTACCAGGCTTAATGTTTATCTCATAAATATTAGTTTGCTCATCTATCTCATCCACAAGAATTGTTTTTTTCAACTTTTAATATCAATGTTGAAGATATATGAGATAGATGTTCATCAAATGAATATATGCATGAATGAAGAGTCAATATACAATTAATAAGAAAAACCCAGCTAGCAAATTAAACACAAGTTACCTGAAAGTCTCAAGTGGCTTTAGGTATGCCGTGCCTTTAAGTTATATGCACTAGCAGTCTCTATATCAAAGTGGCGTAGAGTGCTGTGCTCTAAGACCTTGCAAAAGAGCATCATTTCTGCATCTGGGTTACTTTTTTCTGATGCAGTCCTGTCACAGCCAAACGTTGCTTTAAAAATTCCTCATGAGGTCAAAAAGCGTTGTATCCAAACATACTTGCTACCTTACAAAATATAATGATGTTGTAAGAAAAAAGTCCAGCCATTTCTCAAAGGCCGAAGCCTTGGATGCACAGCTCAGCATGGAGCGAACATTACGACTGAGGGGTCAGCTTCCGGGAGTGTGGCTATGGTGGATCTGTGTCCCTGAGAGCGGCAGAGTCAGCTCTGCCACATGGAGTGGGCTTCTTGCGCGGAAGCGTCCAAGAACCAGGTTTGGATAAAGATTTGCCCAAGAGGCCTTATCTCCCAGCTGCAGCCTTAGTCACTTACAGAGATAAACGCATGGGTGGAAACACCCTCCAGGGACTTGCGGGTGCCACAAATCTGCACAGACCTGGGTGGAGGTGGGTCTTTTCAGTTTCTCCATCTATTTGCTTTCAGGACCACTTATGACCATATTTTAAAAGCGTGCATTCGCATTGTCATACATTATTGATTTTAAAAAGCAACCTACTGATTTTGCTTCAGAAAAACTTATTTTAACATTAAATATTTGGGATATAATTGACTTGTGTTTGGAAAAGTTTTTCAGAGAAGAAATGGTGAATTAGAAACTATTTTATCTATAGTGACAGGTGTTTCCTTTTCCGTGGAGCATGAAATAAATCTTCACTATGTTTTAGGATCTTTTGGGGGGAAAAAACCCTTTGAGACATTAGTTGTTTTTTTTCTTCTTCTTCTGAAATATATATTGCTCTCTGCATTTAGCTACAAAATATTTAAGGTGATCTATCAGTTCTCTGCAGGCATGTGTTTCCCCTAGTCAAACGGCATCTCAGAGACTCCAGCGATGCCTCGTCCTCCCCCAGAAACCGCGCCACGGGCCAGGTCCCAACAGTCAATGGTGTACGTGGCTGAACATCCCGCCCACTCTTTGGCTCCAGTCCAGAAGCATCTGATGAACACAGCTCTGCATGACCCTGGAGGTCTGTCTCTAGTAAGCTCCGGTCACTCCCTCGTTGCAGGTACACACGATGCAGTGAAGTCTGGGCAAGGGAAAGAAAGACGGTTTTCCTGGCAGTTGGACTGGAGAGACCACGTGTACCGCTCTTGTTGAATGCCCACACACGGTACTCGCATGGTGCGGGTGCACCCAGCAGTAACTTGACCTTGCCATTTTTTTTACTTGAAATTTTCAATTGTAGAAAACGATTGCACCATTTTTTAATATCTGGACAATGAACTAGAAAACATTGAGTAGTCAGGGATTTGGAAGAATATGAATGTGGCATTCTTTTTAAAAAGTCTCCACAAACGTCTGCTTCCGCTCTGTTCTTTCACGTGTATTTTTATCACAAAGACAGGACTGATTCCTTCGCGCTGCTCTATGGATAAGTTGCAGACTTTACATAATACGGGCATTATGTTTTCTTATGTTCATCGATTTTAGAGTTCATGGGATTCGATAAATTAGTTAAGCAGATTTGATGTCTTTGCAATGAGCTGGAGATGGGAGACAATGAAAATGTGTGAGGAATCTAGGGGTGATATTTGTTTTTTTCTGATACACCTTGATCTTCCAACATACTCAGAGAAAGTAAAGCTTGGATGACTAAGAACTGAGGTATAAAAATAGACAGTGTCTCTTGGAAACAACAGTTTTGCCTCATCCCAGAGTTCTGTCGGGCACTGAGGCATTTTCTGAAGTGAATGAGTGCGGCCGTGAAGCGGGTCTACACGCAGATTCTCACACGGAGTGAAGGCCTGATACGCAGAGGGGTGGGCGTGAGCGGGCGCGGCTGGCTGGTCTGGTGTCTTCTTACTTCTGGAGACCATTTTCCGTCTGAAAGAAGAAGCTGAGTAGAATGATCCTCATACCTAGATAAACAATGATTCATACTTTGTCACTTTTTCTAATCCTTTTTTTAGCTCAAATGTTTAAAAATACATGGCTAACTTTTTTTCCCATCACCAAAATGTCTGCACAGATGTCTAAAGACGCAAGGATACTCCTCATTTAGGTCAACATTATTATCCCACATAAAATGGAAAAGCCCTATCTTCACATTTCCTCTGTCATCGTGAAGCTGTCTTGACTGGTGGATTCTTTCGCCAAGTGGAGTGGGTCTGTCTCCCCAGAGCAACGGGAAATCGTCTGTTGACCTCCCTTCCCTCAGCCCCCCAATCTCCCGGCATCAGGACAGTCAGGCAGAGGGCCCTGCGTGCCCTCTGGCCACTGACCTTCTCCTCCCTCGCCCTCGTGCCCTGGGAGTGCTGTGCAGTCTCAAGAGAGAAAGGCGTTTTCTAAATCATCTTTCACCAGCAAATGGGCCAGGAGTCCGTAGTCATCACCTTGGCCAGCAGCCCGAGGCTCCTGCCCTCTAAGCATCCTCGGTCTCACCCCAGCTCCCCTGCTACTGCGCTCCAAAGCCGTGCTTGAAACGAAAGGCGCGTGTTAAGCCCGTGTCTGTTTCACCTAGCACTTCTGCTGCGGCCTCTCTGAAACTAGTAAGTTCAGCATGTCACAGCTGTGGTAGAAACGAAGTGGTACCAGCCCCCACCAGTCTTCCTTTAATCCCTTTCATTCTTGAACTTGAGATGCTCTAGACTAAGAAAAGAGAACCTGCTTCAAGAACCCAATATTCACCTCGAATTTTGGAGGCGGAGAGGATCCACGTGGACTCACACACGTGTGAAGACAAAAGAAAGTGGCCGGTCTGCGTCTCTTCCTGTAACATTGCGAGGCGCTCGCCCTCGCCTCCTGGAGATAAACAGAACTCATTGCAAATGGGGATTCTTCTCATGAAAGACACACCGTGTTATGTGGACACTGTCAATTTATCTGCAGCGTGACCACATTAGTTGATTTGTGGTTATTTGAAAGGTCAATTAGTGTGTGGGAACGGAGTGTAATTAAGAAGCCTTTTCTTTGCTTCTCTGTGAGCTGGTGAGCTGTTCTGAATGCTGATGATGTTCTGAGTTAGGTAATTAACTCAGTGAAACACAACCAAATGTTTCTGCTAGGGGCAGACGTCTCTGGATGACCAGGTAGCAGAGAGAAGAACCCAGTGTCACAATTATTGTAAAGATGATCATGGCCCCAGTTCTCTGTTGATCCAGGATTAAAAGAAAATTCTCTAAGAATAGAATGAGGTCCATTCGACGGGTACTTGCCCCCCATGGGCACCAGGAACCAGGCGCCGCTTTCTCAGCCAGGGAGCCGAAGTTTTCCACAGTGTTCATCAATCAATGTTTTGCAGCAACAATTGCTTTTCTGGCTTGGATCGTACTTTCAAGGCCAAATCTTTATATCCCCTGAGGATGAATACAAACTGTGTCTTTGTAGGATGTTTTGCAAATTGCTGTTGGACTTTAAACTCTCTCCTGAGAAGAATGCAAACCAGAAGTTTATACCAGATCCGCTTTCTTTACCTCCACATGTCAACCACAATAAAGAATGTTCGCTCCTCCCTGCATTTGCATATGCCATTCAGTCTGAATCACTTCTGAACCTACAGCCGCTTCTTACAAAAGTATCAGAATCAATGAAGGGCTTGTTGAAAATGCAAATGCAGCGGGTCTGTCCCAGACCCACTGAGGCAGTCTCGGAGACAGGCCAAGGCAATCTGGGTTTCCAACAGGCAGTGATTATTTTACTCACAAACATCTGAAAAGCACTGCCCTGAAGATTGTTAGGACTGCAGGAGCTTCCTCAGCTATTTGAGTCATGTGTTTCTGTGCAGAAGGCTGGCGGGAGTAACAGTGTCTTTTGCTTTTCTTCTCGGTGGCCTCTCAAACAAAAGTCAGGCCCTATTTTGACATTGGCTGCTCACTCTTTTCGTTAACAGGGCATTCGTCAACTAGCTACCAAGGTCCTACACTGTGATTCCAGAGGACATGGGTAGCACAGCCAACACCAGCACACATCCTACTGGAGCCTTTATTTCTGCTGGGGAAGACAGACCGGAAGTGCAGCAAATAAGCAAATCCCAAGCCTGTCAGATAGTGGAGAGTGTTTAGGAGAGAATTTAAGTAGGAAGAAGCATAGCACTGCGGGGAGGAGAGTTTTGCATGGGTTGACTAGAGGAAGGCACAATTGGAAGAGGAAGTTTGAATAGGGAGCTGGTGGGGTGAGAGAACCAGCTGTGTAGACATCTGGAGGGTGCCCCTGATGAGAAAACAGCAGAGCTGGTGTTCTAGAGACGAAAGCGAGTCTGGCGAGGCCAAATAGAGGGGCTGCTGGGCTGAGATGAAGGGGCTCCATGAGGGCTTTGCAAGTGACGATGCTGAGCGAATGAAGAAGCTAATCATGAATTCTGAGCAGGCCGTAGTGAGATTATTCCAAAGGGGCAAGAAGAAGAGACAAGGAGATGTTTAAGAGACTTTGGCTGAAATGTGGACAAGAGA
Organism: Cephalopachus bancanus; assembly: GCA_027257055.1. Taxonomy (NCBI): domain Eukaryota; kingdom Metazoa; phylum Chordata; class Mammalia; order Primates; family Tarsiidae; genus Cephalopachus; species Cephalopachus bancanus. Next base: position 6,442,838 of record JAPVLO010000026.1, read on the forward strand.
TGGTGGTATTGGGGGCCCGGGAAGTCAGAGGGAGGGAGGAAAGAGAGGAGGAGAGAGGAGCCCTCCTCTGGATAGAAGGGGAACAAATGAAGAGGGAACCAAGGATGACTCTGGGGGTTGCAACCTGAGCACCCAGAAGAATGACGTCAGCATCAGTTGAGGAAACCGTGAAAGAGGAGCAGGTTGGGTGAGAGCTCAAAGGTCCACTCTTGAATCCCTGAAGTTTTGGATGTTCCTTAAACATCCATGTCAAGCAGGCCTTTGCATACATAACTCTAGGGTTTCGGTAAAATGAATTTGAGCTTATACACGTGAAGACGCGATTTAAAAGTATGAAATCTGCTAATTCCGGGAATGAGTGGAGCCAGAACAGCAAAGAAGTTCCAGGAGGGAGTCCTGAAGTGCCTCTGAATGTAACATTTGGGGCTGCGAGAAAGTTCCAGCAAGTGAGGCTGAGAAGCAGTGACAAGGGAGGTGGATGGAAAACCAGGCTGGTGGAACGCTCTGGAAAATGAGCGGAACAACATCTCTGGAAGAAAAGGGCCTGTAGAGACTCACGTCTAGAATCCCAGCGCTTTGGGAGGCTGAGGCAGGAGGATCGCTTGAGCCCAGGAGTTCGAGGCTGCCATGAGCTGTGATCTGCCCTGCACTTCAGCGTGGGTGACCGAGTGAGACCCTGATGCCTGACTCTAACATGAATTTGAAAAGCCAGGGTGATTACTTGTTTCCAGTGGCGCCCCTGGGACAAGACTGATGGTCGGCTAATGGGGTCTTTAGGCAGGCCTGGTCAGTGGAGTATTTGGCTCCACTGAGCTGATTCAGGAGACATTGGGAGGAAACCCACCGGAGGCGGTGATGAAAAACATCTCGTATCTTCAAGAAGAGTAATGAGGCAAGATCTCAAATAGTGAAGTGGAAAGGAGGTGAAAGAGTTCTGTTGCACAGTTTTAAGAGAGAAATAAGAGAAACAAGTGTAGGTCTAAGGAGACGGGAATGGCCCACTGTAGATACAAAATAAGAGATGGCTGAAGACAATAGAGAAAGCGGCCACGGTAATGTCTTTCAGAAGACGGGGCAGATTCGATTGATTGCACAATTGCAAGGGTGGGCCGTAGCTAACAGCACCCAAAGCACTGGATGCAACAGGGTGAAGACAGAGTCGGTGGCATGGAGGCTGCGTGGGGGAAGGGTGTTGTGGGAAGTTTGCAAGGGTTCGCTTCTGATTGCCTCTGTTTTCGCAACGAAGAGGAAACAAGGCGTGATAGCTAGCATCATGTGTCAACTTACCTGGGCCACGAGGTGCCCAGAGACTTGGCTCAACATTATTTCCACCTGTGGCTGTGAGGGAGTCTCTGGATACGACTGACATTTGAATCGGTGGACTGAGTAAAGCAGATGGTCCTTCCCAATGTACTAAAGCCCTGAGTGGAATCAAAGGCTGAGGAAGTAAGAACCCTTTCTCCCTGCCTGACTACCTTCAAGGTGGCACTGAGTCTTTTCCTGCCCTTGGATTTGGACTTGAAATGGAACTCACACCACTAGTGGCTCTTAGGCCTTCAGATCAGACTGGAGCACCACCTGGTCTCCAGCTGCTGACTGCAGGTCTTGGACTTCTCAGTCTCTGTGACCCTGTGAGCCAACATTCATTCTATTCACTCTGTTCCCCTGGAGCCTAGATGAATCCACAGTGTCAACAACTCAAAGAGTCAATGAATGGAGGCTTGCTGGAGACTTGAATGGACAAGCTCTATAATAATCTCTAGCTAGCAAAGAAGGCAAGGGAATCACCCCGGAACGTGTCCCATGATGTCCTGGGAGTATTGAAGGTTATGATGCATTTAAACTGACTCTGTTCTTGAGTTAGGTCTGCTTTAATTTTTTTATGGTTGGTTTAATTTTTCATTTCTTCACTATAGTCACCAGGACCAAGCATGTAGTTGACGGGAGTTGGGTTTAACCAGGGCTGTGACTTAGCTACACAAACACTAAGAAAGAGAAGAAGGAAAGAAAGGGGGAGTATACTCAAAAGAGAAATTACGATTGGCCACCTAATTACATCTGGGGAGGAGAGGACAAGATGGAGATAGAGACACTAAAAAACTGGGGGTGTTCAAGGACCGAAGGTGCTGTCAGGTAAAAGGAATATAGGAGTTGAGTGCAGCAGGGGGGAAGGTGAGTTGGGAAGGCTGGGGATGTGCATTTGCTGCTTGGGATAGAGATTACACAGCAGTCATGGCTGCTAGTAATGGCAGGGTTCCGAGAAATGACCACATGATTGAGTGGCTGACATCATAGGGGAAGAGGCTGAGGCACTGAGAGTTGAGGCCATTGAAAGGCCTGCTCCATGAACTGGAATTCAGTAAGAGCTGCCATTTTCTTTTTTTTTTTCTTTTCTTTTCTTTTTTTTTTTTTTTGAGTTGGAGTCACTCTGTCGCCCAGACTGGAGTGCAGTGGCATGTTCCCGGCCACCGCAGCCTCGACCCGCTGGGTTCCGGTGACCCTTCCGCCTCAGCCTTCCAAGTAGCTGGAACTACAGGCGTGCGCTACCACGCCCGGCTGATTTTTTGATTTATTGTAGAGATGAGGTCTCGCCAAGTTGCCCAGGCGGGTCTCGAACCTGTGGGCTCAGGCAATCCACACACCTCGGCCTCCCAAAGCACGGGATTGCAGGCTGAGCCACCCCGTGCGGCAGAGCTGCCCTTTTCAAAGGAGAGTGTGGGGCCAGGGTTGTGGTGGGTGAAGCTGATTATGCGCCCAAGTGAGGTGCAATATGGGAAGTTCAAAACCTGGGGTTAAAAAGCGTGGTCAAAGGGACACCCCTGCACCCCGTGCCCAGTGGCACCAGGGGCACTGGAGAGGAACAGCCGACCCTTGGAAGGTGGGCAGGAGATTGGTGTCCTCAGTGGACATATGCGTTTTCCCTGGAGCATGAAGGAAGAAAGACCATTGAGAGAAGCAAGTGATTTTGGAGGGGGTTTTGCTGAGATTGGATCTTGAGTTCCAGAAGACGTTCTGAGAAGGTTTCAGCAACTGAGGAGGATTGGGAGCTTGGGTCAGGGTCACGTGTGGATTAGAATCCAGTGGACCGGGGTGACCTGAGTGTCCTGGTCTTTGTGTGGTGCCCATCAGGGGCAGGGATGAGGCTTACGTAGCTAGAGGGGCTCAGGTGACTCTGGAGTGAAATGGGCACAGGCTGATTGAGAAAAGAGAGGCCTGCTGGTGCGCCTCCCCAGCAGTGCTAGGGACCAGGACTCCCACATGCCTCCTGCCCGTAGAAGCAAAGCATTTTGCCAAGAAGTATTCTCGCTGCCAGCTTACTCGGGTGCAGTACGACACCATCCTTTGTCAGTTGCTGATTTGCGTCCTGCAAAACCTGTATTGTGTTTTTAAAAAAAGCACTAAACAAATCAACACAAAAAATCCCTCCCTCCTGTAGTTTTAGCATTATATTTTAAATCTATCCTAGGCAAATAGGTCACACAGGCTCGTATTACAATGGCATACCCAATTTGGTTTTTCTAAACATATTCATGCAATGTGTAGGCTGAATTAACATTTTAATAGTAAACCTTTGGAAATTGGCAGGAGACACGGAAGACCTTGTGCCAAGGTAGCCATGGTGAGAGTCATACAGCCGAGGCTAGTGCAAGAGAATATAGGGGGTCTTTACTTCAAGTCGCACATTGGCTCGTCTAATGTAGAACATTACATTTGGAAAATTGTAACTGTCTGTTATTCTTTACCTAAATATGAATGTCTGTTACACTTTGTGAGTAAATAATAGTGACCCAAAGTAGAAATCACTATTTACATAAACATATGGAAGGCAACTTTTAAAAACAACAACAACACAACTTGAGGCATATATTAGACCATACAACTGAGAAGCATCCTTTTACCACCTTTTGTTTAAAGATATTTTAAAGAATCATCATAAACAAGACCCCTCTAGTATCCTGAAAACACTGCTCAAAATCCCCAAAGAGGTCTAAAGCAACAAGATATTTGAGGCAAGGGCTTTTAGTGCAACAGTTTTCCTTGGCTTCTTGTGTAGATATACTGTCCCCGCAAGAGTTGCTCTTCCTGGGACTGAGAACTGCTGTTCTCGTGAACTGCGTGATCGTTGTTTAATGCATTAAAAAGTGCTGTTTTTCTTGGAAAACAAAACACACAACTTTTTTTGACTTTGTTCCCTGTCACTTAGGAGGCACAAATTATGTTTTGGTTGCCACACAAAGAAAACTTCAGACAAAGAAAATCTGAATTTTTACTGTATGGGTATTGTTGGGAGAGGGTTCCTGGGTGTTTAAGAAATGGGAACTGAGAAGGTTGCACATTGGAACTCTGTTACCAGCGTTTCCAATTGCACCATTTATTAAAAAGATACTATTTAAAAGAGTTGCATATGAAGTTAGCAGCCCACTTATTTCTATATGGAAATTTGGGTTCATTAATAATGGTGATTGATGCAGTCCTATCAGTTTGACGGTCTATGCTCTGAGTTAAAATTAGGATCGTCAAATTTAAAAAGTCATCAACCGAAGAAAGCCAAGGAGAATTCAAACATCTGTATTCTTTCCCTTAGTATTTCTTGCATTTGACAATTTCCTGTTGCCTCCTGTGTTCTGTGTACGATGCATTAGGAAAACAGTGATAGGTGCAATGAATACGGTTCATGTCACTGTATCCAGAAGAGACAGAGAAAAATAAAGATGCAGCGACAATACTGGGTGGTCACAGGAAAGACCAGGACAGGACAGGGTCTGGCACATAGGAAATCAAATTAACCCACACTTTGCCATTTAGAAGACTTCAGAGACAGAAGGTCACTAAAGCTGAAATTTAGAGGCTAAGAGGGAATTCCACTGGCAAAACAGCAAGACGGTTGTTTCCAGGCGGAGAGTACCACTATCGTGTATGATTATTTGGCTGCAATGACAGAGGCATCTTGAACATATGCTGGGGAAAAAAGACTTTATTTCCTGATGGGGTCCAAGAAACGGTTAAGCATCTGAATGGCAGGAGGCGCAAGGGTGCAGTGGGACTGGGAGGACCCACCCTTCGGCTGAGGCTTCTCTTTCTCGCTGCAAACTCACTTTTACTTCAAGGGGCGGTAAAACGCCCTCTTGATGTTGGCCCTGTACATTCACGACTGTGAAGCCCGGCCATAGAATAACTGGCCCCACCTGTGTCTGGCCCCATCGCTGCATGAAAGTGCTGCGGTCCGTGTGGTGGGTATCACGCGAGAATTCAGGCCCGAGTGGTTGGCCGAGGGGAGCCGCGGGTTCCTCAGGGCCGCAGTCCCGGGGGGCAGCCTGGTGGGGGGAACTTCAGGTCCTCAGGGCGGCAGTCCTCAGGGGGCAGCCTGGTGGGTGGCGCTGCAGGCAGTCCTCAGGGTTGCGGTCCTGGGGGAGTCGTGAGGGTGGGGACAGCGGCCTGGGCAGGCAGCTTGGCGATGCTTGTGAAGCGGCACTGCAGCTCGGCCCAGTTTTCGATCCTATTTCGAACCCTCCAGCTGTGACTGTATTTACTCTTTCACTCCAAGAACTAATACAGATGATTAACTAGAATCCCATTTTCTTTCTCAATATGTAAAATCTCTTATTTATTCTAAAAACACATCTCTCTTAGTAAGCGATCACACATCTACACAAAAATGTACAGTGAAGATATATTTAAAGATATGGAGATAAATATATACACATTTTGAGGCCTATTTGTGCAGGCTAACTTAAAATATAAGCTAAAACCATAGCACGGAGGTTTTTCTGTTTATTCATTTTGCTTTTAAAAAAGGACAATACTCTCTTGCAGGCTACCATTCAACAGCAAAAAACTTGATGCGTGCATGCACACACGTATGTGCATGTGCGATGCGTGCACGCAGATGCATGGACGCACATGCGCATGCCCAACTTTCCTGTCCGTCGTGTCTCTGTCTTGCTGGTTTCCACGTAACTCGGCAGCTGGATGGGGACTGGTAGGGCATCCCGCGGGAAACCAGGGCACACGGGCCGCGTCCCGGGAGGGCAGCACACCGGGCCGCCTCTGGCGTGGCGCCCTCGCTCCGCCTGGCGGTGGCCGGGAGGGCCTGCACACGCGGCCCCGATCAGGAAGGGCTGCCGAGTTCTGCGGGCCCCGGTGGGTGTCCGGAGTCTTCTGTTCTGCGTCTCGCTCACGCGGGACTCGACTCCCTTAGAACGACGGTTACGCGGGACGTTGTTGTCGCCTTCAGCTTTTCCGTTGTCATTTTGCTTCAGAGTCGTGGGGCACGCGTGAGAATTTGCTGCGTGAGTTCAGCGCGTGGCGGGGGGTCTGGGCTTCAGGCGAGGTTTCCCCCAGCAGTGGACGCGGCCCCCGCAGGCCTGGTGGTGTTGACCTTACACAGCTTTGGTCTTGACTTCCGGGCGCCGGGCTGGCTCAGGGGCGAGGGGCTCCTCTCAGAGGGCTTCAGCGCCGATGCCGGGCATCCTGTGGGGACGATGAGCGGGGCTGCCAGCGAAACCCGATTCCCACGGGCTCCCAGGCCCTCTCGAGGGGGGGCTTCCCGTCTTTTCATCCTCTGCGGTGTAAGAACCAGGGCGGACTGAGCACAGAAGTCAGAGCTGAGCCACCCACGGGAGAGTCTGAAGCCAGACAAATGTGAGTACACACCGCATCAGACTTTTTGCTTTAAACAAACCAAAGATGCTAAACACGGGAAGGCGTTTTGATGTTTGGGTTTCGCCTATTGTGCTCTTATGTTTTGTAAGGATTATTTCTGAAGGTCTCAGACGTTTCAAAGAATTTCCTTATTCTGAAAAAAAGTTATGTAAATTAAACTAATAGCAGGTGAGTACTATTTATATACATTATTTTCTATAAACTGATGGGTGAGGAAGAGTTTGAATTTGATATTAAGATTGTTCTTTATTTTAAACTTTCTAAAGGTCGGCAGTTAAAAGTATATATAACAAGTGGGAAAATTAATTTAAAATGAGAAAAGTCAGGTCATAAAATATAGAGAACGCTTTTTTTGAAACAACACTTGGCGCATCATTCTGCCAAGGTAGCTTTACAGCTTGCAGTTGCATTTGCAAGAAAGGCTTTAAATGAACAAAACTTAAGTTCTAGCTATGCTTTCATTTAAATCACCATATTTATTGGATAAATGCAGTTTTCTCAAGGACACTTCAGGACTCTCTGGGAGACCGTGTGAATCTTGCCCTAAGCCCAGATAAGCCCCGGATGTTCAGACATTCCCAGAGCAGGTATATTGTCTTGGTAACAAAAGTGGACTCCAAGAAAGCCGGGTTTAGAGCAGTGTGGGGAGTGGGCTCAGGAGGAAAGACACTTAAGATGCACAAGGAGAATAGTTGCTAAACTAGTAGCCAAGGAAAGAAAAGACCCCAGGAGAGCAAATCCTGTTTTCCAGAAAGGGCGAGCCCTTCCACACGTAGTTCCACCACATCATGACCAGCCTTGGCCACTGGGTTCATGATCCGAACTCTCAGGTGACTAAGAAGTTGGCACCTTCTCGTGGAGCTTTTAAACTTATCCTCGTCCCTGACTCTCCTCCTCGCTGTGCACTTTGGAAAATAAATAGAGCCTCCAGCCATCCACAGACATCCAGTCTGACCTGAAGTGCCACACCACCACTCGGTTACTCAGATACACAATGCTAATTCTGCCCAGGGATGGCCGTTTCCCTGAAGGACTGGCAGGATCCACATCTCCTTTGAGACAGAAAGGTGTTTCCTGAGGGAAGAGAATACGACTCAGTGGGCACCGAAGCCGGTTTAGTGAGGACGCAGACCGGCTGACGTAAGCCCCTGGCTTCTCCGGGTTCTGTGAGTTCCAGCCGCCCAGACGTTGGATCGGGTGGCTCTCTGGGTTTGCTTCGACTCCAAGCTTTCCTCACGGATTCATTGATCCTTCCATTTTCATAGTACAGCCTTGGGGCTTACGGACTCTAGGGTGTCCCCGTGAGCCCCACGTCCTGATGTTCATACCCTCGTGCTGGTCTTTCCCTTTGGGTGTAGTTTGCTTGTAAATCATAGACTATGGTGAAGCTAGCAGGACACATGTGATCACATACGTGGTACGTAAGAGGCTACCACCTATCTTGGCAAGGTTTGCAGGACTCATGTGACCACACACGGGATTACATGATTCATAAGATTCTACCACCTGTCTTAGAAAAGCTAGTAGGATGCAAGTGGTCACATACATGGGATTACGTGATATGTTAGAGTCTACCACTTATCTTGGCAAGGTTAGTAGATGCATGTGACCACATACATGGGATACATACTATTATACCGCCTATCTTAGAAAAATAAGATGCATGTGATCACATATGTGGGATTATATGACATGTAAGATTCTATCACCTATCTCAGCAAGGTTAGCAGTATGCATGTGATCACATGCATGTGATTACATGCTATGTAAGATTCTACCAATTATCTTGGCAAAGTTAGCAGGGTGCTTGTGACCACATACATGGGATTACATGATACATAATCTTTGGCTGCCTATCTTGGTAATGTTAGTAGGACACATGTGACCACATATGTGGGGTTATATGACACGTAAGAGTCTATCACCTATTTTGGAAAAGCTAGTAGGATGCATGTGGTCACACACGTGGGATTACATTATATGTAAGATTCTACCACCTATTTTGGCGGTTAGGAGGACACGTGTCACATACGTGACATTAAATGACATGTAAGATTCTACCACCTACCTTGGAAAAGTTAGCAGAACACAAGTGATTATATACATGGGATTAAATGATGCATAAGATCCTGCTACCTATCTTGTCAAGGTTAGTGGGATGCATGTGATCACATACACAGGATTACATCATATATACGCTTCTATTACCTGTCTTGGCAAGGCTCAAGATGCATGTGATCACCTACATGGGATTACATGAGACATAAGCTTCCACTACCTACCTTGACAAGGCTAGCAGGACGCATGATCACACACACAGGGTTACGTCATACACAACATTCTGCCGCTCATCTGACTGAAGCCACTCACTTGCTGGCCAGCTTTGAGGAAGGGAGATGCCTTTGGGGCCACCGGGTTGGACTCTGTGTGACAAGTAACCACAGATGACCTGGAGGAGACAAGGCAGCCTCCGGGGGACAGGCTGCAGGACCGGATGCCCTCAGACCTGAGACCGCAGGGCTGAACTGTGCCCGCAAGGCAGATGTGTCCCCCATGTAGCCTCAGAGGAGACTGCAGTCCCAGCTGAGTCCTGGACACAGAAACGGTGTCACATCGAATACATCTTGTTCGAAGCTGTGGTCTTGTGGTAATGTGTTACAAAGCAAGAGAGAACTCACAGGGCCTGTTCTTTGGTATCTGATAAGAGAAAAGAAGCCTGACCAGAACTGCCAAGTTGGCAAGAATATGGCATGGCTACTGTCCAAGTCATTCTCCTAACTTCCTCGTCATCCTCAGAGCATCGTCCAAATGTTCCCAAACTCGGGCCGCAGGCTGATCGGAGCAGGGATAGTCTTCCGGCAAAGTTGTACAAGTCAACATCACGAATGTCGACACGGCGATAGAAAGGCTGTAAGGTCAGAGTCTAAAAGGGGCAGAGGCTGGTGGTTCAAACTGGCCGCTCTACATTTGCCGGTGTATTTTACACCTGTGTGTCCAATGCTGTGTGTTCTCCCCGAGACACCATTAAGAGAGGGGAGGGAGATTTGAAAGACTATTTAAAGGCAGTGAGTGTTTATGGCCATGTTTATGGCCCTCTGCTCAGACTGCAGTGAAGCCTGTATTCTTACTGCTGTGCAAAGATCAAAGACTGTGAGCCAGAGACTGGAGCTCTCAGCTCTGATACATTCAGAATCACAACTTGACAAAGCTGTTTAATCAAGTACTGAGCCCTTTGAGACACCTGGCATTAAATGTGATACTGTGCACTTCTCATAATAACTTCATGGATTGTGATCATTGGCTCCACTTTATGTGAGGACAGACGTCAATTACATGTCCAGGGCCACAGTGCTAAGACGCATAGATTTACAGGATGCCAAGATCTTCGTCATTTCTACTATTCCACTCCACCACTTGAAGCTGCTCTTGTCTTTCCAGATTGCAACGGTTGCGAGACTGGGAGAAAATACACGCAAAACTGCTTTGCCCATGACGTGTCTTTGGAAATCGGCAGCTTGGTTGTCACTGACCCCTTGTCCCCATACCACGATTACTATCCAGTAAAAGTTGGCTGCGGTGATGATCAGGGCATTCTTCTGAGTGAAAAGACCTCAGAAGGCAACAGCATTCTAACTGACAGGGGCGTGATAGTTAAACTTAAGCGTCTCTACATCCTGGCTCTTTCTGCATTCTGTTTTATGTGTTAACTGAGGAACGGAGTTTCTCTCTAAGCCTCTTGGCTCTCTGTGGCGCGGTAGCGATCAAGTGAGATCCAGAAACAGGAGCCTGGGACCAATGGTCTGAATCTCCAACCATGACTGATGGGTCGGGGCTTTCTCCGGGTGTAAGTTCTGCAGCCTCGATTGTGTAGTAGGGGACCCCAGAAGCTTAATCTCTCGCGTGCACTTTAAAATAAAAGTGTCCACAGGAGTCATGAAAATTTCAAAAAGAAGTCGAACCTGACACAGATTTTTCAAGCAAAGAGCAATGTATCGAACAACATATAAGCCACATGTAAAATCAACCATGTATTACCCCTCGAATTTCATCAGTGAGAAGACATTTTACTTTTATTTTATTTTATTTTTGAGTTGGAGTCTCACTCTGTCGCCCAGGTTGGAGTGCAGTGGCATACTCATGGCTACCCCGGCGTCAACTTGCTGGACTCCAGCAATCCCTCTGCTTCAATCTTCCAAGTAGTCGGAACTATAGGCAAGTGCTACCACACCCGGCTAATTTTTGATTTGTTTTTTTAAAATTGTAGAGACGAGGTCTCATCAAGTTGCCTGGGCTGGTCTCGAACCCACAGGCCCAGGCAATCCACTCGCCTTGGTCTCCCAAAGTGCTGGGACGATAGGACGAGCCACTGAGTCCGGCTGACGTTTTACTTTTAAAAAGTAGAAAAAAAATAAAGAGACTTTTAAATCAATAAATTTAGCTTTGCAAAAAGCATATTCTGTTTGCTTAGGTTTCTGTATTTCTTTTTCCATCTCGCAGCCACCGTGTGAAGGCTTTGATACTGATGGCTGCAAGTCCTCAGACTGGCCTTGGGGACCCATGACCCCTGGAACTCCGGAGCCCACCAGAAAGGCAGGGGCCAGCTTCCCGTGACTGCACTGGTTGCCATGAACTGTGAGCGCCTGGTCATTCATTCATGCCAACGCTGCTGTGGCAGAGGCTCGAGTGGACGCCGTGTTGTGGTTGCTGTTTTTCAAGCCCTGGAGTCCTGCATGGTCCAACTCAGCATTTGCTCATGGCCCCCAAAGGCCAGAGTGCTGCCAGCTGCAGGGTTGCATCATTGGCGTATGCAGAGATCCTTCCTCCGTCTGGGTGGTGGAGGCCCATGGGCGGCCAGTACTGCTTGTGAACACGCTGTCCTTGGAGGTCTGAGCGTTGGAAGCAAATGAATGCCAGCCGTGAAGAAGGCTGGCGCTGAAAAGCATCGCGTTCGCAGCTCTCCCGGCTCTCCCAACTGCGTCCCAGCTTCCCTGCGGTTTCCATGACTTCTTGGGGTCTGGGGACAGAACACTTGAGAACGCCAGCAACCAAGGCACCACCAGCTTCTGACAGCTGCAGGTCAACCCCAACAACCCACGTGAAGACTCTGGCTCTGGGTCAGTGCACACACGTCACCCAGCAAGCTGGTGGCAGACACCCCCGAGGGGACCGGAACAGCCCACTGTCTTCACTTGAGGGAAAGAAAACTCTTCCCTCGTTCATCCAAAGCCCAGTTGGAGCTTTTCAGAAGAAGCCTGGAAAACAAGAGAGGAGAAAAAAGCAACAGGAATGCAGATCGAGCCATAAATGAATCTGTAGCGGCGCCTGTTTCATGGACCTTCCTGGACCCTGGAAGCAAGGTGGAGCCTGGAATCACGCTGGCGCCCACCTCTGTTGTATGTGAATGATGAGACGCAGGGAAAATTGAGGAACGTGCTTGTGTGTCCACATCACCAAGTGTGGGGTGGGGACGAGGAGATCATCCTGTAGGACCATGGTAAAGATGCAATAGGATGTGTATACAAGACTCCAGCTGTGCCCAGCCACCATGAAGCTGCTGAGAAGGGAGCAGCCAGTAGGAAGTGCCCATACAATTAGTCCATGCTCTCAGCTCAGTGCAGAGAGAAGCCCGTGGCCTCCCAACCCCTTCAGATTGCACTAGAGCCCCTCAAACGCTCTGTCCTCAGCTTTAGGACAATTCTGCTCACCTGTCTTCTGGATCAGCCCATGCCGGCTAGCTGGTACTGTTCCCTCCCTCGTCAGCCCAGAGAGAAATGTGCTCTGTGACTGTTATGTCCCCCACAAAGAAAGAAACCCCCGGAAGCTTCAAGGAGCCCCTGAAATACTGTGGGGAAAATGGCCAAGTTCTGCAATGCCTTCCTTCTATGGGAGATAAAGCAGAAACCTCTCCGTTCCAAGGATCTTCAATCCTGTGGCTTCCTGAGCATCAACTGCATGAGAAAAATACAGGCTTTCAGAGTTCTATTAAAGCACAAGGTCTCTAAAATACAACACCCTGTTCATCTTCCTATAAAAGCATCGTAAGAGGGACACACATTGGCTTCTTCTCACTTAGTTGTCGAGCAGCATGTTTTCGTCTGCAAACTGGATCTGCCTGATCACATCTCTGGTACTTTGGGTTCCAGCTTAAGATTAATTTGCAGTCTAAAAGATAAACAATCTAATCTAAGATTTTACTATGGAAAAGACAAAGGAAGCAATTGAGAACGTTGTCATTGAATTCTCTTTTCCGTACTAGCACTCAGTTCTGGTCTTCACAGCGTGGTGTCATAGACATATTTTTTTTACTGACAACACTCTCCTAAAATAGCAGAAACCGTCTATCTTATCTTTCCATGAAAATGGGGGGGTGTTATTCGCAGGCAGAGTTTGTTCCCTATCCTTAATGACTCTGAGAACGTTTCTTCCAGTGCTTCTACAAATGCAGATCTTGTGTTTACGTTACAATGAACTTGCAATCAGAGCAAGAAACATCTCAGCACTCATGACTATCTTCTTTAATTTTTTAAACCTGACTTTATTTTACTGTGAATATTCCCTAAGCTTTATTCTGATCAGCAGTAATCTGATTTTTGACCACATATAGACTCTGCACTTGAGCGCTCTTGTCTTATTCGGAATTTAATTCCTTTTTTTAGTAGCTCCATTGAAGACCAGGTGCTGACAAGTACCCTATGTGATGAGGAGGACAACTGGAATGTTTCCCCACCCACCCCTGCTGATACTCCAAAACAATTAAAGTCAGACCATTCTCCTGCCAGTGATTCATTCAAGATGAGCTGGCCTGGGTCATTTGAAAGCACCAGCTCAGAAGGAGTTTGCAGGAAAATTTAGAAAAACAGTTTTCCAAGCATGAGAGTTGATGGAAGCCAGTCTTGATTGTTTTTAACTAATACCTGGAAGCACGAGCTTCAGGTGGCTGCTGGAAGCTCTGTTACCAAAACCCAGATGCCAAAGATGACACAGACGAGAGAGCTGAGAGAAGAAAAGAACCCGTGTCCTTGACACTGTTGGACAACTGCACCAGCCAAACCATGGCCCCTTCATCTGGATGTTTTTTCTTGTGTGTGAACTTCTTTCTACTTCTGGAGACTATTTAAAACAGAAAATACACATCAGAGTGAGATGATACGGTTTTTCAAAGGCCACATCCTAATCCTCGGAACCTGTTATGTTTCCTGTAGGATAACATGTATCTTTCATGGTAATGGAGATTTTGCAGATAGGTCTGCTGTCAAGGACCTTGGGGTGGGGAGATGACCCCAGATTACCTGGGTAGGCCCAGTCCCCTCAGTTGCGCTCTTCAAGGTAGAAGAAAGAGCCAAAAGAGGAAGACAGAGGGATGGAACGCAAGCCTAGAAATGTAGCTGCCCCTAGAAGTGGGAAAAGCCCAGGAAACAGATCTCCCTGAGAGCCTTCAAGAGAGACACAGCTCTGCCGACACCCTGATTGCAACTTGTCCTGGACTTTTGACCTGCATAAATGCTTTATCATTTAATGTCACTAAGTTTTTGATAGTTTGTTATGGCAGTCATAGGCCACCAGTAGAGCAGGACAAAAGTCATTGCAGATCTCTTATTTCTTTCAAGACACATTTTATTTTATTTATCTTTTTTTGAGTTGGAGTGTCTCTCTGTCACCCAGGCTGGAGGGCAGTGGCATGCTCCTGGTCACCACAGCCTTGACCTGCTGGGCTCTGGCGAGCCTTCCGCTTCAGCCTTCCAAGTAACTGGAACTGCAGGCACGCTACCACTCCCAACTGTTCTTTTAATTTATTGTAGAGACAAGGTCTTACCATGTTGCCCAGGCTGGTCTCAAACCCCTGGGCTCAAGCGCTCCTCTCGCCTCGGCCTCCCAGAGTGCTGGGATGACAGGCATGAGCCACCGCACCCAGCCTCGCCATGGCAGATCTCAAGGGGCTTCTCTGGTCCTTCTGGGAAGGGCTCGACTTCTGCTGAACATTAACAATGTCTCAGAGCCTTGGCCTCACACCAGGCCCCTCGGTGACAATGAAGGATGGAAACAGACTCAAGACCACCGTGCAATCATGCCCGAACATAGGCAAATGCGTGAGTCACCCACCTGGATCATGAGAGCGATCAACCACACCTTCACCCCGGTCCATGCGAGCAACGACTGCTCCTTGACCCAACATGGCTTTAGTTTTGCCTGGCCCTTGCTGCTAGATAAGGCCCCTCGAGATGTCCAAAGTATGACCCTTACTTCACGACAATATCCAAGCCACAGTAACGTCGCACATCTCCAGATATTCCCCAAATCACCTAAAACAAGCCCAAACCCGGTGGTAAGTCCTTTCTTATACTCTCTCACTGACTGCCCACAGTTCACTATGACATTCCTTCTTCCTTTCTGGAATGAACGCTGGTCGAAATGCGTTCAACCGCAGGCATGGTCCTGGAGGTCTGTGCTTGGAGTTCATGGGCAAGGAGTATCCACAAAGACATTCTTAAAGCAGGTAAGGAGTTTCTACAACTAATTTTCACACTAAAATCAGGTCCCCAAAGTCAGCATTTCTGTGGACCAAAGCCCAGAGAAGACAGCAGAACTTCTGCGAAGCTACCTCCTTCTACTCACGTATGAGTGAGCACTTAGGGGAGGTTCCGGTCTTGTCTGCAGATGTCTCCTCGTGTGGAGAAAACCTGTCACAGGAGAGGCTACAGTCGTGACTCAGCAGTGAAGTCGTGTCAACCCAGGACTGAAGCACAGGTGTTGAAGGCAGCCACACACCGAGGTCACTGGACAAGAGTGAAGTGTGAGGCAGAGGTCTGGTGTGGTGCTGCCTTGGCTTCGCTTGGCGAGGCCCGAGACGATTACAGAGAGAGGCTGTGTGTCCATGTGCCCTGTGAAGCGGCACCCAGAGAGCGTTGCAGGAATAGGCTTGGCCGCTCTAAGCATGGCAGAAGGACAGCTTAAAATACTACATTTCTGCTTCCTAGATCCTTATGAGAGTGTTCATCAATTCCATAGACAAGATTCTGACTGTGCCACATAAAAAGTAGACAGTAGGCCAGGCTCAGTGGCTCAGCCTATCATCCTAGGACTTTGGGAGACCAAGGCGAGTGGACTGCCTGAGCCTGCGGGTTCAAGACCAGCTCCGGCAACTTGGTGAGATTTCGTCTCTACAATAAATTGAAAATTAGCTGGGCAGGGTAGTGCGTGCCTGTCGTTACAGCTACTTGGAAGGCTGAGGCGGAAGGATCGTCAGAGCCCAGCAGATCACAGTTGGGATGGCTGTGAGCGTGACTGCACTCCAGTCCGGGCAATGGAGTGACACTCCAACTCAAAAAATAAAAATAAAAAAGTAGACAGTGGGATACTAGTGCTGACCAATTGCAGCTCACGTCTCAGATGTGTAAGAATGTGCCCTAAGTGTTCATGAATTTTTATTTATTAGTGATACCAAATGTCAGTATATGCATGGTTTTAAGAAAGTATTCAATACTTCAACTATTCAGATATCTTAGAGATAAAGGTCAAGGACAGATGAATATTAAAAACACGTGGCGGCTTGAACAACATAGTGATGGATTTCAGTGTCACACTAAGGGCAGGAGTTGCTGAATGATCGACGTTGGTTGGAAGGAGTGCTTTCATCGGTGGCATCATTTAGAAATGTGGCTCACGGTGATTTTTTAGAAAAAGTAGATTGGATGCAGCCCATGTAATTGTTTAACGTTCTCTACAAAAATGTGCCCCTCAGAACTTACACAGGGCAGACAGAGCCTGGAGCTCACCTCTGGAATCTCACCGCCCTCCCGTGGCAGCGAGCGAGCTGGGGTGCACAGGCCAAGGCGGAGCCTGTGGCTCCCTCAGGAACCAAGTCCACTCCCACACGGTCTCCCTCCTCATCCCTTCGGATGTTGTCTTCTGCACTTGAAACCTGGACTCACATGCATTGAAGGCGGGAATGCAAAACGGTACGACTACTTTGGAAATTGTTCCGGCAGTTTCCACACTACCGTTAGACACATTTCTCCTAGAGTCCAGCAGCTCTAGGTGTTTGTTTGAGAAAAGTAAGCACATGTTTATGGACAAATTTTAACAGGAATATTCATAGCAGCTCTTCTCATGAAAGCTACAAACTGGAACCAACTCAAATTCCCATCGATCGGAGAATGGACAAAAGTATCCGCACAAGGGATCCTGCTTTGGAGAGAAAATACGTGCCCTGTGGGTGCATGCGACAGCATGGTGGAAGTGGCCTCAGGAAGCCAGGAGCCATGAACACATTGCACAACTTGGCCGAGGGTGAGCTGGACGGCTGGACACATTTTAGCACAATGCTCCAAGTAAAATGTGTGCTTTTCACGCTATGTAAAATATAACTCAAAAAGCCAAAGCTAGATCATAGGCACATCACTGTTCTGTGTGCACCGAAAAGAATACAGGCAGGACCAAGCAATAGGTAAATTTTTGCTTATTTTTAATTAAGAAAATGAAGTCAAAAGACCCTTTTTAGCCAAAGGAAGTGTGGAAAGAGATTTCGTCAGCCAGGGACACATGTCCAGAGAGAGCCTGGTTACCTGAAAAGAGAGCAGTGGGAAGGTAGACAACCACAAAGGTTAATAACTATCTATTCATTTATATGTGTGTAGATTTATAAAATCCGCTATAGTCACTTATTTGTTTGTCAAAATAGGAACAATTTGTTCAAAGAGACCAAAGAAGGTTAATTTTATCTCAAATAATGTTTGCTGTACTGACCACAACCTTTGGCATTGATCTATTTAAAACAAAAGCATAAACATGTCTCATAAGCTAACTGCGTAGACCTGGAGATTTGCTAAAAGAATGTCTATTTACATTTTAGCTGATTCCAGTGGCTTTCCTTATTATTGCTTGGATAGATATAGCTACCTTCCTTCCCTCCACATTGTCAGAATCCTGGTATAGTCTACCCTTCCTAAAGCTACGAAAATAATACCTGTAGTGATTTCAGTTTAACTATATTTGTCTACCTATTCTAAATAACTTGGCTTCTTTTGGGGGCGGAATTTCTACTTACTTTTAATGGAAGTCACTCAAAATAAACTTTTCCAGAACACTTCTGTTTAGATCAAACTTGCAGTAGTATTATTTTAAAAAATTCATCAATAGGCAAAGTTGCATATTTTATGCATCTCTATTTTTAATAAATAAAAAATTCTGCCAGTCATCCTAAAGAAAAGGTTGAATGAACATTATTTGTCTAAAGAAAATAATTTTACAAAATCATTGTCCTATGAAGAGATAATCAATGTGTATATATTTATTTATTTATTTATTTCTAAAGAAGGCAAATGTAAAAGATCCATGTAAAGTCATTAGTTAATAAAAAATATTATGTAATTATTTTGAACTATGTGATGCCTATAGTGTTTGACGGCTTTTGAAATTTAAGATATGTTAGTCTTTCTAAATATTCTGATTTATGAGTAGTTTTATATTTATAACCTTTTAAGAAATGCACCCAAAGTTATATAAACTTGAGGACCAACAAATATGCTTAATCTTCAAAACTGGCAGGTGAAATATCTAAGAGATAGACTTTCTTGTACACATGTGAGAAATACACCTATCCTCTACCGATTTCATAACATTTATAGAAAATATAAAGTAAACAGAATCAGAATGTTTTGATAATTATGGTTTTTACTTTTCTACTTTAAATTTATTCTAGAAACAACCCCATGTGTACTTCACAGCAATGAGTATTCCCCTTTGCTGTCTTTGGCTTAGCTCCTGAAATGCTCCTGGCCTGCAAGCCATCCCTGCCTCCTGGTCCTCGTCCATCCTCCAGGGCCCTGCATGATGGCCTCTGCTCCTTCTCTCCCAATAAACAACTCTCCGTAAGTTGCCTGGAAAAACCTTTGCAAATCCAAAGCATGCTCTCTAGGGGTTTTCCTTAATTGATTTTAGCAGCATTTGACACCAAAAACAATCTCTTTCCAACTTCTTTTCCCAGCAATCCTGCTCCCTCTTCATCGTCCTTGACCTTCCTTGAGTGAAAGTTCCGTCCCACCTTCACCCAACAGAGACGTCTCAAGGTACCTCAAGCTAATCTTGAAACTAAATCTAGGTTCTTCTTGAGCTGGTTTCCTTCATGCTTTTGTTATCTGCACTTTTTGCATCACTTGTTCTTAAGTCTTCCAATTAAAAATATTGAAATATCATCCTCTGTTTAGCCTTTTATCAATATCTAAAAAGTCCTGATTTTTGTGGCTTCCCTGTGCTCTCACCATCTCAGTCCTCTTTGTGGCTCCTTCTTTTGTTCAGATTATTTAGACGGCATCCTAACTTATCTTTGTTTCTTTTCTTCCCCGTTTATACCCTGAACTACTAGAGTTTTCTGCCTAAAATACAAATATAGTGTATCACAATTCTTAAAAGTGCTACTAAGTGATTATGCATTTTTCCTTAAAAATATACACATGTAGTCATATCCATTTGATTAAGATAATTAAGAGAAACGTATACAAAAATGTGACCTTTGTGGCATAAGAGTGCTGTATCTATTTTACTGGCCACACTTGAGCATGTTTTTGACTTTGGACTGAAGGCTGCGCCGTCAGCTGTGCAGACAGGCAATGTGCCTCCTGACCTCATGTGCAAGCACCTGTGATCTCTGCAGCCTGGCAGATAAGAGAAAAATAAAAGATCAACATCAAAACTTCTGAACCGTATTTATTGGATCTATAAAGCATTCAGCATCTGTAAACCTGAGCTTCAGTGACTGGTAAGCAATGTGTTTTCCTGAAGAGGATAGTAGCAAAACTCCAAGGCTAGGTCAGAAGGGAGTTTGACACCAGCCAGAGCCTGCACTGAGTATTTCCTTGTTAACCAGACCTAGGGAAACTTAACCCAGTGCACGTCTGGCACACAGTAGGCTCTCAGGAAACCCTTGCAGGTCTGAACCTGACCAAGACAATGATGAATGGTAAGCTTCTTTTTTCGTTTCATTTTGTTCAGCCACGCATAAGAAAGATCTGGGTAGCTCATTTCAGCATTCCAGCTCTCAGAACCTCTTGAGTTGTGAGGCTGTAATTGTGTTCAGAGGTCTGTAGAAAGAAGCCAGAAACCACTGTGTGCTGGCAGGGATCTTCTCCTTCCAGGGCACTGAGGCAGATGTGCATAACCCCATGAGCAAATGCGTGGGTCAGCTAAACGCTCTAAACCTCACATCATCTGAAGAGCAAGAGGCACATTGCTCCAATAGGCAGTTTCACACACTAAGAGAGCGTTTTTTTAGGACAGAAAACTGGCTCTGATGCTTCCTAGCTCTGCAGCCATAGTTTTTTTTTTTTTGAGTTGGAGTCTCACTCTGTCGCCCAGACTGGAGTGCAGTGGCCGCTCCCGGCCACCGCAGCCTCGACCTGCCGGGCTCCGGCGATCCTTCCGCCTCAGCCTTCCGAGTAGCTGGAATTACAGGCGTGCGCTGCCACGCCCGGCTAATTTTTTGATTTATTGTAGAGATGAGGTTTCGCCTGCCCAGGCGGGTCTCGAACCCGCGGACTCAGGCAATCCACTCACCTCAGCCTCCCAAAGGCGCGGGATGACAGGCTGAGCCACTGAGCCCGGCTAGCCATAGTTTTTTTACTGCATCTCACTCTTCCCATCATGAAAAAGGTGTGGAAATAGAGTTGCTTTAAGGCCAAAGGGGACCAGAGTGTGGGAACATGCTTTGTAAAACTTTGAAAGGAGGCGCTCCTGTGAACCGGCCTGGTGCTGCACAGTGAAGCTCACGTGTCATCAAGGTAATCTGCCATGCAGATGACAGGTGCTGTCATCTGAAAGACATGCTGGGACTCGATGAGTAGCCAAGACTTAGAGTCCCAAGCAGGAGCACACGCCCCTGCAGGCGGTGGGGCGGGGGGGGGTGTTACAGGAGCGCCAGCAACCGTGCCTGTGTTCTGAACTTGGCAGAGGAGCTGCTGGCAGTTTCCTGAGCATGACTCCTCCAATGTTGCCTTATTGCCTACAGTCACAGTGAGTTGAAATCCTAAAACACAGCCAATCACAGAGAGCAGAGAAGGGACAGTTGATTGTCCCCTGGGTGGGCTCCACTGTGCCTGCTCAGAGCCTTGGTAGAAAGTCAAACAATGGAAGACACGCTGGAGCCCAGAAGTCACAGCAGAATGAGAGCCACCCAGCCCAGACGAGCCTCACTGGAAGCAGGTGGCAATTCACCTTCTCTCCAGCAAGAAAGGCAGCACCTCCCCAAATGCCCACAGCCACCGGGGAACCCACTGGCATGTTGAGGTGCATCCGCCATGTTCTGTTGGGGGCAAGCAAGGAGACCATGTCTCCGTTTTTCCACTTGTAAGTTAGTTCTCAGCATGCCTGTGATATTGTGGGTCAGCCCATCCTGGGGAAAGCTGCGAGCCCAAAGAAGTCATCACTCCATGAATACAGAGTGGTCCTGTTTGTGTGTTCATTTTGCTTTTCCACTTACATGCCCCTGTGGGTATCAAGCACTTGTCATCTCACATACATGCCTTCTAATTTTGCATGCTCAAATGGGTGGGTACTCTTTTATTATTTTCCCTCATCGATGAGGTGTGCCCCCCCCCCACTCCCCAGGTAGATGTCAACTGGGTGGGTAATCTTCACTCTTGCTCAACAGAGTATTGGATCAAGATCTTGACTGTAATACAATTTGGATTGAGATTTTGGCTGTGTTGATGTTTATGCAAATGACATGTTAGAAAAATGCTTGGAAACCTAGCATTAAAATATATCGCATGAAGATATGCCACAGGATATGTCCAAAGGGTGTTTGAAGAATTTGGAACGCACACTGGAAACCTATGCAGAGTTAAGGATCAATTCTTTTTTTAAGCAATAACTAATGTGGCTCCAAACTTCTGAACTATTCGGTACAAAATGTGCACACATGGTACTAAGATTCTGTCACGCATGGGTTTCAGATTAAATTTAAATCTCACGTACCTCTAAGCTCCCTATCATGACATAAATGATACTGTAAAACTTTTCTCCGTCTATTTAGTAGTGAGCATCCCGAGGGAGAAAGAACACATTGTAAAAACACAGGTTCCCTGTGACCCGTGCTTCCTACTGATTCCAATTATTTTCCAGCTCTCCCTGATGCAAGTCATTTCCGGCGCTGTGGATAGCCTGACACCCCACTCTGGAGCACCGGCATCACCCCCAGTTGCACTCTACCACTCCAAAATAAGCTTTTCATGTCACAAGTCTTTTTTATTCATAGCACTTCACTTTAAATTGCATTTAGAACGAAGTGCTACAGCAATTTCCTGTGCAATAACTGGAATTTACTACAGCTTTTCTTCGCTGGGTAAATCTTTCATTGCATACTGTAGGCGGATGGCACGTCCAGCCAATGAAAACAGAGACACTATTTTTTTCCATTTTATAACTGAAGTATCCTATACTTGAAAGAGGCATGCTAGCCTTAATTACTGTCATTGTTTACTTAAGACACAGTAGCAAATCAGATTTCCAAAGAAAAACATGGTTTATAGAGAAGGCTCCACAGGTCCCATATGGACCATGTGAATACCTGTAGCTGGATCTCCTTGCAATCAATTGTGTGTTTCCACAGCTGCTGGCTTCCACACCTGCCAAATGGCCTTGGTGTTGCCATTGGTCCTTAAAGAGTATGTGAACACAATATTCAAATCCTGCCCGCCACATAAATCTTTCTTTATCCGTCCTCCATGTGGTCATAACTGGAGATTCTTTTAGAGAGTTAATTCCCAAGCAGAAAAACTCGGATGTGAGAATTTTATTTCTTGTTTTAACAACTTTCTATTTTTTTTTTAGTTTTGGGGATATCATCTTTTTGGTCCAAGTTAAGAAATTTTCTAGAGCCAGTCTGCGAGGTTATGCATGCGTGTTTCCTAGACAAAGCATAATAAGGAAGTTTCTGGCTCATACTTCTCCCCTTCCTTATGCAAAGAGTTGTCTCACCTCAAACTTTTGCAGATGTGATGACACTTCTCTAATTCAAGCTCGTCTTTTCAAAGGTGACAGAAGTGAGTCTTGGTTAGGATGAGTGACACCACGGCCAGTTCCACACAGACAGCGCTTAGACAGAAACTCTGTCCTACATGCCAGCTGCTCCTCTAATGAGTGTAATTTAGGTTAATAATCTCCTTGTTTTAAAATAAAAATAATGACGGGGTGGTTGAGCCCATCAGCCCGTCATTCTTTAACGTGAATGAGTTTAAATGATCATCTTCTCCAATGGTCTCAGTTGCGGGAGCGCGAGGCCTAATAAGCATTTTCCGTGTGAGGAGAGCGTTGTGGGATCATCAACAGAGAAGACGCAGTGTCGAAAGCCGGGGAAGGCGAAAGATCTCCAGATCCAAACGGAAGGGGCGGGGAAGGGCACCCGACACAAACTCTCGTTTGCAATGCTGCCGAGGGCCTTCATGGAAAACTTGCTTTCCGTTTAAGCTTCTATGCCACCTTGCTTTCACCACCTGCTTGTCTCATGAAGAGATTCTACAACACCAGCAAAACAAGGATGCGTCCTTCTGGCGAGAGGACTGGGGAAAGGGGTGTGGGAAGTGTAGGACAAAGCCGGCATTCACGGCGGCCAGGAGTACACAGGTAGGGAGGTTTGCTGATGGCAGCGTGGTTGTGTGGCAGTGCTGCACACATGCTGGGGGGCAGAGCCCGGCACCCCAAGCATGATGCCGTGGCAGGCTGAGCTCCTTGAGCTGAAGGGGCCTGGAAGGGCCCAGAAGCAAGAGGTTCCCTCTGGCCTCCCCCACCCTCCTTTCGGCTCACAGACACTAGAATTCCTCTTTCTCTAGGGGGTGCGCGAAAGCGAGGACTCTTCTCCCCCAAGGCAGCCATAAAGCCTAGAAGTTTCCTTTCCCCACCTCTCCTGAAAGTAGGCCACGAGATCCTCATTTCAGAGGGTCCTGTCCCATGCCCAAGGCAGGGGGGAAGGAATGCTGTACAGAGAGGCCATGCCAAGTTCCACAGTCTACCAACAGCAGCTCATACACTTTCTGTCCAATCCCGTTTCTACACGGCTGTCCATTCTTCAGGGACCTAAGTGTAAAAACACAGTGTTCTCTGGGTCTTTGGGCTTTCATTTCCGATGCGTCCTGTGTCAGGTAAAACTTTATTAAATTCATTGTGCTTTTCTCTCACTAACCTGTCTTTTGTTATCATTGCATCCACCAGGACTCTTGTAGCAGAGTGCAAAGGTAATATCCTTATTCACATACAGTAGCCGACTCTGAGTTTTGGCAGATGTGTATCTCATAAAGGTCTTTATTTGGAGAGCTGAGCAGAGCAGTTTTGAACAGTAATTTTTTTTTGCACAGCTCATGGATTGATCGGTACTAACCACCAGTCCATTAATTAGTAACACTGAATTTTAGAGTTAAAGAAAATTCATAAAATGAATTTGACCTAAACATTGCTGCAGAGAAAACAAATTTTTTTTGGATGACTCCAAATGTCTACAGAAGCCCTGATCTGTTTCTCTGTTTCAGTATTTAATACTAAGGCTCCAGTATAGATATAACCACAGATAAGTAAGAATTCTTAATGTAAACTTTGTCTGTATCTCCTTGTATTTATTTTGGTGTCTAAAGAAATATCTTCTTACCTACATCATTTACGTTTTTGGCAGTAAGTGGCAGAAAGGATGCATCATAACTTATGTGGTAAAAACTTTCGATGTATTCAAAACAAACCCTGAGTTTCCTCTTGAGTAAGACCATGACAGGTGTGTTCCTCCATGCTGAGGCTTCACCGTTCCTGCCCCTGGGCGTTTGGTGTCTGGGCTTCTCTCTCACCTCACAGTTAAGGGATGGCTGCTGTGCGCATGCCGTGAACACATCATCCAAAGATGGATAGCAGGATGCAGACTCTTGGTGGAAATGGCAGTCCCCTGAAAGATGCCCTCTTGGGCACCGTTTACCACAGTTAGGTCGACAGCTCTAGACCCAGCCCAGGCAGGGACGATGGAGCTGTAAGAAGGGTGATTGCAGTCTAGTCATGAATCATCCTTTGAAACTGGTAAACAGTGGGTTCTAACTGCTTCAAAACTGGGCTGCTCCTAGAAAACACTGTTTGCAAAGCCGTGACAGTGTTTGCCATGCTAGCACTGGAAGGAGAAAAGGCAAGAATCACGGTGGAAAGTTTACCGTGCCATATCTACTATTCCTGTAGAGTAAATTCACTTAAGCAATATTAATTTACCAACAGATTGGTTTTCAACATAGATAAATTATTAGAATATATGAAAATGTATAATGTGTAATGTTGGCACTGCTTTAATATTTTATGTATCTCTGGGAGTGGTTGGTTGTAGTATTGTAGATAAATATTGTACATAGGCCAGGCTCGATTGTTCAGCCTGTCGTCCCAGCACGTGGGGAGGTCAAGGCAAGTGGATTGCCTGAGCCCATGGGTTCAGGCAACTTGGGGAGACCCCGTCTCTACAATAAGCCAAAGATTCGCTGGGCATGGTAGCATACGCCTATAGTTCTGACTCCTTGGAAGGCTGAGGCAGAAGGATCACTGGAGCCCAGCAGGTCGATGCTGATATGGCCGTGAGCATGCCACTGCACCCCGGTCTGGGTAACGGAGTGAGACTCCACTTAAAAAAAAATGTATATGAATATGACCAAAAGTTCAACTCAGAGTTACAAAGAGAGAACCATGCATTGTAACACATCAAACCTCAATAAAACTGAAAAAAGAAACGAATGGCCACACACCTGGTGATTTAAAGCAATACAAGTGTACTGTCTTCCAGGTTTTAGGATCCCACCTGGATCTCTCTAGACTGAAATCAAGGGCTGACAGTCATGTTCGAGACTGAGGGATCTAGGAGAAAGTCTGCTTCCTCACCCCTCTCAGCCTCTAGGGCTCCCTGGTGGGCGCCCGCCCCGGCCTTCAAGGCCAGCTGTAGCAGATGGGCCACCATTACCTCGCGTCTCTCACTTTTCGATCATCGCGCTGGTGGGTGTCCTCCTCCTCGGTCTCCAGGGCCAGCCATGGCGGGTTGGGCCATTTTCATACCCCATCTCTGATTCTTCTGCCGTCGCCCTCGTGGGTGTCCTCGAGCTGTGGCAGGCTGGGCCATTCTTACTTCACTTCTTTCCAGCCCTTCTTCCACGGTTGTGTCTCCCTCGGCTTGGGCGGTCCAACGTTAAGGCCGTGTGGCTAGACTGGCCCACTCGGACAACCCGGGTTTAGCTTCCCTCTGTCCTGATCCTTGAATGTATCTCACAGTCCCATTGTTGTACCAGGCCACGTGTCCACAGGTTCCAGGAGGAAGGCCTGGATATCCTGGACATGGGAATGGACACTATTCCGACTACCACAATTCCGACCATTTTTTTTTTCCAATTTCATGGAAAAAATATTCACTGTTGCATTCTGAGATGATAATTTTAAAAATGCACATTCCCACTTTGCCAGAATCTGAAAAATAATCACATACTTTTCAAATAACTTATTAGATACACATAACTTTTGAAGAGAAAAGGTTCTTTTCCACTATAACTGCACTGGTATTTAACTTGTATATGTATAGATATACACACTCCCCCCCCAACACACACACAACTCTCGCACACACCCCATTTCCCACTCACATGCCCCCACACATAAAATGTTAAGGCATAGATCACGAGGACCTTTATTTCTAGAGGTTTAAATATGTTTTACATCGTCTAGGCATTTATCCTGCATAATAAGTCTAAAACTCTGCGACTGCTCCAATAAACAGAAGACAATATGCCACAGTGAGACAGTGAGAGGGTGGAATCACAGGAGCTGTCATTTGTGAGTCACCTCTGCTTGCCAGGTCGGGCCCTTGCACCCTCCCAGCAGGGAACAGCACAGCAGGCCGGCCGTTCGAGACAGGGCTTTCCTCACACCTCTCCTCAGACGGTTTGCCTTCAGGACTCGCTGCTCTGACTGATTCCAGCCTTGGGAATCCAGAGTCTTTAGGGAAAAGAAGAAAACACGCCTTTCAGATAACACAGCATCAGAGAATAAGAAGCATCATCATGAGCTTTTTGGTATCTATGTTTAATGAGTTTTATTTTTATTTTGTTTTTGCTTTTGTTTTTGAGTTGGAGTCTCACTCTGTCACCCAGATTGGCGTGCAGTGGCACATTCACGGTCACCCCAACATCGACCTGCTGGCTCTGGTGACCCTTCCGCCTCAACCTTCCAAGTACTCGGAACTATAGGTGCGTGCTACCATGCCCGGCTAATGTTTGATTTATTGTAGAGATGAGCTCTTGCCATGTTGCCCGGGTGGGTCTCAAACCCACGGGCTCAGGCAATCCACTCAGCTCAGCCTCCCAAGAGCTGGGATTAAGGCTGGGCCACCAAGCCTGGTTGTGTTTTATTTTTAAAAGTAGAATGTTCTTGAGATACACTAAATGTTTCCATTAAGAATGTTTCGGAACTGAGACTTGTTTGATTAGACTTTCGTATAAGACATGAGTGACATTAGTTTACAATGAACGTTTGTTTGCTATATACAAGTTTTGGTGAGGAGAGATGATTCCTATAGATTGTACAGACATATAGATTGAATTCAGTATTTCAACCAATAAGTTTAGGTACACATTCTTTATGCCTGTTTTTTTGGAGACATCTCTACAAAATACAATAAAATGACAAGTTTTCTTGCCTTTGCATCTTGACTTAAAACTAGTTTTTTCCCAGGACAGTCACTTCCAAAAACGAGAAGTTGGGGAAATGACACAGGTACCAAACTAATCTGGGGACATTGGCTTCTACGTCATTTAGTGGTTCAAAAAATAGGATTTGTTTCAAGCTTGAGAGAAGGCAATTTGGGGTGACGTTTATAAAACAACTTATATCAGAATGACTAGGAGGGGACCTTTTTAAGCAACCAATATGCTTCTTGCCTCTCGAATTTCAATATACACATCTGTACAGCCTTGGTCCTAGGGACAACTCCGTGCCAGAAGCAGGCACAATGTGAGTGGTAGGCTGTCTCCAATGACAGATGTCAAAAACAACACCCATTCTTACATGCTTAGGCTCTCCTTTCACTAACTGGTGAACACGGTTTCCACGTCCCCGAAGTCTGGGCTGGTCCTGTGACTTGCGATGACCAGGAGGACATGGGGAAAGTGACTGTGCCCTTGGCGAGTCTCGGCTTTAAGAGGACTGCCAGCTTCTGCTTTTGTTCTGCTGGAATCCAGCTGCCATACTGTAAGAAAGCAAGTCTAGGCCAGTGGAAAGAGGCTCTGAGGAGGACAACCCTATTCCCCGCTGACAGCCAGCACCAACTTTCAGGGACACCCAGCCATGTTGTGCGACACCGTGCCCGGCAAAGGGCAGCTGCATGGACACCTCCAGCCAAGACCACAGGGATGGAAGAACCCTGCAGCTGGGTCCAGCACCCACACATCATGAGGGAAACAGAAGCAAAAAACGTTGTTGCAGGTGCCTATGTGGTGGAGTGGCTAGTTACAAAGTAACCTAAAACTGCCGAAACGGAGGTAGGTAGTGAGGCCAGTCCCGGTCCTCATGAACCCCACCCAGACTGGACAAAAAGGGTTTAAGAAAGCAAAACCGTGAAGATCCCTAGGCCTCAGAGCAAAACATCTTTATGCCGTCCTTTCTGCCTCTTTGTATTCATACCAACCCCAGTTCTCTCTTAGTCTGATGATTGGCCATGCATAACAACTGTTAGATTAGTAAAACTGATATTTGTTCTTTCCTGTGAATTGCTCAAATTATTTAAAGACAATAAGTTTAAATACTCAAGCAAAATTTTTCGGGAACTGCATTTGAAACCTAGTGGCGATGGGAGGAGGCCTGGGAATTTGCTAATATGATCTCACTCTGAGACTGAAACAGACAAAAAAGTAAATAACTAATGAATATAAAAGTGTATCGGGGGAGGGCTGAAGTCATCAACCCGCGCCCCAAGAGGCGGCTTATAAGAGGGTCAATTGTGGGGACCTGGGACCAGCCTGCGCCTGCAGGATATCTAATCATGTCGGGCCAGCGGAGCTTGTGGGTGCTCATGGATGCAGGGCACCAACTCTCAGCATGGATCCAGCACTGCTCAGGAAAGGCAGGGCTCTCAGCTAGGAGCCAACATCCTTTAGATGGGAAAATTCCCAGAGGGTGAAAGAGAGACCCACCAATTCATAGGACTCCAGGCTCAGACCCTGCACAACACTCAACTTTGCTTGTTCAAATTTAAGTTTTTCCATGTGGTCTTATGACATACACTTTTGGATTTGAGCAGACTTGGCTGCTAGGAAGGAGTTGCTTGCATACAACTGACCACTATTCTTGGGAAAGAGACATTTTTTCATGACGGAGAACACTAAGCCGCTGAATTATTGGACGCTCTTATGCCATATAATCCCCCCAAAAAATGCATCCCAATGGAGAGTGCAGGGCTGTAGAGCCAATGCTGCAGTGCGGACATGGAGAGTGTGGTCAGCTGGGACCACTGGTGAAATATGTGGTTTATTCCCATATGCAGATTACAAGTTGTGAGAGGCAAACTCACCTGTCCCACATCAAAGGATGGACACGGAGGGCAGCAGAAGTGAAACTTTAACAGCAATCTTGCAAGATTGGGTATCTGGGAGCCAGGCACCCCCCAGGGCGGCGACAGCAAGCAATTTATCCCCAAGTGTGCAAATTCCTCCCCCAGTTCCTCACTGGTTGATAATTTTGGGGTGTGCAATCTTTTCTAGACGTCACCTAAGTTTCCATTTTGTGCCCCTTATAGGGTTATCCCTGGTTCCCTTCCCTGGTTAAGTCTTTATTTTCCTAAGAATAGTGCATTGTTCTCTCACCGGCCTATTTCCATCTCCTGATTGTTCAGGAGCCCACTAAGAGCTAGTGGCTGAAGATTGCTACATCTGCCAGCCTGCTTAGACAGGCCTTGAAAATGAACCATCAGAATGTTTCTCACAAAAGTAATGGCTGTGACTCAGGAAAATCACAAATGGACTCATGTCATAGATGGCTGGGGTCTCACTCAAGTAGTCAACAATATGAATGATACATTTCTGCGAGGTCCAACAATTAAGTTTGCAAACCCATACCTCATTGCTGAATTTCACTATGGTCACCTTCGAAGTCCTCCCCTTGGGAAGCTATGCACTGATGTCAGCACCTCGTCCACCCATCAAAGCAGTTTTGGAACTCTCTTTCTGGAGTGACCATCAGAGCTGACATCGTATTACCCTTGATGTCCTGAATGTCATTAAAATGTCTTTCTTTCAGTAGTTCCTTTATCTTCGGGCAAAGAAAAAGTCATCGGGGGCCAGATCAGGTGAGTGGGAAGGGTGTTCCAATACAGTTATTTGCTTACTGGCTAAAAACTCCCCCATGGACAGGTGCTGAATGAGTTGATGCTTTGTTGTGGTGCAAGAACACCTGCAGGACATGTTGCTCACACCTGTCTCATGCCAAGATTTTCAGTTAAGATTTTCCTAATTGTTTCTCTATCAATGTTTATTTGGTCTGCTATACTTCTGACAGTCTCACAATGATTTTGGCACACAGTTCAACAAATTTTTGCAATACTTTCATCAGTTCTGCCAGTTACTGGTCATCCTGACCTCTCTTCGTCAGTGACACTTTCTCTCCCCTCAGAAAAAATGTTGAATCCATTTGTCCACTGCCATTCTCTTCATGGCATTATCCCCATAAACTTGTACTAACATGTCCCTGATTTCACTTCCACTCTTACCAAATATAACAAGAAATTTAATATTTGTTCATAGCTCTAATTCAAGCTCTCACATTCTTGTGACAAAAACACACAACAATAATGAACTCTGCTCATTAAGACACCACCTCACATCTACACAAACTCAGCTATGAGGTATATTAATACCAAGGTTGTGAAACCTTACTGACTTGTTTGCAACATGCTGCCAATATTAGCGCACGGTGGCAAGTGTGTGCACTTAATTGTCAGACCTCGTATTTGCCAGGATTCTGTAGTACATGTTGACATCTGATTGATACATAGGCTTTATTTTAAAATCGATTAGTGTCTCTTAATAATTCTGAACCTCGTCAAATCTGAATATGCTTGTAACATCAAATTATACTGGAAGAAATGTCTCTAGGTACTAATGCCACAATTCGTCATCTTTCTTATCTGGCCAAACATCCAGTTGACATCTCTGTCTGCCTCTCTGTCCTCTTCCCCCCCAAATCTTTTAAAATTGATAAAAGGAAGATAAAATGGGAATTTCACCTGTGTAAACTTCTAAGTCCTACCTACCTGTGTCTGAGACGTGAGAGTGGGTGAACTGAAACATTTGCAAATGTATGAGTTTGAGTCATAAGCAGTGACCCGAAATACATAGGTTACACCTGAATTGATGAGCCAACGGTGTCAGCTTGAGTGAGAGAGGGTTTAGTGAGATTTCATGGCTTTTTGGTGACCAGTGATGAGCATGAAAATACTTTGACTAAGGGAATGATTGGTGTGTTGGTTTGGAAATAGATGGAGTGATTGTCCAACTGCTCTGCCTGGGTGGTCCTGGTTCACATCTGCTTCTCCGGCCTACGTTCTGGTTTCTCGTGTCTTCTGTTTGGGTAGATGCATTCAGTGATCATTCTAGTTTGAGGAAAGTTGGAAAATAGGTAAAGAACAAGTTTAAGTAGGTACTAATAGGAAGGTATTGGTCTCCCTTTCATCTGTGTTAGAGAGTCTTGCATGCCTTAGGTGGGGTTAAACTTCTCCAGGAACTGAGGCCAGACCATCTTCTCAGTGCCCGACCACACACCAGCTCACATGCCCACGTCGGCGTCTTCCCCATCAGCACCTCTCCCTGGATGCTCCCAGATTCTTGAAAAGGCCAGGGGAAGGCTGAGCTCACTCTTTCTTCTCCGACTCCAGGCTCCTCAGACTCCCCAGACACCAGGACGTACGCCACGGCCCTCTGGTTTGCAGGCCTGTGGCCCCGGATCGAGGGTGAGCCACCCCCTTGGCTCCCCTGTGAGCTTTCACCTCCAGCTGAGTCACACCATTGGCTGTCCTTGCTCTCCAGGGTGCAGACGGCAACCTGTGGGACTGCAGGCCTCCGCAGTGACCCAGCTCCATAATCCATCTCCTCGTATATCTATACGTCTGCATTCGGTTGGCTCTTTTTCTCCAGACGCCCTAATATCCCTGTCTCGTTTTAATCCCATTGTTGATAAAACGTTCATCTTAGTATCACGGATCTAACATATGAACACAGAAGAATCTGCTGAAGTGAGGGATTTTTTTCAGCAGTTTTCTTTTCTCGACTTGTTCTTTTCTTTCTAATTCCTCTCCCTTGTGGGTAGGCAGTAGATGTGTCAAGAGTTCTGTCAGAGAAGTTGCACTGGGACTGATCCTGCCAGGCACATAACTGCGTACACCTGGCGGTGCCCAATTAGTGCTTCTCCAGAAGGCACAGCTAGACCCCTGGAATCTCCTCTCTTGGCCTTCACAGAAGTCAGGAAGAGGGAGTCTCCATCCTTGCCCAAGACTGGCTGCACAGTCCTGTGGGAACAGCGTTTCGGAGGACCCTGGCTGGCTTGATGCTCTGCTGTGGCTCACTTGAAAGCCTTGGCAGCATTTGAGCCATAGAACCCTCGTTTTCCTTTTGCACTGGGCCCCGTTGATGGTGGGTCGGTCCTGCCTGATGCTTTATCAGCCAGGATTTGGATAGTATCCTTTCATAGAATTATATGTGGCCAGGCTATGCCGAAAAGAAAAAAGCCTCCACTAGCAAGGGGAAACACACGTTTCAACAAAAGTGAGGTGGCAATCTTGGCTTGTCCCGGATGCCCTGGTGTCTCCTCTGAGCACCGCAGGGATGGCCCGTGGCAGCCCTCCTCGTGTCTGTGCGGCTGTGGCGGGCAGCATGCCCTGGGCCCCGCAGGCCTTGGATGCCGTGGCGCCCTCTTCTCCCTGGTCACGTGGCTCCTCCACCATCCATTTCGCCCGTCTGCTTCCTTGCCTTCCGCTGCCAGCCACTCGCCAGGAACGCTGCTTCTGCTGCACACTGACGCTCCCCTTGGCACCCTCCGAGCCTCACGACCACGACCCAGTTGCTTGTCCTCGTGACCTTTCTTCTAGTTTTCCTCAACAGCTTCCTCACGGGCCTCCCGATCCAGTCCTGCTCAGGGTCCTGGTTCATCGTGCCTGCTGCCTTAAACTCGGCTTTCTGAAGCGCGGCGCTGATCACGCCTCTCTTCAGCTCAGAGACCTGCAGGTCTTCCATTTCTCAGAGTCAGATTCACTTTCTTTAGTGTGTCCTGTATGTCTCTCCACGATTCATCTTACTCTGTTAATCCACGTTCATCTGTCTCTGCTCCTCTGCACAGAAGCTATTCTAAAATCACACTGGCTCCTCATGGGCTAGCAAGCTTGTTGTGATGGTTATCATTTTGCAAGTTGTATTTTGTTACGAGGCAGATTTGGAAATAACTGACAGGAGAACTGAGGGCTGAGGGAAGTGACCCAACACGAGTCAGTGGGATTCAGGTGCTGCAGGGTCTCATAGGCCCCCCAGAAGGTGAAGCTTCTACTCTGAGCTCCTGAAGAGTTTTGAGGCAAAGATAGAATGGTAGGACTGCATTTACCCCAGTCGGCTTGGTCCCTTGGTGGTTAACAGTTGGAGGGGACACACGCAGGAGAGGCAGCGTACCTTCTTCTTTACCCATTCTAGGTCCGTGGCTGAAGCCCCTAAACAAGAAAACAGATGAACAAGAAAAAGCACGCAAATGTATTTAATGAAAGCTTTGTGTGACATGGAAGCATTCTCAAAGACATGGAAACCCCAGGAAGCAGCCATCCTGGGTGCTTTTGTGCTAGGACTGGTGCAGCACGGCTAGCCATGGGGGAGCATGGTGGGGTAAGGGGTCTGGTCCAGGGGTCATAACCAGCAAACACATAGCAGGGCTCTGTGTTCAGGGGCTTCTCTGTGCCACTTTGTCTTTAGAGACAGAAGGATGCTCCCTTCTTTCCTCTGGGCTAGGGGGGCTCCTCTCACCGGAGGGACTTAGGAAAGCTTTCCTGGTCTTTACAACTTGCTCCAGGGCAGAACCCAAGAGTGACTTCCCTGCTTTTGAGGTTTTCTCAGAGTCCTTCAACTTAAAATATTTAACATCCTGAGGTGCCCGTGTCGGGCTGACGTGTACAGGACCTCATCACAGGAGGTGTGGGGACCTTGGGGGACACGTGTGCTCGAACAGAGGGGACAAATTGAAGCAAATAATTGGAAGGTGGGTCAATATGATGCAAACATTGATTGGGTGTAGAATCAACAATGACTCCATGACCGTCACTTGAGTAACTCAGTGACTGACGAGTCCCTGGACTGTCACAGGGACCAGGAAGAGCGGAGGGGATGAGGAGTGGGAAGAAAGACACATCCAACACCCGTTTTGAACATGTTGAGTTATTTAGAGTTTGTGTCCCGGAGGTCATGGGGGCACTAAAGAGACAAAATGTCACTCACTGAACAACTCTCACGGGCCAGTTTGGAGTAGCTGGATTTCAGCAAATGTTGGCCACATGTACGATTTCAAAAGTAAACAAAAAATACTGTGTTTTAAAGGCAAATCAAGAATGTAAAGGGCAGCGATAAAGCTGTTAAAAGAGGATTTAATATTGAAATGATAGGTCTATTTCTGACCTCAGGCGCTTACATTTTTAATACTTTTCCAAAGTTTTCTTCTTATCTTTTACACTAATTTAATTCTTATCTTCTTAAGGGGATTGCAAAACTGTTTACCGACCGAGGTGTTTCGTTGTTTGTGTTCCTGTTTGTCTGAGAAGCAAGTATTCCAGTCTGACAAGCTTTGTAATTTGGAGAAATCCTGACCCTGAGGGAAAGGGAAAGGTCTTGGCATGAACAGAAAGATGTCAACGCCCTCTGAGGACAGTTTCCAGGTTGAAATGATGGCTGCATTTCTGTTGATCAAAGACAATTCTGCCTTTAAGCTTCTGCACGGGGCTTGGCTCTGGGACGGGGCTGGACATCACTCCACATCCTCCCACCTGGTCTCCCAGCAGGAATGAAGACAGATGGGCACTGTGAGCCTCCTGACTTGGACAGGAGTCGCTGGTCTTTGTTCCTCTGTTTTGCCACCAGAGTCTTGTTTTCCTGCAGTGCGTTGCCTTGACTGCCCCAGGAAGGGAGTTTCATAGAACAAGTGGCCTGCATCACGCCCACAAAGGAAACGCAAGCAGAATGCTTTCTGCTGTCCACAGTGAGCTTGAAAAATACCCATTTCCACGAGAGAGAGAGGCAAAATCCTTGTATTTTTCCTAAAAGATGATTTTTAAAAAATCATCTTTCCACAGATTTGAGATCGTGTCAGTGACCTGAATCTTTATGTTCACCGGAATATCAGAGACTCTCACAGGTGCCAGATGGGAGGAGACAAAGTTGACAGAAAGGCTAAGTCATGGACTGTGTTGAGAGCCAGGCGGGAAAATTCCGGCTTTCATAAAATGACTGAAGCTTCTTTGGGAAGCTGCCAGTTTTTATTGATTCCCCTCCGATGACCCTGGATGATCAGGAACCTTGATACTCTTTCTTTTCTGCTGTTTCCTCCCCCCGCGTGGGTGTCCAACTTCCCCCAAACACAAGTCTTGGCTGCCAAAGGTGAACACCGTTGACGAAGACTGAGTGGATGACATCCCTGCTCCTTCCTGTCAGTGTCGCTGCCCCAGCCACTTGCCAGGCTCACGGGCTCTGCCTCCACTGCAGAAGCCCTGCCCACCCACAGCACCCTACCAAGGATTCTTTTGGCAAACACAAAGTAGGCATTGGCCCCTGGGGTCAGGTTTGCAGCAGCAGGAGTGGTGAGAATTTAACTGCAATTTGGCCTCCGTTTCGCTGGAGCACTTGTCGAAGACCACAGCTCGAAGCGGGAGTTGTGTTGACGTGATTCTCCTCCATGGAGCTGCACTTACACTGTTGTCCCGTCCAACGCCCCCTCCTTAGGGGCTGCCTCCTCCCCTGCACACCAAATGAAAGTCACACGGCTCTTAGCTTGGCTTCAGCCTCCTCTTGAACACTCTGAGGCGAGCCTCTTTCCTCACACAGACCTTAGCACTTTAGAATTAGGATTGTATGCTTTAAGTGGCTCAGAGCAAGAGTCCACACCCCACCACCCGGGCGAGGGCTCCACAGCCACACACACCAAAATAGGAGGAGCAGTAGGCGGTGTCGTGATGACTTCCTGACCTGAACCAGTGCTGGGAGGAGTGCGTGTTTGTCGCACGTCACAGCACCTCACTGACGGCCAGCCTGGGCTCCCTCTTCTGGAAGGGTCACGGAGAGAGGGCTGTGTTTGCAATTTCGGACTCTAGACAACCACTCTGGTTTTGAATCCAGTATTTCACATCCTAGCTAGTTACGAGCAAGTTGTTCGTAGGTCTAAACCCCATTTCATCATCTATAAAAACCTGAGATAAAATCCTGCTCACTTGACAGAGTTTCAAAGTAGATACAATGAGCTTTCCCTGGTCAAGTGCTTTGTGCCTCGCCCAACACGTGATAACTGTTGATATCTGAGTGATCATTATTTGCTTAACGTTTTTTTGAGTGTCACCAACAATTTTATTTTAAGCATAAAACTCTTCACTGTAGAGAAAATATACTTAGACACATAAAAGGCCAGCTGGCTTGCAAAGCTATGAGCCACAGAGTGATCCTTTCAGGCTTGCTGTGAGAGGAATGCTCATGTTTCTTCTCACCTGGGTCGAATCACAGGTGTAGGACGTGAGACACATGTGTCGGTTCCTCCCCAGAACCCAGCCCTGCACCCCACGCCCCCCGCCATCGAGCCCACGCGTTCTCACCTCTGAAAAGAGGCAAGAAAAATCAACTAGCTCTGAGGGTTTGGGGACTTGGGGAGTAGAATGGAAGCAGATGAGCTGCATTTCTCAGAGGACCAGAAGCGAACATCCCTGACTCAGCAGATGCTCAGAATTTGGAAGGTCACACAAAAGAGAGGAAACGCAGTTTAGGGCACGGGATGGGGGCAGAAGGGGCAACATTGAGGAATCGTTTCTGTAGACAGTGAGAAACTCCTGGAGCTTAATTGCTCTGGAATCAAAAAAGAAATAATTTACTAAGTTACTATGTCCCAGGGACATAGACCCCCGTAAAGCTTCAAAGGGATGCCTGTACAATTTTTCTTTTGAATGGAGTCATTTAAATGTGCTATCTTTTTTTGCACTAGACCACATGGGGACACAGTTTTATAAGAATTACACTATCTGTAGCTGAATATTTGAAAGAAACATCCCTCCCACTGCAGAAATTTACAGAAGAGGGATTTGCGTCTGCAGGTCTTCCCAGAGAGTCACGCCAGTAGTAAGAAAGTTGGAACTTGTCAGTGTAGAGGGATTAGGACATCATTGACAAAGCATGAGAAAAGACCTTGACGTGTAGGAAAAGATTTGTGCCATTTAGCGTGATGATGATAGTAGTGTATATACGAAATTTCCTTCTCGAGGCGTTCAGTTGCTCCGCGTGTTCGGAAGTCACAGCTAATGAGCTGCTGTCCCCAGGTCATGTTGCTCCTTTTCTAAGTTGAGAGTCTCTGTGGAGGGTCAGCACACATGGGCGGGCACAGGCTGTACATGTATGTTTCGTCCATCCTTCCATGCCCTTTGCTTCTGATCTTCATTGTGAGACAGTCAATTTTTAGTTTGTCAGTGTCATAAGACTTGCAAAATGTTGTTCATGTGTTCAGTGGGTTTCTAGCTGCCGAATTTGAAAGAAATATGGTAGCTGTTAAATACGTATAGATAAGACTGACGACCAGAAAAGTGTATCTGTATAAGTCGCTCCCTCCCATTGTTCTTCAGGAAACTTTGAATCTTACAGAAACGCTGATTCTATTTCACGGCAAGACCCGCTGTCTCCATCTCCTAATCTCTGCACTTGCCTCTCTCACCTTCTTCTAGAATTCTGAATGTTAGAAGTGGATGTAAGTCGCAGAAGCGAATTAGTGAGACAGACATATTTTGAAGCAGTCTATTTAGGAAGTCCTTTGAAAATGCTGAAGTCGCACATTTCCCCTTCCTAAATAGTTTCTTTAGCAAGACTGTTTGCAGCCGAACAATCCCACCCACCAGTCATGAGAAGCCGGATATGGGCTCTTACAGCTCCAGGTCAAGTTCAAATCTGGCCTGGATCAGTGGAGACAAAACCGTTACCAGTGGATGATGGCTCATAATGTTCTCAGTAAATGAGTCGGTGGACTTGGCTGCACTCGGCATGCCGGTAGGCAGGGGCCCAGGTGACAGATTGTGTCAGCCACACGTGACACGCCATGCCCTTGGTCCCAGGCACCAGTGACACCTGCGTTCCCTCTTTTGTTAAGCTGGCTCAGTATTTACTGAGGTGAAAACCATGTCATCATGATGCCATCCCAAGTCATATCCATCCATGCATATCTGATTCTGCTGAACTAACCGTGTATGCA
Source organism: Cephalopachus bancanus (assembly GCA_027257055.1). Classification (NCBI taxonomy): domain Eukaryota; kingdom Metazoa; phylum Chordata; class Mammalia; order Primates; family Tarsiidae; genus Cephalopachus; species Cephalopachus bancanus. The sequence goes on from JAPVLO010000026.1 coordinate 6,480,989, forward strand.
TTTTCTGTTTTGGTGAGTGCCCTTAGAACTGTAATTTAAGCAGCCTAAATTAAATCTTATATTTCACAGGGTCACTCAAGAAAGACCGTGACGTATTTCAGACTTGTTTGGAACATTGAGGTATTTACCTTGATGTACAGATTTACTTCAACGTGTGCCACCATCTTATGCTTGGAAATTGTTTCTTTTCCCCTACTCATTTTCCAAATTACAACGAGAAAGGAAATGAGTTGCTCTGAAATCTTCCACCTGTTCCTCCATGGAAATTCCCCAAACACGGCTGGTGGTGTTGAGGCCTGCTTTGTGTGCTGTGTGGGTGAAATGAGTTTCAACAGAACACCAAGGTGACAGCTCTTCCCAGAAGACACGAGGGTGGCATGTCATGACTTCTATGGCATTGTGGGAGGCACAGCTTGCCAGCAGTTGAGGAGCGCGACTCTGCCGTCCTGGTGGGAGAGAAGGTGCATCCAGTCTGGGAAAATGTCCGGAGTCACCCTGCCACCCATAAATGCTTCTGAAGTCATTTCTCCAAAGAGCTGCTGAGATGGTCAGCTGCTGTGATTCCGTCACCCAGTCCTCTCGCCTGTCCTTCAAGACAATGGTAGGTTGCATGTACGTCCTGTTTACAGTGCCAGGAAGGTTTTTGCGCCCACAGCCTTCCAGTTTGTGGCCTCACAGGCAGGGCGTGGGGAGGAGGGGCTCAGTCCTGGTGGCAGGGGAGCCAGACTCCAGAGAGAGGGGGCACCCGCTGGGCGCTACCCACACACCTACGCCTGCATGCACTGCCAGGAGTGTGGAGATGCTGTTGTCATGGCTGCAATTCTCTTTCAAAATGCTGGTGTGTGACAAACTTTGTCATCATGTATTTTCCTATGACACATCTCAGGCACACAGATGTTATTTTTCTTTCCCAATGCAGAAGTGTCCTCGTGGACCAGGTGGTCGAGAGCCCAGCACTCGACCTCGGGGTCTTCCGTAAGTATCCATGTGTTGCCTAATACCTGCAGCATCACAAGGAGGGTTCCAGATGGGGGCATCTCCCTGGAAACTGGAGCCTTTGGGTCTCCGTTCTCCTCCCCATCCCAGCCCCTGCAGACCAGGTGGTAGGAAGCAGTGTAGCCCAGACTTCCAGAACCACTGTCTGTAGAAACAGGGACGGGACAAGAGGTGTAAGATACCCTGACTTTGGAAATCAAAGGAGACTGGCACAAAAGAAACAGGCACAAGCAAGAGAAACAGTCCCAATGGCTTTTGCAGAGATGCTTGGGTTCCTTTTTTTTTTTTTAAGCAGGATTTCTTGAGAGAACAGAAAAACTCCCACAGTGGGAAGGGACCCAAAGGGGTTGCCCGAGGCTTGGGTTCTTATATCTGGAGGAGTGGTTGTTTAGTTGACTCTCTTCCAGGATAAAAAATGACATTTCAAGAGGTGAAGGATTAAAGATACATGCTTGTCAAATTAGGATGGTAAAATAATCATTCCCAAGTCAGGGGGATCTGTCTTTGCTCAAAGGTGTCTGTGTGGTTTGTCACAGGGGCTAAAATATAAAATTTGTGTCTTAGGTACTTAACCACCATGTACAAATTGAACAAACTTGGGTTGTATGTGGGAGGTAGATTTGCAAAGGGAGAAACTTGGTTGGGAAGAGGAAGAAAAAGATGAAATTATTTATTTGCTTGTGTTGCAAAATGAGCTATTTGTATTCAGAGCACAGAACAGAAATGAACATGATTAAAGTTAAGATGTCTAGCAGTAAGGATTGGAAATTCAACCAGGAAAACACTAAGGGAACATAAAATGCAGGAGAGGGAGAGAGATCTGTTATTCCAAACAGTAATATTCCATTAAGTAAATAAATAACCATTACGTTTTGATGTGATGTATAGTCTAGTTATCACGAGCCTTGAAGGAAGCAGTTAATAAATATGTTTCACTTCTAAAAATACAAGAATCACTGGAAATTTTACATAAAAACGTGCCTTTAATTTTAACTGGAAATGTTGGCTTTTTACAAGAGATGAATGACAAACACAATATTAAGTTGAGTTCTAGCATTTTTTACTTTGTCAGCTCTCAAGCCATATACCCAAGAGCATGGCAGAGCTCTAAGGGTCAAGAGAGGGTGACAGTGGGGGGAAAAATGACACACACACTGCTTATGTGGCCCAAGGGGTTTTCTGTGCCCAGGAACAGTCATGATTACTTACAACCTTGATCTGCAGGGTTTCTTAAAATAATGAACTTGTGATAGCAGAAAGCCAGGTAAAATAATAATAATGAGGGAAGTTTGTCAGAATCATTGCACAACCACAAAAAATGAATTCTTCGGGGCCTTATAAACACAGCAGGACTCAACAGCATATGCTCATTGTCACTGACAGTACTGTGCTGCTGCTCAGGTGAGTTTTTTTTAAATTTGTGGTAACATTTTATAAGATAAGGGAAGAATTTGGACTTCTGTTAATAGGCTCAGTTGTGTCCTTTCAAAATTAAGGTCTATAGGTTGAAGCTTTATCTTGTAATGTGACTATGGAGATCAGACCTTGAAAGAGGTAATTGAGGCTAAATGAGTTTACAAGAGTGAGTTCCTAATCCAGTGTGATTCATGGCTTATGTATAATTTTAGTCTCTTTCTTTTTCTTTTCCTTTTTTCGTTATGATAGCTTGCCACTAAGACTAATGTCCTCATAAAAAGAGGAAGAGACACTTTGCATGTGTGTGCACAGGGTACAGGCCACACAAGGACACAGAAGAAGGTGGCCAACTGTAAGCCAGGAAGAGAGACCCCAAGGAAAGCCAAGCCTGCTGACATTTTGATCTTAGGCTTCTAATTTTCAGAACTGAGAAAAAAATAAATTTCTGCTTTTAAGTCACCCAGTCTGTGATATTATTTATGGCAGCCTTAGCAAACAAATATAACAAACACGTGTGTGTGTGTGTGTGTGTGTGTGTGTGTGTGTGTGTGTGTGTGTGTATGTGTGTGTGTGTGTGTGTGTTTGATATAATTTGCTTTTCTCTTCAGAAAAATAGATAAATTATCATGTTGTGGGTTATAGAAACTTTAATAAATATCACATTCTACTTATTTTTAAATGATCGCATGTCATTTGAGAATAGACAGACAAAATGCCCAGTTTTCTAAATATCCTTCTACTCTATAATATGCTAGTAGTGATGTTTATTCATGCAATTGACATGGTGTCTTGGTATGAGGTTGATCCAGCTTTTGTAATTAAGTAAATATTTTTGTCACAGAGCATTCCCAAGAAGTTAATGTAGCACCAATACATGAATAAGCTTTGACATCTAAATATCTACCTTGTAAACTTTTATTCATTCCCAGCTAGTTTTGAGCGTTTATCATTTTCCTGAATTGTATCAGGTGAAAAGACTTGGGTCTGAAATTAATGGAGCCCAGAGACACGGAGAAGATTGACGTAGACAAAGCAAAAGTGTAAGTCACTAACTGATGGTTCAGGGGAGGGAACATGCCATTCCTTCTACCCTTCTGTGTTCTCAGCTAGGGCTGCTGTAACAAAAGACAGAGTGACAGGAGACAACCACGCAAATGTATTCAATTTATGTTTTACAAGACACAGTAACCTTCATGAGAAACAGACCTAAAGAAATAGTTAAACTTGAGTGTTTTTATACTAGGTTTGATGAAAACTGGAGAGTCAAGGAAAAAATAGCAGAAGGGTCCCCCAAAAACTCAGAATTATTTTTTAGAGGGTGAGCCCTTTGAAGTACAAGCTTCCCCAACTAAGTAGGTATTCTAGGAGCCCAGCGGCATCTGTGTACCAGCTAGCTGCCTTCCACTTCAGTGAATTTTTTTGGAGATTCTTTCAACATGTTTGCCCGTTTCGTGATGAGTGATTTATGAACAAACTTGCCCACACCATGCTGAATGTTCAGTAGTTTTTGTTTTGTTTTGTTTTGTTTTTGCCAGAAATGACATGACCCCTATACCCTATCCTCTCTATTTACCCAATCTTATCCTGAGTGACTTTTTTTGCTTGTTTCCCAGAATGAAAAAAGTCCTCATTACACAGCTATAAGGAAGGACAAAATTATGAACCTCACAGTAACTTGGATGGATTTAGAGTCTATAATACTGAGTGATCTATCACAGAAACAAAGAACTAAGTATCACATGTTCTCACTCATAAGTGGTCCTTAAGAAATTATTGTAACTCTATAAGAAAAGGGTTGGCAGTAGTGGGAATCAGCCAGGAGAGGAAAGGCACACCTCGTCAGCAAGGGTCCCTGCATAATGAACATTTGTATACTTAACCCTGAAATGTACCCCACATCTTAAAATAAAAAATTTTAAAAAATAAGTAAAAGATACACAAAAAAGACTTCAAACGGAAATGTTTTGCCGATGTGGAAGAGGTGAACTAAATAGACAAAAAAATGGCAGAAACACTAAAAGGCATCAAAACTGACGAGTTCAAAACATGTTTTGAGCAGTGGAGAAAGCGTCTCCACAGATGTATTGGATCCGACAGAGAGTGCTTTGAAGGTGACTGAAGTTTAAACACGTAAGAATAAAAACACAATTTTTTAAATAAGTGAATTCTGTTTTGAGCGGTCCCCCCTCGTATGCTAAGACAAAGAGGGATATTTGCTCCCTATGGGTGATACGTGGCCTGCTTGCTCTATCTTTGGAGACAGGGTGCTCGCCATCTCTGGGCATAGAAAAAACACCTCTCAAGAGAGTCTTATGCCCTGCATCAGGGAAGACAGGTGGGAAGGTCAGAGTCTTCCTGCCATTTCTCCAATTCCTCCTGCTTCAAGTCTTCAATACACCCAGGTGCATAAACATTGAGCAGGATGTTCTGAAGCCTGTCAAGGGCATTGAGAAGAGAGACAGGGCTATGAACAGGGAACCCTGGGCCAACTACAGGGCAGAAGAGACCTTTTCAGCTACACTTTGAAGCACAAACAAGCATATGTATGCAAGGTTGGGAAACAGCTTCTGGAAGGAGGTAACAGCATTTCCAGGCTGCCACAAGGAGGCCCCTGGTGGCCCGGAGGACCTAGACGAACGCCCATGCGGTGAGCGTGGAAACCATGCAGAGAGAGGCCGTGGCGAGGAGGTGCCCCTCCTCCCAGAGCCCCATGAAGTCACTGGACATCTTTACACACAGAGAGCGGGCGACCTGGTTTGTGATGGGGCACATCATCTCAGCCTCTCGCAGGGAGAAATGAGAAGGGAGTTCGAGTAGATGAAGCGACCAGTTAGGAGTTAATTAGGGTAACTCACATGTGAGGTGCTGGATGTTTGGACCAGAATGGAGGGATGAATTTGGGAAGAAGTGAATAAGCTCACAATATTTTTTTGGCAGGAGAATCAACCACGCTTTATGAGAAGAAACATACACACAAGCACATGCACACACACACACAGGCAGCCAAGAAAATGCCTGAGAACACGGGCTTCAGTTAGAGGAATGGTGTGGTAAAGGCAACACAGGGAGAGTAGAAACAGAGAAAACTTTGTAAAAACCTAGCTAACCTGCATTGGTTTCTTAGTACATCAGATGTGGTCTGAGGACTTTCTAATGTCATGTCATCAGGACAGTAGTCTGAACAGTGGGTGTTTTGGTGGGAATTCTAGGAAGATATCTTTTCTGGGGTCCTGAGATCCCTTTCACCCACAAGTCTGTGAGACTTTCTCTCTTACTACTGGACAGTCCCATGAGTTGGAGGAATTACCTATCCTTCTATTTTTTTTTTGAGTCAGAGTCTCACTCTGTTGCCCAGACTGGAGTGCAGTGGCCACTCCTGGCCACCGCAGCCTCGACCTGCTGGGCTCCGGCGATCCTTCCGCCTCAGCCTTCCAAGTAGCCGGAATTACAGGCATGCGCTACCACGCCCGGCTGATTTTTTTTTATTATTATTGTAGAGATGAGGTCTCGCTGCCCAGGAGGGTCTCGAACCCGCGGGCTCAGGCAAGCCACTCACCTCAGCCTCCCAAAGGCATGGGATTACAGGCTGAGCCACCGAGCCCAGCTATCCTGTCCTTCTATTAAAAGCAGCCTAGTCCTTGTGACTGTAAAATAGCAGTTGACTTAGGTCCATGGCCGTGTGTGGAAAGTGAAAGTGTGATGAGCTTTCTGAACAGACAATGCAGAAGGAGCTCTCCACAAGAGCCGTGGCTTTCTCTCAGGGACAACCCGGGGGGGCCAAGAGCTGAAGTCAGGCCACCCTGTGTGGTTGTACTTGCTGGGACCTGTGTACGGAACGCCAGAGTCGTCAGAGCCAGTTCTCCAGGGTCCCACACACTGTCAGCAGGGCCCTGGGGGCCTGTGGAATTGGCTTGCAGCGTGAGGCAACGTCATGGCCATGTCGTTGGAGCTTTAGGTCCTGTCGTTTTCTAAGCACCGTGGTACCCAAGAGACAACTGCGTACCAACTCATCGAGATACTCACATCGGAATTCACGATAGGAATGTTTCCAGGCAGCCAATGCTTACCTGCTGGTTGAAGAGCATAGGGATAGTGAACACTGTTTAAGTGGAGTTCATGTGTCCAGTCTTAGGTTCAGACATAGTTTTAAACAGCCAAAACACATAGTGCCATGACTTAAGTTTCAGAAAGTCATAAAATATGTCTACTTTGTTCATGTTGCTCATTATTTCTTGAAGGAAATGAATGCATTCAACAGATATATTTGATGATTAAGTACATAGGCTTTATGAGGCAAATACATGTTTAAAGACCGGGCCAGTCACCTTGTCTTTGCAAATCTTATTCTTGTCATCTAATTTTTAAAAAGATTATAAGAGATTATCACAAAAGATTTGTGAGATTTAAATAAGATGAGGAATATAAAGTACTTGGCACAGTGTGTGTCACCTGCTATGCATGGAAAGAGTTATTATTATTGATGTTCAATTACCCAGAGTACATTAATAAGCTCTTAACTGCTGTGTTTTCCAAGGAAGTCTTACAGTCATTCTAATTTTAGTGTTTGTTCCTTTGATATACGGTTAGCTTTATTATTAAGAAAATGTCTATCATTATTGAGTCCAGGAAATTGTATTCCAGTTGGTCAGTAACATTGAGCTGAAATATAGATGTGTTTAAACATTGTTTATCACCTGCTTTTAGTACCACTCCTGCAATCAATTACTTTGTGATACTGTTTCTCTGGGATTATTACTAGACAGGCTGTGCTTACAGGCACGTGAAATGGATCTTCAACTGTCAACAGGAGTCCGTCCTCATGTATAAAAGGTCTGGAAAAGGAGGCCTAACGCATGTCTGAGCTCAGCGCCTAGCGCCTCCTCAAAGACTTGGGAATGGAAGAGCAGGGTCACCGTGGGGGTCTCGTTCATGTGTGCTGTCCACGTCACCACAAGTCCCAAACCTAGTCAGCTCCATTTCTTAAGATAACAGCTTTATTGACACACAACAGACAGAAAACTGCTCGCATTAGTGTATGTGTGTTGTGAGGCCTGCCATTTGAGTTGCAGCATGCGCACACCCCTGACAGCCCCGCTCCAATCAGGCGATAAACACAGCTGTCGCTGCCCAAACTTTCCTTATGTTCTTCACCGTTGTCGTTTTGTAGTAAGAGCACCTCACACTAAAGCTACCCTCTTAACCTTCTTAATGCACACGGTACCCACCTCATCACCCCCACTTCCAGGCCCTGAAGGCTCCCACTCTAGTCTCTCCTTTTATGGCTTTGACCTTGACAGGGACTGCACGGGAGTGGAGCCATGCAGCGTTTTCTCCTGTCCTGGCTTACTTCACGAGGCATGACGTCCCCAGGTCCCTCCTTTTTCTCCTGCATGGCAGGACTTCCTTCTTCAAGTCCTTAATTCTTATTGGCTTCAACTAAATTGGTCTTGAAAACTGAAATATTCATAATGAAAACAGGTACCGCGAAGCGCCCATCATGTGCTAGACACTGTGTGAGACACTTTAATAAGTGACACAGTGCAACCATATTGCAAATCTCTGGAGTAACCATTGTCCTCTAGATTTGCAGATGAGAAAGCTAAGGCTTGGGAAGGTTGAGCAACTTGCCTGCCCAAGTCACAGACTCCAGAAATGACAGAACATGGCTACAAGTCCAGATAGCTCTGTGCTCATAATTTAGAAGATTCTGCCCATCTCCTCTGTCTACTCTAATTTGTGCCAAAACCCTGGAGGCAATCTCATCCCCCAAAATACGGGGGCTATTTGCTGCAACCAAATAGACACATGGAAAGGACAACCAAAAGCTATGATTCATGTGGACTTCCGTTCCCCTTAGATCTACTCCCACACTTCAGAGTTCTAGGGATCTGTAGTGTAGTAAAAATGGGAGTGAGGAGACAGTTTCGCAGAAAAGCCTTACGGATGGAAAGCAAAGCCAATGGGAAATTGAGCAACTGAAGTTGAGATCTGAGAATTATTGCTTGAGCAGATCTGGCGTTTTCATAAATAATTCGAGTAAGAGCGTACCTGATGAATTTTCTAACAAACTTGGACCTATTTCACAAGAGTAGAGATTGGATGTGCTCACTGTTGGCTACTTGTTATAGTGACCAGAACAGTGCTTGGCACAGGGTACACATTTAATACACTGTCAAATGGATAAACATGTCAGAAAAAAATTTAAAGCAAACAATAGTTAACACACTAGTATGAGAAAAAATGGTTAATTTTCCTCCTGTATATCATGGGAGCTACCTAACCTGAAAATTACTGGAAGAAGAGCAAAACCGAAAAAAGATCTCACTTGAAGAGAGGTTGGCACACATGTGGCCTTCTCTGTCTAGAGTGGTCTCCACTGAGAAAGGGAACATTCAAATCTAGGGCAAATCTTGTCAGCACACAGGGCTTTCACTCATGTCTAGGTCAGCAGGTACTTGGTGCAGATACGCCTCAAATCTTAGTAGGAGAGGCCAAGCCTGGGGCAAACAAAAGTAAGCAACTGCTGACACAGTGGGTATTGTCACTACAGCACTCCCAACGCCACCATCTTCTCTGAGACCTTCTCCACTCTGAGCCTGACCTCCGCCCACTGACCAGTGGATTTCTCTGTCTTCAGACTCCACACCTCCTGTTTCATTCAATGCGCAGCCATCAGGCCAGTTGTTCTCAAATCCTAATCACACCCCTCTCCTCTTCAAAAATAGCCCTATGATATTAAGCCTAAGCTCGACCTGGTTGCACACGTGACCTTACACAAACTGTGCCATGTTCTGCTTGTTCCCTGCTGTAAGCACGCTCCGTTCTGGTCCCCAAAGTCTGCTTACTTAGTGGTTCTGAGACACACCTCGCTTGCCTGGGCACCTACCTTTGTCTTGCCTTTTCTGCTAGAACACCCTCTGTCTCACCCCTGCCCACCATTTACCCTCAATTCAACCTTCTTCAATTAGGACTGCGAGGGACGGATATTCCTAGAATGTCATTCATTTGCTTTTGCAATAAAACTGAAAGTTAAATAATATTCTGATTTTCAACAAAACAAAAACCCCTAAAACAAGGCCTCGAAAGGTTAATGAGCTTGGCTGTAGATACGCAAAGAGTGAGTGGCAGAGCTGAGGTTCAGATCCATGTGGGTTGGAGTCAGGACTCTGGCAGTAGGTTACCACTCACTCTTCAATCCTCTCAGCGAACTTCCCATCGGGGGAGGCAGTCAGGCGAAAACTAATTTTTAATGCAAGAGTCTTAGTCTGTTTTGGCTGCCATAAAAGAACACCTGCGACTGGGTGATTTATACAGAAAAAAGGTTTATTTGGCTCACAGTGCTACAGGCTGTACTCAAAGCATGGCACCAGCGTTTGCTTCTAAGGAGGCTTCAGGAAGCTTCCATGCAAATGACGGAAGGTGAAAGGCAACGATGTGCAGAGATTAAGCAAGAGAGAAGGGAGGGACAGGCCAGGCTCTTCTTAACAACCAGCTTTCTCACAAACGAGTAGAACCAGAACTCCACCAGGAGGACAGTGCCAAGGCACTCGTGAGGGGACTGTCCCCATGACCCAAATGCCTACCACTGGGCCCTGCTTTCCAACCTGGGGATCACATTGCGACATGAGGTTGGGGTGCAAATATCAAAACGGCAGCAACGAGTTTAGCTGAATAGGCAACAAGCTATTGACACGTTAGGCAAAGACACTTATTTCCAAATAGGAGGAACATAAGCAGCCACCACAGAGACTTTGACGGTTGTGTTGGGTCTTGAAGACTTTAATAAAACGAGACACGGTGGGGAAGCTTTCCAGGCCAGGGACGGATGTGACTAGGGACAAGGTGAGAACATGGTGGGGTGGCCTATGTGAGTGCCAGAGAGGGACACGAGGCAGGGATGGACGTCACGCTCCAGACTGGAGAACTCCAACGATAGCAGGGGCTGGTTTCCTGGAGACCGAGAGCCAGCGAAGAAAAGCTGAGGAAGCTGGCCTGCGTTTTAGGAAAACTTCCCCCGGAATCTGTGTACAGGGTAGATTAGAGGCGTGCCAGCGTGGAGGCAAGACAGTACCCAAGGAGTCTTGGAAAGTGTGGTCCTTCATCACCAAGCGGCTGGACGGAAGGACAAGAGACACGGCAGGTTAGAGCCGAGAGGACTGGCGCCCGGGAAGCAACTGAAGCAGGACATGACAACACTAGGAACGCCCATTGCATTCTCTGTCTTTAAATCACAGGGACGCTGCACGTGCCCGACCCCCTGGAGGTATCTGCGGAGCTTGGGTGTCATGACATCTGGAAATGGTGTCACATTTCACAGTAGCCACACTCAGGGAGATTACACACCCGGAGGCAAATGAGGTAGTGGAGGCGCCGAGGGTCCTGCTGAGTTGCGGTCCCCCCGCACAACGGGGCCCGCCTGCATGGGCGCGTGCGGTTCTGAGCATCTCTCATTGGACCAGTGAGAGAGAAGCAGTCGTATTGGGGGAAGAGTGTGAACTTCACCCTCGGGCTTTCGCCTTCACCACGTGTGGCTTTTCAGCACATTCTCTGTGTGCCAAGGTTTGATGTACTTCACGTTTCTTTCATTTGAGAAGTGAAAAATACAACCGACCCGATAGGTTGCTTTGCTTCCTTTTGTTTTCTGGTTTGTTTTTTATTCAAAGGAGAAACCACAGAACCCCAGTCCCGGGAGCACTCTGCCTACTCAACCCCTCGGTTTGGTTCGCTGCATGAAAATGTACCTGAAGCAACATGGCAAACCCATGGAGTGCTCTGAACAGGAAGCCACGAGCTCAGTGAGCATTCTGCGACAGCCTCCCCCCAGGCCAGTGAGAAGTCAGAGGCACGATCCTGGGACCTGCCTGTACAACTGGGTACCGGAAATGGGCTAGAAAGATGCAAGACCCTCCCCAACCCATGTGTCTTGGTAGAAGTCTGCTGGTGCCGCCGGGCATCAGCCAGGGGCAGGAGCCAACCAGGTCCCTGCAGACCAAAGTCAGCCAGGGAGACACCAGGCCTCCCACGCACAGAAGCTTCCATAGCCATCCAGCACAAGGCAGGCTGCAGGGACCTGGTTGGCTCCTGCCCCTCGCTGATGCCCGGCGGCACCAGCAGACTTCTACCCCGGCATCCTCATGCTGTGCGCTTCCCAGAGAACAACTGGGGGTCCCACTGGGGAGATACCAGAGGGGCCTTCCTCTCTTCCACTGTCTGCATGCCCCACTCCTAGGACCTGAGTCTTGAAGTAAAGGGAGGGCCTTTGGTCCAGGGGGACTGAGGTAGCAGGCATCCGGATGACCTCCTGGACGCTTCTGCAGTTACTGCAGTTGAATGCAGCTGCAATCAGCTCAGGCGAGACTGCAGGCCAGAGACCGGCAGAGCCCTTGCGAGGAGAAGGCCTCCCTGGGGGTGCCAGGACAAGACTGTGGGCACGCCGACCAGCTTCTTCAAGACTCTCCCATGTGAGAAGAGTCCACAAGCACGGCGGCCCTCATGTTTCTTTACCGCATAGGAAGGACTGTCACATACCACACTGTTTTCAGTATTTCTAAATGCCTGTACTTTCCTTTGACAGTCTCGCTTGATCTTTACATCAACCCACGAAATGGAAGGCCAGAGATGGCCATCTCCCTTGGACAGGGAAGGAAACTGAGGCTCAGCTCCCCGTGACTGATGGAGGGCCACGCCGAGCAGGCGACAGCAGCAGTAAAAATCGATTTCTGGATTTCGGGCTGGTCGCCATTTACCCAGGAGCCTTGGGCGAAGCAGTAGCAAGGCGGAACCTGCCCTTCTCTGTGACCACAGGAAGTCTGCTCTGGCAAAGTGTTTTCTTGTGGCAGCCGTGCATGATATAGGCTGGGGGACGGAGGCTGGGTAACAAGGTTCTTCCTTCCTCTGTGAACGCATGTCACATGCTGCCAACGCCATCCGGGATGATTTTGTTCAGAGAAGAAATCTTAAATACAAATTTGGGGAACAGCCTCAAGCAAGAATGTGGTTTTTGTACTCCTCTGATCGGTCTGATGAAGTCAGTACATCCACTAACCATCCAGGGAAGAGGAGGCGTCCACTTGGAGAAGCTGAACCAGCCTGGAGAAGCTCAGGAAGGAAACGCCAAGAGAGGAGCCATGGCTGTTTCCAAAACCTGGAGAGATGATGCCCTGGAGGGCAGAGGAGGGCCTGGGAGGAGTGGATGTCCCTGGGGGCTCCTGCAGGGAAGCCGGGCCCTGTTGCCTTGTAGGCGTTGGGCTTTTACCCTGGCAGTGTTTTATGTCTCCCGAGGGCTCCAGTGACCCAGGGCCCCGGCCTTCCAGCCAACAACACGACTGCTGGGCGGAGGCAGTAGCAGCTGAGCTCTGGACACGGGGATGCCCCCTCCCCTCCCCCCATGAGAAGGAGGGTGAGGGCACGAGTCTTCCCTTGGGCGACTGTCCCTCCCTCCTGAGGGAGCTGTCTGTGCAGTCTTCCTGCCATCTGAGAATGAGGGCATCCATTCCGGTGCGAATGGGGCCGTCAGAAACCAAATTCTACCTTTTTCTTGCCCAATGTTAAAGAAGCTGTTTCTTAATTCTCATACAGAAAAGGTCTAATTCTTTGGCGCCGATGCTAAAGCATTTCAGAATCCTCCAGCAACCAGAAAGGGCGGGTGGTCTTAGAAGGAAACTGCTGTGGCATAGACTTTGACGCTCACTCTGTGGGAGAGGGAGAGTGACCCCTCCAGGCCCACCCCAGGCCAGTGGCGAAAATAAAGCCGTGGCAGTAGGCGTCCCCAGGACTCCGAGCTTCCCAGTCAAATCTCTGCAGTTCGCAGTTATTTACTCCGGGGGCAAAGCACTTGACGTGTCTCGGTGGCTCTTGAAGGCATCCACACCCAACATAATCATGTTAAAAAATGTTGCCTTGCGTGTTCTCACTCATATAATGGACCTTGAACATCCAATGCAATACTATAAGAAAATGACTGACGGTACTGGGAAACTATGGGGGGAGGGGGATGGGATTAACAGTAGCAAATATCTTTCTGGGGATGGGAAAACACCTCTTATCAACAGGTTGCCTGAATGAAACGTAATTGTACACCTAACCCTTAACTGTACCCCACAAAACCATAATAAAAAGTATTGATTAATAAAAAAAAATGTTGCCTTGAATCCCCAAGAAAAAATAAATCATGAGGTATAGCATTTTAAGAAGACAAGAGAGTATATCATGTAATTTATTTAACAGCCACCTGAATTTTCAATCAAATCAATTCAATCCACATAACATTTGTTGTGAAAGACGGTGGATTAACAAACACAATATGGGCTCTTCCCCTTGCCACCATGCTGTTGTTTCAGGGAGAAAGGCAACTAGATGCGGTGAATTTAGTAAAAGACTATCATATGTGCTGTGATTCACGCTTGGATAATCTTGTGACAGAGAGAGGATGCATTCTTAATGGTGGCACTTGGGACTGGCTTGTAAGGAGGTGAGATTTTTTTTCTGAATCATAAATGAATCTATGCAATAATTTCAGACGAAAGAGAAAATGTCAGGATCAATGGGGAAAGGACATTGGCAAGCCAGAGGAATGGCAAGGAGATGGCCACCCAGGACTCCCAAGGTACCTCCTGGGGAGAGGAGGAGGGACCGGCTGAAATACGGCCAGCTCCTGTCACGGGGAACTTTAAGTGCCGGACTGAGTAACCGCGTTTCCTCCAAGCGACGGGAGCGTTTAGAGCAGGGCATGGCCGTCACTCCAGAGCGGATCGTGGTGGTGATGGCAGAGCGAGGCCCGCGAGGGCCCCACGGCTGTGCCGCGGAGAAGGCAGGGGTCGGAGGAAAGCGCAGCGGGAGCAGGGAGAGAGCCGACCCAGACTGGGAAGGGACCCGAGATCCCAGAGGCCAGGCAGGCACAGACACACGTGTTTGCTAGAACACTGCTACGGTGACGTGGATACACAGCACAAATTGTGTCAGGGCCCACAATGCATTCAAAGGAAGAGCGGGAGGATAATAACCCGCCACGAGGCAAGCCGTCTTAAAAGCCACATTGGATTGTGTGTGCCCAGGGACAGCATCACGTGGGCAGAGTGGCAAAGAGTTGAGTTAGTAAATTACACCTTGTGAAGCTTTGGGCAGGATGACCCATCTTTCTGAGTCTCAGCATTCACAAATTTAAATTAAGAGAATTGAGCAAAGCAACTTCAAAAGATGCATTTTCATACGTATATTCTTTGTACACAAGACATAGCTTTTTGTTAAACAGGCAGAGAGAATATTCTATATTAAAATATTTTCCTTAAAAGTACAGAACTACGTATTTCAGTGGGATAATTGGCCCTAATGATGATTGCGCTTGAGGATATATGCATCTGATATTGTGATTGTCCTTGTGCCTATAACTCTGAAGAGCAGGTTTATACACATTTTTAAGGGGATGGTGAAACCAATCTAGGAGATTTTATATTTCAACTTTTACTGCCCAATTTTATGGTCAGATATATTTTATGAAAAGCATGGCTCTTTGAATCAATACAGTGTTTACAGCATTAATCGAATAAATAATGAAAATAACCATTAAATAAGGCAACCAGATTAAGCAATTTATAAATAGCCATTTTAAAGTACAGCTGAGTGATTGATTGTGGCATAAACCTCTTCTTGCGCTTAAAAAATGCTCTATGTTCCTTAAGAGAGATTTCAGTTTTCATAAAACAAAAAATATGAGCGCTTGTCAAGGTACTTACCACTCAAGAATTTCTGCAAAAATTTTAGGATGCAGACGATTAAATCACCCAAGACATTATTGACTCCTTCTGAAATATGGCCTATTCGAGGCTCCTGCAGCATCAGACTGTCAGAAGAATTCAGTTTAATAAAAATGAAATAAGTGGTTAGAAAATTTATGTATTTTTAGAAATTACTTTTCTGATTTTTACTTCTGAAATAAATAACCGCTAGAACTTAAGCATGTAGAAATCATTTTGATTTACAGGGAAGCTGGCATCATGTTTTTGTCTTTATAAGACTACTACTTTAGAGTAAATATCAGAGCTGGCTTTCAGGCCGAAGGAGCAGTGGAAGAGAAAAATAAGTCAGTATTGTTTATTTCAAAATTTCTTTCAAATGGTGTTATGTCCCCTGATCCTTTGTTTTTTTCAAGGATGCTACTTATGTCTACACTAGTTTCAAAATTTAAAACCATGCGCTCTATGGGATTGATACACAGTCCCCAGAATGCAAACCGGTGCGGCCATTTTTATTGTCTACACAAAGCTAAATATCTAGAAACACCTGCATGGCTACCCAAATACTCCTCCTTCCATCCAGGTGCCTGGAATATAGCAATCCCCGTTTAGAACGGAATGTGCTCAGATTCAGCTCTTTCTGCTTTGCTGATGGAGCATCAGCAGGCAAGTGGTGGTGGGAATGTAATTTGGTTCCAGGTACTTGCTGTTTCGGGTACACTTCCGTTTACCCCTTCACGGCTCCCTCCCTGGCTCTAAGAGCCACGTGGTCTTGGGGCCGGGGAATGGAGTTGTCAGAATAGACCAGAACCAAGGAAGCAAGTCTCTACGCTTTAAGGGCAAATGACCTGAGTCAGCTAAGACCGGCATGCTTCACTCCCTTCCCACATGATATCAAACACCTTCTGTTTGGGGCAGGAGAGAAGAACGGGGACTATTGCCTAGGTTAGAGGCAGACATCCTACCTCCTGCCCCCAACGACGACCTTCACCCCCAGGGAAGTCTGAAGGGGAGGAGAGAGTGACATCATGCCCTCTTTGCATTTGGACACTGGGAAGTTAAGATCTTGTTTCCTAGATGGAAACGAGGGAGAGAAGCTTTACAGGACACCCCCATGGGCCGTCATGGTGAGTTTGTCACAGAGTAGGAATGTGTCACCAAATAGGCAGGAGAGGGTAGAGGCAATCCCCCTGCCTCCCACGGTGCATACGAGACAAGGGAAGGCACCATATCCTAGGCACAGCAGTTCCCCAGAGGACCAGGTAAAGGCACGGCTCACCCTCAGCCAGCTGCCCACGGGAATTGGGATGGGACAAGATACCCAATGGGACAAGCTACATCCAGAACAGGGGCCAACATCGCACCCATTCAGCGGAGATATTTCGGGATCAAGAGGCAGACATTCCTCCCCACCTTAGGACTCAAAACTATCGGCATGAACCTCCTAACTCCCTACACTCAGGTTCACGGTTAGCACCAACCTAGGAGAAAGTTTGGGGAAGATTAGGCTTTCTGGCCAAGATAACTTCAATACCTCTGCATTAAGTTACAGGCTACATCTTTTATAGGCTGCATGGAAACCATAGATTTGCACATCAGTTATTCTTACCATGAACTTCATGTCTTCCATGAGGACACCTACTCAATATTGCATACAACTTTTGTTTTTGGTTGGTTAGATGCCACACTGACGCATGTCTGAAAAGCAATCTAGGAACTGTGAAATAACTCAGGATAATCTTTAGGGTACAATGTTTGCTATTTTACACAGAGTTTGTGGACTTCTCTTATTCTCATTGGCAAAGCTGTGGGGATTTTTGGATAAGAACTTGTTCGAATTGTAGGCCCAAGGTGTGTCCTTTAAGTAGGAGGGGGCAGGTTGTCTGATTTAGTGGAACCTGTGGACAATGGGGGCACTGATGTTGACTCTACATGGTTGCGGTGAAATCAAATAACATTGCGTAGGTGTGTGTTTGGTGACGGCTCGCTTTCTGTTCCTCCTTATGGCCTGAACTTGAAGGCATAAGGTGCCTCCTTCGGGACTTGGCCAACGGTGGGTCTCGACAGACACTGTGGAGTGACAGACAGGAGCGGGAGCCCCCCGCAGGGCACAGGCTGCCACTGCTCTCCCCCCAGTCTTCTGGCTCTTTCTATTGTGGGCTGAAAAGGGGCCATTTTGGTTCTCTTTAAAAAAGACTTAAAAATATGTGTTCCTCAGTAGCCGAGTTGCCGAGTTGGGCCAAATGAAAAAGTCATTTGAATTGAAAAGCGCACATTCTTTCTTCTCCCCAACTAAACCCATCACCCGCCCTCCCCCCGCCCCCCCACCCAGCACAGCTTTGCCCGATTGGCCAGTCTCATCTAGTAGCCCTTGCTGGTGCTGAAGAGGAAACAGCGGGCAAGTCAGACCACCTTATGATGAGGAGAGTGGTCCAAGGCTGGTATGAGTATGTCTGAAAGCGTGGAGTAGGCACTGCCCACCTCCCCTTCATCTGTGAGTTCAAGGACATCAGACTGCTGGGCCAGAGACCTGGGAACGGGAAATTGTTACAGCGATGTTTTAGCACAATGCAAAGTTATCATTTTAAATGTGATGACCTTCCCTTCCTTCCAAATGTTGCCATTGTCTGCCTTTTCCTCTCAACAACTGTGTGTGTGTGTGTGTGTGTGTATATATATATAAAATTCCAAAATGCGATCTAAAACGTCAGCAGGATCAGGAGACTGTCATGCCAGGGGTCATGTGCCAAAATTGCTCATGTAAGTCTGGGATCAGGTTAAAACTGTGTGTTGGGTTCCAGCTTGGGGTAGGCGAAGGGCTACGGACTTTGGGTGCAAATACCGGAATGACTTTGCATTGCTGGGTGGCTTTTTGGTAAGGATGCCGACCCCTCTCCCTGTAACCTGGCTGTAGGTATGAAACACTCCTTCTCTCCCCAGCTCCGCCTCTCATTTTTAGTTGGCCATGAGGGACAGGGGCTGCTGCTATGACACTCCCACCCTCATCGCCCCAGCAGCCTACTGCCCGCCTTCTACTGAGCATTCAATCTTGGATAGACCCACCCTGCCCCCACTCACTGTGGCTTTGTCAAAAACGTGGATGAATTTCTGTCCCACCTAAACTTCCTGAAGCAAAATTAAAATAACACAGGGGCCACTAACCCACCAACCCAGACTGAGCAATCCTCTTGGATTAATGCCTCACGCGACCCACTCTGCTACTTCCCATATGCTCCTCTTCAGAAGAGTCTGCTGGGTGTGCAGGAATAATAGCATGCAGCATAAAGAAACATAAAGCATCCCATGCCATGTATGACGTTGCCGCTGTATGCCAAGATTTTTCATCCCATCTAAAATTGACAAAAAGCCAAAGCGCATCAAGTTTACCTTTGGATAATAAAGATGATGACCTCATTGCTAATGAGACTAATAAGTAAAAATCTACTTATATAAATAATGTCCCAGAGATCTAGTTAGAAAGCAGTGATGACCTAAGGAGGGTGTGGCTTTGTTTTCTGTCTCAAAATCGTTCCAAATGGAAAGTCCTGTGCAAAACCAAACTCCAGGCTCAGCAAACAAATAATAAAAGCATGATGCATTGATCTATGACAACAAACACGATTGTTCATGCGATTCTCCTGTAGCCTTGGGACCAGTAGCATGATGCAATGGTCCCTGCTTGGATTTCTATCTGCATTTCTGCAAGGTTCCTGCTGCCTTTTGTCCCTGTCAGAAGTTTCAACACGTAGCGCCTAATGAATTATTTCAAGATGGAGAGCAAACATTTGTCACATGTATACTCTTTTTTTTTCTCATGGATCGAGAACAAGTCATAGCACTGCCCCAGAAGTATTTTCTAAACTAGCCAGCTGTACAAGCATAGCTCCTGCCTTCTGAAAATAGATCTCTGGGTAAGGTGCATATTTATAATGCAGATATGGAAAGCAAAGACAAAAGTTGAATTCTAATAAGCCCTGTTATTTATAATGCCCCAGAAAATCTTGATTGTGTAGGCTTAAATTTTTCTTTTCCTGGGATCTTTGGAGAAACAGTAAATACCGTAGAGGTTTTGCAATCTTTATTATCCTTCCATGTGAAACCTCCTCTTTCCTTTGAGAGTCTTTAAATAATATATTTCTTTTCTAATAAGCCACAAGAACTTTTGTTCATTTTCCTCTAGTCTTCCGAAAGTACCTCAGGAGAGTCTTTTAGAGAAAATTGGGTATACGATCATAAAAACAATTCTATCAGAACACAAACGCTCAAAAATCCTTCACCTGTAGATCTTCTGAAGGAATTTTCTGCTTGACGTGTTCAAGGGCTCTGGGGCTGACTGCCTTACAATTGGCAAACCCGTGGATTTGGACTTTAAGATTGGGGAGTTGTCAATTTCACCCCCTTGGACAATCCTGCAAGCTCACCGCCCACGTAGCTACTTGGGCACAGCCTTTCAAAACTTCACAGGGGCATCTTGGTGTTGTTTTAACTGGGAAACCGAGAACAGGTGGGATGACACCGTTCTAGCACAAAAGTCGTCTTGGGATCAAGCGGCAGGCTCTGTGTTGCGGAACCAGCTGACTTGGGGTAATAGAATCTCTGCTCTCTTTGGCCACAGTGCATGGAAGTCAGGCTCACGTCCCCTCGCAGACTGCATCTGTCTCCCGCTATGGTGAGAAGCCAACCTCCGTTCTGAATTCGGTATCAGAAGGACACACTGATCTCAGGATCCACTCAGCAAGCGAAACCCCGCACCTCGCCCCCGGTCCCAAAGCCACAGAGCAGGCTACTCTTTTACTCAGGCTCACGTTTTACTCAGGAGGAAAGCGTCTCTCGGCACCTGTGGAGGGTTTTCTTGGATTTTTAGGAGAGAAACTCAGACTGAAGAAAAGGAGAGCTCCCACTGTGGGAGGGAGAGCGTGGCAAGTGGCCGGAAGCTGTGTGTGGCCACGAGTCTGCACGTGCAGGACAGGCCTCGGGGTGGGGGACTGGCAGAACGCACCGTGTCCGTCCGACACAGTCTGGGGTGAGTCAGAGCTTCTTGTGAAATTGTGTGCGCGCGTGTGTGCGTACCTGATTTCGTGAACATGAAAAATGTAATGCCCTCAGTAGTTCGAAGGAAAAGACCACAATTTGTTGAGACCCTAAGCACTCAGGCGATGGAGCTTGGGTTGTCGGCACATGCCCTGGTGCATGATGAGTGGCCAAGTTTGTTGGGTATTCAAACAGAAATGGAGAGCCACAAATGTCTGATTCTTAAAGACAAAATGATAGCTCTTACTTTTAAAAATGGTATTAACATTTATATTTCCTTGATCCTTTGACGGGTTTTGAGATGCATGCCTTTCCTGCTTCTGATTTCCAAATTCAGTCTCCTCTGAACTAGAGTGGGTATATTTTTTGTAGATGTTCCTTGTTGACACATCAATATTTAACTATGTAACTTTTATGCCAGTGTACTCGGCCGTGGCAGAGAGCAATTCTGCTGACATTCAAACTCTGGTGTTAGGGACATATTTACACTGGAGTCTGAAAGCAAAGCTTAAGATTGCAGCAGCATGGAGTCACTTTCTATCTTTGGTATGCATATATTTGGACACTTCACCAACCTCACAGACCTTATCTACCACACATATCCAAGGAAATTCAAGCTTGAGAACATGGCATCTGAAAAGGTTTAAAGTATCTAAGGAAAACATTACCAGTGGGGTCTGCGTTCCTGCAACTCACTCATAGTGCCTGAGTGTGGCTTCCAGTGGGAAACTTCTCTGGTATCAGGTCTCTTGGCCGTTGGTTGAGAGTCTCGTTTCTCTACCAGAAGTCTTATCTCCGCCAGTTCTCTTCCTTTAGAAATGTGTCATTTTTATGACAGTTATTTGATGATTCAAATGACATGGCACACCTGGGAATAAGGAGCAGCCTCATGGAGATCCAGGCGGAGTTGGAGGACTTGGACAGTGGGCCCTAGAGCACGGAGCTCAAGGGATGCTGGCTGGAGCTCTGGACTCTCCTGCGGATCCAAGTAGGGGAGTATCCGACTTCCACCTGACATGTGCATCTGGCTCTCCCCAAGGACCTTCGAGATCCGCATGGGCAACAAGGCGCAGAGCACCACTTCCCCTGGATTTTCTTCTCCTCCTGCAGTCCTTTTAAAGTAAATGGGGCTGTATTAATTATGTATTGTTACATAACAAACATCCCCACAATCAGAGACTGAAAACAATAATAAACATGCATTACCTCCACAGTTTCTTTGAGTCAGGAGTTTGGAAGCCACATGCCAGAGGGATTCTGGCTCAGAGTCTCATGGGGTCATGGTCAAGGTGTCATCCAGGTCACCCAGCCAAAGGCTTCTCGGCACTGTGGGACCCAGTTCCTCAGTGGCCTGGGGGAAGGCTCAGTTTCTCTTCACATGGAGCTGTCCTAGGCTGCCTTATTCTTATGACGGGCTTCCTGGCTTCCTGTGGGACAGCGGTCCCCAACCTTTTTGGCATCAGGGACCAGTTTTGTGAGAGACAATTTTTCCATAGATTGAGGTGAGAGGGTGGGATTGTTTCAGGACTATTCAAAAGCATAGCATTTATTGTGCACTTTATTTATATTATTACTACATTGTAATACATAATGAAATAATTATATAGCCATAAAAAAGAGGTGCGGATGGAAGTAGTAAATGAAATGATGGGTGGGCCATGCGTGGACTAAAGTAAGTATAGGATTCTGACTGAAAGCCTGCCACCAGACGTAGCTGTACGGTCGAAGTGCATCAATTCACTTGCCACTCACTGATGGGATTTTGATGTGAGTCTGCAAGCAGCTGGTTTGTGATGGTCTCTGTGCCGTCAAACCTCACTGCTCTTGTGAACCTGTACTTGTGGCCGCTCCCCAGTGCTAGCGTCACTGCCTCCACGCCACCTCACATCTTCAGGCATGAGACTCTCATAAGGAACATGCAGCCTAGATCCCCCGCACGTGCCGTTCACAACAGGGTTCCCGTTCCTATGAGAACCTAATGCCGCCGCTGGTCTGACAGGAGGTGGAGCTCAGGCGGTCATGCCAGTGACGGAGAGGGGCCGCAAATACAGAAGAAGCTTTGCTCGCTCGCCCTCTGCTCGTCTCCTGCTGTGCAGCCCAGTTTATAACAGGTCTAGGATGGATACTGGACCATGGCCCAGGGGTTGGGGACCCCTGCTGTAGAACAGAGAGTGATATGAGAGAGCGTCCAGGAGAAGCAGTGCCACTTTTGACCGAGCCTTGGAAGCCACACAGCATCACCTCTGTCTCATCCCACTCACTAGAGAGGGCCCCTGGTCTGGCCTTAGTCGAGAGAAGGGTAATCAGCTTCACCTTTTGAAAGGAGCGGTGTTAAACCCTTGCAGACATGTTTTAAAATGAGGATGCTTGAGACTCAGCCGACTGCATCTGCTAGAACGTCTACAGCTCCTTCCTCAGTCACCTCCTTCTCTCTGTCCTACTTGGGGTCCATGTGTCCGCCACTTCTTAACTGGGTCCGCGCGTTCTACTTGTATCTCAGCCCCACCACACACCAGGGAAATCTTGCTGAAGGCCGATCCTGCCACTGCTCCTTAAAACCCATCATGTATTCTCTGTGACTCAAGAATAAACCACAAGCAACACAGATGGCCCATAATGTCTCCAGCCTGGGACTGCAGAGTCAACTCTTCCTTCTTCTGCCGGACATCTCGTATTTTTCTAGACGGAGCATTTGCAACTCCTTGAATGCACAGTAACGCTTCACACACTGTTCTCCTCTGTAAACCAGAGGTCAGGGCACTTTTTCCGAGAAGACACAGCCATGACATATTTTCAGCTCCATGGGCCATTCTGTCTTTGCCACGACAACTGCACTCTGCTGCGAGGAGGGGCACGACTGTGTTCAAAGAGAACCCTCCTTACCACAGAGGCGGTGGCCAGACTGGGCCCATGGGGTGTAGCTTGCTGAGCTCTGCTCTGCAGAGTCTCATCCTGAATAACATGCCCAAGTGCCTGGACGACGTTTACCACTGACCCCTCAAGAGGCCTCTCAGGTGCTGTCGCCGAGCGGTCCCCAGCTGGGTTTGTCTTTGCTCCATGGTTCCAGGCAGCCTTTACCTGCTAATGCCGCATCAGCGCATGGTGTGGGAAGTGTCCACTTTCTGGAATCCTTCGCTTGGAGTCGCCAGGTCTTCTTTGTTCTGAATCCCTTTGCCAAGCCTAGTTCCTGGCGTGGGTGTGGAACTGAATTGAGTCAGTTAAGGAGAGAGGCACAGAAGACTCTTGGCAAGGTGTGACATAGCGAAGCTTGCGCGATGGAAAACGTGTCTTCATTTACCATCACACAACACCTGTGACTGCTCCATCTTTTTAAAATTTAATTACTATTTTTTATTTTGAAGATGTGGGGTAAAATTCAGGGTTCGGTACTTAAGTGGTCATCATGCAGACAAAGTTCGGACCTCTTTTGGTCCCCACTTTACCTGGTTTGATGTTCTGTGCCCAGCCCCCACAGTGTTCCCCCCCCGCCAATCCCATTCTTATGGTATTATGGTAAATGTTCAGGGTCCACTTCTGAGTGAGAACACGTGGCTCTCAGATCTTTGTCTCTGTGATAGACCTGATAGACTCTAAGTCCATCCAAGTTGCTGAGAAGTCCATAATTTTGTTTTTCTTTACAGCTGCATAATATTCCATCATGTATATATACAGTATTTTCTTAATCCAGTCCACTTTGGACAGGCAGCATGGTGGGTTCCATGTTTTGTTATTGTGAATAATGCTGCAATAAATATACACGTGCAGGTGTCTTTTTCATAGAATGTAAAAACAAGAACCACATGATTATATCATTAGATGTGGAAAAATATTTCAATAAAACCCAGCATCCCTTCTTGATAAAAGCCCCTAAACACCTAGACATAGATGGAACATACCCCAAAATAGTAAGTGCTGTCTATGATAAACCCACAGGCAACATATTGCTAAACAGACAGAAACTGGAAGCATTTCCCCTGAAAGCTGGAAAAAGACAAGGTTGCCCACTCTCACCCCCCTCTATGACACTGTGTTGGAAGTCCTGGCTAGAGCAATCAGACAAGAGAAGGAAATAAGGAGTATTCAAATAGGAAAAGAGGATGCCAAGTTATCCCTCTTTGTGGATGACATGATCCCTGTACCTTGAAAACCCAAGAGAATCTGTCAAAAACCTCCTTGCACTGATAAAGGACTTTGGTAAAGTCTCAGGGTATAAAATAAATGTGCAGAAGACAGACGCCTTCTTATACATCAACAATGAACAGGCAGAGAACCATCTTGTTTTAAGCAAGTAAAAGTGGTGGGCCAAGGTCATTGGAGGGCAGATGCGGGCTGGACGTGGGAAACCTCTCCTCCTGTGACTCGGTTTCCTGAAGCAGTCCCAGCAGTGTCTGCACATTATTACATGTAGACACATGCACACACAAATGTGGGCACACACATACATGCAGGCACACATATGCACACTCCCCCACAATGCATGTTTGCATACAAACACATATACATGTTTGCATGCAAACACATACACATGCACACACATGTGCCCAGAAATCTGTACTCAGTAGGCCCGTGGTGGAGCAGACTCTCTGGTTCCCAAGGGCCAGCAGGTGGTTCTGACACAGGCAGGGTGAGAGTCGCTGAGCTGTGGTTCGTCTCTACCAGTTAAAAACTGACAGTGAACCTTGAGGGAATATTCCAGATAGGACTTGTAGAGAACAACAGCTGCACGGGCAGAACTGGGGCACCCAGCAGGGAGGTGGCCTTGGGCGATGCTGAGAGGCTGCGGCGTCGGGTGGCCTCTCCCGGGGCCTCTTCACAGGTGAGCCCTGCGCTGTCTCTTGTTTGGCCCCGTCAATGCTGCCGTTGTGCAGCGTTGCTCATTGCCACCCCACAGTGGCAGGAGTCAACAAGGCCCACGTGTGCTCAGCTTGCTGAGGGTCTCTGGTGGGCTCTGTGGGGACAGCTGTGCTGTGCTCCGCTGACACTGGCCTGGACAACTTGGGGCTGGGCTTGATCAGCATTGGAGGCTCACAGCTTACTGACCTGGCAGTTGGTGCTTACACTTTGTTGAGGGGTTCACGCAGCTGAACCTTTGGCCTCCAAGTCTCCACGCCATGGCTTGGCTTCCTCCCCATGATCCGGCCAGAAGGGGTCAGGCGGAAGCTCATCAGCACCAGTGGCCTGGCTTCAGAGAACGCACAACATCGCTTCTATTCATCTAAATAGCCACAAAAACATCCTAGCTTCAAGGGAGACAGATACCACCTCTGGGAAGGGGGAAGTTTCTGGAAGAGCACCCAGAACAATGACACACTTGCAGCTTTGACACCGTCTACTGCAACGTAGGTTACTTTCACCATTGGACATCTCACTGAGGTGAGGTCTGAGAGACTGCGTGAAGGGCAGAGTGGATTTTCACAAAGACGTGGGAGAGGACACGATTTGCCTAAACTTAGAAATAATAGACCTGTCGACTACTAGTAAGTCACAAAGAGAAGCCTTGTGTTTGATATAATAGGTGAGAATTTGGGCCCCCAGGGAGTAAAGGAACAGGGCCAGACAGGCGTAGGGGTGTTCAGAATGACAGCGGGACATGCAACGGAGAAGGCTCCGAGCTCCTGCCTGCGTCCCTCCTTCCGCGGGGAGTCCCAGAGTTCCGCTGCTCCTGACCTCATGAAACACAGGCTCTGTCCCAAGCTCGCCTTGCAGCCAGTCGTGCCGGCTCATGCGCCACATGCAACCCCGGGCCATGTTTCAGAGGGCAGGAGCCACACCCCCTGCGCTCTGCGTCTGCCAGGCCTTCTGAAGAGTCGCGTGGGAACGTGAAGAGAAACACGTGGGCTGCATCTGTGATGACTGACAGCCACTGCTCTGATCACGGCGCCGCCTCCCAGACTTCCTAGATGGGGGAAAAGGGCAAGATTGTGTCTCCATCACGGTGATTTCAGATTCAGACATATCCAGGCGAACCTCAGTCTCCTGAGCACAGGACGCACCTGCGAGGCTTCCGAGCAGTGTTGACGGCTGAACGCTGGTGTTGGTCTACACTCCACCCATGTCAAGAGTGCTGAGTGAGTCCCTCAGAGGCCTAACCTCTATGCTGCACAGTCACCATGTCTCGTGTTATGTTTGAGGCCTTTGATTGCTCTACACACAATCCACCACTGAATGCACTTTGTAACTTTTTAGCTAAATGGTTTAGGCTGTTCACATACAATTTCACCGTTGCATTATACATAATAGAAATAGTCTACTTCGTGATATTTTGAGGAAAATCATACAAGGCAATAGAAAAAAATATCTTGCATGTCTGCCCTGAAATAAGAAGTAGCTACTAGCACGGATGTGTTGGTGATGTTCGTGGTGGTTCCCAGCTACCGTTCCATACTGCTCCATAATGGTGTGTGTCTATGTTGTTACGTGGCGGTTGTGGACACGGGAAGAAGACAGCGGTGGCCATGGGGGTGTGAGGTGACGGCTCCTTCATGTCTCCCCTTCTGAGGGTCAGGCTGTGCTCTGGCGATAAGGCCGGCGCCTGATACCGGGTGGCTCAGAAGACCTTGCTCATGGCCACAGAGATGGGCCCTGAAGTAGGCACGCGCCATGGCCCAGACATTGCACTCATAGCACTAAGCAGGGATTTGTTAGGGGCAGAGGGGAACGACTGTAGCAATAAGCAATTGATCGGTCTCTGGAGGCCACTCTCTACCCCATGTGGGAAAATCTCATTGGCAGCAAGAGAGAATGAAGCTTACAAAATCAAAGGGAGGGGGGTGCAGGAGACAGAGAGACATCCGCACACGCGCTTCTGGTATTTATCAAGGCGGTGGGGTTGGGTGTGTTCCTATACCAGCTTCACCCTGATTTTACCAACTGTGTGAGCCAAAAGGTTTTCTTATTTTTCTCAAATTGCTTGCACTGGGTTTCCAATTATTGTGATTAACCAAGTCCTGGCTCTGTTGAGGAAGAATTAGATAAGGTGAACAGAGCTATTGGGAAATGCTAGGAGGAAATCATTATCTAAAGAGCAAAATGGGTTAGAAGTATTGTGATTGTATTGTGTGTGTGTGTGTGTGTGTGTGTGTAGGGTGGATCATATGAATGGTATAAACACATCTAGAAAAAACAGGGTTTTTTCCCTTTTAATCTTTAGATTCACCACATTTTTCCAATAGCCATTTCTCCACTAGCTGCAAGCTCCACCTGGAAGCCATGCCTTGTATTTCCAATCACCCACCTGACCCAGTGCCCAGTCCGTGTCCCATGTTGTGGCTACACCTCTGAGAGCCAGCCACATGCCATGCCAGCCTTGGGATGGCGTTCCTCCCTCCCTGCAGACCTCGTGCAGTGAGCACACAGCTTGGCTTTGAAGATCAAAGTCGGCCTTATCTTTTGATTCTAATCCTCTGTATTCACCATGAAGCATAATTTTTAAAATTAAGAAATCATTTTAATTTTGAATCTCCTAAAATACCTTTAACGGTGTTTCCTATAAATCAAAGTCAGCCCTTTTCTTACTGAATTGGATGTTAATGAAGGGAGGCTGACATAGCTATTGTAAAAACAGTCTGCTTTCGATAAGGAGAGAACAAATATTAACTTCAAAGATTCCATCCATATAGGAATTGCATGAATGCAAAGCCACATAACAGAAGGCATGTTGATATTTTTAATGTGGCTAGCTCTTTGTTTCAAGGGGAAAGGTTTTTGCATATAAGACGTGTGTGTGTGTGTGTGTGTGTGTGTGTGTGTGTGTGTGTGTACGAGTGTATATGATTATAAAATATTCATTTATTTTCCTTAATACACTTGGCTAGCGTTCTGCAAAAATCACAAGTGAAACTATGCCCTCTTATTCCTAAAATAAGTGAGTCGTCATCTCACACCTAGCATGGTCCTGGATGGGCCGCCAATACCTGGAATTCCTGCCGTGAATCCAGCCAGCCTGGACGGCTGCCCTGGCTGGATACAGACAGGCAAAACTTCCTTGGAAGGGCAGGATGCCTGGGAGCCTCCCTGGGTGGCCATTCCCTTCTTCTCACGCTGGATGCAGCGTGAAATCCTGGAAGTCTCCTCTCCATCCCTTTTTCCCTCTCCATTTCCCACCTCCCACTCTGCTCTCTAATGTTGTCTTTCAAATTTCAGTGGCTTTAGGGGGTGCAAATGGTGTTGGAGGACATGGATGTGCTGCCCAGCAGGGAAGATCCACACCCCATTCCCTGTGTTTCCCGTTCCTTACCCCCCCCCACTGCTCCTGCACTTGCGTGTCCAGCTCCTAATAGTAGAGCTGCACAGGGGCCTCCTGCAGTGCCTGGGCTGACGGTGGCCGGGCTCTGCAGGACTTTCTACCGCCCCTGGTGTCTCCCATCTCCCTCCCCAGCCCTGTTCCCAAAGAGGCACCCATTCCCTCCACAGCAGCTGCTGCCTTCGGCCTCCAGGAGGCCGTGGGTTTGAGAGGCTTGGCAGTCCTTCCTCTCGACCAGGCAAGTTGGCTTCCACCCATCGTATGAGGCCACCCCCTGAGCAAGGGGCTGTCTGGTCCGGGTTGCCCTGCCTCTTGCTGCGCATTGACAGCACGTGGTTTTGGCCTTGCCGGAGGCTGTGTGTGCCGTGAGGCCAGCATAGCCAGGGTTCCAGGTCTGAGCTGCAAAACACCAGTCCTTGGAGCAGGGTGGGATGTACGCACGAGGCCTGCAAGTCCATCTTGGGAAGCTTCAGCCATGTGTCTCTCGTCATGAGCATCCCCAGCCTCCTCACCTGAAAGTGACACGGGACCGCCAGGAGTTTAAAGGGAAGCCGACTTCTGCGCTGACCCCGAGCATCATGAAACCGGGAGCATGGCGCTGGGCAGGAGGAAGTCAGACAACACGCAGGACGTTAAGGAAGTGCACGTGGGGCGTGTGCACACCCATGAGCATCCTCAGCTTCTGGGAGAGGGAAGAACCGAGCCCCTGGGCTTTCTAGTAGGAGCTGTGTATCATCGTTGCTTCCGGAAAGATGAAAATGAGAGCACTGATTTGGAAGGTCAGGGGATTTCATGTCATCCCCTCTGTCGTTATATATTAAAGAAAATATACATCATTCTTGCTTTGTTATTATTCTTTTTTTATCCTCTCAAGTAACTTGAGGATGGGTTTTTAAAAATTGGCACAAGTGCTGCATTTTGGGGCGATGCTTGCCCAAACCTGATGAGAGGATTTATGGGGGATGACGAGATTCTCACCTCAAGTGACAAACCCAGGGAAGTCCCCACACTCCCTGAGGGGCTGGGGATAAAATTCATGACAGCTGGAGTCTGACAGGCAGAATGCGGGTGAATCAGCGATGGCGAAGAGGTGAACAAGATAGGGAAGTGGAATGCAGCCATGCCAGAGCAGAGGAGGGTGGGGCAACGTGGCTGAGACATTGCAAACACAAAATAAATCTGCGAACACTTTTCATACAATCATGAGTTTCCCGAAGAAAAAGAAATCACGTGCTTCAAGTTCTGGGACTTTTAAAAAACATAACTTGTCCAAAATGTCTCCAAGACCCCCGCTTCAAATTGCCACTAACTAAAACTGAAACAATCGCAAAGCTCTCAAGAATTTCCTAATGGGAGTTAGACTGTCACGTGGGGTTGAGGAAGGTGGTTTCTTAGCCTGGGAGCTGGCTCCACTCTTCCTTTGCCTTCACGTCTCCACGGGCCCCTTCACCACTTGCGTTTGGCCTGCTGGTCTTCAAAGAGCTGGGGTCCATGATGTGGGCTTTTGATAACCTCAGTGAAACAATACATTTTCGTTTTCATATTTGTTCAAGAGAAGAGAGAGCCATGCCATGTCTTCGCCCTTTGGGGGTGAAGACCTCCAAGACAAGGCAACCGTTTCCCTTATTTCAATGATCTTTGCTTATGTGGCAGGTGTGAGTAAATTCTACCTCAGGTCATTTGTGACAACTGAGAAGAGGATGCAGAGAACACCAGGAGGACCTCAGATAAACTCGCCACGCTCGAAAACGCTTGTGTTCTCACAGGATGACTAGCGTTTTGGTCAATATCCCTCTTGGGAGTGACCGCGTGGGCACGTCCTCCCTACGATGAATGGTAAGGCACGCTGCTCCATAGAGCCATGCATTAATGGAAACAATGAGATTTTGTTTTCATATTGCTCATCTGTTAGCACCAGAGGAATTTTGGAATAATTAAAGTACAACTGTTATAAAAAAAATACAGTAAAAAGAAAAAAGGTGACAGGATTTTGACATTGTGGAGTCATCTGAAATGTGGTTGCTCTTTTGTATCAGAGGTACTTGACATGGAGAAGTTCCAAGTCTCATTCTTGATGGAGTTTTTGCTAAACTATGGTGTTGGGAGAGGGCCAAACTTTTTTGGTGTGTCTCAGTCTCCTCCGTTGATGATGAAAAATTGGTGTCCAAGTGCATTCCCAGTGAGACAATTACATCCCATAGTACTGCCTTACCCGGCTTGATCTTCTTTTACTTAGTAAGGCTGTCGAGAGAATCTGCAAACGATTGAGAATAACCATTGTGAGCAGAATCCTTGATCACAAGAGAAGGGGGTGGCTTATGGCCAAATGGTGGGCAATTATTCGTGAATACTTAACGAGTCCAGTTCTCTCGGGCTTTCTGCCTTCAGAAAGAACTTTTGTGTCATGTCTTGTCTTTCAACTAGGGAGGGACATTTATAATTTAATTTCCAGAAGTAGTTCTTCTCCATGGATTCCTATTCATGGCCCAGATCGTGCCAATTATGCTAGTCTCTCGTGTAACTGACATCCTGTTCCGATGTCAAATGATTTTTTTGGAGTGATCTCGACACCTTCAAATACTTGTAGACAATCATTATCCTGTGCTTCGATTGGTGCTTAGCTCTACTTTACATATTTAGTAGCTTTAATTTTCCTTATAAGTTAATCAGTCTTACTTTTTATTTCAATGAGAAAGGTGCTTGAATATAAACGACTGGTTTAAGAACTTAGGGAGACTCAATGTTATCTAGACGGGAGCCGAGGGAAGTAAGTTAGACGCTGCAGGAAAAGAGGTCATTCGACTGGTTTTGAGGGTGGGTAAAGAATATGTAGCAGATAGGTATCTCACTCATATTTAGTTTCGCACATATATTCATGTCTATTCACACCTCAGACGTATATAAGGGTGAGAAATACGTGGTACTGGATAGTTGCTTTACTTGGTTTTGCGCTAATTCAACTCAGTCATTTTTTTAAATGTTGTCAATGTGGTTATGTCCGCTCTCTAATAAGAAGGGGCTTAGTGAGGACTCAAAATATTAGACTTTTATGCCACACAAAAACACAAACAAACAAAAACATCTTTTCTTTGAAAAGAGTCAAGAAATATGATCAAATCTTGTCTAAATTGCTCAAAGAAAGAAGACTTGAATCTAAAGGTCTCTAGCACTTAAAGAACCTAAGCCTATACTAGCATAAAGAAACAAGGATTTTGAAGTTTCATTCTCAACTTTCCTTCTGTGAAAAGAAGGGCAAATTTATCATGTGCAATTAAACAAGACAAGACTATCAGTTACAGGAAGTAATAAAAACATGTAATTAGATGAGTTAGTTACAATTGTTTGGAACACTTCCCTTATTTTAAACACTACTGAAAAAATTTATGTCTATTGTAAAATGATTGTTAAAAATAGCATTGCTATTTCTCTATCTTTAGAAGACCATTGGAACAATTTCTGAAATATGGGTGAGCTTTTTATTCGAAAAGCATATAAAGTAAAATCATGTTCACGCCTCACAAGTTTAGTAGTTTTTAAAAATAATACTGTTTAAAGTAAAACTATTAATAAAACTATTCTTAGTCTTTATGCTGAAAACACCCAATTGTCCTTCTACACAAAGACATTCATATAATAAGGTTTTCTCCCATTTAAAAAAATATTTTATGTAAGTTTCTGGAGAATTTCATTCAAAGAATTGAGCTTAAACGTGAGATGATGCTTCTCTTCTGTATCAGACCTCGGTAACAGGAACAAGCAAACAAGTGCTACTCCTACCAGAAGTTAAAGGTAAGAGAGAAGCCCCTTCTTAGAAACCTGGGTTTCTGGAGGAACAATGCAGCACATGACGCCGCTTCCCTCGTCTCCGCATCCCCCTGGGAGACTAGTTGTTGGTGCAATTGTCTCCTGTTGCTCACTCCTTAGGGGCCTGGTGCTGTCTCCCTTCTCTTGCTGAGGTAAGGGCATCCATGATAACCATACTGCCCTTGCTTATGGTAACACACATTTCGGAAATTATCTTCTATATCTGTCTTTTCCTTGTTGACGCAAAATGTAAGAACAGCCTTTATCTTGTTGATTACAGGAATTGGGACAGAGCAGTTTCTCAACAAAAATGTGTTGGAAAATGAACATTTGAATACTGTGGTGGGTGATTTCAGAACACTGGTGGATTCAAAAGTTCCGTCTTAAAGTGTTTTGATTTTTTCCCGTATGTATTTTTTCTCGGAATGGGAAGAAAAATTCTTACCTAAAATTGGATCCTTTTAGGCAATATTTTAGTCAGTGTGGCACGTGAAAGGAGAGAATTTAGGCAAATAGTTTTTCATGAAATCCCTCAAATCCCACAGCATAGGTCTCTTGTGCCTGGCTTATTCCTTTCCATGCTGTAAAGATTGGAAATGGTCGTTTCTGCTGTACTTGCAAACCTGCTCTGGAGAGCCACGGTTTGGAGGTAGAAAGAGCAGAGAGAGAGAAGGAAAAGGTATCCTCGGGGTGTCACTGGCCAGCTTTGGGACATACTTAACTGTTCAGACCACTGGCTTAGTCTTGTCTGAACTGTTTGGGGAGTTTTTTGGAACTGTTTGCAGTTAGTTCTCCAAGTAGTGTCATTGTAACTATATTTTTTAATTCTTTTCTCTTAAAGCTTTGAGCTAGCAATGCTCAATCAGTAGAACGCATTCTTTGGTTTCTGTCCTGAGTCTGATGCTTTTGTCATAAGTCCCAAGTCTGATGCCACCAAATCTCTGTGCATCTCGCTGTCACTGCCATATTGCAGAACTAAACCTAGTAGCAACGAGCACCCTAGCATCTCAGAAGAAAATTCAAGATCTTCCCCTGTGCTCAGAATAACATCCAAGCTCATTTCATCACCTACAAAATCGGGCGTGCTCGGGCTCACACCTACTTCTCTGCCAGATGAATGAAAGCAAACAAACACGGATCTTGTGACTATGAAGTCTGTGTACTTAAAGATCTTCTTTTCCAATCCTGGTAATTGATTATATGGAGTCAAATAAGCCACAGCACCAAGCTCCAGAATCCACTGGGGAAGGGAAGGAAGCTGACTTCTATCGAACACCTACCAGGCTCAATAAATGTCAGGTTCGGTTGTGCACACATCAGCCTCACGCTTCAGTCAGGCCACCTGGGAATCGGTGATGGAGTGGTTTTCAAGCTGAAGAGGTGATAAGTCGAAGGGCAGGAGTTCACACCAGATGGATCCGAAGAGCCAAGATCACGACACTGGGACGTACCACTCGAGCAGTGCCGTCCACAGTTAGGGCACAGAGTGCTTCTTCATTCACTTGTCGCTTTGGCAAACGCTTGCCAGACGCCCGTCTTCAGCATGGTGCCCTGCAAGATTCTGCAAGTGGGGCAGATACACAGACACCAGACGTGGCCCTGGCTGCCTGGAAGTGCACAGCCGCATGGGAGGCCTGCCTTCAAGTGCTTGTCACGGCCCTGACCATGTGCACCATGCAGGCCCTGAGAATAACAGTGCTCTGAAGAGAGAGAACACACCTTTGTAAAAGTGAATAAAATATGTAAAAAAGAACAGAGACCGTGGAGGTCGGAAGGCTTTCTAGAGGTAGTGATAATTGATGTTTGCAGGACGAGTGACTTAAATAGACAAAAAGCAAAAACAGATGCAGGAAATCGAGGTAGGGTTGTTTTTTAAGACGAAAAAACAGCTTTTGCAAGACTGTGGTACCCCAAAAAAGCCTGTGCTTATAGAAGTCAGAGAGAAAGAGGAGACTACTAAAAGATGCCTCTTTAAAAGAGGGAGCTCGAATGTGAAGCTGTGCTTACCGGCCCTCACAGGCTGCCACAGCGAAGGTGTTTGGTATAAAAGAATCACATCTGCTATCAAGGAGACATCTGTCAACTACTGAAGAGACCAGGCCTAGCCGAAAATTCGTGGCATTGCAGTGGACCTGATATGGAGTGCCGAGGCCTCGGTACAGCGTTCTGAGCATCGAGGAGGGAATGATAAGCCCCTCTTCGTTCACTTATTTTGATAAAACTCATACAAAGGAGAATCATCCATCGATCCTTTTCCAAGAAGCTTATGACACAGTGGAGACACTCACTCTCACGTAAGCGTCTCCGGTCTGTGTAAAAAGGAGTTGCAAACGCCACAGAGAAGGGGGAACATTGAACTGTCCTCTGAGGCTGCAGTGGACATAGGAGGCAGCTGGGAACTGGAGGAAGGTTCTAGAGAAGGTTGGTTTAGGTGGGAAACGGTGAGTAGCCCTGGGACATCCAGAGGCGACGGGGATGGCATTCCAGCCCGGCATGCAGTGGGCCCCGTGGGTGAGGATGGCTCTTCAAGGGAACTTCTCAAACGTGGCGAATGCGGAAGGTCTTTGAGAAACAGCAACCAGCGGGATCGCGCCTGACCGGCGGGGAGCATCCTTGCGATCGGCTGGGAAAATGCCATGCCTGGGGAGTTGCAACATCACCATCCACCTGGGAGAGGGTCCCCCCCCCCCGAGTGAGTGGAGTGAGATGGGGAGGAGGGAGGGGCGTGGGTACAATCGGAATAAGTTCTCAAGCGTGGAGCTGTCACCGGGCATCCAGATGCTGGAAGGAGGCAGCCTGGCGCTTCCCTGGGTCCTCGGACCCTCCAGGAAGCAGGGCCTGCCACCGGCGGGAAGGGGCTGGCACGGCAACCCCCCCACGGCAGCCCACGCCCGGCACAGCACTCCCCCGAGAGGAGCCCCGAGGCCCTGTGAGGACCCCGAGGGCCTCATCTGCCCTCCGGACACCATCCCTCGGTGCGGTGGCCAAGTCTGGCGAAGAGGAGGGTCCTGGGATCTGAGCGCGTGCAGCCTTTCAAGATGGCGGCTCCCTGCGGTCTGGGGCGCCGCCATCTTGACTTGGCTTCAGAAGCCGCGGGAACTGCTGAGTGTGTTGGTGTGCTGATCGCCTTCTTCCTCGCCACGGGCCGTGTGCGGGTGTCTCCTCGTCCCGGCCCTGCTGGGCCTGCGCGGGAGGCCGGGAGGGCCCCAGCCCTGTGCCTCCTTTCCTTCTGAAGACGTTCAGCTGGCACCAACGAAGACGACTCCTTGCGCGGTGTCCTTAAGCCTCGCCTGTGCGCCACCCTTTGTGCCCACCTCGTGAGTTCCCTCTTCCGTGGTCTCCGCCGTTTCTGGAATGTCTGTGATGTCTGGACCCTGTTTCTGGGCACTTGCTTCGCAGGTGTTCAGAGGGTCGCCATGCTGCGGTTGTAGCGCGGAGAAGACTTCCCAGGGGCAGCCACCAACGTGGACTCCAAAGCTCGGCGTCTGACTTCTGCTCCTCACCCGTACCTGGTGGGTTTTCAGGCCTGCTGTAGCTTTCTCGTGGTGCAACCTTGGCTGATTTATGGCCTGTAAAATATTGCAGGAGAATCAAGCATGTTTTCCAAAAAACAAGAGGTGTGCTTTCTTCAGGGAACTCGGGTGGGTGAGAAGGAGCCGGATCCCTTCTGTTTGAAGTTGATGGCTCTTCTGGGATCACTGACTGCTTCCATCTGCAATTCCTTCTTTTTGCTAAATGCCTCTCTATTTGATCAGAAACAGCCCGCTTTTGATTCAGTTGGAAAATGTGGATGCTTTTGTGCCTAACTTTAGTTTGTGTTTCTTCCCCTTATGGTCTCACATTGGTTCCATTCATCCATTCATCGAACGCTGCAGGAACACTACGGGGGGCCTGGCTGCACTCGAGCTTCTGGAAAAAGTGGGGAGTGGGAGTCCCGCCACCCAGAGGGACACGGCCCGTCATTCCTTGCTGGGGGGACCCATTCTTTTGTGGCACCCGACAATGAGGACTGTTGAAGGGGAAGCTTCCCTCTACTTCAAAGGGCGTTTTGTGCCCATGTGAGACTCCCCCAGGGGCCAGGGAGAGATTCGGAGCCAGGAGGAGAGCCTGTGGGTGAGGCTGAGTGAGGCGGAGGAGACGGCGGATGTTAAAAATAGCTCCACAGGAATAAACAAACAGCCTCAGCTGTGTCTTATTATATTGTCGGTGAAGGGCAGGGTGGGAAAAAGAAGTGAAATAAACACTGATTAATATTCGGAAGGCACAGGGCATTCACAGTCCAGACCGAGACAAAGGAATGATCTCTTGCTGCCGGTTTTGGGGCCAGCCAGAAATAGGAGAGGAAGCCGTCGCCTCCCCTGGCACTGAGGGCTCTTGGCGTGGGAGAAAAGCCATCCCCAAAGCTGCAATGTGGCTCTTGTAAGCCAGCAGGGCGTCTCCCTAACATATCATCTCCTTATTGCTTTGTGAAGCAGCTTACGGTTGAGCCCCCTTATTACAAAGAGGCATTGCATCAAGAAAAAGAAAGTCTAGAAATCGACTGTAAAAGAGTCTTCATAAAAACAAAATACTGTTCTAATGAAACAAGCGAAATGTAAGCACACAGACACCAGAAGGAAGGTAATTTGCCTAGGAGGTAAATATTTTCAGATGCTGTAGAAAATTGTAGGCATGCCTACTTGGAGAGCTTAGAGTCAGTGCCCGAGCAAATGGGCAGACTTCTGAGAGGGGGGTTCAGTTTCTGTGCATGGGCCCTCCTCAGCAGTCGCCGAAATTGCACTGAGGTACCTCAGCTTTCCCGAGACTCTGAGATCTGTCATTCAATGTGAAGAGCTCGTTTGCTTTCATGTCCGAAGAAGACACATTCTCTGCTTATAGCCTGGGTTCTAAAGAAAGAACCGAAACACTCGCAGAGTTATACACATTTCTCATAGCTTGCAAGGATTGGGTTTCCGTTTTATTGCAGCAATGCCAACATATGGCAGTAAGGGCTATTCGGTGCTTGATATTTTGAAGAAAAGTAAATTAGAAGCTGATGCAGGAGCCAAACAAGCACGTATAGAGCATGATTAACCGGCAAGGAGAGGAGAGTGGCGAGATGGGAGCCACCCCATGAACACACTCGTCGTTTTGCGAGTGCCCTCCCATGCAGCTTTACCTCCACAAACCACAGCAATTATGTGAGTATACGTTAAGCCATCCAACTCTGGGGGACCAACACACGCACACCGCTCCACCCTAAAGCTTCTGCATCAACTCACTTCAAGGAAGTAAAACAGCACGGCAAGCGTCGTGACTCTCAAAATGTAGCAAGTACATGTGGATAAAAATCAAAGCAATCTTTTCATTTCCATATTAATATCAAACACTTTCAAGTATAGGAATATTTTATGCTCAATGCACTAATTATAGAAAATATGAATGCCAGATCAGTGTGATGTATATTAGTTTCCCATAACAAATCACCACGTGTGTAGTAGCTTATGGCAACACGGATGTATTCTCTCCCAGTTCTGGTGGCCAGAGGTTAGAAATCTCCACCACTGGGCAGAGGCATTCGAGCGTCAGTGGGGCCACGCTCCTTTCTGGGGCTTCCAGAGAGTCTGTTCCCAGCCTCTGGCTTTGATGGCTGCCAGCATTCCGGGGCCTGTGGCCACAGCACTCCCGTGTTCAAGGCCAGCGTTGTCAGGTCAGTCTGCCTCTTTTGTCTCCACGTGGCCTCTCCTCTTCATCTCTGTGCGTCAATCTCCCTTTGTCCTTGTAAGACCAGGATCTCGATGACTGTGCTGAGGGTAGAGGCAGGCTATCCAGGATAATCCTCTCATCGCAAGAGCGGTAACCCAATCACATCCACAGAGATGTGCCTTTCCCACAGAAGGTAATAATTAAAAGCTACTAGCATTGGGGCTTGGATATCTCTGGAGGGGGGCCAGTTTAATCTACCACGGTGCCAACCAACGAGACCAGATTTACGCCATAATTGAAAATCCTTCAATAAATATTTTTTGACAGCTGCCATGGTGGGCAGAAAGGGCACCTGAAAACGTGACAGATATGGTCCCTGTCCTCACACAGCTTGCTGCCTCATGGGGCATGACAGCTTCCATTTTTCCATGAAGTAAGCAAGAGACCTCCTGAGAGGCAGGGCAATGGCTGCTAGGGCAGAAATCTGAAGAACAACAGGAAGGTTGGAAATGGGTTTTGTGGGAGACAGAAGTGAAAGAGGAGAGACGGGACGGGCAGGGTTTCTGGGGCTCTTTGAGGATCCAGGCGTGAGGGCCACTGGAGTTCTTCACCCTCTGTTTCCAGGTCTCACCCTCTGAGCCCACGGCAGACTTCCACGTCTTCTCCCCCAGGCCACTGTCTCCAAGTGATGAGCTAAATGAGTCCCTGAGGGAGACTTCTAGAAAGAAGAAGCAGATTGCCCGCGAAAACCCTCCAAACCTCTCTTCTCCTGCCACAACAGGCAAATGAACGGTGGCCACTCTGTCATGCTACGTCTCAAGTCTGACATGGAGAGAAACCCCAGTTCACCAGCAACGAACATGAAGTGTGAAGAACAAACACACTCTTGCTTCAAGCTACGGAGACTGTAGAAACGTGGCAGCCATCCAACCTGTCCTACTGTGCTCTTAGACACACCAGGCAGAGTGAGAGACCAAGTGGGTATTGACACTCATTGACTGAATTGTTCCATTTTCTTTCTTTGTGCTCAGGAGTTGATGCAATGAAACATAGTAAGTGGGAGCTTAGAGCATTCAGGGTCGTTGCGTCCTTGGGAAGGGGCAGTGATGGAGGACAAAAGACATCATTAGTTCAAAGCTTTTAGTTCTAGCATCTTTTGTTGTTTTTGTTCAATCCAACTGAACACAATAACAATAACAATAGCATAGACTAATTTGGCATGACACTTGAGAGTTTAAAGACCATGGAAAAATCCATGCCCTCCTTTTATCCTCATATTAACTCTGATTCAACTTTTTTTCCATTTTAAAACAACAGAAATTTGTGTCATGGTGGTAACAAGTACATTCTCCAAAATTTAACAATGTTGTCAACAAGGCGCCTACCCACTCTTGGTTACTGTGCTGGGTGTTAGGTAAGGTACCAGGGTGCACAGAAAAGTACACAGCAAATGAGATGTGGTTGGTACAATATCTCATGGTGTGTGTGGCAAAATTGAGATAAGGTTTATTTCTGACCTTTAGACAAAAAATGGTTCTTCAGTTTCAGATTCTACTTTTTTATGATGCCATATGTCCTTTTAATTGCTAAGAATCCTAATTCAACTAGTAGAAAGAGGAGCTTTTAGATGCTTTCTAGAACAATCTCTACACAATACTGTTAGGTTTATTTTGTACTACATTGAATAGAAATGAAACAATTATAGAAGGTAACCTTTTTTCCTTATCAATATAAAGGCAAACATTGCAAGTCTGTGAGGAGATTAAACTGCAAGTATAGAAATAGGAAAACAGACATTTTTTGCCTTGGCACAGAATTTTGATCCCAGAAACTTCCTATGACTCTAAATTCATTGCTAGTAGGATAAATTGCTACACTGTCCTTTTAACATCATTGGGTTAAATAGAGGTAGACACTGTGAGTTCCCAGGTTGTAAAATCTCTAAAGCCTTTCTCCTGTGAGTATTCATTTCATTGTCTTTTATAGAAGCAAGATGTAAAGAAGAAAAAATATTTTTTATTTCTACCTCTTCTATGTTTGTAGCTGAGATCTATGACAAAAGACAAAGTAACAAGTGAAAAGCATAGACATTTATTTAATGTAAGTTTTGCATAGCATGGAAGCCTTCCAAGGAAAATGAAAACTCAAAGAGATAGTTAAGTCTCAGTGCCCTATATAGTAGGTTTGATAAAGAGGGGACAGTTGTAAAAAAATACAGCAGGACAGAGTGTGAATTAATCACATTAAGCAGGGGAGACTTAGCAAGGTATGTGAGTTCAAATTTCTCTCTGTTTCTGTATCTTCAGAGCTGGTGATGCTCCTTTTTTTTCTCTGAGCATAGCGAGGGCACCTCTCATATGTGGCTCTCATGACCTGCTTCAGGGAAAGGGCAGAAATTCTTCCCAGGTTTTATGACCTGCTTCAGGAAAAGAAAGGTCGGGGAAAGATCAGGGAGACCTTTCTGCTTTTGACATTTTCTCAAATTCCTTCAGCCTAAAATTTTCAATATGCCAAGATGACATATTTTGGAGTAGTGTATCCTGAGCACCATCACAAATATGATTTTATTACTTGAATGATACAAATACATTTCTTGCAGCCTGTTAAACTGCCGTTGTATATCATTATGAAGAGGGAACAATACACTGTTTACCTATGGTGAATGCAAACCAACAAACTGCACCATCGCCATCTAGAGGCAGTGAGGTGAATTGCAAGCAAAGTACAGCATCAGAAACATGGTATTGGATATACAAGTCCTAAGGAAGCTTGAGATCTTAGCTTGAAGTCTAAATTTAGAAGTTGTGTATATTTGAATGTTTAAACATTACAATAGCTCTTGAGATAGTTTAGAGAAAGACTGTTGCTTAAAAAGAGATGAAAATCTAAGACACATCTGAGAAACCCCAATGATTAAGAGCTAGTAGAAAAATATATTTCAAAAGTACTTAGAGGATAAATTTTAGAAAGTAAGAAAAAACATTGCTCCAAAAATAATGAAAATTAAATACCTTTAGATTTTTATTATATCTCCACACTATAGAGTCAGAAAAAAATGTGTAGACATAGGAAATTTGTCCCTACACAGATTCTCAAATGTTTGCTTTCTGCCATGCCCCTGTTTACAATAGCCAAGAACACTGGTGCATTTAAAACTCCTTCCATATTTTGATGTGAGCAAACCATTACTCATGGACACCTTTGCTAGTTATATTCCTACCTCCAAAATTCCAGACTAAATACTGAATATTTGAAACCTCTAGCCAAATTATTTTCTGGAAAAGCAGAAGCCTTCAAAGTCTCCTCTTATATGAAAAGCTTGTTGTGTTTTGTTTTCTGGTTTTTGTTTGTTGAGGGAACTGAGTAGGAAGAACTCAAATGCATGGTTTGAGTTAGTCATAGTTTTCTTAAGAGCCACTTGTGCTAGATCCAGTAGCTTAGCACATCTTAGAAACCCAGTGCCTGGATACTTGAATGAAAAAAAGTTGGAATGAGATTTCTGTAAGTATCATAATCCTCCGGGTTCTTTCCTGTGTCTTCCTACATTAGTAGTGATATCTGCTTATATCTGTACCTAGAATGTGTTTTCTTGCTGCACACAATCTTCCTTAGAGGGAGAAAATGTTAAAATCAAATAGTTCTATGTTGCACTGTTTCTTTATTTAATGGTGGGGAAGTATTTAGTCTACTATTTACTATATCAATGAATTCCACTGTCTAACACATAGAACTAAACAGTTAATTGTGTATCATTACACACAATTAGATGTGAATTGTTTGAAAAAGGCAAAGCCAAAGTGTTCTTAAATATTTTTCTATTATTAGTTTAATGAAAATGTTAAAAACAAATGAGATGTGAAGTTTAGTTGAAGTATACTGCTAATATTTTAGAAAATAGACATCAGTTCATGCTGCTTTGTGTCTATATTTACTTGATTGTTTTTTTAAACAGATGACATGTATTTGTAATGTACAATGGTTTGGAGAACACATCAACATATATGGGAATTAGCCAAATCCATATATCTACTTTTCCTTATAATTCCTTAAATGTTTTAGTATTCATTAACAACTCTAGGAAAATATAAGACAGTAAAGAAAAAAATGGCCTCAATGCTACTCTTTCCCTTAATTAAAAAAACTGAATAAAATGATGGCAAATGCAAAACTGTAGCTCAAGAAAGATCCATGAAGGTAATTGTGCAGATGTTCTGAGTGTCGAAGTCTCAGTCAGTGACTTCATGGCCACCTCATCCCACATTCACCCAGCACCTTGTCTTACATTTCTTCTGTTCTTTTTT
Source organism: Cephalopachus bancanus (assembly GCA_027257055.1). Lineage (NCBI taxonomy): Eukaryota > Metazoa > Chordata > Mammalia > Primates > Tarsiidae > Cephalopachus > Cephalopachus bancanus. Next base: position 6,523,195 of record JAPVLO010000026.1, read on the forward strand.
TTTTTTTGAGTTGGAGTCTCACTCTGCCGCCCAGACTGTAGTGCAGTGGCCGCTCCCGGCCTGCCGGGTTCCGGTGATCCTTCCGCCTCAGCCTTCCGAGTAGCCAGAACTACAGGCGCACGCTACCATACCCAGCTGATTTTTTGATTTATTGTAGAGATGAGGTCTTGCCAAGTTGCCCAGGTGGTTCTCGAACCCACAGGCTCAGGCAATCCACTCACCTCGGTCTCCCAAAGTGCAGGATTACAGGCTGAGCCACCGAACCCGGCCTCTTCTGTCCTTACACTTGTGCAGTCTCTTCAGGGGCCAGATGGGCCTGGTGCTTCCATGTTCTCTCCCTGGATCCTTGTAACAGCTCTGTCCTGCAGGAGGGTGAAATCGCATTTTGTTGACAATATCAATCTGCTTCTTCTTCTCATGTTTCCTCCCTAGGCCCCCCTCTGTCAGGTTGTGGGACTGCTGGAAGCACCTACCCAAGTGGAGGAATCCAGCATCATGAGCTGGAGAAGAGGTTTCCTCTGTGTCCGTGCCTCACCCTCCAAGTGTGAAGGCATCCTGCACGCCGACATGGCTGCACTACCACCCAAACCAGGAGAGGTGGAAATGTCCCCACCGTGGCTCCCCACTGTCAAGCCGAGCAGAGAGAAAGGGGGGCCCCTGTCTGGCACCACCCCAGAGAGGCCACAAGACCCGGGGGAAGAGTAGCTCTGGACAGGATTCCTTAGCCTGGCTGCTACTGACATTTTGGCCTTCGCTGTGGGAGGCCCCTCCATAGGCAGTTCTCGTCTTTCCCAAGGAGATAGCCGCCTCACCCCAATTGTGACAGCCCAAAACATCCAGCCGATAACAAATGTCCCTTGAGTGGGCGTGGGATGGAACAGTCACCCTCAGTGGGGACCCGTATATGAGCTCACGTGACCAGGCAGATCAGAGTCCCAGTGCAAACTTCCTCTGCCGACGCTGCTGGCATTTTGGGCCTGAGATAGTGTCTCTCAAGCATGTTTGAAGGCCAGTTTACGTGTATCACTTCCCAGGTACGCCAGCTTATAAAGTAAACCAGCTCTCAGTTTGTTTTCAAGGCGTGCCTCCAGCATTTACCCTGCCCAGGAAGTCATTGGCTTTCTCTTAAGACTGACCAACAAAGCATTTATCTGGTGACTGAAGAGAAATTACTAAGGACTATACACCATTTTTCTTTTCTTTTTTTTTAAAGAGACTTTGCATGTATCGCCATATGTGCTTTAGAAAGTTTAATATGTATAATTTTAGCTAAGAGTTCTTGAAAACATCATCTTGAAATTGGTTGCCCAATGCACTATTTTACTTGGTTTTGATTGTTTAAATTTGAGCAGTCTTTTCCACCAAAGCACATTTCAGGCGGTTACTAATAAAAACCACTGTATGAAATAGCCACATAATCATAAAAATAAAAACAGACAAGAATTTGCATAGAAAAAAATGGGAAAACATCTGTGCCAGGAACTATCATTTCTGAGTTTCCTGGCAGGAAGGGAAAAATGAAACTGAGACATGAAGAAGTTACCGTGTCATATCAAATCAAGTCAGCGCCTGTGGCGCTCAAGGAAAGCGGACCCGAGAAGTGGGTGTGGCCTGAGAGACGTTTGGGATCTTCATGGTCACACTGCTGTCTGTGTTGAAACACTGGGTTTAACCACATAACCTTATCTTTACCACTGTTAAAAAGTAGAACAGGAGCCGGGCTCGGTGGCTCAGCCTGTCATTCCACGCCTTTGGGAGGATGAGGTGGGTGGATTGCCTGAGCCCGCGGGTTCGAGGCCCGCCTGGGCAGCGGGACCTCACCTCTAAAATAATTTTAAAAAATTAGCTGGGCATGGTAGCACACACCTGTAGTTCCAGCTACTGGGAAGGCTGAGGCGGAAGGATCGCCGGAGCCCAGCAGGTCGAGGCTGCGGTGGCCGGGAGCGGCCACTGCACTCCAGTCCGGGTGACAGAGTGAGACTCCAACTCAAAAAAAGAAAAAAGTAAAACAGGCCAGGCACGGTGGCTCATGCCTACAATCCCTGCACTTTGAGTGGCTGAGGTGACAGGATTGCCTGAGCCCATGGGTCTGAAAACAGCCTGGGTAACTTGGCAAGATCTCATCTCTACAATAAATCAAAAAATTAGCTGGGCATGGAGGCGCATGCCTGCAGCTCCAGCTACTTGGAAGTCTGAGGTAGAAGAATCACCTAGCCCAGCAGGTTGAGACTGCAGTGGCCATGAGTGTGTCACTGCACTCCAGCCTGGGTGGCAGAGGAAGAGACTCCAACTCAAAAAAATAAAAATAAAAAATAAATAAAACAGAGATACACAAAACAAGAATAGCTGTTCTCTCACTTATTGACATTGAATATACAACCTTTTCATTTTCTGAAAGAAATTTTTAAACACACTGCCTTATTTTGTTCTACTTACATATAATTACATTTTATGGAACTTTAAGAATAAGAATCATGTGCATGGTAAAAATGTTCAAAAGGCATACTTGTGTAAAAAGCTAAAAATAAGTCAACTTGCCCTTCCTAAGCCACTTTCCAGCGTTTCTCCCCAGAGGCAAACAGTGTTATCAGTGAGAGTCTCTTTCCCGAGACAGTTTATGCATAAACAAATATATGTAGGTATAATCTCTCCACACACATGGCATTTCACTGTGTATGCAATCCTACCAATTAAAAAGTTAAATTTCTCAAAGTTAAAATTAACCTTGAAAAGTCAGATTTTTTTCTTTACAGCTTCAAAAAACTTTAGACTCAGTGGGTGCAAGTGCATGTTTGTTACGTGGACATATTGTGCAATGGTGGGCGTTAGGCTTTAAGTGGCCTATTTCCCAGATAGTGAGCACTGGACACAGTCGGTCATTTCTGAACCCTAATGCCCTTCTACTGTCACCAGTGTCTGTTGTTTCCATCTGTGTGACCATTTAGCTCCCACGTATAAGCGAGAACATCCGGTGTTTGGCATTTCTGTCTCAGAAACAGATGCTCTTAGGATGATGCTCTCTAGCTCCAGCCATGTTGCTACAGAGAACGTGGGTTCATTCTTTTTCTTAGGACCATGTAGTGTTCCGTGGTGTACTTACGCCACATTTTCAAAAATCAACAAGGAGATCCAGAACCTAAACTTGACACTTGACCAAATGGACTTAGTCAATACCTACAGATTATTCCACCCAACAGTCACAGAGTATACATTCTACTCATCACCACATGGAACATACTCCAGGATTGATCGCATTCTTGGCCATAAATTGAGCATAAACAAATTCCGCAAGGTTGAAATCTTGCCGTGCACATTCTCAGACCACAGTGGAATAAAAATAAACATTAAAACCAACAACATTACCCTAAAGCCCACAAAGACATGGACACTAAACAGCATGATGCTGAACAACGACTGGGTCAACATTGAAATCAAAGAAGAAATTGAAGATTCCTAGAAACAAATGAAAATGAAGAAACATCTTACCAAAACCTCTGGGATGCCATGAAATCAGTTTTCAGAGGGGAATTCATATCTCTACAAGCACACATCAAGAAAATGGAAAGAGCACAAGTGGAGAGCCTAACAATTCACCTAAGGGAGATGGAAAGAGAAGACCACTAAAACCCCAACTTTAACAGAAGAATACAAATCACAAAAATAAGAGCCCAAATATGGGACATAGAGGACAAAAATACCATAGAAAACATCAACAAAACAAAAAGTTGGTTCTTTGAAAGAATTAACAAGATTGATAAGTCCCTAGCCAGAGTGACCAAGAAAAAGAGAAAGTCCAAATAAAAACAATCAGAAATACTTATGCCACATTTTCTTTATCTGCTCAGTTGTTGATAGGCATTTAGGTTGGTTCTATAACTTTGCTATTGTGAATCACGCTGCAATGAACATATGAGTGCAGGCATATTTTTCCTTTGGGTACATACTCAGTAGTAGGTTTGCTGAGTCGAATGGAAGTTCTATTTATAGCTCTTTGAGAAACTGCCATATTGTTTTCCATAGAGGGTGAATTAATTTGCAATCTCACCAACAATGTATGAGTGTTCCCTTTGCTACACATCCATGTCCACATCTGTTGTTCTTTGAGATTCTAATAATAGCCATTCTGACTAGTATAAGATGATATCTCATTGCGGTTTTAACTTGCATTTCTCTGATGACTAGTGAAGTTAAACTTTTTTTGTATATTTATTGACTGCTTATATGTTTTCTTTTGAGACACGTCTATTCATATCTTTTGTCCACTTTTTGATAAGGTGTTTGTATTTTTCATGTTGATTATTTGAATTCCTTGCAGATTCTGGATATTAGTCTTTTGTCTGAGACATAATTTGCAAATATTTTCTTCTATTCTGTAAAGGTCTTTTGGGTATCACAGCAAGTCTCAATAAATCTAAAAAAATTAAAATTATATCAAGCATTTTTCAGACCACAGTGGAATAAAATTAGAAATCAATACTAGGAGGAACTCCCAAAAGTACACTACTACATAGAAATAGAACAACGTGCTCCTGAATGACCCTTGGGTAAACAACAAAATTAAGGCATAAATTACAAAAAAAAAAATGTTGAAACAAATAAAAATAGAGACACAACCTATGAAAACCTCTGGGATACAGCAAAGGCAATGCTGAGAGGAAAGTGTATAGCATTCAATGCCTACATAAAAAAGAAAGACCTTAAATCAACAGCTTAACCTTGGACCTCAAGGAACTGGAAAAACAATAAGAATATAAACCCAAATGCAAGCAGATGAAAAGAAATAACAAAGAACAGAACTAAAGGAGACTGAGACCAAAAAAATGATGCAAAGGATCAATGAATCAAAAACTTGATTCTTTGGAAGGAAAAACACAATTGGCAGACCACTAGATAGACTAACCAAGGGAAAAAAAAGAAAGACCCAGATAAGCCAATCAGAAATGACAGAGGTGACATCACAGTTAATTCCACAGAAATACAAGAGATCTCAGAGACTACTATGAACATCCTTATGGTAACAAACCGAAAAATCTAGAGAAAATGGGTAATTTCTTGGAAATATATAATCTTCCAAAACTAAATCGTGTTTCAGTTTGAGGGGGAATTTTTTAACTTTATTGCTTTTTCAATGAAAAAAGAAAATGAAAGAGCAATGAAATTAAATCAGTAATACAAAAAATCTTCCCAAAACAACAACAAAAACAACAAACCCAGGGTCAAAATTTACCAGATGTACAAAGAAGACCTAGTACCAATCTTACCGAAATGAGTCTGAAAAATTGAAGAGGAAGGATTCCTCTCCAATTTCATTCTATGAAACCAATATCACACTGGTACCAAAATTAGACAATGACAACAAAAAAGGACTACTATTTCTGATGAACACAGGTGCAAAAATCTTTAACAGAATACTAATAAACCAAATTCAACAAAAATTAAACAAAAATCCATCACGACTAAGTGTGTTTTATTCTAAGAATGCCAGGATGGTTCAATATTCACAAACCAATAAATGTGATTCACCACATAAACATAGTAAAAACAAAAACCATATGATCATCCAAGTAATTGCATAAAAAACATTTGATAAAATTCAATATCCCTTCATGACAAAAATCCTCAACAAACTAAGCACTGACGAAACATCTCAAAATAATAAGAGTCATGTATGACAAACCCACAACCAACATCATTCTTAATGGGGAAAAGTTAAAAAACTCCCCCTCAGAACTGGAACAAAACAGAGATTTCCACTCTCATCACTTTAACACAGTACTAGAAATCCTAGCAAGAGCAATCCAGCAAGAGAAAGAAATAAAAGGCATTTAAATTGGCAAGGAGGAAGTCAATATATCTCTGTTCACTAATGACATGATTGTATGCCTAGAAAACCATAAAGTCTCCTCCAAGAGACTTCTGGAGCTGACAAATGTCTTCAGTAAAGTCTCAGAATACAAAATCAACATACAAAAATTAGTAACATTTTTATAGACCAATAATATTCAAGTTGAGAACCAAATCAAGAGCTCAGTCCTATTTAAAACAGCTACACAAAAAATAAAATACCTAGGAATAACCTAACCTAGGAGGTAAAAGATCTCTACAAGGAGAGTTACAAAACACTGATGAAATAAATTGTAGAAGACACAAACAAATGGAAGACAACCTCATGGATTGGAAGAATCAATATCGTTAACATGACTATGCTGTCCAAAGCAATCTATATATTTGATGCAGTCCCCATTAAACTACCAACATCATTTCTCACATAACCAGAAAAAACAATCCTAAAGCTTAGGTAACCAAAAATAGTCTAAATAGCCAAAGCATTTCTTTCTTTTTTAACAAATTTTTATTATAATGATGTGGGGTACAGTTCAGGGTTAGATATACAAACACTGATCATGCAGGTACCCCTGTTGATGAGGTATGCTCCCCCCTCCCCTAGCAGTTTCCCTCAACTGCCAATCCCACCCCCCCCAACACTGACAGTTTCCCATTACTGCCAGTCACTTTCTTATAGCCTTATAATTGTTCAAGGCCCTCTTATGAGTGAGAACATATGGAACTCTGTTCTTTTTTCTGTGATAAATCACTGAGTATTATCGACTCCAAATCCATCCAGGTTGCTACAAAGTCCATATATTTGTCCTTCTTTTTGGCTGCATAATATTCCATTGTATATATGCACCACATTTTTTTATCCAGTCCAGCTTCGATGGGCACATGGTTGGTTCCATGTTTTTAGCCAAAGCATTTCTAAGGAAAAAAAATGCAGATGCATTAAATGCCCTGACTTCAATTTATACTACATGACTATTGTAACTAAAACATGATGGTACTGATACAAAGACAGACATAGATTGAGGGAACAGAATAAAGAATCCAGAAACAAAGCCACATATACAACCAACTGAACTCTGACAAAGCTGGCAAAAATAAACAATGGGGAAAGGATACCATATTCAATAGATGGTGCTGGGAAAACTGGCTAGTCCTATGCAAAAGAATGAAGCTAGACCCCAACTCTTACAGTATGCAATTTTAACTCAAGATGGATTAAAGACGCAAATGAAAGACCTGAAACTACAAATCCTAAAACAAAAATCTAGGATAAACCAGATAATAAACATGACTCACATCTGACTGTTTGATCCTGTTCCAGCACACGATGATCTTGGGTGTGCAAACAGGGACACATAATGAGTCACGTCCCTTACGTTGTCAACCTGAATGTCTGCTCTTAGCTCCCTGTGAGTCTCTAACACAGATCTCTTGTGGTTCTCATGTTGTGTCTCACCTGCAGCATCTTACCTTTTTGCACAAAGTCTTCTCAGCTCCACAGTCTAGTCTATGCACTTCGGTCATGCCTGTTGAAGCTGGGCGAGGCATTTGGACGTTTTCTCTACTGCTTGCAAAGTAGGTTCCTGTACCTCCCTGTCTCTCTAGTGAGAGCCTGTTGCCCCCAACTTTGGTTCTCCTTGCTGCCTCTTTGGATCTTTGTTGGAGAAGGCATGTGTCCTATGTTCTCCGCAGAGCTTAGAAGATGCTGATCCTCCTTGGGTTTCTCCCGGGCTCCAATCACCCAACCCACCTTCAGACATAGCAAGTCACTTGATGACAGCACTCAGGGGTTTCTTTTTTCTAGACATTACAAACTAGTACTGCATTCCACAAGCATTGTGCTAGGGTATATAGCCCATGTACTCAGTTCTCCTACCTCTTGGAGAGAAGCTGCTTAAGGGGTGTGTGAGTCCTTCCATAAACAAGTCCTTTATGGCCTGCCTCAAGGACACAAGACACAACCAGACTCCTCTGACACTTGAAATAAACACAATTTGTCCTCAAAGGTAAATTGCCCAGCTAGCTATAAAGAGGAGCCCCTAGTGCTCACCTGTATCTCAGCCCCCTTCCTTTCCTTTTGTTTCGTGACCCAGTCCTGTTTGAAATAGGAGAGGCGTTCCCTTTTCACCACACCCTCTCCAGCAGCTGTTATTTTTTGAGTTGTTGATAATTGCCATTCTGACTGGAGTTAGATGGTATTTCAGTGTGGTTTTGATTTGCATCTCCCTGATGATTAGTGAGGTTGAGCATTTCTTCATGTGTTTGTTGGCTGCTCAAATGTCTTCTTTTGTGAAGTGTCTGTTCATATCTTTTGCCCATTTTAAAATGGGGTTGTTTGTTTTCTTCTTTTCAGTACGTTTCAGTTCCTTGTAGATCCAGGATGTTAAGCCTTTGTCAGACCTAGAGTTGGCAAATACTTTTTCCCAGTCTGTAGGCTGTCTCCCTGCTCTCTTGATGGTTTCTTTGGCTTTGCAGAAGCTTGTCAGTTTAATAAGGTCCCATTTATCTATCTTCTCTCTTAAGTCCTGTGGGTTTCGGGTTTTGTACAGGAATTGGATGCCAATTCCGATTTCCATGAGAGTATTTCCTTCCTTTTCTAAGGTTCTTATGGTTTGAGGTTTTACATTTAGGTCTCTGATCCATTTGGAGTTAACCTTTGTGCATGGGGATAGACAGGGGAACACTTCCACACTGTTGGTGGGAGTGTAAACTAGTGCAACCTCTGTGGAAAGCAGTGTGGCGATTCCTAAAAGCTCTAAAAATTGACCTTCCATATGACCCTGCAATCCCCCTACTGGGAATATACCCTGAAGAACACAAATCACTCTATAAAAAAGATACCTGCACACGTATGTTTATCGCAGCGTTGTTCACAATAGCAAGAACCTGGAAACAACGATGCTGCCCATCAAAAGAGGACTGGATTAAAAAAATATGGTACATATACACGATGGAATACTACGCAGCCATAAAAAGAACAAAATCATGAATTTCGCTGCAACCTGGATGGAACTAGAGTCTATAATACTGAGTGACCTCTCACAGAAACAAAGATCCGAATATCACATGTTCTCACTCATATAATGGACCTTGAACATCCAATGCAATACTATAAGAAAATGACTGACGGTACTGAGAAGCTATGGGAGGGGAGGGGGATGAGATTAACAGTAGCAAATATCTGTCGGGGGATGGGAAAACACCTCTTATCAACAGGGTGCCTGAATGAAACGTAATTGTACACCTAACCCTTAACTGTACCCCACAAAACCATAATAAAAAATACTGATTAATGAAAAAAAAAAAAGAAATAGGAGAGGCTGCCGGCCTCCTCTTCCTGACAATTCCCACCTTCAGTTCAACCTCCCGGCTTTGCTAGATGCTTTCTTCTGTGATATTTAGATGGGCTTGATTGAAATGTGATTTCCTTTTAGAAACAGGTAGCCATGTTCTATAGCGATTGTTGTACAGAAGACCTCAGGATGTTTTTGCTTTCATGGTAATCTAGTGTGGCATTTCATTTATTTATAAAATGGCAATTTATAATGAGGCAAGTCATTTATCTTTGCAACACTTTCAAAATTATACCTTTTTAGTTGAACTTTAGCTAAGATTGTGAATTTGCAATGATGACATCTAGCAATCCTACACTCAGCATACAAACGTATATTTAAAAATGTCTTCCAGTGTGTTCATGTGGCTCTTTGAGCTATGGCCACCATGTTTCCTAGCTTTGGCCCCCTCCCCTAACTTGGGGAGGTGAATCTCATCTCTCTCTCTCTCTCTCTCTCTCTCTCCAATTTGCTTTCTAAATAAACTATATTTTCCAATCTAAAAAAAAAAGTCTTCTATTAAAGTAGCAGGAAAACATTTTGGTTTAGCTTTAGCCGAGTTTATCGTTTGGGTGGTAGAAAGCCAGTATGTTTGCTTCTCCTTACTGTAGGCTTCTACCTTCAGAGTTGTGCCATAAGCTTTCTAGCTAGCCCCAATGATGGAGAATCCTTCCCACAACAAAAAGGTCATTTTTCAGTTTAATTTCACAGTTGAGCTTTTTGAGTCATCGGAGCACAAGGGTCTTACCCATGCAGCACACATCCAAACTGCATGAAGTTCTCCCAGCCACCCTTCCCCAGACACCCCTAGACCTAGGGATGCTGCATTAGTTTCTTTTCTTTTTTGTTTTTGGGGTATTCGTTTTCTAGGTTGCACAAAAAGTGCTGCAAACTAGTGACTTAAAATAGCCACATTTATCATCTCATTGTTTCTTTGGGTTAGAAGTCAAGGTACAGGTTAGCCAGTCCTCTGAGTAGAATCTTACAAGGCAGCAAGTGTGATGTCAGGCTGGTAGCACGCTCCTTAGAAGGTTGACGTATAGAAGGATCACTTCCTAGCTTCCTCAGTGTGTTGGCAGAATTCATTTCCTTGAGTTTTGGGATTCATGACAAGATACAAAAAGAGTCAGACTCTGTCAAGAGTCTGGTAGCAAGACCTAATCCAGCATCATAAGATGGACATGATGGAACAAGCAGTAGTGTGAGAGGGTCAGCGTTTACCTCAAGGCACTGTGGAAAGTCTGCCTATGCCAGAATAGGCATGAGAAAATAAATCGGTCATTACATTTAATAAGCTGGTTGAAGCTTCACCATTGCCCAAAAGCTTTTCAAAATCACATTGCACAGAAAATAAAGTTTTATTCTATTTGCCTTTTTGATGTGACGTGAATAACAGTGTCTTACATTTATATGAGAATCCCTCTTGAATCCTTTGCAATGACGATGGTCCTTGTCTTCCTGGTTACCTCTCAGCCTAGGTCAGAGACACCACACACAGCCCATGTATGAGGCTGTTCTTGTCATATCAGCAACTCCAACCGGGGGTTCCAACTCCCCAGTTTTGGAAGTGCATGCTCGCCCATCACGAGTGTTTCCCTGAGCTGGGCTCTCCTGGAGCCTTGGATACCATGTGAGGCAGAGGGGCTTGAAAGGTCTCTGCTGTGACTGCGTCCTGAGCACACCTTGCTCTTGCTCGGTTTCCTCGACCTTTTCCAGGCCCAAGTCTCTGTTTTCAGCCAGGTCTATTAGGGTTTTTGCTGTTTGTGAGATGGTTTTGTTTCCGCATTTGTTTTCTTTTCTTTTCTTTTTACAGTTAACTTTTTGCTTACTTTGCTTATTTTTATCTCCTTTTTTAATATTAGTCTTTTCTTTGCTATTTTTGTCTTGAAAGGTCAAGTTTTTAAAGATTGCCTTGATATCATTTACATGAAAATGTAAAAAATGTCCTCACTTATTCCTCCTGTCATAGATAACCCCTCTTTGGTTCCCATCTGTCCTGCACCTTTGCTTCATGGATGTTACAATATCTTTATCTAGTTTGGATGCAGATGTCTTTCTGATTTTCACTAGCTTTTGAATGAGGTCAAAATGTCTTCCGGTGTGTTCATGTGGCTCTTTGAGCTATGGCCACCATGTTTCCTAGCTTTGGCCCCCTCCCCTAACTTGTCCCTTCCTACCCAACTCACTGTGAGCAAATGTGTGCTCCAGCCTCCACTCAGTGCTCTGGTGTTTCGAGTGAAACGAAAACAAGCTTGGACTAGAGAGAGCCCTTCCCTCCCAGGCCTTGGGTCTCATCATCTGCTCCTTTGCAGGTCTCGTCCGTGGTCCGGGATCAGCTGTTGTGATGCCAGCCCTTCCCATCACTCCATCATGCTCCCAGCCTGCTCTTGTGAATATTGCTTGGTTCCTCCTTCGGCCTCACTACCCACCCTGCAGTGTGGCCTAAGGCCCACATAGTTTTTCACAGGCCATTCAGGTCGTTAAGCCTACCATCTCAGATATGTAATGGAGCTTCCACGGTTTACGGTCACAGACATTTTAGATCTGGTTTGGTGTCTAGTAACATACATAGACGGAGATGCAGATGTCACACGTAGAGATGTAGCTCAGGTATCATGCCACACATTGGTGCCAAGTCACTGACCTTGGTGGCTGTTTGTAAATTGAGGCTTGCCACGAGTTGATTTTAATGCTTTCAGTGAATATGGAAAGGCCTTTTTTGTGCTTCATGCATTTTGCCATTTTGACACATTTTAGAAAAGAAAGTGACATAGAAATGCCTTTATTCTGGAAGCCCTGACCCTGAGTCTCTTGTACATATACCAAAAAATAAAAAGGACATTGTTAAGGAAAGGACATCTTACCTAAAATATCTTTTTACACTTTTTGGGACACTCCTGTCAATATCATAAAGGACACCATTGCTTAGGAAATATCACAGGCAAGGCTAAGCAGGAAGTTGGAAAGGCCCTGGTTATCACTGACTATCTGTTGTAAGGGATGGGTTTAATACTCCAGAGCCCATCAGGCCAGAGGCAGATTGACCCAAGTCGTTCGCACTGAAGGCATTTTTCCTCAGCAACTATTCTTGAACTCGTTCTGTCTTTCACGATATATACCTATTCTTGGAGATCTAAGAAGCAGAACACAAGCATCACAGAGGACTCTCCTCCTGTTCACTCAAGAAAAATGTCACTTTTGAATATGCATACCTGGTCTTTCATCTTTAGTGAAAGGATGATAAAATGCACCGGAAGCTTCCCCCAAGCATGTGTGGCAAGAACCAGCCCAAGGCCAAGGGCTGAGTGAGCGCTGAGAAAACCGAAGACATTTCTATTTCAAGTAATTTCTTTCATGACTGTGTTTAATATGTGAATGCACGGAACACAAGTTGTTATTTTAATTCAACATATTTGGATCACTTACTGTTAACTCTTTATCTGTAGGGGATATTCCTTGATGTTGCTGGTTTAGTAGAATGAGTTGCATTTCTATGATGTATTCCAATGACATTATGGCAGAAGACAAATTCTACAATGATCCGTCTGCTACTGGGTCTAAAACACGTTCATTATAATAATGTCTCTTTTTTCCTCAAATGCCCGTTTCTACTCCACTGTTGTGTGACACACTGCATAATACAACATTGATACCCTCGTGCTTTCAAATTCAGATTTGAGTTAATAAATTCGATTTTATTATCTTGCATGATCATGAAGAAAATTCCATTTGTGCTGTTGTTTATGACTATCATTTTGAAGATTTAAAAAAAACAAAACTGGAGTTCAAAAGCATCCGGTAACTCCCCTAGGTTCACATTGCTGGTGAGTGGTAGAAGATTCTAAACAAGCTGACTCCAGGCAGCAGCAAAAAGACATAATCTATGCTGTGAGAATTGTAGCCAAAGGGCTACATAGGAGAAGACAGCTCATCTTGACAAATGTCCTGAGAACGACTCTGAAAACAGGCCTGAGAAGTAACTCATGGTCCCATTTTCCACTGTTAACAAGTGACAGCTAGTTGCATTGAGAATATTATGCATTTTAAACTGGTACAAAAACTTCCTGTTTAAGCAAGATTTTCATTGAGTTATAGCAACCAAGTTTTTAGATAAAGCCCATCTTGGTAATCCTGCCCTTGTACACAAATAGAGATGAAGCAGCCTTCTCACAGGATACTTAATTAGTATGGTTACTCAGCATTTATATGAAACTACCCTTGTAACATGTTTCATGACCAACTTTAAAATATAATATAGAAAAGGAATTTTGTACCGTAAGTTATAGCTCAGAATGAGTCTTCTTGTTCAATGCCATTTAAGGATGAGACTATTTTAGTTGTAGCCATTTTACAATGGAAACAGGAGAAAAGGGAAGGAAGAGTGAATGGGAAGCCTTCCCTCCATCCTTTAAACCCTCAAGAGTGGGTGGCATACATCTCTCAGTTGATGAGCCTTGGAATCACAAATCGTATTAACAGTGCAGGATAATAGCGAGTTCGTGCTTGCTGTCACACTTTTGTTACCTAGCTATCACTACTAGGTAAAAGGAAAGCTACCACTGATATTTCAGTGGCTGAATATGTTCTTCTGGCTGAATTGTTTTCTTGACTTGGTACACTTGGACTTATTGTTCTCAAAAGCCTACCTTTAGTGTTGACCATTATTATCTCTTGAGAATGTCAGGATATACATCATGATGATCTCCTTAGAAGTGTTTATTCACTATTGCTTTGATAGTGTTGAGAGTCCACTCATGGACTAGCTGTGCTGCGCTTTAGTTCCCTGTTACTGCAGAATGTGCTATTCCAGGTTTAGCAGTTTAAAACAAGATCTGGAGTTCAGGCATGGTCTTCGAGTTCTCTATATCCCACAGGCTGCTTCATCTCCCGGCTCCTTGTGAAGACTCCTGCCCTGGGTGGGTTGCATCTCTCAGGAGATGCTGGCTGGAGGCCAACCTCACTTCATGGCCACTTGGGCATCGCACAGGGCAACTCACATCACACCATTTCCGGAGAGGGAGAAAGAGAATTCCAGCAAGAAAGAAGACAGGCAAGGGGTGGCCACATTTTTGGAGTCTAACCAGAGAAGAGACACCAACCTTTCTGGCCTGGTCTTTGGACAAGCAAGACACAAGGCCCAACTCATCCTCGAGGGAGAGGGTTGCAGTGTATGTGACTGCCACCAGGCAGGTGAGAATCACCACGAGTCACGTGAGAAGGATGCCTGCCTACCAGAGAGCATGTGTTTGTAACTTTCAGAAAACCAAATATGATTTCATTGTTCATAATTTACCTCTTCCTTTTCTTAATTTTAGAATATAAAACTGGCTTATAGCCACATGCAGAAGAAAGAAACTGGACCCCATCTCTCACCATATACAAAAATTAACTCAAGATGGATCAAAGACTTAAAGTAAGACCTGAAACTATAAAAATCCTACAAGAAAATCTAGAAAACGCTCTTCTGAACATTAGCTTAAGAAAATAATTTATGTCCAAGACTCCAAAAACAATTTCGACAAAAAATAAAATAGATGAAAGGGACTTGAATTAAAAAACATCCACTCAGAAAAGAATAATAATGATAATAATAATCAACAGAATGAACAGGAAACCTACTGAATGGAGAAAACATTTGTGAATTACACCTCAGACAAAGGGCTAATATCTGGAATCTACCAGGACTCAAACAACTCCACATGAAAAAAAAGTCACCCCATCAAAAAGTGGGCACAGGACATGAATAGACAATTCTCAGAGGAAGACACACAAGCAGCCAGCAAACGTATGGAAAATGCTCAGCATCACTAATCATTAGAGAAATGCAAATCAAAACCACCGTGGGAGATCACCTCACACCAGTCAGAGTGGGCATTTTTAGAAAGTCAAAGAACAACAGCCGTTGGTGTGGTTGCAGAGAAAAGGGAACGCTTATCCCCTGTGGGTGGGATTGTGAACTTGTTCATCCTCTGGGGAGAGCAGTATGGAGATTTCACAAAGAACTAAAAATTGAATTACTAATTGCCCCAGCAATGTCACCACTAGGGATCTACCCAAAGGAAAAGAAAACAACACATAAAAAAATACATGTACGTGTATGCTCATTGCAGCACTATTCACATTGGCAAAATCATGGAACCCCAACTTAAGCGCCCACCAACAATTGAATGGATAAAGAAAATGTGGGATATATACACCATGGAATACTATGCAGCCATAACAAAGAATGAAATCCTGTTCTTTGCAGCAACATGGATGGAGCATGATGGCATCATCTTAAGTGAACTGACTCAGAAACAGAAAACCAAGCACTGCTTATTGTCATTCACATGTGGAAGCTAAATGGTCACAAAGATGGAAATTGCATTGAGAATGTTATGCATTTTAAACTGGTACAAAAACTTCCTGTTTAGGCAAGATTTTCATTGAGTTGTAGCAACCAAGTTTTTAGATAAAGCCCATCTTGGTAATCCTGCCCTTGTACACGAATAGAGATGAAGCAGCCTTCTCACAGGATACTTAATTAGTATGGTTACTCAGCATTTATATGAAACTACCCTTGTAACATGTTTCATGACCAACTTTAAAATATAATATAGAAAAGGAATTTTGTACCGTAAGTTATAGCTCAGAATGAGTCTTCTTGTTCAATGCCATTTAAGGATGAGACTATTTTAGTTGTAGCCATTTTACAATGGAAACAGGAGAAAAGGGAAGGAAGAGTGAATGGGAAGCCTTCCCTCCATCCTTTAAACCCTCAAGAGTGGGACACCCATGGGGGATGAAGAGGGGAACTAGGGTTCAGAAACTACCTTCGGGGCACAGTGCCCACTCTCTGGGTAACGGGCCTCCCGAGACCCCATCCGCACCACCACACAATGTATCCATGCAACAAACATCATCTGTCCCCTCTGAAAATATAATAAAGAAAAAAAAATAGCTTAACATGTCAGTCTCAGCAGCAAAAAGCAGCATCAAATATCTTTCTACCTTGAACAAATAGACACGTTTCACTGCACTGAAATCAAGAGGAAAAGAATTAAAAGGAAAGGGTTTGTTTTTGAGTCTTGTGGTTTCCAGAGAAGGGCAGGATGCTGAAATTTGAGATTTAAGAACCGTGTTTGCAGTTTTATAAGCATTGTTTTCTTTTTTACTTCTTATGTTACCTGAGACTTTTGGATTATTCAGTTTAATCTATCACATAGTTATAACCTCATGCCAATATTGAGCTTATTGTAAATAATACATAGGACAAAAATAGAGAAAAACGATTTGCTCTTTTCTTAATCAGAGGTTGATTCCTTGATATTACGAAAACATGCAACCAACTTCCTGACGCTGTTGTTTTTGGAGTTCTTATTGTTCCATGCATGGACTTTTCCTGGAAACGAGACGAAGGAGATAGGGATCTGCAGGGATGTTGCTCTCTTTCTGGAGAGCTTCCCAATGCCTGTATGGGAACACATGCTCTGCCTTCCGAATGCTGTCGGGGTTTGGACAACTCTCCCCCACATCTCCTGCACGGCGCTGTTTTCAAGCACCGCCACCACCTCTCCCGCCAGGGGTGCAGCCACGTCCTCGCGGCTCCCCCTGACGCCACTCTCGTGCCCCCTCCCCACACAACCCTTGCTCAGTAGCGCAGCCAGAAGCATCTTCTCACAATGTGCGTCAGGTTACGTCACTGCTCTGTCAATGTCGGGCTGCTGTCTCACCTCCCTCCAAGGGAAATCCAAGTCCTTCCAAGGGCCTACAAGGCCCTACGAGGAAGCTGGTGTCATCTATCAGCCCCCACCCCCTTGATATTTTGTCTCTCGATCGTCATGTTTGGTACTAAGCTGCCTCGGCGCGGTTCCCTGGATGCCCAGGACTGTTTCCGCCATTGCGCGGCTGTTCCTTCTGCCTGGAGCGCTAATCTCCCGGAGCTGGTCTTGGCTTTCTTCACCTCCCCATCTCACAGGAGGCTCATGTTTCTTCACATGGCGCTTGCGATCTTCTTAACCACATGTGGAAAACCACATCCACTCGAATGCCCCTATCCGTAGTCCTTTCTTTTCTTCCCTTCTCACTTTTAACATCAGCCAACTCTTTGTTTATTCTGTTTCCCCTCTGAGTCTAAGCCTCACGCAGGCAGGAACCCTATCTACTGTGTTAGCCTGGAGACTGGTACATCCTAAGGTAGGTGCAAAAAGGCATCGTTTGGTAAAACATTTTCCACCTTTTTCCTAGGAAACTTACTGGACACATACTCACCTTGTCTCTTCTCTCATACAAATAAAAAATGTGCGTGGCTTTTTGAATTGACACCAACACAGTCATGCTAGCTCTTGCATTTTCTTAATGTTGCTTAAGTGCACAGAAAGACCTGAGTTTTCATGTGGGTTTCCTCATCTAAATGCTCCGTGAATGAAGTAACCTGCTTTCCCTGGGATATTGCATGCGCAACACGTAGAAACAACAAACTCTATGATGCAATGCTAGAAATTTATAGCCAGAAATTGTGCAGCTGACTCATAAACAGGTGTTTATTATGAGGTCCAGAATTTAATTTTTTACTAGGTTTGTGAAATATCTAGCATACAGCTAGTTAAATGATAGTGCCTGGCACTATATCTTTCTGTTTTCTGCTCTGCTGGAAAGCACACACATTCCTAGTCTAAAGACGAGGAAACGATTTTCTTCCTCTTTTCATCTGTTTCACTCCTGTGTCAGATTTTCCTTCAGTGAGTAAGAGGCAGGGCTCCTCACATGTTGCTTATTTTAAAAGATCTCTCCATCTGCATCATGTTTTGCTTTGGTTTTCTGAGCCAAGGATCCTCTGTGTCTGGGCCTGGCACTTTGGTCAGAGTTTCTAAGACTCAGTGAAACCTAACAAAGAAAAGTAGTAAAAACACATGTGACCGATTGTTCTAATTTGGGTACAAAACTCTGCTCAGGTTGTATAAGGTAGAAGTTGCATAATTTGACTTTAATTTGACTTTAACTGGCAAGAAGTTACAACCCGACATGGCTTCTAAGAAAAGGTAATTCTGAGCTTAGATGACACTAATTGTAGTATAATACAGAGAAGAAGAAATGACGATATAGTTAGGTGCTAGTTGGTGTAGAGCTGAAGAATTTTCTGGTTTGTGTGTCAGGAAGGCTAACAACCTAGAGTGGACTGATGAGGAGTCCTCCTGCTGGGTGGGTGGCTAGTTAGCCTGTGGTGTGGGTGAGGCACTTGCAGCAGAGCAAGAGAAAGGGCTAACTGTCTTCAAGACTTCCCGGGAAAGAGGAGTTAGACGTTCTGTGTTCTTGCAAAGGCTTAAAAAAGGGATAAAAGTGACAGTTTTTGTTTTGATACCAAGTTAGATTTTTAACAATAAGAGACTTTGGAAAGTGGAGAGCATTGCTTAGTGAGAAAATGAGACAGGCATGGCAGGGCATGTTTGAGCAAAGTCCCTCATGTCCAGGGATAAATAGAACCTGCAGTTGATGGCCTATAGTTCTCTTCCAATCCTGAATTTCCATGTTGCTTAAAAAAGAAGGATAGAAGAAAGCCAATGGATGAAGAACCAGAATGGTGTTTTATAGAGAGATGGAATTTATTTAATGTGATAAGAAAACTCACTGAAATTAGCTGTCCCTTTCATGTAACAGGAGAAGCAATGTCAAAAAGCAAATAAAACTTTAAAACGTGATGAAAACACTGTGAAATATAGGCACCAGGAGTATTTTTAATTTAGGGGAAGGCAAAAAATAAATCAAGCGGCTAAAGAAGTCTGGACTCAAACCTCCAAGTAATAAGCTCAGACTGAGAGAAGCCTCGGCTTCTGTAACATCGCAAAAGCACATGAGGGAAGTTGTTGTTCACCGTGACCTTCCCGCAATCTGGACAAAGAAAAGGCAAGAACAGCCTGTATCCTGGTATAAATCACCCCTCAGTGTGCTGTGCTGTCTAGAAAGGCGGAACCGAAGGAGGTAAAGTATTCAAGGAAAAAGTCATTAGACTCCATGAGACAGGGTCCAGCTGTGTGTCCGTGAAGATGGTATCAATGGGCTGACTGTGAAATGCTTCAGACCAGCAGATTTCAAGTGGTGATATTTTAGGAGCACATATTCATTCACCTTGAAAGTTTTAATGAGAAAAACAAGAGCAACTAAATCATCTCTTGACATGACCAGGCACTTCCAGAATCTTCTTTCCTAGTCATAGGCAGATGCCCAGGCCTTTGGCTTTGAAGGACACATTGTCACAGAAATGTCTGTCATTTCTCACTGGTTTGGTTTACTTGATAAACAAATTAAGAATTGAGAAAGAAACAAGAACAAAATTGCTATTTCCTCTCAATATTTAATAATTGATTTCCTATTTTTAATTTTTGTTGTTGTCTTCCTTTGAATAACAACTCAGTAGAGACAACAAAGAAATGAATCCCATGATAAAATCCCATGATCAAACCCTTTTCAGTATCTGTTTAAATAACTTATTTTATTGGGAAGATTTAGAACAGAAAATCTTACAGTTGAGATCATTGACACCAGTGACCTGGTGTAAGGTATATGGCCCCAAAGTGTCCTCTACCCTGAGTAATAAATAACCCCTCATCTCTGCCACAAAGTCCTGTACCAATTTCCACCTAATTATGAGATGACAGGGCTAGCTAGTGATAACTTGTTTTCCCTTCAGTCATTGGAAAAGTCCTCCTTCACGTCTTCCTGCCTCCTAAGCAGGATTTATGTTACTTTGATATACAAATTGGGTAATGATGCAGGACTTTGTGGAAGGAGGGAATGGGTAGGAGGAATAGGCATATGTTCAAGACACAGGAAGGAACACGTTCACCTCTGACTTTACAGATAAGAGCATTCGTGTGAAGTCCACAATAAAGTAAAATTACCAGATGCCGTCATGGAGGGGAAACAACCCAGCGCTGAAGCTAGCCTGTGCATTCACAAGTGTGATTCCCCTTTCTGGAAAATGCATTCACTAGTTGCTGTGTGGTGTGAGTTGTTGTGCTGATAAGATAAGAAACTGCGGAAACACTGCTATGGTGAAGGGTGTTTTAACATGACGTGTGTCTTTGAGCTGGATGTGAACTATCACAGTGTATTAGTACAGACCAGAGGCGGTGAGATACTTCGCTTTAACAAGGACCGCAAGGTTGGACGATTAGGAGAAAATTAGGTCACTAGAATAGTCTTCATGTGTTGACTTTCAGAATTTCTCCTAGTCTCTGCTTTATCCAAGCATAAGTTACAGGTTGCAAGGCAATCGAATCAAAACTAATAGTTTGCATTCTGAATGAAAATACTTTTACTGGTTTTTTTTTTTTTAAGTCCTTTAATTATGGAACTTATAATGCTCTTTTTAATGAATCGGGGTAGTTTTTATTTCTAGCTCAGTATTCATGAATATAAAAGAACTTGCTACAATATTTTAACAGCCCCAGTAAATGGTTTTCATGGGGGATTTAGAAAAAAACCCCATTTGGTGAGTTAAAAATAGCAAAGAGGAATGGTCAAGGTGAGGAAAGTTTAAGATGTGTGCACCTAATTGGCTAGAATGAGCACACTGATCCTTCCGATCTTGAACCAAGCAAATAAATTCATTAAGAGATTACAAACTTTTTTCCCCTTAACCTTTCCTAAGGACTTTCAATTATTTAAATGTGCAATTTACCCTTTTTCCCTGCTCTTGCATGGAAAGTCAAGCATTCCTTTATTTTGATTATAACAAGTTTCTAAATGAAAAGAAAACCCTTGATACAGAACCCCCTCAATCATAAAATCATTAGCAGACCTTTCACTCTGGTTCTGCCTTATAACAACCAATTTCATATGCTCTCTTTTTTTCACTTGCAGCCAATTTACTATCATATCATAAATCTGGACACTGCCCCCCCAAATCTTATTAAACTAGCAGTTTTAATCTCCTCTCTCTGGGCGCCTTATCACCAAGAAAACATATTCAATAGCAGAGATCATAGTGGAGCTGTCTTGGATTACTAAAATTTCATTACTTCCATAAAATTTGTCACGGCACATTTGCAGATAGATAATAAGTTATCCCTGAATGCTACACCTGTCAAAACAGATGCTTTGGGCTCCTTTGAAGATCGGTCTCGGGAACCTCATTATCCCTTCAATCCCGACCTTCCTGTGATGCCGCTGACTGAGGCTCCACTTCTGAGCAGCACGGGGCAGCGGGGGGGGGGGCAGAAGCCAGTGGAATTGTAGCCAGCAGGCGACTGCAGGGGACTGGACCTGGTGGAAACAGGGCGATTGTCTCAGCCAGTAGGCCTACTCTTCCAGGATGTCTACTAAGGATGATAACTAGGAAAAGCTGGGAATTATGGAAAAGTCCTTTTATTCTCTTACACCTTTTTTTAAGGCTTTGAGCTCACATGTGCCACGAGCTTCTGTGCGAGGCATCACGCTAAGTGCTTGGGATCTTGGAGCACTCCACTGAACGAGAGCCATATTCTGCCCTCCAGGGCTCGTGGTCGAATCAACCGTTTTATTTCAGGACAGCATAGACGTGCTGAGACACTGGTATTTAAAGGCGAAGAGGGACAGGAAGGAGACCTCGGTTCAAATGGAGATGTCCAGGAATGTCCCAGCAGATGTGCCATTTGGGTTGGTAACTGGAAGGAGAGTGGAGGTTGGTCAGAGAGACGGGCTGTTAGACTGAGCAGCAACAAGTGTGGAAGAACGAGTCGTCAGCCACTCGCAAGTATGGACACTTCACGTCACACAGCAGTGGTCGTGTGGGGCAGAGGATAGATACTAAACGAAGACTCGTCTAAAGGAAACCAAGGCATTTGGAGTGTATCTTGGAGGTTACTGGGAGCCAGTAGCATTTTAAGCAAAAAATACAGCCATGATTTCCCTTCACAAGATCAATGTCAGTCATGAGAGCAGAATTTGGGGGTCCCGGGGGGAAGCAAGGGACGGCTCTGTGCTGGAATCTGAGATGAACGACGAAGCTATCATGGTGGTAAAGGACTTGAGGGCAGGTCCCAGGCAAAACTATGACCGAAACAGGGATATTCCGGAAGCGGGACACGAGGGACGTAATAGCTGATTATACACGTGGGGGGAGAAGATTTCAGTAGGTAAATGGCAGTTCCAGTCTCCGAAGTAAGCTAAATATGAAGAGGAGCATTGACGAAAAATCTGTTTTTAAACAGGTTGTTTTTGATTTGCATGTAGAACATTCCAGAAAAGATGGAGAAGTATGTCGGGAGAGTGTCTCCAGGAGACGACAGCTGTGTGCACAGTTGAACGAAGAGGAGCACCCTGACACAGAGAACCGGGATCTGGGGCGGAGGAAAGAGCCAGCTGGAGGCAGAACCAGCTGCTTGTTTTCGAACAACAGGGAAGTCTGGAGAGAGAGAAGCTGCGGAGGGAGTGAGAACAGAGTGTACCGAGCCTTGATGGTCTGGCGAAGCTGGGTTTTACGTTAGACCGAAGGAACAAATCGATGGAAGGTTTACAGCAGGAGAGTGAGAGGAAGGACGGTGTGGTGTTCGCCTGAGCACGCCATTCTGGTTGCTGTGAAGACGGATGTGATCGGGCCGTGGTGCGGGCGACTCCTTCATTCACTCATGAGGACAAGTCCTTCCCAAAGGGTCTTGGGGAGGCAGACCACCGACAGCAGCTGGCTGGAAAAACGTGGCTAAATATTAATCAAAGAAGCATGGAATGCAATAAAAGCAATGCTTTCCTGCCGGAAGCTATCTTTAAATCATCTTTGAGTATCAGAAAAAATTCAATTAGGTATGTCTTCTTTTTTTATCTTAAAATATTTATTTTTCTAGATTCAGCTATGCATTTGATTTTTAAGATACACTTCAAAAATAATAGTGAGTGTCCCTTTCCATCTTTTCCCTGGATTTTATGCACAAAAATCTAATGTGTTGTGACTTGTCCAAAGCATTCAACTCTTAAAAGTAGATTGCATTTCAAGCATTTCTATTTAAGAACTAAGATGCTAAAGGAAACCATATTTTACATTAAAGAAGAAAAAGGTACATTTAAAAATACATTAAAAATACATTAAAATGCATTTAAATAAAATCAGCACAATAATTCCAACCCATTTGTAAGTTGCAAAAAAAAAACAAATTAACTGCAAAATTGCTGGTGAAAGTTTGTTAACTACAATTTTTGAAGAAAAGAGGAGAGCAGAGACTGAAAAATATTTTGACACAAAACAACCATAGAGAAAAGGATACTTTAATAAAAGGAGATGATCTTTCTGGTAGCATTTCATCTGAAACTAATCATCCATTTACATGTCAAGAAATCTCTAACATATCCTACCAAAATTTGGAAACAACACAAATATTCAACAAGAGAGAAATGCATAAATAAAGTGTATCTAATTACACTAAGAAATTTGAAAGTGGAATTTGAATAAGTAAAGTGAATCTGTATAAATGGATACTAAAATGTCAAAAGACATTATTCTAAAATTATCAATGAGAATAATCTTCAAAACAATAAATATTTAAAGTTAGTAATAATAAGATATATTTTATTATGTTTTACAGCATTTAGATTATCTAGCAAATATATGCAGATGGTTAATTGAATAATGCATGACTCAAGTATGACTTTGTCAGGTTTCTGCTCTTGAAAGATTTTAAATCTAGTAAGTTGTTTCAAAATGACATTGGCCCTTTGCTTTACAAGGCATTCAGCAGTGAGTCCATGAAGCACATTTATGCTGCTGAGTGTCTCTCACATGCTCTGAAACAATTCCAAACCACTCCACACTGCCATTTCTTCCCTGTCACTGACTTGCCTTGAACATTACCATGAAACTGGAGATCTTTCCTTCTTCCCTGCTTGGCTTTCCTGCTTAGATGCCCAATCAGCATTTCCAAACCCGAGAGTCTAAACCATGACTTTCTATTTCCAGCATCCCTCCTCCCGTACACTGATGGGCGCCGAGCCCTCACCACTCTGTGAGAGCACAGCCCCTCCGTCCCATCAGAATGCTGCCGGGGGCCCAGCACCCAAAGCCCAGTCCCTTTCACCCAAGTTCACCAAATCCATCCATCTACTCCTTTCCGTATCAACCATCAGCATCGTGGCATAAGCCATGCTCATCTCTCGAATGGATTCCCACAACCCCTCTAGTAGGGTC
Organism: Cephalopachus bancanus; assembly: GCA_027257055.1. Taxonomy (NCBI): domain Eukaryota; kingdom Metazoa; phylum Chordata; class Mammalia; order Primates; family Tarsiidae; genus Cephalopachus; species Cephalopachus bancanus. The sequence goes on from JAPVLO010000026.1 coordinate 6,547,504, forward strand.
TTCGTTTTCCCCACCTCTCCATCATCCATTTTCCACTTGGGGGCCAGAGGGATCTTTTTGGTGGCAACGCTGGAGCTTAAAAACATGCATGCTTTTTTGTTTCCACTGGAATCGTCCGAACGCTGTTTGTCCTGGCACATGGCCTGGTCCCTGTTCACCTATCCCATAGGATGTTCTCACCTTGTCCCACCGACAGCATTCTTCTCTCTTCTTCTAGAATGCCAGACTTGCTCCTGTTGGCGGTCCCTGCATTACCTAGCCTCCGACTAGATTTCACTTTGTGCTGTTTTGATTTTTCCTGGTGTCCTTCTCATCTTGTGAGGACCCTTGATGGGAACCAGCATCACATGACCCTGACTCATTCTCTGGATAACACTTGCTGCTACCTTACTTATTCCCATGAGACGTGGACATGCTTTGGGAATGAAGATAGTGCCCAGCACATAGACTCTACATGTATGTGCATGTGTATATGCATATATCTGCGTGTATGCATAGGTGTATATCTCTACACATCTATCTGATTGAATGAATCAATGGATATTTGGAGCCAATTATAGCCAATGACATTCAAATGCCACCTCTGAAGTATCTCACAGCACTACCTTTTATGGTGGTCAACTAAATCATCCAAAAGTACAATTGAGCTTTTTAAAAAACTAATTTATCTTTGAAAAACTTTTCATACAGAACATAGAGGACCCTACGGAGATAACCATGTTTTCAGGCGCAGACCCCTGTTTGAGAAACACCGAGCTAGCTAGCAGGGGTGGTTTTCCTTCCTCCTGTGCTGGAAGGCTCAGGTCACACTTACACCGAGGTGTCTTTTCAGGGAAAGGCCCGAGCGAATTGCCCATGCGCAGCTGCTCTGCCCTCTAGTTCTGATCCTTAATTGTTGCTTTTGCACCTGTCACACTTTTCCATTTGGAGCACGCTTCTCTTCTTGCAGCTTCCCTCCACTCAGCAGCTTTTACTTTGGAGTTTCCAACGGCTTCATACAAGCAAGCATCTATTAGTATTGACCACCAACTTTGCATGCATCTTAACGATAGCTGGAGTCCACAAGGCACCAAAGGCAAAGCAGCTAACACCAACCAGCATGAGCGGTGCTCCCAAACGAGGTGAAGCCTTTTGGGTCTCATCTTGGCCTTTTCCATTCCGGTCAGTGGTGTTCTTATTCGAGGGAATACGACCTCCCTTTCCCAGCTCCCCATTTGGTTTTCGACCTGTTTGATCTGCCATTTGATAACACTGAAGGCCGAACACATGAAAGCATATAAGAAACCTAGCACACCAGGTCATTTGTAATCCCCAAAACGCCTCGGCAAAACCTCTAAAACATCCAGATCATGATCATGAGTCTGTTGTGAAGGGGAAAAAGGAGAAGAGGAAAGGCGGAGCTTTCCCAATCGGGCTGTGTATAATCAGAGGGTCCGCAGGAGCGTGAGTGCCTTCTGTCCCCTCCCGTGCAACACCCCCTGTCCCTGCTGAGGTCCCTGCAGTGCCGGGAGGAAACCTCCATTCACTAGGAGGGGAAGGGCATGGACACCATCCATAACGCTGTTCCCATGCCCTGAATATGTGAGAGGCTCCGTTTTCCTCACACTCACACCGACTTTAATTTTGTGAAGTTAACAAAGATGAAAAATGAGTTCTTGCATTAAAAAGTAGGGCAATGAGGTGAGAGGGGACTAGATGCCAGACACACCGAGCTAGACAACAGACAGGGGAATCGTCCACGTCCACTGTTCCCACCTCCACATTCATTTGTCAGCAGGGGGAACTGTTGGGAGGAGGAAGATGACTTCTGCCGCATACGTGCAAAGTGTGCATAATAAGTCATTTAAATGAAGGTTGTACATTGTCTTTGGGCAATTATTCTCTCCTGTATTTGTCAAATGCAAAAGCCAATTGTAAGCAGTTTTGTATGGTTATTTTGTTGCAATTATGCACTCCTTTGACAAAGGATAATGATTTATTTTGTAAAGAAGGTGCTACAGGGTTACTTTGTGGAATTTATCGTATAACAGGGAGAAATAATTAACCAGGCAGGTACACAGGAGAGAAGAGGACATTAGCATACAGGCTGAATCGCATCAGCTCACCTGGAGAAGGATCGATGCACCTTACATTTCTCATCATCACATTAGAGCTACCTGATAGCGTCGAGGCCCGGTATTCACCCATGAGGAACTTGTCATTTTGATCTTTGCCTGTCCATCAAGGCTAGTTCTCCTTCTCCTACAAGAGTGTTATCTCTGAGACTAACTTTCCCTGTTCAATGAGACAAGTTCTCTCTGTCCGATGAGACTAGTTTCTTTCCCCAATGACACTAGTAATCCTTGTCCAACAAGCCTAGTTTTCCTGTCTAGTGAGACTAGTTCTCCCCATTCGAAGAGACTAGTTCTGGCAACAGAGACAGGCATACTATTTTTCTCAATCTATTGGAAGCTGACATTCAATGTGCAGAGACCAGAAGGGTAAGAGAACAGTTGACGTACGAGCTCAGGCCTAATGGGAAGGGTGGCAAGGAGTCATGGACAGTGTCAGATGTAACACTGTGGACATTCAGGGGCACACCCAGGCGAGGCGTGTTTCCAAAGGAGACCTGTGTCAGCCAGGGAGCTTATGCCGAAGTCCTTGTGGAAGTCAAGGACACTTCCGCTCAATTTTAAACTCAGATATAGGGTTCAGATTTGTGAGATTTTTGTTAACGTTTTTTAATAATTGGAAGAAAAATACTTTGAACATTAATAACCTAAGATGTTTCCCAGCACCATTTGCTGAATAGGTTCTCCTCTCCCCAGTCATTGGTGGTGGAGGCTTTGTTGAAGATGCGTTGGTTGAGAAATTGAGGTTTTGCTTCTGGAATCTTTATCGTGTTCCATTGGTCTCTATGCCTGTTCTTGTACCAATACCAGGCTGTTTTGATTATTGTAGCTTTATAATAAAGTTTAAAGTCTGGGAGTGTGATACCTCCTGCTTTTTTTTTTTTTTTGCTGAGGATCATTTTGGCTATTTGTGGTCTTTTATGTTTCCACATGAATTCCTATATTGTCGTTTCCAGATCTGAGAAGAATGCTGCTGGTAATTCGATGGGTACTGCGTTAAATCTGCAGCTTGCCTTTCACAGAAACAAAGAATTGAGTATCACATGTTCTCACTCATAAGTGGACCTTGAACAATTATCGTAATACTAGAAGAAAAGTGTTGGCAGTTGCGGGAACATGCCAGGGAGGGAGTCAGGGAAGTGGAATTGGCAGTCATGGGAATCTGCCGGGGAAAGGGGGGCACATCTCATCACCAAGGGTACCTGCATAATGAACATCTGTGTACCTCACCCTGAATTGTACCCCACATCTTTAAAAATCAAAAAATTAAAAGTTAAAAAGTAAAAGATAAAGATAACCTAAGATGCATCGTCATGCTATTACTCTCACATTGCCCAGCTTGCGACTTTGAGTGAGCCACCGGGCAACAGGAGGGGTGGCCACAACAGGAGTGACGACAGCAGACGTGCTCTGTCTCCATGTTCTGTCCAGAGTTGCTGGGACGCTAGTTCTATCCCATGGATCCTCCTGTTTCCCGGAAGGTTGGATGCCTGGCTGGGTCCACTGATGAGTGCCGGGTATTCCCTGTGAGTGCCAGTTTCTTCCTCTACGTCACCGCTAAGCTCTGCTGTCACCTCCTGGTATGTGGGTATGGGCTGTCACATTGGGTCATCTCCCTTATTGCAGCCAAGTATAATCTTCAGGCCTTCAGGCCTGATCGTGCTTCTCTGAAGGAGTCAACACGAGGCTCCGTTTCCACCCGTGCTGGAGCCACGCTCGGGCTTCCTGTGATGAGTGTAGGAGTTTCTGGTTTTAAAAAATATTTCAAATGTGAGAGCATGTCTATTTGTCCATTTTCTCACTTTCTTATGACTCCTGTGTTTTAGAAACTTGGGTGTCCTGTTGCTTCAGACTTGATAGAAAGAAAAATGAGTTTCAATCTAAAATTATTCTTCTCATTTGAAAATCAACTCACGTCCACTGAGTCTTTTCTGCTCCAGTGAATTCTTTTCTTACCTGAGATGAAAGGGGCCTTTGACCCTCCTTCCTTTGTGGTGGTCTAAACCTGGTACCCCGGGACGTGATTCAGGTCTAGTCAAGGTCAAGTCTAAATCTCTTTCATATTGTCCTTCTGGAACCCTTTGGGAGATGCTAGCGAATATGACCCTTGTGTCCTTCATTCCTCCAGATGTCACGTGTGTGCCAATTCTCTCTCCTCCCTGCTTGCCAGCCCTTGAGTGCTATGAAAGGTATTTGCACTTTAATCTCGATATTATTTGAACTACTGTTTAAGCTATGAAAATATGTCTAACATCGATGCAAACACATTTTTGTAGTTTAACAAGTATTAGAAAAAGGAAGCTCTGGTCTTCAAATATATATATAGCAAAAATGTGGACAGGCACATCTCATTTTACTGCGCCTTGCGTGATTCACTTTGCAAATATTGTGCTTTTTATAAGTTGAAGGTTGTGGCCGCCCTGAGCGGGGCAAGTCTGTGGGCACCAATTGTGCAGCAGCAGGTGCTCACATTGTGTCGCTGTGTCAGTTTGGGGAGTCCTCGCACTATTTCAGGTGTTTCATTATTATTATGTCTGTTATGTTGCTCTGTGACGAATGGGGTTTGCTGTTGGCATTGCGATGGTTTGGGGATGCTGCAGACGGCACCCATATAAGACGGATAACTTAATCAATACATGTTGTGTGTTTTGACTGCTCTACCGACTGGCCGTTCCCATCTCTCTTCGTCTCCTCAGGTCTAATTATTTCCTGAGACACAACGATATTTTCCAACAACCACAGGGTGGCCTCTAATGGTTCAATTGAAAGGAAGAATTGCACATCTCTCCCTTTAAATCAAAACCAGAATTGACTGAGCTTCATGGGAAAGGCATGTCCAAAGCCAAGATGGGTCGTGAGTGAGGCCTCTTATGCTGAACAGTCAGCCAGGTCGGGAATGCAAAGGAAAAGTTCCTGAAGAAATTAACGGCGCTACTCCAGTGAACACGTGCGTGATAAGGAAGTGAAACTGCCTGATTGCTGACATGGAGAACGTGTGAGTGGTCCGGGTGGAAGGTCAAACCAGCTCCCCATTCTTTTAGGACCAAGCTTAATCCAGAGCAAGTCTCTGACTCATTTCCATTGTATGGTGGCTGAGAGAGGGGAGGAAGCTGCAGAAGAAGCTGGAGGCTGGAGAGGTGGTTCATGAGGTTTGAGGACGAGAAGCTGTCTCCATGAGATAAAAGTGCAAGGGAGGCAGCAAGTGCTGGTGGAAAATCCGATGCAAGCTCTCCAGAAACTCCAGCCGCCATCATGGAGGAAGGTGGACACACTGAACAAAAGCTCTTCAATGGAGACAAAAGGACCTCACTCCAGAGGCAGATGCCATCTAGGACTTTGGTAGCTAGAGGAGAAGTCCATGCCTGGCTTCAAAGCTTCAAAGGGCAGGCTGACTCTCTCCAGTGAGGGGCTCACGTGACTGGAGACTTTTAAGTTGGAACCGATGCTTATTTACCACTGTGGAAATCCCAGGGCCCTTCAGACTTGTGCTAAATTTACTCTGCTTGTGCTGGAGACATGGGAGAGCCAGGCTTGAATGGCAGGACATCTGTTGGAAGCCCACAGTTGAGACCTGCTGCTCGGAGAAAAAAGAGAGATTTCTTTCAAAATATTACAGCTCCTTGACAATGCACCGAGTTATCGCAGAGTTCTGAGGGTGATGTACAAGACTGATGTTGTTTTAACGCCTGCAAACACAACCTCCACTCTGCAGCCCATGGGTCCAGTGGTGCTTTTGACTTTCAAGTCTTCCTATTTAAGAAGCACAATCCTTAAGTCTGTATCTGCTGTAGTGATTCCTCTGATGGATCTGGGAAAAGTAAGCTGAAAACTGCTGGAAAGGATTCCCCACTCTAGATGCCATTAAAACATTTGCGATTCACGGGAGTAAGTCAGCTCTCAGCATTAAGAGGAATCTGAAAGAAACCGATTCCAGTTCTCATGGATGACTCTGAGGAGGTCAAGACTTCCGGGGAGGAAGTCATGGTGGATGTGGTGGAGACAGCAGGAGAAACAGAGTTGGAAGTGGAGCCCGAAGACGTGAGTACGTTGCTTCCGTCTCACGATGAAAGCTGAATGGGCGGAGAACTCTTTCTTATGGGTGAGCAAAGACAGTGGTTTTCTGAGATGGAGTCTTCCTCCTGGGGAAGGTGTCATGGACTTTGTTGAAGTGACAACAAAGGGTGTTGAATATTTCACAAAGGTCGTTGGTGGAGCAACAGCAGGGTTGGAGAGGACTGATGGCGATTTTGAAAGAAGTTCCGCTGTGAGTAAAATGCTGCCAAATAGCATCACAGGCTGCAGAGAAATCTTTCGTGAAGGGAAGAGTCCATTGAAGAGGCAACTACCTTTGGGTCTCATTTAAGAAGCTGCCATAGCCACCCCAACCTTCAGAAGCGCCACCCTGGTCAGCCATCAGATAGGCATTGAGGCCAGACCTTCCACCAGTAAAAAGATTAGGACCCGCGAAAGGCTAAGATAATTGTTAGCATTTTTTTAGTAATAAATGCATGTGCACTGAACATATTTTTTTATATGTTTTGAGGAAACAATAAAGGGTTCACTTCACTGCCAGGGTCTGGAGCAAGACCTGCAATATCTCTGAGGTGTGTCTGCATCTGAGCTGAACAAATTCGCTACCTCATATTTATGTTTTTAATTCTTCCACAACTATAACAAATTTTGGTGGATTAAGAAGTAGCAAGGTGATTCTTATCATCAAAGAGCTCCTAAATTAGTGGAGTGGAGTACACTTACGAAAAAGTTAAAAAAAGAATGCAGATAAGTAATAACCAGCGACATCATAAGGGGATAGACCCCATGGTTGAGAATTGTACTAAAGGAAAAATCACTCTGTACTGAGAAGAGGTGGAGGAGGCACAGTCGTGGTATCTCATCTTAGCAAAATGTGAAGAATACGCGAAATCCCACCGGCTGACTTAAGTGGTGAGCTCCGCTGGGGACCAGGCTCAGCCAGCGTGGAGTGCAGAGAGGATCAGGAAGCTGTTCCACGCCCTGTGAGTCAGAGAGCACACGACAGCTGGCGCACAGTTGGAGCCCTGGGTCTACAGTGGGACTTTGCTGAACGCCCCTCCTGCTCTTGCCACTGACGAGCTGCACTAATGATGGTATCTAGCATCTCTGAGCTGGGGTTTTCTCACAGATGGAATAGGGGTAGTGGCAGCATTGAGTTAGAGACAGCGGGACACTGGGATTTCTAGTTAGTGAGAGAGAGATGGATGAATAGATAAGAAGATGCGATAAGAAGTCTGGGAGAGAAGACAGGGCTGTCAGAGAGCTTTGCCAGGGATTTCAAACTTCTTGCAGTAGGCGTGTAAAATTCAGCTTGGGTTATGTGAACTGGTTAATTTTACACATGAGACAATAACGTACTAATTAATTAAATTCAGAAGAATTATTATTTCTGCTTATCAGATGACTGATGAATCTGACAATAGATCCTCTGATATTGAAAATTTAAAGATGAGTAATAATAACTACAATGTATTTTCAGGTCACAAAACACCTGACATTTTATTAAATGCTGTATATTAGTAGAACAATCAAATAAAAAATATCACGGTAAAGATAGAGCCATGGAACAAAATATTTCATAGGGAATATAATTTTTTTACAATATGTTAATTTAATACAATGATATTAATATATTTTACATAATTAGTACAATTATATGTTAATAAGTTGGATGATAATATACTCCTTAATTCTACAAAAATATTCTTTCTCATCCACATTTACAAATAGATGAGAGCAGCTATGTTCCCTTGCCACAATCTGCCAGTTTCCATTATTATTATTATTTATTTTTTATTTTGAGTTGGAGTCTCACTCTGCTGCCCAGACTGGAGTGCATTGACCACTCCCGGCCACCACAGCCTCGACCTGCTGGGCTCTGGCGATCCTTCCGCCTCAGTCTTCCAAGTAGCCGGAATTACAGCATGTGCTACCACGCCTGGCTGATTTTTTTTTTTTTTTATTGTAGAGATGAAGTCTCGCCTGCCCAGGCAGGTCTTGAACCTGCGGGCTCAGGCAATCCACTCACCTCAGCCTCCCAAAGGCGTGGGATTACAGGCTGAGCCACCGAGCCTGGCTAGTTTCCATTATTAATTTGTGCAGTCTCATTTTCCTAATTGACTATATAGAGGCAAACATCACAACTCCCAAAAATTTATGATGTTTTTATTGGCCCAGTGTTCCAGGTGAAACGTGACTTTTTTGCTAGAGTGATTAAGATAATTGTTTAAATTTTCTTCATAGCTTTCCATTTATTGATACCCCATTAGGCTTTAAGAAGTGGTAATTAGGGTCTGTGTGCGTGTATTCTAATAGGGACAGGTAATCAGCTGACGACATCTAGGCCATTGAGATTGTGTTAAGTGCCTACTCCATAAAATATGTACACATGATTGCATATTTCAAGGTACATTCCCAATAAAGACACCATGAAATTGGATATCTACTAATAGATTTGTTAGAAACACTCATGCATGTTGATTTGGAACAATATCTTTTGTTTTATCATTATTTTTCTCAGAGGTAACGCCAGCCTTTGCAAGACACACTGAGACGCCTTCATGTTTCTTCTCATTGTATGTTGTATTGTGACAAGCATTCAGAACAAACAATAATTATAGAAGTTTTATATAAATTCCACTTTATTATTTTAGCCACACATTTCAAACTAAACTAAACTACAGTTCCCTGACAATTTAACAGCTCATTTTCTTATTTTTATAATCAGCGCGAATTCTAACAAGTGGGCATGGATGGCCCAACCTCCCATCTCCACCTCTCTGACGCATATTTTCCCCACAATGCTTTGCTGACATTGCTACAATTACCGTGTTACTTCGTGACTACAATTACTATGCTACTACACAGTGTAGCAATTACTGCGTTATCACACCGCTACAACTGTTACTACATTACTATATGACGGTAACAGTTTCTCTGTTACCACATGACTATAACAATTACTGCATTACATCATGGTGACAACAATTGCCGCATTACCACATGCCTACAATAGTTACTGTGTTAGTGATCACATGCCTACAACAATTACCATGTTACTACATGGCTACAGTTACTATGTTGCTGCCTGACCACTACAATTTCTACTTTACTCCAGGACAACCACAGTCACTACACGACTGTCATGATGCTGCCACTGAACTGCTGCAGGTCTATTGCAGTTATACATGACTACTTCCTCCATCGGGTCTTCCTGGCTCAGCTGGGCCTTCCGGAAGGCAACCTGTGGGCTGCAGCTGAGGGACTGTGCGCACGTGTTCCTGGGATCATGGCACTTCCCGACTTCCAAGCTTTCCCGCTGAGCTCAAGTGAAACTCGCAGTCTTGGGGTGCACACAGTGTACAGAGAGTGCAGAATTCAGATCCGCAGATGCCATATCCTCCTCCTTCTGGGCGTCAGGGGTGCTGTGGTGCTTCCAGCACTCCAACCTGCGGTGACATGCCCTCCTTCCCACTCCATCCCCACCGCCTGCAGACTTGTCTTCTGCCTGACGGATGGCTGCCAGGTCACAGCCTTTCCATCCCGCAAGTCCTCTAGAAAGATGTACTGGCCTGGGACAGGAGACCTTGCCATCTCAATGATCGTTATTAAACCCCAATTGCTGACTCACTCTCAGAACCTGCTTCAAGGTTCTTGGAGTAGGAATATCACTTGTTATCTGCTGTATTCCCAGAGCCAAGTGCAGTTGGTGCTTGATAAATACTGGCTGCATTCAAGTGAAAATGAATGACTGAATTGAATAAATGCGCAGATTTGGGTATTTTATCCCCTCTCAACTGTGTTCAGCCAGCACTTTGTCAATTAAGAACTACAGAATCACAGCAAACGACTCATTTAGTTTTTTGGACAAGCACCTCAAGATTGGTGGCTGAGGCAGTCCTGAGTTCTAACCTAATTAGTTTCCCAATGAAACCATGGAGGAAAAAATAAAGATTTTTGAACCTGGGTCAAGATACACCCTAAAGTAGACAGTGACAGGTTCCCTGGCCCTTGGCTCACCTCCCTGCTCTTTGGCCCCATGTCCTGGGATGGATGTGTGAGAGGTTTCTGCATGCCCAACTTGAATACCAGGTGTTTTCAGAAGACGTTGGTTCTGCCCAGGATGTGATCACCTTCTCCAGAGATGTCTGGATGAAATAGAGAGGCATGTTCAGCTCCAACATCCGATGAGCTTAGCTCCTAATTCGACACCCCATGAACATCTTGTTTCCTAAATCCTGGGTCATGATCCAGCTGTGATCCAGCCTCCGGGTTATTGATATTGACATCCTTCTCAGTCGGTGTCAGAAAGCCGCGATGCCCTCTGGAGTGTCTGAGAAGGAATCTAAGAGCTTGTCAGGGGAACCTCGCCAGACCCCGAGGTCAGACTGTGAGATAATGAGGATGGAATAAACAGATGAGCTTTGGTCGTGTTCTGCATCATGTTCACACCCCGTCGCCTCTGCTCACATCAGCTCTGGAGTCTATGCTCACCCCCTCCCCCACCGCAGCTCTAAAAGCTGCACATTTACGTGTCACTGTGGGTGCTTTCCGGTTCTGCTCCCTCAGAAAGAACATCTCACTTCTTTCCTTCATGTAATGAAATGTTTCTTTCTCTGCTCATTTGCTTTTATAAAACTATTAATTTTGTGATAAGGATAACTGGACAGGATACCATTTTTATTTGTATTTATATAACACAACAATTCACTGTAAAGCCCTTAGTCCTAAAATGTGATACCAAAGATGTAAATAGCATACAAAGAATCAGTAGATTTCATTGTAATGGAAAGTAGAGGGCAGATGTAAATGACATGAGCAAGTGGGTTCTCATTATAAATGACATCATTCTGAAGTAATGTCTTGACTTACTTGATTGGCACAAAGTGTCCAAATATGAGATGTTTGTAGAGTAATTTTTATTGTAAATCTGTGCCTTCGTGGAGAGTACTAGCTATCCGTTAGGGTGGACGTGTTTTGATGTACTTTCTGATAATTTTGAAATCATTCTTAGCTGGAAAAATATACTGTTTTCCTTCCATCTAAAAAGTTATGGCCATCATTATAGTGTTATTGGACGTATCACACAATGTAAAGACATTTGATGCAGGATAGGTGCTCTAAACACTGTAGCTAACTGGAAGCTTCACAATCTTTTACATTAGCATTTCATTATGAATTGCATTTTATAACTAAGTGAAACCCTCTGTGTTAATTTGTTGGATTTGTATCTTTCTTTTTATTTGAGAAAATAAAGACATTTTCTTGCTTTAGATTTATATTAATGATATCTCGATTAAAATTTTAAAAAAGAATAAGTGTCTCCTGTAGAAAATCTAAGTGCATTTAAGGAGGAAACAAGACACATCATTCTCAAGTCACTCGTTGACTGCAACTTTTAGCACAGTAGCACGTTTCCCATCAGTTTTTATGTTTAGCATAATTAATATTCTTTTTTAATCCCATTTTTATGCCTTTTCAGTAGATGAACTTTTGAACCAGGGCTTTAATTTCCCACTGGGATTTTGATTGGGAAGACGTTTACTTTAAAAGCCAATTTGGAGAGAATAATATCCTCACTCGGTTGGTGCTTCCCTTTCCAGGACACGATGAATCTTTCCACTTTTCAGACCCTTTGTTCGACTTTTTTAAAACTCCAAGTAACAGTTCACTTTTTATACAGACCTTTCATCTTGCTGTTGGGGGGTGCTTCCCTTGTCCCTCCCTTCCCTTGTTGCTGCCGGCCACCGCAGCCTCGACCTGCCGGGCTCCGGCGATCCTTCCGCCTCAGCCTTCCGAGTAGCCGGAATTAAAGGCACGCGCTACCACACCCGGCTGATTTTTTTGGATTTATTGTAGAGATGAGGTCTTGCCAAATTGCCCGGGTGGGTCTCGAACCCGCGGGCTTAGGCCATCCACTCACCTCAGCCTCCCAAGTCGCGGGATTACAGGCTGAGCCACCGAGCCCGACTTGGACCAGTTTTATTTTCACGGCTCGGCTTTCTCTTTAAGTCGAACGCAGAGAAATGGGCGTTCAGCCTCAAAGGACATGAGCCACGTGAGTTCCAGCCTTGGAACAGTGGTCAGCAGCTGGGCATCAGCATTCCTGGCCATGGCTCGGGCTTCCTGTTGTAACAGCGAGTGCGTGTGTGCTGACTGGAGGTTTCCCCCCCGTGGGACATCACACCCATTCTGCCTAATTAATCCCACATCACTTAGGACGGTCCAAAATCTCACGTTTCATTCTTTTGGGATACACCTCTCTGGTGAAGGGCTTTGGAGTCATGATCCGGTGACGCGCATTCTCGCAACCAATTCCCCGTTGGGGTCCCTTCGGGCATGAGGACGAAGACGTCGAGGCCAAAAAGCATGGTGGTCCTTTGAGGCAGCGGCCCTGGCATCTCGGAACGAAGGCTGGAGGAGGAGGAGCGAGCGCGCCCAGGGCGCAGAGAGGAAGCAGGGCGCCGGCGCGGCGGGTGTCTGGCGGGGGAGGCCGAGGACGGAAGGGCGCCCGAGGATGGAAGGGCGCCCGGCGCTCCGGCCCGTGGGGATGTCGGGCTGCACCACCTTGGGGCCTGCGACGAGAAGAGGCCGGTCGATGCGGGCCAGCTAGTGGGACCACCGGCCCCTCCGTCCCCCGGAGCCACACGGGCTTTGGCCCTTTCCGCGCCCGCTTCGGGGACGGGCAGCCGAGCCATTCCGGACCCAGGGCGGCGGGTCCGCTTCCCGGCATCGGAAGACCCACGCGGCTCGCCCCGGCCCGCCGCGCACCGGCTCCTTCGGACTCACCGCCAGGCGGGGGTGGCCTGTCGACGGCGCCTCCGCCACCGTGAGCCCGGGGGGAGCGCGGCCGGGAGGGGCACGCGGAGAAGCCCCGCGGCCGTGCGCGGCGACTTGCCGACCCACGTGCCCCTTCCCGCAGGAGCTCCGTGTGCCCCGCTGCAATGGCCAACCGACCGGCCCAGCTGGCTACGGAGAAGCTGGGAGGCGCGCCCTTGGCTTCCGCGGCCACGCACGCGCCGTTCTCTCGACGCTGAGATCGTGGCTGCTCCGAGGCAGGAAGGGCCCCATGCCCGGGGGGAGGCGGAGGCCCCTCTCTCGGGGCCATGGAAAGGAAGTGTGCTCCGGTCGCAGCCGGGGGTCTGCCCACGTCCCCAGGCGCGAGCCACTTGCGGGAGAAGCCGCCGAGTGAAGAGCCGAGCGCGGAGAGGGACGACGCAGGGCGCCCAGGGCGTCGTCATGAAGCCAGGGGACCGGCAATCCCCAGCCTCCGTCTCCCCCCGACTTCCCGTGAAGGGAGCTGCTGATTCTTATAATATTTTAAGCTGGAGAGTCTGGTAGTCACAGTTGAAAGTCTAACCAGCTTAAATGAGTTAATGATTCAACAAAAAGTCTCAGGTAATTATTACACGATGCTCACCTGGAAGCCTTTATTGGCTGTTGCTAGAGATACACCTTCTGGGGTGCACTGCTATTTTTAGTGCAAATAAAGTTTTAGCTTTCTTTCTAAACATACTTGTTTTTGTTCGAATAACCGAGGTGTTTTTGCACACCTACGGACCTCTGCCTTTCTCCTTTTCCTCCTCTTAAATGTTATGGTTTGACAGTAACATATAACCCAAATGTTCATGTGAGCTGACTTGAAGGGCAACCCTCTTCCATCTTTAATGCAATTTGACTGATTCTTGATAAATTTAAATTCTCTAATGTTATGCAATGTATTAACGAACTTTTTCACAATCAACTAATTTGGCGAAAAATTGTTTTTCAATGACCACATACCTAACTGGTTTCTGTGTTTAGATTTATAAGATATAAAGGTTTAAGAGGCCATGCTTGTAGTTTTAATTACTGTGAGTGGCTTGAAAATTAGTGATTAAAGTTTCCTCAGCCTTCACAATATCCCCTGTGGTGGATTTTGCTCTAAAAATATTAAAGAGAGAGCTCTGCTGAGGAGGTCAACTTGATAAATCACTAATAAGGAAGGACAGAGCAGAGAATATTTTCTGTCTCACAAGACGAAATGCAAAACTGCAAAATGCCTGGGTCTGAAAAAGATCAGCTGCCTGTATGCAGCAGATGGAGTGTGTGGAAGCCAAGTAAAGCCAGCGACCGTGTGAACGCGACGGCAAGGGCGGGCCCTTTGCTCTTCGTGACCGCGGGGTCCCACTGGCCAGGTGTCCCCTGAAGCCCCTTCCCCAGGAATGGTGTTCAGGAGGGACAGCTCTGGGCCGGAGGCTGCAGGATCCCTGGGCAAGTAAGCACGGGGCTTGGGGGGACCCGATGACAAACTCGGGTTTTAGCTGAGCAGCCTTGGGGACTTCACCCTCACGGTGCTAGCACTCGAGGGAGACACGCGTGGCGGGGAGACCGGCCTTGCACACTCAGAGGGCCAGCCGGGCAGGAAAGTGGAAGGTAGCAGTCAAAGGGGCCATGTGACAAACCCAGGCCCCACAGTCCTGGGGGACAGCAGAATGAGCGAGGAAGATGGTGCTGAGGCGTTCAGTGTGGGCAGCGGGCAAAGCCACGGTGGCCTTGTCAGAGGGAATTTAACACCTGGGTTGAGGGGTCAGCACGAGCACCCCCGGGAAAGGCCTCACTTCGTGTGTTTTGTATTGGGGAAGAGGCAGAGGCTTCCGGTGGGAAGACCAAGGCCAGCACCTTGAGTCTCAAGTCCGCTGCTGTGCTCTCGGTGCCTAGAACGGCGTGTGGAAGGCCACAGGCACCCTGTCCGATGGGTACGGGGGCTGGTTGCGGGGAACCCCTGCCATCCACCTATGGCGGGTGACACTCACAAAGCCATGCCAAACACAAGCTGGAGAGTTGCTTATTTCGCCCAGCAAAAATGTGTTCAGGAAAGTAAAACACACCCATAACTCGCAATCACAGCAACAGTTCACAGCACAGGGTTCTGGCTCAGATAAGAGAGGCACCCTTCCTTCCTTCCTTCCTTCCTTCCTTCCTTCCTTTCCTCTCTCTTTCTTTCTTGGCACCTAGTGGTCCCTGTAGCCCTGTTTTATTCCATCAAAGCAAGTATATCATGGTTAATAAAAAAAAACTTTAAATCTGTCTGATTTTATATTTAGAAAACTTGCATACCAGGCCCTCGGTGGGTGGGGTTTGTGCCCACCTCACGATCAATCTCAGGACATCACTGGTTGATGTGCCTGTGTGATCCTCAAGGCACCACACTCCTGTGTGTGTGTCTAGACCCACGAACTGTATCTGCTCAGTGGGATTCATGATTTTGTTTTCGTGCTGACAGCAACTTGGCTTAAACAGCCTTCATCCGAAGAGTTGAAGGTTCTCGAATTGTAATTCGAATGTTTTGACCTTGCTATCATTGCAAAAATGTATGAAACACAAGGAAAATTTAATCCTCCACTTTCCGATTCATTTATTCATCAAACTATCTTATTAAAGCCACTTCATATTCAGGAAACTTCTTAGCAAATTATTTCCAGTTTATTTCAGAGTCCCAGGAAGTTGACACCTACTCACCCGGCCTAACTCCCTGGAGATTCTCCTCAGTGTCTAATTCAGAGCTCACGCAGATTTTTATGTCGCTACAATTTTGAGAGGTGGCCCTGCAAACCCTCCCTAATGCACTTACATAAGCTACTCAAATTTTTATTAGCCATTCACTCTCACACTCCTGTTTTCCCTTACGTTTAAAGGCATGATTTTCATTCTCTTTTTGTTTCTGGAGTTATGTTTTATACTATTTATTTTAATCTTATCCACAGTATATGATTGCTTTGAGATCTAGCATACTTTACATTTCTTAACCTTGTATTTGTTTTTGGTCTTGGAGAAGATCCTCTCTTATTTACAGAACAATATAGCTCACTACATATGCTTCACTCGGTCTTCTTACCATTGTGTTTTCTTAAAAAGAGAAATAATCTAGGGCGTGACCTGTCTAATTTAAGTACAATTATAGTTTCAGTGAGACCGAGAAGAATGGTAAGTGAACACACAAAGGAATCTCATTTAACTAGTGCCAGGGGAAAAACAATAAAGGTCACTTGACAAGATGTGAAGTCCAAATTGAAAATCATATGATGAAAATAAATGAAAGAAAATAAAAGACATATTCTGGGTCACTGGACTAAGGCGACCTGGAAAGGGCTGGGGGTGTATGTGTGTGTACAGAGGGTTGGGAGCGTGATTTCATAAACTGGCAGTCTATAGGATTTTATGTAAATTCTTTAGGAAAGATGAGGAGAGGGATAAAACGAGACACGCATAATTGACCAGGGATGACGGGGGCGCAGGGTCATCACTTGCCCCACATCAGCTGTGAGCGGAACACAGGCGCTCTGGGCCTGCACAGGTTGGCCCCAAGCATTATCACCTCCGGCCACAAGAGCAACAGAACGTGCCTTCTGAAGGTGCTCGGCGGGGCGGGGGTTTCAAGAGAAAGTAAGGCCGTGGAATGTCCAGTAAGACAGAATCGGATGCATTTGCAACTGCTGAGGGGACTGAGAGCTTGTGGCCACGTTCTGGAGAGCCCCTCCGGGGTCTAGAGCATGGGCACCTCGGCAGAAGTGCAGCCCGAGACGTGTTTCCCTTTCACGGTGGAACTGGGTAGTGGGCTCCCTTCTCAGGCCCACTTCCCGAGTCAGCCCATGCCCCACTTTACTGTGTATTTGTGTACAATAAATCCGCGATTTAAATGTTCAGGTTTATGCTTTTTGTCACATGTATATGCCCACTGAATCCATACTCTTATCAAAAACAAAGCATCTCTATCATTCTAAAACATTCTCTTGCATGCACTTCCTGCCACTCCCTTCCCCACGTCCCCCGCCCAAAGTGCCTGTTCTGATGTCTGCACTTGCTGCTGTCTTTTGCCTTTTTCTGAATGGCACAGACATGGAACTTACGGTCTGCACTCACTGCACGCTGCCCATTCAGTTCAGTAGGATGTCCCAGGTCCATCAGTGTGCGTCACGGGCTCACTCCTTTCCGTCTCTGAGTGCATCGAGTCACCTTCACACTGAGAAATTTCAGACATGCCAGTGAGCATTTGCATGTCCAGTCACATAAATTATTTCACATGCCTGTCATACATTGTCACGTGTGTGAGTCCTCTACATGTGGTTATGCTTCTGGGTACTTTACTGTAGAGTACTGTATTGAGCACAGTGCTTGTTGCTTTTATGTATTGTTTGTGTGAAAAGTATTATAAATATTGATGCCTATAATAGTATTGATGTCTATTATAGTGCATCACTGTATAGCCGATTGTGTTAGTTGGGTGCCTAGGCTAACTCGGTTGGACTTAGGAACAAATTGGACTTACAAACACGCTCTCGGAACAGAATTATTTTATATGTAGGGGACTTAGTGTATTATTCCGTATTAAGACTACACCAAATTAGTGTCTTCACGCCTCTTGATGGATACTGGGGTTGTTTTCAGTTTGGGGTAACTGTTATGAACATGAATGGACATTCAAATACCCATCTTCTTGGAGAACTCTTACCTTTCAAGGTTTACAAGCATCTCCTTTGTAGCAGGTTGAATAATGGCCACAAAAAGTTATCCAGTCCTAATCCCTTGAACTTGCAAATGTTGCCTTATTTGGAAAAAGTATCAGTGCAGAGGCATTTGTATCAAGGATTTTGATATGAGAAGATGATCCTGAATTATCCAGGTAAGCCCTAAATACAACCACTCATACTTTGCAGCACAAAGACAAAGGGCGTCTTGAGAGACACAGAGAAGGAGGCAGTGTGTCCACAGGGGCAAAAACTATAGAGGCATGGCCACAGCCAGAAACACCAACCCCAGCAGCCAAGCAGACCCACCTCCAGCCCCTGTGAGCCTGCAGCCTGCCAGACCCAGGAGTTCCAAGCTGTTTTACGGCACTGAGTTTATGGCAATTTTTTAGAGCCGTCTCAGGAAATGAACACACCCATTTTGGGTTTTCCTGCCTTTTGACTGGAAATTGAGAATACATGGGGGACAGTCTTGTTTGGGAGAGAAGGCATGCCGCCCACAGTTCTGTCTCAACTTCAATTGTTGAACTCACCCCATGATAATTAAAATTAATTATATGAATATTAAATGGATTTAGAAAAGCTTGGGTTACCACATTGTTTTGTAAAAAGGGAAAATATCTTGGCATGGCACATGTTTTTTTCCTAACATGTCAGGTAGAATTTGATCATCACAAGCACTAAAGAAAAGAAAGCTGGGTTTAACCCTTTCCCTGTTTAACCCAAGAACACACGCTGGCAGTGCTTGGCAGTCGAAGCATTTACCTCAAGATTTAAAAACTGAGAGAGAGAGAATCACAAAACCACGTACTACTTCTTCTTTTATGCTTTTATTTTTAAATTTCATTTGGTAATTCTCGTTAGGATTAGAGACAAGTTATGTTTAGAAATAGCTCCACAAACAATTTTTATATTTATTTTCACATTGAAAACCAGTCAGATTTGCTTCAGACCCAAAGAACATGTTTATGAAATAAAAGGTGTGTGGCAGCGAGCTGCACTTTTTTTTTTCCTAAATGGGTAAAGTATAAAAGATCACAACACGCTGAGAAAAAAAAGATAATTGGGGGCAGGGATTCATGCTCTCAGTAATCTGACGCACATGCTCGTCTGCATCCCACACCATTTTACATGCGAGGTTTTCTGGGAGAATCCAGAGTCAGGTCACATGTCCTAAGTTTTATCATGAACCTCAGTTTGACAACTGTGATTCCGCACACACTTCATACACATATTTGTAAGCAGTTCAGGAATTTGGGGTATAGGTCAGGGAGGCCCAGTGTGTGACCTCAGCAAGCTACCTTCTGTTCACCAGTATAATGGCATTGAGCTATATCTGTCACAGCTAGAAATGTGTGTCAAATGACATGTTTACAAATGAAGACACAGCCCTGTATCAAATATTATTAGCAATCCTATTTTAAAATACATCTTAGGGCTTCCATTACGAGACAGATCCAGAAAAGAAAAGCTGAAACCTTCTCTAACTGAGAAACACATGCTCGCCCACCCTGCACAGCCCAGACGGCCCTTGTGTCATTTAGTGTGTGTGTCCCTTCATGCTCACACCCTGGGAATTGTCCTTGTGGTCACACGGTACCTGCATTGCTCCTCCCGCCACAGGAGGAGGTAAAAGCCAGCTCCCCACCTCACCCCCCAATGCCACTCCCAGGCAATGTCGTCAGTGACTGACTGGCCATTGCCCGGCTTCTTTCTCTTTACAAATGGCCTCCAATTCCACACATGCTGTTGCAACTGAAAGGCTACATTCTTTCTTATGGGGAATAACAGTCCTTTGGGTATACATACAACATTTTCTTTATCCAGCTCTCTGTTGATGGGCACTTGGGCTGACTCTGTATCTTGGCTGTTGTGAACAGTGCTGCCATAAACATGGGAGAGCAGGTATCTATTTGGTATATTGACTTCCTCTCTTGTGGATATATACACAGCCTTGGAATTGCTAGGTCATAGAGTGGCTTCTGTTTTGGTTCTTTGAGGAACCTCCACACGTTTTTTTCACACTGGTTGTACTAATTTACATTTTTCACTAGCATGTAACAGTGCTCCTTTTCTCCACAACTTTGCCAACATCTCTTTTTTGTCTTTTTGATAAAAGCCATTCCAGCTGGAATGAGAGGATATCTCACTGTAGCATTTTTTTAAAAAATAACTTTATGTCAAGAATTTTTAAAAAATGTAAGCCTATTTCTCCAAAGCAATCTGGGTAAATTTCCAAGAGAAAGGGACTCTGACTACAGGATCAGAGCTTAAGAAACTGCTGCTTCTCTTTATTACTGAAAAACACAGATTGCTCAAATTCCTGTACTCAAACATAGCTGGATCAAATCCTTTACAAACTTTGCTTTCAAGTAGTAAAAACGATTGTACTTCAAAGAGGTGAATTAAGTTTATTTTCATGTGTATAAAATTTACTAATAATTAAAGAGCCTTCAATCCTTACCAATCAGATGAATAGACCACCAGTACCTTGAGATGCCACTGTGTACCCTCTGTTCACAACCCTTTTTTTCCCATCCTCCAGATTAAGCCTTGTGCAGAATGTGTGTTCACAGTTCACCTGTTTTTCCAGCATACTCCTGTTGAGTTTTTTCCTAAGAAACAGAAAGACATGAGGTCTGAGAAACGGGTTGTTCGACCCAGGATGGAGATGAATGGCCTTCCCAAGAAGTTAGAGAAAATATCAGTAGAACACTCAACATTAGGTCAAGAAATCAATCAGCCCAAATTGGAGCATAAGGATGGCAGATTCAAGGCTAAGAAAAAAAAAAGAGATCAGATTCCCTTCTGACAAGGATTTGAGAATGAATGAAAATACTAAGAGAATGAGAATTAATGCAGGTAGCAATTCCAAGTAAAGTTATAATAGAAAGCACATAAAATTATGCTACAGATTATCTGCAAATAGCATTTACCAATAATGAAATAACCTCAGTCTAAATTATTTTTCAAGAAATAATGATACAGCTAGGTGCAGTAGCTCACGCCAGTAATCTCAGCACTTTGGGAGGCAGAGGTGAGAGGATTACCTAAGCTCAGGGGTTCAAGATCAGCCTGGACATCTTGGAGACCTCGTCTCTACAATAAATTGAAAAATTAGCTGGGCATGCTGGCTCATGCCTGTGGTTCCAGCTAGTTTGAAGGCTGAGGCAGAAGGATTGCCTGAGGCCAGCAGGTCAAGGCTGCAGTGGCCATGAGCATATCACTGTACTCCAGCCTGGGTGACAGAGTGAAACTCCATCTCAATAATAATAATAATAATAATAATAATAATAATAATACAAATTTGGCAGGATGGAAGACTAGGGGGATTTTGTGTGTTTATGTATATCTCCAGTCTGGGAATTTATTTTTTGTGCAGATAATGAGGAGTACAAATATAAGCGAAATACTAATTGTATATATTAGAAACCTGATAAATTTAGGCTCAGAAAGCAAGAAAAAGCAATAAAAGCATGACAGTTAATATCTATATAAATATCAGAAGAAACAGCTGAAATGTTAAAAAATGTTTGCTTCTTTAAAAGAGGCATTAAGGATGCCCATCTGACTTGTAAAACTATGTTTAAGGATTCCAGACAAAAGAAACAATGTATAAAATAATATTGAATGATTATATAGTATACACATATATAAGGCCTTTACATCGTTTTATGAAAAGATTTGCATTTAGGGAGACTTTACCGACACTAAACTATTGACATAGAAGTGTTGGCCTTAATATTTCCCATTTATTTTCATACTTAATTCTCTATCCTTGCTTTCCCACATTCCAAGAACTGAGCATTTGCTGCCAGTTTTCCACAGTATACAAACAGATGTAGAGCCCCAATACTAATTATTTTCTGCATTGAATTATGCTCTACTGTCTTCCTGTGCACGAGAAGGGATTAAAATTAAATATCTTTTTAGTAATATTTACAGGTTATTTAAATTATCTTCTTCCAAGTTTTATCACTTCAGGGCAACTGTCTATTGCTTTCATATCCAGTGAATTTGTTCCCTTTAGAATTAGATTGGTTTGCCCTTTGGGAAAAAAAAGTGCAGCTTTCATCAATGATTTAAAATGATCTTTATTAGATTCTAAAATGTTTCTGTTTGGTCAGGATTCTTGAGGTTATGAGAGTCATGTTTCTTATCGTCCCCACAGTAGACCCAAGACACAACCAAAGGCATTTTCCACTAAGATGTTGTTGGTTGTTTTTATAAATCTGATGAAAAAATAATCCAGTGTATGAGGACAGACACCTGTCGCCCCCCAAAGCAGAATTATCTTTTGGAGGCCCTTGTAGCGCAAGCTTTCCCTGCCAGGTAGGTGTTCTAGGAACTCATTGGCATCAGTGTACCACCTGGTGTTGCTGTGAGAGGCTGCGTTCAGCTTCTGTGAATTATTATTATTATATTTTTTGGAGATTTCTTTTAATACGTTTGCCCATTTCATGATGGGTGATTTACAAATGCACCTGCCCACACCATGCTGAGTGTTCAGCAGTTTTTGACCAACAAACGGCATGACCCCGATGCCCCAATCTCTATTCGCCCAGTCTCCTGGTTTCCCCAGATGAAAAAAGTCCTCAAAGGGAAATGTTTTGCCAATGGGAAAAGGTGAAACAAAAAACAGCAGAAGCACTAAAAGGCATCAAAACTGATGAGTTAAACAACTGTTTTGAGCAATGGAAAAAGTGTCTCAGTAGGTGCATTGCATCAAACAGTGTACTCTGAAGGTGACTGAGGTTTAAATATGGAATAGTAAATAAAAATTCCGGGTTTCTTGGGGTCTCCCATTGTGAAGAGTAAATAACAACTTTCCAAACTTTCCTTTTTTGTGGAGTTCGTAAAATTCCTACTTGAAGAATATCTTAAGCTTTAGAATTTCTTATAATTTTGAGTTAGCAGATATTCCATTAATTAGATGAATAGGTCTGTTCACTATTGATCTCCACAGCTTTGAATAATAAAAAGCAAAGTCATCTGTTTATATGCACCCAAAGCCTTGTGTGACTTCCAAGTACTGAATTATGCATTTTATATAAATTGATTTTTTATTTTATGGGTTATTTTTCAATATAATTTTCAGCTGAATTCAATATTCATATAAATGAGGAAACAGCTATCACAGTTTACGATAGACAGCTATGTAGTATATAAGGAAAAATTAATGCATGTTTGTAATAGAGATGACCAAGCATCCATCCATATTTGAAGTAATACATTGGAAAAATGTTCCCTTATGTAGTTCGTGAATGTGGTAATCAAATGTGACCAAAATGCAATGTGCTAGAGCAGAAATGCATGCAAATAAAAACATGTTCAAAAGTAATTTAAGCTCATAAATATATAGTAGGCAAAAAAGGAAAGTACATGATTTTAGCAAGACATTTTTATTTTCTGAGAGCAATGTTATTAAGAGAAATCAACTGCATGTATTCTATAAAATGACTTGTTTTATTATGAAATAACATATGGTATAAATAAACTATCAGTCTTATAAAGAATGGCATTTAAAGTATTCTTATATAGTTAAAATGCATTGTGTCATACCAATTGCAGAATAAACAAACGAATATAATTTACAAAAATGATTTTGATTTTTCATGTAACTTTTCACGCACTTTCCTCTAATTCCCAAGTACATAACTTTTTTTTTTTGATTGGAAAAATAGTTTATTTAGAAAATAAGTTGAAGAGAGAGAAGGGGGTGGAGAGAGAGAGAGAGAGAGAGAGATGCACCCCTTCAGGACAAGGGAGGTGGCCAAAGCTAAGAAACATGGAGGCGGTAGCTCAGTGAGCCACATGGACACACCAGATTTAGCAAAGCAATGGCATGGTTTTAATTTATGATAGAACAATACTCAGCACCCACTTCTGGTTTTATCATCATGATATTTTCAATACTATTGAATTACATTGAAAGAAGTACCCATTACCTTGCATGATAGCTTGCTAGTAGTGCTAACTTTATTACTAAATTCACGCCTCTATTCAACATTTATTTAACTATCCCATCACGTGAGTTTAAAGAATCCTTAAAATCACAGGCAAGCATCAATGTGACATTAAATTTCTTTTTATATATACAAGTCCTTTTTACCACCCCTTTATCTTAAAATGAGGTCATACACAAGTGAAAAGAAATTATTTTAAATGGACTTGTACAGTCATAGAGTATTCAGCCACAGACGATGCTTAGAGACATGTCTCATGCAGAGAGGCGGCTTAGCAAAGCGCGTCACAGCCCCACATTCACCCACTTGACATTTCGGGCAAGTGTACACTTTTGCTGTGATTGGCGTTCAAGCTTGTTTTGTCATTATAGTAGATATTCGGGCACAGGTATTAAAAAGACAATTTTGCTACACTAAAAAGAAAATTTAATGGGTAAACTAATGCAAAATGCTTAGAATATACTGTTCTTTTAAAATGGAAAGCCAGTTCTAGAAAACTTGAAGAATTATTTGAGATACATCTCCCATATTTGAGATGGAATGAGTTGTTCTGTACAGGACTAAGAATGATTTCATGATAACTTTATGAAGACGTCATAGGAAAAATTAACTGCAGTTCACATATACAATTTTCATTATAAAAAGAAGAAAGCCACTTCTTGTCGTGTTAGTAAAGGTATTTGTATTTATGTGTTTTTCAAGGTAGCCTAAATAAGGGTTAATTGACAATAACAATAATAATTAACCTAGGTTGACACATACTACGTGCCAGACACTGATAGCACTTTGAATTATTCAATCTAATTTAATTGATTATGGTCATGTCCACTCAGCAACAACAATAGCAAAAACAGCTAATCCATTAAAAATGTGATTCTAATGCATTTAAAAAGTGTATTTTTCGAATACTTGAAAAATCTGTGTAACCATATCATATGGCCTAATTGTATATATACAGATAATTATGTCTTTGTCTCTGTGGACCTCCTAACATTTTTTTATTTAACAAATTAAAACAAAATAAAAATTTAAACACACATCAATTGCAAAACCATTAGCGAACGCTGTTTGTCAACACAGTATGGTACATTCCAGCTTTGCCACGGCTCTCTCACCTGCAGGCAGAGAAATGAGAGCGTCAGGACCAGAATCAGAGAACAGAGAGGAGCTACCTGACATGTCCACGGACCAGGCAACGGCAAACCAGAGAACAATTTTCTTATGACAACAGAAACAGAATCGGGTATGTCCCCCTGGCTGGAGGCAGTCACTGCCGCATTGTTCAAGTCTTGCGCATGGGAGGAGAGGAGCAAGGAGAGAAAGGGTGGCTAGGAGGAAGACAGGCGCCCGGGTGTCTCTTCTGACAAGCCTCTGGAGCCCAGGCTTCAGGAGGTGCTTAGCCTTACCGGGGAGCACTTGTTAGGTTAAAGAATGCAGAGCAGCCTGGCAGATTCACCTGCAGTGGATGCTCAGAGAGGAACAGTACCTGAGAGAGACAGTGCGGTGGAGCCTGGAAAGTCCACTCAGAAACGGGGATCTGATCCTCGCATGTCGAACCCAAGGTCAAGAAATGTGTCCTCGCGTTTGTGAACTGGGCTGTAAGGTCTGTGTCAACGAGCTCAAGATGATGGCACCAGGACGGAATCAAAGGCGTCTTTGGACATTAGCCACTAGAACCCACGAGCTGCCAGAGCCTCTCCCGGCTCTCACCTGGAGATCCCTGAGGCGCAGGCCATAGAGGCCGTGCCGGGAGACCGCCCGGCGGGGGCAGCCTCCGAACGGAGGCTCCAAGCATCCCGTCTGAAGCGTTGTTCTGAGTTTTTTTCTGGAGCTTTTAGTTTCAGGTCTTCATGTAAGTTTTTAATTCTTCCTGAGTTAGCTTTTATCTATGAGAGAGACAGGGATCCAGCTTCACATCCTAAGTGAAGTAACTCAGAAACAAATAAACAAATCCCGCGTGTTCTCGTTCCTAAGTGGGAGCTGGTCCCTGGATACACACGGGCAGAGGGCTGGGAAGAGACCACGGACTCATAAGCGGGAGTCAGGGCCGTGAGGGCCGACAAACGACTTGTGGGGTGCAAAGTTCACTATTCAGGCGACCGCTACCCTCAGATCCCACCACCACATGGTGCGTCCGTGCAACAAACCTGCACACTCACCCCTGAATCTATTTGCCTTCTAAAGGAAGAACCTCTGTCTGGCTGCACACCGCTAAGGAGAAGCCTCGTTCACAGCTGGTGCAGGCCCCTCTCCGAGAACAAGAGATGTCTCTACCCCTGAGAGAAATCTCAAGCCTTCCTGGACTTCTCTCTCCATCTCTTTGCTGCTCAAGGTCAAATGGAAGGAAACAGACCATTCGCTTTTTTTTTGAGTTGGAGTCTCTCTCTGTTGCCCAGACTGGAGTGCAGTGGCCGCTCTCGGCCACCGCAGCCTCGGCCTGCTGGGTTCCGGCGATCCTTCCGCCTGAGCCCTCTAAGTAGCCGGAATTACAGGCACGCGCTACCACGCCCGGCTGATTTTTTGATTTATTGTAGAGATGAGGTCTCGCTGCCCAGGCGGGTCTCGAACCCGCGGGCTCAGGCGATCCACTCACCTCGGCCTCCCAAAGGCGCGGGATGACAGGCTGAGCCACCGAGCCCGGCACCCTTAGCTTTTAAGAGAAGTGTCTACAGGAAGTAACTATTTACTTGATGTGTGTCTGGACTGAAAATTCAAGTATCAAGAGATCTCTAAAGCTTGGTGCTTGTTAAACTTCGGTTGGCTGTTCTAATGTGTTTATTATCTCTTGAACCACTGACACATGAAAAAATTTCGACTGTCTGCTGGTTTGTAATAGGCCACACGAGGCAGGTAAAACCAGCAACTTGTTCTTCGATATGCCCTTAAGCAAGATGGAATTTTGAATTACAATGAGTTTTGCCGATAGTAATTACTGATGTGCCGTGAAAATCTGCAAAATAGATAAACCCACAGGGAGCGTTGACCCCCAACTTCAACCGTGAGCACCACGATGGCGCCAGCCTCCCTCTGGCACACTGAATCCGCCTTGTTGTTCTTGCTTGGCCCAGTACTAGTGTTTCTTTAGTCCTTCTCACAGCGAGGGCTTATGAGTTGGAAACCTTTGTTTTCTAGTGCGAGATGACTGCTACCAATCAAAGACTGGGTAGGAATCCAGACAAAGTTCTCTCTCTCGCCCCCTCTCTCCCTTTTCTCCCTCTATCCCTCTCTGTCTCTGTCTCTGTCTCTATCATCTTTATCTCTCTCTGTCTTTATTTCTACCCATATCCCTCTATCTCAGTTTCTCTCTCCACCTCCATCTCTATCTCTATCTCTATTTCTGTCTCTCTCTCTCTCTCTATTTTCTTGTTGCCTTCTACTGTGAATGAAAATTCCACGCAAGAGGGTAAGTTGAAAGCTAGCTGCCACAACTTCTAGTCCTCCCATCACCATCACTTCACCAACTCCAGCAGAAGAGTCCCAGGGACGACTGCAAGTGGCCTAGCCACCACCCACACCCGCCTCAAGCCCCTCTCTCAGCAGAGGATTGGGAAGACCTAGCGGGTCAGCCTGGGCCCCAAGTCCACCGCTGAACATGGCTGAGACACCATCTCTGACAGCACCACCGCCCCCGCCAGCACCAAAACATTAAGGAAGGGGCGGCTCCTCAAAAACAGGCTGCTGGGCAAACCGATCATGTCCGCTGTGGGCAGAATTTGAATGAGAAGCCAGGACCTGAAATTAGAGCGCAACTCTTAATATTAAACCTGCTATTGCTTGCTGCATCAGGGTCCAGTCAGAAGATGATACCAGTGTTTTAAACAGAGAGAATTTAGTATAGAGAATCAGTTAAGAGGCACCGCAGTCCTGGAAAGACAAAGGCAACATGGAGCTACGAGGGGAACTGCTAGAAGAAGCCACCACCCGTGGCCTGTGGAAACTCCAGACGTTCTCCCTTCCTCCCTTCCTCCTTCCTCCCCCCCATTTTCCTTTCTTTCTTTCTTTCTTTCTTTCTTTCTTTCTTTCTTTCTTCTTCTTTCTTTCTCTCCTTTCTTCCATCCTTCCTTCCCTTTCTTTCTCTTCCTCCCTCCCTCCCTCCTTTCATGCTTGCTGGCTTTCTTTCTTCTTTCACTTTACCCTCAGAACGTTCCCAAAGTTGTGCCAGAAACCTTGATTGAAGTATTTGGGTGATTTTCTAGCCCGCCTTAAAATTAATGAAGGAGACAAATACTACGGAAAGGAGGATTTTATGATGATGAAGATATTCTGAATCCTATCAGAACTGTAGCCATCTCGATAAGCCTGCGCAAATGACTTGCTTTTGAAAAGTCACTCAATAGGGGTGGAAAAGTGTAATGTGGACCTTAACCACAGCTGATTATGTGTATTGGCTGTGCTGAGCAGTTTGCTAGCCCAGATAACCTTTCAACTTTGGCTGTCTGGTAATTTACTTAATGGAGAGGCTTAATAGAAATATTATAACAAATGTGCCTCCTAAGACTGAGGGAGATTGGTTGAGAAGTCGGAAGACATGAGCGTGCCGTGTGCACACTGACAGAAAGCCATGTTATTTTAATGATTCATAATTTCTAATTAGCCATGATTATTCTGAGTGGTTGTGGATATACATTTTAATTGTATCACATACTGTAATTTCCAGTTTCCACAGAGATGCTGATGAAGTGAATGTCGTATTGCAAAATCATCATTTAAGGATTTGAGAAATGGAAGGTTTTAAGAGGGATATGTACCCACGGCTTAATGATAATTTGTATTGATTTCAAAAGTCAATTTGGTCCTGGTAGTATGGATGGCTGGCTTTCTCCTCACACTAACTCAACATCATGCTGGGATTCTGGAGATGGGAGGCCTCTTCCCTGTGCATGAGGGAAGGCCATGCCTGTGTCACATGCTCAGAGAGTGGGTAGAGGAGTTGAAGGCGTGAGCAGAGCAGTAGACGGGTCTCTTTCTTGGAGCATGGTGGTTTAGTTTTGGCTGAAATTGAGTGTGGAGGGGTGAAAGGCCTCTCGACACTCTCATTCTGTGCATGATTATCGGACAGAACTACCTGAGGGACGCTTAATCCGATGCAGTTTGGCTCTAGGATTTACATGCAAAAAGCCTTGTTAGGTCTGCAAGGAGCTGATTGCCTGAGTAAGATGTTTCCCAATAGCTTCTGATGTGAGAAGATGAAATAAAGCAGGTGACAAATGAATGATTAGATCTGTGTAAGTTATTTGGTGACCTTTTCTAGATGTAAGGACATTGTATGTACCTTGTAGATCTTGCAATCTGTGGCACGTGAACTGAATAAGTTCAGTCCAGTTGAGACCGTCACCTTAAAAGGGGTGCTCGTCTCTGTTCATTTGAGGGCCGGAAATACAATGCAATAATTAAGAGTTCATTCCATCTAGTATCTAATAATGGCAGCACAAGGAACAGTCTCTTCACTTGGGATTTCATGAAATCCATGAGGATTTTGGTTATGAACAAATATACCTGCATTTGCATTGTGAAATGAGTACAATTTACAACGGAGTTAACCAAAGCAAAAATTATTGATCTAAAGCATGGGTGATATTTAGTTGGGTTCACAGTAATCTTTCAATTCCTCCAGACCCAAGAAATGATGATGAGACTTGACAAGATATGACCAAGAGAATAATCTCTGCCTTAGATTTTTCAGGTTGGATTTGTCTTCTTGGATTCTATTTGGCTTGATTTATATCTTTTGCATTTGTCTTGTGTAACAGCAATATGTTTAGTTATATAGCTTCCATATATAGATCCCAATCGTGAATTGCAAAAAAAATTGCTTGAAGTTTACTTAAATTACTGTAACTCAGCCTTTGCAGAAAGCAGCATGGCATTTTCTCAAGGAACTAAAAATTGAACTTCCATATGATCTAACAGTCCCAAATCTGGGAATATATCTAGAAGAACATAAATTGCTCTACCAAAAAGACACCTGTATGCATATGTTCACTGCAGCACTATTCACAATAGCAAAAACATGGAACCAACTTAGGGGCCCATTGAAAGTAGACTGATTAAAGCAAATATGGTGCGTACACATGCAATAATGCCTTCTTGATGGATGCACTGGAGGGCATGATTCCAAGTGAACCATCACAGAAGCAAATATCTGAATACCACATGCTCTCACTCATAAGCAGGCCTTGGTTACTGGACACACAAACACAAAGGTGGGAACAATGGACACTGGGAAAGCTGAAGGAAGAGGAGGGATCAGGGATGAACAACCGCATGCTGGGTACTGGGCCTGCGGTTTAGGAGGACTGCCTGCTAAAGCCTAAACCTGCATGCATCTGCTGATGCAGGAAACCCTCCCATGTATCCACAACTCCAAAATAAAATAAAATATAAATAAAGAAAATATACCTTAAAAATATATGCAATTTTCAAAAAAAGGAAAGCCATTGTATTCATTTCAACCAAGAAATAAAGTGCAATTCATTATTTCCTGAATCATGTTTTTATTTATTTTGAAAATTTGCTTAAAAACATTTGCATAGGAGAATTGGGGGAAAATTGAGTGAGAGTAGATAACTTGTAATGAGCTTTTGAGGGGTTCCATTTTCAATCTATTATTTTGGTGGCATTGTAATCACTGTATGAGGGGGAGTGTTAGACAAATTTTTGTAAACTGAGCAGCTGGAAACCAAACTGGTAGAACTCTTGAAGAATTAAAAGCCTGTCTCTTAGCCAAAAAGAAAGTGACTATAATATTGCTAAGTAAAATTGTTATAAATTCTGAAAAATATATTAACAGATTTGTTTATTCAGTAAGTCAACAAATATGTGTCCATGTTTACGTCATGTATATATACTATCATACTTGCTTCAAATTATTAAAATATGCTTATGACTATTTCAATTAAAATACATAAGTAGAAATGCACTTATTGCAGTGCTTGGAAAATACTTAGAATTGTATTATTTTTATTATCATTCTTAAAAATGTACTTATTCCTTGATAAGAACCATAACAATGTAAGGCTCTGACAGCACATTGATATATATGATCTTCGCTTCCTTGAAATTTATGATTTAGCAGCAAAGTCACACAACTGAAAAACAAAACTAATAAAGCTTGATAAATACTATGATAGAAGAAGGATATTTTTGCTTGAAAATATTTAGCAAGAGCAGGTTATCTAACCTAACAGCTGCTTTCTTTTTGTATGCCTGCAGTCATTTTTGTGCATAGTTCAAGTGCTCAAATTTTTTGTAAAGTGAAAGAATGGCTTAATCGGAGCTCTCTGCTCCGTTTCCAGTTTGTTTTCAATGTTCTCCACATTCAGTGTTTGAGACTATATTTTGCTTTCAATCTTTCCAAAGGGGGAAGTAACTTTTTTGTTGTTTTTAAGCTATGGGTCACAGTTTAACACTGAATATTCCATTGGATAATACCATGTGCTCATTGACAACTATTTTAAAGTATAGCTGTCTTCTCTAGATGCAGCAACCTAGAGATGTAATTCTTTTTCCATTTCACACCCAATGCTAATCAGTAAATTTCCTTTTATTTATAGTCATCTACTACTTCATATAGATCATGGAGTAGAGCTATAGATAGATATAAAGATACACATAGTAGTTAAAAGTTAATTTTCCTTAGAAAAAGCAAAAACACTTGTACTGAAGATTTATCACTGGAGACACCAATGATCAATGACCTCTTTACAAAAGAACTCCTGGTTACCATGTTGCAATCACAACTCAGATGGGTGTCCCCAATTCCTTTGGAGTGAGGATATTTAACCACCACTCAAGAACCTCAAGGATTCTGTCACGGAGCCTGGATGGAGTGATGGTGACGTCTGTAAACATTGCTGACAACTCTTGCCCTCTGTGACAATTATGCACCTTCCTGGAGAGAGGGCCTATACTTTTTTATGTCTCTGAAATAGGGTCATGACTCTAAAATGGTGGATTCAAGGGTGTGGTGGCAAGTCAATTTCTCTAAAAAGAAATCAAATGGGACTAGTTGGAACTAGATGGCTCTTGGGGGAGCTCTGTTATAATTTCCTTTTAAACCTCAACAAGATTGATCGCAATGAGTCACTTTCAATATGAACGAAGAATCTTCAAGCCTCTATTATGGCAGCCTCCTTAAAGGTTGGCTGTTTGGTTTATCACTTGAAAGGCCTTCCAGCCTGTGATTTTCTCAAAAGAAGTTAGTGGGGAAGGCAGAGAAATCTTGATGACACTACAAGCAGTCTGTGTGTGCTTTTCAAGTTACATATATAGAGGACAGATGGGGAGAATATGTCATATCTGTTGTACTACGTGATGCTATGTGAGCTGATAATCTGAGAATACCTGAACTCATAGAATACTCGGTGCTAGCAGAGTGTCACCTTTATACATAGGTGGCAGAAATGTGCCCTTCACTTTGCGTGGCCCTATGTAATCTCATGCTAGGCAGCATTTTGTAGTTATCAAGAGTTTGCTCCTGGAGCCAATTTTCCTGGGTTCAAATCCTGGCCTTGCCACTTCTTAACTCTCTCTGTCTCATTTGTAAAACAGAGATGTTCGTATGTCACCTACTACATGGGATTGTGAATAGAAATAAGCGTTGCTATTTGTTAAGTACTTAGAACAGTGTCTGGCACAGAGTAGGCTATTTAAAAAAAATTAGATTTTAAATAAATCTGATTTAAATAAATAAGAAGATTATTATTCAAAAAATAAAGTCAGATTTTGAAAGTCCATGCTCCATTGCTTGATTTCTTATTTTGTATCTGTGTACTTGCCTGATACCACCATCCTCCATGAAGTCTTAGAACCTCTTTCATGCCTGCTTTCATGAAATTTGGGGTAAGATGAGATAAATGAAAGGTTGCCCCAATGCTCTCCCAGATGGTGTTTTGGCCTCTAGAGTAATCGTTATAAAGACACATTTCAGAGGCACCTTGCTTGTGCGTGTTTTTGTATCTGTGTTAGTGCAGCTGTAAGGTGAGGGGAAGATTTACTGTAAGTAGTAAGAAAGTGTCAGAAGGATAAGGCACTCTCAGGAGATGATATAAGAGTATGAAATTGTGGAAATTTATCAAAGTCAGTGATTAGCCTGGATTTTAATGAAGTTCAAAAATTTTGGGCAACTCAAATATGCATGGATCTAAGGTAGTAGGGTGTCCAAGGGGTCATGATATAATCTGAGTTATCCATAATGTGTTCTTTATTTCAGAACAAACATTTTTTTCTCCTAAACCTTGATACACAAATAAATGATATCATGTTTTATTCTTTAATATTAAACCTTTTTTATTTGAAAAATGCATCATTTTAAAATCTCTTAATCTAACTTGAGCCAAAAGATACCAGGGCATTCTTTAGCAATACTTTCTAATTGATGCCTTAAATGAAAGTCATCCAAAGTTTTTCTGCATATTGTCATGCAGTTCTGGGCTCAGCACTGAGCTGTTGCAACTATAATCCACAGTTGTACTCCCTCCCCATACTGGAGACATCCAGTTACTGAAGAGTCGATGTTAGTGTGCCATCAGTTGTGAGAGGAGTGAAAAGTCCTTTGAAAACTCATTCTCAAGTCTTTGAATGTTACTATTAATGAAATGAACTCTAAAGACTGAATATGCAAAAAGCATTCTCTTAATCTTTTGACTCTTCTACAGGATAAGGAGGTGTGTAATATAATGTCTTCCAAATGAGGCTCATTCTACGAATCACATGGGGAACTGAGTTGTGGTAGGCTCTAAAATCTTTATTTTTAAATAAGTATCACAAGTGATTTTATATCAGGGAAACATATCAATGTACCATGAAGTAAAAAGTAGTCTGAATTTGTTATTTTGGCTATTTTGGGGAGAGTGGACAGTTTTGAGGTACTTAGCAAAAATGTTATCTTGTGTGTTTTATTATCATAGCTTCTTTGGAAGAGAAAAATTAGAGGCAGGAAGCATGACTGAAATGAGAAAACTGAAGCATGTAAGCTTCACAAACCACTTCTAGTCAACAAAGCTGACACTTTTTACATAATGAAAACACAAACATAATTGAAAAAAATTACAGCTTTAATTCAAATCTCAAAACAATAATCATGTAGCTTTACTTAAAATCTTGAAACTTTAACAAAATTGAGTGGCATTGACAACACGGAGGAAAAATTATGTATCTGTTTAAATAGTGGAAGCCCGGAGGAAAAATGAAGACTAATCTAATATAGCGTTAAATACTGACTAGGAGTCTTCCCCAATAGTCAAACAAATAAGTCAGAAATGTGAAATTATTAGGGCTAGAAAAGAGCAAGGATTTAGGCAACTAACCTTATTTTTATTTTTTAACTCAAGGGTAACACATTAGATTAAAAAACTATATTTTAACCAGTACAGCTGCTGAAAGTTCTTTACCTTTAATACACATTAGTGAATCAGAAGTTATCCCTTCCTGAACCGTGATGGCAAATGCCATCCACTGTACTGTCTAGTGTCTAAACATAACCTTACAGCTCTGATTGTTCCAAAACGAACATTTCTCTTTTCCCAGATCAATGACCTACCATTTCTATAGCTTCTTGACTGATACTTTTCAGCATTTTCATTCTTCTAAGTCTCAAGGTATCCTTGTACTATAATTGCCCTTACTGAATCCTTGTTGCAATATATATTCACATATATACCTGCATATGTATATATATTCATACATACATGAACCAACTCAAACAGAGAGGCCAGAAAGGAGGAGTGAATTTTTCCTTCTTTCACCTTTTATTCTATTCTGGCCCTCAGCAAACTGGGTAATGCCCACGAACACCCACTGGGAAGACTGCTTACTAAGTCCACTGTTGAAATACTCATATAATTCAGAAACACCATCACAGACACACCCCAAAACCATGTTTAATTTAGGCACCCCACGGCCCACTCAAATTGGCATAAAATTAATCATCAAAATGTCTTATGAACATAAAGACTTATACATAGATGTCAAAGATTATCTTTATAGAAGTAGTTTCCTTAATCTTAATTAAGTCTATTAACCAGAATCCTCTCATGCCATAAATCTTCTCCCACTTTTTTATCCATCACCATCAATATCTTATGTAACTTCAGACATTTATTTTGTCATGGTTGTAACCCCAAATTGTACTGGAATGTAATCACAGAAATTTTTCTTCCTCATTTTTCCCCAGCATTGATGTGCCTGACATGAGAAACAGTTTTCGTGAAGGAGACTTTGTGACGGATGTCT
This sequence comes from Cephalopachus bancanus, assembly GCA_027257055.1. Lineage (NCBI taxonomy): Eukaryota > Metazoa > Chordata > Mammalia > Primates > Tarsiidae > Cephalopachus > Cephalopachus bancanus. Next base: position 6,582,352 of record JAPVLO010000026.1, read on the forward strand.
AGGTCCCGATCCGTGCAGAACTCTCCACTGTCAGTGACAGGACAGTTGGTCATGGAGAAGCAGGTGGGTCCATAGATGCAGGTTCCTGCTTTTTCAGATGATTTTGGCCAATTTGTTTTTCAGATACAACGATGTCATTTTTATTTTGTACTGCAGGACATGGATGACTAGAAGGCCACACCAGGAGCACCACTGTGGCTGCTGGGATGTTTTCTTGTGCACTGTGTTAGTCTGTATATCTTCCAACCAGGTTGCTCCGCAGGCAATTCTTAAACCTTTGTCTCCTCAAGAATGCAAATGCATATTGCTGAAACTTTTAAGGAAGTGCCTACTTTAGACTCTGGTATGGACTTGTGTGCCTGTCACATTCTCTTTTGAGTACTTAGCAACCCTGAAAATCTTACTCCAGTCATTGAAATATCAATAGGTCAAAATACTCTAAGAATAAGCAAACGCAGAGACCACTTCCAAACTCTGCACCTGTCAATGGAGACCCCAGACCTGGCTAAACCATATCGAAATGCATATTTGAGGGACAGTCACTGGGCACCAATCACAGAGGAGGCAAAGTCACCGGGACATATATACATGTTTTGTTCAGCAGTTTTTTTACCAAAAATGTCATAACACCTGTGCCCCGCCCTCCCTATTCACCTCATCTCACTCTCCAGCAACTATTTTTTGTTTCTCTGGATGAAAAAAGTCCACAAAGGAAAGCTATTGCTGACGTGGAAAAGGTGAAACAAAAACGGGCAGACACACCAAGAGGCTTCACAATTGACAACTTCGAAAACTGTCTGAGCAATGGAAAAGTGTCTTGGTAGGAGCACTGCATCAAATGGAGAGGACTTTGGTGACTGACCTTTAAACAACCAACTCCCTTTATCAGTCTGTTTTTGTTGCTATAACAAAATATCACAGACTGGGTAACTTGTAAAAAGGAGATATTTGCTTCTTACTTAGTTCTAGACATTTATTTCTTCTTTAGTTCTAGAGTTGAGAAGTCCAAGATTAAAGTGCTGACATCTTGCTGTGCCCTCACAGGGTGGAAGGAGAAAGGCCAAAAAGATGCAAGTACTGTGTTCTCATATGACAGAAGAGCAAAAGAGCAAACCCACTTCTGCACGTCCTTTTTTACAGGGCACTATTCTTTCATGAGGGAGAACCCTCATGGCCTGATCCCCTCTTAAAGCCCATACTCTCCACTACTGCTGCACTGGGGACTAAACTTCAATATGAGTTTTGAAGAGAACAAAAGCATTTAAATCATAGAACTGCCTCTTGCCTATGGGTTGAGTTTAATTTGCATCTTTTTTTTTAGTTTTAAAACTAACAAATAATAATAAAGATCCACTTCTGAATGAACTTACTGAGTGAAATACGAGAATGAAAAATGTCTTTATCATAGTTAATCTACTCTAAGTTAAATAAGTCTATTATACATCATTTCTAAACAATCACCATGAAAATTAGTAATAGAAATGACATTACAATTTCTATGGAACTGAATCTACAGAATTTATTTTTTTGAGTGGCAGCACTTTTTAAAAATAAAATAATCTACAGGTTAATCTCCAACATCTTTCAAGGCATGAAAGTCTTTAACAATCACCAATAAGCCAGGCTCGGTGGCTCAGCCTGTAATCCCGCGCCTTTGGGAAGCTGAGGTGAGTGGATTGCCTGAGCCCACGGGTTCGAGACCCGCCTGGGCAGCGAGACCTCATCTCTACAATAAATCAAAAAATCAGCTGGGCATGGTAGCGTATGCCTGTAATTCCGGCTACTTGGAAGGCTGAAGCGGAAGGATCGCCAGAGCCCAGCAGGTCGAGGTTGCGGTGGCCGGAAGCGGCCACTGCACTCCAGTCTGGGCGATCGAGTGAGACTCCAACTCAAAAAAAAAAAAAAAAAAAAAATCACCAATAATATAATTTATATCAGAATACTTTATTCTCATACTTTTGTGATAAAGAACTATCCATGTGGAAGTAACAGAAAGAAACAGAAACACACAAGACATGCACCAAACACCCAATCAGAGTTTTTTGGATATACCAAGAATTTACTAATTTTATTTATTTATTTAATTATTTATTTATTTTATTGTAAAGATCTGGAGTACAATTCAGGTTTAGGTATACAAACACTGATTATGCACATATCCTCGTTGATGAGGTATGCCCTCCTTCTCCCACCAGTTTCCCTTAACTGCCAGTCCCCAGCCCCCGACAGTTCCCCATTACTTCCAATTGCTTTCTTATAGTATTACAATTGCTCAAGGTCCACTAATAAGTGAGAATATATGGTACTCTCTTCTTTGTTTCTGTGATAGATCACTGAGTATGATCGACTCCAAATCCAACCTAGTTGCTGCAAAGTCCATATATTTGTCCTTCTTTAAGGCTACATAATATTCCATTATATATATGTACCACATTTTAAAAAATTCAGTCTAGCTTTGATGGGCAGTATGGTTGGTTCCATATTTTTGCCATTGTGAATAAAGCTGCAACAAACATGCCTGTGCAGGTATCTTTTTTGTAGAATGATTAGCATTCCTCTGGATATATTCCCAATAGGGGAACTGCTGGGTCATATGGAAGGTCAATTTCTAGTTCTTTCAGAAATCATCACAATGAATTCCAGAGAGGTTGCACTAGTTTGCATTCTGAATTGATGGCCTGTTTGTAGTGATATAACAGAAGATACTTGTCTGAATATAGTCAAGAAGGAATAAATAGAGAATTAAAACAACCAATATACTCTTATTCTCCTTGGTAATGAAGATAGAAATTTCATCCCTATTAAAACTCAGATATTCAAGTCACCCTTCCACTGCATCACTGAAGTGTTTTTCAGATATTCATTTGACACTATAAAAACTCATATTGAAACTGATTGTAACAATATTCAAATTCCCATAAATGGTACAAAGTCATATCTTCAATTGTAGCAAAATTCCTAAAACTGGCGATATTTTTGGAGAGCCCATATTATCCCAGGGACACCGTGGCAAATTTAGAGCAAATGAGTTCATTGGTCTTCATTTATGGAATGCTACCGTCTAGTCTAGAGAGAGGACTTCGGGGTGTGCACTCATGATTTTAGGTGGAAACTCTCATGTTAGAGGATTATCCAGATTAATCCTGTCCTCTCCACTTCTTTTCCTCAGAAACTAAACATTTTTCTTTAGCCTTTCCAGGCCATTGTATATGGCTCAAGGATTTACTCTCCTTCCTGACCTCTTATTCTTACCACTATTCAGGATCTAACTTGCCTCAGACAATTCTTTCCTGGCCTTGGTTCATGGATTCATATCATTGCCACATACCTAATTGTCATGTGATCATCTTTCACTGAAGACAGCAGGAGTGAAAGGTTGGGGAGAGGAGAAAGAGGGAGACTAGGGACACCCATACTTGTCTGTACACGACTTCATTAATGAGATGGTTCTTCATTTTGGATATTTTGTCAACAGAGAGATGATGATTCATAACCTCAGCCTGTTCCAAAGCACTCCTGGTTTCCTGGGAAGTACATCCTTGCCAAATTAATTTGCAAAAAACAAGTTGCCACCTACTTTCTTAATCTAATGTTGACTATGGGGGGACCCCCTCAAAAATTGAATTTATTCATAAAAAATTGTGTATTTTGTTTTTTACATGTTTAAACTTCAGTCACCTTCGAAGCACTTTCCATTTGATAAAATACTCCTACTGAGGCACTTTTTCCACTGCTCAAATAGTTTTTGAACTCATCAATTTTGATGCCTCTTAGTGCGTCTGCCATTTTTTGTTTCACCTCTTCCACATCAGCAAAACATTTCCTTTGAGGACTTTTTTCATCCAGAGAAACAAAAAATAGTTGCTGGGGGTGAGATGAGGTGAGTAGGGAAGGTGGGGTACAGGGCCATGCCATTTTGGTCAGAAACTTCCGAACACTCAGTGTGATGTGGGCGGGTGTGTTGTCATGGTGGAAGAAACAGTCACCTGTTTGTCACAAGTCAGGATGTTTCTTCTGCAAATCGTGATAAACCATCTCAAAAGTTTGGTTGGCCATTTGATCTAGAAGAACAAATTATGAGTGTACTACAAAGGGCCTGCCCTTCAAAAGATAATTCTGTTCTTTTTGGGGGGTCCCCCTTGTACAATATCCAGTTGCAGCTTTATTCATCTATAAACCATGGAGTATTTTTCTAATTAATACAGACTACCTTTGTACACTTTGGCTAACTTACCGATTTTTTGGGGGGTGCTGAAACTTATTTGTTGAACTCTCAATAGATTATTTAGCTGGAAATACACACACACACACACACACACCCCTAACACTAGTCTTCTTACTCTGGTTCTGTTACTAAAACTTTTATGAGACTGACCATGAAGGAGATGTAGTTTTAATCCAGGTTCTGCCATTAACAGTGTGATTGTGGACAAAGACAAGGTACATTACTAGGAAACTGGTGAAGGTTAAGTTTCAGCACTCATGAGTTCATGCTGCTGCAAGGGACTTACTGATGTGGTCATGTGACTGTATGACTGTCAGATTTGCTGATGCGGAAGATTTTAACCATCATTGGTACGACTGCAACTTCTCTGCACTCCATGTTCCCCTTTGCTGGACTTTCCCCTTATTACCTCGCATTCTACTGATCATGGACAGCTTTGTAATTTGGCTAGGGGAAGTTGAGTGGACAGCGGGTAACTTTAGATTATATGGATTGTATTTATATGGCTCACAGTCATTTTCGTGAAGAGTTGGGTAGATGGTCCAAGTGGAATGACTTTCATATACTCTTCCCACCACTGTGCTGATAAATCCAAGCTGGGGATGCAAAGCCACAGAGCAGGAGTCCCAGGCAATTAAAAAGCATGACTTTACTCTTCGCGATTTGTGTGATTTTTGCAGTATTTAAAACGGACAATTTCCATAATCTAATGAAGGGAATTATATCTTATTGTCTTTGTTCTATTTTGTTGGTTAGAAGTAAGTCATTCATTCTACCAAAGTCAAGGGTAAAGAATTACATAAATGTGTGGAAAACAACAGGCAGGAAATCACGGGGAATTCCCTTGGGGACCTGTACCCCACACAGGCTTTCCCAATTTATGCTTTTCCTCCCAAATCTATTAGGATGCATTTGGTTGAAATTCAAATTGAACAAACTAAGCAAAAAGTGGTGTACGACCCCAAGAAATCCAAAGAAGCGCTGAAAAATGTTGCAGGGCAACATGGAAGCTGCTAGATGACAGAAACTACAGGAATCTGGAAATTGCTCATCTCCATGACCGCCTCTCAGTCCTACTTCCCCTCTGCAGGATGAGGTGGCTGAGATTGGTTGCCCACCCCTGGGAGGATCAACTGTGGTCAGGGGCTAGGCTACTCGGATTGGCCTGGACTAGAACAAGTAACCTTTTGGACTCATCAACTCAGGTCAGGTATACCCAGTTAAGAGTTTATTAGGTCCTTGGAAAGTGGGAGAGGCAATTCCCAAAAGTTGACCGCTAACTCTAAACAATGTACAGCTATCCCTCGCTATTTATGAGAGATTGGTTGCAGGACAACCCCCACCCAAGAATATCAACATCTGTAGATGCTCAAGTTATGTCTACAAGGTGATGTAGCATTCGCATACAACCTATGTACATCCACCCATGTTCTTTAAATTAACTGTAGATTACCTAATGCAATGCCTCCACGTCACTTCACCTGCATAGATTCAATGCTGGACTCGGCATGCGCAGATTCAATTTCTCCCTTTTGAAACATTTTGGATTTTCTTTCCTGAATGCTTTCCAACCACAGTTGATTAAGCCCACAGATGTGGAACCCACAGATACAGAGGTCCCCCTTACATTTATATATTACAATAAATCACTAGGAAATTTTAATTATTTTTGTCCCTAGAGGAATCACAAGGTTTGTTTGTTTGTAGTAAGCTAAATTTCACTGCAACTTATCTAATATTTGTCCATCTACCCAACGTACCATAAGACCAAAAACTTTCTTGTAGTGTGTGTCCTATTTGCTATGATAATTCCAGGATCCACAGGCTTACACAGTAGGTACTCAGCAGATAATTGCTCAGCAAAGCAATTCCTCAGCAAAAAACTAAATCCAATGTAAAATTAAAATTAAATCCAAATGCTTCCAAATAGACCTAGATGGGTTTGTACAGCAGTTTGGGGCGTGTGTGACTTGACCGCCATCCTTTCAATGGCACCGTGTTCATTGCTTCCTTGATCCCAGGGAACCCGTGAGGAAGAAATTTCCAGTTTCTTATTTATTTTCTAGGCTACCTGCAGCTCATGACAGTCCAATGGTGTCGGACGCTTCAAGTCCTTTGGAAAATCAGGGAAATAAAAAGAAGAGCAGAGGAAAGGTCACTTTGAGTCCAAAGTGATCCTGCTATAATCTGAGACAAAAGTGGAGCCAGGCTGACCCCCAGCATCAGGGCACAGAGACTACAAGCAGGGTGTTTCTTCCACTGTGGGGAGTTTCATTCCAATCAACAGAAGCAACTGTTCATAATTGCTTCTTTCTTCTTTCTCCTTTCTTAAAGACTGTCCACCTTTTCAAAATCTCCCTTTAACAGAAGCATTGAAGCTTCTCCCAGTCCCATCTCTGATGTGGAATTTCCACAAGCCGCGTGCGGGTCCTTGTCATTACCAGCGACATGCCAGCGACCTCCTGCCTGCTCCGGCTCTCCTACCTTGCTACGGCTCTGTCAGCCTCCCAGAGACCTGTTCTACCCATCAAGTGAGCAGGTGGGCCTGGCCCATCAGGAAACTTCCAGCTCCACCTTTTGTGGGCTGACTCATCTCATGTGACTGAAGCAGCTTACGCCTGTCACGGGTACGCCTTCACAGCTGACTGCCTGATCTTTCTTTTCAAGATAGGCAAGAAGAGAGAGTGAGGAAGGAGAAATACAGTTCGCGTGGTAGGCAGTGTGGCCTGTTCACAGGGACAGTCCCTGTGTGGGCTGTAAGTGTGCGACTGCGCACGTGCGCATGTGTGGGTGAGAAATGCATTTTGCTTATTTTTAAAGTTGGCAATTTTTCTGTGAGATTTGGGTGATTTTACAGTTGTCAGTATTAAGGAAGAAACATTGAAGAGGAGGTATTGATTTTTAAGGAAGTCATCTGATGAGGGTAACTTCTCGGTCTATAACTCAGAGGTATAAAGAACAAAGCAACAATTTAAACATCTGAAAATCGAATGTTATTGCTATAGTGATAGTGGGAAAAATTCAATTTTTGTATAGTTTACTTTTCAAAGGTTTTTGAGGCAATGGTACATGAAGTGTTTATCAAAAATGCTGTAGGATTTGTAGGAAGCTTATGAAAATAAGTCTGACTTACTCTCCTACTAATTCATCCATACTGTGGTTTCATCGTGTTCTTTTTTCTTTTTTGGAATTGTCAAAGAGGAGAGTTGTTACTCCTAATGGGAAGCAATGATTATTAACGAAGAGACATTCCCTGTTTTGTGGCCTAGCCGTTTAACTTCTGGCCAAGGAGGCTGGGCAGGACTCTATTCACTTGGGGACAGGAAGAAGGCAAAAGAGGAAGATGAGGAGGCTTCCGAGAAATAATGTTCTCACTTCTCTGGAGGATGCCATCATTCTCACAGGCTCCCCGGGGCGAAGCGAGAAGAATCACACCCACTGGATTTTGATGCCGGTCATATGAGGTTTTTGTCGGAATGGAAGATATTGATGGATTCTTTTTACCTTGATCTTCACCTCAGTAGAAATCGATGTTTATTAGAATCTGTCCATAAGCCATCTGCATCTCTAACTAATAGTGTATTTTCTGATGTCAATTTGGTTTTGAGTTCTGAATAAAAGCAAATCAAGCATTAATAAATTATCCATAAGGTCTGCAAAGATATGAGAATTCCCCCAGCCAAGTTTTATTTCAAACATTTGGTGCAACGTGAAATGAGTCAAGATGCAAGTACATAAGAAGCCCCTTCCCACTCCCACAGTTTCAACTCTGTCCTTCTGCCCTTCCTCCTCTCGTTACTATCTCTTGTCTTTGTCTGAGCATATTTCCGATGTGGCATCAAGTTCTGGATCTATAAAACCGAGGTCATGCTTTTCCCAAAAGAGAACTGTGAAGCTTTGGCTAACCACAAAAGTCACTCCAGCTTTTTCGACACTGCCATTGTGTCAACTGGCTAATTTTAACTTTTTTTTTTTTCATTTAGCCAGGAAATTCAGGAAGATTTGCAAGTGCAAATGCACTTTTTTAAACTGGCCCAATGCCATATAAAGTAAGGAAAGGCGAGGGCCAGTCTTTATCAGAAGGCTCTGAAGCTGTGGCTTTCTGGCAGTCCCCAGCAGATGTCCCACTCCCTGTGGCTTCCAACCTGGACATGCAACCCTTGAAAGAGACGGAGTAGTGGGGTCCCCACGCCAGTCTCCGTGCTGTGCTGCTTGAGTGTGAGGAAGGGTCAGTGCTGGAGGGGTGATGGCGGTGTCAAAGCTGACAAGGGGTGTTCGTCATCAGGTCAGGGAGCACCGCAGCACTGTTCACTTGTGGGCGGAGCAAGAGACAGATGGGCCGTGTGACGTGGGCCCAGCCACAGGCAGGGTGACCTATTTTGAGAAGAGCATAGTCCAAGAAGGCCACGAATTCGGCAGCAGATAGATGGGCCCTAAGTGGAACTGTTGCCAAATCTCCAGGGAGAGTCCACCTCAGAGGTAGCGGTGGGGACGTGCCCAGATGTCAGCAGTGTCACAAAGGGCCCTGCAGTGGTAGTTTATTAATTCTCTATCTGTCTTCATCAGCAAGCACAGTTTCTTTAAAAACGAACAGCAGTTAGTATTCTTTATTGATTTCACATTTCTAAAAAGCAGTTGCTAATAATAATTTGTCTTACTCTGAGCTAACGTTCCTCACCTTTTCCTGTCCTGTAGCTGGAATTACAATTAGCCTCCACAAAAGGCAGCACACACAGGTGTACATCTCCCCCAGCATGAACTGACTCGACCCTTTTTCTTCTCCACCCTTTTTCTTTCTCTTTTCAACTAGAATGATTTGCTGGATCGCTTATAAATCCTTCTATGTTTTACCTCCAGTTCTCCAAGTTAGGCATATTCTTCTGCCCTTGGTAGCTATCCTCAGAGCCAGCGTGGAAAGCCCTTTTGTTTTATTTATCGAATTTGCCATTTTTCCCTCCTTTTCGCACTCTCAATCACCTTCCCCTACCCCACAGTCATCTGACTCAAGTGTGTTTGATACGTCTCTTTAAATTCCTGTGTGTTCTTATATCTTTGTCTGGTGTAGGTATACATATTAATGTGAACATCATGCTAAAAAAAGCTCATTATCTTGTTCATTTTCCTACTTAGCATTTATTATCTATCAAATTTTCTGTGTATTTTCTGGTTTCTGGCTTCTAATTACTGCTTGGTATCCTGTAGAAACCCTAGAGAATTTTTACTTCTCTAAAATTCTCCTTGAGATGGAATTCTAAATTGACTGCATGTCTGTTACCACAATGCTGCATTGACTTTTTGTTTTGGAAGTCTTTGGCGTTGTTCACAGGCATTTCTGGTTCCCAAAGTCCATTAAGCAGTTTGGGTTGCTCCAACAAATTACCGTAGTCTAGCTGGTTTATATACACCAGAAATGTATTTCTCACAGTACTGCAGGCTGGAAATCAAACTGAGATCATGGTGTCAAAGTACATTAGGCTCTGGAGAGGGCTCTCTTCTAGGCTGCAGACTGCCACCTTCTCACTGTGGTGCCACCTGACAGACAGCCGAGAGAAGCAAGCTTTCTCAGGATTCTTGTAAGGACCGCAATTCTCATCTGAGAGTTCTACTCACATGGCCTCATCCAATTCCAACCACCTCCCAAATTTCCCACCTCCTAATTCTGTCACATTGCAAGATAGGGATAGGAATTCTGGGCACAAGCATTCAGTCCACAGCTGACAGTGTGTGAGTCCATGGGAGGAGCATTATATCTTGGATCACTTATTATATCTATTTCAAGCCATGAGTGTGGGCCAAGGCGGCACGCACCACTTCGTGGAGCATTTAACTGCCGGCCTAATGCCCTACAGTGTTCATCTCTCCCCTCGCCACAGTGACAGGCGGTTTCAAGGTGGATTGTACTCCATGTCTGAGGGGACACAATAAGCAGGTTTGATCTGCCAGCTGGGATGGACTGCAGTGTGAGAAAAACCCAGACTCGTGTCGTTCAAGTGTCAGAGCTCTGGAGGTTACCCCAGCATCACCTAATCCCTTCTGAGTGATACACTCCTCATAGAACATCCTTTCCTTGTCTGAGGGGCTGTTTAACCAGGAACAGTCACATCGTGTCATGGGAGGTGTGCAGTCTTCATCTGAATAAGTACTTCCAGAGAGCTCTTGAGCAAGATGAAGCTGGTCTGGATGTTCCACATCCCTACTAATAATTACCACTATTCAAACTTTCCCATTTCTGCCAATCAGATGGCTGTAAAGTGGTAAATAATTTAACTTTAATTTGCATTTCTCTGATTACAAATGAGCTTGAGAGTCTCTTCATACACTTGATAGCTATTTGCGTTTCACCGTCTGTTTATCATCTGCTCACATCATTTGCCCACACTAGCTTCTTCTCACAGAGAATATGTTTAACATGGGAGAGCATATTGATTCACACAAGATAGCCTATTTTAGTATATATTCCTAAAAGGGGAACTTTATACTTAAAGAAACTTTTCTAAGATCACTGATAACTATTTCTCATCAAATTCAAAGGACTTCTGTCATCCACACTCATCCCTGATGTCACTATAAAATCCAGTATCACTAACCTTCCAGTATGACTTGGAATGTTTCCTCTGTTGAATTCTCAGACTGTACAGTCCACTTTCTTTACCTGCTCTGGTCTTGCCATTGCCTTTTGGTGCTTCCATGACTCTTTGGGAAGGTTTGCCTTCAGTCCTTTGGCTGTGTTTCACTCTCTTCCTTTCCCACCAGGACTCATGATCCTGGAGGCTGGAAATCAAACCGAGATCACGGTGTCAAGGTACATTAGGCTCTGGAGAGGGCTCTCTTCTGGGCTGCAGACTGTCACTTTCTCACTCATGATCCTCCATAGCAAAACAGTCTAGTCTTCCACCTTAATGCCCGCTGTCAAGGCTACAACTCTGACTATGGATACAATGCCTCTACCTGAGTATCTTATCCTCACCTCATACTCAGTCAATTAAGATGAATATAAAAACATCACCTAAGACGTACGTCAGCTTCACATGTCTGCCATTCATGCCACTTGTGAATGGTCACTCCTGTCAAGATGGAAACTTTGAAGTAAACTTAGATGTTTAATTCTCTTTTATCTGCTAGGCTGGTTTATGGATTTGGATGTTTTTCCATTGCAAATACATCTTGGTTTGGCCCTCTTTTATTGTTTTTGAGCTGGAGTCTCACTCTTTGTCTCCCAGGCAGGAGTGCGGTGGTGGCTGAAAGAGAAGACCGTAGTCTTGATCTGTTGGGTTTAGGTGATCCCTTCTACCTCAGCCTTCTAAGTAGGTGGAACTACAGATGCACATCTGGCTAGTTTTTGTGATTTTATTGCAGAGACAAGTTGCCTAAGCTGGCCTCAAAACCCTGGTCTTAGACAGTCCTCTCAACTCGGCTTCACGAAGTTCTGGGAGTACAGGCTGAGCCACCGTGCCTGCCCCCCCCCTTTTTGACACCACTTCTCACTTTTCATTGCTGTTCTTACCAAGACATCTAGCACTTTAATCCCAGAACAAGAAGCCTACTGACTAGACACTGTGTCTGGGGCTTTCCATAGTTTCATATAGACACTACATTTTTGTTATACTGTTGGTGCTTTATATATTTCCAGACACTGTTTTGCTTTTTCTAATAAAGCACATAGTGCACAGTTATTAGAAAAATTAAGTAATGCAGAATTATGTAGAATAACATATAACTTTCCACCCTCAAATCCACCCTTCCCAATTAGTCTTACTGTCTTTTGTCCCCAGAGGTAACCACTGTAAACAGTTGGTATTTCCAAATACTCAGAAGTTGCATCTATCCATTTATAAGTATCATGCGTATAGATTGCTTCCTTTTGCATTACTTATAGGTGGGTTGATATTTCTTTTGTTTTATAGAAATTTTTTTCACTTACCCTTCTATAGCGAATACCTTTCTATGCCAGTAGATGAGGGTGAATCAGGTGTAATTCCTGTCTAGTGTGGATGACAGGTGGAGGAGAGAAGACTGAAAGCGGGAGACCTGTGAGAGGCTTTTACAAGAGGCCTCTTAAGGGCTGGTAAGAGCTGTCCCTAGGTGAGTATTTACTAAGATAGGAGGACCGGACACATGTCAGGATGACTTAGGAGATTGAATAATTAGGATGTGGCAGTCAAATGCTTGTGGATGTGTAGCAGATGATGGAGCACACTCCCAGATTTCTAGTGCAAGAGACCAGGGCATAAGTGGCAAGAGTAACTGAAGCATGGAACCCAGGAAGAAAAGCAGACAGAAGAGGCCAGGGATGTAGACTTTTGGGAGTGTGAACAACAGACACATTGACTTTTCTAGACTTTTCCTTGTGAGAAATTACATTTTCAGAATTCAGATTTTTCCTAGGAGTTTGATAATGTAGGGAGGAGGTGTGTATTTAGATTGAGCACCCTTTTTATTACCAGCAATTTAATCCTGAAGTTTCTCTAGTCCTTTCATATGGCAGTATTGTAATGTTGCCTTTAATTTCATTGCTTATGATAGTTCAGATGGTCTGTGTCAGACAACTTGGCTAGAAACTTTTGGATGGGAAATAGTGTGGGGACTGGATATAAAGCTTTGGTTACAGAGTATATTTTAATTTGATTAATACTTGGTTTTAAGAAATTTTAGAAGCTTCTATGTGCAAAACCTACACTTCATGCCAGTGACCTGAGAGCAGCCACAAAGGGTCAGTTATTTGTCATCAAGGAAGATGAGGACCACACTGTCGGTGTGGTGATGTCTTCCCTGAAGAGGATAGCCACAGCTGCAGGTGACCATTGGCTTTTGGTTTAATGCCAGAGGGTCAAGCAAGCAAAAACATTGAGGATGGCTGGGGTGGAATATTTATTCCCAGTCCTTCAATTTCCAGGAGAAGAAAAGGCTCATAGGTTCTTCCCACCTCTGCAATTCCTCCTCCCTAAGAAGTGAGATGGCCTCATCTGATTGGGTTGGTGAGTTTGTCATGGGAAATTTGGTATAAGGTGCTTACCACTACCCCCCCTCACCCCTCCTCTTTGGAACTAAACTGCTTCTAGGGACTAGGCATCCCTATGACCAAAGAGGCCTTCCCCCATACGGGAGCCTACAGTTGCCCAGTACTTCCTTTGATTTGACAGGTAAATCTTCTTAAAAAGAGATTCATTATTAGGTGGTTCTGTTAGCTCACAGATTTAATATTAGCTTTATTAGCTTTAACAGACTCATATTTTTAGAATAACATTTGCTTTGCTCTTTTATCTCTTAACTTGCCTAGGACTTGAGTGGGAGGGGGGATGGCCCTACTTTTTGGGACACACCTCAAAACTCAGTTATGTACACACTCAAGCCTCCCATTGCAGCATGAGAGCAGTCATAGACAAACAATCTAATAATGTGCCCAAAGTTTCATTTTCACATCACTAAAGATTATTTTTCTTTAAATACTTAAAAATGTACACAGCATTCTTAGCTTGAGGGGATCAGATTAGCCCATAGAGAGTAGCTACTAAGATTTGTGAACCTAAATTATAATGTCAGATATAATATTTTGGTTATACTCTGTTTCTGAAAAATGTTTGAAGGCCTTATGCTGCCTATTTAAGTCTGTGTTTCTACTGCTGGCCTTGCATACCTGTATAACAGCAAAGTGCATGTCATTCCTTGTGGTTCCTAGCAGCTGGTTGCTGTTCAGTAAATCTTTGATTTTTAAAAACAATCATTGGCTAATTAAAAGAAAAGTACTATGTACTTTCTCCTTGCTATGGTTTGAGCATGTCTCTCAAAAGTCTGTGTGTTGGAGACCTGATCCCTCTGCTCTCACACATGGATGAATGCTGCAATCCATGTGTGGGTTTGCTCCCTTGAGGGTAGCTCTGTGATAATAGCTCTCTCTGGTGCTTTTGCCCTCCACCATGTTATGACACACAAGAAAACCCTGGCCAGACAACAATGCCATGCTCTTGGACTTCCCAGCTCCAGAACCGTGAGTTAAACACAAGTCCTTTCTTTACCAATTACTTAGTTTGTTATGACAACAGAAAATGGACTAAGATGCTGCTTGAGGAAACCCGTCTTTTCAATATGCTTCTACACTTTTTCTTCTTTAAATTTAAATTCACCTCTTCTAAACCATGCTAATGAAGTACTTTGATGCTATAATATCCCTGTTTTATGCTGATAAATGTATTTTGTAGGGGTTAAAATTGAGAGGTTTGCTAGTTCCTATAAGAGGAAAAAAGGTTTTGATAAGAAGAGAAGGTTTAAATGCAAAATGACTTTCAAATTCAGAAAACGGGACATCGACATTTAAAAAGTTATTCCTTGTGGGTTTCAGCTTACCATAGTTTATGCAAGAAGCTAGTGGTCAATGCATTATTTTATGATCTCTCTGTGGACAGAACGCAGAAAACAGAGGAGACGTCATGTACCCAAATGGCTGACTAAGCAAAACTTTCCATTACAGTAATTCAGTCCCACTCCAGGTTGGACCAGCAGTTCAAGGAGACTATGGGACAATCATGTTAAAAAGAAAACAGAGTTAAGACAGAAAAGAGAGGAGAGACCTGCCAGTGGGCTCATTCTTCCCAAACTGGGCCTTCATGCCACTCTCTGTTGTGTCTGTAAAAGCCAAAGTCCAGGCTGTGTGGTGCTGGCGTCCTAGGATTTGTTGAGGGAGAGGTGCACTGTCGTGGGAGGGAACATTAAAACAGACGCTCAATCTCCTCTGCTTCCCTCCTGGGCAACTGTGCAGCTTGGTGATATTTCTAATGCTCAAGGTGGGTCTTCACTGCAGCCACACCTGTCATCTCAAAGGTGGAGATATTGTGTTGGGGAGAAAATCACTTGGTGAGAATATTTTCAAGGTTTTCTGTTTTGTTTTGTTTTGTTTTTCGTGAAGTAAGAAGCATTCACTTTTACACCTTCAGACACCTATTGTCAAACGATCCTCAAAAAAGGTAGCAATTTACACTCACATCCACAGAGTCCAGCATGCCACCCTAGTTAAAAATCCCTTTTTAATTTTGTTCATCTCAGCTGGGCTCGGTGGCTCAGCCTGTAATCCCGCGCCTTTGGGAGGCTGAGGTGAGTGGATTGCCTGAGCCCATGGGTTCAAGACCTGCCTGGGCAACTTGGCAAGACCTCATCTCTACAATAAATAAAAAATTAGCCGGGCATGGTAGCGCACGCCTGTAGTTCTGGCTACTCAGAAGGCTGAGGCGGAAGGATCTCCGGAGCCCAGCAGGTCAAGGCTGCGGTGGCTGGGAGCAGCCACTGCACTCCAGTCTGGGCGACAGAGTGAGACTCCAACTCAAAAAAGAAAAAAAAAATTGTGTTAATCTCAGCTGTTCTCACTGCCTTCCCAGCACTGATTTGAAGTTGAACTGTTGTGTCCACAATTATATCAGTCTCACTCCACTCCCATTTTTACTTTGACTAGAAGCCTGATGTTCCTTTTCTAAACTTTTAATTTTTAATATGTAACTGATTGATTTTTTTCTTAAGTCTAGGAAAATTGTCACTAATCTGCCACAAAAAAAGTGAGTCTCCTTTGGATAGCCATTTCTTTATGTCTCTCTAGTGTCATTAATTATATACATTCTTTTTTGTATCATCCACCTGCCCTACAGAAATTGACATGATTCTTTGCTGTAGTCCAGTAGTGTGCTTAACTTCTCCCTCAATTGATTTTACTAGCCACACTTTCTTCTGGAATTCAATTTATGGCCCCTCCCTGTTCAGTGCTGCTTAGGTAATGTTTTTCTTCCTCAGTAGCATCATCCAAATTTGCAAAACGGGAATTTGAAGAGTCCCTTCTAAACAAGTGCCTTTAGGCCAGGCTCGGTGGCTCAGTCTGTCATCCCAGCACTTTGGGAGGCCAAGGCGAGTAGATTGCCAGAGCCCACGGGTTCAAGATCTGCCCAGGGAACTTGGCGAGACCTTGTCTCTACAATACATCAAAAATTAGCTGGGCATGGTGGTGCATGCCTATAGTTCCCGCTCCTTGAAGGATGAGGCGGAAGGATTGACGGAGCCCAGCAGGTCAAGGTAGCGGTGGCCGGGAGCGTGCCACTGCCCTCTAGTCTGGGCAACGAAGTGGGACTACCACTCAAAAATAAATAAATAAATAAATAAATAATTGCCTTTAATATAGGAAAAAGCAATTCCTCTTTTCTAATAGTCCAAAAACAACAAATGGGAGTAGAGGAACATGGCATCACATTCTTCTGTCCTGGAATTCCCCACACAACCAGTCTCTCCATGGAACATCATTGCTTCTGTCCAGTACCTGGACCCATTTGCCCTGGTCTGTGAGCTGTGGCTCTGGTCCAGAATGGCCTTGATCTGGTCAAGGCGACAAGAGACCCTTAAAAAGACAGACAGTTCATAAGGAAACAAGCTGATACACATGTGTCAGCAAATTATAGAGCATTTAATGAAAACATGTTTTTCAAATAGCTGTTTCCTGTGGTCTTCATACTGCTTACAAGGCTGATGGGAAGGCAAGGAAGGCAGTCTGCTTCAGACGTAAAGACAGGACCCCGGGATAACTCACACACATGCCCTGTCTCTACTTCTGGATGAGTGTATCTTTACAGTAGAACTCTGTCTGGTCCCACCCTCTTACGTTGTTTACTATGCAGACAAGAGTTTAATAAGACTAAAAAGCAGATCAGCTATGCCACTGCAAACATCTTTCCAAGGTCAGCACGGGCCTGGCTAAATAAACCTATGCCCGAACACTGGGGATATAGATGTGTATGTAGTTATCTCACTAATGTCATCGTTTGTAAGCAGCCATGCAGAATTTTTCAAGTGTTTTTGTGTTTTAGAATTTTCACTTACTTGTATGTTTTCTTCATAAACAACAAATTTAACTTTCAAAAATATCCTTGACTTTATAGAGACAGAAGAGAATAATGATGCAGAGATTCAGACACACCCAGAAAGTGGACTATGAATAAAGCAATAATATCTGAATTGAGACAAACACACAGGAACACTCCTCCCCAAGTTTTCTTGAATCTTCTTTGAGCTTCTTCCCCATCTGCTTTTTCCAAAAACGCGTCCCTTCTTTTCCTTCTTGCCTTTCCTGGTCTTTAGCTGCTGCAGAAAGGAAAACGAGGGCAGGGCGTGAGAGTGGGAACCGGGCGATGCTTTGTTCCTACGTTTCCAATGCTAGGACTCCTGTTGCAGTGGTGTCATCTCACACTGAGCCAAGAGAACTTTCACGCCGGGGCTGAGCCCTGAGTCAGCCAAGCTGGGACTATGGGACAGACAGGAAACATAATCGGGGAGAGGCCCCAGGGCACAGACGCCGTCATGGTGAGAAGTCACCGAGCCTCCGTGCCAGCCCTGTCCCACCCTCTACCTGTCCTTGGTCCCTGCAGACCCCAACTTAATTCCCCCATGCGGCATTCGGTTTTTGTTCCTGTCACCTCTTTCCTCCAACACATTTTCAAAGCAGATACCCTGTGGTCTGCCCTTTTCTAGAGCTCCAAGTTCATTCGTGTGATCTTTCTTTTAGGTTACAGTAAGGAACAGCTTAGTCATATCTTGCATTATTTCAAAACACCAGTCCCATTACATCCTCCCTTTCAATTTGTTTCTAATTTCTCACCGACGTATCACTACAGACAATGGCACATACTTGAGGCTGTTCTCACAGGATCCCACACCTCCATGTTCAAATGTCAGTATTTCTAGTACCAAATTGTTCCCACGTGTCAGGCTCATTCTTACCCAGATCACGATTCCAATGCAGGCCTTCGAAGAGGCCTGGCAGAATCAGGTTGTGTTTGTACACACCGTGCTCCCAAGACCTCTGAGTCCTCCTGGAAATGAGAGTGTCATTTGCTTACATTTCATCAGCCACAGCCAGTCACAGGGCCACCCCTGACTTCACATTGTGCAGGAGGGTGCAGTCCCAGCACCCCTGGAAGACGAGAAGCCCCAGGAGGGACATGACAAATTACAACAACCAGCCACAGCCACTAAAAATCAATGTCCATTGAAATATGAAAAGCTGCTAGAAGGAAGTATGAATAACAGACCAGGTAGGGCTCGGTGGATCAGCCTGTAATCCCAGCACTTTGGAGGGTCAAGGTAAGTGGATTGCCTGAGCCCACGGGTTCAAGACCAGCCTGGGCAACTTGGCGAGACCTCGTCTCTACAATAAATAAAAAATTAGCTGGGTATGGTAGCACATGCCTGTAGTTACGGCTACTTGGAAGGCTGAGGCCAAGGATCACTGGAGTCCAGCAGGCTGACACTGGGGTGGCCGTGAGTGTGCTACCACACTCCAGCCTGGGCCAACATACTCCCTTTCAAAAAATAAAATAAAATAACAGACCACAATCCATGAATTTTCTTTTTTTCCCCTACAGTAAGAGCCAATGGCAGGAGGCCGAATGATTTCGTGAACACAAAGCCACAAAGTGGGAAGAACATGATCAACTGGGTGACGATAAAAGACAATCTGTGGGTGACCGGCTCAAAAAATAAATGCAAATTCAGGAGCAGATGTCTAATGGCAATCAACGTGAACAACTTGTGATTACCTAGAGCCCTCGTGCTGAGAGGGAACCGTCACGGACGGTGGCACAGTCACTCACAGCCGGTCCTGGAAGTTCTGGGGTGCATTAACTTTCCTTTCTCCTTCAGACAGAGTCTCTTCCTGGCACAGGTGGGGCGGAGGCAGGTGGCACAGTGGAAGGACCCATGGGCTGGAGTCGTGGGCTCTCTGCCAACTCCTAACTAACGAGGACGTGCCCTTCCAACTCACGTGTCTCAGTCTCTCCTGTGGGTGTCACATAAAAATGTCAAGTCCTTCTCGACAGCAGTATGCCTCTGCCTCCACCACTGCGCTGAAAATGTCCATGGAGAGCTCTTTTTCTCTCCGTCCGTACTATGCCTTTCTTGTTGGATCCTCCCTTCACATCTCACTTAGACTATTGCCTGCCCATTAATTAGCCCCTTTATTTCCAGGTAGCCCGCGCCTGCCGAACACACGTCCCGCATGGCTTCCAGAGAGATCTAGCATGCAGCGATGTGTGTTGTTTGTTTGTTTAACTGAACTGAATGTTCGTGAGTGATGTTCTCCACCAAACTGGGAGGAAGCTAAGAAAGGAGCAGCAAGAAAGCTTTGTATGATTATTTGAGTTCAGACTACACCCTTACGAAGGGGCAAAAAGATTTCTGCTATATATCTAGTCTTTTCTTCAGGGACAAGCTTAAGTGAGTTCATAAAAAATAATCTAATAATAGAACTCATACCCAATGGCATGCTTCCAGAGGCCATGCCCCCATATGTTGGCTGAATTCAGAAGACCTTAATGGTGAAAACTTGAAAATATTTGAGAGCAGCATGCCCACAGGCTATCTTTGCCTCTAGACAGAGTGTGACCCATGAGGGTGTATATCACCCTCCAGAAGAACTACTTGAGTTTTCTCATTCGTGCAGGCAAATTTAGGGAGCATGTGTGGGAACGGATGGTAGGGCTGTGGGTCGACGGTCAGGAACACAAAGCTGGGTCAGGCTGAGTCAAGGACAAGGGTTTGCTAAGCACAGAGCTGTGTTTCACATTGCAGCTCAGGGAGTCAGGGGACGTGCTAACCGCCTGATTAATTGGCTGAAATGTGGACCGAAAGCGGTTCACAATGAGCAGGTTGGAAATGTCAAACCTGTCTTGGTTGTGTGCAGAAGAAGATTTAAAGGCACACGGAGACTGGGATACGAGAGCAAAACCGTCATTTAAGCCCATCCTCAGCCCCATAGGTTCCAGAGGACACAGGTCACCCACTCTTGAGAAGCGGATGTGTGAGAGCAGCCTGGCACCTTGCAGAGATGTGCGACCACTCTTTTCCATGGCAAGATCTTGAGTGGGAACTGCAGTCTCTGGCGTAGGAACCTAATGCTATGGGAGTGATTGGATCCTGGGGTGATGGGGCCAGGAGGGGCGCTCCGCCTCCCGGGGCAAGGTGAGTATGGTTACTGCCATGGGCAGCAGCAGTCAGCGTCATCTGACTTACGTTGTTCTATGGTTTGGGCTAGTTGGTCATGGCCTGCCTAGAAGCTAACAGGTAGGAATCTGTCTGAGTCCAGTGAGGCTCCTATTACAAAATACCGCAAACTGGGCGGTGGAAACCACAGCAATGTATTTCTCGTAGTTCTTGAGGCTGAGAAGTCTAAGATGAAGACCCTGGGAGATTTGCTGTCTGGTGATGGCCTGGTTGTCTTCCCACTGTAAGCTTAAATGGTGAAAGGGAAGAGGGATCCCTCCTGGTCCTCTTCTAGAAAAGAACTAGTCCCTCTCACAGGGGATCTGCCCTCATGAGTTAGTCACCTCTCAAAGGCTCCATCTCCTAATTCCATCACGTTGAGGATTAGGATTTCAGCATATGAATTTTGGGGTGCATGACATTCAGTCCATTGCAGAAGCCGACTGATTCTTGCTTGATGTGTATAAGCAGAAAAGTTCTAGAACAAGTGAACGAAGTCTACCCCAAATCTGCAAACCAAGCGTCATGGCCCTTCAATCTCCAGGCTTGACCAGAGATCCTTGAATTAAGAGGAGGCTGGGTTTTCTTAAGGCAGGATCCTGGTACACTGCCAAACACTTTATGCCACTAATCTTTCTCCCTCATTCCCTAAAGGATGTTGTTAGGATGAAGTGTCGACTTCTAAGTGCTTTACATACCGAATTAGAAACTGGGATTGCTACATTTTCACAAAGAATTGTAGATATACTTAAAATGTCTATATTTAAACATGCTTGCTTATTAACTATATAGCTAGTAATGCAGATTTTAAAAAATTGTATCACAAATTTCTGTCTTGTGTGTCTTCTGTTACATTATTGATAAACAATGATGTTAACACTCATATTAACTTAGAGCTCGACTCTGTAATTTAACCTTACATAGCCACTAGATCATTTCTCAAAGAAATGAGAAGCATTTTGATGTAGACACATTTAAGTATTCGTGCGATTGGTCGTATTTCAGAAGAAGGTTTTTTTTCCTCTCAATATAGTTCCCAATAACTACCATCCTGAACCGGCTATCAGAAACATTTTTAGCACCTTTCAGTTTCCTTCCCAATGTTTCACCTTGACATGAAAAATAGAACAGAGAAGTTTTAAGCATGAGCCTAGTACAAAAAAATTCACATTCTTGGCTTTGATTTTTATCAAAGTACAGTATTATATATAGATATCTTATATAGACAGTATACATATACATATTTGAAAAGTAAAAAAAAAGCTCAGGGAAAATATCTTCTGGTCAATTTCATTTCCATCATGGGGAAAAAAGTAGCTTATCTTTGATTTTGGTTCACTGGTTTCTGATTCAAGTATATGGCAGCATTCTATTTTATACTTTTAAGAAGCAATTAAAGTATTTTGAATAGTGAAATTGTAATCTCTATTATTTAATTCTTATGTAATGACTAAATTAGGTGGAATTTCAAAAGCCAGTCTGATTATCCTTAACGTGACCCGCCTCAGAATTAGAATGTGTTGTCAATAGTATTGAGGCTAACTTTCAAGTTTAACAACAGAAACCCAGGGAGCATAGCAAGGCTTGTTCCTAGTTATGCAGTTCCGAAGGAAGGATGATCTATTATGGAGAATCAGCATGCTAGAGGAAAATCCCTCCCCTGGTAAGCTTTATCACAGGAAATTAATTAACAAAGCAATATCAGGTCCGAACAGAACACCTTTATGTAGCTTTGCAGGGCAAAGATTGGCTGTCTTCAATACAATTAAGTAAGTCTAAAATTAAAAGTAAGTCTAAAATCAAAACTGACTTATAGCTGCATCGTTCTTGGCCCTCAGGTCCCTCCTCCTGACACACTGAACATCTGGACTTACCTTCCTTGTCCATGGTTGACTTCCGCACTGCCCGTCATCCTAGGGGAGTCCCAGGAAGGCCAAGAGCGTGCTCCCTGCTGGCAACAGTGGGAATAGCCTGCCACAAAGCAGGTGCCCGCAGGCAAACACACGCTGGATGGAATAACCCACTAAGCTGGGCTTGGTACTTTTCCGTGTTTCTAGCACGTCCATATGTAAATAGGATGATGCCTTGCTCACCTCTTTAAATCAGTGGAGATGAGAATGAAAGCAGGATTTCAGCAACAGAAACCAACTTCAAGTATGAGTTGGGACCCTCTCTGATCACAATTGACTGCTGGTGATTTAGAACATGTGAAAGCAAATACCAGAAACCACTATCCCATCACAGAAAGGATACCTTTCAGAATTTAATATGAGTCTTATCTTCAATAGGAAATAAGTGAAACTGTCAGAAACTTGCTATCTATTTGCATGCAACTTCTAACCCTATGATTCCAAATATTTCATACAAGAAATGAAGGGAAAATCATATGATATTTGGAATGGATTATTAAATGATTTATAGAACACACTCCAGAATTTTTTTAAAAAACTGTTTTGTCCTTAACCCCAAGGGGAACGAATATTCTTCTAATTCCTGAGACTGTATTGAGATCAATAAAAAGTTAGAGTGTTTATGAAGAAGCAAGTGTCACAGCGAGTGAGGTACTTGGCAGTGAACATAATGAGATTTGTTTTATTGGTTGCAATTTGCAATGCTGTCTAGGAGCAAGTTATCATTGTCTTTTAAAATGCTTATTTGGGCGACACTAGTGCTGAGCAAATGGGCTTCCTGGGTGGATTGCTGCTCTGCTTAGAGAAAATAAAATTCAGACTGCAGTCACAGGAATAATTTATTTTCCAGGGTTGAGAAACTTTTCCTAGATATATGGTTTATGAGTCAAACATTTCAGAGCAATGATTTACTGCATTGTCTGTTCTTACAAAAGTTTTACATTCTGAAAAACAGAGTCCAACCAGAGACACCAAGTAGGATTAGAAATGGGAGTCAAAATATTCTTCTGATCCTAGTTTTCCCAAATCATCAAAATCAGTCTCTGAAAAACTTGATGGATAAAGAGCAGTTCTGGTCTTTCTGTAACCAAGGCAGCGAGGACATCATGCTGCAGGACATGAACTCCCAAGAC
Source organism: Cephalopachus bancanus (assembly GCA_027257055.1). Classification (NCBI taxonomy): domain Eukaryota; kingdom Metazoa; phylum Chordata; class Mammalia; order Primates; family Tarsiidae; genus Cephalopachus; species Cephalopachus bancanus. The sequence continues at coordinate 6,605,622 of JAPVLO010000026.1, forward strand.
CTTACAGCCTCCCTCAAAAATGCACTTCAAAGCCGTTGAACTGAGTTAAGGCAAAATACCAAATTTTGCTTATGGTAATATAATCCCATGAAATAACAACAACAACAACAACAGCAACTATGTGAATAGGTGGGCTACGAAGAGGATGAAGAGGAAGAGGATAAGGACATGAGACTTGTAGAAGGTGAGGGAAGGTGTACAGCAGGGATGAAAAACCGTAATTTAAAAAAGCAAGACAGGACCCTATCAGGAGCCAGAAGCTTGGAGAAATGACTGTGTCAAAACAGCAACAACAGCAACAATGCAAGGGCCTCTGTGACAATCCCGAGTTAATGCATTGAGGAGGCTGTGAACTACGGAAGCCTCTCCTCCCCACCACGCACACACCCGGCTGCTACTGCAGGAGTCTGACTCACGGCCATACAATAGCGTCCTTAGCAGGGAGGTCTTCCAGAAGGATGCCCCTTCAGACATGTGTCCACGCCCTCAGCCAGCGTGCATCGATCTCTGTGTGCTGGGCACTGAGCGAAGTGATGGAGGGAAAGTTGTATGCACACAGATGAGTCCCTGCGGGACTGAGGGTGCACACTGGACCGGAAGCAAGGGGTCAGGCCAATACAAGGAGTCCTGAGCGATCACAGCCGTGTCCCGAGGAGACAAAAGGTGGGCACCACCAAGAGTACTTCCAAAGGGAGCCCCTCGAGACGCTTCCGAGAAAGTCTCTCTCCAGAAAGCCTTTTCTGAGGCGGTAATTAAAGGTCCTGTGAGATGTGACACCAGTAGGTGAAAATGAGCCCACCGTGGATAAGGAGAGAGGAGCAAATGCAATTTCCTGTATCAAGCAGGAAGAAGAATAAGTTCAAGCAAACATGGCATGTGTCTTTGAGGAACAGAGCAACGACAAAAGGCTGAGGCGACGGAGGTCTAGTCAAGACAGAAGGACGATGGTAAGCCACGAGGCTGGAGAGGAAGCGGGTAGGAAACTCAAACCCCAGGAGCGTGGGTTATCCTACCTGCCGTGAGACCTGGAAATGGATGTGTGATACAACGCAGCTTGCATATTTGAAAGATCGCTCTGGCATCTGCAGGGAGCATGGCTGTTCAGTGGTGGGTGAAGGCGGAAGGCGAGTTAGAAGAGAGTTACAGAGAACTGGACGAAGATAGCATTGGCCGGGTCAACAAGGCGGCTGTGGAGGGGAAATGACATAGACGAAGAATTGTATCAGATATGACTAGGGCTTTCTGATAACGGGTAAGTGGTGAAAGAAAGGAAGCAATCTAGGATGAATAGCAGGCCTGAGAAAAAATATGATTTTCTGAGATGAAAAAAATTGAGGTAGAAAAATGTCTCTTCTTTTAAATTGTGTGGAGAAGGAAAATGAAAGTTTTTAGTTTAGATACTTTAGAATTTTCCAACCGCTGGTTGCTATGGAATGAGTGTTTGGGAATCCCTGAAATCCACATGTTAAATACCTAGTCCTCAATGTGAGGTATTTGGAGATGGGTCCTTTAGGAGACAATTAGGGTGAGACAGGTCACAAGGATGGAGCCTTCGTGGTGAGATTAGTGTCCTTACAAGGAGATGAAGGGGTGAGAGCATTCTCCTTTATGTGAGAACACAGCAAGAAGACAGCTACGGTCATGCGTCACTCAACAGTGCAGATATAGTTTGAGAAAGTCATTCTTAGGTGACTTTGTTGTGCTAACACCCCGAGTGTGCCTACACAAACCTAGACGGCGTAGCCTACTACACAACTAGGCTGTTCCATGTAGCCTATTGCTGCTAGGCTCCACATCTGTGCAGCATGTCACTGCTCTGAGCACTGTAGACAGTTGTAATACACTGGTAAGTATTTGTATATCCAAACATATATAAAAATAGAAAAGGTACAGTAAAAATACAGTCAATGAGATTTTAAAAATGGTCCACGCCTGAGCTCAGGGGTTCAGAACCAGTCTGGACAACTTGGCGAGACCTCATCTATACAGTAAATCAAAAAATTAGCTGGGTGTGGTGGCTTGTGCCTGTAGTTCCAACTACCAGGAAGGCTGAGGTGGAAGGATCACCTGAGCCCAGCAGGTTGAGGCTGCAGTGACTGTGAGCATGCCACTGTACTTCAGACCAGGCGACAGAGTGAGACTCCAACTCAAAAAAGAATATGATCCCCCTGCCCAGGGCATGTACCATGGATGGAGCCTCCAGGACTGGAAGTTGTGCCAGTAGATCAGTGAGTGAGTGGTGGGTGAATAGGAAGGTTTAGGACATTCCTGCACACCACTGTAGGCTTCGTGAACATGGCATACGTAGGCTTCACTAAATGTACAAAAAATTTCCTCTCTTCAGTAATAAATGAATCTTAGCTTACTGTACCTTTTTATTTTATAACATTTTAAATTTTATCTTCAATTTTTTTTTGTCAAAACTGAGACACAAGCACATACATTCACGGGAGCCTACACAGGGTCAGGATCATCCATATCACTGTCTTGCCCTCCATACTTGGTCTCACTGGAAAGTCTTCAGGGGCAATAACACACATGGAGCTGTGTCTCCTGTGACCACACCTTCTTCGGGGACATCCGAAGGACTTACCTGAGGAAGTTTACATTTAACTGTACCTTTTACGTAGGAGCACACTCTAAAATATTGAAAATAGCATGCTAAATGCATAAACCAGTAACCCAGCTGTCTATCATCATGATCAAGTACTGTGTTCTGCACACAACTGTGTGTGATGCACTTTTTGGAACTGGCAGCACAGTCGGTTTGTTTCCACTAGCATCATCACAGACGTGAGTCATGCTCTGCGAGACTGTGGTGGCTGTGAAGTCACTTAGGCTTCACATGACTGTGCCTGCCACCCAGAGAAGGGCCCCCACCAGAACCTGATCGTGCTGCCCCCCCATCTTGGACTTCCCGGTCTCGGGACCGTGCGAGATAAATTCCTGTGGTGTGAGTCACCCAGTGTGTGCTAGCCCATGCCGATCAAGACTTAGTGGTCTTCAGTTTTCGTGCTTCCATTTTTCTAAATGAATACAGCCTTCATCTTCAGCTCTGCCCATGGCTACCTGGAAGAAAGACCCCATTTCCCCAACTCACTGACAAACGTGACCCTGTGACTTAACATGTGAGCCTGGTGGAGCCCGACTTGGGCAACTATCTTAGTGGAGGGCATGTGCTCTTCTGCTGACTCTGCTGCTTCTTCCAGTGTGGGTCGTGGCAGATTAAAGACTGTCAAATCCCCTTCAGTGCATCCATTGAGAGGGATGGTCTACTCCCCCTCCCTCTGTATCTGTGCCACATTTCTATTAACCCCCCCCCAAGTAATGTTGGTCGTTCTGGCTCTTGGACCACACTTTGTGTAGTGAGGATATAATGGTCATCGTTATCTTTATCAATAACCTTTGACAGGGAAATTTGGTTGGAGTGACAGGCAGTCATTCACACTGAAATGGGTTGCAGAGTGAAATGGGAGGTGAGGAATTATCAGTAAATCATAACCCCTTCATCTGAGAAGTTCTCCAGTGAAGAGTGGGAGTGAGATGCTGGGGTGTCCTGAAAGAGATGGGGGATAATCGAGGGGTTCAAGAAGTGGACTACGGTGGAAAGTGCAGGCATGATCAAGCCAAAATCCACGTTAGCGTGACAGTGATAAGACAGAAAAATCAAAGTCAAATGAAAGAGGAAACAGTAGTAAAGGAAATCGGCAGCAGACTATGGAGGGTGGCATGAGGGATGTCTGAGGAAAGACGGGAGAAACCTTCTTATCTCCTACGATGACCTTGGCACACGTCTTCCTTTTCATGTACTTCTCTTGAAAGTATTGTTGCTCACACATTTTAGGTATCTGATATTGTATTCTTTAAAAACTAGCCACTCTTTTCCTCTAAGAATGGATTGTTAAATTTAAAAAGTAAAGGGCAAAAATGATAGATGGATGGATAGATGCATAAGAAGTGCAGATTAAAAGCTTGCACATATTTACTCCTATGTGAAGAAACACAAGAATAATAAAGCAGAAAACTCTGACATTATTGCTGTCAAGGTATGAGGGATGGTGGGGAGAAAGGGGAAGTGACACTTTTTCAAATGTACCTTTTTACATAGTGCTGACTCTTGGGGGCATTTAACGCTTTACATATTTAAAAATTAAATGCAAGTCAAAATCAATTAGAAGAAAAAAGAACTGAAACAGAACCAAATGAACCCAAGTGTATGTCAAAAGCATAGTCTAATTACATCAAAGGGACTTACACAAACAAAAGGCAAAGAAAGAAAGTTGAACCAAAGTAACTTCCGAACACAGCATCCTCAGTCCTACAGTGAGAAGTCAGACTGGGGAAAGCATGCCAGGAAACACCGAACTCTGGTAGCAGCATTCCTTGGATGCTTGTACAGATGAAGCGGTTCTCAGGTTATGACAGGTGATTTGTCGTCCTAAACAAATGAGAAGTGTACTAACTCTGGGGAGAGCCAGGGTTCTCCCGGCTTGAAGAAAATAAGAACATGGCACGGGGAGGGAAGAAGAACCGTGTGGGGAGTGGGGCCCCAGTTGAAAGATCCACGGGAGTTTATGCTATAAACACTAGTTCTGTCTGTAGCCAAGGTAAGAAGGAAAGAGACTTTGGTGGCAATGAGCAACCCACACGCCTCTACAGCATCCCCCGTGGCCAGAGAAACCGGGAAGCCCCAGAGAACTCACCAATTCATGTTCTAGACAGGGCGAGTCAAGGTGAGGCTAAAATAATTATTCGTTATGCCAGAAACTAAAGAAGGGAAGAAAAAAATGATGGAGACATGTTAAAAGAACCCCTCCCCCAGCATGAAGGCGCTCGTGCCAGTCAAGATGGGAGCAAGATAATTCAGCAGAGAGAGTAGAAAAAGTCGAACCGGGGTTCGGGGGGAGTAGACATGGATGAGTTCCTAGTAGGAAGGAGAAGGGAGAGCTCTTCCCTAAAGCAGAATGCTGGTCAAGAGCGCCTGGGAAAATCCTGGCGCTGGAAAAATGATCATTTTGCAGTCATCATAAGGAAGATTATTTCAGTCAGAAATTGAAGGGGATTTTGGTGAGGGTAGGATTTTGCATGGTCTCAGAGGGCCTCCCCACAGATCACTTAGAAGATGCCAAATAAGTATGGCAAAATATGGCAGAAGAGAGACCAGAAAGACCTTGATCCGTTGACCCAAGTGGACATTTGCCGTTGAGGAACAGACAGATACCATGCCACCCCCGATAGGACACCCTGATGAGGATATCATATCCTGTTAGAACTGAGACCCGACATAGCTGGTCTGAATCTAAATGGGAGCAAATTCTGACAAACACATAAAGCGCGTTACCAAAAAGAATTGGGAAGAATGTATCTTCAAAACTGCTATTGTTGTGGAAGACAAGAACATCTGAGAAAATGTTCCAGATTAAAGAAAACCAAAGACCATGAAACTAAAGGCAGCACCTGGCCTTGGACTGGATCCCAGACTAGAGGGGAAAGCTTTGAAGAACCTCATTGACAAAGTTGGAGGGCACAGTAGATTACACAAAGGTTACGGTCATATTGGATTCCTGAAGTTGCTGGCTCTACAGTGGGTGTGAAAAAAGACTCTTGTTCTTAGGAAACATACCGTGATACACGTAAGAGCAAAAGAGGAACAAGAAAATGTGTGGATGTGCAGAAGTGCAGACAAGCACCACGATAAGAAAAAGAGGCCAAATGCAGCAGCGGCGAGCCAGGTGGAGGGCGCCCAAGAGGTCTTTGTCCTGTCTTGCAGCTTCCTGTCCCAGTTCCTGGGAGCTGGAAGCCATTTCCCAGAAAACAGCAAGAAATACAGTATCACCTTTTAGAAGCAGGGATCCTGTAGCCCTCCCAACACACAAGAGGTGGCTTGCGTATGGGTTTAAAAAGCACGTACTGTACCCAACAGCACAGCTTTCTCTAGAAACATGTTCCTTATTGTACCTTCCTCACATGTTCAAAGGTCATGTGTTTTCGCTCAAGAGCAAGAAACCAGGGTGATATTCATTTGGCTAAAATGCAAGACAGAAAACAGCAGTAATGCCAATGACGGATGGGAAAATGTTTTTGAGGCGGTTACTGAAAACATGCTACGCGTCACAAGAGCACGTGTCAATAACCCTATGACATTTTCCAGTGTTTCCCAAGCACACCCACCTTACCTGATCATTAACAGCCTGACACGCGCGGTTAACTCTCCAGAAGCCATCATCTGAATCTCAACATGGCTTGACCCGCATATGACAAACTTACCCATGAAAGAAGATTTTTATCCTGATTTCACAAAGCAGGAAACTTGTTATGAACTCGAGAGATACAAATTTCCAGAGCCATACTGGAGTCGACCATAATATGAAGAGTATTGAGGCATTCCTAGAAGGTACTTAATTCAGCTAAAGGCGGTTGCAATGGACATTTACCAAAAGGAGAAAATGAGAAGGAAAGAGCTATGAAGAGTATCAAGGCATTCCTAGTGGGTACTAAATGCAGCTATGAGTAGCTGAAAATTGATCTCCATTAAGAAGGGAAAATTATAAGGAAATAAGCATTCACTGGGACATCATTAGCCTTCTATTATTATAGCGGCATTATTGATCCCAACAATGCAGCAATATTAAAATATTTAAATGGTCTCCATTTTGAGAAATTTTCTTTCTTCCTTGCATCCTCCTCTCTCTACTGTGAAAATGAGTCCTGGTGCATCACATCATCTGCTTTCAAATGTAAATAAATATATACTTCGTTGCTTATTTTTTTAAAAAAACCGACTTTATTTCACTTTTGTTGCCATTAATTATAAATTGCAAACAAATGAGGCAGATTGATCTTCACTTGTCTATCATGTTGTTTGAAATGATGTGCAATCTGTGAATTACGTGGCCAGTCTTTTGAATGTATAGAAAGCTCATTCTTCTCTGAAGTGTTGAAATGAATTTCCTTGCATCTGGCTGTGGCCCTGATGCTTTCTTGTGCCTCCCAAGGAGAGGTTAGGCCAACAGCCAGAGAGATTCTGCATATATTAAATGATGATGTTTTGACTCACACTATGTTCACAGAAGCTTTGGAGACTTAAACATTAAGAGGGGAAAATGCCGGTTCTAATTCTGCACACTGCCTTATTCTGTTAATTTGAAAAATGTTGGGCTATCTCAGCTGGAAAAGGTTAATCTCAGGGTCTGGCTCACAAAACCTGAGCACACAGAGGTGACTAATTTGGGTAGTGGAGAAAAAAGCCAAAGTGTGTAAACAAATATATATTACTGAAGGACGTTAAAGGAAAACCTTGGAATATTGTAGAAATAAGTATTTAGCAACATAAATTTAAATACAGGGTAAAACCTCGCCCAGAACAGAGCATGATAGGACACTGATCTTTCCTTCTGAGGTTTGTGTGGGCGGCACAGGCACTAGCATTTATTTTCTATTATTTTTTTTTTACTTTTAATTTTTTTAATTTTAGAGATGTGGGGTAGAATTTAGGGTCAGGTATGCAAATGTTCATTATGCAGGTACCCTTGTTGGTCAGGTGTGTCCCTCGCCTCCCCTGGCAGTTCCCCACTAGGGCCTATCCCGTCCCCCCACCCCTACCCCTGGCAGCTTCCCCCTAATACCAATCCTTTTCTTACAGTTTTACGATGATTGTTCAATTGTTCAATGTCCCCTATGAATGAGAACATGTGATACTCAGTTCTTTGTTTTTGTGATAGATCGCTCAGTGTTACAGACTCTAGGGGTCCTTAGAAGAACTCGCACTTATTAAGTGCAGGAGAGAGGATGTGACACCTTTCCCCACTCATTGTGGGGTTCCAGGGCAACACCCTTCCAACAGGAGACAGACTATCAAGGGGAAGCATTGCAATTCCTTTTCGCCAAAGTTTTGCACACAATGAGTCTCCTGAAATGAAGACCCAGACACCCAGGGAAAACTGTTTCTTTATGCTCAGGCCTGACGAAGAATGGACAGGCATGGAGAAGCATGGCAGGACAAGCATAAACAGCGGTGGGGCAACCTAGCCCAGCCCGCCAGCCCAGATTCTCCTCGGACCAAGGGGTTGGACAGGACACCAGAACACGAGGTCTCAGGACCCGCTTTCCGAGGAGGCAGGTCAGAGTGTTTTTATGGTCAGTTGTCGCACAGATGCGTGGGTGTGGGTCGGAGCATGACCCTTCGGCTTCTGCTGCTCCATTTCCACCGTGCCAGCTTTTGGGGTAGTGTGTCTGAGCCCAACACAAGATGTACTGGGTCTAGAACAGTGCCCTAAAGTTAGATTGGTTTCTTTAATTCTCACCACCAAACCAAGACCTATTTTTTTCTTATTTCATATACATAAAGTCATTTTATTTCGGCGGTTGCGTTAATGTATGAGTTTACATACCTCAGAGCTAAAAATAACACATTTTGTTCAATTCCTTGTAGAGCTGGAAGTGAAGAAGATTCGTCTCCCCTGAATAACTGGCTCCACAGCCGGAAGAGGTCACAGACCTTGCTGTTGCCTCCCCAGGCTCTGGCATGTTGGGAGAGCGCAGTGTAGCTCCGCTGTGCTCAGCCCAGGTGACCCGCTGAGCTGGTTCCCAACATCCATGTTTGCAAAGCCAGCCTTTGCACGCTTCTCTGTCCACCTTCAAAGTCCGCACACGTGGAGCTGGTCCTTGTTTCATCCTGGAGATCACAGTTGGACTAAGGCAGTTGGCTTGTGTGAATCTCCTGTCTGGGATGGATGTGGCCTAGGCTTCCAGGAGCCTGAGTTGTTCGAGGAAATGTGGTATCACTTCTCAACAGATGCCGTGTGGGCTCCAGCATGGGTCGCCTGGAAGAAAGAACCTGGTGAGCAGCTCAAATTAGCATCTGGTGTCCTCACACAGTGAGTCACCTCCCCGCAGGGACCAGACAGGAGAGATCATTCAGATGCAAACACAGAAGCAGAGCCCAGTGTCACTGAAAGGGAGAGGTGGAGGCAGAGGGTAGCGGTAGGAACGTGTGCAGTTCCTGGAGCCAAGTGGCAGCCAGCAGTAGCGAGGAGAGTTCGTGGAGACAGAGGCCCACACCTGGCTTGCGGTGCTCTTTCTTGCTGTTTTGCTGTTATTGCGACTTATCCATCGAATTGTGTCCCCAGAGGAGATGTGTTGAAATTCTAACCTCCAGGCTATGTGAGTGTGACCTTATTTGGAAATAAGGTGTTTGCACATGTAATCAAGTTGAGATCATACTAGATTAGGGTGGACCTACCAAAAGAAAGCCAATGGAAATAGCAAAGTACCCATAAACAAATCCAAAGATATACAGTAGTTTCTCCTTATCCACGAGGATATGTTCTAACCTCCCATGGATACCTGAACCATTGGATGGTACCAATTTCATGTATACTGTTTTTTCCCTATACATGAAAATCTATGATAAAGCTTATTTTATAAATTAGGTGCAGTGAAAGATTAACAATAATAACTACTAATCAAATAGAACAATCATGACAATTCACTGTAGCAGAAGTTGAGCGGCCTCCTTCCTGAAATGCTGTCTTGCACTGTCTTCGCCGATTTGCCTGTGGGTAACAGAAGCCACGGGAAACACAACTGCCAATAGCTGCCATACAGGCAACTAGCATTTGACAAGCGCACCAGGAAGACCCAAGGGGAAGGGCAGTCCCTTCCATAAGTGGGTTCCCACATGCAGAAGAAGAGCATAGCATCCTCACCTCCTAAACACAAAAGCCAACTCAAGGAGGATACAAGAGCTAAGTGGACCACCCGTAGCCATAACACTCCCAGAAGAGAGCACAGTGGACTGTCTCCATGACATTGGCCTTGGCAGTGATTTTTCTGGATAGCACACCAAAAAAACTCAGGCTAGAAAAGCACAGATAAATAAACGGGACTACATAAAACGAAAAAGTTTCTGCACAACAAAGAAAGCAGTCAACAAAATAAACAGCTAACGTGTAGAACCGGAGGACGTATTTGCAAGCCACATATCGCATAAGGGGTTGATAGCCAAAATGTATCAGGAACATTGCAGACGGAGAGCAGAAAAACAAGAACCCTAATTTTTTTATGGGCAAAGGACCTGAACAAACATTTATCTGAAGAAAACATAGAAATGGTCAACAGGTATATGAAAAGGTACGCAGCGTCACTAGTCATCAGGGGCACACAAGTCAAAACCATTACAAGATACCACTTCACACCTGCCAGCATGTCTGTTATCCAAAAGACAAGCGATAACAAGCGTTGACGGGGGTGTGGAGAAAAGGAACACTTGGGCAACACTAGCAGATATGTAGATGGGTGCAGCTGTTATGGAAATCAGTTTGAAGACTTCCGAAGAAATTAAAAATAGAGGTATGCACCCACAGGAGATGAAAGCTCCACCTTGTAGGGACACCTGCACTCTGATGTCCAATACAGCCTTGTTCACAAACCTCAAGACACAGTCACAGCCTAAGTGCTCATCAGTGGACAAGAGGATCAATAAACGGCATGTGTGTGTGTGTGTGTGTGTGTGTGTGTGTGTGTGTGTGTGTGTGTGCATGTGTGTGTAATATTATTCAGCCATAAAAAAGAAGGTGATCTCACCAAATGCCACAACAGGCAGGGGCCTGCAGGACACTGAGCTCAGCAAAATAAGTCAGACACAGAAAGAAAATACTTGAGATATGTGGACTCTTAAACGAAGTCAAGTATTCAGAGATAGAGAATAAAACGGTGGTCGTTGGGCCAAGGAGCGGGGAGGAAAAATGAGAAGATACCCTTCCAAGGATTCGGCCAGCAGAGAGATCTGATGTACAGCATGAGGACTGTAGCTAACCCAACTGTATTACAGTAGAGACTTCTGATGAATAAACAGATTCAAGTTGCTTTTGGCACCCAAAGCACAAGGGATGAGAGATATGTTACTTTGCTTCACCATAATGACAACTTTACAGCTATCAACATGTATCTCATGACATCATGCTGCAAACCTCAAATACACACAATGCCGTTTATTTTTTAAAGTGAAGTAGGGAATTTATAGTAACTGATTCTAGTGTAGAGATAACCAGAGTCTGGAATCCCGATGTAATTTGAAAAGCCTGTAAGCATCCTTTAAAACGTCCACTTCCTCCTGCTTCTGAAAAGCACTGTCTTAGAGCGGTGGATCTGGAGAGCAGAGTGAAATCCAGACACACACAGGGGAGATGCCCTGCAAGGATGGAGACACCCAAGTGCCGTGTCCACGGGCCTTGAATGTCAGAGATAGGCGGGGGCCACTAGGTGTAGCAAGCAGCAAGGAAGAGGGAGGAAGGCTTCCCCGGAGACTTCAGAGGGAGTGGCCCACAGACACCTGCGCCTCAGGCTTCTACCCCAGACCTGGAAGACAGCAAGCTTCCACTGGAACCGCCACATGGCTGACGCCACCTTGGCCCGGAGGAGTGGCCTCTCCCCATTCTGGATGTGGCCCACATGTGCTTGGGTCAGCCCGATGCGTGACTCACTGCTCCCAGGCCCACTACCGCAGGGCAAGGCTTCCTCGGGAGCCAGGCAGGAGCGTCCTGTGTCAGCGGGTGCTGCAGCCCTCACAAGGCCCGTCTAGATTTGGCGCTCGCTGTGCTTTGCGACTGCCTTTCCCCCACCTCGCCTTGCTGTTGGTTTGCGAGCCTAGCTGTGAGCCCCACTTTATCCGGTAAGGATCAAAGGCAAGACATGAAACGTGCCAAGAGCGGACGCCAGCGGTGCAGCAGAGGGCGAGCAGGCCACACACCAGGCCAGAGTGAGGCTGGCCACACGCTTCCTTCTTAACAGCCCGTGCTGAAAACCTAGAAACAAAAACACGTCAGCTACACGCTTAAGAGAGTCCATGTGGCAAAAGCCATGACTGAGTGGCGCTATTTCTGGTACCAGGACTAGACTGGGATTTCTCTCAGGACTCCATGGTGAAGCTCAAAATCCTCAGCCGCTCCCGATGGTACACTCCATGTCACGTTTCATGAGGACGCTTTAATGATTATCCTCCCTGTCGTCTGAGGGTGTCTCCCAAATCTCAGTCCAGTGAGCACGATGAATTCTGTGGGTCAGTCTGACTTGGCCTAGATGCCCGCTTACTTTGTTGTTGAAGGGAGCCCTGCCAGCGCCAGCCCCAAGCTTTCCTGGCCACGAGCATCTTTCTTCATTCTCCATTCCCTGAACGGTCTCCTGGTAACCCTCCTCATCCGGCCCTGGACGAATCTCAGCACCATATCTGAATTCAAGAAGTTTGCCTCACCCCTGTTGACACCCCTCAATTGCTTGGCATGGAGCCTTCACAGAGACGGGGTTGCACGCCCGATTCCCCCAGCTCAGGCCCGCATGGAGGCCACAAGGGACATCACTGTGCTCCCTGACAGCCCCTGACTCTGAACACTGTGCGAGCCTGCAGAGTGCTCCTCTTTACTCAGCCTCCAGGAAGGCTCGCCCAGGGCCTCCGTCCCGCCGACGGCCTTGTCGGAGCTGCAGGAGGGAGTCTGCTGGCCTTCGGGCCGCTCTCTCCTCACCTGCCTCTGCCTTCTGCCGTCTCAACGCTGAAGCTGACGAAGGCTCTTGCCTCTGGGGACCCCACAGGGAAGCGTGGGCGACTCACCTCTACCCCGAGCGCAGCCTCCCTCGGGAGCAGCCGGCCCAGCAGACCCGCAGCAGGCGGGCGAGGGTGGCACTGAGCAGGATTGTCCGCTGGGCTGGGAACTCACGCCAGACCCTCGCCCCAGGAGCGCAGGCAGGCGGCCCGAGGTCTGAGCCGCATGCCACCACACGTGCCCGGCATCTGCTCTTCCTCCTCCCTGGCTTCCCTTCCCCCACACCCTCCGCCTCCAGGAGGCCCAGCCTGTGCCTCCCTCTGACCTGTCTGGTATTGGTCTAGGCCCTGCTGCTGGGCCCCGGCTGCGCTGGATAGAGGATGTGCAGGAACGCAGTGACTGTCAAGCCTGGAGGAGGGGGCTGCTCCCCGGGGTGCTCACGCCGGGCTCCGACCGATGCCAGTTTCGCGGAGGCCTCGAGGGAGGGTTCTGAGGCCACAGTGGCCAAGGGAACAGATGCGACGCAGAAGGGCCCAGGCAGGGGCCTACACAAACGTCACCGACTCCTGAGCCAGGGCTCGAGGGGCGGAGGGCAAGCACGCGCAGGCATCCGCGGGGGAGCCCAGGACTTCCCTGCGAGTCAGCTCTCGTTTCACTCAGCGTCGGCCAAGCTGCAGGGGCCTCAGCTTCTCCATCTGTAAACCAGGAACTACTGGCCCCTTGCGACCTTTGTGCCTCTCAGAAAACTTGAGATCATGAATGGAAGGGCGCTTTGAGCAGGATGGGAGGGCGCTTTGAGCCTTACGAAGATAAGAGGCAATTGTGAGGCGTCAGAGATAAGGAATTTTGCAGGAATGTGCTACTGGGGAAAGTCAGATAACCTGTGGCAGAGATCGCTCCAGAGAAGAAGGTGACACACTTGCCAGAGCCTGTCCGTCGTGGTGACCGTCCAGGCATAGATGGGCTCACTGGATCGCCACTGGAAGTACCACAGCCCTTCTCCAAATCTGTTGGTGAAGCCACTGGGTATTCTGTCTGGAAAATCATGCTCCTAAATAATGTCAAACAGTGTGCATTTTCAAATACTGTCTCTCTGGTGCCATTTGTGTTATATATGAATATGTAAATCAGGAAAAAAGATTAAAATGGGTAGTATGGATGGTTTAGGATATTTGTGGGAGAAATGGCCATCAAGGAATATTACTTAAAAATTATCCTCCCAGGAGAGAAAGCCTAAAGCTTAAGCTAAGGATAGAACGTGCTATTTATGTCAAATGTTGCTGCTGGCACCGCTGTGAAGACTTTTCATTGCCGTCCCTCCAGTGTCATGAGCAGCCTCTCATTTTAATTGTTCCCCAGTGTAACTCCTCAACAAATGATCACCTGGCTGAGTGTGGTGGCTCACACCTGTAATTTCAGAACTTTGGGAGACTGAGCTGGAAGATTGCTTGAGTCCAGGAGTTCAAGTCCAGACTGGGCAGCAAAGCAAGACCTCGTCTCCACAAAACCTTGAAGAAAAAAATAAATAACCAGGCATGGGTGCTTGTGCTCATAGTCCCAGCTAGTTGGAAGGCTGAGGTGGAAGGACTGCCTGAGCCCAGGAAGTTGAGGCTGCGCTGAGCTGTGATCACGCCACGGCACTCCAACCTGGACGACAGAATGAGACCCCAACTCCAAGCAAAACAAAGAAACACACAAATGAGCAATTTGAGCTCTTGAGAAAGGCACCGCACAGGTTAGAACAGTGCAGATGAACCCTGCCGCACTTCTGGTCCGTGAAACAACTGTCTCGGAAGGCTCTTCATGCAGACCTTTGCAGAAAAGACAGGCCGGTTGGCAGGGTCCTGGTGGCTCTCGGAGGATGAGAACAAGGTCCCAATCTCTGCCTTGCAGACGCCTAGAGACACGAGGGCAGAGGCATCCCCCCTAAAGCTGCGCAACACCTCGGCCCAGGCAACTTTGGCCGAAAGAATCACGAAGTCTCTTCCATGAGATCTGGCCTCTTCCCATTTCTCTCATGCTCACCCTCTTTGCCACCATAGAAATAATATCTCAGAGATCCAATTTAGCAATTATGTGGCTACATATAAATATGGCAATTACGAATGATTGCATTATACACATAAATAGAAAATGTAATTATATACAATTATATAATAAACAGAAATAAAATATAGCCGTCATGTAGCTCCTAACGTGATCTCCGTCTTCACTTGCTGAAGTCCAGGGACACTCTTCCAGGGTCAAAAAGCCCCTCCCGCAGCGCTCGGCTGAGGAAACCCGGGCCCTGAAGACAGATGCTGGAGAAAAGGAGCCACCGAGCAGCCCTGCGGGCACGATCACCCCGAGCCGTGTGCGGGGGCTGCTCTGACACAGCCAGGTAGAAGACGCGGCTCCCTGCAAGTAGGTCACCGGCGTGTGAGCGGGGATGACGTACCTGTGTATATAATTAGATGCAATTGGCAGAGCCCAGGCCCTCCGGGAGAGATGCCGCGTTGCTTTCCAAAGAGAATTAAATGTCATAGGAAATAGGCGGCTCTGTGCGATGTGTGTCACGAAGGACACGTTTACTCAGCCTCCGCATTCGCTAGTCAGCTAATCATCATTTCCGTGTAGACACGGGCGCCCGGATTCATTCATACGTTGTCGGCGCAAAGCTTATTCCAGAAAAAGCACTTCCTAGGTATTTTTATCTCCCACTAGGTGTGAACCTCGATTTCCTTTTTAGCAAGACCGTGGGTTTTAGGTGTATCAAATATGCAAGGTTTTATCCTTCCACTGCGTAAGAAAGCAGCAGTACGGAGTCACTAGACGTTTGCGCCCACCCACCCTGGAGAGGGGCCGCTGTGTTTGGTGCGACTGTGTCTGGGCGGGGCTGAGATTCTCTTGGAAACCCAACCGGAGACCGCCCTCCACTTACTTCCACAGGCATTGGCTCTGCTCACCACTTCCAGTTTCTGCTTTTGTTCCCTTCTGTGTGATCAGGATCCTCCAGAGAAAGGAACCGGCGGGATGTGCGTGTGTGCGTGCACGGAGTGGACTGCCGCAAGCAAGCAGTTGGCGCAGGCAGGGGTGGAGGCCGGGCAGGTCCCTCACCTGCAGGGAGACTGGCAGGCAAGGCTCCAGCTAGAGCACCTGTTGGTCAAAAGGCCATTGCTGGCAGGTTCCCTCCTGCTCAGGGGCGGCTGGTCTGTTTCACAAGGCCTACACCTGAGTGGACAAGGCCCACCGCTCTATGGCAGGCCTTGTGCTTCACTCCATCGGTGTCCACCGGCTTCAATATCGACCACATCCAAAAGCGACCTTCGCAGAAACACCCAGATTGCTGTCTGGCCAGGTATCTGGGCACTGTGGCCCAGACAAGTTGACCCATAAAAGTAACCATCACACCATCTGCTGGAAACATAGTCCTGCCATGGTTTGCTGTGAGTCTTTAGAAAGTGCTTTTAAAAGGACACAACAGGGCTGGGTGTGGAGGCTCACACTTGTCATTCCAGCACTTTGAGAGGCTGAGGTGGGAGGATGGCTTGAGCCCAGGAGTCCAAGGCTACAGTGAGGCAGGACTGCGCCACCACACTCCAGCCTGGGCAACAGAGACCCCCAACTCAAAAACGGGCAGGACACAATAGTGAAGGTTTTTTTGAGACAAAACCGTGTGAAATGGGAGGAGAATATCCCCGAGAGTAGAGTCCTAGTTCTGCAGTCCTGTAGGGGATTTGCCTCAGGGAAAGGACGTCCTGGAGTCCTGCTTTTTCATCTGGAAAATGAGGATAGAGCTTTCCACTAACTCACATCTCAGTGACTTGTCGCTATGGATTGAATTATTAGTTTTCTAACATATGTAGTAATAAAAACATTTTCTCCAAGCTGTCTTTTACTTGTTGACTTTTAAAGTTCACTCTTGTTGGTTCCTGATATTTTTAGTTATATTAGCTCCTTCCAGTTTCACTGGATGCAGCAAGTTTGAGGGAAAGTTATCTGGAATCCTCCACTAGCCAAATTTATTTCCCTCTTGTTTATTTTCCTCACTATTTAAGTTTTAGACAGAGAAGAATGTGAAAGAAAGATAAGCACTGAATAGCAATGATCTATAATCATTTTAATAGCCCAACTTTTACAACTTTAATGAGAGTCGTGAGCCCTGGTCACACTCGGAATTACGGGTAACAAAATTCAGCAGTGACCAGCTGAGACCTGGCACAGAAACAGCCTCATTTACAGGCGAAGGGAGGTAAGACAGAGTTTCTCATTGGCTGGAATTCCAGTGTGGTTACCTGTCTCCTCTGCCTCTTCTCCCTGAGGGCGGCCAGCTTCCCCGTTGAGAAGCTTTTCTGAGAACTTTACTGAGAGTTCTTTGATTAGTGCCTGGCCCTTGGAATTTTAAGACACAGTTTAGGTTGCTTTGCTATTTAACTCCTCCAAACCATCTTCTATCTTACATCGTGGTTGCTCTTTTAGCGAGAAGTACAGCAATATGTATACAGGATATTTTTTAAAAGCTATGAATGTCATAGTTACATGCCATTCTTGTAATGAATTATTACGGGGAGAGGGAAAAAAGTAGATTTTTGATTGGTTGTTAATTGGGAATTACTTTTCAGATAGAATTGTATTCATGTTCATTCCCCCTGTGATATTAAAAAGGAACAGATGTATAATAGGAGAAAAAAGTGTATTTGTTTTTCACAATTAAGACTGCAGCTCTAATTTAAAATGATGGTCTTTAAACTCTTCAACTGTTATGTAATATATTAATAAACTTAAAAATGTATATATAGTCCAGGATAGAAAATATAGAATGCTTGCTCACGGGATCATATAAAACATTTATATAAAAATGCGTATGTGCATATAGACACATACTATCATGTCACATATATAGATTACATATATCATTTTCCTCCATACTGAACAATAATTTATTTTTCTCTCTTGGCCAGACTTCATCACTCTTGAGTGTTTTAATCACAAAACTTGTATGGGCAGAAAATAATCAGCAGTTTTACTCTGGAGTGTGTGCAAATGTTTTCATACCGCCCTGTTACTAACAATAATGACCTCAGCACAATGCATTTCCAGGGGAATTAATGACGGGGTTAATGGCCCGAGACAAAGCCAGCCAGTCATGAATCCCCAAGAAATTCCCCATGCTTTGATCATTATTGCTTCATTGCAACATAGAAACAATCAGCCCTGGTTACAGTCAGAACCCTGAGAGCAGCTCAGCCTCGAAAGACTCGTTCAGTCCAGCAATTGCTGAAGCTTCCTCTGCTCCTGGTGACTTCAAAACAAACAACCCTGAAACCAAAGGAATCGATACAAATGATGTGACTCACACTGTGATCTTGAGTGGCCAATATTCCAGTTGAAATTAGAGACTCACTAGCTAAACAAAGAAGTGAAATGAGCCTGTACAGATAAAACACTAAACAAATCACCCTGAACTTGGAATGTTTAAAGAGGTATTTATCTCATGCTAAGAAAAAAATGCAAAAAAAGATTCTGCAATGTTACTGGATTCTCATGAATTCCAGCAAAATACTGAAAGGGGAGAAAAAAAATTTTTTTTAATCTTGAAAGAAATTCCATTTGTATGTCATTTTTTTAATTGAGAGGCAAAAAATAAAACAAATGTATTTTTACCCTGCATACAAATATTCAAATTATTCTGCATTTGTACACAATGCATACCTTTTCCAAAGCAACACATTTGTTGTTGAGTTAAAGAACACCTGGGTGAATTCATAAATTGAATATGTCGATGTCATAAATGTAAGATGTGAGGAATTTTTCTGCCTTATGTCTCACTAAAAATGTCCTTACCAAGAAGACCACCAGCTTACCAGCTTGTTCCCATGTCTCCCCACTCTTGACTGAAATATCGGTGTTTGATACAGAGGAATCTGTTCTGAAGAAAACACACACACAAAGAAAACTTTTGGCTTTCTTTTTTTTTTTTTTTTTTGAGTCGGCGTCTCACTCTGTCGCCCAGACTGGAGGGCAGCGGCTGCTCCCGGCCCCCGCAGCCTCGACCTGCCGGGCTCCGGCGATCCTTCCGCCTCAGCCTTCCAAGTAGCCGGAACTACAGGCGCGCGCTACCACACCTGGCTCATTTTTGATTTATTGTAGGGATGAGGTCTCGCCAAGTTGCCCAGTGGGTTTCGAACCCGCGGTCTCAGGAAATCCACTCACCTCAGCCTCCCAGGGCGCGGGATTACAGGCTGAGCCACCGAGCCCGGCTTTTTCTTTTTTTTTCCCCCACTTCTTCCAGGTTTCTTGAGATATAATTGACAGAAAAGCTGTATACACTTAAGGTGTACAACTTGATACTTTTGTATACATTTACGGGACTGACCGTTAAGTTCACGAACTCATCCTTGAAAAATGCTACCTACCTCATTGCATTCTTACAACATAACACTGTGGTCACCTTAGAAGTGCTCCCCTTGGAAAGCAATGAACAGATGCCAGTGCCTAGTCCTCCTGTCAAAGGAATTTTGGAACGCTTTATCTGGGATGGCCATCAGAACTGTCATCATACTTGATGTCCTGAATGTCATCAAAATGTCTTCCTTTCAATATTTCCTTTATTTCGGGATAAAGAAAAAAGTTATTGAGGGTCAGATCAGGTGAGCAGGGAGGGCGTTCCAATACAGTTGTTTGCTGGCTAAACACTCCCTCGCAGATGGTGCCGTGTGAGCTGGCGCATTGCCGTGAGGCAAGAGCTCCTTTGGGACCATCTTTGCACACACCTCTCTCAGGCCAGGATTTTCAGTTAAACTTTTCCTGTTTCTTTCTTGATTTTTATCTGGTCTGCTATGTTTCTCACAGTCAGCCGATGATTTTGACACAAAATTAGATGAATTCTTGTAACGTGTTAGTCAGTTCTGCTCATTCCTGGCCATCCTGACCTCTCTTCTTCAGAGACGCTTTCTCTCTCTCAGAAAAACGTTTAATCCATGTGTCCACTGCTGTTTTCTTCATGGCATCATCCCCATAAACTCGGACTAACATGTCCCTGATTTCACTTCCACTCTTGCCACGTTTAATAAGAAATCTGATGTTTGTTTGTTGTTCTAACTCAAACTCTGACATCCTCGTGACAACAGCTTGGATGGCCATTCCAGAAAAACCGTTCCAAAGTTGCTGTGATGTGGGAACTAGATGCAAGTGCTGGTGCAAAGCTTCCCAAGGGAGCTACTTCAAAGGCGACCATGTTGACATTCAGCAGCGAGGTATGAGGCACTTTTTTTTGGATGAGCTCATGAACTTAATTGTCGTGCATGGTGAAATGACTACCACAATCATACTGCATAACATACTTAACATATCCACTGCCTCCCATAGTTGCTGTGTGTGTGCGTGTGTGTGTGTGCATGTGTGTGTGTGTGTTGAGGACATTCAAGTTCTACTCTTTTAGCACGTTAGATAGAACTGACTCACGCTGCATGGCTGAAGCACTGTACCCTTCACCCATCTCTTTGCTTTCTCTTCCTTCCCGGTCCCCGGCAGTCGCCATCCTTACTTCCGCTCCCTGGAATGCAGCTTCTTAGTCCTGCATACACGTGTAAGGGAGATCGTGCTGTGTCTGTTTTTCTGGCTTAGCTTATTTTACTCAGCTTAACATCCTCTAGGTTCATCTATGCCGTGGTCAATGGCGCAATTTCCTTTCTTTTAAAATTGAATCATAATTCCATTGTATTATGTAAACCACCTTTTCTTGATACATTCAGCTATCGATAGACCATATGCTGGTTATCGTGAATAATACGGCAGCGAACGTGAGAGCACAGAGAGCTCTTCCGGACACTGGACTCATTTCCTCTGAACACTGTGAAAATGGGCCATTCAACATCTAGGCCTCTAGAGCTTTATTAAGGAGATGGGACTGTGGGCCCTGAGTCAGGGAGCAGGCAGCTGTAGCCTGGTAGCCGTAGCCTTTGCTTCTCTGATTGCAGACTAGCCGTCATCCCTGCCCGCATGGTTCTGGTAGAGGACCGAAGAGCACCGGGAAAGACCCTTCCTCTGACGGCTGACCTTCATGTCGACTTACTTTCCTCTTTCCTCCCTCACACACAGACTTCAGGACTATAACATCGCCTATGATAGAAAGCTAAATACGCTCCATTAAGTTGGAAAGGGAATTTTTTAAAAAACTGAACAAAAATAAAAGAAAGAAAGAAACCAAGCCGCAACTATTTAAATTGCTGTAACCATCCTTGCTGTAACCATCACAAACCATCCTTGTATAGAAAATGTTTTAATTCTACTAAATGTCTATTTTCTGCAGGACCCTCACTTTTAACTTCAGAGCACTGACTCATTTCTCTGTGTGTTTCCTGAATGGCTATCTCCAGCTTTTTGGTTTTTGCTTAGAGACTTTAAAACTGAATTCTCATCTTTTAGATTATTTCAGGCTGACAAGGTATACCCAGAAGTGAGATTGCTGGATCCTATGGTCATAGTTCTTTTAATGTTTTGAGGACACTTCACAGTTTTCCACAATGGCTGCACCAATCTATATTTCTGCTCACAGTACACACGAGTTTCATTTGCTCTTCATCCTCTTGGACACTTGTCCTTTGGATAATCCTGTTCTAACAGGCGTGAAGCAGTGTTTCATGATGGCTTCCGTTGGCATTTCCCTGGTGATATGCTGCCAAGCAGCTTTCCAATACCTGTCGGTCATGCGTATGTCTTCCCTGAGAAATGCTTACTCAGGGCCTTCTCCTGTTTTTTAATTATGTCAAATTTTTTTGCAATTGAGTTTCTTTTACATATGAATATTAATCCCTTACTGAGCATATGGTTTGAAAATATTTTCTTCTAGTCCATAGACAGTCTTTTCACTCTGGTGATTGTTTCTTTTGCTGCAAGGGACTTTTTAGTTTGACGCTGTCTCATGTATCTGTATTTGCTTTTCCTGCCTGCACTTTGAAGTCATAGCCAAAATGCCATCATGGCTAGTGCCAATGTCAAGAAACTTTTTCCTGTGTTTTCTTCTAGCAGTTTTGCAGTTCCATATTTTAAATTTCTTATTTTAGTTCCTTTAGTATTGTGTTTGGAGATGTGTGGTGTGAGATGAGCCAACATTCATTCTTGTGTATATATGAATATCCAGTTTTGCTAGCACCATTTATTGAAGAGACTGTCCTTCTTTCCCCCTTGGGTGTTTTTGACATCTTTTTCTAAGATCAATTGACTGAAAATGTGAGGGTTTATTTCTGGTTTTTCTGTTCTTTTCCGTTGAACTGTATGTCTGTTTTTTATGACAGTATATGCTGTTTTGATGACTGCGGTTTTATAGAATATTTTGTAAAGAGGTAGTGTGAAATCTTTAACTTTGTTCGTGTTCAAGATTGCTTTGGCTATTTGGGGTTCTTTTGTGACTCTATGTGAATTTTAGATTTTTTTCTATTTCTGTGAAAAATGCCATTAGAATTTTGATCGGAATTATATTGAATCTGTAGAATACTTTGGGTAGAGTAGAGATGTTAACACTGTGAATTCTTTTATTCATGAACACAGAATTTTTTCCATTTATTTATGTTCTCAATTTCTTTCATTACTGTTTTATGTTTTTCAGTAAGCAGATCCTTGTATACATTTATTTTTAAGTTTTTTTTTTTTTTTTTTTTTTCCGAGTTGGAGTCTCACTCTGTCACCCAGACTGGAGTGCAGTGGCCGCTTCAGCCACCGCAACCTCGACCTGCTGGGCTCCGGCGATCCTTCCGCTCAGCTTCGAGTAGCCAGAATTACAGGCATGCGCTACCACGCCGGCTGTTTTTTTGATTTATTGTAGAGATGAGGTCTCGCTGCCCAGGCGGGTCTCGAACCCGCGGGCTCAGGCAAGCCACTCACCTCAGCCTCCCAAAGGCGCGGGATTACAGGCTGAGCCACCGAGCCCGGCTTATTTTTAAGTATTTTATTTTTGATGTTATTATAAATTGAATTGCTTACAACTCAAGGGACAAGAAAAAGAAAAACAAACTAAACCCAAACAAATCCGAAAGAATAAAATAATGAAGACCAGGGCTGAAATAAAGGAGAGAGACTAGGAAAATAACAGAAAAGACCCATGAAACCAAGAGTTGATTTTTTTTTCGAAAAGATAAGTAAAATTGAAAAACCTATGGCTGGTCTACAAAGAGAAGAGAGAAGACCCAAATAAATAAAATAATAAATGAAAGCGGTGACATTACAGTTGACAGAACAGACAAACGCGAGATCCAAGAGGCAGCTATCAATAAATATATGCCAGCAAGTGAAAACTCCAGAAGCAGCGGGCAAATTCCTGGAAGCATCACCTACCAAGACTGAATCTTGAAGAAACAGAAAACCTGAACGGACCAAGAATGAGTTTGAAGAATCAGTCATCAACATTTCATCGCAGACAAGACCAGAACTCAATGTCTTTTCTTGTGACTTCTACCAAACCTTTAAAGAGCAGTTAGCACCAGTCCCTTTCCAACTCTTCCAAAAAAATTAAAGAGGAGGGATCACCCCCATCCTCGTCCCTTTAGAGTGCCAAAACAAAAGGCCATAAGCGGGGCGGCTTAACATGTATTTCTCACAGCTGTGGAGGCTGAGCAAATCAAAGCAGCCACAGAGTCCACACCTGTGGAGGTGGGGCATGGGCAGTGCCTTCTAGCTGTGTCCTCACACTGTGACAGGGCAGATGAGCCCCAGAGTGACTGTTGTAGGGCACGGATCTCATTCATGGACGTTCTGCCCTCATGAGCTAATCACCTCCCAAGAGGTTCCACTCATAATACCATCATTTGGGGTGGGGGGTAGGATTTTAACATATAAATTTTGGGGTGGGGGCACAAACATTCAGACCACAGCAACTTCCGAACTCGTCTTATGGGGCCAGCATTATCCGATGGCAAAGCCAGACAAAGATACTACAAGAAAGGGAAAAAAGTGCAGCCCAAAGCCCTGATTAATGTTGATGCAAATTTCGAAACAAAACACAAGCAAACTGAATTTATGAGCACTCTGAAAGGATAATACACCATAATCCAGCAGGTTTTCTTCTGTGAAAGCAAGACTGGGTTAATCTTTGAATGTCAACCAGTGTATTTCATCATATTAGTAGACTACATAAGAAAAACTATGTGGTTATTTCAAAAAATGCAGAAAAGCACTTGGCAAAATTCCATATTCTGTGAATGATTAAAAACGCTCAGCCAACCAGGAACAGAAAGGATGTCCATAGCTTGCCATAGAGCTTCTGCAAAGGGTCTGCAGCCAGTGTTGTAATGGAAGACTTCCTTTTCTGGCCCTAAGCTGGGGGACAAGAGAAGACTTCTTCTGTTCTCACCGCTGCCACTCAGCTTCACACGGGCAGTCTTAGTGCTACAAGGCAAAAAAAGAAAGGAGTCCAGATTGGAAAAGAATCGGTGACACATTTCCTATTCACAGAGAATGTGATTGTGTATGTACATACTCCCAATGAGTCTAAAACCTGCCAGAATTAAGTGAGTTTAGCAACGTTGGTGTGTACAACATCAATCTATTTAAAAAATCACTTTGTTCCTCTATACTAACAACCAATAGTTGAAATTCAAAATGCTGAAGTATACAATTCAAGCTAACATCTACCATCACCGTTATTCTCACCCCCATGATACGCACAGAAAAACATCCACGTTGCCCTATCTGGCTGTGGAACACTTTACTCAGTTTGCCCAGTCACCACCAGGCAGTTCCCCGTTGTCTTCTGCAACAGGGCAGCCTGAAACTGAACAACGCCCGTGAGAAGACCAACCCGCTAGAGATCCTGCTCTTGTGTCATAGAACGGCCCAAGGACACACAGACCTGAGTGTCCCCTGGAGAACTCTCTGGGAGGACGCTGTCTCCGCCACCCTGTCTGTGTCTCCCCAGCAGGCAACTCAGCCTTCAGCTGGTGGCAAGACCCTGGCACGAGGACACACACAACAATGAGAACAAAACACACCTTATCTTTTCCCCCGAGTTTCTACACGGAGGAATGCCACATCGAATACTAGCTCGACTTCCCTCTGACCCCAGGGGTGGAGGCAAGGCTCATCTAGTCGGGGAATTGGGAGAAGGAGCCCAGCCCCCTCCTCTTGGTTTGGTCTCGTCCCATCTGCCTGCTGGCAGGAGTGTGCACTCTGATCAGCTGGACTGTCAGGTGTAGCCATCAAACTTGGCTGCAATAATAAATGCCAAGCTCAGTGCAATGAAGGCCAAATGCACTGAGCTTTAAGGCACAGCTTCATTCAACTTTTTCTTGTAATAAGGGTGGTGATCCAAGCTCGTTTGTTTCATTTGGTCCCAAATTCAGGTGGGAAGGAGAAACATAACTTCTGACACTATAAAAGACCGCTTTTGAGTACTTACATAAAGAGAGGCCATGGACACGGGTAGCCTTGTGAGGTGCGAGGACAAGGCAGCCCAGAGAGGTTTGTCCTGGGCTTTGAAGGACGACCAGAACCCGTGACGTGTAGAGAGAGGGACCCCAGGGCACGTCAATGACACAAGGGGAAGTCACTGCAGAGGTCGGGGTGCTCAGTCAGTGCGGAGACTGACCTGGCTCTGGTGGATAATTCATAGGCATTTATTTTGATCCTATACCACGAAGGACCTGAAGGCTAGACCAAAGAGTTAGACTTGATTTGACAAGCATCAGAGAAGCACATCATTCCCTGGAAAAGGAGGATAAAATGACGAAACGCTTTCTTAAAGAGAAATCTGGCCGTGGCATAAAGGGATTGGGTGGGGGAGGTTGGGAGAAGGGCAGGTAGCCAAAAGACCAAACGCATCTACCAGAAGACGTCCAGAACCTGCACCTGAACAGTCAGAGCGGAATGAGAAGAAAGAGCGGGCTGATGATGCAAAGCTACCTGCTTTTCATGGCAAATTTTTGCTGTGAACATACCACCTTTAGAAGAGCAGATAAAATTAGGCACATGGACTTTGCCTTTGAAAAGTATTCGCCCTCCTGGGGTTGCGGGGAGGGACACAGCATCAGTCAGGAACCTGATCTCAAACCAGGGAAAGTGGGGACCTGAGGGGGCCCAAACTTTACCTGCACGGTGACCACTTGTATGCCTAATCCGGAATTGCACCCCGCATGTTCAGAATAATAGTACATAAATAAATAAACAGAAAAGTATTAGTCCTCTTTTGGAAAATGATTAGATTGAAATGTCCTGGTTTGTAGTTTTGACTACCTAGCGTTGATTTAGAAAAAACAGAATTTTAAGACTTCAATGAGCCTTTGAGATGGGTTGGCGCTTTCTCCATAGATAAGGAAACCAAGTCTCAATGAGGATTTGTTTGGTTATGTAATTTGCAAATGGTGGGGACGAGACCGGGCATAGGCCTTGCCAGGGTAGTTCTCTGCCCACGGCGCCTGGCTGCCAGGGCCTAGTCACGCCCATCACATGGTCCGGGCGAGCGCCCAAGACGATGTGCTTGGTGGCACATAACCCGTATAGGTTGCCTTAGCAATGAGGAGACCTGTATTACCCAGGAAGCATTCTGTCACGCCAAGGCGATGACAGCCAGGCACAGGGGTGGCTCTAAGTCCCACAGAATCGGCCTGCTTACCCATCTGCTTGATGTCTGACCCTTCGTTGGAAAGGCTACATGTGCCGTCCAGGAAGGAATCCGGTCCTGATCTGAGGCTTTGACAGCGGGGCAGGCCCATCTCAGTTAACACAGCAGTGGAAACACCACCGACAGCTGGGACTGGAAGAGGCAAACACATGTGTGGGATGTTCTTAGGCCCATGCAGCGGCACGCTTGGTTACGAGCACCATCCAGAAAGCTGCGGCTCCACTCAGTCACTCGACAAAGAGCTGCTGTGCCTTCGGTTACAGGACAAACAATTTGCTGTGTGAACAGCTGAAGCAAGCTGTGTCAACAAGACAGGGTTTGAAGGATGACACGTCGCCCTGTCTCTGAAGGTGGAAGAAGGGAGTACACGGCTGCGGCCTGGAGCCTGCGGTTAGCAAGGGAGTCGCGGGGCCCTCCGACCTGGGCTGGGACGGAAAACACCTGCTTCCTTCCCGGCCCTTAGAAGGATGCTCGTGGAAAGAGACCTGGTGCAACCCACTCAGCCAGGCCCGCTCCTTCATCAGACTCGGCGAAGACATTTAAAAACCAGCGCACACACCATGTTGGATGGAATAAAAAGGAGCATGGTGAGATCACGTGGTAGCTCACCACATTCTCGGCCCTAAAGTGTCTGTGCTTTAGCTCTTAATTTTCACACTTCACAGCTGCTAATGGTTCTCAGCAGAGCCAAAGGAAGGCTGTTGACAGGAAGTTAGGTTTTTTTGTCATCGCTGTCTTGTTTCTCCCCTTATTCACACAGAGAAAGTTCCTGTTTGTCACACAGTGTCCAGATATCCGCTAAGTGACTTTTTGTTTTCTAACTTGAGGCCTTGTCTTCTTTTTTTTTTTTTTTTGAGTTGGAGTCTCACTCTGTCACCCAGACTGGAGTGCAGTGGCCGCTCCCGGCCACCGCAGCCTCAACCTGCTGGGCGCCAGCGATCCTTCCGCCTCAGCCTTCCGAGTAGCCAGAATTACAGGCATGCGCTACCACGCCCGGCTGATTTTTTTTTTATTTATTGTAGAGATGAGGTCTCGCTGTCCAGGCGGGTCTCGAACCCGCGGGCTCAGGCAATCCACTCACCTCAGCCTCCCAAAGGCGCGGGATGACAGGCTGAGCCACCCAGCCCGGCTTTTTGAAGAAAAATAAAGGAAAAAAAAAGAAGAAAAAGTCTCCTGCACCCACCAGAAGGACAGGAAGAATGCAAGATGACAGAAACAGCAGTTCCCGCGTTCGTGGATTGATGGCTGGGAAGTCACTGGAAACAAAACACCTGGGGCATTTGGCGGGGTGCCCTGGGACCTTGAGCCTGAGGCCAGTGTTCCAGGTGTGGGAGGACCCCACGGGCCTTCAGCTCACAAGCTTCCCAGCGAGCATCATTCCCACAGCCTCAGAAGGTGCTCAGCCTGGGAAGGAAAGGCAAACCCATGCTGCTTCCTGGGGAGCGTGGGGGGTGAGCCTTGAAAAGGAAGGTGGCCCAGCATGCACGCGTGACCAGCTCTGGTGGCTTTGAGTGGTGACAACAACCTTCTAAGTAAAACACAGTCCCAGGGCTGCCAAGCCAAATGGAGTCTCCAAAACCGCTCTCAATTCCTTCATTCACCCACTGTGGGAGTCTAGAGTTCAGTATCAGTCAGACACACTGACATTGTCTGTGGGGAAGGTCTTAAACCTAATAACTCCATGGCCAGAGCGTTGCACATGGTTTATTTTTTATATCCTTTTATTACAAATAGAAATATTTCTAGCCAGGGTAGTCAAATGCCACCTCTCTGCCCCCGTGATTTTTGCTCATATGACTTTGGCTGTTGTTTTGGGACATTCTCTCCATTTTTTCCTTCACCTTAAGGGTGAAAACATATGCTATTTGCACAAAGTACAGTTGGAAGTTTTCTTAGGATTTCGCTGGCCTTATTCCTGTTTGGTATTTTTCACATTTTCTGTGATGTAAACGTTGCATTGTTCCCTTTAAAAAGACCTCATTAGTAAAACACCAATGTTTAAAAATCTCATCCAGAGAGCACTAACAAATTTTCACATGTTCTAGTTGTATTATTTTGCTGCTTGGCATTATGAGATGAAATATTTCTAGCATATCTTGACTATGGCTTGTTATCAAACATTTGATCTTACGGTCTTTACCAAATAATGCAAACCCGGACTTTGACAGCGTGGAGTGTTCCATGGTGCAACAGCAATTTGGAGCAGCACAGAACAGGCCAGAACAGATATTCACTGCCAACAAAGCCACCAGAGTAAAGAAGATTCTTTTAGAACGTAGACGCAAAGTTAGGCAGAATATTTACATACAAATCTTTCACATATTAAAGAACTCAAAGTCTTTTTATTTAAAACAAGCACTACATGGGCATTTGGAATCTGCCAGGTATAATTGAAGGATTATGGGCTTTGCAACCAAACATGGCTGGTTTTGATTAGCTGTAGGACCTTGGAGACTTCACCTCCCTGAACCTCAGTTCTCATTTATTACATGGATTTAATAACAACAACTGCAGAGTGTGGTGGTGAGGATTAAATGAATTTAAGATAGCATCTGGCACCCAGCAGACGCTCTGAAGAATAATATTTCAGGCACTGTGCAATCAAATATAAGTCTACTTCCCTTCTGTCAATACATTGTTTTATTTAATAAAGCACCTGACAGCAGGAATTGTACAATTTAATTGAAAAAAAAGTACAATAACAGTTTTGCCCAAGTACCCCTTGATAGTGCAGAGTTAGTTACCAAAGAAAGGGGAGATGAGAAGGGTGCCATCATGGGGAGATTGTTATTTGGTGACTTGGAGCTTGAATAATGCATAAGATTAGCAATGATGAAATCGGATTAATAGTGATGAAAGAAGGCAGGAAGGGCCCAGAGGTGAAGTGGCCCCCTTGAAGAAGGGGCCAGACAGGGACCGCCCTGCAGTGCTGGGGCAGCGAGATCTCTGGAAGGAAACGTGTGCTGCGAGTTGGAATAAAAATAAGACAGATACCCAAGCTGGTCCAGTTTATGGAGCATCTTGAAAGCTGAGGCAGAACCTAGAGCTGACGTGGTGAGCGGAGGGGATCCATCTGGTCCCTGAGCAGAAAGTCCCTGGACACCTGGAGAGCCGGAGTCGGTGAGGCAGCCTCTGCTCCCGGGAGGCAGCTCTGCCTCTGCGCCTCGATGGCTGGGCAAGATTGGATGGGAGTGGAGGGAAAGAATTCCTTGGCTTGCGCAGTAGCAAGTATACAGACAAATGGTGGTGGTTTCAGGGATAGAGTGGCCAGGTAATGACGACAAGGCTCAGCTGGTTGCACTTAGGTTCTATAAATCCCAGCCAAAGAACTGTAAATGAGAGAGAACTAGTATTTCTCTCAGAATGGGACAAGGTGGAACAGATGGAGGAAGCAGGATGATGGCAGACGTGGACAGAGCGGTCCTGGGTGAGGTAGGAGCAGGAAGAGCCTCTCTGGGGCCGGTGAGAGACAAACGCATGGGAGACGATCTAGTTACATGGGTGCTGTGGTCAAGCACCACATGGGATTGCTCATATAAAACTATTTATTTCTATTGTCTCGTATACACAATATGTGTGTGTGTCTCGTATGTGTGTGTGTCGGTGTGTGTGTGCGTGCACACACATATGTAATTTATGTAGGTATATAGAGAGAAATGTTACCTTAGCCATCAGCAAATAAAATATATTCAATTCTGAATCCTGAATTGATTTTTCTTGCATTTTAAACAAGTTCTTCATTTAAAAGAATGTCATTTCTTTCTAGGGAGAGGTAAGCAGGGTGAGCCCAGCTGGTACGGCCAGCCACTATCCCCTTTGAAAAGAGGAGCACAGCCGGGCTCGGTGGCTCAGCCTGTCATCCCGCGCCTTTGGGAGGCTGAGGTGAGTGGATGGCCTGAGCCCGCGGGTTCGAGACCCGCCTGGGCAGCGAGACCTCATCTCTACGATAAATCAAAACATCAGCCGGGCATGGTAGCACATGTCTGTAATTCTGGCTACTCATAAGGCTGAGGCGGAAGGATCACCGGAGCCCGGCAGGTCGAGGCTGCGGTGGCCGGGAGTGGCCACTGCACTCCAGTCTGGGCGACAGAGTGAGACTCCGACTCAAAAAAAAGAAAGGAAAGAGGAGCACGATGAAGGAGAAGAAG
The DNA here is from genome assembly GCA_027257055.1 of Cephalopachus bancanus. Taxonomy (NCBI): domain Eukaryota; kingdom Metazoa; phylum Chordata; class Mammalia; order Primates; family Tarsiidae; genus Cephalopachus; species Cephalopachus bancanus. Next base: position 6,635,897 of record JAPVLO010000026.1, read on the forward strand.
GTGAAGAAAGAAAACAACATAGCAGTTAAGAAAATTTTATTAACAACACGAAAGAACTGGCATGGTGGCTGACACCTGCACTCTCTGCATTTTGGGAGGCAGAGATGAAAGGATTGCCTGAGCCCGGGGATTCAAAACCAGCCTGGGAAACTTGGCGAGACCTTGTCTCTACAATAAGTCAAAAATTAGCCGGGTGTGGTGGTGAACGCCTGTGGTTCCAGCTACTTGGATGGCTGAGGGGGAAGGATCGCCTGAGCCCAGCAGGCCAAGGCTGTGGTGGCTGTGAGCATACCACCGCACTCAGGCTGGGTGGTAGAGTGGAACTCTGACTCAAAAAAAAAGTTTAGGAACAATATACAAGAATCCAAGTAAGAAACAAATAAATATGGAGTCCAAGCAAGGCTGAGGCATTGAAGCCAGGTCAAAGGTGTGATTTTTAAGAATGTCTCATATCTTGGCAATCCACATTGGAAGAAAATGGAGAAGGAAAGCACTGACCTTTTGGATGGTCACAAGGGGCCTTCCTGAGAGCAGTCACCACCAGCGGTTGGGGGCCAGGGACTGAGAATTCAGCTGAAGAAAGTGGTACGTGCGGACTGTCTCTCAACTCACTAACGACCAAAGCGGAGGGTAGGGGTACCATGGAAAACCGTTTTTGAAAAAGAAAGGAGTATCTGTTTTTTTAAGACAAGAGATCTGAGTAACTTCCTTGAAGGGGGAGGTAGTTCGCGCAAAAGATGCTAAAAACCCACGGCGGAGGGTGACTGATCAACCTGATCCTCTGTGGTGACGAGCCAAGAAGGAGTCCGACACTGACGGTGGTGCTGACCACAGAGAGCGCTATTCTGCTCAGAGAAGAAGGTGGGCGGGACGGGAGTCTGCAAACGTCAAAAGAGACTGGGGGACAGAGGAAGAGCAGAGCCTGAGATGGGAGTTAGGACTCTTGCGCTGCAGGCAGGGCTCCCTGAGAGTCACGGCAGTGTCCACCGTGTGCAATCAGTTACCTGCATGGGCTTTCTCCATAGACTTTCAGCAAGGTGGAAGAGGGAACAGGGGAAACCACGGGGATCACGGCTACGCACAGGTGTCACAACTATGTACGCATGTCATGACTAGCACAGATGTCATAGCTAAGCACGGGTATCACAACCAAGCATGGGTATCACAACTACGCGTGGGTATCAAGACCAAGCATGGGAATCGCGACCACGCACGGGTATCACCACTAAGCAAAGGTATCACGACTAAGCACAGATATCATGACTAAGCACAGGTATCATGACCAACCGTAAGTGTCATTACTAAGCATTCAGGAATGCAGTGCAGGCTGAGAAGTGAGAGACTCCAGCTCCAGGCAGGGGTCCTTGAGATGACAGTTCGCCAGGCCCAGACAGCCCTGAGATGTAAGTGGATTCCACTCAATTGAACAAGCAATTGTGGGAGGTCCCCAGTTTCAAGGTTTGGTGTTTTTCTCCCAACGAGTGAGAAAAACAAACAAACAAACAAAAACAAAAACAAAGGCCCAGAAAATGAGCAGATGTGAAGGATCAAAGATTACAGTGAGAGCAAAGAGCCAGAACAGCCTAATCTAGATGTGAAGTTGGGACAGGATCAGATTAAGACCCATAGGTCACAGAGAAAGCTTTCCAACTGCAGGCATGGTCTGCAACAGGCTGTGCCAGTTGGCAAGTCTTTCATGATAAGTCATCACAGTTGAGGAGGTCAAGACACTGGTACCAGGATGCCATGTTATTGTTCAGGGTAACCAATAAACACAAAGCACATGGACTCGTCGCAATGTAAATGCCAGGGTATATCTCTACAGCAGAAGACGGTAGCCATGGGATTGGGAGCAAAGGCATATGGAACGCATCGTGGACTTCAGAAGAGGAAGACTTGAGTAACAAAAGTGATTTTTGAAGTATTCTAAGCCAATAAGGAAGAGAACTACGTGGACCACCTCTCTGTGCTCAGCAACTCAGGAAGAGCACAGAGTATCTGTATGTTTAGCTTTGTAAGAAATTGCCAGATGTTCTGCAAAGGCAGCTGCACTGTTTAATAACATCACAAATAATTTATGGATTTAACCATTCTAGTGGCGGTATAACAGTGTATCATGGTGGTTTTGATTTGCATTTGTCTAATGATAGTGATTTTGAGTACTTTTCCCGGTGCTTATTGGCTCTATATGTATCTTCCTTTGTGTAATTTTGTTTTAATTTTTTTGCCCATTTATAATGTCTTGTTTTATGGTTCATTATTGAATTATGGGATTTTATAACATATTATTTATGATTTATGTGACTTTCTTTAATGTTTGTCAGCCACATTTTTTAGTGTTCAGTGTAAAGGTATCACATCTCTTTTCTTAAAATTACTCTTACTATTTGGGTATGTTTGATATTGTCATCATGCAGTTTTTTCATTTTACAGCTTTATTTTAAGTTATTTTCTGCTATTATATAGAAACACCATTAATTTTTATAGCTGTGAATTTCCTAAATGCACTTGCTGGTTCGAGTACTTGTTCTATAGACACTGTAATATATTCTGCATAAAAACAACCACAGCATCTATGAATACAGAGTGATGTATCATCTCCTTTCTCATGCATTTGCCTTGTGTTTGTTTTTCTTTATTGCATCAGGAAGGACTTCCAATACAATGTTGAGTAAAAAGGTGCAGGCAGACACACTTGTCTCCTTACTGATCTTATGGGAGAAAAAGGGTTAGTCTTTGCCTTTAAATATCATGCTAACTGTAAGGATTCTATGCATTCCTTTCATCAAATTGAAGATCTGCTCTTCTATTCATGCCACCTGAGAGCTACTAGATGAATGGATACTGAATAGTCCCAAAGACTTTTGCTTTACCTATTTAAAGAATAATGTTATTTTACTCTTTTTCTGTCAATATGGAAGGTTGCGTTCACTTTTTTAAATGTTAAACCAACTTTGCATTCCACATAAGATTTCCCATTCAGTCATAATGTAGATTTGGCATGCATTGATGAATTTGGTTTGCTGATTGTTTGTAGAGAATTTTCACATCTGTGTTTATGAGGGATGGGTTTATAATGTTCTTTGCTTGTAATAACTTTGCCTCCTTTTGTTATAAGGGAAAGTATCATTTTATTCAACTAATTGGAATTTTTTTCTGCTTAATTTTCTTTGAAAGTTTGTAGAAGATTTGTATTATGTGTCCCTTAAATGTTTGATGAAATTTGCCAGTGAACCTATCTTGGGATGAAGTATTCTTTGGGAGAAAGTTTTGATAATTATAATATTAAATTTTTCTATGAATCTCATCAATTTTGATATGTTGCTTTTTGAAAGAATTTGTTCATTTTTACCCATGATTTTCTATTTAGGATATCACATTTAAAACATTGTTTTTATTTATCTATTTAATTTAGTTAAACCTCTTTACAATATTTTCTAGTGGCCACTCTAGAAATTGCAATGGGTAGTTCTAAACTTTTGTAGTTTACTCGGTGTTGAAGGAGTACCATTTCATGTTCAAGTTAAGAGGCTCCATCCAGTAAATCCACTCACACCACCTGTCCTTCCTTCCTGCTGAAGTTCTCCTATGTGTTACTGTTGTAAAACCCACACAACACAGGTTTTTAATTTTTAATAAGATGAATATATATATATTAAACATTAGGAGGAAAAACGTATATATGACATTTATCCACATATTTACTATTTTCAGTGCTTTTTGTTCTTTCCAAAGATCTGGGTTTCAATGTGGTATAATTTCAAGTGATATGAGTCCCTGTTTCTTAAGACATTTCCACAGCCTTTCTTCTACTGCTGTCCTGATGATGATGAACTGTCTTAGTTTATACTTGTCTGTAAAAGTCTGTATCTCATTTTTCTTTCTGAAAGCTATTTGCAACAGATATAGACTTCCGGGATGACAGCTTTTTCTCTTAGCACTCCAAAGTGTCTATCCACGGTCTCATGTCCTCTATCATTTCCTGGGAGAAGTCTGCAGTCATTTGTATTTTGAAAACCCTGTTTATGACGTGTCATTTTTTTTTTCTTTGACTGATTTCAAATTTTTCTCTTTATGTTATGTTTTCAGCAACTTGGTTTTCACCAACTTTGGAGAACCTTTGCCACTTTTTTTTGATGTTCTTTTTCTCTTCTCCCCTTTTGGAACTCCAATCACACGTCTGGTAGACTCACCCTATTCCTTCTGGAAGAAGAGTAGACTTCCATTTAATATCTACCTGCTTTTGCTTGCTTTCTAGTTCCTCTGGGTGAAATTTTTATTTTATTTCCTAGAGTTTAAAAGCTTTATCATATTTTAACATTTAAGTAAGTTAATTACAGTATGCCTGCGTTTTCTGTGAAATGTTTTCTTTTTGCATAAATAGAGTGAGCTATGAAGTCAACAATTCCCACTCCTCTAAAAAAATATTAGGTGAGTTATAAGATCTTGCTAATTAACTAGGCACAATGATTTCAGAAATTTGGGGGAGACTTTTCCGAAGATTCATACATGTAATATAGGAATACTGTTATCCACCTCAAAGTGTTGTTATTGGAATAAAAGACGTAACGTATATACAGCTTACATAACTGTGCCTTTCACATTTATTAATATAAACCATACATTACGACCATCATTGTTATTATTCTTGAAAGGCAATACTAGTCCACTGCTTTACAAAACATTTTCCTCAGCTATATTTCTTTGAAAACATTATAAATGTCATGTACTCTAGCCTTCCATTGTTGATGTTGCAGTGTGGATGAGTCCATCAAATTCCTTTCTAGAAGCAAGATCTGCAGGCTTAGAGCAGACCAAGAGGACCAGTCAGTTCCCGTGTGTGTCACTGCATGGGAAAAGTGGCCCAGGGGCTGGCCAGTGTGTGTCAGGGCAAGGGCCAGGTGCTGGCTAGTGTGTGTCAGGGCAGGGGGGGCAAGACGTCAGCCAGTGTGTGTCAGGCACGCGCAAGGTGGGCCAGACACTGGTTTCCTTCTCTTGCTCTACTCTCTGGAGTTCTCTTATGTCTCCTTGAGATACTATTCTTCACATAACAGCCTCCAACCCTTTGCTGACACACACACACACACACACACACACACACGCACACAAATGCACACAAACTCAGCAACTATGTGCAGCATGGGAAGAGGCTGGAGTTTTATGCACAGGTGGGAAACTTTAATCAGAATGATGAGTTGGAGGAAGGTCATCAAACTTCATGACAGATTGCAGGCCAAGGACAGAGGAGAAAAAATGTGCTTTATACAAAACTTTATCTTATTCAAGCAAGCTGCTGGGACAGCCACAGTAGACAGAGCCATTAATTTCTTAGTGGAATAGTTGGAGGTGGATTGCTCTAAGGAATGGCCTGCTCAGAACCGAAGCTACTGCGAGCTGTGTGGGCCGCACTCGGGGGGGAGTGATCGCCTCCGGAGAGTAACTGAATTTTGGACGTGACAGTGAAGAACGGATGGTACAGCGTGCTGCCGCCACATGAAAGCACACTGAAACAATAACTCTTTAGGCTAATGAGTTTATTAATGGCAAAAGGAACAAATGATCTGAAACAGGGTGGGGAGTTTAAAGGAATTTGTGTTAAATGAGCTGGCAGAGAAATAAAATTAATTTCAGACCCAAACAGCCTTGGGTGTAGTAACTGCAAACCCTGTTGTGAGGCATTACAGACTAGAATGAATGTGACAGTTCTGCTCATTAAACAAACAGTAAACACAAGTAGAAATTCTTTCAAATCATTCTTAATATGAAAGTCAAACCCGCTCACATAGATGATGATAAAGCATACACAGGCGTCTCAAAAGTTGGATACCTTTTGTGCATTTTAACAACACATGATATCTGTATGAGGTCATAGTATGTGTTGTAAATGCAGTAAAGTGAGGATGAGTTTATTTTAGAAACACCCCTTTTGATGCATAGATAAATCTGGGAGGTGTTACTAAGTGGGGAATGTGGAATATGATGTCTTTTACTAATTGTACCAAGGGATAAATACTAGGAGAAGACCGTGAAGCTATTAGTCAGCATGTGTAGGATTACAGTAAACTGGTGAAAAATAAGGTTGAATAATTTATTGGCAGCAACGACTTCTGGTCATTAGCTTCATAAACTCATGCTGAAATTGCTCTCACAGTTATTTAAAATACTTGGTATGATGCTGGCGACTGACCAAGAATACAGTTTTAAAAAGTAATACATGTCTGCTTAAAATAATTCCTCTGTCAGCAAGTGATAAAAAGGGCTTGTTAATAATAATAATAATAAAATATAGCAAATATTAAATGGTGATGAGCTGAACTCCCACTGATGAGAAAATACGTGTCCAAAACCTGCACATTTTTGTGGTTCAGAACAGATGTTCCAATAGGCAAAACCAGACTAAATAGTAAATGTTTTAAAGCTGATACAATCGAGTAACAATCTTCATTTTTGAACTTTGATAACACACAATGCTCCACAGCCTGGGTTCATAGGGAAAGACCATGGAAAACCAGCTCGCAAAATTATCTTTTAGTTAAAGTATAACTTGAACATGTCAAAGCCGTGGACTGAATGTTTGTGTCCCCCCCAAAAATTCACATTGAAATCTCAAACCCAAGGTGATGGTTTAGGAGGCAGGGGCTTTGGGAGAGGTGGCGAGGTAGTGAGGGTGGAGTCTCATAACCAGTAGCAGTGCCCTAAAATATACCCCAAAGAACCAGGAGTTCTAAAGGAATGCGGACTAAGTGATCCAGCAGAGAGAAGATTGGTTTCTCACTGACAACACGGCGAGGAGCATGTGTCATCTTTAGGCCAGAAAGCAGTCCCTCACCAGACACCAAACCTATCAGTACCTGGATCTTGGGCTGTGAGAAATAAACGTCTATTGTCTATGGGTCACCTGGTTCAAGGCCTTTTATGATAGCGGACCAAAAGTACTAAGACAACTGAGAAAAGAGCCTTGAATACGAATAAAGCAATTACAGGTATATTTGCATTGTTGTTATAAACTTTGTAAATTAAGACTAATAAAAAATTGTGAGCCGGGCTCAGTGGCTCAGCCTGTTGTCCCGCGCCTTTGGGAGGCTGAGGTGAGTGGATTGCCTGAGCCCGCGGGTTCGAGACCCGCCTGGACAGCGAGACCTCATCTCTACAATAAATCAAAAAATCAGCTGGGCGTGGTAGCGCATGCCTGCAATTCCAGCTACTTGGAAGGTTGAGGCGGAAGGATCGCCGGAGCCCAACAGGTCGAGGCTGCAGTGGCCCGGAGCGGCCACTGCACTCCAGTCTGGGTGACAGAGTGTGACTCCAACTCAAAAAAAAACTTGTGACTCTCCTCCTTCCCTTTTATTCCTTTCCCTTAAATCCTACCTTCCCAAGATCCTAAGCATATTTTCTCTAGAGTCCAAAGTGTTGGTTGATGTTGCTGTAGAAGGAACTCAGGAGAAGGACAGCTTTCTTCAACTATCAAGACAGAGAAAATCTTGAATAATTCCCAAAGTAGCAGAGAATGCTCCTTGAAAGCACATTCTGCTTAATATCCAGCAAGAAAAAGCAGGCATCCATTCAGAACAATTTCCCTTGTTTTAAGCAATAGAGCTCCTGTCCATAGATAACTTTGAAAAATGGTGACTAAACTTCTAATACTAATAACAACCACATGAAAAACAATTTTTTTCAAGTGTTCTTCTATCAGTAATTTAAGAGCGTGCTGGTAGAAGTTAGCACAATGTAGTTTCACAGCTTCAAAAAGATGCACGAGTGGCATTTATCTCTCTAAATGTCTTTTTAAAAGAAAAAGTATGGGGATAGACAGGGGTCCTGTTTCAATCTTCTGCACGTGGTCAGCTAGTTTTCCCAGCACCATTTACTGAATAGGTTCTCCTCTCCCCCGTGGTGGTGGCTTTGTCGAAGATGAGTTGGTTGAGAAATTGAGGTTTTGCTTCTGGAATCTCAATTCTATTCCATTGGTCTATATGCCTGTTCCTATACCAGTACCAAGCTGTTTTGATGATTGTAGCTTTATAGTAAAGTTTGATGATTGTAGCTTTATAGTAAAGTTTGAAGTCTGGTAATGTGATACCACCTGCTTTGTTTTTTTGCTGAGGATTGAGAAATGACTGACAGTAGTGGGAAACTATGGGGGGAGAGGGAGAGGGGATTAACGGTAGCAAACGTCTGTCTAGAGATGGGGAGACACCTCTTATCAACAAGGGTGCCTGAACAAAACGTATTTGTATACCTAACCCTTAACTGTACCCCACAATATCATAATAAGACATATTGATTATAAAATAAATAAATAAGGGTCCACTAATGAAAGTGCCACCGTATCTTTCTTGAATATATGACCATTCTTTTAAAAATAAATATTGTTCTTTAGAACAATTTTGGTCCCAGCAAAATTGTGCAGAAAGAACAGAGTTTCATTCACCTCTGTCCCTACACATGCATAGCTTCATCCGTCATCAACATCCTCCACCAGAGAGGTATATTTGTTACAATCAATGAGGCTACATTGACACGTAATTATCACCTAGAGTCCACAGTTAGCATTAGGGTTCACTCCTAGTGTTGTGCATTCTATGGGGTTGGGGAAAGGTGCAATGAATGATATGCATCCACCATTATAGTATTATAAAGAGTAATTTAAATATCCAAACATTCCTCTATGTTCCACTTATTCATCCCTCCCTCCCACAACCTCTGGCAACCACTAATCTTTTTACAGTCTTCAAAGTGTTGCCTTTTCCCAAATGTCATGTAGTTGGAATCATTCAGTATGTAGTCTTTTCAGCTGGCTTATTTCACTTAGAAATATGCACTTACGTTTCCTCCATGTCTCTTGGTGGCTTGATAGCTCATTTCTTTATAGCACTGAATAATACGCCACTATCTGGATGTATCACAGTTTTTTATGCATGCACCAATGGAAGGACATCTTAGTTGGTTCAACAATTTGGCAATTATTAATAAAATTGCTTTAAACATCCAAAAAAAGAAAAAGAAAATGGCATATTTCACTAACCATCAACTTTTTTCTCTTAGGCTGTGTGAATAGGATGCTAGATAATCACACCTACATGAAAATATTCACCTGGGACAACTCAGGATTAAATGATCTTGTTTTTATTTTTGCCTCCTTCGAATTTGAGACCAATATTTTCTCAATAAAGGATTTCAATTTTCCTTGTGTAGACATAGCTTTCGCTATCATCTCTTAGAAGGGCTATTTGATGACTCTTAAGAAGTTGTACCAAAAAGGATTCTTATTATTTGTATAATGGCTCATTATAACAAAAGCAAAATCGAGTGACAGATATTGGATGATAACAAGCAGGAGTCGAGGCTGATTCTGTCTGCCCTGAGCTTCTATATCCTCACTCTTCAGCGGCTCGGAGCACCAGCACCAAACCAAACGCAGGGTGAACAAGGAAACCCAGAGGCTCCTATTCTTGTTTTTCCAAATGCCAGATCCCAATACAGATTAGCTGGTAGCTAGCACTAAGGTGCCTATGCAGGTTAATTGGTGATTAAGGACAACTGTAAGAGTGTTTCTTAGAGAGTTTCTGTCATTTTCAAAGTACCTTAGCTGGATGGAATCTCGCCAAGCCTTTAAGCTTATGAAACAACGATTCATGGTTATTAAAGCCAATGCCCCGGAGAGATTCATCTGTGCTTTTGCAACAGGCTGACCTTCCCCCTAAGACATAGCAATTTAATTATCTACTTTGCAAAGCACAATTATAGTAAAATTCAAAACCTGATTTATGGACAGGTTTTACGTTCTCATCCATAATGCATGTAAATAAGAGTCTTTGAGTTTCTTTTTCTGGGGCTGGTATGCCCACATGTTGTAACTAATATGCACTAAATAGCTCTTGCTTTATGAATCTAAGGAGATTTTTATTGAACACCAGTGATTAATAAAATAATATTTCAGCATACGAGTGTTTAGTGGTATGTCTTCACTCTGAATTCCACCTATCACTTGCACAGGCATTCCCAAAGTCTGTGAACCTGAGTAACCTGACCTGAATAGAGTTTCTACTTGAGCACAAGCTGATATAAAAATCACATCAGCTTCATCTTCTACTCAATGAATCCATGTTTTATCTCATAGAAGCATAAAGTAGAAAATCATCATAGTAAGATCTTGGAATTCAAAACTCTGGCATGGACTTGAAAGAACAGAAATTATGTGCTTAGCTAGCTAATTAATTTTGAGTAGGTATTGGAGCTCTATCCAGCTACCATCATAACCGCCTCTCCAATCCGAGGAAGGGAGCAATGCGAGAGCACACACAAACTACACACACACACTCCCCAGAGGACGAGGACCTGTGACTTTAGTCTCCTCTCAGCGTTCCTCTGTTTTTTGTGCAGGTATCTTCTTTTCCCCACCACTACAACCAATTGCCAGCCGTGTGCACCATCAGTGCCAAAGACATTCTCGGAAAATATCCTTGTGTGTGTTTATGATAGCATTTCCAATGCTCAATGGTAATGTAAGAGTGGTTATTTGTATATCTTTAGCTATTGACATTAAATTATCAATATCACATTTATGATCTTTGCTTTGATTGAAATATGCTGCAGAAATACAGGTACTGCAACATAAATGAGACAAAAGTTGGAGACTAACAACTCTTTTGGGTGATAGAGAGAAAGCAAACCAAGAAGCTGTTCCTCTGAGATTGGATGACAGACACGCACTCTCCATATCCAAAGTGCTGCAGGAAACAGAAAAAAGTGGAGAGGATGACTCTGTAGAAATCAATCAAAAGGAAACAGCAGTTTGAAAATGATAGAGACTAGTCGCTTACTGTAAGCCCGAAACCACACTACATAACTAAACACAGAACTGACAATGAACAGGCTATACCTGTGAGGTTCCCAACACGTATTAGCCTTGATAACCACCAGACATAGTCTCCCAGGGTTTATCTATAGAGCCACAAAATATATGTACATATGTACATGCATTTGTGTGTGCGCGCACACAGACACACACATACACACACACGCATATCTGAAAACAGACTCTGCAGGAAATTCAGAAACACAAAGGTGGTCAGACGTGTTCCTAGCCCCATGGAAACTTACTGTCTAGCTCTAAGATATAAGTGCAGAAAGTAACATATGCAGGCATATGCCAAGATTGAGTCATGCTCCCTGGGAGATGCTCTCATCTCAGAAGCACAAGCATAGGCATAGAAATGTTTTCACTAAACATCTCTGAATATTGGAAGCATATAACGAGAATCGAAGACTAGTGAGAAGTTTCCAGAAGAAAGATGGGGCCTAAGGGTCAATTTTTCTCCACCATATGATACGCCAACAGCTTCCAAGCAATTGAGAGAGATCATGGAGTCTCAGGATGCTCTAATTCATAACCGAGTGAGGCAAGGGCCTTCCTCCCCAGGTAAATACACATCTTATGCTGTTTCCTTATAATGTGTTTGAGTATTAGAGGAGAAAATTAAGATGTGGTAAAAATAGATGAAAGAATACAATCTGAAACCAATTTAGTTTGACCTACTTCCAAATGCTTTCCACTAAATAGCCGAAAAGTGATTATATGAGTGTACATAATTATATAGATATATAAGTAGATACATAAATAGATATATAAATGTATGGTAAAATCACAATAATCCTGGCTTGTTTGGAACAGGGAGATGCAGAATGCCCACATCCACCTTACAAGAAATATTTTTGAAGGGACGGGATCGCATAGTGAGTAATAGCATGGATTGCAACACGAGATTAAAACATCAAGCCAGGCTATCAAACTCATGTGGAGAAAGGGTTCTGGGTTTGGCGGGGGTGTAAGGGCACTGAGAGTGTGAGGTGAGAAAATGGCCCAAGAGCAATGGAGAGAACTTTCCAGGGCTGGAAAAGGGACGTTTCAGACCCAAAGAGCCCCCACGGGCCCAGCAGGAGACACTTGCAAACACCCAGCACCAGACACACCCCTGTGAAATTTCAGAACCCTAACACTAGCAAGAGGGTAGGAGAAGCTTCCAGAGAACAGAAGCAGGTCACCTCAGAGGAGGAAACTCAGACTAGGATCGACAGGCAATTTGCCACGTGGGTTTAGAAGCCAGTAGAGCACAACTGTCAAAGATTGAGAGAAATGATTTGGAACCCAGAGCTTTGCACCTATGCTAATCCTTCATAATCTGTGAAGGGAAATTAGGCCTAATTTTGGAGATACACGAAGGCAAAATGTTTATCTTCTTTGAACGAAGAAATGACTAAAGGATGTGGTCTGGACAAATGCAAAAGGAATGCCCAAGGAAGAAAGCCTGATGTGTACAGAAGGGTGGCTCTTATGTCTGACAGACACCAGGAGCTCCAGGTTCACAGCAGAAAAGGTGGAACGCGATTAGCCCAAATGACAGTGAAGTGCTGCAGATCACAGCAGACGGTTCAGGGAAGTATGTGTTCAGGAAAGAAGCAAATTCTATGGAACCAACTTCCAGGATGATGAAGAAGTTGATATATCTTAGCAATGTGATGAAGAAATAATTAACTATTTTTTGTCAACAAGAAAAAAGAAAAGTTTTTATAAACTTCAGAAAAACATTTGCACAAGAAATGTTTGGCCTAGATATGATGCTAATTAAATAGGTATTAAAATCAGGTATAACTCAGCTTTCTGGGCGATGCTTTTTGATTCTTTTAAATAAACAATTTGATAGAAATTTCAAGACATCAAGAAAAAGAGGCCAGTTACGCCTACCTTTGCTTCTAATAAAACAATGCCATATGTGTGGAATAGGCTAGCTTCCAAAACTCAACCCTGGAGTCCCATGGCTATTAACACAGTGGAAGGATAGTTCTTGGTTATCCCACAGATGAATGCTGGTCACGTTTTTCTTCCATGTACTTTCCTGTAAATTATAATCAGAGACTCCTGCTTCTCCCACTGTGTGGTCTGCAAGTCTGGATTCCAGAAGCATTGGAAAGGGAAACCGAAGTATAAGATGTTTGAGGCTTTGTCCTGGACGTGGTACCTGGCGTTCCCCCCACGTTCTGCTCAGTCCCATGCCAACAGAAGCGAACAGGCCATGGATGTGTTGAACAGGTCAGAGTTAGCCATGTGCCAAGTGACATTAAGATGCGGTCTGTGGAGACCAATACTCTGTCGTCCAAGGAGAAATCAACAAGTGCCCCAGCCCACTTGATCATCAAGAAATATCAGAAGCTTATCTTCAACCTGACACGGAGCTTCATAAGACCACCCAGTCAGCTTGGTTAAAGCAGCTAAGGCCTTCCAATCTCTTTTATCAACCACTGGAGCTCTATTTACCAGCTGTGATGTCACCATTGCCACCCTGTGACCACATTGAGCTGAGTCACTGCAGATTCCTCTCCACTTTTTCATAGAAAAAGACAGCAGAACACAAGCACAGGATTTGGAAAGAATAAGATGATTCACAAGGATATAGTCCTTCCGTGAGTCTCATAAACAAAACCTGGTTTCTTTCTGTTGTTGTTTTTTTTAAATAGCCCATTTATGAAATGTTTACTTTTAAAAAAAATAAAATTTAACTTTCTGAAGCAGAGTAGAAAAGAATGTATGAACCAAGAATTTGTATGTTTTTCAAAATCGATAATTTTCAAATATATCTACTATCTCGTGAAAAGAGGGATTTGTGTATTATACCTTGATAAACACAAAGAGGGCATGCCAATTACTTCTCTATTCCAGAAGAAACACTTTATGTGAAACACATAAACACATAAAGTGTTTCTTCTGGAATAGAGGTGACAGATCTGACTGTAACTCTTTTTTTTTTTTTTTTTTGAAGATGGTTTTCAGTTCCAATCTTATTTGCTTCCAAGAGAAAGAAAAATATCATTAATTATAGCACGTGATAGAGAACTTTAATCTCCCAAATCAAGTGCAATTTCAAGAAGTTAGAAGGATAAAGTACACCCATCTGGCCTTGAGGCTTGTGCTGCTCCTTCTTTGGCAAAGGGCACATAGAATGGCATAAACTTCTCCTTAGGTCCAATTACTCTGCCTAGTTGCAGGGACGGTATGTAAGTAAACACCAAACTGACATCGGAGGTTACAGAATCTCAATTTTAAGAACTTGCAGGCTAAGCACAGAAGAGTTGATGACAGGAACAGAATAGAATATAAACACTGTAAACACTGACGGTGCAAGTGCAAAATCAGGGGAGTTCGGCTGGTATTTATTTACTCAGGTGTAAAGGGGAGAGCAAAGTTTATTTAAAATTGAAGGAACAACAACTGGAGGTTAAAGTTAAAACTAAGGGTAACAAATAGAAGTAATAGGATCTCACATTTGACATCTTCAGTGGAAGGTTGGTAGGAGACTAGGATGGTGGTAAGTTCATTATTTTTCTCATCGAGAATGTAAGAGCCAATGTCTAACTTTAATAAAAACATAGATGTAAATATATTATTCAGAATTCGGTTGTTAACTAAAAAACTGAAATAGCAGTGGTTAACTCTGGCTACCTCCAGAAGATGGGAATGAGGGTATGGAACAAATAATACTATTTTTACTGAATATACTCTTGCTTAGTTTTGTTTTATTCTGTGAATATTTTACTCTACATGCATTATTTCTATGATAAAAGGTAACAATGTTGCGACTATAATAATATCATAAAGTGTATTGCACTGTCCTAGGCATAATTTCTTAGTCTGGATTTGAATAGAGCCATGAAGTTGCTGCAACCCAAGCTCATGTGAAGCAGTAAAAGGTGACTTGCCCAGGCCTCTCTTAGATGTATGAATCATTTCGACAAAATGTTTCTTGCTGCTGTTTTCTGCCTTTCATGGAAGAAGACACCCCACAGTTCCAAGGGCGACATCCACTTCAGTCTGGCTCCAACCGTCACCAGGCTGGTCCTTATGTATCAGCAAGCGCTGCCTTGTTTCCACTTTACCCCTTGATTTTTGGGTTAATTACTGACAAAGTAATAGTATTTGAATTAGAAGAGTTTAAAATATTAGAAATTCAACTTAAAGAAATATTTTTATCTCAAAAGTGGCAGTAAAATGCATTTATACAAATTACACCAGTGTGTTAACAATTCACTGAATCCCATTGAACCGCTGTGAATGAGCGCCGAGGGGTGCAACGGTGTGTCACCTGTAGAATCACTCTTCCCTGCTAACAGTAACAGGCATTGTTATTAAAGTATACCCTGATCCGTGAAGAAGTGCCAGCAGCACATTTAATTCAACAGAAAATCACCTCTATCGCTATGTTAAGGATAAACACACCTGAGAAAGGACTCATCTAAATCTCCACACTGCTGAAATACACAGTGGTTTGTGGGAGATTTATGCTGCTGGAGACCTCTTCTTTAAGTTCTTCCCACAGCAGTATCAATCTTGAGTGTTATTTGCTATTACCCATTCAAAATCATCTTGATTTTCCTGTTATTCAGATTCATAATCATCTTTACTTCCTTGTCACTGTAGGGTTTTGTTTTCTGCCTGTTCCACTGCTTTTTGACCTAAAGACAAGAGAGTATGCCAGTCACGACTTCATGCCAATAATGCATATTTACAGATTATATATCTCCGCTATCTTTTGTGTTACAATCTACCTACAGGGAGAAATTTAAGCATAGAAGAAGCTATAAAAGTTGATGACCTCCCGTGTCAATATGTAGGAGAGACAAGGGCCATGGTGTGTGTGCCTCCACTTCACGCCGACATGTGGGCCAGCAAGAGGCCATCCCTGACAGCAGCTTCTCCACCTGGGGAGTTGTCCTGAGACCCCAGATACCAGCCTGCCATCCCCTCCGTCCCATGGTCCCTTAGCTGAAGCCACTAGACTCGCATCTTTCAAAAGCAGCAGGCTAGGACACGTGTGTGTGCATGTGTGTGCGTGCGCTCACACATATGTTTATGACATAAAAACTCTGAGTATCATTGTCACTTTCTTATCTGGTAACCAAACTTTACCCATCTCCCAAAACATTTTCTTCAAATAAAACAGATAATATAATCTTTTATGCAAAGAAGAGCATATATTACAAAAATAACTTCTGTTTTTTGAAAACAGACAAGGGTCCTAGGTAGACGTAGCCGTGGAGAAGTAGGGCTCGAATCTCCCCAGTACCCCCGTGAAAGTAAACAGGTGGACACATCCACAGCAAACCCAGAAGACCAATCCTCGTCACGAATGAAGACATGAATGCAGCAAGAGCCAGGCTTGGATCCCAGCCCTCACCGTGCTGTGCTGCACAATGTCCGCAAAGTTCTCCTCACACTGCTGGGAAGTGTCTGGCTTGGCGATGACATTTATACAAGGCTGGAAACATGATGGGAACAGGACGGCAGGGTGACTTCCTCTTTGGTGTGTTCCAGGCACAAAGAAGAATAAGCTTTTAACATGCAGCTTCCTCCAGGAACGTCACTTGTGTATGCTAGGAGTCCTCACCTCGTGGTGAGCACTGGGGTGTGACCTGAGAGCACCTAGAGAGACCTGCTTAGGTGGACACACGGCAACACAACACAGGAAGTGCTCCCACCTACAGCTTCCTGCTGACAGGAAGAGGATGGGCGGACAATGGCTGGATGCACATGTAGCGTGGGGACCACATACAGGGCTGGGGTGAATATAAACAGAATTGCACACAAGACTGTAATGAATGCACCGTGGGATCCTGGGACAGCGCGTTGTGACTTTTTATTAGAGAAGTAGTGGAGATGTTAAGCAACAGATCAAAGCCCCTGCGTCAAATGTTTCCTGGCTGTCCTGGGGTCGTACATTTCCCACGGTTGCCTTAAACGTCCGCTCCTTGGCTAGCAGTCTGTGTGTCAGGGCCCTGGCGACTCCTTCTTAGCCTGCACTCTGAGACCCCAAGTCTCACTAATTCCACCCACACAAATGCACAGCATCCCGCCTCCTGCCTGCCCTGTTATCACAGAAGAGGCTCTCTAGTGTTGAGCGCTGAGTTCTTTGTGTGCCCCGCGTTCCTGCAGCTAGGCTTTCTCTTTCTCCTAGGAAGGGCAGTGTTTTATTCCTGTATCTTTGGCAGAGGCACAAGAGACACATGTCTGCATCTCACATGGACATGGACTTGCCCCTGAGATATTTCCTGTGTGACCCCACAAACAACCTTCTGGAAATGGCTCCAGGAGCCCTCCTTTCCTAGTCACTCACTTGCAGACTCACTAAGGAAAAATGGAAGTGTCGGCATGAGCCCTTCTCACCAGACACAAGGCCTGGTCATCGAGCTGCCTTAGGGACTGGCCAGTGCACCGGACAGCAAGGCTCAGAGCTGAGGACCACGGACCTGTAAGGGCCAAATCCCAACGCCACGCGCCAAAGGGATTCGGCCAGGACATGGGTGGATCATCACGTCTCAGGTCAGTCGCCCAATCAGGCCAGGCCAACGATAGCTTCAGGTTGGTAAACAAGCACGAGCAACGCCCCTTGGCTTTGACGGGGAGTTTCCGAAGCAGAGAGGGAGGAAGAGACGGCAGAACACCGTGTCCTGCTGAGGACCTGAAGCCTGACTCGGAGGTCCTCGTGCCTGGGCGACCTGGACACGTTTATGGCTGAGGGACAGAACAGACCGTCCTTAGTGCTGCGAGCGTTGCTGTTCTTTTGGGAAGCAAGGAAGCTATGTCAACAGTAAGAACTCAGCATGAGACCTACACGCTATGGGGATTCTGATTTGGCAAGCCAACTGGAAAGTGCATTTCTTTCTATAACACGAGCAGAGTCAATATGAGAATACCTTAGTTAACTCATCCTCTCTTAGCAGCTAATCTGGGAAAATTTAAGATATTTGAGAGTTCTTTGATCTTTTAGGTGTTTATTCTTCATTTCCAAAATAAATCCGAGCAGTGGGGTCTGGAAGTATTTGTATGTTTTTAAAAACTGATAATTTTCAAACATATCTACTATCTCATGAAAAGAGGGATTTGTGTGTCATACCTATAAAAACACAAATAGGGCATGCCAATTACTGCTGTCTTTACATGGCAGAGTTAGTCTGTTACTTGGGTATCCTATTAACACTGTTTCTTGGGTATCATATTAACATTTCAGTCCTTCCCTGAGTCTCATAAAAAAACCTGGTTTCTTTGTATTTGTTTTTTTTAAATAGGTCCCATTTATAAAATGCTTACTTTTAAATAATTAAATTTAGCTTTCTGAAGCAGAGTAAAAAAGAATGTATGAATCAAAAATATTTATTAAGAAATTGTAAAACATGTTTCTTTTGGCCTGAAAAGAAGCAGAAAAAAATTAGTCAATGCAAACATCTCCTTTAAGTCTGCCTATTCAAGTATAAAAATTTAACTGAAATTTCATTGCACTCTGAAATTTTATTTCAGAGGCAGAAGAAAACACTTCTAGTGAGTTCTGAATTCCACCGAAAGTCGTGTGTGCTCTGAATTGCCATTAATCTTGCGGGCACTACGATGCCCTCCCATCCCGCTCTGCGCAGGAGCACGGAGACCCGCCAGGCCTGCCAGATGGGGCTTCTCCCCCACAGGCTGTGGAAAGATGGCCTTACTCCTCTCCCTCTCGGATCTGAGCCTCGGCTGCTCTGGGAGGCCGCTTTCTGACAACTCAGGAAGTGCGCGGCCAAGATCTGAATTACCGATCAAGTGTAAGCGGCACACCTGGCACGGCAGCCCTGGAAATGCCTGCTGAGCCACGGAGTCAGCTGTGGGAAAAGCCACGGTGGCAACATGAGTGCTTGACGTTCCACGGTACTGGTGTGTACTGCTTTCAGCAGGAATAAACACGCATGGAATCCCAGCCAGATCCCCACGCCAGTCTCCAGGCAGAGACGAGAAGGTGTAAAGGCAAGAGACTCAGCATTACACAGTGTGACGCCAGGTGTGGAGCCTCGCTGGGAAAGGAGGCCGCCAGAAGACAGAGGTGTCCTAGAGAAGGCTGTGCCCTGCGGCAGACTGAACAGGCTTGAGGAGTAGCACGCCAGTGGAGAAATAGCAGGGAGTTATGGTTATTCCACGCAAGCATAGTGCAGAACTCTCGTGAGGAGACGTGTTCACATTGTGACAGCCAGGGAGGACTTCCCTCCTTGTGGAAGAAGTTCATGTGATGTTACAAAATAGCACCTGAGCCACAGATTCAACCTTCCTGGCCATCTGCTATTACCATGAAACAGTTGTTTGACTTAGCACTGAAACATGTATGCAGCCAAGGCCCAGGTGTGTCCTTCAAAAGACAGGTGTGAAGGTCCTCAATTTCTACCTGCATCATTTTTGGTCACTGTATCTCATGACAGCAAGCTTGTTTAATTACTGAAATTACTAGATTGTTTCAAGACAATAACAGAAAGTCACACAATCCATGATTTTAGCACTTACCTAGCATGGATTTGGTTGAGTATTTCAATGAATGAGTTCACTGACTATCTGAGAGGCAGCGAGTGTAGTCAAAAATGTTTAGGCTTTGAAATAAATTAGAAGTACTGGCATTCAAACCTTTGCTCAACTCTTAATTAATGACAAGTTGTTTTACATAACGTGTAGCTTCCTCATCCATACATCTAGGAGTTTCTGCAGAGATTCGTGGGAAACTGAAACAGTAGGTTTTCGTTTCCTCTCACACAGCAGGTGCTCAGTGTGCTGCCCAGTGTCCTTGCTGTCTGGCAGCTGTGACGTGGAAGTAAGGTCGTGATAAGAGGGTTGTTCATCTGTGCTGTGTTGTGGCAACATCAGAAACTGAGCACGTAAAGCCACGCGAATGCATCATCTTCCCATTCTAGATGCGACAAGTTCGCCGCAGGTCCCAGCGGGCTGAGATGAGGAGCCTCAGCCAGGGGTGCTTCTGTCTGTGAGGCTCTGGGGGACCCATTTTCCTCACCATTCCAGGATCTCGTGGGCACTCGAGGGTCTCGGCTCAGAGCTCCTTCCTGAGCCCGGATGCCAGCTTTGTCCTGTCTCTTGGCGTCTCTCTGGTTCTCACGGCCACCTCTCTCTTCTGCTTCTATGAGGATCCCCTTTCAATGGGGCTTGATGAGCAACCTTAATTACATCTGCCACCTGAATTCCCCTCTGCCCTGTAACAAGATATGTTCATGGCTTCCCAGGATTAGGACCTGAGCGTCTCTGGGGCTGTTATTCAGTCTGCCACAGATGGCCACACGTGTGAGTAATGTCCAGGCTGTGCAAACACGGGCAAAGCCAGATATGCGACTCCAGGAGTCATGCCAATTGTTTATGTTGTCTGAACGACTGTAGAGAAAAACAATTTGCTCTAGTTATGGCCTGAAGACTTACAAATTAAATTCCTGCCTTCTTCTTTTCATGACTGAATCATGATTCCACTTTCTAGCGAGGGCTGTGCATTCACCACACATCAATAATAGGCCTATTATAAACATATACACCCACCTAAAACAGCTGTCCTTTCTTAGTGGAAATCAATATTAATTTCATTTTGGGGCTTTCACCAGATCAAAAAGAGGGGCGGAATCAGCTTTTTCCTTTCTCATTTTTTTTGACCTTAGCTTAAAGAAGCCTCAGGGAAAAATAAATCGACTTAATTTTTGAATTTATGACACATAGCAAAGGAGAAAGCAAAAGTCAGTCTCACTCCTAAGCAAAATAAAAATCTCAAATTTTAGTTGCTCTTCAAGACACATCAGACCATCATTTTAATATCTAAGCTAATGTTCATTAATGCTGACATGATTCGCCAAAATAACTGATAACAAGAAATATGATTTGTCACATAGTTTGACCACTGGACTGCTTAAAGTATACTCAATTTCCGCTGGGAAATGTCCTCTAAGCAACATCTGTTGTCAGACAAAGGACAGCAAGGCACCGTTCTCACCCCATGCCCCTGCGGATCCCTCCTTCCTCCTCTGTGTCTGCAGCTTTTGGCAGGGACTGGTCCTGATGAAGAAATGTCTCCCAGCGAGCTTCACAGAGGCCGAGCTGCACAACTCGAAGCCCAGAGATTGAGCAACTCCAGGAAAGGAGCCTTGGCATCCTTCAGAGTCTGAAGAACACTGTGGTCTGTGGCAGCCCCTGACATTTGGGGAACTGTGCCTGAGACACTGACGAGAGTCCTTCCACTGTACTTGATGTTCTCATTAGCCTTGGCAAGCTGAGCACCTTAGGTGTGTTCACTGGACAGTCTGTCATTCTCCTCCCTGGCTCCGAGTGCCTCTGAGACAAACAGGTGGGCTGTGCATCTGCTTCCTCAGTGGAAGCCCACACAGTTGCTCTAGGATTCTTACAGCATCCCTTGATCAAGGCCAGTGTCTTCTGCTCAGAGGCAAATGGCCGGGGCTCACCTGGGACCTTGCTGAAATGCATGCTCTGATTCCGCAGGTGGGAGGTAGTGCCCGGGGCTCTGCATGTCTCCTGGATTTCCAGGAGGAGTTGCAGCAGGTCTGCCAGCAGAGCACCAGGCCCGCCAAGCCCCCTTCTACGTGACTTCTCTCCTCCTCTTCCCATGAAATGTCCTTCCCGCATTTTGCCTTCCTCGGCTCTGCCCACAGTCTCTAGAGTAATATAAGATCCAGTCAACTTCGCTGTTGGGTTTTATGACCTAGGATGGGTCATAACCTAAGAAGTTATCAAATATTTGTTAAATTTAACATGCAGGAAATCTGGATGGCATATACTCTTTCATAGAGATGGGGTTTTTTAAATGTCTGTTTTTCAAGAATTCTTGACTTTAATTTCTAAACTATTTTAGCTTTCAGCTTGTGCTATCTTAATCATTATAAAACAAATCTATTTGGACATGCCTCATGTATCCTATGTCTCACTGGAGAATAAAGGAGGGACAATTTTATGTTTTTTAATGTTCCTGCTACCAAACAGGACAGAGCCACACCCAAGAGACCCCCTCTGCAGGGGCGCAGGGCACTACCCCAGAATGAGTGACTTTAAACTGTGCAACTCTGCATCCATGAAGGATGCAATTTTGCCAGGTGACATAAAAAGTGATACAACTTAATAACACACTGAATAAAATGTAACATTTATCAAGACCCTCACATGGTCTGGGGTGCAATGTCATGCAGGCACAAGGTCAGAGAATGAATGTCTCAAGATGGGCTTCCAGTGCTCAGCACGGCAACTTTCCTCTTCTGGCTTGCATCGTGTCAAGCTGAAGCGGAAGACATCTGGTCTTGACACCGTGATTTCTGACACGGAGACTTTCATACTCATGGCAGGGTCTTGGGTATCCCCAAAACATGAAGGCTGAGAACAAGGAGCATGGATACAGGACCCAAAGCTATTGGTAAGCACTGCCTGTTTGGGATGTAGCAGAACTGAACAGAAAGTCACACCGTGTTTCCGTGAACACTCGCCGCAGAACCCTGAGCCGAAATGAATAAGCCTGACACCTCAGGCTTGCGTGCTGAGCAGAGGGTCCTAGAGATGCTGCAGGTGACAGCCTCCTTGTGTGCCTGAAGATGCCTCTGATGACTGCCCTCTCTGGTCCTGTGTCTCTAGGCCAGCTGCCCTCACTGTCTCCCAGCCAAGTTTTGGACCTGCATAAAGCAAGAGCGCAAAAACAGTTGGGGGGTTCCCTCCCCTGCATGTAGGGTGATTTGTGTCACAGCAAGCAATCACTGGAAAAGGAACAAGGACATGCATCTTGTCAATGATGTAGAGAAACTCCTGGCTCAATAAGTGAACAACAAATGCTGTTCTTCTGATTACTCTTGGAAATGCCCCATCTGTTCCTTCCAGTCTCACCCTGCACTCACATCTTCTCCTACACTTTCAGCATTAGGAGCCATGTAGGTCTGTATACGTCTGGTGCCTTAGGACAGCGGTCCCCCACCTTTTGGGCGTCAGGAACCTGTTTTGGGGAAGACAATTATTCCATGGACCGGGGAGCAGGGGGAATCGGGCATTAGATTCTCATAGGGAGCGTGCACCTAGATTCCTTGCACGTGCAACTCGCAATAGAGTTTGTGCTCCTGCGAGAGTCTAATGCTGATCTGACAGGAGGTGGCGCTCAGGCAGTCATGCGAGTGATGGGGAGCACCGCAAACACAGATGAAGCTTCACGCCGTGGCCTCCAGTCCGCGGCCTGGGGGCGGGGGACCCCTGCCTTCGGACGCCTGCCATTCTGTCTTAAGGGGTCCTGCCTTCCTCCAGCACATGTGTGCAGTCATCATACGTGAGGGGCAAGCGTCTGAATGAAGTAAGCTAGAATGGAAGAGAAAACACTCCACGGGTCTAAGGAGACAGACTTCTTTCCTGATCCTTGACCTGTTGTTATAAACTGCTGTACAGAAATCAGTCACCTCTGTTTTGACGGCATGATAAATCCCCTCCAGAGCTCAAGGCCTTCATGTTCTTGTTCAAGGCTGGACATCCTCGGAGAGGCACCCCGTCCCCTTCTAGGCCAAACGCGTGCCCACACGCGGCAGTCCAAGGGAGGAGCAGTCGTCGCAAGACCACGCTCGCCTGCCCTGCGGGGTGCAGGTTCCCCTGGGACCAGACCCTCTGCCGTGTCCTCAGAGCAAACTGTGGGAGTCGCGATGCTCCTTTTTCCCGGTGGCTGTTGCCCCAAGTCGGCTGGCGCCCCCCAGCGGCATCTGGTGCCTGGAAACGTGGGAGCCCGGTTTGTCGGAAGAGGCCTGTCGTGCTGTCCGAGGGTGCGAGCCCTCCTCTGTCCTGCGGTCCCTGGAACTGCCTCCTCCCAGCCTGGGCTCCATCCCGGCGAGGCCTCGCAGAGCCCCGCCATGCCCCTTGCTCTCTGTGCTGCCAGGCAAGGCAGGAGGTATGGAGTGCCGGTTCTAGCCGCAGTCCGGAGCCACCGAACACACACATGGCAGGCCACGTGGCGGGGATGCAGATCAGCAGCAAACACTAGGGTTGACGGAAGGCTCAGGAAGATGCCAGGCCAGGGGGCACCGCGACGGCACATGCCCCCTCACACCCTGGCTGAGGGACCCCGGGAGATAGCCTGTCCTGGATTTCGTCCTGCAGAGTCACAGAGCTCGCCGGAATAAAGTGCAGGAGGAATGGATGTTTCCAGGGCAGACTGGCAGAGTCTGCAGCTCCATCCAGCCCCCAACCTCAGGATGTCACAAAGACTGCTGAGGATTCCCAGTGAGAAAGGGAAGAATGGGGTTGGTTCCAAGCTCCCCTGAAACTGTCCTGTGGGAAGACGGGGAGAGGATGCCCTGTGGGGGTCACCTGGGCTGCGGGACTGCCCGACAGGCTCACGTCCAGCGCCACAACCTGTGAGCTCGGGCAGGTGACTTGCACCTTCTGTGCAACTGGGGGTGATGACAGCAACGTTTCCTGAGGCAGCAGGTGCTGCGATGATTGTTCAACCACGGAGCATGCGTGTCAGTGCCCGGCATGGAGTCTGTGCTTCAGGACGATGCTAGCCGTCCTCCACCCCAGCAGAGGCAGTGTTCTTTGTCATCTATGAGTCCCCTGTATCACCCGTGACCCTGAACTCTGACTTTTGTTTGCCTCTCCCTCTGCTTTCTTCCCCTTCTTTGTAAGAACTGGATTCTACTTGATGAGGTTTGTTACACAAGCAAAGTTCCCCCTTCCCTCTACAGAGGGACCAGCTCACATTGGAGCAGACACTGCTATTGGTGTTTAGCAAGCCCCCACCAGGGACTCTCGCGGATAAACACTTTTGTGCAAATGTCCACAGCACAGTGACTCTGGCCTGAAATCCAGCCTGTTGGAGTTTGTTTCTTAAATACGCTGCTTCTCTCGTACAGCCAATTATCCTCTGGTCACACCAGTTTACTCCCAGGTTTCGGGATATTTTTAAAGGCCTATCCTCTTTATACTGTTCTGAAGTTAGCTGGGTTTCAGAACAAAGCTGAGGTTACCTACAGAGTTGCATGACGTGGCAGGCCAGTTTTTCTTTCCAAGAAATTACCATGTTTGCACAAGTTTGCTCAGTTCTGTGCAGGCGGCAAACAGACAAAGCCCTGGCAGGACTCAGGCATGACACCTCCCTCCCTTCTCCAGCAAGGGCGGGCTTCAGCCTGGCTCTGTGATTTGGGAGGATATCTTTTTCATAAGGTGGTGATCTCTATAATTCCTATCCATACGGTAAATTAATATCTAAGAAATCTGCCCGAAATTACCAGAGAGAAACCATTCTGTAAACTGCCACTGATCATAGCTTTATGTGCAGTGTGTGATTAGACCACAAAGCAAATGTAAATTGTTTCTTGATGTCCATTAATAAGATTAAAAGTCGCAAACCACCAACCATCTTCGGAGACTCAATAAAGCAAACACAACATAACAATAATAGCAACAATAATGACAATATCAAGTCTAGAAACAAAAATTTTATCTCGAAGTCTCAAAATCGTATAACTTAATTTTTATTTAAATGAAAATATGTCTTTACTATCTCACTTTCTTCCCATATCTTTCAGGTGAATTTTATTGAGGGAAATAAACCCATTTCAAGAATGCGGTTCTGAGTGTTGGTGAATTAGGCAGTGTCTGATTATCATCGTAAGCCAGACCACTGCCACCATCCTGATGTTCCTTCATGCCCCTCTTTTGTCCCCTCTGGCCATCAGCTGATCTGATTAGGTCAAATGAATCAGACTTACCTTTTCTGGATAGACCGTATCGGGTTGCATGTACTCTCTTGTGTGTGGATTCTTTTTCTCTGAACAATGTTTTTGAGATTCATCCAATTCTATGTTATTAGTTCATTCTTGTTTACTGTTGCCAAATACGATTCCTGTGTGAACACGATACAATTTGTTATCTATTAATTTGTTAGGAGGCCTTTTTTTCTATTAGGAATAAAACTATGAGCACTCAGTATCAGTCTCTGTAATCATAGGTTTTCCTTTCCCTTAAGGAAATGCTTACTAGTGAAGTTGCTGGGCCTTTTAATAACTGTTGCTTAATTTTATAAGGGCTGTAAAAGTGCGTTCCAACACAGTGACACCAGTGAAAACTCCTGACTGCAAAGTCTGAGAGTATCTTTTGTTCCACATCTACATTAAAACTTAGATTTTTTTAAAAAAAATTTACCCATTCAAGTGAATATCTATGCTCTGTAACAGTGCTTCACATTTGCATTTTCCTATTGACTTTCGTGAAGGGGTCATTCAAATCTTTTGCCCATTTTAAAATTAGATTTGTGAGCCGGGCTCAGTGGCTCAGCCTGTAATCCTGCGTCTTTGGGAGGCTGAGGTGAGTGGATTGCCTGAACCTGAGGGTTCAAGACCTGCCTGGACAGCGAGACCTCATCTCTACAATAAATCAAAAAATCAGCCGGGCGTGGTAGCGCATGCCTGTGATTCCGGCTGCTTGGAAGGCTGAGGCGGAAGGATCGCCGGAGCCCAGCAGGTCGAGGCTGCGGTGGCCGGGAGCGGCCACTGCACTCCAGTCTAGGCGACAGAGTGAGACTCCAACTCAAAAAAAATAAATAAATAAAATAAAATAAAGTAAAATAAAATAATATTAGATTTGTGTCTTCTTCTTTCTGAATTGCATACATTTTCATGCACTGTTCTTTATCATGTGTTTCTACTGAAAACAGTTTCTCCTGATCTGTTGTTTACTTTTCCCTTCTTAATGTTGCCCTTGAAGACTAACATTATTAATTCTGACAATGTCTAACATATATTTTCTTTTGCAATTGTTGCTTTCATTTTCTTTTTAAAGATTCTTTACATGCTTCAAGATCACAAAAGTTTTCTCCCATGTTTTCTTCTAGGCATTCATAGTATTAGTACTGAATTTTAGTGCTGTTATGATCAATTTCTAGTTAATTTTTGTATATAAAGGAAGCTAAGGGCCAAAGTTCATATTTCAAAACGAAAATCTAATTGTTTTATCATTTGATGAAAAGATTGGTTTCCCACTGGATTACATTTGTTAAAAATGAATTAGTTGTATATATGTGAGTCAATTTCTGGACTCTGAATTCTGTTCCATTGTTATATTTTTCCATTGATATATTTATGTAGCACCTCATTGAGTTTAATTACTGTAACTTTATAGTAAGTCTTACTGTGTGGTATTATAAGTCATCCAACTTTGTTCTTCTTTTCCAAAATTGTTTTGACTGGTTCTGAGTTCTATGCATTTCTAATACATTTTAGAAGCAGTTTTTTCATTTTTACAAGAAATATCTATAATCTTTTTAAAATTTCTACTTGGATTACAACATACCCATAGATAAATTTGCAGAGAATTGACCTCTTCTTAACAGTGAATCTCCCAATCAATGTTCATGATGTTTCATCTTCATTTGTTAAGGATTCTTTTAATTTCTGTCAGCAGCATTACAGTTTTCAGTGTACAAATCTAACATATATCTTGTAAAGCTTACACAAAAGTATTTCTTGATTTTTAGAGGCTTTTGTGAAGGGTTTTGCATTACACATTTTATTTTTCACTTGTTTATTGTTATTATATAAAATAAAATTAATATTTGCATATACTTTGCATCTTGCAACTTTTAATCTTAAATATTTGCTCACGTTTCATAGTATTTGTAGACATTTAGAGTTTTTCACATACACAATAAAATCATGTGCAAATAAGGCAAATTGTTCTTCCCTTTCAAATACACCTTTTAAACTCACTGGACAGTCAAGCACGGTGTTGAAGAAGAATGGTATGAAAGGAATTTTTTGTCTTCTTCCCGGTGCTGAGTAAGAAGACAGAGGAGGGAAGAAACCCTTCCGTGTTTCATCAAGAGATTTGTTGTTGGCTGTAAGTTTTTCATGGAGGGGCTTTATCAAGTTGGAGATGTTTCCTTCTATCCTTAGTTTACTAAGCAGTATTTGTTTTTAATTACAAATGGGTGTTGAATTTTGTCAAATGCTCTTGCTATATCTATTGAGAAAATCATAGCTTTTCTCATTGTTTTATTAGTATCAGGTATTATTTGGGAAGGGTTTTTAAATGTTAAGCCAATCTTGCATTCCTGGGATAAATCCCACTTGGTCATAATGCGTTCACAGCTTCTTGTTTTTCTGCATTCACGTTGCTAATATTTGATGAAGGGTTTGAATCAGTGATAATGTTCTGTCATTTTCTTTTCATATGATGCCTTTGTTTGGTTTGGTTATCAGGAAGATGTTGACCACATAAAATGAACTGGAAAGTGCTGCCTCTGATCACTGAGGTCATCTGGCTCTGAAGTTATCTTTGTGAAGAGGGTTGTGTTAGTTGTGGATTCAGTTTCTTTCATAGATTTGGAATACTCAAGGATTCTGATTTGCTTTTCTGTTAGTTGTGCTAATCTATCATTTTTTTCCCAGGAATTTGTTCATTTCATCTATTTTCTGAAATGTATTGATAAAAATTATTTATTTTCTTGCCAGTTTTGATGGCTTTTGGCACTATGTGATATCTGCTCTTTTGTTTCTGATGCGGGGGCTGTGCTTAGTTCATGAAATATACGACACTACAAAACACATTGTCATAGCACCAAAACTGAACCAACCACTGGATATCTGTATTTATTTTATTTTTTATTTATATACAGTTGCATTTATTCTTTCTGCTATAGAATTAGCTTTTGGTTTTATTATTTTTCTCTATCGCTTATCTAATTTTGAGTTTATTGTGTCTACCCTTATTGTCATCTTTTTGTTTACACAGAGGTTAATTTTCTTTTCTTTTTTTCTTATCTTTTTTCTTTTTAACTTTTTTTATGGGGAGGTTGACTTGGAAACTTAGAACATTAATTTCCGACATTATCTTTTTTCAGCAGAAACATTTAAATATAGAAATTCCTCCCTAAGCACTGCTTCAGCTGCACCCCACAAATTCTGATATGCTGTTTTCGATATTATCCAGGGTTAGATATGTTCTAATACCCCTTGAGTTATCTTTTTATCCATGAGTTTCATGGAACTGCAATGCTCAATTTCTAAACACTTCGCAAATTATCAGACATCTTTTCTGAATATAGCTAATTTATATCTTGAATGTTGACTTGTCATCAATAGCATTGTTTTTAGTTTATTTTTCCATCCTTTAATTGCTGAAATACAAAAATTAGTTGAATTTTGAATACTGATCTTTCAGCTAGTGACTGTGCTCAACATTTAAGACCCAAGTGGTGAAAGTGAGCACAAATGTGTGCCTGAATCAGTCTGGGTGAGGGGCAGTGTGACTGGGACGTATTTGCTCTAGTAGTCTCTTTTCTGGCTTTTTTTTAAGTGTGTGAGAGTGTGTGTGTGTGTGTGTGTGTGTGTGTGTGTGTGTGTGTGTGCGCACATTACGTTTCTAGCACATAAAGACAGTTGTATTTCCTCACTTTCCACCTGGATTCCTTTTCTGTTTATGACACAGAATACATCAGCACGAGATTCCCTTTTCTAAAGTGGCTGTGGACTGTCGCGTGCCCCACCCGTGTCTACTGCAGTGACTACTGCATGCGCTCTCTTGAAAAGGACATGCATGTTGTTCTTGTTGGAAGGTCTGTTGGCTAAACGTCAGCTGGATCATGTTAGGGAATAATGGTGTTCGTATGTTCTAGGCTCTTCTTATTTTATTTTTCATCTCTTCTCTTAATTGCAGAGAGAGGAGCACCATGCTTCCCAGCTCCAGTTGTGGAAACACTGTTTCTCCCATCAACTCTGTCAAGTTTTGCAAAGTGTTTTTCCCAAGACTGCTGTGTCTTCTTGATGGATTCATCCTTATCTTTATACAGTGTCTTTCTTTATCCATGATTAAATTTCTTTTTCTAAAATTGACTTTGTCTGACATTATTCTAGCCCATCAACTCCCTTATGTTTGGTGTTTGCAAGACATAGGTTTTTTCCCCCATTCTTGTACTGTTAACTTATTGTGAGTTTGTATTTAAAGTACATTTTTTTCTTCCCTTAGTGACTAGCTTTATGTTGTTTTCAAATTTTTCCCAGTTTTCTACTTGTTTACAGTGGGATAACAAATCTGCTACCATAATTCCCTCATGGCTGAACTTCTATACATTCCTTCATTTTTATCTTTGCTTGTTGTGTGCCTGGCATTTATTCTATAGACATTCTCACCATCATGTAAACAGCAACTGTACCTCCAGCACACAATGCCTGTCTTATCTCTTGGTAATATTCTTTTACACCTTGAATAACAGTACGCATTCTGTTTTATGATACCAATTGAAATGAGTATCGCCAATATATAAATGATATTTGTCATCATTATGCATTAGTAAAATTTTCAAGGGACAAAAATGCATGTCTTTCTGTACACTTTAACATATGAGCCTTAATCTAAGCTCTTGCGATAATGAAATACAAGCAAAGGAGGTATACCATGCTTTAAATACAATGGCAAATACATCTAACATTGAATTACAAATTGATAATGAAATATTGCTGGCAACTAATCTCAAATGGAAAACAAAGTTAATTAAGCATACACTTAAATGCTAAAATTATTTTTTATTTATGATTCAGATATACAATAAGTCTCAGTTATATTAAGAATTGTATGAAATTATATTACAAATCTTCTGGTAGTAATTTTATTCAGAGTATCATTTAAAATGTTTTACATTACTATAATTGGAAATATCAGATTTCATTTTTAAAAAGTCAGTAAGGTTTACATACTCGGAATTACTTTTAATTGAGCTAGTGAAATTAAATGATTTAATTTTTCAGATTTGTGACTTAAGCATTACTAAATTATATATTTTTAAATTTTAATTAAAGTTATTAATGAATGATTTCCTAACTGTTCAAAAATCCTACTAATTTTTTTTCATTTCTTCATCTTCTTTATAGATTGGTACAATAGTCTCTTAATTATTTTCTTTGTGTACTATCTATGGCATTTGTAATAGAAGTTGGTTGCCTATCACTCTAAAATTGATTTCTAGGCTGGCTGTAATGTCATATACACACAAACATATATATGTACACACATGTACTTTTATTTATGTATATATGCACACATACACAAATATACTTATACATATAACTAGCTATAGATATATAGATTTAGGTCATTATTTTAAAACCAGACTACTGAATCACACCAACATTTTATAAAATATGATTATTATGAAAGTTATCTATTGTTTTTATCTACTATTTACAGTCAGTGAACAGAATATGATAAAAAAATAAATAATATGATAAAAAAATAAATAATTTCATCTTCTAATTTCACAATCGTTTTTCTGTAGAATTTAATACAGCTGACATAGAAAGAAATTTAACTAATAAAAAATCAAATTCTGTGAATCTAAAATTTCTTACACATGTCTGCATTTTGCCTGCATCTGATACTTTCATAGGAAATTGAACTGGAGGTGTGAAAATAGAGTAAAGGTATGGAGTGATGGGATTTTTTACTTTAAAAATTGCTTATTTTGAAATGCTTTACGTTAGAGGAATTTTTAAGAATTATTGTTACTATAATGAATACTACCTACTAATTATTTCAAACTTTTCTCGTACTCATCTGATTCCATCTGTGCTGCCACAATAAAGTACCACAAGCTGGGTGGTTTATAGACGCCAGAAATGTATTTCTTGTAGCGACGAAGACGGAAAGTCCTCGATCCCAGCGCCGCTAGATTCCGTGTTTGGTGAAGGCCCACCCCCTGGCGGAGGGAATGAGGGGGCTCTCTGGGATTGTACAAATGCACATGACCCTCAGCAGCAGCGACGAGTCCACAGAACATGTTTACAGAATGATTTTCATGAGAATCTGCCGGGCACAGGACTCACATGTGTCGTTCCAGCACTTTGGGAGGCCAAGGTGGGAGGATGGCTGGCGGCCAGGAGTTTGAGATCTAAGTGGAAACAAAAAGTCGAATCAACATTTTACAAGTCATATTGTCCTCCTTGTTTGTGGAAATTTAAATAAAATTTTTATTTATAAGTCTTAGTAGTCGTTCTGGAACACGTTGATACTCTTTGATGGCGTACCTGCAGCTACATTTAGTTACCGGCAGTTAATACTTGGTCACATGTTCAAAATTGTCCTTGATGCAATACTCATTCAAGTAAAGCATAACAGCCCCTTTTGCCAGGCTGGCATTTCATTTCTCCTATAAGGGTGTTGACAACACGGTTTTCCAGCAACTACTCTCCACCCTGGGCACACCCTCCGATCACTTCACATTTGCATGGAAAGTCCTGGAGTGCCATGGACTGCCCCATGCTTTCTGCACAGCATGGCCTTCCATCTCCATGTCATGCTGTTTCCTTCACATGGGGCTGCCCGCTTAGTGTTGCTTCCCTTGGACCCAGGGTGCACCCGCACTTCCTTTGTCTCCTGGGTGAACGGCACCCCTTCCCGCCTCATCTGCCCGAGCGTTCTATGTGCCACGGAAGTAACACGGTCAGCGGGACCTGAGGGCTTTGCTGCCAGGTATGACTCAATCATGCCCTGCTGTGACCGTTCTTTTACCCGGTATCCAGGTCTTTCCCTGTATGATTAATCAGCCATTCGCCAACTTAGATATTTTTATCTGCAAAGGAGGTAAACACTTAAAAGTCTTGGTCCAACCCCAAACATATTTTATAAGAATTACCCTAAGTTTTTCTTGTCTTATATTAGAGTGGCTAAGAAACTGAATATATTACCTATATTAACATATTGCAACTTTGTAGACGTTTTTAGCTTCCTAAATATTTAAGCCAACACGGATCATTGAAGTTTATAACACCAGCATGACAACTCACCGTTGGTATTCTCTGTGGTGCACAACTGTGAACAACTGTGTTATGCACATTAGTCCATACAGAATTTACTCAACAAACTTTCACAGGCCAGCAAAGTACACCATCCTCACAATGAACAATGTAGCCAACCATTATTAAATTATTACAACGATCTTATTGAAAAAAGTGAATAAACATTTTAAAATGTCTTTTGCATGGTTCTGCTGTTGGTTGCTTCTTGTGTTTCCAGATAAATAATCTTCCATATTTCAGAAAATTGAGTTCTTAGCCATTGTAGTTGATGGCTTTGAACATACATTTTGGAACCTGATTGCCTAGAAAGAATTTTGTAATAACTAATGAAACAACATATCATGCATTTACCTTTTCACCCAGAATTCCTAAATATATGCCTCAATCAATACATATATATGTATATATATACATACACACACACACACACACACACACACACACACACACACACACACACGGCTATTCATTTTAACACTGTTTATAATTCGAGAAAACCTAAATCCTCGTATGAGGAAAATGATCGAATAAGTTATGTTCCATTTACACAAAGAGTATTGCACAGATATTTTTGCGAATTGATATGAGATGATTATCATGATTTACTGTCAATTGAAAAAAGCAAATTGCAAAAGAATGACAACAGTATCCTTTCCTTCTTGCAAGAAAGAGGGATTTTAAGGGAATATATCTACCTACTCATTGGCACAAAATAAATAAAAGAAGGATAAACCAGAAGCTCAAAGAAATATGAATGACGCAGAAAGAAGTAGAAAGCATGGCTATTGGGTACATGGTGTAGGAATGCAGTAGAAACCACACTCCTATAAGAGTACCTTCTTATTGGTCTTTAGGGCTTAGAGTGCAGTAATCTTTCACATATTCAAAATAAATAATTGAAATAAGCCAGGGTTGGGCAGGGGGCAGAAAATGAACAGCAAAAAAACAGACCTAACTGTATTTTACATGAAGAGCACAATATTCCCACACTGAAAGGGATAGAAAAAAATAACCTAAATAATTTTGGACAAACAAAACGGTTCTTATTAGAAAAACAGAAGATGAAGAGGAAGAGGAAGGAGAAGGAAGAGGAGGAGGAAAAGAAGAACTGCATAAGATACTATACTCAATTTAGGTAACCTTACAGAGATAAGGCTTAACAATTCTCTGTTTGATGTGCATAATAAGCCCGAACAAATTAGTGAAATTCTTACAGAAAATAAAAGCCAGTTTTCTCACAGCAATGTGGGATTGAAATCAGAGATATTGGTATGAACTCTTGGTTTATTTCACACACACACACACACACACACACGCACAGATAGATTAAAAAATAGATGTATAACTAGGCTCGGTGCTCAGCCCTGTAATCCCGCGCCTTTGGGAGGCTGAGGTGAGTGGATGGCCTGAGCCCGCGGGTTCGAGACCCGCCTGGGCAGCGAGACCTCATCTCTACAATAAATCAAAAAATCAGCCGGGTGTGGTAGCACATACCTGTAATTCCGGCTACTCGGAAGGCTGAGACAGAAGGATTGCCGGAGCCCGGCAGGTCGAGGCTGCGGTGGCCGGGAGAGGCCACTGCACTCCAGCCTGGGCAATAGAGTGAGACTCCAACTCAAAAAAAAAAAAAAATAGGGTATAGACATGTGTGGGTTGGTACACACATGCGCCCACGCTGTTTGGGGAGAGGGAAGAGGGAGTGAGGGCATTCCAACAGCTACGAGACCATGGACTGTGCTGTTTCCACAGTGGGTCAATGTTGGGGTGGCCAAGAGTGTGCCCCTGCACTCCAACCAGGGTGAAAGAGTGAGACTCCAACTCAAAAAAAAATTATTTTTTGGTTTGCCCGTGGGGCACTTCTGGAAAGCCTCATCCTGTGAATCTGTGGCTGTGTCAGCAAGTGGTCCAGTGTGGGTGGGCAGCCTTCAAGGCCTTGCAAGCCCGGATCGGAGAGGGCGGAGGACCGTCAAGTGAGCTCTGCCCACCAGTCTCCTCCCCAGGGTGGTGTAGATCCTCAGGCCTTGAAATTACTGCCCAGCAGTCCTGGGCTTCCAGCTTGCCGATGGCACGTCCAGGACTTCTCCAATGCCATGATTGTGTGAGCTCATACCTTGTCATAAATCATGTGTGCCCGTTAGAGATTTTATGTTCATGTATAATATCACATTGGTTCTGTGTCTCCGGAGAACCCTCACCAATGCTCAGGGATGAGGACGTAGATATCTTTTTTGAGAAGGGGATATTTTTCAGCATCCCACAATACTCATGGATCTATATCGATGTAAACAATGAAGATAAATACACTTGGGAGAAGGGGAAGCTCTTCATTATTGATGAATTCAAATTTTTAGAAATGTACAAAGAATGAAAGAGACAGAAAATTACCCTAGGCAAGAACTCCAGTAATAACTGTTATGGGAAAAAAATCCACTGATAGGTGTAAAATTGGGGGCAACATTTGGAGGAAAAACAAATATTTGCATAGTCTCTAGGTATTTAAAAGTATTTCTCAGAACTAGTTTCCTTATCCATGGCAAAGTAAAAAATGAAAACTTTAATGGAGAAAGTTATTTAATGCAGAAACCCAGCAGACACCACCCTAATCAGGAGGTCACAGTGAAGACCGCCAAAAAGACCTACCTGCAAGAGGTACCCCAGTACGACGCACCAAGAGAGACACAACACTCCTGTGTTACCTTTGCCAAAGTTGTACAAGCTGAGTCTAATCATGACTAAATTGCAGACAAGCCCAGAGAGCCGAGTCACAAAATAGATTATCCAGTGCCATGAAAATCTGGGTCTGGAGGACTTTCTCAACTAGGGGACCCTAAATAAGTGCACAGCAGAATGCAGTGTGGGGTTCTGGACTGTTTTCTGGAACAGGAAAGGATAATAGTGAAAAACTGGAGGAACCCAATGGCTGGAGGGCAATAGCATTGCACCAATGTCAGCTTTATGGCTTTGATAATTGTGTGATTCCTTTAACATTTGGGGAAGCCTGGCCAAGGATCTATGTGAATATTTGCTCTCCACTCGTTTTGCAACATTCTGTAAGAAAAAAAATCACAATGTAAAGAGTTAAAAGCAGAAGAACTGACAGCATAGAGGATACAACTTCTGGTCAAAAAACATGTTAAGCGAACCCCACTTAGGGCTCATTAGTGTGATGTCTGCCCTGACGTGTCACGTTGAACGAAGGTTCCATTTTCATCTCACTTCTTAGATAGATAGCTATATAGACAGGTAACAGATGATAGATAACAGGTGATAGATAATATATAGATAGGTAAGTAGGTAGATAGACAGATGGAAGATGGATGGATAGAAGATAGCTCTAGATGGAGAATAGATATAATATGAATAGATGACAGGAAGAGGATGGATGGATGTAAGCTACACAGAGATCAAAATAGACAGACAGATATATAAAAATAGAGAGTGCGAGCCGGGCTCGGTGGCTCAGCCTGTCATCCCGCGCCTTTGGGAGGCTGAGGTGAGTGGATGGCCTGAGCCCGCGGGTTCGAGACCCGCCTGGGCGGCAAGACCTCATCTCTACAATAAATCAAAAAATCAGCCGGGCGTGGTAGCGAGCGCCTGTAATTCCGGCGACTCGGAAGGCTGAGGCGGAAGGATCGCCGGAGCCCAGCTTGGCTGGGAGTGGCCACTGCACTCCAGTCTGGGCGACAGAGGAGACTCCAACTCAAAAAAAAAAAAAAAAAAAAGATAGAGAGTGAGAGAGGATGAAAGGATAGAAGATAGAGATAGATATGATAGATAGATGGTAGATGATGGGTAGATAGATATAGAAATGATATAGATAGATAGATACATAGAGATAAAACGAGGGAGAGGGAGAGAGAGAGAGAAAGCAAATTGCTTTCACTGCCAGCAACATATAGACCAGACCCTCACTTTTGGAGTCCGCTTCCCTTGTGCTGCTAACGACATTTCCAGATTTTTCCTTATGGTGACTTGAGGAGACAGGTGGCAACGACCTTAGAGACAAGTTGAGTCCCAACCTTTTTTAGATGATCAAAGTTAGGCATACATCATTTTTGTGTTAAGTTCCAGAAGCAGAAATAAGTAAACAGAAGTGTCCGATCTCTTCCTCAGGCTGAGGCAAAAGAAGGAAGGGTCTGGGTGTGCTGCCCGCCTCGGTAGCAGAGGCATGGCATGGCGCGTTGCTTGTGGGGACCTGCCTCACAGCCATTAGAGCTCGTTGCTGCCTCTCCTTGTGGGGCTTTGCTCCAGCTCCGCTCATGTGTTCCGGGCCATATGTGATTGCTACAGTTATGTGGGGACCCTTCCAGGGACAGGTGGCAGCGGGGGCATCTTAGGCATTGTCCCCGTGTCCATGTTCCTTGGGCTATGTCACTGTAGGGTGCCACCTGCAGTGAGCCACTGATGACTTTCAAGCACAGGCCTGGCTTAGGGGCATGTGTCTCCCACGTATACCTCTGGATGTCAGCTCAGCTGGTAGTGGAGACTGGGGAGCTTTGAGGTCTCAGGCACTAGGTGGTCGTCACAGGCTGAGACAGGAGACATCCAGGAAATGGCCTAAGACCTCGATGCAAAAGATTTCCTTGGAGCCCGAATGCCATGTAAGGGACATGCCAGGGCTTTGACACCAGTTCTCAGAGAGGGCCTGACGCCAACAAATGTGCAGAGACCAGCCGGGCTCGGTGGCTCAACCTGTCATCCCGCACCTTTGGGAGGCTGAGGTGAGTGGATTGCCTGAGCCCGCGGGTTCGAGACCCACCTGGGCAACAAGACCTCATCTTTACAATAAATCAAAAAATCAGCCGGGCGTGGTAGCGCATGCCTGTAATTCCGGCTACTTGGAAGGCTGAGGTGGAAGGATCACCTGAGCCCAGCAGGTCGAGGCTGCGGTGGCCAGGAGCGGCCACTGCACTCCAGTCTGGGCGACAGAGTGAGACTCCAACTCAAAAAAAAAAAAAAAAGCCACAGAGAAGGCGGATCTTGTCCCTGAACTATAATGCTGACTTAGCAGATATTTCAGCTACTTTGTAGTCAACGTCCTTCTGGCTGAACTTCTTTTCAAGGAGCAGGAAAAAAAGAGTTATTGCATCAGTTCACAGAACACGCTCTTGTAATCAATTAATGTGATAACACTTGAATATTCAACATTTGTGATTCATAATTCACATCATAATTCCAGGCAACTTATTTCATAGTCTCCAGGTCCAACAAAATGACCTCCTAAAAAGCACTGTGAGGCTGTCTTCCTTTCTGCCAAGGACACGCTTGTCATTGCAGCCCCTGTTCAACATGTGCCTCGGGAAGACATCGTGGTGCTCGTGGTGGCTCCTTCACTAGCAAGTGACAATGTCAATGCCAGGGGTCTTTCCAGAACCTCCTCACAGCATGCGTCTCTCTGCACAGTCCATGCATGCACAATGCTATCTGCACCATGACCCCTGAATGCAGCGTGGTGCTCAGCCACGGTTCCAGGGGCAGAGGACGTGCTCGAGGCCAGAGGCAGAATCCAGGTCCCTCCCGACCACCCCTCTTTTTCCCCTGCCAGTTGCTTCCCATGTTCACGTGAGCTGCAGGCCTCATGGCTGGGGTATTTTTCAAGTGAAGACTTGCAAAGCAAAGAAAGGCACATGAAACGAGTTTCATGCAAAGAGCAGCCTCCATTCCTCTGTCCTCCGTGGGTCTCCCCAGGACACCAGAGAGGCCCTGTCCCTTCCAGAGCGACAGTCTGGGTGGAAGGTCCCTATCTGTTAGTCACACTCTGAGATCTTGGTGCCCGGAAGAGTTTCCACAGGAATCCAGGAGAGTGCTGTTGGCTGTGTGCATTTTAATATACCCAGACAGCAGCCGGTGACCAGGACAAACTTATTTCTACAATGTAGACATTCTGGGCTGATGGCTCATGCTATTAAAGGAAAAAGAGTGAGAAAGAAAGATACGGCAAACCTTTCACCTCACGGCTTTCACAGTAAGATAGAACTTCCCGAAAGCTGGAAGGATGAAGAAAATTGACAAAGTCTAGTCACATTTGGAGCCTATAATGGCATTCAGTGACTTTCTTTTAAAGACAGCTGCAGTTACTGCTTCTA
The DNA here is from genome assembly GCA_027257055.1 of Cephalopachus bancanus. NCBI lineage: Eukaryota > Metazoa > Chordata > Mammalia > Primates > Tarsiidae > Cephalopachus > Cephalopachus bancanus. The sequence goes on from JAPVLO010000026.1 coordinate 6,674,629, forward strand.
CCTTACTTACGATCGCTTGGGTGTGTTCCCTCTAAATGCAGTGTTTGCCAGGTGGTACAATCAAAAGCCTGATGCTGTGGTAACTAAATATTTCCTGGGCATAAGCCATTCAGGTCTTTGCAAGCATTGCACATTTGCAAAGAAAACTCAGTGAGTTCCTGGACTCTGGGATCATTTAGTTGATTTCATATGGTTATGCATGGCTAGGAGTGGTGGCTCATGCCTGTCTGCAATCCCAGCACTTTGGGAAGTGGAGGGGAGAGGATTGCCTGAGTCCAGGAGGTTGAAACCAGTCTGGGCAACTTGGCGAGACCTCGTCTCTACAATAAAGTTAGCAAGGCGTGATGGTGAACACCTGTGGCCCCAGCTACTCAGGAGGCTGAGGCGGAAGGATCACCTGAGCCCATTAGGTGGAGTCTGTGCTGGCCTTAAGAGCGCCCCTGCACTGCAGCATGGGTAACAGAGTGAGACTCTGACTAAAAGAAAAAACAAAAAAAGCAGACATGCAGTTTACCATCATGGGAGAGTTTATGCACCATGTGATCAAGTCATTACACTTTTTTCTTAAAATGAAGTGAAGACATACGAGGTTCACAGAAGATCTGAGTAAGCACATTCTTACTATTTACTGGCCAATTCCAAGTGTGAGAGGAAATCCAGCAGGTTCACTAGCAAGAGCAGTGCCCTTTCAGGAAAGTGCTGGAGCGCAGTGAGCACTCCCATCACGTTCTGTTGACTTCTGAGCCTCTAATTCCCAACAATTCCTCCTGGGCTGTTTTGTTCTGCTTTGTTAATGTCCCTGCTAACATTCTCCACAACGCTGATTGTCATCTTGACTTATTAAAAAGATTATGTTTTCACATTGAGCTCTTCAGACACTTAATATTGGACTCTAAAAAGATGTCTCTGTCTAGATTGAAACATGGACACCTTGCGCTCATGTGACCCACAGAAAAAACCAATCCTCTGAATTAGATTCCTCTTCACAGAATAAAAATGCATTATTAACTTCATGCCACCCCACTGTGTTATGAGACACCGTATACTATATCCACCTTCCTCTGTGTAGATCTGCCATTTGCAAGCCAACAAGCAGATAACAAACTGTATTCTGGGAAAATATTCCATGCCTATGCCTCACATCATGTACATTACGATGGAATAAGAGTAACATGAACCTACTAGTCAATGTTATTAGTATTACCCTAATAGTAATAGGGTCAGAGCTTGGTTCAAATCTCAACTGAACCACTAATGAACTTTGTAACCTTGGGTTTTATGTATCTGTTTATTCATCTATTTTACCATGTTAAACATTAGATTCTTTTTCTCTAAAAATGATAGGCACAATGATCAGGATTGCCGATAGTTTGTGGATTGGCAGAAAAATGTCTCGCCAAGAAACCACAGCATAATAGAGATCAAATCAGTCATACATCTCCTTTCTCCCCTTCTTCCATGGGAATGGCATGCACACTTTCCATTGTGAAGACTCAATAAATATGGTTTTGTCTGATTTGCCAATCAGTTAAATACGAATTGACAAATCTACTTTAAATAAGTTGTAAAGGTATTTTCACAGAATAAATGGATAAATGTGATCTTAAGTTTTTAAATCAGCACCTGGCATTTACTCAGAAATTACTGTGTATTGTAGACTGAATGAAATAATATATTTAATTCCTTTATGTGAAATAATATATATAATAATACATATATTTCTATCTATTGTTTCATACAGTTGAATTTCATTGAATGAAATATATTGGTAACTAAACTTTATAATGTTACTTATTAAAACATACTGACATTTTGTAAATTAAACAAATAAAAGCAAACACTTTACCTGAGAGTGAAAATTATAAACAAGAATGCTTATTGCAAGATTTTTATTAGCAGTAAAAAGTTGAAAACAATCTAAATACACCTTCATAAACATACAGTCTCACAGAAATAATATTATTTCTCCCGTTATTGCTAAGGGAGCAACAAGTGTTTTATAACAGTAGAGAATATAATCCATTTATTTGTGAATCTTTGTTAATGGCAAAAAGAATAAAACCATATATAGAAATAGTGTATGGAAAACAAAGTAAACTGAAAACATTCTTAGAGTGGGGTGGTGACATGGGGGATGTCTTCCTTCCTATATCACGTATTTTTCTAATGCTTATACTTCATATTACATTGCATATTAGGGTATATAGCAATATCTACAAGAAAAATACAATTTTTTGGTTAAAAAGAAATAAAATTCTTTGGCAATCTGTCTAAGGCAAATAACAGAGGTGATTGGATGGTATCTCTCTGTTTCCTCCTCTGACAAACACCTAATCTGCTTTATCGAATGTGGAAGTACTTTGAAAGCAGACCACCCAAGCACCCACTCTGAATGGACAGTGCTGTCCGTAACTCGAAATCTTAGACAACTTTGACAAGAGCGACAGGTGGCATTACCCTGCCCACTGCTAATTCAAGGTGGAGATGGCAGTGAGCGGTTCACAGAGGGAAGATGCAGCTTTCCTTAGCCCCGGGAATAACTCCTTCAAGACAAGACTGCAAAATACATCCCCCACTTTCAGGGGACAAAACTCTCTGGTCGAGCTGCAGAAAGCCCCAAGGCAGTCCCCTGAGGCTGTGGGATCACATCTTCCGTTAATAAGATGCCACAAGGGCCCTGGGATCTCATCTTCTTTTGTTCAGATGCCTCATCATCCCCATGGGGACGCCTGTGAGTATTCCAGTGTATTCCGGGATCCTGAAGCAGGGTAGAGTTGCACAGCCATGCAGTCACCCTGTGCCTTCTAGAAAAACCCAATGCAAGGGTAAAGGAGATCATCTGCAGAGTTGCTCTTTTCCGGTTTCTAGCAGTGGCAGTGACAGAAAAGACAGCGGTGGCCACTTCCTCAGCAGCACGTGGCAGAAGGAAGCACTTGGGCACTTCAGTTGTGCTAATATTTGCTGCCCTCCACCCAAGAAAATCTCCATAATTATGGCCATGTATTTGCATCACCACAGGAAGTTCAGTGTTTGCAGTGTGGCTTAAGAAGCATCCTGATTGTGATTTGATTAGTCATTAGCATACCAAATACAGAAAGGCCCTCTATGGAAAGCGGGGAAGCTGGATTTCACTGTCCTCAAATGAGGTCATTTGTATCTTTTTTGAAAAATGTACTCAGGATGACCTCAGAGTGCACATTTCTGAGACGTCCCTCTCCAGCAGTGACAATCTGGTTTAGACAAAAGGGAGTGCCCATTCCACTGCACTGAGCAGAGTGAAACTCCATCATGAGTCTATCCTCCACGTGAATCTCAATGAGGACTAGAAAATCAATTACAGTTTTTTAGTAAGAGAGTGAAATTTAAAATTTCTCTCTAAACCTAGTCAAATTTAGAGCCACAATTTACTTTTCTTCCTTTTTAAGAATTGGCAGGCATTAAAATTATATTTTGGAAAATTTTGAGAATACGTGAAAACCAGGAAGTTAATTAAGATGAAATGCAGTATTTACCTAAAATCAATGCAGCAGATTTTTTTTTTTTTTTGAGTTGGAGTCTCACTCTGTCGCCCAGACTGGAGTGCAGTGACCGCTCCCGGCCTCCGCAGCCTCGACCTGCTGGACTCCGGCGATCCTTCCATCTCAACCTTCCAAGTAGCTGGAACTACAGGCACGCACTACCACGCCTGGCTATTTTTTTTATTTATTGTAGAGATGAGGTCTTGTCAAGTTGCCCAGGCGGGTCTTGAACCCACAGGCTCAGGCAATCCACTCACCTCGGTCTCCCAAAGCACTGGATTACAGGCTGAGCCACCGAGCCCGGCCTGCAGATAATTTTTGAATGTCAGTAATGGGCTGTCTACACAGGAGATTGGCGAGAGAGAGACAGAGAGAGAGAGAGAGAGAGAGAGAATCCTTGACTTCAGGGAGCTTGCTGTTCGTAGAAAGGTCCCGTGCAGAAATGTTGACAATACAGAAAGTTGCAATTCATTGAGCACTCATGGTGTTAAGTACAGTGCTACCATTGCGGTCTCTCTCTTCCTCTCTCTCTCCCTCTCTCTCTTTTATTTTTACTTTTTGGAGTTGGGGTCTCAGTCTGTGGCACAGGCTGGACCAACCTCAATCTCCTCTGATCAGGTGATCCTTCCTCCTCAGTCTCCCTAGTGTTTGGGACTACAGGTGTGCACGACCACACCTGGCTAGTTTTTTGATTTTTTTGTAGAGACAAGGTCTTGCCATGCTACCCAGGTTGGTCTTGAACTCCTGGGCTCAAGCAATCCTCCCACCTCAGCCTTCCAGAGTCCTGGGGTTACAGAGTACTGGCATGAGTCACTGTATCCAGCATGATTTCTAAAATGTCAATACCAGCAATGGTAATGAAAGTTTTCAAAATGCTTACTTGGCGCTGGGCACCATCCAAGACGCTCTAAACACTCCCCTCTTTGACCTATCCACAACCAGGGAGCTGAGATACAGTTGTCTCATCAGATAGAACATGAAATGGTGGGTCTGGTTCTAAGATTCTTTTGAACATAGAAACCTCATAAAATTATCAACAATACACGATGAGACACGGTACCACCTGTGCGAGTCCAAGCAAAGACGGAAGTTTCAAGACAGCGGGTCGTGTGTCTGTTTGCTCGCTGATTGATACCAGGTTCTTGGAACTGCATCTCGTAAATAAGAGGTACACGAGACCTAAGTGTGGAATCGGGTTAGATCTCAGGGAAATAAGTTTGCATTCACTGAGGGTGGAGACGAGGGTGGGCGTTGGGAAAGGAGTCAGAGAAAGCAACCTGCAGGCGCCTGAAGCGCCCCCAGCCTCAGAACCGTCCTTGCGTCCTTCCAGCCAAATCTTCCCCCTGCAGCCTGTCTGCCTGCAAGATGGCCGCTCAAGGCCCTGGTGAACGCTCAGCAAGTTAAGGGTCTCTCCAAATTATATTCTAAGTGCAACCGTGCAAGATCAGCACAGTGAGATGCAAAGTAAGAACACGTCCTTTGTGAAGAACTATCAAATTTCAGTGTTCTGGACTTAGAGGGTTATATGGTTCTGCTTGTGGCGGGCAGAAATTAATTCCTGGAGTCGTGGAGGTGGAGTAATTGAATATCATCAGGCTGCAAACTTCGCAGGACACAAGCAGAGCGTGAAAATGTAGGCCAGGTGCTGACTTCACTGAGGAAAGAGGAAGGAACGTCGGGCAGCTCAAGAAACAACTGCACAGAAGGACAGGAGCCAACCGTCCGTGTACATGAAGAAGAAGGTGACCACCTCCAGCCACATGCAGGGACACAGGGTGTGCAAATACTTTCTGGACTTGGATTGCGGGTGTGCACAGGGCAGCCAGGTGTCATCTGTTTGGGGGAAAGACAAGCAAATGGAAGTGACATTCAAGGAAAATCTAAGAACACCCTCTTGCAGTCTGTATGTGCTGACTGAGTGCTGGCACTATTCTAGTCTCTTTGCCAGGCACCAGGAGAGGTAGAAATATTTCATTCTCACACTAGCAAGCATTCCCAAGGGACTCGTTTAGATGCAGAGAGGAGCAAGTGCAGGCCAGGTGACCTTGACCACAGCAGGACTGAGGCAGGCTGGGGAGGGAACAGAGGCCTGGCGGGAAGAGGAAACAGCGGATCAGGAAGCATGAGGACCTGGGATGGTCACGTCACCATGGAGAAAGAGGGTGCACCATGTAAGCAAGTGTCATGAGAAAAGCGATCTTAAGAAGGGTTGGTCAGTCTCGCTGTGATATCTGGATTGCTACCGGTTCTAATCATAAAATTATTAGCTAGCAAACACTTTTGAAAAGCACAGGTGTCCAACCACAACTTGATATGGTTTTATGAAAACTCATCACCCCAGGGCAAGTTAATTTCTCTGACTGTGTTGGCTAAGGAAAGACAAGACGTGTGATGACCTGGGTTTCAGTAAGGCCTTTGGTACAGACTCACTTGGCATTTTTCACCGAGAAATGTGGAATATTTTGTAAAGTCCATGTACAGCTGGTAGAAAGGTCATCCCCATGGGTGATGGCCAGTGAGTCCGTAACAAGCAAGGGCCACATATTGAGCCCTGTTCCACGGGGTCCTCAGGCTCAGTGCTAGCAGGTGCTCTGTCAACGACTGGTGGAAGCTCCCCCCATCCACCGGCGTAATGAGAACAGGAGCTGCGCCCGTCTCTGTAGGCTGCCGACACTACTGAGCACAAACACGGAATTCAAGTGTCCCTGATGAACTGGGCACTGGTTCACCAGGAGTGTGAGGTCAGCTGCAGGGTCAGACCCCCTGAACTTAAGGGCTGAACACCAGCTAGTCCAGAATGAGCATTGACACGCTGGCACAGACCTAGACAGTAAGTAGAGACTAAGGAAGACTTTGACTAACCACCGTGAATTCCAGTGGAAATCCATTCTGAGTACTCCAAGGCCTGCTGTGTCTTCACTGGAGCATGGGTTCCTGTGTTTTTGTCTTGAAGATGGTACTCCATACAGAAATACCCAACAAATGCTCATTGATAGGGCATGAAAATAAATGCCAGGTCCTTTTTATTGAAAACGCATTTTTTTAAATTCCCTTGCTCCATATTTTGCAGATAGTAAGCATTCAAGCAACATTGCTCAGATTAATCAACAATATGAAAAACAGACTTGAAAACAAAAGGTTTATGAAAAATGTCTTCGTGTATATCTACTGATTCATTTAAATGGCATCTCTTGAGCTTCTACCATTTCCCAGATGAGTGCTGGACACTGGAACAGAGTAAGAGAGGAGCCATCGAGCCTGCTCAGAGGTGCAAACAGCCTGGGAAACAAAGAAAGAAAGCCAGAGTGTCCGACATGTGAATATTGCAGGAGCCCGTGGGGGTCATGGGCAGCGGAGTGCGAGAGGCATCTACACTGGGAAAGGAGGGAGAACCGCAAAGGGAAAGCCGTGGCATGTTCAAGCTAAAGCATCGGGAAGGCGTTAGTTGCAGCTGCATTTCGTGTGTGCGTGTGTGCGTGTGTGTGTGTGTGTGTGTGTGTGTGTGTGTGCGTGTGTTCGCATGCATGCATGTATGTGTGTGTGTGCTGTGGAAGGAGAGTCTGCAGTGATCCTCAGCGTCTGTGGGGGATGAGTCCTGGCACCCCCTCGGATGCCGAGTCCCTTTTATGAGATGCGGAGTCTTTCACACAGCTACGCTCACCCGCCCGGACTCACCCAACGTCTCTAGATGCCTGTCCTGCCCAGTGGAAAGTCCACACACCAATTCACCAGCATGGATTCAAGGCAGTGCTCGATGTGTGGCAAATTTGAGTTTTGCTCTTTGAAACTTTGTGGCTTAGATGAAATAAAATGACCTCCAAGTTAGGCATTAGAATTTCTGCCAGCGTTCTAACTTGTGAATGGAGGGTTTGCTCAATGTTGAACTATATTCCTGAAGGTTATTAAAAATGGAATAAAAAAATCCTTACTTTCCAATAAGGATGTAAAACCTGATATGGCGAGACAAGAGAAAGGGTTTAGGATATAAATTGGCATCTAAAGTCTTCTCTTCCTTTGAAATGAAATTCATTGCTTGAATTATGGATGGTAATGTACATCCATGGAACATCTGTCTCCTGTCTGGCATGATTACTTACTTTTATACCTAGTATACTTACTTGAGCCTTCAATATTATTGGTAGTTTATTCCCATGAAAGGCTACTTCTCTCTGCCGTGACCAACTCTCTCCAAGTCCCCGGGTGACCAACTGACCAGGTTGCTTCGGGATTTTACTCGATGCAACCTCTTGAATATCCAGGCTGAGAGGAGCCTTCAAGGTTATTGCCAAGAGCACAACACGGCGAGTGGAGCCCTGGCTTGTCACGGTCCACACATCGCACTGCTCATTGGAAGCAAGTCCCAAGGCCAGACCTATTGTCAAGACAAGAACAATGCAGCCAAGTTCCAAGAAGGGAGAATCGCTCGAAACTTGTGGTGAGCACAGAACGGAATGTCGGGCTTCTCAATTCCTGAGTTAAGGGATGTCTGCAAGGACTCTGGATCGAAATTTCAAGTGGGAGGATAGGAGGCCCAGTGAGCAAAACTAAGAGTTGACTTTTTGGGTCATTTTTAATATTCATTTTTTTTCTAAAGACACGGAATAATAAATCTGTTCATTATTTTCTGAACAACATTTTCTATTTTTTCGTAATTATGTATTACCTTAACAAAATGCAAGGTTGTCACGTAGCAAAGTGAAGTAACAGAGAGTATTAGCTAATCCAAGTAACACAATTTTACATAAGCCCAATCTTCATAGATTCTAGAAGTCACAGAGCATTAGTTGATCCAGATGGCTTAATGTGGATGTTTGGCCCTAAACCTGAAAGATGGAAAAGATGACAGAGAGAAAGAGAGACAGACAGACAGAGAGACAGAAAGACACAGAGAGGGAGGAGTGAATTTTTAATGAGGGCAAAATTCATGGCAACATAAAATTTTGCATGCCAAAAATGCTTGCAAAGGAGAAATTTGAATAGGGAAATAGTATGACCTTCCAAGAGGGAAGGAGGACACCAGCCGGGGCACCGTGCAGCCCAGGTGTGCATGAGGGTGCAGGGTGCTGTCCCCAGGGCCGCCGGCTTTCCTGAATTGCGTGACTCGAGGGCGTGTGGAAGAGCCTGGCTCTGCTTCTGTTTGTCACCTCAGGCTTCCATGGCTGCCTCTTGGGGTTTCCGTAGGCTCAGGGGAGGCCCCCAAATGGTGGGAGGCAAGATGACAGGGCAGGAATGAGCCCTGCCCAGCCTGCCTCTCTGTCTGACAACGTGTTCCTCTGACGAACAGAGCTGGGTGGGACAGGGCGACACCGGCCTTCGAGCTGAGGAGCGAGCGTCACCGGATTCCCGGCTGGCCTTGCCGTAGCTTTTAATGCAGCCCTGTCGAGGTTGTCCCGCAGCACAGTGGACACTGCCTCGCAGGAACAGGGCGGCGAGGAGTGTGACTGGCCACCTGGAGCCTGAAAGGCTCTACTTAGTTGCATTATTGATAGATGAGCACATCACTCAGCTTTAGATTGGCAAGTCACAAAGCAAGCAAGTCTGAGTTTGCACATCACATCCGTTCCTGACTCTCAGAGCTTAGACTTCTGACTAAAGAGGAGATGATGGCTTTGTGAGGAATTAGGCAAAGCAAGCCACTGTTAGGAAACAGAGCACTTCTCGCCAGCATTCGTTTGTCTCTCCTGTTATCAGCTTACATCACCTCAAACAGCATGAATCCATAGCAGCATCAGCACCAGGTTATGATTTTGCATCTAATCATAGAATAACAATCCCAAAGCGTAAATGCTATACACAGTATGACATCTAGGAATAAGGTTTTGTGTGTATGTGGAGGGGGCAGGAATGTGTGTGTGTATAAATTATACGAGGATAGACCCCCAAAATCTCAGAATTTATTTATAAAAAATCATGTGTTTATTCTTACATGCTTAAATTTCAGTTGCCTTCCAAGTCCTCTCCATTTGATATAATACTCCCATTGAAGCTGGGCTCGGTGGCTCAGCCTGAAATTCCACGCCTTTGGGAGGCTGAGGTGAGTGGATTGCCTGAGCCTGCGGGTTCGAGACCCGTCTGGGCAGCGAGACCTCATCTCTACAATAAAAATCAAAAAAATCAGCCGGGCATGGTAGCGCACGCCTGAAGTTCCGGCTACTTGGAAGGCTGAGGAGGAAGAATCACTGGAGCCCAGCAGGTCGAGGCTGCGGTGGCCGGGAGCGGCCGCTGCACTCCACTCTGGGCGACAGAGTGAGACTCCAACTCAAAAAAAATAAATACTCCCATTGAGACACTTTTTCTCCTGCTCAAGACAAGTTTCTGAACTTGTTACTTTTGATGCCTTTTGGTGCTCCTGCCATATTTTGTTTCACCCCTTTCACATAAGAAAATGTTTCCCTTTGAGGTTTTTTTTATCGGGGGCCAGGGGGGAAGTCGCTTGGGGTAAGATCGAGTGAATAGGGAGTGTGGGGCCCGGAGGTCGTGCTGTTTTTGGTCAAAAACTGCTGAAAACTCAGTGTGGTGTGGGCAGGTGCATTGTCATGGTGGAAAAACCAATCACGTTTCTTCCACAAATCGAGATGCAGTCTTCTCAAAACTTCCAGATGAAAGCTTTGGTAGACTCTTTGATCGGAGGGACAAATTCCTAGGGTACTACAAGGGGCTGCCCTCCAAAAGACAATTCTGTTTTTTGGATGTCTCTCTTGCATATATATATAGTTAGGAATGTATATATGCATTATGTATATATACACTTATATATGTAAGTTCTAACATGCAAATACATGAAAATGTCTATTTTATTAAGCACATGTATCCGTTTTCATCTATGTATAGATATCCCTTGGAAAAAATCATATGCATACAAAACTTTTACAAATATATAAATATTTTACAAATTTCCAATGATGAGGAAGACAGTGTCCCAGGAATGATTTTCAGATTCAGACAGAATTGTCTGTGATAACGAACACTGCAGTAAAGGCCCTGAGCTGAGAATATATGTGACCCATTATTTCTGACACCATACTATATATATATGCATTTGTGTGTGTGCATTTTTTTTTTTTTTTTTTTTTTTTGAGTCAGAGTCTCACTCTGTCACCCAGGTTAGAGTGCGGTGTCATAATCATGGCTTACCATAGTTCTGGGCTCAGGCGATCCTTCCACCCTAGCCTCCCGGGTAGCTGAGACTATAGGTGTATGACACCATGTCTGGCTAATTTTTATTTTTTTATAACATGAGGTCTCACTATGTTGTTCAGGCTGGTCTTAAACTCCTGGACTCAAGTTATCCTCCCGCCTCAGTCTCCCAAAGTGCTGGAATTACAGGCATGAACCACGAAGCCTGGCCATCATATGCTATTTTAAGAGACAGCAGTTGCTAAATAAAACTGTCACACATCATCCCACAGAAGAATCACCAAGGCAATCTTTTCTCTCTTCCACCCACATGGCTTTAAAATTGTTTGTCTTGTGACTATATTTCCTCTCCAAGCCTGTCTTGATTTTACCCAAAGCGATTAAAATGTGTTTGAGAGTTTGGAAAAAATGCAATATATGATTTCCCTGGCTTCAATCCTCTTCATTGACAATGAGCTTAAAATTTAGACCTATTGCCTATGAAAGATATTTTTAATATGTATGGATTTATGCAGATGGGTCTCACAAGGGCACTTAACTTTAAGAAATCACACATAGTCATATCTGTAACAACTTTTAAAAATAATGTAATTAGTATTTTTCTAGATACTTCAAAGCATACTTTAGCCATGTGTGTGACTGGCTAGGTGTCCAGTTACAAGGATGACCATGGACAAGGTCAATGTGACTCATATCTACACAACAGAAAGGAAAGTCTGCTACCCTGGGCTATACATGAGTTTTCTCTTCCACACCTAAATTCTTCTAGCTTTGAAAAATGTGTGTGCATGCATCCATGTATGTACCGTGTCTTCAGGCCCCGGAAACGCTATTCTAGTACCCAAAGCTAGTTTTTCATAGGTGCAACTCTGAGCAATTGGTCAAATTGCCCTGACAGGAAATCCCTCAACCTATGTGCATCCACACTTATATCCACGGTGACATAACCCCAGAAATGAAAACTCAGGAGGCTAAGAGACTGAGTGACCCAAACCCTTCCTAGCTTCCAGAAGCTGGGAATCATCCTTTGGTATCTGCCATAGATTTTCCTTATGACCTACACCAAATAGGTTGTTTATGCCTCAGCTTCCTTGTTGCGAAATGTGGTGTGAAGTAAAAACAGTCTCCTGGGCAGAGCGGTTGCCAGGTTTGTGTGACAAGGGTGATGGCCACGTTGAGGGAGCCCTCGTACGGACATCAGGACTGATCATGCTCGGGTTATGAGAAAACTAGCCCATCTGTAGACATGCATAGGTGTCAGGTCTCTCCTGCAAAACTGAAACCAGAAACAGTTTCTCCGTCTTTATTTCTGAGACTGATTAAGCACTAAAATGATCTCGAGTCCAGCTGATAATTTTCTGCATTTTTATGGGCAGCTTACACTTAGCCAGGGACATAGACTATCAGTCTCACTTTAATTTATAATAAAATTGGGCTAAGTTCACTCACTACTTCATTTCTATTATTTATTGCAGTGCCTGCTGACACAGGAAAGTATTGACTTTTGTCCAACCTCTGTTCTTGCCACAATTTAGTCACAAAAATGAGCTTTTCTAAATTCAGCTCCCTCCACATTTTTTACAAAATATATTGGCATACCGTCACAATCTGACATTTACCGCATCCCAGGAGCCAGGCCACTTCAGGGCTGAAAGCCATATTTTGCAATTCATTTTTCTCATTCACTTTTGACTTTTGTTGTGCTTTCCAAAAGTGAGGCACATGCATCCTGCACAAAACTTTCTTTGAATGTTTTCACTGAACACAGATAGTTCAAATACAGACTTTACATTTTCAAGATGGCCAGAACACCTCAGAGCGTGATTAACTGGGGACATTTGCTTAGAAGCAGAAATAAGCAAAAGGAGGAAAGCTATCATGAGTTGAATGAAAATTCAGGAAAATCCCTGGAAAATAAAATAATTATCCATCCTATATTCTGAGAGGTATGTAGATTTTATCTGGAATTTTCCAGAAGTGCCGCTTCTACTGTCATGGAGCAATGTGGAAAACTGAGAAGACATGCCTAAGGCTTAGCAAAGTAAATTATGGTTGCCCATACAGCCCTGCACTAGTCATGAGCTTGGATGTCCTCACCCACAAGACATCGTGCCAGTGGGTGAGCGTTGCCACCGCTTGGCCCTTCATGCACTTAAAAACATATGTATGACACACCATCGTGCTCTGGGCTCTGTTTTTTTTTTTTTTTTTCTTCTCATTATCATTAGTCTAGGTCGTTGGCAAGCCTATACTTTCAGATACAGGAGAGTTTTATTGTTACAGTTATTTTAGATTTTTAAATGCAATGGTGAACTATTTCTAGACTTAGGAATGCAAATCTTTCCATTGTACCACAGTAGAGCTTTAACACAAAATATATTGTTGTGAAGGCTACTTTATGGATAACATTCAACTAATAGATCACGCAGGGCTGTTCTTTTTACTTTTCCGTAATTTAAGGGGAAGTTGTATTCTCCCTTCTCAAAAGTCAGACTTGGTTATGCTCAAGAACACACACTTGAAGAGTTGGAGAGAACTGGGGGAAAGTAATCAAAATTGGGAGGTTTTTCTGAAATAAAAACTCCATGAGCCTTAAAAGCAATTTGAGTGGAAGCTAACATCGGACTCATCCTAAAATAAAACATATGGATGTTGATGCACAGTACAGAGATTCTGTTTCTGGTAAAGCTATTCCGCTTATTTTGTTTTGATGAGCATATACATGTGCAGGGAAGTCCTAACTCCGCGAAGCGTTCATCTCTCAACGTCCTTCTGATGTCCTTGGGCTGACGCTCACAGGCTCCGACTCCGGGAGGAGAACGTGGCACAAGCACGGTCCACGGGCATCAGTGTGGCCCAGTCATCTCAAAGCCCCGTGGTGCCGATGAGAGGGCGTGCAGGCACGTCTCTGCCGCAGGCATCAGGTTCCTGCAAAAAGAAGGACCTCAGCACTTGAGGTATGTCAGGGAGAGGGAGGAGGGAGGGAGGGAAGGCGAGAAAGACGGAGGGGCCGGGGAGCGAGGAGGCAACGCTAGCTGAGCCAGCGTTCAGAGTCCTAGAGCACCACTTTTCATGTCCCTGTCCCTGCAGGCCCCTTCGCTACCCTTGAACTGCAGGGGATATGGAAAGTCCAAACTCCTCACGATTCCCGGCAGAACGATGACCCGCTCCGGGGCTGCTCGCTCTCAACCCCGGCCCCGTGGTGGTGAGCCCTGGAGATCACGGTGCTGGATGCTTCCTGGAAAACTCCAAGAGGCCTTCAGTTGCAATTCTGTGATCGCCATCCATGACTAACATCGCGCTGAAAGGGATGTTATCCTCGTGGCTTTTTAAGCACAGGAAATGAGGCGGCAGAATAAGCACTCACTTTATGTCAGTTAAGAGCTGAATTCAAGCCATGGTCACAGGAACAGTGTCAACGTCAGCTTTGGTGTGTCAGGAGAATGTCACACAAATGTGCACATGCACTCAAGAAGTGGAAAGTGAGCAATGGACTGCGCCACCCAGGAGGACACCTGAGTTAAGCTGGGCCCCACCCCCCAATCAACAGGGGCCACTTGAGCACCAGCCATCCTTACAGGAGGTGGCTAACGCAGCTTCCTGAGTCACTCAAACGGGCATGTCCCCAATACCAGGCCCGTCCTTGTGACTGGGTTGGCCATTGGCCCCTCCTGGGAACTGAGCTCTTTGGAAGTCCTAATGAGAGTTTCATGGACTTGGGCTCTTTAACTACACTAAGCCTGCTTTTTTGGATAAGTTGTGCAAACTAAGTAATCAATGGCAAGCATCCACTTTTCTGTGGGGTCTGGAGGGACCTGCAGGCACCATATACTATATGTCTGACCCCTCACAAGAACTCTGGACTCCTGGGACCAGGCACAGAGGAGTTTCCCAGACAGAAAACACACTGCTCATGTCTTCTCAAGAAATTAAATGCATCTTATGCAACTCCACCAGGAGAGAAGCCAGCGAAGCTCGAGGCTGGTTTCCTGCAGCCCTGGTCCCTTGCGTCCTTTCCCCTTGCTGACGTTGCCTGGCATCATTTTGCTGTGATAAACTGCAGCCACAAACATAGGGATGTCTGTGTTCTGTGAGTCCTTCCAGCCCTCCTAAGAAGCCGAGGGCAGTGTGAGCATTCGCCACACACTATCATCTTTACCTGGGAGGCCGCAGAGAGGAGGTCCCGGGAGGTGGGAGGCTCTCCCCCGAATCCTCACACAGCGCCTGTGGGATGTGCTTCCCTAGCCACATCTTCGTAGGAAATACCCAGAGGGTTGGCACACAGGGGAGAGGGGGTCTTGGGTGAACAAGCTATGGCCTCTTGGCCCAACCAAACATCTAGGCCCATGTTATCTTCTGCCTGTGAAGGACGCACAACCCTTCCTGAAGGAGACAATGCCATGCACTCACACGGCTTCTGCACAGAGCCCAGGCTCTCCAAATTGTGTCCAGGCATATGTAGACCACACCATATGGCTTCTGAAACCTGCAGACGGGCCCCTCAAGAGGAGAATGAAACACCTGGTGGTCGGATGCCCTCCCTGGGGCTGGGCTCTGGTCTGGGAAAGCTCTGTGACCAGCCAGTCTGAGATTCCCTGGCTCCCCTGGGGGCCAGTTTCCCTGATTTACTTTCTCCAGAGGCCCTGGCTTGCACCCAGGGGAGTTGCCCATCCCGCACTCTTCAGACCCCGAGATGGCTGTGGAAACTAACTGGCTTGACCTACGGAGGTAAGGTGTGGGGTTTCGGGAGCAGAGTTGCCTAGAGCACAGTAAGCGTCCGGTTGCTTGTCTCTACCATGACGAATGGCCATTTTGCCAAGGCCTTTGCCTTTCAGCCACTGCTAACGAAGGAGTGGACGTCAAATATCATTTATCCCTGGGCTCCATGATGAGACAAGACAGCAAAACATCATAGCAAAGCAGCTAAAACCCAGTGCAGCCCATCCTGTGACAGTGACAGGTGCGACAGCTAGTTCAGTGCACACGGAGGTTCCGGGCTGGAGGTCACTGTGAAGAAGGTGAACCTTAGGAGGTCTCCCTGGGAAGGACAGCATTTCAGAAGCTGGAGGAGGGGAGAAGCTGCCAGAGAGACAGAACACTTCCAGCAGGTAACCAGTGTGAGTGTCTCACTAGGAGACAGTTGGGTGACGAGGTACGGACCTGCAGATTGGTCTCAAGTACTGCCATGTTTAGAGAATCAATGAGAAATAGATGCAGTTGACAGGACACCTCAGCCCAGTTGCACCGCCGACTCCACTTGGACTGGGATTGTTCAGACGGGAATGAGGATTTCCAGGGAGTCCTGGGACACGGACAGGTGGCAGTGACCACAGGTGGCAATGGAGGGCAGAGGTGATCCTGTGGGCCTCTGTGGCTGCTGCAAAGGAAGGGCTATCAGTGTGATTCTGAACTGAAAGCCAACCCACGTTTCTGCTTTTATCAACAGCACAGTTAACATTCGGCGTTTGGAAAGTTTCGCTGACATTTTATAAACTTCTGCAAGCACACTCACTCCCCGTCACTGCCCCCAGTCTCTCTCTCTCTCTCTCCACCCCTTCTCCCTCTCTCTGTCTTTCTCTCTTTCTCTCTATTTCTACATAAACATATATTCATCTATTTCTATTTTTATTATATTGCCCACAGCAATAGGAGTTAGTAGAAAGCTCAATCATATTTGGGCCTCTTCAATGAAAGCCCAACATGACTTTAATAGTTCTAGGCACTTGGGATGATAAGAGTTACGTACGAGGGAGGGCCCCCCCAAAATGGAATTTGTCCCTCCAAAGGAAAGGGCTCAACCAAAATTTTCATCTGGAAGTTTTGAGAAGCTTGCATTTCGACTTTCAGAAGAAACATCCCAAGTTATAGCAAACAGGTGACTGATTCTTCCACCATGACAACACACCTGCCCACACCTCGCTGAGTGTTCAGTAGTTTTTGAACAGAAACTACATGACCCCTATGCCCTACCCTTCCGATCTCACCTCAAGCAACTTTTTTCTTTTTTTTCTTTTTTTGGCTTCCTCAGAGGAAAAACATCCAAAAAGGGAAACATCTTGCCAAGGAGGAAGAGGTGAAAGTGACAGAAAACACTAAATTGCTGGGCTTACGAACTGTTTTGAGCAGTGGCAAAGTGTCTTGACAGGTGTATTGCATCAAACAGAGAATATTTTGAAGGTGACTGAAGTTTAAACATGTAATAATAAATATAAATTTATAAATAAATAAATTCCATTTTTGGGGTCTCCCTTTGTACTAGGAGGGACAAGAGAGCTGAGAGGAAGACAACCATGGAACTCTCAAAACGGCTCCATGTGATCCATTTGAAGTGACTGCTTAATCTTGGGAAATCTTTGAAAAAATTACATTGATAAACATTTAAATTATTTCCAATAGCAGAAATGATTTGATGAATCCCACAAGTTACAGAAGAACATTGAGCATTCAGTCTAGTACATCTAGATTATTTACTATAACATTCAGCACATTTTATGCATACATTAGCTGCCTTTGGGTGGATTAGCTATAGAAAGCTTTACAGACATAAAACAGTTTGTCAAATATAACACTATGTGAAAGGATAAAATGCTTTTCATCTGTCCAGCTGGTTGTCTACACAGGGCTTGGCATCAGGTGCAAGGCTGGGCTTTTTGGCCAAGTCGCCTTTCCTGGAAGGCACACAAAATGTGCTGCCTTCAGTGAGCTTCTTTCTGGACTGTTCAGGGAGTGGACATTGCCACAGTTAGAAATAGCATTCTCAAAGCATGGAGAAGAGAGACCACCAGTGTGGGAAAAATCAGTGTGTTTATTTTTAATGCAGAATGCAAGTTAATGAAGTGAGCTAAAGGGACTTGGCCTAAAACTTTTTTTTTTTTTTTTGAGTTGGAGTCTCACTCTGTCGCCCAGACTGGAGTGCAGTGACCGCTCCCGGCCACCACAGCCTTGACCTGCTGGGCAACAGCAATCCTTCCGCCTCAGCCTTCCGAGTAGCTGGAACTACAGGCGCACGCTTCCACGCCCGGCTGATTTTTTGATTTATTGTATAGATGAGGTCTCGCTGCCCGGGCGAGTCTCGAACCCGCGGGCTCAGGCAATCCACTCACTTCAGCCTCCCAAAGGCGCGGGATTACAGGCTGAGCCACCGAGTCCGGCTTGGCCTAAAACGTAATCAGATAAAGCAAAATTCCAAAAGAGTATTACATGATCCCTAATGTGATTAATTTACTTCTTTATTTTTTCACTTGAAAAATATCTTGCAAGCTTTTTCATTAGTACTTTTCTGTCCTCAGAGCACATAATATGAGAATTAAGTAATTTAGAATTTCACAGAACGTATTCACCATGGCGTTTGCTTTGTTTTTTCCTGCCCAAACTAAAATGAAACATTCAAGGTCATTTTATTTTCAGAATAAACCTCCAAACCGCAGAGTTCTAACAAAGAGAAATAATTGCTCAATTATTGAGCCCAATAACAGTTGCAAGTTTTTACTAAGAAATGAATATTCATAACAAACTCCAGAAAGAAGGGTGTTCCACAGGCTCCATTTCACTCCAGAACACAGGACTCGAGTCCAGGTGAAGGCATTTGCATCGCAGGGAAAGCCTGGCCATGGCCAAAGGGAGCCCCTAGGCGTGGGGTCTTTTTCTTTTTACTTTTATATAATTG
Source organism: Cephalopachus bancanus (assembly GCA_027257055.1). NCBI lineage: Eukaryota > Metazoa > Chordata > Mammalia > Primates > Tarsiidae > Cephalopachus > Cephalopachus bancanus. The sequence continues at coordinate 6,692,950 of JAPVLO010000026.1, forward strand.
AAGACAAATAGATATCCAAGAAAATATGTGCTTTCTCTCTCTCTCTGCTAAAGGTCTCTTCAGCCCAGTCTCTGATTTGTTATATCAGTTTCTCTCTTGATGTCTCAAAAATAACATAATATTTTCTATTTCAACCTGGAAATTTAAAAAAATATTGACAACTGTGCTCTCAGAAATGGGCTATTTGTGTTTGGATGCCCAATATTTCGAATTGTTTTGAGAGCAAGAGAAGGAGGAGAAGGGGGAGGAGAAGAACCAGACCAGACCATCAAGGAGAAGGAGATAGGACCGTCACCCCAGCATCGGCAGAGAGGTCCTCGCCTGCACTTTGCCTGTCTCCTTCTGGGCGCTTATCAGTATCCGTGTTGATCTTCATCTTCTACCTCTGTCACTTGCAGGGTGTGTCACGTCACCCCAAATCTGATGCTTGGCTTTGTGTGGAGGGGCTGGGGGACACATTCTCTGTCTCCTCCCTCGTCACCATCGTGCACTAGCGTGCTCCCCGGGCTGCTCACCAGCTCGCCTGCGATCCTGCTCTGCTGCGTCCGTCCTTCCTTCCTTCCTTCCTTCCGGGAGGCAGACAGTCCGCACCTCCACCTCTGAGGAGACTCCGTTCGTGCTGAGTCTCCACACACCTGCAATCTGCTCCCGCTCCGCCATCTTTCTTCTTCGTGGCCAAGGCTCCAGATGGAATCTTCCTTTTCCCAGTCCCCAATCCTGTCCCCTCTGCTTTCTAACCCCTGGCGGTGGTATGGCTTTTGATTCAACTGTTCAAGTAAAAAACCCTCTTGGAAAATTTCAAGTTCCTGCGGGTTGCTGAATCCAAGAACACTTTCAAGTTGGGACCTGCCCTTGACGGCACACTTTGTGACTCTCACCATGAAACTGTCCCTGGCACCCAGGGCAGCCCCGACTCGACAAGTCAGTGTCTCAAGGTTTGTTTGTTTTTTTTAACACTTCTGAACATTCTCAGTTTCTTTTCTGCACCCTTCCCCTTCCACATACTATTGACATGGGTCACATAGCCTTCTCCTCTGGGCACAGTTTTGTTCTTATTCTCTAAACTCTCCCGAGGGGCATGCACACTCACACAGGTCCACCTGCCCACATGCACCTTACTGGAACTTTAGAGCAGGGTGTGCATGCACGCACACACACGTGGGTTTGCATTCATAGCTCTACTTCCCAGAGGCAGCGCCACTCAGGGTGCCAAAGCTGAACCTCTCATCCCTTCACAACAGTCAGTGCCCCATCACCAGGAGCCCTGCCACGTGCTTCCTGCCCTCTGGTCTCACACAGGCATTCAGTCTTGACGTCACGCCAGCTCCATCTTCAAGCTCGCACTGTCACACTTGAGCGCAGACTCTGCCCGCCAATCTCAAATCACCACAGTGGCATCAGCCAGACTTGCCTGCCTTCGGGCCCTCCGTGTCTGATTATTCCACCGCTCTTCTTAAAACATTATCTTGGCTCTTAATTACTCAGTCTTCATTCTTAACTGCCACACACTCTGGAAGGCAGATTTGGATCTGGGGTATAGCTGAGCGGTCAGGGCCAAAGTAAGAGCACACGTCCTCAAGGGCCGGCCATGGGCCCGGAAGTCGAAGCATACTGTGTCACTTGAGACCTCCCTGCAGCCCTCTGGCCAAGGCAGCATGCTTTCCCCTTTTTATCTATCAGGAAACTGAGGCACAGAGACACTAGGTTTCCCGCCCACAATCACACATCTGGTAAGTGGAGGGGACTCATTCCAGGGGAGCCTGAGTCAGGCCCCAGGCCCCCATGATTGCGTGGAATCATGGCAAGCCCCACTTTTTGCTTTCTTGGAGGAGCATAGGATAGCAAATACTCCAGTGAAACCAATGGTGTTCAAATAGCAGGCCAGAGGGGGCCGTCAGGGTGGTAGACAAACCAGGGTAAAACCCTAAATAAAAAAGGACAATGGCCAGGCTCGGTGGCTCAGCCTGTAATCCCAGCATTTTGGGAGGTTGAGGCAAGTGGATTGCTTGAGCCTGTGGGTTCAAGACCCACCCACCTGGGCAACTTGGTCAGACCTCGTCTCTACAATAAATCAAAAATTAGCCGGGCATGGTAGCGGGCACCTGTAGTTCCAGTTACTTGGAAGGCTGAGGCAGAAGGATTGCCGGGGCCCAGCAGGTCGAGGCTGAAGTGGCCAGGAGTGTGCCACTGCACTCCAGTCTGGGCGACGGAGTGAGATGTGAGACTCCAATTAAAAAAAAAAAGACAACGATCTCTAGGAAGAGAAAGTGGTCAGTGGTAAGGACCCTGAGGTAGAGACTGGAGAGAAGCCACCGTGAAGCAGCTTTTCAATTTCTCCTCACCAATAGCTGGTGACATTTGGGAGTGCAGGTTTACTCGAGGGGTAGTTATTTTTAATAAACTCTGGGTTACACCATTTCAATGTTTTATCACAGTTGATGATTTACAAAAACAAAATAAAAAATAAGGTTCCCCAATTTTCAATATGGCTCTTTATATTAACAATAAAATACTTTATTTGCTACTAAAATAGTACAAGTAAATAGAGAAACTGTGTTATGTTGTTTTAATAACTATTTCAATAAGGCATGATGAAAAACACATGTTTGTGTGGTGCTAATGACATAACGTTTTGCAGTTTTATAGATAAAGCAAAATACATAATTTGAACCAGATGTTGAAATAGCTGAGGATTAGTATCTAAGGGCAAATATTTCAGCAAATCTGTGGGAAGGTAACACACACTTGCTACTGGGGGACTTTCCTGCCTGTGGTTCTGTGCCGCACTCCTGGGTTTCCCAACGCGAAATTGTGATCTTGCCCCAAGACTCCAGATTTTCTTAAATCCAGCAGGAGAAGTCGCTGAGCGATGTGGTGAAGGGCCGGGTTCTGAGTCACATTCCTGGCTTCGTCCTCTCCTGGCTGTGGGGTCTTGGGGAACCTGACTTCTCTGCGCCTCAGAGGCTACTCACAAAAGGGGAAGACGCCAGCTAAGCCCACCTGCAGGACCTTCTTGACGGTGGGGCTGCAAGATGCCTGCACGGACCCTGGGACTCTGGGAGCACTTAAGAGAAAGAAGTGGCATTGTTGTCGCCGCCATTACTGCCACTGTTTTTAATTACACCAATAAAACAAGCCAAGGGCTTTCAAAACCATGAGTGGGTGACCTGAACCACCCTTTCACCACCATGTCCCCCCCCCCGCCTTGTCACCATCACTGTCTAGGTCCTGAGGACTGAGCCCATCAGGCTGTCCTAAACTCATCACAAGGATCACATTCTGTGTTCCTCAGGGGACAAGGGCTTACTCTAACTCGGATGAGTCAAGAGACACAGTGGCCAGGGAAGCGCCGAGGACCTGACGTGCCATTTCTCATGGCACCCGTAACCCAAGCTCTCCGGGCCTGGCTGCCCCACACTGAGCAGGAGTGTCTCTACAGGTGCTCCTGGGCTCTGAGGTGGGATTTCCACCCGCTTGTCCCCAGCTTCTACTGCCCATCCTGCCACGCGGTGCCAACTCCAATGTCAGGTGACCAACCTCAACTCAAACTCACCTAGGAAGGCCACGCTACCGGTGCAATGGAGTTCAAACTTGTTCTGTTTGCTGGACAGCAGCCAATAAGTCAAGAGACATGAAGTTAGAGCAAAGGAGGAGACTTTACTTTGGATAGCCAGCAAACCAGAAGATGGCAGACAAGGGTCCTCCAGCACCATCCTAGGATGAGGTGGGCACTGCCTTGTCTCTATTTTTAAGAGGAGGTGAGGTGAATCGCAGACATTTGGGCACCACAAGGGTCCAGGGAGATTGGGAAGTGTCTTCATCCTGGGTTAAGTCACACTGTTGCTATAAATCTTTCACAAACGTAGTTGTTGATATGCATCCCCACCCATCCCAGAGTTAGTTCCGAAAACTACACAGTTGATGTTTGTGCATTTGTCTCGGTGCTCTGAAGTCACCCCAGTCTGTGGGCTGTGTGCTCAACAGATCGAGTTAATCCGCTGGGTTCTTGTGCTGTTCCATGATTGCAGGAGATTGGGCAACCCAGCCCAGCAGGAGGTTGGCCATCTCAGCCCAGAGGGAGGTTGGCCAGAACAGCCCAGCAGAGGTGAGCATCCCAACCTTGCGTGGAGCATCCCTGGCACATGGGCTCCTCCCCTGGTCACTTCACAGCCTGCCAGGTACCACACCTTTCGAGTCAGCCATGTGACCAGGGCAAGGGAGCAAAGCTGGGGGGGTCAGTTGGCTCTGGCCATCACTCTGGGCTCCTGGAAGGACGGAAGTGGCCAGAAACTGCAGTCTCACCTTCCCGGACAGAAGACAGGGCCGCAGTGCAGCAAAGCACTTATAACTCATTGACCTCTTCTTGGATCATGCTGGAATCTTGAAGCACAGTGTTTACACTCATGCAGATTTGTTGTGGGTTTTTTTTTGTCATGCTCCCTTATCTAGGGGCTGCTTCCCTATTTTCCCACTGGAGGGCAGGAGTCAGGCCAGGCAGCTGATTTGTATGACGTGACTCTGTCCTCTCACCAGGCCAGGCCAGCAGAGTCTGTTCCCCAAGGTTTGCACGCCCTGGGCTACGCACGTGTGACCCTGGGAACGTGAGGTTGGACCGAGTCTGCTTCAGCTGCCCTAGGTCACCTTGGGGTCCTTGGCTCCATGTTCTGTTGTTATTTCGCTGTGTGGTTGGGACAATTAGAATCAGCTGATCTTTGAGAGAAAACATTGAAGCAGACACAAAGAGAGGCTCAAAGCCTTCTGCTCCCTGTCTCTCGGCAGTTCCAGAGAGCTGAATGCATGCCCTCCTCAGCTCCGTGAGACACCCTAGCATCCTTGCAACAAATACCCCATGACGCCTAAGCGGGTGCCTGTGAGTATCTCTGATTAGATATGAAGAGTCCAAATAACTGGTACAAAGGTAAATTAAATTTTTTCCTCCGAGGATGCAAATGAGTCACTAAAATGGTATAAATTGTAGATTAAAATTTCAAAATAATTTTTGCAGCCAAGAAGTTTTTGCAGTCAAAAATTTTGATTATTAAATTATGGGAATGATATGATTTCTGTGACGTCAGCTACAAAGTTATCTTTTTTGTGTTTCATTCTTGTTATTGAAATTCTGTAGTTCTTAATATACTTTCTTGGTGACGTATAGTAAAGAAAATATATGTGTAATTACATCATATTTTTCAATTCAAATATCAATTCTCATGTTTAGAAATACAGATCTAAATGTAGACAATGTAAGAGATACTGCAACGTTGCTCTTGAAGCTCTTGAATATCTGAAGATGTTTTACTACTAAACTCACACCCTGATATTTATTCATTTTATCTGTCATTTGCCTTTCTATCTAAGGAAGTGCATATATACGTGTGTGTGTGTGTGTGTGCGCGCGTGTGTGTGTGTGCATACACAACTACTTTTAAATACTCTGTGATTAGGGTCGCATACACACACATTTGCATAAACTCAGGACAGACAGGGAGCTGACCAGGTGGGCGATGCTTGTGCCCAGCCTGACCTCCGTCACATGCATATAGCCACGTGCCACTAAGAGCCGGCTTTGAACACCAGGGGCTCAGCTGGGAGTGATCCACTCTGGCCAGCTAGAGCCAGGCGCACCTTGAAAAACTCCTCCAACGGACATGGCTGGGCAGCGTCCGTCGCAAGGGCTGTCTTTCGTTGTGTGGATCGCCTGGTGCCAGGGTGTATGGGTGGAGATGAGGGAGGCTCTCTGGGTCCCTCACCCGCACGCTCCCTTGTCCAACGCACCTGTCATTACAGCGGCATCATAAACGCCTCCCTAGCGTGGTGGCCTGCCAAGCCCACCCCTTGGCGATGTCCACAGAGCCAGGGGCTCAGGAAGCAGAGTGCCCAGCAAAGCGGCCGGTCTCTGCACCACGGCCTTGGAACCTCCTCACTCCCTTGCCTGGGGTCGGGAATGCTTATCCTGGCTGGCAGAGGACTGAGAGCCGGGCACCTCCTAGGCCTCCTCGGAGTCTGGGTGTCTCCTGGGGGCAGCTGGCCCTGCAGTCCCCAGGAGGAAGCATCTGGAGCGTGAGAGTGCTGAGAGAGTGAGGCCAAAGCGGCATGGACACTTCATGCCCCAACCCGAGACGTCGTCGAAATGTGGCTTCCTTACTGGGTCTGTGGGGGAGGGAACCTAGGCCCCACCTGCAGATGGAATGCCAAAGAGCTGGCAGCCGCTTTAAACCCAGCCAACCAGGAGCAGCCAGAAGAGGCCACAGCAGAATCTGAGCATATGTAGTGGTAAAACCGGACAGGAAAACACGTGACTTCCCACTTTCTTGAGTTTGCCTGCCTCTTTGCAGATAAAACTTCAGAACAAGCCAGGCTCGGTGGCTCAGCCTGAAATCCCGCGCCTTGGGAGGCTGAGGTGAGTGGAGTTCCAGAGCCTGCGGGTTCGAGACCTGCCTAGGCAAATTGGCAAGACCTCGTCTCTACAATAAACAAAAAAATCAGCCGGGCGTGGTAGCACATGCCTGTAATTCCGGCTACTCGCAAGGCTGGGGCGGAAGGATCGCCGGAGCCCAGCAGGTCGAGGCTGCGGTGGCCAGGAGCGGCCACTGCACTCCAGTCTGGGCGACAGAGTGAGACTCCAACTCACACACAAAAAACAAAACTTCAGAACAGCAGCTCCTTCCCCATCACCCCACTCTACGGCAGGGGAAGAGAGATCCCAGACTCCTGATCACACTGGAAGAGGACAGAGAGAAGACGTCCCTCTGCTTGAAGGCAGCCAAGGCGGAGCAGAGACTTCTGAGATAGCAACTGAGCATGTGGACATGTTAGACATCCTTCTCCTCCTGCAGAAAGTATCGGGGTGGACAGCAGAGGACGGGCAGAAACGTCCTGCATTGGACAAACACAAAAGAGGAAACGGTGTCACTATTTTTCATCCACAAAGGTAAACACAGGGGGAGAAATTTCCCCAATAGCTCCTGACCTCACTCCCTCATGGTCCCAACCAATAGACCTGTGTCTGCCTGTCTGTCTGTGTCAGGTCTCACTCTGTCACTCAGGCTGGAGCGTCATGGAATGATCATGGCCACCTTGGCCTTGACCTCCGTGACTCGGATGATCCTTCTACCTCAGTCTCCCAGGTAGCTAGGACTACAAGTCTGCACCACCATGCCCAGCTAATTTCTTTCTTTCTTTCTTTCTTTCTTTCTTTCTTTCTTTCTTTCTTTCTTTCTTTCTTTCTTTCTTTCTTTCTTTCTTCCTTTCCTTTTTGTAGAGATGAGGCCTCGTTATATTGCCCATGCTGATGTCAAATTCTAGAGATCAGGCGAAACTCCTGCCTCAGCTTCCTGAAGCGCCGGGATTTCGGGCATGAGCCACTGCACCTGGCCAATGCAGAGGGTTTTTAGACTTCAAGATGTAAAGCCACACAGTCTGTAATCCCATTTTTTTGTTTTTTCTGAAAAATCAGAGCAGGCAGGAGAAAATAGCCTGGCTTGCTTGGTTTTCAAAATTAAACAGAAAAATAATCAAAGATTTTTACACAACTAGCTAGGATATTACCAGTTTTGTTTTGTTTTAATGTCAAGTTCCAGCACTTAACACCGTACAGAATAGATATCAGGTGCTGTTAAATAGCTCTTTCTGCGGGTGCTTGATGGTCAATGTCATAACAACCCAGGGTTGTGATCTTGAAATGGCAATACTGCCCTGTATTTGTCTTCTCTGTTCTTTTCCATGTAGAACTTACTCTTCTTCAGAATACTTTACGCAATTTTAGTCAATGAGTTATACGTCACCATTTATTACAGTCTGTCATCCTTCTAGAAGCCGTAGATTGCATGAATGGCTCCACTACTCTGCAATCCCTCTAACTACAGCCTTTTCATTTTCTTCCACAAAAGGGAATGCTTCTCTGGCCCTTGACTCTGGGCTTGGTCATCTCACTTGCTTTGGCCAGTAGAGTAAGACAGGTGCTGTGGTGAACTAGCTTCGAGTCAAGCGCCAAGAGAGCTTGTGTGTCTGCGGGTCTACGTGAGCTGAGGCCATCGTCATGAGGATGTGCCTGGCCCGACCTGTCCGCCTGTGGATGAGATACACACGGGACAGGACTTTCCCAGCTAAACTGAACTGGCCAAATCCAACATGGAGCACAGCGCCTGTGCCAGGGTCACCCCTGGTCTGCGGTTTGGCTGCTTGCGTGTGTGTTTACAGAACCACTGAGGGCTCGCTCTCCTGCCTTGGCAGGCCAGCATACCTGGCACTGGATCTGAATGTGTCCCCCACATTTAATGTGTTGAAACACAACTTCCATTGCGACAATGTTGGGAGGAGGAGCCTTGACCAGTGTCGGCCGTGAGGGCCCTGCCCCCATGAATAGATTAACGTTATTTAGGAAAGGGTTTGAGGGGGAAGTCGGGCCCCTCCTTTTCCCTTCTACTACCTCCTCCCCCCTCCCGCTTCTTCCTTCTTGGGAGGACACTGAGGATACACCAACAAGACACCTCACCTGGCAGCAGCGGCTGAGCCTCACCAGACACAGAGCTTGCTGGCGCCTGCTTGGACTCCCAGAGCTGAGAGAAGTGCATTTCTGTTTTGTACAAAATACCCAGTCTATCTCAGGCACTTTGTTAGAGCACACACGGACTGAGCCACGTGGTCACCTCCGCCACACAGCTGCTCGCCCCCTTGGGCAGCCACACAGACATGTTCCCTCACGGCGATGGCAGAGGTGCTAGAAGCAGACAGAAATGCACGAGCCTTGGAGGCCTGGGCAGGGAACTGACTCAGCGTCTGTTATTTCTGCTGCATCCTATTAACCAAAGCACACCAGACAGGGAGACATACTCCGCCTTTATGGGAGAAACTCAAGTCATGGGACTAGGGGCATGGTTAAGGGAGGGGTGAAAATCAGGACTATTAATGGAAATTTGTTCCCAGACTTCCCCACAGCCACCTAGATTAAGAAAGAGAATATTACTAGCACCTTGGAGGCATCTCTCATACCCCCACTCAGTTATGACCGTTGTCCTTCTCCCCCAAAGTAGCCGTTATCCTGATGCCTATCCACATAGATCAGTTTTGCTGACTTTTAAGAAGTGGAATCATAGCATATACATTTTCCTGTGTTAGGACTTTTTATTTTAATAGAATTTTTTGAGATTCATACACATTCTTGTACATGACACTAATGAGTTAATTCCCACTGGTTATTACGTTTTAGGAATATGTCGCCATTGGTTTATAATCACCTACTGATGGATAGTTGGGCTATTTTCAACTTGGGGTCATGGCAAATAGTACTTCACAAACATCTGGCAATTGGCAACAAGCCTCTCTTTGGCGTGTTTCCTAGCAGTGAATTCACTGCTGCAGGTCAAGGGACTATCAGTTTCTCCACATTCTAACACCTGGTATTGTCAGTATTTTAAAATTCAGTCATTTTGGTGGGTACTCACTACATGTCTTATTTTATGTATGATTCTTTATGCTGTTATAAATGATATACCTTCTAGACAAAATTTCCCTCGTTCACTGCTGGTATGTAGGAGTGTAATTAATGTTGACCTTGAATCCTCTGACCTTGCTAAGTGCACTTATTCATTTTACGTTCACATGTGGCTTCATTTAGACCTCTCGTGTACACAGCCATGTAGCTTTCAAATCATGGCTTGACTACTTCCATCTCACTTTTTAAAACTTTTGTTTCTTTACCGCGCTGGTTTGAAGCTCCAATACAATGCCGAAGTCAGTATGGAAGAGACGTGGTCACAGAAGACACTCTCACTCATTTCTGGTCTCTCAGGGGAATGAAAACATGTTGTCGCTTTGCCAGTGACGATGGCCATGGGTGCGGTTTTTGGTATCTATCTTTCATTTCTTGATGCCAAGGCCCCCTTCGGCCTGTCAGCCCCGCACCCTTTGATATGGCGGCCCTTGTGGTTTCAACGTGTGTCTGACCTACGCGAGTCCAGAGAAACGGTTGTCCTCGCCTCTCCACCCCGTCTGCCCCCTCCTGCCTTTGGGGCTGCGGCCGCCGGGCGATGCACGTTCACATCCGTCCCTACCATCAATTTTGCATCCGCAGCTGCAACTTCCACGTCTGTCTCTACAGCCACAGCTATAAAGAGTTTTAGAAATACAGTTTTATACATAAAACAATGGCTATAGCTACGGCTCTCTCTGCTGCAGTGCTTTCTGTCCTTGACTTATACAGTCAATATTCATTTCTGTTTACCTGCGTGTTTGCATCTGAATTCCCTCAGTCTTTCGGCAGCTGCTTTTATTTATTTATTTGTTTGTTTGTTTATTTTGAGTTGGAGTCTCACTCTGTCGCCCAGACTGGAGTGCAGTGGCCGCTCCTGGCCACCGCAGCCTCGACCTCCTGGGCTCCGGCGATCCTTCCGCCTCAGCCTCCCGAGTAGCTGGAATTACAGGCGCGCGCTACCACGCCCGGCTGATTTTTTGATTTATTGTAGAGATGAGGTCTCGCTGCCCAGGCGGGTCTCGAACCCGCAGGCTCAGGCCATCCACTCTCCTCAGCCTCCCAAAGGCGCGGGATGACAGGCAGAGCCACCGAACCCGGCATCAGCTGCTTTTAAATAAGCAAACAACTGGAGGGAAAAGGAAACAGCGTCTCCAGAGAGCTTCTCCTGGAGAACGTGCGTGCTGCTGCTCTTTGGGACAGTGTTCTCAACTCTTGCCATCTTGGGAGATCGCCAACACCTGCCGATAGCTGTCGTTTTGTGTGTTTTTATATTCTACCTGGATTCTGTTTGTTTTTAGTGAGAGGTGTGACCTCATCATTTAATGTGATACCAGCACCTTAAATTCACTGAATGCAGTTGCAATTTGCTCGTATTATTTTGTTGTGTAAAGGCCTACTATGTGTAGAAAAACAAAATCCCAATGTGTGTCTATTTTTGAAGATTCCAAAATGTTAGGACTTCTATTTCTAGCAACTCTGCAGACTAGGTGCTGCATATCTATTTGAAAGAAACTTCCCCAAAAAGCAGAATAATTTTTTTTGGAGGTTGAAACCCTTGTAGTACAGGCTTCCCCTGCTAGGTATGTGTTCTAGGAACCCACTGGCATCAGTGTACCAGCTAGCCTGGCTGTGAAAGGCTGCATTCAGCTTCAGTGATTTTTTTGTTTGTTTGTTTAGATTCTTTTGGTGTGTTTCACCCATTTTATAATGGGGGATATACAAGCACACCTGCCTACTTCTTGCTGAGTGTTCAGCAGTTTTTGACTAAAATCAGCTTGACCCTTGTTCCCCACCCGCCCTATTCACCCAGTCTCGCCCCAAGCAACTTTTGTTTGTTCATTTGTTTGTTTGTTTCCCCAGATGAAAAAAGTCCTCAAAGAGAAATGTTTTGCCAATGTGGAAGAGGTGCCACAAAAAATGGTGAGATCACTAAAAGGCTAAATTTGGTGAGTCCAAAGCCTGTTTTGAGCAGTGGGAACAGCATCTCGATGGGTGTATTGCATCAAACGGAGAGTACTTTGAAGGTGACTGAAGTTTAAACATGCAAGAATAACTACACAATGTTTTATAAGTAAATTCTGGTTTGGGGATTCCTCCACATATATGATGATGACCACACCATCTGTTCTGACTGTCAGTTCATGATCTGGTTCTACCAGGAGGCTATTGTGTAATCATGGAGCAGTCACTGGAGAAAAATTTGGTTCACAGAACTTATAATGTTCTGTGTATGTATAAGATGCCCATCTGGCTAAGAATCTTTGAAGGCCCAACACTCAGTAAAAGAGGAATCTTAAATACATCCGTGTAGTAGGAAACTAGCCTTGAATTGAGTTAGTCAAATTAGATGAACATGAATTTCAGTTCTCCTGGCTTTGTGGTTGTGACCCTTAGAGGTTGACCAGAAGGTTAAGAAACTCACATGACATAGTACAGGTTATACATATGATGCAATAGAATGCAACTGTGGGATTGCAGTGAAAAAGGATTATCGCTGACATTTGTGACACTTTTTGATTATTTGATCACCGTGTAAAACAAATTTCTTGTTCTGTGTCATGGACCAGCATTAGACCACTTCACCTTTACGTAACCAGGCGAAGCTTAAAATGTTTAGGCAGCACTGTTCACACTAGGAAGAAAATGGACACATTCAAATATCTGTAAACCAAAGAAGGGCAATACAGTGTGTCATATCAAGAAAATGCAATACTATGTAGCAGAGAGAATCCGTGACTAACAGCTAAACCAAACAATGTGGTCAGATCCTGGAGCCAATAGAAAAAAGCATGCTTTTGAAGAACTTTTTTAGCATAATTTCATTTCTATCTATTCAAAAGCACGTAAAATGGAAAAAAAATATTTATTAAATACAGAAACAAATGCAGCGAAGCGTTAACAATGTTAGACAATGATAAGCAAATTCTACGAGGCTCGAATGGCCTACATTAGGTTTTTGCCTCATGGGAATAAACAGAGTCATGTCTCCTAACACAACGGCCCAGTGGAGCCCACAGCCTCATAGACTGCTCTGCTGATGCACACACCTTAAACTCACAGAACACAGTTGCAATATGTTTGTATTGTTTGGCTCTTGAAGGATGAGTTCTTACCTAGCTCTTAATGTTCGTGTCCAACAAAACGCGCTGAAAGGGTTTGTCATCTCCAATATATTAAACTCTGTCTTCCCACTTGGTAGAACACAGTCGTTCCAATAGACTAAGCATGAAGAGGAAATCAGAATGAAGAACTTTTGGAGACGCAAAACCAAAAAGAAAGCTACATCAGGTAAGTGCCGCCTTGTACTCGCGATGGCCTGTGGAAAAACCTAGAAAACAGCAGTCATCTTGCTAAGGGCTCTCATTCTTTGAGAGAGGCATAGAACGTATTGGTGATGTTCTTCCCCTCTACACGTGATAAAGTCTGATGGGAAGATTGGTGCCAGTTGCATTTAAGGTCCCAGGTCCTGGACTCTGGGCTGTGGTCCTCAACAGCTAGCTCATTTGCAGACGCGAATCCGAGATTTTGCTTCTCTGTCCGAACGCTGTCCTGCAGACAGCCCAGTGTTCCTTCTCTTTGGCATCAATCTAGCTTCTGTGAACCAAATTTTTCTCCAATGACTGCTCCACGATTACACAATAGCCTCCTGGTAGAACCAGATCATGAAACGACAGTCAGAACAGATAGGGTGGTCATCAGCATATCATGCAAAGTAGGGTTTTTCCAGGGAACATTTTACACAAGTCTCACTCCTCCCTCATCTAATGAGGGAAATAGCACTGGTTGTGTTTCAAAGTACTTTGATGTTCTGTGGCTCTATTAGGCACAAAAGAGCTTTTAATAGGAAATTATTAAAATGTCGATGCAGCTTCAAAATTTAAGTGTTTTAGTTCAACTGAGTGTAATCACTCACATTTGATAATTCATTATGAATGCCAGGCTCCATATCTCATTTTTCTTCCAACTACTTAAATTTTGTGTTCATGCAACAGCTGTATTCAAGGTAAGTGTGCCAACTTTGGGTTATTTTCCATGCTGCTGGATACCAGTCACAGGGAGTGATGCTTCATTGTTTTTCTCTTCAATGGAATCATTAAAACTCTAGTCAGTTAATCATCAACAGAATTACACAAACAACTTTTTCAATGGCACCAAACATAACAAAGCTTGTCAAATTTATTTTTATACAAAATTTCCATGACAATACCAAAGCAAACACTAACGTCTGTCAGGCATCACAACTTCTGCGTCAGTTTTATATTTATCCATCCTAAACTTGTCAAAACATCATGACCAACCCTATGCAAATATATTTGCTTGTGAGTTTGTACATACCTTTGCCAAAATAAGATGCTGGAACAATGTGATGGAACAATATGCAGATCTGTGAATGCTCCAACCTAAGTGATAACTAAATGCAGCAGAGATGTAAGTAGGGAGTTTTGACTTCTTGTTAAATCTTTTTAAAAACCCTTTCACATGTATTAAACCCTTTATATAGTCTCTTTGACATCCATTGCTGACCAAATCATGAGCTGTTCCTCTGGGGCTGTCTTCCAAAATGGATACCTAGAAGCTTTTCTGTGATATGAGGTAAGAAAGGGGAAAAGAAAAGGTAAGTTAATTTCTTACACTTTTTTTCCTTCCCGGCAGGCCCAGGAATTTGATCAGTGCCCATGACAAACCAGAAGCAGAAGAAGGCCACATCGAATGGGTGACTGAGAAGATGTCAGAAGTCAGCCAGACATCATCCAAGCCCACGTTCTACCTAATTAAGAGTACTGGAATACAATAGGGGTCTATTAACTAGCGGGCCACAGACAAACAACAGTGATATTGGGAAATAGTTGCCATGCCTTTACATTTGTGCTCCAAAAGATTATTTCTTAGATTTTCATTCCAATATAAAACAATTCTTCAGTGCACAGATGGGCTATTTCTAACAGCATGCCCAGTAGAGATTTTGAATTTCATTTTTAATGTTCCTTATATAATGAAATAGATTGTACTAACGGAGGTGAACATAAAGCATACTTCTGTGTTTTCTTTTCTTACTCTTGAATTGTATTAAAATTTTAAAATATTGAATAATCTCCTCTTCCATGAAATAATAAAATCAAGGGCAACCCCTTCAGGTCTCCTACCACTGTGGGATATTTTCTGTCCTCTGAATAAATCCTGCTTTCTCAAAAAAGAAAAAAAAAGAAATTAAAAAGCACATATTCAAATGCATAATAGAGAGGAAAATAGTTTCATCTAAGTTATTTAAAATAGTGTACCAACAAATCTTAATATTAAAATAAATGTGTTATGATCAAAATAAGTCACAAAATAAAAGTAACTAAAGCTAAATTGAAAATTGTATCAGCTGCTTTGACCTGTTTTCATCCTGTGTAACAAACCAGCTGCTGTCCCTTGCAGTCAATCAAAGACGAGAGGCAGAAACTGAGAGAAAAGAAAGTTTAATTTCTGCAACCAGGTTACTGGGAGACAGGTTAGCATCATTATAAAAAACATACTCAAGTAACACCAACTTAAGCCATTATTTATGCCCACAATTAATAGCCCTTCTCCCCTCCCAAGTTCAAAGCCTACATGCAGTTTCAGCATGACTCAGAATTTTCTGACCATGAAAGTCTCCTGGTCCTGCTGACACATTCGGGAATTTATAACATGTTCTTTTACAGTTTTCTAGAGAAAAGGGCAGACAACTGCAATATTTGGAAGGAAGGGAAAGTCACATTTAAAATGATAGCCTGAAGGTCACAACGTTTAAAATGATAGTTTTGAATTGTTTTTAAGCACAGTGATGACAATCCCGTTTCCAGAGCTCTGGTCTATAACAGTCCGACGTCCTCATACTCACAGACAGTGGGGAGGTGGGTAGTGCCCACTCCAGGGTTTCAGACCCACTCCTGCTGGCCTTGGGCTACTCTCCGTGTTTGCAGACTGGTGGTCTGGCATAACCGACTGTTTCTTCTCCACCACCAGCAATGGCTTACTAGATAAGACTGGCCTTCCAGACCAGTCTGGCAAGGCTGGGTCAAGGGAGATGGTGGAGCAGCCACATTCAAAGGGCAGTGTGGGGAAAGGAAGAATGTGCACTTTTAAACTCAAGCAGCTTCGACGTTTAGCCCAACCCAGCTACAAGAGAAAGTTTCTAAGTCTTTTCTAAATGACTGTTCTAATTTAACCAGAAAGGCCTCTTTTCAGCCAGTAACAGTTCTGTCTTGAGAAGGTTTCTCAAGCAACTAGCAGTACGAGTACTAAAGCTTTAACAATTGAGTTAAATTTGCCACTAGCAAATGCTTAGTAAATATATACTGTTCCATAATCAAGAAGTGCCCTGAGCTTGTTCCATGGGGATCTTTTTGCATTAATATTGCATATTATAATGCATCATTTGCCCCCAAACAACACCATATGAAAGTTAATCGAAAGACGTGTGAAAACGAACATCAAGCCCATCTGCCAGGATGAGTGATGGCAAGACCATTTCTGACACCCAGCATCAACCTTGTGCCGCTCTCCTGTGCCACCCCGTGTGCCTGCAGAGGTGACTGCCACCCTGAATCTGCGTTAACCAATTCCTAGTTTTTCTGGTTGTCTTGTGTGCCGAGAGAGCGTATTGCTGGGTTTCCTGTTTTTCAAATCCTCTGGTTAGGCATGATGCTGTGATCCTTCAGGCCTTGCTAATGTGCCTTGGTACATTTCCAAAGGTCCATCCCTGATGCCATGTTTAGCTTGGCTCTTTGTTGTTTTGCTGCTGTGTTTATTCAATTCTGTGCATTCACTCCAATTTATTTATTCAATTCTTTGACCATGTACTTTAGAACTATTTCCAGTTTGAGGCAGCAATGCCCTTGCCTCTTTCTTCACAGACTTTGCTTCTCTGCTCTCCAGGGTGTGTGCAAAAACAGTTCAGTAAACGTGTGACTTCTTATGTGGACACACAACTGGACTGCCCTTGGCAGATGTCCATGGCATAGCCAGGTGCCTGAGTGGTACAAGTGGAGGACAGAGCCTGCTGCATCTGGGGCAGACTTCCGAGTCATGTGTGTGTCTTCCCCTTTTCCCGTTCACTTTCTGCCAGTTGTTCACAGATGGTGAGAGGCTCAGAAGGCGCGGGGAGAACAGTGAAAAAGAAGCCAGGTCTCCAGTGTTTCACATGGAAAATGTCTCTCCTGGCAAACACTGCGTATTTGGACTATTATTTGAGTGAGAAATAAACTTTCATGTGATTGAGTCTGTTTATGTTTTCTGTAATGTATTTGATAAACCATTAGTATTCCTCTAACTCAACCATCAGTGAGGAGGATTTTTTTCTACCCCCAAGGGGACATTTGCTGTTATCTGTCAGGTATGGGACCATGGTGTGAACACAACTTGAGTGGCCTTGCATTCTGTACCTAAGCACCACTCCTCCAGGGCCACTACAGCATCTGGCTGTGTTCCCCCCACAGCAAACAATTGTCCTGCCTAGAATGTCAACACTGTAGGACTAAGAAGACCAGTCTTAATTAATATCTGTAAATAACAAATAAGAAATTACCAAATGTTAGCTTAATGTCTGCTCTTCAGATTTTATTTCTGTGGTCACCTGATTCTGAGTCCCCCAATGGTTCAACACTCCAAATCCACATAGCATGCCTACTAATTAAGTAAAGAATATGTCTTAATTGCATGGTTTTTAACATTAAAAAAATTATTCACAGAGTCAGGATGGAAAGGTTTTTTATTTTTAATTTTCAAATTATACACATTCTTATAAAGTATAAATGCAAATACATAAATACATAAAATATTACTATCTTTTTAGAAGTGTTTTGGCATGTATATCAACCAACAGATCAGGAACTAAAATGTAAATGTACGTTAAAATGTCATGTAATGTAAAATGTGAATACAAATCTTTGATAATTTGCAAATTGTTTGATGCTAAAAAATACGTCGGGAATTATTGGACTCAGAAACTTAAGATAGTTGAGATATGGCATCAGAAGCAAAAGCAACCTGCTATAACTACCCGTCCATATCCTACCATGCACTTCCAACGTGTTGTTCCAACATGAATTTCTGAATTTGGGGGTCAGCTAGGCCTCATGTTTGGTGTCTGCCCAAGCAGCAATCTGATTGATGAATTTTCCCGGCTAGCCGAGACGTTTGGCTCAGTGGAGTTTCCTTCCCAATGTGGTGTCTCCATTGCTCAGCTGGCTTGGCGGGGCTCATTCAATACTGACTGTGGCCAAGGAGGCCAAGGCCATCTTATATTTTCGGGTTCCAGGGAGTCCAGAGGGTACAGCAAAGGGCTTGGGGGCAGGAGTTCTGACTCAAATGCAATCTTCACCACCTTCTGAAATCGAGACCTTGAGCAAGATGGAAACTTCTTATGACTTATTTTTCTGCCTGTAACATTATGATAACAGGATAGCATGCAGATAAAAAGAGGTAACATACACAAAACACTTAGAACAATGCCTGTCTGTAACAAGGGCTCAAAAAAGGCAGCCTTATCGTGATCCGGTTCATTTCTGCCTGGCCTGCTCTCATATTTGGGGGTTTTCCTGATTCTCATCTGCAGCCTATTTGAGTCATAGTTTACTGACTAGTTTGACTTTTTGTCCCTGTTTTTACTTCTTTGCTATCATCTTCTATTTTGCTCTCTGGTTTGTCTTGTTTGTTCTTGAGTTGAATATATTACTGATTCATCTATTTATTAAACAAATGTCTCTTGGGTGCCCACTATGTTCCTCTCTATTGCAACTATGAACCAAGAAGGCAACAATATCTGCTTTCCTAGAACTTAAATTCTATGAACTCAGAACTGCCTTCCTCGATCTTAAGTTCAAGTGGATGTCTCACCCATATCTTGGCTCATGACAAGGTTATTGGACTCTTGATTGCTTTGTGGTCACAGATCTGATTTCCCTACCTGAACTCTTAAATTCTATGTATTCCATGAGCATCTTTGCTGCCTTCCAGCACTGTCTGGCTTAAATAGATGAGGACAGTTGGCCAAGTCTTGACACAGTTGCTAGTTCCATAGGTTGCAAAATCCCTGCAGAGAAATGAAAACTAAGGCAGTACCAAGTGACTGTTTGCCTGATTCCTGAGACGCATGTACTCAATGGCTCTCCAGGGTTGTGGCAGATAAAGAGGACTAGAGATAGAAGACCACATGAAAAGATCTAGAAATATCCACGGGAAATTTAGCTTGGGGTTCTAAACATTGTGAGTTACTGGGATCAAAATGAGAACACTTGTGTATACCATTGATCACTGTGTTGGGAAATGTTCTCATCACTCAAAGACGTCTGGAGATATTACTGCACTTCTAACATTGTATGCTTATGTTACTGTTGTCAAGAATCTCAGTACCAATACCATTCTGGTGGAGTTTGTAACTATATTTTTAGGTGACTATATAAAATGCAAAAATGGGCTAGATAGACTATCTCATAAGATATTTCAGAGGGAGATCCAAGATGGCCACCATAGAGCATCAGACAGTGCCTCTCTCACCAAGTGAGGCAGAGAGTTGAGACCCAGTCACCGATTGACACAAGCACCCTGAACAGTTTTGGAAGGGTGAAGCACCCTGCACCCAGCAGAGGTCTCTTCAAACACACAGAGACCAGAAAGCAGAGTGCATGAGGGCAGACACTTGAATCTGGTCGCCCGTCTCCTACCGTGCACCAGGCTCACATAGGAACTGAAGCCCTGCCCTGTGTATGAGGGGGCTGAGTAATCGTGACACACACTTGGTCAGCTTTCCCACTTCCAGCTGCATGTGAGTTGTCGGTCCTGTACAGGAGGAGTCCTGGTCAGGGCACAGCTGCAGGCAACTGGAACCCAAGCAGAATGGGGCGCAAACCCATGTTCGGACAGCTCCCAAGCTCATGCTTTCTGCCAGTGGAACCCGGCGGGTAACTTCCAGGCCAGGGGAGCTAGAATGCAGATTACACTCAGCCTGTGCCGTCCACCAATGTCTGACGACTCACCCACCCCACCTCAAAACGGGAAGGATCTCCTGCTAGGCCTGTTTACCCACAGGCCAGAGGATTTACTCTCTTTCAAGTGCTGAGCACTGACTTGAACATGGAGGGATTGACATGAAAGTCATGTGAAGTCTTTCAAAGCAGGAAAGTATCTGAGCTGCAAACCACAAGACACAGACAGGGAATCACCATTACCAGCAGAGGACTTGAAGTGGGAACTAAAAGCCAGCCTGACTGGAATAACCATGGGTAAAACTCTGCGACAGAAAAGCTTTGCTCAGGGTGGAGCACTGAGCAGAAGTAAATACCCCTCTCTCACTGAGTGACCTGTACCGAATGAAGGAGAAGGCCTTAGAACAGAGTGGCATTAACTAGCTTCAAAACAGCAAAACCAAAGATAAGGAAGAAAAATGAAAAATCCTAAGAGTCTTAAAGAGACAGCACCCAAAAAGGCAGCTGCCAGTGTACAAACAATGGAAGCCCCCCAGAATGACCTGCCCTGGATGAAAGTCAGAGAACTCTGAGATTAGATTACTAAAATAAATAAAAAGAACCATGAGAAACTAGAAGCAAAACTCACTGGAACTGTATAGGAAGTAAAGGCAGAATAGGCCAATTTCTGAAAGACCCACTTTGAAATACAAGAAATGAAGATTTTCATCCTGGACTTTAAAAATGACAATAACAAGCACAGGGAACAGGATCAATCAGAGGGAGGAAAGACTCTCAGAGCTTGAAGACCAAAATATGGAACTAACCCAGACTGTCCAAAAAATAGGAAAATAAAAGGCTCAAAAAGAATCAGCAATGTCTCCAAGAGATGGGGGCCATGTCAAGAAGTCAAATGTACACCTAATTGGCAGCCCTGCAGCAGAAAAGGAAATCTACACCTAATTGGCAGCCCTGCAGCAGAAGAAGCACTCCATAAGATCATCCAAGAAAACTTTCTACTTCTTGCTACAGAGGTAAGCATACAAGCTCAAGTGAATCAGAGAACCCCCACAAGGCATCACATGGCAAGACCATCTTCAAGACACATATTAATCTGCCTCCACAAAGTCAACATGAAAGAAAAAAACCCCAAAGACAGCAAGAGAAAAAGGTCAGACCACTTACCAATGAGGACCCATCAGAATTGCTCCAGACTTATCTGCAGAAACACTATAAGCCAAAAGGACATTTTTAACTTTTTAAAAGATAAACAATTCCAACCATGAATTTCCAACTCACCAGGCTAAGCTTCACCAGTGATGGAGAATTAAAATCCTTCCCAGATATCCAAGCCCTAAAAGAATATGCCACCACCAGATAAGCCCTTCAGAAGATGCTCAAGGAAGTGTAGAACACAGAAACAAAAGAACAGTCATATACATCACAAAAGTACAGGCAAGCACAGAATTAACAGAACATACAGATCATTCACAAAAATGAAAACACACACATATATAAATGCAAAAGTAAAATGGAAGCAAAGCAACCCCTAAGAGCTCTGTGACAGGGATAAACTCTCACATTAATCAATTCGAACATGAATGAACTGCATGTGTCATGAAGAGTCATAGAATGGAAAACTGGATAAAGAAGCATGATCCAATACATTGCTGCCTCCAGGAAACACTTTTCACTGCAAAGGATACCCATAACCTCAAAGTAAAAGGCTGGAAAATGACCTCTCAAGAAAGTGAAAAGCAGAAAAGAGCAGGTATAGTCATTCTGATATCAGACAAAAAAGACTTCAAGTCATCAAAGTTAAAATGGACACAGAAGGACAGTACACAATGACAAAAGTCTCACTCTACCAGCAAGAAATATCTATCTTAAACATACATGCACCCAACACAGGAGCACTAGGTTTTATAAAGCAACTACTAACTAAGCTAAGAGAGGACATTGACACTCACACAATCATAGTTGGAGACCTCAATATCCACTAATAGCCCTAGACAGATCATCAAGACAAAAAAAAATCAACAAGGAGATTTGGAACCTTAACTCAAAAATGATTCTGATGGATTTAATAGACATCTACAGAACACTCCACCCAACAACTACAGAGGATACATTCCACTCA
This sequence comes from Cephalopachus bancanus, assembly GCA_027257055.1. Lineage (NCBI taxonomy): Eukaryota > Metazoa > Chordata > Mammalia > Primates > Tarsiidae > Cephalopachus > Cephalopachus bancanus. Next base: position 6,714,491 of record JAPVLO010000026.1, read on the forward strand.
TTAGCACATGGAACATATCCCAAGATTGATCACATTCTCAGATATAAATCAAGTGTTAAGAGATTTTACAAAGGTTAAATAATACCATGCACCTTCTCAGATCACAGTGGAATTAAAATAAGTATCACCTCCAACAAGATCTCCTCAAAACACACAAAGAAATGGACACTAAACAACCTACTGCTGAACAACTCCTGGGTCAACACAAAAATCAAGACAGAAATAAAAAGATTATTGGAACAAATTTTTAAAAAGACACATCCTATCAGAATCTCTGGAATGCCATGAGAACAGTGTCAAGAGGAAAATGTATAGCATCGCATGTGCACACTAATAGAAAGGTCACAAGTAAACAGTCTAACATCATACCTAAGTAAACTGGAAAGATAAGATCATTTAAACCTAATTTCAGTAGAAAAATCCAGGTCACTAATATAAAGTCACAATTGCAGGATATAGAAGACAAAAATATCATATAAAGGACCAACAAGATAAAAAGCTGGTTCTTTGAAAGGATGAATAAAATTGATGGATCCTTGGTTATATTGACTAGTGAGAGAGAGAGAGAGAGAAAGAAAGTTCAAAAAGCACAATTAGGAATGAAAAAGGCAATGTCACACATGGCCCTGAAGAAATTCAAAAGATTGTAAGAGATTACTATGAGTATTGGTGTGAAAATAAGCTGGAAAATCTAAAGGAAATGGAGGATTTTTTGGCATCACAGGACCTCTCAAGGTTGAAACAAGAAGAAATTGCAACTCTAAACAGACCAATAACAATCCAGGAAATTACCTCAGTCACAAGAAACCTACTTGCAAAAACAAACAAACAAACAAAAAGATAGCTTTCCAGCTCAATTCTACAAGACATATAAGGAGGAGATGATACCAATCTTTTTGAAAGTATTCTAGGCAAATGAAAAAGGTGGAATTCTGCCTAACTCATTTTATGAAGCCAATATCATACTGAGACCCAAACCTGGCAAAAATTCAACAAAGAAAAAGAATTGCAGGCCAATCTCCTTGATGAATATAGATGCAAATATTTTCAACAAGATTCTAGCAAATTGGATTCAACAGCACAGCTCAAGGATCATCCATCATGGGCAGGTGGGCTTCATTTCCAGGATGCAAGGCTGGTTCAACATTCACAAGACCATAAATGTAATTCAGCACATCAATAGATATAAAGTCAAGAACCACATGACAATATTATTAGACACAGAAAAAGCATTTGACAAAATCCATCATCCCTTCTTAATAATAATAATAAAAAAAAAATCCTTCAGTACTTAGGCATAGAAGGAACTTTCCTCAAAACAATAAGAGCCATTTATGATAAACCCACAGAGAACATTTTGCTTAATGGGTAGAAGCTAGAAGTATTTCTGCTAAGAACTGGAACAAGACAAGGGTGCCCACTCTCATCTCACCTATTCAACATAGTACTAGAAGTCTTAGCCTAAGCAATCATGCAAGGAAAAGAAATCAGGGGTATTCAAACAGGCAAAGAAAAAGTCAAGGCATCTCTCTTTGTGGACAATATGATTCTATACCTATAAAGCCTAGGGAGTCTGTCAAAAGACTTCTTGCACTGATAAATGACTTTGATAGAGACTCAGGTACAAAACCAATGTGAAAGAGATAGCTGGTATATTTCTATGCACCACTAACAAACAGGTGGAGAATGAAATAAAAAACACAATTCCACTCACAATAAACATACACACACACACACACACACACACACACACACACACACACAAATGAAATATCTTGACATCCACCTAACCAGAGAAGTAAAAATCTTTACAATGAAAACTATAAAATGCTGCTCAAAGAAATCAAGGATGACACAAATAAAAAAAAATTCCATTCCTATGTATTAGAATAATCAATATTGTCAAGATGTCCATCCTAATCAAGGCTATCTGATTCAATGCAACACCCAACAAAAATTACCAACATAATTTTTCACAGACTTGGAATTGACAATACATAAATTCATATAAAACCAAAAAAGAACAGAAATAGCCACAACTATCCTCGGCAAAAGGAACAGAGCAGGTAGTATCACACTCCCAGATTTGACACTTTATTACAAAGCTATCATAACCAAGACAGCATGGTACTGTACAGGAATAAGTACAATGGAACAAGACAGAGATTCTGGAAGTAAAAACATGGTCTCTAAACCAACTTATTTTCAGCAAAACCACCAATAACAATCATTGAGAGATAAGATCATATTTAGTAAATGGTGTTGGCAAAACTGACTAACTACATGCAGGAGAATGAAAATGAACCCCTATCAATCAGCACATACAAAAATCAACTCAAAATGAATAAAGGACTTAAACTTAAAACCTCAAACTATAAGAATCCTAGAAGAAAACATAGGAAACACCCTTCTTGACATCAGAGTAGGCAATGAATTCGTGACTAAGTCTCCAAAAGCAAATGTTACAAAAGTTAAGGTTGACAGGAAGGACTTCATCAAGCTGAGAAGCTTTTGCTCAACAAAAGAACCCATCAAGAGAGTAAAGAGACAACCCACAGAATGGAGAAAAATATTAGTAAATTATGAGTCTGACAAAGACCCAACATCCAGGATCTACAAGGAAGTCAATGAAGAAATGGAAAAAACAAACAACTCCATTAAAAAGTAGGCAAAGAACATGGACACTTTTCAAAAGAAGACACACAAGCAACCAACAGACGTGAAAAAAAGCTCAGTCTCACTAATTACCAGAGAAATGCAAATCAAAACTCCAATGAGATACTACTACCTAACTCCAGTAAGGATGGCTACCATTAATAAGTCAAAAAATAACAGATGCTGATGTGGTTGCAGAGAAAAGGGAATCTTCTACACTGTTGTTGGGGTATAAGCTAGTTCAACCTCTATGGAAAGTAGTGTGGCAATTTCTAAAAGCACTAAAGATTGATCTTCCATATGATCCGGCAATCCCCTTCTCCAGGGAATATACCCAGGAGAACATAAATCACTCTGCCAAAAAGATACCTGCACATACAAAAACATAAACCAACCCTGCTGCCCACCGAATGTGGACTGGATAAAGAAAATGTGATACATATACACATTGGAGTATTATACAGCCATACAGAAGAATACAATCAGGGCCTATGCAGCAACTTGAATGTAGCTGGAGACCATATACTAAGTGAACTATCACAGAAACAAAGCACTGAAAAAGCTTTTTGTGCGTTCTCACTCATAAGTAGGCCCTGAACACTAGTCACATTAGCGCAGGGCGGGATCGGCAGTCCCTGGGCAATGGGAGACAGGAAGGGAAGGAGGAAGGGAGGCGGGGGACGGCACATGACAACACACGGTGTACCTGGTCCACTGCCGGGGGAGTGAGGGCCACCTAGAAGACCGAGCTTCACCTGTTCCACTGCCGGGGGCGTGAGGGCCACCCAGAAGCCCAAACTTCACCTGCGGGCTGCCTACTTATGTAGCAAATCTTCACCTGTCCCCCACAGCTCTATAATAAATACATAAACTATAAAAAGATGCTTCAAGTGTTGCATCAATTATGTTTTGTTGAACATCATTTCAACTAATTAAAGGTAGAAGCCCCTTGCCACAATACAGCTATCTAAACATTCATTTCCTTCTCTTAGCTTGTATTTTTTATGTGTTTTAATGGTTTAATTTTGAAAAATCACCCTAGGTAAATTACACAGCTGTCTTCAAAAATGAATAATCATGCATTTTCTACACCTAGGTATAGGGCCTTAAAGTCATCTTGGAAGCACACCGAAGATTTTGAATTCACCACTGACTAATGCCAGATGCCTCTTCTGTACACAAGGGAAGGATTAGCCACACGTACGAACATGTAAATGCAGAAAATCAGTCACAGGTGCTAAAGGCACCACAATGATTGCCTTCCTAGGAAATAATGATCCCCATGTTTTTCAAACAGAAAATGGGGCTCCCCTTGGGAATTGAAAAACCGAGTTTTGTAACAGTTCAAGGCGATTTTTTGAAGACATTTGCAGGCAAGTTGATGGGAGAGGAGCCGTGTTTGCTGGGGTCATCTCGGCAGAACATTTGTGTGATGCCAGAAGGACGATGAGCACAAAACTGACCAAGTGAAACTTCTGACTTTTGAGCACAAAATAGCAGTTACACAACACTGAGCATTCTTGTTGGCTTTTGGTGCGAACACGACCTGTATTTCCCCACATATTTCCGTAACTTTCCAATTCGCTATTTTTAGTTTATATGTGAATTATTTTCCAAGTGAATGAGAAGGCTCCAAACCAGTAACATTTAATAATACTACTTATCTGGTTAAGGTGAAGCACCTTGTAATCCACGCATTAGAAACTGATCTATGCCGAGGGTTAGACTAACTTGCCTCCCTAGCCCCAACTAGTTGAACAGTGACTGTTGCTGATTCTCTATGCAACAAATTAAGGCACTCCTGGAAGAGTTCAGTCACGTTGGAGTGCGTATCAGCCAAATGACTGTTGAAGGCGTGACACGTGAGTCTCTTGCTCTGTCACTTACATAGATTGTTTTTAAATTGTACTGTGAGCCTGGAAACTGTCTTACAAAAAAAAGAGCAAAACCATTTCCCAAGATCCAAGGCCCCTACCTATGGATTATGCGATTTAGCTTTTAGTAAAAGCAGACATTAGAAGGTGTTGCATTCAAAACTGGTTTCCATCCATACAGAAAATCATATGAAGTTAATCTGGTTTGGGGCATTTGTGTGAAATTTGAGCAGGTTACATTCAAGTCTATAAATCTATCTTTGAAATAGGAGTCACAATATTTCACTGTAAGGACATGTGAAATCCTAGAACCTGGTCTAACTCGGGGCTGGGTTTGGCGCACTGTAGAAGTGTTGGGAGCATCCCACCCAGTCGACCCTGGGAAGAACAGCCTTCTTCAAACAACTGGAAATTACAGATACAACACTGTGGAGTGTTTCAGAAGCCATCTATGATTAATTAGCACTCCTGCAAGTCCCGTATTTCCAAACACCCTGATTTTTAAACTTTTGACTAAAAATATAGACGTACAATTGTTTTACGCAGAGTGGACCTTTCGTTATTCTACTAACTTGGCAAGACATGGTGATGGACAATTCTTTGGGGTTGTAAACTTTCTTTTCTTTGGTGAAAGACTGATGGGTACAGGCTGCTGCCAACAGAGTAGAAGAAACTGGCATCCTTCAAACTCAGCAGCTGAAGCCAATAAAGCAGCTTAAAATAGAATAAAACTACGATGCCTGCCTTTCACTGCCTTTAATTTGTCTCAATAAAATTTGCATTAAAACATGGCAAGATCAGCTTGCTATGCTACACTTCATATAAAAGACACTTTCTCTCCATACAAAGAAAGCGTAATCTCTTTTCCGACATTTATTTTTATTATGCTTTATTGCTAGTATGTCTGTTGGCATAAGCATGTTGTACCTATAGTACCAAAATGTATATGTGTGGTCGTCCTAAATAGCAGGTAAATATTTGTTTCCCAGTGTAGTTTCACTTATCTTAAATATTTATCTCTCATAGGCAGCAACCAGATGTAACCTCAGTCAAGTCCATTCCCAGTGTTCGGTATGTAATTGGGATGCTTCCTTTAATGTCTCATTGTCCGTAAAAAATAGTGCACCTCCAAATTTAAATTGCAATTCAGATTCCATTAACTAGGTTGTTGATTCATTTGTGATGCGATTTTACTATTTAAGCCATATCAAAGCAACTGTATTTTAGAGTCATCCTATTCTTTACATTAAAGAAAATCAGCCTTCAGGGTGAAGCTATTTAAGGCTAACAAAGAAAATAAGCACTTTGTAACTACAAAACTTTATTAAAATCGCAAGTGTTCATGAGAACAGCATAGCACTCTTCTGTTAGAACGTTGCCAATGTGTGTTAAAAAGTCACACTGAAGCAGGTCAGTACGGGCAAGTTTTACAAGATCAAGCTATATAACTAGATTAACTGAAGAAAGAACAAATATTTAGCCCAGTTAGTCATGTAATAGGGCTATTTGAATTGTGTGGGTTAATCTCAAGTTTTAATTTTAAAGACATGCTGAGGAAGGCACGCTTTCTGGAAATTACCCAACCACATTTTCTTGTGTTATACATGTTAAGAGGGCCCTAAATTTCCTAGAATGAAAGGAGGACAGGCAAGTCACAAGAGGCAGAATGATACGTTCTGAGGTAACTGATGAATGTGGACGACTGTTTGGCCCTTGACTGACTTGTCCTCCCGCTGCCGGAGAGGGGACGGTGGCAGGTAGGGAAGAGCAAGCAGTCCGGGATGGCTCTCCACGACTGAAATTCACTCGCGATAATTGACAGCTCCGCCTTTGTGGTGCCCAGCCTGGACCTCAGGCCAGCGCGTTTAAATCATCCCACGTGACGATGTTTATCCATTTTTAACACTCCTACATCTGGGAGACCCACAGCTACTCAGCATTAACAGCAGGGCAACAGAGAACCGCATCTGAAATTCAAAATAAACAGGAAAAGACCCATCAATCGAGGGCTTGTTAAGTACGTCTCTATTGATTGTGTTTCTTCCCACGGCGGCTTCCAGAGGACAGAGCCCGGCCTGTGGCTTTCGCTCTGTCATTATCCCAGACAGGGCATTGAGAACAGGAACGTAAAATAGCTGTTTCCGCAGAAATGATCGCCTTCCTCATGGCTTCATAATTTACTCCCGGCCCATGAGGCCCGCAGCCGTGCACCGCGTGATGGATGAGCCCGCTCCAGCCACAGCGGACCGACCCGTCATGCTTCACTCTGCAGGGCGAACCGTGGCGCGGCAGCGCAAGTGGCCGGCCGCCGCCCGGGAGACCCTCGAAGGGCTCGCAGGCTCTCCCTGGAGGTATGCCGGACGCAGCTCGTGAATGTCGCTCCCAAAGGACATGTGTGTGTTCACCAAACAGGGCCCTGTGGAGGACACGAGCGTGTGTGTCTGACTGGCCGCCCCGCAGAGGACATGCACATGTGCACCTGACAGGGCCCTCTGGAGGACACACACGTGTGCACCCAACAGGGCCCTGAGGAGAACACTCACGTGCACTTGACAGCCCTACAGAGGACACACCCGTGTGTGCCTGACAGGGTCCTGCGGAGGACACCTGCGTGTGCACCCAACAGGGCCAGGTGCATGGGCATCGCAGTACGCAGACATTCTCCACCCCGGTGCCCGGTTTCCGCATGGCCAGACTTCCATTAAACAAAGCCCCAGCCCCGCCCGGTGCACAGTGGAGAGAGTAAATTCATGGCTTTCAGGAAGGGAAAACCCTTCGTGGTTTGCCACCGAGATCTGGTTTGCTCTGAAGCCCATGATCCAAGGCCAAGGGACGCTGAGCTGTTTGGCGGTGCTGTGTAAACCCACTGGTAGGGTCGCCTTGATCTGCTCCCGAGTCCACGTTAAATGTGAGCTGACTCAATTGGCACGTGAGACAATTCCCAGCGATGTCCAGCTGTCTCTGCACACCACCAACCCTTAACACAAGGTCTGGGTCACCAGGCTTCGGCCTCCCCCCCTCCCGGTCCTGGGCAGCCAACCTGTCACACTCTGCACCCCACCAGCCTGATGGAAACCGCCCAGCGCACAAGAGGCTTAGGGTTCACATCCTGACAGCACCCATTGGCCCAGGCCTCATGCCGGCCCGACTAGGAGCAGTTTTGAGCAATTTCTGAGTTACCAAAGCAAGGATCATGAGCCCCCTCTTCCCTGCCAGCTCTTACAGCCAGGCCGCAGGCCCTCTGCCAGGTAAGCTTGATCTTTCTCCTATGAAGCTTCTGTCCCATGGGGGCCCTGTTTTACTTTGTTTGTTTGGTTTTGGTTTTGGTTTTTTACCTCAATGCAGAAACTTCCTCCTGTTTCTCTTCCATACATGGGGGCAGAGGCAGAAAATAAAGTAAGACTCCAAGAAGTAGCCTAACAGAGTCCAGGTGCCCACACAGCCCAGCTGTTCTGTGCTGTCCTGCCATACTCAGTGCATACTGTGCAGCCATCAAATGGATGGCCTGTGTACACACCAGTGAGCGTCTGCCTGTGTGTCTGTGCATGTGTGCATGTGTGTGTGTGTGCCAGGGATGGAGGCTATCTATAACCTTACTCTAAGTGTGACTGGCCCCCATGACAGATACAATGAACTTTGTAAATGAATGACCAAGATGTGAGTTTCATCTTTTACATTTTGAAGCAGCCACAATTGATGTTTATTATTATTATTTTTTAATCTTTTAGGTGTTTGGGGTTTTATTTTTGGCTCAGAAAAGAAAAAAGAACCCAGAAGAGAAACTGTAGCCATAGAATGCGATTTTGTGAAACTTTTTCCTCAGGAAAGGGATTTGAGACCACACTTCTACTTGAGTAGAATAAATCTGGGGAATAAATAAATCTGCCTCAGCTCTCAGAGCACACGCTGCTTGCTGCGCCAACGTTTCCGACTGTTTCATGAAGTGCTCATGTTTGGAAGTGGGGTTCCGTGGTCCAGTAAGTGTGGGAAACGCCTGGCTCAGAGCTCCGCAGACATCCTTACTGCGCACTCTGTGGAAACTGCGTGTGCCCACACACACTGCAGATAACAGGAAGAGACCGTGCACACAGCTGTTCTCAAGCCTGTCTGGACCAGACACTTTCATTTGCACTCAAAACCCACTAACATCCTGGGGAACCTACGCTCTGCAATACGCCTGTTGAAGATGCTCCCTCGGTGTTGCTTTCGTGAGTGCAAATGAGACTCTGCTTGGTCTTCTGCGCCACATGTCCTTGTCATTGTGCCCATGCCGTGCGAAGGCCTGTGCAAACCTACCCATCGATGTGGGCTATTTTCTATTCTTTCTGCTCTTGCAGTTAGAATGCCGTCTGCATTGACTCCTTCTGTATCTGAAAAACTCCTAAACAGATTGATGACCACTGGTGACCCGAATGACATGTGTAGAAGGAATTCTACCTCCCTTCCAAGTGCACGGGTGACACTTTGTCATCTGGAGCCCTGGGTTGTCTCGTGACTGCTTTCTAAGAGAACTGCACCCCACTGGAAATTGAGAAAGTATGCGTGGTTTTTGAGCTTTAATTTAGACTAGTAGTTATTAAAATCTACCTTTTCCTTTGACATTCAGAGACTCAAATTAGTGTAGGAAGGTGGCCTGCTGTTGTGGAAATAGCTCGAGACTGAGAACCGGGTAGCCAGGGTTGCATGTTGTGCACCACACTGTGGACTGTTCAGGTTTTTGTCCATGACAGCAGACCAGCTCCAGCGAGTGGCTGGCAGGGCCTCATGTCTCACGAAGAGGAAGACGGTATGAGTCCTGTGTTCTCATGTGGAATAGTAAATCAAACTTGATGAAGATGGAATGATGGCAGCCAGTTCTTTCCTACATATAGGAGCCGTTCTTACTGCAAATGGAAGCCATTTAACGCTGGAATGATATTTTTTGGTTTTTACTTAAAATATATAAACAGAAACACAATATAATATGATGAGTTGGTTTGGTGGCACCTAGTACAATATTCCTGCTCTGTTTTGGAAGTCACATTATTATAGGTAAAAAAAAAAAAAAAAATATGTGCTGCTTATTACAAAATGGGCAGGAAGACAAAAGACTTTTGTTTCTAGCATGAGTGTTAATCTATAGGCTTTTTTCCCTGCAAAAACAGCCATTAGTCTAATAGAGTCAGAATTGAGTTGCAAATCTTTCAACACATCAATCTAGCAACACAATGCTTTTTAGTGCCTTTCTGTTTAAGGAGGAATGTGTACCTACTTGTTAGAAATCCTGGCACCAACTCCCCTCTGTGTGTAGGAGATATAATAGCTTGACATTAAAAGAACTTGGCTTCCACAAAATATACCCATTATGTGTCACTGCTAAATTCTTCTTGGCAAAGAAAAAAGGCATAAAAGAGAAAGGTGTGAGCCCATGAGAAGAACTCACGTTAAGCCTTTTAAAATTCCTTGAGTTGAACTACCTAGTTTCACCCATTGTTCATAAAATACACTCATTACACTTTTTTATGATCCGTTGCTACACATTTTAAAAATGTTAAAATGTGTGTCAATTTTACCCTTCTAACACACACATGAAATGCTTTATACCATTGAAATAGTTTAAAGGAAAACTTGCCTGTTTCTAAAGATGTACTTCAAAATGTCTGCTTAAAATTATACTATGACAAAAAATTAAAATGTTTGCACCTTCTGTGGCTTATGAGATACCTTAGAGCAAATCTAAATGTAAAAATAGATGCACATTTCATCTAGAAAGGGTAGAAAAATACTCTGTTGGGTAAAGGCAATGACTTTTACTCTGAAACGGACGTGGTATTTCACTCAGTGTGTTGGGCACTACACCGTAGACTGTTCAAGTTGTTCCTCATTTAACTTGGATGTCACTGAGGCACAATTGCCAGGATGAGGGGCAGGCGGGCCTGCAGGCATGGCGGGTATTCAGTGGTTCCTGTTGATAGCAGGTGGATGCCCGAGAGCCCAAAGGCACGGAGTTCTGGTCTACCTGTTGGCTCAGGGGCAAGTGTGTGTGGTGTTGGCCACCTGCAGGGAACACCACAGGTCAGGCTGACTACAGAAGCCCAGGACATCAGCTGCTGCTGCTGGTGGGTGCCACCGGTGGGTGAGAGGCAGAACTGCCTGCAGGCTGCAGAAGGTAGGACACAAAGGGCACAGGCGTGGATTTGAACAGCAGCCACTGCTGTGCTTTTAAAAAAAAATCTTTATTCTGTGATGAAGATGTGGTGTATAAGTCAGAATTAGGCACATGATCAGGCGCTCTTAGTGGTGTTACAAGCCCCACCACCCTGGTAGTGTACGGCTGCTGCTGATCCCTCTCTTGCAGAATTGTGATAAATGTTCAGGACCCACGTACAGCGAGAACATGTGGTACTCAGTTCTTTGGTTCTGTGATGGATCAGAGGATGATGGACTCTCAATCCATCCAAGTTTTGCCCTTTATGGCTACACAACATCCTATCGTGTATAAGTACTGCACTTTTTACATCAGTCCACTTTCAATGGGCAGCAGGGCTGGGTCCATGTTGCTGCTGTCGTGGAGAGGGCTGCAGTAAACGTGCGTGCTCTGGTATCTTTGTGTTGAATGACTTGAGCTGCTCCCGGTATGTTCCCAGTAGGGGGATTTGCTGGGTCCTGTGGAAGGTCAGTTTCTAGTTCTTTCAAAAGTCACCACACTGCTTTCCACAGAGGCTGAACTAGTTTGCGCTCCCATCAAGAGTGTGGAGCAAAAGACACGAATAGATGCTGTGACATTTAAACAACATTTTTTTTTGAGTTGGAGTTTCACTCCGACGCCCAGACTAGAGTGCAGTGGCTGCTCCCGGCCACCGCAGTCTCGACCCGCTGGGCTCTGGTGATCCTTCCGCCTCAGCCTTCTGAGTAGCCGGAATTACAGGCGCACGCTACCACGCCCGGCTGATTTTTGATTTATTGTAGAGATGAGGTCTCGGCAAGTTCCCCAGGCGGGTCTCGAACCCACGGGCTCAGGCAATCCACTCACCCCGGCCTCCCAAAGTGCGGGATTACAGGCTGAGCCACCGAGCCCGGCCATGTAAACAACATTGTGCTGTACACAGGGCTGTGCTTCTGGCATCAAGCTGAGGCCCTTTTGTGAATGCAACCGCTTAGTAACAACTGTTGAGTCTCCAGTTATGAAACTACCCTCTCGTTCTCTTTGTCTTGAAGAGGGAGCATCAAGAAAACATTAGGCCCACCTCAAACAAGCCATGATTGAAATAAGAAGCAGATGCATCACTGTATCATAAATCGCATTATGTAGTGCAACTTCACCCCCACATCAGGAAAACATGTGCTAATTTAAATCGCACAAGAATTAGATAAATGTTCCTCTTTCCCTCACTAGCCAGTAATTTGAAAACTGTATTTGTTTAGAGACGTGAACACTTCACAGAACAATGGAATTGCAATTTCATCGGCGTTGCAATCAAATGGCAAATTCTAATCATTATAAAGAGTTACTTCGTGTGACATTTCTCGTAGGCCATTTTAAACTTTACATAGGCTACTTTGTTATTAATTATATTTCTCTTTGAATTAATGATATTAAGCAGCAAAGAAGACTGCTAGAAAGCACGGATGTTTAAAGTAAGGAAGGCCGCGGTGTGCGCACAGTGGAGGTCAGTGGTTTACCCGAGCGCTGATGGTGATGAGCTGCGCCCAGGTCACCTGAGGCAGGTGTGGTGGGATGCCGCCTTCATTCGTGCCATGTTTGTTTTTGATGTTGACCGTTGCTTCACAAACTACCGTCACACCTTGTGGCTTCAAACCAGACCAATTTTCTTGCCCAAGACTGTGCAGCTCAGGAAGTCGGGGGCGAGTGTGCCTGCCTGGGCGCTTCTCCTGTTCCTTGCGGCGTCTCCTGGGGTTGTCCCTTGGCTGCATTCCCCTGGGCTATCCTCTGGAGGTCAAGTTCAGTTGGGATACTGGACAGCTGTTGAGTGAAGTTCATCCACTGGAGTGGTTCCTCTGTGTGGATGGCTGGACAGCCGGGCACACCGAGAGCGTCTGTGTTACACTCTCTGTCTCTCTCCCTTTCTCTCTCTCTCTCAGTCTCGCTCTCTCTTTGTGTGTGTGTGTGTGTGTGTGTGTGTGTGTGTGTGTGTGTGTGTGTGTGATTCCCCCTGCATTCCACTGAGCAGAGCATCAGTAGCAGGCCCAGATTCAAGAGGAAGGGATCATAGATTCCGAAGCTCAGCCTGGGAGTGGAGTGGGATGTTTCTGTGGTCACACTCAGTGTGTTGCCCACTTGTCCAGTGAGAGCCCTGGCTGCTGGCTTTTGTGTGATCTGGGTATTTCCACAGTTCTTGGAGCACGTCTGCTTCCTGGTGTGACAGGGCGTGCCCCGCTCACCTGTACGTTCTCTTCTCCTGCCCTGGACTCCACCATCTGTTCCGTAGGCTCACTGTGGTCCCCAGGTTCCCTCAGCAGACAGAGCTGGGGAGCACATGCATGATGAGAAGCACATAGATGTGACGTCCACGCCACCCCGGTGCTCTCTTCCCATGTGAGACTCTGCACGTCCAACAGATGCCCGGGACTCCATACTTGGGTAACAGTGTGTCCTCTTAGAGCCTTCCCGAGCAGTCAATCACTTGCTCTCTCCAGTGAGAGAAGGGAGTGAGCAATCTCACCTGAAGTTAACCAGCTACTTCATAGTTTCGTTTGCTGTGCTCGAGCCCCTGTGTTTTTAAACATTAACTGTGCCAAAATGTCCTGGGGAAGGTCTCAGGGACAATTTTCAACCCCTGAGTTAATGAATTTGAGGAGGCACAGATCTTCTTCTAGAAGAGGGACCGAATACTTAGAAATGAAAATAACACAGCTATATTTTCCACTGTAGTAAGAAACACAGACTGCCCACACAGTAAAGTGCAGAATTGCAGAGTGAGGTGTCAAGGTCAGGGCCTGCAAAGCTCACTGGCTTGTGCAAGGCTCTCATTTCCAAGGCCATTTCCTGCAGGGGCTCCACTCAGCAGATTTCAGGAATAATAACAGGGCCCCTATTTTCTTTTTTTATGTTTGAGTAAATATAGACATGGATGATAGATGAAGAGAGAAAGAGAGAGAGAGAGAGAGAGAGAATATATACGGTCGATAGATAAAAGACAGGATTGAAAGATATGATTGTTGGTGTTTTCAAGTATTTTTCTTCTTGATAAATTTCACCAGCAACTAAAATATTTTATTTTCAGTGAGAATCTCACCTCAACTGTACAATAAAGCAAATCACTTTAAGCTTAAGCTAGAAATTGTGTAATTATTTCTGTTTCTCTTGGGTCCCCACCCCTATGTCCACTGTGATCTCACCTAATCAGCACCCTGTATCTGTCCCTAGCCTATCTCAGTCATATGATTTAGATCTGCCAGTCCCCGTATCTTGCATAAGGAGAGTGAGAGGATGACGGTCTGTAAGTGGCTGATTATGCCAGGTACCTCCTGGAATGTGCTGCCTTGCCGGTTAAAGAGCCTCTTTGGCCATTCACCATGTGACGGATCTTCCTTCACCTAAGACAAATGGGATTTGATCACCTGTTCTGGAAAGATGTGACAGCCTGGCCAGGGACAGTCCATTCCCAGAGAGAACTGTCTGAACATTATAGCCAAGGGGAGGAGCACGAGGCTCTCCTCGGGCTTCATGTTTAGCTCTATTTCACAAGAATTAAGGGACATTAAGATTTTTAGCTGCATGTATACAAAATAATTTTTAAAAGATTTCTTCTTCTTTTTTCCAATGATCTTCTGCAGCTCTTCAGGTCGGGGCTCTTGTCTTGTGCCCAGGAGGAATGAGGGACTTGGACAGCCAGGAAGGGAGAAAGCAGGGTTTATTGAGAGGACAGGAAAGCTCCCACAGGGGGAGGGGACCCCAGGGGGTTGTCCCAAAAGACTGGCTCTGATTTTACATTTCATAGAATTACTGGCCATTTACTTTTCAACCGCCAAGGGTGGGAGGTCTTTAGAGTTCGCCCGATGAGCTCACCTCTTTTAAAAGGACGGAAGCCCTGCTCCTGCAAGTGAAGCCCGCCGCATGCAGACCGGCTCTCTCCTCCATGCTCCGTATGAAAAGGCCCCACCCTTCCACCGACTGAAGCACGCCCTCAGGACGAAACACAGCCCCCTAACCTCAGGAAATCCAAATCCTAGTGGGAGAGGCAGGCACATATTCAGTCGTTTTGCAAAGCAGATTGTGATTAGTGATATTAACATAATTCGCCACATAAAAGGCAATAAAAAATAAGGCGATGAGGGAACGCAAGCTGTTTTATGGTGGTAGGAAACAGAACCTTGGCACTTGCCGCCGGCTGAGGCAATCCTTAAAGGACCGAGAGCGATGCCAAGTCATCCCTTGAAGGAGAACTGGAGAAATCGAGACATGGGGTGTGGGAAATGCCCAAAGTACTTGAAGACGTTCAACCATCACTCGCTCAATCATCTTCAGGCATCCTGAGACAGAATGGACAGACAGTGGGCTGCAAACCTTCAACACTCTCTTCCCTGAATGAAGGACAACTCTGCTCTAATAGAATATAGCAGAAGCTATATTGTGCTAGTTTCTGGGCCTAGGCCCTAAGAGCTGCGCAGCTTCTCCCACCTGCTTCTGGGAATGCCCAGCTTTCTCTCTCTGGTAAAACCCGAGTTCCAGGGTGGGGAGGCCTGTGGAAAAGAATCCATGAACACTCCCATGGGCCCAGCACCTGCTGTCCAGCCACAGACAGAAGCCATCTTGAATCCTCCTGCTGTCATCAGACTGCAGCAGTTGATGCCACAGGGCGCGAGGGTGAGCCAACCCCACCTATCCTACCTTCCTCACAAATGCTGATTCATGAGCAAATCAGAGCACGGCTTTGTTTTCAGTCATTAAGTTTGGGGGTAATATGTTACAAGATCAGCGGACAGCAGAACAGCCACCCACATACCAGGACGGTACCAGCCCACGGCGTGGAGCAGAGACCCGGCCAACAGAAGCCCTGTGCTCACGGAGCTCACAGAACGGTGCGTCGAGGCTGGAAGCGGGGGGTTGGGTGAAGGAAAGAGGCTGCCGTCAGAGGACTGAGGAGGGCTGGCCCGTGAAGGGTCGTGCTGGCGGTGGAGGGATGAAGACATCCTTCAGGGACCCAGAACGACTTTTAAACGCAACTGTAAGCGATGGGAGTTTTCTTGAGTGGAGAGTCATGCTTTGGATGACGAAGGTGGTGCTGGCATTCGGGGTCAGCTGGAGAAGGCAGCCTTCAGTCGACCATCACGGTGAGCTCAAAGAAGCCCGGGAGAGGGACGGAGAGTCTGAGCCAGGGCCAAGGTGATGCAAGAGGAACGTCAGCCTGAGGGCCACGCGGCCCCACGCAGGGCAGGAATGGCATGGCTTTGTGAACCGGTGTACCCACTCTCCTGGACGGTGCCTGGTGCATAGCCGGCGCTCAGCATCTGCTTGTGGAGTACACGACAATGGCATACATAGGAACAGATAAGGGTGCCAGAGCCAAGGGATCTTGTAGGAAGGCCACATTCCAGGGGGCCCAGCCCAGCTGATCCAGATCCTGCTGTGCACCCTGCCTCCTTCCAAGGACAGAGCTGTGTGTTGCTTTTAAGGAAGATAATGGCAACACGTCACCTGACCATGCCTCTCTCCGAAGTGAGTTCAGAAGCACAACTCGGGTTCACATGGGATAAACTCCTCTGTGTTTCATTTCTCAACCCCCAGACACTTATTTGTATTTTGTTTTTCTATGTTTTCATTTGCTTCCTTAATATATTCCAGGAAATTTATTTGTGGGTTGTCCTAAGAGAAGTTTTGATGAATAAAAAAGTATGAGGAAGAACTTTGTTTCTCCTAAGAGGAAAAAGGGCAAAAGGAGCAATGATATGCCAAAAAAAAGAGCGTGTGGAAATGTCCCGCGACTGCTACAGAGTAACACTTGGTGTTAAAAATTGTCACTTTCAAGCTGGGCTCGGTGGCTCAGCCTGTCATCCCGCGCCTTTGGGAGGCTGAGGTGAGTGGATTGCCTGAGCCCGCAGGTTCGAGACCCGCCTGGGCAGCGAGACCTCATCTCTACAATAAATCAAAAAATCAGCCGGGCATGATAGCGCATGCCTGTAATTCCGGCTACTTGGAAGGCTGAGGTGGAAGGATCGCCGGAGCCCAGCGGGTCGAGGCTGCGGTGGCCAGGAGCGGCCACTGCACTCCAGTCTGGGCAACAGAGTAAGACTCCAACTCAAAAAAAAAAAAAAAAGAATTGTCACTTTCAGGCAAAAATATTACCTACTTCATCAAACTTAGCTGAAGGTATATTGGATGTTGGTTGAGTAAAATACAATAATCTTTTATTTCCCAAATACACTTATTAATATTGCCATAGGATCCATGTTTATTTACCTCTAAAAATTCTACACGGTGCAAACGACAAAAAGGAAATTTGCTGGAAAAAAAATTGATGAAATAACCAATGGTCAAACTTACCTGCTATTTAGTCTAAGTAGTGAAAACTGAAGAGACTAAAAGATAAGAAAATAGTGTTTCCACTTTGGAATTTAATTCAAAATATGTTATAATGAAGTTTAATGGACAGCCAAATACATGCGTGGACATTAATTGACTATTATTGATGCATATTTTGTTTGTAGCAGTATTTGATTTGTTTTGCATCTAGGCATTTAAGTTTATTTAAAACAACAAAAAAGAACCCCACAGAATAGATTTCTTCTGTTATTTTGGAAGACATTCAGTAACTCCTCGCTCAAATATAGCTCTCTATTTTATAATTTAATTAAACACACAACTTCTCATTTTAAAAATAACTTATTTCAAAATAACTATTTGACAGAATTTAATGTTTTTTTTTATTTTTAAAAGCTATGCACACATGTATTAAAATTACACATGTATTTAGTTTTCAGATGCCATGAGGGAATCTTCACTGTGTCTGCCAGCCAGATGCCACAGACGTTTGTTATTATCAATTTATCTATGCACAGAGGACTGGAAGTCATATTTCATGTCATAATTCATCTAAATGTTCATTCCTTCAGAACACTGTTTTCCACAGATAGTAACAGGACTTGGAACACAATAAAATAGCAATATTATATGCATTCTCTACTTCTGCATTTTTCCATTTCTGGAAATGGTCATAGGATCGTTTTGTGACAGATTCACGTCACCCATCATCCCAAATCGCTGAGAATAAAAGCGTGAGATTCCTGTGGTTAAGTTGCCATGAGGCCCGCACTTGTTCTCCGCCAGTTCCCTGGAACGGCAGCTGAGGTTCGGTTTGCAGCCCAGCGTCACTTCGCCCTGCGGCCCCGATTCTGGCTCTGTTCGCCCTTCAGTGGTGAGGATGAGCAAACCTGCATGCATGTGCATATGGTGGACTGGAAAACGACTTTTTAAGCAATTGGAAGTTTTGCCAAACCAAAAGCGTATTTGCCGAGATTCTGTCTTCCTCCCACGTTTTAAGTCCATGAGTAACTTGAAAGACACTCAGACCATATGCCGCTTCAGACTCACTTATATCATGATCATGAGAATGACATTTAATGGCTATTTGACACACAAGGGGCTTTTAAATTGAGCTTCTCTAAATTTTATATCATCCGAAACACACTCTGTTTCCTATCTACCCCCTCCCCCCCCCACCACTCTCCAAGAAAAGATCAGATTCACTTTGGGAGACGTATGTTAGATGCTTTAAGTCCATCAACAATGGCTACATAGTTTAAAAAGCATTCCTCTTTGCCCCTCTAGGTTTGTTTGTTTAAATATTCTCATGGAAGTTCTGAATGGTTTTACTTTCATCAGAATTAATAATCTCATGAATAAGTTGCTGCATCTGTGAGTCTGTAATTCCTTTACAGTGCATTAAACACGTGCTTATAAGTTCTTTTTTAGTGTTTAATTGCAAATAATACTTGTGTCTTGTATTAGCACAAATAGGGTAAAGTTATGTGGAGAAAAAATAGCCCTGTCCTTCCTGCCTTTGGTCTCCTCCAGTCCCACCTGCACCGAGGCCACCAACATGAACAGTGTTGTGTCTGTCCCTCCGTCCCTCCAGAGACATCACTGACAGAGTGCAACTGTTTCCTGGGTACAGGGACACACCAGTAAAACTGTGTGTGCTATGAGTGATGGGGAGCTCAGGATCAGGGATGGTTACTGCGGGGGGGAGGGACGAGAACACAAAAGTCAAGCACACATAAAGCCATGGCAGAATGGGGTCTAGAAACAAGTCTCCTGACTCGAGGACACCTGAAGTCCTGACCACCCATCACCCTATACATATGTGAAGCAATGAACAGACAGATGATCTGAAAATTGTACGTGTGACCACAGGCCAAGGATGGTAACAACCTCACATTCTGCATCTGACGTTTGTGGATGTCAAATTGACGACGCAGTATTTGGGGGAGAAGCCAATGGAAGAGATTTGTGTTGTGCTGTGAGAGACACATGCCGACAAAGGAGAGAAGAAAAGACTGGAAGAGTGTGTATAAGAGTGGCTCTCATAGTACAGCTTACTCCAATGCGCCCTCCTTCCTATTTACACGTCTACTCTGTGTTATCAGAACAAAAGGTAACATGAAGTCCACTGCTGCAAAAGAATTTACAGCCTGGAGAACCTCAGATGTGTAGTGACAAATTGTTTTCTTAACTGCAGAAATTTCACTAATGTATTCTTTCTTTTGTGGCTATAAATGTAGAGTCATAAAACCTAGATACAGATTAGCCCACCCAACGTTTGCTTACGTTCAGCTGTGCTTCACAGTGATGCCTTGTTTTTGCTCTTAGCAGGAATTCTGTCACAAGCCAGTGCTTCACGAGGACTCTCACAACCCTCAATCAAACCGGCATGTGTGTGCACATGGCAGCATTTACCTAGGGTGGGGCGCAGGGGGGGCACCTTCATTGATAAACCTTTCCTTCCAAGCACAACTGGCAAAGTCCTGCTGTCGGTAAACCATCCAGATGTCTATCAATTCCTTTCCTAATCCCCTTGCCATCATTTTTTTGTGGCTTATTGTTAGAGTTGTAGCAGTTCTTGAATTTCTGATGGATAGAAGCAAATCTACATTTGCATCTTTCAATCTTACACCATTGTCCAAACTCTGCCCGTCGAAGAGCTCGTTTATTTCCTTTTTCTCTTAGATTTCCTCAAACACGAGTAGAATACAAACCTACTCTTATTTTTGTTTGTTTTGGTCTGAGTCTTCGTGGTTCAAATCTGAGGACAGAGGGAAGTTTGGACTTGCTTACTCCTACTGGATTCTGAGACGGCAGGAAGCTCATCGTTCTCTATGCACAATACACAGTGGTTGCACTCATGAGTATCTGCTCAAAAAGAGAATGATTTCCACATTTTATCAGAATTTTAAGTTTTCATACCAAATAATCCCCAGCTATTTTGGAAGTGATAAAACAAAACTTTGAGGATCAAAACATTATTATTTCCAACAAAAATTAAAGATCCAGGCAAAATTATAGTCAAACCAGCTGGGAAAAGATTTCCTCCTCTAGTTTAGTTCAGTACCGGACACTCGATGGGCTGTTTGTTAACTCAGGTATCTCCTCAGGCAGACCACGCCTTGGAAATGAAGTGAATATTGGCTCTGTGAACACACTGGTGTCTGGCTGCTGGCACCCCCACCTTTAAGTTTAGTAACAATAGCAAAAAACAGTCCTATGTTCCAGACTTTGCATTCAGACCTTAATCTGGAACATTTACTACTTGTCATCTGGCAATGAGAAGGGTATTATTGTTTCTTCTCTTTTAACTAGAAGAATTAGGGCTATGAGAGACAAAGCAACTTGACTGAGACCACACAGTGAATCCATTCTGGAAAATGCCACAAGCTAAAACTGTGATCTGCAGACTCAGAGAGGAAACATCAGAGTATTTCTTTTCTTTGAAATTGACCAGCATGCACATGAATACTACAAAAATATTTCTCTTATCAAAATGGCTCCATGATGTTTGGTAACAACTAAGAAAATCTGAACAAAGTATGGACTTGATCATCAATATTGGTTTATTTACCCTGAAAAAGGTACCATACCCATACAGAAGTTAGCGAGAGAGGAGACTGGGCATGCGTGTTCGGGAACACTCTGTGCTACATTGACTTTTCTAGAACTCTAAAGCTACCCCAAAATAACACCTCATCTTACAAGTTGCTCCAGCTACACACCCAGTCAGAGTTTAAAGCAATCCTTCCGACCTGTTCCATCGCCATCTTATGGAACTTCACGGCAACTTGGCTGGAGTTAGAGTCTGTAATACTGAGTGATCTATCACAGAAACAAAGAACTGAATATCACATGTTCTCACTCATAAGCTGACCTTGAGCAATCATCATAATGCTATAAGAAAGGGATTGGCAGAAGTGGGAAACTGCCGGGGGTAGGGGAGATACCTAATCATCAAGGTTAACTGCATAATGAACATTTGTGTACCTGCCCCTAAACTGTACCCCACATCTTTAAAATAAAAAATTTTTAAATATGTAAAAATAAAATAAAACAATCGATCTGCTCTGCTAACAGACATCTTCTCCAATAAGTTTATGTTTTGCTAAAGAGGGATATCATTTACTCAGAAACCAAATGAACTGGTTTCAAACATACATTCTTCTTAATGTCACAAGCTCATATTCCATGTTTTCAAAAACCATGATATTATAAGGATTGTGAAAAAAATAGAAAAGCAAATGAAAGTAGGCCAAGAGAGAGTGTTTACAAAAAAGTTATTAACAAAACAATCCAGCTACAAAAATGTGAACATATTTTAATAACCTTGGACATGGCAGGAAGAGTTGTGATGTAAAAAGAGATTTATGTGTACAAAAGCTGAGGGAACAGTTTCAGCTTCAAGCATTAGGGTCTTAGCTCATAAATCTGAAGGGAATAGATAGAAAATAAAGGCATTAAAAGATAGGAGAAAATGTACAAGAATAAATGTCTCTTTCAGGAATTTTGGTGACTATATGGCAACATACAAGCTATGGAAAACCAGTTGGCTGTTTGAAAAATGCATGTGAGTTCAGAGTATCAGCAAAGCGTTTTCAAGTCAATGAAAAATAAATTCAAATCGTTTATGCAAAAATTTATGGTATTCTGGTTGCATCAAAAGGGATTTTAGAACATAACTTTTCTTACTGAAACACATTTTACTGCTTTAAAAATGTAAGGCATTTTGAGAACAAATTAGGAAGATTATCAAATATGTAGCAGTGAATCATAAACACTTTTCTTACCAATCAAATTAAAACCCATGTTTACAAAGTTTATTATAAAGTATTTGTTCTTTTGCTTTAAATGGTATGAGGCTGGTTAAAGTCTAAGCAATATTAATTTTAAAATGTACTTTAAATGTACTTTAAATGTAACACATCCAAAAATTTTATTTTCCCATCCAATTTAGTAGAAATTCCAAAAGACTACTTTCTTTTCGAAGAGAAACTTGTTGAAATAATTGCCTTGCGGGACTCAAAATGCCAAGAGATTCAGTTATGAATATCAAGATGTCAGGCTTCTGGGTCACTGAGTGGAACATGAAACCAACCCAAAGTGAGCAGAGGGCTTTCTCATGAGCACTGTGAATGGACCCTTACCAAATGGCCTCAGTGGGAGACAGGTGTCCCCTGTGGATGACCATCTGGGCTGAGATGCGGGAACGTGGACGGACAAAGGCTGCTCAAAGACCAGCCCTGAGATGTGGTCTAGGGCAGACACGGAGGGTGGAGACGCCTGGGCACAAGGAGTCACTGCCATCTCCCCACCTGACTCTCCACATCACAACCTCTCTCTCTCTCACTCTCTCTCTCTCTCTATCTCTCTCTCACTCACACACGCAATCTCACCCACCCCCTACCCCCACAAGCACGCACATTCCGCATATGCTTCCCAATGAAAGTGATTCCAGGAAATGGGGAATGTTTAGTCTTGCCTTGGAAATAGAAAACTACATTTTCTCAAGAACTGCTGAGATTTGGATCATGAAATAGAAAAGTGAGACATATCAAAGACTTACATATGAAAGAGAAAAAGCGTGTGATCATTACACCGATTTTGAAATTGTGGAGACCCACGCTAGGCTTGTGTTGAAAGAGCTCTGCATTCCAGTCTCGTGGGTCGAAGGTCCCCTGGCGTGGGACGTGGGGGCCGTTGCAGAGACGTGCCTGCAACAGCTGGGCGGGGGAGAGAAGGTTCTACCGGTGGGCTGAGGGTGGCGGAAGAGCCGGCGCGAAGAGAGGATTCAGACACGTTGCTCTTGGGACTGCAATCGATTGCTTTCATAATCAGAGCATTAAGTCGAGTCTCTCTGTCTACCACTGAGTACAAACACCAGAACTCACGTGGAGAAGGGGGTGACTCCCCCCTCCCGGCCTCTCCCCACCAGGAGAAGGAGCACATCCCGCCGGCCGGGGCTCACCGGGGCCAGGCAGCGCCAAGCCTGTGGCTGGCACGCCATTCCCCCTGGGGCCGCGACTCATTGTCCCCAAGCTCCTTCTTTGCAAAATGCGCCTTAGAAACTGAGAGGGGGACACAAGCCTTGCCAGGGAGCTGGGCAGGAGGGCCGTGCTGACGAGAGGCGATGAGCGGCCGAAAGCTGGCCGCAGCTGACACGGGTGATGAATGGCTCTCGGCACGAGCCGGCGACGCGGCCCGCCCTGGTGTCAGCCCGGCAGCCGCGGCGCTGTGGCCGGATGCTTCCTTTAATCAAGGCGACGCTGCTTCGTGCGGCGGGACACCACTGAGACGTGGGAGAGCTGCTATTAGAGGTAATATCAGAAATCTCCCAACCTTGAAGCTGGGCTGTGCCGGCCGAGCTGGAGGATCGCGAGGGCCTTCACCGTATGTGTAATGTGCCAGCGCACTGCGACAGACACGGGGACGGCGTGGTGAGCTGGGGGGAGGCGGAGATACACGAGAGGGAGTGAGTGACTGCATGGCCAGAGTGGAACCAGACAGAGCAGAGCCCCTGTGGGATGCCGACCCACGCCACTGTCACCCGAGCAGCGAGAACCGGGAGGAACCGGGAGGAACCGGGAGGAACCGGGAGGACGGGGAGGAGCATTTCGGCCACTGGGACTCCTGAGGTCTCTGGGAGACAGGCCCCCAAGCCGCGCCTGGGAGTGCCCCAAAATGTGGCGAGACTGGAATGCGTCTTGTAGGAATGCATGCGTGTTACTCCAGAGACAAACCTATACGGCGACGACGCTTGAGAATACCTTTACACACACTTGCACACACGCTCATGCACACACACTTGCATGCACACACAAGATGTCTTATAGAAAATGCGTCCAAGCCCAGCTCCCTTTCAGGAGTTTCCATTTCTCTCAGCTCCCATTTCCCCTGAGAAACCAAGTTCCTCTTTTGGGTGACCCTAAGGTTGTAAACGTGTTGCAGCAGAAGAAGGTTCCATGAGACAAGGCACACCATGACGTCACACTCTGCCACAAGCAAATGACCGCGCACTGGTCAGAAACCTCACCTCGACCTGGGCACATTCCCGGAAATCTTGTGTCCGGTCCCACTCAAGCACAACTACCCGCTCAACCACACGCTGCCACGGCGGCAAGCACCCTCTCCTGCCGAGAGGGGCTGCCCTGCCTGCTCTGGTCTCTCATCGCCCAGGCATGGCCCCCTGCAGGGCCGCCACACAGACTCTAAAATGGACCAGAGAGAAAATGTGGGAGGGGCCGCAATGTCTCTCACGGACTCCTTCAGCTACTTTACAGCAGAGACAGCAGCAGACGGTCTCCATGGACAGATCCGGCTGCTGAGATCGTCAGGAGGGCTGTGGTCGCCAGATCTCACGCTGAAACAGGGTGGGTCCCAGTGATGGAGGCAGAACCGGTCCGGGTGTTGGTCGTGGGCGGGTCCCTCAACGGGGCCTGGTGGGGGTGTTTGGTCACAGCGGTGAGTCTCTCATGACGCCTGAGTGTGGTCCTGCTGTCCGTGAGTGAGTTCTCCTCTGTTGTGCACACGTGAGCCGGTTGCTTGCCAGTCTGGCACCTCTTGCTCCTCTGCCGCTATGCGACACACCCGTTCCCTCTTTGCCCTCCACCATGATCGGAAACTCCCTGAGAACTCACCAGAAGCCTAGCAGATGCCAACGCCATGTGGAACTGTGAACAAACAAAATTCTTTCCTTTAAAAATCACCCATCTCCACTCTTCCTTTATAGCAATACTGATGGACTAATACATCTGTCCTTAATAAAATGTTATGAAAATAGGCAGCAAACTGGACTTGGCCCATGGGTTTCCCGTTGGCTGATCCCTGGTGGGGCCTCTAGACTGCAGGTTCAAAAGTGAGTGCTGCCTGCCACGACACCTCTTCTGCCAGTGCCCACGGAGTGCGTGCTGGAGCCAGGCAGGAACGCCGCCTCCCGACGCAGCACACCCCAGAGCACCCAGTGCTGCCTGACCTCGTGGGGGGGGGTGACGGCCTTCCCCTCCCTGTAGAGTCTCATCTTTTGCCCTCGATGAATAAAGGCCACCAAGGACCATTTTCAGACGGAAAAACGAATAAGACACCTAAACCTTGTCCTTCCGGCCTCTTACCATCAGGGCTGAGCTCTCCTCGCCTACAAGCAGCAAAGACGCTTCAACCCTCCTGTGAGTTTCTCCTACCAAGCATCGATCTCACATTGCCATCTGCAAAAAGGAGGGGACAGAGCTGGTTTGGTGCTGGTTGTCGATGGCGACCTAACAGTCTGCCCCACCCCTCAAAACCACAGTCATGTTTCAGCTCACACATCTGCAAACACCCTTGACACAGTGGGTCTCAACTCACTTAGTTGCCTGGTGCAGTGGCAGTTGGTAGGCAGGAGGAAATTCTGTCCTTTGCTGGGTTGCTTTGGGCAACTTAGCCAGGGAGGCTCTGCCCCACCTTCCTTCGCCTCCTTGCTGAAACAGAGAGACTGGCAGAGGTATGTTCGTCTCATGGCAAGGATGGTGGCGCAGCAGATCAAGACCAGTGCTGCACAGTCAATTCAAGCCTCGGCTTGTGCCATGCTTGTTGAAAGCCTATTGGTCAAGGTAAGTCTTAAGAGCAAAATGCAGATCACAGAGCAATAGTAAGACAGTGTTACTCAGGGAGTGGATGCAGGGCGGTATGAAAATGTGAAGTCAGATGTGCAAGTTCCCAAAGACCGGGACAAGTAGGTGTCACCAGCAGCTGCATGGCCTTCAGGCCAATTTTTTCAGCTGCCAAGTTGGGAAGGTGATGCCTGCCATAGAGAGCCATCCATGCGATGATGAGAATCAAGTGAGATAGTGTGAGATGTGTGAAGTGCCTAACAGAGTTGGCCAAAGTGATGCACCCTTGATGAAATCTTAGGTCATCTCTAAGTTTTGTGATATTATTCCCACATAATGGCATATTCTGGTGGGCATAGCCAATGGTGCTCCAAGATCCCTGGCTATGCCATGGCAGGGGTTTCCGTCTTGTCCACAGCCAGTTAAGGTCTGCAGTTTTGCAGCTTGCTTAGTCCAGGAGTTGACAACTTGGAAACATACTCTTTGAGTCGATAATAACAGCAGCTTGGATGTCTATTAACAAATCTCTTTTCTAGAAGGTAATTCTGTGGTCTTTACTGAAATAGTGAGCTAGTATTATTCAGCCAACAATTTATTCTTTCTTTGGTTTTTAGAGTAAGTCTGCAAAGTTTTTTCTCTGTGATCTGGAAGCAAAATATTTGAATTCTTACATAGACTACATGCAATCATGAAGTGTTCAATAAGGTTTAGACAAATAATGAATTATCTTTAGTTATTTGTCCGGTAATTATCATGATTAATTATACATATGAAAAAATGTATTAACTCTCTTTCCACAGGCTTAAAACTCGCATCTATCTCTTGGAATTCAATCAATATTCCTGATTTTAGAATTGGATTTGTTCTTCCTGACATAGAGTCATTCATCTCTGAATTACAGAATTTTCTTGTGTCTTTAGCTGAGATCAAGCAGTCTTTTTTATTCCTTGAGAACTTTCCTTGTGAAACTTTAGTGCTCATTTCAAAGAGTTGGAGTAACTGAAAAACCAAGGATTTTTTTTCTCTTCAAACAACTCCTCGGGGAAGATGGATTAAACCGGGTGGTTATAACTCTTTTCTCCACAATGTTCATGACGCACACTAATGAAAATGTTCACCTTTATGTTCCTCTTGATTATAACCAAGGAATTTTTGATGCTACATAGGCATAAATTTTTGTTTCTTGATAGGAACAGGGCAGACTGGTTGTGAGGTCTAATTGCTGAAAGATGAAATTCAAGAACTGGAGGTCATTCTAAAGTTGTAATTCTTCCCCACATCCTGGCAAATAACTAAAATCCAATTTTTTACAGTTTGAGGTTAAACTTTATTTTCTGAGGTCACCTCTTGCATTAGCACTTTCAAAAACATCCACATGGATAGTGAACCTTCATAAATCTCATCTTCCAACATGATACAAACACACATCCACATGGATAGAGAACTCTGACATAAAATTCATCTCCCAAAGTCATACAAGCATACACGTCCACATAGAGAGTAAGACCTAACTGAAAATGCATCTTCTAATATGATACAAGCACATCTACGTGAACGTGAACCCTAACAGAAAACACATCCCTAACGTGATGCCAACATACATGTGCAAGTTGGCCAAAGAACACTTCTCTGAGGTCTATAGCAGCAAAGAGATAACAACAACAAAAAAAGTTCAACAAGGTTCACTTGACACTATTAAAACTGACACACTAATTAACAGAAGACATTAGACATTGGTTATAGACTCAGAAAAATTACCAATGTCTGATTTGTTTCTCTTGTCCAAAATGAAGAACGTGGCTGGCATGTGCACATGAAAATCAAATGTCACTGTGATCAGGATGGTGTAAATGGTAAATAAAGCAGTTTTAGCATATCAACGTTTTGTCACTTTCCACTGTGGCAAAATATATGTTCTTTGTGATATTGGAAGACCTCCAAACTTTTAATTCTCTAAGTTTCCAATCCTTAAATGAATCTTTCGTCTAAGTGCCTGCCTATTCATCTAATGTATGCATACGGAAATTTTTCTTTATGTAAAACTTGATAAAAGTATAATAATGTGTGTTGGACACTCAGCTTGCCAGGGCAGGTAACTTGGAAGTCGGTTGCTTCATCGATCTATAAAGAGGGGACAGTAACTCCACACCTTTCTCACCTCACCAGCTTGTTCTGAGGTTCAAACAAAATAACAAACGCCAGCAACACTGTGTATGCCGTCCGGCTGAGATCCTGCTAGACAGAAAAGACTGTATGCTTTGATGTTTATGATGTAATAGACAGACCATGGGCTCTGGAGTTAAATAAATCTCATTAGTCTCTCATCTACGAGTGGAGACAAGAGCAGATCTTTAGATTTGAAAGAACTTTTAGAGAGCACCTGGTACTTTTCTGGAATAAAATACATGCTCTGTGAGTGGTAATTATGATGACTATTAGTATGTCAACATGGATGAAACACAGATTCCAGCGGGGAGGGATGACAGCCGACAACTGCTAGGTCCCTGCACTGCTCAGAATCGCTGTGGTCCACATGACAGCTGTCCAAGTTGTCCGTTTAGAGGCAGGACCACAGGCGACAGCTGGGAGGAAATGGGAACAGGACTAGCCCCTAGAGTGAAGGGAGGGGCAAGGGTTGCGGAGGTCAGGCAAGCCTCTTTTGTCGAATAAGGAAACAGCACCAATCAGAAAAACAAGGCTGAGCCCTTTCCAGTGGGGAGGCCGAGGCAGGAGGGCCACTTGAGGCCGGGAGTTCAAGACAGACCTCAGCTGCTTTGCGAGACCCCTATTTCCACAAAAAATGAAAGACTTTCGTGGCGACTGCACAGAGATGACCTTGCTGCGAGGAGGAAATGCCACAGAATCCATGGTCATGTGTATCCTTGTAGCCCAGTCTCCGTCCATCGGGTCCTGGCAAAGAAACAGATCTGCTGCGTGACGATAGTGCACACAATTTCACACAACCGTGTGCAGGTGTCATGGATGTTCACCGCATACAGACCCACATGCAAGGTTTTGGCGTGTCGCCTCAACTTTCACAGCCCCTGCATCTCAGAGCCCACTGCTGTCGCCCGTTTTTGCCTGTCCTTGCAGGGTCACACGAACTCCCTGCGGCCCCTTGCGTTCATTCTTGCAGCCCCGCTGCCGTCTGCCAGCACGAACCTCTCCTCTCGCCTGCGGGTTGCCCATCGGCTGCCATCTTTCAGCCCAACTGAAGCTGCGATGCTCATGGAATGCTGAGTTCTGCTTCCCACTCTCCTCTCCCTTGCCTCTGGCCTTCTCCTGAACTTGAGACTTAATGCTCCACTCAGCACAGGCCCATCTCTCGTCTTGTCCCAAGACTGTGATCTTGACCTTGCATCCACCTTGTCAACCCCTCAGGGGCGGAGACTGTGGGGAAGTCTGAATCAGCTCTCACCCCGCAAGCAGCCTCCGCTCAGGTTGAAGGAGCCCTGAAGCTCCGAACATCCCAGTCTCCCCACCCTCAAGACTCCAGAAGAGCATCCAGTCTCTCAAGTCAGATTCACTGGCAGAAGAGCTGGAGGACGGAAATGAGATGGAAGCCCCTCCTGCCCCTTTGGTTGGGCGGCCACCTGCTGCTTCTCTGCAGTGGCATTCTTGGACCCTGTCTCTGCTCCCCCAGGGGTTCAGACCCTCAGGCGACAGTGGGGACAGCATGGCCATGGGTGGCTTTTATGCCAGCTTCTTCACTCAGTGGCTGGGGTCTGTTTCTGGACCCTGAGAGAAGGCGTGGTCTCAAACAGTAGCCCCTAAAGGTCCTGTCTTGATCATGCTCTGGGAATCTCCCGGTGTGTGTCTAAGCACCAATTTTCTGCTATTGGAAACTTCCTGTCAGTGTTTCCCACAGTGGCTTCTATTTCCGACATGGAGTCCTGGCTGATACCGAGGTCAGATATTATGCACTATCAAAATCTCTGACAGTGCCTTAGCCAAGGCAGGTGACCTAGTGAGATATTAATAGACTCTTGCTGGTTATATGCATGATTAATTATTATGTAACAAATGCCTGCAAAACTGGGCACCTTGACACAAGAAATCTTTATTTTAAGGCACACTTTATGAGAAACAGGGGTCAGGGAGCAGAGGTGGACCAGGTGGTTTCAGCTCTGAGTGCCTAGATGCTGAAATTGAGGTTCAGGATGAAGCGTGGGGAGACGTGGCTGAGCGCAGAGGACCTGTTTCCAAGGGCACGCATGTGGCCGTGGTAGCAGGCCTCGGTCTCGCCCTGGCTGGGGTCAGAGGCCTCCCTTCCTCACCCACGGACCTCTCTGCTGTGCTGTTCAGGACCAGCCGCTGACTGTCCCCTGAATAGGCGATCTGAGGGAAGGAGGAGAGAGGGAAACTGGGGGACTGCAGGCGGGGGATTGGGAGTGCCAAGGTGACAGTCACAGTATCATTGGCAATCTACCTCAGAAGCAAACTGGCATGGCTCCAAGATGTCCTGTTTGTCACGGAGCCATCCTTGTTGCAATGTGATAAGGGGCTGCAGAAGACTCTCCACTGGGAGACACGGGGATGACGATTCGGACACGATTGCAGGTCCTCGTCGGGGCCACAGTCTGCCCTCTTCCCACCCATCATCCGTGTTTTTCTGGTGTGCAAAGAACTCTCAACCCTCCCAAGGACCCCATGGTCTCATCCCACTACAGACCGGTGTGACATCCAGAACGTCGTCACCTAAGTCACGTCCAGGGGCAGGGGGCCCATTTGTGTGTAATTCTTCAAGAAAAGCACCTTGGGTCCTGATCTTCTCGACTGGGAGTCCTGTGAGCTACAGAGACAAGTGACCCCTCCCCCCTACATTTGACACGCAGTGGTGGGATAAACTTAGGGTGACTGCTCAGAGACCTCCTATTCAAAGGGGGACCAGGAGGCACAGCCAAGGTCTGCTGCGTCTGAAAACCATCCAGGCACACATGGGAAGCTCCCCAACAGGACTCAGGGCTACTCCCACCTGCAGATGACATGGTTCTGGAATCTACCTTCGCGGACCTTAGTTTGGCTCTGAGCTTTTCACAAATGAAACACACACTTGCGTCTGCTTTCTGTTTGCAGAGATGTTAAAGTCCAAAGGTCTACTCTCTGCCCCTTCAGTCAAGCTCTCTGATTCCTCAAATATATTTTCTTTAAAAATGGTCTCCTTGGGTCTTACTGAGGTTCACCCCATTAACAAAAGCCACAGTCACAAATTTCTTTGAGATAAATTCCTCTTTCCTTGGGGCTTCTGTTAGAAGAGCTGAGGGACGGCTCCCTCAACATCCCTTAACTGAAGCATCGGTGAGTCCATATGCTTCTACTTGTCCTACTGCTCACACAGACAAACCTGGTATAATGCAGGGAGAGGCTACACAAGAGAATGGATCCCCTGTTGGAGCTGCGGCCATCGGGATCTGTCCTCAAGTCTGGCCACTGTAACAGTCGAAAGCTTCCCAAATGATGTGTGCCATGAGGACAGTGAGATCCCAGGGTGACCTAGACTAACTGAGGCTGGGTGAGACTGCAAGATGACCAAAGATGATCTCAACAGCACCTGCAGGCTGGCAGGAGCAGGCAGCATTGGTTGACAACGCCTGTTTGCATGACTTCCAGGTTTTCTGTCTCCTTCATCCAGGCCATTTCCTTATTTGCAGTTCTTAATCTTTCAAAGCAGCAGCGATCTCTACCCAGCAAATACTCATCTTTCTTATGACTTCATTCAAAAGAGAAAAAATATGCATATTTTAAAAGTGCACACTGGGTAACAAGAACCAAGAAGTGAAAGATCCAGTCATCAATGTCCTGTACTAAACACATAATTTTGCCAAATTCCTCAGAATGTCAGTTTCTCCCGCTGGAAAGGGAAATACTACTCCTACCATTGAGACGTAAGTGAAAGCACTACGTGGGATAGCGTATTGAAGACTTGGTGGGGACTCTGTACAAACACAGTGGGTGCAATTATTTGGTTGAGAAGCTATCCCCAGGCAGGAACCCAATACAATCCTGCCTTTCCGCATTTACCTTTACATAGAACAGTCTGTGGCTGAGTGCAAAGATGTGATTATACGCTTCCTTCCCCTAGCTCTTATTTTTAACTAGACATCGGGCTCATCGCTGCCCTTGGGGAGCTGCTCGGATTGCTCGATGCTGAATAATTCTGTAAGCCGTGCAACCATAAAACCCTATTTAGGCAATGGACTCTGTCTCGTGCAACCCTTAGCCAGCTCTAGTGAGTCATCCCTCTCAAAGAAAAAGGGTAAAAAGGACCAGGTAATAAACATGTCAGGTGTCCTAGGCCGTATGGTCTCTGCTCCAACGATCCACTCACCCTTGTGTCAGAAAGGCAGCCACAAACACCATGTGTCACAATGGTTGTTCTCCAGTATACGGTATTCCCTTCTGCCGGCAGCAGCAGGATTTGCTCCCCAAAATGTTTGCTCCTGGATTGAACAAGGACTAGAAGATACTTGGATGAGCACATGTATATGGTCTAAAGAGATCTCCTTTTTCTTGCTTGAAGACATATTTTTTCACAAATAAAAAAAATTCAGACAGAAAGATAAATAAGATGGATGGAAGGCAGATGATGGATAAGAGAGATGAATAGATGTAGATAGGTAGATTAGAGACACAGATAGAGAGACAGATGATAGATATAGACGGATAAACAGAGATAGAAATAGATATAGAGAGACAGATAGTCAGAGATTAGATAGATAAAGATAGAGAGATAGATTAGAGATACAGATTGAGAGATAAAGAGATGGTAGATAGATGACAGATAGATACAGAGACAGGGAGATGGCGATAAACAGAGGGATAGATAGAAATTAGATAAAGATAGATGGAGATAGAGATAGGTAAATAATGATGATGATGATGATTGAGAGCGAGAGAGACAGAGAGAGAGACGAAACTAATTCTGTAGCTCACTTCTCACAATAAACACCTGTTAGAATTCTATCATTTTACCTATTATGCTTCTAGACTTAAAAAGAAGAAAAATAAATACAAATCACAAATAAAATAAATATCATTTTGATTATTACCCTAAATCATCTTCTTTTTATCCTACCTCTTCTTAAGGCAATAATTGTGATGATTTTCATGGGTATATATTTAGGCATGAAAAGTATTTAGGCCAGGCATAGAGTGGCTCAAGTCTATGATTCCAGTACTTTGGTAGGCTGAGGGGGGAGGCTCGCTTGAGCTCAATAGATCAAGACAAGTTGGGCAGCATAGCTAGGCATCGACTCTACACAAAAAAAATCCCCAAATTAGCCAGATGTGGTGAGGCTGAGATGGGAGGTTTTTCCTGAGCTAAGTGAGGCTGTGGTTATCTGTGATCATGCCTCTGCACTCCACCCTGGGTGGCAGAGTAAGACCTTGACTGAAAAAAAATAAAATAAAATAAATGACAAATGTATAGGATAAAAGATATCCAACATATATTCATAGGCAATATATAGATTTAATTTATACATGTGGGCATGGCCATCTGTCATTTGTTTTTTTTCCTATGCCAATATATAACCTTCCATGCTTGTTTCCTCTTAACCTAGCCAACGCTTGATGTTTTCATATTTTTTATCTTTGCCAATACAATAAATGAAATATAATGTAAATTTTAATCTGTGCCGATTCAATGCTTTAAATTCAGTCTCTTGTCATTATTTTAATTTACATTTTCCAATTGCCAATGACTTTAAATATTATGTGTTTATTGAATGTTGCAGGCATAATACTGTCCCTCCAAAGATGTCCATTTCCTAATCCCCAGAATCTACCTGGGAAAAGAGACTTG
The DNA here is from genome assembly GCA_027257055.1 of Cephalopachus bancanus. NCBI lineage: Eukaryota > Metazoa > Chordata > Mammalia > Primates > Tarsiidae > Cephalopachus > Cephalopachus bancanus. Next base: position 6,747,890 of record JAPVLO010000026.1, read on the forward strand.
GCAAGTGTGATGATCAAAGGCCTTGAAGTGTGAAGACCATCCTGGATGGCCTATTGTTTTTGTTTTCGTTTTTTCCATTCTAATTCCAAGAGCTCTTAAGTGCTAAAAGATGGCAGAAAAGTCTGAGAAATTCAGTGAGAAAAGAACTCCATCTTCTGTTGCTGGTTCTGAAGACGGAAAAGAGACCCATGAGCCAAAGAGTACGGCATCGTCTAGAAGCTGTGAATGATTCTCCGACCACCATCCTAAGTGAAGTAACACAGGAATGGAAAAGTGAACCCTGCATGTTCTCACTTATACATAGGTGCCAAACTCAGGATCTGCAGAGGCACAGAGAATGAGGTAACGGACGCTGGAGACTCAGAAGGGGGAGGGTGGAAGGATAGCCGAAATGAAAAGCACCTGCCAGGAAAAATACGCCCAGGTGAGAGTGGGGGCCACACTTAGAACCCTGACTTCTTTGACACCATCCAAGGCATTCATGTAACCAAAAAGCATGTGTACCCCCTAAAGCCATTGAAAGAAAAATGAAAGCAAACAGTCTACAAGAATATGGGACCCCGGTTCTGGAACCTCAAGGAAGTGACTTCTGCCAGCAACCCAGAGGAGCAGGACATTGATTCTTCCTTCGCTCCTCTATACGGGAGCCTGGTCTGCTGACAACCCGAGGTCAGTGTGCTGAGAACCACGTCAGACTTCCGACTTCCTCTCCAAAGGTAACCCATCTTTGTTGCGTAGGCCATTGGTGCTGCGTGCTCTGTGATGGTAGCCATAGAGGCGGGACATTAATGCCTTTTGCGGCTTACGTGTTCAGATCATATCTTGCCTGTTTCTAGTGGGTTGTTGAATGTGGCTCACTAATGTGGAGTCCTTGGAACATTTTGCTTAAAATCCCTTGTGTTATAGTCTCTATTAGATGAGTTGCAAAGTCCTCTCCAGGGCTATCACTTGTCTCCTAGCTTTGTTTATGGTTGTCTGGGTATACAGATGCCTTTAATTTACCAAAATATGTTCATTAAGGTTGATGTTTTGGTGTCTTAAGAAAGCACTCCTAGTCGGGCTCGGTGGCTCAGCCTTTATCCCAGTACTTTGGGAGGCTGAGGTGAGTGGATTGCCTGAGTTCACGGGTTCGAGACCCGCCTGGGCAACTTGGTGAGACCTCATCTCTACAATAAGTCAAAAATTAGCCGGGCTTGGTAGCACGTGCCTGTAGTTCCAGCTACTTGGAAGGCTGAGGCGGAAGGATCACCGGCGACCAGCAGGTCGAGGCTGCAGTGGCCGGGAGTGGCCACTGCACTCCAGTCTGGGTGACAGAGTGAGACTCCAACTCAAAAAAAAAAAAAAAAGAAAACACTCTTTTTCTCCTTCACTATTAGATTATAACTAGTCTGTATGCTGACTTGATAGTAAGGAGATTTTTACTTCGAATACTGATAATGTAAATTGACTTATTTTTGTTGTATGTAGCAAGATTCAGAAGAGGAGAGCTGAATGAAAGATACAATTTTGGTTTGTAGTAGTTCCCACTATAATAGTTAGCTACCATTTTATCTCAAGCAATATAAAAATGACATTTTAGGGTCAAAAAAGAGTAAGATGTTGACAATTTCACATAATTTAACATGTATACACTGTACCCAGTTATGCAGATTATTTGATAAGGTCTTGTCAAGGTCTCTAATTTTTACATGGGCCATAAAAAATGTTTCACTTTACTCTAATAATTAGAATTCCCACACTAGACTTTAATGATTCCATAGATCATTAGAATAATTATAAAAGGGATTTAAAAGATTCTATTAATGGATATACAGAGAAAGTGCACCATTGTCAGGCAGGATGTCCCCCGTGGACACAGAAAGTCCCTTGGCTATAAGTCATAGAGCCTTGCAACTAAAGCCAGACTTGCAGAAAGCCCAAAGAACTTTCTGCCAGGTCTTCTTGCCTAAGTCAGATATGTATATGACTACTCTTATGTGAGCTGGCCAATTTCCATAGAAGATTTATCCAGGTTTTAGATCGTTTTTCAGCATCTGCCCCTCCAGGTCATGATTCTTGTCCAACTTACACGGATGTGAAAGAGCCCAGTGCTGGTGTTAGCAGAGATTCTGCTGAACACCTTTGCTTCTCACAGAGGCTATGAGTTATCTGCAAGCTATCATTACTTGAAAACCAGCTTGGAAACATTTCCTGTCATTGTTATTGCCACTGCTTTTGCTTTTTCTTTGAAATCAGACCAAGAAGGTAGTGTAATCCAGACACTAGCCCTTGTGGACTTCTTGGTAGTGAGTGACCCCGAATGCCTTTCCCACACATACTATGAAACTCAATGGACAGAAGATGCAAATGCAGTGTCTGTATTCAGAGCAAGCTTTTCTATGTGAAGCTAGTGGGAGGCAGAGGCTACAGAGAGCTTTCTATCTTAATGAAGCTCTCCGTTGTCTAGGGACGTGATCCAGGACATACCTAATATATTTGCTTCAAAGTTCAGATTTTGTGGTGGCAGCTGGGATTAGTCTAAGAATACCCAGAAGCCAATTCCCTATCTACAGAAATAATAATGGTGATGAATATTGTTATTACAATGATTTCTGTCATCAAGGCTCTAAGTATTTTATTAACCAGAGTTACAGCTTGGTGTAACTTCAAGGGCGGACTAGAGCTCTTTCTTCCCCCAGCTGCTGACAAAGATTTCTGGGTTAAAATTAAAACGTACTTTAATAATGAACTTCTTCCACAGGTGAGACAAAAGGGAAAGATTGTGCAGAATATGGAGAGGAGCCAGCACGGAGCTCAATTATTTGCGATTGTTCAACCTTATCAGGCAACCAAAATCATTCAGGCTGCTCACAAGTGAGTCTCAATACACAGTGGCAACCTTGACCACTTGGTGGGTGAATCGTGGAGCATTTATTTTAGTATCCCGAGCTGTCTTCTACAGAACCTCACTCCCTGTGATGCTCTCAGGGGAAAAGAAAAGCAGTTCCGTAGTCAAGTGCCTTAGAAAACTGGTCTCCCTCTACAGCATGTGTGCATATGACTATTCATATATAGTCAGTGTCCACACAAGCAATTTAAAGGTTCTGAGAATTACTGCAATAAAGAAATCTGTCAGATGTGTTTAAACCAGTTTTCCCCAAATGTATTTGATCACAGAGCTTTTGTTTTGAATAGTAGCTACTGATATATTTCCAGAAAAAATGCATTGTGCAACCCTGATTTACTCGTTCATTGCATTTTGTAGGATTGGGATGCTAAATATTTAAATTTTTATTTTGGATTTTTAAAAATATATTTTGTTTTAAATTCTGGCCATGATCCACATAGAATGAGGATAATATATGTCCAAATATCTCTGCCTCTCCCCTTTCTATTCCAAAGAATGCCACTCAAGGATGGAATTGGCCACATCTGTTCCACTGCTCTCTCCCACTTTAATTGGGGGAAGAAAATGACCTTTTTCTTCTTTAACAGGAAAACAAACAAACAAAAAGAACTGCATAAGATACCTCTCCATCTGTTTACTAATTATAAATAGTGATGAGCCATTTTTTTCCTGTGAACAACAGAATTACAAATGCATAAGCATAAAATATGTCATTTTAATCAAAATTCTGCACCCTGTCAGGATATTCTCAGACATCATTTTTATTAATGCTCTGGCAGGCTTTCTAAAGAGGTGAGGCTGCACACGCAGCTATCTGGCTATCCGTGGTTTCCTTTTTCAAATGGTATTTGAACATGTAGTTAATAGACGCCAAACTCATTATCAGGAAATTCATTGCCTGCATGATGACATGACGCCACCACCCAGATGCAGAAACTCACCTGTCTGCAAGTTCCAACAGGGGTGGACCCAGTTCGGGGAGACATGACGATTTCAGTCTTCTTCAGGACACGAAGTCATCGTCTAAAGTTCAAAAGCATCGCATAAGGAGTCAATAAAAAGAAAATTGTTTTCTTCGTTCATTTAAAAACGACTTACTAAAGCACAGGCACTATTATAAGGCAGTTTGCCAAGTATTAGCTGAATGTCTAATTAAGAGCGGCAATGATGGGTTTATCTCAGACTCCTGCAATCATCGTGCATCTAAAACGATGCAGGTGGTTCCCTACGGTATCATTATGTGGAAGCACACTTTTGGGAAAACCTGCTGCTGGCCCGGCTCTCGCCTGAGACTTCCATGCACTCTCCTGCACTAGCAGCCCTGGGCTTGAGCCTCTGTGCACTGGCATTGGAACAGAGAAACAGACGGACACGTCCCGTCCCCAGCATCATTTGGGCCCTCAGAATTGTGGAGTGAGTAGAGTCCATCACACACAGAGAGAAAGAACAAAGAGTTTTTTCCCTAAAAGGTGAAGACTGGCCCTCACCAGTCTGCCACGTGCCTCCTTCCATGTGGATCTGCAGCAGTTCTACCAGGTCTTCCCTGCAAGTGCTCCAGGGAGATTTCCTCTAACATGAGAGATGGTTTCTATCTATGTTTCCCAAAGTTCTGCGAGAGAAGAATAACCGAAGAAATGTCTAAACAGGAAAATGGCCACGTGATAGGGAAGACAGACCTCCGTTCTTCGTCTGAAGCTCGGTAAATCACGATGTAGCTTATCTATGTCCTGGATGCTGGAGGTGAGTGGGGAAATGGAAAGTCATTGAGTTTCGCCAAGGGTCATGTGTATCTGTGTGTCCGTTCAGGGAGCTTATATGCTAGGAGTGATGAGTCGTTGTCAAATGAGGCTGCCCTCCAGATTCTATAAATTAAAATGAGTCCAGGCCCCACTCCAGACATTCACGTTTTTCCACAACACATCCAGATGATTTCTAAAGCTGTAATTTTGCTACAGGCTGGCATTGTGTTGCCCCTGATAACTTCAATATGAAACAAACTGCAATGACAATCGCCAAAGGGGTGCAGGGAATGACACTGGTGCAGCATAGTTGAACCAGGACAGCAAGGAACCCAAATCCAGCTCAAGAGCAAACGCCAGAGTGGTTAAGGAGCGGAGAGAACCAGCTACAAATACAACCACGTGTTCCCGGTATCTTGTCTAAGAGTCTTGGTACCATTTCCACAGACACCTTGCATAGGGCTTCAAGCACAGTAGAAAGACATGGATCAGAAAGAAGCACATGAGGTTATTTTTATTCATAGTCAGTAGACAGGAAATGGAATTCTATTCAAGGTGGCTTGAACGAAAATCGAGTTCATCAGAAAAAAATGAAAGATATCTCACAAAACACAAGGCAGACAGTGTGTGTGTAGCCAGGTTTCCAGACGAACTAGCGAGAACCAGAAGCTTGGGTAACATTCTCTCTCTTCTTGGCACCAAGTGATAACTCATGTCTGCCTTCTTCTTGGTCTCCTCTTTTTCTAAAACCTTTGCTTCTTTGCTTCCCCACATCCAAGACATATTTTCTCGCTTTAAAAGTCCACAGTGAAGCACCAGTATTACAGAGCCCCAATTCCACGTGCAGAGGAAAGAGCATTGGATGGACTGTTTTTGGTCACAGCTTCATCATTTGCCAAATCGCCCGTGGTAGCCATAGAAGGAAAGCTTGTCTGCAGGGCCAACCCTCTGATGGGCGTGTGTGTTCAAGGTTTTGCCTAGGGAAGGGCCATGACTGGGGCAGGTTCAGAGGGGATAAAAAGCAAGATTCTGCACTATGATTTAAAGTGAACTTGGTAATGTCGTTTTCTTAAACTGAGTCACTGGAGATGTGGTTCATAGGTCAGTCAACCCAACGATGTGAAGGAAATCTAGCCTCATGTGGTAAAACTAAATTGACGTCTAAAGTAAGCAAACATATTTCTGCAAATAACATTCGTATGAGTTCAGCTTCCTATATCAAACATTCATATCCTTAAATTCAAAAGTCGACTACCATTCTGACTTTAAAAATTTCACAGTTACAGAAAAGCGATTTACCTCTGTGGCAGACAGACTTAAAAACTTTAATTTATAATGACGAGATACAAGCGACATATGATGGAACACAAGATCTTGTGTGACATAGGCCGCTCCCCAAGCCTTTCCTCTAATCCACATAAACAAAGGCCGGTTGTTAACCCAGTGCTTCTTGTTTTCAAAATCACTCATGTTTTCTCAAAATTTCTTTCAATTAATCTGCTTTCTACTTCATTTTAATCAAAACACAGATTACTTTCAGTTTTATAAAAGCTGCCCCCAAAAGGTCTTCGCGGCATAAATTATCCTCCACAGTGAAGTGAATGACCTGCCTGTATCATGAAAACATGTTGACGGGACAAGGTGTGACAGCTCTTCAAGAGGGGTGGGAAAGTGAGCACCGCCAAGCAAAGAAGCCAGGCTTCAGGCATGGCACGCGAGTTCAGAGCAAGACCCTACTGCTCCGCACGTGTTTTTCTAGTGACTCGAGTGGGCGCCTGAAAGGATGAAAAGAAAATAAAATCTACTAAGTGCAAACGCTACACAGAGACTAATTTCAGCTTCCATTCATAATCTTCAACACGAAAATCAAATTCTTATTGGTTCAGCAAAGGCAGAGTAAGCACCACAAGGTGAAATAAAAGGTCCGTTTCCATCGCCCATTCCGCCTCTTCCCATCACAGGAACATGTAAGCGAGGCCTAGATACGGCGGGAAGGTCGAACATCTGCATGTCTGTAGGAAAAGATGAAAACATGTGCAACAGAGTCAATGTTAACACGTTTTTTAATGCCTGATTTTGAAAGGAGGAAGGAGCTTGGAAACATGACATTTGACTACAGCGCTTTGTGTCTACATAGTGTACATGTATGTATTTTATTTCTTAACTTTTTGGTATACATGGTACGTTCGAGGCACCAGAATGAATGTATGTATGCTGGATGTGATGACACCATGGAGAAGAAAATGCCTCTTACATGGGGGACAATTCCTTAGCACTGCTGTCACTATAAGTAAATTGATGGCACGCTTCTGAATTAGAAATCTAATGCCCCTTGAATCAAATTTAAGTGACAAAATTTTAGGAACATTATGGGACTGTCTAGAGAGTGTATGCGGCAGTTTTTAATAGGAAAAATACACAGTTCACAGAGTCTGCCCAGAAAGAAGTCGGCCAGGGGCTGCCGCAGAGCTGTCCACTGAAGGCTCGGAACTGGAGCGAATTCACAGATGTTCGGGCTCTGATAAGGAAGAGGCGCCAGTTATCATTTGCCTGTGGTGACCTTTTAAAATGATGTCAATTCCCAAAGAACTGCCGCCATCTGGACCACTGCTGGCTCTAAAACGTGGCTCTAAATTCGCTATAAAAAGTAAACCAGGATTATATATATATAATATATATATATATATATTTTTTTTTTTTTTTTGAGTTGGAGTCCCACTCTGTCGCCCAGACTGGAGTGCAGCGGCTGCTCCCGGCCACCGCAGCCTCGACCTGCTGGGCTCCGGCGATCCTTCCGCCTCAGCCTTCCAAGTAGCTGGAACTATAGGCGTGCTACCACGCCCGGCTAATTTTTTGATTTATTGTAGAGATGAGGTCTCGCTGCCCAGTCGAGTCTCGAACCCGCGGGCTCAGGCAATCCACTCACCTCAGCCTCCCAAAGGTGCGGGATGACAGGCTGAGCCACCGAGCCCGGCTACCAGGATTATTTTAAACAGTGGCACACCGCTCTGTAATGGTCGCGTGTTGACTCCCGGGTTTAGATGCACCATGGTCTCCGTGTGGCCCCTCATTTCCTGGTGAGACGAAACACTGGCTTCGACGCTGCCTCTCACCACAAGCCGACTTGAGCCTGTGGAGAACCAGCCTCCCCTGGTGTTCGATTCTCAAGTCTCTTCTAGAGAGAGAACCATGTCTGTAGACCAGGATGCATGACAGCGACAGGTGCCTACGTTTTATCTCCACCGAATTCTAGCAAAGGAATTGGGAGAAACACGGGATGTGCCATACCTGGGCCTTCAAGCACACAGGAGCAAGATAGCTTTTCACATACGGTAAAGTCTAGCCCACTACACGAAGCTGCCCCACGTCCTCTCTTGACATTCTACAAAGATAGAACCAGCTGGACAGTTCGTGACTCCGCTACTAATCTTGACTTACTTTATGCCTTTTTATTATTCTCAGTATGATAATGTTTTTCATAAGATGCTGGGCCTGTAGCCAATAATCGGAACGGGGATATTGGTCATGTAATTCCCGTGGAAACCTCAGCCTCCTGGGACGAGCTCCCACTGTGTTCCTGAGCCTGTCCACTGCTTAGGTCCAAAAGATGCAGAAACAAGAACATGAGGCACTCCCTAGTTCATTTTGCTTTGTCTCCTGTTTTGTCTGCTCACCCTTAAATTCCCGAAGACCTAAACTCTTTTTTTTTCTGGACGCATTGGTAACCTGTACTATTCTTGCTGACTATTCAAAACATCTTTTTTTTCTCCTCCTGTGGTTTATCAGTAAGGTCAAATCAACAGTGTTTGCTTTTTTAAATCGCTTAATTTTGTATTTCAAATTGAATTAGCTCATAGTTACTATAGTTATTGTTTTCATCTTTTTTTTTTTTTTTTTGAGTTGGAGTCTCCACTCTGTTGTCCAAACTGGAGTGCAGTGGCGTGCTCCCCGCCTCAACCTGCTGGGCTCCAGTGATCCTTCCACCTCAGCCTTCCAAGTAGCCAGAACTATAGGTGCGTGCTACCACGCCCGGCTAATTTTTGATATATTATAGAGACACGGTCTTGCCAAGTTGCCCATGTGGGTCTCGAACCCGTGGGCTCAGACAGTGCCCTTGCCTCGGCCTCTCAAAGTGCTGGGATGGCAGACTGAGCCACCTAGCCCGGCCTTGTTTTCATCTTAATGCTTTTACCCACACAGACACACAATTGGCAATAATATGTGTTAGTGTGAGTTCCTTTAGTTACCAGCCCCCTGAGTTGAATCATACAACCTCCTCAAGGCACTGCTGCTTCTCACCTGGTATCAAATACACAATTTGAAACACAGAATTGAGGAAGAAATAGCCTCTCTGGGGCTTGTATGCTATGTTTAAATTTTGCGGTGGATGGACTTAGCACATGGGTCATAGGTGATGTTCATTCTGTACGCACATGTCTTTCCATCCCTGAATATGCAGATCCCATCTCTCTGGTCACACGCATGCAAGGAGAAACAGAGTCTCAAAATGAGTATGCATCCAACCAACATCCCATGAAAACAAACTGTGCACCAGACGCAAAGCTATATGTTTGGGATACAGACATGATCCTCTCCCGGAAACGTCGCTGTTTAGTGGAGGAAGCTGAGAACCATGGACAGAAGCACAGGATTGTGGTGGCGCATGGACTGCAGTCTAGTAGATAGTACAGGAGGGAGTTAAATATGTCCAGGCTCACTCCTCAACTCTGCTACTTAAAATGCCACCCAGGAAGCGCTGGGTAGCACCTACACATATGTTTCTTTATCTAACCGTGGCATGTCTAATCTGTGTCTGTCATGTCATCAAGAGTCATAATAGTTTATGAAAATGACATGCAGCCTTGCAGATCTACAGAACAGTCCATCTCCAGCAAGCACCAAGAAGAGAAGCACTCGGTTCTCCCTGAAGATGATTGGAAGCCAAGGAGCTCAGAGGAGGCCACTCATAAGTGTCGGCGAGCAAGACCCCGGCATCTGCGTCCGTTGAAGAAAAGCGTGTGGACTGACACCAGAAGTCCTTGGGCGAGGTTCTGAGAAGGGTGGTGGCAGGATTCGACGAGCGTCTTAGGGAAAAGTCATTTGGGTCATGGGGAGAGCACGAGTCGGCACCAAGCACGATGGTGAGGAGAAAGACACACTGCGAGCCGTTCGGTAGATGCGGAGGAGATTCGTGGAATGAGTGAGTCTCACGGCGGTGGATGTGAGTGGAGCGGAAACTGGTCGGCAACTGGACATGATGGGAGAGGGTCAGAATTGGGCTCTGAGGACACTGGCTTTCACGTGGCCTCTGTCACCTGATAATTTGGAAGAACATGTTTTGGGAGGCAGTGATGCTCCAACCAGGAAAGAGGTGACACCAGCTCAAGTGCCAAGTGCCCTTGAAGAAACACCACGTGTGGTCCTTCGTGGCTTGTGGAACCAGACTCGCAGGGGGGCGGGTGCTCTCCCTGCAGGGGAAATCAGCGTGCTTCACGGGTGGTACCAGCACTGCTTGGGGTCTATTTGTTGAAACTCGCTTATGCTTCCTGTGATCCAGAAACAACTTAGCCTTGAACTTCTCCTTTGTAGAGTGGGATGTGACTCTCCTCCCAATACAGGCATACACACGGAGTGTGAGGCCTGGGTGTGTGAAAAGTGAAAAGCATGCACAATGTCTTCTCGTCACAGTGAACGTCAACTCTGCCTAGTCAAGCAAGCAGCTCGTCTCTAGTAAACACCTGCTGGCCTCGTCTTTTTTCTCCCCCCTTATCTAACAAAACATGGTGTGCCCTGACAGGCTATCCTTGCAAATACAACGCAATGTATCATCCTTAACATGACAGCCTCACGTCCTGGCTATCATGAAAACATGTTCTGCATAATCTTAATATCATAGCTGCTTCTCAACCCCCAATCATCTGCATTATTCATCATCATGTGGTATTACTAAACCCACAAAGTTTGGATAAATTGTCAGTAACACACGGGTAATATTAGGTTGGTGGACAACTAAAATATAATTGAATTTCAGAGTTGACTAAAGCCAGAAGACACAAATCAATGAGGGGTAACGTCACGCAGTGGTAGGCTGACTAAAATAAATGGCCCCCAAAGATGCTGACGTGTGAATCCCCAGAAGTTGCAAATAGGCTCCTCTGTAACGTAATGCAGTTTTCCGAGGGGATTCAGTCATGGATGTTGAGATGGGAAGGTGGTTCTGGATGGCCAGGATGTGCCCAAGTGCCACAAGTGCCCTGGCGATGAGAGGAGAGAGAGACGTGGCCAACGCAGGGAAGGTGGAGTGAACGCAGCAAGGTGGGAGGCACTGATGACTTCAGAGCCTCCAGGAGGCTGAGCAGTGACGACCGGCCTCTCCTGCAGTCCCTGGAAGGATCCTGACCTGCTGACGCCTGGATGCGAGCCATGAAGGACTCCCCGTGGGCGGCCAACCTTCAGGCCTGTGAGAGATCAAGCCTGTGTGGCGGTTTTCAGCTGCTGGGTCTGGGTATGTTGTTGGAGCAGCAACAGAAAACTAACACCAGCAGTGAGACGCTGCCGTGGCAAACACACCACAGCGTGGAGGTGGCCTGGGACTGCGAGAGCAGGAAGAGGCTGGAAGAATGACGAGGCACAGTGTGGAAGACTGTGAATTGCCCCGAGGAGCCTGCTAGTGGAAACGCGGCCGTGAGAGCCTCTGCGGGTGAGAACTCAGGAGGGAAGGCCGGGTGTGGTGGGGGCCTGTGCCCTCTTGGGGCGCACCGAGCCATCACAGCAGGCTGCTGGTGGAATGGGGGTGCTCATGACCCTGCGTGGGAGCTCTTCTGAGAAAAGGCGGAACGTGTCCCGGGAAACTGGAAGAGAGGGTGTCCGTGTCATGCGGCGGCAGAAAACTTCGCAGAATTGTGCTCACTGTTGTGCAGAAAATAGGGCTTGTACGTGATGAGTGTGGACCCTTAGCTGCTTGGCTGAGGGGATTTCCAAGGCAAGCACAGGAGGTGAGCCTGATTACGCCTGCTGCTTATAGAAAAATGTGACAGGAAACTATGACATCGAGGGAATGCTTGTTATGCAAGAAGAGACTAGGAGTTGGTGGCCAGGGAAGTCCTCAGCCTATCCAGATGTGCAAAAGACCCTCGCCTGTCAGGAAGCGGCTTGGCTCCAGAGAGAAAGCCAGGGTGAGGTTGAACGTCCGTTTCTTTTGCCTCTGAAGGACCAACAGGTCAAATTACTGAGATTGCTGGGCCACACGGAGGGGTACTGAAGAGATGAGGCGTGTGACTCATGGGTTCCCTGAGCAGTCTCAGCAGAAGACACCCCAACCCCCAACACTTCCGTCTGTCTCACATGCACAAAGGATTCACCCCATTCCAAAGCCTTAACATTTTTCAACCAGTTAAACATCGGTTCAAATCCAAAATCTCAAGCAAGTCTCATCACTTCCCCAACCTCACCAATTAGACCCTCAAACGAGGCCCAGGTGAGGCTGTGGAGGAATCCGTCCTAAGTCAAAATCCCTCCCCATCTGTCTCCTCTGGACTTCTGACCTTCAGAACAATAAGAGAATAAATCCGCCTTTTTAAAGCTACTATCTTCATGGCATTTTGTAGCAGCAGCAAACAGAAACTAATAAGCTAGTTTCAAAACCTTTTAACATGATGGTGCTTACATTTGGTGACCTCTCCAAATAATGAAAAAAAGTTAAAAACCTTGGTGTCGATAGACATTTGCCAAAGAAGTTACCAGTGTTTTCTAGCAGGTGTTTTCTTTTTTCAGACAACAAAGTGGAACAATGTATAGGTTAGTAGAAAGCCAGTGAAGACATTCTATCTTATGTGATATACTGTCATCTTTGTTTGAATGGAAATTAAGAAAATCTTTTAACTCTAATCTCACGATATATATTTTTTAAGTCAGAAGCCTTTCGCAAGTGACTTGTTTTCTCTGGGGCTCAGATTCTTGTGTGTAATAGAAGGAGAGAAGTAGTGTCTAACTTATGAGATGACCGTGGGAGTGGGACGGTGTCACTTGCAGATTCCAAAATTGTAACAATGTTAGTATGTGCCATTTTTACCTTAATTCACTATTTCATTATTCTATTATTTGACGATTTGTTTAAATACCTGTTGATGATGAAGACAAAAAAAGGAAAGATATTTTACTTTGGGATTCATTTTTTTAAATATAAAAAGTTAACGTATTTTTTGCATCATTCAAAACTTCTTCAAGCTATAATATATGAAATTATTCAAGAGGTTTCTTTTAAAAAATGTTGCCTGTGAATTGGTAACAATTAATGATAGATCTTGAGGCATTTCTGATTTGAAGAAAATCTAGTTTATGCCATTCTAGACCTACAGAACAAAGCATGGAATTATTATTTATTTGAAAAAGTATCACCTGAGGACTTTCTGAATAGCCATCCACAGGACAGCATTATACAAAAAAAGTAGATAAAGTGTCTGTAATATGGTATTTTAAATAGTCAGGCTGAGACTATGAGGCATTCTCTGGAATGGTCTCTGAAACTGATTTTCTTTCCATGTTTGTGCATTGTCTTTAACTTTGGAGGAAGTCTCATCATGTGCACAGGGCTATATTTAGCTCATACTGAATATTCATGAAAATGATGTTATTAATAATCTCAGAGCTGTTTGCTTTATACTTCTGGATTTTCTCCAAATATAGCATTCAAAAGTTAAGCACTCTTTTTATGTATTTTCTATCTTGAATTCAGAAAAATGTGTTTTAATATGAAATTATTATAGTCAATTTAGTTTAAGTGAAAAACAAATATATCAATAGGATAACACATTGAAGGCACCACCCCAAATCTCCAATTCCCAGCAGGCGTTCAAAGGTTAAAAACAGCTGTAAGCCGGGCTCAGTGGCTCAGCCTATAATCCCTCGCCTTTGGGAGGCTGAGGTGAGTGCATTGCCTGAGCCCGCGGGTTCGAGACCCGCCTGGGAAGGCGAGACCTCATCTCTACAATAAATCAAAAAATTAGCCAGGCATGGTAGTGCGCGCCTGTAGTTCCAGCTACTTGGAAGGCTGAGGCGGAAGGATCACCGGAGCCCAGCAGGTCGAGGCTGCGGTGGCCGGAAGCGGCCACTGCACTCCAGTCTGGGCGACAGAGTGAGACTCCAACTCAAAAAAAAAAAAACAGCTGTAGCACTATAACAATATATAGCTATATTATACTACTGTATCATAGCTATTAATGTTACCAGTTCAGGAAGGGCCAAAATGTTAAATGCATGTTTTCACAGGTAGGACTTTGTAAGAGTTTTTAACCCAGCCACAAAGAGTCAGAGTTAAATAAACAAACAAAAAAACAAACTTGATTGTTGCATGTGATCTTCTAATTTAGCTTAACATATTTGTTTCTGCTTTGTTTTCTTTAACTCGTTGTACATTTTAAGAATCTGAAGTACTCAGGCAGTATGATATATACAAAATATAATTCACTTTTAGAGATATTTCTATGACAAGGAAATCCTTTCAATCTATCACAGAACTTAGATATAAAAATGATCCATTCTTAATGTACATAACAGAAAGTCTGAAGTACTCAGGCAGTATGATATATACAAAACTGAGGGGAAATGGCATTATGCTTTCCTTTCTTAGATAGCATGAGTGTTTTCCTCCTACTTTATATTATGTTACATGTATCTATAGACAGAATCTACACTCCTATGGTAGCTACAGATAGCATCTATACCATAGATCTATATTTACATATAGGTTTCTTTCTTATAAATACACTCACATATATCAAATCAGTGCACAGTATCCACCTAAGTACTGCATGTGAGATATAACACTATCAGAATAACACTAGAAGCAGGATCAAGAACCATGATAGCACTCTACATCACATCTGCCTATCTTGCCATTTAAAAATAATAATAAATCACTTCTCAACTTTGAAAAATAATGGAAAGCATTCAAACTTTTTTGTAAATTGTGAACTCAATGTCTTACCTCCATTAAGTATGTACAATTTCAACACTACTGAATCTTAAGTGATATTAATATCAGCGTAATAAAATATCCTATATTTAGTCTGACTGTGCCCTCATTTTTATTCATATTTATGGTAGAACATCTGCTTGGTTGACATTTTAGAGGTGCCTGCACTGAAATAGGCTAACAAGTGTTATTTGACACTTCGTGTAGCTAACAGTAATAAATCTAAACATATGCAACAATAAAACAAGGTGATATTTACTCGTTAAAAAAAACTACATCAGTGATATAAACATAATTCACTTTTAAAGATCTTTATATGACAAGGAAATCCTTTCAGCCTATCACAGGACTTGGATATAAAAACGATCCATTCTTAATGTACGTAACAGAAAGTCACCCTAGCAGAAAGTATAAATTGTAGTATGTAATAAGAATCTAACCCAATAAATAAGGAAGAGTAGTGTTTCTAGAAGGAAAAAATGATTTAGTTCCACCTTTTATAAAGAGAAGCAATTTTAATACAGTCCTAAGCAATGTCATTTATTTTTCCAATTTGTTTTTCCACATACACACAGAGAATTATTATAGTGACACACATTTGTGTCATGTTTTATGACTGTCAATGCATTTTTACTTTCATTTAATTCTAACCTTCCAGCCACGCTCTGAGGTAGACAATACAGGCTTGAAACCCATTTGATAGATTAGATAACCGAGACCCAGAATGGTTCTGTTCCAAAGGTTACTCGATGGTGATGAAGCTGTATCCCCATTTTCCCAAGTCCTGACTGAGAGGTGGTCATGAGTAAATCTGGAGCTCTATGTGCACACAGTCATCAGGAAGAAACAATGCCTTTCCGTTCGAATCAGCCTTCTGGAGTTCTCTGAATGAGCATGGCGTTTGGGTTCAAAGGTGGGCCCAGTGAGTATCAGCACTCTTCTCTGAGGACGTGTGAAGCAACAGGGAAGCCAGACAGAGGTTCTGCAGGTGGGAGCCACAGTGTCACCTTCATCGCTAACAGAACTGGAGAATGCCACATGGCAGGGGCAGCGCTAAACTTGCGACTGCTAGTCCCAGAGTTAGAATGACAGCCCCCTCCAGGTCACCCACAGCCCTGGGCAACCCATGCCTTTGCCATCTTGATCGCTCACCTGGCCCAGAGAACCTGACTTCTGTGGCTATGGCAGCCCATGAAGGAGAGAAAAGCAACAGGTGCCCATGCCCAGTGCCTTCCAAGACCTACTCTTAGCTGAGGGAGGCG
This sequence comes from Cephalopachus bancanus, assembly GCA_027257055.1. Classification (NCBI taxonomy): domain Eukaryota; kingdom Metazoa; phylum Chordata; class Mammalia; order Primates; family Tarsiidae; genus Cephalopachus; species Cephalopachus bancanus. The sequence goes on from JAPVLO010000026.1 coordinate 6,763,751, forward strand.
GTGGCAGCCACAGCACACCACAGAGGAAACCATCAGCAGTGGGAGAAACACGTTTCTTCTCCTTCGAAGTGAATGCCATAATCACGGGGACAAGAAAGCTACAGGAATACAACTTGGACTTTCCAAAGGGATTTCAAAAAGTCACCAAGTGTCAATATTTGTCACGAAAGACTATACAAGAAATAATGTTGATGAAGGAATACAGAAACCCTAATAACCAGATTATTATTTTATTCAGGTGGGACTTGGCAGAATCTCTTATTCATGTTGGACCTGCAGACCCCATTGACATGTTCAAAACTATCTATAAAGGAACAGCACAGCCGATGCTTCCCCAGCCCCTTGAGCTGATGTAAACAAGGGCGTGTGCAGTGTGTTAGAACAACCTAGAAGAGGCTTCATAACACCTCTCCCGGTGAGGTCAGCTTCAGCGGCTGTGTTCCTTGGAAGAGGTGGCCTATATTGAATTTCTTCACCTTCATCTCTGGTCTTAAGTCTGTAATCTAGGAATGAGCCTTATATCCCAGTGACCTCAAGAGTAGATTTTTTAACCATACAAGAATCTTCCCATCTCTTCATTCAAATATCGGGATGGTACAGACTTTCAGCCCCTAGTCCTAACCGTCACTAGAGGTGGTTGGACTAGAGGTAGGACTGGAGGTAGTGGGTTTCCTGGTCCCCATTGGCAGCCTTTCGCATGAACAGACAGCATCAGGCAGTAGTGTCTTTAGTTCGTTTCACCCCTGCTGGACTCCATCCCTGCTCTTGGCCAGCTCCATTCTATGTGTGTACAAGCCTTGATAACAAGTTTTAGGATGTCCCAAGATGCAGAGCGTTTTTACGTATCTTCAGCAAACACATCAAACTCTTCCAAATGTTATTATTATTAAGTTTACATAAGTAAATGTCAGTGAGATCCTGTGTGTTTCTTCGCATCGGAAAATCAGTGGTTGCACGCCAGTGTGAAGAATGAAAGTCAAGCTTTTGCAGATGGAGGAACCTTCCACACTTTACTCAAAACTGTTTCTCCTGCTCAAGTGGCTGTGCTAACTCCTCACTATCAGGAGAGCATTCTACACACTGGCAGCATGTCCGGAACTCCCCAGAAATGCAGACCTGGGGGCCCCCGGGCCTACTGAACTAGCACCTCTGCCTTCACAAGCTCCCCAGGCAGGGCCCACGCACACTAGCCTGAAAAGCGCTGTGTTGATCCATGGAAACACTTGCTCCATGTGTGCTGGGAGCCCAGGCACATTGCAAGAAAAGCCTCTGGGGACTGGGAAGCCAGTATGGCCCCTCGTTCTACACAAGAAGAAGCCATGCCTGGACGATGAGGGACAGATCTCCTCAGGCACCGCAAGGCACCGTGGAGTGGAAGGACGTCTCCAGAGGCATGAACGCCAGCGGCCGAGGGCAGGGCAGGACTCCACACCGGCAGACTGCACCCACGATGGATCTAAACTGAGAAGCCCAGCCAGGCGCGGAGAACCAATCCCTGATGGTGTCAAGAACTGCCTCTGCGGAGAAAGGAGCCTGTCCTCCACCCTGCGTGGGTGGCTGAAGCAGCCCCCTCCCAGACGCACAGCCGCCCCCAGGCCGTCCTCAAGGGCGCACTCCCAGCCTGGCTGGCCAGGATTGACTTGCAGCCGAGGAGAGGCGCACGGAGGCGGGGCCACGAAGGCCGGCTGGGGGTGGCACCTCAGGACGCTCCTCCGCAGCCCTCGCCATCTCCAAATCCCACAGCAGTCCGCCCCAGCTGTCCTCCCGCTCCGTCCTGCAATCACCCTCCCCAGCCCCCATCCTCCAGCCGTCCTCACATCCTCCTCCCTGTTCACCCTCCGACCATTCTCCTCCCCCTCCGCCTGTCCACCCTCCAGCCACCCTTGCCACCCTCCTCCCTCCCCGCCTCGACCACCCCTCCCGGCCCTCCTGCCACTTCGTCCCCCCACAGGGCTCTTATTCATTATCTCCACAGCCCGCAGTGGTTCCAGATCGTTTTGCCTCACTTTAGACATCTTGTGCCTCTGCGCACCAGTGCGGTGTCTCCTCGAGGCCTTTTGCATTTCCATCTGACTACCACCCAGCTATCATCTCTGACATCCCTTCAGGTCACCGGGACGCCTTGTGGCCAGCGATGCAAGGTCATTGGGCAGAGGCCACTCCTGGCACCCCACAGCCATGGCTTCATCCACAAAATGGAAAGTATTTCTCTATGTGATACTAGAACTGACTGCGAATGCTAGGCTATGGAACGATAGAGAAGCTCGAGGAGCTTAATGTCTGTGACACATTACAAGCTGTGGGAATAAGTAAAAGAAGATCGAAGACTTGATGGCCCTGGCTGTTGGCACCGAGGACCCCAGGAAATACCTGAGGTGGTTAGAGACGGAACACGGAGAAGATGGAATGCATTCTCACCTGGCGAGACAATTGCTATCCTCAGTGACTAGTTTACCACATTTCCCAGCTCAAATCTCTCGTATGGCTGCGGACACGAAGGAACAAAAGGGAAGCTCTGCCAATATTTAGTTATTTTTTCTTAATTGCTCCTAAGAACATAGGGTAAAGTTGTGTGTTTCCATAGATTCAACACTTGAACATTCGTTAATGAGGCTTCCATCAACCCAAGTCTCCTTTGTGTGACGTGGGCGGCGGAAGGGCCGATAGAAATGCATGAGCATGTGCGACATGGTGAATGTGTAAAAGAGAACATCCAGAGAGTTGAGTGTGTGGGCGGGAAGGAAACATGGTTCAGAGAAGGCCTGGAAAGAAGAGAAAATGGGCGCCAAAGGGGGCTGACACTCCTGGGTGCTGCTGTGTGCCAATGTGGTGTTTCTACTTGAAATGCAACGCGGGCATAATGCCTTGTCTGTATCATCAGATCTTCTGGCCAACATCTCCAGGGCCAGGAAAAATGTGCATCACAGAGGCCAGTACCCTCCAGGTTTTTCTTGTTTTGTTTTGTTTTTTTGAGTTGGAGTCTTACTCTGTCACCCAGACTGGAGTGCAGTGGCCGCTCCCGGCCACCGCAGCCTCGCCTGCTGAGCTCCGGCGATCCTTCCGCCTCAGCCTTCCAAGTAGCCGGAATTACAGGCATGCGCTACCACGCCCAGCTGATTTTTTGATTTATTGTAGAGATGAGGTCTCGCTGCCCGGGAGGGTCTCGAACCCGCAGACTCAGGCAATCCACTCACCTCAGCCTCCCAAAGGCGCGGGATTACAGGCTGAGCCACCGAGCCCAGCTACCCTCCAGTTTTAAGCCGACCCTTCCATCACCTACACAGGAGTCGATGACGTGTGATGCGTCAACACGAAGTCCTGTCCTGCCTCCGGCCCCTGCGAGGCTGGGGCGGGGGATGAAAACCAGGACAACGCAGGCAGGACTCCACGCGAGAGAGCGGGCCATATGACACCTTCATGGTGGAGGACGGGGAAGACCGCCCTCTCTCCGCTCAGGGAGGATTTCTTCACGGCAAGGGATGAGCAGGCTGCCCTCTCTTGGCCCAGGAAAGACTCCTGTAGGGAGAGTGGCCCGTGTGGCCCCCTTCACGGTATGGGACAAGGGAGGCTGCCCTCTCTCAGTCCAGCGCGGACAGTTTCCTGAGGCCCCCGGAGGGCATGCCAGGTAGAGTCAGGCCAACAAATCTCCCATTGAAGCCCTGAGCGAAAGTCTGTGCCTCACCCCACGACAAGTCTCCCAGCCCAGGTGGGCGCGGCTGGCTGAGGGAGGAAACATTAATTTGTCATCTCCGGAGTTTTCCTAGAATGCTGAGCAAGAACTGCCAAACGAGGAAGGGCCCGTTGGGGCATCACACGAAGCCGTCTTGACCTTGAGTGACTTCCATTCAGAAGCAACAACGCGCACGGCGATGAGGTTGTCTCTGGCACCTCTGCACCCAGATCGCTTTCCCAACCAGGGGACACACAGCATCTTCCAGGGGACACGCAGCATCTCGCAGGTGACGTTGCAATTCTAGCCGTGGTTACCCAGAGCGGCAACCCTGTCTAATTCCACAAATCTTGTGTCCTCTGCAGCAAGCCACACTGCACATAACATGCGTTTCAGCAGGTTGACACACCCATCCCACCTGCTTCCTCCCTCCCCCAAGCACCACCCCTGCCAAATAACTGCAGCCACCATTGACCAACGTGCTTTGCTGCTTTACCCCATTTCCCACACTCTTAACTTGACCTCCTGTATCTTCTATTTTGATTTCACCCTGTGCATTAAGGACACATCTCAGCCTCCTGCAGTCCCTGCTTGCTTGGATTCCGTGGATTCAAGCAACTCCACGCTTGAATTCCTGACTGAGTGACGATGAAAGGGGCAATTCATTCATCACGGACCAAAGAAGAGAGTGGACCTGGCGGGAAAGCTGAGCACGCCTACACACGCATGTGGTGTTCTCCTCAGTGCCAAGCGACACGGGTGACAATTCTGTAGCAGATGGGGAGCGTTTCGGAGGGCTAGGGGGTGTTGCTGCTTCTGACCACAACATGCGCTCTCAGAGAGGCAAAGCTGGCTCTGGGTGGGGAGCGGGAAAGAGCACGTCTTCCTTCTGAGGAAAGGACAGAGGCCCTCTGGATGTAGACACAGGAGTCTCTGTGGTGTCCCAAACCCACGGAGGCGACCGAGGAGCACAGTCTCCAAAGGCTTTTGTGGGTGAGGAAGGCAGGGCGAGGAATGGTCAGAGACGCAGGGCTAGAGAAACTGGTGGAAACGACCCAGAGAGTTTGTTTAATTTCTATTTTAGACAAAGTTTAGACTTACAGCAAAGTAGTGAAGGGCGTGGAGAGTGTCCGCATGTCCCCTCAAACATGTCCTGAAAGCCACGTCTCACTGACCGTGGCATGACGAGCAGAACCCAAAAAGACAGCGATGCTACACTGCTCACCAAACCGAAAGCCTCAGTGGACCCGCCAGGCTTTCCCACGATGTCCTTTCCTAGGATCATGCATGGCATTGGAGTTTGTCTCCTTAAACCGGGATGAGTTTACTCCCAGGAGGCTTCATGGTCGCTGCAAGGTCATGGGAAGGTACAGTAGGTACCTCGGGGTGGAGGCCAGGTGCTGCCAAACGTCTGACCCAGTCGCCACTTTGTGTCCACCAGCAGTGTCATTGCTGAGAGGCCCTGCATGAAGAGACAGCGCATGGCCTCCTGAGGGTGGACGGGGCTCGGGGGAATATGCAGCTTCCTGAGGCTCCGGGGGATAGGGAGTCAGGCCTCCAACTCACCTGGGTAACTGAGACCAAGGTTGGGCAGCCTCTCTGCCGGCATAACTGTGTTGGGGCTGCCGCCTGATAACCCTAGATGGCAGGCCAGGACACATCTCTGTGTGCTTCAGTGTCCTTGTGGGGGCGTAAGGCAAGCTGATGGCACCTGCAATGCTGCAAGGAGGACATGCCCTAGACAGCAAGACGCACAGGCAGTGTCATCCGGGCCGTGACCTGGAGTTTGCTCCTTTTCTTCACTTGTGCACTGACGCTTGCCCAGAACGGATGCAAACTTGATTCATCCAGGCTCACTCTCTTGTTTTTACTATGATCCCCTCCCAAGGATGAGGGCATTAATGAATAGCAAAATAACTGGGGAATAATTCAACCAAAATCAAATAATTGCCAAAATAAACGAACGACTCACATTAGTCACGTCACTACCCTACAAGGAAATCAAAACAGATCATCTCATTCAGGCAAAATTATTATAATGAAAAATTATTTTACAGAAACTTCTGGGAAATTGCTCTTTCTTGTATTGCTTAGCCTGTCATTCCCGGGAGGAGGGAGGTCGTAACTCAAAAATTTGTAACCAAGAAAAATATATTTTTATGATTGCATAAGATTAAACAATGACTCTCAATGCATAATTTCTCTCTGCCTTTTTAACGAAATGGACTGTGTGCATTGATTTTCCCCTGAGACTTCTGTAGCTTTAATATCTTAGACAAAGCATCTGAGACGCAGTCTCCATTCACTGTTTTTCTCCTGGGTGGGTGGGAGCTCTCTGTCTCCCAATCTCCACCTCTTCTTCTCGAGTACAGGGAGCCCTCGCTTCAAAGCTGTGCCCATTAAATAGGCCGGACAACAACACTGTGCTGGGCAGGTTTCTACTCCTTCTCCCCCTGCGGTCCTCCAAGTGGCCTCTTCCATTTAAACAGACAGAATTGGAGCTTCTGTTGGGAACTCAAAGTCGGGGAGGACACAGGCCCCCGTAGGGGCTCACAGAGATCCCCTCTGTGCTGGAAGACATCAATCTCCGCAGGACAAAGTGACTGACGTTGGGCACCAGGCGAAGGGAAGCTCCTGCCTGTGTAGAGGAGACACGTGGTTGGATTCTCCCAACTCCAGTGAGCATCACGCTCCACCTCCCGCTCCTGTCCCCGCTGTTAGGCAGACAGACAAGCAGAAAATGGCTGCTGCTCCAGGCCAGAGACCGGGGAAGAGGCGAAGCAGAAACCTGGTAGGAAGCAGGAATGAGGGAGACCCAAGGTCCCAGAAGCGATGCTGGGCCTGGGCAGAGCAGGGCCTCACACAGAAGCTCTCCCTGGAGCACTGGCAGCGCACAGCTTCTTCCGGGAGTCTGGGAGCGAGGCTTCCTCGTCAGACCAAGCCAGGGGACCCAAGACCAGCCATGTGCCCACCACATCCGTGACACTTGCTGCTGGGGCTAAGAACTTCGTGCTTTTGCCTAAGGAAAAGTGAGAGCGAGACTTTCTACAATGGTTTCCTAGCAATGAAACTATTTCTTGCAGGATCCATTGCCTAGGGTGCTGCCATCTGGAGGTGGCACTGTCTGATATTACTATGTGTGACACAACATTTGGTTGCACCTTCATCACATTGGGCCACAGACCTAAACCTGGCCAGACATTACTACAATTAAAGTGTTCACGGAAGGTCCAAAAATGTGTACTTTGAATTTGTCACACATCTATTTATTAAGCATTTATGATGTGCTATTTGTCACAACACCCGCCTGGAGGAAAGAGAAACCCGGATTTGGTCCCTGACCCACAGAACGAGAGCAGGGCTGTAAAGGCGGATAGATGTCTTGTGTGCATTGACCGATGGTGATTGCCAAGATGCCTCTTAAGAAACGCCAGAGGAAGGTGGGCTCTGGGAAGAAGCGTGGGAGGCCACACCTCTGCCGGAGTTTTGGAAGGAAGTATTCTCACCTGTAGAGAGAGGGGGCCCCCAGAGAACACGGGCAGGATACCCCAGGCAGACGTCAACTCACTGGTGACTCCTCTGAGGCCTCAGCCAGTCAGGGTTGCCATCACAGGGCATCATAGATTGGAGGCTGGACACAGCAGTTGTCTGTTCCTCACAGTTCCGGAGGGTGGATGGCCATGGTCAGAGCAGGGTACTAGCATGGTCATGTTCTGGTGAGGATTCTTGCCTGGCTTGAAAACTGATGACCTCGTGTATCCTCACATGATGGAAAGAAAAAGAGAGAACTCTCTGGGGTTCCTTCTTGACACGCACTGATCCCATTCATGATCAGTGATCCATCCCTGCCTCCTGGTACCATCCCAGAGGGTCCTGGACTTCAACCTGTGAGTTTGGGGAACACTCTCTGTCTACAACAAGCTCTAGCCTGGCTATCTGGGATTTGCAGCAAGTCGGGTAGAGCAGTACACTTCAGATGGAACCATGTTCTAGAAGTTTAGGCTTCTTGTATTTGACTAGATCTGAAATTCAGGAAAGAACATGCGGTCTATGGAGCAGGAGAGGCCCTGCGCTTGGGGGTCTGAGAGGATGAAGGCCTGGAGCACACCTCCCTCGGTGTGCTGTGTCACTGGGCTTAGAGCGAGGACCTTTGTAGAAGAGCCAGAGTGAAGAGGGCACAGCCCAGGAACGAACGGCCAACACGCCCCTGCTCATGCGCCTCTGAGAGTGACAGGAGACAGGAGTCGTCCGGGATCGGTGCGGCCGGCCAAGTCCACAGCACAGCCAGGAGCAGGGTCCCACCCCAGGTGTGCGGGCTGTTTACAGGCCCCTTCAGTTCTCACAAGCAGCAGCGGACTCAGGCGGCAAAGACGGAAGGCAGAGTCCCAGGAAACAAGTGAGGTCGCTCCACTGTGCTCCTGGGGTGAGCTGGGCGAACGTGGCCCCGACAGCACATCCCTCAGGGAGCTGTTCCCGGAAGCCTGATCGTGAAAGAGACCCAGTCCCCAGACAGGGCCAGCAAGTCACCACACAGAACATCGCACTGCAGGTGACCCCGCCAGGCCACTCAGAAGAAGCTGGGTTGTCCAGGGCGGCTCAGCAGGTGGCCTGAGAGCTTGCTGCAACCCGGGCTTTGGCCTCTGAAGTGAGCTGGGAGCTTCGTAATGCGGCCTGGTTGCATCGGGCCTTCCACCCTCAGTCAGTTGTCAGGACTCCATGGACTTCCCGGAAACATAGCAAAACCTGTGGCCGAGAGCACTGGGCAGACCTGGCTGGACAACACCACGCTCCTTCCTGCGTTGGGAGCAGAGAGAACACTCTGAGACTCTCTCGAGATTGGCTTGATGTGCCCTAAGAGACGTGGTGGCCAGTGAAGTGTGGACAGAAGAGACACTTGCTTTATCTTCATCCTGCCCTGTGGGCCAGACCCTCCCAGGGATGCTCAGAGGCGCCCCATCCCCTTGGCCTTGACAATGGCCACACATGCCCAGATCTGGCAGAGCCATGTACTGGAATGAGTAGAACACTCAGGCTTAGACGGAGGAAACCCTCACCTCGAGAGACCAGCGATTTGCTAACCCGAGGTGTGAGCGTGGGTGCTGGTATGTGTGTGTGTGCACGTGTGTGTGAGCAGCCCCGAGGTTTGCAGGTGATTTGCTGAGGCAGCCAGCATCAACTCTCCCGTCTCCCACAGAGGCTGCTCCTGGCTCCCACACCGGTGGAATCACAGCTCAGCCTGTCCAGCTCCTTCAGGCCAGCGGAGGGGAGCGTCCACACACGGGCGCCTCCCGGCTGCTCTGTCTTCACAGCCCACGCCAGCCACACACTTGCCTCACCCAGAATTCATTCTCACAGTCACAGCGTACCACTGAGCTTAGAAAGCCCACACTCACAAACGATGCCATTCATTTTCCCAGTTCACGAACTTTGCACTCCATCTGCCTTCCGAGCAAGGGAGAAGTCTCCAGAGTCGTTTACTATGGAGGAGTGTTTCAAATGCAAGAACAAAAAAGTCAAGGTCGAATCCTCATCCCCCAGAGGACCAAAAGTTAGCAAGATTTCACAGAATTTTATTAAAATATACTAAACCCTGTTCTTCAGAGCAGAAAAGGGAATAGAGCTAACAGGAGTGTTTGCTGATTCAGGGCGGCCAAGCAACTAAACATGGCACCCAGGTCTTGGGGTGGAGGGGTGGGCCTCGGTTTCCATTTAAATGTCTGTTTAGAGAGAGAAAGGTCATCAGAATGGGGCAGCCAGAGCCAAATAAATCGAAAACATGGGTTTTGGACTCCCATCACAGAGCATCTTAAACAGCTAGAATGTATTTCATTAACATTTGACACTAATGCTGAATAACATTCACAATCAATGAGCTATTTTGAAAATTGGAATGATAAAAAAACAAAAACAGTGAAGATGTAGTGATATGTCATGAGCAGAATACATTAATCAAATAACTAAAAAATACTCATTTTAAAAATCCCAGCTCCAAATTCTATCAGCTATGGGATGACACACATTGGGGGGTTCTCACTGTGATAACCTGGATGTCGTATGTAAAGCATGAAGTTAGATAACAGCAAATCTCATGTAGACAGGTGCCCAGGAAGGGTGAGTTTAGGGATATGGTCTGTTTGCGTGTCCATTGTGGTTTTGTCTTGATTTGGGATAAAGGAGTTCCCTCTGACTTGCCTGGTAATATGAATCTCTAGAAGGCATAATTACCTCTGTAACAAATCTTCCTCTGCGTTGGGAGAGGTGCCAAAAGGGCTCTTCAGCGGCACCCACATAAGAGGATGCCTGCCTGTGGTTCAGAGCGAGAACTCCGCATTGCCCACATGGAGATGGAGACATCAGTGGGTTGCTTAGAGCTGCGTGTATTCGAGTTTCTCTACCCAGACAATAATCTTGTAACTGATGAAATTTGTTCTTGAAATAAACAAGTAAATCAGGATGTTGAAGGCTTCTACCACAGATTATTTGGGAGAAATAGCAGAGATGTTCATGGAATGGGCGTCTCTGTGGATGGTGGGGACCCACGCCATGCATGGGCAAGATAGCAGGGACCAGCGAAGGGTGCCTCTGACTCCGTGTCTCCCGAGCCTGGCCAGGAGGCACGTGATGGAGTGCAGAGACGTGGTCAGCCGCAGAGACCCAGGACGGGTCCGCCCCGCCTTGACAACGGGCTCCTGGGGCCAGCGTCTTCAGGCCGGCGGGACAGTGGCAATCGCCAGGACTCTGCTGGCCGCAGAGACACATCAGAAGGAGACACTGAAGAGCAGAGAGTCCTTCGATTCGGAGGACGCAGCTGCGAGCCACAGTGACTTGACATTCAAAGACATAATTTTATGACGAACCCAAAGCTGGTAGAGCCAGACACCTTAGCGCCCCGAAGTCTTTCTTAAGCTGCAACAATGTGCTGTCAGGACTTCATTCCCAGTGCTGTGACGGTTTCCATGTCCCTAACTCCATCCTGCTTTGCCTGTGGCAGGGAAAGGAAGGCGACCATGGGCTTTTTGCAAGGCGGACGCCAACGAACATGGCATTTTCCTCCCTCCAAAGAGTGTCCAGGCCTGACACCCAGGCGATCTCTCAGAAGTCCCTTGCCTGTCAGCCGGAATCCTGCTTGGCTGCCGGGAGATTTTGCTGGAGGGAGGCCTGGTCCCACCTGTCAAGGCTGACTTCCTGCCACTCTGCCGACTCTCCTTCTTGGTACAGTGCAGCCTTTGGCAAAGCAGCTTTAGCAGAAATAAGGAACACGACGAAGAGCAAAGTCATCGGGACAAGGAGAGCAGCCCTTTAAGCCGTCATTTATTTTTTCCTCCGACTAAAAATATCCACTGTGTCAGGTTGTTCTCGAATCAGTTCCACTCAGCTCGTTAGCAGCACACATGAGACATGTTGGAGCACATCTCCGCAAACCACTGTGACTTCCTGCTTCGCGTGTATTTCTCTGCCTCTTAGTTCAGTACGTGAAGCCAGCAGGTTGACAACCCAAGCCTTATCTGTTGTCATGAGTGGAGCTGGGATGTATTTTCTCTAGACCTTGTCACTCCGTTCACTCAGACGACAACATGGAGAAGCTGCTTTTCTATTAAAACAGTGGCTTTGCATGACTGGTTCTCAGACCTACCACGACAAGCAGAGTTGGTACTGTGTCATCTGTTGCTCGGCAGAAGGGATGAAGGCTGGGTGGCAGGCTCAGATGGCACACACGCATCTTCCTTTCCATCCCGAACAACACTGTACCCTGTCCCCAGTTTGCACGTGTCAGTTTTCCCACTTTTTGAAAAAAGTCCTTGGCCCCAATGTCCTATGAATTCAGACAGAAGAGAATAACATCACAGGCCACGTAGGGAATAGAATGTACTATCGTGACACAGCACTGGGCATCTTCTATTTAAATAGTTTTACATTATCAGTCAAATCTGGTTAAACTGGGAGACTACAGACGTTTTCAAAAGGCAATCATTGTTATTCAAGTGCACTTTTAAAAGAAAAAAAGGTACTATGAGGAATGAATTACCAAGAAGAAGTGCAGAAAATAAAACTTCCTATTTTCGGCAGTTAAATAATAAATGGCTGGAGCACAGAAACATAGAATGCTTTACATCAGCTGGAGAATTGTGGTTATTAACACGATCTGTCAATGGAAACAAGCAAAGTTTAGGTGATGAATAGCTAACAGCTGCACCTGGGCTGCACAGTCAGGAATTTATGATGAGGCTTGGCTACTGTTCTTTTGTTTTCACGTTTTTGGTAAACAAAAAGGAATACTTAGAAAAATCATCAAGATTAGACTTTGTGGTGGATTACACACCAGATTTGAAATGTTGCACAACGTATAGGATTCATTAAAAATTTTAGAGGTAAAGCAATGCACCTCTTCTCCTCATGCTGTCTTCAAAATAACCCTGATTAGTTCACGAAGGCCTAGCTAAGGAAACTTATACAGATCGAATGCCCGTGGCTGAGGATAGGATTGCTCAGATGATTGTTATAGGCACTGAGCTTTCTTTTGTAGAATAAAACAAAGACAAATTTAGAGGCTCATTAAAATAGAAAAGTCTTAGGTCCTTTAATATATATAAAACCAAGCTGACATTAAGATATGATATTCAAAAACACATAATGCATGATTTCCATACTGTATTACTTAAAATACCACCTTAGTCTCAAGTAGCTCTAATTTTAGAGTAAAAAATACATAAACCGGGGAGCCATGACATGTTTACTATTTGTCTGTAGTAACCTTCTTCAAGTCCTAGTCTTTGATCTTTCTGAATGGTGAAGCTAGGGACACTCACATCATGAATTACCTCAAAGGTCCAGACCAAAACTTGGCTCTGATCAGGCTTACCCCATGCCAGTTTCATGGCAGAAGCAAAGCTCATTTCTCCAAGCACATTCCTTCTAAGAATTGTCTCTTTTTTGTTAAAGTCCACTGGCCAAAGATGCCCAGGAACACACAAGTAGCACAACAAAGTAGGGCTATCAGTTCCCTGAAGTCCTGGGGTCACTGTGGGGACAACTTGGGAAAGAGATGGGGAGAAAGAGGTTCCCACCGGACTTTGGTTTGACTGTCTGGTGTCAGGAAAAGCACAGGAGTGGAGCCCACATCCTGAGATGGATATATTCAAGAAACGGAACAGTTCTGCCGTGGGGCATCTCCATAGATTTTGTTCAGGATGTTGGAGAAGTGAGGCAGGGCTGGGCATTTCGCATGTAAGAGACGAGGGAGAATCCCGAAGACAGGATTTGTGGTGGTTTTACAGCTGTGGTATGGCCTTGGGTACAGTTCTGTCACAAGCACAGTTCTGTTAGCCTTGTGTCTGATCCTTTGGAAGTTTTCTAGGAGAATTTCCATCTTGTCACCAGCCGTGTTGGCTTTTTCTTTCACATGTTGTTTCTGCTCCAAAGAAGTCCTTACTTTAAATCTCAGGCTCTTATTTTATTCACTGGACCCCAGTAACCTACTTGCTTGAATTTTCTGTTCAATTGCACTGTTCTTCTGAGACACTCCTAGAGCCCAGGCATGCTCCTCTGAATGCCATCTGCTGGGGCCACAGTGCTGCTGAAGAGATCACCCTTGGCGAATGGCCTTTGCACACTCTGTGCCAAGCCATCACCTGTCAGGACAACTGCCTGCGTTCACGGCAGGATATCACAGTTGCTTAAACTTCCTCCATCGCCTGCTTCAGGAACCTCCCTAATTTTCTGCCTCATTCTTTTTTTGTTCCATTGGTCTCTCTTGTCCAGCCACCAACTGGTGCTCAACATAAAAGAAGAAAACTAAACAACAAGTTAAAAATTTTGGTCCAAAATACAAATGCTTTAGAATATTTTGGTGTTTGGCAATTGACAATCCATGCTATTACCATGGGCAATACTGATTTATACCTTCCAGTGATGACTATTTGCTTTTAAAAAAATCAGAACAAAACACACTGAATAAGCCTGGAATAATCAGGGAGGAAAAGGGAAGCTCTCCTCCTTTGTCTCAAAACTAAGCCAAGACAGCCTGGGTTTGAGTCTCTCTATGCTTTTAGCAATTTGATACTGGAAAAGATGGTTTATCCTCTGTGTGCCTTGATTTACTTCTGTAAAAACAGATGTGATAGTAGTCCTACTTTATAAGATTGTTGATATGTAAAGTGCAAATAAATTGCATTTGTGTCAATACAACACATTCAGTCTTGTCCTTTTTTGCTTGCTTTTAAACAAAGACAATTTCTGAAGATGATGTCTTCAGAGGAAAACGAAGAACAACTACAAACCTGAGAACAGCTATAAAATTATTATTAGAAATCTCTCTGGAAACAGAATAGTTCTGCCGTTCAAAAGTTTTATTCTTGGCAACCAAATGGTTTTTAGTTTAACACTTCTTAGCAGGGATATATGATGGCAAGAATGGGGATAATTCCATGGTGTGCTTTCTGAGCCAACGTACCCAAGTGCTGTGGCGTGAGGAACAGATGCTGAGGTGCAGACACAGTTCCCAGGAGCCCTTGCTGGTGATGCCAGTGTTTACATCACTTAGGACTTTGCAATTTACATGCAGTTAAGGCCTTAAAAGCAAGTGTACATAAATCAAAGGACTAAAAATAATGGCCTTAGACATTATCGGCAAACAAAATATGACTATTCAATGATCTTAATAACTTTTAAACTGATGCTTGTATATACCATGTTCTATTATTTTGCTTTCCTGAAACATTTGTGTTAATCCAGTATTTTAAATTATTCACTCTTGTTTCATGCAGAATATAAAAATATTGGAATATTTTGCCATGCAATGGAGCAACGATTTAAAGAAGACCATTTCTACCCACCCCATTTTTTACTCCATCTATTGACACTGGGCACAAACATGTAAGCCATCACCTTCTCCAACAGACAAGGGGACAGTTTTGAAGCCTTCTGAGCTCGTCCCGGCACGGCTAGACTACACCCCCGCCTGGAGTTCCTTCACCGTTTCGTGTTTTTCTTTTGGCCAGTTGTGCTCAGTCACGCACCGCACGGAAGGCTTCCCGTGTCCTCTCTGCCTCTGTCCAGCTCCAGCCAGCACTCTCCACTGTCGCGTTCTTTGAAACCAACATTAAACCTTTGCCGGAGGGAATCTTTTCCACCTCCCAATTGCCCACTCCTTTGGTCTGCCCTTTGCTTCCCATCTTTACCCACGCGCACAGCTGACAGGGACCTGCTTGGAGAGGCCCTGCCAAGAGGCCCCTTGCCTGGCTTTTCCAGCCACCATCAGGGGTTCGCAGCGTGTGACCCAACCTGGCTGGCCCGTCCTGGCCTGGCTGTCATGGCAGCGTTGGCCCAGAGAGGTGGCAGTGGCTCTCAGTGTCCAGCATCAAGCTTCTCCTTCGTTTTTTTAGCCCCGAGACAGACTGCCGGGGAAGTGGAATTTAAATAATGGTCACAAAAACTCTGCAGCATGGATGACAGAAGAGGCACTTGCTAAAGTAAATCATATCTCGGGTACTTACAGTCTTGCAGTCATGAGAAAATGTTAAGTCATTCCTAGGGGTGGCAGCTCATACAGATGCATCCTTAACAGAAGCTTAAGATAAAACGGGGAAAATGCAACGCCCATTAGTAAAGAAAACAGCTGTGAAAATAGAACACACATGAAGTTGTACTGAGGCAAAGCCTCCAACCGCTTAGAAATAGTGAATTCACAAAAACGGGAGTCAACTGTAGGCTCAGCAAAAATCCTTTCCAAAACTACAGTTGGGCAGTCTTCAAACCCGATGCCTCAGGAGGCCAAAGCCTGTGGCCGCGCGGAGCACGACTGGCCAAGACGGGCAGAGCTGAGCCTTAAAAGCGGGGCGTGGGAAGCACCTTCTCTGCTGTCACGTCCTTCTCAGTCCAGGTACTTCGGGGACCATCATCAGTAGACACCTTAGAAACAGACAACGTCAAGTAGACAGTGACCCTTATCAGTTCACAAGTAGTGATCAGATGCAAAGACATTTATAAGTCACACATTGGAGAGACTGAAGAGGAAGGTTGCATTCACTGTATTCATTTCACCCAACATGTGCAGATGGCAGCAGTTTTCCATTTTTCTCTTTTTTTTTTTTTTGAGTTGGAGTCTCACTCAGTTGCCCAGACTGCAGTGCAGTGTCACGATCCCGGCCACTGCAGCCTCAACCTGCTGGGCTCTGGCGATCCTTCCGCCTCAGCCTTCCAAGTAGCTGGAACTACAGGCACGCGCTACCACGTTCGGCTAATTTTTTTTGATTTATTGTAGAGATGAGGTCTCACCAAGTTGCCCCAGCGGGTCTCGAACCCGGGCTCAGGCAATCCACTCACCTCGGCCTCCCAAAGCGCAGGATTACAGGCTGAGCCACTGAGCTTGGCTTCCATTTTTCTCTTAATGCCAATGTTGAAGTGGTTCATGTAAAAAAATGTAGAAAACACAGATAAATCAAAAAATGGCAAATGAAAATCAATCGCAGCTACACTCTGGAGTTGAGCACTGCCAAGCTTTTTGAACTCTGCTTTTTCAGCCTTTTTATGCATACTTGATATTATTTAATATATATTGGAATATACTGTACAATACTTGCACCAATATTATTTTTAACAATAGAAAGATGGTGCCCTATTGTGCATGTTATTTTACAACTTGCATTTTTATTGAACAATATGTAATAAATATGTTTTCATGTAATTAAGTATGCTTCCAGAGCAAAATTTCACATGGCGCTTTAGTTCTGCACAGTTTCTATGATATTTGAAATGTAAGAACATTCCACACCAGTGACATGTCAACTTACCTGGGATACAATGCCCAGATATTCGGTCAATTATTATTCTGGGTGTTTCTGTGAAGCTGACTTTTAGAAGGCCCACGTTCACCACTCCTATTCCTCATACTACTGGAAGTCCTAGCCAGAGCAATCAGGCAAGAAAAAGAAATAAAGGGTATCCAAATTGGAAATGAAGAAATCAAACTATCTTTGTATGCCAACGATATGATCTTATACTGAGGGAATCCTAAAACCCCCTCCAAAAGACACCTGAACTTGATAAATGAATATGGTCAAGTTTCAGGTTATAAAATCAACACACACAAATCAGTAGCACTGCTATATGCTAATTGCAATTAAGCTGATAATCAAATCAAGAACTTAATTCCATTTACGATAGCAGCCAAAAAGCTAAAATACTTAGGGATATATTTAACCAAGGAAGTGAAAGGCTCTACAAGGAGGACTACAAAGCTCTGATGACAGAGACGGCAGAGGACAGAAACAAATGGAGAAACATCCCATGCTCATCAATTAGAAGGATCAGCGTTGCCAAAATGACCGTAGCACCCAAAGAAACCTACAGATTCACCACAATCCCTACTGACGTATATCATTTTTCGCAAAATTAGAAAAAAAATCATATGAAATCAAAAAGCTGGACTAGCCGAAACAATCTTAAGCAAAAAAAAAAGAAAACCCAAAAACAAACAAACCAAAACACACACACACACACACACACACACACACACACACACACACACACACACACAGCTGGAGGTATCACATTACCTGACTTCAAATCTTCAAATTATACTACAAGGCTATAGTAATCAAAACAGCATGGTACTGGTATAAGAGTAGGTGAGATTTTCATTTAAATCAGTGGACTCTGAGTTGGGCAGACTGCCCTCCATAGAGCGGGTAGACCTCATCCAACCACATGAAGGCCTTGATAAAACAAAAGACTGACCTTCCTGAGCAAGAGGGAATTCTGCAGCAGGTGTCGTCTGGGCTCAGACTGTCACTCTGCCTGCCTCTTTAGTCTTTCACCTGCCACCCTGCATGCAGATTTAAAAGTCCGCCTCCACAATCACGTAAGACAATGCCTGTTCTTTAAAAAAAAAATTTCTCGCCCTCCGTGTGTGCGTATACACTCACACACACACACACACACACACACACACACACACACACACACACACACACTCCAGTTCTCTGGAGAACCCTAGACACCATTCAAACACTTTAAAAAAAGCAGGATTTATTGAGAGGACAGAAAAGCTCCCACAGTGGGGAAGGGACCTGAGGGGGTTGCCTCAAAGCACTTTTTAGAGAGACGCATCACCCAGAACCCACCTACACCCACAGGAGTGATTCTGGGAGGCACAAAATTGGTAACCAGAGCTCTGACTCTCCCTCTCTGTACTGGATTAATTGGTGACTCCCAAAAGACACACCCATGCTCTAATCACTGATCCTCTGACCGCAGCATATTTGGAAAACGGGCCTTTGTAGACAGAGCGAAGTTAGACGTTTTGGGATGAGGGGATCACCCCAAACGATCCCGGTGGGCCCTGAACCCAACGACAAGTGTCCTTGTAAGAGAAAGGCAGGGGGACATTGGAGACGGAGAGAATCAGGCGATGTGACCCCAGGGAGGGAAACTGGAGTGACAGGCCGTATGTCAGGGACTGCTGGAGCAGAAAGGCGAGAAGCAGAGTCCCCTGAGGCCCTGGTGGCAGCTGGACATCAGGCTTGGGTCTTTCAGGACGGACAAGGTCAATGACTGCTGTAGTGAGCCACCATGTTGGTGAGAGTCTGTCACGCAGCCTGAGAAACAGAAGCCCTTCTTTTCTACAGTTCTTCTTTCTCCCCTAAATTCTTCTTTCTCTTTCATGCCATGCACACTCTATGTGGGAAATGGAAGCAAGTAAGGAAGAATAAAACAAAAAAACAGCTTCTTTGGGGATATCTCCTATTTAAATGTCCATGTACCCCCGCTGAGAACATCACCAGGGCTGGCCGTAGAGGGGGTTCCTTTCAACCCGAAAGTGAAGAATGTGGCATCGTTTAAAATGTCCACTTCTCTACCAGAAATGACCTTTGTTCCTCCTCTGTTCCTCGTCTCCAATGAGCCAATACTGAGGTTGGTAGACACTCGTCATAAAATGTGCTCATCACGTTTTTCGCTAAATACTTACCCACAACCGGGATGGGAAGGGTCAAGTGGAAAGGGTGAATTGCAAACCCAGAAGATGGGAGAGTTTTGTTCCCGCGGCCTTCGCACCACCTGCTTGCTCTGAGGCGGGGTCTGTCAGGGTGTGTGTCAAGGGCTGTTCCTTCCCAGAAGGAAAGAGGCAGTAAGCAGGCCGCAGGTCGAAAAGGAGTCCTGCAGTCCTGATCCTGAGATATTCGCTTGATTGTGCTTCAAATCACCTACACGTGAGACTCCTTCAGTATGACCCCCATGTTCTCTGTCAAAATCTGGATTCAGTTTCTCAGTCTCCCTCACAGATGGCTTATGCTGGCATTCACCTGGACTCTTCCCATTAGACACGCTGACATAATTACTTTTAAAGGGAACAGAGCGAAATGTCACAGCATCGACCTTCTGCAGAGCTCAGCAGGGATGTGGCCAGCTTGTCCAGGCACCTGTGGAGAATTTCTGACATGCGGGCTCGGTCCCCACAGGTGTGACCGCCGTGGTGGGCTCACGTGCTAGCCAAGGCCCTCCCGGAGAGGCCCCGGGCACCCTCAGGGCTTTCTTTCGTGTGGAGCTTCCCTTCCTGCTCTCAGGCCCTCTTGGAGAGACAGTCGTTTGCTTTATACTTTTAGATAATTACCTTTCTGCTTAAAGCAGCTGGAGTGATTTCTCTTTTTATGATGGGAACCGTGATGGAAAATATCTTGGATTAGAGAAACCCAGGGTTGAATACATGGTCTAGTTTTCTTTAGGATGGTGCTTCAGCATGCTCGGTGTGCACAGTGAACTCCTAAGAAGACAGAGCATGGAGACTTTCCTCAAATGCATCTGAGGAAGATCAAGAGACCTGTGCTCCCGGGAGGACTGCTTGAGCAACGCGTCCTGCTTCTCCTGCCTTCCTGCCAGGGACCCATGCTCCGACCCGTGTTCCATGGAGGACTGCCTGAGCAAAGTGCCTCGCCTCTGCAGCCTTCCTGCCATGATGAAGACAGGGGATCTTCCCACGGTGCAAGCCTTACCACTGTCTGCTTCTTCTCAACATTTTCAAAGCGCTTCCATTGGCCTCCAAGCTAAAGGCTAAACTCGTTGACAAGACATAAAGTCACTTTTCAACATCCGACTTCTGCCTCCCGATCCAACCATGTTGCCCTCTGCTGCCCTCCCCCAGCTGCTGTGGTCTGAATGTGTTCCCCCAAAAGCATGTGTTGGGAACTTAATCCCCCACATTCCGGTGTTAGAGGCTGGGGCCTACTGAGAGGTGTTTAGGTCGTGAGGTTCCACCTCCTGAATGGTTGAATGCTCTTGTAAAGTCTCAAGGCTGCAAGTTCGACTCTCGCCCACACCCTCTCACCCTTCCACCATCGGCCACGGCAGACAGAAGGCCTCACCAGACACTGGCACCCTAAGAGTGGACTTCCTACCCCCAGAACTGTGAGAACGTCTCATGTTTATGAACGACAGTCTCAGGTGGTCATTTGGACCAGACACAATTCACACCTGCGTTGAATCCCACAACCCTGATTCCAGGACAAGCCATGCCCGTGCCTTCATGCTCTGGACACACTATGGGCACGGCCTGAGATCCTCTTCGTGAGGGTGTCTAGTCGCCTCCCTACACTATAAAACACTCAGCTCAAAGGCTCCATCTCTGGGACTTTGAACCTGACACCCCAGGCAGGTGCAGGAGCTGCTTCTCTCTGCGCCTCCTGGCGCACGTCTTCAGAGCCCTCGTCGGTTACGGCTGCGGCTTGGAGGCCCCTCTGCCGGGGGCTGCATTTCTTGAGGCTTGGGCAGGTCTTCTTCCTTACATAATGTTCTTAGCACAGGAAAGCCCACGGCTGCAGCTCTTCACAGAGTCAAGTGCCCTGTCTCTGCTAACCACTAAACCCAGCACCTGGATTTAGACAGACATGCAGGGCTCCATCTTTCTGGCCCAAGTCTCCACACAGGCACCAAATTGTCTGGGGTGGGGAAGGCTTGTGGGCCTCACTCTGCTCACCCCCCGGTTTTCCTGGACGTGGCACAGCTTCATTCTTTCTTAGTCGCCATTCCCGGTCCACCTGGGCGCTTCTCCTCGCTGTAACTCACCTCTTTCCGTGATTCCTTGAGTCCCTTTGAGAGGGTTGCTCCCTGATTCCCGCCTTGGGATCCTCCCTCCTCTGTTTATCCAACCTCCTTTTGGGCTGCCAAACCTTCCTTTGGGTTTGATTTGCTTTTTGCTTTTTTTTTTCAGAATAAATATAAGTTTTGGATCTCTGAGAGTAAGAAAATATTGAAGGAAAGGATGACGGTATCAGGATCCAACACTGGTAAGACAATCAGTCATTCACGCTTCAGGGAGTCGTCTTTTCATAGCATAGCTGCTGTGTTTTTATGCAGAAGACTTTCCTTTTTCTTTCTTAAGACCTTAAGGCCTTCACCTGTGCTTACCCTCTGGTGTACACCTGGAAGGCAGAGGGCACTTTTACGCCCATGAAGATGGTAGGACGGGCTTGGCGAAGAAAGCCCTGTCTCCAGCCTCCCCCCTAGCCACCCTACTCACCCGCCCAACCACACCCCCCTGACACCACCCTCCACCCCACACTAGAAGACAAGGCACTAGGGGCAGGGTTTGCGTCTCCGTTTTGTTCACAGGTATGTCCACCCCTGTCCTGGAAGAGGGTATTTAGAGGAGGCTCCTTGGGACTGCACGAGCCTAGGGCACACAGCCAGGGAAGTTTGGAGGGAGAGGAGAGAGGGAAGAGGACAAGAGGGAACCGTCCAGAGGCCTCGTTGTGGGAGCCCAGAAGCCAGAGGGGAAGCTGGGACACGCCACCATGCAGCTCTGCTGGCCACTGTGGGTATGAGAAGTTATGGACGATTGTAGCGAGTTGTGGGCCGAGGGCAGGACTGGAAGACCAACATCCAGTGTGGGTGCGATGAGAGGCGTGGCTTTTCAGGTCTCATGTGGGGCTGTTCTGCACACACGTGACAGCTGTCCTGGACGTCCCTCCGCTGGCCCTTCTCCCCACCAGATGTGTGTTTCCAGGACTCCCCGTGAGGAGGGAGACGCTGGCCACGTGCTCCCTCCCAGTGGCTGAGTGCTGGCCCCGCGAGCCTCGCCCTCGCTTTCCTCCTGGGAGCCGGGATCAAGGTTGGAGCCAACCCCAGTGTGTGGCAACGAGCAGCGGGAGCGAGGAGGCAGGGGTGGGTTTCCTGAGGGGAGCAGGCAGTGTGGCTGGACGGGAAGCGGTGGGTGGGAGGCGTCCCTCCAGGCTGTGAAGGAGGAACGCGGTTGCAGAACCAACAGGCTCGTAGGAAAAAGGCCAGAATGGTAGGCGCAGGCCAAGGGTGCTGATCGGGATCCTAAGAGTACCACCACCAGGATGGCTTCCTAGATACTTGCAGCCACAAGGCCCGGAGCAGGGGGCCACGTGTGGAAGAGGCCCATCCGTGTGGAGAGCAAAGCAACCTCACGTCATCGGTATGGAAATCGACACAGAAATGAGCAGAGCTGTGCCGTGGACTCACCCAGATGGAACGTCGGCCGGGGTGCGTGTGGAGCTGTGACGTGCCCAATTCCCAGAGGAACCTTCAGGGTGTGACGGGGCTAGTCGACTCTCACAGCCAGGCCCGGGACCCATGCGTGAGGGGACCTCGGACAGGGATGCCGAGGGCCTCCGGAGGGTGCAAGGCCCGCCTCGGCTGCCGCTGCAACAGGAGGACCAGTGGGCTCAGCTTCGTGCCCCTTGATGTGTGGACTGGGGGGGTCAGAAGGCACAGCAGGGGACCCCAGGATGTAGCACCACGAGGGGCCGGGCTGCAGGACGTGAAGGGGGGCGGCAGGTGGGGGACACTGAGGCAGGAGGCTGCCTTGTCACAGGAGTCAGGGGACCTGGTGCCACAGGGCCCTGTGGCAGAGTCTCGAGGAAGAAGGCAGTGGGGAGGCATATAGAACCCGAGTGCTCGGAGGAGGGGCACAGCCCACAGGACTGGCTGGCCCTCAGCTGGGCGGCACGGGACCATGGGGCCCACGGCTCCAGATAAGGGGACAGCAGGTGTGTGCCCCTAAACTCAGTAGTTGCCCTGGAGTGACACAGTGAATTGCATGGGGTGTTGCTGCCTGACCTCACCCAGAAGATGAGTCCCTGGGTGGGAGGAGGGCACCCCAGCTCCCACAGTTGCCCCAGTCCCTTCCCGCCACACACACACACACACACACACACACACACACACAACACAAACACACACACACACACACACACGAGTAGTAGTTACGCTTACAACACATCGTGTTGACATGCTGACCATTTCATCAGCGAAGAAAAACAGGAGATGTCATCCTAATAACTGCAGTGAGTGGCCTCTCATGCTTTTGTCAGCAAAAGCAAAAATACTCATTGAATCAATTTGACTTCTAACATAAATAATTTCAGCCTTTTTCTATTTTTCAAGTTGATCCTTTGGCTGAAAAGGATTCGCTTTTCCTTTTGACCTTCATGAGATTTGATGCACACGCCAGCCATGAACAGGTCTGAATTTTAAATTGAAATGCAGAAGTAAGTCATTTTACACTTCAACATTTGCATGCCATTCTGAACGTAAAACAGGGCAAATCAGAGCAGTTCTGTTTTGGGGAATCACCGTGTGCCCACAGTCAACTGATAAAATTTGTTTTTAAAAACTAAAGATCCATGCTAGTTGCATGACGCCTAGCTGTGCCCTGGGACTCACCTGACACAGGCGTGGCGCTGGCCTTGGGTGCCCACGGTGTTCCTCAGCGTCACGCTCACTCTGAAGCGACACTGGCCCAGGTGTGCATCTATGTCTTGTATAAGTCTCCCCCGGAACCCGCTACAGATCGTGGCCAGTTCATGCCAGGGGCTTCAGGATGCATCACCCTGACACGCAGCCCCTTGGCGTTTCAGGAGACCGCACAGCAGGAAGGTGGCCCTCTGCTTGCTCCACACCCCCGCAGGGGTCAGGAGACTGTCAGTCCAGGGGTAGCCTCCCCCATCCTGTAGGAAAGGAGCGTCCTCAGCAATGGAGACTTGGGGACACAGAGGACCCTGAACACACCGGTCTTGCTACGCCGCCCGTTTAGTACCATAAGCCACACCCCTACAGTCAAGAGGTTCTCCAGATGGAGCAGCAGCAGATGAGTCCTCCTCACAGCCCTCTGTCCAGTCACACTGCTGGGGCCACCCACAGTGCACCCCAGCCAAGCACAAGCCACAAGTCTTCCTGTTCCGGGAGGCCGTCATTGCTGAGTCTCACATGCCCGGCCAAGACCATGCCAACAGACGCGCGGGTCCTTCTTTTGCTTCTCTGCCTTTCATGACAGGGCCTCGGCCATGAGCCCAGGGAAGGGTGAGGAGGCAACCTTTTCTCCCTTGGAGGTCTCCATCTTTCCCACGTTCTGGTAGGTTGTGCTCATGGCTCACTCCTCCCAGGGTGTGGAATTGCCCCCAGCACCGGAGAATGGCCAGACAGAACCTGGACTCTCAAAGCGTGCCCCCGCAAGAGACCCCAGGGCAGCCAGGCCCGGATGTGACAGGGTTCCCTCATGGCTGCGGTGCCCGTGAGCGGGGTCCGGGGACTTGGGCAGGGAGCCCGGAGCTGCCTTGGGGGCCTCGTGGGCAGCGGCGGGAGGTGACGCATAAGCAAACATAAACAAGCACTTTATGTCTTTCGGGAAGGGACTAGACGTGGCCCCTCAGTGGACCCCGCACCGTCTGGAAGAGCGGGACAACTTGTCCACAGAGAAGGACGCCAGCCCTCCTGTGAGTCACCTGTGAACAAGGGCAGAGCCCAGGACGCTGTCACGACCGGCCTGCTTCCTCTATGGACGGGGCGCCCCCTCGGGGTCCCGTAGGATGCCATCGCACGCCTCCAAGGCCTTTCTGTCTCCTGTGCTCTCTGCCGCCCGCTGGGTCTAGGCCTTCCAGGAGTCCCAGCTCCTGCCAGGAAGAGGGCAGCGGCCCCCAGACCTCACGGAGGAAGCCGAGAAGCAGCCAGGCCTCTCCATGGGCCCGCCTTCATGCCAGCAGTTCCCACACCTACCTGGAGCATTTTTCTACAGAATTCTTACAGCAGCAACGGACAAAGTCAGGCAGTAGGAAAAGTATTCAGCTCCTGGTCCCAGAGCCTGGATGCCTGGGTCTGAAAGTCACCCTGCATAGTGTTCAGTTCTCCTCGTCCTTGTCATGCTGATCGGGGATGAGATGACCCACGTGGGTGAAGGGCAGGACGCGAGCCACAGCGAGCCTGCAGGGCGGAAGGCTCCGGCACACAGGAAAGGTGGGGGGTGGCCCGACCTCTCTCACAGGGAAACGTGCCCACTGTCCTGGTCTCCAAGGAAGCTCCCTCATCTAGGAAATCCCCCTGGCCAGGAAGCTTATGTGTCTAGCTGCAGGGAATGGCCCCAGTGGTGAAGACAGCCCCCTCCTGCCATGCTAATGCCAAGGCCTGGCTCCCCCTTCCCCACCCTCTCTCTTCTTGGGGGGCTGCTCTTCCCTGGGCAGCCCAGGGGCCAGCTCAATCCTCGTGTCCGCCCTGTGCTGTAACCTCCCGTGTGCCCCTGCTCTCTCTGACACTCGTGGGTGGGGCTTTCCCAACACGATCACTGTTCTGTTGAAATTCACCAGCCAACTTTCTCAGCTCCGCAGACCCCACGGAGCAGAACTGTGCCCACGGGACCCGTGTGGAGACCCTGCCCAGACCAGTCACACCCCGCAGCCATGGGAACCAAGGACACCACCACCGCTTGTGCCCAGTAGGTGGGAGTGCTTGTCTATCAGCCCAGTGAGAGGAGGGTAGGAGAGAAGAGCTGGCCAGGCCATCGGTCCCTCTCTGGCTGGGGAGTGAGCCAAGCTAGGACCCAGCCTCACACTCCTGGGAGCTTCCGATTTCAAAGCATTCTTGAATTTTGGAGCCCTTATTCCATGATGGCTGCTGTAGGGGGTGGAGTATGCATTCACTGACCCTCAGCTAAGCGCCTTGGGGCCTCGAAGGACTAGGACCTGGCACTGTATTTTCAACCTACCTTCTGGGGGAGTAGATTGCAAAGAGAGCATTTCAATCGAGTGGCATGATCTGCAAGGTCACAAGGAGGGCGGTAGAGAAAGTTTGACTTCTGGAAAAGAATGATCTTTGCAGACTGAAGAGTCAAGATTTTACAGAACTTAGTCCTTAATGGCCTCTTGAACAGAACAAATAGCAACAGAGCACAGTTGAAAGAACCTGGTGTGAAATCGGCAGAAAATGGTTTAAAATCCGTCTCCCGTTGACGAGCTGCTGGCCTTGAACTATTTACCATCTCGGAGTTTGTGCTTCCTCTTTTGTAACATGGTGCCCTAATGTCTGCTTCATGTGACTTCTGACATAATAAAGGGAAGGTGTGTGCCAAGCCCCCAGCAGGTCAGGGCGATGATCACAATACACAGCAGAAACCTGCCCTTCACCGTTGCCTACTACATATCATTTCGAAGAGTCAGAGCTCTTGCAAGTTTTAAGAAAATTAATTTATCCCCCTGGAATATTTGGATACAGTTCTTCCAGAGGAATGCAGTGGCTTCACGAGGAGTCTCCTCTGGAGGACGTAGGTGATTTATTTGGCACCTCTTCCCCAGATAACCACAGCAGAGGATGCAATTCCTGGAGCTGCATGGTTGGCATCCACCATGGTGCTCGGCCCCAGTGCGTAATAAATGCACTGTTCTCTAAGTCACAGAAGGCTCCAGCTACCAGCGGCTGTGTGTCTTTCCAGACGCAGTCAGTAATTGATGTTGTTAATATGTTTACTGCTGATGCAGCGTCACAGCTGAAATGTGCTTGCTTTTCTATGCGGGAAATTGATGGCATATTGAATCTGATTTCAATTCTACAGTGGGTGTCAGCAAAATCTCAACATGGGAAATGGAGAAAACAGGAACAGTTGATAAATGCCCTGAGTCAGTCTCAGGACAGGAGAGGGAAGCAGTGTTTGTGGTGGCATACGGTGTGGGGTCAGGTGGGTCTGCGCTGATACCACATGCGGATGGCTTGTAACAGGCTGTGGTGAAACCTCAGGGTGGGGCCAGAGCGGGCTTTCCACCTCACCCGAGAACCAGGCTTGCCTGGGACCTCACCTGTGCCATGGCTGTCTTCCTGGAGGGCACATGTGCTGTTTGTTTTGCAAAGGTGACTTTTTTTTGACTGCGTTGAATAAACAGGAAAGGGTATCAGAAAAACCTTTCAGGCGTACTGACTAGGGAAACAGCTTCGTACCACGATGGCCAGAAAAATGGGTGTGTGTGTGGGCGTATATTTGCGTGTTATGAGTGAATGTGTGCATGTTTTTGTGTTTATTTGTGTGTATGTATGTGTGTTATGTGTGAATGTGTGCATATGTGTATGTGTTCATGTGTGTATGTATATGTGTGTGTATATACCTGGATGTATGTGTAGGTATGCATGCATGCATGTGTGTATGAGTGTGTGTGTGTTCCAGGCTATTCTGACCCTGTCTTCCCTGCACCCTCTCTCCTGAGGGAAAGGTGTGCCCCTGCATACGTGGCCCACGTGTGTGTCTCCGTGATGAACTCGTGTCCTGCAGAGTCAGCCCCTGGAGGTCTCACTCACCTCCTTTCTGGACCCATTCGGTGCGGGCCGGGGGACTCACCTGAGACTCCACAGGGTTGCCGCCAGTGAATGGCTGTGAGTGAGATGTGGCGTCCAGGGTTTCAAGACTCGCTTTCTCACAAATCTGCTTGCTCTTTTCCTTTATTTGTATCTGTGCTGCAGCAATATTCAATTTTGAATCTTATTTCATTTTAAAGCATGGATATTCAGGGGTAAACCCAAAACCCAAATAAGAGTGCATCTTATTTAATTATGTAACAACCACCATCCCATTCATAAAAGAGTCATTCAAAGAAAGCGGTGTTCTAGTCAATTCTATCATCTTTTAAAGCTACTCCTGCCTCTTGTGCCCCCTTCCTCAGAGGCGTTGAGTTGTTTTTGCACTTAATCACATCATGCGGGTCGGCCAGTAGGCCATGTCTCCAAGCCTTGGTCTCACAATCTGCAAAATGGGAGGCGTCATGTCTGCCTCGTGGGACCGTGCATGCCACAGGCCTCGCCTGGCCCCCTCAGCGAGGCACTCATGCCCTCTCCTCTTTCCCGGACTTTTAAATGTCTGCTCTGTGTGCATTTGTGGTGAGATGTGAGCACCAGCCAGAAGCCAAGGAATGCTGTCTTTTATTCGGGGTGAGGTCAGACTCAGGTTTCAGCTCAGCACCTCCTTCGGAAAAGGTTGAGAGCTACTTCGCGGACTTATTCCCCCACTCAACAGACACGTGGGCTTCCAGCGCGCGCTAGTCACTCATCGGCTCGGGGATCTTGCCCTGGCCTTCCACGGACACAGTCGCCCAAGACCACGGGCCGTGGCAGGCACCACGTCTGCTCACACCAGGGAGACACGGGCCGCGTCTCGCATCCTCTTTCAGGGTTACCTCTGGCCTCCTCGCCTCTGCCTCCTCCCCACCTGGGAAGACTTCCCAGAGAGCCAGGATTCCACATGTATGTCAGTGATAATTCCTTCTCATCCACTGTGTCATCCTTACTATTCCACAGTACTTTTTCTACTTTGCGAATTATAACAAATCTTCATTTTAATCGCTCAAGAGCACATTACTTTCCCTCTTCAATATTGCAGAAACCAACCTGACCTAGAAGTGCATTTGCATTTATTAATGTCAAATACCATCTAGTTACCCATAACTGTGATTGGAACCACATGAGACAAAAAAGACTTCCGACCTCAGCTGTCCAAGTTTTCACTAACAACGGATATTTGCAGGTGCTGGGAATTTGCTCAGGCGGCCGCTGCCTGGTCCACCTTGGTCTGCCCTTGAGGCGGGGCGTTAGGCCTCTGTACACATCAGAAAGGAGTCGTGCAGTGGTGCAGAGATTCCCAGACCAATTGCCATGGGCCATGCATTGCATTCCTCTGCTTCTAGACACAATGTCTTTGGTCTGGGTTGTATGAATTGCAGATAAGATCTTAGTTAGAAATAAAGACTAGAAAATAGAAAATCCAAAGGAGAATCCACAAAACTGATAAGATCTTGGAAAATCTAAATTATTCCAATGTTCCCCACTCTAAACCCACCCTGGCCAAGTTGCCTACACAAAGTCATCTCTGCAGAAGTGACTCATAAAATTCCACCCATATTGTTCAATGTTCTGTTTTAGACGTGGATGTAGCCCACACGTGATGTTGCTCACCCGAGTGCTTGTTTCATTTAAGTGGCAGTTCTAGGGGTGTCTACAAATGGGGACTTCCTCCTTGAGATGCAGGATTTATGACATTCACATGACACCGCGCAGTAGCGAAATTCCTCCCAATGATCTCGTCACAGTACGGAGACCAAGTAAGCAAGCAGCTTGCTACGGCTGTGGAAGGATATAAAGAGTCTGAAGTTGGAAAAGGAGGGCACGTGTGTGTGAATTTCTCTCTCTTGTGACACTTCCCTGGGAGGTTGGGGCAGGGCAAGGCTCTGAGTCCCACAGCACTGCCACGCCCCCGGATGTGGTGCCTGTCACCAGCAGGTTCCCAAGCGCTCCGTTTCTCAGCTGCGCCCTCTTTTCTGGGCCCGAGGCAGCTTGTTTTCTTTCGCTTATTTGTGTGTTTATATCTAGAACCTGGACCCAGTCTTGCTGCCCACCCTGCTGCCGATATTGGCTTCCGTCGGATCCAAGCTTGTGAAAGTGGAAGTTTCCGTCACTCACCTCCGCCTCCAAACTGTGATGTATCAAAGGGCATTGCTGGGTGAGCATATCATTTCAGTGACAGCAATACTCTGCGGTCTAGATTTTTTTTCTGAAACCTTTTAAAAAATAAATGAACACTCTCATTTCTTCACAACGCAGCATCCAGCGGTGGGTTGGGGCACACTGCCAGCTAGAGGGTCAGGTCACACTCGCGCCTCCCCGTTTGGGCTGGTGAAGAAACTGAGGCTTTAGCTGCACTCCTGTGGGACAGGAATGGAGGGAGCACACCCAGGAGCTAAGGAGAGGCCACGGGAACTCGCTTCTGGCGCCCACGCGTTGCCTCGCCCGCCCTCCGATGAAGCCCATTAGATCACGAGCCAGTGGTTTCAGAGCATAACTTGGGTCCACACTCGCTGCCGGGACCCTCTTCCCAGCTCGGCATCCGGCTCCCCTTAGGTGCTGACCCCACAGACAGGAGGAGAGGCCCTGGCGCCTGCATTTTCAGCACCCAACCATCCGGGGAACTGGTGCACACGAACGTGTGAGAACACACCCACCGCATCACACCTGAGAGCGCTGCAGGGTACTTGGCAAGGCTGGTCACCGGCTTCCCACAAATCTGAGTTCAGGTGAGCAGGCCATTCCTGACTCAGGTATGTGCACTGAGCCACCTAAATCAATGTCTCGCATGTAAAACTCATCTGGACTGAGCTCTGCAGCCAGGGACATGATCGAGGGAGTCGAGGATTTGGTCGCACGGATCGATCCACTCGTCCTGAGCCAGAATCATCTGCCCCGTCTTTCTTTCCCTGGGAAGGTGACAAGCAGCCTCGAAGAGATGGAGGAGACACCCTTCCCTCTAGCGAGACGTGGTGGCCACGTGGGAATGGTCAGGTCCTCAAGGAAGGGCCTGCCAGCCATGCTGGCTCCTCTCAAGCCCCAGGGTCAGAACCGGTTACCCTGGGCAAAAGGACGGCTGACCCATGGACAGGCTGAGAGACGCCACCATGAGGCTCGGCCTTAATGCCATCACGACCATCAGGAGCATCCTCGTACCAACTTCTGCTTTTATGGAAGTGGTGATTGTAATTTCCAGCCAACAATGTTCTGAAAGAATCAAGACAGCAATTTTCATGTCGGGTTTCATTTTGCTTGGTTTCAGGTGGTGGGAGAAGAGGGGATGGAGGCACATGACCGACGTTTGCACGCAGACACCCGAACAGCTGGGCGGGTCTCCAGGCCAGACGAGGCCTCAGCCTTCTCATTTCAAGCCCCAGGGCCCTGGGTCCCCGCAGGTGCCACGTGGCAAGGCCACAACTCCAGGTGTCTTGTGCAGGCGACGTGCAAGCAGCCAGGCGTGCTATACTGTGCGTCTTGTTCTAGGGGTTCCTTTAAAAAGATTGTGCCTTGGTTTCCACCGCTACAGCCAGAGGCTCCCGCCTAATGGCACATGGGCCTCGAGCCAGGGTGTCTGTCCTCTCTCAGTTGATGGCCACGTGGAGTGTAAGGCAGAGAGCACAGGGGCCGAGGAGGAGTCCTGCACCTCTTGCCGACACCTCTTGGGGAAAGAAAGACTTCCTACCTCAGCTGTCCAAATTCAAGGAACAGTGAATATTTGCAGGTGCTAGGAATTTGCTGACGCAGTTGCTGCCAGGTCCACCTTGGTCTGCCCCTGAGGTGCATGAGACCTCCATGCACATCAGAAAGAAGTCGTGCAGGGGTGCAGAGAATCCCAGACCGCTGGAGGGGCGGTGTCCGGGGTCCCCACCTCCGATCTGCCCGCCTTCTGCCATTCCAGGCCGTGGGCTCTGTGCTGGCGACCACGCGCGTCCATCCGCTCGCAGAGACTGGCCTGCGTTCCCCCGTGGCGTGGACGCACAGCAATCCCAAGCAGACCGTTCACAGCCTGTGAGCCCTCCTGTCCTGAAAGCGAAACTAAATCCCGCCTGCTTCAGGGTGGCTCCCTGTCCACTAAGGAACAGTGCGTTTGGCCCTTTGCACCTTGCTCTCACGCCACCTCTGTGGCTGATGACATCCCCCGGCGTCTGACCGAAGTCAGACGTCCTGGCAGGCTGGAGACAGCAGGGCTTCAAGGCGGCGGGACGTCTAGTCGGCCTTCTCTCGCCTCGTTTTCCGGCGCGGCGTTCTGTGTTCGCTGGAGGTGAGCGGCCACACGGGACAGAAGCAGGCCCGGCCCCCTCGAGGCTGCCTCCGTGGAAGCCCCTCAGGAGGGATGAGAGCACTGCGTCGTGAGTCCTGGTGGAAGGGGCGGATTCCTTAGTGGGACCGAGGCCGGCCTCGGGTTCAGGGCCCCGTGCTCTCCCCGCTCCTGCTTCCCAGAGGTACTGAGCGCCGGGTCTTCCCAGGGCCCTGCTAAGAACAGAGAAGCGAAGATGAGGCTGAAAACCCTTGCCCTCCACACACCAGCGACCAACCCGTTGCAATCTCTCATCAGGAACACAGGGCGAAGGGGAGGAAAATCGTCTGCGACCCGCAGAAGCTCTTGGGCAGGAGAGACCTCTGCGCTGAGAAACAGATCTGCGAGGGAAAGCAAGCGGAAGCTGATTTCCAGTGTGTCTCCCACATACACAGAAGACGCCCAGGGCTGAGTGAGCCTCCGAGAGGTGGCCTTGAGCTCCAGCTGGTCTGGGGTCTCCAGCAAAGAACAGCAGGTTCGGGGATGCTACAGAGGAGAACCTTGCTCTCTCTTCCACTCTCGTCCCCAGGGCAGCACCTCTTGGGAAGGCGAGTGAGGGTCAGATGGGGGCCGCGGTGAACTTGCTCTGCAGACGCCTTGGTTCCTCTCCAGGCAGACAAGGGTCTCGAGTGGTGATTCAAGGCTAACTTGTGCTACCTGTGGGGGAGGAGAGGGCGGCTGCCTTTCCAGGAAGACAGGAGAGCAGAGAGCACACCAGCTTCGAGTTCTTTTTCATTGCCTTCAGCTCAGCAATCCCTCACCTTTTGAGGTGGCTTATGACAGTCTCTCGCAGAAGTAGCCACCGCGGGAAGAGAGGAACTCTGAGGATGCAGAGGGAAGGTTTGCCGTGGGTCGTGGAAGACACCAGCCGGCTTCTCCCGCTGGGCAGAAGGGCTGCTCCGTCCTCTCAGGCATCTTCACAGCCAGGGCTCCTCGCAGGACTGGGGGACCGCACTCGCCCACAGTCTGGGTGCGTCGTGTCTCTTGTCCTTTGCCTGTTCGTGTCTTCGGAGAATGTCACATGACGAAATGGACAAAATTCCTCCCCTAGTCATGCCCCTTCTCTGCATGTGTACACACACACACACACACACACACACACACACACACACACAGGCATATCACGGTCTCACTAACTACACTATGTAAACGTAATAGTGATAATAAGGACTAGTCTAATTCACAGGGGTTTCGATACTTTTGACCTAATGACTCCTTCTGGCCTTTATTAGATCTTGTCTCTGCTGCGCCTCCGTGTTGTTGTCATTGACCTGCCCTACTTCATGCAATGAATTTTGCCATCGCAAAGTCAAAGGACTGTCTCATCACATCACCTAAATATACAGAGACATATTCTTACTACCCAACCTCTGGTTTCTAAATCAATACCTACAACATCTCATGTTGAAGTGTAGTTATTTCTGAATTTGTTTTTATTTATTCATTTGCGTATAATTGTGTTTGTCTATAATTGAGTAGGATACTTTCATTAGAGCTTCTGTTTATTTAAAAAAGTGTGAGTTAATATATAGCTTCAAACAAAATGCAGGATTATGTCCTTAAATCTCCCAAGTCACGTCACTATTTACAATTTCTTTTAGGTTGTGGTAATGCTACTGATGGTTAATCATATTTAACCATTACATATTCATTTCTCTTCATCTTACTTTTAAAAAGATAATCTCATTTCATAGATTGGGGACCTCTTGTCAACAAGCGTGGAAATCTAGGGTGTAGTGGGAGCACCCAATGCCTCATCGGTTCATAATGGAATTCTCCTCTCATTTTAACAGGTGATGCATAAATTTCAGTGTCAATAAGGTGATGAAAATAATCCACATGCATATAGAATTTAAATATTAGCGCAGACATTAATTTACCTGATTCTTACAACACTAAGAAGAAGAACTTGTGTAGATATGAAAATTGTGAAGGAAACAAGTGAATCACGAGTGTTTTTCCTAGCAGCAGACACGAAAAGAAAAGATGCTTAGGAAAGCACACTCCCTTTCCCTTGCATCAGAATTCCTGGAATGTGAATTAGCCTCGCTGCTTTAGGACACCTGTGGAAACCACAGAACCCAGACTAGGTACCGAGGCGCCGGCTCTCCTGAGTTAGGCAGGTGTGGACCTTTTCAAGCGCACATGCTCCACCTCATCAGGAGTGCCAGAGTGAGGAAAATCCGCCATCAGCCAGCCTCTTCCTTGCAAGCCAGCCCCAAGGAGGCCATTGACCTGACCTCCACTCAGAAGGAGGAAGCGACTGCCTTTTCTGCTTCCTCCAGCTCCCTCCCCCGCTGGTGGCCAGGGGCTGCCCTGCAGGAGTTTGTGCAGGGTCTCCACTGGGGGTCATCTTTTTTTCATCACCATCTGGAGCTCTTTCCCAGGGACTTCAGTTCCCCTCCACCTATTACAATACCCCACTGATCCTGTTTTGCACTTTCTGCTTCTTAACAGGATTTCTTTGGTGTCCTAACACCATCAGGAAGTTAATAATGTATAATGAGTTTGGATATCAATCGTTGGGGCCACAGTGGCTACAATGACTTCTCTTTCATGGCACCATGAAGGCAGCATCTGATCACAGGTTCGCTGAATCCCCGTGTTGTCAAGACAAACACACACACAGTCGAGTGTTCGGTGGACGGCAACAGTGAGCATGTGAGCCCTGGACTGCAGCAAACACACCTCTCTCCCTCAACCTGTTCATCTGGAAAAATGATAACTTCACATCTGTCCTTGAAAAATCAGCAACTAACAGGCTAGAAAAACTACCTTTGTCTTGTAAAATGCACAATATAATCTTTGCCGTTTCCACATAAATCCAAGCTGTCTTTCATTGCCTTTAGCCTTGTGCTTCTTAATAAATTATGATTAGCACGCTTAGCTACGCCTTTTAAAAATGTCAATTTTCTTTAGAAATATAGGAGAGGTACACTTAGGTATACTAGTGTCTTCTAAAATTGCAGATATCTTTTTTTCATTTAGCACATTAATAAGAAGTGGTATCAGCTCTATGAATAGATTGCTTAGAAATACACACACACGCACACACACAGACACAGACTACTATTTGTTAAATGAACACATGAATAAACGAATCTTTGGAAACAGCTTGGGGACCTGGACAAAACATTTGATCTGGAGAAGGCAAGAAGTAGGAGGCAATTTGGGACCAGCATTTGCTCCAATGAGTATAATTATTGTGTCATTGGTGGCTCTTGACAACAATCTCCACGTCCTGTTGCGATGTGGTTAGTGCCCAGGAAGAAGCCTCCTTGGTGCCTGCTTTCAGAGAACGCCCCTTCCTCTCTTCCCACAGGAAGCGGGCAACTTGCCAGGGTGTCACTTCCAAGCGCCGCTGTTCACCTGCAGCTTTGGGAACAGCTCCTATTTCACTATGACCCCAAGCCTATGTGATGATCTTTTAAAAAGTCCTGGGACATCTTACAACACATTCTTTAGGCAACAGTAGTCGCCACTGTGGTTCAGAGGACTTTGTCATGCATTTTTTAACTTAACAAGCGACTTAGTAATGGACGCAGGCTCCAGAATCCTTGCTTGGCTTCTGGACTCTGCATGGGCGGCTCGTGGGGAAAATGGCCGGTCTCGAACTGTTTCTGCAACATCTCTCCAGCTCCCCCCGTCAGCTTTGATGCTGACGACAGAGCAGCCTGGTCCTCCTGATGTCATATTTTACATGGCATGTGTACGTGACACTGAAGAAGAAAGGTCTGACTGTCCTGTATTCTAAGGAGATAAGATGCATGTATTCATTACAGAAATTGAAGAATAGGTTAAAGACGTTAATGATCATCGAATGCGGGCTCACGCTGGGACCTTATGTGAATTAGCCTTGGCAGTCTTGGGTTAATTCTTCATATTTAGCGCACACTGCACACTCCAGGGGAGGGAAATGTCATGAGTTCTATCACAGAGAATGAAGCGTGAGCCAAATGGATGCCAGGACTGGAAATGGTCGCACAAACGTGCAGCAGGCCGTCTTCACGTGCCCCCTCCTGACAACCTTCTTGACTGCTTTTCCCTCCACCCTGTGTCATGGTCTCGCCCCTCCCAGCACTTCCGGCCGGGTGCTTGCCCATGGCCCCCCATGACAGCATCCCGGTGTCCCCAACCTTCCCTTCGCCCTCCTTCTCCACTCAAAAATTCCCTTCAAGCTATAGATTCTTTCAGAGCCCTGTCTAGTCTGGAGAACAAGCACATTGATTCGTCTTTAGGAGTTAATAGCTGGTAGTCACTGTGACACCGCCTAGATGTCATTTGCATTTGAACAGCTGCCTTCATTTGGAAGTATCAGAGAAGGCTGAAGATTCCAGACTCCAGGCAGTGGTGTTGAAGTTATTTATGGTCACCAAGAAGGTCTTGGTACACTCAGGTGTTTAATTTGTGTAAGAGACATTAGGGGGGAGGAAAACAAACAAGCCAGGCTTTGATTTGATTCCAGCTCTGACAGTTACTATCTATGACCTTGAGTCCGTTCTTCTGCGTTCTCAACCACAAAATAGGGCTCATCAGGTTTTGTGTAGACTCTCGGAGTAAAGGAGGTAACACTTCTAAAAGGTCTCACCTTACACAGTGTCAGTTACTTAGAAATCGTGGTTACAAGCGACAGAAATTCAACTCAAACCACACCACCTCAGAATGTGCATTTTTCTAGCAAACAAAACAAGGAATTCTGATAGGAGTGGTAACTGAATCACACTTCAAAAATCACCATTATAGATCTCCAAGTAGTATGGCGGAGACTTGAAAATCAAAGGAGATGACAGAGAATGTGGTCATCCATCTCTAAAATCAAAGCTAAGGACAACAACTTCAGCAGGCAAGGCGCCTCCAGAGGAGACCGAAGTCAAAAGCGGTCTGAAGCCTGAAGGGAACGGAGAACTGTTTACTAAATCTCTAAATAATCAAAGGTAATCTTGGATTAATAGTTATACAATAATATTATATATATTGTGGTCACTAATATTAATCTAAATAATCAAAGGTAATCTTTGAATCAGAGTGACCCAATTTTAAAATATAGATATCGTACAAAATCAGAGAAGATAATTGGACCACTATTCGTCACTCGATAAAAGAAGCAGAGAATGGGAGCAGTGACAAAAGCCTGGAGATGAAAGGAAACTGTGGTTCTGTTTTCTTTTGAACAGCCAACACGGGGATGTTTCCAAGTACAGAGCACAGAGTCTTGATGTCAATGTCAGGAGCCATCACGAACAGGAATTTTGAACGAAGGAGTCCAAGGACCTCAAGAAGAACCGCATGCTCTGGAGAGCCCGTCTTCTTCTACTAAGAACAGAGCGGAGGATTGCTACCTACGGTGAAGTCACTAGATGATTGGCCAGTTCTAGATGGCAGGAAGACTGGCAGGCGGTGTGTCTGTATTGTAACTCTTCATGAATTTACCATAAAGAAGGATAAAGGAAACAAACAATTGTCAGAGAGGAAAAGCTTTTTCTTTTTCTCTGTCCTTTAGGGTTATTGTATTAGAGCCCAAGGATTAAACTTACAAAAGAAAGATTAGCAAGAGAAAAGGCATATGTTTTTTATTAATATTTTACATGCACGGGAGTTCACAGAACAGCAGTGAAATCCAAGGAAGTGACTTGATTCAGGGCCTACATGTCATTCTAATAAAGAAAAGGGGGCTTGACCTTCAATGATTGGTATACATTGAGAAGGTGATTAGGATACATAAGGCGGAACTCATGAAAGGTAAGGGTTATTTTAGTGAGGTCCACACTTGCAAACTCTGCTCAGTACCAATTCTCTGTCTCTGAAGATGAGTGCCGTCATCTTCCTGCCATGGGGAGGAGATCCCTTCACAAAGGGAAGTGTAACTCAGCTTTCAGGCAGATGAGGGATGGGCAGAGAACGCTTCCTGCACTGGTGCATTCTTAATTGCCTTAGCTCAAAATAACCTTTATGCTAAAGTGCATATTTTGGGGGGTGTAGTCTGATCCCTTTGTAACCAAAAATCCTGAAGTAGTAATTCTCAGGCTTTTTGGTTTCAGGATTCTTTATATTGCTAACATCTATTGGGGATAAAAAGACCTTTGGTTCATGTGATTAAATATTTATCAATGTTTACCATATTAAAAATTAGCACAGAAAATTTTTCAATGTTCAGTGATTCATTTGAAATAAGAATAGTAAATATATTATTAGGTTAGCATAACATATTTTATGATAATAACTATATCTTTCAAAACAAAAAACAGTGAGAAGAGATTACTTGTGCTGCATTTTTGCAAATCTGTCACATTTGGTTTCAGGGAAGGTAACTGGACTCTCACATTTGCTTGTGCAGTGCGTTTGTTTTGACAAAAATAGGCAATCCAGGGGAACACTGTGCATCGTCTGACACTCACCTTTTCATCTCATCGGATTCTGATTCTATGGGAGCTATTTCTCCACTCTGTAGGCAGCTGTGAGTAGCTGTAAAATGTGCAGTTTCTCTCTTCTCTGACCGAAGTTTGCATGTTTTTCCTCAAGTCCTGTGGATAAACCAGGTTTGCCTTCATTTGCAATTCACTTTAACATAACTTTGCCCCATCTAAGTGTGAACTTTTGTGACTTGTCCTTTAAATCAGTTCCCTCGTATGTCCCATTCCCTCAGTCAATGAGTTGAGTAAAATCTGAAATGCATGATCAGTTTCTAGCCAAAGGGGAGTCATCATGGTCTTACCTTTTTGTTTTTCTAAGTATTGTTTTTCAACATTTTTGTCACTTGTTATGTAGGATGGGGAAACTCCACTGTATACTTTTGAGTGAATAAGAGTGAAAGAGAGTAATAATGCCTCAGATTATTATAAAAATAGTTTTGACCTTGCAAATCTTTGAAATATCTTCGAGACTACCAGGCATCTCAGAAACATACTTTGAGGGCGACTACTTCACAATTCTGAGAAGGACGGTCTCAACCAAGCCAATGAGAATAATCTTTTTGAAGTACAGTGATATATTTTGGGTGTCTTGTGGTGAAATGTGATCCCCAATGTTGGAGGTGGGGCCTCGTGGGAGGGTATTTGTGTCCTGGGGGCGGATCCCCTGTGACTGGTTTGGTGCGGTTCTCATGGTCAAGAGTGAGCACCTGCTAACAGAGCTCACTTGAGAGTTGTTATTTAAAAGATCCCCCAGCACCTCCTCCTTTCTCTCTTGCTCTCTCGCTCTCTCTACATGTGACACGCCTGCTCCCCTGTCACTTTACACCTCTAAGAAAGTCTCCCAAGGCCTCGCCAGAAACCCAGCAGATGCCAGCACCTTGCTTCTTGTACAGCCTACAGAACCAGAGCTGAATACGTCGCTTCCCTTTAAAATTACCCAGCCCACTGCAGCCCTTCATAGCAATGCAAAACAGACTAATACAGGAAGTCACAATGATGGTGTGGAGAACCCAAAATGTAGCCTGAGAGAAAAGTTTAAAGAAATTGAAAAGAGCGTTTAACAAAGAAAGCAGACTATGTCAGAGAACATGATATTAAGGCTTAAATATTTAAAAGACTCTACATAGAGGGCTATGGCTTCTCCCAAATAAAGGGAAGTATAATTCCCCTCGCCTTGAATTCAATGCAAATTTAGGGACTAGCTTCTCATGAAGACAGGGAGGAAGTGACACTGAGAGACGTCCGCAGCAACGTCATTCAAGGGGACAGAGCTCCCCGACTTGTCTTTCGAGACAACTCTCATTACAGCCCAGCCGCCATTGGGTGAGGAAAGAAGCCCAGGTCACAGAAGAGTCACTTGGAAGTGTTCTGGCCTCCAGTCCCAGCTGAGAGTCAGTCAACACCCAGCATTAACCACCAGACTAGTCTGAGAGAACACTACTTCCGCTGCGTCATCGGGTCACTGTCTCAGAGGCCAAGGAGCACAGAGACAAGTTGATAACTATCAGGCCCTGACCAACTTGCAAACCTGTCATAAAATTTAGGTTGTTTTTCAGCCACTACGCTTTGGGGCGGTTTGCTAGATGAAGAGAAATGTTCAGAACAAAAAGCAAGTATTACTTTTTAAAGGATTATCACTAAATTTTGGTGATGACAGCTTGGGAATCAATTTGGGCTAACTATCAAGAAGAACACTATAGCGAAAGTCTTTCCGTAAATGCACCATAGACTGAGAATGTTGACTATTGGTAGATTGCACCTGAAGCTCTCAAGCTATATTCTTATGTTTTCCAGAGAAGGAAACACAACCAAGCGAGGTCAAATGATTTGCTGCTCCACCCTTAGCGGCCCTGCCGAACCGGACCCAAGGAAGCCTGGGAATAGAATCAGCACAGATTCCCCCCGTGTCATTCCAGTCGCAACATCTGAGGTGTCCTGCTGCAGAGCTCCTCAGAACGTCACTTCCTGCTTGTCCGGATCATAGTGTACGGGGGCAAGCGGGTGGATGGGCTTTTACCAGGTGGTACACAAAGACCTTTCAAGCACCGATCTGTCGTGATTCTATGACTTACAAAGGACTCGTGTTTGTAGACCGTGGGGAAATAAGGGTCTTGCTTCTCGTGCACTCCTTAACTTCTCTGTGGCTGCCTGCCTCCCAGATTAGTAACTCATATTTTTATCCTTGTAAATATTATAATGTGTCAGCTGCTAATCTTCCCCCAAAGAGCCCAGCACTGCACGGGCAAGCTGGCCCTCCCTGGCCTTCTCGACCGTATCTGTAGGAGCCGGCAGGAACTCCTGACCACCGCCATTCGGGTCTTCTCATGAGATCCACATTCCTCCAAGTCACTTCCATCTCCTTTGACTTCTGAACTCGCTCCATTTCCCTTTATGCTGGTTTTTGCATATTTGAGGAATATGACCATCCTTTGCCTATTTTTATAGAGTAACTAGAAAAAAAATATCGTGATGGTGAAAGGTTGAACACAAAGGCCACATTGGTGAGCTGGAAACAGTTAAGCTGTCACCAAGTAGAACAGTTGCTTTCTCTTTTCATCATTGTAATTAAAATATATGGGATGGTCAAGAAAAAGTCAAAGCAAAAGGCACATTTTCTCCAGAAGGAAGCACATTCTAATGTTAATGTCGCTTCTAGGTACGGTTTTAGGGAAACAGTATAGGGTGGAGATTGACAGGTTCGTAGCTCAGTGAGTCCATTTCTTCATCGTCTCACCTGGGTGAGGAATGCCACGTCCCTTTCTTCCTCCCTTCGTAAAGTGGAATGGCCATGACAGTTCCGACTTCATGTGGTTTCTGTAAAGGTTCATACGGTTCATATCTGTATCAGTGCCTAGAACAAGACTTTGCCTCATTGTGCTATGTCAGCATTTGTGCACTGAAATGTGGACACACAACAATACTTTGACTAGTCTTTTATTTTTTGATTCATTAAAAAACTCAGTTTTGTAGAGTTGTTGGACATTGTCCTTGGAAACTGATGAATTAATTTAAGAATGTCAGTAATCGGCCCCTTCCTTCCTTCCTTCCTTCCTTCCTCTCTCTCTCTCTCTCTCTTTCTTTTTTAATCCTCTAAAATTTTGGAACTGAGATGGTTTACTATCACAATAGAACAGTTTAAATTGAATCTATACTGTTCATTTAATTTTAACCTAGTTAAATTTAATATCTACCTCAGGTGTTTTGCTTTTGTGACCTGTGAAACATTTATTCCTTCTGGGAGTAGAGTGAGCTATACTCCTAAATTTTCCACACATTTGCAGTATTACCTCTCACTCATTTCTCATCTGCCTGTACGTAAGCTTCTCGCGAGGTATAACACAAACACTTAGATCTCTTACCACCCGTGTGCACAGCCGGTCTTCACGACGCCTTCCGTGGAACTTTCCATGCGTAACACTGACTTTGTCACGTGCCGAGTACCACGTGACATGGCTCTCTACCT
Source organism: Cephalopachus bancanus (assembly GCA_027257055.1). Taxonomy (NCBI): domain Eukaryota; kingdom Metazoa; phylum Chordata; class Mammalia; order Primates; family Tarsiidae; genus Cephalopachus; species Cephalopachus bancanus. The sequence goes on from JAPVLO010000026.1 coordinate 6,805,192, forward strand.
CAACTTGTGAATGTGATCCGTTGGTCTATCTGGTTTTTCGGCCCCATGCCTTTTTTACTTTTGTAAGTGTATAGTGACAGCCATTCTTTACTGACTAACATGTGCTGCTTAGATTGGTGACTACCAAACTACAAAGTGTAATGACAAAAAATTCCAAAACAAACAGAGGCAGAAGCAGTCACTGAGGAGTGTAGATAGTGAGGCTGGGAGAACGCAGGAATCAGCCAACACGTACCCTCCCTGAGAAGCTGATGAACTCTCAAGTGACACTATTGTTAGAGTTAGGAACCCAGGCTCCAGGTGACTTACCGCTTGTGACATGCAGACAGCGGTTCTTTGCCCGTTTCTAACCTACTGACTACACCAGCTTCAATTGCCAATGCCAAGCTCAGTCATGAGCAGAAAGCCTGACGCATTCGCCATCCTTGGCGAGATTCTCCAGGGGCTGGGCGCCCTGGCTCTGCTGACAGGTGGAGGACGCAGAGCATGTCGTCCTCACCTTCTCAGGCTGGGTGGAAGACCTGAGATAAGAGGGGCGAGTGAAGACTCTGACAAAGGAACCAAGCCCCTTTCCAAATGCGAAACACCAAAACGCTCCTTCGCACGTGGTGCATATTTGTCAGTGCTCCGTTATCGCCAGACAACACTTCGAAAAGGTGTCCCTTTCTGTCTGCTGCTAATAGTGTAATCGTCCTTCATTCTGGATTTTCATAAGAAGTCTGGAGGATTTGAGAAAGACCAATTAATCAATGCCAGAGTGGATAATGATTTATGACCAGAGTGAAAATAGGATTGTGTACCTTTCAATGTGGTCCCTTCTCTCCCCTGACCAGAATTGGTTTTTTTCCCCCTTTTTCTTGGAATGACTCCAAACATCTTGCTGGCACAGAGGGCGTACATTTTGAGATAGCAAAGTTGTTTATTGAGCCACTGAGTTCAGTCAGCATCAGTAAATTCTGCAGTACCAAGAAAATTGGAAAGGAGAAGCTTAGTGTAAATCTCCAACTATGAAGTAATCCATTACCTGGCTCAGCAGGTCCCCAGTGGGCCTCAGAACATGAGCATGTCGTCTATGGGTGTGTGTTTGTCGGTTTTAAAATTTATGGGGTGGATGCTACCTGTGCAAGCTTTTCCATTGTGCTGCCACATTTTCACCAGGTGTTTTGACAGCATGGCTGGTGTGGTTCTCCCACCCCAAAGGAAAGCTCTACCCGGTTTTTTCTTTGCCGCCTACTTTCATCTTTCAAGATGGCTGGTTCAAATATTCAATCAGATTTCATCATGCTTTGTTTCTAAATCACAAAATGCTTTTTAAAAGTACCCCACCACTGACGGGCATTGCAGAATTCGACAACACCTGACTTCTTTGATGAGCAATTGTGGGACGCCGTCTTTACCGCCGAGATTGACGTTATGCTTTTCAGCAAGGGCTGCTGTAAGACCGCGAAATGAACAGCAATAAAGCTGGAGACTGAACGCTGCTGTGTTTGTCTAATGTCTGAAAAGCAGTCTGCTTTTACGCAAATACAAATCGGCTGTGAAGCTTGTGATTCTGGAATCCAAACACCTAGCATGTGTCCGCTGTGCAACCCAGTGTGACTTGAGAGACGGATGAAGGCGATGGGTGGAGAGAACAAGAATCGGGGAGGAAAACAGTCATGTCACTTGCAGACATTTGTTAAAGGCCTTTGCCTCTTAAGGACAGAGACTCGGGAAGGAAGCCATGGCTGTGTTGTAACTTTAGTAATGAAAGAAAAGAGAACAATGATTATTTTTTCTGTAGCAACAGTAAAGACTGATCAATATCTAACACTGACTTTGGTGTTGAGTAAATAGATGATTTTACTCTATCAAGGGTTGTTGTGAATATTAACAGTGCTCCTTTTGTGAGAAGAAATAGCAAACAGCAGTAGGGGAACAATGCCAGGAAGATGCGACCTGCTTAAACAGCCTGCCGCAATCTGAGATTTGGAATCCAAAATTATCATGAACCGCATGGACAAGGTTGTCGGCTCTCCCAAGTAAACCTGATGTAAGAACTGGAAAGCATTTCTTTCTTTCTTTCTTTTTTTTTTTTTTTTTGATTCTCCCGCTAAGACAGCAGAAGAGATAACTTATTGTACACTCGTTACACTCAGCCACAACTCAACACAGAACTAGTCCAGAATGTCACAGGTCCAGGGCAAGGGCCAACAGGGACTGGCTTGGTGTGATGAGCAAGGTGGGTCTCTCAGAGGTGGCCTTGATGATCAGATAGTGTGGAGTTCTAGATTTCTTGAGAGACAAGTTGGACAGCATGCTGTCCAACAACTTGCACCAGCGTCCCGAGCCTCTGGCATTCCACGTTTCTGGTTCTGTGGCCTCCACGGGTGCACAAGCTAGAGGTTTCCTTGGACTTCTGCCTTCTTTCTCACTTCAGCCGGCTCATTCGCTTCTTCCTCCACTTGGCCCTCCTGGCACGGAGGTCTCTCAGAAGACGGCGCTAAGGCCGAGAGCCACCATTTCTTTATATTCCTGTACTGGACGCCTATCGTCTGCTCTGTCCAACATTCTCCTTCTTCTAGAATTCCTCCTGTTTATGCATGGTTTTCTCAATAGTGGGCATATGTTCATGAGTCCACCTTGTAAGCACCATAACGGGTCCAGGGGAGAGCACACGTCAAAGGTGGCAAAAATATAATTCCTGGCGGAAGCTCACCAGTCCAGACTCAGGAACATAGACCATATCAGACTAACCCGCATACGTTCATCTTTAAGATTTGAAATCTTAACATGAAAAACATAGACACCATTAAAAGACAAGCTTTCTACCATATAGAGGAAACTTTATAACTTCATACGTTACAGAAAATGATATCAATAGGCAGGAGGTGCCTCGGTGACTACATGAGGCGTGTCCAGCAGTCTCCAAGCCCTGTCTCCAGGAGTTCGCATGCCCCAGGGCACGCCTGCCCTCCCTGCATACTGGATGTTCATCTAGCCCTCTTGTCACTTGAGCTAAAATAGTCCCCGTTTTATCTACTTAGTTCAATCTGAGAGGCTACCATTTGCAAACAAGAGCCCTGGCTAACATCATTTCCAAGGGCAATGATTTTTAGGCCCCCGATAAACATGACCTCGTATATAACAGTGTGTATTTTTGAAAAAGAATCATGGTTCCAGGTTTATGTCTAGAATTGACTCCCATTTACATATTCCCAGTAGGATAACTTATATAAACCACAGATCTCGTTCTCGTCATGGGACGGCCTCCCGGTCTCTGCTCAGGTCACGTCCTCGCCCTGGTTCTGAAGTGATGTGGGGGTTGACAGCACAGAGCCTCTCTGTGAGGGAGGGCACCGGTCTCTTGCTCTGCTCGCGTGGACTGTGGCTCCGTTCCCTGTGCCATGTGCAATGAACGTCCACATCCAGGCTCAGTCAAACTCAGATCGAAGCTGACGCGTGCCCCGAGTGGTCGGAGCTCATCCGTCCTCCCTGGGCCCACTTAATAGAGAGCCCGCTTGCTTAGGTGTGCTCAGGCCACACACTCCTCGGTCGGAAGCCATTACATGCTGATAGTTTCCCTCACTGACATTCACGAGTCTTGGTATGCCAGGGAACTTTAAATGCAACTGGGAAACAAAGGCAGGGCACTTAACACAGACACACAACATGCAAGAACACTCCCGTGGCTTGGAGAGATGGAATCACTGCCGCCCTAATAAAAGATGAAGGCTTTGCTGTCCCAGATGCTATTATCTCCAGTGACACCCACGCTGTCTGTCTTCCAAAAGTGCAAAGGCAATCCAGTAAGAAAAATGTCACTGTTCCCTGCCATCACGGCAGCCTCCACACTCACTGTGGCAAAGATTTTTTCAACCAGTGAACACTCTGTCACCCCTCAGAACCCCGACCGCTTGGCTGGACAAGTGGGCTGACCCGACCCACAGCAGCAGCAGACATCTTCCTTAGCTTCAGGAACTGGACAAAATCCATAAAGGAAACAGCCTGGAAGAGTAGCCATAGCAGAGCCCGTGCCATCCAGGACCTGGGTGGCTTCCATGCCCAGCACATGCCTGCGTGGACACGTGTCCAGGACTCGCTAACAGCAGCTAGCAGAGATGTCTGTAGTTCTTGGAAACCACTGCAAAGCCCCCTCATTCTGACAAGCACAGTCACGCCTGGAAGCTGCTTGGAGGAGTTTGTGACTGTCCAGGGACATGAAGGTGGCATCTCCCAGCTCCATGAGCAGAAGCGTCCTCTTACAGACACCAGAGTCACCCAAAACCCGAGACTTCGAAAACTCGGACCGCGGAACAAGGAGCCAGCCTTCCTAGAAAGGCAGGACTGGTGGGGGTGACTCGATAGGCTCCTTTATGGCTAAATCCTCAGTCACCAGAGAGTGTGGATCTAAGTTAGAGACTCATTTATCTCCTAGTTAAAAAAAGGTTTCGTCTTGATTTTTCCCCGGCATTAGACACTGTTTTACTAATCTTGAAAAAACAAAAAGAGAAACAAAAGCCAGCCATGGCGTGTGTGTCGCTGGGAGGAGTGTCAGGAAATACATCAACAAACAGCCACAGACATAACCACAGGAGGGGAAGGGAGTGCAGGATTTTGCTGGTTCGGTCCTTGGTGGCAGCTGGTCCTCCATGAGTGGAGCCCTGAGACCCCGCTTGCCTGGGACAGCCACCAGCTTTCGACAGCCAGGACGGGAGCCAGCCCTCTGGCCTTGCCTCCCCCAGCTGGACATGTCACAGAGGCCGCTTCCTCAAGGGCAGCTGCTTTCTTTCACTCTCCCTTCATGAGTCAAGGGTCAAAGTCCAAGGTCCCACCTGACTTATGGCGGGGGCGGGGTGCGTGTGCCAGAGTCCCTGGGTCTCGGGGGAGGCAGGAAGCAGAAAACTTCAGACTAGGCTTACAAATCATAGACGTTCTAGCCAGGGTATTCGATAGCAGGCTAGGGGTCACCGACAAGGGACTTTACAAAGCCCGAAGCTGAAGAGAACCAGTCCCTTCCCGGTTCTGAGAACCAGCCGGCGAAGGCCTACGACCCCAAGGGCCTGGGCAAACAGATGCCCTCTACGTCCGGGCTGCGTGCTGAAGCCCCCACCCAGCCCCCTCCCACGGGTTCACCCCCACGCCGTTGCTCCGTCCTCTTCTTCCTACCAGAACTCTGCAGGGTTTTCTCAACACAGCAACCATCTCAGCGGGATGCTTTCTTTCTCAGCTCCCGTGGTGAAGGTTGGGGGTGTGAAGGGAGCTCTTGCACCCCCATGAGGCTGAGACCCAGCATGGCTGTGGGCAAAGGTCTTTCCAGATAGACCTGCCCGGTGGCCTGGCCACCCACCCTGTCGTCCTCTCCCTTCCCGCCAGAAGTGGAGTCGACCCTGGAACAATGTGGGTTTGGACCGCCCGGTCACTTATACACGGGTTTTCTCCCTCCCCTGCTGAGCCAGACAGCAAGACCCGCCTGGGGAAGAGGAAGGGGAAGAGGAGGAGGGGCCGGTCTTGCTGTCTTGGGTTGGCAGCCCACCAGGATAAACACCTTCCGGGTGACCCACTAGACTGCTTCTTCCTTGTGATTTCCTTCATGAAGTTTCTTTTCACAGGCTTACCTTCTTGCAAGGGCGCGGCGTATAAGGCGTATGACTCACAGAGCACGTGCTCATCCACCGCGGATGTTACTGGCAGGGCCTCCTGTCCACGTGGGCTCTGAGCAGTTCTGTTTGGGAAGTCAGATGCTCTGCGCAGATTACTTACTGTGTGGGGCACGGGTGCCTGACCCCGGGTGGGCTGAGCGTCTGCTGCACGTGGGTGATGTCTGTGATTGCAACCACGAAGGCGTGGCACAATGGGCGGCCGTGTCCGACAGGGCCTGCTGCGAGCCTCCTTGTCATGGCTGAAGCCCTTTCCTTGCCTACACGGCTGCCCAGCCGCCCTGCAGTGTGCTGACACAGCATGCCAAGGACACACACTCTCAGAGCACCACCCTGACTGCTCCAGGTCTGTCGAATCAGGCCCTCTGGACGTGGCCGTCTCTCTCCCTGCCTGGAACGGCTCTCTTCGGCCTCAGGACAGTGCTCGGCCTCCGCTGTTCTGTCCAGTCCTGGCAAGTCCTCCATGAGTGCTTAGCTCTACCGGCTCACAGGAACTCACTGCCATCTGTGTCCACGTCCCTTACAGACGTGGTGCTCGTCAAACTTCCTGTGCGCCCGCTCAGGCCCCACGACTCAGCCTGCACCGGCACCAGCATTCCGTGTGTCCCCTGAGTCCTCTCCACCTCCATGGAGGCGCTTCCTGGGGAGGCCACCGCCCCCTCTCGAGGCAGCGGCCATCTCGTGGGCAGAGGCGCCTTGCCTCGCCCGTGACGCCTTCCTCACGATGTTCTGGGGTTAAAGACCCCCCGAGTCTCAGAGGAGGCGGGGAACAGGAAGCCTGGCCTCAAGCCTCTTCTGGCGGCCTCGACTCTGTGGGGCGTGTGTTGACTTGTGGGTGCCTGGCTTGTCGGCTCTGCTGGCTGCAAAGCCCCTGCCCCCAAGGGAGTCATGCCCGGCTCCACATACGGAAATCTAGGGCAGTCGAACTGTAGAAGCACCCCAGGGGCACCGCTGCACGATGCTCTCACATGCGCGCTGCGTGTCCACTCCAGCCTCCTGGTCCAAACCCCACGGTCGTCCGGAGAGCGCGATGCCACACGCCCCGCTGCTCCTCCAGTCCCGCTTCTGCCTTCTGTTTTCCCTGGGACCCCACAGGAATCCTTACCCCCGTCCTTCACCGCTGCTGAGGGGCCCGTATGTCGAAGCAGCTGGCGCAGGGATTGAGAACCACCATTTCACTCATTGGTGGGTCGTGATTCCAGGTTGATATCTGCCGGGACACCCTGACCTACTTGTTTTACATCTGCTCCTTTTATGAAGCTGTATGGTCCTCCGAAACAGGGGGCTTCTAGGTTTTTTTAGTTAGCTAGTTTGTTTGTGTTTATTTTTCTCTCTCTCTGTACAGCAGCTGTCATGGGTCCTTGACCAATATGTATTCAATGAATCCACAAGGCTGAGAGAGCCTTAATGACACTGTCTCAAGCTGACCAGGTAGTCGGTGGTGGAGCCAGAGCTAGAGGAACATGCTATGACTTCCAAGCCCACACTCACTCCTCCTTAAAGAAACTGTAGTGAGACCGGGCGCGCTGAAAGGGGGTTTGTTCCTTCACAAAAGAGGACATCTCTCTTGCCCGCAACTGAGTCTAGTTTCAAAGATTAAGAGGAGGTGTCATTTCCTACATACAATCTGTGTTCTGCCCACAATCCCAGGGTGCCATGCACCTTGAAAGTCCATAGATCATCCTAATGTCACAGCGGAGGCATCTCTGCTTCTCCTTACAGTGAATTTACAAGATCCAAAGCCTAGTGGTCTACTGGTTGCACTGGAAAAACAAAAACAAATAAGCAAACATGGGGCAAATGAATGCACGGGAAGAAGCATCTCATGTCCAGATTTCCACATGCACACACACACACACACACACACACACACACACACACACACACATACCCGCACACACCCCTCCCTGTAAACAACCTCAGCAAACTCAGAGGAGAGAGCAAAGGGAACTCACAGAAGCGAGAAGACCGCAATCGATGCTCGAGTTGCCCTGGCAACGGGTGGTGGAGAAGCAAAGCTCCTGCCAAATGGTTTGAATGATGATAATCGTCTTCCCGATCCTGCGGCAGCGCCATTTGCCATCTGGCTTCGAGACTGGAAGCGAGCAGCAGAGCTGGCGCAGTGCAGTATTTCACACAGGCCCCTGCCCTGCCCCAAGCCCAGGCTCTGACCTAGACGGACAGGCTCTGACAAAGAACAAAAGGCAAAAGCCTCGTGGGGTGCACTAAGGTAGGGAAGACAGGAAGATGGGGATTGTTTTCTCCTTTTATTATCTAAAATGTCCAAGTGGGGCTTGCACTGGTCAGCTAGGTCTGCCGTAATAAAACACCGTAGGCTGGGTGGCCTAAACAAGAGATGCTTATTTCTCTCCATCCTGGTTGCTGGAAATCCCAGGTGGAGGTCCAGCAGGGGCAGTTCCTGGTGAGGTCTCTCTTTTCGGCCTGCTGACGGCCATCCTTGTGCTGGTTTCTCACATGGCCTTTGCTTGACGTATGACGTGGAGGAAGATTCCGCTCTTCCTCTTCTTATGAGGCCATCAGTCTTATCAAATTAGGACTCCACCCATATGACCTCACTTAACCTTAATTATCTCTTCGTTGCCTGATCTCCAAACCCAGAAACAGGAGGGCTTCAACATATGGATTTGGAGAAGACACAATTTAGTCCGTAGCTCAAAATTCATGCCCTTTGGCATGCAAGATACATTTGTTCCAACCCAACAGCCCCCGAAGTCTTAACACATCCCATTCCAGCACCAGCTCTAAAGCTTCGAGTACAAATCTCATCTAAATGGGAGAGACTCCATATGATTGTTCCTGCACGACACCAGACCAGCTTTGTGCTTCCACTGCACAGTGGTGGGTCAGGTCCAGGATAGACTCCCCTACTCCAAAAGGATGGAATCGGAAAGCCTTGCTCAGAACAAGCCCCAAACCTCACAGGTCAAACTCAGTTAGACCTTGGGGATCACCAGCGAGCCTTTCTGGCTTGGTGAACTGCCCTACAGGTCCCCTGGGGCAGCAGATCTCCCCAAAGTTCCACTGGGAAGCCCCTCCTTCTCTGTTGGTGGGTGACCCTGCCCTGGGGCTCTCTGGGCTGATCCTACCCGTGAGACTCTCTGGGGTGCCCCTGCTCACATGGCTTTCTGGGGCGACCCTGCCGGGGGGCTCTTTGGAGTGACCTTGCCCACATGGCTCTCTGGGGTGAACCTCCCTGGGGCTCTCTGGGGTGGTCCTGCCCACAGGTTTCTCTGAGGTGACCCCGCCTGTGAGACTCCCTGGGTGACCTTGCCTACATGGCTCTCTGGGGCGGCTCTGCCCATGGGGTCTTGATGGTGGCTTCCTGCTGGCTCCATGGAAGACAGAGCTGCCCTTCCCCCAGGCCTGTAGTTCGGGGCAGCTCTGGGGGTCTCGAAACAGCCTCTGCGGTCACCCTTTTCTTTCTTGAAAGAGACACAGGCTCTCAGCCTCCCTCCTTCCGTCCTGTCTCCGTGTCCTGGGTCCTGCAGGCAGTTTTCTGCTGGTATCATCCTGCCTCCTGCTGACGCAGGTGGCTGCATTTGTGCTTCACACCGTGCTGGTTTCCTCGTCACGCAGTTGTTCAGTTGCACCCTTAGGGTTCTCTTCGGCACAAACATTCTCATTTTCAGTATGAATCAGCCAAGATGCTTTCTTTTTTTTTTTTTTTTTTTTTTTGAGTTGGAGTCTCACTCTATTGCCCAGGCTGGGGTGCAGTGGCCGCTCCCGGCCACCGCAGCCTCGACCTGCTGGGCTCCGGCGATCCTTCCGCCTCAGCCTTCCGAGTTGCCGGAATCACAGGCATGCACTACCACGCCCGGCTGATTTTTTGATTTATTGTAGAGATGAGGTCTCACTGCCCAGGCGGGTCTCGGACCCGCGGGCTCAGGCCATCCACTCAGCTCAGCCTCCCAAAGGCGCGGGAGTACAGGCTGAGCCACCGACGGCTTGCCAAGATGCTTTCAAGTCTTTGTACAAGTTCCTTTTGGCCTGGCAATTGCGTCCTTGGTGACTCTCTCCTGTTCACGTTTCTCTCTAAGCTGTAGGAGGATCCGAGGTGTCCCTCCACACTTTGCCTGGAAATCTCCTCAGCGAAGCATTTGATTTCGTTCCTTCGGGTTCCACCTTCCCAGAACACTAGACCGTGAGCAACGTTCAGGCGAATTTCTTTCTCATCTGACAGGATCACCTTTCCTCTAGTTTCTGGTGACATGTTCCTCAGTTCCATCTGAGACCTCACGGGAAGGGCTCTAGCAGCCGTGTTCTGTCAGCCTCCTGTCTGTGGGCCTCTCTGTCTCTCTGTGGAAGCAGAGGCTTTCTCCCTCCCCTTACTTGCCCTTTCTGAGCTCTCACCAGAGTCCCCCTTGGTATCCATATTTCTACTCAAAAGCAAGCCTGGCCTTTCTAGCACACACCTAAAACCTCTCTCGGCCCCTACCCATCACCGGGTTCCGTCTACACTCAAGGTGGGCTCAGAAGAAGCCAGGCCTGCAGATGCCATGATCTGGGGCTTGTAGTCTCCAGGAAGTGAAGAAGGCTACACTTGAACTGAAGACTTGAAAAATTCTCCAGGATGTGTCTGTTGTGTAAGCCACCAGTCTGTGGCACGTTGCCATGACAGCCCCAGCGAGCTGGTGCAGTGGCAATGTCAGTGATTATAAGTGTGGCTTGGAGCCGGGCTCGGTGGCTCAGCCTTTCATCCCGCACCTTTGGGAGGCTGAGGTGAGAGGATCGCCTGAGCCTGCAGGTTCGAGACCTGCCTGGGCAGGCGAGACCTCTTCTCTACAATAAATCAAAAAATCAGCCAGGCGTGGTAGCGCGCGCCTGTAATTCCGGCTACTCGGAAGGCGGAGGTGGAAGGATCGCCGGAGCCCAGCGGGTCGAGGCTGCGGGGGCCGGGAGCGGCCACTGCCCTCCAGTCTGGGCGACGGAGTGAGACTCCAGCTCAAAAATAAATAAATAAATAAGTGTGACTTGTTGCAACTTACCGCGCTTGTGTTAAGAAGCCCCAGTGTCACCCACCTTGCCTGTACATTATCCTTGCAAATATCTACTGGGTGAGAAGGACAGACGGCCTCTCAGCACTATCATAAAACAGTGTCATACCCAGGCTCCCGGGAAGACACTTGGAAAATCACTGGCTCATTCATGATCTTCTTATCACTCTTCTTGCCAAACTTATCCAGATGATGCCTCCATTGAATCTAAAAAAATCTGATGATAAGCAGAAAGCTGGCAACATCTCAAGACACCCATCTCCACTGAAAGAGCTAAGAATAGGTGTTAAGTAGAATTTCTTGAAAAATAGTCAACATCACAGGTGTGTTTTGTTTGTTGGATAATATCTCTAAATTTAAAAGAATTTTGAACATAGCTTTAAAACTCAGTGTTACCTTTCTCTTGAACGAATTTAAACAGAAAAGGTAATAGGATTTGGAGAAAATTATTTTATAACTTATTACATCTATTTTGTTTTTTGCTCGTTCATTGGAACCTCTGTGGAACTATTGGCCATTGATGACTTTGAAGTTCACTCTCTGTAGCTTTAACCCCATACCTTTGTGGCAGACTCTGTCTCTTGCATCCAAAGGAATTAGCTGATATACAGGAAGTGGTCTCATGATAATTTATAAATAAAAATTATATTTTTTCTTAATTTATGCCTTTCTCGAATATGAATCTTAGCAATTTGGACAGATAATGAAGGAAAAGGCAGATGCGCTTCCTTTTATCGCAGCAAACAAAAACACCCGGACTGCGGTGCTGGTAATGGGACTCTGGTGCTTGGTCTTCCAGATTGCCCCTTAGGATTTAGCAAGCCAGTGTCTGTGTGGTGTCGTCGCCAACCCCGAGGCTGAGGACCTTAGCGCCGGGTCCCCTGACTCTCTGCTTTCCCCTGGAGTAGACGGTGGCTTCGGGCGGGCTCTGCGGGTGGGAGTCCTCATGCTACAACACAAGCCGAATTTTGGAGAGACGAAGCACCTCATGGGAACACACGTGAGGCCCATTGCGTAAAGGCAATTTCTTTCATTAAACACAGTTCTCGGGCATTGGGTAGATGCTTAGGATGACCCAGGTATGTTCTCACAGGGGGATATTGTCTTGATCTGCTCCCTGAGTAAATATTTCTTCAGCAGATTGACCACGGCAGGTAAAAGGTAATGGTCCACTGTCCACACGCAACACCACCAATAACATTGGCTTGGATAAGGAATATTCATCGGGACTTCAATCTTCAGCTTTTAAAAAGGGTTGACCTTAAAAAAGGATTCATTTGGAAAACTGTCCTCTGACTTCCGCAAAGCTGTGCCAGGCTTCCCAACATATACAAAAAGACTCTCCTGGTATACCATTGTTTGCTTGAGATTGTAGCAGAATAAGTATGTCTGTCTCTTCAGAGGAATTTAATATAGACTGAGATGTAAAAAGGCAAAGTGATGCTTTATAATGTCTCGCCTTTTGGTGGGTTTAAACCTCAAACTCACTCCTCTGCACCCAAGCACCCTGCGGCTTACACACACGTTTTTGATGCTTCCTAATCTGCCGTCACTACTAAGTCCCTTATCCTGCAATATGTTCGATGGGGCAGTTCCTCAAATTGAGTAGGTGCTTCTACAAGGAGAGTCACGATGTCACCCGACTTTGCATCATGAAATAACTCAGTGGGTACCAAGACCTTCATCTGTATTCCATATTTAGGCAGCTCTCAGGTCACTGTCCCGTCAGAAAGTGGGCACTGCCAAAGGAGTGGGAAAAATGGTGTCTTAGTGCTGCAAATTTAGAATAACCTAAAATCTTTACCTTGAAATACTCTCTCAAGTCTCTCATGGTAGAAAAATAAATATACAACTCTTTGAGGTTAAAAGAAAATTACTTCTAATAGCCCTAAATTTTAACATGAAAAACTTGAAATCCTGACGAAGAGCTTTAATGAGAGAAAACTATCCAAGTGTCGAACAGGTATCTGTTATACCTGGAGAGCTTCTCTGGCGACGCTGTGTTCAAGGATATGCTGAATATTGCCCCTAAGTTGCATATCAAGTTTACTTTCTCAGCAAATAGCTTCATATTCAATTTACACGAGAATATGAGTGCATGTTCTATATATGAGACCATGTGGGTATTACTCAATTAAAGTTCTTACGCGTTTTACAACTAGAGAGTCACTTTAGAAGAGACATTGGCAGGGACTGGATGGTGAATTATATCTTGCCATCTTGTAATTATTCATACTTAGGCTTCTGCACTAATGACTCTTTGTGTTCGTAAGCTTTTCTGTTCTCGGTCTTCCATAAGAGAAAATCAGCCTTGCTTAGAGTCCTGGGGAAGGGAAGGGGGTGGAGGGACTCTGGGAAGAATGAGTTACGCTTCCCAGTTTTCTCACTGAGTTGTATTGCAGGTCATTGTTTTTATTTTCCCTCCTCTATTCTTTCCAGGATTCAGCTTTATCTGAGCTCCTTGTGTGGCTGGTCCTCAGCAGATGGCCCTGTATTGTCCCTACCTTCCCTGGCAAAGCTCCTGACTATGCCCTGGAGTCTGGTTCAGCTCTGCTCTCTGCTGCGCTTGACGGCGTGGGTGGGATGTCTCTCCGACCCAGTTGGGAATCTGTTCATCATTATGGGCCTCGTTCTGCTTTTCCTGGCATTTTCTGTTGTTGCTTAGCCGACATGGCTTACTTGGCGGGGGTGTCTTACACGCACTGTAATCACGATATTACCAAGTCTGCAGGTTTGGACTTCTAGGGCCCTCTCTAGCTTGAATTCCACCACGGGCTTGGCTAGCGTGGATACAAGGATGTGAAATGACTCTTTGCATTTCCAAAAGCGCAGCTCCTTTCTGAGGCTAAGCCAATTTTATCTTCTCAGAGTGAAGAAAGAAACACACACGGTGGCACCCAGGCCCTGTGTCTGTCTCCTCAAGGTCTTCAACCGTTGAGACTCCTCGTCTGCCTCTCTCAAACCCATTCGCCCTTTCCTTCCTGTTTCTCAGCACTGCTTTCCCCTGCTGTCTCCTAAACATTCTGTGCCCGCAACTGACTGATCAACTGGCTGTGCCCACTCGTGGATCCATGCTTTGGCCCAGGGAAAGCCAAACCCTCTTCAACCCCTTGCTTGGGAGAAAGAAAAGCGCCTCCTAGGAAACTGGGTTTGTCAGCCCCCTTCTTTGCCCTCTCAGCTTCCTGGGCCTTTGAGGGTAGGTTTCCGTGGACCCGCTCACTGTGGAATGGCAGTGCACAAAAGAATGGCAGAAAAGCTGGAGGAGCTGAAGAACATGACAAACTCTGACCAGTGTAGAAGATCATGCTCGACTCCTGGAGTCCAAATCAGGTGCCCACCTTCTTACACACTGTCACACCACGTTGTGTGTTTATCATATCTTGGGTTCCATGGAATTCACACGCAGGTTCAAATGACGGTCTCCTTCCTTAGAGCAAAGTTTCCTGTCACCCAGGAGCTATGTGGTGTCCGCTTCCTCCCTCCTGGCTATTTTTCTATCCGTCTTCATTCGTGACCAGGGTCAACCCCTCGGGCGCTGAAGCCACACCGGACCAGTCTCAGTGCTCTCTCCGATCTGTTACCCCCCACACCCGATTTCTGAAAACCGGCAGTTGTGCATGGTTTGCTTCACTCTTTACTTCTAATGCAATGTCCAGTCTGTGCCTTACATCCCCGACTGGGTCGTAACAAGGTCATTTTAAATGCAATGGCTGCTCCCACTACACTGTGCCAGGCACAATACTGTGTACTTAATAGTTGTTCATTCATGTACAAACAGCATTCGGCCATTCAAACAGCCCTCCATTCCTTCATATATGCATGTATATGTGTATGATGGATATATGTAATGACGTGATAGAGATATGTGCAGTTGGCCCTCTGTATTCACGGATTCAGAATATGCAGATTCTAACCATCCCAGGATCAAAAATATTCAGAAAAAAGAACTCAAATAAAAGCAACACATCAACAAAAATGACACAGCATTTGCATCACATTATGCATTCTCAGCAATCTAGAGGTAATTGAAAGTATACAGGAGACTGCATAGTCATACACAAATACCCCGCCATTTCATGTCAGGGGCTTGAGCACCACAGACCTTGGGCTGGAGGGCCCCTGGAACGCATCCTCTGTGGAAATTGAGGGACGGCTGTATATGTGCACATCGCTGTTTGCATACACACACACATATATAAGCAGATGTGCAATTTGTCTCACAGAAATAAAGGTTACGTGCAGTATGGCTCAGTCTGGGGGCCCCATCAGAATCCCAGTGTTTTTGTTGGGTTCCTCTTTTCCAACCCTGTGAGTAGAGATGCTTTCCAATCCCTAGCCGGTCTTAGAGTCTAATGAATGAAAATTATTTAAGTGTGTGTGGTGTGTGTGTGTGTGTGTGTGTGTGTGTGCGCGCGCAGACCTCCTAATGTCCCTTTACTCTGCCTCAAGCATTAATTTTTTTTTTAATCTGGAAGATTATTGGAAAAAATCCAAAAAACTGCTGTTATCATCATAGATTTCAATTTTTAAAGTAACAACTGATCAAATAATTTCGGTAGGAATTATTTGATCTTGAACACGTAACTCATGCATTCTTTAGATTGATACTCATTTTCATATGCATATGGGAGCTTGCGCTTCACATTTTCAGCGAAGTTGTAGCGTGTTTAGCATGCCAGAGAAATGCTGGGCCAAATGTCATTGCTGAGCGTGATGAAGACCAGGACTCTGGTGCGTCTTTTCTGCGGGTTCCTTCATTGACAGGGTTGCGATCCCTTCTCCTAAGCTGAGCGCTCTCTGTCCTCGTGTGTCTTCTCCAGGCTGCTGACACTTGCCTGTTCCGTCCCTTTTATTCAAATGACCACTGCCCATCAGCAAATGTTCCCAGACCGCCTACGCTGGGGCATCCGCATTGCTGGTTGCCTCCCCCTGCATCATTCGAAACGACACACGTGCGTTTAGAATCCGACTTTGCACACTCTCCTCTAATTTCCCTCCCAACATCACCATCTCTTTTGTGCTCATAGCCAGTGGGAGTTCAGGTAATGGTTACCGTCCCTCTTCGCTTCTGTTCTTCTGTAGTTAGCCACTTCTAAGTACACACATTTTCATCTATACGAGTTATCTACTTTTCCAATTCCACTGACACTTAGCTCTGTATTATCTTACCGAGAAGTTATAAGCCCCGGCTCCCTAAATTTTGTGTGACTGTTGTTTTCAGAAAAGTTCCACTTGAAGTAGCACCTAGTAATAGTCACATAGCGGTTTTTTAAAAAGTTTAAAATGAAGCTATTGTGTATAGTAGCTATTGTGTATAGAAGCTATTGTGTATATTGTGTATAGAAGCTATTGTGTATAGTAGCTATTGTGTATAGAAGCTATTGTGTATAGTAATAGTCATAGCGGTTTTATAAAAAGTTAAAAATGAAGCTATTGTGGAAGTTAGGAGCTGGAAGGTAGGGGAGATACGGAGGGCGTTTTCATGCTTTGATTGTGGCCTAATGATTTCAATAATTGACAGTTGTGGAGGTGAAAGCAACTCCCTCTTGGATGCTGGTCGCCATGTTGACTTCTGATTAACCTCATTTCCAGGAAGCCCTCCAAGATGTGCATGTTCTTTGCCGTTCCTTTTGTCACAGCACGTGCTTCCTGTGAATCCTGGCTGTAGGTCAGATCACCCTTGATGTTGTCACAATTGTCCTGTGCACCCTTCTGAAGCATGCCCATCCTCCCCTAGGGTCTACAAGCTCTGGGTCTGGGGGGCCATGGGTAGGGATCCACCATCTGGCCCTGCAGCCGCCCAAGACTATGACTTCTGTCCCAAGTCCCCATTGATTGTTTCTTCCTAAGAAACTGGGTTTGTCATCCCCCTTCTTCGACCTCTCAGCTTCCTGGGCCTTTGAGGGTAGGTTTCCATGGACCTGCTCACTGTGGAATGGCAGTGCACAAAAGATTTGCAGAAAAGCTGAAGGAGCTGAAAAACGTGACGAGCTCTGATCTGTTGCTGGAATGCTGAGCTCTGATCTCCATGGCAGTCTTAGAACATGATTTAATCAAGCAATTTCTCACTGTGCTTGTCTTCCGTTATTTCCACAGAATCACTGGGATTTGAATGATTCTTTCCCAGGACTCCACACTGGCTTTTTAAAAACCACAGCAAGGCATGGCTGACAATACCTTTGGGGTCACGAATGTGGAGTCTAGAGCTGGCTGAGGTCTGACAGTTTCCAGGAGAGTATTTTCTTTTTTTTTTTTTTTTTTTTGAGTTGGCGTCTCACTCCGTCGCCGCCCAGACTGGAGTGCGGGGGCCGCTCCCGGCCACCGCAGCCTTGACCTGCTGGGCTCCGGTGATCCTTCCGCCTCAGCCTTCCAAGGAGCTGGAACTACAGGTGCACGCTACTACGCCTGGCTAATTTTTTGATTTATTCTAGAGATGAGGTCTCGCCAAGTTGGCCAGGCGGGTCTCAAACCCATGGGCTCAGGCAATCCACTCACCTCAGCCTCCCAAAGTGCTGGGATTACAGGCTGAGCCACCGAGCCCGGCCAGGAGAGTATTTTCAAGGGGACTTTACACAGTGCCGCTCCCATGAGATGCCCCAGGACATAGGGTTTATGTCACATAAGGCTTGAACAGATTTGTGAAGGAGTCAAGGAGTAAAGAAACTTCACCTCCTCAGTCACGGGACATCCGCTTCTCCACCTTCTTCCTCTTTATTTTAACTGCATGTTAAGATCCCACAGGCTCTTTTGAGAGAACAGACTATGGATATTGATGGTGTAGAGGACACGAAGCAAGAGCATACTGAGGTTATTGTGGGAACCCTACTTGAAGGCTTTGCTCACTGGCACTTTCCACCTGGTTCCTAACATTCATCAGAAGCACTTTGCTAGAAATCAGCGCAAGAAGCAACAGAGGGTATCTATGTATGATGGCAAAGGTTGTTCTGTTTTTACTAATCTGAGTATTTTGTTTTTGGCAGCATCTCAAAACCTGTTTGTAAAGGGAATGAATAAGCAAAAAAAATTAGGTTTGTCAGAAATAAATTTTTCAGAAACGCCGTCCAAATAAGTCACTGTCTAAAAATTGTCCAAAAAATGTTCTCTACTCCCTAGAGGCTTGTCCCTCAAGGTATTGGATAGGCAAAGAGTGTTCTGGCACTCTGGGCTAAGAGTAGGTTCAGTGACCTGTGAATTTCTGTCCTGGACATACAAGGAGGGACCCCCCCCCCATAATTGTGTATTTATTCTTACATGTTTAAACTTCAGTCACCTTCAAAGCACTCTCCATTGGTGCAATACACATATTGAGATGCTTTTTGCACCTGTCAGTTTTGATGACTTTTAGTGCTTCTGCCGTTTTCTGTTTCACCTCTTCCACGTCAGCAAAAATTTTCCCTTTGAGGGAAACAAGCAAACGTAAAAGCCACTCAGGGCAAGATTCGATGAATAGGGAGCATGGCGCATGGGGGTCATGCTGGTTTGGGTCAAAAAAACTGCTGAACACTCAGTGCCATGTGGGTAGGGGCACTTGTAAATCACCCGTCATAAAACGGGCAAGTGCATTGGAAGAATCTCCAAAACGATTTCACTGAAGCTGAATGCAGCCTCTTAACCACAACACGAGCTGGTACACAGATACCGATGGGTTCCTAGACACTGACCTAGTGGGGGAAGCCTGCACTACAGGGGCCTGCCCTCCAGAAAATAATTTCCATTTGGGGGAGTTGCCCCTCATATATGTATTGCTTTATATATCTGCATAGCGTGATGACTGCAAGGAGAAAAAGCGCTGCCTAGACAGCGCAAAGCTTAGTCACCTCTGTGGTTCTCCAGAGCTTACACACATGCCGTGTCATCATTCTGCCCGTCTCTGGGGCCCTTGAAAGTTTGGCAGCACTCCCTGGTGCCCAATCCCTCATCTCGCCTGTGAAGCTGAAGGCCCAGACTGAAACTGCCCTAAACTCATTAAAGTGAAAGAGACTTCAAAACCTCTGCAGCCAACATGTCTTCTCCTCCTGGCTAGCCTTTCCAAGTACTTTTCCTTGTAGTCTCTCTTTTTAAAAAATTATTGGTCAAATGATTCTTGCTGATGCATAATATTAGTGCATATCTATGAGGTACATGTGATATTTTGTTGCATGTATAGGATAGGTAAACAGAGTCATGGTATGTACACTATTCATCACAAGTATTTATCATTTCCATGTGTTGGAAACTTTATGAGTCCTCTCGTCCAGTTATTCTGACATATAAAATTCAGTGTTGTTGACTATAGTTACCCCGCTCTGCCCACACTAGAACTTATTCATTCTATCTGTTTGTACCCTTTGATCAAGTTCTCTTCATTCCTCCCCTCCCACCTTCTTCTGAACTCTTAAAATCCAGTTTTGTGTCATTGTGTAGTTTCATTTCCCATATTTGCTGTGAAGTGGGGTTTAGCGTGAACTTAACTGCTCCCTTCTATGAGAAGAGATAAAGTGTATCTTCAACAATTGAGAACACTGAGTATCATTTCTTGTTTATGTATTTCCTATAACACTGACACAGCTTTTCTCTAGTTAATATATACACTAGTCAAGAGAGTATGGTGTGTTAGTTTAATAAACGTTTCTGATAATTTTGTACTTCTGCTATAATAAACACAAATTCCATAAGGCTGTGGTTGTTTTTAATCACCCTGCCATCATTCTGTTGGTAACTGATATATTTTGCCTTTAATCACTTAAATTATGTACCACCATTGTAATTATTAATGCAGCCTCATTTGCAATTACCTTAATATTATTTTATTCTCATATTATTAAGATAAATTAAATGGAACTCTAAAATGTACTGGCCACTTACGTGTGCTTTAGCAAAATTTTTAAATAGTTTTAAATCTGGACTTAATTTTCTCCCTTTTTATTGTCACTATGATTATTATTTTCAAGAACATAGACATTACTTCTCGTTATTTTTGGAGAGAATCTGACTCTATAGTTTACTTTACAGTGGAAAAGAATAATATATTTGTGAGTACAATGAAATAGGACATTTTCTTTTCTACCCAGTCCCTAAGGGTGTGTTCAACATCCAATATAAAATAAATGTATAATTAGCTGTTCTAAATTAATTAAGAGGCACCCACTTTCTTCCAGTTCTCATCCTTACTTCTACATTTAGCACAAGATGTCTGTGTTGCACCTGGCTACATGTCTCTGGTGTGGAAGAGGCAGACGATCTGGAGTGCAGAACTGATCAAGCGGTCTCAGCAGTGTCAAATGCGGGTCAGACTCTCCGTCAGCATCTTGGAGTCACTCCTAGAAGTCTACACCAATTCCTACTTGTCGCCATTCAAACCATCACTTGATGAGAAACTGAAATTATGTATTTGGCCACAAAATGTTAATGTAGAGTGCTTAAAGAGACAATATGGTCTGTTTTTGGTTTTTCTAAAAGCAAGTGTGTTTTACATAAATAGCTTTTTTACAAATTTGAAATGTGAATATATTTTATTTTTTCCCAGTGAGTACACAATACACAACTTTTTTGACAATACTATTAACCAATTTTATGCCAATTTCTTTGCTGATCTAATAACATCAAATGAAATACACTAAATTTAGATGTCGTTTGGTGACTTAAATAAACTACAGTTAAAAAAAACCCATCTATAAAACAAAGTTATAAAAAGTCTACCCACGGCCACAAAATCCCTTTTCTTGCAACACTTTGAAGTCACAGTAAATGCTCTTGAAATTATGAGACTAAAAAATTAGTGAATTGCACGCCATTTTTAAAAAGTATGGTGTTTCAATTGAAGTACACATTAAAGAGAAGCAAAGCAAAGGCGACTTCACCTTGACGATACTCTGGAAAGACATGTCACTCTACACCAACTCTTGCCATGTAATTCCATCAACAATACACACAAGCAGATGAACACCTTCGTGCATGTTGTGGTTCTGCATATCTTTAATACTGACACACAATCACTGAAGAGAAACCCAGTTAGAGCTCATTGGTCTTGGTATCACTATATTGCCAATGGATGGTCAAATAAACTGATTGAGTAGAAATCGGGAGGTGTGCCGTCAAAGCGTATCACAACCCTCCAACTCACATCCCACTGAAAATGCACGTGAGCCCCCGGAGCGCTGAACCAAGCCACAGAACGCCATTGCATCTGCTGTGCTCCTCGCAGCAAGTCAGCGTGTCATGCTCTCACCACCCTTGGCTGTGTGATACCCTCCATGTTGTTCTGGAATGTTCTATGCTCTCCCTTGAACTGGGTTCCAGTCCTGGGAGGGAATCGATTGCTTTCATGTCCCTGCACTGTCCCGCCTTACTTCAAAAGCTGCATGGCATCTGTCTGGAGGAGGGCTGGGGGACCCTGCCTGCCACACTGGCATACCTGAGTTGGGCACCGATACAGCTGTTTTCCCCAGAGACTCGGCCTGCTGGGATCCAAGCTGTGCTCATGTTGGGTGTGGCTGCACAGCAGGACGGCCTAGGAGCGCGAGATTGGAGGACACTCTCCCAGTCGGCTCCCTTCCCGTGGCTAGTGCGGGCTCTGCTTAGATTTCAAAAGTTGAGCTCTGTGACCTTCCAGCCACATTCGTTGAAGCAGCTACAGCACAAAAAACTAGGGTGGCTTTTGCCGCGCATGCATCTGTTCACATGTGACTTGCACCCATTCGTAGCTTCGGACAGGTGGGCTGATGCAGGTGTTGACCGCGGTGGTGTTGGAATTCATCTGTGCAGCTACGCATTTCATCTTGGCCTCCACCTATTGGAGTCTGATATGTGGGGTACATGACTTGAGTGGCTAATTTATTTAAAACTAGATTTGATAGGCAACCTGGGCTAAAAGAACCTTCCAAGGAAGCAGGGGTCTGCCCTGACGTGGTCTCTCTGTAACTGTTCATCCTTCTGGACTACGACAGTCAGGAAGCGCTGCGGGTCTACACCGCCTGCTCCACGGGCCGCCTGCACACTGGCTTCATCCCAGGCCTCGGCGTCTCCATCGCCCGCCCCACGAGGCACCGGGGACTCGAGGCTGCGCGTGCTGTGCGGCGAACCGAAGTGTCCCACGCCGTTGGGCCCCAGAGGAGCGTGAGGAGGGAACACACAGGCACAGCCCCTTAGACGTGTGCTTGCCTTTAAGTGGGGAAAGATGGAGCCGGGGACTGCAGAGATAGGAACGCGAATGCACCCGTCCCAGAGTGGCGAGTGAGGACATGTCCGTTCTGCGGAAGCTCTCCCCCTTCCTCTGTGTCTCTGTCCCCGAGACAGCAAACTCATGAAGATCCAGGTCCTGATGAAACACGTCCATCAAGGGTGCGGGAAGCGTGTCTCGGGACTCCTCTCTCGTCCACGCACCACGAGTCTGCTGGGGCCACGGAGGACGTCTCGCCCTCCGCTTGCCCGTGTGGATGCAGGCTCAGGGAGCCCAGAGGACGGGGCCACGCAGCTCCAGCCTCCTGTTCTGTCCCAAGACAACACAGGCGGGGGCTGAGCCGACGATGTGGATCTGCTCCAGGGGTCCCGCAGTTTGGACCCGAGCCCGTCATTCCACGGAATGACACGTCAGAGGACAATGAGCAAGTAGAGACAGCAACACGCTTCAGGACTGTGTGCGAGCACACGGAAAATGCCCCGATGGGAACTTTCCGGAAGGTTCTACGCAACTGGCTGCCCCACCTGTACAGTCGCTGACACAGACTTCACAGTCACATTCATGCTGAACCTACATGGCTGATGCTCGGGAACTTCTCGCTCTCAAAATCGTGAAAACAAACGACGCGGGACAATCGTTCATGTCCACTTACAAGGTTTGGTTTTATTTAAAAAGTTTATAAACATGCATTTTTCTCCCTTTTAATTTTTCTTTGCAACTTACCCAAAGTGGGTCAGATGTCTTTGAGCTGGTAGCCAATTTCTGAGAATGTACCATAAAAATACGCATCCCAGTCCATCTGATTTCTGTGAACGGAACATAGTCCGAGCACTGCTCTGTGAGCGCGTGCAGATGTGGCTACCCACCTGAAGGCCTAAGCTCCACTTCCTCACCAAATGAAACACAGGCCTGCCTCTAGACTGTGCTCTTGCCACAGAGTCGAGGGTTTGAGGGACATGGCTCCCCACTCCACGTGGGCTGCACGTGCATTCGAGAGAGGAAACAAGAGACTGCAATAGAGTGTGTATTCGGAAGCAGCCCAAGTATGCCCTAGCAACAAATTGCTTCTCTGACTACTTGCCGGATATTCTAGAGTTCATTTTGCTTCCTTCCTTGGGGAACCTCCCAGGACATTCTGACTTAAAGAGTTGCAGTGATTAATCATGGTAATTTGGAAAATTCTTTTAAAAACCTGTACTACAAATACGGTTCCTGCGAAACACCTTAATTTAACTTCCTTTTGCTTGCTGGCATTCTTAGACGGGTCCATTACAATGAGAGGTACAGTCGATTCTAAGTAAAACTTTCATGTCTTTTTTTAGCAAGTTTAGCACATCTTTGCTACCTGTGTATTTCAACGCATCTTCAGCCCTGAGGCTTCAACTTCCTGCCTATGAGCCCTGCTTTTGTCAGTAGCAGCAGCCCCCTTTCTGGTTTGATTTTCATGGACTCAGTCCCTGACACTCAGAGAAGACTTGCCAACACCCTCGCTCCTTTGCATCTCGCTGCCTCTACCCGCCGGTAAAACCCTCTGCGGGACGGGTCACGGCCCGCGTCCGCCCACCAGCTCACAGTCCAGAAACTCCCTTCACATTCAGTCTTTGTCTTCCTGTCACGAGGAGTAGAGATTTGTGCTTATCACCAAAGAAAATCGCAGTGCAAAATCTAAACACAAAAGTCACACAAGTAAAAGTTAATATATGGCACCACAGCCTATGAATTCACATAGAGCACGACAGACCAGTAAGGACAGACAAGAGCATGAACAGAGCCAGAGAGGGTGAGCTTGCATAGCAACGCACAAAGAAATTATATACAGAGGAAATCCTTTTCTTCCTGGAGGGTGAGCTCTGCTTTCCTGCTTTTTCTGGACTCCTGACAAGAGTTAAGGTGGGTGGTGTACTTAGAGAAGAACACGAGGAAGACGTCGGGGGGGTCTGTGGGGCTGTGAGTCTCGGCCGCTGCGTTTACAGTTCGGTCACGGTACATAAATAAGGACATCGTTCATTGCACTGGGTGTGACATCGCTTCCATGAGTTGGGACCCGGCGGCCCTTCAGAGCAGCTTTCTGTGTCTTCTCTCGGTTGCTCTGAAAGAGACAGACAAAAACCCGAATTGGAGCTTACATCTCAGTGTACTTCCACACGGGCCAGCATAGCCAAGAGCAAAGCCGCCAGCTAATCCACCAAAATAAGGTCGTCAGTTGGATTGCTTGCGTTCGAGAATGTAAGTAATTTTATGTGAAGGAGATGGACAGCCAAAAAAAAGAAAAGAAAAGCAACAATACGCTATTTGGAAATTTTGAATTCAAGTAGAACTACTTTTGGACCACTGCGAGTCAGTCATTATTTTAAAATAAAAGTTAAAGAAAAACCCAAGTAGCTTTCCATCGAATAAAAATGACAGACACATCTTCGTGGCCAGATCAGCAAGAGCCGACAGTGACGACCGTGACATCAAGACTCAGGCCTCCAGCTTGGGAGTCACGTTCCCTTTCGGCCCCCACGGAACCCTCCAGCAAGCTGATTTCTGGCTGTGAGACCCAGAACGGGTAACTCTCCCGATGAAAGTAGCACAAGGAGTGCAGTGTATTTGACCGGGACATTTTTATCACCCAGTATTTTGCATTTAGAAAACAGATGAGCTATACCACCTCCCCACGCCAGCTCTTTATTCATAAAGAGAAATTTATTTACAAGATGTGATTACGATCAAAATAGTGCAAATTTACTAAAAATCAGAAGTCAACTCTTCAAGGCCGACTACCCAAATTTGCAAAACTCAGGAAGCTGAGAGCAACCAGAGAATGAGGAATTCCTTGGGAGGGTCGTTAAAACTGCCGAAAGGCCAGGATGTCCTCCTTCCTTTATTGTGCTCAGCTAGAAAGGCAAAGAAACCGACAGAGCGGACTGCTTTTAGTTTCACGTGTACATAGTAAGAGTCATCGCCTAAATCAAAACCATTTTCGACAGCGCACATCAAACTCGCAATAGCAGAAGCACTTATCTCATGGACTCCCGCAAACAAGGAGTGATGGCCCCGTGACGACCAGACTTGCTCAAGATCCCAAACTGCTGTTTCTGTGTGGCCGGGCTCCATGAGCCGGAAACTTGCTGACGGTGCGGCCGTGCCGTCGGCCCAGAGCTCCCCCTGCACCCCCAGCCCGGGAAGCCCCCAGGGGCACTTACATAATTCACCTGTAAACTGTCCTTGGCCGCTGGGGCCCACGTAGCCCATGTCCAGAAGGTCACCGGCGCCGCGCGGGGGACCGCCTCGCAAGGCCTCCGCTTTCCTGGGGCCAGTGGAGCCTTTAGAGGAGGCCGTGCCCGAGGAACTGTGGCCGCCAGGAGAGGGGAAGCTGGGCTTGCTGTAGGGGACCAGGGTCTCGTCTGAAAGAGAAGCACAAGGGCTGTGCTGAGCAGCCACGCGGGGCCACGCGGGATGACGCTCCGCATGGGCCATCTCGGCCGCGCAGGCTTGAGCGGAAGGAAAATGACGCGGCCCAATCGGGGCCGGATGTTAAAGGAACTTCCACGCGCAAGCAACGTTGCCTACGCCGGGGCCTGAAGCCGGACCCAGTGAAGAGAGATCTCGGGATAAGCTCACAGCAGTGTACGCTATTGGCAGGATTTAAATTCATTTTAAGAGAGCGCGGCACACAACGAACCACAGTTGGCTCAACCGAGGCGCGCCTGAGCACAATCTCCAAAGTTCAGTGAGGCTACCGCTTAATTTTCTTAAGAGTCAAGTGACATCGTTTTTGTCTGGGGCTTAAATTATGGCGACCTTTTCTCAGTCGATTTAGATGAAGAACGGTGTATGAGTTCATTACGTGCGCTTTTTAAATTGGGATTGTTTCTTGGGACAGAAGTGCGTTATTTCAAGGCTGCGCATTTCCTGAGCAGAAAAAGAGAAACTCACACCGTTGAATAAGCAGCATGCCAGTGTTCCTTTGTTGTACTTTCTCTCTGCAAATAACTCACAGCGTGTTGCTCCTTAGTGACTTACCACCCTGAGCCGTTTGTCTTCGTCTTCCTCTCTCATTCTCCTACCTCTCCCCGCACCGTGTGCTTGTTTCTCTTTCTTTCTAGGTGTGGGCCGTTGCCACAAGATCCACGTCAACTGAGTGTGCTATTTCTGGGCTTGGACAGTCCTTCGCCACAAGGGTCCCACGACTCCTCCCTCACGGCCTGAATGACAGAACCCTCTTAAGCATGTCACTACATGGAGAAATTTAAAATGGTCACCTTGGGGCCCTTACACAAATTACGTTTCCCAAAATCTGAGCACTGAGTTGCAGCAAAATGTGAAGATGGAACGACGGGCAGAGGGGGACAGCCTGCCGGGAAAGATCAAGTCCACCCAGCGAAAGGCATGAGGCCGTTTTCTCCAAAGCTGTATGCGCGTGTGCAGTTGGCTACTCATGAGTCCTGCCATGCAAAGATGTCCCAGAAAATGTGTTTCGACGTCAGGCTCCCACACCAAGAGCACGTCTAACCACAAACTGTGAAATGAGTCTCGTGACACTTCCAGGAAGCTCCATCTGCAAACGAGAGCTTTGCCCATGAAGTGCTAGCAAGTAACCGTCCTGACTAACGGTTGGAGAGAGCGCAGGCCTTGTCGAACCAATCTCACTTGAGGATCCTGTGATCGGGTGTGTCTTTGCAGCTCTGTGATTGCCATTAGCTCGCCACCTATCTGACTGACGTGAGTTCTCCTTTCAATAACTGGTTACTACAGTCAAACTGAACGAACCGGTTGCAGGCGGAGATTAAAGTGACACAAAAGGTGGTCTAAAAAGTACGCAAGACAGACACCAAGAGGCCAACGTCACCTGTGTCCTGAGCGCCCCAGAAGGGCGTGAGGCCTCGTGGGCTCACAGATCTGCAGAGGGTGGCTTTGGGGCCCAGCCCCTCCGGAACCAGCCGTGGGCGCGTGCTGGGAGCACGGCCCAACAGCCTGACTCAGCACTTGGTGGGAGGCAAGGATGGCTCGCCCCCCCCACTGCCACTTCTAAATACCTGGTGGAGAAAGCAGAAGCTGTCCCCACCTTCTCGGGACTCGAGAAAGCAATGTGACCTTTGGAGCAGCACACACCTGGGCCGGCACCTGGCTTGTGTGGGGCCTTCCGGATATCGTCCTGGCGGTCTGCGGCGCGTGTCCACTCCTGCGCGTGCCGCGGCCACTCTAGGGAGGCTCTAGCTGCAGCGTCCAGGGAGCCGTCTGCGTCTTCCATGCGGGACGCGGGCTGTCCCTCTAGGGAGGCTCCTCGCCCCTCGGCTGCGGGGTCCGTGCCGGCAGCCTGCTGGCTGGGGCCTACGAGCTGCCTTAAACCCTGACCTGGTGGGGGGTCTGGTGGTGGCGGAAGATCTAGAAATTGTGAATAACGTTTAGAAGGGGCTGACATTCAGTGAGAAACACATGTTCCGGTTCGATGCCCTCCTACAGGCGTCCCCCATGTAAAATAAATGGGGGCATCACAGTCAGCGATTCCCATCCACAACGCATACTCGTGGTCGCTTTGCCGCCCTTGGGCCCCAGCGCCACTGGGATCCAACGGGCTGGCTTTGCCCAGCTGGCCAATGTGGACAGTGCTGCCAATGGCACACGGAGGCTGTCACTCGAGGTGTGGGTGGCAGTTCTTGGGTCGTATGCAATCCATTGTCCAGCCCTCCCTTCCCAAAGTAGAAATACCGTGACACCAGAAATCCCTAAGAACAAACGCTTTCCTGCCAGTCTCCACAAAAGGCGTCACTCTCGGGAAATCAGGAACAGCGTGCTATGTCATACGTGACATGTGACAGCCCTTCCTCACACACATGGCCAGTTAGCCACCATCTCAGGGTTAAGCTAACATTTATTAAACACAATTAACATTCGCCTGACAACCAATTCTGGCTGTTCGTTTCATGAGTTAGCTAATGAGTTACAACTAATACATTATCATCTTCCAATGTATTAACTTTCGTAAGTAATAACCAAAGCTCAGAGCACAGATTGAATATGCTTGATGTTGCCAGAGGAGACGAAGCATCATGGAAATCTGACAGGTAGTATCTAGAACAGACAATTTTTTGGAAAAGCTCTTTCAAATAAATATCAGATAGGAAAAATTAAAAGTTCAAGTGACGGCTGATTTTTCATTTCCTTTTTGTTAGCTCTTAGATTGTGATACTTTATATTTTAGAAATTTACAGTTGTGAAATCATAGTCCTTTTTTATAACCTTTAAGTATGTGTTAGTTTTGAAATTACTTTGCTGAAGATTTTGAAATCTTCTGAACATCGATTTGGATTGTTTTCTTCTAATTTTCCTTGCATGCTACTGCTAACCTCTGCGTTCATCCTTAGAGTAATTATTTCCTTTATTCAAAAAGACCCAATACCACTGATTCCATTCATAGAGGCTACCGTCCATATTCTCAGCAGTTACTTCCCATGCTCTTTTTGGAAATGTGTTCTCTTGTTTCTAGGAATATTCTGTTTGTGGACTTTAGGAGGGAAGTGTATAAATGCCTTGTACAGAAGAAAGCTTCCTCAAGGGAAGGTTATGCTTTTTAAAGACTTGCTTAAGCTTCACACACTCTGCTAAGAACAAATGGATCTGCTCCTCCACTGAATCAATCACAGTGGCCTCCAAGCATCCACCCCAAGTCCCCAAGTCAGGGCAGCATCCCGTTCTTATATACATCCTCCTGTTGGATTACGCATTGCTGATGATTTTGTGCATGGCTGATATTGAGGGAACAGGCTCTCTGCCTGGGAGAATAAAGTTGCACTTGGAACATTTCTTCAAAAATGAAGAGCTAATCCAATATCGAGATATCTGTTTGTTTGATAATCCAATGAGTTTGGTGTTTCCTTTACATTCGGTAGGACTGACTTCCTTCATTATGTATTATTATAAATGCAAATTAATTATTTCATTTGAGTTATTGGACTTAGACTGCCAGTGAGGAGAAATTATTGTATTTGGTTCCAGAATAACATAGCTTGTCATTGATTTTATTCTCCATCAGGGAAACGTAATTTTTAAAATGGCCAAAATGGCATCTGCTTATGCCAGCTAAAATTCTGATTACTATTTAATTTGATCTAAAATTATACAGCTTCATAATTAAGTAATATCCTTGGAGTTTGTATATTCTAAGAAGAAAGGACATTGCATGCACACTGAAATAAACAAACTGGAAAAAGAGATGGGATTAAGAATGATGTCGAAAAAAACAAAAGCTTATAACCAAATATATTTACTGAAATTAAATCTAATATTCATCTATGTTGACTCATGGCAGCTAAGTCAATTCACTGCAGGAACTCTTTCTGCCTGCACACAGTGTCCAGGAGACAGGTGCCACCCTCCTCTTCCTCTTGCGGGGATGCGAGCGGAGACAGGAAGCCAACGCTCTCCAGCCGGGATGCCCCCGCCGGCACCGAACGCACGGAGCCGCATCCAAGCCAGCAAGCGCAGAGCGGCGTTCCAGAGGCTGCTGGCACGTCACGTCCCAGCGGGCCCTCGGCCTGCTCCAGGGCCGTCCCGCCCCGCCCCGCCGCCATTCCACCCTCCCCGGCCAAGGCCCTGGAGGGCGCCGCCGTCCCCGCTGCACGGCCTCGGCGAGCCTCACGGACGTCCGCCAGCCCCGCCTCCAGCTTGCAGCCTCCCGCGTCACGCCCACGGACGCGAGCCCGGCATGACCCCCACGTCCGTTCCCTGCGTGCTCCCACAATCCTCGGCGAGAGCCTGGGTTTACGCCTCGGCCCGTTCGGTGCGTCACAACGCAGCAGGCAGAGTGACTTTTAAAAATACAAAACGTCAGTAAGATCGTGTTTCTCCTCTGCCTTAAACATACACACACTCGCATTCATACACATGTGCATGCACACTCATGCCCGCACGCATACATATGCACCCCCATGCACACACACGAATGCAACCCATGCACACACGCACATGCACATACCCATGCACACATGTGCACACATGTGCACGCGTGCGCACACACACACACACACACACACACACACACTAGTGGCTTTCCATTCAAAGTGCACACACACGCGTGCGCGCGCGCACACACACACACACACACACACACACACTCTAGTGGCTTTCCATTCAAAGTGAGGGCAATGTCACAACAGCTCTTGGAGGTCCTTGGAGCACAGCCCACCTTACCTGCCTGATGCCCCGCTCTAGCCCACTGTCCCCCACCACTCTGTCCCCTTCCTTGTCGCCCAACAAGCCTCAGGCTTCCCTGACACCTGGAATGACCTTTCCTCAGACATCAATACTGCCCTCTGCTGAAATCCTTCCAGTCTTTTCCTGGAGGTCAACTCCTGGGAGAAACCCTCCGTAGGCCCTGCCTAAACGCCTCCTCTCGACTCCTGAGCATCCCAACTTCCTCTGTCTGCCTCCCCGCAGCATTCATCACCATCTTGCCGATATTTTTAATGACGAAACATCCATAACCCTTTGTGGAACGCCGGCAAATCTGAAAATTTAGAAACCTATTTGTTTTGCAGAGCAAATACATTGACCATGCCTTAAACTGGGAGGCGGCTTGCTTTAAGCGAACATTCTGAGGAGCTTGCAACAAAAGTCTTCTAGGAAGAAAACCAGGTCTCTATTTTGTTGAGTTATATTGTATATCTTCCACATCTTCTTCTGAAAAACCACAGAAAATATATTTACCTAGCTTTCATTTTTCTCTTTCCACAATATCCAGATCAGGAAAGCTGACACAACGATTAGTTTATACGCGTGCAACTAGCATACCAGTGAGAGCAGTCCTCACTGTTTAGAGCGTGAGATGGACCCTTCAGCCTGCTCCGGGAGCCCACTGACTTCAGGACACGTGGGCCGAAAGGCAACCCCACACACGTCCCCTTAGAAGGAGTCAGCGCCTCCACGGCACCCTCAGCCATCACATTCTGCAGAAAAGCTTCCCCATAAAAGCAAAGTGGACTGGAAGGAGAGTGAGCCTGAGGGCTTCCAGAACAGTCTGTCTGGCTTTTCAGTCTTCGCCTTGCAAGGTTGCAAAAGAAAGCACAAAGGTGGCTGCAAACTAATAAAAAACAAACGCTTTTCTTCTTTCCAACCAAGCTTCCTCTGTCCTCTCGTGCTGAGTGTGGGCATGTGCTGGACTAGATCAGAGCTTCTCCAAGCTGGATGGACGTGCGGTTCGCCAGTGGCTCCTCAAAAGTGCCCATAGCTGGGTTTACCCCAGAACACGTAAGTCACAGCCTCCGGGGCATATTCTGAGAGCTCTCCGGAGGGCTCCAATGGGCATTTGCAGTGCATCCTTTTGGTGTTTAACAGAACTAGTGCCGGATAAAGTCTGTGTACTTACAGGGGATCGTGCAAAGAAGGAGAAAGAAATTTACCTTTAAGTCTGATGTCATACAAGGCAGTTTACATGCCTTATGTTACATATTCCTAGAGTAAATCTTCAGGATAAATATTTTTATTCACACTTTAAAAGGTATAAGAATTATGTTGAAAATATAGGAAATAATAGACTATGCTCTGGAGAGCTGATGGAACACTCATTGTTGAACGCGGACACCTCCTGGCAATATTAGGTTTCCTGAAGCTAGCAGTGTTTGAGCAAATATTCCAAGGTTGGATGTCACACATAAACAGAAAGACTGAAACAGATCAGCAATCGATGGCCCATGGGCCAGATCCAGCCGCTGCCTGTTTTGTCAAGGATGCTTTATTGGAAATCAGTGACACCCATTCTTTCATTTCGTCTCGAGCTGCACTCCTACAATAACAGTGTTAAGTACCTGTTGCAGAGACCACATGCCCCCAAGAGCCCAGTATCGACTCTCTGGACTTTAACAGAAGATGCTGGCTGGCCTTTTGCTATGGGGTGAATGTTTGTGTGCCCCCAAAATCCATTCATCAAAATCCTAACGCCCAGTGTGGTGGTACTGGGAGGTGGGGCGGTACTGGGAGGTGGGGCCTTCAGGAGGGGACAAGGCCATCAGGATGGAGTCTCCACGAGTGGGGTTGGCACTCTCGTAGAACACATCCCAGAAAGGCCCTCACCCCTCCCACCACAAGAGGACACAGTGAAAAGGCACCGTGTATGGACCAGCAAGTAGGCCCTCAACAGACACCAAATCTGCCCGTTACTTGATCTTGGGCTTTCCAGACTCAACTGTGAGAGATACATTTCCATGATTTACAAGCTACTCTGGTTATGGCACAGTCGTGTGTCTCCTAACCATGGGGCAAGTTCTGAGAAATGTACCGCTAGGCAACTTCGCTGCTGTGCAAACACACTAGAGTGTACTTCCACATACCCAGAAGGCAGAGTCAACCACACACCTACACGATGCAGTACCTACTGCCTGTTGCTTCTAGGCTACACATCCAGACAGCATGCAGTGACTCCTGTAGACAAGGGTAACACAATGGCAGGTATTGTGTACCTAAACATAAAGCAGATACAGCAAAAACTAGGCATTCTAACCTGATGAGGCCATTGTCATATATGCCATCTGCTGTTGACCAAAACATGGTGCATGGCTGTATTCTGTTACAGCAGTCCAAACAGACTAAGACCCTCTTCAACTACAAAGCCCATGGTATGCTTTTAGCTCTGAAATTCAGGAAACTGAAAACTACTAAATTATTTCAGTCTTTTTTTTTTTTTTTAACAAAAATAAATACCAGCTGAGCTGCCGTAATTCAACATTATCAAAGTTTTGGAAAGCGCACTCCTGTTGATGCTTTCTTTTTTACTCTTAAGGAGAACCATTCATTCATAAGCATTAATAGAAAATGCCAGGATGGCAGAAAACTCAGCCTTGAAAAGTAGTATGGAATCTATTTCTTGGGCCTTGGTAACAAAGACATGATCCCAGGTTGCTAAAAAGAAAAAAGAGGGTGCTTCATTTCAGCAAGGCCAGGTTTCCACCTCATTACATAAGGAGGCAGCGACTGATCGACCGGGATGACTTCATCCCAGTCAGTGTGCAAAGGACAGAAACTCACCATCTGTCATTCCTTCCCTTCGGTGAGGCAACGCTGGCTGTTGGTCCATCCGCCCACCCTTGTGTTTTTTGGAGGGCCGAGGTCTCTGATTTTGACTCGGGGCTGCACTGGTGTTACCATCTGCAGAAAACGGGCTGGTGGGTCGAGGTCTCTGAGAGGAGGGAAAGGCTTTTCCTAAAAAGAAAACAAAGGGAATGGGGTATGGAGAATGTCATTATCACACACTGAGTTTGTCTTGTATTTCTACTCTTACCGACCTGTAAACCTACCTTGAGATGCCATCTGAAGACACTAAGTATTGGTACATCTTTGCAGAAAAATATACGCCCAGCTGCATACAGTCTGGCTCACTGTTAATAAGCTATCAATACCCCACCAGCGTGCCAAAATTCAAACAAATGAACCAATCTGCCAATCAAAAGCTCACTATCGCTTGATTTTTTTATTTAACCTTGACAATCTTACTGATATTTTCATAGATATATGCAAATGCATGCAGCTTTTACTTCTTAAAGTTAAAGAAGTTATTTCTGAAATAAAGTGTATACTGTCTTCTTTGTTTAATCAAATTTCATCCTTGGAATCTTACAAAATCTCTCTGAGCGCAGAAAAATGTCATATAGTAGTTCCTTCTGGAATTTTAAGGAAAAGGTCTGCTCAGACACATCTATGACATTGACCTCACCACCTGTGCACACACACGACAAGTTCCATCTCTTTTGGCAGAAACTCGATAGCATTCGTGTGGAGGATGGCAGGTGAAAATCACCTTGTACATCCGAAGTGCAATAGGTGTTCTCTGATGAATATTATTGTGTCTGAGCAGACTCCAGATTCTCGCTGAAAAATGAAATGTGCTATGTCCTTTCCTGGTGGCTTAGTGTACATATGCTGGGAGATTTATTCTGGGACGAGGTTAGCCAATACATTTCCAACAGCTTATGATTGTAATGCTGTGTTTATTATAGTAAGAGAGGTCTGCTTTATGGGCCTGTGTTTATTCTCTTGTGCTTGTTCTCATTGCATACAAAATGACTGTGTGTAGTTACATTTTCTTAAGTCAATGTGACGTGATATTGCTTAATGGTTTATTTGTTATTAGCCTACATGCACAGGAAATGCACTTATGCGTCTAATATATTAGAGTCCCTGCACTTTCTCTGCTCTGCTCACAGCTAATGCCACAGAAAGCACTCAGGCAACATCAAGTTTCTGACTTATGCCTTAAAAAAGCAAGAAAATTCAAATGACAGAATATGACAACATATTTTAGTTGGGATGCTATGTAAAAATAAACCTCTGCAATGCAGAATGACTTTTTTATTTTGTTTGAAGATATCTAACTCCTGCTCAAAGGCAACACGGTTGGTATAATTCAAAGGAAACTTCCAGGACTCGTTTTCACAAACTGGGAGTTTAGTGAAAGGTCAGAATCATTTTTCTTTACTGCTTGAATACTATTAAAGTTCCACCAAATGCACTTATGGTTGCATTAGTTTACTTTGTAAGTAGCTCAATTTAATTCATGCATAAGAATGTCCTTATATGTACAGAATTCTACATACATCCAAATCTGAGAGCACACATCATACCCAAGTTGTTTTGTTTCAGCAAAACAAATGATTACAAATTGCTGATCTATGATTAGACATTTCTTTTTTTTGTGGAATGAGCAGCACATGACAGAGGACATAATTGGTCTTTTATTTTATTACTTATCACACTCAGAAATCAAAATTGAATTACTCTAAAGAGCAATACACAAGCAGGCATCGCTCTACACGGCTTGCAGATGCAGTGGGTGTATCTTTAATTAGCATCCTTTAACACAGCTAATACACTATTGTATTAAAATCTTAACAGCCCAACAATTAATAAGCCCACGAGCCACGTGAAGTGAAAGTGCCCGTTAGAGCGACAGCACAACCCGCCCCCATGCCGAGAAAGCCTTCCCAGAAAGTGCATTTGCAGAAGAGTCAGGCACGGCAAGTGATGGAGACAGGGGCTGGATGATTTTAATCACCGGCGGATTATCGATTGGGTGAGGATTGTGCAAAGTGTGAGCTATTGGAAATTTAATGGCAATCTGAGTGGCTGCCTTGCTGCAGTGTAAGAAGGAGGCATGTTCGAAATAGTCAGCAGAGCCCAAAGAAGAAAGGAACGGGGGAGACAGGGATGGGAGCCCGGCCTTGCTCTGGGCCTCGGCCTCAGAAGAGAGTCGGGGACAGGGGATGTCTGGGCCCACGGCAGCCAGACCCACGAGGAGGAGAAGGCGTGGGGGGAGAAGGCTAGTGTCCGGGGTCCAGGCTCTCATGCAAAGACTGCTGCTGCGAGCCACCAACCTGCTCTGGTCAGGCCAGTCCCGTCCAGCCTAAAGCCAGCCTTATCTGCTGCGGCCACCAGTGCTCTTGCAAAACTGCCACTGGCAAAGACGGAGCCCTCCGAGGAGCCGCCTGCGCTAGATCTACGGCTAGAAAAGCTACGGTCCTCGTCAGACGCAGAGCCCCAGCCGTTGGCCATTGAACCTAGAAACAGAGGCAGTGGGCTCGTGAGTCGCACGCGCTGGGCATCGCCTCCTCTACACATGCATGTTGGCCGCGGGCAGGCGACCTCCACCGCCGGCCTTCTCCTGAGCCTCCCGGAGACCCTTTGCCCAGCGTGACACTGCCCAGGCCTTGGACAGTCTCAGTGTGGGCGGGTGACGTGCATGCAGAGCCTGTGTCTGTTTGCACGTGACCAAAGCACGCTCCGCAGGGCTTGGCCCGTACAGCGTCCAGGTCATCACCGAATCGTTTTCCAAGAGAATTACTGTGCATGCCCTAAGTTCCTACAATTTGGAAATAAACACTTACATTAAAGCAAGTCCTAGTGCCTGTAAACATGTCAAGGGCTCAGTTAAAGAAATAACGTGACTATGTGTTGAATTTAATTCCGACTCCAGTGATAAACCTGCACAAAAACTACACTTGAATACCATAAAAGAGCTAGACTTATTTTAAGATTTTAAAATAAAAACATACTCACAAAAGAGCAACAAAAATTCACAAGCAAAAATGCACAAACAATGTCAAGGCAAATACATTTAGAACACAGGAAAAATGTATTTTACAAAAGTTCTATTGACTTCAAAGCTCGTTATGCTTTCTTTCTTTGCTTTCTAAATTATTTTAATAGCTCCAGTTTTCTCATTAACACTAGGATTTATATTAAAAATTAACTCTAGTAAATAATATCATCAGCAGTAATACAGATTTTTCTGCGAAATGCAACATGGCAACAGAGGAAAAGATCGCAGCTTTATGTGTGAAGAGCTGTAAATGGCAAAGATGCTCAGAGATAACTTTTATCCTTAATTTTCTAGCAAGGCCCTTAAAGTTTTGTATCTTTTGTTGGACAAAAACATACCTGCGAGTTGTTGGAAATTTAGTGGCCATTTGAGTGGCTAGTACTCATAGCCTAGTACTTAATGAAGTCAATATCACAACGATGACTTAAATTGGTGCACCACTCACTCATGACATAACAAACTGCTGACTTGCTGGTCCTACATTTTGTTAGAAGAGGAGCAAAAAAGTACTGGCAAAAAAGCTCTTTAAACCAAACCCATATTTCCATCAAAGAGATG
Organism: Cephalopachus bancanus; assembly: GCA_027257055.1. Taxonomy (NCBI): domain Eukaryota; kingdom Metazoa; phylum Chordata; class Mammalia; order Primates; family Tarsiidae; genus Cephalopachus; species Cephalopachus bancanus. The sequence goes on from JAPVLO010000026.1 coordinate 6,841,633, forward strand.
AAAGTCAAGTGTAGTGGGCCAGTCCCCTTTTCTCTGTGTTCAGGAGACAGCAGGATAGCTGGGAACGTTCAGGCGGTACTTGTCGTTTTAGTCCCTCTGCAGGTACAGTGACACAGATTCGTGCACTCTCGACAGTAAGCAGTAGCTGACGCGGTGTCACGTGGGGTAGAGAAAGACGAGTTGGGATTCCCTTCGCCAGGAGCACAGAGATACACGTTCTACTTTCCAAACAAACTCCTGGCACAGGCCACTGCAACACAGCGGAGATGACGCCGGTGCCGGAGCCCAGGCCGGAAGCTTTGTCTCGGCTAGAACCACAGGTCAAGGACCAGCAGCCCCACATGAAAGACAAGGGATGCTACAGGCCTTGCGATGGGATGCTGCAGCAGATAAGGGGTCACCCAGCAATGGGTCACCCAGGGAGCAGGAAGCTCCCGCATTGGGAGAGTTGCAGACCCGGTAGCTGACGTTCCTACCCTTGTGCTGACCTCTGGATTTCCAGGCACTTGTTCGGCACACACGCCTCTGATGCTTCATCCGCAGCCTCACCTCGAGCTCCCCCACCTGATGGCCGCCCCGTCCCTTCCTGCCTCACTGCCCTCCGCGATCCTTCTGAAGCACGTGCCATGTGCCCCTCTGTTCGCAGCCTCGCCTCGCGGGCCAGCGCCCATCACGCTCCTAAGGGGCTTCTGGGCCCCGTTGGCCTGTGGTCTCTGGGCCTCCCCACTTCAGAGCCCCCATTCTCCCGACATACCACTCCAGAACACTGCCGGTCTCGGACGTCTACCGAAAACACTGCTCCTCTGCCACCACTCCACCCTCCTCCGGCCACTCGCTCTCTCCCCCGCTTTGCTTTCCAGACACTCCACATACAACCAAGGCATCCCCCACTCCAAACCTCGGTTTCCTCTCCTAGACGGCGGAGCTCTGGAGGAGAGGACCTTCTCATGCACATCTTCATATTTCTCATGCAGGGACATCGCCTAGCCAAAGTCCCATGAGCCCTAGTGTGTTGAATTACATGCATCCAACACGTTCACTATTCACTGGGAATTCTATGTGTGATCCTGTTTGATGTATAACTTCCTGGAAACACCTTTATTTTAGTGACAGAGAGAATGTCTCCGTGAGAACTAGAACATTTGTTGAATAGGAAATACGGTGCTGGTCAAATCTTGGTGGTTACTTGGACAATTGACATCATCACCTAAGCTAGGAAGTAAAACTATATCTATCATCTATCTATCTATCTATCTATCTATCTGAATATAGATAGATAGATATAGCATATAAGCCATAATTGTATCTAATATATATTCCTGGTTAAGCTTTGATACACCTGGCTATGGACTTGAGCAATATCTTATTCCGATTGCAATCCAGCGTTTACATGAAGTCGCGACTCACTGATTGTGGGTGTGGCTTCTCTGTCCACATTCACTATTTTCATGCACTCAGCCCAGTGTTGAGCTGTTCTTTAAGATCCCTCCTCTCCACCATTGGCAGCCTAGTTGCGGCTGGGTCTGCTTGGCTCTAGTCCATCGGCTTGCCGTGTGGGTCCGGCCAGAGGACAGACGCAGTCTCTGGATTTGCATGACTTAGGACAGGTCCACCTGCCACAGCAACGTTGCCGAAGACACGCCACGCTGCGAGGTCTCCAAGCAGGGGATTAGCCTAACTGTTCCCAGAAAGCCCCATGGGTCACCCTGTGACAGCCAGCAAGACCTTCAGTGAGGATCTTCACGCGCACACCTGTCATTCCCTAACACGCCACAAGTCCCCTGCCTGCGTCTTTGCCCCGACTCCTCTCGGCCTCTCCTGCTCCTTGGGTACATCCTGGACATCCAAGTATTCACGGAGTTTCTTCTGGAGCCTTTTTCTTGCCTGGAAAGAAGGAGTCACGAGGAGACGAGTCTCCATGCGGCTGCTGCCCTTGCCTTGAATGCCCGCAAGAGCGGAGAGACCGGACCGAGGGGACGACTCAGAGCTGAAGCCACAGGCGCCGTCGACATCAGCCACATTGGACAACGGAAACCTAACGACCCGTCCACAGAGAGGGCAGCGCCGCGTGTGGGTGGGGTCGGGCTCACCTTCACGATGAGCGCAAGGAATGCCACCAAGGAAGGTGCTTCTCTCTCTCCCTGACCCCTGCGTCTCTGGCTCGTCCCTCCACACCCCTGCTCCCAACTGGGGGAAGAGCCACAGAATGGCATGTTTGTGGGAAGTATTGTTAAAGGTATCTGGTCATATACCACGAATCCCAAGGGTTCGCAACATGTATTAAAATTACTCCTGTGACGTTGCTAAAACTGATTTAACATTCACTAATTTCATCTCTTAGTGGCTAACATTTTCCTCCCTTTTAGATTTAAACATAGAGAATCAGCTGAACATTTAGGTGAACAATTATAAAAAATAAATACACACAAAGATAATGAGTGGGAGAAAAGCACATTACTCTGTGAATTTAAAAGGGAGTCATTTTTATGATAACTGGTTTTCATTCATAAATGGAAATATAAACATAGAAATTAAAGTGAACACCAGGTAAAAGCCACTCAGTAGAGGTCCTTTACAAATTACAAGCAATCCATACCAATGTGACATGTTATAGCCTCAAACGTAATCAATACATACTTAAACATTTAATGAAAAATGAATTTACCTCATACAGTCAAATTTATTTGTGTTTACATTTTCCATCTTTCCACATTTCCCAGGTTTAAAACTGCTGAAAGGCCAGAAAAAAATCTCAAATTTATTCAAGCTGCTCTGGCAGGACTGCACGCGGGACATTAAGTTGTTACTCCAATGCTACTGAGCAGTAAAATCCCATGATAAAGTGGCATCTTGCTGTGTCTCCATTACATCTTCAGCACTAAAATTAATTTATGATCAGTCATCAATTCATTTACATGTCGCTTTATGCTAAATCCTTCCTTGCTGATAAATGCATATGCGTAGATGCATTAAGCTGAGTAAAGTCTGGGCTTCATAATACGACCCGGCTAATTGTTGCATTACCATTTTTATGAGATACAAAAACTAGCTCTGCCCATTTTTTCAGTCAATATTTAATCTGAGGACTCTTCCTACTAAGTGCTATTTGTCTACCTGTTGCATAAAAGTCACAGTTACAAATGTCTTTAGACAACTCAATCCTAATACTGACCTCCGCTTAGAGGTAGGAAGACATATGTAATCTATAGGAGTTCTTCTTTCACCCAGATTTATCGATATGCTGCAATGCCACTCACATTCCTCAGAGATAAAGAAATGTGGAAAGCACATGGAAAGCAAAATAAGCACCTTGGAGCATCTTTCTTGGGACACAAGACGCCTGTTACCTTGTGTCACTCGGATGAAAATTGCCCATAGAATATTTCCCTTTTTACCTGTAAAGTTTTGGAGTATATGTTTAATTTCTCTCTAAAGACATGAAAACTGCTGAGGTAGCCTAGAAAATTGATGCAATTATGTTAGCATTATCCCTGAGATTTTCCTTAACACCAAAATTATTGCCTTCAGCTTCTGTAGCAAAAGCAAAGCTTCAGGTCATACTTTGCAGCTACCAAGGCTCTGAGATCTGTGTGGTCTGGTGGGTCGAGGGTGAGGCTGCCAGTTTTCACTGTTTCAGTCTGATCTGGTGTGGGAGTTCCAGTAGAAACCTCCAGAAACATAAAACAGAAAATGGAGCCGTGATTTCCTCTCAGCCATGGCGTCCACGCAGGGGCCACAGGCAAGGAAACTTCATTTGTATCACTTCCTGGCACACACACCGGCCTTCCCTTTTGGGGTCACTGAGGCAGCGAGAAGCTTGGCGGCATGCTGAGGACATGTGCCCGCTCGCCTAGGTCTTCTGCTTCTTTATTCCTGGTGGTGTCATAAAATTCAGGAAACAATTGCCCTTGACTCCCATCACGGGGGTGACAGAAAGAGGTATTAAAGGCTTCTCCCCGGTGACCCCAAGGTTTGGCATCTAGGAAGAAATATTGCAGGCAATGTTCCTGAAGACTGAAATAGTCTTGAATGTCAACCTTCTAGCCCCAGAGTGTGACACAGGGAATAAAAAATGTTTCTGTATTTTACTACAACCACATCAGGGTATGTTCTGAGCGTGGAATAAAACAAAAGGTATAAAATTGAGATTCCCTACAAAAAGTGTTGATGGGATTGAATTTTGTTAGCATGGACCACTATAAGCAAATATATCTCAATATAAAAAAAATAAGCCATAAAAATCACATCCAACAATTAACATTTTGACCTTGATTACATGAATTGGGAGAAAGGATTAATGTTTCCAGAGATAAAATGTTATGCTGTGTTTATATAAATACATACGTATTCACATGTGTACAAGTTCACACACACAGATCTACATAGTAAGCAACAGGTCGGAGTGTTATTTTTCTCTTAAATATGCTAATTCCAGAGATTGGGAGGACGTTGATGCTTCCAGGGACCATGACAGTTTCTCTTGAGAGAAAGACTGATTGATTATGAACACTCTCCTGCCACTTATCAAGTGGGTGACCTTGAACAAGGCTCTCGACCCCTGGGTGACTCATTTATCTATGAAATGAGAATCATCGTAATATTAATAGGGTTATGAGGATGAAATGTGTGCATACACGATAAAGCTTCAGAATAGGGCCTAGCAGACGTCTCCTGGAAAGTGACAGAAGCCAACCATTTTAGCCTTTGCTGTCTCTGTCTTAGGTTCATCTTTGTTTTTGTTTGCTTGTTGGTTTCTTGCTTTCTTCCAACCCTTTAAAAAACGTGAAAACTCTTCTCAGCTCACAGGTCACCCAAAACAGGCCACTGCTTCCCTTACCGAAGTCTGTGTTTGTGCTGCGCTCTATTATTAGCGAGCCTAAATTCCCAGCCAAGTGGCTGGAAGCGACAGGCATTCAGCAACTGTTCCTTGCCGAAATCAACAATGCCATGGATCTGCAAACACACGTTTTTCCTTACCGAGACCATGGATATGAATTTCCTGATGTTTCTCTCTCTTTGGGGCCTTTTCCCACTGCAAACCGTCATTTCAAAATTTGTGAAGTTTTCCCCAACAGTCAGTATGGAAATACTTGCTGGGAAAGTGCTTCTTGCTTCACAGACGCAGGTTCTGTTCGTTGCTGTGGAAGTTCCTCACGTGGCACCGTGGGGTGGGCGTCCCGGCACACAGACGGGGCTCTGTCCCTTGCTATGGACGCCCCTCATGTGGGCTGTGGAGTGGCGGCATCCCAGCACACAGAGGTGGGCTCTGTCCCCTTGCCATGGACATCCCCTCATGGCACTGGGAGGTGGGGCATGCCAGCTCTATTTGATAAAAATCGTTCCTTGTTTCATGACAATGCAGATAACTATGGGGGAATCTGAGGTGAGCACCACCATGAATTTATACACACCACGAACTCGAAGTGACTGATGGTGAGCTCTGGACCCTCTCGACGGGCACTTCGCATCATAAGCACATACGATGCCCGTGTAAAGGGCGGCTGTCCAACGTCACCTCATTCAGCAGCCAAAACCAGCCCTGAGTGTCTGTGGAAAACTCCAGCACCTTGGGGCAGTGTCCATCAGCATGACGGTTTCTCGAATCTTCTGTCCCTGTGGATGTCTATCTCAAGGCTGTTCTACACTACAGCACACTGCGTGTCCACCCACACGTGTGCACAAACACGCCCACACTACAGCACACTGCATGTCCACCCACACGTGTGCACACACTCACCCACACTCCCCACACATGCACACTCCCCCCCCCACACATGCACACACACCTGAGAAAGCAAATGAAGTCTCTGTTCACACCTTCTGCCCAAAGTTATTGTGCAGAAGGGAAAGAAAGAAAAGGAATTTCCAGCCGGGCTCGGTAGCTCAGCCTGTAATCCCGCGTCTTTGGGAGGCTGAAGTGAGTGGATTGCCTGAGCCTGCGGGTTCGAGACCCACCTGGGCAGTGAGACCTCATCTCTACAATAAATCAAAAAATCAGCCGGGCGTGGTAGCGCGTGCCTGTAATTCTGGCTACTCGGAAGGCTGAGGCGGAAGGATCGCCGGAGCCCAGCAGGTGAGGCTGCGGTGGCCGGGAGTGGCCACTGCACTCCAGTCTGGGCGATGGAGTGAGACTCCAACTCAAAAAAAAAAAAAAAGAAAGAAAAGAAAAGGAATTTCCACTGGGCTGCTTTGTGTAGAGTGGAACTTTTGTCACCAAGGAGATCAGGACACGTCCTAAACCCTGAGGTCTTCATACGTGGCAGCAATCAAGCACTGAACTCAAGGAGGAAACAGCCATGGCCTTCTTTGTCCTCCTAGCCTGAAAGCTGCCCTTGGCATGAAGCCTGCATGGCTGGGGGGGACGCAGGTGCCAGGGCCGCAGACACCGTCCACAGCCCGACGTGCTGCAGGTGAGCGTGCCAAGCTAAGGATGGCCTTCTCACCGTGCAGAGATGCGTGTGGCATCTTTGACACTAAATATTGACTGAGAAACCTCCATAGGCGACTGCCGCCGTCTTTCATTATTATTGCAATTCTTGGCTGCATTCATAATGGAAAAGGGTTCAGTATCGTTTTTGAAATACACAGTAATATGCTGGATTTATCTAGAAGAAGGTGATGCCGAGAATTTAGGCAAGGGAGCTTGACGGCAGGGTAGCCCACAGGCCGGCACGCTGTGTTCCGAGACGCCGACTTCCACTCTGCTCTGGACTGCAGATCACAGCTGCCTACCTCTGCTCTTTGTTCCCTGCCAGCCGGTGGGCCGCCCAGCTGGGGCAGAGGACGAAGTGGCCCGTCCCGTCCCAGACAGCACAGGGCAGGGAGGAGCAGGGGACGGCCAGGTGGAGGCTCTTCCCAGCCTGAGGCCTCCACCGGGCCCTCAGGGGCTGTGGCTGGAGGCGAACGGAGTGGCACCGTGGCAGAACACCCTCCAGGATGAGAGGCGCCAGCCAGTGAGCAGGTGGCAGCGGTCTTGTGAGAAGACCCGCTGGAGCACCAAGGTCAGACCTAAGCTGGTAGCAGCTGCATCTCCCCAGTCACAGAGAGGCACTTCCTTGGGTGCCACGGAAGGGATCGCTGTTCGAACCGCGAGGCTGACTGTTGACTTTTCTCATATTCATTGCACACCTGTTAGGATGTAGCATTGCCTAACAAAGCACAAGCAAGGTCAATCCTTGGAAGTGGGTGGTGCGCCAGTCCTGGGGTCCTCCCGGGACAGCCCCACCGAGTCTCGCTGGATGGACAGGGCAGCGGCAAGCCACAGGCATGGGCAGTGGGGACCACAGGGTTTCTAGGGGGCGGTTCTCTGGATTCAGCAAGGAGGACTGCATATGTGGATGGCTTATCTCCATATGTGGGAGGCTGTTTTCCCCTGCACTCTCCAAATGACACCCCGCTCCTCCCCCACAGGCTTCCCTGAAGACTTGCTAATTGTCATCAGCGAATGGTGGACTATCAAGAAGCTTCTTAAGGCGGCACTTACTTTGTATGTCGCGCCTGATGTACAAAATATATCATTTCTAAAAGTCACGTTTTTTTTATGTAATAGACTTGGTTCCTTCACAGAGCGAACTTTTCATGAAAGCCCTGGATATAATTGAGTTTTCTTTCATGTCTTTAAAGCTTTTTAAAATTCATGAATTTTCTTATCATTTTTGCAGCAAAGCCCAAGTAGTGCCAAATCCTTTCTGAATTTTGTATTTAATATTAACATATTTAAAATGTTACAGAAATGGACGGAGTGGAATAAGCCCTACACAGGGAAGTGTTTGATTTTGATGCCTTTTACTGGTGCAGATGGGTCAGCTGTGACTATGAAACGCGCCCCGTTACCTGCCACGGAGCTGTCGAGGTTGTCCACACTGGATCCGGGCGTCTGGTCCAGGACTCGCAGGGGCCGGGGCATCTCCAGGGCTTCCTCCACGTCGTCGACATCATCGTCCGGGACATCTGTCTCCACGTCCGACATCAAGGCTCCGGACACGTAGCCAAGGGGCGGAACCGGGGGCTGTGGAGGCTGATTATTGCTTTGAATGTGCCTAGAATTCAGAGGAAAGAGAAGGAAAGAGAGCATTGGCCATCGGTGACACAGCCGTCTGGGTCAGGGGCGTGCGGCCATGGGTGACGGCGCTTTCCTTTCTATGAGCTGACTGGGGGGCTCGTGGTCCTCTCCCGCCCTCAGAAGGGACAACAGGCTGAGAACACAGGCTGAGGACACAGTTCTCACCCAACAGGGACGCGCCAACTGCAAACCCTCAAGAGGAATTCATAGCTAACACGCGGAGGGAAGACACAGACCCCCAATTTCTGTGTAGACAAGTCATCCGGAATACTTGTCACAGATAGCTATTTAAAGCGGAACTTTTTCTTCAGAAAGGTTGGGATCGTGTCCCCGGTTCAGTGTCTGTGTAAGCCAGGCGGGCTGGGCCCTCGTGAGGAGAGGCTGGCACCTACCGTAGCCCACCCCCGCCCTGAGCACACCCTCACCCACCCCCGAGGTCTCTCTCCTGCAGGACGTGGCCTGGGCCGGGCGAATGTTTCCACCCAAGCCAGCTCTAGGGCGGACATGAGCCGTCTATGCTCTATAACTGCGTTTCCGTCACACCCTCCAGCGTCTTCACTCCTTGGAGGCAGAAAGGACACATCCCAGCATCCTCCAGGTTGAGAATATTCCTGCGTAAATATCCCTTCAGCAATGAGTGAGCACTTCTAACCTCAGCCTAGTGGAGTAAACACACCACGTGCTACCAACCCTCTTGAGAATTTATTAACGTGAAGTTCAAATTTTTTTTTTGAGTTGGAGTCTCACTCTGTCGCCCAGACTGGAGTGCAGTGGCTGCTCCCAGCCACCGCAGCCTCGACCTGCTGGGCTCCAGCGATTCTTCTGCCTCAGCCTTCCAAGTAGCTGGAACCAGGCGTGCACTACCACGCCAGGCTGATTTTTTGATTTTTATTGTAGAGATGAGGTCTCGCTGCCCAGGCGGGTCTCAAACCCGAAGGCTCAGGCAATCCACTCACCTCAGCCTCCCAAAGGCGTGGGATTACAGGCTGAGCCACCGAGCCCGGCTCGTGAAGCTCAAATTTAAGTGACTTGTTTCAAGCTCCCAGGGTTGAGCTGGATGCTGAGGCCCAGTTGATTTGCCTTGAGGCCACTCAGAGTGGCCTCTAAAGGGAAAAAATGCTCAGTAAAGGCAATTCACCGTTATTTCTTCCTGGCATTAGGAGTGAACATACTGCGTGTTTTAGTGTAGTAAGTCTTTTCTTTGTCTTCATACAAAGGGATCTAGAAGGGAGACAGAAAACAAGTGCTATCTACTTGTAATGTTGGCTTTTGAATGGAAGAGAGGTTATCTTTATCACCTGCATTTGGGGGAAAGTATTTCATTTTTTAAAAATTAATCAATACTTTTTATTGTGGTATTGTGGGGTACAGTTAAGAGTTAGGTATACAAATATGCATTGTTCAGGCACCCTTGTTGATAAGGGGTGTCTCCCTGTCCCCAGACAGATATTGACTACCGTTAATCCCACCTCCCTTCCCCTCCCCCCCATAGTTTCCTACCGCTGTCAGTCCTTTTCTTATAGTATTACGATTTTACTTAGTATTCCTCTCCCAACTGCCCTTTTGAACTTGCAACCAACTCCAAGGTTAACTGAATTCTAGAAATTTCAATGTGAAAGAGGCAAAAATGTTAGCTCTGGAAGCTACCTCAATCAAATCAGACCCAAATCTTTAATTCAACTAACTGATCAGAAGTGTGAGGTCCCAAGTTGTTATGTGGTATTGCTCACAGCTCACAAATTGAAAAGCCAGGAAGAACAAGCAGGTTGGTTCCAAGTCCACGTGGCTCCAACCTGCAGGCACATTTGAGAGCCCCTTAGATAGAGTCTGTGCTTCCAATGACGACATGGAAGCTTCCCTAGTCAACTCAGAGGAAGCCGTGTGGCTCTCTAAGGAGCTTCCACTTAAATAGTGACGCGTCATAGAAAGAAGCTTGGTGCAAAATAACAGTGTTGAGCGGGAGGTGGATTGGGCCTTTGAGAAAACATCTGATGATTGCTGGGAAAATGTTCAGGAGACTCTGGTTCTGAGAGAAGAACATGTCGTGATAAGCTGTGAGTGGTATTTCTGACTTGGATAACTCTTTACGTACTATTAGTGGTATTTTAAAAATAAGTAGCTCATGCACATTGAGAATGAGAACGATCTCATTATCAAGCAATCACAGTGGCTAAAACTACTTGAAAAATACTATTTAAAACACATTAACTCTGACTTCAAGCTCAGGGTGCCAATCATCAGAAGATAAGTGGGTGTGTGTCATTGCTTCATTTTTAAGAGTCAACTTATGTATCACTATTTGAAAGAAGCAGCATTAAAAAAACCACTTAGTCCCATTTGTTTATCTGCCATATTTTCATAGGGCGCCTACGATGACTGCCACCCACAATTCATAAAAGTTTACGAGCCGGGCTCGGTGGCTCAGCCTGTAATCCCGCGCCTTTGGGAGGCTGAGGTGAGTGGATTGCCTGAGCCCACGGGTTCGAGACCCGAGACCTCATCTCTACAATCAATCAAAAAATTAGCCGGGTGTGGTAGCGCGCGCCTGTAATTCCAGCTACTCGGAAGGCTGAGGCGGAAGGATCTCCAGAGCCCAGCAGGTCGAGGCTGCGGTGGCCGGGAGCGGCCGCTGCACTCCAGTCTGGGCGACAGAGTGAGACTCCACCTCAAGGAAAAAAAAAAAAAGAAGAAAGTTTACGGACTGCCTAGAAAAAAGGAATTGGGCATTTCTGACTTATTCTTTTTTTGTTTGCTTGTCTGTTTTAAGCATTTACTGTCACTGCTGGTTCTTTCCTCATTTACTCCAACATCAAGAGGGTCTTTTAATAACTGATACTGAACATCTGGGATTTGCAACAGCTCACATTTACATATTCACAACCACACCCAGAGTTAACCGCGGGCACGTTTAAGGATCTAGAAAACGTCCTCTACTATGGCACTGGAAGCGAGCGTGGGATCAACTCACTGACGCTGAACCTCAGGTTAGAAAAGACTCTGGCGTCCGCCAGGCACCCAGCTGAAAGGGATTCTGAGCACACGACTGTGGGGACGTTGCTGAACGCCTCGGCAATCGGTCAATCCACGTGATGGCGGAGCTGCCCAAGCCACCTTCCACCCCGCTGCGCCGGGCCTGAGAACGAGAGCGTGTCTGGGGAGGAACAGCCCACAGGCCGGGAGCCCGGCCCTTGGCCCCACGGGGACGCTCACCACGTCTGCTTCGCCATGTCGAACTGATAGGCCCTCGTGAGCTCGTCCAGGTGCGCCTGTAGCATGGGCTGCCCCTCCTCCCGCGGCGACGGGGTGAGCGTCGCCGTGGACTGCTGCCCAAAGGACACGGCGGGAGACGAAGCCACGCCGCGGATGGGTGGCGTCGGGACCCTGTCCTCGTCCTCCTCCAGCTCGTCTTCCAGGCCTTGGTGTAGGTATGTCTGCACCGGCAACGGCGGACACCAGCTGTCACTGTCGTAGCTGAAATCGGACGAGAAACAGACGCATGGTGACACATGCTTGCACACATGCAGTTACACTGGCAGTGCACAGCAACCGCGCGCGTCTAGAATGGCCTCTATCCGTTTCTTCCTGATCAAGTTGTGGGTGCCATCCTAGCAAGTCACCTGGCTATCATCTTGATCCTCGTTGTAATTACATCTGCTATCTCATGGTATCTCCACTTCTCCTTTAGAGACCTTTGGGCTAACTACACCACCGTTACACAAAAGGGCCATCACTTTCCAACAAACTCGCTCATGTGGGAAAACCAAACTGCTAATTAAGACAGTGAATGATGCAGTGCTCGGAGAGTCAACCACTTCCTTCTCCTGCTTACACTTTCCACCAAGAGGATAGGCCAATACAGTTGACGGACCGTCTGAGATGTGCTGGAGACTTGCATTCACTCCGATTCTAGATCTGTGCCAAACTTTCATTCCACACTACATGCCAGTCACTAAGACTCTGATACAAATGTATCAATATCCATGTGAGCCTCCTTTTTCTTGGCATCTATAAGAGGGAACTCCAAGGAAACTGGAATTATTTGTGGAGGGAGGGCCCTTTGGAGGACAGGCTTCCCTCACTCGGTTAGTGTTCTAGGAACCTGTCTGCATCTGTGGACCAGCTAGTGTTGTGGTGAGAGGCTACATTCAGCTTCGTGATTTTTTTTTTTGGAGATTCATTCAATGTGCTTACCCATTTCATATGGGTGATTTACCAGCACTCCTGCCCACACCGCGCTGAGTGTCCGGCAGTTTTTGACCAAAAACCACACAGTCCTCATGCTCCACCCTCCCTATTCAGCAGATCTCGCTCAAGTATCAAACAGAGAGTCCTTTGAAGGCGACTGAAGTTTAAACATGTAAGAATAAATAAACAATTTTTTGGTAAATAAATTCTGGGTTTTTTGGGGTCCCCCTTCATAAATGCAAATCGTAAGACTGAACTCAAAACATTGCCCTATAAAGTATGTATATTTTTTTAAATCATATTTTTTTGAGTTGGAGTCTCACTCCATCGCCCAGGCTGGAGTGCAGTGGCACACTCATGGCCATCCCAGCGTTGTCCTCCTAGGCTCCAGCGATCCCTCTGCCTCAGCCTACAGGCGTGCACTACCATGGCCAGCTAATTTTTTAATTTATTTTAGAGATGAGGTCTCACCAAGTTGCTCAGGCTGGTCTTGAACCGTGGGCTCAGGCAATCCACTCGCCTCGCCTCCCACAGTGCTAGGATTACAGGCCGAGACACTGAACCCAGCCAAAAAATCATATTTTTATTGTAGCAAAAAAAAAAAAAAAAATTAACATGGCATCCACTGATTTAACAAATTGAAGGTTTGAACATAATTTTAACTATTATGTGAAAATGCTGTGTTTTAATGACGCTGGCCTGGGAAAATAGACAATTAAACAAAAAGGTTTACCCGTGCCATGAGAGCAGCAGCATTTCGACTGCATCTTCCCTGGAGTCCTGGCATTTTCAGAAATCAAATAGCCCCTAACCCCCTTTCCAAAGGAGACCTGAGGGTCGGCAGGCAGCACGACTGGATGCGCTGTCTCCCACGCCTGACCCTTGACCACCTGCAGCCTCACTACCTGCATCTCCACCTCTGCTGCAACGGCCCTGCCTCCTGCCGTGGACAGCGTCCACTCTCCTGGTCTCTCGGGAGGCCACTTCCTCCTCCACCCTTTCTTCCGTCCTACAACAGGATTAGGGCTCCCAGTGCTTCCACTGCATCACACCTGTGCTCACGGTGATCCAGTGGCTGCCCCCAATACAGAACAGCCCCTCACCCGCCAGAGCTTGGAGACCCATTGGATCAGCCCGTCTTTCCAGCTGAACTTCTTGCTCATTCCCACATACGAGCCTACCCTGTTTTTTCTCAGCTGTGGGTGTGCATATGATGCTCTGTTCTCAAGGCGCTCCCTCAACAAGGGTCCCCTCAAACGTTATCAGCTCTGCGGAGCAGTTCCCCGAGCCCACCGCCACGGTGAGACCCAGACTGTGGTGCTGGCCATGTTACGTGGGGATTGTTTCGTGTTGCTTGTTCCCACTATTCTGAGACCCTGAAGCCTAAGAACTCGAATCCCCAGCTTCCTAATTCTGGTACGGGACACAGTGTCTGGCCCACGGGAGACACTCATGAAAGAAACCGAGTAAAGAGTAAATACCACAAATGTACACATCTAGTCCTGATCTCTCTCACAAACCGGAACTCAAAAATGTCCAGATGATTCTTGAATACTTCCACTTGAGTAACTTTTCATGTGTCCTGTGTAAAACTGAATTTGTTGTGAAAACTCAAACATGTATATTTATTGACAAATTTTGGAGGCAACCAAGATGTCCACCAGAAGGCAGAAGTGTACATGAACTGTGGCATATCTGGACGAGGGGTTATCATTTATCACTAACAGGAAGTAAGCTGTTGAGTCGCTTTCAGACATGGAGGAAACTTGAATGCTACCAAGTGAAAGAAGTCAGTGGGAGAAGGCCACATACCACGTGGTTCCAACTCCATGTCCCTGCGGCAAAGGCCAGACTACGGAGACATGGAAAGACCCGGGCTGCCAGAATCTGGAGGGAGGAAAGAGAGCAGGGGGAGCACGGAGGGTTTCGGGAGGGCTGGGGTGCACTCGGTGAGAGCCTGCAGCAACAGGCCCGGGCCACTGCACATTTGTCTACACCCACAGAGTGTGCGGCCCCAAGAGGGAATTCTCAGGGAAACTGAGAACCCCAGGTGAAATGATGCATACATGCGGGCTCACCTGTGGTCACCACGTACCCCTTGGGTGGATGCTGATGGCGGGTGGCTGTGTCTGTGTGGGGTGGGGAGAAGTTTCTACAGCTTCTGCTCTTTTTTTTTTTTTTTTTTTTGAGTTGGAGTCTCACTCCATCGCCCAGACTGGAGTGCAGTGGCTGCTCCCAGCCACCGCAGCCTCACCTGCTGGGCTCCGGCGATCCTTCTGCCTCAGCCTTCCAAGTAGCCGGAATTAAAGGCATGTGCTACCACGCCCAGCTGATTTTTTTGGTTTATTGGAGAGATGAGGTCTTGCTGCCCAGGCGGGTCTTGAACCCGCGGGCTCAGGCAATCCACTCACCTCAGCCTCCCAAAGGTGCGAGATTACAGGCTGAGCCACTGAGCCCAGCTGCTTCTGCTCAATTTTGCTGAGAACCGAAACTTATCTAAAAATAAAACTTATTTTTATAAACCTGGAAGTATTTTTTTGAATTGATTTCACAGCACATACAACTGATATTACACAGATGATACACAATGCAGAGTGCTGAGAAAGCAAAGTGGAGGCCCACAGAGTGGAGGCCCACACTCATGCTGGAGCTAGGCCGGTGATACAACCCCAGAAGGGGTAAGTTCAAAGTCACATGCGAGGCTCAGAGGAGGAGAAAAGCATTCCGGAAACTCTGATAGCACTCTCCATGGCAAGAACCAGCAACAGAAGAAGGTTGGTGGTGAAGAGGTAGCAGAGGCCAGGCCAGTGGCCACAGGAACCCTGGAGGTCCAGAAAGGTGTGTGGAATGTTCCCACGGGGGAGGTGCTACAAAGGACTTTGCACAGGGGGTGATAGCAGCTATGGCGGTCAGTGTGCCTTGACCCTTACACTCATGTTGCCGATCCCACGGGGTCTTCCTTCAAAGTGAGTTCCATTCTGGGCATACTTATCTTCATTTTCATGCCATTTTCTTCTCTTGTAGAGAATGCCTAATTACCTTCCACCTCAGTGAGTTGCAAATGAAGACCCTATCTCAGAAACCCTCTACAGTTAGAGAAATATCTCCCTAAAGCCCTCCTACAATACAGTATAAACAACAGACACACTTTAGTGTGTTACAAGTAACAGCTTCTAGACTAGGAAATACCATTGGTTAAACCTGTATTCGTTGACTATTTAGTGAGTGCCAATCTGAACTGAAAAAATACACTGCTGTAAACCATTGTCACTTTTACCTGTTCATATGTTGGTGATCACAGATTTTAAAGAAAAGATTCTGTTGCTAAAAAGATCATAACTCATGACCCCAGCTGGATCTGCTGCTTCCAGCTTTTCTCAACCTCTACTTAGTCCTGCCCACCACTTACAAGTATGTCTCTAAAAACAAATTCACTTCTCTTCACTCTACTCTGCCCATTAAATCTGTCTAAGCCTCAACCTACCTTTGCAGTTTTTACAGTTTCTCAGTAAGAATCTCCTGCTCAAAATAACTTGGCTTATTTCTTCTTGGTTTCTCCTTTTCTCTCCTAGTGTATTTGTTTACAAAAGCCACCTTTTTCTAGTGAGCTGCACTTCTCCAATTTTACCTCCCTTCATCTTACCAATTCTGCGCATACAGGCTAGGGTGCCTTTTATAAAGATTTCCTTGACAAGGCTAACCAGCACTGATATGCTTCTGGACTTGCACCAACAATATCTTTGCACATTTCTTTGAAAACTGACTATTTATAGTCCTATACTGTGTCCAGTATAGGTTCCTTTAGCTGTTGACTAACTCATTTTAGTATCTAACTTTTTACATGGTTGTATCTCTTCTTCAAGGGGATCACAGTTGTGACACTGAACTATTCCTATGTTGCTACACCTAACAATACCTTAAAAATAGTAGGTCATAAGCATGTTTGTTTTAAATGAAAATACACAACTTGTTTCCTTAGTAGGAAAGCTCAGGGTGTATAACTCATCTATTTGACTTTAAATGCCATATTATTAAGTCAAAGAAAAATAGGCATGACAAGGCTAATCAAAAACAGAGCATGCTTGCTGTTGGGTTTCATTGGCAGTTATAGTTCAATTGCCTCTGAAAAACCCGCTATAAAAGAGCTCATTTTTGCCCCAGAATGCATGAGGCAAGGCTCTTCACTCACATTGACTTATTCAATCTTGCAAATGGAAATAGTCAATTAGTTCCTAAAATTTCCTGCTCTGTAAGTAGTAAACTATTCTTGCTTCTAATAATATAATGAAGAAATACATACAGAGTGAAAATACGTAGATAGCACAAGAGCAAGAAGAAATGCTACATGCATTGTGCGTTAAGGCAACACAAAAATATAATTAGGTGTGTTCAATTCATTGCTTATTATTCAAATAATATGAGGTGAAGGGGAGTCTAACTATATAAATATTATTTTGACCATCATGCAAATGCATTGTCCAATGTAGTAAATGACCAGAACATATTTTGCTAGCTATTCAACTTAACTAGAATGGATGTTATCACCAATGTTTCCAATGTCTTTTCTCACAAAGATAATACAGAACAGGAATGAGTAACCTATACCCCTCTGGGAGAAGCAAAATTGAGGAAAGTCCACAGATTCATCTACTTGGTTTATGCCAAAAGAGGAAAGATGGAAAGAGAGAAAAAAAGAAAAGTAGGAAAAGAAACTGAGATAATTGATGCAGGGAAGTTGGGACATGGTGTCAATCCTACCGTGAGTAGGAGAGTTTATCATTGCCCTTTGCCCTGTTTCAACTCAGCCAGAGCACCAAGTGCTGAGGTTTGAGACAGTGTCTATCCAATGGGGGGAAGGACAATCTATCATTGCCCTGTGTCCTGTTTCAACCCAGTCAGAGCACCAAGGGCTGAAGTTTAACACAGAGTCTACCCTATGAGGGGCAGATGGTTTATCATCACCCTCTGCCCTGTCCCAACCCACCCAGAACACCAAGTGCTGAAGTTTGAGACGGTGTCTACCCTATGATGGGGCAGATGGTTTATCTTTGCCCTCTGCCCTGTCTCAACCCACCCAAAGCACTGAGATTTGACACAACTGCTGAAGAAGAATGAGAAAGCACAGAGGACGCCGTAGACTTCACAAGGCACAGCTCTGACTTGATCATGTCCCTCACATCGTACAGATGCACATCTTACTTGAGTAAAGGAATTTCAACTTTTTATTGCAGCCACACAAACAAGACTTCAGAGATGCTGCTTGGTCAGTCACGGGCCCTTGGCCAACCTTTCCTGAGAAGGCTCTGCCCTCTGACGCATTGTCAGTAAAGCTGCAGGCCTCGTGTCTGTCCTGCCTGGTGAGGAACAATGAAGATGACAGTCGATCAATGTCAAGTGTGAACTAACTTGGGAAAGGTCAGCTACAAATGCCAAGTTACTAATAAAAATACGGTGATGCTCATCACTGGCAAAGGCCTGCCAATCTCTAATTGCAATAACAAGCCAGGGGCCAGTTTTCAGTTTTCCATTTAATTGCTATTGAGTTCTTCCTAATGTCATATGGCTATAATAAAATTTTATATATATATATATATATATATATATATATATAGAGAGAGAGAGAGAGAGAGAGAGAGAGAGAGAGAGACAGAGACAAACACACTTTGGCACATTTTTGTCAAGCCAATAGAGGCATACTGATGAGAAAAAACATTTGCCCTCCTTGCCTTATTACTGAATTAACAATTAAGTGCTTCTTTATTTGGACAGCGATTTTATAACTTTTGATATTTAGTGGTTGTGGAGAAAGAAAGGCTTGGAAAGAAAATTGGTGATCTCTTCGTTCTTAGGAACAATACTGAACAAATGAAAAGCTAGAGACAGTGTTTTCAAGGTGACGACAATTGCTAGCTAGGCATCTCTCCTAAGCAGGTCCTGTCCCCCACTCCACTGTCATCAGCCTGTTGTACTGTCCTTTCTGTAATGCCAGCCACTCTTCTGCCACACGCCCTCCACCCGCCAGCCACTCACTCGTCATCTGTGCCCGAGACCAGGATTCCCACACTACATACCAGGCCTCACAGTGCCTCAGACCACCTCGAGTTACCGCTGACCTGTGTGGGTTTCAGCTCCACCAACGTCAGCCAGTAGCTCCCCAGAAGGGAAGGCTGGAGGCCAGCAGCGAGGTGCCACGAGGGAGGGACAGGCTTGAGGAGTGTGAGCATGAAGGGAAGCTGAGTCCCCTTAGCCAGCCCAGGGTGGGGCAGGGGGAGACACACGGGGCCAGGGGTGTTCTTGCTCCTCATCTGGTGTGACTTCTGTTTCATCTGCGTTTTGCTTGTTTGTTTGTTTCTAGCCAGGGTAGTTTCTCTTCATTCACAGCAAACAGCAACGACAGCAGCATCCTGTTGCCATTGGAGAATCATGGTTTTTAACAACTTACCATGATAGAGAACCTGGTTTCCAAACCTTGTTCAAAGAGCAGAAGAAGTATTTAGGCGCTTCAGGCTGGGGGCGAGTTCTTGTCATCCTTGTCCGTGTCGTTGGTTCAGTTCCGGGCATCCAATATCCGCTGAGCTTGCTACTATTACTTGTGAGTAAATTGCTCCAGAATCACCTCAAACATCTCTGGCATGCATGGTCACCTCTTCTGCAGGCAAATCATTGTTCTGTCCACACGGCTCAGCTGGGGCTTATCTTACAACGAGTGCGTGTGAGCGCGCGCGTGTGTGGCACAGGGTGGTGCCTGTAGTCTGGTCTCCACCTCCTCTCCCGTGAGTCCCTGGGTCAGAGATCGGATTGCCTCTATTGCCCACATATTCGTCTCCCTATCTGCTGCTTACCTTCCTAGTATCTCTTCTGTTCTTTGAACAATGTTTGGAGACCAAGGTCTCTATCATGGTATAGCAGAAACAACCACAACCAAAACTGTATACCACCACAGGCTGTACAACTGCATAATCTTTGACAGTTAGAAATAAAACTCAAAGGACTAAAGTAAGTTGTAAAGCTTTCATGACTTTTATATCAAGAAAACTTTAAGTCTGAATGATGAAGGTTTCACGTATTAAAAATTATATAGAAGTTCTAATCTGTGAAATACCTAATGTTAATATCGTGAGTGGTAGAGTATAATCCGTGTTCCATAATTTTTCCTTTTCAGTTTCATAAGGTTTACACAAAACCAATTTGCAGAAAACGCAAAAATAAAAAGAATACAAATCGATTAATTTTTATTTGCTCTTGCCATAATGACTTTAAATATGTTTTTATTCTAAACAATTAAAATCATATCTTTCAAGTGTTAGCTTTTAACAAACTGAGTTCAAAGATTAAGAAAATTAAATTTTGTGGTCAGTATTACTGACTGGTTAAGACCTAAGTACTATTTTTAGTAAGAATGATGATTTTTTTTGAGCAAATACAAAGTACTAAAGACAAATAAGAAGACAGATAAGGACCCAAAGGTGAATAGGATATATATATACACATACAGTCAAAATACATATTTTTCACCAATCTAAAATAGCAGCAGATTTTTAGGAAAATTTTAAAGGATGTCTAATATCATGCATTTTGACTGATGATTAAAAAACAGTTTTCAAACCCAAATTTGTAGACATAATTTTGTCTTTCATCTCGTAATATTTCCAATGTGTTTCACAAAATAAAAATGTAGGTATGAACATGTATTATTTCACTTATCAAATGAATAGTTTCAATTCTACTCTTGGGTAACAAAATCCAGTGAGAAGTTTAGCCTTTACGGTGATTGAATTAGTTTTATTTCAAAGAGCAATAGGCGTCATATAGTCTGCACTTTTAAAGTAGACTCAATGGGAGAAAAAAAAGGAAAGAAAGCCTTCCAAACGCCCCCAGACTCTCCTGTGACGTAAGGTGAGACTCCAAGCTTCATGGTCAACTCTCTCTTCCCGTTTCCCATGATCCCTCCCGCCTTCTCTGACTGCAGCCTTCGAAATGCAGATTTCTAAGTGGTGATCATATTTTCTTGTGGAACACACATCTTGAGTGTTCCTGGGATTCATGGTGACACTGACGCATTTATATTGGCAATGAAAGTTAAGATCATATACGGAGTTGCACTTGTTTTAAGTCAGAGCAAGAGGAAAGAGGGCATGCTCTTAGTCTCCTACTTCAAATGTGAACTTTTTTTTAAAAAAAAGGTAAAATAATAACCTTGGGTATATGCATGGACATTACTGTCCAGAGAGACAGACGAAGCCCTTTGGAGGGAGAGAAAGAGAGAAAAAATGTGCATGGGTATAATGTATCTGCAGAGAATGCAGGTAAATGTATTTAACACACCATGAAGAAAAGGCAAATGATGTGATTGGAAGGAAGCAACTGTTGGACACAGGAAGTTCTACTTAGAAACACTGATCTGAAGACCTCAAAGACAGCAGTTCTGGAAAAAGAAGATCTGTAACCATGTACGTGCGGCGTTTTTTGAACCAAGACAGGAAACGAAAGCATTATTTAAATAAAGAAAAATATTTTAAAGTCATGATATTTCCAAGTAAAGAATAACTTGTGAAAAGAAAAGTGGCCTGTATTTCTAGGTTACATAAAGGCCCCGTCAAAATAAATAATGACCTGGGAATGAAAAGGAAGACGGAATGTCAAGAATTATTAAAGCAGAAAAAGAGACTGAGCGTGAGAGCTTTCGCCTGCTTTTTTTGGAATGAGGGAATAAAAAGCATCCATGTCTTTGTTTTGAAAATCAATTAGCGCTTGGATAACAGAGGAAACAAGTTAATTCTTGGGAGAGGCTTGGGAAAGAGTAAGCAAACGGTCACATTTGAAGGCCCTCCCAGGAGATGCGGCCGCCTCGGAAGGTTGTGCAACAGAGCGTGCACTGGCTCGCACCCCTCCCTTGCGCCGGTCCCAAGCTTCCGCCACAGCTGATGACGGAAGTTCTACACACACCCAGGCCTCCACCATGATCCCACTGGGGTGGCCTCCGGGGCGGCCTGCACAGCCAGGCATCAAGTCACCGGAGACCGGGAGGGGTGCCGGAGAAGGCGACCTGAGTCCCCCAGCAGCCCTTCTCGGGAGCGGCTCTGAGGCCGCGGGGCTGTGGGCACCGGCTCTCAAGCCAACAGCCGTGTGGTCAACGAAGGCTGCTCCGCGTGGCTGCGGAGGACGGAGGCCCTTGAAGGCCAGGTCTCCGGCCTCCACGCGCCGGTGTGCAGCGACCAGCGAAGAGTACGCAGGCAGCACAGCCACGAGGAGACGCGGCCTACAGGGCGGTGGGGGCAGAGAAACGACAGAGCGGGGTGACGGCAGAAACGACACGGGCAGGCGCCTGGCAGTGTTTACCCGTTTTCCGTCTGCTCGTAATGCTCCAGCTCCGTCCCCGGGAGGGGCTGCACGGGGGGAGGAGGCAGCGGGACGTTGGCCCAGGTCGATCCGTTGTTCTTCTGTGCTTTGGAGGAGTTTTTGTTCTTCTTCTTTTTTCCACCTTTCCCACCTGAAAGGGACAATGCGGTCATTCAGAGACGCGGCACCAGAGAGGATGGCACAGGGGAGGCGGGTGTGGCTCCACACTCCGGGAGGTGAGAGCGCAGACCCCCACGCAGGGCCGTGACAGGGTCAGGAAGACATCTGCAGGTCTCCCAACGTGACGCTGGCTCCTTCCCCGGGGCTGGCCACCCCAAACCACCCAAGCACGCAGCTGCCTGGAAAGCACATGTATGGACCGACTCGTGTCCCCATTGTTACACGAAATAATGGGCCGGAACACGCTCTTCTAAATGTCAGATTTCAGTGCATTTATAATGCTGTTTTGCATAATCTCTCTCAGTGGAAAATGCAGCGTCTGAGACACAGGCTAAATTTCTCCATTAGAATTTGCTCAATTTAATTAATCCAGGAGAGCAACGTTTTTCTCTCAAAAGTCACGGATAAAAATCAATCAACTACAATCTGGAGAATACTTGTAAATCTTCCACAAGGATGCATTTTATAGACTTTTTAACCCTTGACTAGCACAGTTATTGCTGCATATGGTGAAAAGAGTTCTCAGCTGGTGTGAGCATTGCATAAAATTCCAAAAAGGGAAAAAAGTGAATCCTGCAATCACTTCCAGGACTACAGTGATACGAACAGGTTCGTGGCAGCAAGGGAGCAGAAGGTGCGCCAGCAGTCCTGAGCCACGGCTGGGATTACAGGGACCTTCGTGAAACAGAAAGCAGCAACTGTCAGGGGCGAAGGGCTGTGCTCATTTTAGACTAGCTGAAACGTCTTCTTAAAAACAGGACTGCCGTGGATGAAGGAATGAGCCCTCCTTAGCAGAACAGCAAAGGACGCTTCAGGAGACCTAAGCAACTCCTGTCACCCTCTCCCCCCGGTTGTTGCAGCCAAAGCAGCATCTGCAAAGCGTGGGATTGACCTTGGCACACCATCTTTCTGGAAGTAAAGTCCACGGGCATTGGCAGCAGGGCTGTTTAGTGAGACAGAAGTCAGTAGAAGCCCACCATCTGCATCGGCCAAATCAGAATGTTATGCCATTTAATTGTAAATTAAATGACGAGCACCCGAAAGTGGCAGAACTGACCAAGTAGAAACACACTCTCTCACGGGTGCTAAAACGGTGTGTTCTCTACAGCGTGAACACACACGTGTGAAGAGCATCCCTGCAATCACACTGGTCCCCTCCTCTTAGGTAGGATGAAGGTGCGAAGCAGAGAGCAGACACCTTCTGCTGGGAGGACTTGCCCCCCCGGGGCTCCACCAGTTAGCAAAAGGGAGCACCTCAACTGCCACCCCCAGGAGCCAGCGCTGAAGGTGCTACTTCCTTGTGTCACAGGGAGGATCACAGGAGACAACGCACAGACAGTGCTCAGAATGCCCAGGACGTTCCAGAAACTTCCCTCCTTTATGTGCTGTCCCCCATAAAGGAGGGGCATTTCTTTGTCGTAGTGCAAACCCGGCTTCTGCGGTTCCTAGAGCTCCCTCGACTCCCAACTTCTACAGGCACCGTCGGGAACCCGGAACAAGCTGACTTCTCAAAATAAGAATGATGAACTTGCTTGACACAAGCCTGTCACGTTTGCCTCTTGGGTACTTGGGCCCTAGCCCTTTGCTTTCTGATGACGCGCGAAAATCGCGAACAGGGAGCCTCTCTTCTCCTGTGGCTCAGAACTACCTGCCAGCGATCACACCAAGAGTACGCTGAGCTGCTTGCCCCCTTCTCTACCCCTTAGTTTCGCACGGGTGTACAGTCCTGCTCACTTTCCACAGCACTTTGAAAAGCGTGGGGGATCGTCTCCAGGACCGAGTGACAGCACCGGGAAGGCCTTGCGTCTCCATGTTACCGGGAAGACACTGAGGCTCCTCCGGGTGTGAAGCGCTCCGTGTTCACACAGGACGAGAAGAGGCCGAATGGAGCACACGGCGCTGGGCTGGAAACGACTGCGAGCCTGGCGGCGGCTGAAGCCCTACCCCGGCGCTCAGCCACGCCGCTCACCGCCTGCTCTCCCCAACGGTAGACTGAAACGTGCCTTCCGGAAACCGCGGAGGCCCAGAGGGAGGGTGTGAGGGCTTTCCAGCCGACCCTAATGTCCCTTCTTTGGGGGAACTTTCTGCTCTCTCCTCACGGGCCGCCGGGGTGGGACTGTGTAGCAACGCCCCGTCTTCTCTGAGTGGTGGCTTTGGATTGGTGGCGAGCACGTGGCAAGGTACCACGTGCCAAGGCGCCACTTCTCGGCCTAGACCTGCGTCTTGAGGGTCTGGCCACGGT
Source organism: Cephalopachus bancanus (assembly GCA_027257055.1). Classification (NCBI taxonomy): domain Eukaryota; kingdom Metazoa; phylum Chordata; class Mammalia; order Primates; family Tarsiidae; genus Cephalopachus; species Cephalopachus bancanus. Next base: position 6,865,641 of record JAPVLO010000026.1, read on the forward strand.
CTGTTAGTCGCAACTGAAGAACCTGTGGCCATTTTAAGATGAGTCCTGCCTGCACGGTGCTAAGGGAACATATTTTAATGACTTGCAGACACATTTGCCTCCTCCCTCTTCAACTCAAAAAGTAAATATTTGGATATTTTTATGTCTAGTGAGGGATTTCTATGTAAAGAAAACTGTGAAAACAACTCATTATAGAATTGAACATAGAGTCTATTTTAAAAAACACTAGTCTATTAAAATATTTTAGTTATTGCTACCAATATTGTTAAATATATAAATGTATTATATAATAATGATTGCATATAATATTTTGAAACATCTGATTTTATATTTCTTAGTGGTTACAATTCTAACACAGGTACTTAGAGCTCACATATCGAATAAATTATAAAACTGTTTCAAAGAGGGTAAGACACTCACTCAAAGAATTCAGAAATGTTTAATTTTCTTTGTCACTGTGATTATTTTAAATTGATTTCAGCACTGTGCACCAATTAAGAAAATCTTTTGATTAGCCATAGGGCAGTTTGATCTGGAATTGGAGTCTTAGGATACATATCTATGATTATAAGATAAAAAAAAACTGCAAGACTCAACTCAATTGGACTACATTAAAAAGATAACAATCACTTCACTATCACCTACTGAAGAATGCTTTCTATCACTGATTTAAGTAATTTTGTATTCAAATGTAGATGAAGTAGTTAATATAATTCATAGATATATATAAATGTCACTCAGGAGATTAATGGATTCAAAAAGCAGTAAGCACTATTGTAAATCGTGTTCTGCGTACAGTTACTCGAAAGATAACTTTTAAAACTCAGTGGCAACCAACACATACGGACTACTTAGTGAGAGGTTCAGAAAGATCACAGGTCTCCACAGCTCACGGCACAGAGATTTCTTTCTATACATTGCATGAGACTTCACATATCCATAATGAAATAAAGAGGACGCCTGGAATAAATTACTTTTTAATTATTCAGAACAATTGTGGGACTTATTATAAATAAATGACAGGATAAATGACACAGAAGGTCATCCACACAGTTCCCTTTATTATTAAGCCAGTTTAAATTCATAACAGATGTTGAAATTTTTCTGGATTCCATCATATATCGAATCCTACCACTAGGCACGAAGAGTAACTGCCTCATTCTGAGGGGAAGAGAGCGCATTAACATTTCCACACTGAGAGAGTTCTATCTCCCGAGGAAAAGTAATTTAGAAAATGCTCCCCTAATGACTAAAAAAATTAACTCTTTATGGCCTTGATGCCTGGCAGCCCTGCATGGCCTAATACACAATAATCCTTTATGAATAACCTGCAATTTGAAAGCAAAACAAAAACTCCATGCAAACCAATACATATAGCTAATCTGAACACATTAAGCCAGCAGGGTCATGGAACGCATTAGAAATGGCAGACAAGGTGGCCAGCCGCACGGTGTGAACTCTGGTGGGATTTGGAGCGTGTGACTACAACTCCTCACCTCACAGGTGAAGCCCTTGGCCAAGACCTCACACCACAACAGCGGTGCATTTTCATCCGGCAAGGTGCGCTTTTTTCCACGTGTGCTATGTGACACCTATTATATCGATTGTTAGTTGAGCTGATACATTTCAGATACATATTCAAGTTTATAACATGAAAGAATGATCATTATCGAAGACTATGTGCCTTTGGAAATTCAGCCTTAATAGTAATTCCCATAGTAATTACTTGCTTAGTACAGTATAATGCCATTATCATTCACTCAAGAGATGTACATTCTCTTACATGGTATTTTGAAAAGATCTTCTCAAAATAAGAAGTCACATCAATGAAGTACTAATATTAGGAAAATCTCCCAAATCTTTTCACTTTAGGTGAATTCGCCTGTCGGTGTCCGTGACGCGAAATTGACCGCCCTGTCCGGTCTTTTATTGTCAAGTTCTCTCGACTCCCAAATAGGGCTCAAGGCAGAGCAAACTCGTCTTGCTCTCCCCTGAACGCCGGCCGGGGAATGGCACCGCCCTGCTTCTGCACACCTGCCCCACCAAAGCACGACCTCGTCAGGATCCACCATCACTGTCACCCGGGAGGCCAACGCCTGCCAGCGACTGGGACCGGGGGCAGCTCCACGGCTCTGAGGAACACGGCCACACGCTGGTGACAAACACATGCTTCCCCTTACTGTGCCAGGACCAACCTGAGAGACTGCCACTCCTCTCTGAGCTGTTGTGGGAGCTGGTGGTGCTGAAATCCTGAGACTGGTTGTGTGGCATTCTATTGGACAGGCCCTCGGCCAGTCGGTAGTCAGGGATGTAAAGCAAGGCTGAGGGTTAAAGGGCAGAGGTCATAGTGGCACATGTGGTCAGTTCACAGCACAAGCCCATGCAGCGCATGCAGTTAGCGATCAGAAGCGGATGTCGTGGAGGTGGAGGCATGCCGTGTGTGTCCCGCCCTGATGGCGGAGGGATGGCCGCTCGTGAGAGCAAGAGGATGGAACCGACAGGCGCTGGCGCTGGTGGTGGCGGCGGAGGGGGCGGGAGGAATGGCTCGAGTCACTGAACACATGCCGGCGTGTGCCGGGTGGGCGGCGACCCTGCTCACGGGCCACCCAGCGGCGTCACGGGACTACTCTCTAGGTCATGCACACGAGTGTGGACACGGCCCGGCGGGCCCGACTCACCGTTGTTGCCCTTGCCCTGGTCGGGCAGCGAGTAGCCGAAGCCCATGAGGTCAGTCTTCTGCTGGACGGAGCTCTTCCACTGCGGGTCGGGCAGGTCCACGGCCAGCTCGTGGATGCTGCTGGAGTGCAGGAGCTGCGTGGTGGCATACGGCGTGGCCTGCGTGATCTGGCTGGAGCTGTTGTAGGTGGTCTTGGTGGTGAAGTCGATGCTGCTGTAGATGGCCCCGTCGGACAGCATGGTGGCACTCTTGTCCCCCTGGCCTGGGACGGGCGGCAGCACGTCTGTGGGGACACAGGGACACAGAAGTGTTTCAGGAGGCACTGGGAGCCCAGGAGCCTTCGCAGTGAAGATGAAAGTCAAGTGCATCAGGCCACGCGTCTGTGTGCCGGCCGGAGAGGCCTGCCCGGACCCCCCGTTCATTCTCTGTAGTCGTACCTTGCTGCTGTCTGACCCGACTTCTTAGCTCCAGAAATGGAGGATAACTGATGGCCGAAAACGGGCTCTTTTTATGGATAACAAAGAGAAATTTTCATGAATAAGTCATTTCCACAATGTAGCAGGATTTAGCTACGGAAGAGGCAATCTCAGTGATCAGGGCTTTAATTTATGCTATTGGCGCTTAGAACCAGAGAACTGCAGCTTCACGTGGTCCTACAGCACGAGTAAAATTAAACTTAGAAGCCGCATGAATCTCAATCAGGCCATCCATCACCTTGGCTCGCTGAGTCCTCTCGACACGATGCTTTCTAATTCAGAGCCGCCACCTCTCTCCCGAGCTCCTACGCTCTCCTTTTGGAAGGAAGATGCTAAGTAAATCTAAAAGAGAAATCACTAAATAACAGGATTTTAATCGGGTCGAGCTAAGAGGAATCTAATTGCGGTGTACTCCTTAAGATGTATGTCCTGAAAGCGTCACTTGACAGGGCATGCGGTCGTCAAGCCACTCGACTTCTACGTCATAGAAAATTTTCAACTCTCCTAAAATCTTTAGAGGAGAAGGTACCCAATGGAACGTGAAATAAAAATTCCTATGGAAATATTAGTTTTGCTTTTGCCTTTTGCAAAAGCTAAAAATTGTCTTCTTAGGCAACAGTAATGAGAAATGCATCCTGTATTTTTTTACACTGTACAATGTAAGCCTTTCTGAAGGTTTTGAAGTTTGGAATTCTAGCTCATCTTACAATTGAGTGCATATAGAGCTTATTGAGGTAACCAGCAAGCAAATCGTTTTAGAACTTCAGAATTTTGAATTTCACAACTACTTGTTCCTCTGGCTTTTAGAGATAGACTAACTACAGAATTTGATATGAAACATATCTCATTCTCAAGGGCTAGTATTTTTATTTTCAAAATGTTTGTCATTTAGTAGATCAGAAGTAGGGAAAATAGACCCTTCCCTCTGGGTCGGCTTCCGGACTTTTGTTTCTGCCGCTTCCAGTGTATCTTTCACTGATGAATGTCAACTGAATGGAAATGCTTCTCCCCCTTGGGCACCAGTGCACAACCTCAAACTCGGGCTTCTCCAAAGCTTTAGATTTGGATTCTAAACCATTTCAACTGTAGGCTTTTGACACAGTTGTGTACTCAAAAGATAATAAATGAAGAAAAGTAGTCCAATAATCTAGTCCTGCGTAACATCGCTCCACAACCACCAACACCATGGCTCTGATGACTGCCCCCCCCCACCAGATGGACTCGCACAGCCTTCAAGTCCAAGTGCTTCTCTATTGATTGGGGGCTGCATATTGCCTTCAAATACAATTTGATCATGCCCACATTTTCAAGGAATAAACTGCATTCTACTCTAACACTGACATACTGACATGTGCTCCATGAGTACTTGGACGTGGAGGTGGGTCCCGCGACCACCCCAGTGGGCGGGCCACCCCAGTGGGCGGGCCACAGCAGGTGCTGCCTTTTCCAGGCAGGCCGCTCCCTTTCCTCCCCCACCAGCCTTGCTGACCAGCCCTGGTGCTCCAAGCTGCCAGACTGTGTGCCAGTATTTGTTTGAAACCTGTGGATTCTACAGACAATTCCCTTCAGACGGGTCGGTGATGCTTCAGCACCTGGTGACACTTGCACGCGGGCACTCACTTCCTGGCCCCGACACAGCCACTGCGTGAGTGGCCACCTCTTCTGTTACGTTGTGAGCTACTTGGGGACAGGAGCCTAAGAGATTTCTGTCTGCATTTCCATCACACCTCACCCGGTGTTTTGAAGCGAGTATGCACTTGCTGATTTGCAGAGCTAAATGAAGTTTCTTCAGCTGTTTGCTTTAATGGAATGCAGGTATGTGCAACAATTAGTAGCCTCATGATCCCAAATACGACTTCACTGCATTCGAACCTGCACCGGCTTCCATTCTCCAGGTAGCCTGCCAGCGTCGTCTGCTCCTCTCCTAAATGAACGTGTGACTTGGGCACACATGTGACTCTGCCTACAGAGTACAGAGCACTGCTTCCTCCACCCAGGTCCCGAGGCATCTATCTCAGGAAACCTCACCTTCTTGTCCCTTAAAATGGAAAGATGATTATCTATGCCACACATCGTCATGCAAAAGAAACAAATTAAAATGGACCAAAAATCCTAGCAGTATTTCTGGCACATGGTACATGCTTAAAATGTCTATCGCGTGATAAGAGATCCAGCAGACTGACAAAACCTCCTCTTGGCCTTGATGTACATCTGTGAAATATTTCATGTCAAAAAAATGAGGAGGAAATGGAAAAAAAAAGATCTTGCAAATCTACAAACATCCCCTTTGGTTAAATTGGACCAAGACATTTGAGATGTCGATTTAGCCTACTAGAAAGCAAACCAAGCCAAACAAAACATCTTCTCCATCTTTAAGCATTTATTTCTTGATCTGCTGATAGAATGATTATTATTTCAATAAAAATGCAACAGGTAACAGAGGCATGCCTTGACTGATGAAAGCTCTGGGAACAGAATTCCCTGTGACAAAGCAAGGGCATTCTGCTCTCCTGGCGAGGAGGGGCTCAGTATAGAACTGCCCACAATAGAGCGACAGCCTGCAACTGCTCGGTGTGGTCATCGCGGGGAGGCAGCTGCCACCAGCTTCTGGGCACGTGGGAGCCATAGGGGAAGCATGCATGTCAAGGAGGGGAGGTGTCGCTGCTCACTGTCTGCTCCTTTCTGCCTCCAGCGATGCCCACGGGGCACCGGGGCATGCCACCCTCTGGGCTGGCCCTCTGCATACCGCCCTCCATGTCACCCTCACCGCACACTTAGAAGGCAGGAGGGTTGTGTTCTGACTGTGTATGGAAGAGGGAGGGGAGTCCCCTTCTCAGAGTTGATGCTGACAAAATGAGACGTATGCAATGATAGTAAGTCTATTATTTTAAAAACTACCTTCACATAGTCCAACATATTGGCAATCCATTCTCACAGAGAAAACACCAAGATTCTTCTTCCCGGGACATACACTCGGGAAGCCCGGCCAGCTAGTCTCAAAGGAGTGCAGCACAGCCCTGGGTCTCCCGCACTGATTCTAGGGGGCAGAGACTCCCAGGGGTCATGGGCTTCGCCTGGATCGCCGCGCTCTGCTCGTTCATCACTCCAGCTCTCTCCTCTTGCTCCACCCCCAGCCCGGCAGCAGGCCGATGACCTAACAGCCCTTGGACCTTAGTATTCTCCTCTCCCAAACCCATGCTGGCTTCTGGCCACCCTCTCCACCGAGCTTAAACTTTCCATGTGGCTTGGAACAACCTCGGTTCTGTCTGCGTTTCGCGCCGCTCTGCTGCCTTGCACTTTACGTTCCAGTCGTTCGCTTCTCAGAGAGGCCAACGTCTCTGTCATTTCTGGACCTTAAAACAGGACAATTTCCCTTGTGCTTTTGACTCCTTCCTAACCTCCCTTCAGGTAACAGCTTAAACGACACTCCCTTCATTGAACTTTCTTCCTCCCTGTCCCATGTGGGTGCAGCAAGTTGGTTCAAGTCTCTTTACTATTTGCACAATCTTACACCAACAGAAACGTAAACCCACCGAGCCAGATGCTGAGACCAGAGGGTTCTCAATCCTGCCCAAAGCTTGGTCTTCCTCCAAACCCAGCGCTCTTCCACTAACTGGATGAAAAGGTGAAGTCGGGGGGGGGTGGCGTGGTAATACAGTCGGTTACGCACACTTCCTTATGAAAACATGTGGAGAGGACTCTGGCACTAAACTTTGAAGGCTTCAGCATGTCAGCTACTTAGCACCTTTCTGTCTTTCACTTTCTCTCTCTCAACATGCTGTCATAGTGACTTCACTACCGCTCACATGACATATTACAAGGGGAAAGAACCATCTCTGTTTATATCAATATCAGGCTCTTACTGTCTGTCACAGTGCCGAGTACACAGTAGGTGCTCAGTACGTTCATGTTGAATGACATTTAGAGAAGTGAAACGTCCAGTCCTAAGTTATGCACAGCAGCAAGGATTGATTCTGCCTTTAGTCATCTTGGGCTGATTCCTGAGAACAAATGTATTATGAATATGTATCTTCTTGGGTAGAATGACTTCCTCAAAAGCTTGGTGATAGAGACACAATAGTTTTATGTTAAAATATTCAGCAAGGGAGCAGCACTGTTAGTGCATATGCTTCATTAATTTTTTTTTTTTTTCCGAGAAAGCAGGATCTATTGACAGGATAGAAAAGCTCCCAAAGCGGGAGGGGACCTGAGGGCGCTGTCCACTTCATTAATCTTAATTATGGAAGAAAATACTCTCTGATATCTCTTTTAAAAAACTCTAGGAAAGCCAAAAAGCAAACAAACAAACAGAATTATTTTGAAACTCACAAGTTCTCCTTCACCCACCTTGGGAAGGTGAATTCTCTCTCTCTCTTCCTCTCTCTCTTTCTCTCTCCCTCCCTCCCCTCCCCACCTTATTTTTAAATAAACTGTATTTTCTAATCTAAAAAAAGGAAATCACAAGTTACCTCCACGACCAAAGTTTCCAATCTCATTCGGACCACTGTTGCTGTTGTTGACCGGCAAGCTTGTGGCCGGCCACGAGTCAGCAAGCCACGGGTAGCTGGGATCACTGGCATTCAGAAGTCCCGGACGGCTGGAGAAGGGATGACAGGGCATCAGCCTCGGAGCTCAACGCAAGGTTCTGCCACCTGGCTCATGCACTGCACAGGGTCAAGACACTGAAGGCTTTCATTGACTTCAAATTGCAATGTGTGGGCTCCCGAGAACAAGGGCATTCGGCGGTTTGTTAGGACTCCAGCCCTCACAGCAGAAACAGAGTCTTGGCCTGGGATGCCAACGACATCCACAGGGATCCCGGGGTCTGCCCTGGAACTGGCAGGACCCCGTGACACAGCAGGATGCCGACACGGTTTGATGACGCGTTGGCGAGTCAAGTGAGCAACTGCACAGGGTGACTGCTCAGTGCCTGCCGTTTCCAGGACAGGGGCTCTCCCCTCCCGAGCCCCGTAGTCCCTCCGGGCCATAACCCTTGTCCTGAGTCCTCGCTCACGCTGACTTGGAGGCGAGGAGCTTGAGGGAAATGGATGGATGGCACTCACACGGCTGCATCAGTAGCTCGCTTCCAAGTTCTCTAAACTGCAAACTGTCAAGGGCATCCTCAGGGTTGTTTTTTTTTTTTAAGGTAATAAAAGAGGCACTGAGATCTGAGATCTGATCCAGCCTGCGGGTATAGTCTACGGGGGAACCATCCTCACATCATGTTTAATGAAGAACTCCCTTCCTTAATATAAAAGATGGGAGCCTGATTCCTTTCCAGATTACTAGCATATTTACAAAGAAATGGAACATCTATAATCATTATGCTTTTTTTTATAGACCCCTTCTGGTACAATCCCTAAGAGAAACATGCGTTTCCATGGAAACTGCAATAAGAAGATCCCACTGCTTTCTTGCTACATCCACTAACTCTCATTAGACTTAATCTCTTTTTGCTAAAATATTGATTAAATGGGAGATTGGAAGTTATTACCAGAGCCTAATTACAATCTCCATATTGGCAAAGGGAAAATAGATGAGGATATATGAGTTTGTTATCAGCTTTTATCAATTTCAATTGAGTATCCAAAGTTGTGGAATCCAGTCCTATCAATCTACAGCCTATTCATCATCCATGAATCATTTACTTTGTGATCGATTATATGTAATTGTTCACTCACAGCAATTTAGTGAGAGCCAATAAGGAGTCTTAAACAACAGCAACTCCATTTGCTAATGTCTAATTAATGCAATAAACATCCTGCTAACAAATGAACACATTCCTTGTGATATTTACTACTAATTTCTTCAGGGGCATCTGGGAGATATGAAACATCTGGACTTGATTCCTCTAAAGTGCACAACAGATAGATCATTAAACCTTGTGGTAAGCCATTTAATTCCTCCTAGAATTCTCAGACTTATAAGCGATCGTTTATTACAATAATAGCCTCTTACTATGGAGTTTCCCAGCCCTGATTAAAAACAATAATAAAAAAGAACCTCCGTAGCATACCTTCCATTGCTCATTAGTCCTCCATCTCCTCTTTGAAATGTCACTGTAAAAAAAAAGACATACACACACAAGTAGTCAATATTAATTACAATTAATAACAACTACATATTGGCCCTCAGTTTAGTGCTGAGGCCTCTGGGAATTTTAACAAAATATAATTAACATAATTGTGCAGAGAGTAACAAGCAGTGGTTTGGCCTAAGGCAAAGCCATCGTTTGCTCCGATCTTAACAGGACATTTCAAAATTCTGCAAGCCAAATACGTGGGTAGGTTTGAGTAGCAATTTGTATTTAGTTGTCAAGCACTGGGACAATCAGTATATATGGTGGTGTCGGTGTCGAAAGAGCAACACATTGCTCGTGAGATTTTGCAAATCAAGACTTCTAATCGTAAAACAAAGGTGTCCTAATTAGAAGGCATAGCAGAAAACACTCATAATAGAAATTGAGACAGGATACATCCTTCCAATGAAACAAGACAAATACGTTCTGACTTTGTTGATATTTTTCACCAAACAAGCCCTTTTCTGGATTCTTCCAGGCACTATGAGTTGAGCACTTATAGTGAAAATAGACAGGAACTACAATTCATAGAGAATAACATGCTCACAAAAATGAAAGCTTCCAGTAACTGATGCTGAAGATATTCCAGTGCACATAGTGATGGTCAAGCTGGAATCCTCCGTAAGCTATGGCGCTTGTCAGCAACAAACCCCAAAAGCAACCTGCAGAGCCACAGCCATGAAGTCCCGCCCTCCTTCCACAAAGCCAGCAGCACGGACATGGGGGTTAAGGATTTGAAAGGTGCTTGCAGACAGTGTCAGCATCAGTTCAGGTCTACCACCTCTTGTCCAAAGTCTTGCAGCCAATGTATTTGGACTCAAAATGATTCAGATCCGAGAAAGATCATACACTTCACATGCTACAAACAGGGTCTGAGGCCACCAACGCTATTCAAAGTGATTAACTTTTCCACAGAGGAAAGTGAATATCTACAAATGAGTGTGATAAAGTCTATAAATAGCTTCTTTTTAATTTGAATCAAATTTTGCTATGAAATTACTTACCTAGAAAATTATTTTTTGTTGTTGTTGTTGTTGTTTTTTTTTTGAGTTGGAGTCTCACTCGGTCGCCCAGACTGGAGTGCAGTGGCCGCTCCCGGCCACCGCAGCCTCAACCTGCTGGGCTCCGGCGATCCTTCCGCCTCAGCCTTCCGAGTAGCCGGAATTACAGGCACGTGCTACCACGCCCGGCTGATTTTTTGATTTATTGTAGAGATGATGTCTTGCTGCCCAGGCGGGCCTCAAACCCACGGGCTCAGGCAATCCACTCACTTCAGTCTCCCAAAGGCGCGGGATTACAGGCTGAGACACTGATCCCGGCTTAGAAAATTATTTTTAAAAGAAAATTGATGTTTAAAAGTGCATAGATTGCAAAATTGAAATAAACTTGCATTTCTGAGCAAAATTAATGTGAATTGGTCAAAATATCACTGGGGATAAAGGAAGAAAATACCAGTTTCACAGCCTATGAAATGCCCTATCTTTAAAAAAACACTGATTATATTTACTATATATTCACTTCATTTTTTTCAACTTGGTGAATATAAGTGAAAATAAATGAAATTTTAGTTAAATGAATCACATTTCTAGTAAACAGATGATATACTGCCATTTAAAGTATACATGCAGCAAATACTTTTTAACTTTAATAACCCCGTGATTCATCTGTTCCTCAAGTTTGGGTTATCAAATATGACCATTTCTTAAAAATGCAGTTCCCAGTCTCTCTTCGGGGTACCTAATATTATCTCTCATGTATCACAGTCATCATTCCAAGTGTCTTCCTGAGACAGTGAGACACGCCAGGGCTTTCAGAGTCATCTCGTCGGCACCTGAAATACACTGCTCGGTCGGTTTTACCGTGACAACCCCAGTGCGTTGTACAACAGTCACGACAGACTCTGTGTCTGCCGAGGACTGGCTGAGGACCTGTGCCTGGAGGAGCAGACGGAACAGAGATGGCCAAGGACTCACTTCCGTGTGGGCATCAGGGCTCTGCCATGCACCTCTCCACATGGCATGCCCCCTTCATGACTGCTTTTAGCAAAAAAGAATGAATCTGGCAGTTAATACAGGAGCTGTAAAGGGAACGTCTGACTGGGACACACACCGCATGACCACAGTGCAGCTGTTTAGCTTTCCGCCTGAGGTGCCTTCTCGTGATGGGGTTCTTCTAACCAACCAGCAAGGGGTTGTTTCATTCTGTTGGAAGAGTCTAGACAGTGCCATGGCTGCCCTTGTGACTATGAGCTACACCATATGAGTGAGACGAGCTACACCAGAATGAGTTGTTTAGGAGACACGCAGGAAGCCAGGAGAGTCCCCTCACCTAGATGCTCTTTTGTCCCATCTGAACTCCCTGTGCCTGCCAGAGTAGCAGGCAGCATCAGAGGAGGAGGGCAGCTGGGCAGAGGCGCAAACACGGAGGTGTGCTCCGCGTTGACATACTGATAGACGGCAAATTCTCCATGGGACGTGCCGTCTCCAGTGTGATCACACAACACCCAGAGCCCTCTCAGAAATGTATCCTGCACTAAAGTGAATTTGTAGACGTGGTGGAGTATGAACTATGGCATGTATGGGCCCTATCTGGCAATCGAGAAGGCTGTGAGCAACATAAATTGCGAAGGGTTTCGTTATGAAGCATTCAGGACACATCTGTTTTCCATCTGTGTTCCAATCATCATTGAAATATGTTTTTCGAAAGGTTCTAGACGGCTACTAGGTTGTCAAAATAGTCTATAAAGACATTCATCTCTGTAGCTCTGCATACAAACTACACAGAGGCAAAATGACATTATGTAAACATTGGAGTAACGTAAAATGGTCCACAAAAAATTTGGTCTATATAATGAGAATTTTTCATTTTGTATTTTTCTGTCAGAACTCAAAAAAAAAAAAAAACACCCAAAAAACGTATTCTAATAGGGTTCTATAGTTGTGTTTTTAAAGCAAGGGAAAAAAGGGGAAAACACATTTTCAAGTGTTTTATTTTATCCTATGTTCCAAAACTTTTAGATCCGTTCTATTTTGAAAAGTAGACCAAAAGTAAAAGTGAATTCTATAAGACCATGAGTTTACAGCAGACTACAAATACGGATGAACAATTAAAATTCCTAAATTGGAAATCGTATCTGGTGTTTTGATCAGCATTTTTCTGTGAACAGAGAGAGGAACATAAAAATAAACACCACAGCACACGGAGAGCTATTTCGAGGTGGTTCTCGTTTCAAAGAAGGGTTTGCCTTGAAGCTGAAAGAAGCCTGGGGTGGTCAGACAATCTTGTTCTTGTTGCCATTTTGATAGCCACAGAGTAGTAAAACCTTGTGCTTATCAGAGGTACCTTTGGAAGAACTGAATCCGGATCAGGAAACTCTGCTAGCATCTAAAATTAAGAATTCTCAAGAAGTATGCACAGGGGTTTTGAGCTATACTGACCAAAATGGTGTTGAGGTTCCCAGGAAGTGTTGCAAACACCACAATCGAAGATGTTTTAAGAATGGCCTGAAATACTCTGAATTTATCACAATTTTTATAATGGCTGTAAGGGAAGGAGATTTTGCAAGGCTATATCATACCCAAAGTCCCTCTAATATTACCCGGCAGGATTAATCCTAATCTCACGCCTGCTGGAGCTGGGGTCGAGGGGAGGGAAACAAAGCCGAGTGGGGAACTGACATTTTGAGGCCAGGAGGCTCCCAAGCCCCTATCTCCAGTCGGTCACAATCGCCTCCTTCAAATGGAAACTTTAATGTGGCAGCGAAACTCATTCCCTTTCCTGATAAGCTGTTGCTCAAATATGGATGTAGATTAATCCTCCTTTAATAAGCATTAACTCAGCCCCGATAATCAGAGTAGGGAAAGCCCATCAACTCTTTTGGCTGCCTTTGGAGAGTTTGCCCCATAGTTTATATTTCACCGACGGTTTCAACATCTGTGTGTGAAGTGCTCAGCATTTCCTAACTTGCTCACTCCTATCAGGTTGTTTACACCCACGGAGTCTCGCAAAACCTGCCGTCCAAGGCGTGGCCACCTATTAGGCATGGACGCTAGCACAGCCCGCTTCCACAACCTGTGAAGGGCATTGTGCCTTCTGGCGGGCAGTTCTGCTCCAAGCAGGTGGGACTCAGTCACCATGAGAAATGGCCATAGGAGGTCCCTGTTCTCAGCAAGCTCAAAGACCAGCAGATATTTTCAAATTAAGTGCACGGATTTTGCAAAGGGCTGCTGCTAAAGGAAAAGAAGTCTGTCTGGTGTAATTATACCCCAAATGCAAACTTACTATGAGGGAGCCTGTGTTTATAAGGAGTGAGTGAATGCAGAAATTTGAGGATAACAAGGCAACATTCCCAACGTGGATGCCTCAGGCTTTGCACTGAGGTGACTTCACAGCCCCGTCCCCCCGCCTTTGTTATTACCGCTGGACCGCTGGACTCAAGTGAGAGGATAAAAACGAGACAGTCCTTCGATGACACCCGCTGTTCCTTGTGTTCTGGATGACAATCGAGTGTCACGGGGAGGCATTTAACATAGTGACTGGTCACGCAGATGGACTCGTGAACAGCGCCTTCAGTGATGAAGGGGACGCTGGACGTTGTCACAGCCATTCGTGTTGGAGACTCCGTAAGATTCACCTCCATAAGATGGAGACATGTACTCTTCCTGCATTTCGTGCCATCTTGCTGTTGTCAGCAGTGTAGAAGCCTGCAAGCTTCCTGACAAGTGCCTCTAAGAGTACCCCCAAGGATCTCCCCTGCAAGTACCCTTACAAGCCATCCTATAAAGTACCCAAGGAGCTCCCCTGCCGGTTACCCAACGAGCTCGCCTACGGAGTTGCAGTCACTGAGAACTGAACAAGCAGTGACGTCTCTGTGGCATCACTTGTGCAGATGCGCGGGCTTCCACCAAAGTCAACTCCAGTGTGGAAGACTGAATTTGACATCCCAGAAACTGCGAAGACGCTTGTAGGATGATGGTCAATTAGAATTGCTCCCTTACAAGTTCTAGAAAGTGTGAACAGTCACAAGAGAATTTATTTTTGTCGTTTTGGGGGGAAATCATTAAATAAATTGCAATCAAAACTGTAATTGAGCTTAGCTTCGGTATTGAGTTCATTCTCTCAATCATTGACTTTTCAATGACTTTTTTTTATCTCTCTCTCTCTGTCCTTCTCTCTGGGTGTCTCTCTCTCTGTCCTCTCTGCCTTGGAGATATTTTGATGGCCACAGTTCCTGGCACCCTTGAAACTCTGTCTTGGCCTCTAAGAAACAAACATTTTGCAAATACATAGATCAGTTGGGGTCTGCCTTCTTTTCTTCTGCTTCAGCTTCTTTCCTCACTTCATCCTCCTTCTTTCTTTTGAAATGCTGCTTGTTCACACTGGAATAAGACATCCCATTTAAGCAAAGAGCGAACCACTGCATTTGTGCCTCGTTGGCCTTGTGAATTCTGGTGAGATTTCTGTCGTTTGTATTTTCCTTCTGGGTTGCTCCTTACTGCAATCCGTATCCTGGCGAACTAAGGGCAATACTTCAAATTGTGTCTTCTTTCCAGAGCATTTCATTAATGCTCCTGACTAAAGCTACTTCTCCAATAATGGCATCATCGCGCGCAGTCAGTGCATGGGTGTTTGCATGTGTGTGCATGCATATGCACGAGTGTGCATGCATACAGTTTGAAAGACGCAGGTGAGAGACAGGAAAACTGCGGGGTGGCTTTGAAGGGGTGTGACCAAGAGCAATGCAGTAAAGCGTGTTGTTGATAACTGCATGTTACAGCGCAGGCTTCCAAGACAAGCCCCATCACTCGCTCGCCATTCCATCCCAAGTGCCGCCCCCCACCTTCCATTACACTCCCAGAGATCAGAGACGTCCCGGCGGCCGGAGGGTCCCTCACCAGCATAGTTACTAAGGCCCTTTCTCTTCTTTCTCCGCCAGTACAGCCAGATGCTGAAGCCCATCAGGATCACCCAGCAGGCCCCGCCGATGCCGGCGATGAAGGCCGGCTGCTTCACCACGTCGCTGATCTGCTCGGTGATGCTGTTGTTGTTTTCGGTGATGACAACCTCGTTGCGTCTCCCTGCGGAGGAAACAGCAGTGTCAGTCAGCAGCCCGGCAAAACGGAACACAGGCGCGCCACCGAGGCGCTGAGAGTCTTCTGAAGGCAGGCACTGTTGGGTTTCGCGCTGAGCCTGTCACCATTGTGGATAAGCATATTTTATAATTTTCAAAAGAAGACCCACCTCAGGAGTCTGAAGGCGTGATTAAGAAGATCGCTCTCTCGTGTTTTGGTTTGCAATGGACAGACTCAGAAACACTTATTGATGTGCTATCTTGTAAATTCACCCTAAAGCAAAGACTGGGAGTTGAAATAATAGCAACTTATCTTGAACTAACATTTAGCTCTGGGTATTTGCAAACTGCACTTCTGCAAAGGTACTGCTCACGTACAAACTCCCACAACTCACAAGAACATATCCTGCAACATTGCCCTTAATAGTCTTCCAACGAACTTATTTTGATTAGCTATCCTTTGCTTTTCTGGAAGTTAATAAAAGTTATGTAAAGCAGCAACAATTATGCAAACATACTGTCATGGAGATCAGTATGCATACTTAAAATGTCATAAAAGATAAAATTCATGTATCCCCTTAAAGTATTTGAAACTGATTTGAAAATCCACTTGAAAATTGAATATAAAGAATAACTTTAAAATTAATTCTAAGATATACCTTTAAATCTGGACTAAGATTATTCTTAGAAGTGGTCATGTTTTTACGATGTAGACCTCGCAGAGATAATTAAGGGAGTCTCGACCTACATGTTAAATAGGTTTTAAACTCATGGAGTCACATCACTGAAGAACAAAGATTTAGGTGCTTGTTTAGTAGATTAAGAAATCTAGACACTGGAAATTAAGTTATTTCTAATGTTACTATCATGTCTTGTGAGTGACTGATCCAAGACTTTTAACAGGTAAATTGTAACCAAAACATAAATGACACATTTCAGAATATCCCATCAAAAGAACGGGTGGGATTTTCACGGATGTAGTCCTCACGGCACTGTACTATATTAGAAAGAGCCCTGAATTTGAACACTACTTCTGCCACATGGTAGCTGAGTAAGCAGTCAGTTTATGTGGGCACATCATCTTCTTGGTCATTGTTTCTGTTAATTGGCAATAAATAGTACCGTCTTCTCCACATATTTTGGGAGAGTTTAGGGGATCTACAAAAAGAGGCTAATGTGAACACGGTAGTTTTTGACTCAAAACCATCACCCATGTCAGTCTTAGGGCTGCTTGAAGAGCTTCTTGATCGACTTCAGTGACACAAGCGGTAAATACCCAGGCTTAAGGATTCTACAAACCACAGGTATCTTGTTTACCATGCTGCTGTTCCTTTCTTCCAAGCAGAAAATTAGCTTACATTTTCCAGCCTCTCTTACAGTTGAGAGAAACAGAATGACTGGGAGTTAGACAACTGCAAGTAGGCACATGTGTGGCACATGCACGTCAGGGCTTGACCCTATGACTGCTGAGATCACAGTTGATACTGTCTTTCCTCTAGACATAGGGGATCTACTGGGGGATGCTGAGACCCTAAGACATGGCAGAGCTGTTCTGTGGAAGAACCTAAGGTCCCTGAGTGAAGCAGAAACCCCACGCCCCATTCTGCTGACCTGTATGAGACTGAGCTATGAATCAGAAAGAAACTGACATTGATAATCTTATCAAAATGCAGACTTGTTTGTTAAAGCTGCTATAGCGTATCCATACTTATGTTCTGTGCTTGAAAGGCATTTGCATTAAATTCCAGATTTAAAACCCTGGTTCATTTGCCCTCAATTATTAAGTATGTAAACACAGTCAAAATTCTATTGAAAATGAGCTCTTCTTTTCAATATAAGTCATGTAGCTACCTGGTGACTTTCTGAACTATTAGATGTTCCTAAAAAGAAAAAAAAAATGACTTTACAGAATAAAGAGAAAAGAAAACTGGTCTTTCATTTCTGTAAACGGTCCATAAAATGTCATATTCAGTACGGTGTAGAATTTACGCTACCTAAGATACATTGCTATTTTGACGCCACTGGTATTTTTGAAACAATGTTGTCAGTTTGGCTAATTAGAACACAGATGAGGGCTGTGTGTGACCTGACTGCACTACTGTTCTAGCAGACAAAAAATATAATGAAATGTCATGTCTTCCTCCCATTGGAGAGTAATGAAGAATAAAACTAATTTGTTGGACTAAAAATTAATTAGACACATCAGATTTCATTGTACCTATTCCTGTGAAAGTTTGCAGCTGTTCTACATATTATTACCAACTCTGTAACGTAAGCATGAATAGGCCAACTGACTAGAGCAACTGTAGCTGTGTCATGAAGCAGGACAGCTACAAAATTTAGTCCATGCAAACTGTGATGTGACACACTGTCTGATGCCCACATATGTGAATGTATTCGGCTACATTTCTGTGTCTGTAAGTACAAAAGCATAGAACTCTGGACACTTTGGTATAAAGTCATCTTACCATAGGAAACCGCAGAGGAAAGAACACCAGCAGTTTTAAGACTGAGTGAGGCAGTGTACTATATTTTTATAATATTTTAATTAATGGTGCCTTAATGGAACTTTCTGGAATGAAGACTCGACTGAGAAGAAACAGTGGCAACAATATATGGTCTGGCATAGCAGGCATCTGAGATGGCCGACTATAAATTACACCAAATGCCAATACATGATTTAATTAAAGCCAAGGAGAAATGGGGCAGAGCTTGAGCCACTTCAAGTGCTGCTTCAAGTACTGATTATACCAAAGGGAGAGAAGAGATGGAAGCAGAACAGAGATCAGCCACTGCTAAATCACCTTCCAACTAAGGAGCGGCAGTTGTGTAGATAAGGTTATCAGACAAGATGTGAAGGGAGATATGCAGGGGTAATTAAAGAGACAATTAGAAGCCTTCTCAGTACAACAGTAGATATCAAAAGGAAATACATCTCTGGAGAACAAATAGCCTCTTCTGGGTTGAACTGCGCTCACTCTGTGTGTGTGCATGTGTGTGCGTGTGCGCATGCATGTGTATACATGGGGGCTCATTTCAATTTCTACAACTCCATCTTTTATGATTACATCTTCACTATTGCATATGGTAATCCTATTTGGATATGAGATAGGAATATTATTTTTTACATCATTTTTTATTTCATAGAAAAATTGGAAAAACACTTGTTTGACACACTAAACAATAAATTAAAAGGTACTCATTCATGTGAAGACTTGGCTTTTTAAAAATGATAGGAGAGGTAAGTAAGACTTGATTTGATTTAAAGTAATTTAATTCAACTTTGTTATTTTAAGTGACTACACAGTTGCTCAGTGTATAACTGTGATTATCATGACACGAGCTTAGTTATATCCCATGATAGCAATATTTTTACTTCCCTACAAGTATAATACACCCCAAAATATTGTGCTGTTAATAGACAGTCACTAGGAAGAAAAAGAAAGAAAAAAGAAAACTTTTCCTTTCTTGAGAAGTATAGTTATTACTAAAGATAATATGAAAAAAACATGAAAGGGAAATATTTATTAATACTTATGTGGCAATCTTGCTTATCTCTATAAGAAAAATTAAATTCAGTCAATAATTTCATATATATGCTCGAGAGACAGTAAAAAACAAAGTTTGTATGCTTCATCTAGGACTCTCAAAAAAACATGTTTCATATGTAGCTTTTTTTTTTTTTTTTTGAGTTGGAGTCTCACTCTTTGACCCAGACTGGAGTGCAATGGCCGCTCCCGGCCACCGCAGCCTCGACCCGCTGGGCTCCGGCGATCCTTCCGCCTCAGCCTTCCAAGGAGCCGGAATTACAGGCATGCGCTACCACGCCCGGCTGATTTTTTTGATTTATTGTAGAGATGAGGTCTCCCTGCCCAGGTGGGTCTCGAACCCGCGGGCTCAGGCAATCCACTCACCTCGGCCTCCCAAAAGCGTGGGATTACAGGCTGAGCCACCGAGCCCGGCCCATATGTAGCTTTTTAAGTAAAAAGAAAATAATGGCTTATTTCTAAATACTATAAATGAAGCGTGTGTGTGTGTGTGTGTGTGTGTGTGTGTGTGTGTGTGTGTATGATCCTTTGAGGTGTACCAGTATTTCTTTCTTATTCCAATTTATTTTAGAAAATCTCAGAAGGGCAAGATTTTAGGTTTCCGTCAGGTTAAGGAATTAATTCAGACTGAATGACTAATTAAGAAAGGGAAGGCAATTTAAAGAAAAGTCAGTCTTTAACTTTTTCTCTTCAATGCTTTTAAAATACAAAAGAAAGAAAACTCAGGGACTCTGAAAACCCTTAATGATATGATTGAATGTTAAATCTTTCCATATACAGCAAATACTTCATAATATAAACAACAATCCAGAAGCTGGCAGTATACCTTATAAGCATCATTTCAGAAAGTAAACAGAAATAACGGAAATGGCTTGTATGAGACACTGGACAAATATTTTTAAAATATGTAAACTCTGGAAAGAAGATTTTTAAATACTTATTAAAAAAAAATCTAAGATATCTCTAAACACATAAAAGCAGGGGGACAGAAGAGGATTTATCTCTTGGAAGAGGGCAGCTCTTGTTGAGGGAGTCTGCAGAAACAAGACTTCTCTCCTGGAGACTCTTCAAGGCAGGCCGTGTGAGGTGGTGGCACCACACAGAAAACCTCCATTTTGGGGTGTGCGTGTGTGTCACAGTCTGGAGCTCAAGGCTGCCTGAGTGACTAAAGATTGAGGGCAGACCGCATGAAAGGGGGTCAGCGAGCTTGAAGCTCCTAAACCTGAGTGTGACTTTCCTGTAAATCCTGGGGAGCTGTCCATGCTCAGAGAAGACTGCCAGGATCTGGTGACAGGTGAAAGACAGAGGTGGAAGGCGAAGCAGGTGCCAACTCATGTCCACTGCAGAAACTGTGCTTGAAGCCTGGCTTTCATCAGGTTGGGGGAACAGATAAAGATAATAAGCTTCTCACTGTAAGCCCAGAAAAGAGTCATGCCTTTAAAAAAAAAAAATCACAGTAAGCCTTTGTCCTAAGAATAAGGGAAAAACATGAAAAGTCTCAGGCAAACAATGTAAAAACCAAGATACCACAGGGAGAGGTGATCAGTCCTGTAGTAACGTAAGTGTCTGATAGAACACAAACACTCTTTAGGAGATCACAAATTTTATAGCATGCCACCTGCAATGTCTAGTATACAGTAAAAAATTACCATATATAAAAATAAACCAGAAAATTATGTGCCAAGGTCAACAGAAAAGATAGTCAACAGAAGTAGACCATGAAACAACACGGATGTTAAAACTAGTGAAATCCGAAGAAAAGATCTGGTAAGCAGTGATTACAGTATGTTTATAGATTAAAAATTAATATGGTCATAATAAATGACTATATGGAAAACATTACAGGGAAATGAAAATGTCAAAAAGCAGATGAAATTGCAGACAGAAAAGTGTAATATGAGGGGGAACCCCAAAAGCTGGATTTTATTAATAAACAATTCTTACATGTTTAAACTGTAGTCACCTTCATAGTCCTCTCTGTTTGACGCAGTACACCTATCAAGACGCTTTTCCGTCGCTCAAAACAGTTTTTGAACTCATCAGTTCTGATGCCTGTTAGTGCTTCTGCGGTTTTTTGTTTCACCTATTCCACACGGGCAAAATGCTTCCCATTGAAGACTTTTTCAACCAGGAGAACAAAAAGAAGTCCCTCCGGATGACACTGGATGAATAAGGAGGGTGAGGCATGCGGGTCATGCTGTTTGGGGTCAAAAACTGCTGAACACTCAGTGTGATGCGGGAGGGTGCACTTGGCCGTCATCCATCGTGAAATGGGCAAACATGTTGAACGACTCTTCAACAATAAAGAAAATTCACTGTAGCCAAATGCAGCCCCACAACAAACTAGCGGGTGCACTGATGCCGATGGGTTCCCAGAACACTCACACAGTGGGGGAGGTCTGTACCCCGAAGGGCCGCCCTCCAAAAGATGATTCCGTTGTTGGGGGGTCCTTCCTCACATATGAAATGATGACTCCCCGATCCCCCCATTCTGCCCATGGGGAGCTAACTGGCATGGGATCTGCACTCCCATCACAGACAGGAGAAAGACAAGGCAAACTGGGTGCAAGAGAAGGGCGGGAGGGTGACCCCGAGAGGGGGAAACGAGAGGGGGAAAACCTGGCTATTTTCACAGCTTTCTACCTGGAGACAATTTCCAGCGTGGGCGCAGTGAAGGGTAACTTAAACACTGCTGAACAGCCCTCCGGAGCTGGGGGGACTGAAGCCCTCAGGGAGGCTGTGAGGACTGAATTCAGGGAGCAGAGAGCATCAGGTCATCCGAGAAACACACATTTTTAAATGTTTGATTTACTTGGAAAATAATCGATTTTTAAAGCAAAGGCATTACTGGTGCTATAATTTGTATATTGGTGTTGATTGCATAGATAGAAGCAAATGGTACAACAAGGGCAAAAAAAGAGGAGAGGAAAGGAGATGGTGCTCCTCTAAGTCCCTTCTATTACAGTTCAAATCTAGAGTAACTGCTATACACAGAAGAGGCGTGCCTAAAAATCCAGGGGTGGACCAAGAATATAATACTGAAAGCTTGTCGGTACATCCAAAAGAAGCAGAAAATTAGGACAATAGGAACAAAGTCAGATAGAAAACAAACAGCAAGATAGTAATTCTAAGCCTAACACATTAACAGGTACATTAATAATAGCATTCTGCACACTGCAATTAAAAGGCAAAGATTGAATTAGAAAACAAAACCTAACTGCACAACTTGAATAAGATAAAATGCACGTTAAACAGAGAGAAATGGAGTTTAAAAGAAAACATTGGAAAATGGCAAACCATCCAAGTGCTCACAAGATGGTGTGATGATACGAATACAGGACAAAGTGAATTTTAGAACGGGGAATCTTACTAGGAAGTTAAGTTGGGCATTTTATAATAACAAAAGCTAAGTTTTTAAAGAAGCTATAACAATCTTAAAACATACTTAAAACAGTAGCAAATACATGAAACAAAAACGTACAGCCATGAAGGGGAAATACACAAAACCATAATTATAATAGATTTCCAGATTCTGTTTTCAGTGATTGAAAGATTAGACAGAAAAATCAATCAGTAAAGACTTAAATAATACTGCCTACTAAGACCTGACATTTATTCAACATTCTACTCCAAACAGAAAAATACACATACTTATCGACCACACAAGATACGTTCACTCAGACCAAATGCTGAGCCATAAATAAATCTCCATATTTAAAAGACTAAATTCTCACAAAATACATTCTCTGGTCTTGGTGGAATTATATTAGAAATAAGTAACAAGATATAACTGAAAAATTCCCATGCATTTGAAAATTAAACAATACACTTCTAAGTAGCCTCTGTGGAAAAACAGAAATCCTTAAGAAAGTAGAAAATATTTTCTACTCCACGCTAAACAAAAACATAACAAATCAAAATTTGTAAGATTCAGCTGAAGAGGGAAATTTAAGACTTTAAAATACTCATATCAGAAAAGAAGAAAAGCCCAAATTCTTGGATTCAAGTTTTGATCTTAAGAAGCAAAATACAACTAGAAGAAGAAATAGCAGAAATTGGTTCGCTAAAAACACAAGTAAAGAAAACTATGAAAGCCAAAAGTCTACACTTTGAAAAGATTAAAAGAACCGATAAGTCCTTGTCAATCAATATTGACAATATCAAAGTAGGAGAAAGAGAAGTAGAATACTTGAGAGTACTCTCCTTTGATGCAATACACCTACTGAGAGAGGAAAGGGGAGGATGGGGAAAAGGCAGGAGAGGAAGATCGCATAAATCCCAAAGATTTCAGAACAAAAGGTGACATTGATACGCATCCCGTAGATAAGACAGGGATTATAAGGGAACACTATAAACAAACACATGCTAAAGAATTCAGTGACTTGAAGAATAGGACACATTACTTTGTGGGCAAAAAACAAATATCCATTTACCACAACCAACACAAGAAGAAATAAAAATTCTGACTAGACCTAAACTCATAAAGCTAAAAAAAATTCCACTCAGATATTGTCCCTGAATTTGAGAAAATATTTAAGGAAGAGGTAATACCAGCCCTATAAAAAACCTGTACAGAACACAGAGGAAGAAGAATACTTCCCAAATCATTTATAAAACAAGCCATCCTAATTCCAAAACTGGAAAAGACATAAGAAAAAAAATAAAACTATCTATTGATATCTCCAACGAACACAGATGCAGAATACCAAACACTAGCAAATAAGATCTAGTAACTTCTATATTAAAGATAATAACACATCACAACCAAGTGTGACTCATTTCCGAAATACAAAGTTAATTTACCTTTGAAAATCATTCAAGACGATCTCGGTGGCTCAGCCTGTAATCCCGCGCCTTGGGAGGCTGAGGTGAGTGGATTGCCTGAGCCCGTGGGTTCAAGACCCGCCTGGGCAACTTGGCGAGACCTCATTTCTCCAAGAAATCAAAAAATCAGCCAGGCATGGTAGCACAAGTCTGTAATTCCCGCTCCTCGGCAGGCTGAGGCGGAAGGATCGCCGGAGCCCAGCAGGTCGAGGCTGCGGTGGCTGGGAGAGGCCACTGCACTCCAATCTGGGCGACGGAGTGGGACTCGGACTCAAAAAAAAAAAAAGAAAATCATTCAGTAGAATGTATCATATTAACAAAAACAAGGGTACAGAAAACCTTATCCGAACACACTCAGAAAAACCGTTTCACAACTATGAAAATAAACAAATGAGGTCAGTAAGGTCACAAGATACAAATGCAACATGAAAAATAAAACTTTACATAATATGAAATACTTGGAGAAGAATATTTAAAAATATGTCTCTAATGGTGTTAATGGTGTAAAAAAGCCACATACCTGGCAAATATTTTAATGAAATACTTGTAAGATCACACACTAAAAACTAGAAAATATTGTGAAAAGCCAGAAGACTTACATCAAGGAGAGGTATATCAAATTCCCAGAGAGAAAGACCCGTGATTAAAATATTAACTCTACCCAACAGGATGGATAGATTCACTAAAGTTTCAATCACAATTCCCAAATGTCTTTGTAGAACGTGACAAGCTGATTTGAAAGGTATCTGGAAGAGCAGAAGGCTTACAGCCCGAATTTTGCAGAAGAAAATGGCAGCATGTTCACAGCGCCTAACTTCAAGGCACAAAATAAGCAACAGGAATCAACACAGTGTGGTGTGGCATATGGACAGACATATAAACTAATGGAACCCCAGGGGAACCCAGGAACAATCTATACAGATAAGGCCAATTGGGAAAGGGAATGTCTCCTCAACACACGACATACAAGGTCTGGCAGTTAAGCTCGTGAACTCATGCTTGAACAAGTGCTCCACACCTCATTGCCGAATATCACTTCCGTCGCCTTTGAAGTCCTCCCCTTGGGAAGCTACGCGCCAATGCCAGTGCCAAGGCCACTCGTCAAAGCAAGCTCAGAGCTCTTTTTCTAGAACAACCATCAGAATTGTCATCGTATTATCCTAAATGTGCTGAATGTCATCCAAATGTCTTCCTTTCATGATTTCCTTTATCTTTGGGGCAAAGTAAAAAGTCACCGGGGGCCAGACCAGGTGAGGAGGGAGGGCGTTTCAATACAGTTATTTGTTGACTGGCTAAACACTCCCTCACAGACAGTGTGAGCTGGTGCAAAGTCGTGATGCAAGAGCTCCTTTGGGAGCATTTTTGCACACACCTTTCTCAATGCCAAGATTTTCAATTAAGATTTCCCTGTTTCTTTCTCGATGTTCATTTGGTCTGCTCTGCCTCTTACAGTCAGCCAATGATCTGACACACAATTCGACAAATTTTTGTAATGGCTTCGCAGTTCCATTTGTTACTAGCCATCCTGACTTCTCTTCATTGGTGACGCTTTTTCTCCCCTCAGGAAAACATTTAATCCATTTGTACACTGCTGTTTTCTTCATGGCATTATCCCCATAAATGTGTACTAACCTGTTCCTGATTTCACTTTCACTTTTGACAGGTCTAACAAGAAAGTTAATGCTTCTTGGTTGCTTTAATTCAAACTCCGACATTCTCATGACCACAGCTCTGATGGCCATCCCAGAAAAAGAATTCTGAAACTGCTTTTACAGGTGGACTAGGAACTGGTGTCGGTACATAGCTTCCCAAAGGGAGTGCCCCAAAGGTGATTGTAGTGATATTCAGCCATGAGGTATGGAGTACTTTTCCAGAATGAGTCCATGCACTTACCTGTCAGACCTCATACATGGGGAAACAAAAAAGCCTGAGCCTTTGATCCACAGGCATTGCCTTTAGGTGTATTAAAATCTAGCATAAAAACTTAAATTACAAAGCTTCTAGAAGGAAACATCCCACTAACTAGAAATAGGCCACAGTTTCTTAGAAAGCACTAAATGAAAAGAAAAACTAGATCCGCTATACTGCATTAAAATTTAAAACTGTGGTTCATCAAAGGACATTATTAAGAAAATGAATGGAGAAGCCATGAACTAGGAGAAAATATTTGCAATACTTATACATGGCAAAGAATGTGTGTCCAGAAGGTGTAAGTGACTCCTCAAGAGAAAGCTTAATTTTAAAAAGGCAAAGATGTGGTCAATTCACAAAAGAAAGTGTGTAAGTGGCCGTTAATTACAGGTAAAGTTACTCAACATCATTAGTCATGAAAGAAAACTCTAGTTGAAATCACAAGGAGGTACAGCTTTCCATCCTCGAGAATGACTAAAATTACAAACAATGGCAACATCAAATGTTGGTGACAATGCAGAGAAACTGGAAGACTTTTTTTTTCTTTTATTGCTGGTGGAAGTATAAAATTATACAACAATTTGAATATCATTTACAGCTTCTTACAACGTCAAACTACACCACCCTTTGACCCAGAAATTCGCTCCTATGCATCTCTCCAAAAAGAATGAAAATATGTGTCGTCCAAAAGACTGACATAAGAATATTCATTCTCTCAAGAGAAAAGCAGATAAACAAAATATGGCACACTCCTATGATCAGAGACAGCTCGGCATCAGACATATGAGCTGTACAACACACGCATGGGGGAATCTCACAAACATTGCGCTCAGCCAAAGAAACCAGACCCAAAATGGTGAATCCAGGGCTATTCCTGCGACACGCCTTTCAAGCGCAGTCCCACACAATCCATGAAGACGAGGGACAATTTCACGCAATGATGCCAGCAGATTTAACACGAATGGCTTCTGTGGGATAGTACGTTGGGATACAAAGTTTCTTTTGGCCCATTTCTGGTTAATTCTCGATGCTTTTTCTGACTTGGAAGACACACGGAAACCTGAAACGTGACCCACGCCCTTTAACAATGGCCTCATTCTCTATTACGTTCAGTAGCGCCAACACTGCTCTCGGAACTATTGGCTAAAAATAATTTTCAAGCCACCTCTCAGCATCCAGACTCTTAGAGACTGTAGTTTAAAAGCCTGGGACCCAAGGGCATGAGCACTTCTTTGAACACTTCCACAAGTGAAGGCACTGGTGACACGGGGTGTGCGTGTGCCAATCCTTTAAAGTGCACAGCCAGCTGGGCTCAGTGGCTCAGCCTGTCATCTCACGCCTTCGGGAGGCTGAGGAGAGTGGATTGCCTGAGCCCACGGGTTCGAGACCCGCCTGGGCAGCGAGACCTCATCTCTACAATAAATCGAAAAACAGCCGGGCGTGGTAGCGCATGTCTGTAATTCTGGCTACTCGGAAGGCTGAGGCGGAAGGATTGCCGGAGCCCAGCGGGTCG
Source organism: Cephalopachus bancanus (assembly GCA_027257055.1). Taxonomy (NCBI): domain Eukaryota; kingdom Metazoa; phylum Chordata; class Mammalia; order Primates; family Tarsiidae; genus Cephalopachus; species Cephalopachus bancanus. The sequence goes on from JAPVLO010000026.1 coordinate 6,892,739, forward strand.
AACCTGCGGTGGCCAGGAGCGGCCACTGCACTCCAGACTGGGCGACAGAGTGAGACTCCAACTCAAAAACAAAAAACAAAAAACAAAAACAACAAAGTGCACAGCCACGGGAGGTGGCCAATTCCAGGCCACAACCTGCCTGCATCAGGGGCTGGGTCCAAGGTGCAGGTGTGAGACTGACACTCACCGATGATGACGGGCTGCGGCTCGGACTTGACGCCGACCCCGGCGCTGGTGCTGGCTGCAACCTCTATCCGGTATTGAATACCTGGGAACAGGCCACCGATGATGACAGAGCGAATGGCTGCGTCCACGGTCTTGTTGATGTGGAACCGCGTCTCGTTTCCCAGACACCAGATCTGCAGACGTGGGGAGTTCATGACAGATGGGCACAGAAGGACACGGTCTCGTGAGGTATTCTAAAAGCAACCAACCTGTGCTCTAGGCTTAAGGAGTGGGTGGCTAATGGCATTTTCTCAAGCCCACCCTCTGCAGCTAACCCATGCATGTGTGTGTGTGTGTGCGCGCATGTGTGTGTGCGGCTGAAAAGCTGTGTAAGTCAGCTTTTCAAAACGTGCTGCTTCAGTGGCTGTCTTTCTTCCAGTGAAAGGCCTCACAGACCCTCGATGCACAGACATCCCAGAAGCATCTTTTTTTCTGAGGACAGGGTTTAACAACATTTGCCCTCATGCCTCTTAATCAGAATTCTCGTCACAAAGACACAGGTGTTTCTGGGTGGGGGCTTCACTGCCCACCCTGCCAGTCTCCCTAGACCCCCGAGGTCCTGGCCTGACAGTCCCCGACGACCCTCCACTGGAGGGCTGCAGTCTCCAGCTGAGCTGAGTGATCTGGGACCTTGCGGCCAGGGGCTGATGCTCCACGCATCTGCGTGTTACCTGTTGCCCCAGGACGTTGAAAGTCATGTTACCCTCCATCTGAGCAGAAGGAACTCTAGGGACGGGCTGCCCCATGGGACACCGAGGTCCCCCGGGCACCCCGCCTGTCCAGCACCCTCCTCGCACGCGCCCACCTTGTACTCCTGGATCACGCCGTTCTGGTGGTCTGCGGGGGGCGGGTCCCAGGACACACTGATGCTGGTGCTGTTGTGGCTTCCCACCGCCAGCACCGCGACCGACTGCGGAGGGGCGCTTGGGGCTGGGGGACAGAAGAAACAAAAGCGGTGAACACTGTGCTGCTTCCAGGTCGGGAGGCAGACGAGACACGGGTGGCCAGGCCTCCGGGAGTGGGGACTCCGCTCAAAGCCCACAGTGCCCTCCGGGAGTAGGGACTCCGCTCAAAGCCCACAGTGCCCGCTTTTGAAGACACCCTCAGACACTACCACAGGGGGCGCAGCCCGGAGGGTGCCCTGGGCAAGGTGGGGTGGCCCTGTGGGGTCACGTCTTCCCACGCCCTGACCGGGCTGCGCGGGGGCTCTCACACCAGCCCCAGAAGGGGCAGCAGCCCCCAACTCGGGACCAAGGTGAGGGCACAGGCTTCCCGTGAGAGGCCTGTCCAAGTCAGCAGCCAGACAGAACTTGAACCTGGACATGCCCACGAGAGGCCTGTCCAAGTCAGCAGCCAGACAGAACTTGAACCCGGACATTCTCTCAGCTCTAACAGGCTGTCTTTCTGAGAGAACAAATGGGCAAACAAACTCTTCTAACCAAAAGTACTCTGAGAGAATATAGCCCCAAATTCTATCAGGTGTCATTTCTGGGTGGTAGCAATTTTGACAGCCATTTCTGTGTGTGTGGTTTTGGTTTGTGTTTACTAAATAAAAACAAAAACGTAGCCATGGATTTCACTAATGCAGGAAAAGCATCCCTTGTATACTGGGGAAAGTAATTAACTGTTAAAAATGTGCCCATACTTTAAGCTTTAAAACTTGTTTTGTGTGTTTGGGAAAGGGACTCTGATGACAAAGCTGAAGACAGTTCACAGGGGTCAAGTGTGAACTGAGTAGATGGGGATTTCCGGCAAGAATCCTCTCCTTTCTAGTTGTTCCGCAAACGAATTCCAGCCATACTGGAACAGACGAGAGAGAGGCAATCTCAACATCAGATGGCGCCTCTCCCAGCCAGGGCATCGAGAGCTAAGAAGTACAGATCTTGCGGAAAAACTCGTCTATTCTCAGGGAGTCTCTGGCTTAAAACCAAAGGCAGGAAACGCAACACCAGAGCCCTGCAATCCTTCTTGACAGTTAAGAAAAGTCTAAGAGTTTTGTAGTAGGGAAGGGTTTTTACATAATACTGTAAATGTTCTCACATGAGGGGCGACACCCCGAAACCTGGAATTTATTGATTAAAATTGCGTGTTTATTCTTACATGCTTGAACTTCAGTCCCCTGCAAAGTCCACTTTGCTGGATGCAATACAGCTATTGAGATGTTTTCCACTGCTCAAAACAGTTTTTTACTCGTCAATTTTGATGCTTTTTAGTGCTTCTGCTGTTTTTTGGTTCACCTCTTTCACACTGTCAAAACGTTTCCCTTTGAGTACTTATTTCATTGGGGAAACAAAAAAAAAGTTGCTTGGGGTGAGATCAGATGAAGAGGGAAGGTGAGTCCTGGGGGCCACGACGTGCTTGGTGGAAACTGCTGAATGCTCAATGCAGTGTGGGCAGGTATGCCTGTAAATCACCCATCATGCAATGGGCAAGTGTGCAGAGAGAATCTCCAAGAAATAAAAACTTTAAAAAATGCACTGAAGCCAAACGTAGCTGCTCACAACAACGCTAGCTGGCACCTGGATGCCTGTGGACTCCTAGAACCCATGCCTGGTGGGGGAAGCCGGCACCACAAGGGCCCACCTTCCAAAAGGTAATTCTGGGCTTTGGTGTCCCTTTCACGTATCTACACAATTAGTTCTCTGGAAACGCCCTAAACATCCGAAAAGTTATTTTACGAGTCTGCTGCCAACCTCACCTGCTTGGTAAATGTGTCATGACACATCCCAGCACACTGGGCCTTCATGGCCACGAGACCCGGGAGACACAGACAGACGTGGGCTCCCATGGCCCGGCTCATGTGACAACCTTGCTCCAGAATGTGGCACGTGGCCTAAACCCACCCCTCGCCTACCTGCCGTAGGCTTCTCGAGGGGACCTCATGGAAAATAACACCTTGGGGGCTGGTTCCTTATCCCCACCCCTCGCCACTGGCCTGTAGCCTCCTGGTCACCACCTGATGGGACGATGGTCCTGGGCCGGCTACTTTCTGCAGGTGTGAGAGAGCCCAGAGCTTCAACACACTCCCAGACAGTCCTGCGGAGGGCCACGTGCCATCTCCACACAGCTGCAGACCTCGGGGACGAAAGTATGCTGAATTTTGACACACGTCTCACCCGGAGAAAGAGCCAAGCTCGTGAGACTGATTTTGGAAGTGGGCTTCACACAGCGCAGGCTGCAGTGAAGTCCCCTCTCCACCTGAGAGTAAACTGAACAACACATGAAGATGCTGTTATTATTATCATCACCATTATACTAAACACCTTCGAGCAAGGGGAAGCGACACTATTATGAACTTTCAGAAATTGTTTCTTTACGTATCCTGAAAGTAGATTAACAATGCCCTTAAAAGCATGCACTCGGCCCCAACCAGGATAGCACCTGCAAACCAGAGGAAAGATGCCATCTTGCTGTTGTTGTGTAAGACAAGAAACGTATCATTCAAAAGCTCTTTGGTTAAATGTAAATACATACACGTTAGTGTGTGCAACCTATAGATACATGTTCTTAAGGTTGCCCTTATTGTATATGAAAAAGTCTTTTTTGGCCAGGTGTGGTGGCTCAAACCTATAATCCTAGCACTTTGGGAGGCCCAGGCGAGAGGACTGCCTGAGCTTAGGGGTTCCAGACCAGCCTGGGCAACTTGATGAGACCTCGTCGCCATGATGAATTTTTAAAAATAAGCTGGGCATGGTAGCACTTGCCTGTAGTTCCAGCTACTTAGAAGGCTGAAGTGGAAGGATTGCAGGAACCCAGCAAGTCGACGCTGGGGTGGCTGTGAGTGTGCCACTGCACTCTGGCCTGGGCGACAGAGTGAGATTCCAACTCAGAAAGAAAAAAAAAAAAGAAAAGAGATGAGAAAGGCTTTTGACACCAGTGGTGCGCACACAATTGGCACAAGGGCAGATGGGGGTCTCTTATTTGGCATCTCACTTTTTTTACTTTGCTAGCAACATTTGTCGTCAGCCTCCTGTTTAGTGAGGGAGACCCTTGCAGACGGACTGTGGAAACCCACATTAATCTCGCGTCCATCACAAACTGACTTTGGAACATCCATCGGCAAGCCAGGATCCAAAGCAGGGGAGAGGGGGGCTTCGCGAACGAGGCATCCCCTGCAGATCACCAGTGGCCTCCCTAGTGGAAGTCCTAGGCCAGAGTGGCAGTGCCCTCAGGGGAAAGAGGCTCGTGAAATAACACGCCACACACCGGAAAAAGCGTGGGCACGTGAACAGCCTGGCTCTTGGCGCTCCCGCAGTCTGTGTTTTAATGAAGCCAAATGAGCTAAACCCACATAAAAATATGGGAATACAGTATAATCCCATCCAAGTGAACTGAAAAACATACGACTTGGAGCAAATGTTTACTTGAGAGAAACTCAAATTCCGCCGGTGTCATTGTTTTCTCCCTGTCAGATTTATGGAGTTCTCAGAATAGAAGGAGAACATGGCGCTTCCTGGCTTCCCTTTCAGATGGTCTCTTTTTACACTTCTAGGGAGGATGACACACGGAACTGCAAGGGCAATGGTCTCGTGTCTGTGAGGAACCTGAATACTGACCTTCCTCGGCCGTGCGAACCGTTTTGGACTCGCTGTCCATTCCTTGGAACTCATTAAAGTAGGGGCGGACCTTGATCTCGTAAGCCACGCCCTTCTTGAGGTTGGCCAGGACAGCACTGCGCTCTGTGGGGACTTTGGCGTCCAGGTTCTGCCACGCAGATGTGGCCTGCAGGCCCGACGTCTGGCGGTACATGACCCGGTAGCCCTGGATGAACTGAGGCTGGCGGTCCACCTGGAAGACACAGCGTGACGCTTGACCCGGAAGGGCGGTACGCGGATGCCGCAGGCACCCCTTCCTGTCCCTGTCCCTGCCCCTGCCCTCGTGGCCACCCATGACGCTTGACCTGGAAGCGCGGCATGCAGATGCTGCAGGCACCCCCTCCTGTCCTGTCCCTGCCCTCGCGGCCCCCCATGACGCCTGACACGAAGGCACCTCCCTCCTGTCCATGCCCGTCCTCACGGCCACCCTCGGGTGCTGCCAGGACTCCACTCATCCTTTTGCTTCTAGTCACTTCCCATCAGAGTTTGCACTGCTCCTAAGACGGTTTTTACAAGGAAGAGTGGCCCACTCTGGCCTGTCTGAAACACCTCCCAGCAGGTAAGACGCCTACATGATGGAGCCAGATGCCTGGAAAAGCCCAAGGCCCAGGCCCTCCTGTGTCCAGCTGGGCGTCTCACCAGCCCCAACTCTCAGCACTCTAGACGGGCTCTGCTGAGCACGCCTCTGGGGGCATCTCCAGGCTCATCTGCTGCCCGCTCCCTGATGCCTTTCTCTCTCTCCAGACTCCCTGTCCAGGTCCTGACTCACAGAAGGAAGGGATTCTGCCAAGCCCTGGGATAAATGGGCATGGGTGGAGTCAGCCCTGCCTGGTGACGTGGTGGTCCAGGTGGAAGTAGGCGTCACCCAGCATCTCTAGACCACTGGGGAGTCTCGCTCCTGACAAACAGAAAAGCCCTCGTGCAGGAGGCACCTGGGACCAGGAGAGCCAGGAGACGAGGCGTCCGGGGAAGGGGGCGCAGGGGCTCGGGCCTGCGGAGGAGGGTGGGCCCAGGGAGAGGGGCTGGCCGCTCCCCTCAAAGCCCCGCACAGAGAAGGAGACAGACGGCCGCTGGGGCTGCAGGTCGACGGCGAGCCGCGTGGAAGAGGAAGTCCTGGAAACCTGCACTTGCCCGCCCACTTCTGACTCCCTCGGACAACCGTTTGGACTCTTTCACTTCCTTAACATCCATGAGTGAGCAGCTGCTTCTAATAACAAGCTGAAATTTTGAATCTGATAACTCGCCTCAATTAGAACTTTTAAAAAGTGTTTTTGTTCACTCTCCATAATTACATAAACTCAAATATGTGTACATGCGAGATAAGAAAAGAAACATGTTCTTCTCTTCATACGTTTATTAAATAGTCTTTACTAGGTTTTTATGCTTGTTTCGTCTTCAGGGAGAAAAAGATTTGTGACTTTACACTTTTGTGTGTGTTTTTTCGTAAAGTAAACAGATTTAAATGGTTCGTCATGTTTCTAGAAATGCTTGATTTAAACATAAAATTTTTCAGGACTTCAACTAATATCCCATATAATAGCTTATAGTCATATTATAAGAAGCCTTAAACTTGACATATTTCACTGTCAAATAGAGTGTAAAGATTCATGGAAAAGAAACGGAATAGTCTCATTTCAGGAAGGTTGTGAAGAAAAAGGAAAGAGAAAAGTTGGTAGTAGAGATGGTTATTTATTCCTTTAATACATTTCTTTATCCAGTTGTCAGCATGTTATCAACAAAAGGCATCGTTTCATATAGAAACTTCTAATATTTCTTCTCCAGCTGCTGCATTGTTTTATGGATTTTTAGGTAAAGGCAGCAAATGAATGACTGGTAGCTAAAACTACTGGCTCCACGAAGTCAAAAATGCAGAGTTTCAATACAAATACAGGGAAAAGACTATACGTTTCTGTGTTTAGAATGTTCACACTGGAAAGCTCCATGGATTTAGTGGTCTGAGTGTGGACGGTGTGAGCTAATTCCAGATCCCCGGACAAGTCTCGGCAACCTCACATCCCTTTGCCCAACCAGTTTTCCAGCCTCCACGGAGCTTCTGGAACTGGCGCTATACTGGTGTGAAGTTGTGTGAAGTCGAGGTGAGTCCAGCTCGACGCGGACTGACATGGACACTCATGGTCTCTGAGGCCTCAGCCGTGCTACCAGGCATGACTGGACCACCTGAAACACTTCTTAAAAAGCAGGCGTTGTTCTGACGTCACAAAACACAGCCGCCAAGAAGTTAAAAAAAATAAATTCATGAGCGCCCCAGAGAGGCCTTTCATCCAAACTGTCAGTGTTCGAAAACTCCTTGCAGCATATGTTAAAACAACATTAAGCTTGCATTTTATAAACTTCTCTGCGTTTGCTTTAAGTGAATTTATATACTGAAAGAAAGACATAACTCACAATAATAGCTTGTTAATACTGAAAGAAGCAAGCTGTGTTTTTAAGAAGAACATTAAGCAGCTGTTTCCAGATGAAGGGAGTCTGTAAATCAGGGCAAATTGGTTTTACCCATGTTTGGTTTTCATTAATTAAGTGTTGTAGGGACTTGAGATGCTCATGTTCGCTGCACAGCTTTGCCTTGCATACTTCAGGGTACGTGGCCTCCCACCAGCACAAAGCGAGGGCCTCCTCATGGCCAGATCGCTCGACTCGACTTTGTGCAGTTGCAAAGCATGTTTCTCAGAAGGACATCCATTGCTACAGGTGGAGGCAAGGATGGAAATGCTGAACATTCCCTTAAAAGCAGGTGGGACGTTCCAGGACACGTGCTTCCCACCCTCACTTGGGAGCCTTTGCCTGGACACATGTTCTGCGATCTCACCGTGGGCTCATTCTGACACATGGCCATTTTCCAGTGAAGCCCTACGCTTGTCCTGAGTCCTGTCACCCTTCTGATGATAAGAAGAAGGATTTCCCTGCTGAGTTAACCACCATCAGAGTCTGGCCACAAATCCACGGGCTTATATACTTTAAGAAATGAGTCTCTCCTGAATCTTGAGTGAAAAAGAGTTGTCTTGAGGAAAAAGTGAGAGGAGAACGAAAAACCTCAGGCTCCAAGTCCTGGGTCTCGGGTTGAATTGTGGTCGGCCTCTTTAACGGCCTGAGCTTCAGTCTTAGTTTGCTTCATAATGCCTGCATCTCAGGGCACAGGATCATTCAAAGGACCCAGACACGTGGGAGCACCCCGCAAGCTCTGGATGTGTGCAGTGGAGAGGCAGCATCTGAAGGAGGGGACAGGCTGAAACGTGGCCTCCAGTCCGCTGCCATAAGATGCTGAGGTGACATGCTGATGCCTATCTTTTCAGTTACAAAACTCCATCGATGGTGAAATTCAAAGCAAATTTTCTTTGGGGGGCTTAGCTGCTAAGGGGCCGTCTCATCTCTAGAAAAGTGATGGTTAAGAAATAAAGCGTATGTCATTCTTTTTGTCCTTGAACAAAAGAAAACCAAAAAAAAAAAAAAAAAAACCACTGGAATAATAATCATTCCTCCGTAGGTGACTTCCTGCTATTTTCCTTTGTGGAAGAGCAATTCTGCCTACCCTCGACGTAAAAACAGTTGTTTTAGAAAGCAGCTGTGGCTCACAATTGTGGCTTCAAGTTCAGCCTCGGACATGGGGCGGCGGGTAGACGTTGGCACCACTGGCTGCGAATCCAGCCCACCACTGGCGACCTACCGTCTTTGGCCATCCCCAGACCTCAGCACGTCGGTTGGGAAGACTGTTTCCCCTCAAACCTCAGAACGGCTGTGACACGAATCCTCACAGTGAGGTCGTTTAAACAACATGTGTATTTCGCAAACGGAAAATGTCACACGGAAACAAAATAGTGACAATTTGTTGGACGACTGGCCCCATCCCGAGTTTGGCTTTATTTCACAAAATGTGCCTCTCTCAAAGACATGCTCATGTCACGTGCCGCTACAAACTCACAGGGAACAATGTGCTGTGATAGCAATGGAATGTCTTCTCTAAAGGAAATGAGAACTGGATGGAGACAGCTGATTCTAGCACTCAACAGACAGTCACTGAAAGGTTCCTTCAGAGAAGACACTGATCTGGAAGACAGGAATGGAAGAAATGCATCCCAGACTCACAGAGTCACAGCCCATGCAGGAGGTCGACGTGCACACGTGTCGTGACCAGCTTCCTGAGACGCAGCAATGAGGATGACAAGGTCCCTCTCTTGGAAAAACTTCCCGTCTGCTGGCATGCAATGTCTCTCTAATTTGATTTTTCTCTTTTAAACTCAGTGCCTTTTAAAGTGTTTAACTGCATCAGCATAATGACTTCGATTCTTACCCAAATAATTCCCATGTTGAGAAGCAGCTTAAAAGAAGTCCCCTTGGCCAGGCTCGGTGGCTCAGCCTGTCATCCCAGCACTTTGGGAGGCCAAGGCGAGTGGATGGCCTGGGCCCGCAGGTACGAGACCAGCCCAGGCAACTTGGAGAAACCTCGTCTCTTCAATAAATAAAAAGTTAGCCAGGCGTGGGTACACGTGCCTGTAGTTCTGTAGTTCTGGCTACTTGGAAGGCCGAGGCAGAAGGACTGTGGGAGCCTGGTAGGTCAACACTGGGGTGGCTGTGAGCATGCCACTTTACTCTAGCCTGGGCGACAGAGTGAGACTCCAATTCAAAAAATAAAAAAAACAATTAAAAAAAAGCCCCAGTTGAAACTTCCAACAAAGCAGAGAAAACTTTTTTTCGATTGAGAATGAGGAAAAATCTGATCTGAACAATACAACTATTTCTTTGAACTTTTTAGTTAGTATCTAGTCACAGCTACCGTGAGACAGAAGACTTGGCAGATAACACAACTAAAGGTGCCGCTGGAGAAAGGATGCAGCAATGATGTTCCCCTAATGGGGACAGAAGAGGAGCCATCATACACAGAAAACAGAAAAGACTTTGCAAAATTATATCAAAAATTGAATTAGACACACTGCAATACTAGTCATCATAATTAATCTTAAAACATTATAGACTTAGTCTTATTTTTATTAAAGTATTGCCCAATTTTTCCTCATAAACTAAACATTTGACTGACTATGCACTCAAGCAGGATCATCATCCAAACGCTGCCATTGGAAAGCTGCTGCTTTTGGCTGGATGTGTATCCCTGAAGTGAAAAACAACAACAAGGAAAGCAGATTTGGAGTCAGGAAACTTGAGTCCTGTCTTTAGCCTTAAATAGACTTGGGAGATTGGGAACACTATCCAACCTGTCTGTACTGGCTTCCTTTGCTAAGAATGTGTGGAGTTGGGCGAAAGAGCCTCGCGTGAGACTTGAGACTCCGTGGCCTGAGCCAGCCACGCCCCTATGGAGACACAGGTGAGAAGGGGTCCTTCTGGGACTAGCCGGCAGGTCTCCGCGTGGGCTGGGACGTCCACGCCCGGGGGGCGTGTGTGCGCCCGCCACCACACCCAGCCCTGGGCACCCTCACAGGGATCCCCCAAGCCTCTCCCAGCTAGACCCATGTCTCTGTATGGAGTACCCCCGCCACCAAATCCACAGAACATGGCAGGAGCCCACAAACGTTCACTAAGAGGGAGCCGTTCCATGAAATTATTGCTGAAAAGATACTGAAATTGTTTCTTCATTAATTGATTCTTCAGACACAGCTACTCAAGGGCTTGGAAAAACCAATCTGTTTTCTTTCACAAACTCTTTTCTTCTGTTAAAGGAGTTGATTGAAATGGGTGAGATGGTTGCAACCAAGGAACTAAGCACCCTGGACTCCTGGGGGGAAATGAACCGGCGAATAGTCCGGCCTCATTTATGACAGCCAAATAACAACAATCATAGAGACACAATTATAAACACATTCCAAATGAACACTCTTTCAGTTAAAGTGGAAATCCATTCAGCTCCTCCGGACGCCATGTCTGTCCTCGACCCGTGTTCTTCCATGTGCACAGAAGCTACCAGCAGACACACGCTTCTGTCATTCCAACACATCTCTTGGCAGATTTTTAGAGGGTGTATTGGACAGCACTTGCATCTAGCTGAGAAGTTTGCGCTGTCTCTCTCAGGCCCAGAGAAGAACATCACCAGCTCCTCTCAAGACATGTGCACACACACACACAAACACACACTCACACAAGTGTTTGTATTCTCCAATAAACTAATACCACAATTTCATGCTACTTCTTATTTCCACTGCAGTGGCTATCATTTGATCAAAGCATTTTGCACTTCAAAAGTGCTGTGGATATTCTGACACATTTATTTTTTTTATTTTTATTTTTTTTTGAGTTGGAGTCTCACTCTGTTACCCAGACTGGAGTGCAGTGGCCACTCCCGGCCACCACAGCCTCAACCTGCTGGGCTCCGGCGATCCTTCCGCCTCAGCCTTCCAAGTAGCTAGAACTACACGTGTGCTACCACACCCGGCTCATTTTGATTTATTGTAGAGATGAGGCCTCGCCAAGTTGCCCAGGTGAGTCTCAAACCCGCGGGCTCAGGCAATCCACTCACCTCAGCCTCCCAAATTATCAACATATTTCCAGGCCAGGCATGGTGGCTCAAGCCTGTAATCCCAGAATTTTGGGTGGCCGAAGTGAGAGTATTGCCTGAGCCCAGGGGTTTGAGACCAGCCTGGGCCACCTGGTGAGACCTTGTCTCTACAATAAATAAAAAATTAGCCAGGCGTGGTAGCTCGTGACTTTAGTTCTGGCTACTTGGAGGGCTGAGGTGGAAGGATTACTTGAGCCCAGCTGGTCGATACTGGGATGGCTGTGAGCATGCCACTGTACTCCAGCCTGGGCGATAGAGTGAGACTCTGACTAAAAAAAAAAAAAAAAAAATCAACGTATTTTTTAACACTCAGTAGTTTTTGGACCACACACGTCAAATTATCAGAATTCCATATGTGTTTTTGTGCTGCCACATGAGATTCAGCCTAAAGAATGTAACAATGAGTGAGTGGAATTCAGAAGAAAACTTCACCAAACACCAAAGTATTTTGTGCTCAAATGGCATCATCAAAAAAGTAAACACAACACTTTGTGCTTCAAATGGCATCATCAAAAAGAGCAAACACAACCCAAAGACTGGGGGAAAAAACATTGCAAATCATATATCTGACAGAGACTTGTATCTAGACTATATCGAGAACCTCTACAAGTCAGTAATAAAAAGGCAAATAATCCAATTTAAAAATGGACAAAGAGGCAGGGTATGGTAACTCACACCTGGAGTCTGTAATCCCAGCACTTTGGGAGGCTGAGGCAGGACAATCACTGAGGCCAGGATTTCAAGACCAGCCTGGGCAACGTAGCCAGCAAGACTACGTATCAACAACAACAACAACAACAACACATACATACATACATACATACATACATACATACATAAAAATGGAGAGAAAACTTGAATAGGCTTTTCTCCAAAGAAGATATACATATATCCAAGAAGCGCATGAAAATGAACATAACTAGTTATTAAAGAAATGCAGATCAAAACCACAACGTTATACCACTACACAGCCACCAGAAAGACTATAACTCTAAAGATAATAAGAAGCACTGGCAAGGATTTGAGAAAAATTGGCAAGTGTTTGGGAGAAGTAGAACACTGAAACATTGCTCGTGAGGATAAAAAATGGTACAACCACTTGGGAAAACACTTTGGCAGTTCATCAGAATGTTAGATGGAGAGCTGCCAAAATGACTCAATGATTTCTAGGTGTGTACCAAGAGAAATGAAAACATATGTCCACACAAAGACTTGTACACAAATGTTCATGGCAGCGCTAGTCATCATTGCCCACAGTGGAAACCACCCCCAAATCCATCAGCAGATGAAGGATAAACAGAAAGAGACAGTGCTACAATGGCTATTCTTATATTCAGCAACAATAAGAAAGAAACAAAGTACTGACACCAACACAACATGGATGAACCCAGAAACATCACGCAGGGTGAAAGACCAGGCGCAGCAGACCATATATCACATGACTCCCATGAAAGGTCAAAGCAGGACTAGAGGTCACAAGGAGCTGAGTCAAGGGAGGAGGCGGTGTCTGCTAACGAATGCAGGGCTTCATTTGGGGAAGATGGAATGTTCTAACATGAGATTTTGGTGATGATTTCAAGACTCTCTCTACTAAAAAACACGTGGCTATGCACTTTATGGTACGTTGACTATATCTCAACAAAGTTGGTAGAAGACGCAAAAGAAAGAACATGCCACGTTTCTATCACAATCACTCTATTCTTACTCCATTCATTTTGAATTTACTGAATACGTTTATTGTCATTGATGACACTTTGATTTAAAAAGTGGTGAGGGTTTTATTACTATTTTTGGTTTAGCTGTGTTTTCCTTTTTTGTCTTCCTTAAAGGAGAGATCCCCATCCACGGTGCCTTTGAAAGCTTACCGTCCACGTGACCTGGACAGTGGTGGGCGTCAACACCACTGGAGTATGGAGACGAACAAGGACGTCCCCCAGTTCCTTCTGCACTTGTCTGTGGTCCACTCCTTGTGCTGGCGGGCTGATATCTGCAGTTAGAGAAGGCAGTCACTCCCCATGCTGAAAATCCACAGTCAAACTCCAGTTTATTTTACAGAAGCCAATATCGTGTCATTAGAACTAAGTGCAGGGACAAAACTAAAACCTTTCATGGCAAAGCATGTAAGCCTCTCTCGAAATACCAGAGTGATGGGACATAATTAGAGAGATGATATTGATCCTCACTAGAAATAGGTTAACAGAGGCGTATTTCCAATCCCTCAGCCCCTTCAAACACAGACACATTGTTGTGCACGGGTATTCCTTTCCTTTAGGAAGGGGCAGAGTGTGTGCTCCAAGACTTCTCTAGAAAGACCAGCTTCCGACAGACGCTGGTGTATGGGAGGAATTTCTGGGTCGCTGATGGTCCCGAGAGCAGTCGTGTGTCCTTACTCTTGGGCCTGCTTCAGCCTGGGGCATGGAGTGGGGGAAGTGCGGCGGGGTGGGTGGGGGGAAGTGAGCTGTGTCGTTAAAGGGAAACAGCAGGGGAGCGAGAGGAAGGAGCTCCTCCGATGCCCAAACACTCTTCTGACAGAAACCCTGAGAAGGCAGAGAACACGCAGCGGTGAAGGCCCAGCTGCTGTTAGGAGTGTGGGGGAGGGAGGGCAGAAGGCCCCGCCACGTAAGATCTGGCCCCCTCAGTCAGCCTGCTCTGCCTCCGTGTTCACTGGTCACCCAGATGGCTCTACCGTCCCCACAATGGCTCACAGTCCCTGTCCAGTAAGAAAAGAAGCTGCACTAGAGACAGCGAGGCCTAGCCACTTGGTATCAAACACAGACTCTCACACATACTCAAATCCACTCTCTCAACCTGTGCTCTTCGATGTTGAGTTTTTTCTTCAACAACTTTATTTAAGGAAGGAAATTCAATTTAAAATGATTTACTTTCTCAATCTTGTTCCCCCCCCCCGTTTTCCCAGGCTACAGTGCAGCACTCTTGCAGGAGTATTTTTAAGTGCACATCTCAGCTGTAATTTCAGTTGGGCATACTCACTTAAATTGGGGCATAAATAATCAGAAACCACACTCTGGCAAATTTTTTCCCCGGGTCCACTTGGTCTTAGTTCTTAACATGGACACCAAAGTAAAATTTTACTGGATGTGAACCACATGAACTTTTGCTGATATGTGAGTTGTCGGTTTGGATGTGGATCGGGCAAGTATTTACAGTATTGGCACAATAAGTAGACTCTCAGGTGTGGACACCTTTGAAAAAGAAGAGCTCACAAAGCAAAGTGCTCCTTGAAAAGACGGGCTGATGGAACACAGCCGCTGCAAGAAGTGTGGAGCAAGAGTGGTGGCAATGACCCTGACACTCAGACAGAGCAGGAGTTTCCCGACCAAGGGTCTGTTAAGAGAACACGAGTCTTCTGCTCCATCTAGTCTTTCTGCTGGAACAAGCCAGACCCAACAACTTTACATTCACCTTTTGGGACCTTTCCACCAAGAGCTGTTTTATGAGCCAGGTCATAGAGATTGGTATGGTTGCCCAACGATCAGGAAAGTCTGCCCGAGTTTATACAGGTGTGCAAGGTCTGGGTACAAGCATTTCTTGACTGAAAATGGAATACGTCTTCCATTTCAAGTTCAATAATTTAATTTACTCATTAAGTTCAGCCTCTCTGAAAGCAGCTGCATCTAGGTAGGGCCGCCTCTAACTAGTTTCAGAGCCTCAAATTCCTTGTTGTGCCTTTTCTTTCTCTCAAGACAGGTTCTTTACCTACAGGCCTTTTATCATCGTGGAATATTAATCACATGATGTGCAGAGAACAATAGCACAGTGGCATCCCTCCTCCCCAGACTGTCATCATGTCAGCCACGCTCCCGAGTCACGGGGAGACTTTATTGCGTGCGACTTGTTTAAGGCGCCCTTCTCTGTTACAATAGCCTGCTTGCTACTACACTGAGCTACGTGGTAATTATAATCATATTTTATGGCTGCATGCTGCTTTTCACGGCATCAAAATACGAACGTGAATTATATCTTGCTCAAAGCCTCTTACGAGCAAGAAGCAATTAACCCTTCCTGAAGCACCCTGTGGCAAGTAGGCTCCAACACGTAACAAAGCTGCATCTCCATGGTGTTGTTCCTTTCACTGACTGCGGGAAGGGAAACTGCGAGGTAGCCTCGCGTGCCCAGTCCAGTGCGTACTCCAGCCAAACCTCCATCGGAAGAGATGGGTTTCTTGGAATGAAATGATGCCACTTCTGTTTAGAAATTATATCTTACTATCTGGGCGTTTGCCATGTGAGTCCTGCTTCTGTAATACATGACTCCTTGAGACATCTGACTTAATAAAACACCCCGGGCAGTAGTTGTAAAGCACACACATCACATCACCAGGTGGGGTCATTAAGACAGACACCACCTGGTCCCAGAGCTCTGGACCTGAAGCCTGAAAACCCATGTCTCTACCTGTTCCAGGTGATGCCAGTGCTGCCCCTCGGGGCCCATGCTGAGAGCCACCACCACAAGGGCAGAATCCTGAAGCACTGGAAACAATTGTGATACCCCCATTTGGACAGCCATGCATGAGGGACCACTTTCCTGCTGATGTATAGTGATTTCAAAGACGGAGAAACATTTTCCTCCCTTGGAAATATAGTGATGCCCTAATTGGCGGGTACCCTTTACTACCTAGATGTGCCCATTATCTCATTCATGTCCACTGTCTAGACCCTGAGAGCTCTGGAAAGAGGACACAACTCACCAGGGTGGACAGCAAGCTCCCTCCTCCTTCCCCAGAGAAAGCCTAGGGAGGCACCATGAAAAAGCAGACATGGGCGCATGTCCTCCCGCAGCCCCTCAGATGTGGGAGCGTCCGGGGCTTCCTTCTGGACCAGGTGAGCCCACAGCTACGGGAATTACCTTGGGTGCGCACAGGGTCCGACATGGGGCTGGGGTCGCTGAGCCCCTGGGGGTTGATGGCTCTGACCATGAACAGGTAGACGGTGTTGGGCCTCAGGGCCCTCACGGTGTAGAGGGTGGTCTTCACGTGGTTGGCCACCGTCTGCCAGCTGTTGCTCACCGATTGGCTGAAATGCGAAGCGACACAGCGTTAGAGAACGGCCAGGCGGGCACCGGGGATAATGGCGTTGGGGAGCAATGACCAAGGTTAATGGCTGGAAACTGAACACACACGCACACAGCACTGGAAGTGTTCAGCCCGAGAAATGAAACGCTGGATGGTTTCCGTTTATTCCAAACAAAGCGGAGCCCCCCTGACAAGAGTGCCATGCACAACAAAACTCAGCTCAGCCCAGGAGATGGGGCAGCCCTTGCTAGCGCACAGCAGCCACTACATGAACCCTGTAAAGGAACAGAGGCCAAGATCACAACATCAAGTCTATACAGCAAGGATGGTCCTTGTGAATGCATGTGTACATGTACCTTGGAAAGAATTAACCTGCAGAAAGAACACAATGGCTACAGAGTAAGCTATGCCAACACACTGTGCTGCTACAAGGTGTGTTTTCTTTTGCATCAATTCCACATGCAATATTCTAACAGAGCCTTCTAAAACTACATATCTGTAAGAGAAGAAAGGAAGCATGTCATGAGTATCATCCCGGCCACATTTTCCATAAAACCGTACATCACACAGTGCTGTGACTTCTCATCTCAAAACAGGGCTAGCTCTGAATCCAGCCTTCTCATGCCTGGCACAGACGGATGCCAGGCAGGGGCGCCTTGCTTAGGGTCAGATGCCGTTTTTGCTCAGTGTAAGGAGAAAAACGTGGTTTTCAGGGCAGTCTGTTTGTTTTTCAGACACCCCTCAGTATCAAAACATAAAAACTCTACAAAAATGCCATTTTGAAATTTGAAAGCGAAGTATCTATCATTACCTTAAATGTAGACTAGATAAACTAAATAGACAGTGATCGTGTGTCCTAATGTTTACAAAACAGCAGTGGATATCCTTTACAATTTATGATGTCAAATGGAAGCACAATGGAAAGGGAATATGAAAGGTTTTCTCATTTGTATAAGTCGTCTACCAAATTCTCATGGAATCTAATGATATTTGCTAATTTATCATCTACATCTTGAAATGGACAATAATGATCTCCAGCAACACAAGGAGACATCTTTTCCATTCCGCAACTGGAAGCATATGGAGTAACTCTTTTAATTGCTGTTTTTTTATTTTATCTCAGGCACAGCCAATAGAGTTATTCGAATACCTGGCATAAGAAACATTGGAGTTCTTCTAAGTTCTGCTCTAGTTATTAGGAATAAAGATGCCAGAGCCCCATGTCTCAATACATGTTGCATAACTTTAAAAAGAGCCTGCCCCAATTAAATTATTTTCTGCCTGAGTCTAATGCTCAAATTCTCATCTCAAATCCCGACCATGATCTGAATAAGTAAAAGAGCTAAGTGATTATGTCATGAACTAGATCCCTGAAGACCTAGGCATGGAAAATGCATGTTTAATCTTACAATTCAGCCATACGTTTAAAAAGTAACGTCTGTTCCTAATAAAGTCAGGAAAGATTGACTCGTAAAATGCACTGATTGACTACGTCCTTACAATTAAGCAGCAGAATAGCTAGGTGAAATTTCAGAATATAGGAGCTAAAGCAAAAACCTAAGGGAGAAAGAAGGAAGTGTCCCATACCTGAAGGCCTCAATGATATATGCACTTGCTGGAAGCGTTCCAGGGGTACCTGGTTGCCAGGACAAGGTGACACTGTTCTTAGTAACATCAGTGACCTGCGGCTTGGATGGTGGCCCTGGCAGGTCGTTTAAATCATAATTTTTACTGATCGTTGCTCCAGATTCTAAGAGGACAGACAGAAAAAACTTCATTCCTGATTGCGAAGCTGATGAGAATGCTTAAAAGAAGGAGGTAGTCTCCAAAAGGAGCTCAGCTAGACAGTGGGTATCATGCCCACAAGTCAGAGTCACAAGTGGACGCCTGCTTCTCCTACAGTTAGTATGTGAAAGCACTGCTTTCGCACGCGTGCACATCATGGGAAATAACCAGCAAGGTCCTCAAGGATGGATGGATTAATTCCACAAATGCAATGCTATGTGCAAACTCGTGCATGAATTAAAGCAGCATTGACTGTGCAGACTTGATTTCCATGCGATGAATTAAAAACCTTGATCCCTCCTTAACTTATTATTTGATGCTGAGCTATTGCCAAAAGGGGCTCAGGATTTCTGCTTTGGGACAATTTTCCCAGAACACACCTGTCACATCCAGCACTGCACTCCAGGAGGTCTCTCCACTGGAACTCGTGGCCACACAGGTATAGGTGCCGGTATCCGAGGGCTGGCGGAAGGGAGAGAATGACACGGTTTTAACCCACTTGCAGAACAAGCACTCAGTGTCGACCAGGTAGTATTTAATTTCTCAAAATGATGTGCGTAATTTGGCTGTCTAAATTACACATCAGAACCCATGATATGCACATAGAAAATATTAAAATAAACTAATATGTTATTTGTAGCATTCATGCACAGGATTTTAAAAATTACGTTTCTACAGCTAAATGTTATTTGTCTGATGGAGTTTACTCTATTTGAGCCTCTTTCTTTTCTGCCCCATTGTAACAATCTTACCCCTTGACTTCATGTTATGGTGGGGTTTTGCTCTATCAGAGTCAAATACAGACAGCCCACGACAATTTACTCAGAATCCCATCAACTTCCTGAGAATCAGCAATGTGATACTCTCCTTTCTGCTGCAAATAAACTATGTTTTGATGAATGAAATGTACTCAAGAGTAAAAAAGCAATAAGACACTAGAAGGCCACACTTCCTCTCCTTTGAAAGACACGAAAAAACGTGAAGAATACAAAATTGTGTTTAGTTTAATTTTCCTTTCTTGATTTTAGAATCATGGGGTACATGTGAGGATCTGCCGTGTGAGCATACTGCATGATAGTGAAGCTTGGGCTTCTGACAAGCATCCCCCTCAGTAGTGAGCCTAGTACTCACGGGGTGGTTTTGTATCTTTTATCCCCCCCCCCTTTAAAAAAGGAAAAAATAAATCGTTCCCTTTAAAAGGTTCAGTATTCACTTATTTGTAAGCTCTAGCAGCGGAATGGTGAATAAGGTTTCATCAAAAGACAGATGAACCACTCATGGAGTCACTGCCATTTCCAGCAGAAAGGGACCATAAAAATCACCTCACACAAAACTTTTTAAAGCATACGTAAAAACGGGCATTCCATTGGATGCTTAAAGAGTTTTGCTATTCATTGAAGAGCGGCAAAAGACTTTGAGGAAGCGTTGGTACTATAATCAAGAGTTCTCTTTTGCAAATGTAAAAAGTCGAAGATTGTGTGATGATACCTTGAAAAAGCCCCAAGATCCACAAAAGAGGCAACTCAAATATCGTCTCTGGGGTGGAGTCTGTGACCACATGGCAGACATTCATTTGCTTAGTTTAGGGGTGAAGGAAGCCTGACATTGGGAAGAGAAACTGATGCCCAGACAAATGAAGTCGCAGCAGAAGGCATAGACTTCAAATTCTGGGACGACCTTGAATGTCACTGTTGATGACTCGTGAGAGTTTGTGGACACTGACATCCGCTGGGACCAAAAAGTGAGCGTGTTGACAATCAGGTGTTCATAAGCCATCTTCAGGTAGATCACGAATGTACAGATGACACTGCCACTCTGCCGTCTTAATTGATTTTAGATGCCATTATGCATCTTAGCTGAAGTTTCAAACTGCCCTGGCTTGCCATTCTCTACATCGTATCTCTGTACACTTGTCTTCCATGGCACAAAGGCACGAGGGGGCTGGCCACTCTGGAAAGAGCCGTTTTCTGCCACGTGGCTGTGCACACATTAAAATCATTAGAAACCTTTGCGTTTAAGACACATCACTCACAAACTAACCATAATGAGCGAAGGCTGGATTTTAATGGGATGTTCATTTGAATGTGGCATGCAAAAGAGTTGGAGAATTTGCATTTCATTTTAGTTGTTGAGCTAAAACGCAGCACTTGTTATTCCTTGCAAATGCTACAAGAAAAGTATGCAGGTAATGCGTCTTCACTGCGCCCTCTTGTCACTGTGTGGAGATGCAAGTCTGACACTAGCGGTGGTAGGTATGCTTTAATGAGTGTTGAAATATTCTACTTCTCAAAAGATACCGATTCTGTTAGCAATTAGCAGGACTATGAGAACACAGCATTTATCATGCTATTTTTTCCCCCTGCATTAAGGACAGAAAAAGAACTGATGAGACACAAAGGAACGGGCCCTATGGAAATCCTCTCCCAGCTATATGGTGAGGTACTGTGAAACCCGATTTATCTCTCTCTAAAGACAGCCATCTTGCAGGAAAAGAACGGCATTTTCATTTTGGAGTTCATCTAAAACCTTAATATCATTGCTAACGCTCACTCGTGTATCACCCCCATCACCCCCACGTCCCTCTTTATTCCCTTAACTGAAGTCTTTTCCGGTCAGGAGTGCTTCTGGTCTTTTCCATCCTTGTCCTTTTATCCTGAATCAATTGCTTTAAAAAAAAAAAAAGATGAATATGTTGGCCAACTCATCGCCCACTCTTCTCCTTGGGCGCTTGGCTGGGGACAGGCCCCAGGAGCTGGCGTCCGGAGGCTACTTAGAAACCAGTCAGAGAGCTCCAAGCTAGTATGACATCATCAAGCACCTACCTTTAATTGCGTCTTTCAAACACGACTGGGGATCCTGACCCCTCAAGCACACCCTTTAGTTCAGGGAAACCACGAAAATGCATTAACCCCAGGGGCCCACGTCTGCCTTTAGCCCGGAGATGGAGGGTAAATGTTTACACACAGAGAGTTGGCATCAATTTTTTAATAACTTCCATTTTGTTCCAAGAAGGATAACAATTAATTTGTAATCAATAAAAGACAGGCTACAAATATCTGCATTCCCTTGCTTTTCATTTAACTGAACTTGGCAGCATTTTTCCTACTTAGAGCAATAATTAATGCCTGTGTGGCGACATTAAAGACAAACATTTTATACACACACACACACACACACACACACACACACACACACATATTGCATTCATAAACTAAAAACTCATGTGTGCGTTAATGTGCATGCAGCAAAAACAGAGTCATTCTTCCTTCTGTCATATGTAGCTACAAGATGTGCTGATAAACAGCCAGATAAACGTGTAGTTGCAAATAAGCTCCCATCCGAAGAGCACACTCCAAATTGTGATCATTTGGAAATCTGCGCAGTTAAAATTTTTACCTTCCTCCACAGCTTCAGAATGAAAAGATTCTAGAAACTCGTTCTGTTTTCTTCATCTTGGCTCCCAGTTTCTACCTGGACATGGGATTCTGTCGTTACTTCTCCACTGAGCTGCTTTCAGCCCGTGTTTCACGGGGCACTGGGCACCAGCTCCCTCGGCACCAGCTGTCCCCTCACTCTTGTGATTACTGTGATATTCTCTCAGCTCTGGCACAGCACATGCCACACAGCGCTGAGGAGGAGACTGGCTGGATGAGTTGACTCTGTGGATAGAGGACAGGTGGCCCCCGGGCAACAACCTTCTGGGACTCACACGTTGTGTGAGCCTCACCCGGAGTGTGGGTGGGACCTGTGTTGACTTGATTCTGGCCCACGGAATATTGCACAGGTGTCAGCATGCTATGTTTGGGGTGCCCATCCTTGCTATAGACTCTCTTTCTTGCCGACTTGGAGGTAGCGAGCAGTCAGGTGGCAGAGGGCTCAAGACAGCCTCCAGCCAACAGGCAGCAAGAAAGGGAGGTTGCTAGTCTGGTGGTCACAAGGAGTTGAACGCAGCAATCATGCTGACAGGAGCAAACCCACCCTCAGTTGCTCTTCAGCTGAGACCTCAGCCCTGAAGGACACCTGACTTCAGAACTGGAGCAGGAGACCCAGCCAAGGCAAGCCCAGGGCCCTGACTCACAGAAACTGCGACAGAATCAATGTGTGTTGCTTTGAACGGCTACATTCTTGCTAACATTGTTGCACAGTAATAGAGAAGTAATTCAATACTCAAAACTAGACACCTCATTTTGGGTTGCTCCTGAAACAGGTATGACTTGCTAAGCTGGCAACCATGTCAATAATGATCACATAAACGTCAGTCAAACCATCAGGGGCTTGCTCTTGGCCATGGGCTTAAATCTGAACAACACAGACACTTAACCTGAAAACATCTGAGGCTTTCCACCAACTAGGCACACCTGCCTCCTAAGTAACTCATCCTCTCTCTTTATTTTTCCATGATTGTTTGGCCCAGTCAATTTATCTACGTCTCTCTACGCTCTTCACTTGCAAATGAAAGTACATCAGAGGCACTGGTCACTTCCAAGTTATCGTACATACCCTACTACTATTATGTGTTTATTATTAACATGATGTGTTTAGGATTTGTAGTTTCACTGATGGCAGACATGTGGGATGGGAAGCAGGAATAAAAATGTCAAGGTCTGTTATGAATTTATGACTGCACAAAATGGTGACCTTCCCTTTAATTTCATATTGTTTCATTTTTAAAATAAGAAATAACATGGTGCATTTTTAAATGCACACCACAACGCTGGGATATAAGATTTTGAGTTCCTCCAAGGCAGCCCCCAGCCCTAGGGCAGGCAGTCCTTACTTGGGAGTGGTGACTCAACCACAAAGCCCAACGTACTCACCCGCAAGTTCTTAATCTGCAACGTCCCTTGATCTTGTATGGTCACTCTTGGGTCTCTGCCCAGAAAAGTAAATCCCTCCTTCAACCAGCTGATTCCAGGAAGAGGGTCGCCCGTGGCTTTACACTTCAGCAATGCTGTGCCGTCCACTGCCAGCGTTTGGTTGGCTGGGCCTTGTAGAATTATGGGTGGAGGTCTGTCTGTCAAAACTAGAGGATAAAGATATTTTCAGGATATTTTAACTTCTATGAAATCCGGTAATCCTGATATATTGACATTGACAGCGAAATCTAAGCCCCAAAGCTACACACATGACTTACATCTGACTGAGGGTGCTCTAAACCAATTGTCTACCATCTGCATATCCATTCATGTGAACTACACAGAGGCCATGCTATTGCTGATGACCTACCCTGCTTTACCTGCAATTAAAATGATGTTGAGATGAAGCCTGACATTTTAGGCTTAGTTTTATTAGAAGGCTTGGGCGTGTTCAAATTACAGAGAAAATACAGATAGCTGATGGCAGCCATTCCTCTTGTCCCTCACATGCATATTCACAAAAGCCTGGGGAGCGTCCTGAGCTCAAGTCAACCTCCACTTCTGCTTTTATCACATATGATATATATATGAAATATATGCACATGATATACACAGCACCCCATTTCACCCTTCAGGGCACCAGCTGTGTGCTGTATTGATAAAGGTGAAAATATTTCTGTTGATGTCAAAATATTAGATTATGAATAATTTATTTCCAAAATTGTGACACTGGGTCTTCAAATTACAGTCATATCATTTGGATGATTTAATTAGTCCATATAATTAAGAAAAGAAAAGCAGTCCAGTTACACTATATTCATGAAATGACAAAATAGAGCTTTTGTGCAAAATCAGTGTTTGCATATATATTCATTTTTGTGTCCATTGGGGCAAATTTTCCATAATTTCATAAACTTTTAGTTTAGTATGCTTTTTGTTTATGAAATACTGTTTTGTAATAGCATTGCAAATGCTTTCAGAAGTATTTAATAATGACTTAAGAAGAAAATCAGAATGCATAGTCTCATTTACAGGGTTAAGGAAATAATTGGAAGTAAGATTCATCTAGAACTCAGCAGAAGTTCACCATGTGGTCAGGACATGTTCAGGTTCAAGGAAGGCTTTCTTAAGAGAACATCTGTAAACTTCAGCATAGACTTCAGTTAATTATCCAATACATGCTTTGAATCATATATATTTCCATGTAATATAAATCCAATATATACAAAAACTTGCTACATCAATGATAAAAGCCTAAGAGAAACAGGAAAAGATTGTTTATTGTTCACAGACAAAAATTAGAACCATAAATTTTACTGCTTTTTTTCACCAAATGCTTCATTTTCCAACTAGATAAAATAATCTAAAGAAAACATGGAAACAAAATACTATAACAATTTGGACACATATGGTAACAATTGGGCAAACAGAGCTGCAAACTGAAAGGTTTCATGGCATTTATTTATTTTGTGGGTCAAAAATCGAAGGTCATTGCACAAAAGATAATGAATAAATATTCAATCAGTGTGACGGTGAGTCTGCATGGCCAGAGTGGAACACGCTCATTGCATTTCACTGATGCTACTTTTTAGTTTCAAATTAAGGACCTATAGAGAATTCAGGTCACTTCTTACAATCTGCTTTTATTGTCATATCCCTGAAATCATTAGATGCGGCCAAAGGTCATCTAATTAGTTTTTCTTCTTCTCTCTTTTTTTTTTTAACTGCTCAAATGAGCAGTTCACCGCCTTTTGAATGATTTTGATCAATAAAGTAATTGAAAATCTCCAGGCCAGAAGGAATTTTCAGCTTCAAGGATGTTATGGGTGAAAGATGACCACAGGTTTCCATGACACCAAGGTCAAAGGTTAAATGAACATTTAGGGATCCCAGTGATCTGTGAACAACGGCACGGTCTTCTCTAACTGTGCATTGTAAATTCTCAATAAACCATTCATATACGATCACGAGTGACATCAACGATCGATATAAGATATGAATACATTTCACCTCCCCCATCCTTCCAGATTCTACTGGCTCTCCTCACAGGATTACCGTTGCCACTTTCTAATTCTCTGAGGGAAAAAGCACAACAAGAAAGAAGAAATAAAGACCAGGCAGTGAAATGATGAGGAGGTCTTTTAAAGAAATATTTTGCCACTGAGATGTAGTGAAACATCTCTGCTCAATCGTTAATCGGTAAAATGATCACTCAACGTAGCACCTTTCATCACCATTTGCAATTTCATCTTACATGAGTGCTTGAATTATAAAGATTTCTAGAAGACCAATCTACAGGCACACACGTGTCAGCAGAAACACGGATGTGATGGAGTGCAGGCATGTCTTGGAGGTACTGCGGGTTTGGTTCTAGGCTGCAATAAAGCAAATGTTGCAATAAGGCGAGTCATCCAAATGTTCTGGATTCCCGGTGCATAGGAAAGTTACGTTTACTCTATGCCGGAGTCCATTACATGTAAATGGCATTCTCTCTAGAAAAACAATGTACATACCTTAATTTAAAAATACTTCATTGCTAGAAAAATGCTGACCCTCATCTGAGCCTTCAGTGAGTTGTAATATTTTTGCTGGTGAGGAGTCTGACCTCGATGCTGATGGCTGCTGACTGATCAGGGTGGTGGTGGCTGAAGGTTGGGTGGCCAAGGCAACAGACAAGTGTAAAGCTTACTCCATTGATTGACTCTCCTTTCCTCTGTGGCATCCAGTGCTGCTTGACAGCATTTTATCCACAGTAGAATTTATTTTGAAATAGGAGATAACCCTCCCAAACCTTCTGCTGCTTTGTCAACTAGGTTTATGGAATATGCTAAATCCTCTGTTACCATTTCAACAATATCCGCAGCGTCTTCCCCAGGAGTAGATTCCGTCTCAGGAAACCGCTGTCTTTGCTCACTCATAAGAAAGAACTCTTCACCCATTCAGCTTTCATCGTGAGATGGCAGCAACGTGGTCATGTCTTCAGGCTCCACTTCCAACTGTGGTTCTCCCGCTGTTTCCAGCACGTTTGCAGTGACTTCCTCCACTGATGTCTGGAACTCCTCAACGTCATTCATGAGGATTGGAATCAGCTTCTTCCAGACTCCTGTTAATGCTGATATGTTGACCCCATCCCATGAATCACAAATGCTCTTAATGGAATCTGGACTGGTAAATTATTTCCAGGAGGTTTTCAATTTACTTTGATCAGATTCATGAAAGGAACCCCTGGCTATGGCAGCTATCGCCTTACACCATACATTTCTTAAGTAATAAGACTTGAAAGTGGAAGTGACTCCAGGGGCTGCTGAGTGGATGCTGTGTGAACCAGAATGAAAATGACATCCATCTCCTTGTATGGCTCCATCAGAGCTCCTGGGGGACCAGGTGTACTGTCAATGGGCAGGAATATTTTGAAAGGCATCTTTTTTTCGGAGCAGTAGGTCTCAACAGTGGCCTCAAAATAGCCAGTCAACTATGCTGTCAACAGACAAGCTGTCATCCAGGCTATGCTGTTCAACTTACAGAGCACAAGCACAGAAGATCTAGCATAATTCTTATGTATTGTCGATAATTTAAAAATGACAGATTACATCGTTTACAATATCACAAACATTGGTTTCAACTCAAAGTCACCAGCTGGATTTGCCTCCATGAGGGAGTCAGCCTGTCCTTGGAAGCTCTTAAGCCAGACACTGTCTTCTTTTCTCCAGCTACGAAAGTCTAGATGGCTGCTTCTTCCAGTGGAAGGCTGTTCTGTCTCCACTGAATGTCTGCGGTCTGGCGTAGCCTCCTTCCTCCTCAATCTCAGCTAGACCTTCTGGAGAACTTGCTGGCACTTCTCCCTTAGTGCCAACTGCTTCTGCTTGTGCTCTGTTGCTCTGGAGACAGCTTCTGTCCTTCAGTATACTCAGCTAGCCCAGGCCAGTTCCCGCCTTCTTCTGCAGTGTCCACATCCCTCTCAGAAGAGAGCTGGGGTCTTGCTCTAATGGCTTTGGCTTACGAGAATGTTGTGGTTGGCTGGATCTTCTCTCCAGAACATGCAGACTTTCTCCATATCAGCAACCAGGCTGTTTCACTTGCTCGCCCTTTGTGCATTTACTGCCGCAGTACTTCCAGGTCCTTCAAGAGCTGGTCCTTTGAACTCACAACTTGGCCGAAGAGGCCTATCTCTCCTCCCATCTTGTCTTCCGACATGCCTTCCTTACTAAGCTTAGTCAAGTCTAGCAGGTCATTACTCTTTTACTTTTGTCCTCAGAGACGAAACTAGAATCATTACTGTTTGGTGAGACATGATCGACTATCAAGTTCTCAAAAGCGTTCCTTTTTATGTTGCCAGACATAATCCTGAATACCCACCTGTTTCACAAACCCACTCAGTCACATCAACTGACTAGTTTTATTCATCAACCCCGTGTTCTTCAAATAGCCTTTACCATAACAATTTCCTCATTTAGAAACCTTTTAGAGCGAGGTTTCGGCAGATATCTGAGGCATTATGTCTGGGATGTTTTGTAGGGATATAGAATAGAACTGAGGCTTTGGGCACAATATCTTATTTTTCAGGTGTATGTGTCTAGACACTTTTGCTGATAGCATAAAACATAAGAGCTTTAAAATGATTAATATTAATCTTTTATTCCTTTAAAGAAATCTGGAGGCATGAAGAATCAAAAGCTTGCCCATCTCAGGGAGAATTTCTCATCACTGCTGACCTTGAACCTGATGCCTCCTTTCAGTTCAGTGGCCGGGAATCTCTGTGGTGCAGCCGCCATGGCTCAAGGCTCCAGCCGTGCTATTCTGTTGTATCCCTTCCCATCCCTAATGTGCCACTAAACAGGCCATAACACAGACAGAGATTTTAAAATATTGCATTTCTGGGTTTTTTGTTTGTTTTTTTTTTGTTTGTTTTTTGAGTTGGAGTCTCACTCTGTCGCCCAGACTGGAGTGCAGTGGCCGCTTCCGGCCACCGCAGCCTCGACCTGCTGGGCTCCAGTGATCCTTCCTCCTCAGCCTTCCGAGTAGCCGGAATTACAGGCGCGCGCTACCACGCCCGGCTGATTTTTTGATTGATTGTAGAGATGAGGTCTCGCTGCCTAGGCAGGTCCTGAACCCGCGGGCTCAGGCAATCCACTCACCTCAGCCTCCCAAAGGCAAGGGATTACAGGCTAAGCCACCGAGCCCGGCTGCATTTCTGTTAATTTTAAATGAACTTTTGATATATGCGTAAATTTGAATTGTATAAAAAAACACATCGAATTTCACCAGCAGAGAAAGAAGAGAATTGGAGTGGACATGACATACACCAATATATGACATATGGCTTTCATATCTCAGAAGCCAGCATTAGAAGAAAAACAGAAACCAAACAAAACCTTCACAGATGGAAGAGAGTAAGAAAGAATCTTTCATTTAAGACACCAAGGAAAAGGCATAAAACTCCTGCTCAGAGGCTCAGGACATAACTACACCTCTCTGGCTGTCAAGTGTGACAGACAAGCTTCCAGGAAAAAAGCAGAGGACATCGAGCACCTGTCCTTTCCAGCTTCACAGTGTGTGCAGGCACATCTGCTGAGACCTCGGGGCACACATGCAAATAAAAAAGAGTCATCTTTGCATCCATCAGGACTTCAGAAAGTCCTTTGTTAACTTAGTGAATGTAAAATTCAAGTCATAGGAATGTCCTAATGTGATTAGCTAAGTGAATGCTCATCTCTCTTTCACTGATAGTATTAAAGGGAGTGTCTCATTCTCCTTGAGTAAAGTAAAATTATTAATGTTCATTAGAAATGGTCATGTCAGCATAAGACCCAATAAAAATGTACAGATTACAATTCAATACAAAATGTGATGTCATTTAAAAAAAAAATTCATCACAGCTGGGCTCGGTGGCTCAGCCTGTCATCCCGCGCCTTTGGGAGGCTGAGGTGAGTGGATTGCCTGAGCCTGTGGGTTCGAGACTCACCTGGGAAGCGAGACCTCATCTCTACAATAAATAAAAAAATCAGCCGGGCGTGGTAGCGCATGCTGTAATTTTGGCTACTTGGAAGGCTGAGACGGAAGGATCGCCAGAGCCCAGCAGGTCGAGGCTATGGTGGCCGGAAGTGGCCACTGCACTCCAGTCTGGGCGACAGAGTGAGACTCCAACTCAAAAAAAAAACAAAAATTCATCACTATATATGTGAGGGGAACCCCCAAAACTGGAATTTATTTATACAAATTGTGCATTTTTTCTTACATGACTAAACTTCAGTTACCTTCAAAGTACTCTGCATTTGCTACAATACACCTTTTGAGATGCTTTTTCCACTGCACCAAACAGTTTTTGAACTCATCAATTTTGATCCCTTTCAGTAAGTCTGCTGTTTTTTATTTCACCTCTTCCACATCAGCAAAACATTTCCCTTTGAGGTCTTTTATTCATCCAGGAACACCAAACCAAAAGTCACTCTGGGCAACATTGGGTGAACAGGGAAGGTGGGCCATAGGGGTCATGTCATTTTTGGCCAAAAACCGCCGAACACTCCGTGCAGTGTGGGCACGGGTGTTCTCACAGTGGAAGGACCAGTCACCTGTTTGCCACAACTTGGGATGTTTCTGCTGCAAATTGTGATGCAACCTCCTCAAAACGTCCAGATAAAAACTTTGGTTGACCATTTTATCCAGAGGAAGAAATTGCAAGTGTACTACAAGGGATCTACCCTCCAAAACATAATTGTTTTGGGGGGGATCCCCCCCCGTGTGTGTGTGTGTGTGTGTGTGTGTGTGTGTACTTTTCTTTTTTCTTTTTTTTGTTGAGTTGGGGTCTCACTCTGTCTCCCAGGTTGGACTGTAGTGGCATGATCATGGCTCACCACAGCTTTGATCTCCTAGACTCAGACAATCCTTCCACCCCAGCCTCTCAAGTATCTGGGACCACAGGTACATGCCAACACACAGGGCGAATTTTTTGATTTTTTTTTTTTTTTGTAGAGTCAAGTTCTTCTGTGTAGCCCAAGCTGGTCTCAAACTCCTGAGCTCAAGCAATCCTCCCACCTTGGCCTCCCAAAGTGTGAAATCGCAGGCGTGAGCCATCACACCCAGCCTATTATATTTTTAATCTCTAAAGAGGTTGCCTTTGATGTTCTTCTGTGGGGGAAAGTAAGCAGCATCGAATCGGGGAAAATTAGAAACCAATCAAGACGCGACTTTACCTAGATCTGACCTTAGAAGATAAGCACGACTGAAATGACTGAACAAGTCAGAAACTCCACGCGGCTAAGCTCGAAATAAAACCCCGCCTCGGTAAGACAAAGCTCGAAAGGGCATCGCACCGTCAGTGACCTCCAGCTGCGCCTTGGCCAAGATGCTCCCGGCCACGGTCAGGGCCTGGCAGATGTAGTAGCCGGCGTCGGACCGCTGGATGTTGGCGATGGTGAGGGCGCCGCTCGGGGCCACGGAGCTGCGGCTGCTGGGCTGCGGCGGCTGGTTCGGGAAGAGCAGGTTCTGCGGAAGCAAAGAGCCGTCAGTGTCCCCCCCCGCGCGGAGCGGAGGTCGGGACAAGCCCGCGTCCCGGCCCGCGGCGGCGAGGCAGAACGCAGAGGCCCGCGGCCCGTCGGGCGCGGAGCCCACCCCAGCCCCGGCGCTCCGGCCGGAGCGACAGTCCTCTGCATCTTAAAGGGCTGGGCTTTCCCTCAACCGGCTACTCCTTCCCGACGTTCTGCTGGCGACGTCGTGTCCCCGAAATCTGCAAGCCGGGCAGAGTGAGCTTGTCTGGCCCAGCGCCTCGGACACCGTGCGCTCTCAGGGGCGTGCGCCCAGGCGCCGGCGCCGGACTGCGGACGCAGGATGCGCTCGCGGCCGGTAGTCCTGGCCACCCGGAGGCCTCGGCCGGGCCCTCCGAGGGTGCTCGGGAGCCAGCGGCCGAGGGCCGGAACCAGGTCCGCCGGCAGAGCCTCGCCGCTGCCACAGGAGCTGCGCATGCCCGCATGGCCAAGCACGCCCCGAGGCTAAAAAGAGCATGCGGACTGCGAAAGTCTGCGGGTGACCTTCGGGAATTTCACATCAGCCTTTTAAAAAAAATTTTAGTTTACAATAGACCCCACATTAAATACATTCAATCTGAGCACAGATTTCAAGCGTTCTTAAACGAGAAGAGTAACATTAATTTGGCCGAACTGTGTAGATTTACTGTTGTTCAATCAGAAAAACACTGGAGTATAAGAAATCATGAGGTGTGCTTCCAAACTGGGTTACAAATAAGGACGTATCAATTTTTATGTATTTACTTACAAAAAGAGAACATGATAACCCTCCAGGCTCTGTTTCTCCATATAGTAATTAATTTTCCAGGTTTGTAATTAAACAGTTTCAATACGTTGCCATCAGGAGGTAATAACATTCAATTAAAGGCACAGGACACATTTTCACCTTAAAACGTTTTTACCCTTGAAGTAATACCAATGGAAGAGGATAAAATAGGGTATTAACACTTTTCAATTACGCTAAATGACTTTAATCTGCAAATGACGGCCCACTTTAATTGGAAGCTCTTCTCTTTATTGCAACGTGATGGATGTCCACTTTATGAGATTCAAGTGTGACACTGTAAGCCCACTTTACATAAACATTACCATGTTATTAAAGTCCTTCTGAAGAGAGTGATGCTTGCTAGCATGTCAAGAATGTAATTTCAATATGCTATTGACCTCTTTCAAAATGTGTACTGTTACCCAAGGCGAGGCATTTTCATGCAATTTGAGAATCCGCTGCGTCTCCCAAAGAAGAACCCAAATGTATTCCTGAAACAAGCCCTCTAAAAGAGAAGGGTCTACAATTTAAAACGATACAATGACTCAAGAGTGTGCACTTTCCGACAATTAGCCATTAGAATACTGATTTACATAGCCCCAGTGCATCAGATGGACTCTGCTCTCTCTTCTTCTGCAGTGTGATACCAGTCCACCTTCTAAATGATCCGTTGACACGGACAATGGCGTTTGAGGGAGGTGGGTCCAGCATCTTAATCCCCTGCCTGTATGACACAGGCAGAAGAAAATGGATCACAAGGAAAAACCGGGAACCCTACGTGGCCCGCTGTACCTTGATGTGCCGGGTGTCCCATTAGGGCTAATTGGCATTATCATGGCACATATTGAGGAATATGGACCATTAAGCTCAGGCCCTTCACTCTTTCTGCCGACGGCTAGTCATCGATCACCATAAAAATGGGAGACTGCGGACAGTAAGACCAATTTATTTTTCCTAATGTCCCAATTCATGGTTTGAAAATTTACAATTTGCTCAAGCACTTCTGTCATATTCTCGTTCACAGTCATTCCCTGTATCCATCTATCATCCATCTATCTTTCTCTCTCTCTCTCTCTCTCTCTCTCTCTCTGTCTCTGTCTCTCTCTGTCTCTGACTCTCTGATGGGAAAGAGATAGGTGAATACAATAAAACTGGACATAAGATTATAATAAAATCAAAGCACTTAACTGGAATTCTGCGTGACTCTTAACCTTACTATCTCTGGAATTATACGCCCCTTTGTCAAATACAGGGGGAAAAGACACTCAAATGCTATGTAGGTATTACTTGTTTCAAAACCAATTGGAAAACAATGTAGCATTTTTAGAACACCACGTGTTGACTGAAAGACAGGCCAATACATGCATCACACCAAACTTGGAGATGTTTTAAAGGTTGCGATCTGCCCGTGATAGTCTCATCTACATAATAACAAGAGATGTCAGGTTGGCTTTCACTCACTCCATGGACTTAAAGTGTGAATCTGCAGCAATCCAATGACTTTACTTACTTCTATTGACTATCAGTGGCAGGACATCTCGCCTGACCTTTGTAACATGTAAAGCAATTTTACATATCAACTAATCTACTCCCTTCATCTTCCTAACTCATGTAAAGTAGAGCAGGTTTTCCCCATATTCTAGGTTTAGAAAACGAGCCTCGTGCAGTCCAAGGGCACTCCAGCCAAAGATCATGCAGTGCCTTTTGCAGCCACTCCTGCTCAGGTGTGTGTCGGTGTGTGCATGCATAACTCTGTCATGTGCTTTAGAGTTCAGGATGGTTTTATCTGAAGATGGAATCTGTATGCAAAGGGCCAGAGACTTCCACTGGTCTGCGAGGAGACACCCAGTGTACAGTGACTGCATCTTGAAGCGGGTCTGGGCACGGAAGCTTAGCTTGCTTCAGTTGCGGTCCGAGGCCTTTGCTTAGTTCCGTCACTAACCACAAGGGAAATGGATCCCACGAGGAGAACCGAGAGAGAAAGAAGGCCCGTCTGTGCATCCAGACTGAGCTGTGAAAATGGCCAGCCTGGAGTGTTTTCAGAGCGTACTGGAACCCACTGCAATTCCAGACGGTGGCTGAGCCAAGCTCCTCTGCCTCCCTGGCCAGAAGAACATTCGTGGGTCTAATCACTAGGTTCTCTTCATGTTGCCTGGAACACTGTCCACCTCTGGCATGGATGGCAGACTTCCAGACTTTTAACAATGGTACCCATTATTCCCCAGGAAATTCTTAGCAACAGCAGGGAAGAGAGAGACCACCAGTAGGTCTCTTGCTGAGAACCCTCATGCCTAGCAATGAGTTGTTCTAGAAAGTCAAGAAGAAAGCTATCTCTAGGTTCCTTAGGAAATTGTGATACATTCTGTGGTAAAATCCGCATTTTAAAAAAAATCTAGCTTTAGCTGGAGATTTCACTCATTGCCTAAGAACCTAGAGGAAGGCATGTATCCAGGCTGAGACCAAGTTATGAATGAGAACTGAATGAGAAAGGTAGTGCACCCAGGTGACTTTTTGCTGAGTGTCGGAGAGGCCATGCTGCCCAGAGACACCTGGAGGACACTCTGGGACAGAGCCAGGACAGGACAGGTGTGAGCCCCTGCTAGTGACTTATGTCCTGTCTAGCCCCACTGGCAACAAACCTAGAAGGAACACAAGAATAAGGGAATTCTACTCTCCAGGAGAGGCATGTTAAATTAATGAATACAAAAGCCATTTATACTGTCCACCTAAGACAGGGCTAAAACTGGATTCTAAGCCAAATAAGAGAAAAATGAAGCTGAGTATTTTTTCAGGCATCTGTTGTCTGTTCGTATGTCTTCTTTTGAGAAGTGTCTATTCACAATAGCAAAAACATGGAACCAACTGTGATGCCCATCAAAAGGGGACTGGGTGAAAAAAATGTAGTACATATACATGATGGAATGTCATACAGCCAAAAAGAAGAACAAAATTATAAACTCCACAGCCACCTGGATGGACTTAGAGTCTATAATATTGAGTGATGTGTCACAGAAACCAAGAACTGAGTACCACCTGCTCTCACTCATGAGTGGACTTTCAGCAATTATCACAATACAGTAAGAAAGGGAGGGGCAGTAGTGGGAAACTACTGTTGGCCAGGGGGAACACACCTCACCAGCAAGGGTCGCTGCATCATGAGCATTTGCATACCTGACCCTGAACTGTAACCCACATCTTTGAAAGAAAACATTTGTTTAAGAAGAGTAAAAATGTTTTTCGACTGTTTTCCACACGGACAGAGACTGTTCTAAGCACTCTGCATGGACTCACCCACTTACTCAAGCCACAGAACTCAATGCAAGAAAACACACTTACCTTTGTCTTCAGAGATTCTAGATAGCTACAGAGGATCTGGTTGGCCTTTCATGGATAATTTTGTACACTACTTTTGATCTATTCGACACAAAACTTTGAAAAATTAATACTAGCAAATAAAAGCTGCCACACTGCTTGAGAATGTCTCGGTCTTTTTCGGAAGTGAAATAAACTCAACACGGATGACAGGAGAGGCGAGGCACGCTTCGCCCCGGAGGAGACAGACGGGAGCGCGGAGATTGCGAAGGCCTGGGGGGGGCCACACTCACCTGGCTGCCTTCCTTCTGCCAGAACACCGCCGGCTGTGGGTTCCCTCTCGTTTCACAGGGGAAGGTCACGGTTCGACCTGGAGCAACAATCTGATCTCTTGGCCGAACCACAAACTGTGGAGGGGCTATAATTGAAAAGGAAAGAAAGTGTGTGAGTATCCACCACTGACAAAGACAAAGAGACCAGGGAGAAAACCTGGTACTGTGTTAATGGTTCCATGCCAGAGAGGGGTCACCATTTATTTACTTTTATGCATTTTTCAAAACACAAAGAGAAAGACATTCTAGTCTATCAAACATGAAGAAGGAAGCAAACTTTTTAGCAGACACATTTTGAATGCTGTACATTATAATCCTGTGGTCTATTTCTACTTGCATGGGAAATTAGATTTCTTTTTTAATGATTTTTACTTTTTTTCTTGAGCTGGGAGTCTCACTTTGTTACCCAGGCTGGAGTTCAGTGACACACTCACAACCACCACAGCCTCGACCTGCTGGGCTCAGGAGATCCTTCCACCTCAGCCTTCCAAGTAGCTGGAACCACAGGCGTGTGCCACCATGCCCGGCTAATTTTTTTATTTATTGTAGAAGCAAAGTCTTGCCAAATTGTCCAGGCTAGTCTTGAACCCCTGAGCTCAGGCAGTGCTCTTGCCTCCACCTCCGAAAGTGCTGGG
This sequence comes from Cephalopachus bancanus, assembly GCA_027257055.1. Taxonomy (NCBI): domain Eukaryota; kingdom Metazoa; phylum Chordata; class Mammalia; order Primates; family Tarsiidae; genus Cephalopachus; species Cephalopachus bancanus. Next base: position 6,928,317 of record JAPVLO010000026.1, read on the forward strand.
ATTACAGGCATGAGCCACCCCACCTGACCAATTTTTACATTTTGAAGGAAAAAGATGGGTTTTCCATTGGTGCTGCTTTTTAAATAGATACAGACAGAAAAGAATTGCTGTCTTACTCAACATGTTCTTCCTCTAAAATCAATCTATTGTCAAGCATTAATTGTTTGCGTAATAATTGCAAGAACTGTATAAGGCTCAGGGATACCAGAAGGATCACTGCTCTTAAAGTGCTTCTATTCCAGAATTCAAGACTCCAAGGATTAAAGACGTGAAAGAACTGAAGAGATGAGAATTGCATACAAAGCTAACTAACAATATAAATAAATGGATTAAAATGCTTGGTTCAATCTAATTTACTTAATTTAAGACAGATAAATGTTAGACAATTATACATTTTCCTACTGGGCACTCAAGATACAGGGATGGAAAGCTTCTAACCTGCGGCCATCAAGGAGCTCATAGTCTACAGGAAATTTTAAAAAACAACACAATGACAGCAACAAAAACAAAACTAATTCAGCACTCATCTCATCTAGGACTGTCATAAGTGCCGTGCTGGGGTAACCTTGAAGCATAGTGGCGGAGAACTCAAGTCACTGAATAGAAAAATAGATGGAACAGGACCATTCTGGAGAAAGGAGGCCCTTTGGGATGCGATAGCTCTGAAAGGCTTTGTGTAGGACATGGACCTCATGGGAGCTTCATGGAAAGGGAGGCATAATTTGATCGGTTAAAAAAAAAAAAAGGAGCACACTTCCAAGAGGTAACTGAGCAAGGTGAGCAGTGAGAAGACACGGAGCACAGAGTGTGCCGTCGGCAGGAGGGAGGGGCCCCGCGATGGAGACGTCGTGGGCGGCAAAGGAAGGCTTAAGAAGCCAGAGTGAGGGTCTTATTCTGGCTTTTCCTAAGTTGAGAAGTGACAGGTGGAAGGCAGAATGTGGGGAAGCTCTAATCCTCTGGTGGGTGTGCTGGGCATTGGAGAGGGAGATGCGGAGACCGTGTCACAAGTCACTCCAGTAGAAAAGAGAGGTATGGGGGCGAGTATGCCAAGCAAGTTCAGAGGCAACTTGCATCCTGAGGATACAGAGCGAGAAGTAGCGAACCACAGTAGACAGTAAAATGGGAAGCTTTCCCAAGGCGTCTACTTCCTACCCAAACCCACTTTTGCTGGAAAGGAAACTGTGTTTACTCTATAACTTTTCCAATCATTCATTTTCACTTTACCTAGTTGCTGATGCTAGAAAACAAAGACCAAAAACACTGAAAATCAACTCTAATTTTTAGAGCCTGGTGGAACTCTAAAGCACTCTAACGGTAAGTGATGTCTGATAAAAAGCCTTTACTTGGAATTCTTTCAGTCTTGAGAAGAAAGTAATGTAGGTCCAAGCATGGAGTAAATGTAAGGGGGCCCCAAACATACAACCAATTGCTTATTTTTACAAGAATGCTAGCCCAGAAAAAACAGCAGCATTTTTTTTTTCAAAAAATGACTTTTTTTTTAGGTGTTCTATTACACTGCATCCACGTTCAACATACCCAACACACACCCCAGGGACAGAAGGAATAAATCTACTAAGCAAAATTTTATTCTATAGCTATAGATAACAGAAGACTCCTTCTAGCAGTATGGAGAACCCAGATTTATGAATCTATTTGAACAGAGTATGGTTTATGTTGCCTTGCATTTTCAGGAGATTACTTGCTTCTTGCAATCTTCTTGTTATTTCTATACAATTCTACTGAATCAGCAGATACATTGATTTTTGTTCCATGTTTTCTAATAGAAATGATAGTTTAAATCAATGTTACAAAATTACTTTAGAAAAAAACTCTTAAAACACCACAGTGCTCATTTTTCAGAGGAGATATGAAACCACCAGGTATTTGTACCAAAAAAAGGCTTAAGGTTGGTTTCTGTCATCTGTAATATTGTAGAAAAATTATGTATGTATGACAAAGTGAAGAATGAGTGTATAGTTCTTTACTTCTTTGCAAAACTATGGAAGAAGAGTAATAGTACCAATATGAACACTTGCTAAGTGAGGCATGTTGAGTAATTTAATATGTACCTCATTATTAAAAATTAAAAACTCAGTTCAGTCAAAATCAGTTATTTCACAGTCTGTAATAAAAGTTATATATTCAGCTTCTTAGTTAATTTGTACTGCCTTGGGTCAGAAAAAAATTTAAGTGAACTCACCTAACTAGTTAGTAAAATATTTGCATCCTGGGTAATCTATACAGTCCTTCCCTATATAATTTTTAAAATATAATAACTGAGAATACTCAGGGCTGAAATCATCAGAGGAAACACAGAATGAAAGAATGAAATATAATCATGCTTTCTATATTTTAGAGTTTTAAGCATATTATTCTTCAACTATTTACTACTCATCTATTTCAGTAAGACTATCATCTGTGCTTTAGATATCACTACAGATTTCCATGCATTTGATTTTCACATTTCTGAAAATTTCTTCTGGTAGATGAGTGGCTTTGCAAAACGCGCTTGGCATCCAGATTCTACAATTTTAACACAGCTGCTAAATACAATCCCCAGAACAGGACTGGGAAATGGCCACAATCTCTGCATCTACCTCTTCTGAATGGACACAACTCGTTCATCTATTCATTCCAAATGGATTGACCGACCACAGAAAATGAGATGTTCTGCTTGGTACAGGAGATGGGAAACCAACTAAAAAGTGTACCCGCCCGGTGGCAGAGACTTCCAGGTAAACATACCTCCAAATAAACAAGTGTCACAGAATATGATTTTGGGGTTGTAGTAGACAAATGCAGAGGGCACCAGGACAGAGGGTGGAACAAAATCAGGTCGGACTGTGCGGTGAGGACAGGAGAAACAATTTGCCAGGAGACAACTACCGGGCCGGGCCTCCAAGGACAAGCCGGTGCTGGCGAGAGGCAGAAAAGCAGGGCTCCTGGGACAGAGCAGAGGCCCGACTCTGGGCTCGGGAAGGCTCAAGGAGCATGGAGGGGAGAGAACCCGGGCCCCAAGGTGACACGAACAGGCCTGATATCCCCCCATGCCCTACGAGGACGCTCTCAAAGATGGGTTCCCAAGAAAGGCATCAGGTTCGTATTTTGAAAGAACGCTCCGAAGTGGTGTCAGTGATGCCTGGAGAGAAGGCAGAGACAGAGGGAGGGAAGCCGTAGAACTCAGGCAGAAAGTACAGGGGCCATCACTGTTCTGTACTGAGAACCCTCTCAGTATCACAATGCACTTCTCTGAGGCTGACAGCACAATCTACAGAGGCCAGCAAATCATAACTTCCTGAACTTCTACCCAATATAAAATTTGTTTAAGGGCCAGCAGCAAAAAGCTGACAGCATCTGTTACTTACCCTACAGAACTTCTTTTCATTTGATGCTTACTTATATTGTGCTTTTATTCCAAGTTACTGCAACTATGCCATATTGCTACCACCAGAGCCTAAGACGCACTGAATCTCACTGGGACTGAGATTGTCTTATCATTTTAAAACTAAAGGCAGTTAAAAATGAGAAACACTTGTCAAAGCGGAAAAAGGAAGCATCTGCAAGAACCTCAAGTGTCTGTCTCCTCCTGGTGCCACCAAAGGTGGGAGGCTTGCTTTCTAGGCTGGGATCTGCATCACAATCTTCTGGAAGGATCTCAGCTGAGGGAATTTATCTTTGAGGTTTTTTAGATGCAAAACTCCATCAACAATTCACACAATGTTACATCCCACAGCTTCAGAACTTCTGCCGGGTGTGGCGAGGATGGTCTGAAAGGAGGCGTTTGGCCGAGGCCACCAACCAACGGGGGAGGGGACAGGCATGGCATCTCACCAACAAGGTGTAGCAGCACAGTGTGTGCGGTCTGTACAGAGCGTTTCTACAATGGCTCTTGGTGCAAGGAAGAACTGCTGTTCTAGGTCCTGAGGGAGACGGTTCACAACCCACGTTTAAACCCAATGGGAATGAAAGAGATTGAGTTGTAGACTCCAGAAGAATATGCTAGTTACACAAATGATAATTCTACATGCTTCAAAGACGGGGAGTATAAAATACAAATTTATATTCTCCCTAAACCTGAACGCATTAGGTGACTCTTTTGTAACTGTGATGTACTAACCTATTGCTTAATTTCTTGTTGCTTCAGCTATAACAAGAAACAAGTGGTGGCAAACAGAGTGGCACAATTCTGTGCTTAATCAACACGTATGCGTTAAAAAAACAATAGCTCTGAAAGAAAAGTGTGCCGTGTGCTTTCCAGAGACGTTGACCCGAATTTAAAAGGTCAATTAAGATGATAGGTCTGGGACAGCTCACTTGAAGTCGTGTTTTGAGAATATAAATACAATGCACGGTGAATTGGATTTGATTTCTGCTAAATGAGGCTTTGATACTGCATTCAGCCCAGGCTGGCCGCCGTCAAAGGTACACTGCAGCTCTGGTGTGCTAATGCCTCTGGAAATCAGACGGGAAGGCCAGCAGGTGACACACCATGACAGGGTGGGCTTGGGATGAGGGCCGCGGATCCTGGAGGCTCAGCCCGGCATGTTCAGGGTTGTTCCAACAGGAAAAATGGCTTCCCATGGCAGCATGTGGAGGTGGCCATGCCACAGCCAGGCATTCAAACGTGGCAACAGGCACATCAGCTGCTTTCTTTCTTTGGGTACAATTTCATGTCTGAACTAACACAGTTCTAATGATATAATAATAAACATTTTGGCCAGGCTCGGTGGCTCAGCCTGTCATCCCGCGCCTTTGGGAGGCTGAGGTGAGTGGGTTGCCTGAACCCGCGGGTCTGAGACCCGCCTGGGCAGCGAGACCTCATCTCTACAATAAATCAAAAAATCAGCCGGGCGTGGTAGCGCATGCCTGTAGTTCCGGCTACTCCGAAGGCTGAGGCGGAAGGATCGCCGGAGCCCAGCAGGTCGAGACTGCGGTGGCCGGGAGTGGCCACTGCACTCCAGTCTGGGTGACAGAGTGAGACTCCGACTCAAAAAAAATAAAAAATAAAAGTAATAATAATAATAAACATTTTGAACAATAGACATTTGTGTGCTAGTTAATCTATGTGCTTGTTAAATACTGATATATTCTAGAAGCATACTTAGAACGCATTCTCTTCCATTCATTGCTTGGGTTGATATACTTAGTCACAAGTTGTTTTATAGGACAATAATTAACATTAATTACATGCTTGTCGAGTGTCAGGGACTGTGTCAAACCGTGCACATAAACCCTCTCCTTTAATATTCGAGAAGTCTTTTACTTTAACTGTACCATAATGATGTAAAGACTAAAAACCAAGTCCTACACAGGGCACGCAGGTGTCCTAAAGAGCTAGGCTGCAGGCCAGGTGTGACTCTGGTTGACTCCAGAGCTGTAATTGGACCGCTGAAACACTGAGTTGTGAGACTCCGTTCCCTTCAAATATGATCTGAATAACTGAAAATTTTCCCATCTATAACCCAGCAGAAGGGTAAAATTTCTATGCAATAATTTCCAGTATGCTGTATGATTTTAAAAATCGTAACATTGTGTTTTTCCTGAATAACTGGTTTTATTGCGAAAGTAGCATAAAACCTAAAATAGCGTTCCTGCTGTACTAACTGTAAGCACAACTTCTCTTGAGTACCCTTTCTTACGGGCACTCATTCAAAAACCAACAGTGCTCTTCATCGCATTGCAGTGAAACCCACAATGCGTATCAGTGCCATGCTTGCAAATTACCCTGTTCAACGTGGCACTTGACTTCCATCGTCTGCCCAAGAGTTCCCCATCCTGACACACGTCTGTCCCCAGACTGGCTCCACGTTTCAGGAGACCCGTGTGCTTCCATCACCTGCCCATGTGTTTGCTTGTTCTGTGGGTCACCGGCTCTGGTACCCACCATCCTTCAGTCTATGCTACCTACGATGCCCTGCACTCTCTGACCTTGACGTGCCCTTGACTGCACTGTCCTGCTTCTCTGTTTCTCCTCTTCTGTGTCTAGCTTCCTCAGTTCCGCTGGGAGATTTTCCTGGTGTGGGGTGCTGTCTACCATCTAGCATTTATTTGACCTAGAAAAGGCCCAAACAGTGAACACAATACATGCCTTGGAATAGCAAATTTTTTCAAATAGAAAAAAAGAACTAATGATCTAAAGCACATGATGCATTTTCAAACTTTTTTACTCCTCAGGAATATGACACCTTCCCACCAGTGACGGTGACTCACTAGTACAGTAATTTGGATGGAGAGAGGTCAAAGAAGATATGTTGTTTTGTGAAAACAAAACAAAACCAAAAAACTAACGGATTGTGATAAGCCTCTGTAGAGAGTGCTCCAATCCAAACTGAAAATGTGCGACCCCCAGACTAGATGTGAGCGGCCACCACCCTAGAGCAACAAAACGCTGTCGATGATCACAGGCCTGGTGCAGCGTCCAGCCCTGAAAACGCCTGCACAAGTCAGTCACTAGGCTGCACCCGCATCAGCAAGAAGCAGACAGTGAGAAACCACTGCCTCACCATGCAGTATGGACCCAGAGCAAGCGATGAATATTTACTCAGTTTATACTCAGAAAAGGCCGGCTTCTGACTGATTAATGATCATTTCTTCAACGTAGTGAATTCTATTTAATTTCTACTTTGTAACATTTGACTTGATTTCAAAAGAATTTCTGTTGATAATATTGGAAAGGCATACGTGGGGTCATAAAAATATTTGGTTGGAAACTTATTAATACATAATTCATCTCAGAGGAAGTAATGTATTTATAATCGGAAATATAAATTAGCAATATAGGATTTAAACTAATCATTTACATAAAGATCACTTAATCATATTTTATTCATTTGTCACTATTTTCAAACTACCCACCTTTCCCATTCAGTTTTATTTATTTATTTTTCTAAATCTACAGCAATAAATCTTTTAGATGAGTGATACATTTTCCTTCCCAGTCAGTAATTTACTTGTAGCTAATATTAAAAATTCTTATTCCAGGCCAGGCTTGGTGGCTCAGTCTTTAATCCCAGCATTTTGGGAGGCTGAGGTGAGTAGATTGCCTGAGCCCATGGGTTCGAGACTAGCCTGGGCAACTTGGTGAGACCTGGTCTCTACAAATAAAAATTAAAAATTAACTGGGTGTGGTAGTGCGTACCTGTAGTTCTGGCTACTTGGTAAGGCTGAGGCAGAAGGATCACTGGAGACCAGCAGGTTGAAGTTGGGGTGGCCATGAGTGTACCACTGTACTGCAGCATGGGTAACAGAGTGAGACTCCGAAAAAAAAATTCGTATTCAATAGTAAAATACCAATATCTGAACCTGTTCTCTCAACGGTAATCCTATATATGTACAAATGCTTTTTCAATGTCAAAATGGAATTGGGAAAGTATCATATGGTTTTCTGCTTTCATAAATATAAACAGGAATAGTCAAAGAGAGCAGATTGACTCCCATGAACTGTAAGCTCTAGCTCTTCACCCATTTAGGCTCTGCACTCTGCTCTCCACTGTGAGAAGTCCCACATGTATGCATAAATCACACACTTTCCTGTGTAGGAAAGGACACATCACTATTTTGCCACCATCACTCTCTGTGGCTCTGAACCACTCATGGAACTTGCTGTATGGGAGAAGATAGATTCTGGAGGATTCACATAACATCTGAAACCCTCAAAATAACTCAATTATTCAAACACTGATGACTAAAATAGGCAGTGAAGCCAACCAATTATGACATGGAATGATCACAAAATAATAGAAGTCCTCCTAAATTGCCATGTGCAGCAACTGTGAAGGCAATTCCAAGGAGGGCCAGAGGGTCTGGATTTGTTGTGGTGGGCATGACACATAACCCAAGAACACACCTGTGCTTTGTGAAAGTGGCTCGAGCCATTGTCTCTCTTAGAGTCACACATAATATACTTCTTCCTGATCTGAAACAATGCAATTACCAAGATGAAATAATTCTAAGATAACCTGGAATGACAAGGATGCCTTTGAAAAGAATAAACTCATTTGGCTCAAGATGTCTTGTGTTTTTGGATCGCATAGGCAAACACATAAAACCGTGTTGTGATAAATAGCTATGAGCACATTCCTACTTTGTACTAGTGCCTCAGCATTTTTTTGTTTTGTTTCTAAGGAAAGCACATTACTGAAAACACCACAATAATAAATTTGTGCTAGAGATGAATTCAGATGCTGCTGACACTTTAATTAATAATAGCGCTCAAATATTAAAAAACAACAAGAACACGAATGACTTGACTTTGTGTCAGAGCAAAAAGCTCTCTCCTCTGGAGCTCACCTCCGCCACAGGAGGTGGGCACGGAAGCCATCAAGCCCGTCCTAACAGGGTGAGTCCATGGGGTGTGGCCATACAGCAGGGACGATGCAAAACAAGAGGAAATGGTCCTGGCCAGGCTTGACAGTGGGAGAAAGCAAAGAGAGAGAGAGAGAGAGAGAAAGAGAGAAGAGGAAAAAGAAAAATAGGAAGGGAGAAGGAGAGAGAGAGAAAGAGGGAGGAAGACAAAGAAGGAAGAGAGGGAGAGAGAGAGAGGACAAAGGGGGCTGGACGGGGTGGGGGAGACAGCTTTGGTGCGTTGCTGAGGAAGGAAGAGCGGAGGCAAAGGCTCAGGCCTCTGGGGGACCTTGTGTCCCCCAGGCTGCGGGCGCCCCAGGACCTCCCCTGGCTTCCCTGTGACCTTTCGCCGTCCAGGCCCTCCCGGGGCTGAGTGGAGGGGCCATGGTGGTGGAACCACGTGCTTTTCCGTGTCAATGGTCTACAGGCTGGCGTTAGCAAGGCCACTCTACTCTTGGAACGGCATTAGAAACTCCTGCATTGCAAGGCATCACAGAGCGTTTACTCACCATGTGACTAAGCAGGGCACGTGTGCAGATCGTTTTAAACCTTTTTCTGTTCAGGCCACTAAAAGAGATCTTTCCACTCTAGGTGTGTGCAGGACGTCAGGGAACCCTAGGAAATCGTTCTGAGGTTCAACATTCAAGTTTCACAGAACTTCTGAACTATACACAGTTATAAATTGAGAGTTGAATAGAAAAACCCGTCAACAGCCGGGCTCGGTGGCTCAGCCTGTAATCTCGCGCCTTTGGGAGGCTGAGGTGAGTGGATTGCCTGAGCCCGCGGGTTCCAGACCCGCCTGGGCAGCGAGACCTCACCTCTACAATAAATCAAAAAATCAGCCAGGCGTGGTAGCGCGCGTCTGTAGTTCCGGCTACTTGGAAGGCTGAGGCAGAAGGATCGCTGGAGCCCAGCAGGCAAGGCTGCGGTGGCCAGGAGTGGCCACTGCACTCCAGTCTGGGTGACAGAGTGAGACTCCAACTCAAAAAAAAAAAAAAACAAAAAAAAGAAAAACCCGTCAAAATTTGAAACAAATTCTGAACTTCTAAATTCCACCTTCCCAGATTTTTCTTTCACCGGTAGGTAGTTTTGCTTTTCTATTCGCTGTCCTGATACGAGTACTAAAATGAAAATAATAAAATGTTTTTTCAGAGGAATTGTAATTTGAAGAAGAAACACTCTTCGCTTAAAAACTAAATAGTTATTGAATAAGAAAATAGCCACTCTATTCCTAAAGAAATGATCTTATTTTTGACCGGCAAAACAGAACAGTTTAAAGAGAGGTGGAAACTCCTCTCAGACTCTAAATTCCTAAACAGGGGGAATGCGGCTTCTCTCTGGGGCGGAAGCGCCTTTTCAGGGTGGGTGTGAGGCGGAGGCTGGAGCTGAGAGCGGCTCTCCTGTAAGTGTGAGACAAGACAACCATTTTCACTCACTTAACCTGTCAACTTGCCAGCACTGTCATGTCAGCACTTCAGCTAAACCATGAAGCCCGATCACATCCCATTAGCTCATTTTTCAGAGAAAGATTGCATGAAGATGCCAATCAGAAAAAAGAAAAGAAAAAAAAAACGAAAGAAAAACTTGCAACCAAGGAACAAATGTACGGATGCCGAAGGTTGCTTAGTTAACGGAATTTTAATATGCAACTGCCATGTTTCTTAATAACATTAATTACACGCTTAGTAAGTCACCGTCCTAACTCATTAGTGCCTTCTTTTTTGTTGTATTTTATCTCCTACCGGCAGAATGGGGAATATGGGATTGGCCTGTTCCCATTAATGTTGCTTAATCTTCTTGCAGCACTATTCGAAGCTGCTTGCATAAACATTTTCTGGGCCAGCGTTACCTATGTATGCATATGTGTGTGTGTCAATTAACAGCACCGACATTTGTGTGCCCCAGCACATGTCAGGGCTTTGCTAGACCCAGAGGCAGCAGGAAGATAAATGTAACAATGCACCCACTGACAAAGGGCCGATAGTTTTGCAGGGCAGATGAAGATAATAGCCCCTGTAAATCTGGAATGCAACACTTGCCATGAGAGAGCCTTTACAGAGCATTCAGACATATTCTAACTCAAAGTTTAATTTAACTTGCTAGTTTATATATTTTTAATGAATCTAATTATGTACTATTCTCTTGAGTGACACTTAATATGTTTAAATAAATAGTATAGTCACATTCAAATACCCTGCATGTAATATTTAGACATAATGCATGGCATAATATATATTTGACAGTATATATAAAATATATATATATATATATATATATATAGTGATATGCCTTTCTGTCTACAAATTTCTATAACTTATAAAAATGAAGATTTTGACTTTCTTAAAAGATGTGACTCAAATGTTAATGTGATTCATTCCAGCCACAGCCAGTGACATCTCCTAACACAAATCTCATAATGCTATTTTGGGCCAGAGTACTTACATTATACTGACATTTAATATTTATTGTACTGTCATTTTAAGGACCAAGTTAAAATCCTTCGTATTTATTTTACTTCTATTTGAGTAGACTCCAAAATTAATGAGCATTCAAACTGTTTGATACCAGGTGAAAATAATAAAGGTTTCGGGCTTTCCTGTCCTCCCCTGAATACAACAAAAGAAGGGAAAAATGTGAAGAGGCTACCATAGCCCCAAGCCACGAATTTTGATGCCTCTGCCCAATGGGGCCAGGTCTGAGAGGAGGGAGGAAGCGGGGCGGCCCTCCACCACCAGGCTTAACCCTCCACCTGTGCCAACCCTGCGCAGATCCTCTGTCAGCCTGTGAGGGCCCATCCCACGGTCCTTTGATGGGAAGAAGGAAGCTCCGAGTCAGAGTGAGCCTGGGGAATCGAGACGTAACTTGGTAGAAAATCGGCGGGAAGCCAGAAGGCAGAGAAAGGAGTGAAAGAAGGAGAAAGCCAAGCCTGCTGAGACTGGCGGAATTCTAGCGTGGCTCCCGCGACCGCCACCTTCGGGGGCTGCTCCCGTGACTATGTGGGTTTCAGGAGGGATTCTGAACATGTAACTGAGGTCACTCATCAGCTGACCTTAAGGCAGGGAGATCAGTCGGAAGGGCCCAGCTAAGCACATAAGATCTTGGGAGGCTGAGGGGAGTGGATGGCCTGAGCCCGCGGGTTCGAGACCCGCCTGGGCAGCGAGACCTCATCTCCACAATCAATCAAAAAATCAGCCGGGCTCGGTAGCTCAGCCTGTAATCCCGCGTCTTTGGGAGGCTGAGGTGAGTGGATTGCCTGAGCCTGCGGGTTCGAGACCCACCTGGGCAGTGAGACCTCATCTCTACAATAAATCAAAAAATCAGCCGGGCGTGGTAGCGCGTGCCTGTAATTCCGGCTACTGGGAAGGCTGAGGCGGAAGGATCGCCGGGGCCCAGCAGGTCGAGGCTGCGGTGACCGGGAGCGGCCACTGCACTGCAGTCTGGGCGACAGAGTGAGACTCCAACCCCAAAAAACAAAACAAAACACGTAAGATCTTTAAGTCAGGAAATGTTCTGGCATCAGAAGATCTTGGCGAGACACAGAGAAGAGAAGGCACACGATGAATCGAGGCACCCTTGTGGGCTCTGAGGGCCGGGGTGGCCACGAGCAAAGATGGGAAGGGACCTCTGGAAACAGTCCCCGGGGCTGGCAACAGAGGGAACGGGGGCTTCAGTCCGGCAACCACAAGGAATGATTCTGCCAAACACCTTGATGAACCATTACAGAAAGTCTTCAGAGAAGCCCTCAGCCGGTCTTGATTTTGGCCTTGGAAACCCTGATCAGAACACCCCCTGGAGCCTGCCTGAACTTCGGACCTCTGCGCTAATGACCTACTAAGCAGCTATTGCCTCCAATCGCTCAATCTGTGGCCATGTTTAGGCATCAGCTGAAAATGAACACACCAGGGGTGCATCTGCACTGGGAAGCAGGAAGGATGGAGGGGGAGGGAGAGGGAGGGCCGTGGGAGTACAGAAAGTCCACAGCTCAAAGGGCTGCTGTGTTCTGCCAGGGCCCTGGACGACATTCCAGTCAGGGCACTGGAGCCCAGCAGGCGAGGCTGCGGGGGCCGGGAGCGGCCACTGCACTCCAGTCTGGGTGACCAAGTGAGACTCCTACTCAAAAAAAAAAAAAAAATTAAATAAATAAAAAATACATTTTAGAAACAATAAACAAATCACAATGTAAAAAGTTAGGGAGGTGGTAAATTGGCATTGAGAAATTATACTTTTTTTTTTTTTTTTTTTTTAGTTGGAGTCTCGCTTCTGCCACCCAGGGTGGAATGCAGTGGCACGATCAGGGCACCCCAAAACCTTGAACCTTTGGACTCACGGGATCCTTCCATCTCAGACTCCTGAGTAACTGGGGCTACAGGTGTGTGCCACCATGCCCAACTAATGTTTTTATTTTTTATAGTGATAAGGTCTCACTGTGCTGCCTAGGTTGGTCTTGAACTCCTAGGCTCAAGCAATCCTCTCACCTTGGTCTCCAAAGAATATATGCTGTGACCGGCAAGATGTCATATAATATTAAACAGAAAGGATAACTTTGAAGTCATTACAGATAAGTTTATAAATATGGAATTGAGACCAAGGAAAGCCAATGTAACCAATGTATTTGAAGAAATAAAGAAGTGAAACAGGAGAAAAAAGTATTCAAAGATAAAACAAAAGAAAATGCTGTTGAAATAAAGTAAATTAAAGCGTGGACATGCAGATTCAAGGGAGTTGTTGTCTCCTAGGGATGCTGGATACAGATGATCACCACCAAGGTAAAACCCAGCACAGTTACTCGGAAGAAGGGACCACATGAGTGTCACAGAGTAAAAGGGCATCCTGGCCAAGGAGGGCAAATACTGTGTAAACTTCAGCCTTCACAACAGGGCCAGTCACCACCAAGACAACAGAACGTTTCCACCGAGTTCTGGGAAAAATAAATCTGACTCGGGCATCTCAGACCCAGGCTCCCTCCCTGAGGCAGTGGACGGTCGCTGTCAAGATGCTAGGCTAACCAGCTCAACCTGAGAAGTGACCTGGACTTGTTTTTCACTTTAAAAATGAGCATTAGCTTCGAATGGTTTACATTATGGAAACGCTGTTGGAATATACAAAACAAAACAGAATGCCTTTTTCAGATGACCATTTAATCGAAACACATGGAGGAACGGAAAACGCGATGCTTAATAATAATTAAATAGGACCCTGCATAGCGCAGCTACTTAGTGCCGGGTGCAGGAAGCATGAGCACTTGAGGGAGGGCACGATCACCTCGGGTTATGGGCAGCAGCTTGCCCAAAGATAGGAGAGAGGTGAGAAATCAGACTCTAGGTGTCCTTCCAAGGCTCACTCAGGACACCTTTCGCAAAAAGGGCACCTCGTCATGGAAGGCTCACACAGAATATCAGCATGTCTTCTAATTTTAACCGTTTGGAACACTTCCGACATTAAAGTTACACACAGCATATTTCATCTTCTCATTTCAACATGGGGTTATCAAAAATATCTGTCACATCATTCTTAGGTGCTGTTTGGTTTATAATTCACCCTGAATGGATTTTTCAATCACTGACTTGCTCTTGGACTTCATGACAGCCTCAAGAACAAAATGCTTTAGAGCATGCATGAGCCAAACTCTGCTTCGACTCTTATAAAACAAGAATCTGTTAAATCACTGTGTTTGGTCGAAACACTGAAAAGCTATGTCCCTTCAGGCTTATGTGTAGAATAGTGGTGGCTGCTTGAAAATGATAATTTTAAAATGTGGCATTTTGCCCCAAGTCCATCTATTTCTCGGCAGTTACAAATTGCTGTGTGGTCCAGGTTGTTCTATCCAAAGGAAACACACTTTGGAGGTCCTAAGCTGGAAGCCGCCTGGAAGTTGCCGTGAAGCTGTGTGTTGTCAGTCTGGTTTTGATAGGCTGGCCCGGCTTCCTTTGAAACGTGCGGGCCCCACTCCACGCCGGGGGCGGCCGGCATCCGGCATATGGTGACAAGGCCCAAGACGGGCGGCACTCGCGGGCTGGGCAGCTGGGCGCGCCGGGGGCTCCTTTCCAAATTACTCATCATGCTTTGAGTCGCTGCTTGGAAAAACGTGGTGCCCATTTCCACATACATGTTCTTTTTATTTTTAAGCTCGGGGAAGGCTTCCAGCAGGCGAACAAGACGGACGGGGAGAAGAGCAAGATATTTATGCCTATTTGGGCCATTTTCTTCTGTCAGTTTCCCAGAGGCTGAGTTTTCCAGATAAACAAAGGAGTCCCTCAGCATTCAGAGCTAACTCCGTCCCAGGAAGCACTTTTGCTTTTCAGATAAAGAATGCCTTTGGAATGGCAGCATGTCAAGACCGCAGGAAGGGCTGCTGGATTTTGAACGACCAAAGTGGCACCGGCCGAGGCCTTGGGGCAACCAGAAGATCCGAACATTGGGTTAACGGGCTCTTTTTGAGACGGTGGTGACGCTGCGATAGTAAGTGGCAGTCGGCAGGCCTTCCATGGGCCAGTGTGTGACTGTGGCTTGCTTTCAGCGGTGTTCCCCACTCTGGGGTCCTTGACTGCAAGTTATCCTGGAATCTCAGAAGCACAGGCCAGAAAGCCTTTATTCCAGCTGTGAGTTGCACAGAGCTGGGAATTCTCTCAAATGCTGCTCATAAGAGTCATCCATTTGGACCAAGCTCTCAGTCTGGGGGTCTGGAATGATTCTCGGTGGGGCTTTCCACATTGACACCCAAGAAGTGTTCTTGGTAGGTGATGTAGTGATAAGTTTTGAATTTCTGTGTATAGATGTTAGATTTTTTTGCAAAAGCTTTAGACAAGAACGGTGCTTCAAATTTTCTCTAAACATTATATACTTGGTACATATTTATTTACCTAATTTATATTGAATAAAAGTTGTTTTCCCTCCCTTCTCTGTGGCATCTACTTTGTAGACTATCCTTTCTTATATCTCCAAGAGCCTCAAGGCTGAAAAACTTGGTTTTTAGTCCATTGGCAAAAGTGAATAATAATGTAGTTTTTCTGTGAGTTGAATATTTAATTCATTATTTTACTTGACTTGTACCTTTTGACCACACAATAAAAGTTCAAATATCTACAGCTTCTAAATTAAAATTGACGTAAGAAGTTGATATAAAGAAAAACGAGGTTAATTCCCTCATTATCAGTCTCTCCTTAGTAATCCAATAAAACATACCCACCACTCAGTTTTAAAAATTAATAGTAGTTGTCAAGTTTAAAGTATAGTTCTTTCTATTTCTGAACATTGTCATAAATCATTTGAGATAGATTTATGAAATGACAGACTTTCCCAGAATAAAATACATTGTGTCAAGATGCTTTTCTTTAGCTCGGTCCAATGGGAATTTAAGAAATCATTTTAAACAAGAATAAAAAATGGAAATAATTCTTGAAATGCCTTGCAGGTGACAGATAGATCTCAATACTCTGATGTACATCACATTTTTAAAACAATGTAGTCTTTTATATGCATAAAGGTTTTTAATTTATTGGAAATTATTAGCATATTGTTCAATGTTCTAAGAACTTGCGAAATAATATAAGTCAAGCAGTCATGGTGTGTTGGCATAAGGTTTCTATGCATAAAGATCTATAATTAAATGTGACTTCTCCTGTTCATCTGAAAAGCTATTATCTTATCATTACAGTTGCTGCCAGTGCTAAACCAGCCAGCATCTTTCAGTACCTAGCACTATCCTTTCTATCAACAAATATTTTCATCCAATCATCCACGTCTTTTTCTGTTTCCTATAAATGCCGTGACGCTTAATATCTTAAAATAACTTCCAAATAAGGTTGCGGAGTTTTTGTACTGCTTAGTCATCAAGAATTCCAAAGAAGTACCAAATTGTTCCAAATCTTTCCACTAGTATAGTTTATTATATATACCATTTATAATTCTGCTAAACATATTTCATATATAAACCTTCTGCAATTATATTTTATCGCAAGTAACAAAATGCATTCTTGTGTGACACACAAACGGGCCTCTGAGCCTGGAACCTGGCTCACAGAGACTGAGACGGGGACGTCCGGCAGCCTGGCCACGTCGCCCCCGTCAGCGCCTTCTCTGTCCTTTGTCATCTCTCCTCGTTCGTTCTCATCCTCTTCAGGATTTTACATGACATTCAAACGACGGCTAAACGTGTTCATAGGCATCATGACAAATAGAAGAAAACGAGACTTAAAAATCATCACAACACGCTCCTCAATTTTCAAAGCACTTCAATTGTAAAATGCACGACCAACTCAATCATTGTTAAAAACAAACCAACAAAAAACAAGACCCCGTAGTTTACGTTTAATGAATTGTAAGCCATAACTTATTTCAAAGTGTGAAGTTATGTGCCCCACGAAGTAGGCATATGCTGGACAACATTGGCATACAAACGCTCTGCTTGTGTATAATCAGTCTTAAACGCCATGCGTTCCTGCAAAAGCTCTCAATCACAACTGTGCTGTTCTCAATCAGTACTGTTCTCTCCGTTTCATGGAAGAAGCAACTGGGGATCAGGAATACTGATCCAAAGTGAGTGCTGCTCAGAAAGCCAGATCAGAAGCCAGAGTAGAAAACCAAATTCTACTTGCTGTATTTGCTAGTCACGTAAGCTCATACTATATAACAATAAGGTCCCTGGATGTTTCAGCCACTGGGGGGAAATGTATGCCTTTGGACCAATATGCATCAAGGGTCAGCCATGTCAAGACAACATAGCAAGGAAGCCTTCGATGCTAGATGGGCAATCTATGAAGCTCTCCCAGTGGAAGAAGTCATGATTAAAACATCTCTCGGTATATTAAAGAAGTAATGTACTGAATTCATTCATTGCTTCCGGCATCCATTTATGCATCCATCTATTCATTTACTTATAACACAATTACCCAGGTTTATTTAAACACATTTGCTGCTGGGTTAAACTAAATTTTCAAAGAGAAGCAGAAAGATTATTAAATCAATGAGTGGGAAAAGATTTTATCTTCCCAACATTTACAAATAGCACAAGCTGTTAACGCACTTCAATTCTGCAAAGCGAAAGGAGGGATGAGATGGATCAAAACCGCAACCACAGACTTTTCATGCCAAGAACAGAGCTCAACCCCTCCCACCGAGGGGCAGCAGCCACTCCCATTAACTCAGAGCATTCTTCCCAATCTAGCTTAACTGAGCATGCAGGCAGCACCCCTGGCAGTGGTTAGAAACCCCCCAAAGCTGGGACTCCCGGTGGCTTAAAACAAAAGAAGTGCATCAAGTGACAGCATTTCTTAATAGAGTTCATAACCTTTATCTAAACTAATATCCAACATAACTAGCCGTTGATTATTTTATACATACACAAGAGGACAGCATTGCATTGTTCGCCTGCAAGACAAGTTAGCAGTTTATAGCATTCATCATTCATAGATTCTTTCCCATGAACATCGTTAAGGACTCATTGCTATGTAGCAAAAGTCACTGCAAAACAGTTCATCAAAGCGATGCGAGAATCAGGAGCAACTTTACAGCAGACATGTCTCAAGGGTTACTTGAGCATGAGTGAATAAACACATTCCCTTCAGCCCGCTCTCACTGCTCAGGAGTTACGAAGCACTGTGCAAAGCCATGCTGAGTGGATAGAAGGATGGCTACTTACCCACAGGGCGAGCTGTAGACATTACAATGGTGTGGTGAAACATAAAAAAGAAATTAAAAAAAAGAAAGAAAAGAAAATTATCAGAATGCATGGTGTGTAATGTCACATTTAAGTATGGACAATAGAGTGATTTCTCGTCTCATAATTCAAGTATGAACAAGATGTCTGGGTCTGATAAAACCGGCAGTCATGCATATCATTCCAAGAAAATAATTACTTTGACTCTCAGCACTGACTACAAGCAACTTGAGAGACATGTTAGGTGAAGTCTTATCATCGTCACTTGCTATAGTTATTATTTCAAAGAGCTTGAGTTCAGCAGCCAGGCTACTCTGAAGTGAAGGGCCTGAAATGTGTAACCATTCAAGTCACAGGCGAGCAAATGTCATGTCAAGGCAGAAGGCCTCGCCTCTGCTTTAAATAGCCATTGAATTTTCAGCTTGGTTAGTCAGAACCGTTCCAAGGACTACAGAGGGGCCCTGCGTGCTGCTTCTCGGTCCATTGGCAGTTAAGAGCACGGCACTTTTCATCCATGGACGGGGTGGGTGGGAATACGGCAAACAGGCCAGAAGCTCCTTAGAGATTCCAACTCAGCAGCCCTCGGACTGCCACTAAGCTCTTCGCTTCTCTTGGCAGAGGGCAGAAGACAATGACTGGCAAGATGGTTCTTGTTCACACTGAGAATGACTTTCGAACTGCCGCTTCAGCAAATTATCATTTTTTGTTAGACCATAACTCTCAATCACCAAAATCAGCCATAATAGGCTGCCCTGGTTACTAACACACAGAAATGGTAAGAGACACACAGGGGCTTAAGAATACTTTCTTTAAAAAGAATAGCAACCAATCAGTCTGGATGGTAAACCATTTTATACAAAACCAATAGACAAATATAAAACACGTGATCCCACTGTCCAAACGAAGAGGGAATGCACTGAGTTGCATTTCGACTTTCACGACATTTTGCAATCGAAGTATACATGGTTTCAACACGTTTCCCCACATCTCCCGGGACGAAACTCTGGCATGTGTGTGACGCTAGTCTAGAACCCGTGAGCAGTCTGTGTTGACTTTGGCTCCCTGGCCGTGGCGAGATAGATGTGGCCACTGAAAACATACTGAGACTTCTTCAGCTCAATAAACGCATCATAACAGAGTGTTGCGCAGTCTCTGAAAAGAACTTTGCAGTTGCATCTGTATGAGAGTCACAGACTTCAAATATTGTTCACAATTAAAAAGGGGACGATTAAGACAACAGAACGAAGAGCAAGGCATGAGAACTCTGGCTTAGTGAGACCCCAGCACGTCCTATAGCATGTGGTGTGTTTGCTCAGCAAGTGGAAGAGAGAAGTAAGTTACCCAGCGTTCCACAATTTCTTTCTTTTCACGGGGCAGTGGGGGTGAGATACAAGACTAAATACCAAAACACGACGACAGACAGACACCACAAAGTCATGCCTCACTCTGACTGATGAAATTAATTTTGCCAGTGTCCAGTGGAAAAAGTATTTTGTCATCCTTGACTGCATGTCTTAGCTTGCTACCTTCAGCAGACTCTCAAACATAATGTGTCCTTCAGAAACAAAAAGGCATTTTGAGTCTATACTAAAGAGGGAAAAGAAGCAGCAGCCTTGGTGAGAAATCATGTGCTAAACAAATAAAAGCTAATTCTATCTCATCTTAGTCTAAAATAATTTCAAAAAACTCTAGGCTTTATTGCCCTAGAAGCACGATAATTTCTCCTGTGAGATCTGTGCCTATGAAAAGCCACTTAAATAATTAAAAAATGGGAAAAAATTGTGGCGATTACTAGTATGCAGTTGGTGTTAAGTCACATTCAAGCCATTAAAAATTTCTATTGGATGATTAATTATTTGATTAGCAGATAAATGCTGGGAGGTTTGTGGTGGGCTCACTCTACGTCTTTCTAATTTTGTGTTTGCCAAATCAGTAAAGGCAGTTACTTGATGTTAAGCCTCATTTTATAAGCTTTTTTTTAAACTATATTTTTGAAGTGAGAAAGAATTGAATAGATTCTTCAGATTTTCTCAATAAAACTTCCTTACTTTCCCCCTAATGTGACTATTATGACACAATTTTAGCAGAAATATCACAATAAAGCTTCTTGTCTTTGTTACATAACAACAATTCAGCCTGAAGAAAACCCAACAGGTGGATGTTTTCAAAATCAGCAAATTAAACTAAATTGTGTTCCTGCATTAAGTGAATAAAGATGGACATGGCCTCTTGGGTCAGTTGACCCTGTTATAATAAAGCAATCCAGGGAAAGGCTGAACATTTCATTTACATGGATAGAAAAATGAGCACAGGAAAAACTAAGCCGCAGATGATCATGTGTGGGTATTTTTTCCTGTTAATCCCTTAGCATGAGAAATCCCACCTGCTTTTCCAAAAGGTAAAAAAAAAAAAAGTTTTTAAACAATTTTTTTACTGCATATTTTATTGTATTATGGAGTTTTTTTCCTCTCACCCCATTTCTGAAGTTTCCGTCTCAGCAAGTGATGAACACCACCCACACAGAGTACACACCCTGAGCCATCTACAGACCACAGACTGGGGACAGGGGCCCAATTAAGGTTTGCTGGTTTTAAAAAAAACTCTACTAAAAACAAGCAATGCTTTCTATTAGTTTTCAGACAGCCATGCGTGGGGACCTTGTTTTTAAATGAAATGTTAAACCTGAAACTTTCAACAAATTATGAAAACAACTAGCTGGGAAAGACCTTAAAGCAAACAGACCCCTTCAAGTCTCATGCACCCAAGCATGCAAGTATAAAGAAACCCCGCTGATTTCACAAACAAACAGCTTCTCACATTGGCTCGCCATGTGTTTAGTCAGCAAATATTTTCTGAATGGAACATTTCTTGGTGGGTTTTTTTCTTTATTTGTTTTTCATTTACTTCAGGAAAAAGAAAAACACAAACTTTGGGGGTAATTTGGTCAAGCGAATTGTTTCTGCAAAGGGCTGCCGAGTCAAAAACAAGTACATGCAGCATTACCTACAGAGAGAGAAGGTTACACAGAGAGGGTTCACTGGTTTGGTCACAAAGGATGTGGGATTGGGTTCTACAGAATTAGTATATAAGTTCTACTCAAAGCTAATTAGAGTCTTTTAGGACCTGCGAGCTGATGAGAAGTGGAAATATTTTAAAGATGAGATTGTCAGTTCTGTCTTAATTTGCATGTGGACATCTGGAGGAGAAAGCTGGTCCAATGGGACAGGAAGGGAGCGGTCTGGAGTGTGGGACATGCCATTCCTGCTCCGTGCCCGGAGGGCCTGTGTCCTTGTGTTCCCAGGAGGCAAATGAGTCTCATGTGGTTTGAAGGCCAAACCCTGGGTCTGGTTGGCCAGATGGAGGAATGAACTGAGAAACTCTGGCACATTTGCAACTCCAACCTCCACACCTTCTTCCCAACCCTGCAGACGCTTCTGGGAAGGAAACAGCAGGAAGGCGTGGGGCGGACCAAACAGGGTGAGACATGCCGGGTGAGGACACGCAGCTTGCTCTGTCTACCAGAGGACACGGGGGCACGGAAGACGGACATGCTTGCCTGCCCCTGCTGGGAGTCATGAGTGCAACTGACGCCACCGGTGACGTCCACTGGCGAGTGAGGGTCCCTGTTTACAGGGCACCCTCGGTCCCTTGGACTGCACGATTTGCCTCACGTGACCCACACGCTGCGCCAGGAAGGCAGAGGGTCCGCGCCAGTGCCCTGTGGAGCTGAGAGGTGCCTTCCCTCCCTTACAAGCAGTCCCAGAGAGTCTATAAATGAACATTACTCTGTGACGGAGAAAGTGCGTGACAGCCGGAAAGTGAAAGTTATTACAGGAGCGGCACTGGCTATTTCAATTATTTAAGGCCAATGAACTCCACAAATCAGCCTCTAAATCAGATTATCTCAGTGCCGGGCTCCTCAGTGTTCATGTTTCACCTTTGGAAGCATTGTTAGTATTTTCAGATGGCTTTTCTGAATGTTGACGTAAGAAAGAATTTCAGAACTGTACTAGTAAAAAGTGACAGACAAACGGGTGAACAGACAACAGGAACAGTCCTCTGAAACTGACAACATGCAAAAGCAGTAAAATCTAAAACACTAGCATCGATCTTTTCTACTTTTGAGGTTTCCTTTTAAACCACATAAAGCTTGAACTTTAAGTCATACAAACAATTGTTTACTAAATAAGTATTAACCCCTTGAAATGACTGTCCCTGGTAGTAATTCTATTTCAATTAATGATAGAGAGTACCTAGAATCTGGGTGTTTTAGCATAATAAAGCAGTGTGATCTGTTATTTCGACGTGCATTCACTCACCAACTTAACCAAATATCAGTCTCCTTGCTCACGTGCACGTGGCCCCTGGCATCTCTTACCTCGGACGGTGAGGGTGGCAGAGGCATCCACCCTCCCAACTCGGTTCTCGGCAATGCAAGTGTAGGTGCCTTCATCTGTGCTCACGGCCTTCTTAATCCTCAGCGTGTAATCGTCTTTGATGTCATACCTGAGTGGAATACAAACTGGTGTCATTAAAACAAGACTGGTTGGCCAGGCTCGGTGGCTCACCCTGTAATCCCGCGCTTTGGAAGGCCGAGGTGAGTGAATTGCCTGAGCCCGCGGGTTTGAGACCCACCTGGGCAACTTGGCGAGACTTCATCTCACTACAATAAATCAAAAAATCAGCTGGGCGTGGTAGCGTGTGCCTGTAGTTCCAGCTACTTGGAAGGTAGAGCAGAAGGCTTGCCGGAGCCCAGCTGGTCGAGGCTGCAGTAGCTGGGAGCGTGCCACTGCACTCCAGCCTGGGCGACAGAGTGAGACTCCAACTCAAAAAACAAAACAAACAAACAAAAAAAGTCCTATTTTGCAGACTTCAGCAGGCAACAGCAACAGCTCCTTACCATCAAGCCAGCCAAACTCAACTGCCCTTACTCCTCCAACCCTTAGTGACTGTGGTTACTTCTCTGTCTGCGTGCTTTGTCTTGAAATAAATAAAAAATTAGCCGGGCGTGGTAGCGCACACCTGGAGTTCCAGCTCCTTGGAAGGCTGAGGCGGAAGGATGGTTGGAGCCCAGCTGGTCGAGGCTGCGGTGGCTGGGAGCAGCCACTGCACTCCAGTCTGGGCAACAAAGAGTGATACTCCAACTCAAAAAAAAAAAAAAAAGCAATCTGCTTTATTTCCTGTTTCACGCGTGGGGAGGGAAGACATGTCTGCTGCTCGTGTAAGCCATCCTTGCAACACTGGAAGCATGGGCTTACGCCCTTGCTGGTACTCACTGCCACAGCAATAATTCCGCACTGATGCTCATACTCGGGTGACAGTTCCCCACTGACACCCGCACTTGCGCCTGTTTTGACAAAGGTGGGGACCCTTCCTGGGCCACTCACTGCGACGCCCACACTCCCAGACACTGAGCTTGCAGCATTAGGCCACGGCCATGCGATGGGGGGCGCAGGCTCAGAGGGATATCCCGGAGTTCTGACTGTGGACTCGGCCTCCTTCTGTGCTCCTTAGGGTGGGCACAATACCTACATTCTGTGGGTCTCCATTTCTGCATTGGCAGAATGGTGCTAAGCATCACATCTGTGTCACGGGGTGGACGCAAGCCTTAAGTGAGGTGTTCCATACATATGACTGGCTGTTATTATCACCGGCAGGAGCTCGAGAAACGCAGTCTGGAGACACGCTATCTTGGTTCCTGCTGACATCACATCACAGTCAACCACGTGGAATGGCCTTCACTGCACACCTGCCTCGTTCACCCAAGGGGACTTTCTCATGGGCGAGATTTACAGTCTAGGGCAAGTAGGACACATACAAGAATGACAACACAGAGAAACATTCTCTGCTTAACTTAGTCAATAAAGCAAGTAAGATAAAACGGTTTTGATGACGGCCTCAGAGAAGCTCCTAGTGACGCATTTAATGTCTAGTAAAATGATCTTTTCTGCAGTTAGTCTATATGCTGCATGGTGTGCTTAGTTCTAACATACAAACACTGAATAAAAGCAATGTATTTTGCAGCTATTTGCAATTCGTCTCCAGCCAAATTAATTCCTGGCTACCAAGGTGCCGTCCATTCTTGTTCGACCTTCCAGAAGTCTCCTCATTCTTCTACAACTGAGTTTCCTCAAAAGCTGGAAGGGGGAGATGCACTTTTTGGCCTACAGATTCTCTTCTGGACCACAACAGGGGGAAAACCATGACTCTAAGCTCACCACATCCCTGTATTGTACAGCATCTGTGATTTGTCATCAGGAAAAGAGAGGACGCTACCTACACTAGAAGCAATGGATGGAAGTCCATGGTGCTCACCGCCTCCGCACTACACCACTCTGAACCTGGAACTGTCAGTTTAGAGAGGAGAAAGCAGATGTTCGGCGGGGGAAAGGACCTCCTCAGGGTCAGCGCATCGCTGGCGAGCAAGCCTGGACCTCAGCCCTCATTCTCTGCGAGACACTTGCCCCCACGACGTGCTCCTCTTCTCTCAAGGAAAATGGCTTCACTTTCAAATGCTGACTTTAGCCATCATAGACATATAGCTACATAACTTGGATGGAAATACAGTTTTACATTGGCCAACAATTAATCATATAAGGAGGACCCAAAGAAAACCAGAATTGTCTCTCGGCGGGAGGGCCCCTGGTAGCACAGGCCTCCCCCGCTAGGTAAGTGCCCTGAGAACCCATCGACATCTGTGTCCCGGCTAGTGTTGTTGTGAGAGGCTGCATTTGGGTTCCCTGAATTTTTTTTTGAAGATTCCTTCCATGCTTTTGTCCATTTCATGAGGGGTGATTTACAAGCGCACCTGCCCACACCACGCTGAATGTTCAGCAGTTTTTGACCCCAAACAGCATGACCCCACGCCCCACCCGTCATCCATCCAATCTCACCCCGAGCGACAATTTTTGTGTGTGTTTGTTTCCTGGATGAAAAAAGTCCTCAAAAGAAAATGCTTTGCTGATGTGCAAGAAGTGAAACAAAAAAAGGTAGAAGCACTAAAAGGCATCACAATTGGTGCATTCAAAAGCTGTTTTGAGCAGTAGAAAAGGTATCCTGATGAGTGTTTTGCATCAAATGGAGAGTACTTTGAAGGTGACTGAAGTTTAAACATGTAAGAATAAATACACGATTTTTAATTAACAAATTCCAGCTTGTTTGGGGCCTCCCCTCATATCTTCTGACAAAATCTTATTTTGCATTAGAGAACATCATTACACAGGCGAAGGTGTGGAGGATAAACACAAGGTGAAAGCTAGGTACCTCTTGCTTTAAGAAGAAGCAGTGTTCACTTAAAAACTACAGAATATGTAACATTTGTAATAAAAACAAGTCTGAAATCGGACTTTCCAAATTTTTTTATTTTTTTAAGGTAGATGAAAACAAGAGTAGACATGGGAACACCATATTTTATCTTATTTTTTTTAAGTTGGTTTTTGTTTGGTTCTGTTTTGTTTGTTTGTTTGTTTGCCAGTGGGTTCCTAGACTGCTTACCCAAGGGGGAAGCCTGTACTTCTGTACGGCCTGTACGGCCTGCCCTCCAAGAGATAATATGGTTATGGCTACCTTGACCAGGAATGCAAGCAATTGTGCATTCTATTTATGACTGCAAATGTTCTTCCATAGGGAACATTAAAAATAAAGTACTTCTTGGGAGAATGACAATGAATTAATCTTGGCAACTAAGAAAAAAGACAACCCTTCAAAGCATTGTGTCACTATAAGCAAATAATACGTCTAATTGTTGTCCAGGGATAGAACCACGTTTCCCATGTGGGTTGTAACACCCACCGCGGGCGAGGGGACCGGCCTGGTGGAAGGAGCCTTCCCTTGGAACGATAGGCCCAGAGGCACAGGACTCAGCATGGACCATGCTTTGGAGTGGCCAGGTGTGCCTCAGAGGGGGACACGTCTGAGTGGTAATCTCTAACAACCTGCACACCACAGTGACTCACAGGGCTCCTCGGACGGGTGAGATGCTCATCCACTGCGTTGGCCGTTTGATTCTCCCTTGATGATCACGGGAGTTTGAGAAGACAGCAATACAGACTTCGGTTTTTATCCAGTACGCACTCATGACACATTTCCCATAGGCCGGGCACCTCGTCAGGCGTCGGGGCCGCATACCTTCCTAGGGTCAGACCTGGGGAAAGGACACTCCATGGAGGGGAACCATCTGCCTCCCATGAGGCAGGTCAGAACTACCATGGCGAAGGCCATCTCCAGGGCCACACACTTCCTGGGGCCGGTCCTGCCTTTCTCCGGTTAGAAATAAGTGCTGCAGTCAGTACACCAGTGCCGCTGCATTCCCTTACACCCCACAGGGGGGCTGTGGTTTAAAAACAAACAGAAACAGACCTTGAGGACTCTCGGTCACTGAAACGCTCAGAATCTGAGAAAAGACTGCAAACACCGTCAACAGCTTATGTTATGGATTGACGTCAAAATACCGTGAACACAAAGTGATTGACTCTTCGGGTTACAAGAAACCTTTAGCAGTTCACCGTCTGCAACATTCATCCACCCTTGACTCCGTCTGCCATGGGCAGCCAGCCCCTCCCCCCTGCTGCTTCTCCCCGAGTGGCCTCATCCTTTTCTGAGCGTCTCTGACTACTAGTGTGCCTTCCACGTGCGACAGCGAAAAGCATCTTACTAACAGCACGTGTCCCTGTGTCGAACAGAAGAGTTCACTCTCTTTCCTGTAAGACAGTCCTTTGGACACGGAGTTTCTTCTGGATGACCTCACCCCCAACCAACTACTTTTAATAACAGCAGCTCAGCCGGTCTCGGTGGCTCAGCCTGTAATCCCGCACTTTGGGAGGCCGAGGTGAGTGGATTGCCTGAGCCCACGGGTTCGAGACCCGCCTGGGCAACTTGGCGAGACCTCGTCTCTACAGTAAATCAAAAAATTAGCCGGACGTGGTAGCGCGTGCCTGTAGTTCCAGCTCCTTGGAAGACTGAGGCAGAAGGATCACTGGAGCCCAGCAGGTCAAGGCTGCGGTGGCCAGGAGTGGCCACTGCACTCCAGTATGGGTGACAGAGTGAGACTCTGACTCAAAAAAAAGAAAAAAAATAATAACGGCAGCCCACACCCCATACGGTATTCCTCCCTCAACCGCAGGGGATATGTGCCCGGACTCCAGCAGATGCTTGAAACTTGGACTGTATGGAGCCCTGCAGACACAAGACAGTTGATCTGATGACCAGAGGTGCCAAGTGAGCACGAGGAACAATGCTCACACGGGGAGGGAGGCAGTGGAATGGGACAAGATTTCATCATGGGACTCAGAACGGCGCACAAATGAGTACTCACAACTTGTTTGTTTCTGGATGTTTCCACTTAATATTTTTGGACCGAGGCTGAGCAAGGGCAACTGAAACCGTGATAAGCGAAGACAGCCGTCATCACAGTGACGTGACCCGAGGCTGTGAGGGAGAGGTAAGTGCGTCGGTACAGAGTCGCTGGTCCAAACACAGATCTGATTCCATTCCTCTGCTCTTTGGAACCACCTCACAGCTTTGTATTTGGTCCCCTAGAACAAAAAGCTTTTTTTTTTTTTTTTTTTGAGTTGGAGTCTCAGTGTGTCTCCCAGGCTGGAGTATAGTGGCATGATCGTGGCTAGTGCAGTCTCAACCTGCTGGACTCAGGTACTCCTTCCACCCAAGCCTTCCAAGTAGCTGGAATTACAGGCGCCCGCCACCACACTTGGCTAATTTTTTGATTTACTGTAGAGATGAGGTCTCATCAAGTTTCCCAGGCTGGTATCAAACCCCTGGATTCAGGCAATCATCCCAGCTCGGCCTCCCAAAGTGCTGGGATGACAGGCTGAGTCACCGCACTCAGCAAAGTTCATCTCTTCATGGTCTTCCTGCCCGGAGTGAGGCGGCCTTGCCCCCTCTCAAGCCCCATGTCCCCCTGTTTGCCTCCCATGCCCACTCTGTCTTGCAATTCACGGACCGCTCTGGCTCGGCCCTTCCGACCTGGCATGCCCCCTCCCCACGCCTTCCCTGCTCCCAAGCTAGGTGGCTCTCCAGCCACCCGTCCCGCCACTTTTTCAGTGACTTCCTTTCCTTCTGCTCTTTGCTTTTATGTTTCTTTTGTGACTGCCAAGGCATTTTACTTTCTTCAAAGCACATCTCTTGGCCTCGCCTTCCATTTGCTCGTTGCTTGCTTGCCTCATCTCTGGGAGCCCATGAGAACAAGGACTGGCACTCTCTTACTCCGAGTGACACACCCCAGGCCTCGCCAGATGGGACCCGGGGTCTCAGAGGGGCTCAGCAAGTGCCCATGGGGTGGACAAGGATGTTCACCACGTGCTTCCAGCTCTATCGCTCCTTTGTAGACGGGACCAGAGGAACATTCCATGCAGCACCACAAGATTAGCCACCTGAATGACAGCAGTCTACTGTATCAGGAAACATCGTCATGTTGTCATGCTTGCATGCCAGCTCTGAAACATATGTTAAGTGGACGGCAACCTAGGACTGCAAATGCAAGGACCTGGGATACTTGGTAAGAAATTGCTACGAGCTCAGAGGAGACAGAGCTAAAACAAGACGGTGAGTAGATCCAGGGCAGCGATCTACACGCTGACCCTACTTATCATCATCAATAAATTCCGTCTAAATTAGGAATGTGAACAAATGAATAAGCTCTCTCCCTCCACCAAAATAAATGGAACCATCCTAGCAGAAAGCCTAAAACAGTGTGGAGACTGGAGGGGAAACAAAGGAAACGCTGTGTTTTGTTCCATGGTTAATATATCTCATTATTCTGGCAGGAAGGGTGGTTTCAAGTCACATGTCTTACAAAAATAAAATAACGACAATGAAAAATACATTTGCATAGTGTTCTCCAATATCCTTTCATTTACCCTTATAGCAATGCTGGTGGGTAAGGAGAGGTTATTATTTCCCCTCTTTAAAAATTAGACAATCTAGGTATATAAAATTCAACCTGCAAACAAACCACGTAGCTTGTTCTGATACTATTATAAAATTTTACTCCTTGTTTCTTAAGAAAGAAGCCACAGACTTAGAGATTGGGAAGGGGAAGCATCTCGATCTCGGCATATGTAAAAAGGGTCACATCCAAGAACCACATTTAAGTCTGGAATGCCGTGAAGAATATGAGCAAGTGAACATGGAAATATTCGGCAAATCCCAAAATGCTAATATTAAAGGAGAACATTTGAAGCCCGAATAAAATACCTCTAGGATAAAAGGAAAAAAGGCTATTTCATTAGGCAACAATACACACAGGCATGGAACCTGGCTATTCCAAGGAACGAATAGCTCATAAATTCTGAGACAGAGTGAAGAACTGAGCAACTGTTGAGCCTGGTCCTGTGGCCTAACTTTAACATCAGAAAACGAACAGTCTGTGATCCAGTGCCTTGGAGTTCACTGGTGGCAAAGGTTTGGACTGTTCTAGAATCCAGGTCTCCCGGCACCGTCTTCATCAACTATGTTATGAAGGCCGAAGCATTTCCCCAAGAGACCATGCAAAGATTCCCTTCTTTTTTTTAACTTTTATTTTCTATTTTAAAAACGTGGGGTGCAATTCAGGGTTAAATATACAAATGTTCACTATGCAGGTACCCTTGTTGATGAGGTGTTCCGCTCTTAAAACTCATGATGTGTGAATCCACAAAAGGAAATTAAAGGAAGCAGAGGATATACTGTCAAGATGGCAACTGCTCCCTGGAATTTTCCCTAATGAGTTCACATAATTAATGACTGAGTTAGAATTCAGGCCTCAGAATCTGAGCACAGAAGCTTACCCTGGAAACTGAATTTGTGGTGGCTAGTGGGTGTGAGTGTGTGTGTATGAGTGTGAGTGTATATTGTGAGTCTATGAGAGTGTGTCAGTGTGGATGTGTGACTATAGGGGTGTGTGTGTGTGTGTAAACGTGAATGTGAGAATACGAGAATGTGGGAGTGTGTGTGTTTAAAGGTCAGATATGAGTGTGTGTGTGTGTCACTGCAAGGACATGAGCGTGTGTGTCAGTGTATAAGTGTGTGTGAATGTGTGTGAGTGCATGAGTGTGTGTGTGAGCGTGCGTGGGAGTGTGTAAGTGTGTGTATGTGTGTGAATGAGTGTGTATGAGCTTGTGATTGTCGAGTATATGTGTGTGAGTGAGCTTGTGTGACAGCATGTGTGCGCACATGTATGAGCGTGTGTGAGTGCAAGTGTGCGAATGTGTAAATAAGTTTAAGTGTGAATGTGTGTGTGATTGTGTGAGTGTGAGTGTAAGTGTGTGTGTGAGCATGTGTGTGTGCACATGGCGGCCAGTGCGTGTGCGCGTGCGTGAATGTATGTCCATGTGAGTGTGTGACTGGGAGAGTATATGTGAGTGTACGGGTGTGTATGTGTGTCCACATGAGTGTGTCAGTGTGTGAGCATGCGTGTGTGCAACTGTGAGAATATGAACACGTGAGCGTGCGTCAGTGGACAAGTGTGTGAACGTAAGTGTGTGAGTGAACGTATGAGTGTGACTGTGTGAGTGTGTTTGACTGTGAGTGCAGGAGTGTGTGTGTGACTGTGTGAGCTTGTGTGAATGAGTGCGAGATGTGAATGTGTATATGTGCGTGTAAGCGTGTGCACGTGTGAGTGTGTGTGTGTGTACGTGGGTGTGAATGTGAACAAGCGTGTGTGAGAAAGGGTGTGCACGTGTATGATGGTGAGTGTGTGTGTGTAAGACTGTATGTATACGCATGTGAGAGTGTGTGATTGTGCATGAGTGGGTAAGTGTGCGTGCGCGTGTGCGAGAGAGAGAGTGTGTGAGTGTATGAGTGTGAATGTGTGTGTGTAGGCACAGTCATGTTCCAGGACGGCTGGAGTAACGGAAATCGTCGGCAGGTTTCAGGTGGACACTCGGACTCGGGGCTCCCCTCCAGCCGGCCCCTCGCCCCGCCCCCCGGGGCCCCGCTGCTCCTCCCGCAGCCTGAGCCACACGCCAATGGCCAGGCCCACCCGGACGGGCCCGCGAGCCGGCAGCCCCCGCCCGGCCTGGGCCCTCCGAGCGTCCTCCCTGAGCGAAGTGTCCCTGCTCAGGACGGAGGGGCCTGCCTCTGGGGTCAGATGGCAGCCCCCGACACACGAGGACGGGCGAGGGAAACTGTGTCCAGCTCGCGCGGACGCTTGGGACGGAAGGATCGGCTCCTCGCCAGTGTGGCGTTGAGGCGGCGCCAAGGAAGCACGCGCCTCCCCCCACGGCCACCCAGAGGCCGTTCTCCCGGGAGGGTCTCCAGAGACGTTTCTACCAGGCTCCGCTTCTCTCACGGGGCACGCTTTCCCAAGGCAGCAACCTGCTTCCAAAAACTACACATTTGGCAAGCAATTCGCCGTCACATATGCCCACAGGTCCAATAAATGGGGCCTCGTTTCTTAATTCTTTCTAGATAGCTGGTCCATGTTGATCAGGAATCTCACGGATGCTTCCCCTCACTACCTTGGATAATCGAGGAAGTACTCATCTTTCTTGAAAGCAAATATTGACAGAGCAATATGAAAAGCTGTGACAAACTCCTTGCATTTAAAGAGGGCTTCACCGTGTGCAACAGGGTGTAACATAAGGTTCTATAGCAATGAGCACCTCAGAGCAAATGCCTGTTTCCAGTTACGCTTCTTCAGAAGGAGCCGAGGTTGCTGTCTTGAGTCCCAGAGGGATGGCACCCTTCACAAGGTGACTGTCCTTCTAATAAAGAGCCACATGCCCCTACTGTCGCACGTGTGTCTCCACTGCTCTGCACGCGTGCGTCCCGGGCAAGTGTGTCTGTGTGTCAGTGACTTTGCGTTGTTTCAAAAACTCCAGAAAATAACTTGATCCAGTTTTCTCAATAGGACTCTAAAACCAGCTGCGACACAAGGAGGTTCGTCAATGTTTTCTCTGACACATACTTTAACATTACTCTCTTATTAAACAATCAAAAGTCCTGAAATATACCCCTTAACTGCCTTTTTTCTTCTTTACATTGTCCGGTATTGATTTTACATAACTAGAGCTTACTTGGGCATAAAGCAGCTACTTCGTAGCATGATGCAATGTCCTATCTGATCAACACGTCGGAGGAGCTGCCTTTCATTAAAAGCAAGAAAAAAAGAAGCAGATAAAAAAAATGGTGGTGAGGAAATTCTAATAGAAACAGGGCGATTCGCATTGCAGAGCGGCGGCATAGGGCTTCTCCCCGTATGCGCACGGACACTGTTGCCAGGGTTGATTAACGACCGCCGCACAATCGCACAATCGTGTCTGACAGTCCCCCAGAGAGAGGCCTCGTTTTTTCCTGATATGGAAACTCTGCAAAAGGCAGCCCCATCCGATCTGGCCCTGGACAGCACGCACCTCCCTCCCGCTCGGTGAGCTAAGACGGCTCGGCCGGCAGCTGCGGCAAGGCGGGCGCGAAGCGCTGGGAGTCTGTGGGTTTTTCTCAAGGACAAAACAGGGAAGAAAAAACGGAATTGAGTCAAAACCATTACCATCTGTTCAGTTAAACAATGCCCCAAACAAAGCAAATCTATTTTAATACTTGAAACAACAGTTTGTATTCAAGGTTCTGTTTGTGTGAGCTTATATTTGATGAGTCATCTTGAAAGTCCTTCCTGAGGAAAACAGCCTCACTTTCCCAAGAGGCGGAGTGCCATGTTCTACAATCATTTCCAAATTTAAGTAAAAGAATCTATTTCTTCCTCATAAACAAACCTGCTCTCATAACTAGTGGAAAGATTTCCTGTAAA
Organism: Cephalopachus bancanus; assembly: GCA_027257055.1. NCBI lineage: Eukaryota > Metazoa > Chordata > Mammalia > Primates > Tarsiidae > Cephalopachus > Cephalopachus bancanus. The sequence goes on from JAPVLO010000026.1 coordinate 6,961,055, forward strand.
TCCAAATTTACTTTGAAACGATCAAAGAAGACTTGGAAACTGACAACACTTAATAACATCACCACGTTTCATTCATTACTCAAGCTGTGCAGTGCTCAACGCGTATTAAGCCTCAAGGGCAGGAACTTCTTGTAATTTTATGGCTCTTATGAAAATAATTCTGATAAATTAGGAACTCTTGAGCCTTCCAGAATGATGATCGAATTTGGGAGGATTTTAAAAATGAAGAAATAAGGACCAAAGTTTTTATTGCGAACTGCAATTTCGCCATGCCCGGTCCACGCCTGTGCATCTCAGCACCTCGTCTGAGTTATGTGAACGTTCTGAACGACTTCCTGAACAGCCATTCTCATCTCAAAAGCGCCTTTGTTTTTCATGGAAGGAAATTCATTCTCTCAACATTTTTAGGTTTTGAAATCACCTACTAGTTCTTATTATGAGATTTCTGGCTCCAATTTTAGACAAGTGTTTTGAATGAGCACTTAGAATTTCATTATGCCTCTGCTGCACTCATCATTAAGTTGACCAGTAGTAAAGGCTAAGCATTAGGCCAGGGAGTATTTGATGTCCGAGCAAGGAAATGTTTCTGTCCTTTTAAAGAGACTTGAGAAGTCAGTTCTCCGTGTTCAAAATACTCCCACTCAACTCCAAGAGCTGAAGATCAGCCTGTACCCTGTAGACTCTTTCGGCAAGGAGAGGTCTGTCATAACAGACACTGCGTAGCTTCATGATTCAGTGAAAGTCTCTCTGTGGAGCTTCATATGAACGTGCTGTGAGGTCCACCACTATGCTTTCAGCAGAAGAACTTCAGGGTGCCAATCATGCCTCCCTCTTCTGGAATTGCTTGCCGATGACGAAGACGTAGCCATCAACTTGTCAGAGCCACTGACAAGTGGCTGCGCCAGATTGGGGACATGGGGACACAGCCATTCACAACTCAGTGACACTGGTTTTCAGTTGCTAAAAATAGCACATTTTAATAACTCACAGCTCTGAGTCAAGGTTCTCATCTATGAAACATAAACGAAGTTACACCTTCTGCTTCTTTCTCTTTGACAGCTGAAACGTTGCTCAGTTTCTCTAAAACAATCTCTCCACTCTCAAGCTTTCAAAAAAGATGCTTCCCCAGAAAACACTTGAAACTGTTATTGAAATTCACATAAGTGCTTCTTGGAAGCCTTAATCCCATGTGATACTTTCTTAATCTTTAATCTTTAAGGTGTACCCTAAAGTCAGGCTCTTAAATTACATTTAAGGTCTGGGACCCTGAAATGAACACAAGAAGCCACTATTTCTGGTCAAGGTCAAACTCCTCATTATCTAGTTATAACTGGACCAATGTCTGCAACTTAGGTGATGTGTACCTTTACCTATTCACTCAGCCATCAGGTGGCAAGCTGCTTCTGGGCAGGGTACCATGGAGCAGCAGGAGAGATGGATGTCCTTTAGGAAAATGTTATAACATTCACTGTAAAAGGAAAGAAAGCACAGCCCTGAGAGATGAAACTTGCAGGGAAATAGTGAGAGGCAAAGCTGTCCCTCTGTTCTGGAAGCCTCTACAGAAACCCCAAATGAAACTTGAACTCTGCGAGCAGTCTTACCCTTCCCGGGTGACATTTTAGCCTCTCTTGGGGGTTCCACGGTTCTACCTGGTTACCTCCGGTTCATAATTATCAGAAAGGAATATTTCATTATTTCCATTATTGTCCTTAGTCAATATACAACAATCTTTTTGATAATTTCTCCACTAACTTTTAATTGATTATTCAAATAAAATAAAATCTGCAACCCCCAATTTATTATAAATACTTAAAGAAATATTGGAGGTATCATTTTAGTACATTTTCAACTACATCTTGAACATTTACAGTTAAAAATGCAAATATATTACAATTAAGGAGAACATGTTGAAACAATAAAGTGTGGAGGCAAGTTAAGTTATCCATTCGTTCAGAAATAATTATCTTACTGGCTTCAATTCTTTCAAGACAATTTGCTTTTACAATAGGATTACAAATTGCAGCATCAGATTTGGAAAGTGGGTATATCTCATAGTCACGTGCTTGACTAGAAACCAGCCTCAACTTTAAGCACGTATAGAAAAGGATTTTAGGATAAAGCCTACAGGCACCCAGAGCTCGCATTTCGACCCAAAGCCTGTCTATAGGTGGAGCCCATGCAGTGCAGGAAGGGACCATCAGCTCCGGTAAAATGGGTTTTTGGATGTGGCATCTACTTAGTGGTCATGGTGTCTGCTGGACAGACCCCAAGAGGTCCCCTTTAACAGTGTCCAAGAGGAGCCCAGGCCAGCTACCAGAGCTTGCTCCATCGGGCTGTGCTGTGGATGGTTCAAAAGGCCCTCTCCTCTCTTGTCCTTCCAGCAGAAAGTTCCTCTGAAAAAAGTATTATGGAATAATTTATAAATTCAGCACAGCCTCGCAGAGCACTTCTGATCATCAAATGCATCGCAGCACTTGTGGGCTGGTAGGTCTACTTGCAAATGAAGGTTCGGACGCTTCTCTAATGAACCTCTCAAGTTTCCTCACTCAGCAGTTAGGTGACAAGGAAGGAACATAAAGAAAAATCCTCTGCCTGCCACGTTCTAGGAAATGTGCAAACATATCCAGTCATCTCAAGTCACCAGTAGACCAAGGGGCCTTCTTCTCATGTCAAATGGCGACGTGTTCACATCAAGTCCAGTCATGGGTGTAACCGTCACATTGGAGGCAGGAAAGAACACTGTTATCTCTGAACTCTGCTTCATTAGATTACATTCTATTATGTTAAAACTAAGATAAAAATCATACAAAACAGCACGTAACTGAGCGGTGCTTGATTCCTTTTTTTCACTAAATCAGAGTTTCTCAACCTCAAAACTGTCACCATTTGGGACCACACTATTCTTTACGGGGAAGCTGTCCTGTGCATAGCCGGAGGCGTGGCAGCCTTTTTGGCCTCTACCTGGAAGAAGCCCAGAGCGCCTGTCTCCCAAATGTGACAATCAACATTGTCTCCAGAAATCACCACTTGCCCCTCGGAAGGCGGGGAGCAAAACTGCCCCTCACTGGGACCGCCGTGCTCACTGGACGACAGCTGTGTCCGATGGAGGCCTGGATGCTTGGGACTGCTGATCAGTGTGGCAGAGGGAGGAAGGATAGAGAGAAATGATTATCATTAGGTGACCGAGCACTGGTTTCTCTTGGCAAGTTAGATGGAAATACCAAAACCAAAGAGCCGACAGTGGCTGACCAGCACAGGGAAGGAAGGGTGTCCGGGCCCAACAGGAGACATGCACACCAGCCTTCCATGCCAGAGGGCCCTGGGGTCTGGGTCCAGCTCTGCCCCCATGGGCTGAAACCTCAAACACGCATTTCTTTTTGCCTTTTCCTTTTTAGATTAGAAAATATAGTTTACTTAGAAAGTAAATCAGAGCGAGGGAGAGAGAGGAGGTTCACCTTCCCAAGGCAGGGGAGGAAACCAAAGCTTAGGCAGCATTGTTGCCCCCAGAGCTCAGAGTACAACATGGCCACACCAGAGCTCAGCAAGGCAATGGCCGAGCTTATATTTCAATGTCTCTACGCTTTGGTTTTCTCCCTGATGAGAGAAAGGATTTAAGCTCCAAGGCTGTCAGGGAGGTGAGTTGTAAATGGCGCAACCACCAAGCAGAAAGCCAGTGGGCCCTTACAACTGACAAACTTATCTTTCAAATATAATTTCCATTAGAAAGGAATTGCTGTGTGTGGTAGTTGAGTGGACTCTGGGTCTGGAGACCTGTATTTTAATCGCTCTTTATCACTTAAATGTGGCCCCAGATTCTTCACGTGCAAAGGAGGGGGACAAAGTGCCCGTTTCCTGGGGAAATCGTGACGAGTAAATGAGTCACTTCCCACTCAAGCACTTGTAAACACTAGCCATCACTCGCATGGCTAACACATTTGAAGATGCACATCTTTTCATATTTTAACACCCAGAAATCAGAAATAATGTTGTACAGATGGTGCAGCACAGTGGGCTTGGTCACTCTTTTCTCCTGACCTGAAAGAAAAAGTACTGTTAGAGCTACAGTTCGTTATTCCTTGGACTCAAAGACATAAAATACAGCAGTATTTACACATTATTAAGACAAAGTAATTACATCATGATTAATACGCATCACCAGACGGAACCACGCGGCATTTGGGTTCTCTTCTCCTTAAGTACAGCATCTCACAGCCAGGCGCCTGAGTGGTAAACCTCAGTTACGACCCTCAATCTCTCTTTCGCGCGAGCCCTGACATACGCCCATTTCCGGGAAGAAAGGGTGTGCTTTGCATCACCACCTGCACACCTATCCGCGCCAGTATCACAGGAAGCACCTCGCGTATTCCCCAGGCCCCGCCAACACCCTCCCCCGGCATGCCCACCTCCCACCTCCAGAAAGAGAAGAATCCGCTTTCTAACGGGAGACGCAGCTACGCTTCTCCCTGGCTGTGGTGGGACCCCCTAGAAGTGTGCTCCAAGGAAACGTCTCCCTTGGATGGAAGACGCACACGGCAGCACCTCAGCTGCCCTTTGTGGCCTTGGTGCCCCTGGGCTCCAGGCTAAGGGGAGCCCCGGCTGTCGCCCACCCTTTCAGAAGCTGCTGCCTCCTGCGTCCTCCTGCCCAAATCACCTGCAGCTCCTTGTGTGGAAATCCTCTCTTCCCTGCAGACCGGTCGCTGGAGTCATGCGGGCGTAGGGTGTTTGTCATTTCCTGGAACCCCAGGGAGTCCTGGACACCATCGTTTTGATGCAGTTTGCCTTATTAAGTTACGTGATGCCTGTCTCACACCCCTCCTGGAATCCTGAAGAGCAGACTCACTTTTTACTCTTTCGAATGCCAATTTGATATCTGTTGTATCAATTCGAGCAACAGAAATATTCAATAAATGTGACTGTTTTTGAAATAATTCTTGAAATAAAATATTTTGTTAGTGTAAATTGGTGATTTTTTTATTTTTCCTTAGAAAGAAACTGACTCTCTGTATGTGTGTGTGTGTATTATATATATATATATATATAATATTTATAAAATTTTGTTCATGATGAGGGTAAAAAGATTTTCTTTCTTTTAAAAAATCTCTTAAGATGACAAACCTGGTTTACTTGTTTATTTCTGTTATTTGTGCTGTAAATATGTAACAAACTGTTCAAAAATTTAGGTTAATGATTAGGATGTTTACAGTTTTCATCAAATTTTCATAACAAGTATCATTTGTTGGATGAACTGCACTGATGCAAAACACCCAACCAGGCATTCTTCACAAGGTCTCAAATGCCTATCCACCTGATGAAAAGAATTGAGGGTATTCCATTCGTAACTGTAGCGTCATGCTCATAAGAATAATTTGCAGAATTTCTGTGCTGAAACCATGTCAGGGCGCTGCCCACAGGTCTGCAGGACGAATCACCTTCTCCGATGGGGACTCCAGTTTCTGGCAAAGATTCATCAAGCCTCGTGCTAACACGCCACCTCCAAATGCGGCCTTTTAATGTCAAGCTCCAGTGGGTTAGTGCTGGGTAACAGCTAAGGTGGATTTCCCGACGACTGACTTTACTGTAGGGGAGAAGAGTGCACCCCAAAACAGGGCTCCCCAAGCCCCAGGTCAGGGACTGGTACCAGTCTGTGGTCTATTAGCAACCGGGCTACACAGCAGAAGGTGAGTGAGTGAAGCCGCATCTGTGTTTACAGCCACTCCCCATCTCTGGTGTGACAGCCCGAGCTCCGCCTTCTGTCAGAATAGCAGCGGCATTAGATTCTCATAGGAGCACGAACCCTATTATGAACCGCTCATGCGAGGGATCTAGGTTGCACGCTCTAGAGAATCTAATGCCTGATGATCTGAGATGGAGCTCAAAAGTATGTTTGCAACAACCTCAAGTCTCCATACCTTCTGGAATAAAATCAAGGTGGAATATCCCGAGATTGCCACAAAAACGTTGAAAAGCCTGCTTCCATTTCCAACATCCTGTCTTTGTGAAGCAGGGCTTTCTGCAGTGATGGCAACCAAAACAAGATGACGGAGCAGACTGGACATAAGCAACTTGCTGCAAGTGTCACGGTCTCTGTCCCACCCAGATGGACCATCCAGTTGCAGGAGAACAAGCTCAGGGCTCCCACTGATCCTGCATTATGGTGAGTTGCATCATGACTTCATTATGTATTACAATGTGATAATAATAGAAATAAAATGCAATACGTCTGAATCATCCCGAAACCATCCCATTCACCTAATCTGTGGAAAAATTATCTTCCCTGATGCCAAAAAGGTGGGGGACTGCTGCCCTGAAAGACTCTAGGAGAATTTGCTCTCCTGCCTCTTGTTTTTGGCATTGTATCTTCCTCAGACACTAGGAATATTCCACATCCATCGCGTCGTGGTAAGACTGAGTCTCTCTTCATTGTTTTCCCCCTTATCTTTCGACTCATATCGTATTTAATTAGCGTGAATAAACTGAATCAAACAGCAACTTTTTCTGAAGGATCACAGTAAACAGTTTTAAAGAAAGAAAAAGTATCCATTAGGTATGTCTTCTAGAACTCAGCCCTGCCTACCAATGCATAAGTGTCCACAGCACTGTTGATAATAAAGCATCATCAAGAAAATAACAAGTCACTCTCGTAGTGAATTTTGCCTGGCCTGAGAACTCTCTGAGACTGTGAGCAGATGAGCTGAACGGTCAATGCCCCAGGAGAGTTCAGAGCTCCAGAATCATCATCTTCCTGGTATAATGCCGATCCACAGGGGTCGGTTTTAAGGCCACCCTGGTCTCCCGCCCCTCACAGCAGTCCCCAAGCCCAAGGATGCCCAAGTCCCTGGTCTAATACGACACAGCCTCCGATATAACCGACACACATCCCTCTGTGCGCCTTCAACATCTCTGTGTTACTTACAATACCTAATACAATGCAAATGCCACGTCATGGCTGCTACACTGCATTTTGTTTTTTTTAAATGTTGTTGATGACCGTTCGTCAGATCAGCAGACACAGAACCCACAGGCAGGGAGCCTGAGCACACTCTCCGCCTACTGCTTGCTGTTTCCTGAGCTTCTGGCATCTTTCCAGTGACATTATCTTCCTCTCCTGACAGTGTTGAGAATAAAACAAGATCATAATAAGCTAAAATATTCAGTGAGAAAAAAACAGAGTTGTTGCAAGTGGGCAGAAGGAAATAATGATAATTTAAAGGAAATGGTACAATGTATTTATCTGATATGACATAATAGATTATATATTGCTTATGGTAAGTGCCCTTATAATAAAAAATGCACAGTCTTTAATATGCACTTTTTATTCAGACGTATGTTGTGGCCATATTAGACAAGTCATAGTTCCAGACAGACATACACTAGGCTGCCTCCTCCTAATCTTCAATCCAAATGAAAAATGGAGAGAAGCTGTACCCACCCAGCCCTCTAGCAGTGGCTGAGGGTATGGACTCTGGAACCAGACGTCTCAGCAGCCTTTGCAGGAGGTGATTTTGGCACACGCACCCTCTTTGTGTGTCCATTTCCACTTTCTGACGAGACTTAATAACAAGATTTCCAACCCAGGATTGTTCCAAAGTTCAGTGAGTATCCGTGTAAAGTGCTCAGCACAGTTCTAGAGCGAGCACCATAATAAACAACATTTATCAATACTACATTTATGGAAAGAAAAATGCAACAAAAAACAACTCTATTGAATCAATACTGGTCTTTACCGTAAAAAGTCTTGGCAAGTATTCAGGGTCTAGAACAATTCTGAATTAAAAGTGCCTGTATGCACAGAAATTTGGCAAGATGTGGCTATCCATAGCTAGTGATTGTCATTGGATAACAGGTATATGGGTAATTTTATTTTCTTTTTTAGGCCCATCCTTTTCAATTTTCCATTTTTTTTCCTATTAAAAAAGGATGGCCATCCTTTCTGACCCTTCAGAGCTGCTGCGACAGCATCACACCATCTCAGAACCTAAAGCCACCAGACACCATTCGACCTGATGCAGACACATCTGCAGACGTGGGCCCTGGCTCCGATGTGTTACAGACTCGCTCGGGATGACACAAAGGATTCTGGGAGAGGCGGGGCAGACACGCAGGCCTCTTAAATTCCAGTTTACCTTTCGGCCTCACGTCATGATTCCACTTATGCAGAACGATGACAAAGACAAAATATCAGTCTGCCATGTATTTGAAGCAAAGCCCCTGGGGTGATTACAGACCCCTCAACTGATTCTAGCCACGGATTGTCCTATGAACATGAGGATTTGTGCTAATAAGCTTCATTGAACGACTTTTCCTTTCTGCATTTGCTTGCAGTTGAGGCGATGACCCAGGCACGTGGGAGAGGGTCTCGGACGGCAGACCACACTCCCCCCTGCGGCCTGGTGCGGGCCGGCCTCACGGTGAGCATCTGGCCTGGCCCGTAGTGCAGCTCTGCCCTGCCCACCCCATCTCGCTGAGTGGGCGAACAGGCCACACTCGGATGGAAGAAGTACCTACTGGGGCTTCTCTTCTGGACACCAGCCACGTGCCAGTGACAGGTGGCACTCAGACGGTCCCTCTGCTCTGCAAACTGGCACCTGATCTTGGCTCTGCCACAGACAGCACAAGAGCTGTCAGTTAACGCACAGCAGAGCGTCCCTGCCTTCAAGGCATTTCGTATTCCGAGTGTGTCCTCGCTTGTTAGCTGACCACTGGCCGGGACCCAAATGGACCCTGTTCCAACATTGTCCCTACGCCGCGACTCTCGACAGATGGACCAGGATGGTCACAGGACCAGGTGACGTGCACTCCCCACCCCCGGCGGCAACGCTCATGTGGTAACAGCAACTATTAGCACCTATTTGATGAAAACAGAAAAACAGCCCTCCTGGCCCCTCGGAGAGTTGCCAATTAATCCTGTTTGCACATAAAATCTATATTTTTAGTTTCCAAGATTGTAAGCATGAACTGTCCTAGGTTTAAATACTCAATATACCAAGACATTTACAAGTGGCTTATGGAATTAGTCTAAAAATTACTCTTAATGCTATTGTATAATACGTCTACACAGTAATTCACAATATAGTATTTCTTTTTTTTTTTTTTTGAGTTGGAATCTCACTCTGTTGCCCAGACTGGAGTGCAGTGGCCACTCCTGGCCACCGCAGCCTCGACCTGCTGGGCTCTGGCAATCCTTCCACCTCAGCCTTCCAAGTAGCTGAAACTACAGGCACGTGCTACCATGCCTGACTAATTTTTGATTTATTGTAGAGATGAGGTCTCGCCAAGTTGCCCAGGCAGGTCTCAAACCTGCGGGCTTGGGTAATCCACTCACCTCGGCCTCCCAAAGTGCTGGGATTACAGGCTGAGACACCGAGCCTGGCCACAATATAGTATTTCTAACTGATTATCTCAAGTTTCGTCTAAAATATAAAATTGGTAGATGACTCAAGTCCACACACAATTAATAATCACATGATGACAGCACCCCCAAGTCTCAAATATAGACTGTCCATGCTGGACAGACTCTGAATCAAGTTCTGGTTCTAATGCTTAGTAATGTGTGACCCGGAAATGACTTCCTCAACCTTCTGTTTTCATGTCCCTTAAATGGAACTACTTTGCTGTGACACTATTCTTTGAGTAATAAAATTAATGTCTGTAAATGCATTTATTACAGTTCGAGGCACAATGGTAGGTCCTCAAAGATACTTAATCTGATCATCATAGTCTTCCTGGCAGTGGTGCTTTTCCTATCACCAGCAGACACACGCTTCAGCATGCCCAGTGACTGGTGAGGTCCCCGCCCGACATCTGGCTGCACGGGGCTGAACCTGCCAGGGGGTGGAAACGGATGGCAACTTTCAGGCGTGGCAAAGTGGCTGGCAAAATTTATAAAGGAATCTATATAACTTAAAAACACAAGTGACAGCTATTAAATAAGTAACTGTGTGTTTCTGTGGAAACCATGCAGCCAAAGCGAATGTGTATTTATTACATACAAATTACATAATTCATGTATTTCGCCATTATAGTTTTTCCTTGTCATTATCTGTAAACTAACACATGCCACAAACCAGGTCGACTTAGCAAGCCAGGGCCCACTGGGCACGCACCCACCTTGCAGGATGACAGGGACATGCAACAGTGGCACCATTTGGACAACCCCCGAGGCAGGACCCCCGGTGGAAATCTGCACCCTGCAAAAGGAGTCCAAGCACAGGTCCTCAAACCGATCCGCCACACCGCAGATCCACATTTTTCAGGATGCAGAGCAAGAGTCTCAAGAGCTTCTCCAAGACCACTCTCCAGTCCGTGCTAGAGAACCCAATCAGACATCCTTTCCAGAAAATGCGGGTGTGGTGAACAAGTGGTCAAGCCACAGCAGAACAAGGCCTCAAGTCCCAAGCCCCTGGCAAAGGCCTATACGTCATGTGCCGCTGCCATTTGTGTTAAAAGATCCCACAGCTGCTGCCCACACCATGTCTCATTCCTTCCGACAGCAACGGCCGAGACGTCTGTCTAGTGCAGAACACAGGCCAGGCTCGGTGGCTCAGCCCGTCATCCCAGCATTTTGGGAAGCCGAGGTGTGTGGGCTGCCTGAGCCCATGGGTTCGAGATCAGCCCCGGCAACTTGGCGAGACCTCATCTCTGCAAATAAAAATCGAAAATTAGCCGGGCACGGTAGAGCGCGCCTGTTGTTCCAGCTCCTTGGAAGGCTGAGGCAGAAGGATCGCCGGAGCCCAGCTGGTTGACACTGGGGTGGCTGTGAGTGAGCCACTGCACTACAGCCTGGGTGACGGAGTGAGACTCCGACTCCAAACAAACAAAAAAGAAAACACAGAGCTGGCCTTCACACTCTCCTCTCTGTCTCTGGGGACAGGCTCCCTTTCAGTGTCGCTGGTGATGTTCTCTACACATTGGTTTTTCTCCTGCCCTCCATTGCTCCTTGTTTTTGTAACCACTGGACCCGCCACCCTCCAGCAGCAGGAGCCCAGATGGCACACGTGCGTGAGGACACTGGCTGTGGGGGCCGCCGCCCCTCCACGCGAGACAGGGCACCTGTTCAGAGCTGCATCCCGAAGTGAGGCCCTAACAACACAGTCTCCTTAGAAGTAGCATAAAAACGTGGTCCAGGGCTGGGCAGAAAGAGACACTTGGCGTCAAGATGCCACAGCAATTAAATGTAAGTGGCTCCATTCAATCTCTTTTCTTAAGATCCGTGTATTCGTGCGAGTCTCACATTCCACGGAACTAAAAGCTGTACACATCCTTTCTAAAAATAGACTTGCCCTCAGATAAAGAGAGGTGCCGGAGGCCTCGGAAATTCGGGAGAATTCTGCTCTCTGCTTCGGGTGTCCTATTCTTGAGTCCCTTTCTTATTTGTATGAAATCTATGTGCAAGCCATCAACCGCAATTCGAGTCCGCAGGCCTCCGCCAGGGCACAAATGGCATATTTTATCTCTTTTTTCCTCTGACAAGCTGTTCTGAACATTCCTTCCTCCACTGTAGAAGAGCAGAGTTCTCAGTGAGGAAGCGAGTCCGTTTAGAAAACAGATCAGAAGAAATAAAAAAGGATCATGGCGCTAACTAATGGTGTGAGGTTGAGCATCACATGATATGAAGGATGGACAGTCTCCTGCTTACAGCTCTCCAAAGCTGCTAATAACTACCTGGACTGTAGACGCTGCCAACTTTCTCAGATCAGGAATTGCAAGTGCGTCCGGAGAGGAACTGCTTGACCCTCATGAATGGAAGGTTGCCGGGTTGGCATATTTCAGTTTTGCTTTTATTTCTTACACATTGTTGGCTACGCATCGGTTATATTCTGTTTCTTTATGTTTAGTTATTTAGGTCATGTTCTGTTTCTTCATATTTTAAATCTTTTACAGAGTTTCAGCATATATGTCCATTGTGTATAACAAAAATATACCATAAACCTACATTATGATGGACTATTCCTTGACTTCTTATGAATACCAGCAACTTCTATCTCACACAGCACGTTTGTGGAGAGACGTGCTGAAGAGCGCTAACAAGCAGCATGCCTTAGGCCGGCATGCAGAAGAAGAGCAGAAGACCCAAGGGAAATAGCAGAACGACTTCGGGTTATTTTCTTTCATGCATTCAGCATGTAAATAACTTTCCACATTCCCAATCTCATCAATATAAAATAAAAGATAAAGAATCCATGACAATGCATTTACTTTGCTTGGAATGACTCAAGATTGCAAACCAGCAGCGAACATCACAAACGCAGTAGGTACTCCATAAACGTGGGTAAACCTAAACATGCATCTTCTGCAACTTAAGTCATGCTTTTAAAAATGTGCTTTTACAAACCATGATCGCTACAAACTAGAAAATGCCATTCTCCTACTTAACTTTGTTTTATACTCATGTATAAAATTATCATTCCTAATAGACGAGTTGATGTGGATTGATTTGAGCACATATATATCGAGACCCTCTGGAAGAAAGTGTTGATACTCAGGGCTGTACCAACATGCTTCCCGAAACAATCGTGAAACAGTCACATCTTCAGGAGTTTCTGCAAGGGCTGAGCACTTGGGTCACAGCTTGTAAAGCGTGAAGGCTCCTTCCTACTCCGTCCCTCGGCCATCTGGAAGAGGGCCACATAAAGAACTGTCCCTGGTTGGGGGTGTTATTGTTAGATCTGCTCTGCTCCCACCCTTGTCGAAACATTCATCCAGCCAGAAAATATTCTACTCCAACTCCCCAAGAGTGTTGTAACTTCATCAGAGGTAGGTACTGAGATGGGGCAAGAGCTCCAGACTAAACGCAGGCCAGAGGCGCAGGGATACCCCTTAAAAATGTTTTCATGGCAAGGAAAAACATGCCCTGTGGTTCCCCTCTCATTACTGAAAGGTTGGCACAGATGCCTTCTTCTGTGTTGACGGTTTAAATAGCTCTCACAGCATTTCATAAATTTAAACTCGAACTGAAAAGCTTTTCTTGTCTCCAAAAGAAAAACAGTCGCATATTACTTACCTAGTAATTACAGGCTACGCAGCTGCCCTAGAAAGCTTTCGTGCAAATGTGTGAAGCATGAACCACGACACAAACCTTATTCAGATTTCATTAAGTGCTAAGCCAAGGAAATGTCATCCTCCACACCAACTGCCTGTTGAGAAACAATGGCCATCTCACCAGCCTGGGACCCAAACAGTGTAACAGACTCGATGCTGTCACCTGAGTCTACGTTGGCTCGGAGGCATCTTGGTACTCCTCACCGACAATGGCTACTCCTCATTATGCAAAAGTGAAGCTTATGCTAATACACGTAAATCTAGGAGAAATAAGCCTCTCCGAAACATCACTTAAAGGCTTGGAATTCAAGAATAAGCCCGTGCTTCCACCGCGATAAAAACACTGACCTACATTGCACTGAGCTGTGCCTTAAGCCTTCCTAGCATAACAATCGAAAGCTTACACAGCACTTCCATGTGTCTAATATCTAAAAATATTTAGCAGGTCACAAGAAGTGCCGTGGCAGCATCACGCTGGTAACAGAAGAACAAAGGGGCCAAGGCGATCGCCAGGTCTTCAAGGGAGTTGCAGGGGGGAGGGTGGTGGTGGCAGAGTTCCCCCAATTTTAACCTTGTCTTTAGAGGCTTTGAGATCATCCGCCCCAAACACGGAGCTCGAATGCTGTTGTTTGGCTCATGTGTATTATTTGAGCTTTCAAGCAAATGAATGTGGCAGGATTTGGGGGACAGTGCAGAAGCTACAGCTGTCGGGCTCGTGACCCCACACCTGAGGAAAGTGGGGAGTCCAGCCTGCTGGAATGCATTTGGTTTTGTCTTAGCTTAGAGACACGGACGTGCTCACGTGCAGCACACGTGCACAGCGCTCTGCTTTTGAACCTTTTCCCACTTGATCTGGTTTAATGTTGGGAAGTCGACAGGCTCCCCACTCTGCTGCACGCATCTCACGGACCCTGACGCTGTGAGTAGAAGGCATAGCAGCTCCGGACATTCGGCAAAACCCGTACACCCTATCTAGTCACCCACAGGCACCCGAACATCCCAGCCGGGGCTGTCCTAGCACAAACCTGGCCAGCACTTCCCTTCGAGGTTGTTAGGGGCATGAGCGAGAACACACCAAAAGCCGGCCACACCGGAGACCACCGGAGACCACTGGAGACCACCGGAGACACAGCAGCAAGGCCCAACTAGCAAGTACCCTGGCCGGGGATCCGGGGGTCAGCGGAGGACACCAGTGAAAAGCTGGCGAATTCCCAGCTACCTACATCGGGGAGTGCTAAAAAAATGGATACACATTTTATACATGTATGACACTGGCTCAAAAGATGGCGCGCATCAAACGAATGCTAGCGTCACCATGCAACAGGCAGGACAGTCAAAGAAAATGGAGGAAGGATGGTTGGGCAAACGTCATGTTACACGTGGCTACCAAAATTTGAAATGTGTGAACTTGTGCATAGACAGCGTCCAGCATGGCTTAAAATGTGGATACATTGTGTCAGCACACCCCTCCTGTATACTTTATTTAGCTACTATGTATCAACATTCGTTCATAACAAATGTTTACAAGGAGGAAAACAGCCTGCAGGGCATAGGGGAACCAAACTCTCTGACCAACTTTGCAACTTTTCTGTAAATCAAAATTATCCCCAAACGAGAGGTGTGTTTGTCCATGGACAAGGCCACACACTCCCAGTCATTGAAAACTAGCCTTTGTCTACACTAGGGCAAATTTTACTACATAATTCATCTCTTAATCTTATATCTCCATTTAAAAACGATCTGCCATGTGCTCTCAGGTTTGAAGAAAGTTGCTGACTCCACATGAAGCATGGACACCTGACACCATCCACGACTCCGCCTCCCTGCTTTTCTACCTGCTTCTCTGCAGAGAAGGCCTGGGAGCCCACATGAGCACGCCTCTCCTGGGGACCACTCGCTTGAGAGACAGACGTCTGGCCTGAATGCCATCAAAGAAACACAAAGGTGACACTCCCTACCATGTAACTAAACTAACTACGGTCCTAATCCTATAGATGCCAGAGACGCTCTCACTGATACTTAAAATATATGGTCCATTTGAGGCCAGTGCTGTTGCTGACACGACCTTAGAAAGGAAGGAGAACGTCACAGAACCAGCGATATGTAAAGCTGAGACTTGAAATGGCCACCTGTGTTCGGGAAAGTCCTGAGGGTGAGAAGCACCTAAGAGCCGTGGCTTCCATCGTGCATGGTAGCAGCAACCTGGATGGAACTGGAGTCTATAATACTGAGTGACCTCTCACAGAAACAAAGATCTGAGCATCACATGATCTCACTCATATAGTGGACCTTAAACATCCATCGTGATACTATAAGAAAAGGACTGACAGTGGTGGGAAACTATGGGGGGGAGGGAGGTAGGATTGACGGTAGTCAACATCTGTCTGGGGACAGGGAGACACCTCTTATCAACAAGGGTGCCTGAACGAAGCATATTTCTATACCTAACCCTTAACTGTACCCCATAATATCAAAATAAAAAATATTGATATAAAAAAAAAAGAGCTGTGGCTTCTGGGTAAGCGGGCTTCATCTCACATGAACGAAACACAATTTTTTGTATTTTTTATTTCTGAGTGGGAGTCTCACTCTGTCACCCAGGCTGGAGGGCACACTCACAGCCACCCCAGTGTCGACCTGCCAGGCTCCGGCGATAGTTCCCCCCTCAGCCTTCCAAGTAGCTGGAACTACAGGCACGTGCTACCACACCTGGCTAATTTTTGATTTATTGTAGAGATGAGGTCTCGCCAAGTTGCCCAGGATGATTGCAAACACGCAGCCTAAGGCAATCCACTCGCCTTGGCCTCCCAAAGTGCTGGAATGACAGGCTGAGCCACTGAACCCAGCAGGAAACCCAACTTTTTAAAAAAGAAAAATGAGGGGAAAACAGCAGGATGTGCAATTCCATGCAGGCAATGGTTGTAGTCGGTATGACAGCAATAGTTTCAGTGGGCAGCACCAGGAGGAAGGCAAGCCATGTCTTCAAAATAGAACCACTCATTGTTTTAAAAAAACAAAACAACCGAGTGAGTTATTTGATCCTAGAGGGCAGGGTCTTAGGAAAAGGCGGACGGGTGTTAAAATTGTTTTTATAAAAGATGGCGAGCATTTTGGGATACTTCGGAGCTGAGAGCAGGCTGCAGGTTTGGAGACAAGGAGCACGGGAAAGAGATGGAGAGAAAGTGTCCACAGCATGGAAGGAGGTAACAGGGAAGGAAGCGGCTCAGGTGCCTGCGGGTAAAGGCCCTGTGGACGGGGACGTGCCTCGTCCGTGCTGGCCGACGCTCCTCCCTAGCGCAGCCTTGAAGGCCAGCGGCCCGGCAGCCGTGCTCAGGATGGCTACAGGCATGGAGGCGGCGAACAGCGCCCTGTGTGGTGGAGGCGGCCTCAAGGGCGCAGTCGCTGAACACGGCCAGTGGGAGCCTGGCTGAGCCTTGAGCAGGAGCAGGGGGCACGCCTCGGAGGCGCTCTCCAGGGAAGGAGCCCCAGGGCCTCGTGTCGCTGGGGAGACCCCATGGGGGCCCAAGCTGGAGCGCGCATGCAGGTGTTCGCCAAAGGGGGGCGTCAGGAGGGGCGCGGGCACACAGCAGCAGGCGGGGCAGGCTGGCGCCAGCGGCAGGGCAAAGACAGTGCCCCGAGGCCGAGGCGCATCTGTGGGTGGGGGTCCCCATCCATGCCCTCCTTAGTCCTCCCACAACATCCCCCCACGAGGGGCTCACCTTCCTCTGGGCACGTCCGCGTCATCCTTCCTCCACCTCACGGTGGGCTGGGGGTCTCCCTGGACCTGACAGCGAAATTCCACAGCCTCTTCCTCCAGCACCACCTGGTTAATTGGCCTCCTGAGAAACGTGGGTCGTTCTTGGGGGAACAGAAGAAAAACAGCAATGTGAGCTGCAATGTGCATGTGTCCAGTAAATTGTGGAAGAGTGTAGTTTATTTTTGGCATACAGGAACCTAGCTCTGTGACTCAACTCTGTCTCGATACGGCCTTATGAACCCAGCATAGTTGAATAAAATAAATGTTAATATTCCTCATGAATGCTAGGAGAACAAACAACATGCGTACTTCCACAAATGTGCTCTGAAATGTTCCCACTTCAGCTATTATTTGACCAGAACCCAACACTTCCAGGACTATTTCAACCTCATGTATGGAAAGTCGTCTACCTGTCTTTTTTTAAAAACACAAAGACTGTCATTAATAATTACTGCAAACTGTTTATGGTCACATGTAATTTTCTAAGTTCACCTTCAATGATCTCCTCCTAAGTGTTTCAGAAGATACTCATTTTTACTTTCCTTAACCCTCTATTTTTTTTATATCTTCAGTCCTCTGTTTTACTGTTTCCATGCTTTATTCTTGTGCTAATCTGAGCCTGGCATGGTTAAATTTTATTCTAGCATTCCTCTGTGTAAAGTTAGAGAAAAATAAATCTCTATCCATAAGAATCTTACACTCTAGGGCTGGGCTCAGCCTGTCATCCCAGGACTTTGGGAGCCCGAGGTGAGTGGATTGCCTGAGCCCACGGGTTCAAGCCCGGGTAACTTGGTGAGATCTCGTCTCTACAATAAATCAAAAATTAGCCAGGCGTGGTAGTGCGCACCTATAGTTCCGGCTTCCTTGGAAGGCTGAGGCGGAAGGATCGCCAGAGCCCAGCAGGTTGATGCTGGGGTGGCCATGAGCAGGCCACTGCACTCCAGCCTGGGCAACGGAGTGAGATTCCAACTCAAAAAAAAGAAAAAAAAAAGAATCTTACTCTCTTAAAAGGAATACAAAACAAAAGCAGTTTTAGGAATCTCTAAATACTTGCATTCCTGGCCCAGTTTCTTACCTTTCTGATAATGGTCTAATACTGGGGGGAAAAACCTCCATTTAAATTTCATTAGCACACGTCTCAAAATCATAGGCAAGTCCAATATTGCTACTTACTGAGGTTGAAAGAGAACTAAGTCAAGGAAAACAAAGATTAGATCCACAAGAAGTTGACATAATCTATCCAGCCATCTGGACTTATTTAGCCACTTAGGACTTCAGTTTCAAACCTAATTAGAATTGTGAATACAGTGGCACAGAAACTGAAATGTGTTTAGCAGGAAACTTCCAAAGAAAACAAATGGCTTCAAATAACATATGTTAGAGTATAGAATGAGACTGTATGACTATATTGACTAAATCAAGATCCATATTTATAAAACAAATGTGCAAGTTGCAAGAGAAACACTTTATTGCCACAAAGCCAACCATCGTGGCGTTGGGAAGGAAGACAACTGCATCCCTCCAGGGAATCTGAGGTAGGGATCAAAATCCGCTTCAAAACACAGGTCTATGTCTGCTCCAGTGCCTGCACTCTGAGGCTCTGAAGTCCCAGCCCACAATAGAAGGCAAAGAGGATGCTATCTGGGAAGACTTATAGTGTGGGATTTACAAACAACCTCAAAAACTAGAGAAAAGCATCGGTTGGTTCTAAAGATTTTAAGGAGCCAGAATCAATCAGCAGCAAATTGTTCCCCCTCAAGAACAAATACATCTCAGCAGATCAAATCTCATTCTATGCGGGACGGTTTAGTGTTACTCTTCTGAAGACTGTATGCCATGTGCCCAAAACAGCTACTTGGGGTTGGCCCAGCTGACACAGAACTACTTACTGTTCCTGGCAGTCAAGTAGGCAATCGGATTAGTACATACTTAGGAGAGTTCCAAATGTCAGCAGCAAAAATGAGTCATCAGCACAGGAAGCAGGATTGACCTTTTCTGGGCCATCTACGGTCATGCGGGCTTTCCATCCAACCCGCCACAAACCAGTGCTGAAGGAGTTTACCCACCACTTGAGATGGGCGCTGATTCATCAGAAGGAGAGCCCTCCTGCCCCCTTGGATTCTACTGAGAGTATCACACGACACCCTGGAAGAAGCAGTGGGAGAAGTCTCCCTCTCACCCACTCCCTCATCCAGCATGTGTTGTGTTTTACTTTTATGAATTTTAGATTCAGGGGTACACGGGCAGGTTGGTCATGAAACTAGACCCCTGCCTCTCACCATATACAAAAACTAACTCAAGATGGCTGAAAGACTCACATGTAAGACCTCAAGCTCTAAAAATCCTAGAAGAAAGTCTAGGAAACATGCTTTGGGATGCTGGTCTAGACACTGAGTTTCTGGTCAGGTTCAGCACCCACGAGTACCGCTGCTCTCACGGGCTCCAAGGTGGACGGCAACGTCTGAACCCTTACTTGGGGAAGGTCGTGCGGGCGGGCTGGGAAGGACGTATCGGAAGAGAAGCAGAACACAGTGGACAAGGCCAAGGGCTGTTGTAAGACCTTATTTCAGCTTAAACAGACACAGTGGCTCTGGGGCCAAGGAAGAGGACAGACTCAAGGGAGATCAAGACTGGGCGACCGGTCGAATGTGGAAAAGAAACGGGGAAAGGTAAGTCTGAAAAGATTCTCAACTTTCCACTTTGCAAATCCAAAGGGGTGTGTGTGTGTGTGTGTGTGTGTGTGTGTGTGTGTGTGTGTGTGTGTGTGTAAGATCCTTTCATCACAGAAGTGGTAGGTATGAAGAAAAATTAACCTCTTTCTATGCTTACACCGCTGTTATTCAGTCACCTGTCACTTGAAGCCAAATGAACTCTGAAGAAGGTGATCGAGAGTACTTATACAACAAAAGGGAAAGAAAAAAGAATATGATCGTATCTGGAGATAAATTTCCTGGATCTGATTTCCACACAAGGAAGGAATCAAAAGAAAGTTCTTAAACACGATGAAGATTTAAGCAATTAAATGTCAAAATTATCTCAAAGAATAAGATAAAATAAGCATGCCACTGAAGGCAGGACCCGGATGGACACGCCTGAAAATGTATTGACGATGAGCCAGGAGGGGCTGACTCACACTCCACGATATGCAGCAGCACAGAACAATAGCTTTGAGAACTGACAGTTGTGACAAAAATAAGTAATATTGCAGCAATGCTGGCAGAAGTGGAAAAGGGGGATTTTAGGATAAATCAAGGCAAATTCATGCACTGAAAAATGAAGTCACTGGAATATTCCAGCCTCCTACCTGTCTAGCATGGAATGTTTTTATGACATGCTGAGTAGAAAGTAACTTGCAAAACAGTATGTGAGACCAGGTCCAGTATATGAGACAGGAGTAGATTATCAGACAAAGTGTTTGCATCCTTCCTTTAACACATTCCAAGCCACAAAATTGCAACATCTGATCAATCTGAAGAGCAAACTGTACACTAGAGATGTCACAGAATACAGCTGTCTCTTTCTCCGGACACCTCTGGATCCTTGAGGACTTGGCCATCCGACAAATCTAAGCCCACTGTTTCACATGGAGACTTGTGAGGGCACCGGGCCACCATCTCAAGGAGCAGCAGACACCGGGCCCTGCTGGAGTGAAGTCAGCAGGGGGACAGAGCCTCCCAGGGACCCCTCTTACCCTCTGCCCTCAAGCAGAGGCTGGTTGCTTAGCAACTGAGAACTGCCGGATGTGGTACCCAGCTTTTGGAAGCCTGGCGCTGGCTCATGGTGGAAAATATGATTCAAATGGTAGGAAACAAACAAACAAAGCCCAGATGCCACGAACAACCAAGATGAAAGTCCTGTGTGAACACGTGACACGTCCAGATGGATTTTATACCTGCATTGTGGGGGCTAACAGAGAAACGTGGGAAATGACTGGTATGTTGGAGTTTGGTCACATATTTAAAGTTTTATTTTAAGAATTCTCATAGCACCTTTTAAGCAATTATCTCTAAATTGTATTATTCACTATTCCAATTGTTTTCTGTTAATTCTGCCAAGCTCACCTTCTGCTTTGCAATTTTCATCACTGCCTAAAAAAAAAATTGTTAGAAACTGCAGGCTTATCTAACTCTTTTAAAATGGAACAATTTTTTGTAAGAATTTTTTTCCCATTTTTCTTAACCATACTTTGTTTCCAGAAATCTGAGATTCAGAAACAAATAATAAAGATTAAGGACGCTGCCCAAGCCACAGAGTATTTCTGAAGGCTTTGCTTCTACAGTGACTGCTCTTTTCCTAAGCCTACCACAAGCAAACCCCTTCCCGACACAAATTACAGAAATGACAAGGAAATGGGTTGTGTCTCCCTGTTTGCCTCAGAGTCATCTGCAAAGAAATGGTAAGTTAAAAGGGTCAGAAAGTGAGCTGATGTTGGAACCGTCCGGTAAGTTGGCAAGCTCCCACTCAATACCTACAAATGTTCCGTGGAGTTTGTCCCCATGAAGCCCTGTACAATCAGAATAAATATGGATGAAAACCTTGAACTATTGAATAACAAGCAAACTTAATTTTGAGATATGTCAAAACAAGGCCACTGATTTTTACACATTATCATTTAGGTCTGACCACATGTTGAAAGATAGGAGAAATCTCGAGGGCAGTTTGCTGACTGTGTATCAATTAGATTAGAGTCTCTCTGAACGATATGTCTCTAATTAGATAACTGCGGAGTGATCAGAGGCAATGTCTTTGCCAATGCAATTAACATTTTTTTAAATGTGAGATTAACTGGATTTGAATCACCTGCATAACTTGCTTACAGGGTTAGTCTCTCCTGAGGCAGGAGTGTTGTCTGCTAGCTGTTACTCTGTGAATTACAGCTCTCAGGCAGTCCTGTCAATTTGGTTCCAAATCGGCGTTTTGGAAAATCCAACTTTATATGTGGCTATCATAATATCAAATGCCAAGTCTCGTTGCTGTCATGTCAGAAATGTTCAGAAAGCAAATATTCCATTCAACACAAAATAGCACACATGTAAACACCGTCGCATTGTTAATCTTAAGTTCCTTGTTCACGGAGGTCAATGAAAATACCAAGTGCCCAGTGAACACAATTCTCTTTCTGTGTGTACTGAATCATGGACAAAAGGCTGTAAGGTTGTCAATGGCTGTGCTCTAACAGTTATTTCTAGGATGACTTTCACAGTTTTAAAATAAATTTTGCTTGACATGATGAAAGTCGCACTGTGGCAATAATTCCACAGGTACAGTCCCTTGAGTCCCACAAGACCAAAGCTCTGCCCTGGAAGGACACTGGTGCTGACTGCTGCTTGCAAACCTTGCCTGACTTCAGTTGCCCAGGAGGCACACCACCTGGGGTTCTCTTACTTATATCAGGAAGTCAGACAGCCAGTCCCTGGGGGTCTCTTTTCATGAGTTGGCCACCTATGAGGTGAGGGTGGTGTGGTAGCCTTTGAATGTGAACTATCGTGCCCTTCCAGAAAAAGACTAGGCAAAAAGGATTGGGCCACCTGGATGTGATTTGATAACTCCTTCCTGCATTCAGGTCTTTTTGCTTAGAATTGTCCTTGCCTGGTTAAAATCCTCCTCTGAATGGAAAGACAAACACACATTAAGTGTTCTCAAAGGGAAGACAGGCAAAAACAAAACGCTTCTCTCACCACATTTTAGAGGCAGGGTTTCGTGTGATGGCAGATAAGGTGGTGTGAGAGTCACCTGAGTGCAGGTGGGAGTAATGAGCTCTCTACCACATTCAAGCCCCTAAACAGGGGGTGGCGTGCAGCAGATGCTCAAACATTGCACTCAAGAAAGAACTACCTGGCTAGCAACAACAGTGACCTCAACCTCATCGATGTTTTGGCCATGAAAGGAAGGCCAGGGGTTAGTCATAAAACACAGATATTTCTTGAGGCTCACTCTCAAGCCGTTCTGTCTTCAGGGCTCTGTCTCTTATGTCTTGGCCACGCCCAGGTCGTCAGGGGCTACCTATCACCCAGTGACCGAAGATTAGCACCCTCTGTCCTCTTACTCCCAGAGCTAGCGCCCAGTCCCAACACCCTTCCGAAAGAATCCCCAGCTGGCACCAACTTGCCAGCAGTCTTGGTGGAGAATAACAACTGTGAATGAGCCACAGTAGGTTCCGTGTCATGTGAAGAGGCTTCTGGTGGAAGAAACAGGCGCAATGGGGTGGGGGTGGGGAACCATGAGAAAGGAAAGGCCGAGAAGCAACACAAGGACACTGCACTCAAAACCAAACAGTGCTATTCACATCCTGTGACAGGGAGAAGACCCAACACACGTGCAGTAGGTACAGGACGCCAAATAAGGGAGAATTCAAGGGGGGGCGAAAGACCTAGTACATTTAACATGTCATGGATACATGCTTGACAGAAAAATTTAGTAGAGAAAATTTCACTGAACTGTTTTGGTCAAGAGTGTTCAGACTGAAGCTGGTCATCAGGAAGAGAAGAGAGTCAAAACAAAGCACCAGGAAAACATTTCAGGACACGGAGATAAGGACACAGGACTGCAGGTCTGGAGAGAAAGGAAAATAAAACAGATCCCATACGAAGACATCGGATCTGGACCACAGAAGACTAGTTCCAGCCCACACCGGCGCCAATGATGCTGGCCACTTCCATATTCCGGGCAAATGTACTTTCGCACCAGAATTCTGCAAATAGACTAAAATTCTAAACTAGAATTCAATTTAAGTTCTGGACCGAATAAAGGTATTTTGGTTTGGAATGTTCTCCAGGCTCCAGTCAAGCAGAAAGAAACTGAGAAACATTTCTAAATACAGGGATTTACCAAGAAACAAATCCAGAATGTAGGAGACAGCAGAGTCAGACAAGAGAAAAGGAAGACAAAGTCAGGGTGACATTACGGGGCAGACCTCAGCAATGTCCCACCCAGTCAGCATGGTGGGAGGTCTGATGCCTCCAGGAAGGCTGAGCTGGGGGGCCTGACAGCTAAACCTCACAACGTAGACTCTGGAAGGTTTTAACATTTTGATAGTTGAGGAATTCATGACAGATGTAGAAAAATACAAATACATAGAAAAATGAGGTTAAGATTAATTCAAAGAACAAAAATAGTGCCAGAAAACTAATGCAGTTCCGATACCATAACACTCCACTCACAGTCAGTCCCGCGTGCATGGCTGTGATGATCTGAAGGCAGCGTGCCGGAAGGAGAGGAAGTGGGAAGAGGGGGCGAGAGGGCAAAGGGGACAGACAAGGGCCAAGTCGTTGCCTCCCAAAATAGAACTCAAATCGCATATACAATTGAGTCCGCAATAGAGGAATGAGCCTATTCAGAAATACGGAAATAAGTCCCAGAAGAGTGAGATGAAACAGACTTTCAGGATGTCTAAGATGAGAAATCCATGAGACTGTGTGTGTGTGTGTGTGTGTGTGTGTGTGTGGTGTGTGTGTGTGTGTTGGGGAAGGTGTGGATATCATATATCTATATTATTGTAAGTCATGTGATAATTGTTATATGTTAGAAATGCCACTCACAAAATCTGTTTCCATGTATTACTTTCATGAACACTTGAAAATTGTTTGGAAACAATCCACATATGATTTTTGGTTATTTCTTAGAAACAATTCAATTTTGATTCGTTTTATTTTTTTGAGTAGGCGTCTCACTCTGTTGCTCAGACTGGAGTGCAGTGGCATGCTCATGGCCACCGCAGCCTCGACCTGCTGGGCTCAAGGGATCCTTCCACTTCAGTCTTCAATGTAGCTGGAACTACAGGCATATGCCGCCAAACCTGGCTAATTTTTTGATTTATTGTAGAAATGAGGTCTTGCCAAGTTGCCTAGGTTGTTCTTGAACCTGTGGGCTCAGGCAATCCTCTCACCTCGGCCTCCCAAAGTGCTGGGATTATGGGTGTGAGCCACTGCGCCTAGTCAACAAATCAGTTTTGGATAGCAGACTCCTGAAATCTGCATAACTGGAAATCTAATGATGCATTTCTGTTCCAGTTTCTCCACCCACAGCATCTTCAGAACCTCACATCTGTCACTGTCCCAGGGTGTTCTTCACAATGATTTAGACTGGGCCATAGGTCTTAGTGCCATTTTAGACCACAATGCCTACTTTTAATTTTTAGATTAGATATTTTCTACTTAGCTAGGATGATGTTTCATGGCCAGAAAATACTGCAGAAGAACAAACAGCATATATAATTCAGGAGTATGGCATAGTAACTTTTAGAAAATTAGTTACACTGATGACAACTTTTTAAGAAATATAAATTGAGACCACATGCCGTGGTTCATGCCTGTAATCCCAGAACTTGGGGAGGCCGGGTCTGGAGGACTGCTTGAGGCCAGGAGTTAAGACCACCCTGGGCAACAAGCCAGACCTCATTTCTATGTAAAATATAAAATAAAATATAAGTTGGATTTTCAAAGTATAAAACCTTAATGTCCAGGTCCACCGACTGAAGAATCAAAATACTTAAAGAAAATTCTTTTTCCCAGCAGTGTGTCTCAGAAAGTGAACGACAATCGTACTGGATGAGGACCTTGGCTTCTCTCATTCTCGTCTTGACATTTATAAGCGACTCTGCTCCTCAAGCAACTAACCACGGTCCGTTCCCTCAAGCCTGAGATGCCAAGGACGCCTAAGCCCTTCTGCCGCAGGAGTCTGCCACCTCCACCAGGCTTGCGATGTCACAGTTGCTCCGTGAAGATGAGGGGGGTGCCGAGACGGGTCTGTCTCACTCTTACAAGCACGAGGTCAGAAGTGGGAACCCCTGGCAGTGATGAAGTGCGAGGGTGTGTTAGAAACCTGTCCTGGATTCGAGGGGCCCACATAAGATGACAGAGCCCAGGGCACACTGCAGATGGCATGTTGCTGACGGCAGGGAGTTGGGCACAGAGGGGTCTCGGGCACCCGCCACGTCCGGGGTCTGACCACCACTTCTGTTTCTCTTCTGGGTTGGGAGGTGTTTGGGGATCAGTAATGAAATTTAAGTTTTTCCCTCGACCTAAAACTGTACTTACAGCCCCTCGGGTCAGCCCGGCCTCACTCGCACTCTCAGCTTCCTAATAAGTCCTTCCAGAGAAGTGGTCTCTAGGCAATTCAGAGGCTGTAGCTGATGGCTGTTTCGAAACCCCTGAGGAGTTCCGGACTCCTGAGAGTGGCTCTCACTGTCTTCAGGGAAAGGCGGGTAAATGTCTCATAGCTAGTCTCATGGCTGGGAAGTCTGGTGCTGGCTGATGACATGACGCCTTTCTGCTCCCTCCTGAAGGCGGTCTACACTGCAGTAACACAGCCTCTCTCTATTCCAGAGCTCTTAGGAGTGACAGACAAATCACCATGTGTGTGCCTTTCAACACAAGGGCTGCACTGGCGGGCTCTCTGTGCTAAAGTTCAGTGACCACTAACGTCATATCTCCTTAGGCAGATTGTATTTTTGTGGTTCCAGAGTGGAGCACGTGTTGAGACTTTAGCAGCAAACGGATGACATTCAGGGGCAAACGGACACTAGGCTGAGCTCTACGGGACAGAAATTCACATGCACATTTTGGACCCGTCTGCTCTTCGATTCCTTTCAAGAATGGTGGGGTTTCTCCTGGCTTGGTCCCCTGGGACTTCAAGCTGCTTAGTGCTCACAGGGAGTATTACCAGAGATTAATCGGTGCTCAGGGAGAGGGAGGAGAGGTCCTGCTCCCTGGGACGCATGTGCAGAGCACAGCCCTGATGCTGAAACGTGGCGGGATCCCGACCCCTCTTTCCACTGTGCATGCATGTTAGCTCCTGGCTGCAGGAGGGGTTGCCTTAGGGACCCAGGCGGGGCTTCGGGCTGCACCTGGGTATGTCCTGGAGCAACACCCAGAAGCAGCGCCCTTTAAGGAGCATGGAAATGGGATTATTTTACTGGCAAAGAAAAGTAATTTAAAAGCCACAATGACCTTTGGCACCTTACGAAGATCACATAATACTGCAATAGTGACATTCTAACTCAGACAGACATATACCATGTGCACACGTATGTGCACACATAAACACATATGTGTGTGCATGTGTATACATACATGTCCATGTGTGTCCACACAGAACCGTGAATGGGCTTCTGTGTGCCCTACATGAGGGTTCCACTTTCCAGACTCGTCAGGACGCCCGTTTCTCCCATTTCTGTCACTTTTTTCTGTCTCCTACAGTCGCCTTGTGATATCCTCCTTATGTTTGCTTCCTGGCCACCCTTACTGTCTCCAGTCTCCTCCTTCCTGAAGCTGTCCCTACCACTTCTGTGGTCTTGTCCCCATCGCTTTTAAACTATTCGCTGAACTGCTCAGCTAAAGAGACCCTTGGTTCTTAGTCAGGTTGAAGGAGCATGAATATCATAATATAATACTTTTTAGCCTTTTTTTCTAATTTTGAATGTTTGTGTGTAAATAGACATACTTTTTATCATGGGCTAAAACTATACATACCCAATTTGAGATCCTAAAAAGTGGAAATTGAGTATTTTTGCATGACACTGTCTCATTTTTAGAAACCTGACCCTGTGTCTTGCACCTATAAATACATAATAAATGTACCGCAAGTGGGAGGAGGGACAGACTAGACAGACGTAACATCTCAAATTCATTGAGAAAAGCTTTGTTTTGATGAGAGGTAAAAGCCTATCCAGATAGGAACAAAGTCGGTTAATTACTGGCTCCAGTTTTTCCCTTCACGTCAGATTTCAGAAAGCGAGACAATGCTAATTTGCCCCTGTTCACTACGAGTCACAAATAACTGTCCAGATTGGCCCGATTTTAGCGCTAATGACTACATCTCAAAGCCAAGGAAAGGTGGGCATGAATGGCAGTCTACAGCTGAAGAGAGTCTCACCGAAGACCGTCAGCTCCGCTGGGTCGCTGTCTCTCTCCCCCACCATGTTGGTGCCCACACAGGTGTACATCCCAGCGTCACTCTTCCGGGTGTTGGAGATCATCAGTTTCCCACCACGGATCTATTAAGATTCAGCCACAACAAAAAAGAAAAGGTTAAAAAAAAAGCAACACATGGAGGAAAAGAAAAGATCATTGATAAAGAATTTTGAACACTTAACCTCATTTCCTGTCCAAAAGAAAAAAGACTTTCCCACAATTTTGGCATCTGCTTGTTTGCTTTCTTTTCTTAAAGTCATCCTCAATAAAAGCCTCCATATTCCTTCCTGGGCTTTCTTCTCTGAGGCAACCTTCTTCTCTCTTGCCTGCCCACACTCCATGCCAGTGCATGGTCCTAACCCTGAGACTGTTGCATGAGTTGTTATTGGCATTTGTCACCAGGAAGGAACACTAGATATCTGCTTTGAAGATGATGATAAAATCCACCTGACTCAGACGGATTCGAGAAGCATTTCTTGAGTGCCCATATGGCTGGACAATATTCTGGGCGCTTGAGAAATAGCAGGAAACCAAATAGTAAGAATACTTGCCTTCCAGGAGCTTACATTTCAGTTGCTAGTACTAATCAACTTGGTCTCATCTTAATTGTATTTAAGATATAAGCTTGAGTGAGGAGGGCAGATTGTATAGGAACAAAATTTACAAAATGATGAGTTTGAGCTGGGAGACATTATTAGCATCCAACAGGTTCTTCCTAATGATGTCTTGAGTGAGAAGCATTTATGAGCTGAATAAATTACAATATGTATTTGTTAAGAGGACATCAAAGCAGACTAGGCATACAGTGTATTGTCTCTCATAGTTTCTGTTCCAGTTTTTTTTGTTGTTTGTTTTTCTTTTTGGTATTCACTTAACAATCGTAACTTACAATGACTGGATGTTCTTAAAGACACACACAAACATGCTGGTTTCAGCCATTGTTTCCTAATTTCATGGGCAGACACAGCTCATGGAGGTGGATTCTCACCAGTGATGTTTCAAACTTTAAAACTTGTCATGGTATGGAAAGGGACTTTTAACTTTTCTTACATGAGAGGAAAAGACCATTACCCTGTGCTCAGTGATGTCCAGTAAAGTGAACTGCCATGCTATAAGGCCCATTTCTCCTCCTGTTGAAGCCGAACTTGGCAACATGGCTTGACTTGGCCCATGGGACTGAGGCAGCATTCCCAGGAAGGAAGATGGCTGCACCCCGGGCTGGCCTTCGCTTGCTGCAGTGGGAACCCTGAGAGCACCGTGGACCCTGCCTCGTGAGCCTGCTGGAGAGCTAGCGGCCATGAGCCCAGCCAAGAGCCAGACAACCACCAGCATGTGAGTGAGGTGGTTCTAGGTCATTCAGCTGCCAGCCCACATTTAGGATGGGAAAGGCCAGCCAAGATCAGCCATGCTGGCTCAGAACAGACCATCTGCTTTCCCACAGAAACAGGGTGCAAGTAAGGTGGTGATTATAAGCCCCAGTATTTGGGGTGGTTCATTAGAAAGCAAAAGCCAAACGCGATCAATGTGGACCAGCAACTCCTGTGAACACTGATTCTACTCCACCACCAGGAGCACATTTTCATCGACATGGTGCCCAGACCCAGACGGTTGAGAACCACATTCCCACTGGCAACGCAGATCTCACAGTGCTAAGAGTCCAGCCTGTGTTGGAGCGCAGAAATGATACCCAAAGTATGGCACTTTGCATTCCGAGCACTTTGAATGAAAGGGGATGGGAAGGGCTTACAAGCCTCCTCAAAAATCAATGTCTCTGTGACATTCCTTTGTATTTCCCGCCAAGCACAGAGAGGAGTTATCTCTGAGGCTTCCTTATCTGACTGAGGGAACTTCTTCCAAAAGAAACAAAATTGTCTGAAATCTCATTAACCAGGAAAGATGAATCACCAAAGAGGATACGGAGCGCTGTTGCCCCGTCTGCTGGACAGACATTGCAGCGATTCTTCTCGGGCTGCTCCCTGGAGACTTTATCTGCACGAGACACCTTGGCGGGCAGTGCAGTTCCATCCCTTGCCTTCCCACACAGTCCCCACCTCCCAGGCCCCTGATGAATGCAGTCCCAGGCTGTGGTCTGTTCTTCAGACCCTTTCAGCGCCCTGAAAACCACTTGCTCTTCCTCTAAAGCTGCCTGGCTCTCCACTTCCCTCTCCCCTATGAAGAGGGCAATTAAGCTTCAACCATCTGGCCCTTTTTTGAGTTTCATGCTTGGGATGATTCCCTTGTGCTTGCACATTGATGAATTTGCATGCATTTCTCCCGCTCATCTATCTGTGGCCTGTTTATTTCAGCAGATGTACAGACCTATACCTGCAGAGGGTGAAGGGAAAAATTCCCTTTGCCCCTACCCTGGAAACATGCGAATACATGTGGTCATAACTTACACAGCCTATCTGGTTCTATTTTATGTCATAATCACAATGGGCACATAAGAAAAATTCTCCTTTATAATAAATGTGTTTTTAAAGATAATAGACACCAAGATTATATGGACTTTTGATCGAAATGGCCTATGTATTCAATCAAATGAAACATTACCTTAAATAAAATATATTTCACCTATTATTGCATTGGCTATTAAAATTATACTGCTAATTAACATCAGAAAGTGGGGGCACTAGATACGTTTTCGTGGACCGGTTCTCACTTAGAAACTTCACGTACAGATTTTGAGTGGATCTTCTGAAAAAGTAGAATGACAACATGCCATTCCTCTGTGTCTGGGGGTTTTGTCTTGACTCTTAGGCAGCTGATGAACGCGATCACCAGTTTCCTTTTAGAACAGAGGTGTTGTTCTACATAAGCTGTCATACAGATTCAGCCTCTTTTAATTCTATTTTATATGCATTACATTTGCTTCTAAATTAACTCATGTATAAAGCTTTACTGGTATAAATATTATCTCATAGGAAAAACTGAAACAAACATTTGAAATGTTCACCACCTTACATGGTTTCCTCTTGTAATTTGAAAATCATGCAAAATTCGATGTGGTGAATATGGTTTATGACTGTCATTTATACTGTGACACACATGAATTGTGAGATCAATAGAAGCTTTGGAGATCTCGAAAAAAAGCCACGCCATCAATCGTGTACTGCAAAGATACAGTCGCATATTCAGATGGGGGCAATTATTAACATAATTGTTAATATGTTACAATTAACATATGTTAACATGTTGACATATGATTAGTATCATTTTGCCTCTTTGTAGTTTCACCCATACATTTTTGTTTTTAAGTCTTTTCAAAAACAATTTTATGAACAATAAGTTAAAGCATAGAATGTATCTATTTTAAGACTTCAAATTCCATGTTTTCCAGCATCATTTTCATTTAACTCACACTTATTCTCTCTTCTTTGTCATCGATTCGAACTTTGTCTTTTTTCCAGTAGATGGTGGGCTCAGGGTGTCCACGGGGCGGCTGGCACTCCAAGATGGCGGGCTCTCCCGCTGCCACCACGACGTCTGTGGGGTTTTGCCGGAAGTCGTCACGTAGCACTGAGGAAAGAGAATGACAGCAAGAAACTCAGGGACAGCCACTTCAGCTTTGCGCCCACAAGGTCACGTCAAGTCTTGCTGACTCTGTTCAGGAACAATTGCCTGGATGTGGACTGAGAACATAGCCACACCCATTTTAAGACAGTCTAGAGCCAACCCCAGTGTGCAACCCCAGGGGAAGGGCTGGCAAAGTGCTCGAAAACCCTACTTAGAAAAGTAAGCTAAGCCTAAGGGCAGCATGGTACGGAGTCTCCACGCTATCGTTCTGAGATTTAACAGAGACCAAGGTGCAGACGTCATGCACACATGGCCCAGGTGAGCAAGCCCGTGGTCTGGAGGGAAGTGGGAGAGGCCCTGGGAAAGGCTTTTCTAGCACATGAGCGTGGACAGGCCCACGCTGCTCTCACGATGCCTCGGGAGACAGAGCCGGGGCCACCTCGCACGCACCAGCACCCACCAGCACCCACACCCGGGCTACCTGCCCTCCAGCCTCTCTGCATCTCCACCCTTCAGGCAACATGTCGACAGCACAGCCTTAGGGCAGAGACAACCCCACAGTGGTGTGGCCGTGAATTCCCCTCCATGCAGGGAACAGCAGTCTGGATATCCGCTGTGACCATGGCCAATCTGTCGTGCCTGGCTCTTCAAATGTCACCTGTCTCTCTGCCCCTACCCCTCTGCTGTCTGTGAGAGAGGAAGCCCGGGAGGGCGGCCAGACCCCGTCAGCTGCAGAAGCTGGGTGTATCTGGTAGAGAGGAGCCTTGTCAGCCTCAGGGAGGACTTCCAAGAATGTCGCTGAGACAGCAAACATGCCACACACCACAGCTGCCTCTACTTCCTGTCCTCTGACGTCCCGACACCAACGTGTTTGGCCCAGAAGATGTAGGGCAAACACATGCACATGACACAGGCACATGTGTGCACACATGCCCATGTCAGGCTGCTAGAAACCAGCACCAGAGAGCCTGCCACATGCGTCACGCCTGCACATGGGCACGGGCCACTCCGGCCCCCTCCATGACCCCTGCAAGACCCACTCTGGGACTCTCCACCTTGTGTGGCCAGGACTCTGGGTCAACCGTCAAGCTCCACATAAACAGGGCTCCTGTCCTCAGACAGCTCCAGAGAGCCCGCAGAGGAAGTCTGGCTTCCCCTGCAGCATGCCCTGTAACGGAGATTTCCATCCTAGTGAAGTCACAGCCTTTCTGAAGACGACAGCCTGCCTCTTGCTGGAAGAGCCGAGAATCCAGCCCAGAAGGCTGGTTCAGTGTGGACACTGACTGACTGATACCTTCACTGCTAAGGAAGTAGGTCCCACGTGAGCACTGCAAACCTCACACTTCCGGTCCCCTGTCTAGCGGTCCAGGAAGAGATGACTCCTGTGACACGAACTTGCTTCTTCAGAGGCTGGGGGAGGCGTCTGTTCGAGTGTGACACCCAAGCAAGTGATGAGAAGGGGTTAACACCATGGTTCCCTCTGGTAGATGATCCCATTCATGTTCTAAATGCAGAACAGCTGCCCCACTGTGCAGTGTTAGGAAGTGCAAAAACACGGCCAGAGGGTGCTGCACGCCCTGTGACCTCTGGGACTGGCGGCACTCGGTGTCTTGGCAGCCCCTTGCTCCACTCCAGATGGACACATCTGGCCAGTCCAAGGATGACCCCGGGGCCACTCCCACAAGTGACATGCAGAAAGCCATCCTAAGACGATGGCCAGTTATCCTGAAATACAATGTTGCACCGATTTGCGACAATCAAACATTTTTTTTTCCAAAGGCCCTTTGACACAGGGAAAAAAAGGAGAATAATGTCATAGCAAACTCTAAGAACCACTACTCTTACAACATAAAACGTGTTTATGGCACTCACAAGAGAAGGAAGATGACTTCCCACTTGCAAGTGAAGCCAAGAAATCTACCACTGGTGTGACCTCAGGCCGCCCAGGTTTCCACCCAGAGTCAGGAGAGAGAGAGAAGGCATAGCAAGTGCTCTCTCCCTCAGCTTGGAAGGGGCTCGCCGGGGACGGTCCCGTGCTCAGGGCATCCACTCGTGCTAGTGACACCCCTCCCCTCACCCCATGTCTCCAGGACAAGAAAACATGCCTCTTCTCTCTCGCAAACACAACTCTCAAGGGAAAACCAGGCTTCAGCGGGTCCCAGCACAGCAAGCATCAGACTTAGCTTTAGGAAAGAGTCAAGTCGTGTTTACTCCTCTCAGACTTTAAAGGATGAAACACGTGTTCTGGTATCTGCTTGTATGTGCCCCAGTTCTGGATACTCCTTCATAAATGTAAGCAGGCAGAATGAAGCACTGGTTATCAGCCCGTGTGTGTGTGCTAGCCATTCATGTTGGTCCTGAGTTTGGCCTGGGACTTGCCAGCTGACAAAAAGGCGGACGTGTCACTGTCGGGATGGAGTCACCATGCTGGGTGAGGAGGACTCGAGTGGCCTTGGACACACAGTGACCAGGTGAGTTCAAATGCCAAGAGTGTGTGTGCGCGTGTGTGTGTGTGTGTGTGTGTGTGTGTGTGTGTGTGCGTGTGTGAGAGAGAGAGAGAGAGAGAGAGAGAGAGAGAGAGAAATCCCCCTTAATCCCCTACCTGAAAGGAGGAATGGAAAACGAGCTTTCCATGTGTAGCTGGCAAGCGAGCCAGAACAAGAGCACATGGCCAAATGTGAGCACCAAAAGCTCCAAATCTGAGAAGAAAAGTGAGTCTGAATGACAGACACTCCGGGAAAAGACAGGAGCTGAGAGGCGGCGGGGTTACACCACAAGAAGGACGCAAAAAAATGTGCCCATGATGGTAGCATCTGTTTCCCTCCCCATCAAGTGCCAGGCCAGGGGAGAGCGTCCCCCTCCCCGCGTCTGAAGGCTCCTGAGAAATCAGCTCACGAAGGCAGGTGGCTTGGAGAAAAGGCCGCGGAAGCATCCGCGTGCAGGGGGTCACAGGGTGACTGCCCAGTGTCCGGATTGGGCCTTGACACTCACAGACCTCCCTCTTTGGGGAGGTAGATGGGAAGTATGGATGATTGGGGGTAGGGGATGGTTTCTGGGGGAAGCGGTGACTTGAAGAACAGACAACGGCCTGCTGGACCCTCAGAGTGGACAAAGGTTTGTGTCAAATGTCTGCCCAGGGTCGTGGACCGACTTGAGCCCTTATTTCTGTGACATGGGTTCAGTAAATGAAAACTCAGGGAGAGAAGCAGAGATCGCTGACTCCTTCTTTGGCAGGTCTGGACTTCGGGCAGTAAGATGCTTCAGGAACGACTTCCTCTCGTGCTCAGGTAGACACAGAGGACGGAGGGACAGGGTTTGAGGAGGAGAGGGAACCCCGGGCTTCTTCCCTGGTTCGGCACACTGGCGTGCTCCGCTTGGTTCTGCTTCTGAGCCCCAAAAAGGGCACGGGGACTCCCTTCTCTCCCCTTCGGATCACAAGTGTGCACCGTACCACATCAACATATAATACGAGAAATCATCTGTCGATTAAAAACAGAATCTTAAAAATTAAAGTTAAAATGAAAAGCATATAGTAGGTGAACTTTAAAACAATAAAATTTTGAGAAGAAAAAGGGCATAACAGGTGCATGTTGGCAGAGCACTACTGTGGGTCTGAGTGAGGAACCCTCCCTTCCTGGGCCAGGGGAGGAGCCTGTCTGCGAACTGGAACCCACACATCCACTGCTGCGTAGGAGCCGGAAGCCAGAGGCCACCCCCTCGTCGTAACATGGCCTGAATTATATGTGATCGGTTTTCACACTGGCATGCACGGCGATTTAGAAAATTATTCTGGAGGAGGAGGAGAACACTGTGAATGACAAGGGTGTTGGATGCCGCCGAGTTCATATTTATGACATCGAGACGTCTGACACATGAATTCAATTCCGCAGGTATGTATTGAACATCACGATGCGCTCCTGTTGTCCAAGGACCGGCTGGGAAATGGATTAAAACATGACCAGCATGACAGTGTCCTGGCGTGTCCTGGCAAATCCTGGCCCTAACGGTCCCCAGAGGCCTCTCCTGCTGGCGTTGACTCCCTTGGCAAGCCCCCTCCCCTGACTGAGAACAAAACCTGGCAGCTCCCTTTAATGAACAGAACGTTACAAAGTGATGGGATGCCAGTTCCAAAATTAGGTCCTAGGCATGTGCGCATGTCTTGCGTGGGTCTCTCCCCTCTCTTGCGGGAGCCAGAAGCCAAGACCCCCAATAAGGTGCTTTGGCTGCTCACCTCAGGGCACCTGGGAGCACCACGCAGGGCAGGTGGTTGAGCTCTCGCCCTGGCTCCGGTCCTCCAGAGGGTCCCCAGGGAATCCCGCCCGGGCTCATGAGACAGGGAGACAGGGGCCTGGAGCAGAAAGAACTGCGGTTGGCACACGTCGGAGCCCGAAGGTGCTCGTCCGGCTGGAGTCTTCACTCCGGCCCCTCACCTCCTCTGAGACTTCTCTCCTCTCCCTCTGAAGCCAGCTCCACCCACTTCCAGCTGCCTTAGGGGAGGGTGTCCGGCTCTGGCCTTGCCTCTCAGGTTCTGGCCCCTCCTTGGCTGTCATGCCTTACCTGGCTCCTGTGCACACACGCAAAACCGTGTGAGCCCTTTCTCCCGTCCCTCTGTCATCAGCAGACTGAGGAGACCAGTTACAGAGCCTCGGAGGGAGGTGCGGTCCCCTGCGCTCTCGCCTCATGCCTTCCGGACTGTGCAGGGCCCCAGGCTGGCTGTGGGAAAGGCACGCCCAGCAGCTGAAAGCCAGCGAGCACAGGTCTCCCCGGGGGCAGGTGTGGTCCCTGCATGTGCAGCCAATGGCCAGGCCATGTGGCCGGTGACATCCCTATTTCCTGGAAGACACTGAACTCTAGGCCACGCCATTGCTCACACGTGGTACATTTTAGCTCACGAAGATGAGAGTTCAGCAAGTCACATGAGTCAGGAGGGTACCCGGGGCCTTTGGTCATGCACGGAGAGAATATGTACAGCTTTGTTCTGGATTGCAACAGGAGTGTTCTTTTACATTTGCTTATTTGGCTCAAATGACCCTCCTATTTTAAAAATAACTGCTCCGCTGGGCTCAGTGACTCAGTCTGTAATCCTGCGCTTTGGGAGGCCGAGGTGAGTGGACTGCCTGAGCCCGCGGGTTCGAGACCCACCTGGGCAACTTGACGAGACCTCATCTCTACAATAAATAAAAAAATTAGCCGGGCGTGGTAGTACACACCTGTCGTTCCAACTACTTGGAAGGCTGAGGCAGAAGGATCACTGAAGCCCAGTGGGTCGAGGCTGCAGTGACCGGGAGCGGCCACTGCCCTCCAGTCTGGGTGACAGAGTGAGACTCCAACTCAAAAAAAAAATAAAAATAAAATTAAAATAACTGCTCCGAGCAGGCTCGGTGGCTCAGTCTGTAATCCAGCACTATGGGAGGCCGAGGGGAGAGAATTTGCCTGAGCATGCAGGTTCGAGACCAGTCCAGACGACTTGGAGAGATCTCGTCTCCAGAATAAACAAAAAATTATCCAGGTATGGTAGCGGGTATGGCCGCCGAGTACGGTAGCGGGTCAGCACTGGGGTGGCCGCGAGCGCACCACGGCACTCCAGCCTGGGTGATGGAGTGAGACTCCAACTCAGAAAAATAAATAAATAACTGTTCCCTGACTAACATTGAGCGGGTCCACACCACGCGCTGGAGACAGCATCCCGGGTGTGTGACAGGTTGTGTGACCCTCGTCCACTGGGTGACAGAACCACAACTTCGGCAGCAGTATCTGCACTGTGATCAGCGCCGACTCACGCTGCACTGCTCTGCAGCGTCTGCACGCGTCCCCCGCCCTGTCTCTGTGGGCCTGGCTCTGCACTTCCTTCTGCCCTCTGGGAATCGATGCGAGAATATCCCACTTGACCTCTTTCTCTGCCTTCTCTTTAAACTCTCCATTTAGCTATTGTGAGTTTGCTAAGCTGCAAGCATAGGTGGACCTAGAGTCTCTAATACTGAGTGTTCAGCCACAGAAACAAAGAACTGAGTACCACACGTTCGTAAGTGGAACCTGAACAATTATCATGATACTCGAAGAAAGGGATTGACAGTAGTGAGAAACTGCCAGGGGATGGGGAGGGGTCACACCTCATCAATAGGGGTACCTATCTCAAACCAGGTGAAGTAGGGACCAACCTATACAATGACCATGTGTATACCCAACCCTGAATTGTACCCCACATCTTAAAAAAAATAAAAAAGATGCAGGTGTGATCGTGTGGATTCCTTTTTAACACCTTCTAATGGCTCCTAAGATAGACTTTTCCCTGCAAGGTGATTTCTAAAGTCTAGGGTCAGGTCCCCACCCTGTCTCCAGCCTGGTTGCAGCCGGGAGGCATACGGCGGCTCCAGCCTCCACGAGACCCTGCACATCTGCTCGTCAAATGGTCCAGGTGAACCCACGGCATGAACCGCGGCATGCCGGGTGAGCCAGGATGCCCTTCAACCCGCTCCTTGGTGGGGCTGGGCCCGGGTTTGCAGGGAAGAACACACAAGCACAGACGCCATGCAGACCAGGGGGCTGGCCAGCCCGGCTCCTGGGCCAAGCGTTAAGGTTAGTCCTTTTCCCGTCCTCTGTCCTCACCGCCGTGTCATGAGCAGGCCTGCCGGGCGTGCTGGGTCAGGGCTGGACGTCTCAGCCTTGCTGAAGGATTCTTCAAGACCGCATGGAAGCACGGTGCTCAGCGCGATGTCACCCTCACCTCTGTAACGCCCATGTTCTCCTGGGGACATGGCGCGGAGGTCCCTCAGACTCGCAGACCCAGGTGGCACTGCAGACTGGCGACATCTGACCACATCTGAGTGAGCAGTGTAGACCCCACCCTCCTTCCCCGGGGTGCCCAGAGTGGGCCCGCAGAGCAGTGTAGACCCCCATGCCCCCACACACTCTGCACTTAGCCCGCCTCTAGTGGGCACTTCCTCCGGCTGGCAGTTCAGGCCTCTGGGAAGGCCCACTTTGGCAGAGCCTGGCGTCTGACATTTGACAGGGATCTGCACACCCATCCACCAGCACAGGAGGAAGGGGGTTGGGCTAATTGACGTCTATCAGCTCCTCTTTTTTCTCCTTAAAGAGGCACTGCCCACCAAATTGCTCCAGTGGGGAGAACTTCTCCACGATCACAGGAAGCGCCAAGGAAACGGATCAAGAAGGAGACTGTGCTAAGTACAGGGTGTGTGGGGGGGTGGGCATCGACACTGCAGACCCCCTCCGGGCACCCTGGGGAGGGAGGGTGGTCTCCACCGCTGGCCCACCCTGGATTCGCCTGAGGTGACGCCTTCCTCTCTTGCGGAACGAAGCCCGCCTCCCCACCCTCCCACCCACCAACCGGGCTCCCAAGCACCTGCCTGCCATAACTGTCTGGTCGGGACACTGCCCATACTTGGTCCAAGCCATGCCTTGTATTCTGGTCATGAGGAGACATCCCACAGTCAATTTAAAACTTAGAAGCACACGGGCCCGCTGAATCAAAAAAATCTTAACTAGTGTTTCTTAGGATACGGACAAGGACAGACACCAGATTCTCTCAGGCATAGAATACTGCCTTTACCTTCCTTGGGCCTGAGCTTGGGGGTGATGATAGACAGGTGATTGACAGATGAGAGAAGATCTATAATAGATGGTAGATGGATGGTAGATAAGTGGAGGATAGAAGTTAGATACAGCACAGACAGACAGACAGAGACGATGGATAAATGATAGCTAGATAGATGACAAAAGCTAGATGGCAACAGGTGATGGACAGACAATAGATAAGACGGCAAACACACCAGCTTCCCAGGGTTCCCGTCCACAGGATGGATGCCAGCGACCACCTGCCCACCCCTGGCTTCTCTGCCTGGCTCGCGCCCCACAGGCCCAAGTCACAGCCAGGTCCCAGGACGGCACCCCAGGAGCTCTGTGGACGCCTGATCTGCCCCCGCTCTCGCTCTGCTCAACTCCCAGCCCTCCTTAGCATGAGACCCAAGAAACAAAAGTGGAGAAGACCAAAGGCCACTCCGGTACGTGCGTACGGACTTTCGATCCACACACGCATCACGGTGGCGTCCAAGCCGGCCGCGTGCCTGAGCCTGTGTTGGCTCCACACGTCGGGGCCACCCCCGCTCGGCTCCATCTGCCAATCCGAGCAAAGGAAGCGAAGCCACAAGCCACTGCGAGTGCTGCTGTGTTGGGACCCCACCCTGCCCGTCCTGGCCCTCAGACACAGACGTCCACAGAGGCCTGGGCCCGGCCCCTCCTGGCGTGGCGTCCCTGCCCGGCCTTTCCCGTGGCCCATTCCGATGCGCGCGATCTCCAGGAACGACCGTGCCAAGCGCCCGCCAGCTGTCGGGAGTGACCAGCTCGGTGGCCTAAGGATTCTTGCACATGAGGGCTCCCTGCAGTGCCAGGGTGTCCTGGAATCCATGTGCTACTTACTGCCGATTGGCAGGGTCTCTGAGTAATCTCACCCCGGCTGCTGAGAGGCAGGTTGGAAGGAGAGGAAGCTCACGGGCAACCCTCCCTGTCAGGAACGCCAGTGACTTGGAAACTGCCGGTGCCTATGTGTTTCCCTGCGCCTGGAACTCGGCTCATCTCCAGATAAAAGGGACAGTGTGTCACTGATGGTGCTGATCGCACACTTCACGTGACACTACGGTTTCACCTGTCTCAGCAGCACATGGCCTGGACGTCCCCACTGCAAGTCTCAGATGCAAGGTCCTCAGGCTCTCACCACAATCCATCCACTTACGGACAAACAGCTTGAGAGTGGCCTGTTTAAGTTCCTCTTTTACACAGGAACATACACAAAAGCCTAGTGCCTTCAGCTACATTTTTGAATTTTTTAATAGCATCGTACCCTCAATGCCAGTAGATTTTCTAAGTCTGAGCCATCCAATATTAAAATTTGCAAACATCCCCCCATCACAAAAAATGAGAAGTACTCTCCACTGTCATGAATTCTGCTGAAATAGATGCAATTTGACATCCTATTTTCTTCAGGAAATGTTCTATTTGATTACTACATGACAAGAAGCTTGAAATGTCTCCTAATTCAGAAAAATTTTAAATTGGCTGATGAAAACAAGCTCTATCACTTCTCTGGCCTATTCCAAAGGCTCAGTAACCCTGTTTTCCCTTGCCACCCAATGAATTCCGAGCGCGGTGGTGAACACGCGGCAATCTCGTTACCCAGCCACCGCATATTCTCAAGCGCATCCCCGTCCTCTGACAGCTAGGCGGGAAAAAAGGAAGCAAGGGGCACACCCAGCACTTTCTGAAGGCAAATGTCCCAAAGGCCACATTTACGTGATGTCACAAAACTCACGTGATGTCACTGGCACTGATCGGACACCGTGTGCCTGACAGTGTCTGTTCACCTGGGAAAAACACAAGTGCCTGTGTTCCTGACGCCACGTCAGCCCTACCTCTCCACAACTTCTATGGCAACAAACTGATATCAGACAGGTACTGGATACCTTTGGCAAATATAAGCAATTCTGAGTTCTCATGGTAAAAATCAATTACGCAATCTCCACAATCGTGTTCAAATATTTACAAATCGATGTACGTGCTCATCAAACTTTCGCCTCTCCTATCAGACAGAAGCCTCTTTTTGTTTTTTGGGTTTTTTTGGAGACAGAAGCCTCTTACGTAAGGACGTCTGAAGGAAACCCCCTCTCCTCCACTGCCGGACACTGGGGCCAGTGTGGCCCTGTGCAGGGAATGTGCCCCGCCATGAAGGATGAAGACAGCTGCCATCTGACGCCAGGAGGGCTGTCTTCCCTGGGTCACCAAGCTGCTCTTGGCCAAGGAACTGCCGCGATGTCACTCCCAGAGTGCCTGGAGATCGGACACAGCTCCTTCCCTCTCGTATGGAGACTCTGGCTCGGAGACTTCCTCAGTAAGATTTATCAGCAAGTCTATCAAACCTCCGTTATTTTGACCTAATCTTGGCAATTCACAATACCATGTTATTGAAGCTCATAAACTACTTTGATCTCAGATTTTGCCCATTTAAAATGCACCAAATGTTAACCTTACTCCTGCTACAAATTGTCCACAGATTATGAAATCAGAACCTTATTTCCTTGCTATTCTTGATGAACAGTCACATCATGACTGCTCTGAGTGTAGGACAAACTGTCTAAAATGCAGGCAGCCAACGAAAAATCAGAAATTGGGAAATAGGATCATTTCCTTTTTAAATTTTATTATTAATTTATGTATTTATTATAAAGATGTGGGGCACAATTCAGGGTTAGGTATCCAAACACTGATCATGCAGGTACCCTTATTGACGAGGTATGCCCCTCCCTCCCCTAGCAGTTTCCACCAACTGCCAGTCCCATCCCTCTTCCCCTGACAGTTTTCTGCTACTGCCAATCACTTTCTTATAGCATTATAATTGTTCAAGGTCACCTTATGAGTGAGAACATATGGAACTCAGTTCTTTGTTTCTGTGATAGATCACTGAGTATGACTGACTCCAAATCCATCCAATTTGCTGCCAAGTCCATATATTTGTCCTTCTTTATGGCTGCATAATATTCCATTGTGTATATGTACCACATTTTTTTTAATCCAGTCCAGCTTCAATGGGCAACATGGTTGGTTCCATGTTTTTGCTATTGTGAATAGAGCTGCAACAAACATACATGTGCAGGTATCTTTTTTGTAGAATAATTTGAGTCCCTCCGGGCATATTCCCAATAGGGGAATTGCTGGGTCATATGGAAGGTCAATTTCTAGTTCTTTCAGAAATCTCCAGACTGTTTTCCAGAGAGGTTGTACAAGTTTGCACTCCCACCAACAGTGTAGAAGCATTCCTTTTTCTCCACATCCTCGCCAGCATCTGTTGTTGTTTGTTTTATTACTGATGGCCATTCTTGCTGGGGTTAGGTGGTATCTCAGGGTGGTTTAGATTTGCATTTCTCTGATGATGAGTGAGGCTGAGCACTTTTCCATGTGTCTGTTGGCTGCCCGTATATCTTCTTTTGAGAAGTGTCTATTCATGCCTTTTTCCCACTTTTTAAAGGGGCTGTTTGTTTTTTTTCCTTTTGGCATGTTTGAGTTCCTTGTAGATCCTAGATGTTAGGCCTTTGTCAGATATACAGTTGGCAAATATTTTTTCCCATTCTGTGGGCTGTCTCCCTGCTCTCTTGATGGTTTATTTGGCTTGGCAGAAGCTTGTCAGTTTAATGAGGTCCCACTTGTCTATCTTATCTCTTATGGTCTGGGCACTTCGGGTTATGATCAGGAATCGGTTGCCAGTACCAACTTCCATAAGAGCGTTTCCTGCATTTTCTAAGGTTCTTACAGTTTGAAGTTTTACATTTAGGTCTTTGATCCATTTAGAGTTAATTTTTGTGTATGGTGACAGGTAGGGGTCCTGCTTCAATCTTCTGCATGTGTTCAGAGGATCATTTTCTTTGTGTGTGTGTGTGTGTGTGTGTGTGTGCGTGTGTGTGTGTGTGTGTAGACATTTTAATAAAGAAGAGATATGGGTGCAAGATAAGCATACTAAAAGCGTGATGTTTAACAATATTCTTCATGAGAG
Source organism: Cephalopachus bancanus (assembly GCA_027257055.1). Taxonomy (NCBI): domain Eukaryota; kingdom Metazoa; phylum Chordata; class Mammalia; order Primates; family Tarsiidae; genus Cephalopachus; species Cephalopachus bancanus. The sequence goes on from JAPVLO010000026.1 coordinate 7,003,833, forward strand.
AGATTTGGATTTTCATGACAAGTAAAAATACAATAACTTTTATAAAAATTAGACAAGAAAAATTCAAATCCACATGTATAGAACCTACAGGGAAAATTTCTTTTTTGTTTTCTTTTCTTTTTTTATTTTAAGGATGTGGGATACAATTCAGGGTTAGGTATACACATGTTCATTCTGCAGGTGCCCTTGTGGATGAGGCATGCCCCTCCCTCCCCTGGCAGTTCCCCTCAACTGCCAATCCCAGCCCCGCTCCCCTGGCAGTTTCCCACTACCACCAACCCTTTCGTACAGGATCATGATCATTGTTCAAGGCCCGCTGATGAATGAGAACATATTGGACTCTGTTCTTTGTGTCTGTGATAGATCGCCGAGTACAAATAAATTAGTAGATCCCAAATAATCAGACGTCACATACGCTAGCCAAGTAAAGCCTTAATCACACGCTCAATGCTGACATCCCCCCAAACGTACTCCAAGGGAAGCCCTTGCTGCCCAGAGGCTTGGCGAGAGACGGCCTCAATGTGCCATGGGTGCCCAGCCACCGAAGACGGATGACCGCGCCAGGCAAGAAGTATGGGCACAAAAGCCTCATCTGCCTTCTGATAGCCCCGGGGGCAAAGGAGGACATTTATGTATGCTTTCCAAAATAAAAAATCTTCAACGTCATCTAAGAATTGGATGCCTATATGTTTTATCCTCCAATCTGGATGCTTCAGAAATCACTGCCAGAGATGACTCCAGGACAGTCCCGGGAAGTCTTCTGTGGCTCGGTGTGGTCTGGCCTCTGAAGGTCCCTCCAGCCACGTCTTCATCCCTCGGTTACAACACTCGACCTTCCCTGGAGGCAGACTCCAGGTCCTGAGGCGTAGCATGCCCGTTTTTGAGTTGGAGTCTCACTCCGTCGCCCAAGCTGGAGTGCAGTGGCAAGCTCACGGCCACCCCAGCGTCGACCTCCTGGGCTCTGGCATTCCTTCCATCTCAGCCGTCCAAGTAGTTGGACAGGCTTGCGCTACTACACCTGGCTAATTTTTGATGTATGGAAGAGACAAGGTCTTGCCAAGTTGCCCGGGCTGGTCTCGAACCCATGGGCTCAGGCAATCTACTCGCCTCAGCCTCCCGAAGTGCTGGGATGTCAGGCTGAGCCACCAAGCCCGGCCCATTGCTTTTATGATTTCGATGATTTTATGCAGGTCCCCTAGACATTGTAAGTCTCTGCTTCTCACCTGTAAAACATGGACAACAAAGCCTAGGAACTTGGTCTATTATGAAGAGTAAACAAAGTGACCTTAGTAAGCACAATGAGAGGTAGAAGAAGCAGAAATGAGAGTCACTGCCACCAGGAATTAAGTAGCGTAGGAAACAAGGACTTTGCTTATATTTTTGCATCTGATCTTTAATGGGTTTAACAGCTGTCTATTTTTTCATTATTTATGTATTTTTTTGAATCGGAGTCTCACTCTGTTGCCCAAGCTGGAGGGCAGGGGCAGCAGTGTGCTCACGGCCACCGCAGCCTTGACCTGCTGGGCTCAGGCGATCCTTCTGCCTTGGCCTTCCAAGTAGGTGGAACCACGGGTTGTGCCGCCACACTGGCTAATTTTTTCATTTATTGATTTATTGTAGAGACGAGGTCTCACCAAATTGCCCAGGCTGATCTCAAAACCCTAGACTCAGGCAACCCTCTCGCCTCTGCCTCCCAGAGTGCTGGGGTGACAGGCGTGAGCCACAGCGGCCAGCCCTTGTTTAACTCCTTTGAGTGGCAACCCTACCCTGCCCATAAACTATTTTAGACATTAAAATCTTGAGGGCCAGCCCTTTACTCTGTAATTGCTATAGTCTATAAATAAATATTAAAAGAAAAGTTGATTGACATACAATAATTCAAGTCTAAAATCAAACAGATTTATATACAACAATATGATTCTGAAATCAAATATGCATTATGACATATGGCAGATCAGCAAAATATTTGCGAATCTTCTCAATCAAAAAGCATAAGCTTTGCCCAGTAGGTTTTACCTAGGCCATTTTTAAAAGATGATTTCAATATGATTTAATTCTGCTCTCTTTAACTGAGAGCAAGTACCTGAGATATTTGTTCTTTGCTGTTCAACCAGTTCTAGATGCTACTGCCGCTATGGGGTAACAGGAGAGTTTTATTCTTCCATCTTCCCCTCCCTTTCTTATTCAACACGCATGTCCTGCACGTTTGGTTGGCTCCAGGCTCCATACGACACGCTTTAGGAGTACAGGACATTTCAAGCAAAGCCCTTTCTCTCAGGCTGCTGAAGCGTTTTAGGAATGTTACCATGTCTAACTCAGAAACCACAATCTGGACGATAAAAGCAAGACACATCAGGAGGGGCCAAGGCTTTGAAAACACCATAAGGTACAAAGAAGGCAGCTTCTTTCAAGGAGCGGTTTCAGAGCTGGGTTTGGACAATGCATTGCATGTTTTCATTAATTATAGAAGGAAAAGTCATGTGCTGGAACGTGTCTGTATGCACATAAAACAATCTCTGGAAGGCACACAAGAAACTATTAACAACAAATGCTTTTGCAGGAAAAAAAAAAACTACACTGGGGAGTGAGGAATGGGAGAGAAAGACTTCACTGCATCTGATTTATAGTTCTTGACCTTCAAACCCTGTATGTGCATTAATTACTCGTTAGGATGTATATTTAACAATGTATAAATTCAATACATAAAAAAGAGGCATGTTGATGAAGACTATTTTCAGAGTGCACTATCTGTCCCAACCGGATTCAATACAAAAAGTTGTGAAGAGAGTTTGGAAACACAGTTTCCTACAAGTCACTGAGTGACACACACTGCAGTTGTCTACAATGATGATGCTTTAAAATGTAAATGTCAATAAAACGTCATATGTGCTGGTCAGCTTGAACTTAGCCTGGCTAAAATACATAACTCAACTCATGTGTTCTTCTCTAACACAGAATAAAATTTCAGAAACTTTAGTGTTGAGAAGGATGTTTCATTTAACATTGACTGAAGGCCTACTCTGAACCGGGTACAAGAGACATAAAGAATATAAGATGACAACTTTTTATAATTAGGTCCCTTCATCGCTTCAATAGAACACTGGAAAAGAGTGAGGAGGTTCTAAAGAGACAGACAAAAATATAATAATAGTTGAAGACTTCAACACTCCACTGACAGCAACAGGTAGACCATCAAGCCAGAAAGTCAACAAAGGAACAATGGAGTTAAACTGGACCCAAGAGCAAATGGAACTAATAGACATCTACAGGATATTCCACACCAAAACTACAGTATGCATTTTTCTCATCAGCACATGGAACTAATAGACATCTACAGGATATTCCACACCAAAACTACAGTATGCATTTTTCTCATCAGCACATGGAACATTCTCTAAGATAGACCATATGATAGGCCACAAATCAAGTCTCAATAAACTCAGAAAACTGAAATCATATCAAGCTTCTTATCAGATGACAGTGGAATAAAACTGGAAATTAACTCAAGAAGAACTCATGAAACCAAACAAAAATATGGAAGTTAAACAATCTGCTCCTGAACGGTCCTTCAGTCAATAATGAAATCAAGATGTAAATTTAAAAATTCCTCAGAATTAATAACAACAACAAAACAAGGTATCAAACCCTGGGACACACTTGAAGCTGTGCTCAGATGAAAATTTATAGCACTTAAGGCCTATATTAATAAGGCTGAAAGTTCACACATTAACAACTAAAAATCATGCATGGAAAAACTAGAAAAACATGAACAAACAAAACCCAAACCTAGCAGAAGAAAAAAAAATAATAACAAAACTCAGAGCAGAAATAAATGTAATTTAAATTTAAAAATACAAAGGATCAATGAAACAAAAAGTTGGTTCTTTAAAAACATAAACAAAACTGATAGGCCACTGGCTAGATTAATTAAGAAATGAAGAGAAATATTCAAGTTAGCTCAATCAGAAATGAAAATGGAGATATTACAACTGATATGACAGAAACACAAAAGTACATCCAAGATTATTATGAACACCTCTATGCAAACAGACTAGACAATCTAGAGGAAATGGATAAATTCTTGGAAACATATAATACTCCAACCTTGAATCTGGAAGAAATAGAAACCCTTAAGAGACCAATAATGAGTAGCAGAATTGAAACAGTAACCAAAAGTTCCCAACAACAACAACAAAATCCAAGACCTGATGAACTCACAGTCATATTTTTCCAGACTTTCAAAGAAGAAGTAACACCAATATTGCTGAAGCTATTCCACAAGTTTGAAGAGGAGAAAATTCTCCCAAATTCATTCTATGAAGTCAGTATTACCCTGATACCCAAACTGGGAAAAAGAAGGAAAGAAAGAGAGAGAGAGAGAGGGAGAGAGGGAGAGAGGGAGAGAGTGAGGGAGAGAGGGAGAGAGTGAGAGAGGGAGGGAGGGAGGGAGAGAGGGAGGGAGGGAGGGAGGGAGGGAGGGAGGGAGGGAGGGGGGAGGGAGGAAGGAAGGAAAGAAAGAAAGGAAAGAAAGAAAGAAAGGAAAGAAAGAAAGAAGGAAGGAAAGAAAGGAGAGAGAAAGAAAGAAACTACCAGTATCCTTGATAAAAACAGATGTGAAAATTCTCAACAAAATATCGCAAGCCAAATTCAACACCATATAAAAAAGAATAATCCACAACTACCAAGTGGGATTTTTCCCAGGAATGCAAGAATGGCTCAACATATACAAGTCGATAAATGTGATCTACCACATTAACAGAATTAAAAACAAAAAATCATATGATCATTTCAATAGATGGAGAAAAAGCAGTTGATAAAATTCAGCATCTCTTCATGATAAAAACCTACAGCAAAATAGACACACAGGAAACATTCCTTAAAATATTAAAAGTCACAACTACAAAGCCACAGCCAGTGTCATTCTGTCATTCTAGAGGAAAGTTGAATGCATTTCCTCTCAAATTGGAACAAGGCAAGGATGTCCACTTTCACCATTCTCATTCAACATAGTACTGGAAGTCCTAGCCAGACCAATCAGGCAAGAAAAAGAAATAAATGGTATCCAAATTAGAAAAGAAGAAATCAAACTCTCTCTGTATGTCAACAATATGTTCCTATACCTAGAGAATCCTAAAGACTCCCTCAAAAGACTCCAGGACTTGACAAATGAATTCTGTAAAGTTTCAGGATACAAAATCAGCACATGTAAATCAATAGCACTGCTATACACCCACAGCAACCAAGCTAAGAGTCAAATCAAGAACACAATTCCATTTACAATAACAGCCAAAAAGCTAAAATACCTAGGAATATATTTGACCAAGGGAGTGAAAGATCTCTACAAGGAGAACTACAAAACTCTGATGAAAGAGATTGTAGAGGACATAAACAAATGGAGAAGCATCCCCTGCTCATGGATTTGAAGGACTGACGTTGTTAAAATTACCATATTATGTGAAGAAATCTACAGATTCAATGCAGTCACTAACATACCACCACCAACACTTTTCACAGAATAGAAAAAAACAGTCTTAAAATTTGTATGGAACCAAAAAGCAGCCAGAATAACCAGAGCAATCCTAAGCAAAAAGAGCAAAGCTGAAGGCATCACATTTTCTGACTTCAAATTATTCTACAGGGCTACAGTAACCCAAACAATGTGATACTGGTACAAGAGCAGACACATGGATTAATGCAACAGAACAGAGAATCCAGAAATAAATCCAGATACCTACAATCTGATCTCTGACAAATGGTGCTGGGAACACTGGATAGCTCTGGGCAGAAAAATGAAGCTGGATCTCTATCTCTCCCCATATACAAAAATTAACTCAAGAGGGACTAAAAGATGTAAATTTCAGACCTGAAGTCATAAAAGTCCTCGTAGAAAACCTAGGAAAAACTCTTCTGGACATGGGTCTAGGAGAAGAATCTATGGCTACAACCGCAAAAGCAAATGCAACAAAAACAAAAATAAATAAGTGGGACTTAATTGACCTAAAAAGCTTCTGTACAGCAAAAGAAATAATCCACAGAGCATATAGGCAACCTACAAAATGGGAGACTGTATTTGTGAACTACACATCTGACAAAGGACTAATATCACACAGCCATAAGGAAGGACAAACATAGGGACTTCGCAGCAACTTGGATGGATTTAGAGTCTACCATACTCAGTGATCTATCACAGAAACAAGGAACAGAGTACCCCATGTTCTCGCTCATAAGCGGACCCTAGATATTTTCCATAATACTGTAAGAAAGGGATTGGCAGTAGCGGGATACCGCTAGGGTGGAGGGGGAACACAACATCAATAAGGGTACCCGATCTCAAACCAGGCAAAGTGGAGACCAAAGGGAGGCCCAAAAGTTACCTGTATGAGGATCACTTGATACCTAATTCTGAATTGTATCCCACACCTTTTTTTAGAAAATCCAGAATCTACAAAGAACTCAAACAAATCAGCAAGAAAAAAGTAAATGACTCCATTAAAACGTAGGCGAGTAGTGTACACAGACAATTCTCAAAAGAAGACACAAAAATGGCCCCCAAACATAAAAAAATGCTCAATAACACTCATCATGGAAATGCAAATGAAAACAAAAATGAGATACTTATACCAGTCAGAACAGTCATTATTAAAATATGAGGAACAATAGATGCTGGTGCAGATGTGGTGAAAAGGGAATGCTTATACACTGTTGGTGGGAGTATAAATTAGTGAACCTCTATGGAAATCAGTATGGAGATTCAACAAAGAACTGAAAGTACAGCTATCATATGATCCAGCAATCCCATTCATAGGCATCTACCCAAAAGAATAGAGGTTGTTACGTCAGAAAGACACCTGCACTCACATGTTCTTTGTAGCACAATTTACAACTGCAAAGATGTGGAATTAGTCTAAATGCCCATCAACCGATCAGTGGATGATGAAAATGTGGTACATATACATTGTGGAATACTATTCAGTTGTCAAAAAAGAATGAAACAATGTCTTTTGCAGCAACTTGGATGGAATGGAGAAGATCGCCCTAAGTGAGCTGACACAGCAACAGAAAACCAAACACTGCATGTTCTCACAAGTGGGATGGTGTCATGGATGCATCACCAACTGTTATTCTAAAGTGAGGTAAAGAATACATATGCATACAAGTTTCAGTGTAATGGTACTACTCAACCATTAGCATAATTTTTCATATAGGATGACTCGCTGGCGGTCTCTCATAAAATTTGTTATATTCCATCTTAAACAATATGATTAACTCTTGGTGAACCTTTCCCAACATCAGTAAATTCAATGTTGTCTAATCCTTGGATTTATGATAATGTCAGCTCATTAAAATCTTAGTTAAAATTCATTAAAATGCATACTGAGAGGTAACAGTTTCATTACTGTAATATGATGTAGAGAAAAAGAGAATGCTTTGTTACCATTTTATTGTCTTCAAAACTGAATGCATTTGCATAATAAAAGCTTCACTATATATGTTCAATAGTTCTCAAAAACCAAGCAACTCAATAGTTAAAATGCATTTCCTGATGTGTGTTTGTGTATGTATGTATGTATGTATATATATACATATATATATATATATGTATATATATATACACACACACACACATTTACATATCAGAAATGTGTATCATATATTATATGTATTTATTATGATAGAGTCGTGGCTGTCACTTTTTTTCAATTAAGAGAAGTGGTCATAGGAGACACAGCTATTTAGAGATAGGAAATCAATTCAATGATACTAAAATATAGTTGTTATTTCTCTTACAACGTTTATAATGTTTTGGTTGAATAAGGTTTCCACACAACAGTGGATGGCTTAAACAAATAGTATGGTGAATTAACTGTCTTTACTACATGATCTGCCAATACATTGTATGGCTGAAGAGTCAGATGATCACGAAAATTAACTAGAAGTGAGCTATCCGCTGTTCTCAACAATGCCAGTGTAAATACTTCCCATTTCTCTCCCACAGTACTTTAGCTGTAGTGAGTGCTGATAAATACTTGGTGAGGGTTAAAATGTGGACATTTCCTCTGGTTACTTTTTTGTATGCTTACCCCCAAATCCTACATGATAAAATCTTTACATTAAAATATATCTAATTTCATGTGGTCTCTTTTTTTGGTCTTGTCATCTGGAATACTTTCCTAATTTTCTTCCCACTCGCCACCACTCATCCATCTGCCTTTCCCAAAACTTCTTAAAATCAGTCAGGACTCAAAATGGAGCATCCCAGCCACACATTCTTCACAGGTGACCTCTGCCAGTGTGGCCTCCATGCTGGTGACCCCAAAAGACACACCTCCGGCTCTGAGCTGCCCTGAGCTTCACTCTTGCAGCCACCTGCCTGCTTGATTGTCTAACCGTAGCTTCAATGCCGGATAGCCCCAACCGAGTTCCTGATTTTTGTCACACAAGTCTCCATCTCCTCAGTCTTCCCTCTCTTTTGCATGGCATCATCATACACAAGTTGCTCACGGAGCTATTGTTTTTCCTCCATCTCTGTCACTCACAGACACACAGACACACACGCACACACACACACACGCCCTGACTGTCCGTAAGTTCCAATGACAGTGAAGTTCACCCAGAATCCATCTCGCCTTCTTTACCTTCACTCCTGTCGCTGTTGAGTCTGCGGCATCTCTCAGGGCTACTGCGGCCCACTCAGCCTCTTACGATTGCCCTCGCGCTTCCCACAGTCAAGTCTTCCTGCAGCCGGCAGTGAAACCTCTTTAAAACGGCACGACACGTCTTGCCATTCTTTTGCATAACATTCTCCAAAGGATTCGCCACGGCATTGAGAAAAAGTCGCGTCTTTCCTCCGTCTTACAAGGCGCCTTAGGAACAGGCTTCTTCTCTGGCAGCCTCTGTCTCCCTCCTCCCCCTGCTCCCCCAGCCTCACCTCCTTCCCTTCTTCTGGCAACACCAGCTCCCTCCCAGGGTCCTCTCTCTTCCAGACTCAGTTGGCCTGTGAAGTGTTCCTCCCCTAAGGCAGCCTACAGCTCTCGTTCTCTCGTGGGTCAAATTTCAGGTTCCCTCTTTCGACTGCCCAACCTACAGCAGCAGCAAGATCACACATATCACATCCCTCTGGGGTTTCCTTCTCCCTGCATATCGCTTTGTAAAATATCCTTTTGTTATATGTTCCATATCTATCTGTTTCCAGAAGAACATAAACTGGACCCGTGGAAGCAGGGACTAAGTTCATTTACTCATTGCTGTATCCTCAGAGCCTAGAATTATATCCTGGAACACCGTGGGTGCACAGTAAATATTTGTTGAATGAAGGAAGAAAGATTTTCAATTATCGGCATTAAGCCAAATATGGTTAATTGCTGCACGTGCATCTTTAGTAGAAAAGTTTCTTATATTGGTCTGATTTGTGATATTACTTAATAAATGCTTGGAAAGTTATTTATCTTCTGTTTTAGTAATGAATATCACATGCTTTGAGAGGTATCATTGTGGAATGATACAAAATAGTAGTAGTTTTTTATTTTCAAAGTTAAACATGACCTCCTCAATCTCACATTATTCAAATGGCCAGATAAGAAGACAGAAATTTATATCACTGCTTACCATATATGCAACCTTTTTAATGTCATTTTCTGAATGTTTAAGATATTTCAGTTGTTTAGTAGGGTGTGATAAATCAGTGTCTATCAAATGGTCAAGACTTCTTGCCTTTCAGGTCACTGGTGGGTTTATATATGAAAAGATTGTCGTTCTGAGATATCCGGGTTTATCCGGTTAATAACAGAAACCGAGATTTAAAAATAGATCATTTTTAATTCTAGATCTTACACTTTGAAAATGTTTTGATGAAATCAGCTGTAAATATTTTATAATTCCTTGACCTAGCAATCAAAGTATGCTAAAAATAATTCAACTTGGTAACTTAAGTCCTTCATTCTAATCAGTTATTACACCACACTGTGAGATGGTGATTTTGAACGTTAGGTTAATCCTACTCCTATTTCAAAATCCAGGATGGTACTTGCGTCTTTGAAAACAATCTTAACAGGAACTTGACTCTGTCCACTTGCCTTTTTCATAAAAAACTGGAGAACAAGGATCACGGTGAGTGAGCTGCAGAGCATGTTCGCTCTGTCTCTCTACGTTATGAAGCACGGCAACTTTTCCTCAGTTTGTTCGAGACCTCAGTACTGTTAACGTCACTTAAAAAAATATTTAAGCCGATCTCTTCTAGCAAGAGCAAACCTTCTAGTCAGCTAGTCAGCATGTCTTTTCAATCATTTACATTTAACACAACATTAGAAAACACATGCAACCCTCTTGGAGAGGGTTTAGTCTCTGAATGATGTTTAATATAACTAGCACAGATAATATTTTCTGTAATTACAAGTACAAGCAGAAGTCGACATGGTCAGCTGCCCTGTGCCCTCCAAGGTTAAGCCGCAGGCTGGGGGATGGAAAGCCTTCAGATGAGTCCGGTGTTGCTGCTGACTAGCTGACTAGAAGGTTTGCTCTTGCTAGAAGAGATTCTTCCGCTTCTCCCTCTGTTAAATGAGGATAATGATGTCTATTCTCTAAGGTGGCAACGAGGATTAGGTGAAAACGTTTTTGGCATTTTGTATATACCTGGCAAACAGCAGTAGTATGCTTTCATGATCATGATTTTGCATAATTAAATAGAGATGCTTATAGTTACATAATCTCTCTTGAGAAGCACATGTCTCCCCAAGAGACAGTTCTCCTGATTGAGTACATAAATGTATAAATAAGTTGCATATCATAAAATCATATTTCTCTATTATTGCATTAACAAATAAATTAACAGCATAACATTTAATAAACGGTGTCTTGCTTGAGCAACATAATACTTATCAGGCCTGAATAAGCTGCTTTAAAGACTTATATTCATTTGTTTATCTACATAGTTGTGGCACTGTAGTTTTGTTTTATATTGATTTAGAAAAACAGTCCCATCATTTATGTTTTCGATCGGCTTTCTCTGTAAAAAGAAGGGGAGTGATAGGCATGTCGTCTCAGGGAAAATGACACTTAGAAATAAGGAAGCCGAAGTCCTCCAGTCAAAGAGCAACAAGTACCTATTTTAACCTTATTTGGACCAAAGCTGCTTAGGCAACTTCCAGGAGAGATTGTGACCCCGTAAGCTGTGATCCGTGAGGAACTGGGGGAGGGACTTGCACACCGGAAGACACATTGCTTGTTGAAATTGCTCGGGTGTGCCTGCCCACCAGACACCTCATCTTGCAAGATCCTTATTAAGGCCTCGTCTCTGCTACACTTGTGTCTCCGTGTCCATCCTTTGACTTTGGATGGGTGAGTTCGTTTCTCACAGTTGTCACGCATAATTCTTAGTGGACGATCATTTGACTTTTGTTCACATACAGATCTTTTAGCACAAATTAGCTCCTCAACACTAACTTTCACTGCTCTCTAATGTGTGAGGCTTGACCTCTCTGCATTTGTAACTTACCCTAAGCAAATGTGTCGTCATTTGCTACGTTGGGTACCTGGTCCTCTATATCATACGGCTATAGCTGGCTAAAAGCAAAAGAAGAATTTATTTCCACTGCACAGAGAGGAAAAAAAGCAGAAATAAGGAGAAGAAAACACCAAACAAACCAGGGGCCTCTCAGTGTCTTGACAATGCCCAGTCACCTGTTGCTGGCTGGCAGTTCCCTCTTCCATGCCAAGGCCTATTAGTCAAGGCAGAGCACCCAGCCTGCTGACTCGCCAGCCGATGTCCTAGGGGCGTCAGCAAGAGCCCCTGGAGGTCTTGATGACATCTCAGACTGCTCCAGGGGCAGGTGGTGAGCTGGACTCCAGGGCTGGAGGGGAGCAGGACCCTGCCCTGTATGGACCCTGCCCAGCGTGGACTCCGTTCCATGGGTGCCCCACCCCCTGGGGACCTCGCCCCATGTGGACACTGCCCCTTGTGTCAGCGAGTCCAGGGTGCTCCTGAGAAGCAGCATATCCTTGTCAGGCACCTGGGAGATGGAGAGGAGGTGTGTGAAGGGGGACAGCTGCTGCATGCACACTGCCTGCCACATCTAGATTGCCACCCTGACTTGTGTTCAGCGATGATGGGAGCCGGGTGGCATGGGAGGACACATCCTGCTGAGCCGTCCTCTCTACGAGTGATGTGGGTTGCCTGCAAGCTACCAGGAGGAGCCATCCAGCATTGGGATGGAGCAGGAAGGATATGGCAAAACCAACAGGCCCGACGACGGAGCTGTTTACAACATCATCCCTAGCGGAAAAACAGCATGCAGGGACTGGGTCCTCCTGCTGCCAGGAGGGCTCCTCGGGGCCTCAGAACGAGAGTCGTTGGCTTGTTTTCTTTACTTTTTGGTTTGGTCACTGATTCTCACTTCTGCACAGTAGAACTCAAATGTTTAATTGGAACAAGAGGAAAATGTCACACACAAAACCCAACTCACTGTGCATCTTTTAGCTTTTATGAGAACATTACAGGCGTCTTTTCACATGAATGTTTCCACATCAGTTCCAAGACAGGCCCCTACCTCATCCCTCTAAGCCAGTATTCTTTCCCTTGAAGCAGGGCCAAACTTTGAGATTTTTTTATATCTGCAGCAAAACATAATCATTACAGACAGAAACTCTTGTTTGCTCTCAGTTTCGGATCTTCAGTGACTAATTTTATTTGCTTACTGTGTCAACCTGTGACAAAGTTCACTTCACAGGAAAAAAAAAATGATATAGCTTCCAACATTATTGTTTCTTACTAGCTGCTGTCCAATTGCCTTCTGTTTATTTGCAGAACTCAGTAGAATGTGCTATGACATTCTGGCATACTTTTAAAATTCAAGGTGAATGGGAACACAGATAATATTTTCTGAAAAATGCCCTATCACTTTGCTACATAAGGACATAAACAGTCTCAATAATTTTTTTAATGAGAAAGAGAACTAAAAGTTTGCATTTACTTTGCAGATTTGTTCCACATTTAGAATACTTAATTGACAAAATGTCTTAGTTACCATCAACCCTCAAAGGGCCTCGGTATAAAGAGAAACACTGTGTGAAAACTGCTTTGCAAATGAGATGCTATATATGGTGGTGGTACTGGGTATTTATTTATGAGCAAATAAAAAAGGCATATCGGGTATTACCTCCAACTTTAAAAAAGGAAAAAAATAATAATTTTTGTCCTTAATTTTAGACTCACTTGTTTTGCTCTAATTAACTATATTCACAAATGTCAGTTATTCTAGCATATTTTAGTGTCATCATTTTGGATATTTGTTTCTACACATTCTTTTCATTAGTATCGCTTCAGAAAGTTTTTCATTAATTACTGTGTTTTCTCAAACACTTTTTCAAGTTTTCCTTAATAATTTATCACTACCCTCTCAGACATACAGAAATGATTCTATCACCAATCAAGCAGCATGCCAATTTTGCTAACTGTAATAGAAATTCTATCCATTGTGATGGCAGCGAAATTGGTTGTTCGGCATTACAGTTTCATTCTTCTATTTTTCCTTCCATGATATCTCTACCTTTTGAAATTGCAAGCCAGTGAATGAAAACCTCTAGTCTATATGAGCAACAGTGAAGGACCTATGCATTTCTTTCCAGCCATCTCTCAGTTTTAAGCCATTTCCACACCCCCAGGAGACGGTGTGCTAACTTGCAGGTGCAGGGTGGAGTGGGAACGTGTGTCCCACGGGAGAAGCCAACTCAAGTCCCATCATTAGCCATGGTGATTCTCATGGTCTCCCAGCAAACAGTCCTGGTGGCATGCCAACATTCATCCCACGTGGATGGACATAAACAGGTAACAAAAAAAAACTCAGTAGGGAGAAGCACAGGACAGATAGTAAATAAAATTAGCTACTATGAAGAACAGTCATCATCCTGGAGATTTTAAGAGTGCCCGATGAACTCGAATGGGAAAGAACTAGGCAAAGGAAACACCTTTCGACAGGTCAGACTGTGGAATGCTCTAGGTCGTTTGCACCTTGGATTAATAATGATTTCCTGTACAGATAATGCCCGTCCAGAGTTAAAGCAATGCCGCAGCATGAACACTGCTGTGTAGGAGATTAATACGAGTATTTTCAACTTTCTTCCTGAAGATGCTTTAGGATAAGAATGACTAAATGAAAAGGCACCTGGCCTCCAATCAAGAGAGCTGTGATTGCCATAGAGCCTGGGGTTTAGTTAGTGTGAGTACCTGACCCATTCACAGGGAAGTGGAAATATATAGAAATTGATGAGGCCAACTGGAGACTGCTACATTTAGTAAGGCAGTACACCAGAGAATGTGACAACAGGAAACCAAACTGAGGACTTCCCTTTTTTTCAAACACAATCATGTTATTATTGGTAAACAACAGAGTAACAATCAACAGAAACAGAGATTTCTTGGATCATGCTGAAAAAAATAAAAGGAATGCACTGGCAGATATTTATGCCATAAAAGGACAAATATTTCCAAGAATGATATAAAAGAAAGGCCCAGAGTAGGAAGATTTTGAGGGAGATGCCCATCTCAAAGGGTACATATGAGTTTGAACTCTGTAACGAGGGCACCTGGTCAGTTCAGGTCCAATCACTGGTGAGAAATGAGAATTGAAAATGAATGTGCTGATTGAATAGAGGGGCCGTAGCAAGGACATGCACTGGCAAGACACTTAAAACACGTCAGAAAACGTCCACTCCCCTGGGGATGCGTCCTCCCTTTTAAACTTCCTGGAAGCTCACATCATAAAAAGGTCAGTCTGCGATCTGCCTTGGATTCAGGCAGTTAGCTGATATAAATGAGTCAAAGAATTGTTAAATTATTACTCCACGCCATGTACTCAGGTAAAACCTGGATGATCACAGCTAATAATATGTAGTTTCTATTCTATAGGATCCAAGAGTCTAATGGACACAACGGCTAAAAAAGAGAACACTTGAAAATGTTCACGAAGAATCAGGAATAGCAACTAAATTTTATGGACTTATTTATTTCGGCTGCTTGACAATGGGAAAAGTCTCAAGTTATCTGAAGCTCACTCAATTAGCACTAAAAAGTGAGGAGATTAAAGCGGATTATCTCCAATTCCTGGCAGTACTCACATCACATCACATGAAGAAAACAAGAGTGGGAACAAGTAGGTGTAGTCAGTGGGTGTGAAATCACAAGCTCCAGTCAGTGGATGTGGCAATAATTTAGATTAAAGTCAAAGGAAAGTAGTAGCCTTTAAAATGGTAGCCAGTAAGAATCAATCCAGGTAGGCGGGCATTTGGGAGACACAAGGTCTGAGGAGAAGATGATGTGATAGATAATTTATGAAGCAAGCATAATGTTTTAATTTTTTTTTTAATTTGTTTTCATAAGTATTTCTTGCAAAATTTCAGAGCCGTTTAATAGACAGGCAGTGAACACTAGTTTTAGACAAGAGAACACAGAGGGAGGCGTCTGTGGGACCTCACAGCACTAATGTCAAGTGGGTGTGGCTGCACAGGACTGGATGGCCAGGCGCGGGAGCCCTCAGGGTTGTCAGCATCCAAGCAGCAATGGAAGACATGAGTGTAGAAGACACTACTCAGGGAGATGGGGACGTCCCGAGGAGAACCCTGAGGACTGGTGACTCTGAGGACAGAGCAGAAGAAATGAAGACTGCAGAGAATGGAGCGATTGAATTCACAGGGGCTTGCATGTGTGCACTTAATATGCACACCTAGTTCTGCAAATGGGATTAATGCTTCCATGGACGTCTATAATTAAATTATGTTCTTACCGAAAAGCACACTTTGGTTTTAGGGCACAAAAAGTCACATTCATCAAATCCTTCTAAAGTGAATCTTACCACCTGTAAGCTGGACTTAGTAAGAATAATAGTTAGCCCTGTACTGAGCACTTACTGTATACCTGGCACTGTTCCAAATACCTTTCAGGCATTATCTTTTTTAATCTTAAAATCAACCCCAGAGGTGCATATCATTGGGTTGCCGCTTTACAAATGGAAATATTGCATCACCCAGATGTGGACTTGGTGCCACCCTTCCAAGGACCCCTAGGGTGAGTGGGGGTGCGGAGGAGCGTCTGTCCCACCCAAAAGCGTGCTCTCTGCATTGTCTCCACAAGGTTAACCTAAACAAGGGCAGTTGATCTGGATCTAACTATAGGCACTCAGAAGGTTGGGGCAGGGGGAGACAGTATTTCCACAATTCAGACAGCTCAAGACAGCACTGCTACAAAACAGCCTCATTTTGCACATGTCCTGGGAGCCTCCCACGCTCATGACGGCGAGGAGGGCGTGTGATGCTCTGCAGATGATTGGAAGGATTCGCAAGACCATTGTTGCATTATTTTGCCCATGAGCTAACTTTCAAAAGGATTAAAACATAATTCAGAGAGGTGTCCATTGTTGCCTGGGGGGGGACCAGGAGAAGGGGGAAGGGAAGAAAGAGGAAGAGCTTGAGAGAGGAGATGCAGGGAAGGATTAAACAGACTGTGCGTATGGGCCGACGACAGCAGAATCTTCCAACTTCAGCGAGTGCTGTCTTGCTATTATCTTCTGATTTCTTCACGTAATGAATATTAGTAGAACCCAAATTTGAGCCGGCACTGTGCGCGCATCAGGGACATAATCAGAGCCCGAACGTCCATGAACCCTCTTGTCAAAAGCGTGGGACCCAGAGGATGAAACCACAGGAGTTCTCAGAGAAGGGCTGTGGGATCACAAGAAAGAGACAAGAACAGGAAGGGGAATCTGCGCCCTTTGAAGCTGCAGGATCTTTTCAGCATAAGTCAGTGGAAAATGGTGGTTTCGTATCGCCAGGGATGATTTTTAAGACTTTACACTTCAAACAAAGGAGAGGGAAAGAACTGGAAATTTAAAGTGCTGCTTAGTGAAACTTGCTTACACTGAATTTCTAGCTATTGAAGGAAATTTTGATGCAACTGGGAAATAAAAGCTGGTAGAACCCACGGACACAGCATCTGCTGCGATTTCCTTTCAGAATCAGGACCATTCTCAAACGCGTGTACAGTTTTGAAAAATTGTATGTATGAAAGCGTAATGAATATAGCTACTGAAACTGACTGATAAATGTAATAAGACATAAAAGGAGACGACGGGGTTTAGGACACGCTTTTTGACTTTGTGCAATTTCAAATGTGCACTCAACGATAAATGCAATTTTTTAATGTCTCACTATGCTCTGCATTTTCATCAACAAGGGTCAACGTCTAGTTCTCTAATTACCCAGCTGGAATGCCATCGATCATCTCAAAATGTGGGTCTAAGTATAGAACACACAGCAAAGACATTCTCCTTCCACTTCCTTCACCTTGACCTTGCCTTGACTTATGAACGTCACCTGGAAATCTTTAGTCTTTCTAAAAAAGTAAGGCCGTTTGACTCGTTCTCCTTATTCTTCCATTCGATATCAGCAAATAAGAAATCACATACGCAAGCAAAATGTTTCCCTGTTACCTGATGGGCTTCGAGGAAGAGAAGACCAGCGTGACTTAAACGTACCAGTTCTAACAATAACAATCACTGTTCCTGGGGAATCTGTTATCTAGCAGGCACCCCATGGGCCAGACAACCCCTAACACTCACACCACCATCCAAGGGGTTATTGTCTCCAGTTCTGACGCACATGTTTCTGAGCTTCAGAAAGTGGCTTTCCCGAGGTAGAAAGCTGAGAGAGGAGGCCCGCTCTCGACGTCTGAAGTGTGCACTCTCCACTGTCCTGACCAGAAAGTGGCTACAGTGTGGTTAAGTTGCATGGTCAGGATTCCATGGTCACAGAAAGGAGTGAAGCATCTCATTTAGCAGCAAAGAGGGAAAAGTAGAGCTGAACATTGTAACAACGGGCTTCTCAATTCTAAGAAAGAAACGGGTCACTCTAAAGTGCAAGAACGGCTTGAAAATTCGCCCAGAGAAGATGCTGGGAGGGGATGTGAAGACCGGCACCAGCTCTCTCTTGCCTGGATCAGCGCCAGCGTGGGCACAGAGGCCTGATGTCAGAACAGCGTCTCTCTCTGTTTACTGGAGACACGTAGACGCAAAACACTTTTTTAAACAGTGGGATTTCTTCTTTTTCTCTGGGGGTCAGTTAACAATGAAAAGCCCCTGTGCTGGGGTCTGGTCTTGCGCGAGCAGGGCTCCCCTGGTGAGGAAACGCTGGCTCCTGCGCTCTCCCCAGGCCTGCTGCTCACGGCAAAGAGACACCACTTTTCTCACTTGAATAATTTTGTGTAAATAAACTCAGATTTTGCTAACTAAGCACGTGGAAGTCATAGGAAGCACACCTAATCACACAGCTTAAGCATTCAAAATGCGGCATATCGCAAAAACTGCAGTGCTGTTTCTGTCAAAACCTGTCACCTGATGCATAAAACTGTTGGCTTTATGAGTCATTTTTCAGTGAACTCTAATGGAAACATGGCTAGGTGGAGACGTTAATGAAAGACACAGATTTCTTCCCTTTTTTGAATGAAACTCGATCAGGAGTGTCCTCTCTGCCATTAAAACTAACACATATTTTGTTAAATAGAAAAAAAACCATCCTTTCCCATGTACTTCCAAGAGGTATGGGCTCACCACACACAGTCTCCCTTCTCATCTGTAAAGCAGGTTTGTCAACCCGACTGCATAGCCAGCAGCCTCCAGTTCACTTGCCTCCATATCCATTTATATAAATTCAAAAAGGAAAATTACAAGGAGGTGTCTTTTCTTTCTTCTCGTCACCACTTGGTTTTTATAACCACGGCAACCATTTACTCCTGTTGCTAAAGTGGTCATTTCATGCTGGGAAATTAAAACTCAAGTTTTCCTTGGTAAACCTTAAGCCATATAGAGTTATGGGACAGCATATCGAATAAATGTTCATTCCAAAGAGCAAACTAGTTCTATGCTTTATGATTACCGTTACGCCTTGGCACGTAATCAATTGGAAGAGCTAACTGAATATCAAGTATTCTTAGAAATGTTTACCTTTCATCTAAAGGTTAGTAGTGTTAGAAAACTTATGGAAACAGCGAAGATATTTTTAAACAACTTTCTACTTCAAACAAAACAATACAATCATACCAAATTAAACAGATTAACATTATTCACACTTCCTCATATTTTTTTCACATAGGTTTGCAGATGAACGTTTTCGCCTTGGTCCTTGTGAGTGGTTTCATGAGGAAAACAACTTAATGTCAGTCTCCAGCCCAGAACTCAGCGAGAGGACGGAGGTGGCCCTTGCAGGTATAAGTTGAGCACAGAACACGGTTCTTTTGTCCAGCTCCCCAGGGAAGCAGTCAGTCTCTTAAAGCCAAGTTTTCTCCTTACTTCACCTCATTTGATTCAATACTCTGTCCTCGACCTCTGTGCCGGCAGTTAATGTACACGGACATCACTAACACCTGTCCTTTCCCTCTGGAGGTGTGTGACTGCCTTGTCACCCCAAGACTCAGTGGCTTGAAAAAGCCAACCTCATGGCCAACAATGCTTCCTTGACACACAGGTGTGTGGGCCGGAGGTGAGAGCAGCCTGGGAAGAGCAGGTCTGCTGTTGGTCTTGCCTGGAGCCAGCAGGCACAGTCATGGAGGGGCTCTGTGGGGCTGGGTGCTCAAAGGCGGCCTCATCCACCCTCTGGGGTGGCAGGTCCTGGTATGGCGACGGGGACAGCTGGGCAGTGGGGCCACCCTCTCCAGTGGCCTTGCAGCTTCAGAGACGACTTCCCAGGGTGGCCTGAGTATCCCAAGAAGACAACCGACGAGGTGTCGGCTCAGCACAACTGTCCCACTACATTCCATGGCCAAAGCAAACCACGGTCCAGCTCTGGTTCAAACAGCGGAGAAGATGACATGACGCCTGCTCTCGATAGGAGCATTGGCAAAGGCGCACCAAGAGCGGACATTCAGGGGCCAGAGCAGTTATTGCATGCCAGCACGCCACCTGCCACACTCACAAATGCACTGTGATCCTTCACCCCCTTCACCTGCAGACACAGGAGCTTGCTTAGCAAAGGACTCCTCACACACACAAACTGGAACGGCTCGACCCTGCCGGGGCCATTCTCTGCCTCTTGCCACCTCTCGAGGATGCACATAAAAACTGAAAACAAGACAACAAAAACACGAAGGCATAACACATGCCACTCCTTTCTCCTGGCTGTGTGGTGCACGAGGACTTCTCAGGGAGTCCCCTTTGATTTGGAACCAGCAGACGAGATCCTCAACTCTGCACATAAAGAAAACTCCTCACCAGTTTGAAGGGATACTGTCTGTGATGTTCCTACAAGGTTTGCACGAATAGCAAAATGAACTCCAGTCCAAGCAAGGTGGCGTCAAATGTTTCCCATAATTTAAACAGTTTATCTTGTGAACCTATTTCCTGAGACATTTCTTGGGCATATTATCTGTCATCGAATGGCAAGTAGGACTAACTAAAATTCTATTACATTACGCTTCGGATTAGTGTATAAAACGCTAATTTTTAAGAGTTTCCTCTTAATTTAATGTAATTGGATTTCAACAGGCACCAACAATCCAATCCAACAGCAATACTGAATAAGTCCATCACTGTTAATAACCAGAAAAATAGCTCACATGTTGAATATTCCAAAACACGGCGTTCAGAATGCTCCTCAATATCGCAGCTTGACCACAAACATCAATGGTGCTTTGCTCCTGTGCATACAGAACAGATATTCACAGACTATCTAGCAAAAACTTACTAGGATTGGCCATTGCACATTGACAGATTCTTAGTATGGGTTGTTGCTCACAGCACTTCTGGGTGTAGCATCAAAGGAATCTTGCCATACTCGAGAGAAGCTCCCCCATGTGCCATGGGCTATGGGAACGTCTTCCTTTACCAAACTCTGATGCCCCTTTTCCTGGAGAAAACTTCAGGCCCTCCAGGAAATTAAAGAGCCTCTGATTGGTTTGTTTACATTTTCTCATTTCCCCAAACCATTTTGCTTCATTTACTGCATTCTGTCATGGCAAGGGTGATTTGGGGATTTAAAATGGATCCATTCTGCTCAAACAGATGTCAAAGATGGGGTACATTGGTTTTAACAACTATTTAGGGGCCACGAGAGGAACAGCTTTTCCCGTGTAAAAGCCTCCTGTGAGCATCCAAGGAGTTTTTTCAATTCTTTTCCACAGCCATATTTCACCAGATTTAGCCAGATTTACTGAGCAACAGTCTTGTGTGCCAGTGCAGAGAACTGACATGCATCTTTAGTTTAAAACACTCTGCTAATGCATTGGAGAAATGATAATACATGGGAATAGCTGCCTTTCCTTTTACTAGAAATCACATATAGCCCTGAAATACTGCAAGAGAAATATACAATGCCTGTTTTTATAAATAGCAGGTGACTTGAATAGAAAAACAAAAGTTATGTTTCTTATATCCTCAAAAGATACGGCAACATGTTGAAAAAAATATGAGTATGTGCTTATTTTCTCGTTCTTTTGGGGGGTGGCAGCACGAGGGTGCAATCAGAAATTGATACTTGCCCAGCAGTTGAGTCAGGCATGACTAGAGCTGAGAGAGACAGTAGATTTAATATCCTTTCAAGTTATTATTGGCTTCAAATTTTGTAATATACATCGGGAAACATGGCCCTATGAGAAAGAGAACTCAGAAAGAGAATACTAATTGCCCGTGTCATCACTTTCTTTGTGTTTGCGTGTGTGTGTGTGTGTGTGTGTGTGTGTCTTTGATGTCTGCAATTTTGTCTTAGTAAGTGATTCTTTGACAATTAGATGGTGCTGAAAAGTATTTAGTGACCTGAAGTATGATGCTATTAACATCAGCTAGAGAGACAGAAAAAAATCAATACAGATTTTGCTCACAATTAGCAAATAAGTCAATGATTTCTTGCTGGTTCTCTAGAGAGGTGAGTTGTGGAATCCTTGAATTCTAGGGAAGATACTCTGAATTTACTTCTACAGAAAAGCTTATCTCACAAACCTAATGAATAAAGGCCTGAGCCTACATGAGTCAGTGCCTCAGGGTAATTGGGGTTCCGGGCCCCATCACTGCATGTCATCCTCTGGAATTATTCCAGCCATGGAGCATATTAAACATGGATTCTAAATGGCATTGCTATAGGGACTATTTCAAAAAAAGTGATTCTTGCTATTTTGGAATTAACAAAATCACATTTTTAAATTGTTGAAAAAAAGCAACTATTACCTTTATATTGGTAGCACAGTTGATCAGAAAAAAATACATGTATCTTTATCGCTTTCTAAGAAACTGTCATGGAAATTCTAGCTCCCATAGTAACCAAGTTAAGGCAGTGTCTATATTTAAACTTATTATATCTGCTTTGCGAAAAAACTTGAAATTTTCAACTTTTTACAAAATTATTTATAAGTCCCAGCCCTTTTTATTTTGCCTCTTGAAATTTTGGTCAAAAATCACTACTAGGTCCCATAAAGGAATATTTTTGTATGGACATTCAAGGGTGAGTGAGAACACAGACAAGTATAGATAGTCATTGGGGGAGGGACTTATTTTACAGAGACTTAAATACTCATATTGCACAAATGAGCTTTTTGTCTGTGGCCTGTCATTTCTATTCCATTGACTTAGATATAAGTGACACTTATTCAACGTTACATTTGCTCAACTGATTGTTAGGCAATCCTGAAGTAGTCTTAATCTTAATTCCATATTTTTCCTTAAATTGCAAGAAAGGATGCATTTTAAGATGTCTCTTTCTGCCTGGGACACCCAGGACCTCGTGTTGCTGGGGGCCAGGTGCACCCACCTCTCTGCTCTGGTGTCATTCATTCTTCACAGACACGAAATCATGCAAGTCCTTGAAAAGGCTGTGTCTGCAGGAGACACCAAATGTGTCAGCATCGTGGCAGGAGATGTCACCAGACTGGTGTGGCCCATCAATCACTGGCTGACTTTTATTTGCCAAAAAAGGGCAATATGCCACTTCCAGGATGAGGAGCCCAGCCAGCGCCTGCTGGGGAGGCCGGGCCCATCCCGACTCACCCGCAGCAATTAGCAGGGACGCCGCCTGCATTCCCAGCAGAGGTGACAGCTCTGTGTGTCTGCTGACAGCTCCCACTGAAGACGCTGGCTGACCGGATGTGATATCCGTGCACGTCTGCATTCATCACACACAAGGCCTTTCTCGCTCCCGGAGCCTGGACAGACACGTGTGCTCTGCCCAGTCATCACGCCTTTCCCCTTGCAGGACTGTGCCTTCGACGCGCTCGGGCCGTCGCTCCCTGGGCAGCAGCCGCCTGTTGCGGACACATCGGTGCTGCTAAACGAAGAATCCCAATGACCGTGCCGACCACCTTTTCCTCTTTAAACGTCTCAGGGTGGACACATGTTCATTTTGATCAACTGAGCCTAGAGAAATGCGATGTCTCTGTGGACGTGCAAACTAAACACCCCAACAGACATACGCCACGTGAGATGCCACCGAGCAGGCTCCTGAGGACGTTTCCATGGAGACATGAGTTACTGTCCACAGAAGCCGGAGCGGCCACTGCAATCGGAAAGTTCCAGACACACATGGCCACCTCGTCAGAGGCAGTGCATGGTTACATATGTGGCCTGCCAGGCCCATGAAAAGCTGACGTTTCCCCAACACCCCATCCTCTGTATTACTGAGGAGGTTAGTCCTTCCGATGCAAGATAGGAAGCCACGAACCTAAATGGAGTGATGCAAACCCATGTGTAGGGAGGGGAAAACTCAGTATTAAACTTCTACTCGGCAAAATTCTGAGATTTACCCTACACGGAGTCTTAGAGGGAAATGTTTAATACAGAGAAAAGAAGATCTGAAATCAAAAAGGGACAACAACGAATAAGAAACACATGCCGAGGTCACTGGGGAGAAAAGATATCGGAACGTCCGCTGCTCAGTTCGTCAAGTATGAAGACTGAGATGCCAATTGACACAGATCATTTCAGGAGATGGCGAAGTTGTAAGAGTGAGATCCGGATCGAGCCACAAATGAAGACTGGGGGTGAGGGATGTCTCTCGGCAGGGGACTCACGGTTCCCTCTGTTCCTCTCGTAGTCCAAAGTGCTGGCTGGAGACACATCCACAGCTGCCACGGGGAAGAGAAGGGATGTCCAAACAAAGACGGAGGGTCTCAAGTCTTCTCATTAATATGGGAAACGACTCAGGTGACACATTAGACATTCCTGAGACTGGTTTCTAATGAGGACTTAGTGAAAACATTATGGAGAAAAAGAAGATATCTGATGACATCTTTTCCTAAATTCTTCTATTACTTTATAAAATGCAATTTTAGAGGAAGCGTCCTGCCTCTAAAACTAAAACTCCAAAAGCACACATATTTATTTATTACTCAATGTCCCTCTGACGTGGCGTCTCACGCACCTCTGGCAGTAGCGTGGTTATGACGAGTTGAGAAGAACTGAGCTGCTTGGGATGGCAATGGGTGAGACTAGACTACGTCACTGGCAGTTACATGTCATGAGGCCACCACAGCCAGCCAAGATCACACATGGAGGGGGCTTGGGAATCCAGGTTCAAATGAGAAAAAGTCTGTGTCAAATTGAATGTATTGTTCTTCTAAGTTCATTTCCTCTTCCAAAAAGAAGAAAGAAAGGCAATTATAGCAACCACCCTGTTCTGTATATCTCACAAGAACGATTTGAAGATTATTGAGCATAATATGGAAAATGGTTCTATAAGTTGTTCAGATATACAAATTTTATTACAGGCAAAATTATTATAAGAACTTTGATTTTACATGCATTATCCTTCCAATTATAGCCAATCAAATCCCAGTATTTAACAAAGGTGTACAAGGGTTGTAACGTTTGATTTGAATTTCCCTCTAATTCGGCTTTAAACTATCTTCAAATATAACAAAAATAGCAATGCACATGGATGTGCTGTATCCCAAGCCCACCCATGTGCAGCCAGCTTAGCGGACTTCATGCAGAACTGAGACTCACACTCCCCTGAGCACAGTGTCAAGTTAAAGTGTCTACTATCACTAATATTTGTATAGCACAATGAGGCTCACAGAACCACTCCACATGGGATGGCCACACACCATCCCAACGGACCTTGGATCAGGAGCTTGCGAGTCAGCTCTGGAGCGCGAGGTGTTTCTCGTAACGCTCTCCCTTACTCACTCGTAACGAGGCACAGCCAAGGCCACTGCACATACAGGTTCTGTGGGGCCAGTGCACTCCGGGCATCTGCCAGGTGGGCAGGCCCACTCCAGCATGGGAGTCACCTGACCAACGTCCACTGCCAGGAAGCATCACAGCACCGTGACCTGCACCTTCACTGCAGGCTGCTTTGACCTGCATCTGCGATGGAAGCTTTTGCATCAGACGTTTAGATTCATGACACTTCTAACTCCCATTTAATCAGGGTTCCTGGGAGCACTGCCACGGAAGAGGGTTTTTTCTGGGTTGAGAACGTTAGGAAATGACAGCGTCGCCTCCCAGGAACTTGACGGCCTTGCGCCGAACCATACTCTGTTTCTGAACTGGAAATAGCGTGCATCAGCTCGCGATTGCAAATCTTGTATTATCCTTATACTTTAAGTAATACTGAGAAAACTAAACTGTGTTGGGTCTAAATCTTAAACAACCCCTTTAAGTCTAAAACGTCTTTAAACTTTTACTCCCTGCAAACAGCATGTCAGTGGGCACCGTTCTGTGGCTCTGCACACTGCTTCCTACGCTTGCTGCGGGGAGAGTGGAGTGCAGGGCATCCTCCCAGAATCTTCTGTTTTCTACAAGAGGCAAAGAATCACGTGGAGGGCCTATCTAAAGACATTCACCTTGGACCTTCCAGTCTGGGCGGTTGTTCCTCGGGGTGCCTAGATGTCTCCCCACAGACGTCCCTCCAGACGCCAACTTCCCGTGCAGCGTGGCTGGTTTGGAGAGAAAGCCATCATGGCTTAAATTCAGACATGAAGGGACCTACTTCCTCAGTTTCTCTCATTCTTAATCCCTCCTAAATGCTTTTTAAGCGCTGTTTTACAACAAAGTTAAACAGAAAGAGTTGACCTTTTTAACAAAACCTTTGTTATCCTATTTTCCTATGTGTTATTGCATCCCTGAGTAGGAGTTCTACATGAACACATGTACACAGTTGCATACGTCTGCATTCTAAACCAGAAAATGGTATCTCAGCCCACCCCGGGCCAGCGTCAGCACAGCACCCCGTCACCCTTTGGAAGCACGACAGGCTTGACCTGGCAGACTTCACATGCTTCTTGGCTTATACTGGAGAAGACGCTGAAACGGAGGGCGTGGATGGAGCCGCTCTGCCGCAAACCCAGCTGGACACGTGGGTGGCAGAGCACAGCCCAGGTGCAGAGGCGGGTCCATGGGCGGGTGTGACACGCAGGACACCGAGCCCCGCTCCTCTCCGAGCACATCCTTCCAGAGGGAACTGTGGCCAAAAAGAACAGGACGGGTTCCAGAGGTCTCGACACACCTGGGCAGGAGAGGGGGGATGCAGAGGCCAGGGAGAAAAGGAGGCCCTCCTTCTGGACTGGGGCTGAGGACAGCCACCCCCCGCCCCCACCCGACACGAGGGCCACAGAGGTAGAAAGAGGAAAGGACGTGGGAGAAACTGGTCAGCACCCAAGACCCGACACACCCTTCTCTCCCAGAAGCACCAACAAAGAGGAGCCAGATCACCCTCGCAGGGGCCTGAGACGCGGGGACCTTCCAGACCGCTCATCCAAGGAGAGGCCACAAAAACCTATCAGGTGTCTGCTTGGCCACAAACCCCATGGATTTATCTTCTTACTCTTCATACTACTCCTATAGAATAAGAAACCCTTCATCTATCATGCCGTGACCCAATACATGGCTGGGGTATTTCATCAGCACACATGCAGCTCATTACAGAAGGATGTCTGGATCACTAGAAACGCAAAATCGTTCCTTTACTTGAAAGACAGCCAATGTGCAATGCTGGCAGCTTCACTTTTGGTTAACTCAAGACTCCCAAGTTATCAATGAATTGTGCTGTTCAAGACGAATGATGTACGCTGACACATGAAAGTAACTACAGGGAGGAAATGTGGATTCGATAAGTCACTACAGCACTGGACACAGAGACCAGGCTTTCCTTGGGCCAAATGGGGTAAGGACGTATCACACAGAGAGACAGGCTGAAATCAGCATGAGCAGCGGTGGGTTGGTTGACCCACCTCTCACCGTCTGAAACAGTTGGGGACGGCCTCATGTCTTAGCTACGTTTACACTGTGCTGCTCACAGTGAGCAAATGCGTCGTAACTGTCTTCTATGTCTAAAACTATATGTTAACCAGCACATGTATTTCTCTGTGTGTGTGTGTGGTGTGTGTGTGTGTGTGTGTGTGTGTGTTGGAGTCTCACTCTGTCGCCCAGACTGGAGTGCAGTGGCACGCTCCCGGCCACTGCAGCCTTGACCCTCTGGGCTCCGGCGATCCTTCCACCTCAGCCTTCCAAGGAGCTCGAACTACAGGCACGTGCTACCACGCCCCGTGAATTTTTTGATTTATTGTAGAGATGAGGTCTTACCAAGTTGCCCAGGCAGGTCTTGAACCTGCGGGCTCAGGCAATCCACTCGCCTCAGCCTCCCAAAGCATGGAATTACAGGCTGAGCCACCGAGCCCGGCTAGCACATCTATTTCTATCTGCACACGCTTCTGCTGCCTAACACATTCAGCACACATTTCCTGCTGCTGCCTGCCTGGCCAGCACCAGCCCAACGTGAGTTCACCGTGGTGAAAAGCCCTTTGGGAGATGAGGCATCTATGCAGGCAGTGTCTGGGAAAGCTAACACGTATGTGAATGTGAGATGTCCAGATCAAAGCTTTTGTCTAGAAAAGAAGGGGAAAGGAAGAGTGGAAGGGCCGTGGGGCGGGAAAGAAGGGACAGGAAGTGCTAAAGGAACAGGAGGGTCACCTCCACCGACATCCTGGCCTCTGGGTGGCTTCGCACCCTGAGTGGTGACAGGAGACACCATCTTCTCTGGAAATGCTTCCCAAGAGGTTCTGTGGGTCTGGTTCTGTTCTACCATGAATGACACATGGATTTATTTCAGCAAGTTCCAGAGAATGGGAGAAGAGAAGGGTGCCACCCAACTTTCCCGGAGCTAATCTGGATATAAAAGATACCAATTCATGTGCTAAGAGGCCACGACGCCATGCAGCCTGATGCAGCACAGACTCACTGCCATGGAAGAACCATCAGACAATCCTGTTTTCATAAACCCCCTGACCCTCACGTTCGGGTCTGGAGCACAGCAGGGGAAGCAGAGGGCTCTTCCGATAATGCGGCGAGTCCAGTTCTGGAAGACTCGGATGTTAATTGCTTCTTAATGACTTAGAAGACACTACTCATCTTTTGCTCTTAATTTAACAGATAATGGGTAATGGTAAATAGAAGATTCTATTCTATGCAATTAACATTCAGAAAATTAGCTGCCAAAGCCGATGGTAATGCTAAGAACTTAAAACACACATATATGCAGAATACATTTTGCGCTTTGCATGCCCAGTTACGACAGTTACGATTGTGACCCTCCCTTGAACTAGAAGTGACTTTGACAAACACTACGAACCTAATATCTCCGTACGCACGACCACCTCAGGAAACCGTTCTGCTTTTTCTCTCAAAGCCAGCGGAACTTCTCAGTGTCCTGGGACAGTTGGTCGGGGAGAGTGCTCCCTATGCGACATTCCTCTCCTCCTGTGTGGCCTTTCAGAAGCGCAGCGTATGTCTCAGGACCCTGCTGGGCCCCTGCACACTCGGTGGCAAGGCCCCCCTCATCCTCCCTGTGGCAAGCACAGCGGGGCTGTCCTCTCCCCTGCGGCCGCCCAGCCCTCAGGCCTTGTCTGAGGCGCCCTGCCCTCCCGTCTTGCTCCACGGTAAGGCCAGTCAAAGGCCTCTGCTGACTCCCCAAAAGTCAGTGCACAGGCAACTAAGAAAACAAAGCTAAGTTTAAAATACAAAAAAAAAATGCCAAGGTACAGTTCAGCACAGGGTCTGCAGACACCACCCTGCAGGCTGTTGCCTGTTTTCACAGAGCTGGTGGGTCAAGAGTGGCGTTTCCACTTGTAAACGGGTACAAGCTAAACGAGTTATGTGCTTGATTTGCATATAGCAGACGTTTATACACAAACCACGTGTCATTCACATACACGTGTGTGTGCGTGCCCCCTTCCCCACGGTCCACAAGCTTTTCCGGACCACACTTTTTGGCAAGACCAGTCTTGCGTGTTCCAGAAACCTGCTCCCTCGGGGGTGCTGTGTGCTCACTTTCTCTCCAGGTACACATAAGACGTAGGTTTGTGATGTGACCAAGTGAGGCTTCAGGTCTGAAACATTCCGAAATCAGTCCGGGGGGGGGCAGTGTGGACAGCGCTCGATATCTTCTGACGTGTTGTCACTGTGGCCACTTGCTCACCCCTCAGATGTCAGCCCTGTCAATCATCCGTCCCTCGATCTACCCACCTACCTGCCTACCTATCATCTATCTACCTAGCTATCTATTTGTATCTATCATCTATCTATCATCTCTATCTGTATCTGTCTATATATTATTTATCGTCTATCATTTTCTATCGCCTATATGCCTGTCATCTGCCAATCTGTCACCTGTCTATCTAACTCTCTATATCTATATCTACCTATCTACCTATCTGGCACTGATCTATCACCTGTCTGTCCATCCATCCTGTCTATCATCTTAGCTATCACCTATCCATTATCTAGCAATCCCCTCTCTCTCTCTCTAATCCATCTCGTGTCTCTCACATCTAACTCTGTCAGTCGTCTGTCTACCTCATCTCTCTGCTTGTCTCCTATCTATCATCTGTCTACCTAGCTATGTATCTTCTATCACCTATTTATCAACTTCCCTCTCTGCTGAGAGAGAGGGAGACAGAGAGACAGAGATAATGGCAGGAGAGGTACAGAGACAGACAGAGAGACAGAGGAAGAGACAAAGAGAGCACCTCAAGAAACTTGCATTTTCCAGACCAATCAAGGCTGTGTTGGTTGAAAGTTTGTATCTGAAATGGAGTGTATATCAAAGAGAAGTGGGGGGGAGGTGTGGTAAGACAGTACAAATTTCCCACACATCATGTATACGGTAAATTCATTCTTAAAAATATTTTAGGTTGCTCTGATGCAGAGATATTTTTTAACTATACTGCTACATTTTATTTATCATCCTAGTTTGACATTCAGTCAGGTCTGGGCTGCCAATTGATATAAGCTCTGGCATCCAAATATTTAGATCAGGAATTATCTGGCCAGGGTACAGGGTGCATTCACAGAAGACTGTCATATTTTATTCTAGACATTTTTCAAAGAAGGCGTCCTTTGATTTTACAGGCAGAATTTTGAGTGAGTAGGTAATCACCAATTCAAAAACGCAGCCATTTTCTATGCTAGCTTGTGAAAACAATGTCAAGTTCCCTCACTTATCTCTAAGGTGATGATGAATAAGATGATAAATAAAGGAGTATTTTAGTCCCATTTACTTAGAAAGATTAAACATAATCATTAAAAATGTTACACTTCTATGCAAACACTTTCTGATGTCAGTATAAGAAACAAAGAACTAAAATTAAATGCTTCAGTAGGAGGTAAAGTTTGCTAACTTTTAAAGATAAATTGTTAATTAATATTATGTATTATCTATAATGTAATAATAATCACTACTTTTACTTAAATCCAAGACTTATCCCTTTCGATATTATTTTAAATCATAAATGTTTGACCCTGGTC
This sequence comes from Cephalopachus bancanus, assembly GCA_027257055.1. Taxonomy (NCBI): domain Eukaryota; kingdom Metazoa; phylum Chordata; class Mammalia; order Primates; family Tarsiidae; genus Cephalopachus; species Cephalopachus bancanus. The sequence goes on from JAPVLO010000026.1 coordinate 7,034,594, forward strand.
ATATCATAAGTTCAGTCCTTAAACGCAGGTTTTATAAGAGAAAAGAAAATACAGTAAGTAACATTTTGAGCTTATTTGAAATGGTGTAAGAATACTATGTCCTCATATTATGAGCAAAATTTTAGGAACCACAAATTTGAAAAACCAGTGATCTCTCAAATATTCGAAGAATGTCAGTGCAGGCAAGTGGCAGTGAGCAGGGCTTGTGCTCCCGCCACAGGGAGGGTCTCCAAAACAAAACCCCATCTTCCTCTGCCTGGGACTGTGCACCACCCAAGGTGTTCAGAGACACAGTTCCTGGCATGGACTGTATTTGTCATGTATTATTTGTTCTTCAGGTTCGAGTCACAAGAAATACAAAAGTAGGAAAGCATATATATGCAACTGTCCAAAGATCACTGCTGTGGAATTGTCACACTCCTTAACACCAAAACAAGTGACAGAGACCAAAAGGCTGCGGACGCAGGGCACTTTAATGCACGGCCACTGAACCCGAGGCTCGACGGACATTTCCTCTGGGTGCCCATCTTAGTTTCCTTCCTTATTCCTTAGATAGTAAGTACAAATAAACGTCAAATGAGATTTAAAAACAAAAACAGGATCCAAATAGGGAAATTCCTAAATTCATGCTTTTAGAGCTAGCATTCTGATGTGTTACTACATGATTTTCAAACTTTTATTCTGAAATCCAATATTTCTACACATAAATTAGTTTCTATGTTCTTTTTGTATCATCTCAGAAGATCACATCTGACCATATTAGAATCCTCACAAATCTCCACAGACTTGCTAACTTGAACAATTCAGAAAATATTTTGATTCTCAAAGTAGCAACGCCGATTCAAGCCGACACCTACTTTTGCTCTTAAAACGTAACAAGTCTCAGAAAACAAAATCTGTAAAGGGAGAAACAAGAAAAACAGAAACGGGTAGCACTGTACACTGCGATTCTTCCACAGCTGGACTCCTCCCACCGGCCGTCTCCGGTTCCAGAGCACAGTTCTGGCTTTACAATACGGCGGTGAAGACTCTGCCAAGAGAGCATTCTGCACATGCGTATACAGTACTACCGCATATTCCATTTTATTCCACAGAGAGGAAAGGCTGGCAGTCTGATGAATTACTACTTTGTGATGATGCCAGAAAGCATTTCTCCCATCTCTACCCTCTCCTCAGATCGACATCATATCTGACTTTTAAATCTGAAACTTCAGGGATCTGCAGGTCATATAAAACACGGATTAGGAGACCCAAGAAGCAACTGTATTACAAATCACACACGCCGATCCCTCTCAGACCAAGCATAGCTGCGGGATAAACATTAATTGGAGAACTGAGCCCAAACTCCTGGTACATGCAGTATGCTCAAAGTAACAAAGAACGTGCATTTTAGAGACATGAAGCAAGTATCAGAAGTGAAAGGTCTGTAGCGATGAGCTAAAAACATGGCTCTGCTTGGGGAGGGACCAACCTGATGGCACCAAAGTATCAGGAAGGACACAGGAGAGGTTTTGAAGAATGTGTGCCATTGCAAATACCATTGTCAGGTCGAAAGAACATGTGCCTATCGCAAGAAAAACCTAAGAGGGCCAAATTTAAACCAGCCTCTGATTCCCAAAGGGTTCTATGGATCACCGTCAGGATCTACCATAAGCCTAGAGGGAGGTGTCAGAGAATGACAGACGTGAGGATGCTTGAGTGTTACAAGTGTTTGCTACAGAAAACACCACCAACAGGTGTTCAATAGAAAAGATTTCACATGTGGTGAAGAGAGCAAGACAGAGTTCATGTCATGTCTTCATTTTGGAAGTTCATTACACAGTCGTTTTTAATTAAGAGATGAGTCTTAATTTCTTCGAAGAGGCTCCTAGGACAAGATACAGTATTTTAGTCCCTGAAGGTATGGACTTCAGTGAATGTTGTGCCCAGTGGACCTGCAGAGTCCCTCTCTGAACACCTATCAGATGGATGTGAAGATACGCTCACGTGTGGCCTCCAGTTATCATGGTTACCCTGTTTCTTCCGTGACCTCTGTGCCCTGTGTTTCATTTGTAACGGGGCCATGCTGCACACACACATTGATCTGTAGACAAAGCATTGTCAGATGGAATCAATCTATCATTCCTTTGGTATTGAGACTGCCTCTTGCTTAGTTTACTTTCATTTTTTAGCAGATCAATAGCGCTAAACTGATGCATTACAAATTGGGGGTGCAATTAGTATCTGTCTTCAGGCTAGATAATGTGGGAATACAGCTTGATAGGCAGAATTTAGATGGAAAAGTCTTTTGAAACTGGCAAATCTGTGTTCAAAACTTCCTCAAGTATATGAGTGTTTTAAGAATTTTTTTAAAGCAACAGTCACTTCTCATATTTCTTAGTATTTGCCTGGTTTAAAAAGGCTTTTTGTCTCAATAGATTCGTTCCTTAAAAACAATGAAATAAAATACTTTTCATTGATTTGTCAGAAAAACAACTTTGTTAAAAGTCTACAATCCCTGGTCTAGAGATAAGATAACTAGATTCATGGAGACTTAGTCCAAAATACTTAAAACAAATATATCAGTTTTAACTAATTTTTGTGAGAATATTAGCTCTATTCTATTATCTATATAAAACCTCCATGTTTATTAGTTTTAAAAAGAACCTTAAGAATGGCCTCTTATGTGTATGCAATTGCTCTAAAGCAGGGGTCTTCAAACTTTTAAAACAGGGAGCCAGTTCACTGTCCCTCAGACCATTGGAGGGGCGGACTATAGTTTAAAAAAAAAAAAAGGAATTTGTTCATAGTTTTTTTTTTAAAACTATAGTCCGCCCCTCCAGCGGTCTGAGGGACAGTGAACTGGCCCCCTGTTTTAAAAGTTTGAGGACCTCTGCTCTAAATTCTTCTGTTCACCACTCACTCCTTGGTTTGTTTTGGAGGGTTCACCAGACTGATGACAAAAGACCACTGAACCCCTTTTCCTCCGGTTCCGTCAATACGTTCATTAAAAAGACTTCAATCTCACTGCGCCAAGAAAATATTAAATCTTCTTAGCATATTAAAATTGATTTTATGATTTGGGGATCCAGTATTCGTTATTTGGCCATTTCTTCATTTTCTTTTTTTTTTTTGAGTTGGAGTCTCCCTCTGTCGTCCAGACTGGAGTGCGGTGGCCGCTCCCGGCCCCCGCTGCCTCAACCTGCTGGGCTCCGGCGACCCTTCCGCCTCAGCCTTCCGAGTAGCTGGAATTACAGGCATGTGCTACCACACCCGGCTGATTTCTTTTATTTATTGTAGAGATGAGGTCTCGCCAAGTTGCCCAGGCGGGTCTCGAACCCTCAGACTCAGGCCATCCACTCACCTCAGCCTCCCAAAGGTGCGGGATGACAGGCTGAGCCACCAAGCCCGGCTCATTTCTTCATTACCTATGTGAGTGCCTTAAGAAGACTAATTCTCAGAATAAGTGACTCCCACATAACAAGGTATCCAGTGAAGCCATTATCTAAGGAAGCGCAATAAGGGACAGCATTCACTCAATCTGACCCTTCACACCAAAACTACTGCCACATATTGATCCGGCCTCCCTCACCTGGGGGCAGGCGCCGGACTGCCTCCACTTGGCATTGTGGTCACGGGGGAGAGCAGGCAAGCCTGAAGCCTTCCACGCAGGCCAGGGCCGCACGGGTGGGGCACCCGCTCGCCTGGATGTGAGCCTCCGCTCTCCTTGGTTCCCACGCACCGTGACCGCAACACGCCTCTGGCAGGTCAGCAAGTGCTAAACGAGCTCTTTTAGTGTGCCCGCGAGCTATTTCAGTCACGGCGATGCCATTGTGTAAGGAGAAGGACACGACCTCCACGGAAGCCGATGCCCTCGTCTTCCTAGAGACTATGTTCTGGTGAGGCCGACAGATTTCACACAATTACTCATTTACTTACATGATCACGGCTGCACATGGGAAGCCCGGGGCTCCTCTCTTAGCCTGAGCATTCGTGAAAGAGTCGCCCTACGAAGATGACTTCAGTTCTGCTGAGAAAGACAGGCAGGGATTGTCCAACCAGGGAGAAGGACGCAGGGGCCTTCCTCAGAAGGAGCGACACGCTTACAGACCGGAGAGGAAGGGACGTGGGGGGATGGGAAAAGCTGCAGAGCACGGAGAAGGGACTGTGCGGGCCCTGAGGGGGGCATCCGTGACACCGGCCTCTTTCCGAAAGGCACAAGGAGGCCACAGAGACACTTCTAGGAGAAGAACACCACGACTGGGGCTGAGAGGCTGGAGGCAGCCAGTTGCTCCACATGCCCGGGCGATGCGCGGCGCTGACCAGGACGGTGGCAGCAGGAGCAGAAAAAGGAGACAGGCATGTGGCGAGACTTAGGAGAGGGAACACACTGGGCCCCGGTGTTAGGTCCTGGGGACACAGGAGGGGAAGGGGCCGTCTAGGGAAGAATCTCAGGCTGGGAAGGCTCACAGACGGGGCACAGGTCTCCTGAGACGGGCCCGGGTTGGAGGGCGGGGAAGAAGGGCCGCGAGTGAGCCCAGAGGAAATGCTTCCGGCAGGGAGATGGATTCCCAGATCTGGGGCTCTCAGAGAGGTCCGGGGGAAGCCCTGCTTGGAGAGCCTGCCCGTGCAGAGAGGGCCGCTGAGGTCAGGAGGCCGAGGCAGTTGTCGGGGAGGCAGGAGAGGCCAAGAGGTCAGGAGAGCCCACTGCAGGTCTAGAGGAAGCTCGTCACCAAACGGGTGGATGAAGGCGGGCCCTGCCTAATCAGGAGAAGGGGAAGTTGGCAGAGAAGGACGGTGTGTGGAAAACACAGAGCACTTGCCTGGCCATGGCAGACGGGACCCCGCGTGCGGCAGGGCCGTGACGACGAGACGGCGTGGGAGAGCGTATCGCAGCTGAGAAGAGGAGGCCAAGGCTGGGCGGCACCCAGGGTGCGGTCACCCTCCCAGCGAGGCGACCGTCCGGGACACACCAGGGCCCAGAGCCCCCACCGCCTGTCACCCTGCCTCACTCAGCTCCTGGTCACCCTCCCAGGTAGGGAACCATCTGGTCCACCCCAGGGCCCAGAGCCCCTGGCCCTCCCACGAGCCCGTCACGGCCTCCTCAGCTCCTGGTTGCCAGGGCCCAGAGCCCTTGATGTCGTCTCTGTGCCCCTGACCCTCACACGCTGCCGCCCGCCCGCCCTTCGGCTCTTGGCTCCCGCCCCAGCTTCGCTAGCTGCCCCTCAGGGCGGGTCGACACCGCACCTCACCGGACCCATCCCGGGGCTGCAGGGACTGGGGCGCCAAAAGACTCGGGAGGAGAGTGGCGGCGTGGCGGGGAGAGGCAGCACAGGAGACGCCCCCCGAGAGGGGCCCCTCCGCTGCTAGCCCCCGTGGAGGGCAGCGGCCCCATGAAGCCACGCCTTCGCTGCCCCAGTGGACTGGGACCGACAGAAGAAATAATCCCACCCCCGTGTCAAGTCTCTAGCCCCTGTCCTGCTCGAGTCCCCACCCTGACCCTGAGAATGAGATGCCCTAGCCGCTGTGGCCGTCCAGAGGGACGGCAGGTGCAGGGGGCTGCAGCACAGGCCACTTCCTGTGGTCATGAAGGACTCTCCGGGGGGGGGGACCAGTGTTTTATCTGAAAAGCTGTGTCTGTGGATCGAAAGGTCGGTGTGGCCACTGCTCCACATTGTGACGGCGCCCAGATAGGAACCGTAGACAACATGCCAACAAGCCTGCCCAGCTGTGTTCCAATAGGTCGAGATTTACCAAGTCGGGCGGTGGACAGACGTGGCCCACAGACGGCACTCTGCCACGCCCTGGTCTTAAGCCACCAAGTCCCTTCAGACTCCAGACACTGCATGGAGCCAGGCAGCGATGGCAGGTTTTGCAGGCTGCTGTGGGAAGACTAAACGTGACGCTTGATGTCGTCTCTGTGCCAGATTGCGCCATACTGCAGACAGCTGTTGGCGAACGGATTCTGTACACACATCCGACTCAGAGGATTCAGAGAGGGCATCCTGCATTTCTCGTACGGAATTACCTTTATTAAACAGTCAGCCTGTGTACAAAATGCCATTCCTACATCCCCTGTACAAGCCTATAAAGGCCACTGCCCTACCTCGAACAGACAACCGGCTGTCTTCCTGAAGCCTCTCTGTCCTTATCCTCACTGTTTATTGATAGAGCAAAAGTGTCAAAGCAAATCTCAAAGACTTCATTCCAAGCTGCTGCAGAAGCCAGTGGCGTGTGGTCCATATGCTGTGTGCTGCAGAGAGCACGGCGCTGCCTCGCCTTGTAAACATTTACAGCTACCTTGATATCCCACACAAGCCACTTAATCCTCAGCCTTAGTTCCAGGATTTGGAATTCAAGGGTGTTCCTATCCACAGCGACATGGATGTTCCCCCCTGGAGACGGTGAAACATCAGCGTCAAGCCACAAGCTCTCGTGGCTGAGCCTTCCTCGTAGACTTTGCGTGGACGGACGGACGGACATTCCTGGGATCTGAGAAGAACAAAACATTGCCTCCCCGGATTTATGGGTCAACACTCTCTGGGCCTGGCAAGGGTCGGGTCGGCCAGCTTATCCCTTTTCATCTCCCACCAGCTTGGCTCTTTCAAGAAGCTAGTGACAGATCCTTAGTTCCGCAGCTTAACCCACACCTGGTGAACAGTGTGAGCCAAACACGGAGCCAGACGCTGGGAACCCCGGAGGAAAGCCGGCCAGAGCCTGCAGTGGGCGGGGCCTCAGAGCCCTGCCAGTGGGCGTCGCAGGTAGAATGTGTCGGTTGGGTCAACACTAAAAGCAGAACGGAGGCTTCATTTATGAGAAATCAGTCATTCTCTGCATCCGGTTTTGAGCTACAGGTGACTTCCACAGTTAATTAGAGCACGATGCTGGGCACACTCGCAAGCCTGGCTCGCCATCATCAGCAGGTGCTCCTGCGTAAATGCCTGCTGGCTGGATGGGTTCATGTGCTGCCCCTTCTCCATCACGGGTGGCCGTGACCCTCCATCCAAGTACGCATTCTGGAATCTTCTTCAACCTCACTGTACTCTCATGTCCAATCAAATTCCACTGGTTACTTCGAAGATTTTTCCACCGGCCACTTTTGTTTCCACTGATGTTGAAGCTGAGGCCATCGTTACTGCTTAGACTCCAAGCAGTTGTTTGCTGAAGCCAGCTCATCCTGGGTCTCAGGAGCCAGGAGCTGAATGTTCAGGGATGTTGTGCATCTGCTATCAAGATAGACACATTTTGAAATTGATATTGAAGTGGAAAAAAGTTTTCCACGTAAAGAGTGTCATTACCATGAGGATGGTAAATAGTTACAGTGGATCGTATATCAAATGTAATGACAATAAATTTACTGGGAATTTGGGATGCAACATATTGGGATACAACTTAATTTGGGAAATCACAGGTGAACGGAAAACACAGACTGCATACAAGCAAGAGTTTGGCAAAAATCAGTGACAGTATCCTGTGATAATCAGATGGCTACGTGAAACGCACGGTGAAGGGCGTTGCATTTGACTTAGTCCGCTTGGACTGCTAGGACAAAATGCCTCAGACTGGGACTTACAAACAACAGAAAGCTATGTCTTGGTTCTGGGGGCTGGGAAGCCCAAGCTCAAGGCTCGCGCGGGGCCTGGCGAGGGCCTGCCTGCTCTAAGCTGCCTTCCAGGAATGTCCTCACGTGGCGGGAGGGGCAGGGCTCCTCTGGGCGCCTGTCTGTGGCTGCTGACTGCTTTCGTGAGGGCAGAGCTCTCATGACCCCCTCGCCTACTAGAAGGACGCAGCTCCTCACAGTATCCCATGGGATGCTCAGATTTCAACACACGAGTTTGGGGTGGAAACGGACATTCCAGCCACAGCAATATATGTGACGATTATTTGTCAATGTGTGTTCCATAGCTCCCACATCAGTGAAACGTTTACTAAATTAATATGTACACACATTTTGGTTTTGCTTATCAGGTGGTTAAACATTTGCCACCAGCCCTCTGACCAATAGCCTCTCCCTGCTGAACACAGCCACCCGCGCAAAAGCAACGCTATGATAAAACTTCAAGGGATGCTACTGCGCGAAGCAAAACACCCACAGTCTGACACTTGTGGCTTCTAGAAAGCCTGCCTTCCAATCTCCACAGCCTCTCCGCACAGACTCTCGGCTCCCCTTCTGTCTTCAGTCAAGTTTCCGACGAAGGTCCCTCTCTGGCCTCCACCCTGGCCATACCCCGCCTTACAGGTGGGACCCACCCTCGTCTTTCAAGAAGCAGTTCCAGCCCTCCTCCTCCGCAGGACCTACTGAGGCCTGGGAGCCAACGCTGGGTCTGGCGCAACTACAGGAAGTGGCACCTGGGAGGCCTGCGCTCCCTGCCCCTTGCACCGACGGGCCGCCTGAGCTCACCCCAAGGTCACAGCGAAGTGGCCAGGGAAGCTCCCCTGGGCTCTGCCACATGGGTCGGGATCCTCTCCAGACACAGAGCTGGCCACGAGGGCACACTGGAGCTAACTGGCCACCAACGACGTCTGGGGTGGGGCTGTCTCAGGCCCCTGTGAGATGCGGAGCAAAAGTCACTGCGTGCAGAGAGGCGAGGGTGCGGAGAGCATGCCTGCACCGCGGGGAAGGGGCCCCAGCCCTGCTTTCCAGCTCAGGAGGTCTGACGCTCATGAACCCCTCACTGGTCTGTAAACATCAAGAAGTAAGGAGAGCACATTGCAATAACCCTGCTCTTCACATGAGCAACTTTGAACTATGTTCTATCACTTACAAAACATCCATGGACAGAACAGACAGCCGGGTCCTGGGCACTCTGTACTTCCTGGGGTCCCCTCGGAAGCCAGCAGAGCAGGAATCTACTGACGGGAGGACAGCGTGAAGGGAGAACTTCCTACCGAGTCTGAGGAAAGAGAGGAATGCCATTTCTTTTGCCCTCATTTTGCATCTGCGCCTTCTGAGCTGCAGGGCCGTCGTGGGGGAGCTACAGCCATGGCCTGCAAAGTTGTGTCACAGCCTGCTTAAACGCCAGGGGCACTTACAGGTGGGAACCGAATGCAGGTCCTGGCCTGTTCCCCAAATCAGCAAATGGACTCAGAGCGTAGGAGAGAGACCAGATCTGCGACCGGCCCGTCTCCTACGCTCGAGAGCAGTCAAGGGTACTTTCAAACACACACTTAGGTGCAAACAGCTGACTTACTTCTTAATAGCACAGGACTCTAAAATTTAACCTGTCTTTTGCCAGGTGTTTCTAATGTCATAGATTATGGAAATAAAGCATTTTCACATGTAGAAATTTCTTAGCCGCTCTAACTTTGGAGGAGCACTAATGGTTCCTGTAGTTCCAACCTAAAGATAAATTGAAATTCCATAGTATGCTTCTTTCTTTTCAACAAACTCTTATTACCACTGAAACTCATTGAGTTTTGACACAAAATGCATATTTCCAATCCTCCTACGGTGAAAACATCTCGATGCCATGCATACATAATTATCCAATGTCATCCTGGTGCGCCACAGACCAGCATGGCCACTAAAGACAAGCATTTCTGGCTATGCAACTTCGTGCAGCCATAGTGAAGACATAAAAGTTACCTAAAAGCTGTGAAAAATAAGCACTGTCCTGAAAACACTCAAAAGGACACTCACTAAAATATGACCTAAGCTGTGATGTGAATGCCTCAAACACAAAATGGCTCCATTGCACTGGGTTACAGCACAGATAATTCTGATACTGTGTTCCCTCTAAATTTCAGCATCAAATAAAATCCCACACTTCCTGTGGTTTTAAGGGGAAAAGAGAGCTATTTTCTAAATTAACGGGAATAAAGAGTATGGGTAGCCAGACAGAGGAAAAGGAAAGGAGATTTCCACAACAGCATGAAAACTGCGTGTGTTTCAAAGCTCAGTTCGCCATGATTTTTATTGAGAAGGTAACATTTATCTTGTTGGCCGTTCTTGGTAAGTCACAATATTTTTCTGTTCCTGGAATGAGATATCACAGTAAGAACTGGATAAGATAAATGCCACGTTTTAAATGAAAAACCAGCTCAGCTCAATCAAGTCTGTGGAATGCATCGGCTAATGGCTGCCTGTAAGGTTAAAAATAGAATATAAAATTAATCTTTTTACATCAAGGATCAATGGACGCTGAATAGTCAAAATTATTTCTCCTTATTAATCACATCTTCATGATTTATTGTGCCCTTTATTGATAGTTTAAATTACTCTGGTGGGATAATTAGCCGTCCTCGCAAACACAGCAGAGCTGACCAAGCGCTTCAGGTGAGATGAGTCAGCGGCACACCAGGTGCAAAATCTGCAGGCCTTGCAGTCGGGAGGTGACGTCTGAGGGATGGGTCCTCTCTCCCTCCTCAGGCCTCACAGTCAGGTCACTTCCGAGGGAAGGGGCTTCTCTCCTTCCCAGGCCTTGGGGTCAGGAGGTGACATGAGCGGGATGGGTCTTCCGCCAGCAGGAGGCAACAGGCCGTGCCCTCCAGAAACCACCAGCCTTTCTTTCCTCCGAGACTGGACCTCGTGTGTGTGTGTGTGTGTGTGTGTGTGTGTGTGTCTCCCCGCGACTCACTCCAACCAACACCTCACCGTTTCAGGCCGCAGTTTGAGTGCCCAGGAATTCCCATGCCAGATGGATCATTTGGGAGTTGCGTGAACTTTTGCGAGCGGTGCAAGCTCGCCTCAGTCTCTCTCCACTTGGACATGAGCGTGGCCCCCATGGTGGAGTGTGTGAGAATTCAGTGAGATGATATGTCAAGCACTTTCAGCACTGCCCAGCACATCATAAAGATAATCTGTGTGAGCGATGGCTATTCGCAATTTGGTCCTGAGTACCTGGTGGCAAGCATTCTGTGGCCAGACGATGTGTCTCTCAGACAGAATTTCTGAGCCATGGCAGGGGTGGACACCTCAGGCTGCCCCAGACCCAGAGGCCTGGGTGTCAACCTTGTCCCAGTGCCCCACACTCCTGCCAAGGGGCCGCCCACACTCCACGCCCGCCTCCCTCCCAGGCGTCTGACCCACCATCCAGCAGCCAAGGCATCCCTAGTGACTCAAGATCGGTGGCACGTCGAAATGGGAAGTTCGCCGTCAGCAAACAGTGACAGCAGCACAACCCACACGCGAGACACAGAGTTCAAGTGCGCTCAGCAGATCCTCAGTGCCAGCCGTCGCCCTGCTGAACTCAGGAGCCGGGTTCACCTGCCCAGCGTTTTCCGTCGGTGTCTTTTTACACTCACATACAGCTTTCTTGGGGAAAAGTAAACTGAATGCGTGAGCAACGCCAATTTCTGAAGTTGATCTGAACTCGGTTTTCTGCAGGCCAGCCACGTTTCCCTCCCCCCTTCCTTCTTCTCTTCCTATCCAAATGGTATCGGTTATTCTTTCTGCTTTCTGGGACATACATGGATATGTATCTATGGATGGATATATCTGCATTTACATGATATGTATTTACCCACATTACACATACTGCACTCAAATAGGGTTTCCTTTTCCCCTAGTGGTCAGGGAGGCTAGCTTCTGGAGCCCCAGCGACCTATCTGTTCCCGCTGTTCACATCCGTGTCCACCTGTCCCTGAATCCCAGCCCCGATTTCTGAGCTCGGGGTGGGGGACACCCAGCCGGCCGACTCAGCACGCACAGTGGAGCTCCTCCTCAGAACTGCACGGCCCACGGGCTCCTCCCACCAAGGTTCCCCGTCCACCCCACGCTCAGTGTGGAAGTCCACAAGCCGCTTCCATCACAGCCAGCACTTCTGTCCTTCCGGCTCAGCCTCCAGGCAACTCCAGGACCCGCGCCGAAGATCCCACCCGCGTCCTTGGCGCAGCCTGACTGCCAGCCTGGCCCGTCCTCGGCCCTCACGCTGAGCGAATCTGCTCCCTGGCCCGCCACAGACGCCCAGCCCACCTTTCTCACCCGAGGACACTGCGCACAGTCCGCCCACGAGTGCTTCCTCCCTCCTTCTGTAGGGCGATGCCATCTCCATCTCTGCTCTATGTTTATGCACCACCCCACAGAAAAGCACGCTGGCCACCTCCCCAGGATGGGACACACTCTCCATCGATGTGCGCCCCCGTGGCCTGCTTGCCATCCTCAGCACGCTCTGGACAGGGCGTGATGCGGACACCTGTCTGTTCCGGTTGTTAGCTGCCTCCCTCCCCACTGGGAGAGCCACAACGATGCTCTCTTGGTACCACGGCAGTCCCGGAAACCCGCAATCGCTGGGCACACGCTCAGGACCCAGGAGGTGGCGTGAGTTAAAAATGATGCAATAGAGGCAGCATTTACAATTTCGCCCTTTACCCAGACATTAGCCATGGGTAGACCTTAGCGCCCGTGAGCACACGCGCGCACACACCCCTCCTTACACCAGATAGATATCTGCTAATCTGCCACATCGATCATCTATCATGCTATGGATATGACGTCCGTATCTTTTGTTCTGACCCACAATAATTCAGAGGGGCTTCCAGTGGTGCCCTTTCTTAGGAGAATGTTGGCACCAAGGCCAAGGCAGGAAGAAAACCGTCTGTCAGCTGTGGACATCGTGCCAGGAGAGACCAGGCGTGCGGGAGGACCGGCAGCCCGACCCCGACCATCAGGGGATGTTTCTTCCCCAGGCCCTCCCTATGATGTCACACAGGCACTTCAGCATTCACACGCAGCAGAGAGCTAAACTCTGGATCTGAGAAACAGCCCAGGATTTTCCAAAGTTGACAGAGGCAATTTCATGGGGATAAAAAACAAACAAACAAAATCTCCTTAAATTACCAGTGTGCAAGTCTGGTTGTTTTAGGAAATCAGGAATATGTGGAAACCAACTTTCAAGGTTGACGATTATAATTATTTTCCTAATCCTGTCCTAACTTGCATCATAGGATACTTTCATAAATTGTAACTCATTTTCCAATCTAAATGAAGTAGTCTCTAGAATTTCACATACAGCCCCTTATATCCAAAAGCCACCAGGTACGGATCCTGTGGGGAAAACCACGTGTGTGCAAAGACACCAGCGCGCGTGGACGTCCCCGACACGGTCTCTGCTCGGTCTTCTCTGCAGGCTCCGGCTTCGCTCCCTCAAGGCTCTGCTCACTCACGCTCACCTGCAGCCTCTGCCCGTGGAAATGCTCCCTGTCCTTTAGGCGTCCGTGAAATCCCAGCTCCCCTACCTCACCTTCTCTGGCTGCCGTTGCCGGGACTCGCCCGGAGTTCACCCGTGTCTTTGCTTGATCTCTGTGCCCCTTGTCACCCATCTCCTTCGAGGTGATGTTTAGCCTTTTGCCTGTGCAGCTCTAACTCCATCCCTAAGGCGCAGTTCCAAGCTACTTTTCGAGCCTCCGTTTTCTCATTTATAATCTGAGGGGACGGTGGTGGAAAATCTCCATGATCTGTCCTAGTTCCCAAACAAAATGTTACGGAATCATTAAAACGTTCACATTCCTCACTCAGCACTTGCTATATATACACCACGTCCAAAGTCGCAAGTGTGTCATGACATCTACCCTCAGGGACGCACGAAGTCAGGACACTGCCCTGGAGGGTGGGTGAGCGGCGTGTGGAGTCACACATCACAGGCTGTCACACATGGAAGTGTCCTAACTGCGGCCTCTGTGCCATCCGTAAGGCGATGCCTGGGCCTCCCTGCAACTATCAGGGAAACTAAGTACAGAGTGCTCCAGCTAGGACTGCGGACAAAGAGCATCTGTGCCTTTCAGGGGGTGAGGAGGAGGCCAGGGGGAGGTTAGGAGGAGGCCACTCCAAGGGAGGGACCAAGGACAGAGGCATGGAGCTGCACAAGGGTGAGGTGCCACGTCAACTTGTAACAGAACTGTGTGAGGTTATATTAGGTCAGAAGAGTAGGAAACTGGCCATTTCGCATATTTCCACCTACCATCACCTTAACAACTGTCGATTTTAGGCATTCGCTTTCTGTATTTGTCATTTTGCGTTTCACGTTGATGTCTCGATTCTGCAATTACTTTGGAAGCCCGGGGCAGGAAAGGTCCGTTTCTTAGAAAGGAACGTCACTGAATTGAACATGGGAGCTATTCAACTGATCTGTAATTAATGGAAATGTGCTTATACCCTTAAAGAAATAGCATCACAGAGACTAAACAGTAAGATTAAAGACATGTTGCTTCACCAGCTAGTTAAAAGTGCAGAGTTCTCATTTACATAACTTATATAGTTTGATGTTTTCTGCCTAGTAAGTTGTAATCGGAAAGAACCCTGCTATTTATATCAGCACAGCACTATATTGCATCTGATCCTAGGAAATCGGCCTTATTAATCACTTGACTTCTCAATTGCACAACTCTGACTACCACAGAGAATATACTTACACTATATATGGGGCCCATGGGAATCTGTAAATAATGGAAAATAGTCATTTACATAAAGAACCAAATGACTGCTTTCCGGTGTTACCATGTCTTTAAAGCGAGCAGAGTGTTTTATTTACAGGGTACTTGAATATTCATAAAATGAGGCACACTATTTTCTAAGCCCTCTACCTTTTATAAAAAGTCATACGATTGCATAACCAGAGGCTGCACAGCCATGAAGACAGGTGCATATCCCTGGGAGCGTCTAGGCAAGAAGGCTGCACAAGTGGAACCCCAAAGATGAGGGCTCTACCTGGGCCCACGTGGCCGCAAAGGACACCGCCACTGTGTTCTGCAGGAAAGTGTAAAGATGGTCATTTCCAAACCTGTGCTGGAAACACGGCTGCAACGCACAACACTGTGGTCCAGCGTCCCTGCGCTGACTCTAGCTGATGAAACAGGGATTCGGGAACCGATCGCCCCCGGGGCTGCGCCTCCCTCTCGGAAGGACATGACGAGGCAGCCCTAAAGCGGTGTTTCCCACGCCCACCGTGGGCAGTGGTTGGTGTCACGGGAAGCTGGGCGTGCAGAGGCAACCATAAGTGAAGCCCTGGAGGGCAAGGGGCTCCTTCGGCTCTGAAAGCCTTCCTAGCCTTCATGTCTGCTTCCAGGGAAGCTTCTCTCGACACCAAAACATCCAGGGGGTCTACAGGGACATGGAAGGGGTGGAATGCCAAAGAGCCTGAGAATCCCCCGTCTCGGTCTACACCAACTCAGTTTTGCTTTCAGGCACCAGTTCCACAAAGCCAGGCAGGCAGCTGGGCGGGCGCTGCGAAGAGGCGACCACATCTGGGCTCCTCGTCCGCCGATGCCGGCGCTTTGCAGGGCACTGCCTGGGCATTCGGATTCACAGAGTAGGAGCCAAGTGCCCACCAACGCAGGAGTACAGCCAGACCACAGGGTTGATTTCTCATGATGGAACCTGCAATTCGCGGGAGAGAACTTTGACGAACTCGGAATGTGAGGAGTCACGGCAAGAACCCCGCAGCGCGTAAGAGGAGGTGGCGTTTTTAGACAGCAGGTCTTGGTTTCTAAACTGACAATTATTTAAGGTTTGTATACCTTGTTTGTTCATTATGATATGCTTTTACCTTATCTCCTGAAAATAAGATGATTATTGGATTACCATGAAATCCCACTTGTCAGCTTTTATTTTTCTCTTTCTGTCTACTTGTCATTTTCCCCGTTTTATCTGCTTCCATTGGCTGACATTTGTGGAGCTCGTCACAGCATTATGTTCACTGAAGGTGCTAGCTAGTTCAAAGCTTTCTAGGGTTATGATCTCTGAGGTCCAAGAAGAACGTGCACACACAAAGAATTGTCCCGAAATTATTCAACACAATTTGGTGGGATTTTCCTACTTATTGGCATGGTATTGTATGAGCTAATTCCTACAAAACATTAACCCCTGTCACTATGAAGATCTCCTTCTGTACAAATTCAAGCTGAGGCTGCACCACCTTCGCCTGACATACCAACAGCATAATGCAGAAGTTGGCCACGATAACAACAACAAAAGGTGCTCTCTGTGGTCAGACAGCGGTAAACAGGAGGGTGCTTAAAAGGAAACATCCCTGCACGTGTGTCATGATATAAATATCAATGGGAGGGATACTCATACAAAACACACATATATCAAAATAACACCAACAACTCATACTAAATATTCACATGAAGAACAACTGTCCCGTGACATTCTCAGACGCAGCCCACACCCAGGATGACTCTGTCTCGCCAGGGTCACGGGGTGGGAGCACCCCCCAGGGCGGGCAGCGTGCAGGCCAAGCCTCCCTCCCTGGTGAGGGGGTTCTCCTCCTCTCTGGGCCTGTCTTGTCCTGTGGACCCTGGCAAGGACTCCGGAGGGGCTGAGTGGGAAAGGCGTGAGTGGGGACGGCTGTGGGAGTGCAGCCTTGAGTGAGCAGGTCTCTAACACACACAAGCACGTGCTGAAGGCAACTGCCCACGGGAAGACGGCACGCCTGAGTCTCCCGGTGTCCTGCAACGCAGCTGCGGACCGTGTGGGAGGGACACGCTCAGAACCTCTGGCGTCCACACTCACCTCCCAAGCCTTCTCCACTGCTTCTTTCAGAGGGGCGTCTCCAAATCAGGGGACCGAGGGCCCTGAGGGACCCCCAGAGTCAAGCAGCGGCGTCTCCTACGCGGACCCCCGAGCAGTCAGTGGCAGCCGACACCCTTGGCGAAGCTCCTGCCCGCTTGTGGGGGTGAAAGCGCGGGAGGGGCAGGTGCTTCCCTCTGGGGGCCGCTTCCCAACCCTCCAGGCGCCAAGCGGGCCGTCGGGGGGAGCCGCCCTTCCCACAGCACACGTGGCTACAGGGGCTGCGGGGCCAGGCCGGCGGGCCACGGCGTCCCGGACAGCGAAAGACGGCCACGTCCAGCCCACATTTGCTTTATCTCATTTTGAGACACAAGCTACACACCGCGGGCATGCACGTATTCAGGCTTCTTAAAGAGAACTCGCAAATGCCTAATGGCTTTTCCAAACATATCCCTCTAATTAACAAAAAGCGGCTGGTGAAACCTTGGCCTTGCGCGATTCCTTAATCCCGCTTCTCTGTACGGAAGCACGCAGACTGAGACCACACTTTCCTTTAATGACTAACTCTTTCATCTCAATACAGTCCTTTTTTTAAGAGTACATTAAAAGTGGCTTGATTTTTTTAATCTGGGGGGCGCAATGCTGATTCTCTGTGACGACCCTTGTTAAAAACCCAGCTCAGTAATTCTCAGGTGTTCTGTATTAAAGAATCATCCCAAGTGCTTGTTTAAGATACAGATGGCCTCGCCCTGCTCCCTGAGGCTGAGATTCTGAAGGCACGGGGTGAGCAATCTCCTTCTTAGTCAATCTGTCCCTGCAGCCGTCACGTCCAGGAGTGCCCGGTGGCGGTCAAACCGGAGACACGGCAGCCGAGGGAGCAACGCAGTGCCCGGGCTTTTCCAACATGGAAACAGAGACGGGCTGGAGAAGTGTGCAGCTCTTTTTCTCATTTGAGAAGCGTCTACTTATTTCTAGTGACATTTCGTGTCGAATGCCACTTTATCCGGTGAAGTTTTCAACCCCACAGTGTGTGCCACAGCTTTCATCTTTACTGTCCGAGCGAACAGCCATGTCGACTCGTGCATGTCATGCTCTGGGTTCTGTGGCAGCAGGCAGAGGCGGTGAGTGCTGGACGTTAAGTGGCTGCGAACTGAGTTCCGTCCCTGTCGCTTGCTACACCGTCGTCTTGCTGTGGATGTCCATGTACACTTCCCATTTCCACAGTAATGTACGTGCTCCTGTTCAGTGTATTCTATTATCACTCTGCTTATCACGTGTACATGTTTACAGACGCCAGCGTTCCTTAACCTCTCTCGAAGCCTCAGAGCAGGCTAGTGTTACCATTAAGGTGATGATTGAGTGAGACACAGACAGGAAACACTTCACAGTGTGCGGGAGAGAATAGCTGTTGTTAGCAATGTTTATTATTATTCTATTAAACAGTTCCACGTATCTCTGTGAGCTGACAAAGCGTGATTTAATGTTTTCTGTGATAGGACATTCCTGAAGCAGACAGAGGAGTTTACGTTGCCTTGGAAGACCTTTGCAGCATATGTCTCTCTTCCCGAAGTGCATAAAAACAATAAACAGTGAGAAATGGTTAATTTCCAAGGGTAGGCCTGGCACCATTTCACCCTCAGAGCCTCCAGAAGGAACTGAGGCTGAGTTTGGACTTGGGTCTCCTGGAAAGAGAGGGAATGTGTGCTGTCTTAGGGCCCCAGTGTATGCTACTTTACCGGCAGTCGTGACACGCACAAGCCCATCGCCCCTTTCTCCCGCCGGCCCTTCCGCACCCACGGCCAGTTCTTCCCCACCCACCACACCGTGCACGAGGCGTCGGTCCTGGTGAGACGGTTCTGATCCCCTTGCAATTATTCTCCCGGTACTCCCGCAGATGGAGGCCTCTTCGACACTCAGCAACAGAGAGTGCCCCCTCCTGTCTTGCTGTGGGGCTTTCCTGTCTCTCTCCTCCCGTCACCAGCTCTTGGAAAGGCAGGTGGGCTTCCCTCCTCCGCAGCTCACAGCTCCTAGGAAAGTGGGAACTTGCACAATGTGTCTGCCTGGGAAGGTGTGAGTCACCATGCTCTTCTCTGTGGCACATAAAGAGAGTTGGGGTTCAACAATATTTGGGATTGGGAACCTCTGAGAAAATGACAATAATAATAATAGACCAAAATGTAAATGATGCAACTTAGCAGACACAAGTCCATTATAAAATATCTCTGGTAGTCTGAGCCGTGATGAACAAAAATGTCTTAGGGTTTAAGAGATGGCCATTTTGGCGACACTAACAACGCACACCTGATGTGGGACACGGACGCCTCTACCAGGTTGCCGTGAGAACAGGCGCCAGCCACACGAGGACAGGCTGAGGGCGCAGTTCAGACGCACCCACCCAGCCCAGCCACGGCGCCTTCTGCGGCACACGGCGGGTGGCACGGGCAAGACAAACAGGAGGCACCAGGAGCCGGCCGGGCGCCCCCGGGCCTCTCCTTGTGGGGACGAGTCATCCAGGGAGGTCACTTCCGGGGGCTACTGACACGGCCACAGCAAGTCAAGTCAAAAGGATCACTCGAGAGGGCAAGGGGTGGCTATGAGTTCAGCTTGCACCTTCATGCATGCATCCATTCCTCGACCTTCTCTCCTGTCCGCGAGACTTTCTGGAATAATAAAGGCATCTGCTTGATAAGAATGTTAAAGTTTAAAGAGGAAAACTTTAACCAACGTGGAAAATGAGAAAATTATAAATGCGCGAACAATAACGGCGATTGGCGTATTTGCCAGGACTGTGCATTAGATTTAGCTCTTCAGTCTCTAAGCTTCCCAAAAGAGCACTGTGATAAGTATATATTATCTCACAATAAACAATGATAGCAAACTAATCGGAGAGCCTGTCTGTTGTTGGCAATGTTTTCTGAGTATGAGAATACTGTGACAGGGTAATGAGAAACAGAAGAAAACACCATAGGAGCTCATGGTGTTCTTTAGTGTGCAAAGAATAAGTTCACTGATTTTTGAGGTTTTTGCAATACATTGAACCTATAGCCTAGAGAGGCACCCATCCACAGGTTCTCTGTGGATTGCTCAAATAGACGTTCCATTCTGATGTCAAACGGCCTTGTGTGTGTTTAATGGCGTTGACGTGCTATGGGAAGCTTGATGCATTTGTTGCATGCATTCCACTGATGTTCTTGGAAGCCTTAAAACCATCCCCTGAAGCATCTTCCACTGCGCATACAGCCTCTGAAAGGAAAGGGAGTCTTCAAGCACGCTCTTTCTCCGGATGGGCCCTGTGCTATGACCTCCTCCTGACTGTCTTTCGGGGTTTACCTTTGCTTGTCTCTTCTTTATCAAGAGATTCTTGCAGAATACAGACCAACAATAAAGTAAAATATTTCTGGCCAATCTTGGAACTTACAAAAAAATTACTTCAAATCAAAAAATGTGGTCACCCAGCTGCCCACACTGACGTACGGGGAACCCAAGACTTGCTGGGTCAGAATGGGTTGGTCCTAGCGGTCAGTGCCTTCACATCAAATTGCAGCTCGTTATTGCTATTTTCCTTTCTCTTCTTGCTGAGCTCAAATGATAAATCGGACCTCCATTAAAAGGCAGAAGGATGTCAAAAAAACAAACCGGACTTCAGTGACGCTTGAAATCACTGACACGGGGGCCTCGTCGCCGCCACTCACGATGTCAGCCCCCGACACTCAGGCTGCACCCTCACCACGCTGACATCAGCCACTGACACTTGGGCCGCATCGTCCCCACTCAGAACATCACCACCGACACTCAGGCCATGTCACCACCACCCGCGACGCGGGCCACCAGCACTCTGGCTGCGTCCTCACCACTCGCGACCTTGGCTGCCAACCGTCGGGCTGCGTCACTACCGCCCACGGTGTGGGCCGCCCCCTGACCCACTGCTCACCTCCCTCTGCATCTGCACATGAAGCCCAAGGTCAACTGCGGCCCACAGCAACCTCAGAGGCACTGCTGCGTTGTCTCTTCGCGACAAGCGTCAAGTCGTGCCGTTCCTCCCCCAACAGGCTCAGCGGGCTTCCCCCTCCTCCCGGCAGTGTCACTTTCTTGCTGTGTTTTGCCTGGACTGAGACAGAAGATGCTCCTCTCTGTACCCTCCAGTTCTGGCCAGCCTCTGCTCCCCTTGCTGCCAGAGTCGGGCACAAAGCACGGGCACAGTCACATCACCATGGCTGCTCGGAGAAGGGTTTCCGCACCCTAGGAAGAGCTTGCAGTTCCATCTGACCCTCCACCTGCCCGCCCCGTCCCCCACCGCTTGCGTTTGAGTCCTGTTCAGAGTCTGAGCCTGGCGACCCACCCTCTCACAACGCTGAGCGTCAGTGCAGCTCTACTCTGTTCTCTTGGTTTCCCTCACCCAGCACTGACCACCCTCTGGTGCCCAAGTGCAGTCACGATGAGGTAAGGCTCTGGACAGTCTCGGGAGGCCGGACCTCCAATGCTCCCTCCTGCTGCACACTGGGGGCGGGGTGACAGTCCTGATCTGTCGTCCGAAAACATGGTCGCCACGCCTCAGGGCTGGCCCCAGACGGGCGGCTCCCCGGGGCAGCCTCCCTGCCTGAGGGCTCTGCCCTCTCCTCCCTGTTCTCTCTTGAACCTCCTGCAGTAGAGACGCTCCTTCTCCAGCCACACTGCCTCTGCTGTGGTGACCGGTGACCTCCCACCTCCGTGTCCCGCAGCCGCGTCCTGCGGCCCTCCTGTGGCCCTCGGCAGCCCCTGACCCGGGCGAACGCGCTTAGCCTCTGAGTCTGGATTCCCAGCGGCCCGTGGACGGCACACCCGCTCCGTTTGCTGTCTGCCGGCCAAGTGCCTGCTCGGTCTCCTCCGTGGGGGGCCCCTTTGCCTTCTCAGCCTCAGCACAAAGTGGCCCAAAGCCCAGTCTTTGGACTTCTCTGGCCCCACCTGCACCACGGGAGTCTGAGCAGATCCCCCGACTGCAGTCGCGACGTGGACACGAAGGCTCCAGATGGCGCTGTCCAGGCCAGACCTCTTTCTGGGACTCGTGCACCCCACGGCCTGGCGACATGTCCAGCCAGAGACAGCAGACAGATGTGTCGCATGTGACTTGTCCATACTCCTGTCCCCTCGTGCCCGTGCCTGTGTGTGTGTGTGTGCATGCGTACGTGCCAGTGTGGATGTGTGCACGTGTGTGTGTGAGGCGTATGACTTGCTTCCATCCCCTCCTGGAAAGAGTGACTGTCTGGAGACAGTGAAGCTGGTGCCACAGCTTCCTCCAGGTCGGTCAAGCTGCCAGGACGTTTTTTAACAGTACCTGAAACCCTCAATGACAGAGGCATCTGCTCACCCCAGCCCGGTCCTTCTCTAGTGAAAATTGCTGGTCGTGAATCTGGGGAACATTTACAGAACTCTGCAAATGCAACAGCTAAATCCTGGATGACAGGCCTCATAAAGGCGCTTGCCGTCCTCCTGGGCCTCGCCAGAGCTGGAGACAAGCTCATCCGACGTGATCCCAAACACCAGGGACCAAGTGCTCTCACTGCCATTTTGCCGGTGAGAAACTCACTTGCATTTTTAAGTCATTAAATAAACACAAATGATGCTACCTTGACTTTCCTTTAGACGAAAAATCTGTTGGTTAATAAAGGATGACTTTTCTCTCACTAAATGAAAAAAAAAAAAAAAGAGAAAGATCCAGACGTTTGAAATTTTGGAAATTGCCTACTAAATATTATTTGGCCACACATCTACCAACGTAATGTCAGTGACTTCAGAGCCTCAACCAGAAGATATAGATTGCAGCCTGCTGCAGTATAATTGTCCCATAATCTTTACTGGCTTACTCTACAAAAGTGACTTTAATCCTAGTAAAAGGCACTACATACGTGTTGAGAGCTAGCACAAACAATTCTTTCAAAAGCAAAAAAGATGGAAAAGAAAAAAATCAGTGTAGGCTAAATACAAGTTAAAAGTTGATAGTAACGGGGAAACTAAACCAAAAATGAAAATCAATCGGCAAGAATAGGATTTTCAGCCCAAATCTGAGATGATTACAAAATACAGTGAAGAGGCTTTACTCCCTTCAGAAGTTCCTATGTTTATAAGTGTCAGGACTACAATTGTCAAGGTGGCCATTTGCTGTTTGATTAACTCAGGGGTAGGGGGCGGTCAGTTCTAAAATCCTAATACCTACTAAAACACCTCTTGGCAAGAGAACAGATTCCATGATGACTGGGAAACCCTCAGGCTGGGTGTCTACACAGGAGAGTATGGTTTTCTTTCAACTTAGGGAAGCTTCGCAAGGAGGGTAAACCTTTTCATTCTTTTGTTTCATTGAAAAAGCAACAATAACCACACACACACACTCAGAGATCTCAGTATAGACCTCAGGGTACGACACACCCTGAGGTGTATTTATTTTAGGAGAATAATTCAGCTCCTTAGAAGATTCTTTTATTGCATCATAAAGGATGGCATGTCCCTCAAAGACAAAACGCCTGCACACAGTTGAGGGAAGGTATTTTTTTCTGGGTTCTCCCTACCCCCTTCTAATTATCAGAAGATGCTTACACATGCATATTTCACTGGCAAACCCTTGCAAGAAATGTACCACAGGCTGCATGAAGTCTGCTGGGGACCCAGAGAGCAAAGAAAAAAGTCTAAGATTTAGAAATCACATGTAAAATAGGCAGGAGCATCACTTTTCAAAGGTCTGCTTTTCTTTCTTAAGCAGTGAAGATAGTCTGGTGTAGGCCATGGCCCAGAGGCTCACGCCAGCAGGAACCAGGAGGATCTGCCTGGAGGCGCAGGGACCAGGCCTCATTACCTCGCATTTCACCTGAATTGACTCTGATACAAGAGTTAGTACCCCAGGAGCAATGGAGAGGCCTTAGGCCAGTGGGCAAGATATCCAAGGCTCTCTTTACTGACACAGGATAATTTTTCCTTTGCATTTCCCTAAATTACTTCAAAAGATCAACAGACGGACAAACACTGCCCTGTCACCAGCTGTGCTATGTTTTTCTTACCTGTTATGAGAACGACCACATTCCCAGCAAGGTGGTGTGTCAGTATTATGTTTGTTTAGAGGCCACATAAATACCTGAAGACACTCTTCTAGGAGGGCTTTGGCAAACTATCCTCTGCTGATATATTTCAGAAAATACACAACCAACCCCGCTAACAATATTTTCTTTAATCCCCCAGAAACCCATTTTCCAGATGCTTTTGTACCCAATGTTATTGGACCGCACATGCGACATGGCCACGGCCCTTTCCCTTGTCACCCGGGGCCGATGGGCGCCTACACCCAGAAGAGGGGTCACAGCTGTGAGACCATGAGCGTCCTATCCTGCCTTTGCCCGTGAAGAACTCTCAGCGAGTACTCGCTGCACTGCAGCCCAAGCTCAAAGGGCGAGGCCAATGTCTTCCATTTAAAACTCGAACGTCAAGAGAGCTGTGCACTATGCATTTGCATCCCAAGCCCACACTGTCAAAACGAAAAAGAAAGAAAAGGCAAAAGATAACACGAGGAGTAAAAATAGTTGAACATCGTGACTTGACTTTGGGAAACGAGAAAGTGCGTGGCAGGGCCGGAAGGGGCCCTGATGCTCGAACTTTAACCACGTGGGAAACCGCCTGCAGTCACCCTCTCACTTTTCAACTCAGACACAAGTGCAAGGGGGAGCCCTAAAAATGGGGTTGTCTTTTGGGGGGCCGCCCCTGGCGGCACACTCGAGATCTGTACCTCGGGATCAGACAGTCAAAGTTTCATCTGGAAGTTTTGAGAAGGTTGCACCGTGATTTGCGGAAGAAACGGCCCGAGTTGCAGCAAACAGGCCACCGGGTCTTCCGCCCTGACAACGCACCTGCCCACACTGTGCCGGGTTTTCAGCAGTTTTTGTCCCAAAACAACATGATCCCGGAGCCCCACCTCCCCGTTCACCCCACCTTGCCCCAAACAACTGTTGTTTCCCTGGATGAAAAGAGTCCTGAGAGGGAAACTTTTTGCTGTTGTGGAAGAGGTTGAACAAGAAACAGCAGAAGACACCAAAACTGCTGAGTTCAAAAACTGTTCTGAGCAGCGGAAGCAGCATCTGAATAGGTGCACTGCGGCAAATGGAGAGGACTTTGAAGGTGACTGAAGCTGAAACATGGAAGAGTAAACGCACAATTTTCTGATAAATGAATTCCATTTGCGGGGGAGGTTCCCCCTTGTATACGCTAAAATCCTGGGAGAAAAAATAAAGCAAGGCAGGCCTGTGCTTCGCATCTGACTTGTGGGTATCCCCAATCACAGTTGCGCTCCAGCCCACATTTCGCTGGCATCTGATGTACAGAATTAACACCAGGCCATGCTGATAAAAATTTATACCTATGACCTCAAACTTCTAGGGGAGCCCCCAAATAAATGATCTATCGCCTTCTGACTCTGTCACGTTAACTCTAATTTTTATTGGAAAGGTAAAAATCAGTACACAAGGTAACAGCACAATCCCTACCTTCCCTGCCTGAGGAATTCCTACTTACTCAGACACAGGCTGACAATGAAGTCCATGAACTCGTCCTAGAAAAAGTGCTCCACACCTCATTGCTGAATATCACTACGGTCACCTTTGAAATCGCCTCTTAGGAAGTGATGTACCAATGCTGGTGCCTAGGCCACACGCCGAGCAGATGGAACTATTTTTCTGGAATGGAAATCAAAGCCAGTGTCATTATTATCCTCGTCATACTGAATGGCATCAAAACGTCTTCTTTCAATATTTCCTTTATCTTCTCATCTTCGGGCAAAGTCACCAGCGGCCGGATCAGGTGAGTAGGAAGGGTGTTTCAATATCATTATTTGTTTACTGGCTAAAAACTCACTCACAGACAGTGCTGTGTGAGCTGGTGCATTGTTGTGATGCAAGAGCTCATTCGGGGACCATTTTTGCACACAACTTTCTCATGCCAAGACTTTCAGTTAAGATTTTCCTATTTCTAGGCCAGGAATGGGTGGCTCACACCTATAATCCTAGCAATTTGGGAGGCCGAGGTGAGAGGACTGCCCAAGCCCACGGGTTCCAGACCAGCCCAGGCAACTTAGCAAGACCTCATTCTCTATAATAAACCAAAAAATTAGCCGGGTGTGGTGACATGTGCCTGTAATTCCAGCTACTTGGAAGGCTGAGGAGGAAGGGTCACCTGAGCCCAGCAGTTCGAGACTGTGGTGGCCGTGCGCATGCCACTGCACTCCAGCCTGGGTGACAGAGTGAGACTACAAACCCCCCCACCAAAAAAAAAAAAAAAAAAGGTTTTCCTGTCTCGCCATCTATGTTGATTGGGTCTGCTATGCTCCTCACATAGCTGATGACTTTGATGTCCAACTTGATGAATCTGTTCAATGTTCTCATCAGTTCCGCTTGGTACTAGCCATCCTGACCTCTCTTCATCAGTGACACTTTCCTCTCGGAAAAACCGTTGAACCCGCTTGGACACGCGTTCTCTTCCTGGCATTATCCCCATAAACCTGGACTAACCTGCCTCTGATTTTACTTCCACTCTTGCCAAGTTTAATGAGAAATTTGATGTGGGTTCGTTGCTTCAATTCAAACTCCGACATTCTCAGGGTGGCAGCTCTGGCAGCCATTCCAGAAGAAGAGTTCCAAAGTTGCTTTGACGGGTCGATGAGGCACTGGTATCGGTGCATAGCTTCCCAGGGGGAGGACTTCAAAGGTGACCGGAGTGATACTCAGCAGTGTAGACGGTTTCTAGGCTGAGTTTGCGAACTTAATTGTCAGACCTCATACCTCTCAATTTCGCCCTTCCAGTGGGATCCGAATGTACCTTTTCCTGGCACGCAGGGGTCAGAAAACATGTCTGTGCTGCGCCGGACAGTGACTGTGCCCTGCACTGGGCATGGCTGGACTTGGCTCTCGAGGTCTTCCCACTGAACTCCTGCCTGCCAGGCTCATTCGCACCATTTTCCCTTCTTGCCTCCTGGACTCGTAAACAACTAAAAATCTTGAGTCCTTTGGTCGACTTGGAACAACTGAGATGTGGCTGACACTTGTACTCCTTGCCATGAACTCTGACCAGCTATACTCACATGGAGTTTGATTCATAATCAATATTCATCCTACACTGAGTAATCACCACTCTGACTTCTGAGCCTCTTCCATCTCTGTGGAAGCCCACCTGCAAAGAGAGCTTGTACACAGGGCAGGACACTGCCAGGGTCACTTCAAAGACTCCCCTGCTATTTCAGGCTTCCTTGGACATGGGGCATGGAGATATGAATGGTATTACGGGAATTTCAATTTTTTGCTGAATCAAATACATCTCCAATATTGAAATAAATTGCATATCTGTGACAAAGAGACTGCTAAAATATTAATCTTTACATTCTTTACAGATTAAAATGAAATGTTTAAAATAAAAATATGAGCCAGGCTCGGTGGCTCAGCCTTGTAATCCCGCGCCTTTGGGAGGCTGAGGTGAGTGGACTGCCTGAGTCCGCGGGTTAGAGACCCGCCTGGGCAACTTGGTGAGACCTCATCTCTGCAATAAGCCAAAAAATTAGCCGGGTGTGGTAGCGCCTGCCTGTCGTTCCAGCTACTTGGAAGGCTGAGGTGGAAGGATCGCCAGAGCCTAGCAGGTTGAGGCTGCGGTGGCCAGGAGTGGCCACTGCACTCCAGTCTGGGCGACGGAGTGAGACTCCAACTCAAAAAAATAAAAATAAATAAATAAAGAATAAAATAAAATTAAAAGCCGGGCTTGGTGGCTCAGCCTGTAATCCCGTGCCTTTGGGAGGCTGAGGTGAGTGGATTGCCTGAGCCTGCAGGTTCGAGACCCGCCTGGGCAGCGAGACCTCATCTCTACAATAAATCAAAAAATCAGCTGGGCATGGTAGTGCATGCCTGTGATTCCGGCTACTTGGAAGGCTGAGGCGGAAGGATCGCCGGAGCCCAGCAGGTCGAGGCTGCGGTGGCCGGAAGCGGCCACTGCACTCCAGTCTGGGCGACAGAGTGAGACTCCAACTCAAAAAAAAAAAAAAAAAATTAAATTAAATTAAAATATGCAAATATCAGTGTAGCAGGCATACATACGCTGACATATTCACTCACTCATGCGTTTGTTCATTTATCCAGAAACGCTTTCTTAACCCTTAACAAGGGCTCTAAGTCCTGAGCTCACAGGATTGTCCATGAAACAGGAAGTTCGTGGTGTGTTGGAGGTAATTGAGGATGTGATCATGTCCCCAATTAGTATAAGAGCGTGTTGGAAATAATTGGGTGGCATGCTGGAACTAATTGGGATGCAACAGTGTCTTATAAGAGTGGACACCGCTTCAAGAAGTACAGCAGTGTCTTACAAGAGCAGACTGCTTTCGGGGAGGCGCGTGGCTGTGTTCTGCTGTGAGGAACGCAGGTGTGGGAGAAACAACATCAGCTGGGGAGGGCAGAGAACTCCGGGCCGGAAAGAGCGGGAAGCCTGACTCAGCGCGCATGGAAAACTGCCATTCAAAATCAGCCCCAAAACCTGAGGTCCTTTTGTCATGCCATTATTTGAACACAATTAATTCCCATTGGTTAAAATTACTCTCATCTCATCTCTCTGATTTTTTTAAAGCTCATAACAAATGTGATTATAACAAGAAGAACAAATGGGCATTTCACTTCCATTTTGCCAAATGCCCCATAATTGATTCCAGGTAAGCTCCTCTCTCTCCCCCATTAAGCCCTAAGAACATCCATATGTCCCCATGAAGCGTTCCGTTCATCACGCGGAGGGAGTGCCCCTTCTTCCACATTTCACTTGAACACACGCAAAGAATGATGCGCTTTGAACTGCAAGATGCATTTTCTTGGGAACAAAAGCAAGTGCTGGGGGTTCAGGCACACACCTCGCCACACTGCTGACCCATAGGAAACTTTGTTATTTCACGTTTACTTCCAGACTGATTGCCCAATTTAATTATGGCATCTGTAGGCTCTCTTTTTTTTTTTTTTTTTTTGAGTTGGAGTCTCATTCCATGGCCCAGACTGGAGTGCAGTGGCCGTTCCTGACCACCGCAGCCTCTACCTGCTGGGCTCCGGCAGTCCTTCCGCCTCAGCCTTCCAAGTAGCTGGAACTACAGGCGTGCACTACCACGCCAGGCTAATTTTTGATTTATTGTAGAGATGATGTCTTGCCAAGTTGCCCAGGCGGGTCTCGAACCTGCAGGCTCAGGCAATCCACTCACCTCAGCCTCCCAAAGGCGCGGGATTATAGGCTGAGCCACCGAGCCCGGTTTGTAGGCTCCTAGAGTGCCTAAGCTTGTTGTCTAAAAGCTGAGGAGAAACACCGTGAGACAGAATAAGAACTGTCATTGTGAAATATCTGCTTTATATGAACACAACTAAAAGTAGATTTTGCCTGCTTGCACGTGCATGCACGCACACACACACACACACACACACACACACACACTCACACACACACACACACACACAGTTTATCCAGGGGAGCTGCGTGCACAAACCTACTCATGAGATACTGTATTGCATAAGGCTTTGCTCCACCTTAATACCTTCTCCAGGCCCAAGGCTGATTTTAAAGCCAAGGGCCCATGAGTAATGACCTTCCACGGAGGAACTGTCACAGCCAGGGTCTGCAGTCTCAATGTCCTAAAGATCATACCTGACATCTGCAGCCTCAAGGTCCCGAGGAATGACCACCCCCGAATCCTTCCTCACAGTTGCAGAGGAACTGTGGCATGTGGACGCCTTTGGTTGGATGTCTGCGTTTGCTGATGCTATCACTTGACTTCTGCAAACACCACCCAGAGAAGTCGGCCATTCTGAAGCAGAGTGCAAGTTGGAGGCGCAGACCTGCTGCAGGCAGCCCAGGCCTGGGGACCAGTGCCAGCTGACAAGCCCGTTCTGCTGATCTGATTCCAGCTCAACTATTCTCTCTCTGATGTGTCACTCACTGAAATGTTCGGTGCCTTGTAATGTGCCATAGAATACACTCGTCTCACTTCTGGGTACACAAGTGAAGGACAACGACATCAGGACACCCAAGAGGCATCGGCACCCCTAGGTTCCCTGCTCACAGCAGCCAAGACCGCGGATCACCCCAAGTGTCCATGCACGAGTGGGTGGATAAGAAAGTGTGGTGTCCGTGCACAAGGGGACACGACTCGGGCTGAAGGAAAGGACAGCCCGTCACCCGTGAGCACGTGGATGAGCCCGGAGGACACTGGGTGAAGTAGGTCAGACACGCAGGACAAATACTGTGCGGTCTCGCTGTATATGGAATTGAAACCATTGAACTTGTAGATACAGTGACTGCGTCAGAGGCTGAGTGTGACGGAGGAAGGAGCTCAGGAGATCAACGGCGCGACACAGTGACTAGAGCGAACGCGCTGTCTCCTGGAAAGTGGCTGGACGTCGGTGGCAAGTGTTCTCACCCCAGAAAACGAGACACGTGTGACACAAGGCAGGAGCCAGTTAGCTTGACTCCACC
Source organism: Cephalopachus bancanus (assembly GCA_027257055.1). Taxonomy (NCBI): domain Eukaryota; kingdom Metazoa; phylum Chordata; class Mammalia; order Primates; family Tarsiidae; genus Cephalopachus; species Cephalopachus bancanus. The sequence continues at coordinate 7,064,508 of JAPVLO010000026.1, forward strand.
TTTCCACGTGTCCACATCTTCCAAAGCATCATGTTGTGTGCCATCAATACCTAGTTTTAAACTTGTCAGGTTTACTCCATTGACTGACTAATAACTTTAAATGGGTGGTCTAGCATCGCTTACTAATTTCGCATAATACACTCCTTGGACTCTCCTTCCAACATCTCAGTGCTCTCTGCAGGCCACCAGTCCACCACGTTTTCAAGTAGATGCCCCTTCTCCAAGTCCAGTAGGTTTAATTCTGTATTTCCCTGTTGAAAGAGGTAGGAAAGCCTTCCAAATGAATTACAGGGCACAATCTAATTCGAGAAGGACTGAATAAAATTCTGAGTAGTACCCAGCCCATATAAAAAGCAATATAAAAATACACTGCCCCGCTTTGAAAAAGCTCAAATTATAGCCATAACGAGGACACTTGAATTAGTGAGAAGACCATAACGCTGCATGAATCCTAAAAAGATAAACAAAAGCATTTTGCCTTTTAAGGACTGGAATCCCCCTCCATGAGTTAAAAAAAGAAAATGCAAACAACTCTGCAGTAGCACATGACCAGCAGAAATGAAATGAAGTATAAACATAATCCATCCACCCAGAGCTGGATTTTTCAATAAATTGCTGAAGAAGAAGCAACTAGACAACAGGCGTGAACTTCCTAAACAGATTTATTTCCTTCCACAAGGCTGTTATCCCAGTCCATGGCTCCCATGGAGGAGACAGTCAAGAACCCAGGGCATGAGCTATAAGCGCCACAATGCTCTGTCTTTGCAAGGACCCTCCCAGGAAAGGTAGGAAAGAACACATTGCACATGTGTGTTAAAATTTACTCCAGACAGAACAAGGCATGAACAGCAGAAATTGTGTAGTGGGAAAAAGCAAGTGGTAATGAAATTCTGCCACTCACTAGGTGTAGATATTTGAAAACACACCTAACTGGGCTTGATCTCATTCTTCCTCACCTATGAAGTGGAGATCTTAAAACTGCCTCATAGAGTTGTTGTGAGAATTAAATACATCTCACTTAGCTCACTCTCAAACGCGTGCTTCGCCATCTACCAACAAATATAAAAGTGTCCTTGAACTGTAACAAGACAATCAGGAAAACATGCAAAATGTTTTCAAAAAACTGTTACCCAGAAGAAAAAATTGAACACAATATTTCTCTCTTAAAACAGATATGCAAGTTAAATATTTCAAAATAATTATTTTTGTAGTTACACATTTAAAAGAATAAAATGCACTGGATAAATTCTAATGTCTAAAGAGAATTTACTTAAAACTATATGCCATCATGTCTGATTTACTTTAAAAGGCCCCCAAAAAGACTCTAGAAGAATCCATGGTTGATTTCACACTATTAATAGTTGAAGAACAAAGCTACACAAAGAAACAAGTGCAGTTCAGAAATATTAACTACCAGTCATTATTCGGGATGTCCTTAAAGTTGTTAAAACATTGTAACAGCTTTGTGTGACTAATCAGAATCTACTTTTAGCAGTTCAGAGGATTCACGATCCATCCTCTCCCCTTTAAGCTAAGCCTATCGCTTTTAGAGCCTACGTTTTTGGATGCACAATGATATCCCAGGCCAGAAATAAGGGATCATTTTTAGCAGCAGGCTACCTGGTTAGAAGAACCACACGGTGACACACTGACAATTTTAAGAGGCAGCATCCAAGAATCCATGTCAACGCTTCCTTCCCATCTCCTTCTGACCCCTGCCCACCCAGCCATGCCCCTCTCCTGCCTGCCACCCCCCACCCCCAATCTCTCTTGCCCTGCATAACCCACTCAAGCAGAGTCCTCCAGTGCAGGGTAACCCAGCCCAAGGCCACACACAACAGGCTTCAGTATCGGTTTTAGCACCATGACTACTGCAGCCATGTGAAGGAGACCAGAGCACTTAGGCTTTCAGGAGACGCCATTTTCTGGGGATAATACAGGTTCCTACTTTAGACAGGTGTACAATGTTTTAAAGAACAGAGATAGATGACTGATAGATAAATATAGATAGATTAGATGAATGACAGTTGTAGATGATTGATCAACAGATGATAGCTAGATTATAGATAGATGATTGACAGAAAGACATGATTAATAGATATAGATATAGATGATAGATGATTTATGGATATAGATTACAGATAGATGATAGATGATGAGATAAATAGACAGGTAGATAAATAGATGATAAATAAGATCGACAGATGGCTATAGATAGTTACAGAGGCACACACAGGCACCAAGTGCATTCTTACCCCACAGAGAAAGTGTGGACTATTTAGTTTTATCAAGTACTATGTAAATGTCAGTCATTACCACGACCACTTAAATCAATTTACTTCTGATTATAGGGTCGAATTTTCATTAAAGTATGGTTTCATCTTCAAAAAACTTGGGGATTTAGGATTTGCTTGGATGGAGGCTTTGGAATTTGTACCACAAAACACAGACTTCAGATCTGTGATTGAGTAGCTGTAGTCGTCCTGAATTGTGATGTAAAAAGAAAACCCAAACAGAAACATGAGTTTATCAAGCCAAATACAGTAGGGAAAAAAAAAATCACAAGGAAATTTTGCCAGAATGAGTCTGGACTACAAAACCAGGATAAACATGTCTTGTCTCCCCTAGTCACCAAGGGATCTGTTATCAGGGCATCCCGTCTCCGAGCTGTTCTGGGGAACTCCAGCTATCAAGGGAATTAATGTGCCAAAAATAAACTTCACTCTGTAGCACTCTTAACTAGGCTATTTTAGTAGCGGACTGTTTTCAGTGCCTTTCTAGAATCATTCATGGCCTCAAGTATTTTCCTGAAATCTACATCTAACAAGAACTGGAAGAAAAAATACATGAAAAAAAATCAAACTTGGTAATTTAATTTGTCATTTCAAAGAAACTCTCAAAGGCATATGTAAGAAGCCAACTACTACTGGGTAATACCCTGTCTTTGCTAATTTTTAAAACAGGAGCTTGAATCTTATCACTTTTAGAAATTAAAAAAAAAATGTAAACTCCAGGCTAGTTTACAAGACTTGGCTTTAATGAAGTCATCAAAAGAAACCTAGTATGAGTGGATTGCCTGAGCCCGCGGGTTCGAGACCCGCCTGGGCAGCGAGACCTCATTTCTACAATAAATCAAAAAATCAGCCGGGCGTGATAGCGCATGCCTGTAATTCCGGCCACTCCGAAGGCTGAGGTGGAAGGATCGCCGGAGCCCAGCAGGTCGAGGCTGCGGTGGCCGGAAGCGGCCACTGCACTCCAGTCTGGGCGACAGAGTGAGACTCCAACTCAAAAAAAAAAAAGAAACCTAGTAAAAATATTGTGTTGTCTGTAAACTCAACCCAGAGAAAGTTCCTTAACAAAGGAAGTAATTTTTTCTTCAAGTAGATATTTTACATGACACAAAATGTAGGATGAACATTCAACTAGATTTAATCTCCCTCTCTCTCTCTCTCTCTCTCATTCTCTCTCTCAGAATTTCAGAAACAAAACAGCATCCCTGGCAAGGTTAATGAAATGAAGAGAACCGCTTCCGCGTGGCCTTGTGGTCTCCCACAACTGACCCTGGAAGTCCCACACTCTCCTCCTCAGGTTCCAAGCTAACCCTGCTTCTTCACCGAAAATCCTCTATTTGGTTTCTCTGAGTCCAAAGGGGATTACAAAGGACTCAGACATCTAAAGTTCAGTTAAATGCAGACGATCATATAGTCAGCTTAAAAATGATTCTTGTTATCACATTACTACAGTAAATATTCATGTATTTAATCTATATATAAAATACAATGCATATACTATGAAAGACCTATAATGCTTTATGTATTATAATTCCTCGTGCTTAGAAAACGGAAAACTATTGAAAACCTACATGTTGAGGATATTCTATTTAAGTACTAGGATTGACAAGGCTTTAAAATTTTTCTTTCTTTGTCTCTCTCTTTATGTCTCTCTTCTTTTTGCTTGCTTTTCCTAATTTTTCCAAAATAGCACAGATTACTAAAATACCGTAAATAAAATGTTTTCCAGATGATTTCAAAACTAGTACAAAGCTGGGAAAAGACTTTCTTTTTTCTACCCTAAGACAACTTAGAGCCCTATAGCTTGCATCATGAAAAAAAAAAAGAAGAATCTGTAAAGACTCTTCACAACATGAATGCAATTTATACCAATTTACTTCCACAAACATTTTACGAATAATATGAACAATGATAGGCATTTATTACAGGTAAATGTCATGCATATACACATTAGCCAAAAGGAAGACACACATCTCCGGCAATGAGGTTGCCCCTAGATAAGTGGAGGTACAGCAGGAGGCTCCTTACGCAGGGTCCCTCGTCCGGTCTTCGGCTGTGTTCCCATCTGCAAAGCTTCATCTCCAGCCCCGGCTACCGGCCCGGGTGGCGAGAGCCCGTGCCGATGGGACACCTGGAGACGCCTTCCACTCTCGAGAAGGAAAAGGCTCCTCTGATCATCACCCGTGTGGTTGGCCTAAACACAGTCGTGAGACGGTTTCCACGGTGTGGTTTCCATGCAGTATGAATTCACAGAATCTCTTCACTGGTGGGGTGCAACAGATGAACCGGCCTCTACCGACCCCACTGCGTAAGACTTCTGGTCCTCTACTGTTTCCCAGCATGAACAGATAGATTCCCTTCTGGGTGAGAGAGCAAGTTTGTTGTTTGTTTGTTTCACAGACACTTGACTTATTTCTACTGTAACATTACCAATATACGCCTTGGAAAACTGGATACTATAACAATATGCATTCTACTCACACTGCTGGATCTTTTCTGAAATTCAGATGTGACACCTTTCAGTATCATTTAAGTATCTGTAACCTGAAAACATTAATATATACTTAGATGTAATCTAAACACACCACAGTTTTCTCAGTGCATTTGCTATTACTGTGGATTTCAAAGCATGAACTCGCCATTGCCGTCACAAAAGCAAGCCAACGAGTGTCAACAACAACAAAAAAAACCCTAGTAATTGTTCTACTCATAGATTCACAGTTGTTACGGAATAAGTTGATCGATGTGTGTTCCTTTCCTCGGTTCACCTAAGGGTATAAACGAAATTGACAAGTTTCGGACCAATGCCTTGATGTCTTTTGCTGACAACTGATCGCGAGATTTAAACTCTCCCTCCTCACGACAGTTGGCAGACTACGCACCCAAGACCCTCGCACCAGCAATCTCACCACAGCGGAGTCCAACAGGATGGCTGTCTAGATGACATTTAGCGTTAACAATAAAAGTTAACAGATACCGACACCTGCAAAGAGACATAGATGTTTAGGGACAGTAAACTAAAGCCAATGATTCTGCATCATTATCCTCAACAGTCATGCAGGTTGAGTTCATCGTAATTCTGAAGATCAGAGTAGTTCATAGAGTTACCCTTTTGACACGGCCTCGTAACCACAATGTGTTTAGGAGGCGCTGAGTAATTTGATTACGTCAAAGAGGAAACGATGCAGAAACATAGCAAGGAAGACATTTATGAAGAGTGTATCACAGCCAGACCAACTCTGAAAGGTAGATTCATTTTTTCTATAACTTTCCCAGAAATTAAGAACCTTTTATGTTTGAACGGCTTTTGAAGAACATGAGCTATCACCACAATTCAGGATGTAGAAACACGAACAGTGATCCCAAAAGCAGGTCCTGGCAACAGATGAGACAACAACCTCCCGGATCTCACTTGGGGGTGGGTGGGGTCACTTGAGGACATCTATGATGATTTTCTAAGTTTCTCATATGCAATTTTTAAAACTCACCACTGGATTTGAAAATAGACTATTTTATCAACTATTTGGATGTTCAAAGGATTAAGTTATTGCAGAATGACTTCCTAGCAGCTGAAGTTGTCAGCAGGCTTCCACAATGAAATGGAAAAGAAAGAGTTCCAAACACTGACAAAATTACAGGACTTTCAGAGCAAACGGCTTGTTCATGTCTTAAAGAAATGTAAAACAATGTATGCAAATTATAACCCAACAAGAGTAGAATGGAGTAAACGTAAATAGAGACCAAAGTATCATGCATGGTATTTTAAATTCCCTTTAAGATTTTGGTAATGGCCAGGTTCAGTGGCTTAGCCTGTCATCCCAGCACTTTGGGAGGCCGAGGTGAGTGGATTGCCTGAGCCCGTAGGTTCGAGATCAGCCCGGGCAACCTGGTAAGACCTCGTCTCTACAATAAAATAAAAATAGCAGGGTGTGGTAGCGCACGTCTGTAGTTCCAACTACCCGGAAGGCTGAGGTGGAAGGATCGCTGGAGCCCAACAGGTCGATGCTGGAGTGGCCGTGAGCGTGTGTGCCACTGCACTCCAGCCTGGAAGAAGGAGTGAGACTCCAACTCAAAAAAAAAAAAAAAGATTCTGGCAATAACGAAACAATTTAATAAAATGTCGTTACTGGTTAAACTCTCATAAGGGAAGCACTATGTTGTGTCATACTCTTGCATTTGTACACACCATACAAGTCATCTTGATGCCATTTTAAATGAAGACTCTAGAAAAACGTGTGGAGTTCACTAATTATAACAGCAACTGCTTAGAATCGGGTTGGGCCTTGGGCATCTTATCGGTCCAAACACATCTAAAGCCTGACTCAAGTAAAATGCTGACAATAAAATATGAGCCACGCTTCAGTCTGACAGACAACCAACGCATCTCATGGTCTTCCTCCTCCTAATTGTGCTCCTCTCCTGAACCAGCCATCTCCTTCGACTCCCTCCAAAAGGCTCAATTTTTAATAAGGTAACATCTGGTTCGGGGATGAGGCCATGTGCCCTGCTGTTCCCCCGCCCTCTGGGAAACTGGAAAAGTAAGCAGTTACTCAGCATCATTGTTGTTATCCTAGCAACAGCTGTGGCTTGTAAAGGACTAAGCAGGGGGAATTAACGAGAGGACGCGAACACCACCATGTGTGGACCCTTTTATGTTAGAATTAACCTGTCCTCACGGAAAATTAGAGCGTGGCAACCCCGCAGGGCGAGGGGAAGTGGCAGAGAGCAAATGCGGGATTATGCAGACGACGCGTTCCACGCGGATACATCCAGGCAAACGGCAAGAGAGGCTATCAGGCAGATTATTGCCCCCATAGTTTAATTTTGCGAATGCAAGCATCTTGTTAGTAGGAGAAATGGAGAAAGACTGGGCCTCGTCAGGAAGACAGGACCTTGAATCCATTCTACGTGGAATAACGGTGTATGACTGGAGAGCTGCACAGAAGCTAGAAGACGGCGCAGCCTGGGTGGATGCTTGTCGATGCCTTCCGAGCGGCACGCCGGCTGATCCGCACACCCCACGAAGTGGACGACGTGTGGTGGGACCCCATGGACGCGGTCCGAAAAGCCATCACGGCCAGGTTTAGCACGTCAGCCATCCAGGCATGTCTGTATTGCTACTTTTCAAGACTTTTTTCTTTTTTTTGTCCTATGCTAAATGCAGAAATGAGTATTAGGTAAAGGAAACCAGGCAGACTCAAGGTGAAATAAGCTAGAGTCCCTCATCGTTTGTATTCTCGAAACATGTGTTTCTGAAACATTACAAGGAACACCAGGAGGCAAAACTCTTCCGAGCACATGACAGGAAACGCGGCATGACCCGCTTTCTTCTCAGCAATCAGTGGAGAAATATGTTTTCATTAGACTTTTTTAATAGTGGTTCGATACTTCACCCATCTTTTAGCCGGTGTTTCTTCTTCCCTTTATTATCCTTAATATATTCCACTGAGAGTTTTCTTTCACTTCAAGAACAGGGAGGCGACCGGCCAGCGGCATCTCCCTCCCAGAAGCCACTGCCGCGAGAACCCGCACACTAATCAGAAGTGGGTCAAACGGTCTTCACATGAAAGCATCTAACAAGGTCCCCAAGGAAGCCCCGCTAAGTGGCAGCAGGGAAGAGCAGCGTTGCTTTTTACGGAAGACGGATGCGCCAGCCCATCGGCCTGACTTCAGGTACAGATGCTTGCTGCTTTCAAGTGGCTTTAATCACGGCGGCTTTCGAAAGACTGTGATGGTGTCGGACACGAGCTCCCTGAGATGTGGGATTAGACACAGCTGGGGCGAAGGGCAGCCCGCGTAAGCAACGCTTTTTGGGTTTGGGCTTGCTTGTTTGTTTTTGCCACAGCTGGGTCGCACGGCACTTGCTGTCTTTCGTGTCTCGGGGCCTCCAGCTGTAAATGTTTAAATTAACATCAGTGCAATAACATCTCATTTAGGTTTTAATAAGTTAGCATATATATGTGTGTGTGTGCATATATATATATGTATGTATGTAGAATTCTGCAAGCTTGTGTAAGAGAACACCAATCTGGTTGCAAGGAGAAACCACACTGATAGGAGTTAAATACTGAACAGCTAGTCTACAAATAGGTAAATGATGACCACTGAACCAATGACTCTGGGACCAGCATGACCGGAAGGTGGGGACCCTGACAAGCTTCCTCCCAGAGTTAACATTCTGAACTGGGAGAGGCTGTCCTGCTGAAGGCGCGGCCATCATCAAGCTTCGCTGTCTGAGAGGTCGGCCATAGGATGTAATCGTTGATTTATCCAAACTCATTTGCATATTTATAAGTAACTTAAGGAACCAGCCATGGTATGACCAAAGCCACAAGCACTTTCTCTTCTGCCCTCAAGAAACAAACTTGAGCATACAGAGGAACTAGAGTGTTGACACTGTGCTTTGTCTCCTTGAAGTTTCAGTGAATGCTCTTTGCAGCTTCTAAAATTCTAAACTGTGTTTTTCCAGGAGAAAAGCAGCAAATCAGATCAAACATAAATTTCCATTCTAATGCAGTCTCATCACCTGGCTTAGCAAATCCTCACAAGTAAGAGGAGATTGAGAAGAAAAACTGACAGATCATTTAACTTCCATAGGCAGAAAGGAAGGAAAATGTGGTAATGGATATCATGCCAGTAAGCAAAGGAAGACAGAAAATGTCTTTCATTAAGAAAATCTGCTACAAACCCCAGTGTGTTCTTGAACGTGGTGTGAAAAAGAACTAAAAAAAAAAGAGTTCTTCCTAACACAGAAAAGATAATCTACTAATAAGCGGTAATTCAGTGTAAATTAAAAATGCTATTAGAGTCTTCCTAACCAGTCACATTATGAGCATTCACAGTAAAATTTCTGATATCAGCACAAAATAATAAGAAAGGTCGAATTTTAGTGGCATCACCAACTTGTTTTGTCCAAGATTTGCTTTGTATGTGTTACGTGAAATGAACCAAAGTTCATGATACTTCTGCAAATTCAGAAGGAAAAAGACAAAGGAGTAGTCTCCTTTAGGAATAAAAAAAAGAACTATGTTTAAATCCCACAAAATTAATGTTTAGCTCAAGGATTTGCTGTTCATCTCAGAATCCTCAAGCCCGAGGCAGGATTAGGTCAGACTCATGTTCGAACAACTGGGGGGAATCAATGGATTTCACTTTATTAATAATTAAAAGGCTAATGCAGACTGGCAAGTGATTAAAAATGTGTAGAGCACATATTTATTACTACAATCGCAAACACCTCCACGATATATAATTTTAAATTGGGCCACACAAGAAAGAGAGGGGCTGTGTCAAATAAGGAGGAGACAGAAACGAGAGGCAGGTATAGCTGCATTCACTGCAGACTGAGCAAACCTTCTGCCTGCAGCGAGAAAAGCAAAGCCAGAGCCAGTTGGGATCTGGGGCGGACGCCGGGCTCTGGTGGCAGCTTATTCTCTTGTCCAGAACTAAATTAATCCCTATTAGGGTCTGTCAAGGGCGACAGAAACAAAGTTTGCACAATGAAGAACACCAAGGCTTTTCTGACAGAGTCAAACCGTTGAAATTTAGCCATTCAAAACCAGAGACTATGAAAGATACATGGTAGCGATACCGCCTTCCTATAATCCACAGTAACTCGTTCCTGTAGCCACTACAGTTTACACAGGAAGTATGTAGTCCAGAGCAGATGAACCCACCCTGAACTAAGAGGCCAGCCTTCAGTTTGACACAAAGCTGTCCTTCACTGCTGCCGGAGCTCTTGTTTCACATGCAGTTGCTCCCACAAATGAAAATCCGTTGTGTAGGCCTGGCTAAAATTAAGACTTTGAAAGATGAAGTCTCAAGGGATTAGAAAATGTATGGCCAACAGATGTCAGAAAGCGGAAGGGGGGGTCAAACTGTCCCAGGTGCATATCCCTATCACCTTTCAACAAAGAATGCCTTTTGTTTTGACATTTAGAATCCTACTGTAATGCAAATTTAGAGAATTCTAATGGCACCTTGAATTTAAATACTGCAGGTTGGGCAATTTGCTAGGAGAGTGCTTTGTCTTATTCTTTCTTTCCAAGCTTCTAGTACCACACCTGACATTGCACGGAAGTTAATATAATGGATGATGCAATATTCTCCCCTGAAAGCATAGACCCTTCGTGTCCAACAGGAGAAAGACTCTGGACTTTGGACGAGGAATTAATGCCTTTTAGAAGGGACTTGGCTGAGGGGTGTGGGCCCCGGAGCCAGGAGGTGTCTGCAACAAAGGCAAACCTGAGTCCAGAGGGCGGAAGCACATCCAGGAAGGATGGGGGAGAGAGATCATGTGCTCTCTGCAGGCTGACAGGACTTCTGGTGAGACGCGGACAGCAGGGCAGCCCGGCTCCCGGGCATCAGGACTGGGCAGGGCAGAGAATCCAGTGAGATTCACTGGGACCCTGCACTGACCTTGGTGCCTGGGAGTCACGACTGCCTGGATGGCGACCTGTCTTTCAGACGCAAGTGGCTCACGTGCTGTTTAAAAAGCTAGTGCCCTCTCTTCTCACTGACATGCTGATTGATTAAATCGCAAGGGGTTAGACAACGTAGGGACAGTCGGTCCGAAAGCCAAGAGGTGGTCAAACCGTCCAAGGGGCAGATTCTCACCACCTCACAAAAAAGAACGCCCTTGGCTTTGTCACTTACGGATCCTAGTGTCATGGAAACTCAGGGAACTCTGGTGGAAGCCTGACTCTAAACGCCGCAGGTCAGGAGCAGTTTGCTAGCAAGAAATACAAAGTCCTCGATGGAACTTTCTCTTACAGACAGTCTTGATTTGCCTCGGGCAGGAAGGCACGTCACAAATTACATGTGGGCGCGGAGGGGGGGATTTGGGGCTCATGCCCCCTCCGGGAAGGCCCGCGCCCCCCTTCTGAGCGTGGGCGCTGAATCTGTGTACACTCATGGGCAGAATCACAATTTCACAATCCTCTTTGTTTTCCCTGCTGGTGGATGTGCCTGACGCTGCCAAGCACCGGGCAAAGGCCCAGCCCAGGCCTTCCCAGAGAGGAGGTGGCATTGTGGTGGCATCACAGCTGGCTTGGGTGTGTGTGTGAGAGTGGCTGAGAATGTGTGTGAGCCTGTGGGCATGTGTGGGAGCGGGCCTAGGTGTGGGCATGAGAGTGTATGAGCGTGTAACCCTGTGAGCGTGAGTGTACATGTGAGTGCATGCGGCTGCGTGTGTGTGTCAGTGTGTGTGAGTAGAGGTGTGAGTGCGTGTGACTGTGTGAGAGTGAACACGTGGAAGCAGGCTGAGGGCACACAAGTCAGGGTGCTGGAAAGACCTGCCCCCTTGGCAGGCGGAAGCAGTGAGACAGGCAGAATCAATTTTCATCAATAAAGTGAAAAATACTTCAAAATTTGACCTTCAAGTTTTTCTGTTTAATCAAGCAAAGCTAATTGGGAAAAAAAAAAAAAAAAAAGACACGGGCTATTGAGTTGAAAAAACGAACTCTGAGTTTTAGCAGGAAAACATGTTTTGGCAAAATATCTTGTGATCCTTGAATGCCGCTGAGATGAATCTAGCACACTGGAAGCAATGCTGCCACAATGTTTCCGAACTTAACTTTGGAACTCAGAATTGTAGTTAAATGCATTACACTCTGTACTCAAAATGCTAAAGGAATAAAAAACTCTCTGTGTGCTTTATTCAATTAGGAGGAGTTCCATTGGGTCATTTTTAGGAAGCAGTCAAGAGTCACTATTATGCACGTTAGTGCTGAAGACATCACTCCCAGGAATCACAGATGGGTGGGTCATGAGAACAAGCTCGGAGGCCAGACAAAACCAGAGTCAATTCCGGTTAGGACTTCTCATAGCCTGGAAAGTTATTTAACTTGTTAACTTCCTCTATTGATATCCACTTCTGAGCATTCCCGTAAAGATAAAATAATAAACTGAAAGCAACATTCTCAGCACAGTAGGTAGTGTTTGCCACCAGGAAATGCTCGATAAGCATTAGCTATTATTAGAATAATAAAGTATAAACAAATTGCAAATTCACTTTACAGGACCATATTTTACCCATGGTTTCTCCTCGTTGCTGTTGGTGGTGGTGTCAGATTTTACTTCTAGACTTAGGATCGGAGGCAATGTGATAGAAACTCCTTGGACTGAGAGTTAGCAACCCTGTGTCCCGGGCTCTGGCCTCCCATTTCCGAGGGTCTTGGGTAAGTCGTCTAAGCCCTGTAGCAAACGTCTTCACTGATGCCTCGGGAGGGTGAACACACGAGGTCTTACCATGTGGCCGGAACCTCTGTAACTGACAGGGTTGTCAATGGAGGTGTCTCCTTTTACTTGAGGAATTCATTCCAAAGACCTCACAGAGTGGAAAACTCGTGTAATTCAAGCTAATTTTCCCATAGAAATAGGTATGACGGTGTCTGGAGGGGGGACCTCCCCACATATCCGAACGTCAAGACTTTCCCCTAGCTTTTGCCATTCCTAAACCCTGTTCCGAAGTTCAGATGAGCTTTGCACTTCCATACACCACCACTGAAAAGTCACGTGGAGGGCACTGCAATGGGATCTTAAAAATATTTTCAATGGTAAGGGTTTTGAATGCTAAATCAACAACAATTCCTGACAAAAATATGGATGCTTGGTAAATGTTAAAAAAAACAGCCTTCATATTCGAGGTCACAAACCAGAATTCCAAGAAAACACAAATGCGAGTGTCTATGTACCAGAGGGTGGTCTGCCTGCTGGGAAGAGTTAACAATTTGAGAAACTCAACAGCTCCGAAGCCATGGACACTCTCAGAGGGGAGGAGTAAGGAAGGACAGTGAGAGTCTTCTGTCTGCAAATGAGACCTACAGTTGTTTCCCACAGGTGAATGCTTCGAATTCTGGGGACACACCGATTGCATGGTACTGACCCTTCCTGACTCTGTAAGGAAAACACAATATGCGGATGTTGGTCTTGAAAAGCTCCCTGTTTGTCCATTCATGTGTTGTTGAACGGATGAAAATGACATTTATGGAGTATCACTTGTGTTTCAGGCCAAGAGCCGGGTTGAGGGTCCTGAGACCTTGAGGCACAATCTGTGTCTCAGACGTCAGCATTAGACCTTCTCGATAATCACGCGTGTTTCTAAGAGTTGAGCAGAGGCTTCTGTCTTCCTGTCCAGACAGAGGACTGGTTTATTTAACCAGGCGATGGGCCTCGGGAGGACGTTCTAGTCCTGGACGTTTCTGGAAAACAACGTCGAAGAAAAGAAGTCAGAGCCACAGGTGGCAACAGCAGGAAAGAGACTTGCTGGGAAGGTTCGCCGGCGGAGAGCTGTGGGCCAGCGTTCACCAGTCACGGCAAGCCAAGCATGATCAGAGCAGCTGGAGAGATCAAGGCGCGCACTTCAATTCTGTGCAATAAGTATCCGATTTCAAGAGTTGCCCTTGATGCATATTGAGATTGTATCACTCTGGGAAATAACTGAGCACTAATCTCCACCTGAGCATCGCATAGAATTTTGATGACTGATGTAAGAGAAGGTGAGGAAAAGCCAGTAGCCACACGTATTTGCTTTTTTGCAAACGTATTTCACAACATTTTCCATGTGAACGTTTTCAGAACAGTGCATTTGACCTTTATATTATCATTCCAATAACTTGAAAATAATGCAAAGCCCTCAACGAAGGGGCCCTGCCCTGAGACTCTTCAGGCATCTGTGCAGAATCACCTGTGTCGCTAACCACAGCGCACCGCCCTGAGTGGTTCCAGGAAGGGAACCCGGTTCAGTGCAGGCACGAGAGAACAGCCCTCACCGCAGCGCCGCGTGGCCTACTTCACGGTTGATCTGTCCGCATTTGCATTTATCCACACATGCCTCTGTCAAGTGTGGGAGGCTGAATTTTGGCATCAGACTTGGACGACGAGCCTGGCTTTGCCCTCTGGCAGGCCCCTGGCGCTGATCTCTTTGAACTGGTTTCTCTGTCTGGCAGGCTGCAGGGTTCAATGTGAAGAGGAATCGGGCTGCCTGGAGTCAGATTTCCGGTTTGCTGTTTCTTTTCGTATTTTTGCTTTTTGAGTTGGAGTCTCACTCCGTTGCCCAGGCTGGAGTGCAGTGGCACGCTCACGGCCACCCCAGTGTCGATCTGCCAGGCTTCGGCGATCCTTCTGCCTTGGTCTTCTGAGTAGCCAGAATTACCACACCGGTTCATTTTTTATTTATTGTGGAGATGAGATCTCGCCCAGTTGCCCAGGCTGGTCTTGAACCCGTGGGCTCAGGCAATCCACTTGCCTCGGCCTCCCAAAGTGCTGGGATGACAGGCTGAGCCACCAAGCCCAGCCTGTTTTTTCTTTTTCTTTTTAACCCTAGCTGCGCTGTATTCTTAAGTCATCTGCTCCCTGGGTCCCTTGTTCTATAAAATGGGGACGACATCACCTACCTCACACGGACTCCAAGGGTTAGCACAAACAGGGGCCCTTAAGCAGGACCTGACCCCAAGAACATTCTCAGCAAATATCAGCGGCATCTTCAAAGTCGGGAGAACCACTCTTACCTATAGAGTTGCACTCAGACTACGGTCACTTTCAAAATGGTTACTTTCCCTAACGTCAGATAAGGAAGAACAAGTCTCATCTACACTATCGTTAAAAAAAAAAAGCATGAAATTTATTAATCTTTCCAAAGTCCTGTTGCTAAGAATTAGATTAAGTCGGTGCCGCCATTTGAAGAATTCAGCAGATAAAGCTTTCCTCCAGGAAATGTAGACCCGACCTAAATTACTGCCAAGAGGAAACTTCAGAGAGGCAGAGCAGAGAAAATAAAAGTCGCCCCTCACCTCTGGCATCCACCTGATTGCATCTTGCTGATTAGTTCTGAGCTGCTTTGTTTTGCCGCCAGGCTGAAGAACGCCTGCCATTAGTCACTGATATGAAGTATTGTCTATGTCCACCCTAATGGGAAGGGGTTAAGGTAAGGGACACAGAAGGATTAAATACCAAAAATCCCGGGTTTTCCTTTTGAAATGGATCTACCCAACTAAATCAGATATCTGGCTTCTATTACAGTAAGTCAATAACCTTCAATCACTTGAAGAACGTGGCACAATGGCCAGCCAGTCTCGGATCATGGTCTCACATCTTTCTTATGGCTGGGGACCTTAGTGACTTGTTTCTAAATGCCTGCAGGATTTGTATTTCGCAGTTGAAATGCAACACACAAAACTCTGCTGTATGCAACGCATGGTGGAATGCCTACCTAGCTAGAGAAACGAATGTGGATGCTTCTGGTATGATTGCTGTCACGTATTATGTGAGAATCTCAAGGACTAAAACACCATGCGTGGTATATTGGTTTTTTTAAAAGGGAAGAAACCGAAGTGTCTTTTACACATATATGTATTTGCTTGTCTGTCTCACAGGCTCTTTCAGGAGGAATAACCAGGAAGCTGTAATGGCAGTGATACCTGGGAGAGAAAAGGACTGCGTGGGAGGACACGATAATCTGTTCTGCTTATTTTTTCCTACTTTTGAATCTTCAATCATGTAATTATTTTATATCCAAAAATAAACAAAAGCAATATACACTTAGAAGACACTTTTCTAAAATAAAATAGGAAAATCAGCTTTGGGTCAAACTCAGAAATCACTATAGAAATGATTTTGGTCAACAAGAACTTTTATCCTAAATACATTCGATTTACAAATAAATAAACCTGGTTTGGGAACTCCTGCTTAATGAGAATGACAAAATGAGTCTGACGACACATTCTCATAGATCTAGTATGATTATTTTCAGGAAGGGATGGCATTTAAATTAATTCTCCTCTTGCCAAGCAGGATCATACTAACTAAAGAGCAGAAATGGTGGGTTTGGTCAGTGAATGGTCACTGGACACTGTGACACTCACAGTCGTGGGTGCTTGTGGAGCATGAGTGAGAAGCCTGGCAGGAAAAAATGCAGGTGATTAGAAGTCACAAGTCAAGGCACTTTGAGCGCTCAGCTGAGTGTCCACAGCGAGGCAGGTGGGCTCCCGGGCTCCTCAGGGAAGCCATGTGGCATTTTATCCATCATGCAAAATCACGAGGGATTTTAGCTTGGGCACACAAACATTGCGAAACCAAAGTTAAAGAGCGCCTCCTGAGTGGGCTGCTCACCTGTCTTCTTCTGTACAAGAGTAAAGAGAGGATCTGCACCCGGGATTTTCATCCCCAGGGTTATTTCCTGGCCTGTGTCCACTTCTTTGAGAAGGGATGCCAAAGAGCCTCAGAAACTTCCGGGACAAAGATGCCTGCTTGAGAAAGGGAGCTCTCGGGCTGATGCGGTCTCCAAGTCTTTTTGAGTTTCTGGCTAGAAGGCTGTACTGTAACCAAGCCGAGCGCATTCTTAGCTCCCCCTGTGCGTGCCTGTGTGGTGACTCCTCTGAGTGCCAGGGGTGAGGAGAAGTGACCAGCGGACAGCGCTAGGAAGAGGGAGCTTATGCCATGTCTCTCAATACCTGCAGGGAGCATCCCGGAAGGAAAGGAGGAGAGCAGTGAGGTGCCTCGTGTCGTGCACGATGCCCTGGCAGTACCTGAGGACGCTTCACCCCGACTGTCTTAACTTGACCCAAGTTTGCTACAGCTTCCTAATGGAGAAAGTCTCCATGGAAGGGGGACGTCCAAGACGGCTGGCCGCCACAAAGCGGTCAGTGTGCGAACTTGAAGGAGTCAGCGCCATCACGAAGCGAAGTCCGGTCTGCGTGAAAACCACAGTCCCTGAGAACTAGAAATCGCATCCTCTTGACGATCTGCCTTTAATTATTTATAAGACAGCTGCTGGACGGGACAGAATAAAAAACAAACACGGGGAAAGAAGAACACGTTGTTGGGCGCTGAAGGGCGGCCAAGTCCAGACGCCGAGAGGCCCCAGGAACACGCTTCAGTGCCACCCAGGGGCCTCATCGCACAGCTGTCTCAAAGACATATTTTAAGACGCTATTTTGTGGTGAAATGTAAGGATTGAAACAAGAAGACAAGAAGCTGCTGGGGCAAATACTTTCGCTGAATTATGCCCGGGTAGCTGAAAGAGCCTCCATTAGGACACAAGCAGCTACGGGTCACCAGTCAGGACATCCCAACTGCAACCTTAGGACCTGATAGCAGCATGGATCCTTACCTAACGGGGCAAAACCCGTAAAGGCAACAGGAAATGGCAGGCAGAACGAATGGAGAACTGAACCGCCCAGCAAACGTCCAGGAGAGAACCTCGCAGAAGCTCTAAGGACACTGGCCATGACCGCACAACCTCTGTGTAGAGGGCTGAGCGGCCACGGGTCCCACGTAACGCAGCCCTGTAAAGTTCAAAAAGTCAACGATCCTTCATTAAAGAATAAACAAATGGCCAACGCTGCAACCAGATGCATTTTTAACAACTTAACTTTTTAACCTATTTCCTAAGAGAAACCGCTCAACTCCTTCCCTCCAATGAATTTATTCTAGTCACTCCAACATGTTATTTCATTATTGATTCAAGTCCAGATTTCTTGGCTTATCACATCCTTGTGGAAAGCAGCAAAGCCCTAACAGAAAGCACAGGGGGCATCACAGTGCTGATAACGAGGTTCAGGATGCTTCGCTTTTTCTCAGGCCCACCTGTGGCCCCTCGTGGCATCAGGGCCACTCTGTAACCTCTCCCATGGGAGAAAGAGACCCCCAAGTGCAGGCCCGGGCGGGACAGGGCGGCCTGTCCTCTTTCCCTTGGATAAGCCACCCTACGACATCCCCCCGCAGGAGGGCTGCTGGCGGTGGTACTCTGACGCACAAATCCAAAGGCACACAATGTCCCCCGCTTTCACGTGGGGACCACCATGCTGGAGACCCAGTAATCCACCCTACAGGACATCCTCTGTTCTCAGTTGCAGTGTTGATGCTCACACTATGATTTGAGAAGAACGCGACTTCTTTACATCCTAGGGAACCTCCACCATGGAAATACATTATTAACAAAAGAAAAACAAAGGCCAAGTCTTGTTTTACAGTAGTAGAACCAAGCAAATCAGATACAGATAGACATACATTTACGTAGAACTATTTAAGTTCAACAGAGGCTAAAATGAATTCCAGAAGTAATAACATTTGTATCTAGTTGGCTCATCATTAATACATTTTTTTTTAAATCACTGAGATGGAATAGCCCTAGAAAAGGTATAATTAAATGCGGCTCAATAATCTGGATATTTTTCCTCCGGTACTGCCACTTGTCTTGCTTTAATTACTACCCTATTACAATAAATTCACTTCTCACCCGTGATTTTAACATAGCTGGTTGGATAAGTGGAAAAAGTCGACACCGTCGTTTCCACTTCCTTTGGCAGAGAACTTTCATAGTCAATACAGCATTGCCATACTTCTGGTAATGTCAGGTGTCAGAAACACCATTAATAAAAAAGGGAGTAGGTATTATTCACGAAAAAGAGCAGCTTGGCTGGAGCTCTCCGTAATAAAGCCCTAATTCCTGCCAATCATCCTGTCCTAGGAGGAGGAGCTGCATTCAATGCAAATCCAAGGAGAGCGGTTTTCACCCAAACCTCAGCACCAGGAAGACCTTCCTCTCAGGCTCCCTGATTCCCTCTGCTGAGGGAGAATTGGATATTTCCCTGCACGGCGGATACAATTTCAACCTCAATATATATTCTGTGCAAAAATAGTCCCCCTCTCTTTACAACGTTGGAAGAAACATTCCACGGTTTTGAGCATCGATTTTTACAAACTCTCTCCTGGTGGCGTGTTTCATGTGCAGTGACGAGACGGTGTGCCGTCTACGACAGAAGAGCTTTCTGCTTCCATCCCGCCCATTCCGTTTCCTTCTCTCCTACTAAGGAAGAAGGGCGCAGACGTAGTCGAAGGGTAATGTGCAGGGAGGAGTCCTGTCACACACTCAGAGACCAAGGGAACACAAGGTGTCTCTCACAACCCTCAAAACGAGCCAGTTCTGGCCTGTGCATTTCTTTCCTCTGTCAGGTATCCTCTTCCCCAGGTAGGAATTGGTGACAGGGAGCAGCGCCGGGTTCACCCTGCTTTTTCCTTTCTGGTCCACGCCCTTCCCCTGCCTGGGGCTCACTCCTCCCCTCTCTCCCTGCGCCCCTCCTCACACTCCATCTCCTTCAATCCCGTCCGTGCTAGCCAAAGCCTTCCAGTGGCTGGAGTCTTTCTGAACACGCTCAGTGCGTCTCCCAAGACTGTCCAGAGCTGAGATCCACAAGGTCTAGACCACCAATATCTGGGGGTTTGCAGGGAGGACACGCTCGCGAGCTCACTGTCTCTGCTCGCCCCCCGTGCACGGCACAACGCAGAGGCGCCTGTGGTTCCGACTGAACTGTCCTTGGGGCTCTGCCGTGGGACTTCTATCAGATGTTCATGTCTCTCACAGTATTCCTCTTCAGATCGCTAAAAGTCTTAGTCATGAAGACTGTAAAAGTCATGCCCAGCTCACAGGACATCCACAAACTGGCAGTGGGCCAGAAGTGACACAGGCCATTGTCTGCTGGTGCCTGCTGTAAGCCACAGCCCTCCGGAGGAACAAAGTGGACCCGGCCCACTGGACGGCCTGGTACACCCGACCTGCAAGCTATTAAGATGCTAGGGGCTCAGGAGGAAGGCCGCACCCACAGCTGCTGTGACAGGAATAGAGAGAGACAGAGAAATGGGGGGGCGGTGAGAGGGAGGGAGAGAGAAGACAAGGGAGGGAGGGGACAAGAGGGGGGGTGGAAAGAGGGAGGGGGAGGGGAGAGGAAGGAAAAGAGGGAGAGAGAGGCAAGGAGGGAGGGGGAGACAGGGAGAGGGAGCAGGGTGGAGGGACTCTCCTCTTCCTTCCAGGCCAGAGTCCACGGGTGAGGCTGTGCAGGGCGGCTGGTCCTCCCATCCACAGAGGCCAGGACCACCTGGAGGCAGCACTGCCACGCTCTAGACCAAGAAGCAGAACGCTCCTTGTGCTCGGACGTGGATAACGCTGTGGACGCTGGTCTCCCCAGCCTGACACGCAGGCTCTGGCTGCACCCACAGGAGACCGGACCCAGCCTCCGGGGGCCACTGCACACTCCGTCCCGGTGCTCAGTGGTTTCACCACGTGGGTACTCTGCCCCTGACACACACCCAGCGTCTGTGCCGGTGACTCACCTCACAGCTGCCCACCCACACGCCAGGAGCCATCGCCGCAGGAGGACGCGGGACAAGGGGAACTGGATACCCAGGAAGCCAGGCAATCCCGTGCTGCTTTTGGCTTGAGACTGTCTTGAAGCCTGCACCTGCCTCTCCGGGGAGTGTTCCAGAATCCGCCTGCAGGGAGGCACCATCAACACGTCCTTGTCTGCCACAGGTGAGCGTGGCTCCCAGGGATCCTCAGTTCCTCTGCGGCCTTGGAGAACTGGCCCTCCGGCGCCAGCCAGCTCCTCCTGAAGCACTGATGTTCTGTTTTGGCCCCGGGCCTCCTGGAGAGTCCCCTTCTTCCTGTCTATGGAGTCAACAGCTGCCCGCGGAAGGCCTCGAAAAAGCACTGTTTCGGAAAAGTGGGCAGTCACCTGGGACGCTCTTGGCCGTGGCCCGCTGCCAGGCTGTTCAAGGCCACCACGCGACTCCCCGGTGCGCCTCGCCCGCCCCTGGACACACCCCCTGCCCAGCTGCAGCTCAGTGACAGGAGGGGGCACACTTCTCGGAAGACCACCGCGGTGGGGCCTGAACGGCAGCACGGCAAGTGGGCAGCAGAGTGCAGAACTCAGGCACACGCACACACTCCGGCTGGGCCAGGAACAGCAGGCCCTCGTGAGCACCAGGGGGTACGGCTCGCCCCAGGCTTGATCCTGACTCACGCTGGTCCAGGCCCGGTGGGCCATGTGCGCGAGACCGTCCTGGATAACACTGTCCTCACCTCTCCTGCTGAGTGAGCAGGACACACACACTCTCTCTCTCTCCCTCTCTCTTTTCAGGGTCTGGCTCTGTCACCCACGCAGGAATGCAGTGGTGCAATCACAGCTCACTGCAGCCTCCGTCTCCTGGGCTCAAGTGATCCTCCTGCCTCAGTCTCCCAAAGTGCTGAGATTACAGGCATGAGTCACCATGTCTGATACGTTAGATTAGGTCTCGCCAGTGTCTAAGGGCTTTGCAGCCAGAGTCTCCAACTCCACTACAAGGTAAGTATGCAACACCCATAAGTACTAAGTGCAAAGTTTTGAATCAGTAAACTAATGTATGGTGGTTTTACCGTTTACTAAATAAAATACTAAACCTATACTCGTATATACGAATTTTGCTAAATATACGATGATATACCCAACTTTGACATTTACAGCGAGCACTGAAATGTCTCCATCATAATAGATAGTCCCTTTAGAAAGTAAGAACCACATTTCAAATAGGAACAGCTACTTGTATGGAGAAGGTGATAACAAGATATCAATAAGTGTAAGCCCACACATGACATGGCATGTGCCCAAACGCCTCTAAGCCCGTGCTTGCCCCTCTGGTGGGCATCCGCCTTATTGCATTCCTTTTTGAACACTGGTCTGTCCCGCAAAGTATGACACTATGCACCAGTCCATCCAGAAAATGCCAGCTCCTGACCCCTGGACCTCCCCAGCTGCGGCCCACAGCGGGCACGCCCAACCCTTGCCTTCTGTTTCAGCCTCATGTCAGGGACAGACTCTCCTCAGAATCCCAACACATGCTGTGAAAGAGCAAGGCTTTCCAAGAGAAGGCGCATGTTAAGTGCACTCCATGTACATATTACACACATACATGTGCACGCTTTGGCTTTCTTTTCTAGTACAACAAAGCATAGGGTGCATTTGACCCCCCCAAAAATCGCTGCCCCAAGAAAAGGAAAAGACGGTGGCAATGCACCGCAGACAGAGCGTGGAGGCTCGAGGTGTGTGAGAATGAAAGCCCTGGAGAAAATAAGTCAGGATCTGTTCCTGAGACGGGCACTTGCCACGTGTGTCATAAACGCTCTAAGGAAATGCAGCATAATGTGAACATCTAGGTGAGGGACCTGACACTGAAACACACTCTCCATGGAAAGCACACCTCGCCTCCCGTGATGTCAGGAGTTCGAATTCTCAGACAGAAGAAAATGAGGATTTCATAACCCTGAACTATCATCCAGAAAGTCGTCTTCCATGCCCATCCAGGAATCTTATACATTCTGAAACTTCCAGGCCAAATATCTGCGTAAAGAGCCACAGCGATGTTCTCACGTGCCGGGCGCTCGGAAAGCGTCACATTCCGAGAGTTAAATGAGAGCAATATCCTTCCGAGAGGACACACGGAATGACGTTCTGGAAGCCAGAGGCAGTGTTTCACTGCAGGGTTTATTGTACACAGTTTTGTTGCCAAGCAGCGGGCATCCCCCAGCACCACAGAAAAGTACGCTCCCTGCTCTTGGAGGCTGAGCCTCCTCACCCCCTGACACGTCCATGGCTAAATGAAGCGTCTGTCTCCTGGCTTCTCCGGTGCTCCTTTAATGTTTCGTGCTGCCTGTCTTTTTTGTTACTCAGCTAAGAAAACCATCAGGGGCTCAGTCATGATCCTTCTGGCGTGATCACTTCCCGGGTGGGAGGTGATTCTTGGAGTGTGTGCTCAAAACCAGCCATCCTTCATTTGGAGGGAGGTCGGGGAGAGGACAGGACGCTGCCCCCGGGGAGGCTCAGGGAGCTGCGATACAAGGGCATACTGTCGGGGCCTCCTACAGAGACAGACCCACAGTCAGCTTCCCTTCACTGGGTGGATGGTGATTTCAGGAAGTCATGCGCAACTCTCTGGCTTGCTGTTTTCTGATGTCTGTCTTCACACGGACACATGACCAGGAGGTACCTACCCAGGAGGCTTTCGCCTCCAAAGTGCCGGGTGAGTGAGGAATCCACAGGGGCCACGGGGTTCTGAGGAGGGAGGTGCGGGAACATCTCAGTCTCTCTGGGTTGCTACAATGAGACAGAGCACTGGGCAGCCTCTGGCCTTGGCTGGGAGGTCTGGCCCCTGAGAATCTCGTGTTGACACTTGGCCCCTAATGCTGAAGGTGTCTGGGCCATGGGGGGCAGATCAACCATGGGTAAATTAGAGCCCGCCCTGGTGGGGAGAGAGAGTTCCCACTGTTAGTTCCCGAGACTTCTGGTTGTTGAGAGAGCCTGGCGCCTCCCTCACTCCCTCTCGGGGCCTCAATCACGAGGGAACGAACTCCATTCATGAGGGCTCCTCTCTCATGACTTAACCATTTCCCAAAAGCCCCGCCTCCCGACACCATCTCATTCCATCCTGAGTTGCAACATAGGGATTTTGAGTGGACACAGCCATTCAGTCTACAGCGGTGAGGACGGGCCCTGCGCAGAAGACCCCACATCAGAGGAACGGCCTCTGCTAGAAGACTTGAGAGGGTTTTCAAACTAGTTCTTGTTAAGGGTCCATGGGTAGATGAGTGAATTTACTATAACTTGCTTCTCCTCACACATGCAAGAGAAAACATTCACTTGAGTTGTTCTCTCATTTCAGCTGTTCTAACAGTAGCAGAATATAATCCTTTGGACTGTTTTCCGCAGCATCTGTTTTATGCTGAGCTGTTCTTTAAAAAGAAGTAGAGAAAAAAATAATATTCTCTCCCTCCAAGCTGTTTCCCTGGCCCTCACAGCAAGCCGGGGTTCCTGTATCTGGAATTTAGCGAGTCAGGACTGTCCTCTCCTCCTCAGGGAAACGCATCGTTGCCGTAGGCTCCAGGCTCCCTCTCACGGCTCCACTTCCTCGACTTGGCTACAGCAGTCCACTGGAGACCAGAGCATCCTCGCGTCAGCACAAAAATGTGACAGTCACAACTCACTACGAACCTTGTGACTGGCTGTGTGACTGATGTCCCCAAGGTCAGGAAGTCTGAAATACCTGCGGACCCTCACGGGCATCACACAAAGCAAATGTAACCCAAACAGGGACTCTTTCTAAGAAGACAGGAGCTCGTTTCCAGCTCCGCTGTAGGGTTGAGACGGCTACTTCCACAGGGGTGTATTATGGCTGCTGAATGGTCACCAACCCACCAGGCTGGTATCAAGACTATTTCATGCACAAGCAACTGAACAGACCGCAGCCATGGAAAACCTCTGTCTCAGCCTGAGCAGAACCTCCCAAAAAAACCCAACCGCCGACCCCTCTGAGGGAGCTTCTGGCGTGGGAGAAGACGTCAGGACCAGGCTGTAGGAACCCAACTGCCACGAACCTTCCTCCAGAGGGGCTTTCAGCCAAGAAGGAAGCTGACGCCCAGAGTCCCACCAGGACCTGCCACACTTTCTCCTCAACAGCTTAAACCTTTATTTTGGCCTGGCTGGTATACCCCTCATCCCTGACTACTCGCAAGTGGCTCACTCCCAAGTGCTCCTGCACGCCGTGTGTTCGAACTTTTCTCCTGTTAATCTGTTGTCAGTTAATTTACATGTCTCTGATCGCCCAGACCTAAGTTGGCACAGGGAAAGTTTTCCTCTCAACACCAGGCGAGAAACCTGCCAGCACCGTGACCTTGGGCATCCAGCCTCCAGCGCTGTGAGACGTAAACTTCTGTTGCTTATGACCCAGTCTAAGGTGTTTTGTTCCTGCTTGAAGAAACAAAGACAGATGGCTTGATGCACAACATTTTTTAGCTAGGATTTTCTAATATTTCTTTCCTTCATAATAATAAATAAGTATGCAAATAAATAATAAGTATGCAAATAAAAAATAAAGAATGACTAGTTGAATTTGATGAACAACCAAATACTTTTTTGTATGGTTATGTGCTTAGTAAAAAAAAAAAAATGTGTCCTAATACTACACAACAGAACAGAACAATTTGTTGTTTATCTGAAATCCAAATCTAGCTTGGCATCCTCATTTAATCTGGCAGCCTGACTATAAAGAGTCTCTTAAGAAAAGCCCCTCTGACTTACTTACTGAGTTACTAACTGTGCATTAACAGAAGCATTTGTAAAACTATGAAGCAATATGCCTGACAGAAATGAAAGGATCTAGCATTTTAAACCAGTCATTCTTGTCCATGGAATTGAAAAAGTCATAACTGTAAAAACAAGAGTCGCCAAGATTAAAACAAATTATCCACCACCACCACAAACTAATCTCAACAAAAATATGAAGCCAGGAAACATGTAAACAGATTTTAGCAAGCAGCTCAGAGGCCCCAAGACCCCTGGCTCCTCCCAGAACACAAAATGTGGCAGAGGAAGGTGTAGGCACTCCTGGAGAGAAGGCAGAGGGGCCCTGGGCACAGCCCTTCACTTCACAAGGAAGGGAGGGGCCGTGGATGTTGATGTGTGCAAAATCACCACCTTGCTTCTTAGAATCAGTTCAGTTTCAAATCAAAGCTAACGGCAAATCACAGGTCACACGTTTATGTCTGCAGCTTAAAGAAAAGTCAACTGCAAGCAAAATGACCCCTAGCGTTTGTTAAGCACCCTTCCCCTGCCCCACACAGGCTGCTCCCTGTATGTGCTGACCAGTGCTGACCGTGCCGGCAGGTTTGGCCTTGGAGCCAGGGGCGTCATTTCAAGTGCTCTGTCAGCTGGGGTCCAGCCCTAGCAATGCTGGGATTTTTCTGTGTCTACACTTGTACAGCTCACGACTTCTCTGATTAGTGGACTGAATTAAGTAAGCTCAACTGCAAAGGCTTTCTCTTCCTAAGTGGCCTACAGATACCTTCTGCTCTGGGGACCTCCCAGCTGGTGATGTGCCCACACACCCAGTGACATGGCAGCGTTCGGCTAACCTGGATGCTAAGGCCAGCTGGGGGTGACCTGCAAGCACCCAGGCATGTCAGCAGAGGGAAGTGTTCTCTTTTCTCACTATGGGCGGTTTCTGCCTGAGAGGACGGACACACATCCAGCTGTTTTCTATGTTTTGTTTGGATGCGAGGTGGTTCTGAGATGCTCTCCCTCTTATGAATTTTCCTGGTCCCACTCCAAGCACAGCACAGCATAGCATGGCCCGGGCCCCGGCCGGCAGAGACGTGCGCTGCCCAGTCCTGCCCGAACCCCCTCTGCCCGGCAGACTCTCCTGGGCGCTCTGGCTCCCAAGTCCCCAAGCAGCGGCTGAAATCCGGGTGTTCTGTGTCTGCTTCCAAGACCATGCAGTCGCTGTTAGATACTGAGCACCACTCTCCATCAAAATGGGCAGGACGTAGGTGAGGAGAGGCACTAGTCGTTTCAGCTGGGGAAAGCTACCGTGTTTCCATCGGGCTCCCAGCCAGAGAAGAAAAGAACACGGAGCAGCCTCGGTCCGTCCCCTGCAGAGATGACTTGCCCTGAGGGTCACGGGACAACCCGCCTCCAGGTCACCTTGGTCATCACCTCTGCCACCCGAATGCCCTCAGCTGCGCTCAGCACGGAATCAAGAAAGGCAACACAGCCTGATTCCCTGGTTTCCTTTTGGGGTGACTTTTAAAATAGCTTCCTAAATACACTGTTGCCTAGATACAGAATCTCAATACATAATAGTTTAAAAATGCGAATCACTTAAAATGCGCACTATTCAGAAATAAAAGTATTGTACATGTGGACACGTGTGGACACAAACATAGTTATATACGTTTAGGGTCATTTTCAGGGTTCAGTAGAAGTTCAAGAATTAAATAGAAAACTTACAGTGACGGCCTTATTTTGCTTTTCTGTTGTGGTTGAGTGGAACGGCATCCTACAAAAATGAAGTCCCAGGCCCCAGATGTTGCAGACATACTTTGTCACGATGACGTCACAGCAGAGTCCGGCAGACTCCTGCTCTAACGTGCCCCACGTGGCTCTGGAGGGATGACGTGGAGACACAAGAAAAGCCTGAGGATCCAGGGGGGGATCGGAGGGCACAGCTGCATGCCCCTGGGGCAGCAAGTATCACGGCCCCCACCCGCAGCCAGGAAGGCAGGAGAAGATTCCGTCTGGGAGCTCTGAGAAGCCCGGCTCTCCTGACTGCTCTGATTTCAGCAGAAGACTCCCGAATTGCCAGGAATAAACGTCTGTGCTGAGCTACCCGGTGTGCAGTGCCTGCTAACACGGCCCTTGGAAATGCACATGAGCGTACATGTTTCAGCCCGCCCAGTGAGGAAAGCTGTACATGGGGTCCTTCTAAGAACATGCTGTTTCTCTCTTAAGCTTGAACTGCAAGTTCAAAAGCAGAGACGCAGGCTCGATGCAGTGACTCAAGCCTATAATCCCAGCACTTTGGGAGGCTGAGGTAAGAGGAATGCCTGAGTCCAGGGGTTCGAGACCAGCCTGGGCAACTTGGTGAGAGCTCGTCTCCACAATAAATCAAAAAATTAGCTGGGTGTGGTGGCGCGCACCTGAGTTCCAGCTACTAGGAAGGCTGAGGAGGAAACATGGCCTGAGCCCAGCAGGTCGAGGCTGCGGTGAGCGAGCATGCCCCTGCACTCCAGCCTGGGCGACAGAGCGAGACTCCAATTTCAAAAGAAAAAAGCAGAAAGGCAGGTGTTCCACACGACCCTGTGGATCCTCCCAGGTGTCCTCTCTGGTGACTTATTCTCGCAGGAAGGCAGTTTACGACCTGGCTTCTCTCCTCCGCCCTGTTTCCCCACAACCCTTCATGCAATGCTGCACCAGGCTTGCCCATGCTTTCTCCCCCAACAGGAGGATGGTGGGATCCTCGAATTCCCTGCAGACGTCGCCCAGGATGCAATCCCTACTTACTTTCCTTCTTAGTCTTCACGGGTTTGAACAAGAGAGTACTAATGTAACGTTAAGTCTTGTGATTCGCATAACTTTTGCATCAATGTAATTGTGAGTCTTGTGACTTGTGTAACTTTTGTGATGCGTGATGAACTTCCTTTGCTCCAAATGTCACTCTCTAAATGTAAAACAGAGTTGTCACTTAAGTCCTATACCATGCTTTGCTGGTCGCGCGGCTAATGTGTAGAGACCCACAACTCTGGGCTGTAAGTGAACTGTAAAAGCCTGGAGGGGGAGCAGAACCACTTCAGAAAGACCTCGAGTCTGGTTCTGCTCCCTGGATTCGAACGCAGAAATCAACTTCTTTCCACCCGTTCCCTACCCCTTGATGTATCGGAATCCAGGGTGAGCAGCGGAGTGTGACTCGGACCATAACAAACCTGGAGGTTACGAGTCAGACTCTTGAGGGAGTCCGAGCCTCGGCTAAACGCTTGGGTCTGCCACGCGATGGCTGGGTGGCCATGGCTGTGGTTCTAGACCCACTGGGGTCCAGGTCTACAGCCATGATTGGGCTGCCGGGGCCTGTTTTGGGTTGCTGTGGCAG
The DNA here is from genome assembly GCA_027257055.1 of Cephalopachus bancanus. Classification (NCBI taxonomy): domain Eukaryota; kingdom Metazoa; phylum Chordata; class Mammalia; order Primates; family Tarsiidae; genus Cephalopachus; species Cephalopachus bancanus. The sequence continues at coordinate 7,093,025 of JAPVLO010000026.1, forward strand.
AATGCCTGAGACTGGGTAACTTATGAGGAACAGAGATGTATTTCTCACAGTTCTGGAGGCTGCACAGTCCAAGATCGAGGGCCGCATCTGCTGGGGACCTTCCTGTCACAACTCGGAGGAAGTCGTCGCCCAGAGACAGACCTCCTCCTTCGCACGGACGAGGACCCCGTCCCGCAAGACTGGCAGGAATCCATGCATGGAGGCCCAGCCTCAGGACCCAGTCGCCTCATGGAAGTCTCGCCTTCCACACTACTGCATGGAGACTGCGTTTCCAACTCGTGAATGTGGGTGAGACGCATTCAATCCACAGCACGGCCTAACAGCCGTCAGGAGTGCTAGGTGATAAAATACACGCAAGCCATTGCAGAGTGCTTGGCACACAGTAACCGCTCAATCAACACGGCTGATTGTCTGGGTCACGACACCTCGGGAAAAGCCACAATGGTATTCGCCCTACTCCACCCTAAGCACTTCTTTCCTTCCCCCACCTTAAGCCATGTCTACCGTATTTCCTCCTTCTACTCCACAATTTCTCCTTCAGTCTCTAGTTAAGCAACATATTCTCTTTATTTTTAATAACAAAACCTCAAACATTCAGAAAAATAAAAGATATAGCATCAGTCCTCATATTCCCATCATCCACTTTCAGCAAACTTGAGATGTCATGTCATATATACTTTAGGGTTTTAAAGGGAGTAAATATTATAGGAACAAAGCCTGACTTTTCCATCTCCCTACAATTAACCACTCTCCTGAGGATTTTTTGGTATCATTTCTTGCATATTTTAACCATTTACTAATATGTTATTTTTCCCAAACAATACATACATTGCAGTGTTTTCTTAAGAATACGCACGTCTGCTTTTCTCAGCTCAACATTACGCAATTTTTTTCTTATTGATATGTGAGTCTCGTTTGCTTAAGTTACTAACTGTAAAGTACCCCATCATATAACTGCTCCAACTCTTTACTTATCCATGCTTTCACTGCAGACATCTAAAACTCAACAGTTCCACGCTGAGGAACACATCTGAAAGGAACCCTTCATGAATCTCTGCCAGAGTAATCACCTAAGAATAATGGTGGCGATAATGTTTGTAAGAGTGCTAAGTTAACTCTTACAAATGCTCAAGTCTCATAGAGCATGTAAGAGGAAAGGAAGACTGTCCCTCTGAGCACACCTGTCGGGGTGCGAGACAAGCTACCCCTCAATATTTTTAGCTGAGGGAGCTTGAGGAAAGTGCAGAGGTTGGAAGGTCTCTCTGACCTTCTCCCCAGCCCCCTCCGATCCTGAAGCTCGTTGTAAGACCCTGACTTCCAAGGTGCCCCCGATACCCAGAGGAGAGGATCACCCTTATCTTGGCGACACAGAGGAGAATCGGAGCACACAAGCCTCGCTAAGGTCTCCAGGCCAGGAGCAGGTCACACCCATGTCCAATCCCATCTCCCTGCCTGTCCGCTTCTTCACCAATGGAGCCTAAAAAGCACTCAGGTCTCCCGTCTCTCTGGGTCTTCATTTCAGAAGTTCTCGTGTCATGTAAAACTCATGTTAAACAAAGGTGCATGCTTCTCTACTGCTGACCTGGCTTTGAAGGATGGGGGCCACAGCCACGAACCTAGGGAGGGGGAAGAAACAGACATGTCTTCGTCTGCAGACCCGCCCAACCCCAGATGCTCTGCGGCGTGAACTGCGGCCATGCTGTGGGCCCTCTCGTGCGCCCCGCCCGTTTTTTCTGCGGTGACTCTCCCCTCTCTCCCTCCTCCCTCTGTCTCCCCCTCCTCCCCCTCTCTCTCCCATGCCCACACAATCACAAAGTGTTCTTTTTAAATTAGCTCTCGATGGACTCATGCTGAACAGACTGTTTTGCAACTTTTCCATTTAACAGGGACTTGCCATGATCTCACGCATCCTTTTTAATGAGATCCAGCTCATTCTTTTCAGAGAGATCTGGCTCATTCTTTTTAATGGCTGCATAATATTTTATTGTGCTAATGACCCGAAATTTACATACTTATTTCCCTATTGATGCCAAACAATCTATGCCCGTGCACACAAGTATTACTACAGAACAGATGCCCAGATGTGGAACTGCTGAATCAGAAGGCAGCGAGGACACGCATCTTCCTGCACAGGCCCTGGCCTCGCCTGTCTGTCTTGGGCTGTTCTTCTCAGCGACTGACAGCCGCTCGTTAGGCAGGGTGTTTATCAATCCTGGTCACGTTTGCTGTCAATGCTTCTCCCTGGCAGGCACTCCTGTCACAACTCTGATTATAGGGTCTACCAGCTTCTAGAAAGTTGAATTTTTCGCATTGCAATTTTTTCCTAAGATTTGTTATGTTTTACTCTTCTCCGTCCTACAAGTATATTAAAGCTTCCTAAGAAATCCTTCAGTACTTTCATCGCTTTAGCTTTTCTGCAGTCACCTCCTCCCACCTGGCTGATTCTCTTCCCACCAAGTCTCCATCTCGGGAAGTCCCCTCAGCTGAGCCCTCCCCGCGTCCCCAGGTCCCCGTTGGCCCCTCTTGCTCTGACCCCTGGAAGCCGCCGCCATCACTTCCCTTTGCAGATGCTGTCGTCAGCTCTTAACAGCCAGGACCCCACGGTTCTCATCACGGCCAGGAGTCACTGCTGTGAAAAACAAAGCAGTCTGTGCCATCTCTGCTCAGAGCCCCTGGTGAGCACACAACAGCCTGAATGAGCAGCCCGCACATTCTGCTCAGGGGAAGAAGCCAGACTCAAAAGGCTACAGGGTACCTGGTCTAACTTAGGAGATATTCAGGAAAAGGCAGAACTATGGAACAGTGAACCACGGGGCGGGGGGAAAGGTGGACCCTGGGGGACAGGATGGAACTCTCTGGAGTGAGAGATACGTTCCGCATCCTGGGTGTGTGGGGAAGCTCGTGTGTTTGTCGGGACTGACTGGACTAGACACGGAGAAGCGTGCGTGTCACCGTCGGTCGAGTCTGCCTGAGGAACTCGACTCACCAAGGACAGCCCTGGTGCCTCGGCTGTGCGTGGAATGGCGTGCCCTCTTCTCGCCGTGAGGCCCTGCCTAGACCCCGCCGGCCTGCGCCTTCAGCGAGCTCGTCTTTCCCTCTCACCGTCCTGACTCAGCCACACACGGCCACGGCCCTCCTTCAGAGCCAGCCAAGCCTGTTTCCTGCTCAGGGAACGTGCCGGCTCTTTCCTAGGCCCGAAATGCCATGCTTTGGATCACACGTGCCACAATTCCATGTTTGGGTGATGCCCCCAGCGACTGGGCTTCACACGTCGCCTCATTCCAATGCAGGAACCCATGAATGTCCCTCCACGTCGCCACCGCCCGTAGAGAAGGGCATGGCAGGGTTTCGAGCGCTCCAGAACATTCCTGAGCACATGACTGAGAGGTCCCTTGTCTTCCATGCACCCCAGGAAGTAGCTTCAGGGACCCTTGACTTCCCAGCAGACGAGCCCCAAGATGTAGACCTTTGTTGACTCCCTTTCTTTCAGCTACATAGTGTCAGTGCAATCTTAAGTCTTGTGATTTGCATAATGTTCGCAATGCATAATGCCTTGTAAACTTTCTTTACTCTAAATGTCACTATCTAAATGTAAAAATATAGCTGTAACAATGCTCTGCTGGTCACCTGGCTAATGTACAGTCACCAACATCTCTGGACTATAAATGTGAACTGTAAAAGCCTGGAGGGTGAGCAGAATCACTTTAGAAAGACCTCAAGTCCAGCTCTGCTCCCTGGACTTGAACTCAGAAATAAATTTCTTTCTACCCGTTCCCTGCCCCTTTGATTTACTGGTATCAAGGGGAGCGGCCGACCATTACTGGGACCATAACAATTCAACTACACGTCCACATGGGAGACTTCCAGGAACACGGCCATTGTAACTAACAATCTTACCCCAAGTTCCTCATCTAAGACCAAGCCTTTGGCTTCCCAAAGGTGTCTTAGTGGCTCTCACATAAAGGCAATTTGCTTGTTCCTACTTTACCTTTTCCCAGAGACTTTAGATGTCTACAAAACCCAATGAAGCCAAGCAGATGAATGTATCAAGGTGAAAGGCAACATAGGAACGATCAAATGAAACTAAGTGAGACCAGGACAAAAACCCTGCAATATCCTGTACCAGTCACAGAGATGTGCCTTAAATTCCTCTCTGCATTTTCTGGTCGCCAGTATCAACTGGAAGACCACCATTTTGCAATCCTCAGTGTCCACCAGACCCACAGCTGCTTGGCAGGAAAGAGAAGAGCATTCCTGGCACCAGCCCCAAGACACAGCGCTCCAGGGCTTCTCACGAGGTGTCCAGAGGGCTCTTACCATAAAGGAGAGAGCTTCTCAGGGCCTTTCCTCTAACAATTCTCCATGTGGCCCAAGAGCATAATTTCAAAGTGCAATTCAGTAAAAACAATTCAGAGCATGGGGCTGCAGGAGAGAGGGGTGGTGGGAACAGGCGGCCATTAATGCAGCTCATTTACACATTCTCTATATTCAGATTTTAATGCAAGAAGCGACTGCAAAACACCCACAGCACGCTCCTCCACGGTAGGTTCTGAGCAGTGTTCATAGTTATCGAATCCTTAAGGTTCCCTGTGCGTGACAGAGCTGCTCTGAGCCGCAGTGAAGAATCTGATGCCTGGGCAACTTGGCGAGACCTCATCTCTACAATAAATCAAAAAACTAGCCGGGCATGGTAGCGCGCCTGTAGTTCCAGCTACTTGGAAGGCTCAGGCGGAAGGATCGCGGGAGCCCAGCAGGCTGAGGTTGTGGTGGCTGGGAGCGTGCCACTGCACTCCAGTCTGGGCAACAGAGCAAGACTCCAACTCACAAAAAAAAAAAAAAAAGAATCTGATGCCAACCCATCTCCTCTGAACATTCTTGTTTCCGAACGTTGGTTTCAATGAAGTGAACGGACCTGACCAGACACGAATCACGCTCTTCCCCACCCTCATCCTGACCAGATATATGGACTCTCCAGCATGCTTCACTCAGCCCAGGGCCTCTCAAGTTGCCCTTTCAGAAGCCGCAGTCTTTGCTCAACTCTTTCACATCAATAACAGAACCCCGCCGCTTGGGTGGGCCGTGAGCAGAACCACGTCATCCAGCTCAAGGTGCAGCTAGAAGAAGTTCCCAGAGGACGGACTGCAGAGCGACGACAGTACCGTGCCTCCAGGTTCATCAAAGGGCCTGAAAGAGTGACTTCTTTTGGTTCCCAAATGAAAATTAACATCGCGCAAGGCCCGTAAGAAGTCTACTGGCGAGAGCCTGTTTCTTCGCCACCGAATTCAAAGGAGCAATTCAGAAATGAATTCTCTGAATGACCTGTAAACATGGAGATTTGGTCAAACACAGGCAGCAGATTACCCAGGAGGCTGATACGTCTGTTGAGGCAACCGCGAACTACTTCATTTATAAGGATTGTGTGATGAGCCACATGAAACGAGCTGTTTACATCAAGAAATACAAGGCAGGTGCGCTTTCCTGAGCTCCTCCTCTAGACATCCCTCACAGAGAGAAATAACTTCCCACGCCCAGCGTCTCTGGTGAATTAGCAGAGGATCAGCCCAGCAGAAAGACTCTCTTCCCGGTGGTGACTTGTCGGTTGATGACTAAGATGTAATTAATGCTGAACCACCCCCCAAAGTAAGATGAAAGTAAACATCAATGATCTACTTTTTAGAAGGCAAGAGCTTTAAACTTTTTTGAGACTATTCAGGCTGTGTCATATTTTTCTTCTATTAAAAAAATCATGTTCTAATGTCCTGGTGGCAAATGAGCGAGGAAAGCACTTCACGGCCTTGCAATTTCTACCGTCAGGATGGCATTGGCTTTCGACTCTAGGAAAACATATCTCGGCCTGTAATTGGCCCTTCTCCTTCTGGTGGTGTTGCTGTGTGTAGACAGGAGATGTCAGACAGCCTGCTTGGAGATATCTTCTGCAAAGTGGGGTGACGCACAATTGCGGAAGCCCTGGACATTGCCCTAGGAGTCGAGAAGTTCGACAGCACTTCTGTAGTCATGCCTGTGTGTTGTTCAAATGCCAGGTCTTCTTTGCTATCCTTTCAGGACAGAAAGCCTAGACCTTTTTGCTGGGCAGCTCCATAGTGCCTTGGGACGAGTGTGAAACAAGCTTCTCCAGGACACCGGTGTGGAAGTCAGGTGTCCACAGCTCTTGCTGCTGGAGCCCCAGGTTATGCTGTGTTTTCTCCACGCACAACGTTGGCTTAACATGTCCTTCCCAGTTCACTCTCAAAGCCTCAGGCTGATTGGAAAGCTGGGGAAACTGAAGTCTATGGGGCACTTCCTCCAAATTGGACGCACGTGACCCTGCCATGTTGGTGAGGGAGACGTCCGTGGGGACTGCGGCCTGCCACCGAGTACTCCCAAACGCAGATCCTGTTGTCTGTCCGTTCACTGTTGCTGGTCCCCCTCCCAGACCTGAGGATAACGGTCCCTGACCTCATCATGAATCCCTTCACTGCCATCACAATTGGTTTCATGACCCTCCGGGAAAGTCACAGCACCCTTGTCCACCGCACCTTCAGTGACTCACTGTTGATTTCTGCGGTAACTGAGTGGTGCCTCCGTGTTCATGAGTAGGTTTCAGAACTCGGATGAAAACTCAGGTGCTCTGTGTCATCACAACACCAGCGTTTTGATAGGTTTCTGTTGCTCTTCTGCTCCCTAAAGTTCATTATTTATTCTGGACCTGACTATGGTACAACAGAAGTTTGCAGTTGTCACAATACACTTCTCGACAATTTCTCTTCCAAGGTGAGATCACGTAACAAGGCATGTCAGGAGTAAAACAAACAAATAGAGGAAGCAGGCTCTCTTGCTAGAAATAAGCTCTTTTCCCCGCACACTTTGTTAACTGTTGGTCAACACCTCAAAGGGGAGAAGCCACTAACGCGTAACTTGAGGAAATACGTATCAGTGCATACATACCAGCATCAAGAGCACTTGGGGAGCGGCTGAGCTTGGAGAATCGGCATGTCAGCGCGGATGCTCAGCCCCTGGGCTGGGCAACATAGACACCTGAGTTGCTCATGTTGGGCGACACCGAAAGCCTGAGGACGCCCCACTGGGCCTCTCCGTGCCCTGTTCCTTAAGGCTGTTCTTCCAAACTCCCCCTTGAAGGTGACCTTAGCCGCCAACTGTCCTTCTCACCCCTCTTGACCAAAATCCAGGTTGCCAAAACAATGGCAGCCAGTCCACCAGAGCAAGTCTTCCCCTTCCCTGAAAAGCAGACCCTCCTGTGCGCTGAGTTTCACGTGACACTTTCTGCTCCAGCCCTGTGAGAAGTCTGTCCTCTTTCCCTGGCTGAAGATCCTCCCGCAGAGCCCTCTCTCAGCCAGCATTCCAAGGGAGGAGGATGCTCAGGGTGTTCTGGCAAGTCCTCTTTCACGAGGAAATGTGGACACCAGAAATAAAATCTTAGTCCCCAGCTGCCTGAACAGTTCCCCTCTGGGACAAGGGAAACCTGAAAAGCGGAATGCCGGCCAAGACCGCAAGGGCGGTGGGACACGCCCCCGATCCCCTCTCGCGTGTGGAGTTTTAGGCGCCACCGACCGGCATGAACCCTCAACCGGAGAACCTAAGACTGACAGAACAGACTGTGGCATTAAGATACCACATTCCCACCTGGCTCTGGAACGGCATCACGTGACAGAGGGCAGGCCCTAAAGGAAATCCAAATCTCTCTTCCCAAAATGTGTTTCTTGCAGATGTTTTGGAACATCCTTGCAAAACTGTCTCTTGTGGGGGAAATTTGCATTGGCGGAGAATCTTTCCTTTCAGGTTCTCTTCTGATCGAAGAGAGGCTTAACTGAGAGCCTAACACCTTCTAAGTTTCAAAGGAGACATTTGCCACCTCTCCTCTCTGAAGCCTGTGACTCAGGGGCTTCATTCACTGAACACGGACCTTAGCCTCCACTGCCCTCCCCCTCATCTTGACTCCAGCATTTCTTTCTCCTGACTTCAAACTCTTTAGGCAAACTCTTTCAACCAATCACCAAACTGAAAATCTTTGTGTCTGCCTAAGACCTGAAGGCCCTACCCCCTTACATTGAGATATCATGCCTTCCTGGGCGGAACCAATTTACACCTTGCATGTATTGATTTATGTTCTTGCCTGTCACTTTTGTCTCCCTCAAATGTCTAAAACCAAACTGTAACCCGACCACCTCGGGCACACGTTCTCATATTGGCTCGAAATAAGCCTCTTTCACTATCGCACAGAGTGTGACTTTTTCAACGAATGTACAGAGCTTTTCCACTCAGGGATGCGGGGGATGGTGCAGACAAGACTCACATCCAGCTAACCAGAGAAGGGGGATTATGGTGTAAAATCACAATCCCTATTTTTTAAATGTTCAGAATATGACAGTCAAATAGACCAGAGTGTGTGTGTGTGTCAGTGAAATCTGTGTGTCTCTTCTTCCAAAAGTAAGCAGTACAGAATCCAAATCATAACTGGACGGTCAACTTATTCATTTTCAGGAAGAAATAGCTAACATCAGGACCAGACTGCTAGAAGCATACACTGGGAGGGTTTTCTTCTGCAGGGAGGCAGCACTGCATGGAAAATCAATTATTCATCATAAGGTGGTTTGGTGATCATGGAATCAGAAAAAAGATGACTTGATGAGACGAACCTGATGTCGGTAGCCATCAGCTAACAGAGGCTGACGCATCCACAGACACGAGAGTTTCTGGTCAGGTTCACTGGCCGAGGCTCCGGCCCCTGGGATGCATTTGCCCAACTTTTTTGCTTGAAAAACCTTTTGAAGTTCCTCCAAGTCTGCATTTTCTTATTAAAACGTGCTTCCTTTAACATGTTAGACCATTTAATCAGTAATGGTCCCTTTGGCTTAAAAGCAATTCTCCTTCTTCAAGGAAACAGGTTCATTATATGCTGATCTGGTGGAACTCTCAGGAGGCGGTCTTATTCCTTTACTTCCAGGTTCTTGGGGGACACTGTGCCGAGCTCCGAAGAACAGACAACACTGTATTTTTAGCACCTACTGCAGCGGGATGGAAACCGGGTTAGGAGTCAAGAGAGTTGAGTTTGGGTTTAATCTTTGACACTTAACTAGTTTTGTGACCTTGGGCAAGACATATAATTGCCTTCGTTTAGCAAATAAAGAAAATAACATCTGTAGACCTACCTGGAAGGGTGGCAGTCTGCCCCGAGGTATGCCACTGTACTGCCGTGTGCCTGTTCATTTCTCCTCAGCATTAAGTATTTATTGATCTAGCTCTCAGGTGGTGAGAAAATGCAGGTGACTATCCTTGTCCTCACAGAATTTAGAGGTGAGGGGGGAACAGCCATGTGAGAAGAAAGAAACACAGCAGGGGAGGGAACAGAACATGCCAGGTGGGGATGGGGGTGACAGTTGAAGTGGGGGGACAAAGAAGGCCTCCCTGGGAGGAGCTTTTGGCAGGAAGACGGGGAGAAGGGGGAGAGTTGTCGGAGGCGTCGGCCAGGCAGTACTGACAGCAGGTGCCCGGCAGGACAAGGCAGGAAGACGAGGAGGCTCGGCTGGGGGTCTTGCAGGGGCCAGGACAGGGCTGGGCTGGACCCTGGTGCTGTGGCAACAAGCGGATGCAGGCGAGGATGGGACCCGCAGGGTGGCTGGGAGGACGGCCGAAATTCAGGTAGGGAGGGGCGCGATGTGCCAAGACAGTGGCAAAGGAAATGCTTGTCCCTGGGTGCATCACAAGAGTGAAGAGACAGGCTTTCACCATGGGGAAAGGGCAAGAGAAGGAAATATGTATGGCATCATAGGAGTGGGCATGGTGGCTCACGCCTGTAATCCCAGCTCTTTGGGAGGACAAGGTGGAAGGATCGCTTAAGGCCAGGAGTTCAAAACCAGCCTGGGCAACACTGTGAGACCCTGTCTCTCAAAATTACAAACAAAAACAAATAGTAAGTAAAATCAGTCAAAGATCCGGGACCTGATTGAGTAGAAAACTGTAGGTGGAGAAGCTTTTAGCAAGGAAAGGCAAAATCTCAGGAGCTCGGTTTGGAGAACGTTAACTTTGAGATTCCTTTTGGACATTTGAGTGGAATGGTGAGTAGATAGTTCTGGAAGTTCAGGGAAGTGCTCATGGCTCAGATCTCAATCTGACAATTCGCAAAATAGGAAGAGGAGAGTTATAGCCATGAGAATTGGTGAGATCCCCTAGGAAGTGCTTTAGGGTGGGAAACGGGGGCCTAAGGGCCTTGAGCGGGGCCGCTCTCAAGCACAAGGCGGGCAGGAAAGTAGGACCCAGGCACAGTGAGGAGGGCAGCTCAGCACACGGGAGGGAGCAGACGGCGCGACTGTCCTGGGAGCTCCAAGAAGGAAGTGCTCCACGCACGAGGCGTGGACTTCTGTGTCAGTGCCTGCCATGGGTCTGTTAGAATGGGATGCAGACACAGCCACCATATTGGTATGCGAACACCACCGTGGCTCACGACAAGGGCAATTTGGGTAGACTCATTGGGCAAAAGGCTGAATGTTGGAATGGGCTCAAGACAAAAACGGAAATAAATTTCCAGCCAAAAAGATAGGTGTGGAGAGACTCCGAGACACAATGTAGGGTCCGCATACTTTTTAAACGGGAGAAATAAGCATTACAGTTGCATGTCAACAGGAACGAGTTAGACAAGAGGGAAAGAAGAGGGAACATTGCTACAACAATGTTTTAAGAACATGATCAGGCAAATTACGATGTTACTGTGAATTTAATAATAAAATACATTTTTATTATTATGTAATCAGACATCCCAAGATGCGGAATACAAGATATGTGTTTTGCTACAGTCAGGGCTCATGTTGGTGTCTGTTTTTCTTGAGCGCTCGTTGAATAAGTCAAAAAGAAGTGAAGGCTTTAGGTGGGCTTGGACTTGGCACAGGCTTTTTCCAGCTTTCCCTCTGCATCTTCCTATGACTCCTATGCCACCAAGGGCCCCACTTAAAAGTCACTCTTCCTGAACGAGCTCACTCAAGGTGCATTCCTCGAAGCTTCTAACCAGCCAGCAACCCTGTGGATGGCAGAATCCAACCACGTCCCATGGAGACCCTGCATGAAGGGTGACACCTGGGTTCGTGCGTGTGAACCCAGAGCAGAGCAGCTGGGCTGGACTCTTGACCCACACACCTGTGGAATGACATGTGGGCGTGACTTGGAGCCATGAAGTCTGCGGTCATTGGCTACACAATCATAGAAAGCAAGCATACACCCTGTCTTCAAATGCTGCTCACTGTTCTTAAGAAATAGCTCTCACTGTAAGAATGGAACAAGGGGTTGTGGGCCTGGACCTGGGCAGTGAGTGTCTCACCATTCAATCACTAGGACAGATGAGGGATGGTCTGATCACGGTAAAATTGCAACCCACCATCTGATCCCTAGTACAGCTGGAGGGGTGGTCGTGATCACGGTTCTAATTGCTACCCACCATCCTGTCACTCTTGTGGATGAGGGGCGGCCATGATCACAGTTATCACCACAGCACGCAAGAGCATAAACATCCATTGACTTAAAAATCATGACTTGCATCCGTTGTTAACAGGATTATCTTTGATCCACAAATATTTAAAATATTTTGAACAAGCCATCCCAGATATACCTAATGCAAATTTCAGAGTCATGTAATCATCACCTGTTCAATAAGGTAACCCACACCTAAGAGCCACATGCACCTGACATTCGGTTGAAAGTAACATATGACGGGTAGTTTTGTCTCAGAGACACAGAATCTGATGGTCCTCGTACTGATGTTAGCACAATAAGAGTGAAGCACATTAATATACAACTGCAAAGAACCAACCAATCGCATGTGAAATTTCTGGATGTTCCATCTTAGCCACTATACAACAGCATAATTAACATTTAACCTACATTAACAGGCAAATAATGCAGCTAACATTTTAATATAGCAGACAAAATTGACTGTTAATGGGTTGAAAAGATTATTACAGTAATAAATTGAAGAGTATACCGAAAATAATCACCATCAATTATGCTGGACAAAGCCTTGATAATTTATTCTAGGCATATATTTTCACCTTTTGATTTACAACATTATTTAATATCATCACTCCATTAAATAAAGCTAATTTAATAGCTGATCAGAAGGACATCATGGTAGAAGTGTGTACTCTACGAACTAAATATGGACATTGAGGCTAAAAGATAACTCATAGAGGTCAGTCGCCAGTTGAAAACAACACATTCACTACGGATTTATTTTGGGGGCCATCAGTTCAGCAGGTGTGATATCTAGACAATTTGTTTAAATACTAAATATACTCCCGGTGAGATCCAACCTCCAGAGCACCCACCCATCATCTCCACTCCAGGCATTCATGTCCTCGTGTGGTCTTCTCCCACAATGAGACATTGTCAGCCCAAGGCTGACCTCTGAGGCCAATGCGAGGATGCAGAGTGAAGGGGTGGGGTTTCCCGGGGCCATAGATGACATTGCTGCTTCCATCTGCTCCTGGACTGGTCCTGGAGAAGCCAGACACCACACAGCGAGGACATCCAAGCAGCCCGGTGAAGACTCCGTAGGTAGCACCCAGGCCTCTCTCGGCAACCGGCACAAGCTTGCTGGTGGTGGAGTCAGACACTTGGGAGGCTCAGCCTTCACCCCGCAGGCCAGGCTAGAGGCCACCGCTCTGGCTGGCATTCAGACGAAAATCCTGTTAGAGGCTTTTTGGGTTTTGGGGGTTCTCAAGATACAACCTCCAATTCCTGACCCACAGAAAGTATGAGAGATAGTGAACGTGTGTTGATACTTTGGGTGACTTGTCACACTGCAGTCGGTAACAAATGCAATCCTTCTCAAAAACAGTTCGTCACGATGGTCGTCATGCTAGTTTAGAAAACAAGAAGCAATACTGAAAGAAACCAGCTTGTTAGCAGAGAAAGCTTTCGAGCAAAAAAGTTTTTCATGTGGTCATTTTCAGATGGACGTGAAGTGAGAGAAAGTTCTGGACTGATCTCGTATCACCACCTGCCTCTGGAACCTTCCGTCTCTCACTGAGCCGCCACTGCCATCTTGCACATTGAGCTGCTGTAACAGAAAACACACCATCCTGGGGAACCCGCAAGCGGCAGAACTTTACCCCCTGCAGTTCTGAGGCCGGGAGTCCAGCCCAAAACCCTGGCGGATGAGAAGGACGAGGGCTCCTGTCTGGTTGGCGGATGGCGTCTCTGCAGTGTCCCTGCCTGGTGGAGGGCGTGGGATGGCTTTGCTGGTCGCTCTCCTCAGGGCATCACCCCACTTCGGCGGACTCCTTCCCACGGTCTCCACCTGACAAAGCCCTGGCTGCTCATGCCACCGCCGCTGGGAGAGGTCTTCCGCATACGAAGCTGAGGGGCACACTCAGTCCACGGTGTCCCCGGCTTTTTCTCTTACTGGTTTTTAAACCAAGGTCCTTGCATCACAACTTATTTTAAGAAAAGGATTTTGGACACAAGACAGACGCTGCTGCACATGCCTGGCTCTTTCCGCAGTTGACCTGCCACGACAACCTTCCGTCGAACGTCCTTGCTCGGCGTCCAGGAGGGCTTCGGACCACACAAGGAGGCTCACTGTGGCCATCCTGCTCTGTCAAGGTCATGGTCATCTTCTTCTTGCTTCTACAGCTCTTGACCATGCATTCACACAGCTGTTGACTGATGCTCTCTTCACCCTAGCAATCAGCTCAGAACAGGGCGTTTAAGTCTGTTACCACCAAAGTCGGAGCTCCGTAAGAAAAGGGAAGCTTGAGAGCATTCCTTGTGTTCAGTGTGAGTGGTCTGCACATGCGGGGAAGCTCTCACCCCGCCACAGGTCTGTCTGTCTCTCTCACCGGTCTGCTCCCTTTCTCTCCTCCACGGTCAAGCCCAATCTCACGATCAGACCCCTCGCCATGGGTCGTCTGCTGCACACAGGACGCTGGGCCAGCTGCCTTTGCATGGCCAGGGCAGACCGTGTCAACGCTTAGCGTGCTGCTCTGACACTGTCATTCTGGCCAGCTGGGCATTCCTAAAGGTCCTTTGGCGGACTCTGCGTCCTGGCCCTGCACCCTCCGGCCTGAGCCGGCACCATGCCAACGTTCCGTAAATAAGTGCATTCACAGCCGGGTTTGGCGGCTCAGCCTGTCATCCCGCACCGTTGGGAGGCTGAGGTGAGTGGATCGCCTGAGCCCGCGGGCTCGGGACCCGCCTGGGCAACTGGGCGAGCCCTCATCTCTACCACAAATCAAAAAAATCGGCCGGGTGTGGTCACGCGCGCCTGTAGTTCCGGCTATGGAAGACTGAGGCGGCAGGATCGCCGGAGCCCAGCGGGTCGAGGCTGCGGTGGCCGGAAGCGGCCGCTGCACTCCAGTCTGGACCACAGAGTGAGACTCCGACTCAAAAAAAAAAAAAAATTAGTGCGTTCATGAGTGACTAACCCAATCCGTGTTCAATCTCTTGTACCAGTTCTAAGAAGATAGAAGAAGAGATTAGAGCCAGATCACAGAACATCCCCGAACATCTGAAACACATCTTGCCATTTACTAGATTCAGCATGAGCACGTGATGGAGACGGAGCGAAGACTCCCACGCCTGGATGAGGCACTCGCGGCCAAACCCGCAGACGGCAAGAAGACTCCAGTCCACAGTCCTGCTGACAGGCACTGGCTCTGGACTTCCCTGTGGGCCCCCCAGATCCGTATGTTAAAGTCCACCTCCCATGGGACGGTGTGCCCGTGTCTGCAGAAAGGGTTTTTGGGAGACACTTGTGGTGAAAGGAGGTGGTGAGGGCACAGCCCTCATCCAGGGGGACTGTGGCCTTAGCAGAGGGAGGCATTCTCTCTCTCCCTCTGTCTCTCCCCTTCTCCCTCTGCCCTCTCTCTCTCTCTCTCTCTCTCTCTGTCTCTCCCCTTCTCCCTCTGCCCTCTCTCTCTCTCTCTCTCTCTCTCTCTGTCTCTCCCCTTCTCCCTCTGCCCTCTCTTCTCCCTCCCTCTGTCTCTCCCCTTCTCCCTCTGCTCTCTCTCTCTCTCTGTCTCTCCCCTTCTCCCTCTGCCCTCTCTCTCTCCCTCCCTCTGTCTCTCCCCTTCTCCCTCTGCCCCCCCCCCTGTCCTGCTGCTGTTCCCTCTCTCCCCCGCTTGTGTCCCTCCCTCCTTCTAGCTCCCCACTCTTCCTTCCCTTCTTCCTCCCTCCCTCTCCAACCCCCCTGTGAGGACCCGGAGAAGGGGCCGTTTTCGAGCCAGGAGACAGCCCGAGTTGGAACCCACCCTCCTGGTGCCCCGACCTTGGCCCACAGGCCTCCGGGCTGTGAGGAAACACACTCCTGCTTCTTACAGCCTCTGTCTAGGGCGCCTGGCTGTGGCCCCAAGACAGTTAACATGAAGGGAGGCGAGCGGAAAGCCAGGAGAAACTCTGGGGAGAGCCACAGCTTCAGAGTCTGCACAGGGTGGGGGGTCTCTGGCCTCTCCCGGGGGCCACCCGGACCCCTGGAGAGGCAGGAACGAGGCTCAGGTGCAAACCACCAGCAGCATCTTCAACAGACACACATCCACGTCCAGTACGCCACCGTGCAGTCACACGGGGGTCACTCCCTCTGAACAGTTGTGGGCTGGCCCCTGCCCTCCAGCAGAGCGGGCGGCATGTTTTGTGTTACCTGACCCACCGCGAGCCCCGTGCGGGGACTGGAGAGGGGCGCCCACGCTTGCAGGACTGTGACGACCGACGCCAGAGCTTTCACATCCTTTATAGCAACGCCGGGAAACATGGGCTCCGTGGCCCAACATGCAGCCTCAAAAAATGCACAGCTGCTCCTCCCTGGTGGCACCGCAGCCTCCATGTGAGACACAGTGATGTCACATCGTCATGAAAAGGTCTGGAAACCCTGCACAATTATGCCACGCTGGAATATCCACTGCACGCCGGCCTCTTCGCGGGGCCTGTCAGTGTAGATCAAATGCACGCCTGGAAGCTTTATTTCCCAGCGGCCCGAGCCCAGGGATAATGCATATTCTTAATATCCCACCACCTCCACACGGCTCACTCTAGCAACATTCCAGAAATATGCTTTCTTTGTTCTCCTTCATTATTTTTTTTTTCTGTCTCAAACTACAAGCGCATCCTTTCTGATGAGACGCCAAGAAGAAAAGACCTAAAATAGCTCCAGAATTATTTTGAGGCTTCTCTTCATCAGAACATGCACAGAGCTACTCAGTCCACCCTGCCTCGGAGAAGTCCTGCAACACCATCCGCCAGCACAGCCATCCCACGCGTGTTGCTGGAGGTGCGAGGCTGGATGGCACGTGACCATGACGCTTCCCAACACTGCCGCATGTGACTCAAGAGCCAGTGTCTGTAGCACACCGGCAGCTCTTAGGGGAGACAGGGCACCAATCACCTCCCCAGGTCCCGGGACAGGGACGTCTGTGGGCAAGCCCAAAGACCCTCTGGCAGTCAAGTAAATTAGACTGCACGTGTTCAATGTCGCCGGGCTTTTACTAGGAAACACTGTCTCGGGGGTATGTATACCTCTAGTCAAGATTTGCTCTTCCTCTGGTCTGATCTGGTCATTGTCAACATGGCAGATTCCCTTGGGCTCGGGAAAGAGGTCAGATGTCTAATGATTCCACCTCCGTTCTCCTCAGCATCCCCAGGGGAGACACATGGGGAATTAACCTCTTGCATGCTGGGGCTCAAGCAATGGGGTCAGCACACCGCTCCATTAAGGACTGGGTTTGACTACTTTAGGAATTATGGGTTTCAAGGATGCCATGTGAAAATAGCCACAGACCCTTTGGGAGGCTGAGTTGAGTGGATTTCCTGAGCCCGCGAGTTCGAGACCCGCCTGGGCAGCGAGACCTCATCTCTACAATAAATCAAAAAATCAGCCGGGCGTGGTAGCGCATGCCTGTAATTCCGGCTACTTAGAAGGCTGAGGTGGAAGGATCGCCCAGCAGGTGGAGGCTGCGGTGGCCGGGAGCGGCCACTGCACTCCAGTCTGGGACAGAGTGAGGCTCCAACTCAAAAAAAAAAAAGAAAATAGCCACAGACAATATGTACAGTGACAAGCATGGCTGTGTTCCAACAAAACTTTATTTTTGGACACCAGCATTGGAATTTCATGTAATTTTTCATTCGTTTCAAAATGTCCTCCTCCTTTGATTCATGCATTTGTTTATTTGGTGGGCCATTAGGAAATGGAAAGAGCATTCTTAGCTCGCGACTGACCAGATATGGCCTGAGGTTGTCATGCTAGATCCCAGCTCTATAGGTGACGAGCCCCCAGGAGCCAAAGCCCAGGATTTCCTTGGCCCAGAATCTGTGGGACAAGGAGAACTGCAGCCACCTATTGTGTGCCCAGCTGTCATGAGATGCCACACGGCGCACATTCTTACAGTTGATAAGTGGCACGTATTGAGACCAGTAACTGGACCTGGAGCTTTCTGGGCAAGATCTGACAAAGACAGCCACCAAAGGGACTTAAATGAACTTGAACACATGGTTCTATGAAAAAAAAAACAACCTGAACTGGGTCTTATCCACTTCCTAGGCCATCTAATTAAAAGACCTTAGACAGATTTCTGAAAACGATGATGTAGCATATGTCCATTTTTTACCCTATTTCCAGAGAACTCCACGGTGCAAGTTGGCAAGGCATAATGAAAGCAAAATATGACCACGAGTACCTAGGAGTATCAAAGAATCAGAATCACTTACCTAATTCAGAAACAGAGGGTCAAGTCATTTGTAGTCAACCGGCAATCAGAGTTCCCAAAGCCGTGAGAAGACATGAAAGAAAAGGAAACAAAACCATTCATTAAGACATGCGCTTCAGAAAAGTGGCGTTACGCAGGCATGTTACTATTCTCTTGCTAACAAACCAGCAGTGTTTGGAAGCCCTACTGGAGGTATCCTTTTATCATTCTCGTTACCACTCCCCACAAAGAAGCGATTTCAGGAACGTCTGATAGGAACCCATGCAGCCCTCACACAGCGGCTCCCTTTAGTCGAGCAATCCCACCACTGATGGTCGCTAAGAACACAGGATGGTTTTGAAAACGACCTGAATAAAATCTTTATCTGAATATCAGCAGGCAAAGGGCCAGGGTGGAAATTATACAATGAGAAGGAAATTGAACAATTCAGATATGTTTATGGAAAGCTTGCGACTGGGGGCATCTCATTTGCCATCAAATAAAGCTGTTATTCACGATGTACAGCAACAATACAAAGTAGCTGTCTGGTAGCAAAATTTTGCCAGCAGGGCAAATTCAGGCAAATAAGCAGTTTTCAAATAAGTGCATTGAAGTGGAAAGAAAAAAAGAGCCTATAAAATGTTTGCATGTTGTTTGCCAGCCTCTCCAACTTTCTTTGATATATATTACGATGCCTAAAGCCAGTAATTCACGGGAAGGTCATCATTTCCTATAAATATATGTTTTCATTCTATGAAAAGGCCATGATAATAACGGCTTCCTCTTCTAAAATGACACAGATTTTAAAAGGCTACCCAAAGAAAACTGAGAAATGACTTTTCTTTCATTTCAATGGATGACTTTAATGCTACGCTGACCAAGGTCACGTCTTGCATTTTGAGGCACACTGATGTCCACAGAAGCAGATTTCACCGAGATTTCCTATTCAGCACATCAATATTGTTCCAAAGTTATGTTTTTGAGGAGGCTGAAACGCAAGTACTTAAAATGTGTTTCCACATGAAGAAAACGGTGAAAGACATCTGGGCCATTCAAGCTAGCCACACTTTTCTTCATTACTTCAGATCTCACTGTCCTTTGGGTTGACATTATCTATGTGGTTATCACATGATTTTCAGATGCTTCAGAAGATCTTCCTTTCTTTCATTGATTTTACTCTTTGCTCATTTAATCCCAGTCAAGCCTTACTGGGCCAAGGGCAGGTAACTTCTAACTCTACCCCTCACCCTGAATGTGGCTACTTTAACCATATGAACCACATCTATACTTTGTAGGTGTGAAAAATGTTTTTTAAATCATTTGTCAAAACCATAACACTATAAGAAAGGAATTGGCGGTAGCGGTAAAAGTATATCAATAAAGGCATCTGGTCTCAAACCAGGCAAAGTAGGGACCAAAGGGAGGCCCAGACTTTACCTGTATGATGACCACTTGTATACCTCACCCTGAATCGTTCCCCACATCCTTAAAATGAGATCAAATTTTGAAAAATGAAAAAAGGAAAAAGAAGCAGCCTTCTCCACGTCCTCATCCCCTTTAGAATAAATGCGTCATAAATAATTAAGTGGCTACAGAGAACACAACTTAAATAAAATGCTCCTGGCCTGCAAGCAGCTCTGGGGTCCTTTCTACCAGGACGCTCCCGTGTTAGGAAAGTTAGCCACGAACTTTGGAGTGGTACTAGGGACTCGTCTCTAGAGCTGTTTCTACCACTGGACATGCGATCCCCAAACTAATCGGTTCTGGCAGTACACGAGGCTCTGTTGTTTTATCCTTGCTTATGAGTAAAATATGAACTCGAACAATTATTTCAACAGCGCGCCCAAGATCAGCAACTGTTCGGAAAAGAAGGCGCTGCTTTTCTGGTATCCATCCCAGCCGCAGGTGTCGCCGTGACCCCGACCTGCCGCTCTCAGCGCGTGGGAGAAGGCTGGAGGTCTCGGACTGCAGACATGGCAGCCGAAGCCCACTCGAGTCGGCGTGCACGCCGTGGCCCACGGCTCGCCGTCTGCTTCTCTCTCGTTCACTGTGCCAGTTCTCTGAGCTACTGAACAATAACAGCAAGGATGGAGCTCAGGGCCCCCCTCCACCGTGTGTGCTCTTCCATGTCTCATCTCCGGGGCCGTGTGTCAGGGAGGCCCGCGGGTCCCCACATCATGTCTGCCCCGTTCCCGACTGCCTTCCAGGGCAGTCCCGAGGACCTTGGGACAGGCCCAGAGCTGCCAGATGTGGGCTCTGACCAGAGCCAGGCAGGCGGGCTTGTGCCCCAAACAGAGTGCACCCCCAGGGAAACATCCCAAGGATGAGAGACAGAAGAAATTGCCGAGGGAACTCAAGGAGAGTCTCCAGACAAAGGCCTTGCCCAGCCTCCTGGCCCCACACCGCCGGGCTCCAGCATGGGCTGCGTCCGGGCAGCGGGTCGAGGGCGTTCCCCAACGCCTGGGTCCACAGCTCAGCTTCAGAACTGGACACGAGTAATCCCACTCTCTGTGTTTTACCCAAGCGATGACCACTGGCCACAGCGGTTTACTAGAAATATGGAGGTTCTGTGGACTGCTTCAAGGATGCTGGGATTAAACTTCAGCCAATACGTACGGATTTATTATTTAGTACAACAGATTTGGCTATGCTAGCTTGTGGAGCCAAGTTAGAAGGATTTCTGCCAAGGAAGCAGAAGCTTAAGGAACAAAATAATTTTGCTGATTGCACATACATTTAAAAGACTACCATTTCGTGCTGGAAAATAATTCGAAAGGGTTTTTCCTGATTTTCGCAACGTATTCCTAAAAGAAAAAACTTTAGTGCAAGATTGGGAAATGCTTCTGTGATCCTAGAATCAATTATTTTTGTATTGTTCTTATTTCCTGTTTTATGTGGGGCTACAGGAATAGTTTATTTGGGCAAGGTATGCAATTTATGAGTGAACTATTAGGTTCAAATGAAATGAAATAACAATACAGGACATAACACGATATGCAATCTCATCTCAAAATAAATGTTTTTTCATTGTTAGAGTATTTTCCTGGAAAATATTGTGAGCTCAACCTAAGCTCAGGGAACATTATGCATTCAACATAAAAATGCATTTTGAGGGATCAAACTCACAAATTTTTGACCTTGAGTAGCCTTCAAAGAAGTACAGTCTCTACTTTCCTTTTTGGTCCCAACCATGAGCAGAATTGGCTGCCTCATTCTGAGTTTAATATTCTTGAGGCTAAACTTGGGAAGAGATCTTGCTTCCTTTCAAAGGAGAAGAGGATGGTCTTTCAATCGCGGCGCCTGCCCGGCGGATGGGAGAGGCCAAATGCTAGTGTCTCAAAGGGCAGGAAGAGACCATGGAAAGCTTCCGAGCGTGTGTTTGTGACAGGGCTGCTTGGGAGCCAGGGCTGCCACCCTCTCCGCAAGAAATGGCCGCTGTTCTGTCAGAGAGGGAGCGACCGGTGTCTGCCCGACATAGAGCCAATCCTTCATATCATCTGCCCGGCTCGAGCTGCCATGAAGCTGCAGCCCCGGGGACTGTCTTTCCTGCCCTCCCGCATTCTAAAACTTGCATTCCCAAGCCTTTGTTGAACTCAGGCCTCGTCCCCTCCTGGAGACACACCAGCCTAGGGCAGCCTAGGGCTGTGTCTGCCCCTTTCCCTCACAGACGTGGCACACACTCCCTGCTTCTGACCTTGGTGAAGGCTCCCCCAGCACGTCCAGAGTCACAAAGGGGAATCTCCGTGCTTCTCCCTACGGCTGTCTGCCAACAGTGACCCGTTGTGCCGCCCCGGGTGACCCTCCGGCTTGGGAGGGAGAGCTCAGGGGAGACGGCTGGCACGTGACCGCAGGGGCCCTTCCTGGCTTCGTGGTCCAAGCTCTGGAGCAAATGCCCCTCATCTTCTCTTGCCAGCCACTCTCTTCTGGAAGGCCTTCAGCAGTTCCCTCGTGGGGCACTCAGTTTCCCAACGGCCACACGCTGGCCGTCTCCCCCAAGCTAGTCCGCCTACTGCGCGACGACTGGGAGCGCCAGCCTTGGTTTAGCCACCAGAGGAAAGAGGAGAGTGAGGAAGAGGAAGGCTAAAGGAAGGACCGGAGGAGACGGAAAAAGGAAATTCAGAAGGCAAGGAAAGACGCAGACACATCGCGCACATGGCCAAGCCCTCTTGACTTCCCGCCACTCGCGGGAGGCATGGCAGAGTCTCGGCTTCCCTGAGACCCACCCTGCACACCGTGCTCCTCAAAGCCTGGCTGTCCGCCCTCACGAAACTCCGATCGGCTGAAGGGGCGCCCTCTGTCCGCCGTCTTCCTTGTCTTCGCCAGGCCTGCTTCTGCTCACGCAGATTCCGTCTCCAGCCACGAGGCCGCTCCCCTCTCCTCAGCCCTGGAGCCCTCGCTCCACCGTCCAGCCTGCTCTCGGCGGCTGTGAGTGAGGCCGCGCTTATGCGCACAGGACCAGGCAGGCACTCGGCTGTCACAATCCCCACAGCTGGCTCCTGAGGCTGCTTCTCCAAGGAGCCACGAGG
Organism: Cephalopachus bancanus; assembly: GCA_027257055.1. NCBI lineage: Eukaryota > Metazoa > Chordata > Mammalia > Primates > Tarsiidae > Cephalopachus > Cephalopachus bancanus. The sequence continues at coordinate 7,115,229 of JAPVLO010000026.1, forward strand.
GTGTCACTCACCGAAGAGGAGGTGGCACTCAACAGGGCACATCGCCCGTGCTGGTGGCCGTGTCTCTCCTGTCATGGCGTCAGCCCTTCGCACCAAGGGCGCCTCGCCCAACAGGGTTAGGCCCAGCTGCCATCCAATACATGACTGTAGATTATCATCCGTGTTCTCCTCGGTGTCTACTCTCCGTCGGAGAACGACTTGGCACTTGGTGAGCTCCGTGTCCCATGACCACGCGGTCCTGGGCAGGCGAGGGCTGTTACCATGCCGTGATCCACACCAGAGCGGGGGACGCACGGGCTTGGGGTGTGCGGGAAGGACGCCGACCTGGGTGAATCTGGACCTGCAAAATCTTTATGTCCTGGCATGAGACTAAGTGCTGTCATGCTTGTTTTGCAATTAAAGAGCACAGAGAAAGCTAAAGCTGCCAAAGAACATGGAGACACGATTTTACCTCGATTTCACAGCCTCTCTGGGTGTCAAGTTGGGTCTGCTATGTCAGAAGCATAAACTAAGTGAAGACAAACCCTGAGAGTCTCTTTGGAGGGTCCCTCTTGGCCTAGTCCCCTAGCCTTGAAACGTCAGCAGTGGAGATGCAGACAGCCTCCCCACACAGACACGCATCTTGCTCACTCTGTCACATGGAGGGGGGTCTTTTGTGGGCTGTGAAGGGTTTGGGGACCACAAAGAAATCGTGGCTACAGGACTAAGTCATTGCTACCTTAGCGGCAGGTCTCTGTTTCTCCAAGACACACACCATCCTAAAACGACTTTGAGAAAGTGCCTGTGTCCATTTCTCTTCTGTTGGACGTAGAGGCACTTGTTCCCCCAGCACTGCCCGAGAGCTTCTCCCGCCGCTGCTGGGAAGTCCATCAGGCAGCAAAGCACCCCTGGAGCTCGGCAGTGCCCGTGTGGGCCCGGGATGGGGGAGGGTGTGGTGGGTGGCGTGAGAGGGTGCAGGCGCCAGGGCTTCCCCTGGTCCCGGGTGGGGCAAGTGGTTTCTCTCCAGGCTCGAGGGCCTGCAGCAGATGTGGGATGGGGGTTGGTAAGCGGGAAGAGGTCGGTGCTGGAGGCCAGGACGGCCCGGGACAGGGGCACTGGAACGTCACGGGGATGGCCTGTCCCGCACCTGGCCCGTGTCTCTGGGCCCTCACTCTGCTCGACCTGGGCTCCCTGGGGCCCCCCTGTTCATCCCAATCCTCTCCACGTGCGGCTGAGTGGAGTTCTGAGTGGCTCGCTCCCACTGGCCAGCCCGGACACTCGCACCCAGGCACTCGGGGAAAGGACCTGTCACTGTTTAAGAACATTCGCCCAAGGACGTAGGGCGGGCGGGAGAATAGGTGTGCCTGAAGGAAGCAGCATCCAGGAGGCCTGAGGCCGCTCAGTGGGACGCATGTGGCTGCCTCCTACACTGGCTGCACACCCGTCCATCCCCGGGTCAGGAGAAACTGCAAACCTAGCGTATGCGTCACTCCTCAGAGCACCCATCCCAGCCAAGCACGGACAATCACTCCAAAACCACGTGCAGGCCCTCACCTGGAAGCAAGGAGAGAGCCATGCCAACTCGTCTTTGCTGTGCCCAGAACTGCTGACAGCAGGTGCTTGTGACACTGCCGTGGACACACTTCTGACATGCAAGCACCCATAATGGGGGTGCACCGCCAGGCCTGTTCTGTGAGTTGCGTGGGCCATGGTTTCTTACTGTTAATGTAGTGGCCGAATGTTCAATCCGAGAGACCACCAAGAGCCAATTCCAATGAAAGTTCGAGAGGGTCTTTATTTGCAAGCTCGAGCCTGGACCTCTGTCGACCACTGACGCAGCAGAGTACACCCAGAGGCCCTGACTTCCTCAAGCAGATGCCTTTTATGCCTTTACACAAAGGGAAGAGGAGTTTGGGGGGGACTTTCCAGCCTTGTTACCATTTAATTGGGTAGTAACCTCTGGTAGTCAGCTCAATCATGGAGGATTGGCTAGCTTGACTCAGGCTGACCTGGGTCCACTAGCTGGGGAAGTTGCAGAGACATTTGGAAAATTTAGGTGATTTTCCCCTGGCACCTGATTGGTTGTTGCTAAGGGGAAAGTGGGTCAAGGGAAGGGGTTGAAGCTTGAACTGGAGCTTTGCAGTTTTTCCCATAACTGAAACTTTAAACAGCTACAGGTTATGTTTTAAGACAGAAAACTAAAATGGCTGTGCTATTGTCCACAAGCCGATTACATATTTATTGGGTTATAGCGTGCTCTTAACCTAAGTTTATGGTATACTCTATTACGGTTCTCTCATTAAAGGGACAAATATTCCTCCCTTCACAAACATATGTGTAAAAATTCGAAATTCATACCACCGTTTTATAACAGATAGGCACAGATTCCAAGATTCCAGCCCCCGGAGAGCTTTTCACATGGGAGGCTCTCGCCTTGCATTCTGCTCATGATGGTCAGTCGAGCAAAACTAAAATCAAGGCTTTTTTTTGAGTTGGAGTCTCACTCTGTCACCCAGGCTGGAGTTCAGTGGCACACTCACCGTCCCCGCAGCCTCGACCTTCTAGGCTTAGGTGATCCTTCTGCCTCAGCCTTCCAAGTAGCTGGAACTACACACACACGCCGCCACCCCTGGCTAGAATCAACTGCGTGGAGGCAGAAAACTTCCCTTCTCAGAGTAAAATTAGAACAACCGTGGAGGAAGCGCCTGAGAAAATCTGGGTTTCATCAAGGTGTCTGGCACATCTCAAGAAGGCACAACAGACTCAAGACCATTGCTCTTCGTGGTGAATGAGACGGAGGGGTTAGGACGGCAGGCCTCACCTGCACCCTTGCCCGCGAGCTGGCTGAGGCCCAGGCGGCCATGCCGACCTGCATCAGATCCCATCCAGTGAGGCTTTCGAGGGAGGGTGGGAGCGGTGTGGGCAGAGGAGGGAGCGGGGGCGTAGGTAGCAAGGGTGGAGCAGGTCTCACGTGATGCCTCCGGCACCAAGCAGGGCCGAGCCACCAGGGACACGCTTCGTGCCTGAGGAGGGGAGGGCCCCGTGTCCCCCCCCCAGTCCTCGTGAAGTGCGCAGCCAGACTCTGGCCCTCTTGCCTTTGAGCTGGTCTCCAACCAGCACTTTTCGGAGGTGACCCTGCCACACGCACCCTGACCACGGCACCCAGCTCTGAGGACCAGTGCGGGGCCCCACGTGAGACCTGACACTTTCCCCTGCCACGACGGTGACCCAGGAGGGCACCCACGGGCACAGAGCGTTCTGCCGTTCAGGCCAGTGAGGTTAAACCGCCGTGTCACCTTCACCTCATGTCCCTGCAAATGGCAGTCATGGAGGGAACATACGTGACGTCAAGTACGCACGCCACGGGGCTCTGCATGCTATGCTGCGTGCGTCACTTATGTCACATAACCGTGTCGCACTACAGTGTGGGACCCGGAGAGGTTCCATGACCACACACGCCGAGAGATTCACAGAGTTCGTTTCCAGAGCGTCACGCCGCACACGTCGCACACCACACACCACCTCTGGAAAAGGGACCCCGGAGCCAGGGACCAGACCCCACCGTCACAGAGACACGGCGACGCCAGCCCCAGCAGGCTCAGAAGGCTCGTGTCTTCCGCGTGTCTTTGTGTTGTAGTCCCAGAATTGTAATAACTACAAGTTGGTCACAAAACATTCCAAATGAAAACAAAGTCAGAGAAAAACGGGCCGTCCAATTTCTTTTTCCTTTTGCAAGTATTAGGCAATAGGTGTGGAAATAGATTATGTCTACAAATAGAGAATGCACGGGCAGTGTTGTCTGAATAGAAACGCCAGTTAACCTTCTGTGGCAGGACTTCTCAAGCCATTCCAGAGCTTTTAAGTACAGATAACAAACAGGATCAACGGTTCAACTGCTATCGTCACCAACCTGAAAAATAGACAGTTCAACCTTGTAAAAATAGTGGAAGAAACCTTTAGTTCCACTGAAAAATGAGCAAAATTGAGATTCTTTGAATCTCAGAAAATCCAGATATCAGATTTTCAAGCGTTATTTTCTCTTGCCTTAAATATATGAAATTTAGCTGCTAAAAGGGTTTTGTTTGTGTTTGTTTTTGCTATCAAGTAGAAATGTGATTACTGATAAAATCTGATATCACACTCTGAGGCACAAAAACCATATCCCAGAAAACACCCAGCTTTATTGCTTTTCTGTCTCCCCAACTGCAAGCGCCCTCAAAATGTCATCGACAATAAACTGTAAAAGCCTTCACGCCTCCTCATTAAACAGTCTCCCTAAGGCACCAGGCTGTAAACAGAAATCGCCCGGGTCCTAAGATGGCGTTTATGGGTCCAGACAGACATCGGCACTTGCACTGAACACCGAGTGTACATGTTGTGCCCTGTTGGTGTGGCAATCAGCGCAGTGTGTGGAACTCAGGCACAGCCACTGTCATATTCGCGGACTGGCGACTCTTCCGTCACACCCTAAGTGTGGCCAGAGCATCCTGAGACCTGGAGGGGACAGGGAGTCTTCTTGGGGCTCTGGACCTCTAGCTCATCGAAAGACAAAGCCAACATTCTCCCGAGTAACACAGGCTGCATCCACTCCACGATTTTAGCTCTCTTTCAATGTGGACGGCCAAGTCCATCAAGCATTGAGAAATAATCACACCTGGTTGTCTGTTGGGACTTAGAATCGCTGGCGCCTTTTAAAACAAGACACTAAGACTTTACCAAGTAAACAAGGAATTTCGCTGAAGTACGAAAGACCGTGCTCAGACGCCTCAAGAGCAAACGAGCCAGTGTGTTTCGTGCGCTCAGGGCGGACCCCGCACTTCCTGGCTCTGACGACCTCGCCCGACCTCCCACCAAGTTTCTGATCCCGGCTCCCCGCTCCACACTGGGCTCCTAATAACCCCCTGAGCACACTTCAGGCATGTCAGCTCTGCTCATCCGTCTAGACAGGCCTCTGACCGCACGCCCTGAGCTCACTTACAACTCAGACTGCTACTCAAAGGTAGACAGGACCCTTGGCAGCATATCGAATGGCACTAAACACGGGCACACCGAGCTCTGGGTCACTCTCTGATACATTATAGACGCCAAATCCCAGAAACATCATTAAATCCACTTGTCGGATGCTGGGTTCACACTCGCTGGCCTGACGGGCTTCCACGGTCTCTGAGCACCCGTCCCCTAAAGCCCCTGTGGTGGAACTGCAGGGTTTCAATGAGGTAACGAGTCAGGTCCAGTGGCACCCCTACTCGGCGCTCCGCTGCTTCTGCCATGGGGCCGCAGCCATGGGCCAGTGAGAGCAGAGGCAGGTCACAATCCGGGTAAGGAGCCAGGTACATCACAGAGCAACGCGTTCGGCTGGGATCGTTGAGCAAGGGTCAATGAAACGAACACGCGTCTCCCAGCACTGTGGAGAGCAGGGCAGTGGGCCCGTGGAGGAAAGGCCCAGCGAGGAACAGGGCCACAGAGTCTCCCGCATCCTAGAAGGACAGGCCCATCGAGGCACAGGGGCTTGACAGAGGATGCCAGGGAGGACAGACAGGGGCTGGCCTGGGGCCTTACGAAGGACACTTGGGACACCGGGCAGGGTCTACGCTGGGGGCGACTGTGATGCTACCAAGCCTCTCAGGCGTCGGCCGCTGATGGTAAGAGAATTCCATGTTTTCAAATATGCTCTTCCGGTTCTCACAGGATTTATCAGAAGGGACGCGTGCGTGTCATTCCTGGATCCGAGGGAAAACGGGCGTGCCTGAGACCAGGAACACAGGCAGGAGTTCCACAGCCAGGCGGTTTGGGGTCATGCCCTTTCCCCCATGCGTGAAGCACGTGGGACACCGCAGGGCAGTGCGAGGGTGCGGTTTCGAGGCCCCCCTCTGCCCGGAGGCCTCTGCCGCCTCCAACCCTGCTCTCGCAGCACACGCCAGCCCTGCCTGGAGGTCAAATGCAGGGCGTCCCTGCGTGCCAGAGAGCCTGTGGGGGAGGGCGACACGCGGGGAGACGGCCCAGTGTGACCAGTGTGCAGGCAGGCGGATGCTGGACGTCTGGATGGACGTGTGCCGGCAGAAGGCCTGCTGCCGGAACACCCTGGGGACCGGCAGTCCACACACCGTCACTCCAGAGGCTCACGTGGCTGACTGCCCCGTGTCTCCAGCCCAGTCCCCTCCCACTGTGGCCTGAATGGGCTCATCCGCTCGGGCAGCACCGGGCGGTCACTCGATCAGCAGATCCTCCCACCTGCTGGGGCCTCCCCACCACTGCAGGGTGACAGCATGGGGGGCGGGGGAGCCTCGGAGGCAGGGCTGGGGTGGGGTAGGACAAGGAGGCCCAGGCGGGGACATTTCTACTCTTCTGTTTGGGGATAATTTTGCAAATTTAGAGTCCAGGTGTCGCTCTGTCATCCAAGCTGGCGTGCAGCGGCGGGATCGAGGCTCCTGGGCCAAAGCAGTCCTCCCCTCCCAGCCTCCCAAGATGCTGAGCTGATAGGCCTGAGACACTGGGCCCGGCCTCTTCTGCTTCCTTGCTGCCACCGTTCTGGGCAGCGCCTCAGCGCGGGGCCAGAAACACCCTCGCTCCTGCACAGCCGCCTCCAGGAACATGGGCTCTGCCTCCTCCCCCTGAGTCTTCGCTCAGGCAAGCTCCCCCATCTCTCCCACCTCCTTCTCACCTCCTGGTGGACACAGGCCCCGTGGTCATCCTGGGAACACCTGTTGTGAGGGGCAGATCCGGAGGAGGGAAGCCGCCCCGTCCAGCCGGCTCGGGGTATTCGCGCGGAGCTGCTGGTGTGGCCAGAGGCAGGCGGAGGCATTCTGAGCCCGAGAGGCTGTGGAGGGCGGGCCAGGCCCCTCACCTTCCGGATCAAGGCTTCTGTGGAACGTCACGCCCCACGCTCCGCGCCGATGGTGACTTGCCCACGACGTCTGCGGTGTTGCTCCACAGCGTCCCGGGACCCGCCTGCCCTCCCCTCCCTTGTGTGCGGTCTGGCTCACAGCGTCCGCCGGGCATCTCACAGGATCGGGCGTCTCACAGCGTCGGGCCAAGCGAAAGGCTGCGTGCCGGGGCCTGGAACCCGTCTCTCCAGCAGGATTCCCGCGGAAGGGGAACTCAAACAGAGCCGGCAAGGAGGGGCCCGTCTGCAGCCCCGCAGGGAGGCAGCGGGATTAGCGGGTGTTGTGTTCCTTCTCATCCCTGAAGAAGTGCCTCTAAGCTGTCTGAAGCTGCCTTCTCCGAGGGATTATCTCCTCAATCTGCTTTAATCACAACTAAACGCTTTCAACTGGTAGATGCTGAGCTCGCATTAGAGAGTCAGAATTCCCTAGACCTGAGCGACGGGGCTGGAGAAGAAACACACTCGCACAAACACACATCTCAGGCACGAAGCTGGGATCTGCCAAGGGCGGGTGAATCAAGGCATGTACCAGGCCGACCTTTTCAAACAGCACGAAACAAGTGCCAGGCACACACGGAACACGGCCAAGGCAGACACCTGAGACCCGAGTCTCCAGGTGATTTTCCCCATTCGGCAAGCGTCTCCCGTGAACGGCCCCCTCCGCCCCAGGGTGCCACAGCCCAGCCCGGTGAGCCGACAGGGGCAAGGATGCACCGAGCCACAATGCCTCACTTTCGGAGCTGCTGTGGCTCTTGGCGACGACGGGCCACAAGATCCCCACGGGTGCTAACCCCTCTTCCACTCTTCGTGTTCTGAAGAGTGTGTTCAACCCTGAACTGTGAGGTGAGAACACCACCCCCAACGCCACCCACGGTCAGGATCGTTCTGTTAGACACGTGCTCACTCCAGAAAAGCCAGGAGGGTGAAGCAAAATCCCAGCTTTTACTGGGATATTATGTGTCGGGCAACACAAGGTGTTCACTGCTGTTTCCTTCCATAAAATGAACAACTATTTTTAAATTTAGAACTGGCGAGAAAGGTCTGCAGAGCTCCACACAGGAACACCGCACTGGGGCATCCTCCACTCCGTGGAGGCCAGCGTGGCTCGGGGCGCGTGGGCCTGCCCGGCTTGCGTGTGCTCAAGTCCAGCCCCACCGCCTTCGGAAGCTGGCCTGCCCCACCAGCCTCTGACGGCACCCCGGTCTTGTACCCCTGTGGCCAGGATGAGAGGGTCTGTGGCCGAGGAGTGCGGCCAGCATGCGCCCAGCGGTCAGAGACCCTCCCCGTCCACAGCAGTCGACGTGGAAGCAAAAGACCCGGCACTAACCCGCCTCCATGCCGATCCAGTGCCACGCCAGCCCCGAGACTCTGACGGCTGCCTCGCCGCGGGCCGGGACGCGGGGCTGTCAGCGGCTTCCTGCCGATGCCAGTAGCCTCAAGGCCACTCACCTCGCGAACAGCCCGGCCACGGCCCAGCAAGTTGCTTGTCACGGTTGTGGCCTCAGTCCTACAGGTGAGCGGTGGGGGGTCGAGTCCCCGGCCCCACTGATGCGTGCAAGGCCCGGTTCACGGAGCCGCTGGGTTGCCCTGACGGGAGGCGGGCTGGCTCGGGTGGCTCTGGCGTCCAGAGAGCGGTGGGCCTCTCTACCTGAGGCCTCCCTGCGCTGGCCCTCCTCCCATTTGTGCACTGGACCCCGGACGCCTGGTCTCCCCGGAGAAGGCCCCCTGGAGCCAGGCGACCCGACTCGTGCTCACACCCACCGGCCACGCGCGTGTTCGCTCCTGGAAGGCTCTTGTTTAGGACGACTGGCATCTGCCCTTCACTGTGCTGCCCGCAGCTTCCCTCCCCTGGCCCCTGCCACCGGCTTCTGCTCACAGCGACGGCTGTGCAGGTGCTGCTTGTCCAAGTGGCCGCTGACTACCGTGGGTCCCCTGGAGCGCCTCTGCTTCCACCGATTGCCCAGCTCCCAGCACACATGTATGTGGGCGTGCCAGAGTCACTGCTCGCCGGCCCTGGAACGTCTGGGTGTCTCTCGACTCCGGGTCCACCTTCCCGACAGCTGGCCGCGCCTGCACTCGGTATCACAGAATGAGCTGCAGCGAGCGTCGTGGCTCGTGGACGCAGTCTGTCATCGCGGGTGGCGGAGACCTGGAGGGGCACTGAAGGGCTTCCGTCCTGGGGTCCTGTAGTCACCGGAGTCCGTCTCTGAGCCCCTGCCAGGAGCTCACACTTGTCACTGGGTGCGCACCTGGCCCCATCCCGGGCCGACACACAGAGCCACCCCGTGACTCTCACCCCAGGGGGCAAGGTGGGTCAGGACGGGGCTGCCGCTGTGATCACAACCCTGGCGCCTCACGGCCGCCATGCCAGAGCAGCCCCCGGGCGTCTCCCGCACCCTCCCCTGCGCCCGTGTCGGAGGAAACGCTCACATCTGTGCTGTGGATCGACGTGAAGACACAGCGGCAGAAACAAGCATATGGGTTAAATGTTCTCGAAGTTACACATGTTATAAAAATTGACCTAAAAAAAGTACTTGGGAAAACATGTTTGGAATGTGATTGAGCAAAAATATTTTAAAATGTCTCAAGCTGTTTGGCAAACCTCGAAAATGCCAAGTGATTTCCAAGCCGGCTCACATCACCCATTGTCTAACACACGAGCCTTAAGCATGAATACTCCATGTGTGCGTGCGCCTGGGTGATGAAGCGACGGCCTTTGTGACCACCTTCAGGAGTCTCATCCCCGACTGAGGAATGGCCTTGCTCAGTGGCCTAAGGCACGAGGAGCCCGCTTGGTGGACACGGACCACGCAAGCCAAGTTCAAAGCCAAGAACATGGTGGATCAGGCGACACACGCCTTCTTGGTCACGCGGCACGTGCTCCCAGAACAGCTGTGCCTTCCTGTCCATCCTGGAAGGGGCGCAGGTCACGGCACAGGGAGCAGCCCGCAGATCACATGAGCTCAGTGAGCGCCGCCACGGGGTCTTGAGACGACAGCCATAAGACGCGGCTCAGTCTCACCCCAGGAGAGGAAGGGTGCCAAGTCCACAGCAAGGGCATGGCCAGGCAGGAGTGGCGTGCTTGGGCAGGAAGGCGTCAGGCCTGGGGGGTGGAAGTCTTGGGCATGGTGGAGTGGCCACGGCCGACACTGGGTAGGGACAGTGTTTGTGGACATGGAGGTGGAACGCCACTTTATACACGTAGTTGCACACGCCTTTCCTTAAAACTGTAATTGTATAGCCCTATGGACTCTGTACACGTGTGCATATGTGTCATGTGTGACATGTGTGTCATGTTTGCACCTTTCTTTAAAACTGCAGTGGTATAGACTCAGGCGTGCCCAAAGTGTCTACATGTTTTAAGAGATGTTATCTATCCTGTCACTTTTCAAAGCAGAGTTGAATTTCGGTCGCCATGTGCAGTGTGACGTGTGCTCAACCGTGCTTCCACCCCGTTCTTGGACTGTCCCGTCACCCCATGGTGACTCTGGCATTCCTGTGATTAATGCCATCTTTTGAGTGAATGTCATGCTTTAAATGTGTACCCGTCTTTTGGGCCCCCGTATACCCATGCACTGAACACGTTAAATGCCTTATAGGTGGACATGCGCATCATATGGTGGTCTCTGCACTGTACAGGTGGTCTCTGCACCTGTAATTGTGCTGTTCCCTCGTAAAGCTCTTAGAGACGCAGAATTCCAGCTTCAGCATGTCTGGGCGACACAGCCCCCCCGCAAGTGTGGCACCCAGGAGCACTGCTGCTCTCTCTCGACACCGTCCTCGCTCACGGCTGCCTGGGGCTTGGGTGTCGATTTGCTCCAGGTGCTTCTGTTTTGTCTCCACGTGCCTTTGGCTTGTGATATTTTGCCACCAAGACATGTCTTAAGCCTGACGTCGGACAGGCGCCCCTTGCCGTGAGAACCGACAGCCTCCACCCTGAGGATGCCGGGCGCTCCTGCCTCCACAACCTCGGTCGGGCAAGTTTCCCAGCGTGCTTCAGACGTGGGTACCTCCTCACAGGACAGAGCGCCCCACCTTCCGTCCAGAGAGGAAATCATACCTGCGCTCAAACAGATCCCCCGACTTGACATCTGGACCCTGGGGGTGTGCGTCTGGGTCCCGCCCTGGCCAACCAGCTAAGCCTCCAGGTGCTGGGCTCGAGCCCCCTTGTCTCCTGGCCTCTCCTCTGTGGGACGATGCATGGCAGTGTGGCTGGCGCCTGCGGGGGTCCACTGGGGACCACGACTCAGCAACAAGCACCCAGTGGTCCAGCGCCCACTGGGCCTGAAGGCCGCTCCCTCCCGGCCTCAGAGGGCCCACATGCCTCTGAAACCCACGCAGTGGCCACCCCCTGCCTCTGCACCTGCCATCGGTGCCCGCTGTCCTCCCGCCCTCCAGATAGAGCCACCGCCCTCACCTCCCCGGCTCTCTCCAGCACCAGCACGGGTCCAGGCCCCGGCGTCCCGCCTCGCGTGTCCTGCTGCCCAGGCCTTTCCCCACGGCGACTGGCATCTGGACCCTCTCCGTCTTGTGCAAGCCCTTCCTGGTGAGGACACACGTGTGAACTAATAGCTCAAGTTACAACCGTGCCAGTCGGCTGGCCCCTGGGGCTGCTGAAGTCCTGAGCCTCCCCGTGAACTCCTGAGTGTACCCTGTCACCTCTCCACACGACTCCCACAGGACGCGTGCCTAAGAGAGGCAGAGAAGCCGCGACTTCACGCCCGCACACGCTCACTTCCTTCAGTCGCATTCATTCTCTGGCGTTTCCTCCTTGGTTGAAGGCTGTGCTGCAGAGCTGGGGTTCTGCGCCTGCAGGGTCCGAGAAGCTCAATGCACACAGAAGCACCTTGCCTTCTTCTCCTGCCCCAAACCATGAGTTTAATCGTCAAGGATATCTCTCAACCTCCTAGGGAGCTCAAGTTTGGTTGCAAGCCACATTGATCCGTACATTTTCTATCTAATTTATAGGTAGATGATCTTTTTTAAAAGATCATGAAGTTTTCAAAAACCGTCTACAGTCTGCACGTGAAGTACCGGTTTCGGCCACTAGAGGGAAGCTCCCTTCAAACTCGACAAAGAAGGAAAAACATTTTCGGTCACTCAGCAAGTCCCCTCCCTCATCTGGCCAGGTATCTGGCCAGCGTGCTATCAGAACCCTTCCTAAACAGTAAATGTAATGATGGCAGTATTTAATTGATGAAGAGCCCCTTCTTCCAAAGAGCTAGAAACAAAGAACCGTGTCACTGGCGACTACCACGTGCGCCCCTCCAGAGGCAAAGGAAATTTACCCTAACCCTGGAGAAGGCGGACAGCCATCTAGGGCGGAGGAAGCGCCCGAGTGCGACCTTGCTCCTTCGCCATCTGTCACCGCTATGGTCGTGCCCCAGAGGCCACGTTTAAAATGAGGCGAACGAGAGTGCCAAGACCGAAGATGCCAAGAGCTCCGAGGCCCGGGAAACATGGAACGCCACACCCCAGCCCGCAGCCGCTGGGAGCCCCCAGGGCAGAAGTGTCCCCCAAGACAAGCCACGCGGGAGCGAAGTTTAAAACCAGGCGAGGGGGGAGAGGAGAGTCGTCCCAAGTACACCCTGGGGGACCCACGGAGGCGCCGTGTCTGGAGGTTTCTGTGCTCAGTGCACTGGACGAGAATGAATGGCTGAACTCGGAGAGGGGTCGCGTGGCAGTGGCCCGAGCGGGTGGACTCAACGGGCACGGGCCAGCTCACGGTCAGGGCACCCGCAGAGGCCGGCCAGGCACACACCCACAGCAGTGAGCCAGGGCGCCCCACGTCCTCCTGGCCGTGGCGCTCAGGCACCGGGGTGGTTGATGCACAGGAGCGGAGGAGACATTCCCACACTCTCCATGCGCTTCCAGAACGTGCGGGAGGGGATCCCGGACGAGATCTGCCCGGGTGAGGCTTCCCACGCAAGGACAGGTGTGCCGTGCTCCCACCCACCACGTGCCTGGTGCTGCGGCCACGGCAGATGGCGCCCAGGTCTCTTCCCACTTCCTCTGCTCTCAGTTTCGCCAAGAGAGCCGGGCTCCGTGCAGCCCCCACAGGGCTCACTTTCTGGCCAGTGGTCCCCAAACGTCTGAATCCCAGGGTCCCGCAAAGGCCCAGGCGGCTTGAGCACTCATCATCGCTCTGCCAGTCAGCACAGGCCGTCACTCACAGCAGGTTCAAGACAAATCCTGCTCCCCCTTCACCGAGGAGATCCCTGAGGTTACGTGGCTGGTGGCTGAAGTCACTGTCACACCAATCCCAGCTTCCAGGCATGGGAGACGTTCACAACCTACACATGAAGGTGCAGTGATTTCTCCACACCTCGCATCCTGCCTGCGGGAGATGCACCGGAGTGCTGGGGTGCCATCTCCTGCTTTCTTCAGATTCGAAGGCTTGGCTTCTCACACGGGGGGCATGCATGCACAGCCCGGGTCCCAGTGGACGTGGCCACCGCTGTGTCACGAGAGGGTAAGAGCAGACTAAAATGCAAAGTAGAAGCACAGAAACACAGTCACCTGTCAGGTACTGACCTTGGTATGAACACCGGATCAGGAGCACAGGCCAGGCAGAGTCACCGACTGGGCCGTGTCCCCAGAGGATGGATCTGCAGGTGACAGTGGAGAAACGCAGACTTGGAAAGAAGATGGATTGTCACCTTGCCATCTGAGGGAAGAGCCGCAAAGACACTAGAGCGACTCTGAAGGCCTGAAGCACAATGGATAAATAACATTCCCTGACGCTGATTGAAATAAAACATCAATCACCTTTCGTTTCTCCACCATAAAACGTAGTCAAGCCTATCGGCCGCCTGACGGTGGCACATACAACTTGCAGGGTGAGGACTACCCTCCCGGTGCTGTGTGGAGGGAGGTATTTTATGTGTGTTCACTGATTTAGCACTTGACCTTGTAAAGAGGCACCATCATGATTCTGTAGATGAGAGCACTGCCGCTCACAGATGCTAAGTCATTTGTGTAAATGGTGGGCCCCAGTTGGCAGTTAATTCAGCTTTATTTTTGAACGCATGATTTTAATTTAGACGGTCTCTTGCAAATTAGAAACCCGGTTAGCTGAGATTTCAGTCCAGACATACAGCGAGCAGAAGTCACAGGAATACTCTGACCCGGAATGTGGATCACAATGGTGTGACGGGCCCCCGTGGCAGATGTTCTTCATGCAGTATCTATATTCTCCTTTCCCTTTTTATTACCAGAACTTGAGATTCGGGGGAATGTGTCATGTGACCAGTCATAAAGCAACATCACCCAGCCTTCCATGCAATGTGGTTCTGGGGATGAAAACTGGACAGTGTTGCTTCCTAGCAGAAAGCACTGCTCTTCTAAGGAGCGGACAGCCTTGCCAGCCACTTCCCCCTCTGCCTCTTCTTATTTTTTTCCAAGCAGCTTCTCAGGTTGAATGTCATTCTTACTGTTCTATAAATAAGATGCTGTGCAAACCTTGCAAACATGGAATTATGTAGAGAAAGCCAAGAAACTCGCAAAAAAATTGGGTGCATACATTTATAATTTGCGTATGACATTAACTTTTGAAAATCTTTTACTAGTGGTTGAATAGAATTCCTCACTGCTAAGGCCCAGTTTTTTTATTATTTTAAGTAGGTGAAAGGATGAGAGGACAGACACCCGAAGTCACTTCTAGTTTTGAAATGTTATGATTTTATTCGATTAAGCATCTAAAAGGTAAGGAGAGACGAACAAATCAACTTCCTAAGCATTGACTGCTCGGGCCGATGCCGCAAAATGTGATTAAGCAAAGCCCAGACTTGTTGGAACTCCTCACCAAGTGCCATTCCCCCTCAGACCTTGAGACCCACATGTAGGAGAGCGTTTGATCAGATAAAGTCAATGTGGTCTGAATAATGAAATCCGATTTCCATTTAAGGTTGTGTGCCTGTTGATATACAGTTACACTCGCCATGCTTCTCTTCATGTTACATTCCAAGACTGCCCTTTGCATAGCGACCAGCTCACACGATCAGTTTGTGAAAGGCTGACTTCGCTTCCTCCTTCGTAGGGCGAGGGAAACTGAGGTCTGGAAGGCTGGCCGTAAACTCCAGGAACCACAGTAAGAGGATACTTGGTCTTCTCCCTACAGCACCGTATTTTATTCTTCTTCTTATTCAGCAAGTCTATGAACTTAAATAGTAATCATCTGGCAAATCAGATAAATATAGACTTCCAAGTAGATTCCTCTGAAAACTGCTGTAAAGAGAAAAGAGGCACCAGAAATTTAGCCAAAAAGAAGGCCAAAAAATAAGCTTACTCTTCTTGGACAGACCCCGGCCACACTCCCTGCAGGGGTGCAAGGGTCAGCCGTGCTCCAGGGGAAAACGAGTCGAACAGCTTCAAGAACACACGTCTTCCGTCTGCCCTCCCGCCTCGGCGGCTTGCTACATAATGACTTGTGTGCAATCTTGCTGAAATACAAGAAATAGATGCTGTGTCTTGTGACCCTTCCCCATCACCCTTGTGTTGTTAGGATTCTGTGACTCACAGTGTCCTCTCGACCACTAGTCAGGTGACAGGCGAGTCACAGAAACCAAGTCTCAGGCATCATCAGAACACCTCCCAGAAAGACTCCGTGGCAGAATCTCATGTGCATCTCAATCCTGTGGCATTGATGTCATGATTACTACGCCGAGTTGCTGGTGGCATATTCATGAGCGTTTGCTTTGACCCGACGTACGACACCTTGAAACAAAAGCACATCAATAACACGTAGAGGAGAACTCTGCTGAAGAAAAGGGCTGTTGCCAGATCAGTTTCCAAAGGTCGACAAAGAGCCCAGGTGGGCCAGCCAACAGGTGGGCCAGCAGGGTGCTGCGGGAGCTGCACTGGGTCTTGGATGCCTAGTCACTGAACTGTCACAGCTTGCCCATGTCTGTGGAGGTCCCCTCCTTCCAGAAACACAGCCAGGTCGCCGCTGGCCTCTCTGTGGGTTTGTGTGGTGTGGGACCTGCTGCAGCCTAGGGACTGGGAGGACGTGACGGTGTCATGGCGGGCTGGCACGGAAGCCTCCAGACCTCGCCTCCCTCCCCTCTGTCACCTCTGTCAATGCTCCTTCACCCTGGATCCGGAAGGGGGCCGGCACTTACCCCAGAGAAAGGCTCCACCAGCCTGCAGTAAGCACGAAGCCCAAGGAGCCTAGACCTTTTGCTTTGAAAGCCACTGATCTGGAGACTGGGGAAGGCAGCGGGGAGGTAGGATAGAGAGAGGCTGGGAAAAGCTAGACAGGAGAATTCCATTCAGACGTCCCTAACCTTTTTGGCATCAGGGACCGGTTTCGTGGGAGACTTTTTCTGGCGGGGTTGGGGAGGACATGCACCGTCCAACCTCACTGCTCACGTTAATCTGTATTTGCAGCTGCTTTCTGGTGCCTCAGTTCCACCTCAGAACACCAGGCACGAGATTCTCACAAGGCACGTGCAACCTAGATCCCTCTTATGCAGGTGACAACAGGGTTCACATTCCTAGGAGACTCTAATGCCGTCGCTGATCTGACAGAAGGCAGAACTCAGACGGTGATGCGAGCCATGGGGAGTGGCTGTAAATACAGAGGAGGCTTTGCTTGCTGGCCCGGAACTTACCTCCTGCTGTGTGGCCCAGTTCCTAACAGGCCACGAACTGCTCCAGGTCCACGGCCTGGGATTGGAAACCCCTGTTCTATAGCACTGTGGATGACTGCAATGAACAATCTCATATGCTATCATTTCAAGTAGCTGGAAGGAGGAGTCTGAATGTTCCCAACGCAAAGAAATCATGCCAGTTTGTGATGATGGATGCCCTGTGACCCGATCTGATCATGAGACATGACAGGTATGGAAACATCACCATGAGTGTGTGAATACGCACAATGGTTATGTGTCAACTAAAAATACATTTTAAAAAACACTAAAATTTGGGGACTGTTTGTGAACATAGAATCCTTAGCACACTCTGAGTGACACACTAAACATTGGAACTTGCATCTTGCTCCTCTAATCGTGATCTGAAGGAGGGCGGCTAGGCTATAGCATTTCCACAGAAGAGACATTTTCTTGCATGAAAGACAGATGTTGGACCTCAATTAGACATCTTAAGAAATGAAGATAAGCTCTGTACTGTCAGGTGTGAAATTAAGCATGACTCCAAAAGCCATCAGACAAGGAAATAAAGGTCACAGATTTATAGATCTGGTGATAATTGAGATTTCTGAATTTTTAACGTGCGTGTTGAATCATTTCCATGGGTAGCTGCCATACTGACTGTGACTTTTGGGTCTCGATTGCATCTCATGATAGGGAGGACTGTTTCCTCTGGACACAAGGCAGACACTTGCACTCACCATAGTGCAAGTGGGACATACTCTCCACTCCAGACGGTTGCAGTCTAACCTAGCAAGTATGCAGACATTAAAGTCTTCAGCTTGTGAGATGAATCTCTCCTGTGCTTTATGGCAAGGGTACCCAACCCCTGGGGCGGTGAACTGGTAGCCATTCATGGTCTGTCAGGAACCAGGCTGCACATGGGGGCGTACGAGTGAAGCTTCCTCTGTATTGACAGCCACTCCCCATCATTCCCATCACCACCTGAGCTCTGCCTCGTGTCCGATCAGCGGTGGCATTAGATTCCCAGAGGAGCGCAAGTCCTCTTGTGAACTGCACACATGAGGGGTCTAGGCTGCACGCTCATGAGAGTCTAATGCCTGATGATCCCCCACCCATCCGTAGAAAATCTTCTTCCACAAACCTGGCCCCTGGTGCCAAAAAGGTTGGGAACTGCTGCTTTAGGGCCCGAACACAAAAACGATGACTTACCTGACTTGTCTAGGCACACTCACTCAAAAATCTCAAACGAGATCTAGGTTTCTATTTTCTACGTAAGACACGACTCCTTCCATATTGGTTTATGTGTGAATTGAAAGGTAAGACAAAAGTTAAAACAAAACACACACACACACACACACACACACACACACACAAAACACCCTCATTCACTTTCTCTTGTGTCCTGTATTAGAGACAGGGATGTGAGGTTTTCTATTTCTTCAAAGGCATTTATAAAACTGGCTTCACAAAATGCTTCCAGACCACAAGGTTAAGTCCATCGTTTGCAAGCAATACACAAAAGACAACATGGAGCTAAAAGCACATGGAAGCCACCAACTAGCTGTTCAGGAGATTGTCGAAGTCTACAATAACAAAATCATTCAATAATTAAAACATTCCTGTATCTATCTTTTTAACATATGACACGTCAAACATTAGCCACCGAAACAATCTGGAAACCTTTGGACTTCAACTGGCTCCCCCATATCTGCAAGGCTGCTAAGTTGTCAGTTTCCTGAATCATTTGTTCTGAGCCAGGACGATGGGATGAGATAGTTGTTTGTTGAAATCAACTGATGATGGAAAAGAGATCCATGATCTAAACTGAAGCAGAGCTAGAGCCCCAAGAACTCAAGCAGGGGAGCAGTGGTGTATTCCATTGAAGTTGCCGAATCCGGAGCTCCAGAGCTCACAACATGCTGTCTGAGGACGTCTGGACAACACCGACTCCCGTTTGCTCCTGATCACTGTATGTTCAGCAAGTGTTTCGATAAAATAGTCTCACCAAAGGCCATGATGATCTTAGCTTTAGATCTTAGGTAGGTAATATCTTAGGCAGCAAAACAACAGAAATCAAACAGTTGCATATATTTCTAAGGGACTGTCTCTTGCAAATTCAGTTTTGCAAAAATGAGACTCATCTTCGAAGTCTGACAAATAACGCTGAAGATACACCTGGCCAGGGCTGCTGAGCACGCTGGGATGTTTCTAGTTCACATACAAAAATACCAGATTGCTGCAAACACTTGAGGCACATAGTTTTCTTGCCTTTAGCAGAAACCAAAAAGGCAGCTATAAAGAATGACTGTGCAAATTACAGCCCAGTCAACTAATGAGGAAAAGAAAAAAATCAGAAATGAATACAGATATTGGGTAAATCTCTTATGACCAAAATTGATTTTTTTCATGCATCTTAGATTTTGTTTTGATTAAACAAATTAAATGAGTTGGAAAATGAATTTAAATCTACCCACAGAAATTTATAATAAAATGTATAGTGGATTACTTCTGCTATGACATTTCAATTCACTCATCAGAAGCCATCTGATTACTCAGGAGTGCTTACATTACATTAACCACTCCACTCATGACAAAAGGCTGTACCAGACCCAATCCATTATGAGTATTTCCCCCTCTATTCACTCAAAGCTCGCCACTACTGTCCGCATCCACATGGAATTCTATATGTACATAGGTAGACACTAAATTGATAAATCTTGGTCTTATCATAAAAGGTTGTCATAAATTATTTTTCATCTATCAGGATCTTGGGCCAACCGTTCTGAAAACGGAATCTGAGACTTAAAATAAACAAGACTATATAGGTTTTCACAATACCACTTAATTTGGGCACATCTCAATGGAAAGCAATGCGCCATTTTCCTGAACGATGCAATTAATTGCTCTCTCTGGAAATTAACATCTCTCCTTTGATTTGGAGGGAACTGTAAGGCGAAATGACACAAGTTCCATCTCTGCTTCTGGTACACCCTCGGCTGTGGGGATTTTATGCTCTGGACAGAATCAGGTCCACTGCCCCGCTCGCCTGTCTGCTCTGGGGTTCTCGAGACAAAGAGTGAAGCTCGTTTCTGCAAAAAGGGTCTCTGAAAGCATCGTTCCCAATTGAATTTCTCATGTTCTCCACTGGCCCAACCCTCTAGTTAGAGTGCAGCCATCTAACCCTAAACGTTTTCAGAGACTGTCAGGCTATAAATAGGAACTTGGCTTTATTAATGTTCGCTTTAGCTTCCTAAAAAGACAGTCAATTTTGCCATCGGTGGGCTCTGGGTTTGAGTGTACTCGTACATAAAATTTAGCATGTGATCCCTTAAAATAAATTTACACGAAGGGGAAGCTTCTTGAGTCAGTCTCTGGAATCCTGGGAGCGGCCGCGTGCAGTGAAGGGTCATCTCAGACAGTGCAAGGAGCATGAACTTGAAGTCTTCACACTTTTAATGGAAGAAAGAGCCAATGTCGCACTCCCACTGTCCCCATTCTCATTTTCACTGAAGTATCCGTGGGAAGGCTGGACTGAGGATGCAGGGAGTCCCCGTGGCTGACTTCCTCTCAGCTCCACTCTTGCTGCTCTGCAAGCGACTCTCAAAGCCGGAGTCAGCTCCCCACGCAGCCTCCCATGGTATGGCAGCCCTGATGTGGCTCCGAGGTTTCTTCCCAGGCTTGCTTCTTCCCAGGCTATCCAGAGGGAGGTCCGCGCTAGGTCAGTGTCTCTGAAGAAGAGAAGGATGACATTCTGTCTTTGCGGACGGCGCAGCCACCTTCACTCATGTGGGAAGGAGGCTGCAGCCCTGGGCCAGAGATGGAGGTGAGGGCCAAGCTCTCAGGAGCACCACTGCCACCTGACCCCCTTGAACACATGCCTTTCATTTGCTGGGCTTGGCGGTCCTAACCCAGAGCCTTTCCCGTGTCACTCAGGAACGGCTGCAGGAGAACGAGGGTGAAGGGTGAAGGGACCTCACCGCACGAAGCCACGTTCCTGGGATCCAGCCGGCAGACACCCATCGTTCCTCCGGAGTGGAACACCAGAACCCGGAGAAAACCACCCTAGAAGGGAATCCTCCAGCTTGCGACTGGTATCATGCCTGCCTCTCTCCTGGATGCCCAGGCCTGTCTGGGGATGGATAATTGGCACAAAAACCGTATTTCTGTATGGCGGATGGATGTGTTCGAACTGTGTGAGCATATAAATGAGAGCCCTAAGAGCAACCAACATTCACTAGGATTTTTATGAACATAATGTAAGAGGAAAATAAACCTTGGCTTCTTAGACTGTAAACTAGTGGTTCTCAACCCAAGCTACAAACTGGAATTACTTGGGATTAAAACAAAAGCAACCAACACACAAAAGCAGCCGACGGCCTTGTCTCAGCCTCGTAATGTGGGCACCTGCGTGAGCAGAGTCGGAACCAGGACCCAGTGTTCATCTCACCTCATGGTTTACGCTGGGGAACACATTGCTCTAAAAGTCTGAAGACTTGGGATCAAGACTCAGGTGAGCCGCTTCTGTCTGAGCATGCACAGGGTCTTCGCTGTGACCTTCTCGGGGTACCCTCCTCCTCAGCTGAGAGAGACACGGTAGAACCAGCGCGCCTACACATTCTTAACCGGAAGCAGTGCAATCACGCAGGTGGACACACACAGGTCTTGAGAACTCCCTTGTCCTGCCCACTTCACTAAGTCAACAGGCCATGATCACGTGTCCCAGAGGTGACACCCCCTAAGGGCAGAAATGCCAAGATGCCCGTCTAAGGTCACAAAGCTCAGGTCAGACACGGCGCTGTGGCAAGCCTCCAGCACCTGTCTATACTATCTGGCAGCCAAGACCCCAGGCCCTGCTCCCTGGTCCCAGGCCAGTCTATCTGCATGGATCTTTCCCTGACAGGGCCCCAAGCCCCAGACCACGCCCAGGTTCTTTCTACCTGGCTAATGCCCGGAGTCTGACGCCTGTGTCTGGGTGCCGGTCTTGTCCCACTCTCTCACTCACGTGTCACTGCTAGACTGGTGACGGCCCTGGGAACCAGAGGCCAGGGGACTTACAGGAGATCTCTCTGCCTCCACAGGGCTCAGTGTTTGCTTAGACTTGCTCTCTCTCACGTGAAAACAGTGAATGCACATCTTCCAAATATTTTCAAATTAATATTTACATTTAACACTCCTATACACAGATTGAATTTGTACACTTTATATATCATGAAATTTGGCTTAAGAAAATAATTAAAATGTCCTCCTCTCATCAAGTGAAAGAACGTATCTACTGTCAATAGTTTTAATTGGACTCAGTTGTTTCTGGAAGAAATTTCAGAAAGAAATTTCCTGACTTGACAAAAATATGTCTACCCCCACGGTTTTAAGAAGCCTGCAAAAGAGGTTGAAGACTGGCTGGGCTTTCTCGAAGAAGTCAGAAGTGGGAGTCAGAGGTAAGGTCGGCAGGACTGGTTTAAAAACATAGCAAAAACCAAATGTCGCAAGTCCTCACTTCTAAGCAGGAGCTAAACATTGTCCACTCAGGGACATGAGGATGGGGACCACAGACACTGGGGACCCTTAAGGGGATGGGGGGGCTGAAGGCTATTGGCTGGGCACTGTGCCTACAATTTGGGCGACAGATCAGCGAAGCCCACAGTTCACTGTCACACTCACGCCCGCGGGACTCACTTATGCATGTGCCTAGAAGCTAAATAAAATAGCAATAAAACCGTGAAGGACACGTGTCCCCGTGGTGGCATGACCTTCCGGCTGGCGCAGTCCATCCACAATGACCTCATTTGCTCGGGCCCCACGTGCTTCTGAATTTGCAGCCCCTCAGCCAAGACGATGAGCTCTTCTTTGCAGCAGTTGGCCTGACTCTGAGAGGGTGTTTCCCACCTCTTTTTCCAGTGCTAAGGGTGTATCAGCGCTAGGTCTCACGTCCCAGCAGCATCCATGGCCCCACGTGGACATGGAGACCTCGCAGCTTGGCATCTCCCTGGTCTCCTTGAGGCCACCGTCCGCACCCGAGAGCTGGTCCCGCAGGCGGGCCAAGGTGGTGGGACCCAACGGATCTCCACCCAGAGGGGCTAGGCACCACCAGACCAGAAGACCCTGACTTCCAGACAGCTACGGCCCTTGTGTGCGCGGCTACCACGGCTCTGCGGGCCGGGCGTGAGAGGCCACGGACGAGGCACTGGCTCCGGGATAGAGTGGTGCAGACGCACTGTTGGAACTTTTCCGGTACGACGGGAAGGAAAAGGGAACGTCAGGCTGGCAAACGCAGAGACCCGGCCTTTGAGGCCCAGCGCCTTTGTTTCTGCGGGAGCCGGCAGCGCGAGGACGACGTTTGATTCTCAAGCTCAGATTCCACGAAGACGTGATGGTGAGAACAAAACGAGAAAAATGTGATTTTGAAAACAAAGGCTCTAAGATCCCACACTCCTCTGACTTGGGGACTGAGCAGTGAGAGATCGGCGAATAACTTTGCTACGGAACCACAGAGGAAGAGAACTTACTCCCACATGTGGGCTGTGTCAGCGAGTCTCGTGTCAGGTGGCTCACGTCTCCATCTTTTTCAGAGAATGCTTTGTTTCAAAATGTATTTGGCTTCCAGAAACGAGTGTATTGGTCCATTAGTGAACTTAGCGCTTGAGACAGGGTCACACAGCTTTTTCGAGTACGTGTTTATTTTCACAGAAGCCGAGATGTGGCTACAGATAGAACACTTTTGCTGCATTTGACTACTTTGTGTGAGATACAGCTCGTCAAATGAACAGTCACAGTTTAAATGTATAAACTTTGAGTTTATACATTTACGCTGCTTTGCTCAAATAACTGAATGCTTTAAAGGGTATATGTGGTTGTATGTGTATTGTTAATGGAATTGTATCTCATATGTACTAACAGCGTTTTCAATTTAAAGAAACCATGGGAGAGATTTGTAAAAGGGAGGTTTTATTTTGTTGTTTTGTTTTGTTTTTTGAGTTGGCGTCTCACTCTGTCGCCTAATCTAGAATGCCAGGGCACATTCACAACCACCCAACCATTGACCTGCTGGGCTCCGGCAACTCTTCCACCTCAGCCTTCCAAGCAGCCAAAATTACAAGTGCGTGCAACCACATTCGGCTAGTTTATTGATTTATTGTAGAGACGAGGTCCCGCCAAGTTGCCCGGACTGGTCTCGAAACCCAAGGGCTCAGGCAATCCACTTGCCTCTGCCTCTCAATGTGCTGGGATTGCAGGTGAGCCACTGAGCCCAGCCTAAAAGGGAGTTTTTATCTAATTAGAAAAAAATTTTTAAGTGTTTGATAGTTATTTTAAAATTCAATACTGACATAAACATATCACTGGTTACTGATTGTGTGAACAACTAACTGTAATAAGTTTGCTCTTTGATCACATTTCAAAGCAAAAATAGAAAATGTATTTTAATTCGGTATTTAAATAATGTTTCCTTTCTATTGTTACTGTGTAAAAGAATAAGGAAAACGGTATGTTCTTATTATTTCCAAAACTTAAAAGATGTCCACATCTTATAGATGTTTTAATTTACATGACAATAAAGAAGTTGCTTGAAGTGAATACACACCACACAAAATCTTCAAAAGGAAACAAGGGCCCCACAGACACGTGAGCCCTCAGGTGGACGCCCACATGTTAGACGGCAGTTCCGTATTCCCGCTGGAGAACTGAGACCATGTACGTTTTTGGTATTATTTCCAAATGGAAGACTCTTGGTACTTTTTCAAACGTCACCGTATGTGTTTTTTTCTTCTTGCTTTTCCGTGTCTCGTCCTTTGGAGACGACGGCCCGGGGCTGCCCTCAGCACACAGGCGTCATCCCCAGCGGCCACTGCCTCCTCCCACTGCTGTAATTCGGTGCCTCCAAGGCCCGTGCAGACAGGGAACTTGCGGATTGCCCTGGAATGTTTCAGAGCTGGAGATGAGGCGGCTGACGCCTCATCGGTCAATGGCACAGTGTGCCCTTCATGTCCCCAGGACAGCATTGCCCATGTCCCCGGGCCTGGCCTACTGCTGCCAGAGTCTCTCCGGGCACAGGACGGGCCACCTGCAGGCTCAAAGCCACCACTCAGGACAGGCAAGTAGCGGCCCACGGGAAGCCGAGGAAGAAGGCGCTGGAGGCTGGAGTCCCTTGCGTCCCGTTCCTTCATGCAAACGAAACGTTTGACAATTCCACACCGGCAGCAAGTGTTTGTTGTACATGGTGACACTTACATCGAAGGCGATTTACTTTTCAAACGTTGCAAAACAAGAGTCGAAACCTCCTTGGAATCAAAGCGAGGCAACAGCCACTTCTCCTGAGCGGCTGCTCAGAGGTGATGGTGCGGACGTTCATTCGTCATTGAAGACATGCACGGAGTCCTTAGTGAGCAAATGAACATTCCCGATGGGGTCAAGGAGCTGGAAAACAGACTCTTTAGAAGACTGGGTACAATGAAGCCCCAAGGAAATAAATGACGCTGTGTGGAACACCACATCTGGCCACCGTGACGGGAAACTCTGCAGCCTCACCAAGGCCAAACCCCCACCCCACCCGCCTGCCCCGTCTCCTGCCCTAGTGGACACACCTGCTCCCCAAAGAGCACCCTTCCAAGCGCCGTGCAGACGCACAGGCCGCACTCATCACACCGTGTCTGACCAGGAAAAAGCCAGCTCTAACACGAACGAAGTGACAACGGTCATCCCGGTTTAAGGTCCACAAAGCACGCATCAAAGAGAAAAGCAGGTTGTCTGGCAACATGGGTGCCCGGAGGAGCCGCGGGCAATAAACACGAGGAAAGCCTCGGCGCTGGAGCGTGGCTCTCCTTCCTGGCGACGCGATAGTGACCTCTAAGTCACTCTGGGCACAGGCGAGCTGGGGACCGGAGGCCTGCAGCCATGGCCGGAGACGAACAGCCCTTTCCGGGGCAGTGTCTCACCGCTGTGGCCCGCAGGCCAGAGACGGCTCCGGTCCTCCTCTCTCAGACCCTCTGCTCTCTGGCACTCCCTCTGTCCCTGCCTCCTCTGACACTCCTGTTTCTGGCCCTCCTGTCTTTGGCCTCCTCCGCCTGCCCCTCCTCCCTCCTCCCTCTGGCCCGCCTGTCTCTGACCCTCACTGCTAACACCCCTGGCTACCAGGAGAGCTGACAGTGCCTCCAGGCAGCGGCCCGCGGGAGGTGCAGCCACCAGCCAACCTGCTGCCCGGCATTTCTGCGCCAAGCATCAAAAGTGCGCAGGCATCTATAAAGGGGCCTCTCTGTGCTTCCGGCAGCCACTCGACAGCGCTCCGTCCTCTGCTCCAGCTGCTTATCCGACAGGCTCCATCTGGAAGGCGGACCCCTTGTCTCCCATCGCCCAATCTCAGAAGGCAGACGTCCACGGGGGTTCACATGCTGGCTGAGGACAAGTGGGTGGAACACTGGGGATGCCTGGATGACGTGCGACCGCGGGTGGAAGGGAAACGCTGCTATCGAGAGACCGAGTCGCCCACTCTCTGTCCCCATCGTGCTTGGAAAGGACGCAGTGCCCCTCACACGGGAGGAGCCAGACCCAACTCATCTCCAAACGCTGACCACCTTCAAGTGCCACCCTCAACGGCCCAGAGAGACGTCTGCTGGTCTCCAGCGCTTGCCCATGTACACACGATATTTCACTTCAAATAGAGGGGAACATACCCTGGATGTGTGTTTCACACACACACATTGCGTAATGGTGGCCACACGCACATTACCTACCACGACCGTCCGCACCCACCTGTGCACAGAGAAGGCCCACGGGTCCAAACATCCAGGGAAGAGACGCCCCTGTATTTTCATTGCCTTCCTTCCTCCCTACTCAAATGCAAGCACTGTGAGGCCAGACAAACAGAGTGTTCCGAGTATTTCATAAATCCACATAGTGGACACTTTTTAATATCAGTTGCTGGAGTAAGTGTATACATCCCCATGCTGTTATAAACACAGAATACTGACACTTCCCACAGGAATAAGTGCAACGCCAAAACAATCCTTCCTTGTCTCCAAATCAAATGTATACACGAGTTACTTTTGCCTTCCATTGTTTATCGAAGGGTTTCGCTTATGGTGTTCTTTTTCACACATTCAATAAGAGTGTCCACCTGCACAATCTGTATTTTAACATAAAAGTAGTCTAAAAATTCACGCTTCTAAATACGGTACTCTGTGCACACAATGTAATGGATAGAGCTTTGCAGCAACACAGAAAGCCACGGAGGTGTTGTCTCCACCTGCCCAGCCACACATGTGGACTTTTAAAGCAAACTCTTTCTTTGCACATGGCAGCACGTGAAGTCCTATGAACTCCATTACGGCAGGACTGCAATTAAAGGGGATTTGCAGTTGGGTGTGGTGGCTCGCACCGGTAACCCAAATCCAAACACCCTGGGAGGCGGAGGCGAGAGGATTGCCTGAGCCCAGGGGTTCAAGACCAGTCTGGGAAACACGGTGAGCCCTCGTCTCAACAATGATAATAGTCAAATAAATAAATAAATAAATTAGAAGGGTGTGGTGGCTCTCACCTGTGGTTTCAGCTACTTCTAAGGCTGTGGTGGCCGTGAGCGTGCCACTGCATCCCAGCCTGAATGGCAGAGTGAAACTCTGACTCAAAAACAAAAGCAGAAACAAATATAGTAAAAATAGGGCGATTCGTGAATTTTATGGAAATAAATGTTAGTGTGGTTTTCTATTAGAGGCCAATAAGGAAAAGCCTGAGCAGTGAAGATAAAATATCCCCTTGCTCAATTTGTATTTTGTATACAACCTAAGCCAGCTTGGTCCTATGGGATTTCAAGGCATCTGAGGCTTAGGTTTAGAAGTGGGAAATAAATGACGAAATTTCCTCGGCCGTTTTCTGGGTCACTTTCTCAATAAAAAGGTCAGAGCTGGCTACTGTTGCTGCCCTCCAAGTCTATATTTCAACTACATGAATGCATTCTTCTATCTTCCTGTCATTCAGGACTATTTAATGCATTTTCCAATAGACACCTGAAATGGCTGTTGATCCCAAAGCCTCTCATCACAGTGTAGAAAGGATATGGAAACTGGGTGACAGCGTCTGAGGTTGGTGTCCACATCAGCGCCACTTTTCAGAATTTCCAGTCCAAGAACATACATTAAAGAGATGGAAATACACATCGGGCAAGGATCGGGTGTGTGGTTTTATTTGCTTAGCGGGAAAGGCCTGCTGCTGCTCAGGGCCGAGGAGGCAGACAGGACTGAGCCTGACGCCTGTGTTAGACCCAGGCAGAGGAGGGAGGATCCAGGGAAAGAATAGTCCACAGAAAGCACGTGTCCAATCCAGAGGAGGCCGCTCTATCAAACGCACGAGTGTCCAGCAAGCGGTCTTACCAAACAGTACGAGGTCGCTACTGCCACTATCCTCATTCACTGGGGAGAGAACTGCCGCTCACAGAGGCTGAGCGACTCCTCCGAGAACACACGGCGAGTCTGCATTCAGTGGGGCGTTTCGCTCCAGCGTCAGGCGTGTGGCCACCCCCCAGCGTCAGCCACTGAAGGGCTGCAGCATCTGCAGGCTGGCTTCCGAGGAAGAGGGGGGCTCGCTTCCCTGACAGCGGAGCGAGCGAGCGCGGGGAAGGGGCTGTCCGGCGGAGTGCGGTGCCTCTTCTGCAAGGGAGAGGTTTGCAAAACGCATCCTCACTTTGCTCGTGCATGAATTTAGAACCCAGGAGGCCCTGCCAGCTGGAGGTTCGTGACCCTACCCATGAGCTGGCGGGTGGATGTGTGAAGAGCTCACGGAGGCCTCGCATGGGTACGGCTCCATCACTCAGGGACACACACCTGCGGCTGCCAAAGCACAGAGGCACACCCACGGGCCCCCAGCTGCCGGCGAAGACCCAGGGGCACTTCGCGACCCCACGCTTTGCCGACACGGTTGACGACGCCACCAGCCACGGTGGGCGTCTGTTGGGCACCAAGGCCTCCACCTGCACGGATCATCGTCCCGAGGACAGCACTGGTCATCGTGACAGGAGGAACCTGGGCTGTGAAAATCTATGGGAGGATGCGTCAAAGGGCCTTCAGACAACGTGGCTGTTTCTCAATCAGTTAGATGTATGTCTCTATATAAATTAAAAATCCACATGCTATTCTGATTTAGGGTTAAGACAAGTTCCCTGATGCCCCTATATTAGGCAGCTTGCAACCCTCACGCCTTCCCATAACGAATTCTGGAGGCACCCATTAGCAGCAACGTCGAGACTCTAATTTCTTTTTTTTTTTTTTTGGAGTCGGAGTCTCACTCAGTCGCCCAGACTGGAGGGCAGTGGCCGCTCCCGGCCACCGCAGCCTCGACCTGCTGGGCTCCGGCGATCCTTCCGCCCCAGCCTTCCGAGTAGCTGGAACTACAGGCGCGTGCTACCATGCCCGGCTGATTTTTTTTTATTTATTGTAGAGGTGAGGTCTCGCCAAGTTACCCAGGCGGGTCTCGAACCCGCGGGCCCTGGCAATCCACTCACCTTGGCCTCCTGAAGCACTGGGATTACAGGCTGAGCCACCGAGTTGGGCGAGATTTTAATTTCAAAGAAACCGAGGCAGGGAAAAAGAAAGTGAGAAAGTCAGGGGTCCTGGGGTCCATCCGAAGAGTCCGGGACGCCCCCTCAGTGGGACGGTGGCGTCTAACACACAACTTCCCCTTCCTTTTAGCAGCAATTTATGTTTGAAAAAGACTCGGGTCTGTTAGCAGGCACTTTTGCAGCATGGCAGGACAGAACTAAAGATTCCACAGACGGACGGAAAAATAACTTCTCCAAGTGGGGAGAAGCAGCAGACGGGGCCCGGCTTCACACGTGTGTGGCACCAAGCGGGGTGGGAGGGAGAGCGGGCTCGGGGGTCCTGCCTGCACACCCCGGGGAGCCCGGCCCGTGCCTCCGACCGTTCTGGACTCTGAGCGGCTGCTCTGAGGACAGGGGGCGCCGGGGCCCTGCCCGGACACACAGGTGAGCCCGCCCCGAGCCCCAGAACGCCTGACTCTGAGCAGCTGCTCTATGGAGAGCGGTCTCTGGGGTCCCGCCCTGGAGTCTGGACCGGAGCCGCGGGCAGTGCTCGCCTCTGACTGGCGCCTGCGGGCACACACACACCCCCCCGGGCCACCCCTCCTGAGAACCTCTCTGGAGCAGGAAGGGCCGCACAGCCAGGGACGAAACTCCAGGCGGAGGGGAGAGTTTGACAGGAGCGGCAACAGAACTGTGACGGCCCCGACACGATTCGTGTCACTTGGTGTCGTTTTCTCTTTCACTCGAAATCTACGCTAATGGGCCAAAGAGACGGAAGCGACGACATGCGCCTGTGCACGCGCGCTGCACACATGCAGCTGTCGAAGGCGGGGCAGAAGCTCACACCCGGGAGGGACAAAGGAGGCCTCTGGGTCGAAGGAGGCCTGCAGGCTGCGTGGGCCCCAGGACAGCTCGGAAGACGGCCTGACACCGCCTTTCAACACCATGTGCTTCTTGGCGGTTATTTTCTGTGCGACCCCACGTGTGGTGCCGTTTTCAGGCTCGCAGTCAGGCCTTGCTCGTGGCGCTGTTTTTGGCGGCGCATCCATTGGTGAGCCGATGTCGCTGATGACAAAGCTCAAGAAAAGCAAAATGCAAACACACGTTTCTGACGCACACCCTGGGAACTCGCTCAGAATCGCGACCCCTTCCCTCAAGCCAGACTCTGGTAGACTAGTTTCACAAAAGCAAGGTCGGATTTCCCACGCGCTTCATAGCGCCCTCGCTTTTCTAAACTTCACCATAAAAACATGTAAAAGAAATCCGATTTTGCATGAACATCCCCTGGATCGCATGGCTTATGTGCGGCCCCGGACAATTCCTCCCTACGGGGTGCGGCCCAAGGAAGCCAAGGAAGCCAAGGAAGTCAGGAGGCTGGACGCCCTTGGTCCAAAGCACTCGCAGACGCCGGGCGCCTGGGGACACCCGCGTTTGGTCTTCACGTCCCGCCGCCACCCTCCTACCCGCCCCAGGCTCAGCACCTCTGAGCCAGCCTGGGCCCCTCCGTCCCTCCGCACGTCCCTCCTGCTGGCCCCATCTTCTCTCCACTGTCTCCTTCCCTCTGGGGCTGCTCGGCCAGCCCTGCTCTCCGCGAGTCCGACCCGGGACTGCCCTGTCGCCACCTGAGGGGGCTCCAGCCTCCAGCCTGCGACCCCCCGGCCCTCCCCAGGCTGGCTTTCCAGGAACACGGGTTGGCGCCCTCTCAGCCACCTCCATGTCTGTCTACACCCGCAGCTTCTCCCGGACCCCCCATGGCCTGTCTCCACGTCCGTCCGTCCAAGCCCTCAGCCTCTCTCCCGACCCGCCTCCCCTTGGCCACGCCCCCTTCGGCCCTGGCCAGCCCACAGCTCTCACAGCTCTCAACCTTCCGCCTCCCCTGCCCCTCTCCGGGCCGCCCCTCCCCGAGTCTCCCGGGCTTCCCCACGCACGGGTTCCTCACCCTCGACGCCCGGCCGGGCTCTGCTTGCCCCACACCTGCTGGCGCCGGCAGCTCTGTCGGTCCCAGCGGATGAAGGAAGCCCGCCTCCCGATAAGCGGCTCTGACCTGCTCCGTTTCACATTCCCGCACCGTCGGCGCTGTCTGACAGGTGTGCACGCGGGTGTCTTGCCGCCCTTGGGACTGCGAGCTCCCAAAGGGAGGGCTCACGGCACAGCCTCTCCCGCCACGCCCAGCGTGCCACCGGGCACACGGGGCAGACAGCGGCGGAAGGACACGCAAGCCTGTCAACAACAGAAAGAACTTGAGCCCAGGTCTCCTGAGCCCCGCGCCGTCCTCTGCTCACCACCCTCAGGACTTACAAGTGGCCGCTGTGGTGGCTGCCGGCACCCACTTCGGCACGCACTCTCCCAGGAGCAAATCCCCTAAGGAGGTCCGGAAGAGCAACAGTTGCCAGGGAGGCCATGGAGGATAGAGGCCAGGTAGTGGCTGACGGCGCTGGCCGGGGACAGGCCCCTGCGAGACGGGCCTCGTGCTCGGGGCGTTCCACAAAGCCGCCTCCGCCGAGCCGAGCGACCTGAGAGCCGCGGAAGGACTCGGCGACACGGAGGGGACCTTGGGGCGACAAGCCCCGGGGTGTGCCCACGCCCGAGTGAGGCCTGCCCACTGCAGGCCAGCCTCCGACTGGCCTGGTCCAAGGCAGCGTGACAGCCATGGAAGACTGCTCCCCGGGTCAAGGCGGGCTGGCTCGAGGCCGACTCCCAGGCCTGTCTCCGCGGGGCAAGCGCCTCGGAGCTCTCGCCTGTTAACCGCGGGGTTTGGACCGGCTGACCCAGGAGCTCCCTTCCCGCTCTGAGATCTTCCGGAGGGGAAAGGCCTCGTGAGCTGACGCCCACCCTCAGAACTTCATCTGACAGGCCAGAGCAGAGCCATTCAGCGCTCTCTGCCTTCCCTGGGGCCCGGGGCACGGCGCTAAAGCTCACTCTCCGTTTTGGCTTCACACTGTGTGTGGATCCTGCGCCAGCCACGCTGAGAATGCCCCTCCCTGTGCCACAGCCCTGGAACTACCTGGAACTCTGCACCCAGAAGGTTCCCTTCCCCGTCACGGAGTCCTCCAAAGGCTCTAAGACCATTCGTGACCTGGTGGCGGAGGACTTGTGGCACGCCCCGAGCTCGAGGCCCCGCCTCCTAGGCGGCCCGTCCATGGACGATGCCCTCCAGCCTTTGTGGCCTCACTGGCGACGGCCGCTCTTCCCAGCCTCCTCACCCGTGCTGTCCACGGCCTTCTGTCCCAGACGCCCACCGTCTGGCTCTCTCCCCAACCCAGGTCCAAGGTCTGTTTCCCTCCCTCTCTGTTCCACACACGCTCCTTCGCTTCCTTTGTCTGCGGTCTCTTTGTCTCTGACTGAAACGCACAGACGGAGCGCTAGCGGGGTCCAGAGCAGCAGAAGCACTGACACGATTGTGTGGACCCCACCCAGGGCGAGGAAGCGGCCAGGTGACAGCGGATGCACTCATCGTCAGGTCCTCGACGGCGACAGCTGCAAACGTGGCACGGGAAGGCTGCGTCACTGGCAACTCTAGGCGGGCAGGCCTCGCCACGGCCCGCCCGCCATCCTGGGCCGTGGCTGAAGCCGCCTCCCCTGGAAACCACCCCCTCCACACTGACGACGGTGCACCAGCTAATACCTCAGCGTGCATTTTAACGCCCCTCGTTTTCAGAAACCAGGAGACTCCAGTACAGTCCTATGATCAACGTCCCCAGTGTCACAAGATCCAGTGAGATCACCCAGCGGGTCAAGGGTGCTGACTCCAGCCGGACGTGGGAGCCGTCCACAGAACCTCAATAGTCAAGCACAGTTGTCACTCCTGAGCGACAGATTTGGGCCTGGACATCAGTGCCAGAGTGTCCCAGGCCACTGGCAGCCAAGGCTGAAGCCCCCAGCACGGCAGACACACTGCTCAGACCAGCTGGCAGCAGGCGACTAAAGAGTTGGAGGGTAGTCTGACGACCCTTCAGACGCCATCTGGATCTTGGACACATTTTCCAACCTTGTGAGGAAAAGGAAAGCTTTCAGTTTCTCCACTGCTGCTTGATCTGGAAAGCTCGGGCCATGTAGACGTGTGCAAGGGTCAACAAGATAAGAGATGCCAGAGGGAGAAGTCAACCCAGCTCACGCTCTTCAGGGAAAATGCAGGGGTGGACGGTGTGCCGAAAGATGGAGCAGCTCCCTGCTAACCCGGCAGAGCCTGGGCTCTCCATCACCCACGGGCTTCTCCTCCCTGCTGCTCTCTTGCGAGCCCTGGCAGCCGCAAGCTCAGTGCCTTCCTCTCGCCACAGGCCATTCCATCCGCCTGGGATATTCTGATCAAGTGTGCCCAAACTTTGCTCACGTTAAAATTTCCTGGGCGTATTTGAAAAGCCTCAATGCCCAAGCCCTACCCTGAACGACCAGTCAAATCCGACTTTCTAGACACGGGGCTCAGACATCTGTAAGCTAGAAAACAAAACAGAACCAAGCGGACTTCTTGGCGGTTCCGGGAGCAGCAGGGCGCTCTGGCCTCGCTCACAATCAGCTCTGACGCGACTTCAGGCTCTGCTTGGCGTTCCCTTCCTGAAGCACACGGTCCTCAGGCCAACGTGGCGCCAGACACCTCCAGCATTGGTCTCCAGCACCAGCACGGCCCTCACGCCAGTGTGGACTGTGCGTTTATTGACAGTCCCGCTCACAACAAAAACAAACACACAACACAAATTTCACCAAGGTCCAGACTCGGACTCATCAGCCTGTCCACGGAGCCAGCCCCTCCCCGAGTCTGTCCATGGAACCAGCCCGTTCACAGAGCCAGCCTGTCCACGGAGCCAGGCTGTCCACGAGCCCACCCACGAGCATGTCCATGCCTACACTGGCAGGCGCCAGGAACGCAGACCCACACCCGTCTTCTTCCCAAGTGCGTGGCCGCTGCGGTGCCGGGAATGTACCGACAGCTTGGCTTCGAGCTTCGGTGCTCACTTAGGGAGCCCGACTGCGCTGCTGCCAACATTCTCCATGACAGCAGGGAACGCGTCTCCATTCTCCCCCAGGTGCAGTCACCTGCGCGTGGGCCTGGGCAGCCTGGGCAGCCCCTGTCTTTCCTAGTCCAGAGGGACGCGGGCCCCTAATTGCAGCTCTGCTGTGCACACGCTGTGGATGCAGTTGTTCGGCTGAAGGGTGATTACGTTTTGTTTGGGTGTGTTTTGTAAAAATCTGCCACGCTGACGATTTCCTCAGCTGCTGGTGCATGGAGGGTGTCAGACCTGTGGGCTGTCACGCGGCAACGAAGGAAAACAGCCGCACAGGCATGTTAATTAGCGCCGCACACGCGCAGCCGTAATGAAGGCTAATTGCTCCGCGGTGGCCGGTGCCAGGAACGCAG
The DNA here is from genome assembly GCA_027257055.1 of Cephalopachus bancanus. Taxonomy (NCBI): domain Eukaryota; kingdom Metazoa; phylum Chordata; class Mammalia; order Primates; family Tarsiidae; genus Cephalopachus; species Cephalopachus bancanus. Next base: position 7,149,572 of record JAPVLO010000026.1, read on the forward strand.
GCCCACGCCCGTCTTCTTCCCATGTCCGCATCCAGAATTCAGAACAAGGGGGCCCCAGGACACGTGCAGGGGAGGACTCTGTCCGGCCGGGCACGCTGGGCCCAGTGTGCGCACCCGCCCCTCCTCCGTCCCCAGCCCCCGCCGCGCGCCCCCACGTGCTCCCCGACGTGCTCCTCTGAACCCACCGTCCACACCAGCTCCTGCAATTCTGAAAACAATTTCATGCTCAGTCAGCTTTGCAGACTGTATTTGATCTTCGTGTAAAAAGAAAAGGAACAAAATTCATCAGGACGCACGTAAAATGCCCCATCCTCCATAAACCCACGAACCCACAGGAAGCTGACGAGTTCCTCATGAACCCAAGTGACTGGACACGGAAATCTCCACTTTTAATCAAAGGGGAGGAATCCGATGAGGCTCTAACAGCCAAGCACCAATTTTATCCATAATATCGTCGCCGATCTGAAAGGAACGGAAAATGAAACCTGTGTGGCGATTTTGCCAGTTTCATTCATGCTTATGTTAATTTAATTCAGACTTTTCGAGGAACGATGACTGTCAATTGCCTCAAACGATACTCAGGGGAGACTTCCGCACATGCGGCTTCCAGTCTGCAAAGGAAAGGTGAGATGTCACGCGGAGGTGGTCCAGATGACCTGGAGAATGGCGACCCAGGAACGCAGGGCTCGGACCCCACAGAACCTCCTCGATTCGCATGTCCGAGAACCCAGCCCCTATGCATGCAGCTACAGCTGAATGCTGGCTTGATTTAATTCTCACAGAACGAACTTTTTGGATTCTGTCAGTCTAAAGATGGGAAATTAATCACATGTGCATCCAGATTTGAGGAAGGAAAATAAACCCTGAAATATCTGGGGATGGTATATTTCAAGAGTAATTCCAGCTGTACATTTTTGTACCTTTTCAACTGAAAGGAAACGTTGCATCATAAAAGCACTTTGAAGGAGGTCGGGGTTTGAGGTCTCAAGGAATCATTCCTGCAGCCGAATTCAGCAATCTTTTAAGAGAGGGACGATGTCACAGCAACAGCTGCCACCTTGAAAAGCAGGTGGCAGGTCCGGTGCGTGAGGCCTCATGGGAGAACACCGGTCTCCGAGGGGCCCGTGTGTGGAGGGGCGTGTGTGCACGCAGGTCAGCGTGCATTTGCAGCTCGCTTAGCAAAGGCTCCTGGCTTCCTTCGGGAGTCGGAGGGGCTGCATGGATGGGTTTCGTGCAGCAAGGGCTCTGCGGCCCCCTCCGCGCGTTGCACGCTGTCCAAGGAGCAGAGGGACTCATCAGGGCCGACGTCCGAAGGGGTCCCCAGGACAGCAGCCTCGAGTTCCAGGCTGTTCACATGTCCAAGTTGTCTCTCAGCCGCGCACAGGAGCCCAGAGTGAAACCGTTTGTACTTGCATCTAAGCACTCGCTACTCAACATCTGGCAACGCCCGGAGTCCTGGAATATTTAGACAAACTCTTGGCGGGCATGCGACAAATAAATTTTTTTAAAGAATCACGTCTTTTCAGCGTAGAACCATAGACTCAATATTTACTCAATGTGTGTGTTCTAAGGACAGCGAAGGCCCCACGGATGGGGCGGGAAGCTGTTTTCAGCACCTCCATGTTGATAAACTCAACTTCCAAAACATCCACCTTGAAGCTACAAAACTGATCATGAGAACGGTCGACACGGAGGACACAGGAAGGCTGATTTACACTATTTGCGAGGTGCTTCAGGTAAGGCAGAAGTTGCTGCCCGACGTCCCGTATCTGGGCTGAGGATGTTCCACCCACGTTGTCTCCTGATGTGAATGATGCTGAGAACGTGGGATTCACCTCAGGACCACGGGGTTGCTCATGCCGACAGCCAGTTCCGCGTTGGTTGACCGAGCGGGGGGTGGGTCCTTAATGACTGTCATGCCCTGTGGGTTTTGTACTAGAGAGCACTGTCTTTTGACAAGTAAATAAGGCTGACCTTTTAAATATATTTGATTGCTGTCACAATCCCAGCATGAAGACTTTTTCTCTTTTTTGCCCGTCTTTATGGAACATGCGTCCAGTTTGGGAAGAGGAGCGATGTGCACGTATAGATAAAACTCACACAAACCCCATGAGACAGCACCACGGGGGCGTGTGACGTGGAGTGGACGTGCTCGCAGCCTCCCACGGAGGACACGATGCTTTAAAGCAGTGGACAAAAGGCTTCATGAAGAGAAAGCAGAGACTGTCGGATCCACATACGGAGAAGAATGAAAAGTCGGTCCTGCCGAACTTCGCCCAAGCGAGGCATCGCGTGGCGACGAGGCTGCCCGTGCAGAGCCCTGTTTTCCGGCAGGGGGTGTGTGCCCGTGTGTCCCCGTGGGCAGGTGGGTGGGGTGGCACTGGGCGGGGACGCGGGTGGTGGAAGGGCCAGGGCAAGGTGGACGGCTCAGATGGCAGGAGAGTTCCTCGGCATGCTGATAGCGGGGCCAGCCGCTGGCCCACCGTGGTGGTGGTTCTCTCTCCTTTTCGCTTCCTCCAAAGTCTGTCCTGGTAAGTGGTTGCAAACTCAAGGGTGGATATGAGGCCCAACCATCAAGTTTGCAGACTCATCCTAGAAAAAGTGTTGCATACCTCGCTGCCGAATCTCACTACGGTCACCTTTGAGTGCTCCCCTGGGAAGCTATGCATCGACACCAGTGCCTGGTCCACTCGCTAAGCAGATTTGGAACTCCTTCTGGGACGGCCATCAGAGCCGTTGACATATTACCTTTGATATCCTGAACGTCATCAAAATGTCGTCCTTTGAATATTTCTTTTATCTTCAGGTAGAGAAACAAGTCACCAGGGGCCAGATCAGGTGAGTAGGGACGGGGTTGCAAGGCAGTTGTTTGTTTACTGGCTAAAAACTTCCTTGCAGACAGTGCTGTGAAAGCTGACGCATTGTCGTGATGCAGGAGTTCCTTTTGGGACCAGTTTTGCACACACCTTTCTCACGCCAAAATATTCAGTTAAGATGTTCCTCACTTTTTCTCTCTCAATATCTATCTGATCTGCTGTGCTTCTCACAGTCAGCTTATGATTTTGACACACAATCCGACAAATTTTTGCAATGTTTCTGTCAGACCTGCTCGCTACTGGTCGTCCAGACCTCTCTTCATCAGTGACACTTTCTCTCCACTCAGAAAACGCTGAACCCATCTGTCATGATCCCCATAAACTTGGACTAACGTGTCCCTAATTTTACTTCCACTATTGCCAAGTTTCACGAGAAATGTAACGTTTGTTCGTTGCTCTACTTCAGGCTTTCATAGTCTCATGACGGCACACAAAAACATGCAGCAACAAGAGCGAACACCCCACGGTCGGAGACCACCACACATCGACACAAACACAGCTGCGAGACACTGATCTGCTGAGGCTGCGAAACCTTACTGCGTTGTTTGCACAGTGCTGCCAACAGAAGTTCACTACTCTGACGGCCAGGCTTCGTCGTGCATCCGTGATGTCGGCTACACACCATGAGTGTCCAGGTCAGCGAAGCTGAGCCACGTCTGCACCCACACGAAGACCCACCCCGTGGCCTGCCTCCCAAAGTCTCCGTGGTTCGCACCCCACCCTACCCTGGATGGTGGCCGATGACCTCTTCAGCACCATGAAGACTTCACCCCAGCCTGGATGGACGTGGACGACTTCTCCGCCGTGAGCACGCCACCCCATCCTGGGAGGTGTCCAATGGCTTCTCACCACCAGACTCGTTTTCCTGCTTGTGGAACCCCAACATTATCCCTGATGCGGGACACCACAAAGGGTAAAGGGGCCCTCACTGGAGACTCTTCCAAGTTGGGCTCGCCCCTCATTGTGCCCGTTAGAGGCATCCGTGAGGGCGCGTGTGGCATCCCACGGCACACCAGGGTTAACCGGGAGCCCTCTGGCTAAATCATCACCCACGTTCATCACCCCAGAGTGCACCATGCCGAAGCGAGGCGGCCACTTAGGCATCAGCCCTTCGACCTGTCTGGCACCTCCCTCTACCCCAGGCATAGTTCCTGTTTAACCCTCCCTTTCCAATCGCCAGGCTGTCCGGAGACGACGTTATGACTCTGCTACTTCGCCTTTGCCGATAAGAGAGAGGGTCAGCGTTTCCCTCGCATGTGTAAGCCAGAGGGCAAGTCGCCCCCCAAGCCCAGGCTCCCACCTTCAAAGCCCACAGTCGTCACACAGAACCCCGTGACCGGCTCTGCTGTCGGGCCAGGGAAGGTGGACACGGCACGGCCGCCCAGTCCAGGCACCCACTGGCCGCCTGGCCCGGCCTGTTCCTTAGAGCTGGTGAGCAGGGCTGAGCACGGTGAGCTCTGGTGTTGCCCCGCTGTGCCAGCCTTCACCTCAGGGCTGAGTTGCCGAGCCTCCGCAACACGGGGGTGCGTCCTCTCCCCGCTCGGGGTTGCCGGCACCGTCCCCCGCCGCAGGCACACATGGCTGGCTGCATGCATCATCCCCGTTTTCAGACCAGGAAGCAGATGCCCAGAGAAGTGACAAGGGCTTGCCCAGGGTTCCGAAGTGTGCCCGACCCTCAGGCCAGGAAACACCTGCAAAGCACTCGGCAGTCCACATTTTAGGCTGCGTAGGCCGGGCTGTCTGCTGTGACCACTCAGTCCCCTGCTAGCCCAGGCACAGCCACAGACAATGCGTAACTACGTGGGTGAGGCCGTGTGAAAGTACAGCCTTCTTTCCAAAACACAGGCTCTCGAACTGTGTTCTGCTGACCCCAGGTGTACCCGTGTTTCCAGGACACTTGAAAAGGCCCCGGTGCAAACTCCAGGTAGGACCGATGTGTGGGTGAAGCTGTGGAAACACCAGCAAGATGCCACACAGAATGGGTGGCCGCACCTCAGCCTTCCAAGTAGCTGGAGCCACAGATGGGGGAAGAAAACAGGTTGCCAAGTCAAGCACAGCATGTCCGCACCTGGATGTGCTTAGGTTAGCTCAGCATCTTCTCAACGGGCTGGTCCCCAGCGGGTTCTGTCCACCTCGGACAGGAGGCTGTGGGGGCAGGTGCGGAGCTCAAGGCAGAGCCAAACGACAGGCGGAGATGCGGGTCCACACGGAGGGTCACTCCACCATTTTAAAACGCACTTCCTCAAAGGCTTGAACCATCCGAGAGTCGTGAAGACGCGTTATGTGAAGGCAGGATTTCTCTGATCTGGGAGTTGGTGCCGGAAACCAGGCAGGTGGGTTCCCGAGCCCAAAATAAATGCCACAAAATTGAAATGCACGTATATCCTGCCATTGACAAATGTAAGCTTGTGACTGCTGTTGTTTTAAAGACTAGCTGCTGTGTATATTTTTGTTTTAGAGACAAACACGGGCCTTCGCGCGTACTTTTAGACATGCTCTAATAAGAAAGGCTCAGTCGTCTTTGTAAAGTGCACACGTCACTTGTCTTCGCCTGAGAGTCCCGTTTATTTTTAGAACAAACATTCTGAGGCTGTCTGAGCGGCCCACTGCTCTGATGTCTGTTCTCATGTGTGGTGGCCTGTGCTTCGTGCGAGAGCAGTTGAGGAAGTTTCCAATTTCTCCTGCATGGGCATGAGCAGCTGGATGGGGCAAAGGGGTCAGCACCTTCCACGCTCTGGCTTCACTGAGCACACATTCAGACATTTTTGTGCATTTGCATTTCCCCTTTAGACCTAGATGTCACCCGTGTTTTTCTAGTTGTTCTAGACACAGACCAAATAAACTCACCAGTGACTTGCAGAGTGGGTGAAAACATTAAGATAAAGTAGATACTGAATCAATGCTTTAAAAAAGAAAACAGAAAAGGTGCAGGGAAAATATTTTGCTCTGCTATGATTGCCATCTGAATTCTCAAAATTAGACCAGCAACGGACATTTATTTAAAAGCAGAAGCTTTCTATACCGACGTCTATTTTTTAACGGAAAAGTTCCAATGATGGTTCAAAAAATAAAAATTCAAATAATTTACATTCTGTTTTTATTTCACATGTAAAAACTTCTTTGTATGTCAGTAAAGCATTCTCTCTAGCTAAATGATAATTTCACAGCAGATTTTAAATTAATCAATCAGACCACACCATCGTCTGATGAGCATGTTATTCTTCGAGGCCAGCCATGACACAGGTCCAATCATGCTTGCCATAAAATATATCAACGTGTGCTTCAACTGTGACTTGTCAGCGCAGATGAACTGATAGTGTTTTGCTAAGCACATCAGGAATTCATTTACTTAATGGTAAGCTTACATCATCAAAGGCACGTGTGGCTGTGGACAGCTCTGTGAATGTCACGCGCGTTCCTCTTAACCTTTCGTGCACAGTGTGTCCTTTCCACTTCTAAGGAGAAGCCTGTCCTCACACGGGGATGTCTTTCCCGCTTGCGCCAACAACCAGGGAGGCGCGGCCACACGGAAGGCCAAGGGCAGCACCTCTGAAGGAATGGCTCTCGTTGCCCCGGCTGCTCCGTAGATTTTATCCACAGTGCACGCAGCCACCCCCAACAGCCATGTTGCAGTCAGTGTCTCTTGATAAGCTACCAGAATAACGATATGTTAGTGCACAAACTCGGGCGTTTAACCATGAAGTCCACCACGAAAAAGCGGGAAATGTGAAAAGGATGAGAAACCTCACAAGCTGACGGTCCGTGCTCGCGAAAGGCACCCGGCCCTCCGTACCCATGGGCTCCACGTCCGTGGGCACACCACACTGCATCATAAATATTTAGGAAGAAAAAAAGGGGGGTGGTTTTTCTGTACCAAGCATGCACAGTCTTTTTTTTTCCTTGTTATTAATTCCTAAAAAATACAGAACAAAAACCGTTTACATGGCGTATATGTTGTAGTTGGTGTCACACGTCACCGGGAGATTAAAGTGTGTGGCAGCGTTGTGCAGGTGATGAGGAAGTACTGCCCCTGTTATAGAAGGGACTGAGTCTCCTGGGTTTTGGTGTCCAAGGGAGGCCCTGGGGCCCATATCTCGCCAGCACGAGGAGCGACGGCTCAATAAACACACTTCTGAGGTTATCTCTGGCACCTTCCTTTCTCCGTTTGCTTTTGCTTAATTGAATGCAAAGGAAACGCTTCATGTAGAGACTTACAAAAGCTACTGCCTAACTGAACACTTGGCATCCTGAAGTCAGAAAAGATATGTACTACACCGTCTCTGAGAAAGCCTTTTCTCCTTTTGTTTTTGTGAAATACAATTTTTAAAAGGCCAAAGTGTGGGATGTAACAGCAAAGAGAGAGGGAAAATTGTTCAGGGACGAAGCTAAAGCAAACTGCACATCAACCTGGACGACTCGAGCCACAGAGCGAGTGTCCACAGTCCACGGAGATCACGAGCACAGGAGACAACCACCTCAGGAGCCCTCAGCCAGGGCTGGCCATGCCCCCACTGGACGGCTGCTTTCCTGTAGGCAGGAAGGTGTGGGCGCGGCTCACGGGCCTTCCTGATGCTGGAAGACCTGACTTCTCCAGGGACGTCTGTGATTTCATGCCCGGGCACACTCTGTGCCCTAACCCTGGAATTCTTTCCATCAGCTAGCACGCCCGCTTTGTCAGGACTCACTTGTCTAGTCCTCAGAGCTGGTGTCAGACATGCCCTTGTTTGGGTCCTCAGTTATTTTGCTTTTCCAATGTCGGTTTTAATTACCTTTGTGTCATCCCTGCCTCCAAAGAGTGCCTGGGGCAAGACAGATTGTTAACAAACTCAAAAAGCAGGCAAGCACCCTGAAAGAAAGATGAAGAACACCCATATTTTGAAGTGAAGCTACACATCAGACATTACCCAGGTCACAACAAACTCAGCCCAGTGAAAGCACCGAAAACACTGAACTCACCTGGGGGCCAGGATCACAAGGCCACTTCGTGGCCTTATTTTCTAGTGTCAGGCTGTGGTCAAACTAATTTCCAGAAAACAGTGCACTCATGCTTGGGGTCTGTAGGTCTGACCATCCCTCCTGGTTACAAGACCAGGTGTAAATTAAGAGCCCATTAGAAAGGGAAGCCCATCCTCTGGGTAAGTCCCTCCTAGTCAGGCTTCCTGTCCTTGGCTATCCATTGGATTGTGTGGGGTTGGCCAAACCCCCATAAGACAGGACTTCTCTTCTCTGGCAGGAAAGACAAAGCATTCTCTCTCACATTTATCAACTTACATTTAAATTAGCTCTAGCTTTCTACATAACCATTTGTAGGGAACAAAATAAACCAACTATGAATACTGCAGGAATCCAACAATAGAAAATGCCATGTGGCCTAACCTAGTTGGGTAAGATCTCAGGGCGAGAGGGCTTTTCACCTAGACATGCGGGTGGTGTAATGATCATGCATTTAGGGAAAGTATGAGAAACAGTAGAGGCTGGATGATATAGACCACACAAGGACACTCAGCGAGAGAGGCAGCCCCAGCAGGGACCTAGAGATTTGAGACCGTCATCTCATAACTAATCAAGAATCAGGAAAGTTCCTTAAACAGAGGAGGGGGATGGCTTGCAAAAAAAAAAAACAGCTCAGAGAATATAACTCACATTGAAGCAGATGGACGACAGTTTCAAGAAATGACAAGCATTCTTTCCACTATTTACCAACAACCTAAAGTCTCTGGGCATGTGAGACACCCTCAACAGCACCACTGACGGTGAGGGTCAGCTAAGCCCTAACTGCAATATTCTAGTACCCAGTAAACACTTGGTAGGAAAAGACAGACTCCAGGATGGGCTTTTCTTAATGTTAGTTTTCTCCACACTGAAGTAATAATAAACAGAATATGTTTAACACTGTGTTCTTTAATACTTAAGATATTAAAGAGAAGTAAAGGAGATTCCGCATGTGAGTGCATGTACTCATGATTCCTTACTTATAATTTTAGTCATTTAAAAAAAATTAAAAATAAAAAAAACCAACAAAAATGAGCCAAATCTGGACCAGTCCAGGAAGGTTTCAAATACCTGCATGCGAAACGATGCATATGCATGAATTCTGAAATAATCAGAACACACCCCACAAGTTAAGTAGAATTTTCTACCACGCATATTCAAAACGTCTTTTTCAAATGCTAATTTGTTAATTACAAACTTTTTCTCAAGCTTAACTAAACTCCTAGACTTCATTGAGAGTCATTTGCATAATAGGTTTCCTGGGTAAGTAACACCATCATTAAGTTACTGAGCATTTTCAGATGAAAAGGTACATTTTATTAAACTCCCAACGACTAAGTTTGTTGTGGTGGGCAACTGTATTCAGAAGATAAGTAAGGTCTCAAAAATTTAGGCATTTAAAAAATGACACATTCCCCTCATTTTATACTGTGATAATTGTTTACATGTGTAGGATACTTTCACCTTTCTTAGAGGCTATTTAATTGCTCTCACACATCTCACAACAACAAATAACTAAGGGCATCACTAATAAAATATCAGGGTCCAGAGTCCAAGAGATGTGATTAGCATCTCTGACCCTGTTTCTCCTCTTCAGTAAAACAAAGGTGCTGTTTGAAGGGTGATAATGACTTGGTAAGTGGTTAACTAACGCCAGCTGCCACCGGGTCCTGATTAGGACACTCGTTCCTTTCAAACAGCCAATTAAAAGTTCTGGGTCCAAGTCATGCTTCCTGTTTTTTGAATCCCAATGGCTACTTTCTTTTTGTACTTACAGCCGACATCCCCACAGTCGGGAAGGCAGAAGGCGCCGTGAAAAACTGAAACAAGAACTGGTCAATACTCATTTTTACAGTCTCTCATCATAACCCTCACTAACATTGGCTGTTAAAACCCATATTTAAAATGCAGTTTGGGTACTGTGTTACTTAGCTACAACATAAAAATAGCACAAGTATCTCCCGTATAGGTTTATTGTGAGAATAAAATTAGAAAATCTATGTGAGTTCGTAACATGCCTGGATTCTAATCAGCACTTAATACATGTAATAGTCATTCACAATTTCTGATCACTCGTGTATCACCATCTTGCATAATTAGCCTAACTTGTAAAACTTGTCCCTGGATTTGTTGTGTTGTATTTACTTCCTAGCAAGCCATCTTGCAGCCCAGAACGTCACCCTGGACACGAATCTGTGAGAGGGTGTGGAGGGATGCCAGGCTCGGGGTCATCCCACAATCCCTCTAACATAGAGGACATCCACGGCTCCTGAAGCAAGTGACAGCGGGCAGCCCTAGCCCTCTGGTGTGGCCTTTCAAATTCAAGGACGTGGCTTTCCCTTATGGAACAAATGTTGACTCGAAGCACGTCAGTTACAAGTCCAAGTTCTCTGTTTAGAGGGGAAGGGGCTAACTTGCTCTCAACCCCATCCTCTGTGCTCCTTCTACGTGGACAAAGAAAGCTGCATCCCTTCCCTTTTTTACAAAGAGAAGAGGTCTTGCTATGTTGCCCTGGCTGGTCTTGAACTCCTGGGCTTCAGTGATCCTCCCCACTCAGTCTCCTGAGTAGCTGGAATCCCAGGTGTGCACACTGCTCCCGGCCATTCCTTTAAATGATATAATTACTAAAAACGTTTCCAGGTGGAAGTCAAAAGAGGCACTCTACGAAATATGTCTTTCTCTTTCTATCTCTAGCGCCATCTCTACCATCTACATCTCTCCCTGCCATCTCTGTCTCTGCCTCTATCCCTCTGTCTCTGTCTCAGCTCTCTCTCCATCTCCATCATCTGCATCGCCATCATCATCCTCCTCTGTCTCCATCTCCATCAGCTCTATCATCTCTCTCCATATACCTCTATCTCTGTCTCTGTCTCTGTCTCTATCTCTCTCCCTGTGCATATATGGGTACGTGTCCTGGCCACCATGGACCACCTCATGCCAACACAGCATGCATTCTCAATGGAGGTGAAATCAATCCCAAGAGAGGAAACGTAGACGCAGGGAGAGGGAGAAAAAGCATCAAGCCTTTTTATGTAGAAAAGCACAGATACGGTCCATCACCGGTTACACAGTGTCTCTGTAGTCTCAACATTTCATGGGGGGCCATTAGGAAAAAAACTCCTTGAAGGAGCAGTCATGAAAATGGCTGAGAAATACACTATGTTGAGATAGCTGAGAGGTTTCTGTTTATTTTGTTTGGTTTCAAACCGCAGCTTGGAGTGTCCCACCTGGATAGGCAGGGACACGACAACCATGCGCCAGGGGGAGGAAGGCCACACCCAGCATTCGTACAGCGTGTTAGGGAACACAGCAGCATAGGTGCCATCATGTGTGCGTATACCCACAGGAGTGTGCAAGCCTGATCGAACATCTCCATGGCTCTGTATACGTGGGAGCCACCGTGCTGGGGACGCAGGGTCCGTGCTATGTGCACAGCAGGGACAGGTCTCAGGAGCAGGGGTGTGTGGACCACCCTCCCAAGACCTCACCTGGTGTTTCACCCAGAACTAAATACAGAGAGATTAGATTTAGGACATGCCTGGTGTCGTACTGCACCCAGCACTGTGTTCCTGGAAAGCTCTTACAACAATTTTTGGGGACAAGTTCTACCAGCTAACTTTATCGGTTACTTTGATATGTGGCTTAAGATGGACAATTTCAGTACTGCAGCCACGGGGAGAAAAAGTTCTCATTTAGCAAAACACAAATCAGCTAGGGTGAAGAAGAGACGTCTGAAAAGCCCTGAAGAATCCTGCGTGTACACACCGGTTCATCTTGTCCCGCTCACTCTCTCCCCTACCCTGCTGCACATCTCAAGGATAACAGAGGTGGGAGCAGCCGTGAGGGAGAGGAGCAGCCTCGCGGAAGAGCAGCCACCACACGGGAGGACCCCCCCCAGCACAGAGCCACAGCTGTTGAGACGCACACCAGATGTTGGCTGAGCCTCCACACATGCCCCCGTTTCTCAGAGATCTGGCGTGATGGCCGGCTGACATTCTAGCAAAGCTTTGCCTACCAAAGTTTTGACGCCTGAGTGCTTCGAAAGACAGTAGGTTTAGGTTCGACGTGAGTTTTATAGAACGCGCCCGATCACAGTGTCTCCTCAAAACTCTGGAGGTTTGCCTAAAAAAACAAACCAAGTTTCAAAGTCAATTACGTACATATGGTCTTCATTCACCTGTGTATGTTTCTGCCTGGGTATCCATCGACTTAGCCATCTCTCTACATCAATCTATTAAATTATGTAATCTATGTTCATGCGTCAGACAGGAAATTCTCCATGTTTAAAATGTTCTCCAGCCAATGGTTCACAGTAACTTCTCTAGCTACAATATGAGACTAGGTGCTGCATCAGTAATTCAACTGGTTCGTTGGGAAAAAAAAAACAACCTTATCTCGGTGAAATTATTAAAAATATATCTAGGAAAGAACACCACCCTTCAATTCTTCAAATTCTGAGTTCCAAATTCTGGTGGATAAATACAGATACCTGACTTTTCTATTTAATTATTTATTTATTTTTATTATTATTTTTTTTGAGTTGGAGTCTCACTCTGTCGTCCAGACCGGAGTGCAGTGGCCACTCCCCGTCACCGCAGCCTCGACCTGCCGGGCTCCGGCGATCCTTCCGCCTCAGCCTTCCACGTAGCTGGAACTACAGGCGCGCGCTACCACACCCGGCTAATTTTTTGATTTACTTAGAGATGAGGTCTCGCCTGCCCAGGCGGGTCTCGAACCCACGGGCTCAGTCAATCCACTCACCTCAGCCTCCCAAAGCACGGGATGACAGGCTGAGCCACGGAGCCCGGCTCGACTTTTATATTTAAATCTGTCTTCTTAAAGACTCGACAACCGAAGAACAGTCTAGCCGTCTAGTGTTCGTGGACTATGCAACCTCTCCCTGGCTCAGCCTGTTAGTCCACAAGACGATGCTTGAAGACTAGCCACCGTAAGTCTTGACTTCCACATTGTTCACGAAGGGCGAAAAGTGGTTACTGCAAACCACAGATGGTGCTTTCCCACAGCCGCTTTCCCAAGACAACTCGGGGAGACCCTGCAACTCTTGGAGGATGATGCCTGCGCCTGGACGTCCAGGCTCTCGTCTGCGGCCATCTTCTGCTCTCCAAACGGAGCGCTTCGAGTAACATCATTCAGAAGAGCCCAAAGCTCTGAGCCTTCACGAGGCAGCCGCCCGGCTGCATCGCCTTTCAAAGTGGCTTCCCCGTGCCAGGTGCCCTCGTTACTCAACCCTGTGACAGGTTTTTTGGCTTTAAATGCCAATTCGAAGCATTTTATTTTCATGAATAAATATAAAACATTCTAACCATATAGACAAGTGTAATTTTAATAAGTGGCTAGCACTCCCCATCTGCCTGACAACAAAACCACTTTAAAAGAGTCAAACTGGGAGAATCATGCCAAGTTATTTGGCTTTAGTGCTTCTTAGACAATAAAAAAGAAAAAAAGACCATATGCTTTCTAATTTTCCCACAATACTTTATATGCAAATTTGGGTATGAGATGCATGTATTTTACATGCACTCATTGACGAATGTTTCTTGGGGGAAAAAGTGTTTAGCTTGGGTTAAAAATTTACACTTCAATTTATTCGACACAAAAAGGGCTTACATAGCAACTAGAGATAACGTCAACTCACACATAACTAAGACTACACTAGGTCTATAAATGACTTCATTAGTAAGTTCATTAATAAACTCAACATAGTTTTAACGTATGGAAAATAAATGAGAAGGAAATGTCAACTTATCTGGACTAGATTCACATCAAAGAGAAATAAAAGTTTTTAAACCCTTTTTGGGCGACAATTTTCATGCGATAAAATTCCTGGATTTACAAAAGGACTGGCTAAGGCTTGAAATACGTGTTGAGTTGCATAATCCCAAGACACTCGCGTGACAGCCGTGGTGTGGAACCCTGACACGCCAGAACGTTCCTGCTGCCTCCCGGCAGTTCATCTCACCCAGCCTCAGCCCCCGGGAGCCATGGTCGGCTTTCCACCAACCCGGTTTACCTCTTCAAAAGTTCATACAAATCAAACCACTGAGCGGAGAGTCATTTGCATCTGGCTCCCTCAACTCCGCATGTTTGTGAGTCGTTTCTGTCAGTAGCTGGAGGGTCTGGGAAGACCAGAAGCCGTGAAGACAGAGACAATGGCCAACCGGCCAACGGAAAACTGCATTACCTATGATTTTATGCACCTACATTCTAGTAACAGCTTAATAAAACTGCTGCATTCCTTTTGCTTTTCTGTACTTCAGACTCATCTTGATGAACATGCGTCAGGAGCTGTTGGTTCATTTCCAGTCAAGATTCTAGAACTTCAGCGAAGATCCACGCCAGATTTGTCTGGAAAACCCTCTCCAAAGATGCCTTCTAACCTACAAGAAGACACCACCGCCCAAACACCGCCAAGTAGCAAAACTCTATGTCTTGAATAACTGGTATTTACAAAGAGAAGGCAAAACTACAGTAATGAGGCTGATAAACTATGAAAGCTGCAGATGTAATAAATACAGTACTTTCCCTTTACACTAGCTTGACATTAACACTATACATTGACATTTATCATTTTTTTCCTAACACTGACAATTTTTACACTTCACCTAGAAAACTGGAATTTCTTTTCAAGGATTCCCTTAAACCAGCGCATCAATTTAAAATATCCATTTCTCGAATTCCCCATCTATGGGTTCGGAACGGCCAAACACAAAAGTTGAAGGGGAAAGAAAAGGATGTTTCTATCCGCGGTGTAAAATTATGGCCACCAGTGCTGTGTTTGCAGCATAACTAACCAAATGAAAAGCTCCAAATTAAGTGCCTCTGTCTACACAGCAGGGAGGTACATTCACACAGCTGTCAAAGGCCTTCCCAGCCGCAAGACAGCCAACGGACAGAATGCCCGAAAGAGCACTCAAACCCTCTTGCCAGAAGAGTGTCTTCAGAGGTGGGAAGGAGTTCACCATAAGGAAAAAAGCCTTGAAATGATGCGACAACATGAACAAGGCAGGCAGGGCCTGCAGGGGCAGCTACTTTTGCCGCAAGGCAGGTCTCGCTTAATATGTAATTTAGGGCAACACAAACCTACCATCAAGGAACTCCAGAGTACATCCGAGGGGTATGTGGATTCTGCTCACTCATGGTTCCACTTTATGATGTTTTGCACAGGGACAATGAAAAACGTCACTCGTGATGACGGAGGTGTGCCTGTGGCTAAGAACAGCCCACCCAGCTCTCCTCGCAGTCCACACCTGCGTCCTCACCAAGGCTGGGTTCCTCGCTCCTTCAGCTGTTGCTTCTGACACTGCAGGTGAACGCTTGACAGAGTCATCTGTCAGGGGATGGTGCCATGTTTGAACAACATCTGGGCAACCCCCTCGGGGCTCCTCCCACTGTGGGAGCTTTTCTGTCCTCTCAATAAATCCTGCTTTCTCAAAAAAAAAAAATCGAAAACAAATGGAAAAATGCAAATGTCTTGTTCCCCCAAATTCATTCCACCCTTCTACTCTACTCTAACTTTACCATCACATTTCCCTCTTTGTCTGGAGAGGCTCCAACTATAGACATGTGAGGAACTGTTAGAAGAACATAGAAAATATTCAGGAAAATATAATTGTAGTTTATACTGCAAGTTTTTCAAGGCAGCAGAGATAATTTTGTTCAAAGTTACCATTCCAACACCTAGCAGAGAATAATTGTTTGATAAATGTCTGCTGATTTATTATATGTATTAAATAGACTGTATAAATACCATAATGTAGAGTGTTCATATAGAGAATGTGAAATTTTTAAAAAATATAAAATATAAAAATCTGTCATAAATGGGCATGAATAAATAATATTTCTTTCTTTTTTTTTTTGAATTGGAGTCTCACTCTGCCGCCCAGACTGGAGTGTAGTGGCCGCTCCCGGCCCCTGCAGGCTCGACCTGCCAGGCTCCGGCGATCCTTCCGCCTCAGCCTTCCAAGTAGCTGGAACTACAGGGGCGTGCTACCACTCCCGGCTAAATTTTGATTTATGGTAGAGATGAGGTCTCGCCAAGTTGCCCAGGTGGGTCTCAAACCCGCGGGCTCAGGCAATCCACTCACCTCGGCCTCCCAAAGGTGCGGGATGACAGGCTGAGCCACCGAGTCTGGCTATAAATAATATTTCTTACATTAAAAAGTACATCATAAAAATCATTATCCCTGTTAGCAATGACATGTAAATTGTGTTTAAAAAGAAAACTCTTTCCTTTAATACTTGACGTGTCATTTCAATCCTAACTATTCTTATATCTTTTTTGAAATGTTTGTACTACTGGTCAAAATACATTTTCTCCTTCTGGTCAGAAAAAAAGAAAGAAACTCAGCCGCTGTCTTCACCTGCCCATGATCACGCTTTCTCGCTCACATTTCCATAATATTTTGTGCCACTGACGTCAACATTGAGGCATCTTCGTGAATATGTTCACTACGATAACTCAATGTAAAAGCAGATAATCGCAAAACTTGGAGAGGCAAGCCATAATTGGCTGTTTCAGGATGTAGGCATACAGAGAAGGGTGTATCCGTTTGCTTACTGACTATGATGGTCTCAGAATGTGGCAGATCTCAGGATGGTGATGACAGGACTACGTGGCATTTTGTTGGGCTAGCATAAAGAGTAAGTCAACAGTCGTAGGTCTTTTTCATCTGAGCCAAGAAAGTTTAATTTGAAAAAGTGATATTGTTTTAAGCCATCTCGATTCCTCTTGAAGAACAGCTGAGTTTGCTGGCTGCTTCTTAGGAGAACAAACTCATTACGGCCATGAACTAACTAAAGACCTGGGAAAAGACAAGATGTAGCCGGAATCAATGACGATGGCGGTCTTATTCTTCATTTGTACCAACCCCAGCTGACATATTCCACTGACACCATTACTTCTACTTTGGAATGTTTCATGTGCCATTGGCTGTTAAGCTTCTATCTTAATTAGAGGGCTTTTAAAACTAAAATAAATATAATTTGCCATGTAGCTTTTTAAAAGAAATGATGATTTCCAGCTGCCAAATTATAATGAAGGAGACATCACACCAGAGCAGGGAAAAGTTCTTCTTTTCTGAACACATTTTCGAGACTTTCTCAAATACACGTGAAGCAGAATATTACCAATTCATGTGTGCTTGTTACCAACCTCAGAAACCGACATGCTATAGACAGCTATCCCCAGTGCATTCTGCATGTAGGAATGGTGGCGATTTATGCTTTAAAATGTTGGTTCCCTTTTATAAGCAAATATATCAGTCCATTCCCCCCGTCGTGGAAAACCCCTTGCCGTCCATGTTTTCATTGGAATTCCTTAAATGATGGAGCGATAGCCTCAAAGGGACTGTTTATTAAAGGCTTCTAGAAACTCTATTTACTTGTGACTTGCTGACGAATTCTAAATGAATGCTAGAAAAGCCAAAATCCAAAAGGAAAGCCCATGTGGAAAAAGACGTGTCAAAGCCTGAAGGATTTAAGTTTAGATTACTGAAATTCAATTGTGAACGCATGGCTTGTTTATGCTGATGTACTCTCTGGCTGCATTGTGTGTGCTAAGTCTTCTGGGCCTAGGCCAGAAGACAATGACTTCTTTGCTGTATATTTTAATATTTTTTCTACATCAGTTGTCCACACTGATGAGGCTAGTGACTTAAAAATAAACGTTTTAAATTCCACGTATGTATAAGTAAAGTTTCCTCGAATCCTTCTTTTAATTGGCTGAGAGAGCTGGGTTTTCACTATTGCATGAGAAAATCATTAGTTAGGAAAAAAATATGAAGCCTATTTTTTTCTATCAGTCAAGGAAATGAAATCCAACCTGGTAAAAATGAAACATTCGATACCTACGTGAGGTATGAGGTTCAGAGCTGTCGCATAAAACGTATCGAACACACAGACGAAAACTGGCGGCGAGCCACCCCGAGGACAGACTGCTGGATGGGAAGCCAGTTATCACAAGTGCATGCTGTGGCCAGGTACACTCGTCCCACTACCGTTTGTGCAGACGGCCTAGCCTGGCCAGCCTGGGGGTCCAGCCTCGGGCGGTGACACCTGCCTTCTTCCTGGACACCCCCGGGCTCTCTCCGTGTCGCCGTCCCCACCAAGTGCCGTGCTGGGAAGAGAGAGCGTGCACGTGAGACGCGACTCCAGACCCTGGACCGGCCCAGGAGGCCTGTGTCGTGTCCACGGGGCCCCATTCTCGGGATGTGGGGAGACACCTCCTCCCTTCCCCGAGGGACGGGACCCACGTGGCTGCTGACTGCCGTTCCTGATGTCAGCAGCACTTCTTCAGCTTTACTCTACATCGTGGGGAGAAGTCAGTCAGTGCATCAGCAGGACTTTCTTCTTGCCCTGGTGTCCCAAGCTCACTCTCCGGCGGCATGTAGGACTCACAGAGCCCCCCCACAGGGGAACCGCACACTGCAGTGAAGAAGGCGCATGTCGTGGTGTGAGGTCTTTCTGTGCAACTGGCGCTGTTGAAAACTCAGAGCACAGCGAGTGTTCAAACACACTGCACTTTTTCTGTAATTCCACACCAACGTCCTAAGATGTTTTCTAAAGCCTTGCTTCCACATGAGGATTGAAATACACGCATTTTTCATTGAGCATACGTTCCATATTTTATTAGGGGAAAAAGAAGACCCGGACAAGAACGGCTAATTAAGACACATTAAATGTTTTGGCAGTGGGGTGTATTAACGGTATTCAAGAATTACGTTATGACGTCAGCTGTAACTACCAAGTGGCAGGGCCCTAACGATGTCACCCGGCAGGCTCAACGCACCCCGCTGTACCCAGGCACGTGAAGGCTCTGCCGGGCCGTGTGCCACACCCACCGGCATGCCTGCCCCTGGTGCGTCACAGAGTATTTCACCCGTGTTTCACTCAGTGTGAGCACGATGCAAAATGATGTGCTCTGCTGTGTAGAAAGGGTTCAGCCGTGGCCTCTGCGGCCATTAGCTGGAGATTTACGGGGGGCGAGCGAGTCTGCAGGTCAACCGCAGAGTGCGGGTGCAGGCGGGGCGGGGGAGCCCCAGGGCTCTCGACACACGGCCGTCGGGCAGGGCCAGGCCGCTGGCACCTGGCGTGCACTCTACATGGCCACCTGTGTCAATAAATTACGACCCCCTGCAGTCTCACGGTCAAGCGGGGGCCAGAGGGGCCAGGTCCTGGAGGAACCCGCTGCTTCATTCATTCCTGTGATTCCCTCCTGTCCTGTCACCGTCTTTTCCGCACTGGCACTTCCTCCCATAGCCAGGTCCAACCGCCGATGGACACTCCGATTCTCTCAAACACACACGTGTGACTGATGGTGTGTGCCCTCAACAGCAGCAGAGGTATGAGTGAAGCCGGTCCCAACGCCTGCAGAAGCCTACGCCCAGGACAGAAACGTTCCTGCTGGGTTCCTGAGTGGCCCTATGGCTGGAAGGCCCAGGGAAGCGCCCTCAACGCTGGCTTTTAGACGTTGTCTCTCGACAGGTCTAGCTGTCAGCACTAAAGCAACCTCTGACTGCCACTCAGACTAGAGGACTTTAGTCGTCCCGGGCCCAAGGGAACCAGCTCTGCACCAGGGCTCAAGTGGGATCCCCGTTGTGTCCATGTAGCAGTCAGCATCATGACAATCTCTGAACGTTTATGTTTCTGTGTTTCTTACACAAAAGCGAAAGCTTTGTGAGTTTGAGAATATCCTTTGTGTCTGAAAGATTAAAACATATATCTAGCTCTTGGCAATCCACCAGAAGGAACACCTTTTGAAAAAGAATAAATACCGGAAAAACTCCGTTTGCGTCCTGTGTGATTGGCTGGTGGTATGCTGGAAGAGTCCAACTTTTTTACCAAAAGGAGAGCATTTGGGGAGAAATGGAAGAGAAAAGGCCGTGAGGAAGGAGCGGGGAACGGCACATCGGACAGCCCTGTGGCCGGGCAGGGCCCCAGGGCACCACTTCAGGATGCTCGCAGCCATCTGCCGGGTGTCACCATCATCCCCAAGCGACAGATGACAAGGCCAAGCATCCGCACAACCCCGTGATCCACCAAGATCACACAGCAGGTGTGGAGGGCAGAAGTCTACCCACAGCTCTGCCCAGTCAAGAAGGAAGCGGGGGAGACGGAGGGTGCAGGGAGATTGGGGGGGCTGCAGGGGCGGGTCGGGAGGGACAGCCCCCGTGGACTTGTCTGGGCACGTCTCAGCTCCGCGGCCTCATCCACGCCAGGAGGCCCTCGCCCCGGCAGGCCCTTCTGCTGTGAGAAGCGGAGCGACGCAGCCGTGCAGGTCGAGGAGAAAATAGCACAGGCAAGAAAAGGAAGGGCCAGGGGGGCAGGACAGCCCTGAGTTTCGAGGGGACAGGAGCAGGCTGGGTGACCGTCCACATCGGGCCGGGGTCCAGCTCACGCGCCGCCAGGAGTGCCGAGCGGGGAGCATTCTGGAAGACCTCGGGAGTGCAGGAGTGAGACGGAGGGCAAAGCTCCGAAGTCAACAGCAGGGGAAGAGGGCATGTCACATCCCTCTGCCTGAAGAGATGCTCCTCGACCCGGCTGGGAAGCCGGTGGAAACTGCCCTGTGCTTTCTCAGGCTGGGTCAGGCCGCCTTCTGGAACGCATCCTGATCCGCACCTGCTCCCGAGTGTGTAAGTAGCTGGACGTGAGCCCGCAACTCGAAAGATAATATCCATAGAGAAGCCTCCCCTGCAGGCTGGTCCCTACTGAAAGGCACACTTTGATTTCCATAAACCTCTGCATCTCTCTGAGTACTCCACAGTAACCTGCGATGGAAAACTTCGTTGCCTCCCTCTTACACCGAGAGCAGACGGGCACAGGCGAGACTTCGCACAAGAGACAGACGTGGACTTCACATCTGAGATGGCACTCCGGCTTGTGAGACGATCGGCAGGGACACAGACCAAGTTCCTTTAGTGGAAGCTGGAGCGCGCACAGGGAGATGAGCGTGGTAATGGGCCCACTGACCCCTGGTCAAGATGAGACTGTCAACAGGAGTGCCTGGCATGTGGCATGAGTCACACCTAATGGTCCTATTAACATCATGCGAGACTGAAGTCTCAGGGAGCACGACTTAGGGGAATGGAGACGGAGGAGCCTTATTTATTATTTTCATTCCGTTTCTGCAAGTGTGCTTCTTCACTTTTACGTCCTCTCTCCTAACGGAAGCAGGCCATGAAGCGTGTACTCAACTGGCATCACAGCAATAAACTTGTAAAAGGCATCGGCTTTACAACAGGTGTGATTCTCCTGCAAGCTCAGTCTCCTGATGGTCTGCATCTTGGGATGTGGGAGGCTGGGGCAGACGGGAGAAAGGAGTTGGCAGGGGACTGGCGGCATCCTGGGCTCTGCTGCAGCTGGAGCCCCCCGTGCTGCTCTCAGATTCCCCAAACGGAAAATGGGGTCCCGTGATGCCCACCCTCCTTCCGCGTCGTGGGGATGTCAGGATGACTCACTTGCATTCAGGAGGAGAAACTGGACTTGGAGTCGCAACAGTTGTTTAATAATACCATATTCCACCTGTATCCGATTAAGGGACCAAATTCAGTATTTAAGTAGTAAGACGGACCACCATTAACCCAGAAATGTTCTAATTGTTCAGGATATTTCTGAAGGAACCGGAATAGGAAGATTCTTATACAGTGGGATACCTAAGGTGATAGTCCGCCAGTATAGTTTTTAAAATGTGGAAATACGGTATTTTAACTACACTCTTCACGTATTTAACAGTCAGATGGAAAGGCAGTTCTCTGTTCAGACTGGTCAGAATTACTGAGAAAAATGCCAAAGATACAGAGAGAGTCAAGGGCAGCTGTGCCCCAGAGCTCACCACAGCACAGAGTCGTGATTCTGGAAGATGGTGAACAGCCACAGAGGCTCATGGCAAAACAGACAAAAGTTCCCGGACTCCCCTGGAAGAACCAGCAGGGGAAACCGAGGGACACCCTCTTCCAGCAGACATGGGTCTTTGGCGAAGTGGGAAATACTGCATACATGTGAAGCTAGCCTCCCCATGGCCGAGAAGGAACTGGCCAGAGTAGAAGACATCCAACAGGGGTCACAGCCTTTCTCTGGACGCACTCGGGCAGCTGGGGAGGCTCAGAGCCTCGCGGGGCCGCAGCCGTGCACAGACAGCTTGTTGCAGACCAGGGCACGAGGACGGCGCGGCCGGCAGTGGTGGGCAACGCCAGGGACCTGAAGGGGCACTGACACAGCTGGAGAGGGGGAGCGCTTCTGGGTCTTCCCGGCTTCGCCTTAGACCTAAATCGAGATCTACGAACAAACAGCCTTCTGTTCTTACGGCATTTTTAGGCAACTTTTGTTTAATATATTTCGGAAGAAAATCACGACCGTTTTTTCCATTTGCTGTAGGCCCCGAGCTTGAACCTTAAGACCTTCTGATTTCAAAAATTGGCAAGTACACGGCCTGACATTCACCCTTGCCGCCTTCAAGCCACGCCTCCTCGGAGGGGAGCTTTTTCCTGCCACGTACTTCAGCATCTCCAATGCCCACACTGGACCTGACGACCCCACCGACCGCTCCGCCGCTCGTCCTCCCGAGGCCTGTGGAATTCCACCGCCACGCAGCCGCAGAATCTGCGCCCAGTCACGGTGTCTCCGTGCTCCCAAGCCTAGGAGGTCTGGTGCGAAGACGGAGTGAACTGATGACTCAACTAGGGAGCATGGTGCTGGGTTCACAGCAAAAGACAGCAAGGGCTGGCTGTCCCCTCCATCACAGTCGCCGTCACCCCCAGCAGCACCTGCTCCCCCAGACATACTTCCATCCCGGGGGCGGGTCTGCCCGCCTGCTTTATGGCACCAATTGACGTGTGTGGAGTGACTTTCCAGGTAACCTGAAGGAACTTTTAGTAAGGTTTTTTGGGGGGAAGCTTTTGAGCTGTGTGTTTCTGGATTGTGTGTGTGTGTGTGTGTGTGTGTGTGTGTGTGCGCAATTCCCATTCTCTCCTCTCAGGCTTGACTTGAAGCTGGCCCATCCGTGCCCCAGGGGCCTCCGTGGTGGGAACACATCACTTATGAGGATGGATGGCTACTACCCAGCGGAAGACCTTTCCGGAGAGACACTCTCGCCGCGAGCGCCCGACTCCCAGGGCGCCCATCAGCACAAGTGCCCATCTGTGAGCACTTCATGCCATAAAAATAGGGTTCCAATCGGTCACTTAGCTTACTATTTTTTCACCCCTTGTAAGTCTCCAGTAGTTTCACCAAAGGGCTGCCATTTTTCATTGGAAAAACACAGATTTCAAAGCCAAGAGAACAACGCAGCATCCCCCATCCTGCACCCTCCATGCTCAGAGGTGTCCTTCCACCCTGGGCAGCACCACCTGCACTTGGCTTCAGCACATCTGTGGGTCTGACTCAGCTCAGAGGTCTCCTCCAGCTGCTGTTGGAATGATGGTGCCGGGGGGGGGCATTGTGTCCAACCACAACAGTTTCGTGAAGTATTTATTTTCCGATGAGAACAAGAATGTACACACTTGAAGTGGCAAGAATTACGAGGTGGGTGACTCGAAACCCTGGTTTTCCAGAGTCTGAGAAGGCATCCTTCGGTGCGAGGGCATCTGGAGGGGCCACAGCCTTTTCCTCTCTCCTTCCCACAAGAGATGGAGCCAGAAATGCATCCCTTGGGCAGCAGGGCGGCCAGAGCTCCTCCCACAGCTGTCCTGGCTTCCTCCCAATTGCAGGCACAAGCCCGGTTAAAAAAAAAAAAAACAAACCCTGTACCCCCCATCTGCACACACAAGCATATATGTTGGTGATCTGAGTATTTCCCTGCCAGCACCCGGACAGTACTATTGCCATGGGTTTTGAATAAAATACGCGCCGTACATAAACGCACAGATTCCCCAGAACAGAGGAGGAAGCCACAGTCAAAGCTCCCCTCGTACCACTTCCTTGGAGAACTGCCAGCGCAGGGGAGCAGCACGTCCTGGTCTTCCCCAGACCAAGGCCGCTTGGAGAGCGCAGCCTCCGCCCACAGAAACACGTCAGCGGCTCCCTCCTGTTGAAGGGGCGTCTGGAGAGACCTCGCCTGCCCACGAGTCTACTTGGAACCATTTCCTTATGTGGCCACACAACCTTGCGTGACTGCCATGCCCGTGCAGTCCCCGGGTACACACCTGACACCAGGCACACCTGTCCCTGGGCACACGCCTACCCCTGAGCACACACCTGCTATTAGCACACACCTACTTTGGGGCACACACTTGCCCCTGGGCACACACCTGCCACTGAACATACTTGCCACCAGGCACATACTTACCCCTGAGCACACACCTGCCTTGGGCACACACCTGCCACTGGGCACACACCTGCCACTGGAACAGACCTCCACTGGGCACACCTGCCACTGGCACTGGCACCAGGAGAGACACCTGTTCTGCCTCCCTACCTGGCTCTCTCCAAAATGAACACCTCATTTCTCCCCCAGACGTGGAAGGAGCGACGTCCCAGGAAACTGCCCTTCCCTGCCCATCTCACCCGGCAGCTCCTTCTCAGACAGCTGCCAGGCTGCGGGAGCTCGGGCTGGGCCCTACCCTTGTTCCTGCAGGGAGGCTCCCAGAGGGGCCCGAGCACCAGCTGCAGGAAGAGCCTTCGAGGAGTCACAGTGCAGCGTCCTCCCTCCCCTTTCTGACTGCAGTCCTGCCCCGGGTCCCCTCCCGAAGCCGAGCGGTGACGTCACCCACTGGGCAGGGCAAGTGCCAGGGCGGTGGAGGCAGAGGGGAGGCTGCACAGGATCGGGTCATCTCGGCACAGCCGGGTGCAGTGATCAGAATCGACTCCAGCATCAGTCCTGCCATCACACTCGTGTGGCATCGTCTTCACCTGGATCCTGGCATACAGCCTGCGTGAGCGGGGTGATTCGCTCTCCCAGAGTCAGACTCCTGTGCGGGCATAGCAAGCAGCATGACGCCTCGAGCTGATCCTCGTGGTGCATGCATATGGCTCCATTCACCCTAACAGGCTGATTGGTTCTCGGTGAACCCTCCGACATGCCCTTGGGGATTTCTTTCTTTTCTTTTTTTTTGAGTCGGAGTCTCACTCCATCGCCCAAGCTCACGGCCACCCCAGCGTCGACCCGCCGGGCTCTGGCGATCCTTCCGCCTCAGCCTTCCAAGTAGCTGGAACTACAGGCACGCGCTAATGCGCCTGGCTAATGTTTTGATTTATTGTGGAGATGAGGTCTTGCCAAGTTGCCCAGGCTATTCTCGAACCCGTGTGCTCAGGCAATCCTCTCACCTCTGCCCCCCAAAGGGGGCTTTCTTAAGTCATGGTTTTAGGGATCACAAAGGGCTGTGGTATCCACCTTAAGTGGCAAATAAATCTTCAAACAACTCACTTCCTCGACTGCTGAGAAGAAACTTTTTCAAACTGACAGGCACGAAAACGCCGTTCGGTCATCTGGAATACGCCCGCGTTTGTCAGAGATCAGCACGCTGCCCCGGCAGGCTGGGGAAAACCACACTGATGCTTGCCCCCCGTGTTATGTGTGCAGTAACGCAACCAGTCAGAAGAGTATTCCTGCGTCCCCCAGTGCCACACACAGGCTGTGGGGGGCCCTCAGGACACGAAACCCGAGGCCTGTCTGCTCTGACGGTGCCTCGCCCGGCCTTGGGGACCACCAGTTCTGTCATTCTCCGGGGACCTTGCGGATACACTGCGAGGAGTGCTTCGCTAGCTCGTGAGGGTTGTTAAAGGGAAATTCCAACCAGAAAGACAAGAGGACCCCACAGACGCCGGCCCTGCGCATCTGACAAGGGGGACTGCGGCCACAGGGCTGCCAGCGTCAACATTCTAGGGACACCAGCAGGCTGGCCAGAGTCCCAGATTGTGCCGTCGCAAAGCACATGCCAGAGGTTGGCACCTGGAGCCTGTGGCCGACACGTGTACTGTGTGTGTGTCTCAGTAACCGCTGGTTCTGGGTGGAGCAGCCAAGGTAGTGGCCAAGGGACCCTCTGCCACCAGGACAAGGCAGACAGCATGGGAGGAGTTTGTGAAACAACAGGTGGGTGTTCGCTGTCCCGTCCCTGCCTGCTGGGGGAGGCCTTGGAGAACAGAGCTGGGTGTCCAGGACCAGGGCGAGGACCCCGCCCTCGGGCCCTGCTCTGGATCTCACATCCACACGCCAAGTTCTCCTCTCAGCGATCCCTCTGCCACCCCTGACACCCTCCATGCTTGGCTCAGCTGGAATTCTCACGTGTGGCACAACCTCTCAGGCACCAACTGTTCTCTTTTTTAAATGCATCACTGGCGGGAGCCAGCCGGTGAGAGGGAGACCCAGCAACGCCTCACCCGTCCTGCAGGGGGTAGGAAACATCCTTGTAAAGCACCAGAAATAAATGTTATTTGTCCCAAGGCGGCCCACCTGGGAGCTCAGACAAGCACGTGAATACCTGTGCACAGATAAGTGGGATAAGTCCCGAGGAACGATACCCTGGAAGCCCAGCAGAGATGGAGCCTACGGGAAGTGAGAAGGTCCCCGAGAAGGTGTCTGTGCTGGACCTTGAGGACAAGGCAGGGTTTTAAAGACGGCCCCGCAAGCAGAGGTATGAGATGCTTGGAACTCTTACTTGGACTGTTAAGTGATCTGGCCCTCTGAGATACAGGGGTGCAAGCTCTCAACTTCTAAAGTTAAGAAGATTGAAGAATATCTGATTGGGTAAAAGTAGCGCAGACTCACACATCTCCAGACTGTGCTCTCCCTTCTCATGGGGCTTTGGTCGATTTTCCAGAGATGGGGCTGTAGCTTACACCTGCAGTTAGCCTGCTCCTAACTCCAGGGCTGACCTTCAAGTCCCACCAGACCTGGGCTTCACACAAGGGAATCTGAGCTGCACACCCTTTCTCATCTCCCACACACCTTCCACGGCACGTGGCCCTTCCCGTGACCTGTGGCCCCGTCTTCCCCAGCGTGGCTGGCTGAGTTTCATGCACAAGGGACTGTGCTTCCTCAATAGTTGTACAGCCAATGCCCACTGTTACACACTCACGATGTAGCGGCATTTAATAGGGTGCTTCTCTCCGGACTCACTCAAGACACGTCAGCTAAGAGAAGTTCAAACGGCATCATGACCAAGCATTTTGCTTGTGAGACAGAGTCCAATACCAGATCCTGACATATTATTGCAAAAGGTGTTCACAGCATCGTTCCTTGCCAGCACACAGTGTTCTTTCTCAAAGTGTGCGGCTGACCTTAATTCCTAATGGGATCTGAAAACACTGTAAGACCATCTTCAGTTTCACCACTAGCCTCTCATCGCCTGCAATGGAAAATCACAGAGCCTGAATTCTCTACGTAGAGACTGGTCAGGCAGCCAATGCCATGCACAGATAAACTGTCGAAAACCCAAGTTTGGTCATTCCTGGCCAAGTGTTTCTCAGTTCCTATGCAGACTCCACTGTCCTTCTTTACTCTTACCTAGAGTTTGCATTTTCTCTCCCGTCAACACCTAGTGAGGCTGCACTGTCTCTAGCTATCATCCCTTTGACGCAGGGCTCCAGGTTCCTCTCAGGTCCAAAGTTCACTCCCCCTTGCATGGTCCCTGCCTCTGGGGCAACGGCCGGCCCATCAGCTGGGGGGCCGTCTCTGTGTTCCAGGGAGCTCCTGCAGTCCCCCTGCTCTGCAAAACCTCTCCAGTAGGGACCGTACTGAGCTGCCCACACACCCCTGGGCTCCACGCCACCTGCTGAAGAGCCAGGCTCCTGCTGACACATGTGCCCCGCCCTGTGTGCGTTCTGCACGGCAGAAGCTGTGATCACGGGACCCTCATCTCAGATTACCAAGTGTAAATGAGCCAAGTGTGTTGATAGCTCCTAATTATTGACAACAGACAGTCTTGTGGAAGGGTCTGCAGGAGCTACCTCAGGCGACATGAAGCCTCACTCCAGGCCTTGGCAATCACATCCCTGCTGAGACCTGGGGGCGGGTAGGGGGTGGAGGTTGGGGGGGGTGAACCACCAGGTGGCCAGCAGGGAAGAGAGAATCTGTGGATTAGCACAAAAGTGAGTGCTAACGAGCACATTCTACAAGGGCTTTCATTTGCAGCCCTGCGTTCATGGTCAGTTGGGAGAACATTTTCAGAAAGGCTTGGACGTTGCTCGAGGGTGGCCGGGCCCTCCTAGGACGACGTGGCTGGCCTGCCTGGCTCCTGCCTTCGCTGTTTGGGCATCCTTGAGAGCCCTGGCTTCAGGCTGCTCCAGAGACTCTGCCAGGCCCTTCCTCCTCCCTCCTGTCTCCATCAATATTCTCCCCTTAAACTCACGTGCCAGCCGCCTCCAACGTCTTTAAGTCACGTTAGGTAAAAGATACTAAGAGGTTTCTGCTGAATGAAAGAGATTTTGTTTGCTTTTACACAACTCTCTCTCTCTCTCTCTCTCTCTCTCTCTCTCCCCTCTCTCTCTGAGAAGGATGCTAAGCATCTTGCCTTTCCTACCCTCGTTGCTCTCTGCCATGCTGACGTTGTCTTCACTCTATGAGGAAGGAGGTTAAATGCCCCAATCACATACTTTGCAATTGGTGGAGGCTTGTTTTTAGCACAAGCATTTATTACATATATTGAGCGTGACAAAATGTGAAATATGTGATAACAACCCTCAAGCATTGAAGTTTTAAGATATTTCTAGACTGATAACACAGAAATAACTTTCAGATGTGCCCTTTGTCGCCTGCTGTCCTTCGACTTTGATATAGTCATCTCATTTCTGCCAGTGAGGAGGACCACTGGCACCTAAAACCAACATCCTAAAGCCAGGCATGGTTCGGTTCAACTGGTGACAACCAGGGGGCTGCATCTGGGCTGTGATTTGTAGCCATATTAACTATCACACTCAGAGCTTCCAAAATTGATCATTCTGGAGTCACAGGCATTTTCTTTTTTTCTTTTTAGAGTTGGGGTCTCACTCTGTCACCCAGCTGGAGTGCAGTGGCACAATCACAGTTCACTGCAGCCTCAACCTCCTGGGCTCAGGTAACCCTCCTGTCTCAGCCTCCTGAGTAGCTGGGACTACGGGTGCATGCCACCATGTCAGGCCACTTTCTATGTTTTTTGTAGAGACAAGGTCTTGCTACGTGCCAAAGATGGTCTTGAACTCCCGGGCTCTTAGCTTCCCAATGTGCAGGGACTACAGGTATTATAGGCATTGTCCGATAAGATTTAACCTCTTGCTCAGAGCTGACAGCGCAGCTGGTCTACTCCCTGAAGGAACCACTGCCTTCCAGACAGAGGCACCACTGGTCATGTCTAAGCTGGAAACTTTCGGTCCTCGCACCCACGGACGGCCTGTGCCACGTCACCGTCTCACTGCTTTACACAGAATAGGGGCGACGTACTCTCCATGTGAAGACCGTGCCGGGGTCCGGGAGCCTCTTCAAAGCAGAACATCCTCTTCCACCAGGAACACACAAGACGCGGAGACGGAGGTCAGGGTCTCCTGCCACTCAAGGCTCCCACCCTGTGGTGTCTGAGCAATAACCCTGCCCTTCCAGGCTGTGGCATTACCACCTGCTGTGCAGCTCCAGACCCGGGATCCCATGTGCCCCAAGCCTGCTTGGTTCCTGAGATCCGACACTGGGCGTCCAGCTACCACTAGGTATGCCTCATGGTACTTACTGCTCAGCACGTCAGGGGTAACTTCCTCGCGGACCCGGGGCTCTGAAACACACACCTTTGTGGCCATGGCGATCTGTGGTCGTGCGGTTGGGAAGCCCAAAGAACGGGGCTTCAAATAGTCACCGTCTATATCATACAAGGCTGTGAAGACATCCCACACTTTACACAAGGCTCGTTTTATGAATTCACTTTACCAGCTTTTGTCTTTTCATTGGCACATGCATTCGAGGAAGTCTTTCTCGATACCCAGTGTCACGTAACTTAATTTGACTCCCAAGGTCACATCTCACCGGGTGATTGTGCATGTCTGCGCTCTGCTACCAAAGACAATCCCAGCTGCCCGGGGTCGCCTAAGCTTTGGGATCGGCGGCAAGTGTCAACTTCTCGGGTTCTCACTTCGACTTACGTTTCACAGTCTCTTGCTACAGTGATGTATAGTTATCGGCCCCTATAGCACACAGAAGCCATCACAGGCCTGAGATGGAAGAACTGTGGACAGGAGGTCTGGGACCTTGCTCTCACTCAGGCACGGTTGTGCTGGGTATCTTGCAACAAGACACTGGACCCCTTTGGCCCTCTGCCTCCTCTTCTCGTTTCCACACGGAAACGAGGGTGAAGCAAAAGTAAGTGAAAGAGGTTCCTGGGGCCGAGAAGGCCTAGATCCAGTGTGGGGAGCCCAGACCAGGCATCCGTGACGATGGCCAGACAGAAGTCCAAAGACAAGGACCTTCCCAGGTGGCCCAGGGCCCCCGTTCAGAGACGGAGAAACCTAAGAGGCACCCCTCTTGCAAACTGACCTTCAAAGTCGAGTCAGCAAAAGCCAAGACAAGACCCAGTGCTAGTCCTTTCTAGATAAAAACTGATGAATTTTTCTGAATCATCATTGAAGCAGGCTAGGTAGAAGGTTTGAAGGATTCTCATGACTTTTTATATTATAGCAGTATTTTAAGTCTATAATCTTTCTTTTTGTAAATGGTAATATGCTCTATAATTGAGCTTGTCATTTTTATATAGAAAAAATTACTTAGGATGTTTCCTCAAATGCAAGGTTCCTCAGTTAAAACTCACACATATGGAAAATCAGAAAAATACATGAAACCTAGCAGTAACTTTACAGTCAGCGCTTAATGTCTTGTGTTTGTGGACATAAGTCCTAAATATAATAATAATAATAAGACATCCTCAAATTTGATTAGCATAAGAAAGATTATGAGTATGATTAGTATAGGACGGAATCTGCAAAGGCAGAGAGAATGAGACAGTGAACACTGCAGGTTCAGGAGGGGAGGAGGGAGGGAAGGGCTGAAACCCACATGTCAGGTACCATGTGCACAGGTGGGCTGGCAGGCACCTTCAGAGCCCATACTCCTTTACCACACTACAAGACATCCATGCAACCCAAACCATGTGTGCCCCTAAAGCCACTGAAATTTTAAAAAGGAAAGAAAGTAAAAACACACGTGACTTAGTTTCACAGTAACCATCGTGGGCACTTAGAGTGAGGCGTGCAGAGGACTTTAGTTGTCAGCAGCAATTTTGAAATGGAAACTACAGGAATGGTGGGCATAACAGATAATGCTCGATTATTAGAAAAAAAGTTTTTAAAAAATGAATTTGTAATCTAGACAGCTATTTATTTTACATTACTTAAATCTAAATCCACAAATATAAAACTAGGTGTAAGTTTCATATGTGTATGTCCCTGGGCAACTACACACATTTTAAATATAATGAAAATAAAACTATGTAATTCTAAAATTTAGATTAACACGCTCATTTTAATATGATGGATGAGGGTATTCAGGTGAAACTGAGTATTATCTGTAACATGAGGACAGGGCTGGCTGCTACAGCTAAGAGCCTGTGAAAGGTGCCATGAGATTCTGTGAAGAACAACCGCCCCTTTGCTACACAAACTCCTACAAAACCATAGTCCTCACAGCATGCTGTGACGTCTTCCAGTCTTTTATGTTCTCATGAATGCCCCATGCATGAATCTTTAATTATTTCTCTCTGGGTCACAGACATTTAAAAAAGTATCTGAAATAAAAGCAACTATACAAAAAACACACAGAAGTCATAGCAGAATATTTTATCCTATGATGACTTCCAGGCAGTTCAGCAAAGATTCTTATTTTTCTGATTCTCATTGAGACAAAAGTCAAAATTAAAACAAAACCCCAATCACGCCGTCTGTAAAGAGGGATAACTTGACTCCCCCTTTTCCTATTTGGATACCCCTGCTCGCCTTCTCTTCTCTGATTGCTCGAGCCAGGACTTCCAACACTATGTTGAACAGGAGGGGTGAGAGTGGGCATCCTTGTCTTGTTCCTGCTTTCAGGGGAAATGGTTCCAATTCTTGTCTGTTTAGGAGTAAGCTGACTGTGGGCTTCTCATAGATGACTTTTATTATTTTGAGATATGTTCCACATATGCCTAGATGTTCGAGTGTTTTTATCAAGAAGGGGTGCTGGATTTTACCAGAAGCCTTTTCTGCATCTAATAATATAACCTAAAACTCGACCTTCCTTATGACCCCGCAATCCCTCTATGGGGAATATACCCAGAAGAACTCAAATCACTCTATAAAAAAGATACCTGCACATGTATGTTTATTGCAGCATTATTTACAATAGCAAGAACCTGGAACCAGCCACATTGTCCATCAAGAGAGGACTGGATAAAAAAATGTGTTACATATACACAATGGAATATTACACAGCCATAAAGAAGAACAAAATCATGAATTTCACGCAACCAGGATGGAACTAGAGTTTATAATACTGAGTGATCTCTTACAGAAACAAAGATCTAAGCATCACATGTTCTCACTCATAAGTGAACCTTGAACAACTATCATAAGACTGTAAGAAAAGGATTGACAGTGGCAGGAAACTATGGGGGGGCAAGGAGGAGAAGGGAGGTGGGATTAATGGTAGTCAATATCTGTCTGGGGTCGGGGGCACACCTCATCAACAAGGGTACCTGCACAATGCATATTTGTATACCTAACCCTTAACTGTACCCCACAACTTTAAAATAAAAAAATATATATTATATTGTAAGGAAAAAAACAATAAAGAAGCTTCACACTTAGGAGAAAAAATTGGTGATCTCATGTTCCAGAAACGTTTAGACTCAAGTGATCTCCCAGGCTCATTTTATTGAGTAATTTTTCTTTCATAAAAAGTTAAAGTGTTTCCTAATTTAACAACATACTTCTACTTGTGTAACGTCAAAGAATTAGTAGGTGGCAGATCTGGGATTCAAACTCAGTTGGCGGGACGCCGGAGATGCTAAGGAACAGTCCACAAGAAGCACACCTGCATTTGCCAAGCTGGCAATTCAGATGATTTTTTTTTTTTTTTTTTTTTTGAGTTGGAGTCTCACTCTGTTGCCCAGACTGGAGTGCAGTGGCCGCTCCCGGCCACCGCAGCCTGGACCTGCTGGGCTCTGGCGATCCTTCCGCCTCAGCCTTCCTTCCGAGTAGCCGGAATTATAGGCATGCGCTACCATGCCCGGCTGAGTTTTTGATTTATTGTAGAGATGAGGTCTCGCTGCCCAGGCGGGTCTCGAACCCACGGGTTCAGGCAATCCACTCACCTCAGCCTCCCAAAGGCGCGGGATTACAGGCTGAGCCACCGAGCCTGGCTTCAGATGATTCTTGCCTCGAATTCCTGGTGGCAAAGGAAGCCTTCTGGAAGCAGCACCAAGTCTCTTACTGAGGAGGGAGGAGGAGACTCTCTTTGTGTGAGGGTGGCTGACGGGGCACCTGGCCTCCTAGGAGGGACGTGGCACGGAGTTGCCCTCACCTGTCGACAAGCTGCCCGGTTCTCACGTGGACAGCGCAGCTCTCTCAACACCACACGGCGCCCCCGCAAGAACGGCCTCCTGTCAGACGTTCAAGGACAGGCAGCATCCTCCCCTTCAAACACGAGTGGACTCCACTGACTTCACCAGCCCTGTGAGGGCTGCGCTCCCTTCCCCAGGAATAAAGACGAGACTCCAAGCTGGGAGCCATTCCCAGCGACTCACGGGACAGCAGGGCACAGTCCCACAGCAGTGTCCCTGGGGACACTTTTGAGTTCAGTGAGTGCCACTGAGCACGGAGAACGCAGGCCAGAGGCAGGGACGACAGACGCCCGGGCCCTTGGTGGCCAGCCTCTGGCAGCAGCCACAGCGTTCGCTAGACGGGAAGCACGTTCAAAGCCGACTCCTCTTTTATTCTTGAAAAGAAGGCACCTCTGAGTTGTCATTATGTGGAATGTGGTCCACCCATCCCTCCTTACTTTGAGCACTGGTGCCCATGGCCAGTTGGTCATAGGGCCACTGGGGGGTCCAAGAGAAACGTCAGAGGACCGTGGATGTGGCTGTCTCCGGGCCTGGAAACTCAGAGAGGAGTCCAGCCACCATCCAGCGACCTGCACTCCGAAAGGTGGCTTCATCTGAGCGGAGGTCACCGTCCACAGGAAGAGCCGTGTTGCCCGCTTGATCGCTGTCAGGATGCGCAGGGCCTCTGCACAGCACGCTGCACTCACAGAAGAAAGGAAGACATCACATCGAGTGCCTGTGTCAGCACGCAGCTGACGTCCCGGCTTCACTTCCAGGAGGACGCCGGAGGACGAGTCCCACACGCACTGCAGAGTCGCCGCGCCACCTTGTATTCCGCCGTGGTCACAGGGGGCCACCACACTTCATGCATAGTGGTGTTGTTTATTTTGAAGTTTATTTTTTTAGATAGGGTCTCACTCTGTTGCTCAGGTTGGTGCAGTCACAGCTTACTGCATCCTCGAACTCCTGGGCTCAGGCGATCCTCCCACCTCAGCCTCCTGAGTCACTGGGACTACAGGTGCCACCACGACCGGCTACTTTATTTTTGTAGAGACAGGGTGTCACCATGTTTCTTTGGGACCCAAGAGTTCTTGTACTTCTGGCCTCAAGGGATCCTCTGACCTCAACCTCTCGATGTGCCAGGATTACAGGCCTAAGCCACCGTGCCCGGCCAATGCCCAAGGCTCACACCTGGTCTTACCACTGAATGACGGATCCCACCCACACAGTTGGGTTTCCTGTGAGTTTATTCATACAGTCTCAGGATCAAACTTCCTGAAACAGTTCCCTGCCTATTACTTAGTCAACACACACACACATACACACACTCTCAGAAGTTTGAAACCACGATCAACCCCCCTCCTCCTCAGGGTCTTTGGACCTAGGGAAGAGTTCTAGGACCTCTCTCCACGCGCAGGAAGGCACACGCTCATTACGAGTGTTTAGACCTGCTACACCACACACACACACACACACACACACACACACAGTAGTTTAAGCCAAGATCAAGCCTCCCTCCTCCTCAGGGTCTCTGGACCCAGAGAAGAGCTCTGAGTCCTCTCTCCAAGCCCAGGAAGGCATTTCAGGTGTTTAGACCTGCTGCTCCTTCTCATCTACTCAGGAGGCAGAAAATTCCAAGCAGAGAAAGGACCAAGAGCTTTCCCACTGCGCATTGTTGACTTGTTTGCAGTTTGTATTACCTACATAAAAGTACTAGCTTCCACATTTAAAGTTCACATCTCTCAGCTAAATGACCTCCTGGCAGTCAAGAAAACAACGCGCCTCAGCTCTGAGGCCATGAGGAAGTCACGTGGTGCGCTCCTCCCAGGCATCACAAGAACGCACCCACTGAGCACGCATGATCTGTTTCCACGCATCAGACAGACCCTTCAGCTAATTTCTAATTTCATGACCAACTCAGCCTTGACAGCCCCACCAGCTGACGCCCACCCCCTGTCCCCTGAGGCCAGGAGTACAAGACCCTCCTGGGTCTCAAAGAGGGTGACACTGTCTGTACAAAAATAAAGTAGCCGGTCGTGGTGAAGCAACATAGGAGGTAAGGTGGGAGGATCACCTGAGTCTTCCATAAATCGTGGTCCCCCCATTTCAGGCCCAGCACAGCAGGGTTCTACTTGAGCGCGTGACGTTGACCTCAACGTCAACTTACAAGAAAGAGAAGGAAACGGCAAAGCTGTCCCCTCACCCTGAGTGGAAGAGAAGCCGGGCTCGCCGGCCGCAGTCCCTCCGACTCTCTGCTGTATTCCACAGCCTCATCCCACTGGAGTTGAGCTAAATGAGTCAGTATTTTAATGACACACTTTGGGAGTGCAGGAAGAGAGAAAGAAGTCTTCCCCAAGTTCCTCAGGTAATGAGATGCCCTTCTGTTGCTACGTGGCCCTGTCCCAGAATCCATCATGAGAATGAGCTTTGCAGTGAAATGAACAGAATTAATGTTTTATTGAGAAGCCTCTCCTGGCTTTCTGAGTCAGATCCACCCCACGTCAGGGGGCCATGTCACCGCCAGTTGACCGGCACCGGGCCTGCGGAGCAGACGGCTCAGCCGTGCGTTTTCCGAACGGAGACCGGCTCATTCCAGCCCCCACAACCCGCCCCATGAAAAGGAAATAAAATCCTATTGGGTCCATGTCACTCAAACGTGACAGCACTTTGGATTTCTCCCCCGTGATGTTTTTTAGCCTTGAGGCAGATATGACAGGCGCCTTATTAAATTCCAAAAATAAATGTGGAACAAGAGGGCGGTGCATTCCAATGAGACATCCGACTTGTTAAAATGCAACATGCACAAAACTTGCTTCATGTATTTTTAGCCACCATCCTCATCGTTTTAAACCCAAGCGGAAATATGATATTTGTTAGCACAGACTGAGTAAATTTAGTTCAAAGACCTCTGCTGTTTTGATAGGAATTAGCTATTCATTTGCTCACATGTACTTAAGATGCGACTTTCTAAAACATCTAAATCAACACCTGGAAGCGAGGC
Source organism: Cephalopachus bancanus (assembly GCA_027257055.1). Taxonomy (NCBI): domain Eukaryota; kingdom Metazoa; phylum Chordata; class Mammalia; order Primates; family Tarsiidae; genus Cephalopachus; species Cephalopachus bancanus. The sequence continues at coordinate 7,185,919 of JAPVLO010000026.1, forward strand.
CAAGAGGAGGAAGGCTTTACGAGAGACCCTCCACTCCATGGCCCCCACACGCAACCCGACAGCTGCCCAGCACCACCAGCTTATCCACGGACTCCGACTGTGCACACTGTGCGTTTTCTGTTTTGTCCCTTAAACGACTGGATCTCACTGAAGCCCACCAGCAGGCTTCCAGCACCTCCTCCTGACAGTGCCATGAGAAGCCACCGCCCCTCCCAGTTTCTCACAGTGTGTCCTGTCCAGTCTGTTTAGCACTTAATCCGTCTCTTGGTTGAGCCTTGCGTGGTAATTTCCCCCACTAGACACGCATGCTTCTCCTAGTGAGCAGCCGTGATGGGGGAAATTGCCCCTATTTACTTTTGCACAACCAGCAACATCTGGCCTGAGGCCTTGCCCACATGAGGAACTCACACATGTGCAGAGAAGGCACGTGACAACGACGTGTGTGACAACGACGCTGCTGCCTGCTTCCCCGCTGTCTCCCTACTACGGCTCCCGGGACCGGGGATACCTTAGGCCAAGAGAAATCCAGGTGTGAGGGCCCAAGATGCGGGCGCTCGGCACCACAAACGTCACAGTGGGATTTCACGGCCGTGTCTGCAGGGGCCTGGGAGGGGGCGTGCAGGGCCAGCTCCTGCAGAGAAAGCTGGGGTGTCCCTTGTCCGTGACGAGGACTGACATCCGCCCTGGGGTCAATGCGGCTGAAGTGCTTCTAACATGTTACTTGATACTACACATTCCTGTGAAGAAGCATCGTTAGCCTGTAGCGGCGATCAGGACACCGAACCCAACAGAGGTTAAATGGCTTGTGTAAGGTCAGCACACCATGTCGCGGTGTCGGGGTCAAGCTCAAGTATCTTTTATTTTTTTAGTTTTAAAAAGTTTCTGAGAGAAAGAAGAGAGGAAAGAAAGGGAGACAGGTCAGAGCTGGCAAGCTCAAGTATCTCAGTGACGAAGCCCAGTGCTGTGCACCCTCAAAGACTGTGCGGCCAACTCGTCTCCCGAGGAAAGGGTAGGACTGGAGGTGCAAAGCCGGACCATCTCCAGAACATTCACCCTTTACTGCGATGGTTTGCACCCTCCCCAGCAGCTCCAGGGAGCTCTGGGAGGCACTCAGCCTCTAGACCTGGGCGTTCCAGTCCTGGCCAAACAAACCTGCAGGCCTCTCATCAGCACCAGGGCCCCCTGGCAATTGCTATCGACATGAGGACTCAGAGGGCACGGGTAGCTTATTTTAGTTTCACCTGGTGCTGTTGTCTTCATGTTCCTCACGCAAGAAGCAACGTAATATTTTGCAGTCAGGTTAGGTATGAGCTGAAATGTGCAATGCAAAGTATTATTGCTTATCGGAAAATACATAAAGTTCACACAGATCAAAAGATGGGAGAGGCGTTGCTGTAACTGCAATTTCTTCGGAAAGTGGCTGTCACATATCCTAGATAAAAGTTGACTAAGACAGGTTGGAGCAGGTCATGGTGTTCCCATCTCTCTCTTTCTCTCTCTCTCTCTGTCTTTTTCTCTGCCCTTCCCACTCCCACCCCCTGTGACGTTCCTTCTCTCATTTAACTGATGTCAAACCAGGGAGATCTCAAATTATTAAGACACTACAATAGGCCACATGTCTTCCACATGAAGACAGTTTGCAGATTCTTCGTTAGATATGAAAATTCTGGGCAATCTCTACAAAAATACAAATTCCTCCACAAAATCTCTACAAAAATCTCTACTAAATCTACAAAAAATCTATAAAATCTACAAAAATCTCTCCAAAAATGCAAATGAAAAAACTAGCGGGACAGGGCAGCACACATCTGTAGTCTCAGCTGCTAGGGAGGCTGAGGTGGGAGGATCCCTTGAGCCCAAGAATTCGGGTTGCCATGACCTTTGACCACCCCACTGCACTCCAGCCTGGGTGACAGTCAGTCCTTGTCTCCAAACAACGAAACAAAAGGAGCACCGCAAAATGAAGAGGAAGGAGGCGGCAGACCAGCTCATCCATAACAGCCAAAGGCATGCCAGGCAGACGCCCAGCTGCCCTCTCCCCCGCCCCAGACTCTGACCCGCAGGTGCAGGGCGAGTGCCTGCTCTTCCTTCTGGAGTTTGCTCCCTTTCCTGCTGGCCTGCCACAGGAAGGCTGTCTGAGGAAGGCACGTGCTGTTCGCGGCGCCCTGCTGTGAGCGAGCCTGTCACCAGCGGTGTGACAAGGTCTCGGCCGCAAGCTGGGTGCAGAGGAAATTCCCATACAGGAAGAAGGGAATGGAGGATTCACCGCCAAGGAGAACACGTTGTGGACAGAAGCACCGGGGTGCTTGCTTCTTCGCCGAACTCCCCCCGTGCCTCCCCTTGACGCCCGCCGCGTCACCTGCACCGTTCTGCTTTCTTTTCAGCAGAAGATGCCGAACTAGAACAGACCCCACAGAAAAGAGCTGCTGATGGCTGACACTTCAGCTGGAAAACAGATCTTCAGAAACAGGAACAGGAAAGGATGCTGCGACCTCTTCGGCCAAACGCCGTGATTCTGGCTCTCGGTTACATCTGAAGTTCCTGGAGTCTACTCTTTTCTTCCTGACACAACATGAGTGTAGCCAGTCCTCCTGGAAACCTGTGAATCTTGCACGCCAGCCGCCTCTGCCGACTGCCACCCGCAAGGCAGCGCACGTTTCAGCAGGCGTCAGCGCGCTTTCCTAGCAGTGTAAAAATACAACAAACTCAAAGCGGGTCGCTAAAAGAAAGAGCTCATTTTCTACAAGTTAGCACGTCTACAGAGCAGTTCACCGTTTGGGCTTGGTAGATGTCTGTGTTTATCACCGAATCCCCTGACATTAATCAAGAGAAGACTAGTCACAAGGCAGCCGGGGTCTCCGGCGTGGGCGGATTAACCGCAAAAGAGAACATACGGTGGACAAAAGCACTTAGTACTTTGGATTTGACCACATGAGCAAGGGCTGTACACACGGTGATTCTTCTTGGACACAAAGCCGCTTCCTGGTACTGAGGAATCACTCTGAACTGTGAACTGGGTCAGAAGATGCCGCCACGGGTTTCCCAGGCTAGGCCGCCGCTGACTTGGCTTCTCTGCGCCCTGATTTCCTCCTCCGGCAGCTGGGGGTCCTTTGATTTCCCTCTATTCCTCGCAAGCCACATGGATCTGTGCTTGTGGTTTATGAGCACCGCTCCGGGCAGACGGGACGTTATTGAGACAACATGGACTCGGCTGGAGACCATCACACTCGGGGACCAATGAGAAACGAAGAACTGAACACCGCACGTTCTCACTCCAAGCGGGCCCGGGCACTGGGCACATGAGCACAAGGGTGGGAGCAGCATGGCTGGGGAGTTGGGGGGAAGGAGGGAGGGGGCACAAGGGGCACACGGCGCCACGCTGGCCTCCCGGTCTGCCACCGGGGAAGGGAGAGCCCGCAGGCAGCCAGACTCACCTGCGTGCAAATCCTCCCAGGTATCCCACCACTCTAAAATCACATAAAATAAAGTAAAAAGTGCTCAGTCTTATTGAAAATGGTGTTTTCATGAAGTAGCCCAAAGTGAATGTGAATGAAGAAAGAAAATTAAACAAAACTTTTATTTGACTTTTTGCTGTGTGCACGTCACGGTTTGAGTCAAAATAATAAACACATAATTTGTGGGAAAAATGTCAGATTTTCACTAAAGTGAAAAAAAGTTCTGATTTTCAAAAAAAGCCTGATTTTCACTGCGGCGTTTCTACCTTTCCCGAAGGCTACGTGAATCCTTCCCGCCACGAGCCTCTGAGAGGATGGCATGACAATCTTGGCACCAGTCACAAGTTCAGTGAGTGCGTCTGTCGACAAGATGTCGCTCAATGCACAAATGGTCGAATATGTGAAAGTGTGGCACTTTCTGTATGATAACAGAACATTATTTGCTCACGCATCAAAACGGTTTATCAAGAGACACTCACATGCAGTTTGTGAAGTATTTTTGCTTGAATTTTTATATCTGCCAATCATCCATGACCCTTCGGCTAATCTTCAGAACAACAACAACAAAACAAACACACACACAAAGAATCAAATAAAAGTGGTGGATACAGTTGTAGTTGAAATATAAAATTTCCACAGTCTGGCGTTCCTGTGTGGCCGGGCTATGTTCTGAAGTTTTGGGTCCTGTTTTCCCTAAACAACTCCATCTGCTCCCGTGTTCCTGCTCTGTCTGCGTCCAGATCGGCAGCCCATCTTCCTTAGAAATGTCAATGTTTCCCGAGGTCAGTGGAGGAACATAAAACATAACCAGATAACTTTGTAGTCAGCTCTGCCCATTCACAAGTTCCTCACTCTCGGATACAGCTGACCACCTAGGGAAACATGGCATTCGTGACAGGCGACTTAAGGGTCCGGAGGGCGGAGTTTTGGTGACTGTGGGTTTCTGCAGCACCAGCGGCAGGACTTGCACATCTGCCGATTTTGGTATCCCTGGGGGGTCTGGAGCCAAGGACCTGCTGTCCACCTTTAGAGACACAAGGGAAATCTTGGGACTGCGCAGATACTCACCACCTTCTGCATCAGCTGGGAGAAGAGAAGACAGACTCACTCCAGGGTGACAGTCTGTGCCACCACGGCCTAGGCATGGGACACAGAGGACACGGAACAGATCCCGGCAGAGAGTTCCTGGCAATGATCAAGGTGGCCTGTTTGCCTTAAAAGCCCCAAAGCCGTACTAAGTATACTTAGGAAAATATTTAGCATATGGCCATCTTGAGTAAGACAAAAGTAGCTTTAGCCTACATGTGAAATATGCCTCTAGCAAAGAAAAATTAGATTAAAAATAGATGAATTTCTAACTAAAACAAATATTTAAATTGTAAATGTTCTTCACTGAAATATTTTTGTACCTAAATCTATTTCAATTTTCATAGAAACTATTAAGAAATGTTTAGACAATAAGAATTATTTTGCCATAAAATTGGCAAAAGGGAAAGGAGTAATAGTGATATGGACTTAGTTTTCACAGGCAAGTGGTATTAAAAGCGGCACAGAAAGCTAACACCAGGTACCCTTACAAAAATTAACCCAAAATGGATCACAAACCGGGATGTAAAACACAAAACCGCAAACCTTCTGGAAGACAACATAAGAAAGTCTAGATGGCCTTGGGTGTGGCAGTGACTTTTCAGATACAACACCAAGGAATGACCCGTGAAGGAAATAATGAATAAAGGGGACCTCATTAAAGCTGAAGTTATCTGCCATGCAAAACACCCCATTAAGAGAATGAAAAGACAAGCCACAGACTGGGAGACAAGATTTGCAGACGGCACACTGGATAAAGGACTGTTATCCGAAGCATGCCAAGAACTCTAAAAATCAACAATAAGAAAACCAACAACCCCTTTAAAAAGGGGGTCAGGGACCTCGCCACCTCACCAAAGAGGACCCCCAGAGGGCAGATCAGTGCATGAACAGACGTCACGCATCACGCATCGTCAGGGAAATGCACGTGAGGACGATGAGACGCCTCCCGCCAAGCAGGATGACCAAGACTCTGAACACGGACAACGCCGACTGCAGGCGAGAAAGCAGAGTGGCAGGAATTCTCCCTCGTGCCAGGGACATGCAAGACGGCACGACACTTGGGAGACAGTGTGGCCGTTTCTCACAAAACTAAACACACTCTGGCCACACAGTCCAGCAGCTTATCCACTTGGCATTTACCGAAAGAAAGTTGCAGACTCATGCCATTAAAAAATCCTGCACATAGGACTTTATAGAAGCTTTACTATCAAAACTTGGAAGCAACCAAGACGCCCTTCAATAGGTGAAGGCATAGATTAAACAAAATACACTCCGTGACATCCAATGGGACATTCAGCACTTCAAAAAAGAGCTATGGGTCCGTGGAGAAACACGCAGGAAACATCCATGCATGTGGCAAAGGAAAAGAAGCCAGTCTGCAGTGGCGACACACTGGTACCAACTCCACAGTTGTGGAAAAGGCAGAGCCGTGGACACAGCGGCGATCAGGGGGAGGGCAGGCAGGGTTGAACGGGAGGGACCCAAGGATTCTCAGGGCAGCGGAAACACTCTGTGTGACGCCGGAGTGGTGGACACATGCCGTTACACGTGTCCCGACCCAAGTACTCCACAACACCAAGAGCGGAGCCTGCCTGACGTCAGCGATGGACTCTGGGACCATGACATGCTCGTGGAGATTCAGTCGGGGCACACCCGCCGCTCGAGGGGTGTTGGCGGGAGAGGCCGTTGGGTGGAGGGGACACGGGAGCTCGCGCTGCCTTCTGCTGTTTTTTACATGTGAGGCTAAACTGCTCCAAAAATAAAGTCTATTTTTAAAAAGGCATGGAACGCTAATACCAGATTATTCTAGCAGAAGGAAGTTTAATTATTCAAATGGATGCTTTTGAATCACATTTTATTTTTGGCAGAAAGCATGACAGAAATATTTTTAAATAAATATTCTAAAATCTGTGAGACTTTCTCTTCAATATAGAGTTGAATTTATTCTTTGGCTCATTTGCAGTATCACAATTTGGGGTAATGCATTAAAAAGAAGCTATAAAGGTATTAATTGCTTCACATTCATATTTTGCATTTAGGTAAATTCTCCTCACATCATTAAAATGTCTTCCTCTCATATGATAGAACTCATAAGATTTTAGAATCGGATGCAAAGTTTCAGGTTTTGTAGCATTTCTTGGGTTTTACAGTTTAGGTTGCTCTGTCTTTCAAGGTTAATCACCATTTTGTGTATGGTGCTTTCCCCCAAATACCTTGTACATTTTAATAAAGCCTATTAAATAACGTGTCTCACGATAAATTATAAGATGTATCAAAAATGTGATAAAAAGGCTCTGCTTTTCCTTGAGTCACTTTTTGAAAGAAGGTATAATGACAGCCCCTTTTATTTTGTCGAGTGGAGCTCTTCTGTGTTTTCTAAAACACACCTCAATCACAAAAATGCATCACTTGTGTATGTTGTAATAACAAAGGCATATATCCACGATGCTTACACAGGATGCAATCACCAAAAGCCCCTAGAATTAAGACGGCACACTGCCTCCCTTGGTGCCGATGTCACCCACGCGCGCAGCAAGGAACCAGTCCCCAAAGCCCCCAGTCAATAACCAGGAAAGCCCTAACGATGAGAAGATAAGCTCTCCACAGTCACACTTTGAATTCTGCCACTGAATTTTTAATTCTGCTTCTTTTTCAATGAACGTGTCCTATCTGATGGCTTGCCAGGAAAGAGCCAATGCCAAGGGGACAAAGCACTTGCAAGGATCCACACCAAAACTGCAAGGGAAAAAGGTAAGTAAATTGCGACGTCATTGAAAAATATTAATAAGAGCCTTCTTCCTCTTAAGAAGTTCCCGTGTCTTCTTGGAGGATGGATGCCCCTTTCACATGCCAGATCATCTTTAAATATATGCATCTTTCATTTCTAAGATTGTGGGAAAACAGATTGCCCCTGTGATTCACCCAATTGTATTATTTTGTGTCCATTAACATTAAATGACTGTAGTGTAATTTTTGAAGCCCAAAGAATTCCACTGCCTGGAAAGCAATAAGCGACATTCAGGCGTGATTAGTGATCAAATATTTGCCTGCTCTCTCCTAGCACCTAATCTCACTCCACTGTGGCAGGAACAACAACCCTAGGGGTTCTCGGGCTCTAATGATGTCACATCCCAGGGGCAGGCATGAGAGAAGCAGGGAGGAGAGCCAGATGTGATTTCAGTAGACAACACGAGCACTGCTCTCCTCTGGATTTTGACGCTGCCCTGGAATGAGGGAAGAGCCAGTCCTAAGCCGGTCCAGACAAAGCAATATCCAACATTTAATTTCCAAAGCAAAATCCAAGGTCCCCAAGCTCAGGAAAACACACTTAGGGCATCAGGAGCAAATGCCAAACTCAGAGCTAATCTGGCTATGAAATGCAAAGAGTATCTTTTGGAATATTTCTAACTCACAAGGTTATTTCTTTAAAACAGAACTACAAATACAGTATGCATGTTTTGTAAACTGTGTAAATATGAACATACACATCTATTTACACACTATGAAGATACATCCATAAATATTGTGTCTTTTATATAGACATTAAAAGCCAAATTAATTTTAACTTTGATTGAAGCATTGTTTTCTTGAGAGGAAAAAAGATGTAAGTTAAATAACAAGAATTAATTGTTCATTTTCTTTTCTAAAATTGATATAAACACACGTGTAATATGAATTTTGAAAACATATAAAAATCCGCATAACCTCTTAAGACTTAGCTTTAATTCTTAAATGGCATTTAAAACTGTGAGGGCCATACACAGGTTCACAGGGAACAGTGAGACAAAAGTGTTGTGTCCGTCTTATATTACAATTTGGGGTACAGCTGAGTCTCCATGAGCTTCCAGACCCCAAATGGGCCTCTACGCTCTGGATGACCCAGTGATTTTGCGTTAGGGGTGAGCAGGGTCTCTCTCTGGCAGCACAGCAGTCCAGGAGCGGAGATGGCCTCTGGCCCTGTCACCAGGGCCCACTCCTGCACTCTGGAGAGATGCCCTGGCTTCACCTGTGCTTCCAAGGTGTGGCCTACACACCACAGAGTTGCTGGAGACTAGCAACAGCGAGGGCGGTGTCCCCTAAGTTATTTAAATTCCATCCCGAAAGTAATACGACTAGGCTTCACCTCCTGGCATTACTGAACTTGTCATGGTGTTATTGCTGTGAAATCTTCAGACATATGAGCGGATCAGGCAGCGTCCCATCAGACAAGCTATGCAGAGATCAAAACTGACCGTGAAGACAGGTGAAAACCATTACACGACCTTGTGGACTTTCTTCCCTCTTGTCTTTCTAGAAAAGTCTAGTCCATGTAGTCCACCTGATGATACAACTTGGGTGTAGAAGGTGTGCAAGACATGTCCAGTGCAAGTGGTGCTGGTAATCTAAAAGTCATTATTAAAACTACAGGAAGGCCTATGCAATTTAAGGCACAAAATCAGAAGTACTTTGATGATGCAATTCAAATCTAGACACTTTTAAGCATTGCACTAGGTGCTAGAAAAGGCCGTTATAAGCGGGACAAAAAGGATGAGAAACACCTGAGTTTATCATCTACCGCAATTCGCAGACACACATGTAACTCACCAAAGTACAAGTTGGATGACCACCATCACATTATTGACCCAAACAATCAACGAAATTCTTCCAGAATCAGGAAGGACTGCCTACCCAGGATTGCCGAGGGAGACCTTTCGATGAGAGGAGACACTGAGAATGGGTACCATGGAGTGAGACAGAGAACTACTCGAGAGGCCGGTGCGACTCTGAGGGACACCCACAGTTGAGAAGAGAGGCAGGGAGGCCGGGCTGGAAGGGGCGGGCTTGCATGCCAAGTGGCGAAGCTGGTTACTCTGCAAGTCCTGAACCTGGGCAACGGTAGAGGAAAGAGGAAAAGGGCAGATCCCAGAGACCTGTACGAAGTAAATAATTCAACAAAGCGACGGACCCAAGAGGCGGGCCTCTGACTTCCTAGTTTAGGCTTCAGAAGGGAGGGTCCGGTGGCAGCCGTATAAAGAACAGCCATGAAGATGGATTGGGTGCGTTACATAATCATACAGTAAGTCTGCCCATGCTGAGTAAACATCTGCAGTAGAGATAGGTGGGGACGCCCAGTTGAAAGCTTAGCCATGTGTCACAAGATCAAGAATATGGACATTCGGCACAGGAGTGTGATACAGACGGCTCCGTCAGCAAGCATCCAGTATCTAGGGTGGCACAAAAACAGGCATTGTGTCGGCGTCACCCTCGAGGGACTGAGGGGAAGGGCAAACGTGGGAATAATCACCTAAAGCACTGAAAGAAAACTGCGGGCAGGAAGACAATGCACTGTGGCATTGAGGACAAGGACATCCGTTCAGAAGGAGAGACCGCCTGGTGGGGAAAGACAGGTAAGAGCAGTGAAGGACAGCGGAGAAAAAGCCCAGGAGGCCAGAGCGGCATGGGTGTGGCGGTCCCTGGGGCGTGGGACGAGCACAGTGGACCTCGGCTGCCGGGCCCAGGAGCTCAGGTGAGCCTCCGGCAGACCTGGGATTGAGACCTCTGGTATCAGCCTGTCAACGGCAGGAGGAAGGGAGACATCTGTCTGGCAGTCCTGGCCAGAGAGGCTGGGGATGAACCAGGGACGTGGCAGTCACAGGAAGGGGACACAGATGTGAGGGCAAGCACACAGGTGTGGACTGCTGAGGATCGGCAGGTGGCCAGGGAGAGGAATCTCGGCTGAGTGTGGAAGCATCCTTGTAGAGCTTGGATCACAGAGCAAAGGGAGCAGGGCTTCCATTCTTACGAAATGGACGCCACAGAACGGGGATGGGCAGAGGGAAGTTGGGGAATCTAGCGCCATGGCTCGACGGTGTCCCCTCAGGCATCTGTGTTGAAAACAGCCCCCAGTGGGAGGCGATCAGGTCAGGAGACACTTCACGAGCAGATTCACGACTCTCTAAGAAGGGCTGGGGGAGTAGGTTTGCCCTCTCAAGCTGTCGCCCTTCTGCCCTCTGCCACATAGGCCACGGTGTGCAAGGCACTGTCTCGGAGGGAAAGAATGGCTGTGCCAAGCGCCACGCCTGCCAGTGCCTGGCCTTGGCGCTCCTAGACACTCAAGCGTGAGCCAGGCCCCTCTGTCTGAGTTGCCCAAGCGGTGGCATTCTGTCACAGCCGCACGAAACAGGCGCGGACATCTAGGAACCTCCCAGGAGATCTAGCTGGACATGCCAGCCACACACCACCAGGAAGGACAAGGCTCCACATCTGCCAGGATGAGGAAGTCAGACCTACGAGCCTTGGAGACCAACACACGTCAGTCGGCCTAGGAGGCTGTAGGGACCACACACATGCGAGTCCACCTCCAAGGCTTGGGGACGGACACATGCCGGTTGAAGGAGGGCCCAGGCACGCCTGCGCTCCCGGAGTCTCCTCCAACCACCGCGTCCCACGCACGCAGGGTCTCTCTTGGTCTGGATAATTCCGCGCGGCACCCAGACGTGTCACCACATCCCCATTCGGCAAGAGCCCGACATCTCCACCCTCCAGAGCCCGGGTCTGGGAAGCGTCCACTCGTGGTCCCCAAGTATTTCGCTTCCAGCTGCTCCCACGTTCTCGCCAGCGCCCTGGGTAACCGTTCTCCTCACGTGTGCCATCCTGGTCCCTGGCACCTCCCACTGCTTCTCTCTCTCCCAGGAGTCCCAACTCAGGACTTCCTAGAACAGCCTCTGGAAGAGGCCGGAAGGGTCTCACCCACGGGGAGAGCTCAGTGCTGACCTCACCAGCTAAACAGCCCTCCCGGCCCTGGAGACTCCACACCCTGCTCTTCTGAGGCTCATGAGCTGGGCCAACTTGGCCCCTTCACTTAACCTTCTTAAACCTCCACCTATCGATGCAAGAGTATTAATACTATGAACAAATATCAATACTCTAGCCATAGTATTAATAATACCCGAGGGAGTGTATAGCCATAGTATTAATACTTCTCTGGGGATGTTTCTGGAGAGCAAATAAGATAGTGTATACGAAAGAGTTGTGTGACACGGATGAGTGTTGACTCATCCCCCTCCCAAGGACTGCTAGCCACATCCAAGCCATCCTCTCTCAGCTGTGAGACGTGTGTACAGAGACCACAGTGAAGGCTCGTAAGTGTGAAATCGCCTTCTAGGACATTCATTCCACTGGGTTGGCAGGTATCTTAGTGACAAAACATGCCACGGGAGCCCAGCAGACAGTAATGCGGTGTCACACAGGTGAACTGACAGAGAACAAAAAAGGAGGCGTTAACTCTTTCCAAGTTTAAATGAGTTAAGCTAATCCGTTTAGATGGCTGCATCTAGTCTGTGGACTTAAGCATTTCAGCAAAGGAACTTCAAGACAGCAGAGATAATCAGGTCTTCTTACTGACTCGGTGCAGGGCTTCTGGATTTTCTTCAGAGTTTCTTTTAAATCTTGCAAGTATTTTTTAACTTTAAAAACGTGTGTGTGTGTGTGTGTGTGTGTGTGTGAGAGAGAGAGAGAGAGAGAGAGAGAGAGAGAGAGAGAGAGAGAGATACAGTGTCTGCTCTCTGAGCTATATAATGCAAACCTTCTGTAAAAGTCCTGGAGTTATCGCTAGTTTGGATTCAGTAATACCGAGAAAGTATTGCTGAATCTTGGTGTATGCTTCACCAATTATTTGAGCCTCTGTCAAATATAACTCAAGTATTAGGAAAATGCAGTGTTGGGTTTAATTACAGTAGGTTTCTCACCTATATACATGCATACCCATCAACATTTGCAATATTTGTATATAGTTTTAAACACATGGACTGAAATATCTGTTATGTCTATCCTTCAAGCGCAGGTGAGGTAACAGTGCTCGTAAACTCAATCTCTGCAAACACACTAAATCCAGTTTCACGGGTCTACCTGACTGGCCTTCAGTGACAGAGCCAGCAGCTGACAGGCACCTGGGATGCTTGACTGACTTGAGTAGATCCCTGACCTGTGTCCTCCGCCCACCCAATCGAACCTCAGCTTGGCCCCACCCGTCAATGGAAACCCTCCCACACACATGGGTCTGTGCTTGTGGACACTGTCTCTGGCAGAATTATGGAGTGCTGTTTTAAAAGAGAAAAGACAGACTTCACAAAAAGTCAACTTTCTAGAATGCCATCCCCAATGTGTCCTTACTAGGGGGCTGTGCCAGGTGTTTGTTCAATACCACCGAGAGACTCAAACTTTCCTGATTTTACCAGAATCCTAAACTGGGCGCCAACATGTAACATAGTAAAAATTTTTTTCAAAATTACTTTTGAAAAATCTTGTTCACACTTATTTTTATCTGAAAGATAACCTATTTGATCGTATTATTCTCTACTGTCTTTAATGGAATCAGGAGTCTAAGGCAAACTGACAAAGTTGTATAATGCTGTGTCTGAATCTTACATGAATATTTTAAAGACACTTTTTTTTGTTGTTGTTGAGTTGGAGTCTCACTCTGTCGCCCAGACTGGAGTGCAGTGGCCGCTCCCGGCCACCGCAGCCTCGACCTGCTGGGCTCCGGCGATCCTTCCGCCTCAGCCTTCCAAGTAGCCGTAACTACAGGCGTAAGCTACCATGCCTGGCTGATTTTTTGATTTATTGTAGAGATGAGGTCTCGCTGCCCAGGCGGGTCACAAACCCGTGGGCTCAGGCAATCCACTCACCTCAGCCTCCCAAAGGCGCGGGATTACAGGTTGAGCCACCGAGCCCGGCTACATGCTGCTATTTGTTTTTTTGTTTGTTTTTTCTAAGAAAAAAATTAAATTACTCTCGTCAGTGCCAAAATGTGTATTTGTCAAGTAAACAAACAAGCAAACAATCCATTCAAAATAGCCTTAACTAAGTTTGCTTGATGTTTGTCTAACTGAAAATGCATTTCAGTGTTCCATGGCAAGACAGTCCTGACGTCATGAGGCATGTTCCCTTCACACGGGGAAGAAGAGTCGCAGCCCCACATGTCCCTCCAGCGATTGTCCGGACGAGAAGGACAGCAGAGACACATGACAGCCTATGCCTCACACCATCCTGACTCAAGTGTTTCTCCCCCACACCTGGACGTTATAAAAAATGCCACTCTAAACCAAATTTCTGGAACATCTTTCTGTGATGGAATTTACATATCTTGAGGTCATATATAGAAATTATGTTTCTGGCTGAAAATGAAGATTTTGTTTATAGCAGCTAAGCACTGTTATAAGCTTACTAGTGTTGATTCGATTTCAAGAGTCATTTTTTTCACTATTAAGTGCATTTTAATCTACTATTCCATGTAATTGTTTGGTGATGAATGTGCACACAATTGATTTAGAAGCACACAGTATTTTTCCCATCTGTGTCTTTAGTAAATCATTTTATTTTAAACCAGGTTAATCAAAAATGACCCACACAGAGCTCTATTTAATTTATTATAGAATTTATAAAGTAGGTTGCCTGATAATGCACGGCTGTGAGTGTACAAAAGAGACCGCATTTTGAAGAATAAGAGGGAAAAAATGACAAGGCTTCACACAACCCAGCATATTGTTGGAATCGAGTTTTTCTGGGCAATGGAATCCAAAAGCTTTCAGAAGAAATGAAAAGGGACTTTTTCATCATGGACACTATGCAAAATTGACGGCATTAGAATCTATTAATGAAAGCAAAATAGGATAAAATAACCTTGAACAAAAATCCATTTTTTGTTTTCAGTACAATGAAATAGCATGAGTGTAGTAGCCTCAATTATTTTTAATCTTCCATTTAAAAAACAAAATACCTCCAATAAATTCCATTAATTTTGTGAGGGGAGGTCTGTGTGTGTTTTGTGAGACCCCCACTGGAGTGTCTGGTAGATAGATGAAATGCTTTATGTACTTCAGAGTGAGGAAAAGGAGAAACAGAGTGAGGAAAATTGTGGAAAATCTTCCTTACGACTGAATCGCGGCCATGGCTACATGTCAATCATTATACTGTTTTTTTCTAATTTTATATGTGTTTGAAAATTTTCATGATAAAAAGTTAAGAAAAATCTTATAACAGGAAATGTGGCTATGTATGTGACACCTATAGCTAAAATTTAACACCTTTTCTATATTTGATGGAAAATTGACCAATCGAGTATCACTCATCAATCTAGTAGTCCATGACCAGAGTCTTCTCCAGAGAGAAATGAATGTTGAATAGCATGACGGATATCTTGTTTATAATCCATATAGCTAAGAATTTCGAACGATCAGAATTCTCTTGACCCATCTCCTGACTATGGCTCTTTCCATTGTTTTAGGAGGAGGGTATCTGGAGCTAGTAAATGCAGTCATACATGGAGTTTAGTTCAAAAACAAAAATGAAAAACACCCTCCAAATCAGTCAAACAATCCAATTTAGGACAGGCCCCAGAACTAACAGAACTCAGTAACCACACGGGAGACACATTGATCATTGATAACCCATGGACAGCACCGAAGCACGACAAGGCAGTAAGTCCAAGACTGAGCAGCTCTGTTCTCTGCACTTCACTAAGTGCATTTTCTACAGGAATAAGGATTTCTTTGCAGATGGAAAAGCAAAAAAAAAAAAAAAAAACCACTCGGCATAGTCTTGGATTAGGCAGTTATCTTTCTCCCAAGCATCCTATAGATACTGTATTTTACTTATTTGGGCAACCTTGCAGCTCTGATATTCAAACATATGTGGTCTGCAGAAAAGTTACGTCCCCTGCCTTGGATTGGGCATACATGGCAAATTAAATTAGAATGAGTCTCAGGCCTCAAACTCCCTTTCCTTTCTGCTTGGGAGGGAGCTGTCTTCTCACACACACATTCATGGAAAACACACTAACGGTCAGTGTCAGAAAATGTGGTTTATGATAAGTAGCTAAAGAGAACATTACTTCTAAAATCACTCACCAGAAGTACTCTAATCACAACAGAATATCTTCCAGCAGAGAAGTGGCAGGGGCTCGTTCATCCAATTTAGAACGCTATAACTGGCAAATGGATGGTGCCGGCCAAAGCGCCGTTTCCCTCCCTCAAAATATTTGAACAGTGACGAGGATACCACACACGAATAGGATCTACATGGCCTGTCACGGAAAGCCCAGCTATTCTTGGAACAACAACAAAATCAAATTCCAAGCTAGCCACATCAAATCGATATGATTACATTAAAGCAAACAATCAAAAAGGCAAAATGAGGTTTGACTCTTTTCTGGTCTTAATAAAGTGTTGCATTGTTTTACATCATCAGCATGTAAACACTAAGTCACATTTTCTTGATGTTCAGGCATTACATATTCTTGGGCAACTCAGTTGAACCAAGGAAACGCAGACACATCTTCTCAAAGAGAAAACGCAACATGCACATTTCAATCACGAATCTACTGAAGGCAGGGTGTGCAGCACCTGCCTACATGACCCTTTCACCCGGAACAGAGTGAGGGGGATGGGACACCAGCCTTCCAGGGCCTCGGCTGCGGGGAACGTGGGCCTTGGTCTCAGCCAAGCAAGCTGATGTCCAATGAGCGACGCCTGAACGGAAGCGTCAGCGAGCCCTGGTTTCGTTGTTCTCTTCTCTTAGGAGAGCAAGTTGATATTGACTCTCAGCATCCAGTACACAGAAAAGTTCTGTCGGTACAATTTTGGGGTCCCCTATCAGCATGAAACGCCAGTGAAGGTAGAGGTGCTCTGAAGCTCCTTTTGAGAACCATTGTTTCAAAGTCCAGGTTCATTTTTCCATGGCTCAAATATGTAAAGTTCATACAGTCAGTCTACAGGTAAAACATGTAGTTCTTCATAGAGTGGGTTCAGCTGAATGCTCAGCTCCTGTAACTGTAAGAGCTTTGATGGGGAAGACAGGAGGGGAAGCCTTCGGAATATTGTCCACCTGGGTGATCTCAAGACTCATTTCCTGGGGCAGAAGGGGAAGGGGTCACAGGGACGTCCTATTTGATTCTATTTTGACAGGGTGATGTGGATTACCAAAACAACAGTTCATACATATTTAAAGAGGAAGAAAGCACTCCTTGGGAGCTGCAGCTTTAAGTGCAAGTACACCAGATGTCTGCTTTTTAATGGGCCTTCTTATTTAGGAAAGGAAAATGAAATCAGGAGTAGAGCACATTTTCTCACAGAGCAAATGTCGTATCCAAAGAAGCAAACGGACAGATCCCATTCCGTCTCATCATCAGCTTAAAATAAAGAGAAGAATGTATGAGTGAAAAAGAAAGGCTTTAAACACATCACAGAAAGGTTTGATAGTAAATGTTTACATATGAAGACACAGTTTTCGAACAGTTCCAAATGACGTGAGGCAAATCTGAAGACTATAAACCAATGAAGAGAACAGGAAGGGGAGACAGGACCGACTTGGCAAACCAGTTCCTCCTACCTGAAGTTCTGATGTTCCTTTACATACATGTTAAAACCTTCCCTTGGAAAAACCTTCCAGAAAGCCTTTCATCCCTGTTACTCACTGCTTTCAGCCTGATTCTTCAGACAGGCGATGGCTAACAAGCCACCCCACAGGTTACAGGTAACATGCCACCCACGGGAGAACCGCGCTCACCAAATTGGTGAGGTGAAGGGTGACAGACAGGTGCCATCTCTCTGCTGACTTCTTCACGTTGGCGAGGAGACCCAGCACATTTCTGCAGCAGGCTTCGATGATCCACAGCTGCATCTATATCTCGACTTTTAAAAATAAACGTCGTTTCTCTTTTCCATGTAGAGTTTTTGAACAGGAGGATAAAGTCAGGCATTCATACTCTACTGGGATGTCAATTTTTTAAGCACATGTATACCCTTCCTCTACCAGGCAACTGCCTGTCTTCACAAGAGTCTTCCTTGAGGATTTCCGATTTTGGAGATCCTGCCCCAAAGGCCGTGTCTTTACATGTCCCAGTGGGCTGGTGCAAGGGTGGACCATGGTTAGAATGGCCAGGGAGTCCTTTTTATTTGGGGGACACTCTACAGGATGAATGGCAAGAAAACACATAAGAACAGTCCAGGGCCGGCCCCGTGGTGCATGCCTGTAGTCCCGGCAGTTTGGGAGCCTGAGGTGGGAGGATAACTTGAACCTGGGAGTTTGAAACCAGCCTGGGCAGGATAACAAGATCCCACCTCTAAGTAAAACAATACTTTTTTGTTGTGGGGGGGTTTTTTGAGTTGGAGTCTCACTCTCTGCTGGGCTCCAGCGATCCTTCCATCTCAGCCTTCCAAGTAGCTGGAACTACAGGGGCGCGCTACCATGCCCGGTTAATTTTTGACTTATTGTAGAGACAAGATCTCACCAAGCTGCCCAGGCAGGTCTCGAACCCTCGGGCTCAGGCAATCCACTCACCTCGGCCTCCCAAAGCACGGGATTATAGGCTGAGCCACCAAGCCCAGCTAAATATGTATTTTTTAAAAGAAAAGAAGGTCAGCCTCGGGAGAGACAGTGGCGGATATGAAAGACAGTGCAAGGCAGGACGGAGTCTGACTTCCTTGTTGGGCTCTGCTTCCTTCCTGGGCCCTGGAGCAGTCACAGGCCCTACTAGCTTTATAACAAAAGCCCCCTTTCAGCTTCAGCTGGTTGAAGCTGCACCACGGCCGTATTTACCAAGAGGCGACCGATGTTGCAATGTGATCCTATACAAGTCATCTTAAAAGCATACACAGCTGGGCTCGGTGGCTCAGCCTGTAATCCGCGCCTTTGGGAGGCCGAGGTGAGCGAATTGCCTGAGCCTGTGGATTCAAGACCCGCCTGGGCAACTTAGCAAAACCTCATCCCTACAATAAATCAAAAAATAAGCCGGGCGTGGTAGCACGCCCCTGTAGTTCCAGCTACTTGGAAGGCTGAGGCGGAAGGATTGCCGGAGCCCAGCAGGTCGAGGCTGCGGTGGCCGGGAGCGGCCACTACCCTCCAGTCTGGGCGTCAGTGAGACTCCGACTAAAAAAAATAATAAATAAAAGCATACACAACGCTGCTGTCTGCCTGGACAGGGGTCTGAGTGGCAGGACCACAGCTTACAGAGCCATGTGTGGACACAGGCAGGGAGCCATATCCAGAACGAGTGGCCTGGAGCGTGAACCACGGAGGCACGGAATCTGTGCCCAGCTAGTGCCCAGGCGTCTGCGGGTCTGCAGTGTCCACAGAATGAGTGTCTCCCTTGCCAAAATGTTTAGGTCACAAAGGCCAAGGCACGCAGGAAAGCTTTCTCCACGCACACACAGAGGCCACAGAAAATTGCATTTGCTGCTCAGCCTTAACCTTGACTCCATCACCCAGATTGTATTTTCCATAGATCTACTTCATCTATTAAATTTTGCAATAGGAAATGTGTGGTTTTGACTATTACGCAACACAGCGATGCTTAGGAGGCAGGTTAAACAATAATTAATCGCTTTTTCAAAAAGATGAATGGCTAACTCTGCTGAGTAAGACTGAGGGTTCAATAATGTCCGCATGATAAGAGATGCTAATCTCTCTTCATTAGTCGGGTGAAGTTAGTTACATCTGCAATGAAAGTTTATTCATAACGTGCATGATTTTAGGTACACATCACTGGATGATTCAATGGTTCAAGCAAAAGATTAGGAAAAATGTACATTTAATCATCCGGACAGAATAATACCTTTATTTTTTAAAGAATCACTTATAATTTCTATGAGGAATCTAAATGAACAAAAATAAAATGGCAGAGACAATAATATTAAAATATTTTATACTTGTAGGAAAATGACACCTATAAGTGAATGCTTTTTAATATATGTAAAGCACTGAGCAAAATGATTAATTTTCAATTAAATAATAGCATTATGGCTCAGTCTTTTATGGTAAAATTTCTAGGGGGAGGTATATCTGGTTTTCACTTGAGATTAAGTGCAATTTTGTGTGTTGAGAAGTTGTCAATTTGTCAGTGAGAAAGGATGAGAGTATTCTCTGAAGTTCTGTACTTCCGGTTGGATATGTCACAGTGCCCGTAACGGACTCTGTCTTAAAGTCATTCAAATCTACAAATACTGTCAAAGTTACTTGTTTTCAAAGATCCAAAGGTTTCCCTCGCAATCTGGATCTTTAACATGGAGTACATTAGTCAAGATCTGTGACACTTGTAAAGCATTTCTGAATACCATGTGTATCTGGATCTTTGCAATAGCTTCACGGCTTCTACAGGGCAAGTGCTACCGTTTAACCATTTCATAAATCAGCAAACGGATGATCACAGAAACTGAGCAAGTCCTTAAGGCCCATGGTCAACAGCAAGACACAACGTAACACATCACATCCTCAGTGCCTCGCTGGAAGCCCTTGGCCCCAAAAGGAAGCGCCCCATATGCTGTGTCGACTTAAGCAGTCAAGATGATGATCTCCACATTTCACATACAAGACACAAGTCGGTGATTCTGATTATAATCGTTTAGCCAAACTGGAAACACTAAAAAGTGAGACAGATGAAAAGGAACAATGATGGTGGGCAGAGATGGAGAAATACGGTGTTCAAAGAACGTGCTTCATAATGCCACAGGGACCAGACACACCATGCATCATGCACTATCACCGGACCCTGTAAAGTGCTCCTCTTAATAAGATGTCCGTACTCTAAAACAGCACTTGTCATTTTCTTGGGACATTGGGAACTATGGGAACTATGCATAGATTTCACGACCAATCCTCTCTCTTGAGATTTAAAACTGTCCCTGGCAGGGGTGTTCAGGCTCTACAGTGGACCTGAAATGGACCAAAGACAAATCATTTCAAAATAATGAGATGAACTCATTTGGAGGAAACCTATTCCTGCTGCCAGTACTTCATTTACTTTTGAGGGTTCTATTGTCCTTGTTTATAAATAAGGTTTTGGCTTAGACTCTGGGTTTCCAATATGAATCCCCAAACTGTGAAACTTAATTAAGAAATGAAATTCGTCTGGGTGGCTAGCTCTTGTGCGCATAATACTCAAAAACGGCCTTCTACAATTTTTCAGTGGCCTGTTCCCTTCAGGAGTTGCGCTACTACGTTTGGATCAATCAATAACTGTAACTGCAGCTGAATATAATCAAGCATTTCATTTTGAGCTCTCCAAGTATAATTGCATTAGTTATAACACAGAAATGGGGAAAATAAAGAATCAGTGACAAAAGTTGACCGGGAATAAAAAAGGTCTCCATGCTCGTTCACCACCCAAGGGTGCATGGCTCAGTCCATCCACAATGATCAGACGTGGACTCCTCTTCAAGGAGACCGTGGGAGAGAAAAGTCCCCGATGTAAGGCGTGTCTGTGCGTGGGCTTCACGGCACTAGCTTTGGGTTTTGGCTTCCCCCTTCAAGCACGGCCCTGTACCTTGACGCTCTTCCATCAGCTACCGGGTCTCGAATGGGTCCTTAAGTTTCAGGCTGAGGCTGAAGTATCTTCAAGCTCCGGCCCCAGCCCACCCGACACCCTTGCTAAGGGTGAATTTTTAAAAATATAGAATAAGCAATACTTATATATTTTGAAGACAAACATGTCAGTCTAAACAAAAAATAACCTTAGATATTTCATCTCTTTAGAGATAGAAATAACAGCTTATTAATAAGGTATTTTGCATTCGAGATGTTGTTTTGATTTTTTTCTCCCTGGACCATGCAAAATTTTATTTTTTATCTTTTTTTTAAACATACAGGATAACAGCTGTTGATAATTTGTTTCTCTTACTAAGCAATATATAGGGAATTCTTTCCCAGGTCAATAAATGTCATTCTAGGTCAGAAATTTTAATCCCTGGATAGTATAATATCATATTGCTATACCAAGATTTTTAACAATATCATATTATTCTGCCAAAATTCTTTTAACCTATAACTTTTTTGTGATTACTTGTGATGTTTTAAATTAATTACGATTGCAAAATATGCCTAAGAACATTCTTATGTATCCAGTTTTAACACGATTTTGGCACTAATTGCTAAAAAATTGCTAGGCTAAAATGCATGCAATTTTTAAGGCCTTTTCCACACTGAAGGGGGAAAATTGAGACATTTGCAAAAATATCTGTGCAGGATGCCACTAACTATGGACGGGTTTTTTCCAAAGCAAAAAATCTTGAGCTTGAGGACCAATTTCATAAATGAAATGCAGCTTAATTTATGATGTAAAGATTCTTGGAAACAGATGAGAGAAAAATAAAATCCCAACTTTTTTTTTTTTAAAAAAAGGAGGCTCTCTGGTGTCATACATGCCAACTGCTAAAAATGGTAGCTTAACATCAGACTTACCCAGGGTGACTTTCAAACCTTCCTGTCCCTGAGACCCTTTCTGGACACGGTGAATGAGTATTTCTAAGTGTAGACTCTGGGATTCCATGGGATTTACTCCTTCTGCCTCAACCTTCCACAGTTCTGGGATTACAGGCAAGAGTCACTCTGCCCTGCCCTTTTTCTGCACTTAAAATTATGTCCAAGTGCCTTATTTTAGCTCACGCTGCCCAGTGTCATTGGACATGCCTTCTCTCTGACTTGGTTTCTGTCCTTCTTCTCATTACCTGTTATGACCAAACGTGTCTGCTATCTTTCTTTCCCTCAAGAGATATGAAAATAGTTTTCTTAAGCAAAATCCAAATTTCAGATTACACAAATAACCCAATGATTGTGTCATAAGTCATAAGACCTTCTTCAAACAAGATGAGACAGATTGCTCATTTGTGGCTATGTTATAACAGTGTCTGCCTGTTAGTGTTAATTTTGTCCAGTCTAATAGGTCCGCAGGAGCTAAATTTTAACAGGTCAGAAGCTAATGAAAACAGTGACAATTCTAGCACTGCTCGTTATCAGCTATCAACATGCTATTGGTCATTGTGTAGCCGTGTCTATTGGTTTTAATTCAATCTCCATATCCTTCAAAACAAAATAAAGTGGGAATTTATGATAAAAAGCTATTTTTTAATGGGCCTATAGATGTAACACAAAACTTGATCAATTACATAAAAATGAAATTCTCGCCGGGCTCGGCGGATCAGCCTGTAATCCCGCGCCTTCGGAAGGCTGAGGTGAGTGGATTGCCTGAGCCCGCGGGTGCGAGAAACGCCTGGGCAGGTGAGACCTCATCTCTACAATAAAATCAAAAAATTAGCCGGGCGTGGTAGTGCGCGGCTGTAATTCCGGCTATTCGGAAGGCTGAGGTGGAAGGATCGCTGGAGCCCAGCAGGTCGAGGCTGCGGTGGCCAGAAGAGGCCACTGCACTCCAGTCTGGGCGACAGAGTGAGACTCCAGCTCAAAAAAAAAAAAAAGAAATTCTCCCCAAACACTAGATATTTTATCCAAAGAAAAACGTAGTTTTATAAAAGACAAAGAGAGGAATCTATTCAAAAGTGTTAAGTTCTTAGGAAGTTTGGGTCCTAGGGAAGTACGTTGCCAAGATCTATGAATGACCTTGAGACGAGGTCATGAGGTGATACATTTCATGGTGAGTCTGATCTCCCACACAGTCCTGTCAAATGGCTTACCATCACAAAGGAAACTAGGAAGTCACCTGGACACCTCTGGTTCTAATGTTCAAATCTCACTCCTCTGGGGCCGGCTCCCGGGGGATTCTTTATCTGAGCCAATTCCTGCCTGGACATCCACGGGCAGTTCCCACAGCGGGCAGAATCCTGCTGTGCATGAAATTAATTCTCGAGGGGAAGGCGACATCCTTAGTGCCCACACTTCTGAAACGCAGTAAGGCTCTTCAAACGTCAGCCGCACGTAAGGCGTGTCATCAAGAGGCTGCGCTCCGAGGAGGCAGAGGCTTAACCCCCGACGCAAGGGCCTGCAGCTGCCTGTCACCCAGGACACCCTGGAAACACTGTGCTCTGCGGCCCCGGCACTCACCCGCCGTCTCTGTGGGGCTGCCGCGGGACAGGCAGTGACTCTGGATTTGGCAGGGGCATGCGCCCCATGCACAGGCACCAACCCTGAGCTCCACACTCACGGGGGAGCCCGTCCTTGACACCCATGCACGTCTCCCAGCCTGTGTTAAGGATAAACTGAATGTCAGCAAAGGGAGAGACGGTAGCTTAAATCTCACATCACCGAGAGCAGTTTCATTTAAATATCTGAATATGTGATTCAGACCCAAACTATAATTCTGACTCACCTCATGCAAAAAGGTTCTCATTGACTCTTGCTATGAAAAGTTTGACTGCCTCGGCGGATTTTTTGCATCTCAAAGTTTTAACTGTTTTAGAATGACTCCGACGAACTGAAATAGAAAAGGAAGGAACTGTCCCAGTCCATTCTCCCATGCCGCCAACCCCCTCTACATTGTAGACTGATGTAGACAGGGAAGCAGGGACATGAGAAGGAGAAGCTGGAACACAGGTGAAGGCAGTCCTTGCATTCGTCATGGCTGCAGATATGCTGCCAAACAGATCAGTTAACGTGGCATGGTGTTTGCGTTTCATTAAAACTATTTAAACTATATTATGTACCTATGGTTTGCGGATACAAAATGTCTGTTAAGTAGTGCGGCAGTCCTCCTCCTTGATGGCATCAGAGACCTGTTTCGTGGAAGACAGTTTTCCCATGACCGGGGCTGGTGGGGGATGGTGTGGGGGTGACTCGAGTGCATTGCGTTTATCGTGCACTTTGTTTCTACTGCTTTTACCTCGCGACATACCATGAAGTCACCATGCAACTCGCCATCATGCAGAATCAGCGGGAGCCCTGAGCTCGTTTTCCTGCAACGAGACGGTCCCGCACGGGGGTGTGGGGGACAGCGCTGGCATCACTGCCTCGGCTCCACCTCAGCCCGTCAGGCTTTGGACTCTCGTAAGGAGTGTGCAAACCTCTCACATGCACTGTCTACCACAGAGTCCACGCTCCTATGAGAATGGATGCCGCCGCTGAGGACCTGACTGGAGGCGGAGCTCAGGCGGGGATGCGAGCGACAGGGAGTGGCAGGAAGTACAGATGAAGCTCGGCTTACTTGCCCCCGCTCCCCTCCTGCTGGGCGCCCCAGTTCCTAACAGGCCCCTGACTGGTCCCGGTCTGTGGCCTGCGGATTGGGAGCCCCTGATGTCGACAGAGGTCAGGGAACTGCAAATCACCGACCCATGGATGAAGAGAGAAAAATAAACAACAGTCCGACTATGCTCTACAGTGGAGCAGCCGGTGAACAGGACTCAGCCACAACTGAAACAATTCGAGAATGTTGCCGTGTATTTGAAAGCCCACAAGGTAACTAAGCCTGTCAAATAATATGCTCTGACAAGGGAGTATTGCTACATTAATTATTTTCTTGAAAGGAGACCCAGCACGAAAATTATCTTATTCCAAAAAAGAAATAGGACTACAATTTGAAGAACGCATGTTGTCCTCTTGATGGAAGGACGGCGGGACTGTGCGCCTCACAAGGGTGTGCAAGTGGTCTAGACCGCAGCACCTGCACATGGGGCCACGTTGGAAAAGGGCCTTTGTAGACGTACCCACGTCAAGACGGGGTCACCCTGGAGCGGGTGGTCCTTCGACCCCACGTGCCCGGAGTCCTTATGAGAAGGAAATGGACAGAGACAGGAGGAAGAAACGGAAGCACAGGAACAGTGGAAGGCTGAGCGAGGCAGAGCCTGGAGCCACACAGCCAACCGCAGGACACCTACAGGGTCAGGAACAGAGGAGACGGGGACCCTTCCCTAGGGGGCCAGAGGGCACGAGGCTCTTGGTCGCCCTCGGCCTCCGAAGCGGCCAGACGGCACGCTTCTGTCATCTGAAGCCCCCGTTCTCAGGAATCGGGTCCAGCAGCCTGGGAACACATGCTTCCTCCACAGCCCTGACCGCTGCCTGGCCGGCATCGGAGAGGCGCTTTTCTCCATAACCCATTTCCAGATTTGCCTTCTTTACAGTCGACGTGAGGTGGTTGTCTTCGAAATAAAATCAGCAATATTTTTAACCTGTTAATTAAAAAGGCACAATGATGTGTCCAGTAGTATAGTTCATCAAGCTAGCTTCAGACTCCATGGAACTGAACCACTGCTAGAACCTCGACACAGCCCTATCTCCTGGCCAAAGCTCTGGCATATCTTCAGGACAAGCAGTACGGGTCGTCTGTCTCGGTGCTTCAAGAAGGAAAGAAGGAAACTGCACATTCTAGAGAAACCATGACCTATTTGTCTATGTTTATTAGAAATGAAGGGAGGCCTGGCAATCTAAGCAGGTCAAGAAGCAGACTTAAACGTGGAGATCTCTGAAAACTATGAACTTCTTATCCAGAAACATGGCACTTAAAGCTACAAAACCATTGTCATAAACACATTCTAAAGATTATTTCACATATATGTTGGGGGGCACAAAAGTTAGTCCTGCATTCTGTGTCATCTCATCAGTTTACCATCAGTTTTTACTTTTATTTACAGTAAAAATTCTTAGAGTCTGGATAATGTGAAGAAGAATTTTGGGGCTAAAAAAGAAAAAAAAAAAACAAAAATACCAAACATGGCATTTGGCTGCATGCCCTGAATGCAATGCAAGGTCAGGGAGTTGTGGCTGACGGGTGAGGGGCGGCTGCTGGAAGGCAGGGCAGCCTGGCCCCACACAAGCCAGGCCCCCTGGGAGCCCTGATGCCGCACACGCCCCCACGTGACTGACATGGCTGAGATGGTGGAACAGCTCTTGTTTACTTTCTGGTACCGGGCAGACTCGTCTCCTATCTGCACTTCTTTCCCGAGGATGAGGCCAGGCTACACTTATCCTAGGGGAGAGGAGAGCCCTTACCCTGAAGGCAGAGGACGCCTGCCCCGCTGTTAGGAACGCAGGCTTGGGAAGCGGGGTGGCCCTGCAGACAGGAATCGGTGACTCGCACTCGAGCATGCTGGTCTATGGAACAGGCTGAGCTGGAGTTGTTGTCTCACAGAGTCACAACGAGGGTTGAGTGAGATGAGGTAGATTAATCCCAGCACCGTGGTCCCGCCACCAACGTGAACAATCATCACCAAGGTCACTTACAAAGAAAAGCTTTGAAGCCTCTTTAAGTAAAAGTGTAAGGAGTCAGAGAAGAAGAGGGAAGATACGGGAGCAATAAACTGGCATTTGGTTTCTTGAAAAAGACACATTGGGTGTGGTAAGTCTCACATGGACAGTGGATTCAGACACTCTGACACCGACATTTAAACGTCCACACCACCCTGGTTGGCGACACCCATGTGACATGCCAATCCTGGTAGCGCTCTGGCTCTCCCTCCCAAGAACATGCGAAGCCTGATTTATTTTTTCATCATAAGCATTCTAAGAAAAACAGATTCTTAACCTAAGGTTACTTGCAGACTCTCAAAATGCCATAAACAGCACCCTGCCCCTAAGAAATGAGTGAGATCAGTCATTCCCCTGACACCTTGGCTCCAGGGATTGCTTAATCCTGTTAATCAACACAACTGGAAGAGTGCGTAGACTGACCTTTCGCAAAAAATACCTCACAGACCGCACAAACGTTCCTTCACACACGTGCAGTGCTTTTTTCTTTTGGCCTATGAGGAAATGGAGAAATTAGTTACTAGCTTTACTGACTCCCTGGACACAGTGGGACACTCCACAATGCCCACAGTGCCACGAGAGAGAGCCTTGCCTGCCCCAAATCCCAGCTGACTTTACGCCCGACTTGGTGTTTGAAACGCTTGGCTGTCGGCCCTCCAGCTGCATTCCTGCGAGTGGCTGAGATGACGATTTCCCACAGGTTGAAGACACCGTGGACAAGGACAAGGGCATCTCTGCTGGGGAGAACGCTCCTGTCCTGGCTGAGTATCTTCTGTCCTAAGGCCTTTGCCTTAAATGCGGTCGCATGGTCCTGAGAAGGCGATTCCATGAAGCTGCACCAATCACCTAAGGAGGCGCTGGTGGACACCAAAAGGAATATTTGACGCATGCAAGAAGGGAAGGAAGAGAAGAGGAGAGAGGGAAGGAGGAGAGGGGAGGATGTGCAGGAGGCAGGAAGGAAGTCCAGTCACAAGTTCAAGTCTCCTGAGATCCCTCGGCTTCCATGTCTCGCGCTGAGGAAAACCAAACTGCCTATGCAGAATGAGTTTAAGGCCGCGATGGAGTGGCAAGGACAGGAAGGCCACCGTGCAGCAGAGTCTCCGCTCCGTCACCTCCCTGGGTGTTGACATGGAGGCAGACGGCCAGCACTAAAGGCACTGGCAGGTGTTACCACATCGCTCTTCTGAAACGTCACCCATTTGTCTTTTGCAAACCTATCAGCATTTCTCTATTTCTCTAGAAGATAGATGCAATCAGATGAAGAAAATTAGAATGAAGTCTCTCGAGGCAGAAATGCGGCCCGCTGCAGAAGACGTGTCAACGGCAGTTTGTACCGTATGGTCAAACTCGGAGAGAAAGCCCAGTGACCAGCAATTTCACAGCCGGCTGGCTTCCCTCTGATCTTTGATATTACTCTCGATGCTTTCTTTGACTTCAAAGACGTGTAAATCTCTCTGGGCATGCAGGAATTAAAGCTACTGCTTTCACTAAAAATGTAGATTAAGTAAGAATCGTACACACTGCTCAATTATCTCTAAATAGCTTGTATATATAATTTGTTTTAACCCTAGGAATTTCTGAGTAATCCAGGTGTACAATCTTTCAGTTAGTAAAGCTCATTAGGCCATCCGTAATTTGTTTTGTCCTGAAGATCAGGGCCAAATCTAAAGATAAACAATATTTAGGCAGTTAGTTGTTGGCAGTTATGCCCCATTGTTTCTT
This sequence comes from Cephalopachus bancanus, assembly GCA_027257055.1. Taxonomy (NCBI): domain Eukaryota; kingdom Metazoa; phylum Chordata; class Mammalia; order Primates; family Tarsiidae; genus Cephalopachus; species Cephalopachus bancanus. The sequence continues at coordinate 7,214,121 of JAPVLO010000026.1, forward strand.
AAGTTTAAAAATACAGGTGTGGTTTTTTTTACTTTTTTCTTTCCCATGGAAATAATCCTGGGGACTCCAAAACCAAGATCCAGCTACTCTTAAATGTAAAGTTGTGGTGAGAGGAGGAACCCAGAATGACCTGGGTTCCCTCTGGCTGCTCTGATTTGCGAGCAGCGTGACCCCGAGACCGAGAGTCCCTCCGAGGCAAGGGAAAGTCGGGATGCTCTGATGGGTTCAAGGAGGGACGTGAACGGAGACCCCCAAAGGGCTGCAGTGGTGGGGCTGTGCTTCAGTCTGCATCAACTTCTATGCAAACCTCCCACAGAGCCTCGAGCTGTGCGGCTCTGACCTGGCATCTCAGGTCTGGGCAGAGGACTTCTGCGGATCTGGTGACCCAGGCTTGCATGCGGGCATCGCCACGCCTGCCGTCCATCGCCGGTGCTGCACACACCACGTGCCTTCTCAGAAAAGAGGCGGCTTCCAGGTCCTTCTCCTCTGAAGGGCAGTCACATTCACCGTCCAAGGCTACTAAGGAAGGAACTGACCCACAGTCCAGGTGCAGCCTCACGGCCGAAGGGGTATCCATCTCAGGCCAACTGTGAATCCGTCTTCTCTGCTCTCAACTGTGAGTGCCGCCTTCACTAGGGCAGTAGCGCTGCTCACGGGGTGCCAGCCCACTGCAGCATCACATAAACATTGTTTCTGAAAAACGTATCTATGATTGAGGAAAGCCTAATACGAATTTAATTTTTAAATGTATTCAAGTTACATTTATTGTGCTGCTCTCTGTGGCTCTAAAATGGATCTAATAAGGATGACCACTGAAAGTAACCAGGTCTGGGGCTTTTGAACTGCTTCTGATGGTATTCCTCTGCCTACAGAAATTAGATTATGTTCAATAGATTAGAGAGGACACACACACACTCATTATCAGCGTGTATTTCATTATTACTCTCTCATTGTGAAACACTGAGATACTATTGTTAAAAACAGAAGCCATCCATAACGCCTTCTCCATGCAATCCCTTTCGAAAGAGTAGATAGTTTGCACCCTTCCACGCTATTCATACACATACCTGTATGCCCAAAACCAGTTTCTGAAAGTGTACACATGAAATCCTGCCATTTTTATTTCCTCCTTACACCTTACAATGTGTAACGAAAATTTCCATGCCAGTTCACACATCTCTGAAAGCCACCATCTATCGGGACGTGACGAGGGATGGGTCTGTGAGGACGGGAGAGGATATGTCTTGTAAGGACGAGATCAGCCCGGATCACTGACCGCCCCTGTCAACAGGTTCATCAGCTCAGGAACAAGAGGTCAACCACGTAGGTGTGGAAATCACCTACTGTTAACTTATATTGGAAACAGCAGAGTGAACCACTGTGGCTTCCTCTCAACATCCGGTGGCTGCTCCCTGGTCACTGCCTGGCCAGCACCATGCAGAGTCCAGTTGCTCATGGCATCCGCAAGCTCACTTGACAACTCTCGCCCCCAGCTTGTGATCAGCCAGCTTCTCTGCCTCGGCTCCAAAGGAGGAAGGCAATGCCGAGTGATGCCCTGTTGGACAAAAACCCCAGCACTTGCATCAGAGAAAGCACCAGGGGTGGGTACCGCCCCGAAGAGAGGGAATCCTGGGAAGGAATCCTGTCCCAGGCCCTAACACATCTTTCACCAGGGGGATCAACGCTTTACCTACCACCGAATATTATCCTGCTGGGAGCCATCACTATTGATTACAGCGTCATTTGTATGTTTCCCACTGCCTTGTAATGATCTGTTTACACAGCTGTCTCCCTGGGGGTGGGGCTTTTTGGGCGTAAGGACCACTGACTACCAAGTACCTCAACAGAGGTACACATTTTTATAAAATAGGTGAGAAAATGAAATGCCTTTCTAAGAATCGCTGTGAGGGCTGACAGAAAGAAGCCACGTGCAGCCTGAGCTCCCCAGCTTGGTCTCCAATGTTCCATGGCAGTATGAGGTCAAAATGACCTTCACTTTCCGCCAGCCTCTGTCCACTCCTCTCCAGTCACAGGGTCTCCTTTCAGGGCCTTAAACCGGTCAAGTGCTTTTGCTTTTTCAGTTCAGGAAGTGTAGGCAGGTGGCCCCGGATGGCTAGAACTTTCTCCGGGTCTTTATGAGGCTGGCTTCCTCTCACTGCCGAGTTCCAGCTTACCTGTGTCCTCCTGATGCAGGGTCTCCGTGACCAGGTCCTGCCTCTCTCCATCACTCACTGTTTCGAGGCATAACGTACGCGTGACACTTCCAGATGCGGATGTGAGCAGCCCGAGGCCGTGACCTTCTCTGTGCTCATCGGTTGTCAGAAGGGGCAAAGTATGTTCTGTGGAAGAGGCCTATTCCCTCGAGTCACTGCGACCGGACGTGTACCAGCACCAGCCGTGTCAGGACCTGTGCTGGGTCAGCGGTGGCGCCGTGACCTGGACACACTTCCGGCCCATGAGGCTTGCCTTCCAGGCGGGGACTGGAGGACAGGCATCCTTGGGTGCAGCCCCCTTGCCTTCAGGGCAGCTACACTGCTGCACTCCGACCTGCTTTCCCTGGCAACGTGCCCTCGGAGAACAAAACACACAGGGTCCCAGGCTCGAGAACTCTTGCGGCAGCAGGGCTAGCCCCCGATCATCTGGGATGATCTCCTGGTTCCAGGTCCTAATTTAATCACATCTGCAAGCCTCTTTTGCCCCATGAAATCACAGGTTCAGGGAATCCGAATGTGGACATCTTTGGAGATCCTGTTCTGCCTACCAGAGGAAGCTAATCTCGCGTCTTCTCATCCTCCGTGAACGTCTCACTTACTCCGCCACCTGTGATGGCGGACCTTCCAGGCCAGCCGTGTTCTGAATACACCTCTTTTCCCCATTTGCTGATCAGTCCCTGCAATAGCCGGCTGCAAGCAGCTTCCATAATCAACCCGGTTTTAAAGAACATAGTGCCGTGGCCAGTCTCTTTCCCCTCCCCTGGACATACTCCCCACGCCCACACCGCCACATCTAGTAGCTGGGGCCTGTGGAGCGCAGGCTTACTGCTCACGGCACAGCACATTGGGCCAGGTGGCCCGGGGCTGGCTGAGAAACTTCCACACCAGCTCAGCCACACCAGGCGCAGTGATCACCACAGACCCAGGCCTCACCAAAGCTCTCAATGCGAAAGGTGTGCCCTTCAGCCTGGGGACTGGGAGGAAAGAGGTGCCCGAGTGGGCCTGCTGACCGTTGACCAATGGAATCCCGAGAGGCCCTCGTGTCCAGCAGAAGTATTGCTCAGGACGCCAGCCACATTTGAGCTTCAGACAACGCTGAGTGGACGCTGGAGCTGCGTGACCCACAGGATCTGCACGGTTCACTTGCCGGCCCTCCTCTCTCTTCTTCCTCTGTATCATCCAAAGGAGTTTCACCAGCTCTCTTCTTTTTTCGTGAAGCCAGATTGTCCTCAGATTCTGCCCTGCCTTTTTGTCTTTTTCTCTCGCGCATAGCTGCTAGGCTCAGTGTGTGGCTGAGGCTTCCCCATGAACATGGCTTGTCGGGCAAGTCTGTTTCCTACCTGCACCCAATTGTGCTTGATGGAGTGCAAGTCGGAAATTAAGAACGTGTTTCTCGGTGCTGGCCTGACACACAAGGTTGCTGGCCCTTTGCCTCTGGATAGCGAGTCACGGCTGAGGGGAGCCATCTTTCTTCTTTATAAATTAAAATAATGAATTACCTAAAATAAATGCTGGGTAAACCCAGAATTACCTAAAACGAGTGTGTGTGTACATAGGCATACTATAAGGCCAATGTATAATATGCACACATACCCTTGCACCGCCTTAATGTACTTAAGTGTATCCCAATAAAATACATACCAACTCAATTCATTAGGTAAAAACAAAGGTATAAGAGTGCAACACTTAACTATTTGTTGAATTCTGCGAGGGAAAAAAAGAGACGCTCTCCTCTGCACTAAAGTTTGCAAATTCAGTAAAGCAAATATTAAGCATACGTCTCAAGCCATCATTGCAAACTTACAAAAACAGTTCAGCAATCCCAGAGAGACGCGGGTTTGAGCATTCTGCTCCTTGTCACTGAGCTGCAGACACAAGCCTGGTCCTCCCCGGCGGCACTTCCAGGGAGACGCTCAGTGCAGCCATCCTGGACGGCCCCCCAGGCCCGCACTGCCACGTCCAGTAGCCGGGGCCGCAAGGGCTGGGGTCGCACACGTGCCCACATGGCGGCCGCGCTGCTCTGCCTGGCTGCGGCCCCTGCTGCCTGCCCACCGCTGCTCGCCCAGCAAGCTGCCGGAGGCTCTGGACATATTTGATCAGTCTCAGGCCTTCACTTTGAGCGAGTCATCACCCTCTTAACAGCAGATGATGCCGCCTCGTCTGAATCAATGTGAGTGGCCCTGGGTACAAAGGCCGGATTAATGATGAAAAATGTGTCGTCAGCCCAGAGGTCCTTGGACATTTATCACACGATGGGTCCTGCCAATTGTGGGCCTCTCTGCTTCATCAGCACGACGCTGCACGGCCTCCGAGCGCTCTCCCCAGCTGCGTAATGAGGCCTGGGGCTGGCACAGTTTGGTGCCGAGCATGGCGGCACTGCTGTCAACAAGTGTGTTTCTTCTGCAACACACCTTGCAAGGCAGGTACATGCAACTATATTGGAAGTCTAAAATTGCTTATACGTCCTTCGCTTTTAAAAGTTTTCTTATAAAACAAGACCAGAATGTTTTACTAGCATCAATACGACTGAATTAAAGTGCTTGCTGAGAATTATATTTCCAGAACTTTCAATGCACAATTGTTAAAATCTGCAATATATTCTGAGATGTTTTATGTGATCTGCTCCTTTTTCCTGGATTTCATTTGCAATTTTGCTCTCAGCTTAGAGTATCTTTCTTGAACTTGATCATCCGTGCATTTAGTTTCATGTGCAGTATTTAAAAACTGCATAAAAGTCACAAAGTCTCCTTCTACCAACGTTGGCGCTCTTTCTGCATTCAAGCATGCTTAACATTTTGTCCTCTGCCTTCCTGTCCCTCCTTCTCACCAAAGTAACGGGCATGTAAAAATTAACACAATCAATTGTTCTACACTTTGTAAACAAGCCAAATGTAATATAAAAAACTGCAGTGACAAACTGCTAGCATGGCAAAAGTAACAGGGGAAGGGGAGTGTGCATGTATACTTTGCGTAGTATCCCGTTTACCTGAGTTTAATGAAACTGGGAGAAAACCAAATTTAAAGAGTGTTAGCACAGAAAGGAAGCAAGGCCACCATTCTCTCCTGGGGTGAGATTTGGAGAGGAAACATGTTAACAGATTTTAGTGCTATTTCCAGTTTAATTTTCAGGAAATTATGATTATCATGAAAAATGTCTTTCTCATATAAATCAAATATTACAAATGAAGCTTTATACTCCAATGACCCCTTTATCCAGTGTCATATTTCTAATAATCCAATAACACAGTTTCGCTATTTTTCTAGTTTTATTAGTTTTCTCTATTTTGGTCTGAGAGACAAAAATCTATTATTAGATAGGAGATTTTAAAGAATACAGCAGGTCAAAAACACTATAAAGTAATCATTGCAGTTAACCTAATGTTGGTTCCAGAAAATTCTGGAATTTTTTTTTTCAAATTGGTTAAAAAGAGATTTGTAAACACAATTTCCCCCATGAATATTCATGTAGTAAGTAATGCATTCTCAGAAATACTTGTTGAGTTGAATAAATGAACTTGACTTTCTGCAATCAATGAGTGAAAGAAATGTTCAGTTAAAAAGAGCCTGTGTGGCCGGGCTCAGTGGCTCAGCCTGTCATCCCACGCTTTGGGAGGCCTAGGTGAGTGAATTGCCTGAGTCCGTGGGTTCGAGATCTGCCTAGGCAACTTGGTGAGACCTCATCTCTACAATAAATCAAAAAAATTAGCCGGGTGTGGTAGCGCATGCCTGTAGTTCCAGCTACTTGGAAGGCTGAGGTGGAAGGATCGCCGGAGCCCAGCAGGTCGAGGCTGCGGTGGCCGGGAGCGGCCACTGCCCTCCAGTCTGGGTGACAGAGTGAGACTCCAACTCGAAAAAAAAAAAAAGAGCCTGCGTGCGGCCAGAAAGCTTTAATCTATGAAGGAGTCTGAAGTGGCCAGAAAACAGGGAGATGAGATGAAGCAGCATCCTGAAACAGGAGTCGCTCCCAGTCTCCAGCGGCCACACGAGGTCAGCACAAGGGCGGGCCGGCGACTTGGGCGGGCGGGCACGAGTGGCCAGCAGGCCATGGAGGGGAAGAGAGTTATGCAGAGAGACCAGGATAAGCCGGGGCATGGCTGTCAGGGCCCGACTCGACCAAGCTGCTGCCGATCCCACCAGCCCTTGTCACTCAAAGAGCCAGCCTACTGTGCAGCTCTTTCCGGGAGGGATGTGCAGAAAGAAACGGCAAAGCTTCTGCATCAGTGCGCCATGCCCGCTGACATTTTTCATATGCTGTCACCTTGCACAACGTAAGTTACTTGGCTTTTGTTTGATTTTGACAGCTGTTTGGGGACAAAAAAATCAGCCTATAAAACAAATCTAATATCTGAAAATAAAGGTTCCTGATTGTCACATGAAGGAAACAGACACACGCTGGCCAGGTAAGCAATTCTCAGCGCTGCTCCACTCTGAACGCAGAACAAAAGGCGTGGGGAGCATTGATGTCCTCTTGCAGTTTGTCAGTTTTGCGTATTTGTACACATTTTAGGGGACATACGGGATTTCGCACCAGTCAGAACACAAAATCCTTCAAAGAAGATCCCCTGTGGCATGAATGCGGGTGCCGGGTGATGATATAATTCTATGTCCCCTTGCTGACTAGGTCATGACCGGTCCACACCTTTGCGACTCCAGGGTCGTGGCCCAATTAGCAAAATGAAGGAACGGTGTCTGCAGAATGATTTGGTTATCTTAAGAACACGGAAGATGACAAAGGCCTCTCATTCATCAGGAGTTCTTTCCTGGCCATTCTGGGAGCCCTCCTGCCAGGAAGAATTCTTTCTGTGTGATCCTTTCCCAGAATGTGGGAGGAATCTGCTCTGGCAGCGGGCTTCTTCCCTGAAGCCAAGCGGTAACTAGTGCACCCCACATTCTGTCCTGAAAGCCATTTTCTGCTCCTTCCAGCTTTGGTTTTCCTGCCACATTCAAACCTCAAGGTACGTTGAAAGGATGCTCATCCCTAGCGCTGGTGTGCCATCCACAGACCAGGGACTTCTGGGAACAGATTTTGAAACATGTTCTAATATTTGGAAAGCTGAGCACACGCCAAAAACAGAAATGTGTTCATTCCCAAAGAAGAAAAGACTCTTCAGATTTAATGAGGAGTAACGGAGTTTAGAGCGCCCCATTTGCTAACCATACAACCAGTGGGAAATACTTAAAAAATTATCAGTGAAGAAAATTTTTCCAGTGGTCCAAATTAGTTGGCAGATAACTTGAAATGGCCAACATTTCAAATAGCTTTGACCAACATTTAAAGTTCTACTTATCCTTTGGGAGGCTAAGGTTAGTGGATTGTCTGAGCCCGCGGGTTCGAGACCCGTCTGGGCAGGCGAGACCTTATCGCTACAATAAATTAAAAAAAAAAATTAGCCGGGCGTGGTAGCGCGCACCTGTAATTCTGGCTACTCAGAAGGCTGAGGCGGAAGGATCGCCGGAGCCCAGCAGGCGAGGCTGCGGCGGCCGGGAGCGGCCACTGCACTCCAATCTGGGCGACAGAGTGAGACTCCAACTCAAAAAAATAAATAAATAAATAAAAATAAAGTTCTACTTATAAGAACTGGTCCCACAAAATGTGTACAGAAAACATAGCAAAGTGAAGAATTTGTGGTGACGTAACCCACTGACTTTATGAATTGAAGGAACTACATTTTAATTTTTAGGTAAAATATACCTTATTTAAAAAAGTAAAGTATGACTAGCATATTAAAATGTACTCCTAAGGGAGAACTTTTTTTAAACATACAAAGATAGAATAACTACACTGAGAATGTATTGGCATTTAAATGTTATTTATGAACTTTTAAAAATGGAGTAAAATGACACATATTCTCTGCTAATCATCAAAAAAGAAGATTATGGGCAGGCATCAGACCCATGAAAAAGTGCTCAACCTCACTCATCATCAGAGAAATGAAAATCAAAACCACATTGAGATACCACCTAACCCCAGTAAATACGGCCATCACTAATAAAACAAACAACAGAAGCTGCCGAGGATATGGAGAAAAAGGAACGCTTCTACACTGCTGGTGGGAATACAAAATAGTGCAACCTCTTTGGAAGACAGTGTGGCGATTTCTGAAAGAACCAGAAATTGACCTTCCATATGATCCAGCAATTCCTCCCTTGGGAATATACCCGGAGGAACTCAAATCATTCTACAAAAAAGATACCTGCACGCATATGTTTGTTGCAGTTCTATTCACAATTGCAAAAACATGGAACCAACCATGCTGCCCAACGAAGCTGGACTGAATTTAAAAAATGTGGTACATATACACAATGGAATATTATGCAGCCATAAAGAAGGGCAAACGTGGACTTTGCAGCAACTTGGATGGCTTTAGAGTCTATCATACTCATTGATCTTATCACAGAAACAAAGAACAGAGTACTACATGTTCTCACTCATAAGCGGACCTTGAACAATTATCCTAATACTATGAGAAGGGGATTGGCAGTTGAAGGAAACTGCCAGGGGAGGGTACCTGCAGAATGAACATCCGTATACCTAACCCTGAATTGTACCTCACTTCTTTAAAATAAAAAAAAAAGAATTTAGCCGGGCTCGGTGGCTCAGCCTGTAATCCCGCGCCTTTGGGAGGCTGAGGTGAGTGGATTGCCTGAGCCCGCGGGTTCGAGACCCGCCTGGGCAGCGAGACCTCATCTCTACAATAAATCAAAAAATCAGCCGGGCGTGGTAGTGCATGCCTGTAATTCCAGCTACTCGGAAGGCTGAGGCGGAAGGATCGCCGGAGCCCAGCAGGTTGAGGCTGCGGTGGCCGGGAGCGGCCACTGCACTCCAGTCTGGGCGACAGAGTGAGACTCCATCTCAAAAAAAAAAAAAAAAAGGATTTAACAAACATCCCACATGTGTGTAATACGTTTATTTAGCATTTAATAAGCTTTGCCAAGCCACGTTAAAAGGCGTACTTGTTCGATGTGTAGTTGAGTGCCTCATTTAGACATGACTGTCCTTTCCCAAGCTGCCTCCCCAGCCGAAACCTCCTGGTTCTCTGACCAGGCTGTTCCGTGTGCTATCTGCACTAGCCCTACATTTAAGGGGAAAGTGTTGTGTATAACATTTCTCCTTCTTGCCAGTATACTTTTACAAGTCTCTGGCATGTCAACGTGAAAAATTTATAGATATGCAATAAAGCTTCATTGTAAGGATTTTCAAATAAACTAGGATGCATTTGTGTTTGTCTAAAAGGCTGAGTAATGAAGCCCCGGGGACCTGTCTGTGCAGTGTTCTCCCGGGGGGCCAAGCTGGTCAGGCCTCAGCCCTCCGAGGCCGCCGGCTAAGTGGAACAGCATCAGCCTGGCTCCTTACGTCGAATTAATGACCAAATCATAAATTGTAGTCTTTGCCCGACTAGATTAAACTTCAGCAATGTTTGTGTCAAGAAACCCCCAGTGCCTTGAGCTGGATCAGATAAAAGGAGCATGAAGGAACCGTGGGCAACTCCAGAACAAGGCCGTGTCCGAGGCCAAAAGCCAGCCGCTTGTCCCTGGAGACCACGCTCCTGCCTGTCTCGGGTCTCCACTGTGAAGAGTTGAAAGATCTGGCAAAATCCCTCAAGACTACTTAGTCCCAGCACCAGGTCCCGGAGCAATTAAGACTCTGCTCGATTTATGGCTCTCAACTAGACTCGACAGCAGCACAACGGGTCAGACATTAAGGTGCTCGTGTTAACCCGTTCTCATGGCAAGCTTGTGCTCCTACTCGGGTTATTTCGGGATTAAATGAACAAACACCCTCAAAACACAATGTCTGTCGCCCAGCAAGGCATCGATACACCCAGCTAGTGTGACAGTGTTTTCATTACTGTTTTGCGTTTCCATCCTATGACTTTTAATTGACCATAAGAACTTAGATAAATATCCCACATGTGCATAGTGTGTTTATTTAGCATTGAATAAGAGTCCATATTTGGAAAGCAAGGTTGTTAATTTGTTTTTGTCTTCCTGAAGTTCTGTGTTTTGATTTTTTGCTTACAGTATTTGAAATATTTCCAGGAGCAACTATAAAAATGTACTTCTGAGATGTATTTTTTTCCTGAGGTTAATATTTATGTTTCCTGCCAGAAAGGCCATTCACCTTTATAAGGGTTACTATGGCATTTCTGTACATCATTTTATAAATTATATAAAGAACACAGATTTATTACCGCCTTAGAAGTTCCTCAAAGTTTCATCAGTAGCATGGTTTTGTTCACAGACCTCACATCCCTTATAGTCCAAGAGCCTAAGCACTAAATAAAACTCTTCTTTTAGATCTAGCATAGAGCAGCAGAAACAAATTATTTTAAGGCATGTTCTTTTTAAAAAAAGCTTTAGCCAAGATAAAAGTCCAAAGTCTGTTCAGCCAAAACACAATACTTCCTTGCTAGACTCTGCCTGCCAAGATCCTGTGTGTTTTTCACAGATTATAACACTGCATTTCACTGTTTTCTCTAAAAGAAGGCTGCAGTATATAGGTTTTGTCTGAGAGGCAAATAGAGCTCCTTTTTATCTGATAGACCGGGAGGAATGTGGAAGGAGGCACCCGGGCTGGGTTTGTTTACAGGACGCCCAGACAACATCTTCTATTTGGAGAAACATCTGGCGGAGCCGTTAGGAGCAGAGGTCGGAATCCATGCTGACGCTCGCACACACAGGCGCCGCCCGGAAGAGCTGCGGGGACGGTGAGCAGGGGTTCCCCCCGGCCCGGCCCAGTCTTCTCATCAGTCCACGTTAATGCCCAGGATTATTCGCACACAAGTCTTCCACAAACGTTTGCACTATAAGCCAAGTTTAATGCAGGTATGGATCTTTTTTGCAAACATGTCATGCATTCTTCAGAAAAACTAGTCCCATTTCCACAGAAAAATGTCTGGGAAATATATAGAAGAGCAGATCATCATTTAGAATCCAATGCTAAATCAATTCAAACGACTTCCTCTTCTTCATGGAGATACAGAGTGTACGCTTCATAAAAAGTATGGCCTGTCATGCTAATATCAGTGACCCAAGTCAGTTTTAGCATGTGAACACTCACACAGCTCGCTAAGGTCTACTTAAGACACAACCACACCTGGGCAACCTTGAACTCCTTACTCAATCTCTTTGTCCCTCAGTTTTCTTACCTGTAAAAGGGGAATGGTCACAGCACCACCCTGTGTCTGTGACGAGCTCTGAGCAGAGCATCTGCCCAACAGAAAAATTCAATAAATAGTAGCAGTTTTAAAAAGCTACAACTACAGCTCTTGCTGTCCTATCCCAATAGTTCTAACTCTAAAATAGACTTTTATATTAAATTGTTATATATTGTGTATACTCACATGTCCACTAGCATATCTTATATAAAAGTCTCCCCAGAAAATAAACATCATATTTTAAAGGCCACTCTGATGAGGATGCAACATTGAGAATCAGCTCAGTGCTCAAGACACAGAAGTTGACTGAACAGGCACTATTCTGACATGTTCAAGGTTTGCTATTTCTTCATGCCATGGTGATTGAGTGCTTGGAAGTGGTACATTTTCTCATGCCTCTGATAAAAGAGGGCCCAGATATCTTCTTTAAAAACCAGTTATCATGACATATGAGGCAAATATCATTTATCATCTTTCCATGGTCACTCTGAGAGAGTTTGCCACAAATCTCATCCTCAGTGTTCCCGTCTCAGCAAACCTGCACCTTCTGTTTCCATGCCGTCTTCTAGATGTTCCACATTTTAACCCGCTCATCCCTAGCTGCAATCGTTCACAGCATTCTACCAGAGTAGTAAAATAGAATTCACAAAATTTGTCACACAAGAAATATAGAAATTGTCCAAAATTTTATTAGAAGGCCAAATGAATGTGAGGACCTGTGACAAGTATTCTAATTCAGCTAAAATAATCCCAATTTGTAAAAAGCATCTGATACAATATTTCTATCTGAACATGTATTTTGCATAATACAAATTTCTTCATTTTAAATTAGAAAGCTATGTCACTCACACAAACACAAGACTACACAAGAGATCTGGCTTCGGGTTTTAAATATTTGCTTTTGGACTAGAAATGCTATCACTTTCCTCCATGCATTGTTTAAAAATATATTAAAAGATCCCTTCTATTCTAGTCTGCTATGTGGCTCTCAGACTGTAGATCTAAACATATATGAGTCAAATATTCCTGTGACAGATTTTTCCTAATTTCAGAACTGGTATATTCTTTAAATTTTTGATGGCTGTGGAATGTAAACAGAGCTTTGCAATAGACTATGAATAAACATGATAAACACGTTCTCTTACAACAGACGAAATGCCTACGGCCAGAGTTACCTGGAAAAGAGTGCATTTTGTCTGAGCACTACCTATTATGCTTTTAGTGCTACTTTGCGGCCTTAGACTAGTCCAGGACTCACAGACCAGTAAGAAACGCCACCCAAAGTGTATGTATTTTTAGACAAACCCAGTAAGCAAAGCCACTGCGTGCTCGGAAGTCCCTTCTTCACCTTTGTGGGCAGGGCACCGGGGAGGAGCCGGTGTCAGGATTTTCTTCCACAGCCTGGCGGGTCATTTTGCAAACAGAGTACGTCTAGACTCGAATAACTCTCCTGGGCAAAGGCAGCTCCGTTTTGACAAATATTAGAACTTACCTTTCATATCATTTAATCCTTTAGTTGGAAAAAATGCCCTCCACACTAATTTTCCCATATGTTTGCAGGTCCATTGAGTTGGCATTGACCCTTCCAAGTAAATCCTCTATACGAGAATAAGCCTGCTTCATTTCAAACTTTTTTCTCTCTCTCTCTGTAACACTGATAATTCAAAGAAAGACTCCATATAACCTCAAAGAGAATTGATATGTAAACAAGATATAATAGACCTGGGACTTCTCATGTTCGATGCTATAAAAACCATGATGTTACTCATTTACTCCATTTGAAAACATTCTTCTAATATTTTCTGGCAAGACAGAGGTTGGAAGTCCTCTTACTGACAGCATACATCTTCTACAGCCCACATTCTTGTAGTTAGATCAAGGCAGCTACATTGAGCATTTTTCATGTCCTGTGTCACTGGGTTTAAAAATGAAGAAGTTGTCAGCCTCTGATACTTAGTTCAATAGTTTATGATGAAAGAAAATATAAACATATCACTTACAAGCTTACAAATTAATTTCAAACATAATGTCCTTTATTTTTCATTCTTGAAATGATTGAGATTTTTGTCATTTAAAAAATAACACAGTGCTCCTTTTTCTGTAGTCTACTATACAGAGAGATTCCGAGAGCAGAAACAGATAAGACGGAAGAGACTGCCTAGGAGCTTCTTAAAAATATACTAGCACGCAGACTCGCCCATGGGGCCATGAGTATCCACAGACCCGTGGTGGGATGGGAGGGGGTGAGTTGGATGCAACAAGCCGTGTCATTCACCTGCCGTCGAAACAATACCAAAGCAACCACAGGGATAAAAAGAGACCGTCACACATAGTCGGGGTTGCTGTTTAGCCAATTATTTTGAATGGATTTTGCTGGTTTTCAGTCTATTTATTGTGAGCTGTATTCACAGCTTTGGGCGACATTTGGATGGTGGCCAACCAGGCCGAGAGCAGCAGGCCAAGCCCCACACACGCTCCAATTTAACCAGAAAGTGTGGTCTACATTTTGCTGAATGGCCTGGCCAACGTTTCAAGGTAACCTAGACGGACGGGTGGCTGATCAGGAACAAACAGTAACTGGAGGTTCTTCTAACCTAGACATTCCCCTGAAGAAATATTTTAATTTAGCTTATTTAATCCTAACTATTGCTGTTATTTATTTATTTTTAAAATGAAGGCTCAGTCTTAGTGCAGTGCTCATGTTCACTTACTTCAAAGAGAAATATTGTGTAGGAGAAACACCAGGGGTGATTATGCCTGTGACAATGATTCTGGAAAACACAGCGCTTTTACTTCCCGCCTCTAGATACCAAAAGGGCGAGTTTGCCATCAGCTGACGCTGATGCAGTTCCCGATCCATTACACACACGGATTCCCATTCCATTACACACATGGACCACTTCGGCGACACGTTTAGTCTGTAAATAATACTGCCTAATCAAAATAAGGTTAAAGTATTTTAAAAATCAGATAGGCCGTAAGGAAAAACACCAACACAGCATGGCATCCTGGAGAGGCTGCGGGCTTCGGAGCCCATGAATCAGGGTGGCGATTCTGTCACCCCAAGGGCCGTGTGTGTTGAATCTCACAACTTCGTCTCGCAAAACACCAGACTCGATGCCTGTAAATGAGGCCACGAGTGTCGGCCTTCCAGGATTGTTAACAGGAGCACAGAGACAGCATCAAAGCACTTCTCTCATCACAGGAAAGATCCCAAACCCCTTTTTGGTGAACGCCCTCCGGGCACCAGGCCAGCTCATGTGTGTCCAAGTCAGGACCTGGCTTCACTAGTCCACTGTCTATGATCACCTGGGTTCTCCAGCCCCGCCTGCATACTCCCAGTCCCGAAGGCCCTCCCTCCCTCCTGCTGGTCCCTCAAGTCCTCGCCTCTCCGCCTCCCAGCTAGCACTCCTTTGCTCTTGACCCTCACCAGCTGGAACAGAAAGCTATCATCTATGGAGCCTGTCCTGTGCACGGCACTGGTACAGCTTCTCGTCTCCAAGGTCACCACCCCTCCTCCTTGACATCGGTCTCCCTGGCAGGAAGGGAAGCACACTGCCCACTGTGCCCACTGTGACACTGGCACTGTGGCGTCCCTCCGCCTTCCTGGATGACGCCCCGGTTTCCTCTGCGGCTGCATCTTTCCGCTTCCCTCTCTGCCTCCCCACTCCACATGGGGAACTCTTTGCCATCTGAGTCTACGAGCCCGTCACGTGCTGCCCGTGGGGCATCTCCGCGGACCCGTTCTCTTCCCACAAACCCACTCCTGCCCTCATTCTTTCTGGCGGGACCATCACCCCACCTCTCAGCCCAGCGCCCGGCCTTAACGTCTTGGATGAATTCTGTCTGTGGCAGCTCTGAACCCAGAGTCGTGCCGCATTGTGCAGGAGGGGCTTCAAACATCTCTTCCCTGCATTCTACTCTGCTCCGATGGCTCCTTAGCTACTTCCAGCTGCGACTGCCAGGAATTCATCGTTTCTGCAAGCATTATGCCAGAATCTAAGGGTGCAAAAATAAGCATTATATTATCTCACTCCTACTCGCCCAATTCTAGATCCTGAAATATCCCCAATTTTACCCCCAATTCACTGTACATATCAAAGAAGCACAGCATTTTCATGTGAAGCCCACGCGCAGAAACGGTAGGTTTATCTTTGCTTCCTGCAAGATCACGCACTTGAGCCAGCACGGAAGGACGGCCTCGTAGGGAGCAAACTTCCCAGGGAAGGGAAGGGAGGCACGTCCCGGCCTCCGTCTTCCCCAGGCTGCCCCAGCGGCAGGGCCGGCTCCCACTGCTCTCCCAGGCAGACCCGAGCCCCACCCCCTGCCAGGCGCTGCCGGACATCGCCAGCTCCCCGCGAGCCCTTAGCGGGTTCCTGTGGCCAGGAGTGAGCCTTTCGAGTCTCTTCTTAAATGGTTTCTACTTCAGATTCAAGGCACACACAGGAGTGTTCCTTGCGCGGACGTATCACGTGGTGGTGGGAACTGGGTCTCGGTGGCCTGTTCTCCAGAGAGTGAATGGCGCGCCCCGTAGATCGTTTCTGAACCCTAGCCCCCCCACTGGTGTCCCAGCGTTGATCATTTCCATGTCCGTGTGAGTGAGAGCATGCAGAGTTTGTCTTCTGTTTCTGAGTCAGTTCCCATAGGACGATGATCCTTAGTTTTGTCCATGCTGCCGCCAAGGCAGGACTTCATCCTCTGTTATGGCCGTGTCATCTTCCACAGGGCAGACACACCACATTCTCACCGCCCACGGATCGGCTGACGGACATCCAGGTTGCGTCCCGTCCCTGCCACTCTGAGTGTGCTGCTGTGAACACGCGGGTGCAGGCGCCCCGCCGTCTCTAGATCGCACATCCTTCCACTCTCTCCGTTCCTGGTTTCACACGGCGTTCCCTTCATCAGCGTGTAGGGTGTTTACGCCAAAACCTGCGTCTGATTCTTCTTTCTGTCTCCCACAGTGCCTCCTGCAGAGATGCGGCCAAACGTGTTGGTAACTGGATGACTGCTTTCCTAGCTTGGCAGTTCTGGTCAAAAGGTCTACCATCTCATGGTTCTCGGGATTTAAAAACAAGGCGGCTGCAAGATTTCCAAGGAGAAAGCAGGCACACCGCATAATTGGGGGCGAGCAGCCCCAGGCTTCCGGCCATGCCATCCAGCAAAAGGCCCAGAGCCTTCCTCCACAGCCCCCTGTGACTCCGCGCCTCCCCGCCCAATGAGCACCCCTACAAACACACTGGTCCCCGAGTGTCGTGTGTCTCGTGGTGGGCTCCCGTGATGTCCCGGGCCAGAAGGGAACAGACAGTGAACCTCAGATGCACCCTCCTGTCAGGTAAGTGGCAACCAAAGGCACAGAGAGAGGAGCACAGTGTGTGAGGCGACGAACAGCCCCGAGCCAGGGAGCTTCGCAGAGGAGCCTGCTGTGCCCCTGGCATCTCACTTGAAAACAAAGTGGTCCACCGGCTCAGCAGTGGTTTACAGGGTGTTTACTCTGTGAACAGTGACTTCCAACACGTTCTAGAGGTGACCAACAGACTAGCTGGCACGAAATATCACTGCCATTGAGCTGACAGAAATAACAAACCGCCCCCTTCATCACCGCTGTGCTCATTTGCAGGGGCCACCACAGACAATACCACATTCTGGTGGCCGCCACGACAGTGGTTTACTGTCTACCAAACAAGTTCAAGATCAAGGTGTCGGCGGGGCTGGGTCCCTCTGAGGCCTCTCCCTTCTTGGCCGTCTTCTTTCTGTGTCCTCAGACGGCCTGTGCTCCGTGTGTGTTCTCTTCTCTTCTTGAGAGGGCACCAGCCGTGTGAGTGCAAGACCCACCCTAACGACCTCTTCTTAGTTCATGCATCCCTTTACAGACCCTACTCCAGAAGCGGTCACATTGGCTGTCCGTCTTGGGTCAAAAGGTGGAAAGCCCTAGCCACGGGCAACCAAGTAAGACTGAGATACTCTGGGTATTTTTTTTTTTTTTTTCCGAGTTGGAGTCTCACTCTGTCGCCCAGACTGGAGTGCAGTGGCCGCTCCCGGCCACCGCAGCCTCGACCTGCTGGGCTCCGGCGATCCTTCCGCCTCAGCCTTCCGAGTAGCCGGAATTACAGGCATGCGCTACCACGCCCGACTGATTTTTTGATTTATTGTAGAGATGAGGTCTCGCTGCCCAGGTGGGTCTCAAAGCCGCGGGCTCAGGCAATCCACTCACCTCAGCCTCCCAAAGGCGCGGGATGACAGGCTGAGCCACTGAGCCCGGCACTCTGGGGTTTTTAAGTGTCCCCTTACTTAATTACATACCGAAGGTCACAGCTAGGTGGTTATCTGAATTAGTGGAAGTACGTGCAAGGCTGGCCACAGCGACTACAGTGCTTCCATGGCGAGTTGCCCGCAGCTCGTGAGTCTCTGGCCCAGAAGTCACCCTTTCTCAGTCAGCACCTCCCTTGAGTGCCTTAATGGCTAGTATTAAATCCCAGTGCTTTGTGGGTTTTGAAGGTAGGTATCACGGGCAAAACGTGCCCCATATAGCGTACATGTTCATCTTTTATCATAGAATTTACATATAAACATGTGTTTTCATGTCACACGTTTCACAGCTAACCAGGAAGTGGTTAGGAATACATTTGCTTTTAAACAGAAGTACACAATGGGATCTTTAAGTGACACGGAGATAACATACCCCGCAGTGTCCGTGGGCTTCCCGGCATCTCCATCTAAGTGTATGCTGATTCCTTGATGCGGGGGTGCATAAGGAACGCACCAAGGGTGCATGGAGGTGGCTTAGAGGCACTCGCCCTCCTCCTCGCCTCTTGCTCTGCACTGACCGTTTCTGGCCGAGTTCCAACTTTGCCACCTGGTTCAATGGCTCAGAAGAGGTTCCCTTTTCCAGACTTGGGTGCGGCACGCATGTGCCCAGAGCTGTCTCCCGGTCCTGCCTCCTCCGTGGTACTCCGTGCCGCCTACACGTGACTTCATGATGACCAGAAGGGTAAATGGAAGCACGGGCGCTCACAACACTGCGCACAGGCAGCGGCGGAGGCAAGTCCAGGAGGCCACTTAAAGCGTGGACTGCCGCATCCTCCAGACACGCCCATGTTTCACTCCCTCTGGTCTCGGCCAGCCCAGGGGCCGGTCAATACCTGTCACCCAGGGGAGCCATCGTTTTCCCATCTAATGACTCACAGGCCCCTGTTCACCAAACCATCTCTGGAGACTGCACTTGTCCACAACTCAGAGGAGACCGTGAGGCCCAGGCCACCGGCTGCTTAATTGCTCCTTGCAGCGGCAGCTACTTCCTTCCCAACAGCAGTCTTTCTTCGGTTTTGTCTGTTATGTTTGCTCATTTGTGCTTTGGCAGAAAGCAATTAAAATTTTACAGGAGACTTAATATGAAATGCCACATAGAGCCGGTCTCAGTGGCTCAGCCTGTAATCCCGCAACTTTGGGAGGCTGAGGTGAGTGGATTGCCTGAGCCCGCGGGTTCGAGACCCGCCTGGGCAGCGAGACCTCATCTCTACAATCAATCAAAAAATCAGCCGGGCGTGGTAGCGCGTGCCTGTAATTCCGGCTGCTCGGAAGGCTGAGGCGGAAGGATCTCCGGAGCCCAGCAGATCGAGGCTGCGGTGGCCGGGAGCGGCCGCTGCACTCCAGTCTGGGCGACAGAGTGAGACTCTGACTCAAAAAAAAAAGAAATGTCACACAGAAGGGTGAAACTAGAAGACCAAGCATGGACAGCGACAGACGAGACAGTGAGCCCACTCTTTCCAATGCAATTGATTTATTTACCTTGATGATGCACAGGTTAAATGTGTGGCTTTTCTTTGTGCCCCTTACATCCAATTAGATACTTCTCTGGTACTAATATCTTTCTCACGTGAAAACGGTCATAATTTTTCTTATCTCTCACAGTATTTTCTTTCAAAACACATACCTTTTTAAACACATAAGTATATATTGGCACATCTACTCGGTGAAAGGCTGAAATATATTTGCATGGCAATGTAGGAAAAAGAGTTGAAAAAAGACTCGTACCTGAGACTTCTATTTAATTCAGCTTTTATTAATGCTCAGATTTATTAAGAAAACTACCCTACAGCAATTCAGTCTCCTGAGGGGTGAAGAGTTGCTAGCGAGTGACCAGGAAGTTTGAAGTCTACCATTACCCGTGGAAAGGATACTGACACACTGCTTCGAAAGGCGTTACCGAATATTAAGGCACTTTGGATTTTCATTATGTCAAAGAACTTTAAAAGACAGAGCCGTTCACTTTCGGTGAATTTTTCTCAGGAATATTTTGCAGGTAGTAATAACAAGAATAGCTAATTCAGAAATCAAAGGAACACATATAGAAAGTAGCCACATGTTATTCAGTGTTGGCAGGAACCTAAGATGCTCCAACTATATCACAATGCACTCTTCTGTGACCACTAACAGAGGCCCAAGTTATCAGCATTCATATCGATATCAGCTCCTTGAATCAGAGTGATGTCTAAACAGTAGCAGAGACAGAGAACAGCGTGTTTCTCCTCCAACTCCAACTCAAGCTGAACGCTTTGAAGGAAAATTCAATTTGTTCTTACTATGAGCAGCCTTCCCATTCTCAAGACATTTCTGCAAAGCACTAAAGAAAGGAGAAAGAATAAAGAGCAATTTTGTTTGGGGGAGTGTATTTAAGGAAATATTTAAGCCAGGTGTGGTAGCTCACGCTTGTCATTCCAGCACTTTGGGAGGCAGAGACGAAAGGATGGCCTGAGCCCAGGAATTCAAGACCAGCCTGGGCAACTTAGCGAAACCTCGTCCCTACAACAAACCAAAAATTTAGCCAGGCGTGATGGCACATGCCTGTAGTTCCAACTACTTGGGAGGCTTAGGCGGAAGGATCGTCTGAGCCCAGCAGGCGGAGGCTGCAGTGGCGGTGAGCGTGCCACTGCACTCCAGCCTGGGTGACAGAGTGAGATTCTGACTCAAAAAATAATAATAATAAATACAATCATCAGCCAAAATATCTCCTGTAAACCGGGTTTGGAAAAAACATACACATGGCAATATATAATTATATACACGTTGAGGAGGGCATAACATATTTCGAAGAACTAGAAAGACACAAAGGTGTTGTTAGTGCGTTAGATTTTTAAATGTCCCCTCCACCGCCTCTCTTGAGTTTGCATCCTCGACCTAATTAGTGAGGGGGTGTCGCCCTCAGCCTGAAGCACTGAGTCTGCCTGGGATGGTGTGTTTTCTGACGGGGGAGTGTCGGAGGATGGAGTGATGCCGCTGAGCACGCGTTGAGGGCCAAAAGCAGCCCAAGAGACCTTCTCCTCTGAGCCCCAAAGCCACCGCGCCAGCACCAGAGAGCCGTTCCACACGGCAGTGCTTCACGGTGTGCTGCCCCAAGGTCCTCTGTGCAGTGGGGACACCCGCTCTCCAGGCCACACAGGGGATGGAGAGGGGAGACAGGTGTGGTCCTCTCCCTGGAGGGGCTCGCCGCAGACCGCCCTCCGCCTGTGCTGTCTCTGGGTGCTCCCATAGGCCATTCCTCGAGCCTCCACCCTGGCCTCTGGACTCGATCCTTCCTGAGTCCATCTGCTCAAACGGCTTCGCCTTCCTCCCACGGGAAACTCCAGAAACGACGCTTCTGTCCCTGACTCTTCTCCCTGCCTCCAGAACGGCCTTTCCAACCTTGTCTGGATCTTTCCCATGGATCCACAAACCCATCATGTACCAAGGCAGACACTTCCCACACCTGCGGCTCCTGTGTCTTCTCTGAAGTCGCGGCATCACCACCTCCACCCTCCCCGTTTGTCCTGAAGCCCTCGGCTGTCCCAGCAGGCCCCATCCTGTAAGTCCTGAAGGAACCATGCTTGGAAATGTGTCACCTCCCAGGGCTTCCCGGCTCAGGATTATGGTCTTGTACCCACACGCCACATAAGCCTCGACAAGGAGCTGCTTGCTCACACAAGCTTCCTGCCTCTGAGTGTCCTAGGCTGCCGACCTGGAGACCCAGTGCTGTCGCTTCACATTCAAAACTCGTGCACCAAGCAATTACGTCAGAATGCCTCAGCCCAGAATTCAAAAAGCGCCACACTGTAGTTCCACTCTCTGTTTTTGTTCCCATTTCCCGCTGTTTCCTGCTATTTCCCTTTTGATGCTCTAGAAACACAAACCAGCAAGCTCTGGGGACGGACCTGGAAGGCTCCCAGGGGTGGCTGCTCTAGCGTTAGGGCACGTGTGTACGGTCCTGTGGAGGGCGGTGTGCAGAGTGGCCAGGCACACCCCCCGTGGCCTGGCTGCTTGATGTGGCCTCGGGCAGGGTGCTTCATTGCCCTCTGCCTCAGTTTCCACATCTGCAGGATGAGGACGGTAATAGAATGACCCCATGGGGCTGTCGTGAAAATGGATGACTTGTAAATTCAAACCATTAAGAATATGCGATTCGCTGCGGCCTTGTCTATTAAAGTGAGTCATAGCTTTTAAAAGGGACTTTATGATGACGGTAAGTGGTATTTATGTTATGACAAGCTTTAAAATATTAGTGTTTAAGGGTATTTTCGAACACCGCTGCTTTTATGAAGCCTTTTGAAATTCTAAAACCAAATCTAATTCCTCTTCTTTATAAAATTGTACCGAATTTTAAAATTTATCCATATTAGCCTGCGTTTTGGATGGGGGAGAGCTGGATTTGCTTCTGCATTAAGGAAGAGTTAATAAAGGAAGACAGAAAGAGTTGATATTTGATAGGTGTAGACTGCAGTAAACGAAAAGCATAAACATGCATAGATAGGTTTGTTATTCTTAGACGTGAATATCAGAACAGACATGAAAAGGACACATGAAGGTCTGGAGAAATGTGAGGTAAGCAATAAACAATGATCCTGCTCTAACTCTGCATCTCTTCACGAAATTCAAGTTAAAGTTACCTACTAAGAGTGAAAGATAAAAGTGGCGTGAGGTGAGGAAATTAACCAAGCATACATTTTTTTTTTCTTTTTTGAGTCGGAGTCTCACTCGGTCGCCCAGACTGGAGGGCAGCGGCCGCTCCCCGCCCCCGCAGCCTCGGCCTGCTGGGCTCCGGCGACCCTTCGGCCTCCGCCTTCCGAGTCGCCGGAATTACAGGCATGCGCTACCACGCCCGGCTGATTTTTTGATTTATTGTGGAGATGAGTCTCACCAAGTTGCCCAGGCGGATCTCAAACCCACGGGCTCAGGCAATCCACTCACCTCGGCCTCCCAAAGCATGGGATCACAAACTGAGCCACCGAGCCCAGCTAGCATACATTTTTAAAAACCACAGCAGGAAGCATTACAGCCCAGCTGGCATGTCTGTCTTGCTTTTCGTGTTCTGCCGGTGCATAGGGTCTACTTCGACGGTCTCTAGATGGTGTAAGGAAACCCCCTTCCCTTTGCACGTGTCATTTATGCCTTCTAAAACTGCAAAACATGTCCAGCGTTCTCTGTGCTTGAGGCAACGCTAACCAGCATGGTGCGCATTCAAATTCCTGATTAGAAGGGTTTTCTCCGCCAGGTAATGTTGGTTTCGAGGAGTCGTTACTTCCTAAGAGGCCTTGCCTAGAAGACCTGATGGGGGACAGAGTGGTGCTCATGAGAAAGGGGCCGCCCTGGGCAGTCAGGAGAGCCACACGGAGGACTGCTTGCTCTGTTCACACTGCTCTTCCCTGTACCTCGGGGGTGAATACGAGAATCTCACACACACACATAGAGAGTCCGGGCTAGATCAGGCGTAGGCGTCGCATATCACAATGGGAAGATGGGACGTGCCAGATGGTAGGTGTTTGGAGTCAAGAGCAATTTCCCTGACGGTCAATTCTCAGAAAACAAAGGTTGTAGTTTCTGTCCCCAAGAGAATCAGGAGAGATAATATTCCTTTTTATAACCACTGAGCCTTTTAATCCCTTCAGAGATGATATCTTCAGAAACAAGATACGCATTGCTAACTGATTAGACATGGAGCAAGATATGTAACAATAGCAGATTTTTTTTCGAAATTTCAAATATGAATAATGCGCTAGAATAAACGTATACGACACACGTGTGCTTTCTATGTTAAAAAAAAACTGCCAGGGTCAGGATCGACTTTATGAACGAGGAAATCGAGGGCCGCGAAAGGCTAAGTGACTCCCCAGAACCACGTGATTATTGAGTGGCCACACACAGCCCGACACAGGGCCCCCAGATGCCGCATCTGAACGTCTTCGCATCACACACACGAGGGGGCAGACACAATTGGGACAAAGCAACACTAAAACACCAAGGTCACTGCTTGTTTTGAGAACAAGATACTTGACAGATTGTTCATTTAAAAAAAAAAAGATTAATGGTTTGAGAAAGGAACTTTTCATGAAATAGAAGAGCTCTCCTGGGATTGAAAACATTCTTTGAATACATAAGGTTTTAAAAATAAATATTTGACAGTCTCTGTTTTCAAATTAAACTTCCAAATGACACATCATTAGGCTGAAGACTTAGATATGTAAGAACTGCTCATATGCTGTCTAAACATGCACAGATAGGTTTGTTACATCTTAAGATGCACCCCCACTTTTTTCTAAATAGCTTTCTTCCTTTACAACTTGTTCTTCCCACCCAGAGTCTTTGATTTTAGGGCCGGTGTCTTCTAAATGATGGGTGGTGCTTCCTTGCGATTGATTCTGCCATGTTGATTTTCTTGTCTACCTACCTGACATCTCCACTCCATTCAGAGTTCATCGAATGCAAACATTCTTCTGATTAATGGCTAATTTATTATTTGCCTTGCAAATGTTTATCTGCTGGGAAATGGGATAAATGCTTCAGTTCTGACAAGCAGGAGGACCTCTATTCTCGGCCTGATGGAGTGGTCAGTTGATGGCATCCCAGAGGACCCGGGCCCTGCCTTGGGTTTCTGAGACAATCTTCTGAAAAGCTAAGTATCTATTTTTAATGAGTGCAATGGAAAATCAATTAGCCTGTGGTTTATGGAAGGAAATTAATGATAACTTTCGTATGGCATCGTACAAGGCCCGTCAGAAACAGCATCCATATGTCATCACTCAGCAGGACTGAAACCTACTCATGTAAAATTAAGGAACACCACCAAAGCAATTGTCTTGTCTATAAACTTATCAAGCTGAAATTAGCATTACTGAAAACACTTGAAATAGCATACACACATCTAAACGCTTAAAATCTTCAAGCAAAACCAAAATGGACAAATAGGAAAATGCTGACAATACTCCCCGCTAAATGGCAGAACAGCGAGTGGTTTTCATACCGGTACTTGCACCTCCTAATGTTTGCCAAATTCTGGGAGAAATATATATTCCTTTTTACATCACATAAACGGTATTTAAGAAAATGCTTCTCACAGAGAAGAAATACATCTGATGTAGCCATGCATGCCACATGGTTGGGAGATGGCCAACATCTCGCACCTAATTGTTCTCAACTTTACAGTGACCAGTCCTGAAAAATGCAGTTCTCATTATGCAATTGAGACCAAGCTCAGAAAGTACTCCCAGGCCATACTTTTTGTTGGGAAGATGACAACAATCTTTCTGAGTATGCACAGATATTTTAACTTTGGTGTTAAGGAAATCTGGTAGGGAGATATCCAATTCCCACAGAACCCAAGTAGGCAAGTATGAGTATATAAAATTAGACTCATTGCGAATTTTCCCACACAGTAAATTTCCAGGAGAATATGGCCACTCTAAGAAGCGATCAGTCTAACAGGCTAAATGGCTGACCCTTTTAATGAACACAAAGACAGTCTCCTGCCGAGAGGCACATCCAGCTACCTGATCCATCTGAAGCACAAGCGGTCTGACCAGGTTGGGTGTTAGCTTCTCCCTGAGGAAGGCAGGCTGCGGAGATCCTGCTCTTTCTCTTTACTTGAATTTATGAAGCGACGGAATCGGAGGAGGTAGAAGGAGGGCGGCCCTTCGTGGGACACCTGGCAGACTTGCAGACGGGCACCCACCCTGCAACAAACACCCCCGCCTGAAGGGTGCCTTCCCGGTGGGATCGCAGGGTCTGGTCTCTGCCCTGACGCCCGTGCAGCCTGAATCATCTGCTGTGCATTTGGACTTTTGCCAACAGCCCGTGGCCTGCAGGAAAAGTCATGGGAGTGACTCTCACTCACAAGGGGACAAACCACCAAGGTAATCATTTCTGTGGAGCATAAAACATCTACTTTCACGTCCATTCAGATCCCCCAAAGCTTACTTTAATTAGAAAAAATAAGGAAAGAGAGATGCCTTTGTTCTGACAGGAACTCTCAGGTAGAAAGAACACCAACAATTAACGTTCCCCCCTCACCAAGACCTGTCCCCACTGGTATTTCAGGAGGACGGTCGGCTGCGAGTCCCCGTGGAGAAGAGACGCACGACGGCCGTCGTGCAGACGCCACCCGTGTGACCGGTCCTGACAAGTGCCGACTGTGTCTTCGTTACCGGAGCGCCTGCCTCTTTTTGTTGCCTGCCATGTCCTCTGGTGTACATGCCCACTCAGGCAAGGCCCCGTCGCTGGTAATTGTCACCGGCTGTCTGTCAGTGCCGGGGAGAGAAGGGTGACGGCCTTGACACCCCACCAATCATCCCTCCAGAAAATTGATATTGTCCTTCCCAGTAAACAACAGCTCAGGAATCGACCGGTCTCACCGGCACCTCCCCGAACAATCAGCCTCCATTAGGGGCAGAGGCCACGCATTTATCCCAGCACCGTCCAATCAATAGGAAGCGGGCTTTCCCTGTCCCCCTTCAGCCTCCTCGGCGTGAGCGCAGCACTTAATACTCCGCCAATTACACACACCTTGCGGCCATCGTTCGCCTTCGTGGGGGCCGAAGTCGAATTTAGACATTCATCGGGGGGAGGGGAGAACTCCCCGGTTGTGTCCATTACTTTATCTTTATGCACCCACTGAAGAGAGGTAACAGAGAGTCTCTGTTTGCAGAGACTGGTGACTTGCTAAATTTTTAGGACTCTTTTCCATTACCCTTTCAAAAAGCTAAGGGACTCCCCAATGCTGTCTAAACAGAAATCATACTTAGGACAAAATGAAGTAGGGTGATGGTGGTGCTGATTCACATATGTTTTTCCCACACAGTAACGTGGTACCACAGGGAAGATACATGATGTTTACTATTAACAAATCTCCAGTGCTCACTGTCTGATGAGAAGGTTGCAGCTGAACGATGTTCAAAGTCTTTGCCTCGGCTACTAAATCCCCAGGAATTCTTACCATTCTGAAAGATTTCAAGTATCAGTTACGAAAGAAGCCCCCAAGGGCGGAATTGCGTCACTGATTAGAAATATGCATAGCTAGGCCTGTTTCTGTGCACATGCTTATGTCCTTCTAAAAATAAAATGCACTTGTCAAACGTTTTTAGTCCCCAAGGGCTGTCAGGAAGTCCCAGATTTTGAGGCACAGCGAGCAGCCCACTTGGTCCACACTGTCAGTGATTCTTGGGGGCAGCCACCCAGAGAGCACCACCGGGCAGAATGTGAGGCTGGATGGGGGCAAGACAGAATCCCACCAAGTGACAAGGAAGGCACACTCTTAGAGGTGACAGGGTCAGCTCTGGAAGGGAGACAGTGGCCAAAGGGCCATGCCAGGGCACTCCAAGCTGACTTATGAAGCTTCCTCGGTGTCGATCTGGGAGCATGGTGTGCTGCTCCAGTCCTGGACTGGAGTCAGGCGCAAGAGGGACGCTGGGGAAGCCCCTCCCCTCGGGTGCCAGCCTCCTGGTGGCCGGGGGCACCACGGGGAGCCTTACTCAGGGCCCGCCCTGGGGAGAGCCATGTCTGTTCGCATTGCAATCCCCCACCTGGCCAAGACGTGGAGTGCGTGGACTATGTCCTCAGAATGGCCTTCGTCTTAAGGGGGAAAAAAGGAGGAGAAAAGGAGAAAAAAGACGGACATCAAGGCCGTCGTCGCCAAAGCAGCATCTTGTCTCCCTGCTCGTCGCCGTGAGCGAGCGCGTCCCAGAGATGGGGCCGGCAGGCGGGTCTGATTCACAGGGAGCAAAGGCGCACGAGAGAGGATGCTCAGAAGATCCCACAGCGCAGCCGTGCCTCGGGCGTCGCACGTGAAATTTGCACGAACGATCACGGACACATTCTTCGAGGAGTTTAAGTACAACGCGGGTCCCTGGTGAGGGCGACTGACACACCGCCCGGCAAGGCAGGAGTGGTGACCTTTTATATTTTATCTTATTTAGAGGTTGCCTGGTAGATAATCAAAACCTGACGAACTTGAAGGCAAGAGTGGAAACAGAGGCTATTCTAGGCATTGGTGTCAGAAACACCCCAGTATAAGCATTTTAAAAATCCACGTGTCCAGACAAAGGATTTAAACTACCAGCGTTAATAACCCCATTATCCCCAGAAGTTCACAGGCTCAGTCAGAGCGCAAGAGCGACCCGTGCTCTGCGCGCGCACGTGTCTGCAGCAGCTGGAATCTGAGCAGGAGGCCCTGCCCTTTGAACACTGGGAGTGGGATCACTGCCACTTCCGTCCCTGTGGTGCCTGGAGACGCCGCTGCACCGCAGTCAGCTCCCTAGACCGGACAGACATCCCCATGGGTGGGGGAGGGTGGAGGCCACCACGTCTGCCCACTGCAGTCACAGGCGGTCCTCCCCAGAGGTAGGCTCTGGGTTCCCAGGTGACCGGGGAGGGAGCCACATGCGGTAGAAGGCGAAGGGACCTGCTATGAGGGCGCCATAGGCCGGATTTGGTTACCCGGTCATTAAGATGTCCCCTGACCCAGCAGACTTTTCGTCTCAAATGCCCCACCACAGGACGCGCTGACTAGGAGCGGGGGAACACATGAAAACTGGAATGGCATCTGCTCCAGAGACAGAACATTCTAATGAGAGGACAAGCAAGCCAAAGTGAATCGCCACCCGGCGGGATGTAAGCGTGAAACTGGGAATGTGCGGACGTAGCTTAGCGCCACAGTCCGGGTCTCCAGGGCAAGGTGCATGGGACAGGAGAGGTCAAGATGGCAAGCCAGACTCGATCCATCCTATTCCTCCCGCTGCTCTTTAAGGCATAACTTGACAAATGTGACCCGGCAGACACATACTCCCGATGGAAAACTCCACAAGGGCTCCATAGAGACATTCCTTTTACCTGTCCATGGCCATGGAGTTTACCTTCTCAGCAAGATTTCGAAAGAGCAAAGCTAACATCAGAGTTAAGAGCAAGACTGGTTCACGGCCATGCCAGCATTGACTCTGGTGTGCATGTGAGGCAGAGTGCTCGGAAGGGTCGCCATGTGCGGTGATGGAAGGCCAAGTCACCGGGAGTTCACTCACCTCAGCTGGACCGAGCGAGCACAACCGATACCTCACTGGAGGTGTTTGGAATCAGTCTTGTGAGACCCAAACGGGCACATCACAACATTTCTTTCAAGGTGTGCATTTTGTTCATTAGTTTTTCTCATTTGAATGGCAAATTTCATCTCCCTGGGCAAGATGAAGACAAGTCTCTCATTTAAAGCTCAGGGTTTTGCCATAAGTTTCACGGGAACAGTGAAGTCAGTGCAGCAGAGGACCATAATGCCCCCACTCTCTGCAGGCTGTGAGACCAAAGGTCTCATCATTCAGAAATGGACAGATGTGGCAGGAAGCTTCCATAGAAATCTGACAGGATTGTTAGTTGAAAAGATCTAGGGTTAATTCAGCATGCTTTTAGAAATTACTTCTTTACCATTGTCACAGTGCTAGTGTACTTTGCGAGTGTGTTTAGTATTCCTAAGGCTGACACACCATGTAAAAATTTCAGTGTTTCAAAGGGTACAGAGATACACTTGCATGCTTATGGAATGGAACACACAGCAGGACACATGTGCAAGCTCAACTGCCACTCCTGAGTTCCCTCTTATGTTTGCACTCAGGGAGAGAAGAAAAGTTCCCGGGTAGGCTGGGCGGGCTGAGATAGTGAGGGAGAGTATGATGCATGTGGTGTTTCAGAAGCTCGAAGTTCACATGAGACCAGTTGGACTGAACTCATATACTATAGTTTCTATACAGAGTCTTCTGAAATGCACTGGCAACCATGCAAGACATTCATAAGGGTGTCCTGTTCGTTGTTACTCTATCCAAAGTTGTAGATGCTAACATATTGATACCGTTTTCTGTACCACAGTAGAAAAACTAACTTCATATACAGCAACAGGGCCAAATGCAATGTCTAAATAAACACAACACAATCTTAGCCATGGAAGGAAATCTAGTTGATTTAGCCAAAGGCGAGACACTCAGGGTCTATAGAGGCTAACGGCCTTGCTCAAATGCATGTAGCTTGTCACAGTCCCCCCCAAAGTTGGAAAACTTTCAAATGAAAAGCGACACAGAGAAAAAAGAAGAGAAAGAGAGAGAGCGGGAGAAAGAGACTGAGTGACTGAATAGCCAAAGGTAATGCATAAACTTGAATTGATCTTATGTCAAAAAAATTCTACTAGGCATAATTGGAACAGTTGGGGATATTTGGAGGTGGCTTCCTACTGAGTAACACCTTTGTGCCATTAGTAAATGTCCTGGGTGTGGAAATGCTGTTGTGATTATGGAGGAGAGCACTGGCTCTTAGGAGATATATAAACACAGGCGTCCCCTTGAGTGAAATGCGCCCATGTGCAACTTGCACTTGCATGGTTGTGTACGCCTGGGGAGAGAGACAGGCTTCCTCAGAACATTAACACACGTCTCATCTGGGGGAAGGCTCACGCTACCTTACGCTACTCTTAGAAATGTTCCTTATGCTGAAATCAGTGGGGGTAAAGAAAACTCAGTCTGCAGAGTCAGAAGATGAGAGGGGGTTCACTTGGCAGGCAAAGACCAGGGTGGATCATGGAGCGCCAGTTTCATGATCAAGGTGCTGGAGACACAGACTGTGTTCATTTCGTAAAAATTCATCAAGCTGGACACTTATGATTTTTTGTTACTTCTCTCTCTCTCTCTCTCTCTCTCTCTCTCTCTCTCTCTCTCTCTCTCTCTACACACACACACACACACACACACACACACACACACACACAAGACTTCAACTAAACTTCACAAAAACAGAGGAGTCAAGGAATGTGCAAAACTTGTGAATGTGCCCACAAATTATCACTGATTTAAAATGAACTTCTCCTAGTCTAGCTCATTCCTTAAATGTCTAAACTATAAATATAGATTGTCACAATGCCAATAACAAAAAGAGTTGTTTTTATGTCTCACTTTCTACATCTGGCTCAGTTCTCACACAAATGCCATACTCTGCCTTTTGTTTAGCTCTTTATCTTGAGATAATTGTAGATTCAGGCTCAATGATGAGAAACAGCAGGGAGATGCCTTTGCAGCCTTCACCCATCTCCCACCAGTGGTCCCAGCTCACGAAATCACAGTGCGATCTCACACCCAGAATCTCGCCATCCGGCAGCACTGCCTCTCTGCATGTGCCTTAGTTGAGTGAATCCTCT
Source organism: Cephalopachus bancanus (assembly GCA_027257055.1). NCBI lineage: Eukaryota > Metazoa > Chordata > Mammalia > Primates > Tarsiidae > Cephalopachus > Cephalopachus bancanus. Next base: position 7,244,951 of record JAPVLO010000026.1, read on the forward strand.
TAGACCCCTACTGTGCAGTGGACTCACATGCGAGACAACGAAGAACAGAACTTTGGTGCATAAGAATCTGCATCATCTTATCAACAAGCAAGGCTGTCTAACTATCCAACTACCCTTCAAGAGAGAGCACTGTTGACTACACCAAAAAGTTTAAAATATGGACCGTTTTTTTAAAGTAATAGTGAGATATTCAGTTTAAAGAGTATAAACCACATGCATTCAGCACATCCGTCTTGAGCTCTTATTTTGGGTCGCAGACTTTGTCTCAGTATTAGGTGTAAGTTGGTGAAGAAAACACACAGAGCTGCCAGTCAACCTGAAATGAACATACAAATATAACTTCAAATTACGATAAATACTGTGGCATGAAACAACAGGACACTCTGAAAGAAAGTGGCAGGAGGACCTTAAAATGATGCCAGCAATTAGAGTTGTCCTCTGTGATTAAGGAGCTTAAAATATGCAGCATTGTGCAATGAGCGGCCCACACACAGGGTGTGCCACGGGGTTGTGAGATCTCCGTTCAGTGAACAGTTCAATGGCCAGCGGGACCTTGGCAGAATCAGCAAGACCTCGGCTTCCCATGAACAACTGGAGACTGTGAACGATTTATGCAATGTAAAACAGCATCCGTAAGATCCACGCATGGGTTCATCATTCTGGCAGCATGTTCAGATGGCGAGAAGAACACCCTAATCTCCACGCTTTAAAAGCTGGCAAACATCTTTGGTATCAGGAAATGTAAAACATTGCAAAGGATTCAAAAGATGCAAGCTGTGTAACAACTTGACTGAGACCTCTCAATAATATCCTAGAGGCCAAACTGCAGGATTCCGCCTGTCTCTCCTCCAGGGCCCGTGGCAGTCTTGTTAGAGGAAGAGACAAATGCATGCTGTTTATAAAACATTCGTTGTTTAATTCACGCAGGCGGGGAGGCTGTGTTCGACGTCCTTACAGCTCACTCTTAATCAGGGGGGCGTGGCACCGAGGCAGGTGTGTGCTGTTTCCATTGCAAAGTGTCAAGAATTCACCCAGACCCTAAACCTGGCAGCCACAACATGGTATTTCTTGGATCTTGCATATGGAAACGGTTGATTATCTGCTTGAAAGTTATTTTAATTAAGCAGAGGAGACAATAGTAGCTGTTTTTCTAGCACAACGCTTGTATATTCATTCTTTGTCTAGAGGACTTCTAAATGTAAACCTGTGAAGCCAGCTATTATTTTGGTATCTATCTTCCAATCAGAATCATGTATTTCAAGCATCCGAGAATTTCAAAATGTAATTGGTGAAAACAAAAGCACACTGCAAATGCACACCATCAGTAAATCAATTACCATATAATTCCTGGTATGGGTACAGTATTTCTCTGTGACGGCTTTCCTTTTCCTTTTTCTCTCTCCTGCACCACAGAGCACGCCTTCCTGCTGTAGGTCCTATTTTTGTAGAGCTGGGAAGCTATGGCTTGAGGAGGTTGGCAAATGTCCCATGGGAAAACATGGTGCGTTAACTCTCCAATTCTTACAAACTGAATTCAAGTAGAGATAAATTGTATCTGTATCTTCTTTAAAAAACATTATTGTTGGAGCACATTATTGGTCCAACTGAATTTGCCCTACAGAAATTTTGCTCCCACAACATTGTCAGACCATGGCTTTGCATATAATCTGGGCGAAGTTACTAATTTGATAGTCATACGGAGTACTTTTTGTCAAGAAGGGAAACTCCATGTTTCAGTCAAGAGTCATAAACACAGAGGAAGAGGTGAGACTGAGGAAAGCAGATAGGATCAGCGACACCCACACCGCTGCGTGCCTTAGAGAGACCAAGAGGAGGGAATGTATTTTCAGAGGACCTCTGGGAATGAATAAAAGTACCTTATCGAGTTTTCAAACTGAATTGTGCATTTCTAAATCGGATACATTAAAAGAAGCCGAAAGTAGAACATCTTTGGGCTGCATTTCAGAAAGGAAAAGCCAATTGCTAGGAAACCATGATCTAAAAGTTCAACAACTTTACTCCCTCATGTTACACAAGAGTGGAAGAAAGTGACACACTGCTGAAAATAATGTCACATCGTTAAACTCAGTATCAACGAAAGAGTGTGCACACACACCGTCCCTACTAACGAGTCCAAAGGTTGCCTGAAGCATGGTCACCGAAACACGCCGTGCTCCACTAATTAACCGTGGCAGCACCAGGGGCAAATGAGACTGGATTCAAGCATCCCACACGGCCTGGGAGCAAAGGAAGCATCACAGAAATGGTGCTGAGGCCATGTTTTATGCAAGATGGAAGTTTATGTTACACATACAAGCATTCCACTCCAAATGCATAATTATTATCACGGTCATAATGCATTTTTCTCAACACCTAAACAAACTACTAAGGCCCCAGGGACAGAGATCCCGGAGCAGTCACGCCCCATTGGCCACCAGCTCTACCAGGGAGGGAACCTGTGTAATTGCAGTTTCCTTAACCCACCGAGAATTCCTTCCTTTACCTGCCTGTGTAGTCAGTTAGCCATCAGTCATAAGGGCGCTCTAATAACACTCCACAGCCCTGATTCCACAGGAGATTGGGAAAATTATCTTCGTAGCAAATTAGTATTCTGAAGAGCAGACCCACAATGCAAGCATCAAAATCCACATACAATTTCACACTCAAGTTTTACTTTTTAGTTTAAAATTATAGTATCAGTACTTCTGGAGGTCAATATGCACGTTAACTCTTGGGTAATTACATGCCGGGAATGCAGAGATTACATGCTTGCTAGCTAACGTGAAGTAGAAGAACTGAGACCGTAGTGCAGACACGGTTTTCTCCACCACAGCTTGGCAACTGCTCCTGCTGCGAATGTACGGTGTGTCCTGTAGACAGTTAAGAGGCTACTGAACTGTGTTGCACATAACAGAGTATAAAATCAAAGGATTCAAGTAAGAAAACAACTTGACTTCTTTTTTCGAGTATCAGCTTCTCTGACTTTTGAGGATACATGATTAAATGGGTAAATTTCAGTAATTAAAAAATGTCTAATACTTCCAATGAATCAACCTAATGAAAATATCTCAAGATCACAAGAATGGAATTCATGAATACATTTACAAAAATATCTTCACCATTTGTAAGAAAAAAGTATTTTTCAAGAAAATATTTCTTAAAACAATCATTTTTAAATTCCAAATAACTGTTCAAAATTCTGCATTCTAGCTGGGCTCGGTGGCTCAGCCTGTAATCCTGCACCTTGGGAGGCTGAGGTGAGTGAATTGCCTGAGCCCGGGGGTTCGAGACCCGCTTGCGCAACTTGGTGAGACCTCATCTCTACAACAAATCAAAAAATTAGCCGGGTGTGGTAGCGCATGCCTATAGTTCCTGCTACTTGGAAGGCTGAGGTGGAAGGATCGCCGGAGCCCAGCAGGTCGAGCCTGCGGCGGCCGGGAGCGGCCACTGCACTACAATCTGGGCGACAGAGTGAGACTCCAACTCAAAAAAAAAAAATTCTGAATTCTTTTTTGTTTGTTTTGGAGAGGAGATCTCACTCTGTCGTCCTGGCTGGAGTGCATTGATGGGATCATAACTCATGGCCTCTTCAACCTCATGGGCTCGAGAAATCGTCCTGCCTCAGCCTCCTGAGTACCTGGGACTACAGGTGTATGCTGCCATGCCTAGCTAATTTCCAAAAACTTTTTGTAGCGACAAGAGTCTCTCAGGCTGGTCTGTTGCCCAGGTTGCTCTGGAACTCCTGGTCTCAAGTCATCCTCCATCCTTGGCCTCCCAAAATGTTGGGATGACAGGAGTCGGTCACTGTACCCAGCCTGAATTCCTTTAGTCATCTTTGTACATATACCATATGTAAAGTACTTTTCTTATTCACTGGGAAAAAAATCATCTCTACTTATTTACATAATCAATTTACATAAATGGCATTGAAAGTTGTCATAATTACTATTAGGATAATCTCATCAGAGCAAGAATGATTCCAGTTTTGCCTCTGTGGTAAACAGGGACACACACACAAATTGATGTCTGCCACATCCACATTGCTTTTTTTCTCTCCCTCTCTTTATTCTTTTTTCCACTAATTCCTGGAATTATGAAGAGGTGGGAGGATAACCTCAAGAGAAGTAAAGAACCTCTAAAATAATACATCACTGACATTAAAATGGCTGCATACTTCATCCCATTGTTGGAGAATTTCAGAGATGAAGGATAGCAGTATTGTGGGAATTTGAACTACACCTCATCAACTATCTTAGCTTTCAGCTGAGCCCACTCAGGGCTTCTCCAGAGTCTAAAACATGGTATATTGCACTTACTCACTTTCAGCATTTTAATACCCTTTTATGAGCTGCCCTGAATTTTACATTCTTATTCCATTACCCAAGCTTGGTCATTGGCGACAGAGAAAGCTGTTTGTTGTAGTTTGTGTCCTTTGATGTGGACAGGCAGGGAATGTCTTATTCTTATTTTCCAGACAACATTAATCAATCCACCTGGACTACATTCACCAGTGCCATTGGTGACTAAAGAGGAAAGAGAACTGGATGCAAAGCCCACCAGGCATTTGCTATGCATGGAAACCCACCGTGGCCAAGCCGGGTGAGGATGCGGGCTGGGCCACCTAAGGGAATCAGGAACCTGTGAAGACCCTACTCCCACAGCAGCTGGAACCCACCCCTACAGGCAGTAGTCATCTTGCACGTGCCGCAGACACACACAGTACCTCCTGCAGACAGGAGCGGGAATAACAAAACCAAACGGGGTAATGATGGTCAGAGAAAACTGAATTTTCATGGCGCTGATCTTCTGTGTCTTTCTGCTTGCATGAGAGCAGCGATGGCTGCAGACATTACAGGGCCCTAATGAGAGCAGGAGCCAGGATGGGCGAGGATGAAGCCAATCTGTCAGCGGATTCCGAAGGTGCACCAGTCCCCGTCCTGCTCAGCGCCGGGTGGGTGGGCCTCCCGTCCGGGAAGAGAAGAAATGAAGAATGATGGCTGGAGGGGCCCAGCGCACGCCGGCCTCGCTGTCAGCCGGCCCTGATGATAACTTACTACCGCTTTCCTTAAAGAGCTTCACGTCTTGTTCAGGGTAAATGGTGAGAACGTGGCGTCTGAGAAGCCATGATGCGCCTTCCTATTGAGGCCGTCAGTGCGGCGGGCACGGGAGGGAGGGCTGTGTGTCAGTTTCCATTCTCTCCTGTGATTCATCTCACAGCAGAGGTTCGGGCATGTGGAAGCGGAATAAATAACTTCACAGCTCCACACGGAACACTCACATAGTCTATTAACTGCCACCAACCCTGGGGCCATTCGGCACGTCAGAAGGCAAACTCTTCTGGGGAGTCCCTTCGCCCCGGGTTTTAGTTACAAGCTAATGCCTACTCCAAGCATTTATTATCAAAGACATCGCTCGAGTTGCGGAAGCTGGAGAGGCGTTTACTCCTTGGCCCTATTATTTATGTCACGAGTAAACTAGCAAAAATAGTCATGATGAGTGGATTCGGTGTGTAAACCACTCTCCTCCAAAGAGTACAGCTGTCTCTTGCAGTGTGTATCCCGGTCACACAAATTAACTCACCTCGTATGGCGAGCCATCTGTTTCTGTACAGTGAGCTGCACTTGTGACTGGGTGGGCGGTTCTCGAAACTGTGGCTAATGCGTGGCGAGTGATAGCCTTCCAGCACCAAGAGCTATTCCCACAACACCTGACTGGCCCACAGACTCGTTGAGAAGGTTCCACTCCCCACTCCTGTTGTCAGTGAGTTCCACCCAGTGCTGGCACACAAGGGTGACCAGGTCCTGGCTGGTGCCGATGCCGGCACCTCACGGCGTCAACTTAAATCTCCTTCAAAGTTGTTGGCGTTCAGCTTTTCACCCCCGGGACTGCCTGTGAGAGAACAGGAAGCTTCTACTGACTGTGTCTGGGGACTAGGCAGTTTGAACGAGGTCGATTCCCTGAGAAGTCTGCACTGCAATTCTTATGTCTCCCTTCCCATTTTATAAATCAGACAACTGGGTTGTGAAGACCTCGGCCGAAGGCTGGGACGGTCAGGGCTATCTTTCAGGACATTCACGTAGACTCCTGTTGTTTAATCTCCCACAACTTTCCTGAGAAGTTTAGTAAATACGTGGGCGCTGAAAGTTAATATTTCAGGAGAGACGCTTGACCTCCGGAACCTCCAACACAGAAACAAACGGTGTCCCGAAAGCTCATTTGGAATCGGCTTTAGAACAGAGAATGAATTTCCTCAAAAGCAACAGCTCCCCCGAACCTCCCACAAAGTGAAGCAAGAACATCCAAACAATGACGATCAGCACACCAAGGAGAGGACAGGGAACACCCGCCCTTCACACGCTTCTAATGGCTGACCTGGCCCCACCCCACAGACCCCAGCACAGAGCCCAGGATTTCTTCGGTCTCTTCAATGAGGTGGGGAAGATGGGAGACCTGCTCCACGCCCTCACGGAGAGAGAAGAGTCCTCCAAGTATATCCTTGTCCTGAGTTTCTTTACTTGGTAGTTCAACCCGGACACCAGAGACCCCTCAGCTTGCATAATGAGGCAAGATAAAACTTTCAGCGCAGGACCTTGAAGTTAAACATAGTTTACAACGCAAACATTCTATTAACTTTTAGACATTCTGACCTTTTCATTACATGCGACCCTAAATGTACTTGGGAATGTTCATTTTGAAGGATGGAATCTCTTGGCTGGTAAGTCAGAATAAAACACCAAATTATTGGCTGATTGACTTGTGGTGGTCAAAACCAGTGGGTCAAAGAAGAAGGATAAGGACGTTGCTAAGCGCATGTCACACCTGCAGACAGAGAACAAAGCATGTAGCAACGTGGTCTCAGATACTCAGAGCACATCAGTGTCATCTGGAAGGTGGTCACAACACCTGCTTGGCCCATCCCAGAGCCTCTGAGAAAGTAGGTCTGGGTGGGGTCTAAGAATCTGTATTTCTAACAAGTTTCCAAGCGATTTTGAGGCTGCAAGGCGGGAACATTTGATGTGGAAGAAGAATATGAGTCTGAGAGAAGAGATCTCTTTAAATTCTCATGGTTTTACTCACTAGGTAGCTCAATCCTTCTGAGCTCTAATAAGAGAAGAACACTAGACACCAGAACAGATTTGTAAGAGTTCATGAAGTATTCTTTTATTTGTTATATGCCTAAAGGAAACTGCCTACAACATTCCAGGAGCTTAACAATGCTAAGCATTTATTTCACAAACCCTGCTGAAATCTTTGAAAGAAAATGTGCTATAATTCCACACAGCAACCTGCAGTAGGAAGGAAAATATTTCTTCCACTAGATTTTGATTAACCAATGCGTATGACAGTTGGTTTAACTAATAAAGGTGTCCCATGCCCTGGGTACACCAGCACATTTACAACTCAACCAGGCAGGGAATACAGAACCAGTGGATATTTGGGGTTCAGTTAAATCAGCAGTGATGTCAATTTTAGTGCAGAAAACGCACAAACGATTCATATGTACAAATATGCAGTTTTACATTGTTCAGCATGATCTCAAGTAGAATCACATCTGACCACACTTCCCCCACACTTTCCAGTCCACATCGACCTTTCCTGGGCTGACTTCAAAGGGGAGCCGACCCTCCACTTTCTCAAGCAACACAGAACACACAGCTACGACAATACTGAGAGACCACTCGGGAGAAACACTGGGAGGTCTTTATTCCACACTGTACATTCTCCATGCTTTCGTCATCATGATTCCTAATCATTATGGTCTAAAGTGAAACCAGACAGTGACTGAGACCAAAAGTGTGCTGAAATCATTCTGGGGAGGGGATGCTTCACTCGCTCCCGGAACTCCTGTGAAGTTTCAGCCAAGGGCACGGTCCATGACACTTGAAGGAGGTCCGCCTTGACCTCAAAGACAAAGGGAGCCACCATGAGAGATGAGGGTATGAGAGGGAGATCGACACTGTGAGTGACTCTGGCCGAAACGTGGAAAACAGACGCAGCCCTAGTGGTAGCAGGTGGCCGTGTGGTGTTCAGGCAAGGACAGACTATGGTGACAAAGGCGGAGCGGGAATGGAAAGGAGTGCCTGGACAGGGGCTACCGAGGCAGCACGGTGGTCACGGTCACACCTCGGGTATGAAGGGAGGAGGTGGGGCTGGCAAGGCGAGAGGACAGTCCCGGTGACCATGCGGCGCAGAGCTTCCAAGACAGAGAGAAAAGGAGTCACGTGGGCCATGGCGGTGTGAGTCGAGCTCAGGAGAGCAGCCCGAAGGAGGGTGGGGAGTCGCAAGCTCTAGAAAGAACAGCCACAAAGCAGTGGACACCGGTGCCAGGCGGGGACGGCCCTGGCCGGAGAGAAGAGGGTGCTGAGCATTCAGACAGGTGGTTTGTAATGGGCCGAAAGTGAGACCCAGGAAGGGAGGTCAGGAAGGGAGACAGGAAGCAAGGAAGAGCCGGATCATGGAAGGCAGAGAAGGGTTTTCGGGAGGGAGAGGGGATCATCAGTAGCGTCAAATGCTTCTGAGAGACTGAAAAATGCGCAGAGTTTAACAACATGGAGGTAGACTGGTGACCTTCCAAAGAAGGCTCTAGTCGAGTCCAAAGAAGGCTCTAGTTGAGTCACCTGATCCAGCTCAGAGAAGGTGTGTGTGTTTTCCATTAAACAACTGACCTGCGTGCTCGTTTTCCATTGCCACTGTCTCAAGTTATCCCAATCTACCGGCTTAGACACCACGCATCTATTATCGTAGAAACATCCAGAAGTCCGCGTGAGGCTCCCAGGGCTGAGGTCATGGAGGGTCTGTGGGGGGATCTCTTCCCTTCCCTTGTCGAGGCTCCAAAGGCCACTTCTGCTCCCTAACTGGGGGCCACTTTCTCCGTCTTCAAAACCAGCAGCAGCAAGCCAAGGCCCTCTCACAACAGACCACTGTGACCCGCTCTTCTGCCTTCCTCTGTCGGTGCTGAGGCCCCTCTGACTGCACGGAACTCCCTTGGGTTAGTCAAGATAGACCTCCAACCTCAGCGTCAGACGATTCTCAACTGTAGTTCCATATGAAAATGCCATTCCCCCTCGCCATATAAACTCACATATTCACAGCTTCAGGAATTAGGACCCGACGTCTCCGAGGGCTGGTCTAGTCTGCTGTCTACACCACGGTCATCTGAAATGTACTGAACACTGAGCGTAGGCCGCGTGATCCCCTCACTGTCTCACACCAAGTCATATTAAAACAAACACTCTGAGGACACGTTTTGCTAGACATTTTCCACCATCTGCACCTACTGCTTGTTTCTTGATGATTTTCTAACTTCAGACGCAAACAAGGTCAACAAAGACGAACTTGTGTTTAGAAGTTGACAAGAGACTCTATAAAACCTACGTATTGTTCCACATGACAACGCATTATGGAATTATTCGTAGCACGGATGATGCTCTCATAATTTGTTTCAGTTTGACCCCATTACAGTTCTGTGACCAGTCTGCGAAGAGGAAAACGCTCTGCCACCTTCTGAGAGCTGGAGGACTGTCGAGGAGACAATGAAGCGAACTTGCTGCACTCTGGTCAGACTGACAGGACCAGAAGCAAGCGTGTGCAGATCAGGGGGCCATCTTCTGCTGAAAACAAGGAAGATCTCCTAAACAGGAGACGTGGCCAATAATGGGATAGGTGACTTGAGGAGGGTGATTCTCCTGCGACTCTAAGGACTCGCATTCGAGCAGTGAAGGCGGTCACCCCGTGATGAGACATAATCACAAGGGCCCCACATTGGGGGAAGGGCAGATGGAATCACATCGCTTTCCTCCGAAGGCAGAGCGCATGGCTTGACCCTGGAGGAGAGCCCCACCATGAAAGGGCAGACCTGACCCTTAAGGTGGTGTCTTATGTGACCACGTTTTGGAGGGGGCTACTTGCATTCATTACTTCACCACTGAGACCGCTCATCGTCTGACTGGACCAGGCATGTTACGGGGGACTAGACAGTCACCGTGGCCAGAGAAGAGACCTTGCTCTGCTCCCCACTGCTTGAAAACTGAAAAGGTGAACAAAATGTCAACACCGAAACACTGCCCAGGGCTCGTTTTGGCTGTCGAACTGTCTCAAGGTAAGTGCCGGGGATGATCGTTGCGGCAAAATACAAGGAAGAATGGCAGGAAAGCGTGTGCTTTCTCGAGTCACATAATGGCCACATTTCATTCATGGAAATATGTTTCATTCATGAAACATATTTTTAGAAAGACGCAATCCTCAAATATAGCTCAAGAAAAAATAAAAAATCTGAATACACAATATAGCAAGTAAAAGGGACTGAATTTATAACAAAAAACTTCCCACAAAGAGAATTCCAGGGACATAAGGCATCATTTGAGAATCTTACCAAATGTTTCAAGAAGAATTAACACAACTTCTTCACAAACTCTTCCAAAAACTAGAAGAGGAGGGAATAGTTCCCACCTCATTTAATAGGCCAGCATTTCCATGATACCAAAACTAGACAAAGACATTATCAGAAATAAAGACCACAGATCAATATCCCTTATGAATACAGATGCAAAATACTTGCAAACTGAAACTAGCAATGTATAAAAAGTATTACAAACCATAACCAAGTAGAATGTATTCTAGAAATGCAAAGGTTGGCTTAACATATAAAAGTCAATAATCTAACACACCAATAAGTAGAATAAAGAACAACAGCACATGATTATTACAAGGAATGAAGAAAAAGTATTTGATAAAATCTAACATCTTTTCATGTTGAAAACATGCATACTTAATAGTAAAAAAAAAAAGATCATTTTTGTTCCTAAGATCAGGAACAAGACTAAGACGTCTGGTCTAGTCATTTCTATTGAACATTGTACTGGAGGCTCTAGTCAGGACAATTAGGCAAGAAAAGAAAATAAAGGCATACAGATGGGAAGAAAGAAATGATGCTATCTCTAGTCACAGATAAAATTATCCTGTATATAGGCAATCCTAAGGAAAACACACACACACACACACACACACACACACACACACTTTAAAAATATGAGATCTAATGAAAGTGTTCAGCAAGTTGTAGGTTACAAGATACAATGTAATAATCATAAAATAAAACTAAAAGCAATTCAGCTTGCAATTATATCAAAAACAATAAAATTTATAGAAATAATTTTTACAAAATAAGGGCAAAATACACTGAAAACTATCAAACATCACTAAATGAAATAAAAGAAGGCCTAAATAAAGAGAGTAATATTCCACATTCATGGACTGCAAGATGATATTTTTTTAAGATGGCAACAGTCTCCAATTAGACCTACAGATTCATCACAATCTTCATAAAATTCCCAGCTATGATTTTTGTAGAAATTAAGGATCTGATCTTAATATTAATATAAAAATGTAAGGGGCCCAGAAAACCAAACAAGATTGAAAAAAGAAGAACAAAATTAAATAGTTCAGATTTCCCAATTTCAAAACTTACTACTAGGATACAGTAATCCATACAGGGTGGGCCTGAATAGGATATAATGTAGCTTCTAGTAACAAATCTTTATGTTAACTATTATTTGATTAAAAAATAATGCAGAGATAACTCAGTGAGGGAAAAGAATTGTCTTTTCAACAAATGGTGCCAGTGTAACTGGATATCAACATGTAAAAGAAGGAATTTGGGCCCCTATCTCATCCCATACACAGACATTAACTCAAAATGAACCACAGGCTAAATGTAAGAGCTAAATGTATAAAACTCTTAGAATAAAACAGGAGTAAAGTTTCTTGACCTTAGATTCGGCAGTGATTTGTTAGATATGACGCCAAGAGGATGAATGGACGGATGGATGGATAGATGACAGACAGACAGATAGCGGAGACTAAATTAAAAATTACGTGTTCCCAACAATTCTGTTAAGATAGTTAGAAGACAGTACACAGAATAACAAGAATATCTGTTGATTATAAGCCTGACAAGGGACTTGCATTCAAAATATACAAATAACTTGTAAACTCAACAACGAAAAGATTTTTTTTTTAATATTAATATAGATATTTCTCCAGAGAGGATACAAAAATGGTCCACAGGCACATGAGAAATATTCAGTATCGGCTGCAATTAAGGAATCCAAATAAAAAACAAGCGAGATACCTCTTACACCTGCTAGAATGACTAGAACAAAAAACTAAACAGTGAGATGTGTTGGGGAGGATGTGGAGAAACAGGAAGCCTCACACATTGGTGGCAGCATGGAAAATTGTGTCGCTTTTTCTGAAAAACAGTGTGGCTGTTTCTTCGAAAATCAAGCGTGGAGTTAGCCTAGCAACTGCACTCCTAGGTCTGCATCCAACAGAACCGAAGCGCCAAACAGAAACTCCCTATGAGTGTTCACAGACGCATTCCCCATAACCGTCAGAAGGCAAAAACGTCTCAAACGCCCATCACCTGATTAATGGATGAACAACACCTAGTATATCCTTGCAATGGAATCTTTTGGAGTCATAGAAAAGAGGGAAGAGCTCATCTATGCTCCTTGGATGGATCTGGAGGAACGTGGCCGGACCGTCAACCCATTATGCGAAGCGAAAGAAGACAGACGAGAAGGCCACATGTTGAACGAGTCCATTTATATGAAATGTTCAGGACAGGGACACCCATAAAGAAAATCAACTGGTGGTTGCCAGTGACTGGGAGCAGAAGGAATGGTGAGTGAAGGCTAATGGGTCGAGGGTCTTCTTTCTGGGGTGAGGAAAAGACTCTCAGATTTGATCATGGAAATGGCTACACAATTATGCAAAGTACTGAACAGTACATCTTATGGGGTGAATTTTATATTATATGAATTATATCTGGATAAAGCAGTTTTATAAAAAAAAATCACTGGAACAGGAAGTAATGCTGATACCAGTTTTGTACACATTTAGAAAATTAGGAATGTCAACTCAAAGAGCAGTGCTTTTCAGTTTGAACAGCAGGGGCTCAGATGACAGTATCCAACATGGTGGCCACAGCCAGCCGTGGGGGTTGGTCATGGAAACGTGGCCAGTTATAATTAAATGTGTTGCAAATGTGCAGTAGGCATGGGATTTCAAAGACCTAGTATGGAAAAAGAGTTAATATTAATAATCTCATTAATATTGCATACTGATTGCATATCGATATAAAAATTTGGATACTGGGCCAAGTATACTATTAAATTAATTTTACTTATTCTTTTTAATATGTAGCCTAAACATTTTTAAATTACTTGTGTGACTTACATAATATTTGTACTAGAATTTTTCTAGAGCATTTTCTCTGTATCCTAAGCAAACTGTAAGTGAAAAGATATGATCAGTATCAAGAAGATTCTGAATTGTCTACCCCTGTGAAGAGGCAACCCTCAGTTGTAGCATAAGCGCACCATGCTAAATGAGTACGGTGGGTAAGTGACAGGAACCTGCCCAAACATTGTAGAGTGATGCTAAGAAGGGCTATCAGAAGCAGAAGAGCAGGAGGAGATCGTTTAAAAGGCTTGTCTACAAATGATGTAGCAGAGCTGAGGATTCTGCCAAAGTTACAGGGACAGAAAGTGGATACCAGAACACCCCAAGAACACGGGGCTGAAAAAAACTTATAGGCTAGAACTGAAATGAGAGAGATGTCATGAAAACCAAGAACATGTTCATATTGAAAGATGAATTTTACATTTACACACCACAGACAAGTACGGTTGATATTGCTTAATTTCTTCATCTTCATCTAAAGATGTCATTTGCAAATGCAAATTTTAATACCAGACACAGAAGAAAAGGCCATTCATTGCCTTTTTTGTGTGTGTGCTGAGCTGGCATCCAATTTAAAAACGAGTTGGGCACTTACATCAGTAAATGACTCTTAAAAAATACTTAAGTGATATCACAAATTTAGTCAAAGCCTGAAGAGCAAACCAATTTTGTAGTCTGTCAAAATAGCATGATGGGGACAGAAAACTGTCCACATAAAATTATGCTGCAGATCAGAAGGGAAGGAATCACAAGGCATTTGTTCTGAATGAGGGAAGCCTTGATGATCCCAGAAAAGAGACAAGAAAAGGCCAGGGATATAAGGGGAAAACTGATTTCTCTGCTTATCTTTCCTGGAATAAAATTCATCTCACTTAGGTGGGAATTCCTATTTATCCCAGAAGACCCAGATAAATTATTTTTGATTCTGTGATATTTTCTCAATTCATTCGACTTCACTGAATATTGGACAAACAATTCTGTCTCGTCTCCTACAATATAATGAATTTTTATATTCTTATATAAACTTTTGAGGATATTAGATTATTAAAGGAAATAACTGCCTTCTAAAGTGAAAATTGTATTTCTTGAGACTAAAATATGCCTTTGTCCATTATTTCCTTTCAATCTAAAGAGGCCAATTTCTAGGTTTATATTTGAGTGACCCTTTTAAAACCGTGTCACATCTTCCAATAACAAAATTATAATAATGCAATTTAATTTTAATTAGAAAAATAAACCCTGTACTATAAAACTCAATTAGACTTGCAGCTCTAACTGGTAACTGCTATGTCTTGAAAGCATCTGTTCCTAAAGTTAATTAAACTTGACTTTCACATGGTCGAATCCTGCCAAACATAGTTTCCAGATAATTTTCTTCCCTATAACATTGAGCCATAAAATTACATCCACTTTTGTTTTGTTGGCACTGCTTTATAATAAACAACCAAACTGGCTTCTTCTTGGGAAGTGGAAGGGTAGGGAACCAGAGTCTTAATTTTAAAAAAAGAAGAAAAAAGCTTCTCATTCCAAGATTCTGTTCATGCAGCCAAATCTGAGTTTTCGATGGATAAGGCTTTTTTAGCCCAGTTTTTGAAATATGACTATTTCCAGACGCTTTTCTGCTGCTGTTTGCAAGATAAAAAAGACAAAAGTTTACCTGGATTCCCTCAACACTGATATTTCATTCAACGATTCTTTTCTGACATATAGAGGAGAAAGAAAACAACCAGTGCCTGAAAAAAATATGGTCCTCCCAACTTCCAGAGGCCTTTTCAAGGTAGACGGGTTACCCACACACTCCCAAGCGTGAGCAAGTAAACACGAAGCTCCCAGGGACTTGCCTTTCCCCAGGTTTCCCCAATGAGAATTTTTCTTTTGTTCTCAATGCAAATGGTCATCGGGTCATTTCTCTCACCGGGACAGTTGTGTCACATCTCTTGACGAATACGCCTGCATTTGCTGCTAAAAGACATTTTAACTGAGAGCTGTCACATCCGTCATCTCCACTCGGCCTGGTTAAAAATCTTATCTGCCGTCTTGAATTAATTTCAGCTTGCCTGAGCCCAGCAGGGGAGTTCTGAGTGGTTCAGTTAAGTTCCTCATTTTAAGAACATTAGCGTTCGCTATTTGGAGTTTCCCCCACATCTAATTTTCGTTTCATATTACTGAAACAATGATATAATTACATATCCAGCGAAAAGAGAAAGATCAGGAACAAATGAAATAATCACCCGATTGTGACATTTTCCTGAGGAAGCGTTTTGCTTTGCTTTTTTCACCAATTTTCCTGTTATTTCACAAATTAGCTGTAATCCTGCCTAAACAGCACACAGTTAGGAAGCAAATACGCAGAACTCAGAGAAAAAGGAACCCAGGACCGCAGCACTAATTGACAGTAGAATCACAAAAGCAGGACGGAACAGCAAGATAGGAAGTAGTCCAGTCACCAGTGCCTTTAACAGGGATCCCCGTGGGACCAGACTGGATGGAGTCCAGCCAGTCATCTGCTCTTCTTAGAGCCGTGGCTCAAGTTTGCGCCCAGGTGCTCGTGCCACCAGGGAAGGAAAGGAAGTTCAAGCTGTGAGCTGGAGAGGGGCTGTGAAGCCAGTGGGGCCAAGAGGCATCAAGTCTCCTACCAGGATAGCCGACTCACCCGGATGCAAACACAGCCCTCGGCGAGCCCCGAGCTCCGGACCCTCACCCACAGGTTGGCAAGGAGCTTTCCAAGCCAGGAGTATCCTGCAAACATAGAATCATAAGGGCAAGCACGAATACTCATTCTGCAACCCAGGGGCGCCGGTCTACACCACATACCATTGTCCACAGACCTGCGTTTGCAAGAAGTCACTTTGTCTCCAAGCTCGCCATCAGTGGACTTTGGTCACAACCGATCTTGATACCCGTCAAAGGGAACCGGCAGCACCACTGTTGTGCACCTGTAACTCCAGCACCAAACTTTCTCCAACGTTCTTTGAAAACCTTGGAGGGAGAGGAGTCAGTCCATGCTTCTCTGTGATTTAATCCAGGTTGGGGGAAGTGTCCTTTGTAATTAATATAAATTGGTAGTTTAAAATTCTCTATCAGATTTATGCTGTTAGCCATGTTATGAAATAGAGTCGATAATTTGTTTCATATTTAGGGCATTCGTTTGACATCATCGTTTTTAGTATTTGTACAATCTCATCTGATAGGAATGATTTTTGTGCCTGTGCTCTTTAGGAAGAAAATGCAAAAGCTGCACTCATAAAAATCTCAGCTGTGCTGCAGGCAGTCTCGTTGGTTGCTGTATTAAACACGTTGCTAGGCCAGGCACGGTGGCTCATGCCTGTCATCCCAAACATGTTGGGAGGCAGAGGCAAGAGGACTACCTGAGCCCAGGGGTTCAAGATCAGCCTGGGCAGCCTGGGGGGAGACCTCATCTCTACAACAAATCAAAACATTCGCCAGGTGTGGTGGCACAAGCCTGTAGTTCTAGTTCCAGCTACTCAGGAAGCTGAGGTGGAAGGATCGCCTGAGCCTGGTAGATTGAGCCATGGTTGCCGTGAGTGTGCCACTGCACTCCAGCCTGGACAACAGAGTGAGACCTCAATCCAACCAACCAACCAGTCAATGAATCCATGCTGTGTTGAGTAAGGACAGAGAACAGAAGAAGTGATGACCTGCTGTCTTTTTCTGTTATTTTAACTCTGTGTGAGAAATAAGAACAGAGAAGCTCAGGTAGGTGCCATTCCCTGTTGAAGGCTGGTGAACAGAGATAGAGACACTTTTCTTGCAGAAATTACCAGAAGAATCGGGGAAATGCCCTCCCTGATGTAAATAACCAGCAGCCAGTCTGGCCTCTGGCCAAGCAAGTCCCGCACACAGCGCTGTGAGATCAAAGTCCTCTCCAGAGGAAGGATGGACTTGGCCACATCAAAGTGGTCGCCAGAGCCCCTGGCTGCGCGGGCAAGGCTTGCGGGAGGCATCCGCAGAGGAAGCTCAGAGGGCAGGGAACCTGTATCCCTCAACATTTACCAACTCAGCCATCTGGCAAGTTTACTGCCATTATTATAAATTCTGATTTAAATGATAATAAAATCACTTGCTGACAGGAAATTAGTCATGCGAGGACCCGCAGATGCAGGCCTTCTGCACACCCTGCCACTCCGCGACCATCCAAGGCTGCTCATTTGCTCAAGCCTTGTGGGGCAGCGACACGCGACAGCTTGAACTTCCGCGAGGGACCCCGTCTGGCGGTCCGCTCTGAACTTCGAGGGACGACGGGACGGGTGTGGGGGGGAGGGTGTGTTTACAGATGTCGGATCCTCTCCACATGCTTTCAGCCGTCTTGTGTGGAATTGGATGGTGAAAGGTCAAAAAGAGGATATTTTTATCAGTCCGTGTAACTTCTGGGCAAATGCTTGGCACAATAAAATTAGAAGGATGGGGCAGTCCCTTTGGGTCCCCTTCCACCGTGGGAGCTTTTCTGTCCTTTCAATAAATCCTGCTTTAAAAAAAAATTAGAGGGATGTGTGATATTAAACACAATATTATATTAAAATTCCATTTAGATGCTCTAGAATTATTTTGTAAGATATATATAATATATGATAGGAAAGTACATCGGGAAAACATTTCAACACCTGCAGTTGTGCTTTACATAGGAAATGTTTCTAGGAGACTTTTAGTATTATGGCGGTAATAACTAGATACAATTTATTTTAAAAAGTACTTTGTTCTCATAGTATATTTAGTCATGAATTCACTGAGCATTGGCTCTCTTTCACCTGGATGCAGGCCTGAATTTTGCGTTGTCTCTTTGCTAAATTAGACTACTTACTCTTTGCAGTGATATCACTGGAAGATTTTAGGGAAAGGAAACTTTAGAAAAGAGCCCAGGTAACAAGTCACCACCTTGTCTACAATCCTCTGTGTAATTGAAGATATCGCCTGCTGATAGATGTGATCATCAAAATGACCGTCCACTGTGTTTTCATGGAACTCCCCACTCAGCTCTATGAGAAGAAGTGCTTCCTGCTGGAGCCATCATGACAGCAGGCCAGGCCCCGTGTCCCATGTGCCAGGCTGGGACTCCCCAGGCCTGGAGCTGCTGCTGCCAGAGACCTGGCCCTCCCGCCACCCACGTCCACGTCAATCCAAGTGCCGCAGCTCCCGGACAGGCGAAGGGCGGGGGCAGGGCCACCTGGGCCGGCAGCGGGGCACTGCGCACCCAGCTGGCTAGGGCACACCACCCCCGGGACATGCCACGCCACGCCCAACAACAGGGAGTTGGAGGCTTCGAGATGCCTCTGGCTCCCGCTGTGGCAGCAGGTGGGAGTCTGTCGCCCACAGAACTGATGTCCTCTCCTCTAGGATGAAAAGCAGGAATGAATTCGGAGACGCTGTCAGCAGGTGAGCACATGGGTCAGCCATGGAGAGGAGGGATGCCAGGCGCCCAGCCACAGCCCTTCCTCCTTGGGCTGTCCATGAACGAGCGGCAGCAGCGTCCACCACCACGCAGGTGGCATGCGCCACTAGGTTTCTAGGCTATCTCAGCAAGGGGAGAATGGCCATGAGATGGGGAATTTTGCTGCGTGGCATATTGCAAACTGGCACTCATCTGTGCCAAATATGATACATTTCGGGCTTCCCCACCAATTATCTCCGTCAGTTGATGCATGGACAGGCAGGACAATGACATCCTTCACCCAAAACGGGGCTGTCTTGTTACATTCGTGACGGTTCCATGTCTGCCCAACCCCTTAGGGTGTGTGGGAACATTTTGAGGCACATAAAAGTTAAACAATATTTTGTTAACATTTAAGAATAATTTACTTTGTAAAACTATTCAGAGCTTATCTCCATAAACAAACAAACATAGAAATATAGGACTTAAGTTACAATTTTTCAAAAATTTGCCACAAGACATGTACTTGAAAAGGTAAACATACATTTTCTGTGTTAACCATAATTATTAGAGCCAAAATATTAAATCCTCAAACATGTTTCTCCAGAATCCCTGTCAATCTTACTTATTTTAACACTTGTTAAGAGGGTGTGGACCACTATAACTTAGAACATTGTTGGACTCCCCAAACTCCCAAGGAAATGCTGTCTCCAGAGGACCCACACGCCCATGAACCTCAGCGAAGGGGCCCTAGACACGGAGGGACAGGGGTCACTGAGGGACACACAGGCCTGAGGGATACTGGTCACCGAACCATGCCAGTCACTGGGGGACCCTCATCACTGGGGGACACTCGTCTCTGAGGGGCGCTAGTTGCCAAGGCACAGTGGTTCCTGGGGACATTACTTAGTGACAGATAGGAGCCACCAAGGACACTAATCCCTGAGGGACAGTGGTCACCGCGCTCCCACTCATTCTCCAAGCACATGAACACACATGCCAGGGACCACACCTGCGGGCGGGGGCCACCAGCGTCACCGTGGCCCAGCCACTTCCCTTCTGGGGCCTCCCTCCCCATTCTCCACCTCCGCGGAGCCCGCTGGGAAACCCACGTGCCACACGCCCCGAACCACTGTGAGCCTGGGGCGCAGCCCTCGTGGCTGGCGCCCAGTGAGGTGTCCGGCACCCCTCAGGCCTCACTGCCTTCCCTTCCCTGAGCAGCCTTCAGGGGCCCTTTAAAGGCAACGCAGGACCCACAGGCCCATGCTCCCGGGGCGCGCCCATGGGTGGGCGGGGACAGCACGCCTCCCCCGGGGAACGCCGGGGGACACCCAGTGGGGACTTGCCCACCATGTGGGCAGTTCCCTGGTATTCCAAGTCTATCGGCGGCGCAAAGCAGGCGGAGCCACCAAGCCATCAGCTTCCCAGCCCCGGGGACAGTAGCGCACAGGCCCGGGCTGCCATGTGTGGGCACTCTGGGGCAGCACCACCCGGGAGACTGTCCTTCTCTGAAGGGCCACATGCATCCTGGGGAGTGTGGGTGCCCCTCCTCCAAACATCCAGCTGCGTGTCCTCGGCTACCCAGGCGGCTCCCGCACATTCCAGTGGGAGGCACAGAAGGACTCGGACTCGATCGAACACGGAACATGGATGTCCACGCATGCCACTCATTGAGCTGACTCTCCGACAGAGTCCCCCTCTAAAACTGGACAGGGGTGTTCTCGGACTGGGGTGAGTATGCGTGCGTGAATGTGTATGACGCTTCTCTTACAGTGATGAGAAGGGATGGCCAGAAGAAAGAAGCAGAGCGGTCTCATGAGTGTGGGTGATTCTCTCCAAACCCCCCCTGACTGCTTGCAACTCTGCTGATGGGAGCCCAGGCCGTCATCCAGCACCTGGTTTCCAGTTACTGTGGGACCCAACGACTAGTGACCGGCTGGCTTCTGCAATCAGTAAACAGTGACCCAACACAGGGCGGGCACGGCGGTAGCCCTGCCGTGCACTGGCAAGTTCCACCCACGGATGTAGCAGAAGTGAGAAATCATTCCCGGGCCCGCTGGGCCTGCCTCTCATTTATCACAGCTTACATCTCTTGCTTGCCAGCAGAGCCGAATTCATACGTTATTGTCCCAAACCTGTCACTTCCAGGACTGCTTTTTAATCTTCCTCCCTGAATTACACCCAGAAAGGTCACCGCTATCCAATTAGAACCTTATCAAAGATGCACATGCAGTGCGGATTCAGACTTATCAAGAATGGGTCATAAATCCAGAAACTGCACTTGCACGATGCCACTGCCATAATGAGTAACGGGGGCGGGGCGCAAAGGGACAGACACCTGTGCACGTGCCCGCCCGCGGCTCCACGCTTGGGATACCGGGAAGGTGGGTGCCGGCACGTGGCACCAAGCCCAGATGAGGGCACGAGCAAGCAAAGCCAGGTCTCCAGAGCGTTGCCGCGGCGCCGTCCACCCGAGGACGCCCATCCAGGCACCATGGTGAGGCAAGCAAGGGCCGCCCCAAGGGCTCCGAGGGTCCGTCTCGTCTGTGAAGGAGAGAGCACGTGCCACCCGCCGGGACACACGACAACACACCCACGCCTCACCACTACGCGGACTCCAGGCTTAAGAATCGGGATGGGCAGGACCTAGCTCACTTCAGAAAACACTCCACACACTTGTCGGGAGTCCCCACGGCCACGCCAGACATGACGATCCTGGAGTGCCGTGTCTCCCCTCGTCTGAGAGCGAGTGCCCGCGACCCACTGTCACGGCACCCTTGCGTGCATCTCGCCGCCGACACCCACAGAACGCAGTCATGAAGATTCTGACTTCAGCACAAGAGAAGGGAGGAGGTAACGCTTTGCTATACAGATGGTTTGCTACCATTCTCACAGGGAGAAACAGAAGAGTAACCGCAGGCTTCCTTGCAACAGGAAACCCTTCAGGTATCTGTGACGAGACGATCCACAGAATTGAGATCAGCGTTCGTCGTAGCAAGGGATGTGCACCACGAGGAGGCACTCAGGTGGGACCCTGACCTCCATCCTTCCCTCCCTCCGTGTTCCCTCTGCCAGTAGCATGGTGACACAAGGCCAGGAGGTCCCACACGAGAGGCCACGGGTGCCCACGTGCTCCCCTGCAGCCAGTGTTCAGGGTCCAGCACGCCCAGTCACACATACTTCCAGGAATGCTGGTCTAGGGTACTGGGAGGAATTGTGCAATTAAACGTCCATCAATACCTGGCATAATCTGAGCAGTGCAAATTTAATATCGCATTTCATAATACAAAGGAAATCACTCCTTACCCCTCAGCATCGAGGAAAAAGCATCTTTATCCTGGGATGGTCCCAGGCAGGCTTCTAGTGCACCCTGAGTCTAGTTACTGCTCAAGCAGAGCCCCCTTCCAGCTTTAAGACATTTCTTCTTCCTCTGGAAAACTGAGCTCGGCTTCAGGAAAACGTCACAACAAAACTAGAGACTCTCAGGTGCGACGAGGTCACGTGCTGATGGAAGCACCCGTGTTCAGCAGGGATGCTGCGAGTGCATGTGTGCCAGGCGGAACGCAGCTGTCGGCGGAGCTCAACACTGCAAAATCCCCCTAGGATGATCTGTCTGCAGGTGACAAAGTCAGGGTGCACGCCACCCTTCCCGCACCCCTCGGCCTCTGGGTTTCGTGGGGTCCGGCTCTCAGCTGGCGGTGGGCTAGTCAGGCAAGACGCTCTGCTCTGAGGTTGACGGTCATGTCACCTGGAACTCAGGTCCCAACCCGCGGGGTGTCAGGACCCACATTGGGGAGGATGACTGGCTTTCGCTCATAATGAGGATAACAAGGGGAAGAAAGGCGGCGGGAGAGGCAGCCGGCCGCGGCCACTGGCCAGCATCGGTCTCGTGAAGCCAGTGCAGAAGCCAGCACCCTCGCAGACACGGCTCTCCGGGAGGGTGGGAGGCCGCCCTGACACGTGCACTGAGAGCCACTCGTCTGGGAGGGTGTGTGAGCCGCCACCTCGCTGGCTCTGTGTCCGTGTCACGTGGCTGGCCCCGATGGCGAGGGGGGCAGGGCTCATCACCTGGAGGCAGTCGTCACCGGCTCAGAAGGCTCTCGTGGGAGGCTCGTCACCTGTTGGCGATGCAGCCGTGAGACTGCTGGGTGCTCAACGACCTGGGCGCGTCCTGGGTGCCACAGGCCCTTCGCGTACCCGCCATTGCCGAATTTAACGTTAATGATGTTCAGATACAAATGGGGTAAAGTCACGGCATCAAGTTCACGGAAGGGAGTTTGGATTTTGTCAAAATATTCAGAATTCTCTTCTGAATGATGCTAGGTTTCCAACATCAGGAAACGTTTATATGAAGCTAAAATTTTTCAGCTTTTTTTTAAAGTGACAAGTAGCTTGTCTCCCGTCCACAGTCTTAAGGACGATCAGATTAAGTCTCAGTAACATGCGACTTTTAAACTTGTAACATTTCCTCCATTGCTCTTTCTGTCTGACTTCTACTTAACCAAATTATCTTGCAGATTCAGACGTCAGAGCTGATCAGACCGTGCCTCCCTGCTTGTGCTTTAATAGCACATAATCATATCACAAATTCTCAGACCACGGATATTCTTGAACAGCACCCAGGTGCCTAGTCGTGGCCCCGTGTGGGAACCCTCGCCCTTCCCGGCACAGCGCCAAGCGGTGTCTGTCCTCTTTCGCAGCCGGCCACGCCCAGCCCCCCACTGGTGGAAGCGTCCCTCTTCCGAGTTGGACCCCACAGGCTCTCCCCACTCCTCTGGCTGTGTGACAGCCCCTCCGTCCATGTGCCCAGGCCAGCTCCCGCCGCTTCAAGCTATGGATGAGACCGGGGCACAGGGATGATCGCTCCAGGCCTCGCCGTGTTCGGCATTAGTTACTCTGCCGACTCAGGGCTCAAGTGGAGCTTCAGACTTGAGGCGAACACGGACAAGGTCGCAAAACCCACTCCCAGTCCTGGATCGAAAAGCTTCCAGACGCATGTGAGTCCTTTTCTCCCTCTGACGCCGATCAGTGCCCCCCCCATCACGGCCCCTGTTGCCTCTGGGATACAAATGGGGATCTTCGACCATTCTACACTGGAGACACAGCGGTTCTGTGAAAGTTGCATTTCTGATGCGAAAAGACCTTCTCCATCTGTGATTCTTTCACCATCTCGAAAGTCCCGTGGCATCTAAGCTATTACTGAGAAGAAACTCCACAGACCAGATCTTCGTTTGCTAAGTTAACACTGCCATGGAGACGCTGACACACTGGACTGTCAGTGACAACGTGAGTATTTTCACAGAATAAAGTCACAACTAACACAGATTATGTAGTTTAAGATTACTATGGATTTCAATGCCAAAAAAGGTGATAAGCAAATGAAGATTGGTGTGAAACTAGAATTGCTTACAACGCTGGTCTGCAGAATTGGATCACACCTTCAGGTCACCCACTACTATTATACAAGCTAATAAAAGGGCGATTGCAAGGGAACCTTTTTGGAGTATAAGAAGGAAAGTTCTTGATGGTCAGATTCAAGCACAGGTCAGAGCCATCTTTGTAGTCCAGGTTTTCTTTCCTTCTTTTTTTTTTTTTTTTTTTGAGTTGGAGTCTCACTCGGTCGCCCATACTGGAGTACAGTGGCCGCTCCCGGCCACCGCAGCCTCGACCTGCCGGGCTCCGGCGATCCTTCCGCCTCAGCCTTCCAGGTAGCCGGAATTACCACACCCGGCTAATTTTTGATTTATTGTGGAGATGAGGTCTCGCCAAGTTGCCCAGGCGGCCAGGTTTTCTATGAGTCTGTAATATTGCTTTAAAAATTACAGTCAGCATTTGTAGACCTAGCCCTGAACCGTACCCCCACAACTCTAAAAAAAATAAAAATAAAAATTATAGTCAATGCAAGTGCTGCACGTATGACCTCTCCTGCCAAGGTCACAGAGTTGTAGACACAAGGACAGCTGAGTGCCGAGAGCGACGTCTGTGAACGGATTGGGTTGTGTCTCAATTCGCGAAGCTGTTTAGGCAGAAGGAACTGAGCAAACTCTGCCTCCTCCCCCACACGTCCTCACTGGACAAGGGACTCCAAGAGACTGGTGGCCCTCTCGGGAGTTTCTCTCAAGCACGGCCTTGCCTCGGATGCCTGGGCTGTGCGCTGGGCATCCCTAGAGAAGGGGAGAGGACATCCCTCAGCCGAAGAGGGGTCAGAGCCAGAGACCGAACAACTTCATCATCACTCTGTTCATCTTTCAAGTGACAAAACATTAAATGCGAATAAAAATTAAAGGTGCTAAGATATTCCATATACACGATCATGACTCTCCACTGGGGTGGCTTTCTTTTCTTAAGAAATGCCAAGAAGTACCACAGCTGTTGAAGGAACCTTAAGCGCGGCAGACTGGGCCGTCGTGGTAGTGAGGATCACGTCAAACTCTCCAGCTCACCCTCGAGGTCGAAGGCAGCATAGTTTCTCACCCTTTCTTATTCATAAAAAATAAAAAGACACCGAGATATGAATTAAAAACATGAAATTTCCCTAGTACAATTAGAATATATTCTCAAATGGAACAACAATTTGTAGTGTAATAAAAAAATCGTACGTGGGTATTTAATGACGAAGTAGTTCGTAAAAATCTTAAGTCTGCTTCAGGCCAAGAAAAAATTTTAATCTGAAGAAATTAATCATCTCTTACTTTATGAAAAGAGTTCCGAAGTCTACTTTCAGAGTCCCCTACATTCTGCGTGGAACACAGAAGCAGGAGATATCTGCTGGAAGGCCACAGTGCACACAGAGACCCAAGTCCAAAATATTTATGGAGGGAAAATGCAGTGAAAAGCACGTGTTTATCACAGTCCCTGTCTCCGTGCACTGTGTTATATAAAGTCCTGCTCAGATACTCAGTCAAGGGCTTGGGTATTTCTAACTATAGAAACAAACATTCAACACACTGTGCAGACAGTTTACACGGAAACTTTCAGCAACTACAATAATTCTGCACTGGCAGAAAGTTTTCCTTTCCTTTATTTTCCACGGATGTTAAAAGAGAGTGTCCAGTGCTACTGAACCATGTGAGGACATGGGCAAGGAGTCAGAAATACACCCAGCTGCTGCAAGCTTCCTCATGGGAGGGGAAGAAAGACGGGGAAGGGTCCACAACCCACATCGACAGCACGGGAGGAGGCTTGCCCCCAGAACCAGTGGGGATGGAGCCAGAGCGCCAACAACCCTGACCATCCACGTGCTTGATGTTCTAAGGCCCGGCTTTCTCTGGAAACCTAGACTTGACCACAGAGGTCAGGAAAGCAAACCCACCCTGGACTCTGGCTCAGGGACCCTGGGGAACCTGGGGAAGGCGGCGTGCTTCTGCGGGCTCCCGGCTTGCTTCCTGAGCCCTAACTAGAGTGCATCTCCAGCTCGTCCCACCAATTCTGTTTTCTTTCTACATTTCCAGGAGAAAAGCACAACCCAGGAGCTCTGTGTGTTGGAGGCTTTCAAGAGGTATAACCGCTGGCAAGGCTCCACACTGCCCACGGAGACCCTCGTCCCGCCGCCACCCACGCCCGGACCCCGACTGCTGCCAAGGACACGGCATCACCTCGCTTGCTGGTTCACCTGTCCTCCTGCAAACAAATGGCAGGGCCACGCAGGGGAGGCAGTGAGCAGCGGACACCATATTTATCACAATCACGACGGTCCTCAGTAGAGGAAAATCAATTTCTCTTAATCGAGTCGAGTGACTTATTAAGGGTTATGAGTCCTGGCTGGACTGCCGTGCAGATCTGATTATGCTGGGAGGGAAATCATCGGTGGCCTCTTACGCCGTCTTCTCCTTTGTCTTTGGCTGGGGGTTTGTTATCAAATTATGATCCCATGAGAGTTTCAGGAAGCAGGTCATGCTTTGATCAGGAGAGGCTGAGATACGGGCGTTGAAAGGCTCGGGATGCTGGCGGGTAGAGAAGTGAACGCTCACGGCACCCTCACGGCAGAGCTGCGAGTCAGCATCGAGAGGGCGGAGCCGCAGCACAGGCTACAGCAACACTGAAACCGTCTGGAAAGCACCCTTCCCAGGCCATCTCTGACTTTCGGTTCCTCCTTCCTGTCGGGACACCAAGATCCCAGACTCCTGGGAAGCCAGGTACCTAGTTACACAGGTTAAGGGCAATCAATCGGTGGTTTTCCAATCTTTAAAGATGCTTTGCCCAAATCAGTAGTAGAAAAATAAAAAGTCAAAAGTGTGCTGCTTTTTAACTTTCTGGGTTTTTAGAAGGTCACAAGTCATGGAGAATGCAAAGATTCTGTGGAAATAATTTTTAAACATTTCTAGGACACAAGTTTTGGGAAAGAAAGCAGAGTCAACTTCAGTTGTTTCCACTTCTGTTTTCCTGAAAAGTTTTGCTTGAAATTTTGCAGATATATGAGCGCCATCAGATGTATTTCCCTCTGAAAAGTAAAGAATAAAAAGATCTCTCGCCGGGTTCGGTGGCTCAGCCTGTAATACCGTGTCTTGGGAGGCTGAGGTGAGTGGATTGCCTGAGCCCGCGGGTTTGAGACCCGCCTGGGCAACTCGGTGAGACCTCATCTCTACAATAAATCAAAAAAATTAGCCGGGCGTGGTAGCGCACACCTGTAGTTCCAGCTACTCAGAAGGCTGAGGCGAAAGGATTGCCCGAGCCCAGCAGGTCGAGGCTGCGATGGCTGGGAGCAGCCACTGCACTCCAGTCTGGGCAACAGAGTGAGACTCCAACTCAAAAAAAAAAAGATTTCTCTCCCATGTATGTGACAGCCAAATACGACAGGGCAGTGAAAATGCCTCATCTTGGTAGATACCTACAATTGTGCTTTGGAAATTCTCCTAGTGTTCTACCAGGTCTGTCCAATTCATCTTTGTAATAGTATTTCAAAATGTCAAGCAAAATGACTGGGTGACTCTTCATGAGGAACAAACACAAAAGCTCAAGGAGCTCAAGCGGGCAAAGCGCTGAAATGCTTTCTCTTTGCCTCACTGGATGTGCACAATTACTTTCGTGACCGCACATTTGTGTTTTACACATGGATTTCCAATATTTGATAAATGTGTGGCCAAGGTTTCTTTGGATGATTTCAAAACTCTTAATAGGGTTGCTACTTGGCTGGTTCCCCTAGGAGTGAAATCTCATTGTTAGCACCATGATTTAAGCAACGGGATGATGCAACTCTTAGAAAGAGGACAGTCTGGGGTCCACAGTCTTTTGTCACCTTGAAAATCACACAAATGTGCTCAAGCCCAGCTCTCCCCAGTGGCCTCGTCACTCTCCTCTCAAAAAACCTCCTGCCACAAAATGCACAGCTGGTGCTTCATAATCTTTCTTCATCTTTCAACTCTCTTTGGTGGCTTTTTGCTCTCAAGGATCCAGAAAACTCTGAAATTGTACTAATAAACCATATTACCACACAATGTCCCAATGACGCAATTTTACCCTATAACCGAAAAAGCACGGAGTTGCATGGCAAGACAGCATGGAAGATCAAAGGCTACGCAGAAGTTCCCATTCCTGGTTATTTCCTGCTGAGTAACTTTAAACACCTCTCTTGACATAAGGTCACATCCAAAGCCCTCCACAGGCTCCCTGCCTGACATGTAGAAGATGCCCAAAACACCTCTGCTGAATATAACTCAGTGATGTTGCACATGTACCCAGCATGGTTTACATGGCTGATTCTCAGTCTTTAGAATTCTCATTTCTGTTAGAAATCTTTATTTCTGGTGGCTTAGTCTGAAATCCAAGCACTTTGGGAAGCCAAGGCAAGTGGCTTGCCTGAGCCCGCGTGTTTGAGACCTGCCTGGGCAACTTGGTGAGACCTCATCTCTACAATAAATCAAAAAATTAGCCAGGCGTGGTAGCGCACACCTGTAGTTCTGGCTACTTGAAAGGCTGAGGCAGAAGGATTGCCGGAGCACAGCAGGTCGAGGCTGCGGTGGCTGGGAGTGTGCCACTGCACCCAGTCTGGGTGATAGAGTGAGACGTCAACTCAAAAAAAATAAAAATTAAAAATACTTATTTCTCCAGTGCTTCCAATTATTGGAGACATTCTTATACTCTAGAGACAAAGACATCTGCACTCAACAAGTTACAAGTCAAAAGAGACTTAGTGATGGGATGGAAACCTCCATTCATCTCTTAGGAATATGTGGAAGTTCCAAATTCTACAGATACACAGTTCCTTGACTCCATCTAACGTTATCAAGATACTCTGGGCTCATCAAATAGTCATCAAGAGTGACTATGGTGTAAACAATGTTTTGTGAGTACAGTGACAGCTCCGTCAAAATAGCCGTTCCATGAGCTGAAACTACTGTCGCTACTTGGATGATAAATTTGAATCAGATAAAATTGACACATTACACCAAAAAAACCATATTAATCAGAGAGAATGAGAGAAACATTTACCATTACTGAGCTCCAGGTAGGATCATTTTATTGCTTATCAGCCAATAATCTCCAAAACCCATTCGGGCGCCCTGGCTCCTGGCTCAGAAAAATTAAAACCACAATAAATCTCTGACATACAGTTTCGCGGCATTATTAAACACCATCATTCAACACAAGGGCATTGGATAAAAATCGCAACCCTGCAATAAATCATATGTGTTTTGTAGGTAAAGATTATAATAAACTTAGTTTAATTCCTATAATTTTAAGAGCAAGTCATGGGAGTATATGTCCAGATTAATATTGTCAACATAGCAAAATAATTAGTAAACAAACAATGAGAACTCATGTGTGTATTAATTCTAACGTAATCACTAGGAAGTCATGGAGATTATTTGAAGTTTTCTTGTATAAAAATGAAAAATGTTTATGCATGCATATGTGCAGTGTGTGAAAATGGGACAATATATTTCCTATATAGCATGCACTTTGGTACCTATCAATAAAAAAGAGCACACTATACAGCATTTGACTATAGTTAATAATAATGTAATATATACTTGAAAATTGCTAAGATCTTAAGTGATTTTGCCATAAAAAATGATAGCAGATGAGGTGAGGCAACGGTCATTGCACAATGTATATATATTTCAAGACATTGGATTGTATGTCATAAAAATGTAGCATTTCTATTTGACAATTACACTTTAATAAGCCAGAAAAATAAAGACAATATTTTTAAAAATTTAACAAATAAATATAGTATAAGATTTTCAAAAAAGAGCACCGTAATAGGAAAAATACCTGAACATAAATAAGACATTCACAAAGAGAGAAAAAGTAAGCCAATACATAAGTTTTAGCCTCACTAGAAAGAAAATATAAAATTATTATGAGGCAAAGTTTCACCCATCATATTAGCAAAGGAAAATATCTAAATGAAGGGTTTGAGTAAGTCTGAACTTTTAGAAATTACTGGAAATTTAAGTTGAAACAGCACATATGAAGAGCTTACAAAATCTCAGAGTAAACACACATATGTACATAAATGAAAATGTGTGTGTGTATATATGCATATGTATGCGTATATAGATATATGCATATATGTGTGTATATACTAGGGGGACCCCATAAAATAGAATTTATTCATTTTAAAAATGTGTATTTATTCTTCCATGTTTAAACTTCACTCACCTTCAAAGTCCTCTCTGTCTGATGCAATGGACCTGTGGAGGTGCTTTTTCCACTGCTCAAAACAGTTTTTGAACTCGCCAATTTAGTGCTTCTGCCATTTTTTGTCTCACCTCTCCTGCATCTGCAAAACATTTACCTTTGAGGATTTTTTTTATCGGGGAAACAAAAAGTAGTTGCTTTTTTGAGGTGAGATCTGGTGAAATAGGGAGAATGGGGTACAGGGGTGATGCCGCTTTTTATCAAAAACCGCTGAACACTCAGCGTGGTGCGGGCAAGTGCCTTGTCATGGTGAAAGAACCAGTTGCCTGTTTGCCACAACTTGGGACGTTTTCTCTGCAAATCGTGACACAACCTTCTCGAAACGTCCAGATAAAAATTTTGGTTGACTGTGTCGTCCAGAAGAACCAATTCCAAGTACACTATAAGGGGCCCACTCTCCGAAAGATAACTCTGTTTCCTGGGGTTCCCCTTGTGTACGTATATGTGTGCGTGTATACGTGTATAAAGGTGTATGTGTGCATAGGTATACATGTGTATATATGTATCTTTGTGTACGTATCCTCATTGACTCGGTAAGGCTATGTGTATAAATTTGGTGCCCAAGGGTTTGTATGGTGGTATGTTCTTCATAGTTCATTAATTCCCTATGAGCCTGGAAAACTGGAAACACCCTGATATACAATGATAAGGAATTGGGAAAATTACCTAGAGCTGGGATGAAATTGTGCACCTTTAAAGACCGTGGTGGAAAAGAATCCATGAGAAAATATATATGAGATACATACAAGCTTTAAAAAAAACGACAGGTTATGACAGCAATCTGAAAACAATATTGCAACACACAGCACAGAAATAGGCAAAAAAAAAAAAAAAAAAAACCTAGCCGTGCATGAATTGTTAACAGAGAAAGGTTGAGTGCTTTTGTTTTGCTGACAGCCGCCTCCTGGCCCCCTGACGCTGGGCCACATTTGGAGACCTCCAGCAGAAACTTGAAACTGCGGATGGTGCCACTGCCCCCACTGCACGGGGTACCCGGCGATGTTTCCACTGGATACCGGCAGGGCCACGCCCACGGCCAGGACACGCTGGACCAAGGCACGGCATGTCCCGGGCGCAGGCAGGGGCTGGAGGGTCTGCGCGGGGTCACCTGGTTGCTCAGAGCAGTCCTCACTTTCCACGTGAGGCTTGTCTGCTTCTGGAGTGCCCATCCAGTGTTTTCAGACCACATGGCTGCCCAAGGGGACAGGAGCCCACACAATGGCAAGAGGCTACCACTCGGACGTCCACACCCACTTCACGTGTCTGCACGCAAGCATGAAGAGTACAGGCCTGGGTTTGCAGTTGCTTTCTGGCTCTTTCGTCCACACACGCCCCAACCCCCAGAGCAGCACTGCCGGCAGGAGGCTCTCTGTCATCACCAGCTTAAACGAAAGAAGGGTCTGTCTGCAATTTCTGAAACATTTTCAATCTCATGAATCCCAAACGAATCAATTGTGTAATTATAAGATAAATGTGCAAGTATCTCTACGACCTTGCAACGCCAGAATCATCCAGGTTTGCAGGTAAGAAAACAAAGACCCAGATGCTAAAAAACGTAACTGAGGTCATGTAGCCAATAAGCAGATCATGATAAGTGACCGATGTCCAGGGACTAGGATGGAAGGACACCCTCTGTCCTTCCTTCACCTTTGGCCTCTCACTGCAGCACACAGCCTCTCGACTGTGCTCTGTTGGCTAGGAGTCCAGAATCGCATACTTTAAGACTCGCTCATTTGGACAAGTCAGTCCTTTATCCTTGACTGAACACACAGCCCGGCAGGGCGTGGGACCCTAACCTCCTCCTTAGAAAAGACTAAATGTCACTTGACGTGGAGACACTGTCTTGGAAAGAACACCCCGTTACATGTCGCAGATCAGAGACATCCAAGAGATGTTTAGTTGACTCACCCACTTACGATTGTTGTCCTACAATTTTTTTTAAGTAAGACTAACCTTAAAGCACATGTGTAGCTAGTCTTCCTGTAAAGAGCGCTCTTGTCAATATGAGAGAATTTTAGAATTCATGGCCAACGACCATCTGTGACGAGGGCGTGGCCTTGGCCACACGAAGCGCAAGGAAGGATGGGGGTGCGGGGGGGGCATGCAGGCACCCGACAAGAGGGGAGGAGGACGGCCTGGAGGGACAGCCCCAGCGGGAGAAGGGACGGCAGCGGGTGGGTTGTGTGTGCGAGGCCCAGTGCTGCATGGCGGCCTCAGACAAAAGGGGGTTTGGGAGGACGCTTCGGAAGCGGGATGGTTCAGAGCCACGCGGGCGTCGCAGGGGAGGGCACGTTAGCATCCATTAGGAAGAAGCCGCTTCAAAATCAGACACACACGGAGTCCGTCCACCAAGAGTCCAAAAGCCTTCAAAAGAAAAAAAGCCACGCAATTATATCCATTAACATTCCCTCTTTTTCTCCATCACACATCTTCCCAATGTTGACAGAGCCCTCCCGGGTGCCTGGGCAGAGAGCCTGACTTCAAACTCCCAGAGAACACAGAAACGAAGCCTGCTGAATAATTTATCACGAGCGGGTGGCTGTGGACAGAAACGTCTAAAGTAAGCCGATGTCAAGTTAATGATCAAGAAGAAAACAACCAGAAATATGAACTAAAAAGGCCAAACCGCAAGGGATCATCTTTTAATCCAGTCTCTGCTCCTGAATTTCTCCCCCACAAACTGGAATCTGGAAATCTGATTTGTGATTTTAAGTAGGTCAATTAGGGATCAAACAGATGATGACTTCGTTGCCTCTGTAATAGCACGCCTAGCTAGCCCGTTCACGCCCGCGTTGAACGGTCACGCGTGTCTTCTCATCTCCTTCTGAATCCATCTTGGAAATGGGCTGTGGCCGTGGTTTAGGCTCGAGTCCTCTCTCCAGCGACCAGCCATCACGGTCCTGGCCGTAATGAGGTTACTCTGCATCTGTCTGTCACAAATAACCTCGTAACCACCAAATGGACTGCCATCAATCTTTCCATTAGAATGCATAATTTTATTAGCACAATATTTTTTGAACTGATTGTATTACTTTGAAAAAGAGCTTTCATTTACTTTGTCATTTAGGGTCAAATGTGTGCGATCACCGGGAGTGGAATAAATAATAATAACCTGTTTTGAATTTGTAGACCATAGACTCCGCAAACATGTTTTCCTTCAATTACGTAAGTGAAGCCACTGACAGCACCTCACAAGTAGACGTGAACTAAGCACAGGCGTCGTTTCATAACCCTTCGGGGTGTTTTATTCTGCAATCTGAATCACTAAAAACTGTGTCTGTAAAATCAGCTGAGAATCTCCTTATACTTCAGGAAAGTGTCATCAAGGGATTACATCAGACAACTGTAAATACGCATATTCAACAACAATAATCTCAGTGAAGCAAACATTTCTGTACTCAAACCATGGCTTTCACGTTTCCTCTCGGGGGAGCCCGGTCCAGTGAGGTCACACCCTGGTGAGGCTCACTGCGTGCCAACGCACAGCCCGGGCGGGGCTTGTTTCCTCTCCACGCTCAATCTCCCTGTTGTGGGAAACGAGGGTGGTGTGTGCCCATCTGGGAAGAAGGGACAGACACGGAGGGCCCCGCCTTCAGCAACAGTCGTGTTGACATCGTGAAACAGTAACACCACATGCGAGGGAAATGCGAGGCCATGAACAAAACCAGCACCAACGGCGCTCCAAGTCCTGAGAAGCTTGGATGCCGCGGGGACTTCGCTCCAGAGGTTGAGCTCTTCCTTCAGCACAGCCACTGGGTTCCACCACGGCCCTCCCCGGGGTGGGAGCCCAGAGCTAACCACCCCTCGGTCCTCCCGGGGTGGGAAACCAGAACTACCCACCACTCGGCCCTCCCCGGGGTGGGAGCCCAGAACCACCCACCACTCGGTCCTCCCTGGGGCGGGAGCCCAGAGCCACCCGCCATGGACCTCCCCAAGGTGGGAACCCAGAACTACCCACACGGCCCTCCCCAGGGTAGAAACCCAGAAACACGTGTGGGGCGGGGCCGGGCCCTGCGCAGGCGGCCGCAGCCATTGTGGCTAATGTGGTTTTCCACTAAGTGTCGATATCTGACCTCAATTTTATTACAGCTCCAGGTTTCCTAGTAAACACAGGTTGTATCCAAAAACGACCCAGAAAAGGAGCAAAAGCAGAAGCCCTGCTATTTAAATGAATGAGCCCGGAGCGTCCAGGCCCCTTTCAACCCTGATGTGGCTGGACTGGGAGGATGCAATCACAGCATATTCGAGTTAATCTCCATAATAATTAAAAGGTCAGGATGCTGAATGGCAGGAGGAGATCTGGAGAGATGAAGAAAGGGAAAAAGGAAAGAGGGAGGAGGGAGAACAGAGACAGACGGTGGGAAGAGAAAGCACACGGGACAAGGGAGAGAGGAGGAGCCCGAGGCCTCAGCAATAGAAGCCAGCACGCCTCCAGTCAGCTGCACTTCCGCCAGGACACTGCTGCCTCCGCGAGATGTGCAGCGGGCCGGCAATCAGGCTGTGAGTAACGTCAGGGTGACTTCGCTACTCCGGAAGTCACCAGAAGCCAACGAGAACCCAAAAGGCCCTCAGGATCCCTGACCTCGATGGCCTTGGTGCCGTCACCCAGGCCTGGCCTCGATGACATCGGCACAGTCACCTGTGCCCAAACCTCAGTGCTATCGGTGCAGCCACCCATGCCCAAACCTCAATGCCACTGGCATAGTCACCTACGCCCAGCCTCGATGTCACTGGCACAATCACCCGTGCCTGGCCTCGATGGCCTTGGCGCGGTCACCCATGCCCAAACCTCGGTGTCACTGGCATAGTCACCTACGCCCCGGCCTCGGTGTCACTGGCATAGTCACCCATGCCCAGATCTCAATGGCATCCACCCCACACATGCATCCCACGTCAGCGTTCCGCCACACCGCGCAGTCTGCTCTTAAGAGTCCCTGAACACGCCGCCTCCGGGGTCCTCCCAAAGACCTCTGCCTGGCGCTGCGGCTCCCTCTGTGTGGTTCCTCAACTAGGCCCTCATGCCGCCATCTCCGCGCGCCCTCTGGAAACTGCTCCCGCTGGCCTCGAAACCACTGCCTCCACATCCCTCCTCCCGATGTTCCTCTCCGATCTTTCAAAAGCTCCGTGGGGGCACGTCTTCCTAGCAGGGAAGGTTCACCACTTTGTCCAACCTGTTCAGCTCAGGCCTCCTCAGCGCATCAGAATGGCTTTAACCCCTTGAGCCCCGAAGTTCCCGGAAAGGACGGAGCAGACAGTCCCTGCCCTTCCCCAAACTGGACCTGGAAAACTGGAGTTTCCAGTAAGATTTCACTTCAGGAGAGCTGTCTTCCAAACACTGTGCACGAGTGTGTTTTGCAAGAAGCACGCTTGTGTGTGAAAGCTGCTGCCTTGCAGCGTGACTGAAGCGGGTCACCTCCAGCCTGCCGTCGGGAATCGTCAGCAGTTTCTACGCACAGCTCTCATTTTTCAGATTAGTCCACATGTAGTCAAAAGGCAGGAATCACACCCCAACACACCAAAACAAGCTCGGTTCCTGCCAGGCTCCAGCAAGCATTTTGCTGATCAGGTAAATGCATGAACAAACTACTTGCAAGACGGTCTCATACTCAACCTGATTACTTTCCAAATCCTCGAGTTCTTGCCATGGGCTTGGTAAAAGTAGCCATCTGATGAACCACCATGAATTCTACGAGCAGAGAAGCCAGACTTTTGACTTCATGAAAAATCTGCAGAAAGAAGGTTCACCCTTGGGGTGAGGTCTGGTTTCCCACACAGCTCATCCCCCTCCGTACGGGACTGCAAAACACCACGCAGAGCTAAGAGTCACTCGCAGAGCATCTCACGTCTCTGCCTTTCCTTTCCTCACTGCTGCTGAGCCTCGTCTGTTTATGAAATTCCGCCGGTTAACTTTACTGTGAAAATGTTGAATCACATATACAGGCTGAATATCTTAATTGACAAACTTCGTTTCAGAGTTCAGAACCGGAACTTGTCTTGGTTTTTGTTCCGGGTTCCTCTCCATCTTTCTCTTTTAATAAGAGTGCTGTGGCTCTGGCAAGGCAGTCCTCTGCAGCCTGGAAACAGCCACGCCCCACCTGCTCCCGGACTTGCTGCTGAAGGCTGTAGGTTACAGGCAGTCACACACGGACCCCACGGCCACTGGTGCCAGCAAGGAAGGAGCCGGGGGAAGTCACTTGCAGTCCTGACGTGTCAGACACAGCATGTTGACACCATGCCGCTGGGCTGCGGGCATGAAAGGACTCAAGAAAACACGGTTCCAACACTCCCACGTTCACGATGCACTGCCACAACACCCCATGTGGGCAGGCCTGAGAGGGATTCCTGCACACCACACCCAGGCCCATTCTGCATGTTGGCATCGCCCCAGGGAAGACACTTGCCCGAATTCCAGCCCTTCCCCGGCCCTTCTCCCAGGGTTTACCACGAGAGTAGGGGCACTCTCGTTCTAAGCCTGCTAACTGCAGATTTCTAATAGTCTGATAAGAAAACTAATGAAGGATTTACATATGAACGACTTCAGTCCACAACAGAAGGTGAAGTCTAGCCTCAGCTCTGCTGGGCACCGCAGGCTCACACAACACCAGCGTCACATGCACAGCCTGGAGCGGCTGGGCACACTAGGCTGAAATCTGAACTCAGACAAGAAAAGTGTATGTGACACAAAGCAAAGAGTGCACATTTGTTGTGTTGGGGAGACTGACACTGACTGCCCCCTTGGCGCCCTGTACACATACAAGCACACCCTCCCGTGTCCATGAACAGTCACCTACCTCACCTGCGTAGAGCAAGGGTGTGACACTTCAGAACATCCGATCCTGAACTTTGTCCTCGCCAGAACTGCTTGTGGCAGTGTATGAGGGAGGACCCCAAAAGACACCGGATTTTTGTTTTGGAGGGCAGGACCCTTACAGTACACCTGGAATTTGCTCCTCTGGATCAAACAGTCAGCCAAAGCGTGTATCTGGAAGTTTTTAGAAGGCTGTGTCACAATTTTCCAGAGAAACGTCCCGAGTTGTGACAAACAGGTGACTGGTTCTTCCACCATGGCAACGCACCTGACCGCACTGAGCAGAGTGTTGAGCAGTTTTTGACCAAAAATGGCAATGACCCCGTGCCCCACACCCCCATTCTCCTGATCTCACCACAAGCAACTTTTTTGTTGTTTGTTTCCCCACATGAGACAAGTCCTCAAAGGGAAACGTTTTGCTGATGTGGAAGAAGCAAACCAAAAACACGACAGACGCACGCACAAGAAGGCATCCAAACAAACAAGTTCAGAAACTGTTTTGAGCAGTGGGAAAAGCATCTGCACAGTTGTATTGCTTCAAACAAAGAGTACTTTGAAAGTGACTGAAGTTTAAATATATGAAAATAAATGTGTACTTTTTTATAAATAAACTTCGTTTTGGGGGTCCCCCCTCGGATGTCCACAAAGAGATCAATCCCGAGGTCAAACGGTCTAGAGGTTGTTTGAAGTGGTAAGAAATCCGGGTCACAGAACTGACACAGGATAATTCAAATATCCCCTCTGACTAGTTGCTTGGCTTTCGGTGGGTGTTTTATCCACCTGCCATTTAAGTTCCTCATAACGAAAAAATAAAAACATCCCAAACATCAGTGGCTTGAAGTGAAGATGAAATGGCGTATGAGAAGTTTCCAGAACATAATTAGTGCTCAACTTATGTGGTAGAAACAAGGACTCTCACACTGCAGATGCCACAGTGAAGATTTTGTAATGTAAAGAAACACAACGCTTAGAATTATTCCCATGATGAGACCTTCATCATCCAAGCAGCGCCAACTAATAAACAACACAAAATCGTCTTAAGAAAGATGCCAACAGAGTGTGGTGGCTTAAGCAAAACAAACCAAAGCAACAGGGCTGAACAGAGTAAAGTTTAAAGGACTTAAGTTCAATTAGAACGTCCCATCGCTCACTTAGTTTCAACCAATGAAGGGCGGAATAGATGGAGAGTGAAACGGGTGTGAATCAAAGTTATCATGCTGACAGAATGTAAAATAATTTTGTTTTTTTTTGAGTTGGAGTCTCACTCTGTCGCCCAGACTGGAGTGCAGTGGCCGCCGCTCCCGGCCACCGCAGCCTCGACCTGCTGGGCTCCTGCGATCCTTCTGCCCCAGCCTTGCGAGTAGCCGGAATTACAGGCATGCGCTACCACGCCCGGCTGATTTTTTGATTTATTGTAGAGATGAGGTCTCGCTGCCCAGGCGGGTCTCAAACCCGCGGGCTCAGGCAATCCACTCACCTCAGCCTCCCAAAGGTGCGGGATTACAGGCTGAGCCACCGAGCCCGGCGTAAAATAATTTTTTTTTAAAAATTTAAAAAGAACATCTGCACTGTTTCCCTTGTAATTCACTCGCACACTGACTAAGACATTCCTTGGCCTTCCAGCGTCTAAGGAATATGTCAAAAAAAGCTGGATACAGTTGAAAGTGATTTCAAAACGCCCAAGCATGTTTAAAAGGCCTGTTCAGCTCACTATAAACATTGCTCGATTGTTTTTTCTAAGACTGTCGGTATGGGTTTTTTTAAAGTCTGCATTCAAACTTAGCTGAAATGCAGAACATTCTGTATGTAGAGAAAGCAATACACTTGGGCGGCAACGCTGACTTCTCTTCAAAGCCAGTGCCTATCGCTCTGATTCCAGCTATGACATTGAATTCTACCTTTCTACCTGTTAGTCTTATCGTAACTGTGTCAGGCTAATCTTAAATTCACAGAATAAAGGCAAATTCTCTCCTTCCGTGCTGTGTGCCATTACTCCACATTTAGAATTGTACTATCAACTTCACACGAACATGTCGTGAGTTTCTGAGAGGCAATTATAATATGAATGAATGCTGAGCAGGCGCATCACGTGACTTTGCTGGAATCCCTCCAGCATGCATCTCTTGGCTTCACAATTTGCCAGGTTCCCCAGTGCCTAAATCTTTTTAGGTCACCAAAGTAAAGTCACTGTTTCAGCATCACTGACTTAGTTCTTTCCTATATCTTCCCAAAATAGCCTGTGCACGGAAGAAGTGTTCATGCTGAAGGCATCAGGAAGAGCGCCAATGCACACTGCAAGTTAAAATCGCCATATTTCACCCACTTGTTGCCAGAATTGTTGATCACAATGCTTTAAAATTGAATCTAAATGCAAGAGTGAAGTCTCTTGATGATTCAAAGCACGACTCCAGTGATGTAAGAGAAGTGAAAAAAAAAAAGCATGGATACGTAAGAGGGTTTATGAAAACTTAGTCCATTATAAAAGTCACTCAAAATTACTGATTCAAAAGCTTTCAAGGACAATGAGGAAGAAAGGCAGCATTTCCCAGCCATCTCAGCTTCTCTTAGCGTCTTTCTGTATCACATTCCAGCACGGGAAATTGGA
This sequence comes from Cephalopachus bancanus, assembly GCA_027257055.1. Lineage (NCBI taxonomy): Eukaryota > Metazoa > Chordata > Mammalia > Primates > Tarsiidae > Cephalopachus > Cephalopachus bancanus. Next base: position 7,284,638 of record JAPVLO010000026.1, read on the forward strand.
CTTGTTAATATCCTTGCATAAAAAATTGCTACATGTCAATATACGTTTTGTAAAACAATCATTCTTAGATGGCAGGCACAGCCCCCTACAAACGGGGGCTGTATGACCTCTTCCTTTCCATGTCCGATCCAACCAACTCACGCCACACTGAAAGAGTTCACACTGTCAGAGCCCTTCACAGCTGGCATGGTATCTGCACATGCATTACATGCACCTGGCGATTTTACACGCATGCTACTTTATCTAAAGACACAGTGACACCCATCATCAAACATAAATAAGAGGGAGCAACACATCTTCACGCTAACAGACTTACCCAGGTCATCTTTATTCCAAAGTAACATACCATGATACACCACATGATGACACTTTGGTCAACAACAGACTGCATACATGACCATGATCCCATAGCTTGCGATGCTGCGTTTGTACTATACCTTTGCTACATTGAGGTGCACACATACCTTTGTCCTATACTTGCCTATTGTGCTGTGCAGGCTTGCCAACCATGAGCTGTGGCAGCATCACTGTCACCTAGGTGCACGGTAGCCTGTGTCAGTCGGGTATGTGTAAGTACACTCTGTGGTGTTTACGCGACAAAACTGCTGAATGATGTTTCTCAAAACATGTCCCCGTCATCAAGCCACACACTCCTGTCTGCCTCTTTTCCCTTGCTGCACTCTTGTTTTCTAGGGAAGTATCTGTTAACCTGCTCCTGGCAAGTCATAGCTTACGACTGCCAGAAATTGCAAATGGAAAAAATGCACATCATTTTGGAGAAAAATAAATGGTGTATAGTAAACAGAAAACAAAAATGTGGGCCGCTGACCAGCGACCCAAGTACAGAGCTCAGAGCAAGCAGCTCCCATTTTAAAAGCACATCGGAAGAAGCAGTGAGTGCTGGGCACCACATTCAAGTATTCAAAACTAGCAAACGTGGATGCTCCAGAAGTCACAGGGCTGGTCTAGCAGGAAAATGTTACAGTGACTTCCCAGGACTGTCAGAAGAACTCCTCAAATCAAACTCAGTTCTAAGTCTGACCCTCACGTTTTGTAGCGGAACATCTACAACCCACGTATCTAGATTCCAGAGAGGACCCTGTGACTAGAACTCATCCCAAAATTTTCCAAGCCAACTCAGAGGTAGGCATCTCAGGAGAGAGGGTTCATTAAACACTGCAGCCAACTACTGAAGGTCACACGGGTCACAGAAGATGCCTCACTTGATTTTAAGACACGCAAGTCTTTGGCAATAAATCATGCCCCACAGTGACCTGTGAGATTGCCAAGTCACATCACACTGTACCAAACTGGACATTCCAATTTTATGACCCAGTGCCAGTGCAGATTTAGTGAGTCAATTCAAACTCTAATGTCAAAGAGCTCAACCTTTGTTGAAGTACCACCTCCAAGTTCTTATCAGGTTAGCTATTCAAGACAACACGTGACAATACACTCTTTGAAGAAGGAGCTTCATTGCTCTATTTGCACATATGTGTATGACAGCATGCATGAATATTAAATGTGGGCTCACAAAGGGCGTGATCACATGAAAGATTTACTAATGAGAATAAAGACGAAATAGAAGCGAGAAGGCATTATCTGCCATAGTCCATGAATTTCTCAACAATTATAACCAGTTTTAAAAGGTTTGACCAGCCGGGCTCGGTGGCTCAGCCTGTAATCCCGCGCCTTTGGGAGGCTGAGGTGAGTGGATTGCCTGAGCCCGCGGGTTCGAGACCCACCTGGGCAGCGAGACCTCATCTCTACAATAAATCAAAAAAAAATCAGCCGGGCGTGGTAGCGCATGCCTGTAATTCTGGCTACTCGGAAGGCTGAGGCGGAAGGATCGCTGGCGCCCAGCAGGTCGAGGCTGCGGTGGCTGGGAGCAGTCACTGCACTCAGTCTGGGCGACCGAGTGAGAGTCCAACTCAAAAAAAAAAAAAAAAAGGTTTGACCGTACCTGAAGAAAAACTGCTGTGTGTCACACGGGTTTGAACAGCTAATCACATAATCACTCTCAAATCGGAGGTAAAACTTTGAAATAGGAATGTGAAGAAGATCATATCAAAATAAACGGCAGTGGAAGGGTCAAAGGATTAGCTTTTGCTATAAGCGCTTACTTTTTATTGCTAGAACTCCAGGTAAAAGAACCACTCAACTGTCACGATAAGCAGCAGGGGATATGGTTTTACAAATCCTATTTGAAACCTTGTTTATGACTTAAAAGAATTAGAATAGCAGGTATTTGAGACGGGGCTTTATTCCGGTAACTTTATAACCTCAGCAGACCAAAAACTCAAGAACAATATCTGAATATATTTTAAATAGAATATCTTGACACAAGTATTATTTTTACATGTAATACTGTTTCCAAAGTATTTCCAAGCAACTATTTCATCACATCCAAAATGTGCTTGATAAAGAAATTATGAAAGCCTCACCCAAATCAGCAAAGTATATTTAAAGTGCAAGTCATGTCTCATTCCAACCTGCAACAGTGGAAGCCACCGGGTGCTTTTAGGTTTTCAATTGTAGGGACAGAAAGCTGCTAAGTTCTGCAACTTTGCTTGCTAATTCTGAACAAAATGTTTCCAGAATTCAACTCTGATCACACAGGTAGCTGAGCATGTTACTGTCCAAGCAAATGTGCGGTGAGTCCGCAGGTGATGGACTGCACTGAGGCCAGATGTCAGAGGTGCTAAAACGGATAATCTACCAGTAATTTTCTATCTGTCGCCATAGCTCTGACCCACTGAACTAAATACATATGTTTAATCACTGTCTGGTCAACGTATCAAATGGTGCCCTGGGCTGAGGGGAAGGACTTGTCAAGCGCAGCGCAGAGAAGGCACGAGCCGAGGCCCTGGGCAAAAAAGCACCTGCGTCCTGTGTTTCTACCCTTTCCGCCTAACTTTGGGAAAACAAACCTCAGTGGAAATCACACAAGGAAGGCGACTTTCAGACTGAGGAATTACAGATAAAGGCTTCCTTCAACTTCTACTGTGTTTCTTCCATTTTTCCTACGTGCCCAAGTTCCATAACAGAAAACACACTGCAAAACAGGCACCGGGAAAGTTAGCCACAGAAGAGCTGCGCCCTGGGCATCAGGCCACGTGGTTTGCAGAGACGCCTGCTCCGCCCTTAGAACCAAGTTCTCCTCTCAAAAGACAAATGCTCGCCAGGTAGGCTGAGGGCTCTATTGTTTGAGGATGAGCAGTTACACGACAAGCCCACACCACGCAGACGTTAATCACGGGCGATGAGACAAAGGCCGTGGAGATGTGTGGCACCAGGTGAGTGACAGACCAGCTGCCCTTTCACTGAACGTGTCCACAGCTCTGCGAGCACACAGACCCACCCCCGCCACCATCCAGGGACAGAGCACACAGGGACGTGCGACGCAGGGCTCTGACCACAGGCAGTGGCGACTGCCCAGCAGGACTCCTGCACAAGGCACATCCCAGGCCCCGAGGTCCCCGTGTCTCGCTTCCCACGGCCACGCGCCCGGCACCGTGGCAGCAAACTCTTGAACCTATGGATTCACACGTGCTGAATCCTGGTTCCAACACATCGACTCAGCCCGGGGGCTAAGAAGATGGATGAGAGGGGCCAGGGCCACGTCGGGGTCAGGGGCATGCCGTCGCTGGATCTCATTAACCACATCACTCCAGACCCCAGTCACGCCGAGGGGCACGCCAGTGGGGGACTCGGGGTGGACAGCGGAAGACTAGTTGGGGAAAATAAACCCATCTTCTCATGGAGCTGACGTCCTATTGTAAATGTGCTTTCTAGTTTCAAACACATTATTGAAATGTTTTTTAAAATGCAGAGTAGACTTCCTCCAAACTCCCATGCAAAACAACAGACAGACGTTTTAAAAGGGGCCGCAGAAGTCTAGTTAGCCCATAAATTCATGATTGCTCTGCTGGTTTTTACCGCGTACAGTTTGAGGATATTGCATATGTTGCTTGGTTTATAAAGATGGGGGAAGGGCTAGCAGTCCCAATATACCACAGAGAGAGCCAAAAGACAAACTTCCTTGGCATTATTTTAACTTACTTTACAGAGATGGCACAAAACACTTAGTATAAGGACCGTTACATGAAAACTTTCAAGACACCACAATGCTTATATTTAGAAGAAATTACTAAACGTATTTGCAACTTAGATTACTCCTGTTTTCTGAGTACCTTTGCAAGCTATTTGCACTTTCTAAATGTTCTTTAAAAAAAAGCTATGCTACAGCTGATTCAATTTGACTAAATTATTGAGTTATTTATTTACATGTGTAGTATTTATATATTTTATTTTATTGAAGTTTTAAACAAAACTGAACCCATTTTGCAGGTTGTGTATAAGACATACTATTGGTAAAAATAAAATTAAAACACAGTGAAAAAATGATGTCTAGTGGTAATTTTTTAAAAATTTTCTGTGGTTCCCAAGAATTCTAAAATAGGACAATGTTACATATAATAAGTAAGATAATAAAATAGTAAAACAAAATAAAGAAAATTTCAAAAATAAAATAAACAATAAAAACACTCTCAGTTAAAGGGTCTTAACAGAATTTCAGATAATACAGGCCCCAAAAAAGGAGAAATGTGACGTTGGTCAAAAATATGCTGGCTGTTTTTAAAATTATGCTATTTGGTGGAAAATACTTCGGTAAATAGATAAAACACATTTTACATAATAAAACATTTTATACACAAAGTGTAGGTCAAATTTGTGAGTCAAAATTAATTTTAATCTTGCTTTGCTTTTTTAATCTTGCTTTGCTTTTTATAGCAAAAACAGAATTCAGTGTATATACTAGAAATTTGCATTTGTACACGTTAAGCTTCAAGAGATCAGAAATACTACTCTTGGGTGTACATAATCTTTCAGAAAAACAATTTGCCTTAGACGTGAACAGCTGATTGAAGAAGAAAAACGACTTAATTACATGGTCACAAGGGCAACAAGGACTGTGTAGACATGGCTACACGACCAGTAAATTCTTCCAAAGACATCTATGACGAAGGAAATGCCTCATTTTGCCTGCAGTATTGTCAGGTATTGGCTGTCAACTATAGGTAACGTGAAGAAATGCCATAACAATATAAGGACAGAGATAACACCCGAGATAAGAAAAAAGTCTTTCCATGGCCTAGAGAAACTGCCAGTTAAGAAGGCTATTGATGGAGTTATGTGACACGCAGAACTGGGGCCCACAAGTTCTGGAAGCAGAACGCAGGCATGACATCGGAAATCTCTCTGTTCCAGGCAACTTCGTCCAACTACAGCACACCGAGCCTCTGCGCGAGCTCACTTAGCCCTTGCCATCTCTGGCGGACGGGCTCCGTCTAGTCTCCTCGCCCTCAATGCAAGAAAACAGTCCAGACTCGTCACCAGGAGAGACAGGCCGGATCCTGGGCTCCCGAACTCCCAGAAGGGCCTTCCCCACGCTGCTGTCTGACGAGACGGGTTACCACCCCGCCACCTCTCACCAGCTGGGGCTCTGTTCCGCCACAGCCCTTCTCTGGGCCTCAGGCTCCACGGCCGACCCACAAGGCGATCGCGCCTCTCTCAAGTTCCTCTGCCTGCAGGCTTACACACACACGGTTTGGGGATGACTCGATTCATAAAGGTCCCTTTATGATTTTTCTCTGATTCAATCCGACGTTCATTTCTTATGAGAAAGCCTCCCTTAATGCCCCTGTAATTAACATCAGACCCAGACGGAATGAATGGGAGATCTTCCTGTGCACAGGGTAAGGACCCTTAAATAAGAATGAATAATGATAATATTTCCCAGAAGACAACTGTGGCAGCCTCGAGTATGATTAACTAGACCCCTCCGTGTCCCCCATTCTCCGCAGAAACAGAACGGTTCATCGGCATGTCAGCTGGTGCAGAGACAGCCTAGCACACGGCTGGTCATTACCGTTGGCCGCCTCGTTAGCAGAGCTCTGCCTCTGGCCGTGCCCGGAGAGGGGCAGACAGAGCAAACTGAGGTTCTTCCCTCTCTATCAGGGAAACGCACATCGGAGATTGGACTCCATCCGCTCAGTGATCAGTCCCAAGACCCAGATACTCAGCACGGAGTCTGCAAGTCCATCCCTCTGGGGCAGTCCTGCTAACACCAGGCTTCAAGAGAAGCTGTCTTGACAGAAAATCTGCACGAATATTAGCACAGACTCTCCCGGTTTTAAGCACAAGCCGAGCAGACCCAGGAAGAAAACAAAAACCCATCACTCTTTCCACGAAGCTGCTCCGAGTCTGGACGTGAGGGTTCTGGGGACCTTCATGCTGTGATGGGGGTTGGCCTACAAAATGCAATTAACTTAATTGCTTATAATCTCGGTGGATTCGGGAACGCAACGTATAAGATGTGTGCACCGATGGGATTTTCCCAAGGACTTGGCATGCAGGGTGATGATCCATTTAAGAAGGCGATTTCCACTCCGTGGGTTCCTGGTGGGCGCGAAGGGCTGAGACGTGTTCGACTGAAGGGCAGCCCAGGGGCTCTCGTCACCTCGCCCATGACCCTGGAGACCCGGTTTCCCTTGAGCGAAGTCCAAGACACAGCCAAACCCGCAGGTGCCTGTGACTCCTTGGGTTATTTCTGACCCCGCAGGGGACTGGCTTAGGCCTGCCCACGGTCCTCAAGATCCCAGGGAGGGACACAGTCACGTGATCACGGCACTGTGTGCCAAGCCGTCCACAGCCTCTCACCCGGGTAACAGGGAACAACGCAGCCCCTCCTGGCTTGACAGTGCTGGTGTGTGGGCCCAACTGTGGGATCCACGGACATCTTCGCTGCGGCTCCATCCATCATCCCAATTCCTCCAGCCTTCCCTACTTGTAACACAGTCCTGCAGCTGTGGTCTTTCTCTCCGTGGCACTTCAGTGGTTGTGGTGAGTTTAAACTGATGCTCAGAACTATGCTCGATAATCCACGCATATCTCCAAGAACCCTGCCGAATCCCATTTCTTGGTCTGCGCTGTTAACGTGTTTGGAGAAGAGACCCCTTGACAGCGGCATAAGCACCCGTGAAGTCGTGTCTGGGCCACTTGCCGAACTCCCGGAACAAACCCCCTCACCTTATCGTCCTCATCCCCACCAGAAAGAAGATCCAATCAATCGTTAAACTCAGAAGGTCATGATGGGACAAAGATCAAAGACACGAAGATAAACTTCAGAACCATATGGGGACTGTAAAATCCCAAGTTGAATTTATGAATTTAAACCAATGAATCTGGGCATCTGAAAAAGTGAATTTTAAGCAGATCGTAGACATTTAATAAACTATGAATTTGTCAATGGTTAAGAGAAACAGGTATCCTGAAGTTTTCAAATGAACCATTTAGCCTCTAATAGGTCATTTTAAGTTACATTGTTCATATCTACTTTATGATAGTTCAACAACTAAATTTTGATACTTTTTATTCTGAGATAGTTATGGATTCACAGGAAGTGGTAAGGACAACTCAGTGATGTCTGCCCTTTACCCACTGCCTCCGAGGTGGCATCTTACGCAATTACACGATGATACAAGCCAGGAGTCTTCCATGAGTGCAGTGTGTGTGTGTGTGTGTGTGTGTGTGTGTGTGTGTGTGTGTGTGTGTGTGTGTGTTCGTGTGTGTGTGCATATCCTATGCCATTTTGTCACATGTGTGCATCTGCATATCCACCACCACAACCAAGACGCTGAACTGTCTTCTCAGCCCAAGGTCCCCTCCCGCTGTCCCTTCATGGTCACGGCCCCTCCCGTCGCCCACCACGTCCCCGGCCCTCTGTAGGGATGGGAAGCCACCACTCTGCTTCCCATCACCACAGTGTGGTCCTGCTGAGAAAGTCCTATCAGCAGCGTCACACAGGATGTGACCTTTTGAGCCCGGTTTCACCCAGCATAAGGCCTGCAAGACCACCCGGCCCTGAGTATGCATCAGTACCTCCTTCCATCGCTGCCCAGGATTCCCTAGGATTGGGAGAGTGTGGGTTGCTGAACTATCTGCCTACTGGGCATTTCAGTTGTTTCTGGTTCTTTGTTTTCACCAGAAAACTGCTATTAAGAATGTGACTTGAGCCGGGTTCGGTAGCTCAGCCTGTAATCCCAGCACTTTGGAGGCCAAAGTGAGTGGATTGCCTGAGCCCGCGGGTTCGAGACCCGCCTGGGCAGCTTGGCAAGACCTCATCCCTACAATAAATCAAAAATTAGCCGAGCATGGTAGCACGCACCTGTAGTTCCAGCTACTTGGAAGGCTGAGGCGGAAGGATCGCCAGAGCCCAGCAGGTCGAGGCTGCGGTGGCCGGCAGTAGCCACTGCCCTCCAGTCTGGGTGACGGAGTGAGACTCCAACCCAAAAAAAAAAAAAAAGAAAAGAAAGAATGTGACTTGTACCCCACAATTTCAAGACAAAAATTAAAAGAGAAAAAAATAATAAATTGCAAAAAAAAATGTGCACAGATTTATGCATACAGACATGAGTGGACACTCCCGTGAGATGAGGGCCCGGGAATGTCAGTGTGGTGAACGTGTCCATCGGGCTTCGAGAAAGCACCCGCTTATTCCACAGACGGGCCGTGCCGTGCGCATGCTCACCAGCAACAGGGGGGGCCTGCGTCTCCGCAACCTTCCCCGCATCCGGCTGGCTGAAGCAGGCAGCGGCCTCCCTGCGGTTCTCGCTTGCCTTTCCCCTGGCGAGGGATGAGGTGCAGGTTTTCGGGTGCCGACCTGCCGCCTGTATCTCCCTCTCGGTTAAAGGTCCCTTCGTGTCTCCAGTCTCTTTTCTGGTCGGATTGTGTGTTTTACCTAATGTGGAGTTTTGAGTGGTCCCTACACGGTCTGGAGGAGCCTTTTTTCACATACAAGCAGTTTGCAAAGACGTTCTCCAAGTATGTCACTCGTTGTGTCTCCACTAAGTGGGATCTTTCAGAGGACAAAGGCCTCCCATTTTTGTGAAGGTGAATGCATTAATCTTACCTTTTTGACTTCTGCTTTTGGTATCACATCTAAGAGCCCTTCACCAAGTCCCAGGGAGCAAAGATTTTCCACTCTGTTATCTTCTAACAATGCATGGTTGTATGCTTCACACTGAAGTTCTTGGACCACTTATAATTATTTGCTGGATAACACGTGAGGGTTTGGGGGTTTTGGCCTATGGATACACAACTGTCCCAGCATCATTTGTTGGAAAGAGTGTCCTTCCTTCTTTGATTCATTTTGAAATTAAAAATCACACATATAGGGCGAAATTGAAGTGGCCAGTGCTAATGACCCTGGTTATTGAATTTAGAGACTCTCATCGTCAGCAGGTGTCTGCAAATGCACACAGCAACGAAAATGCACACAAATATGTGAGTGACTCACAGAACTCCAGAAAGCATTCTAGGTGTCATTGCTACTATCACGCTCCTTTGCTATAAAGTTTAGTCAAGTCATCTTTAGATATTAAGTGATAGATGACTTGTCTCATAAATTGGATTCCTAATCTCCAGGCTGCCTTGGCCTCCAAACATGTCAATAAGAACCGAAAGTGATGGATTTTCCTGATGCTGATATTTGACAACTAGGAACTGTACAGAGAAAATCAAATTACTTGAATAAACTAATGAGCTCTCAAATGTCAATATGTAACTAAAGACAGCAATAAAAAGACGACTCTTTCTGTTGTGTTCTTCCTTTCATATCCCTTGAAACACAGAACTGTAGTGCCAAGACCAGGCTTTGGACCTCACCTGGTATGCCATCATCTTATCTATGAAACACTGAATGATTTTTCCTGAGTAAAACACTGAAAAGAAATGCTCACAACTCTTCTAAGCGCCCAATGAATATGTCTCTTTATTGAGGTTAATCAATGTGGGCACGGTGTTGTGGTTAAAAAAGCAGACTGAGAGCCAGGCCATGGGGGTTCAAATCCCAACTCTCCTTTCTGGGTAAAAATCGACAAATTAAATCAGGTACCGCAAATATGATAAAGAGAAAATAATGGTACCCGCCGTTTAGAGCTCTTTTGAGAACTGAATAAACCACAAGTGTAAAAGACACAAAGCAGGTCTGGACGCCAGAGAGCACCAGTGATGAATACCGCTCATTTCTTGCCTGGAGAAGCCACTTGGGCTCTCAGTTTCTGTCAGAATCAGCCCACTCTGGGTCACATAGTTGAGCAGCAAGTTCGAACCCTGACCCTAGCTCTAGCCTCCTCTGTGTCCTAGGGCAGGGCAGCTCCTGCTGACCTTACCCTGACCCTGACCTCAACCCCAGCCCTAGGACTAACCCTAAGCCAAACCGGAACCCAACCGCAAACCCTGACCCTGACCCTGACCCTTGCACCTAAGCCTCACCCTATCCGCCTCTGTGTCCCAGAGCGGGGCAGCTCCGTCTAACCCCAACCCTAAGACTAAGCCTAACCCTAACGACAACCCCAGTCCCAACCTCGACCCCTAACCCTGACCCTGACCCTCACCGTCAACCTGTCCTCTTCTGTGTCCCAGGGCAGGCAAAGCTCCTCCAAACCCTGACCCTAGCCCAACCGTCCTCTTGGTCCCACAGCCAGGCAGTTCGCCTGAACCCTGAGCCTAGCACGACCCTCCTCTGTGCCCTAGGACGCTCCATCACCACACTCCACACCATTCGACCAGAACAGTCTTGGAAGGCATGAGACGTGCCTTGCTTTGTTCTGTACTTATGGTTTTGCTTTGGTTTTCCCTTTCATATTGGGGCAAAATTTTAAAAAAAAACATGATCTAAAATATTAAAATACACCCTGTTAGCCATTTTTAAGTGTATAGTTCAATAATGTTAAATATATTCACAATGCTATGCCACAGCTCTTGGAACTGTTTCACCTTGCAAAACTGAAACGCTATGATCACTGAACAAGAATGCTTGTTCTAAACATCTGTATTGGAGTACCTAAAAGTTGGAAGATACTGTACATGGCCAGGCTTGGTGGCTTACCTGTCACCCCAGCATTTTGAGAAGCTGAGGCGAGGAGGCTGCCTGAGCCCTCGGGTTCAAGACCAGCCCGGGCAGCTTGGCAGGTCCTCGTCTCTACAATAAACAGAAAATTAGCCAGGTGTAGTAGTGAGCGCCTGTAGTTCCAGCTACTCAAAAGGTTGAGGTGGAAGGACCGCCAGAGCCCAGCAGGTCGATGCTGGGGTAGCCGTGAGCGTGCCACTGCACTCCAGCCTGGGTGACAGAATGAGACTCTGATTCAAAAAAGAAAAAAAGAAGTCATTCCATTAAAGCTGAAAAGCACACCTTGTCCCAAAATTTTACCTTGTTTTAACTCTGGACTCTGTGGCCTCAGACAAGACTTCTCTGTTGCTTCGGTTGGCGGTGGGCAGTTGCTTACACATTTCTATTCAACATTTGCAATCAACTGTTCGTCAGCTTAAATCCAACACGATAAAGTGGAAATACAAACAAGTGTTGAACTCACTTTTGCATTTCTATAGGTTTTTTCCCACCTCAAATTTTACCCTCAAAGCCAGTCCTTCACAACAAATGTAGATGCTGAGAAGTTTCCTAAAAATCTATAGGATGCCACCGCATGTATCTAGTAGACCAGTTTGCCACATGATGTATTGACCCTGAGCTGAGACCAACTTAGAGCTGGGCTTTGACCTTCCACGATCTCGCCGGCTTGGCCAAGGGTCATTTCAATAAACAGATGGATCATTTCCCAAAGAGAATTTTTTAAATTAAAAATTGTCATGAGCTGGGCGCAGTGGCTCATTCCAGTAATCCCAGCACTTTGGGAGGCCGAGACAAGAGGATTGCCTCAGCTCATGGGTTCGAGACCTGAACAACACGGCGAGACCTTGTCTCTACAATAGAAATTAAAAAAAATCAGTCAGAGCGAGGCGGCACCTGCCTGTGGTTCCAGCTACTTGGAAGGCTGAGGCAGAAGGCTTACCAGAATCCAGGGGATCGATGCTGGGGTGGCTGTGAGCATGCCACTGCACTCCAGCCTGGGCTATAGAGTGAGACTCCAATTCAAAAACAAAAAAACAAGATACTGGACAAAAATACAGACCACAAAAACTAACTTTAAGTCTTCCCCGGAGCCACAGATCCATTTCAAAACTCCTGACAGCACTCCTTTGCAAGCCCTCTCCTTGTCAGCGGATGTCAACCCAACTCAGGGCACCCTGCCCCCGCACCGGCGTGGGCCGCCTCCCCACACGCCCCCCGCCCCACCCCACACCGTACTGATGTCGACTCCCCTTCATACCCTACTTCCTAGCAACAAGTCCAAGCCAAGGGCCCCTGGGGTCTTCTGGGACAAGTGCAAGCCCCCTCGTCCGTCCCGTCATCGCCAGGCTCTATCCTCCTACGTCAAGGCTCTCTCCTTCTCCAGCCAAACTCCTCTGTTCTTCCCCTGAAGTCCTGGCCAAGGGCAGCCTCGGGGCTGTCTTTCACATGCCTCTCCAGTTTTCCAAGGCCACTTAATTCAAGCTCATCGGCGCCATTGGCAGCCACTGCTTTTCACTCGTGGGGCACATCCTGACAGGAGGCCCACACCTCACCCTCACGGGCACTCGCTGTCCCTTGAGGAGGCCGCCTGACTCCTGCCCAGCACGAGCCCCTGGGCAAACCCCATAGGAAGACCCCCGCCGTGCCCACGTGGGCGATCTCCATCCCTCGAGGAGGCTGCCCAGCTCTCACACACAGCACAAGCTCCGGGGCACATCCTGTCCTGTCGGAAGGTCCCAGCCTCACCCACAGGGGCACTCGCTGTTCCTCGTGGAGGCTGCCCGACTCAAGCCCAGCATGAGCTCCTGGGCACGTCCTGTCGGAAGGGCCTCGCCTCACCCATGTGGGCACTCGCTGTCCGCCGAGGTGGCCTCCTGGCCCTCCCGCCCAGCATGAGCTCCACGGAGGGAGGGGCGTCTCAACTCCCAGCAGCTTGCACACCCGAGGAAGAGTCTGCGACTGCCCTGGGAAGAGGCATGGAGTGTCCTCACCCAAAACGAGGAAGCAGAGGAAGCGAGAAGGCAGACAACGCAGGTGTGTCAACAGAAGATAGTTGATACGAACACAACTCGGGTCCAGAAGGAAGTGGCCCAGTACGAGTCCAGCTGCACACAGTAAGGTCTGTCCTACCATCTCAGTGCAGACTCGAATGCTGGAAGTCAGTACAGGCTTCGGAAGCCCAAGGACGGCCGTTAACAACGTAAAAGCACCTGGACACTGGCAAGTGGCCTGATGCCCCAAAAAGGAGGTTCACCCTTCGGTGTCCAGAGGGGATTGGCCCCAGGAACCCCCAAATGCCAAAACCCTCCCAGGCGCCACTCCCTTGGACAAAGGGGCTATATTTGCGTGCAACCTGCATACGTCTGCCATGCGCTTCTGGGCATCTTTAAGTGACTCACAATACTAATACATGTAAGTGTCGGAAAAATGCTTGCTGTGCTCTGCATTGCACTAGATGTTTTTTTTTTGGTCACATTTTTCTTGTTTTTTCCAACCTTTCTGATCCGCAGGTGCTTGAGCCCTGGAGGCCAGACCTGCAGACAAGGTGATACAGAAGAGCCTTTCCCTTGGATGTGGCTCTAACCTTGGCTCCCAGGCCCTGCCGGTGCCACCGCCCAAGGCCCGGGGCAGCACTCTCTCAGACCCTTCCAGCTGCTGAAACCCATCCGACAGCTCACTCGCTGGCCTTCGAGGGTACCTTGTATAACAGGCTTTGACTTAACAGCAAATCCGTGCGCAAGGGCTGTTCTGGCTGGTAGACCTTCTGCAGAAACAGCAAAAGCAAAACCAAGCCAGGCAAAGTTGGCTGGGACTGACTGTCTGTCTGTCACACCATCCCATCGCCTGCCTCTCTTTTATTTTAGCTTTTAATTTTAAGGATGTGGGGTACGATTCAGATTTAGGTAGACAAGTGGTCATCGTACAGGCCAAGTCTGGGCCTCCCTGCAGTCCCCAGTTCGCCTGGCTTGGGATCAGGGACCTTACTGTTGTTGGTGCACCTGCCCCTCTTACAACGCTTGCCTGAATTCTCGCCCAGGGCCGAAGCTGTGCTCTGAATGTTCACTCTGCCCCAGATTCAGCGGTTGAAGCTCTGACCCCTCAGGGGATGGCATTAGGCAGGGAGGGCTTTGGGAGTGGACGGGGTTATGAGGTGGAGCCCTCCTGAAGGGGACTAGCGTTCTCCCAGGCCGTGGGACACAGAGAGAAGGTCCATCTCTGGCCCAGGGAATGGGCCTTCCCAGAGCCCCTCCATGCTGGCACTCTGATCTCAGAACTCCCACCGCCAGAGCGGTGAGAAACAGATTTCTGTTATGTGTAAGCCACCCAATCTATGGTATTTTTTCTCAGTGGCCTGAACACACCACGACCACTGAGACACCACCACCTGACGGCAGAGTAGTTCTGGGGGCGTGTTAGGAATCCTCAGGGGGTTGAGAAGCCTCCAGGCTGGGGTCCAACTCTGACGCCCCCAGAGTGTTTCTTGGGAAGTGCTGACAGAGTGTGTCTGGATACCTCCTAATTGACCAAAAAGTGTTCACATTTTAAATTAAGAAATGGGTGGCTGGAAATGTTTTTGCTTTGGAAAGTCTCCTAAGAGGAAAAGCCAATCCTAACAGTGCACGGTGGCGAGAACAGGAAAACACTGCGGCTAAAGCTCAGTCCTCAGTGGGTAGGCCACAGATGGCTGCAACCTCCTGCATGGAAACAATGTCCAGAGTCAGACCAGACTCCGCCAACTGTGTCCCTTCCGCATGTCTGAGAAGGGCTGACCGTGTGTACCCTTGCTTGGAAGAAGTGCACCCTCTTTCAGTCATTACAGAGACTCTGTGGGGGCCGCCTCAGAATTAAAGGAGTGTGTTGCCATGGTCAGTAACACGTCCCATCTATGGAGGCGGAACTGGAGCCGTCACTCTGCTGAGACACAGACCTTGAGAGAGGCGCACACGAGTTGCCGCGCAAACGACTTGCCTGAGTACAACATCAACCTATGGAGTCAGCCAACCAGCCTGCGCCTTGTCAAACAAGTTAGAAATGTGTGCTAGGAAAACGCTCCCAAATCCGGCTTCTTTCGCCCCATCGAACAAAGGCTCTGGGGTGGAGAGCCGGAGCGACCCCGCCCTGCCCTCTGGCCGCTCCCTGTGGCCCTGGACACAGTTGTTCCTGCCACTGTGCGGACGGGATTTCTCTGACTGTAGAGCTCGGGATCGACTCAGAATTGCACTGTTTATGGGAGTAGACTTCTGAGAAGCGGAGGACGGGAAGATGTCACTTCACTGACGAGCCTCCCTGGGAGTTAGAGTGAATTCGGGCTAATTGTCAGAGCAGGGCAACTTGAGACTTGTTGAGAGAGCGTGAGCACAGTTAATTCAATCAAGAGAAAGCAGCCTGGTATCAAAAGACAGCCCCATACATATTTAAACAGATCATAAGTTCACACACGCTCCCCAGGTGTGGCCATTTCACACCTTCACGTGTGGAGATCACAGGAGGCCTGCAGTAATGCACTTGCTGGAGCGTCACGAGATGAAAGGCGCCCGCAGATAGCAGGAGCACGCACTGAGCCGGAGTGGGAAGCCCCTTGCCGCACCCTACAGCTGCCGAGTCCTCCCTGCCACCCACCCGCACCACCAGGATGTCCCCACGCTCTCCTGACTGCTGTGGAAATGCAAATGGGGGAGACCAGAAACAAGCAGTTGGTCCTATGTTTGTTTTGGTCAAAATCTGAAAACACCAGCTCTGGTCCACTCCGCCTCTCCTGCACGCCAGAGGATGTGCGTGTGCGCGTGTGTTGATCTGTCTTAAGAAAGTCAGGGAAGGCAGCTCTGCTTCCCACTCCAGGACTGACTTAACTGACTCCTGCAGAATCGCCCACTGATGTCTTATTCTGAACCTGCCAAATAAAGGCAGAACCCTTCAACTATTTGGAAGGGAGCCTTAAGATTTCCTGGATTGGGAGAGTAATGTCAGTTATTCCCAGGAAGGGTGCAGGGAGCCCCTGAGAAGACAGAAAACCTCCTGCTTTCAGGAAAGTAACGATAAGACTCGAACAGTGGGACGCCCAACTTAATGGGACCAGAGCTACAGCCGTCTAGGACAAGTGACTCAAGGATTGACTAGAAACTCTGTGGTCATTCAGTGTCTCCACAGAACCAATTGCTTTATTTTAAAATTACTGTATCTCTTCTTAAGTTATGGACACATGACACAGGAAGTCTAACATAACAGTCACTCAATAATATTTATTAAATATTAGAAATGTTTCATGACTACGCCCAATACGAACAGTGGAGTTGGATACAAGTTAATTCAATAGCATTAATAAACATCATTTAATCTACACTTAAAAACTGCACAGAAATTCCTCAAAAAGTTAAACAGAGTCACTCCAGGACTCACCAGATCTTCTCTTAGGCATATACTCAGGAGAATACCCAAATGAAACCGTATGTCTACCCAAAAACTTGTACAAAAATGTTCACAGCAGCCTTATTCACAATAGACAAAAGTGGGAACAGCCTGAATGAACGAATGAATGAAACACGGTATATGATGCCACGACATACACTTCAGTGCTCCATTATTCAGCAACCACGGAGGAATGAAGGGCTGGCATGTGCTTCAACGATGACCCTTGAAACATTAACACAAAGGGAAGAAGCTGGGCACAAAAGACCATATACGGCAGGATTCCACCATACGAAGTGTCCAGAGTGGGCAGGTGTTTAGCTGCGGAGAGTGGGTTCATATTTACTCAGGGCTGAGCGGGAGAGTCCAGGAAGATAGAGACCTGACTGCCCCAGTGACAGTTTCTTTTACACGTGATGCAAATGTTCCAAATTAGACTGTGGTGTTGGTTGCACAGCCCAGTGAATACACTGGAAAACATTGAATCATATACTTTAAATGGGCAAATGATAGGGTGTGTGAATTATATACCAATAAGGCAATTTAAAAAATTCTCCGTGGCATAGACTTTGTGCAATTTAATTAGCCCGTGTCTTTATAAAGATGAGAAAGGTATTTTGCCTCAACCAGATTCATTTATAGGGAAAATGAAATAAAATGCAAGAATGGACATACCTACAAACTTGAAGATACCAAATAAACTATTTCCGTTGTGCTTGTTTTTATTGCAACCTGTGCCCTCTCCTGCCAAAGTCACTCTGCGCCTCTAACCTCACTTCCTTGTACAGATAAACCATCCATTTTATTTTGGATTAAAAGCAAACAGGATCATTGTGTTTGCAGGATGTTCCGTAGCTTTGCTAGTCTAGCAATCTGTGACCCATAAATAATGCAAGACCTTTTCCTGCTCTAAATGACTTTCCTGCAGCATGAGTCTTGACACATGAAGACACAAAAAACAGGAGAGAAAAGAAAAGGAAGAATCATCCTGCACTCAAGGAACCCGATCTATTTCTGGTTTCCCAACTGAATTGGGAATCGCATCAGTTCTCTCTCTACGGTTGCATCCAAAGCCGACTTTTGTACAGTTGGCCATTATTCATCAAAGCACAGGTAAACAGCAAGTCTGGAGAATTCTAGGGTTGGTTTTAGAAGAAAAGAAAGACAGACAGACAGCTTTCGATAGGACCCCTGACCTCTGATCCACAGCCTTGCTACCACAAACACATGCAGCGCCTCATTCTACCTTCCCGTTCAGCAAAGGCCTCGTAGTGAGAGATGGAAACGGAAAAAATCATCTGGGACTTCATCAATTTTTCATGAACGTTCATTTAGGCCAGAACCCCCCTCGCCCTGGTCGATAGATCAAGCTGCTGTCACAGACGCACCACCTGGGGCTGCAGCTGCTCCCAGGGCTCCCACCACCTCGAACGCACCCCCAGGACCGTGGTCTCCAAGGACCCTGCACTCTTCACTCAGCACCACAGAGAGGACCCTGCGCGCCTCGCCCCAGCACCAAGGAGAGAAGCCAGCTCTCCTTCCTCATCACCCAGGAGAAGACCTGGCACTCCTTCCCTCACTACCTGTAGGAGACCTCGCACTCCGTTCCCTGTCCAGGAAGCACCCAAGTTCGGAACTGACCCCAGCTGCACCCCGTGCCAGGCTGTCCTGCTGTATGTTCCCTCCTCGATGCCGGGTCTTTTTCTCATGGACTCTTCAATTCTGTTTTCCACCCATTCAAAAATCCCTTAGGCCTAAGGCTTTTTGTTGATTTCAAGTGACTCCAAGGCACTTTCTGGACGTTTGTTTTCCTAACCAAGATTTTTAAAAATAAACAAGTAAAAGGCAAATGTGGGGGAACTCAAGTCTCCACGGCACTGATTGGTTCTGGATGTTTTCCTCCACCCTGTTCCACGACATAAAACCGAAGCACATATTGAAGAGAGAAAAAAGACTGACTAAGTGTATTCTTTGCTGCAGACCAGCTGACTTTCATGCACGCTGTCAAGACAAACTGTTTTCAATAAAATTTTGTCATACTGCAGCAAAATACAACATTTTAAATTAAAAGGAAAATCAAGGTGAAACTAAAATAGTCAACATTTTTCCATCTATTCAATCGGAATCGTTTCATGATAAAAGTTGTCACGTGCTTTGTGGCGACTTATCCATCCCCTCTTGGCTGTCAGACACGCCCAGGGCAGTGGCTTTTCACTGACTTTGTCTTCTAGAGGGACGTTCCCAAGCAACTGGAGACACTTTTGGCTGTCACAGCAGGGTGAGGGATCTCACCGGCATCTCATGGGCAAAGGCCAAAGAGGCCCCTGAACATTCCCTGATGCCGGGCACAAACCCCACCCCAGCAAAGGGTCAGCAAGTCCCCAGAGGCCAGCGAGCCGTGGCGCCTGCCCCATGCCCACACCCGACTCAGAGCTGCCTTCTGGAGAGGGCGGAGTCAGTGCCTTGCCGCTCCCAGCCTGCCATGGCTCCCTCCTCCACGGCTACGCCCTGTCCCCTCTCTGGAACGCGCAGGGACTGCTTCTGGGACCCCCACAGGGCATCAGCTCCGGCCCAACCACCTTTCTCACTCTGGAGCGTATTCGGGGGTCTTTCTTGTCGCGCTGCTGCCCACTTCCTGACTCTGCCCCAGACCTGAGTCTCCGGTAGGGCCCTGTGTCCTTTCCCACACCCACTAACTCTGGGGTGTCTCAGCCTGACCAGCGCTCCCAGCTTCCAGCCTGCCTGGGTCCCGACTCCTGACCACTCTGGAGCTTCCATCTGGGGAGACCTCACCTGCCCATTCCAGGAGCTGCTTCCTTAATGCGACCCAAGGTCTTTCAGCTTGATGCCCTTGGCCCATCCAACCACACAGCCAGATTTGCTTCCCTGTCATTCCCTGGGCGTGTTTCTCCTACACCGCTCCCACAGAGGCCAGCACCGTACACCCAGCCATGCAGCCTCGCCTGGTGATCACCTCGTACACCCCAAGTTGACCATGGAGTGACAGGAGTGACAGTGCCCAAACACGTCTCAAGTCACTTCCTCCTTTCGATCTTCATTGTGATTTTCAGTTTAGAATCAGGCATCAGCTCTTTTCTGAGTTATCTGACCACACTTAGCTCTCTCCGACTCCACCCATTCCTTCAGGCAGTCTTGGATGCTCTCTCAAAGACTTCCCGGAAGAAAAGAGTGCAGATTCGACTCAGCAGACCCCATCTCAGCTCAGCCACCTGTGGTTCTGCGGTGCCTGGTGCTGCTGGGGGCCTCCACCCTTGCTCCCGGGCGGTCCACACCTGGACTTCCACCCGGGATGGTCCTCCTGGCCCTCGAAGCTCTCAGAATCCATTCTCAAACTCACCCATCTAGGCAGGAGCCGTGTTCTCCCCCATGGGCTCCCATGGTCTTTCACACACCTCTGTGGCAGGCTTTGCCCTTTGTCTACGATGGCAACTGTTTATTTACACACTCATCACCCCGACTGGGTCACCAGCTCTTTGAGGATAGACTGGGATGGGTCTTCTTCGTGGCTAGACCTTCACGCCTCTCCCAGAAAATAGGGACATTCTGTAAGAAATGGTGTGGCCGTACCATGACAGAGTACTTATGCTGCATATCTAAAACATGGAGGCCAGATTCTTATCAGCTGCAGCTGTTCCTCTCCTGTTTTAGAATACCTTCGCTGCCAATAAGTAATCAGTGATCGCTACGCTTGACCCAACTGTCCATATTAAGTTGTTCCACGGAAATCCCAGGGAGGACGGGGCCCAGTGAGCTTGTGGGAAGAGACGTGCAGACAGATTATGGACCCCACAGGACCCCTCTGCAGCTTCAAGTGGGACAAGCTGTCCACCTGGCATGAGAAGACCGGCACGCACTCGCTGAGTCCGATTTGGAGGCCTTGTTTTCCTCCCTGGGTTGTAAGTAAGTTGAGCATCTCTTACACCCTTTTATTTCAAAGTAAAAAAGTTGCTGTCACATCACACATACAAAAACCATGGTTTGAAAGTTTCCTCCTAAAATAGTTCCATTCATTATTGATGATGCAATTAGGAAAGGAAGCAATCCTTTGAGGGGAAATAACAATGAAAGATACATGTGTGCTGGGAGCAATTTTTAAAACAGCTAAGGCTCAGGAAAAAAGAAACAAGCTTATAACTGCCCAACGATAAAATGCCTGGTTGATGTAGATACACTTCACTTTTGAGAAGTAAAATTGTGTTAAAGATTTAAACTAGCTATTTGCTGCTGATTAGATAAAAGAATTAATCTAAGAATTAAAAGTTCTTAATCTTAATAATTTCCATTGTGAAGAATTAAAAGTTCTTAATTTTCAATAATTTCCATGTATTTAAAATCTGTGCTTTTCATTTCATTTATTTATTTAAACAGATTTCATTTGAAGGAGTGTTTCCTCAAACATGAAGAAATGCCCTGAGAGTCGATGAGGACTCGGGGTCTGGGCTAGGATCGCCCGTTGACTTGCGGCCTGGATCTCAGCTGCGCAGCCGTCACGGGCTCCGCTTCCTTCGTCTACGGAAGGGGAGAGCAGTGCCCACCATATTTACCACAAAGGGACGGGTGGGAAAGAAGTCAAACCACATGTTTGAAAAGTTCCAGAATGAGATCTTTCAAAATAGAAACGGAACACTGGGGACATTTGCATCTTGAAGTCGTGTGTGTATATCCCAAACCCCACCAAACAGCCTCTCGTGTAAGTGCTTTTTGAAGCACCATTTTATAAAATGAAGTGGCTTGGTGTCCCGTGCAAAACAGCCCTGTTAGCCAGCTCTGCCGTTCATGTCCTGAGGTTCTTTGCAAGCCGTGGACACAGGCCCCGGGACACTGCAGGCCTTCCCTGCTGGGGTTGCATCTCAGGGGGTGCCAGGCTTCCTCGAGAAGCCACAATGGAAGACAGGATGCTTGTGGCGGGGAGCCTCCCCTGGGGTAGCTGCAGTAGCCAGCCGTTGCACGACTGCGCTCGCCCAGCGCTGAGCCCCCGGTTGCTCCCCCCACGTGCCCCCTCCCCGCACACATAAGGCAAGCATCCCAGAAGGCTCACCTTCTGGTCTTGGAAGCCCTGCTTACAGCCAGGAGGCTGAAGACCACAGACACGGAGACGGCACAACCGCTGCCTTCTTGTTCACAGTTCATTCTAGATACAGTCTCTCTTCAAAATAGATAATGTCACAATTTTGTGGTATTGTGTGGATGAGGACCCCAAATCCTCACCTGGAGGTCAGAAAACAAACTATCTTCTTTTAAATTTGTGATAGAAAATGACCTATAAAGGTATGGAGTCAGTGTTCCGACAGAAACAAAACACTGAGACCTCAACTTAAGCTGCGGCTTGGGCTACTTGTGAATAGAAATGCACGCTGTCCCAAGGGCAGGGAGGCCTCGGCTCGGGGGACCCACAGGGCCTCCTGCAGGCAGCTCCACCATAAAGCAAGGGTAACTACTGCCACTGGGGGCTTCTTCCTGCAGACCCAGGTGGTCCTGAATTCGGCCTGGAAGGGAGTGAGTTCCTGGAGCCCAGAGGAAACAATGTGTCCTTCGGGAAGCTGCCGGCCAAGGCTAGTCATATAGGCCAATCCATACAGATGTTCACACGCACAAGCCACAGTTCCTGGACATGAGCAGATACCAGGTGTGTGCCGCGCTTGATGCCACGGTAGGCACAAGTTTCCCTTCCAACACCCTGGACGACGTGGCCACTTGGCTTCAAGGACACAGCAGGAAGAGCATCCCCGCGGCCCTCTTCCACATGAGGACGCACAGCCACCACGACGTGGCACGGACTCCCACCAGACGCCCGGCGGCCGAGCTCTGACCCCACCCCCGGCCACGCAGAGCCAGCAACGTCTGTCCCCTCAGACACCTCGCAACCGCCACGCACGCGCGGACACTCACATGCCACCTCCAGGGACGCGTTCCGGCTGGCCGCCTCGCCCAGGTAGTTCCTGGCCACACACACGTAGCTGCCCTCGTCCGGCTTGCTGCGGCGCCCGTGCACGATGCGCAGGAAGAACAGAGAGCCGCTGGGCAGCAGCATGCGGTGCGAGCGCGGGTCATCCTTGTCCGTCTCCACGCGCTCGCCATCGCGGTACCACTCGATGGTGGGCGCCGGCCGGCCCTCGGCCTTGCAGTTCAGCGTGGTGGGCTCACCCTTGGACACGATCACGTCGGAGGGGTGCTCCACGATGCGCGGCGGCGAGTCCTCCTGGCGAAGGCGCGATCCTGCGGGCGACAGGGCGAGAGGGTTAGCGCGCCTTGTGCACACCCAGCGCAGCGCTGAGCGCCTTACGTATACCTAGCCCAAAGACAGGACAGAGGAAGAGGAGTCGCGCAGTGCCTTATGTGTGCCCGTCCTAAAGACAGCACAGGGGGAGAGGAGTCAGGCGGTGCCTGCTGTATGCCCAGCCTGCAGAGACAGCAGAAGGAGAGAAGTTGCACCGTGCCTTATGTATACCTGTCCTAAAGACAGCACGCAGGCAGAGGAGTTAAGCAGTGCCTTCTGTATGCCTAGCCTGCAGACATGACAGAAGGAGATGTGTGGTGTGTGGTGCCTCATGTATGATGCCTAGCCTGCAGAAGCGGAGTTATGAGTTGCTTATGTATACCTAGCTTGCAGACACGGCAGAGGAAATGACATCACTGTCAGGTGTGAAGGACATAAGCCATCGAGGCGGGATTTGAACCCAGATGGTTCTGACTGAGGCATTCAAGAACAAATCTCTATGTTACATGAATGAGTATTGCATAGAGGTGTATAAGACATGTAATGCATGCAAAGTAAAAACAACCCTATCTTGAGCAGAGTAAGAGGCATTCAAATGGAGCTGTAAAGACTGCAAAAATGCCAAGGAGGGGGAAAAGGCCCTCAGGCTGAAGCACACCATGAGCAAAACCAGAGATGTCAGCGTGCATACGTGGTCCATTCACAGTCAGGAAGAAGGTGATGTGGCAGAAAAGGGAGAAGGCGGTCTTGGAGCCTGAGGCCAAAGGGCTTTGGATACCCATGGAGTGTCACCTTCACGCTACGAGGCTCACAGACCTCGAGGGGGCAATGACAGGACTGGCTGTGTATTCGAAAGTTCCTTGGGGTCTGTAGTATTAATAACAATGGAGGCACAAATACAGCTGAGAGTCACTTAAAAAGTCCAGAGAAAGATTGAAAAATATGACCTTGGGAAGTGATGACTCAGAAAAGAAGGAGGAAGACATACGGTATATGACAAAATAAATACTTGACGGAACTTGGGACATCACCAGATACAACAGAAGGAAAGAGGTGGCACTGATGGCTTCTGAGTGTGTGCGATGAGAGAGGGGCAGTGGGGGCTAGAAATAGCAAGAGAGGGGCCTGCTGGAATCTTAAAGCCAGAACCTTGCAAGACGAGTCGTTTGGAACATTCGTAACTTACAGGGTGCCAATGAGCAGTATTAACATATACGCCCCCCCTCCGGCTGCTGCAAATAAATCAAAGGGTATGCTGAGGGAAGGATCACATGGTGATGCTCGGGGTAAGAGCGTCTTAAAAGCTTACTCCTATAACTTCCAGACAAGCCCCTAACTTGTTCAACTTCTATTCAGTAAACAGGAGTCATATGAACTCTTCTATGTTATTCCGGCTTTTCCCATCTTCAATATTAATTGAAAATGGGTATTTTAATTTATTAAAGGGAATTCAATTTGGTCGTCAATAACTTTCACTTTTCTGAAGAAGATTAACATTTAAAGGCTGCTGGCCACCATTCTTTAGCAAAGCAGATTCGAAAAAGAATGCATACACGAAAGTGTTAGTTAGACACCCAAAGCAAAGGAGTGATTGACAGTGTGCAGGCAGAACCCTACAAAGAGCAGAAGGGACCCACAGCATGGCACAGGGCACCACAGCGCCCATCGCAGTAGCAGAGGTCACACTCATGAGCACTGGGGCCCTAAGGCAGATGAGAAACGTACAGAATTTAGAGGCAACAATTATTTTTAAAAGTCATACGCAAACAAGACCCCAATATATCTAAATAGGCGTGGCTAATCACAGTTTGCAAGCCAGTGGCAAGTACACTCTCAGAAGCAGCATCGCAGTGCAATGGACATCCTCCCTGATGGCTCGGTGTGTTGAAGCCCGGTTTGCAGACTCCTACCATCCAACCACAGAAGACATGCGCTGAGGAGGGCACCACGCACCAGGTCTCCTCGGAAGGAGTGGCCACGTTGATGAGGAATGCCCAAGTTTGAGTGCAAAGTGGAAAGGGGAACAGCAGGGCCTGCTGGAGCATCCCACGAAAAGGCTGGGCACACCAAAAGGGGTGCAGATGGGAATGGCAGAGATTGGCCCCCAGGACGCAGAGTGAGCCAGAAAGGCGCCACTGACTGACTGCAGCCTAAACTGTACCACCAAACAAAAGCACACCGCTTCAACCAGCAATACCGAAACCGTCACCACACATACTTGTCTGCAACCAAGGAACCATGGCCCTCTGAAAGTATCCCAGAGTAAAGTCAGTTGACCAAACACAACACACCACCGACATCCCCACAAGAGAAAAAAGAAGGAAAAATCCAAAGGCCACATCCTAATGATTAAAAAAATGAAAAAAAAAAAAGAAGTCAACTCCCCCAGATGAGAAGAAATCAGTACAGTGACTTCAGCAATAAATAGAGTTTCATCACCTTCAAAGGATCACATCAACTGCCCGGCAATGAAATGTCCAAATGAAATGACCAGCAAGAAAGATCCAAAGTGTCAGAGAATTCAGATTCCAGATGACAGAGAAACTCAATGAGATCCAACAGAAAGTAGAAATACCAAGAAACCAGGAAAACAATTCACAATTTGAAAGCTGACATAGCTCTACTAAGCAAGGCCCAGACTGAATTTATAGAATTGAAGAATTCAAACAGGAATTTCAAAATACAGTTGCCAGCCTGAACCACAGACTAGACCCAGCAGAAGAAAGACTTTCAGAGATTGAAAACTGATCCTTCTAATCAACCTAGTCATAAAAATAAAGAAAACTTTTTTTTTAATGAATAAAACCTTTGAGGAACTGGTATTTTGTAAAGGGACAAAACTGACAACTAATTGACATTACTGAGAGAGAAAAAGAGAAAGGAAGCAACTTGGAAGACATTTGAGGACATAGTTCAGGAAAATTTCCCTAGTCTTGCTAGAGAAGGCAACACACAGATACAAGAAAATCCAAGAACTCCTGTGAGATACTATACAAGATGATCCAAGGTCAACATGAAGGAAAAGCTTCTTAAAGGCAGTAGAGAAAAGAGCCAGACCACCTATAAAGGGAGACCCATCACACTTACAGCGGACTTCCCAGAAGAGACTATCACCCATTTTAAGCATTCTCAAAGAAAAGAAATGACAACTAGGAAGTTCTAGTCCCACCAAACTAAGCATCAGAAACAAAGGTGAAATAAAGGCTTTCCCAGATACGCAGTTGCTAAGGGAATTTGTCGCCACCAGACCACCACTACAAGAGATGCTTATCAAGTTCTCAACCTGGAAACCAAAGAATGAGACTTGCTACATAAAAGCACAAGTAAACCACAGACCCTATAAAGCAATTACACAGTCGAGACTGCAAAGTGACTAGCTAATAACACCACACCAGGAACAAAATCACACACATGAATATTTACCTTGAATGTCAATGGTCTACATGCCCCACTTTAAATAAACACAGTGGTAAACTGGATGGAAACAAAAAAAATAAACCTATCCTTCTGCTGACTTTGGAAAACCCATCTCACATTTAGTGACACCCACAGACCAAAGGTAAAGAGATGCAAACAAATCAATTATGAAAATGGAAAACAAAAAAGAGAAGGGATAGCTATCCCTGTAACAGATAAAGCATACTTTGAACCAACTACAGTTAAAGGGGGGGGCATACATAATGGCAAAGAGTTCAATTCAACAAGAAGATTTAACTATCCTAATATATATGCACCTAACAGTGGAACACCCAGATTTATTAAACAATTATACTACTACCTAAGGGAAGACTTAGATAGCCACACAATTACAGTGAGGGATTTCAGCACATTATTGACAGCATTAGACAAATCATTGAGGCAGAAATTAACCAAAATATTCTAGACATACGTTCAACATCTGACCATTGGGCCTAATAGACATCTACAGAACACTCCACCCAACGATCACAGAATATGCATTCTTCTCACTGGCACATGGAACATATTCTAAGGTTGACCATATGCTTGGCCATAAAGCATGTGCCAATACATTTAAAAAAATAAAAATCATGCCAAGTATCTTTGCAGAGCAAGGCAGATTAAAAGTAGGAATCAAGACCAAGGGGAACTCTCAAAAATGACACAAATACATGGAAACTAAACATCTTGCTCCTGAATAACTTTTGGGTAAACAACAAAATCAAGATAGAAATAAAAAATATTCCTTGAAACAAATGAAAATAAATACGCAACATACTAAAACCTCTGGGATGCTGCAAAAGCATTGTTAGAGGAAAGTTTACAACTAAATGCTCACATCGAGAAGATAGAAAGATCTCAAATAAACAACCTAACGTTGCCTCTAAACAAATTAGAAAAACAAGAACAAATGAAACCCAAAGCTAGCAGAAGAAACTAACACCAATGTCAGAATTGAACTAAATAAATGTGAGACCAAACAAGCCCTACGAACAATTGACAACATGAAAAGGTGGTTCTTTGAAGGCATAAACAAGATAAACAGACCACAACCTAGATTTTAAAAAGAAGAAGATTTAAATAAACACTATCAGAAATGACACATTGGCACATTACAACCAATCCTACAGAAATATAAAAGATTCTCAGAGAACACTACAAACATCTGTATACATGTGAACTAGAAAGCCTAGGGAAATAAATAAATTCCTGGAAACACGCAACCTTCCAAGCTTAAAATATGAAGATATAGAAACCCCAAACAGAGTAATAATGAATCACAAAATTGCATCAGTAATAATTTTTTAAAAAACTGTCAACCAAAATAAGCCCTGGACCAGACAGAGTCACAGCTGAATTCTGTCAAACATACAATGAAGATCTGGTACTAATCTTACTGATACCATTACAAACAATGAAGAAAGAAGGATTCCTCCCCAACTTATTTTGCAAAACCAACATCATCCTGATACCAAAATATGCCAAAGACACAACAGCAATAACAAAATGACGGGCCATATCCCTGATGAACATAGATGCAAATCTTCAACAGAATTCTAGCAAATCACATCCAGCAGTACATCAAAAGATAATCCACCATGATCGAGTCAGCTTTATTCCTAAGATGCAAGGATGGTTCAACATATGCAAATCAATAAATATGATTCACCAGATAAACAGAATTAAAAACAAAAACCATGTGATCATCTCCATAGATGTAGAAAAAATATTTGATAAAATCTAACGTCCCTTCATGATGAAAACCCTCAACAACCTAGACACCAAAGGAACACAACTCAAAATAATAAGATCCATCGATGACAAACCCATAGCCAACATCATACTGAGTGGACAAACGTTGGAAGCATTCCCCTTAAGAAGTGGAACAAGACAAGGATGTCCACTCTCACCACTCCAGTTCAACATAGTACTGAATTTCAGTCAGAGCAATCAGGCAAGACAAATAAATAAATATATCCAACTAAGAAAAAAGGAAGTCAAATGATCTCTCTTCCCAGATAATATGATTCTTTACCTAGAAAACCATAACTATTCCATCAAATGCTTTCAAATCTGATAAATAACCTCCGAAAGGTTTCAGGATTAAAAAAAAAAAAAATCAGTGCTCAAAAACCAGTAGCATTTCTATGAAATATTCAAGCTGAGAACCAAATCAAAAACACAATCCCATTTACAATAGCCATAGAGAAAATATCTGGGATATACCTAACCAATGAGGTGGAAAGTCTCTAAATGAGGACGACAAAACACTGCTGGAAGAAATCAAAGATGACACAAACAAATGAAAACCATTCCATGTTCATGGATTGGGTGGCTCAGTATCATTAAAATGTCCATACCGCCCAAAGCCATCTGTAGATTCAATTAAATCTCCATCAAATTATTAGTGTAATTTTCACAGAATAAGAAAAAAAATTCTAAAATCCATATGAAACCAAAAAAGAACCCAAATAGCCAAAGAGATCCTAAGCACAAACAACAAAGCCAGAGGCATCACATTACCTGACTTCAAACTTTACTCCAAGGTTACAGAAACCAAAGCAGAATGGTACTGGTCCAAAAATAGACACAGAGACCAACAGAGTTGAATACAGAACCCAGAAATGGTGACACTCACCTGCAGTCAACTTATCAACAAAGCTGACAAAAATAAACAATGGGGAAAGGTCACCCTATTAAGCAAGTGGTGCTGGGAAAAGTAGCTGACCACATGCAGAAGGATAAAGCTGCAGCCCTGCCTCTCATTAACATACAAAAATTAACTCAAGATGGATTAAAGACTTAAACTAAGACCTCGAGCTACAAACATCCTAAAAGGAAACCCAGGAAGCACACTTTTCTAGACATTGACTTGGCAAAGAATTTAAAATTAAGTCCTCAAAAGCAAACACAGCAAAAATTAAAATTGATAGTTGGGACCTAATTAAAGAGCTTCTGCACAGTAAAAGAAACAATCAACAGAGTAAACAGACAACCTACAGAATAGACGGAAATATTTGCAAACTATTCACCTGACAAATGCCTAATATTCAGAGTCTGTAAGGAACTCAAATCTACAGGGAAAAAAATAACCCCATTACACGTGGGCAAAAGGCATGATCAGACACTTCTAGAGAAAACACGCAAGTGGCCAACAAACATTAGAAAAAATGCTCAACACCGCTAATCATCAGAGAAATGCAAATCAAAACCACAGTGAGATACCATCTCACACCACTCAGAATGGCTATTATTAAAAAGCCAAAGAAATAAAGGACGTTGATGAGGTTGAGAAGAAAAGAGAACACGCATACGTTGTTGGTGGAAATGCAAGCTAGAGCAGCTCCTGCCAAAAGCATTTTGGAGATTCCTCCGAGAACTTAAAATCGAATTATCACTTGACTCAGCACCCCGTTCCTGGGTATACTCCCAAAAGGAACATGAATCATTCTACTAGAAAGTCCTGCACGTGCATTTACTGCCGCACCATTTGCAATAGTAAAGACACAGAACCAACCTGAGTGCCCATCAACAGTGGACTGGAAAAAGATGTGGTACGTACATACAACAGAATACTGTGCAGGCACAACAAAGAATGAAATCATGTCCTTTGCAGCAATGTGGATGCAGCTGGAGGCCACTCTTCCAAGCCAACAAACAAAACAGAAACCTAAGCACCACACGCGCTTACCCGTAAGTGGGCACTAGAGGCTAGGTGCACACAGGCACAGGGGTGGAACGACAGACCCTGGGAGTACCTAAAAGCGGGAATCAGAGGGCCAAGGGTTGAAAAACTACCCACGGAATGCCACGTTCACTACTGGGGTGACACGCTCAACAGAAGTTCCACCTCACCGTCAAGACCCCCATGTACAAACCTGCGCGTGCACGCCCTGAATCCAAAGTAAATAAAATGTAAAAAGGAACAAAAAGAAAAAAACATTCTCCAATTCAAAGGCCTGGAGACACAGCCACAGACTCAGACCCTCCGATCCATCTAGAGCCATCTGTGGCTTTCCGTGCGACAGGCACGTGGCACGCTGCATCAACTGTTGAGCGGTCGGCCTCTCCTTCCTACTCGGCAAGGCAGCGATCTGCGCTCTCTCACCCGCACACACCGTCCCGCTGGTAAAAGGCAGCGAGTCAGTCGCCCACGGGGCCGGGGCACCACTGGCTGCACCAAGTCCTTCCCTACCTAATGCTGCCCTAGACAGTGCCCGGATAGGACTGGAGTACGCTGGCACGCACCAAATGAAATAGAAGATGATAGACGTAAAAGAGAAAGAGACACACCATCTAAACTGTTGAGGCACAAGACTTCGAGTCCAGCTCGCCCGCCCCGTGAGCACTCGGAGAACTGTACTGACATCATCCACTGGATGGATGATGACAAATGATTGACAAAATGTGGTCTATCCCAAGGGTGAAAGGCCATTCAGCATCAGAAAGGAATGAGGTCCTGTTTCACGCGGCAGCATGAGTAGACATCTGGAGTTTTTCCAGCCCCTCATGAAGTTGCCTGCCACCCTCCCAGGGGCCATGCTGATCTTCTCTGTATTGTTCCAATTTTAGTACATGAACTGCCAAAGTGAGCCCTGGGTTAGTTCTTAAACATACAGTCTCAGTCTCCACAGTGAGCTGGATGCATCAGAAACCACCCTGAAGTGGCCTGGGAAGCAGCAACTTAGCCTGACTTAGGCTGCCTGGATGCCAGCCTTCCTGGCACCACACTGGTCACCCCAACGCAGCTTCCCCGCTGAGTAACAGTCTATGCCCCAGGTTCCCATAGCGCATCCTTTCTGCTTCTCGGAGATTCTCAATGATTTTGGTAAAATATTTAGCTTTTTAAAAGTTGGGCAGTTTATTAGCATTTCAAATTACTTGCAGGTGAAGCAGAAATTGTAATTCATGAATGCAGTTTAGTTTTGTTTGGTCACTAACCACTCATTGGCAGTGAATGCCACAGAACTTTCGCTTTCAGGAGGTTATTTTAATGACATAATTTTAAAAAGGAGAAGAAAGCACCGAGAGAAAACCTGTTGGTTTAACTCCAAGTATTTCAAAGTACAATGCTCCTGCCTCACTATGAGTGAGGCTGAGTGGGAGCATAGTGTTTCCTTGAACCAAGTTTTACTTTTCATCCACACACCGGAGAGCCCCATCACCTGTTAGTCCCTCCAGGTCAAGCAAAACACTGCAAAGTTTTCTGACCTTTCTGAGGGCAGAAGAAATTCTTGGCAAATGAGGGACAGCATGTGAAATGCACTTCCTCCGGAAAAATGTCTATGCAGCCAGTGTCTGCTGGTCTTGATCTTAAAAATGTGTGTAGCCTTGTGTTCTTGTTCATAATCATTGTGTTTGTTGTAACAAAATATATCCCCCCAAATTATTTGAGTAAATTCAGGATAGGGAGATTCTCTCCGATTGCTCCCATCCCGGATGTGCCAGAGACATCTCCTGGAGTGAGGTATGTTAGCCCCATGCGAGCAGGGGAGCTGGCAGACACATCCCAGCAAGAAGGAGGTGGCAGAAATAAATCAATTAATGTTAGGCCTCCCCTGTCCCAGGTGGAAATCACAACACCAGGATCTAACAAGTCAGTTTAGAGACTGAGAGTAATCCTGTCCCTAGATCCCCAGGACAAACATGTTACCTCCCATCTGTAAACATGACCGATAGTCTTTCCAAAATGCAGCCCAAAAGCTCTAGCCACATTGACAAGAGCTCCTCCTTTCTGAAGCTCATTCTCACAGTAATGTTTTACCGCTTGATACATTTTAGCTAGACCAGACTGATAGCTTTAAGCCCAGTTTCACAAGAAAGTTGTTCCTGACTTATCTTTTGTCAAAATCCTATTTGAAATTTCCTCCTCTGAAAGGAACATGTCTCAGTGCCACTGCAAATGCAGTCCACATTAACTGACGAGTGGAAGGACTTGGCAGTGAATGGACTTAACGAACCACTCCGTGTCTCCATCTCCATCAAATCTGCCCTCACAGCTTTTCTGTCCTTGAGTTCTTCACAATGATTGAATTCCAGTGAACTCCCCCCCCCGGGGGGTGGGGGTGTGCATCCTAGGAGAGCGCTATGAGATGACCCGTAGGCTTGTTCTAGAGGCCCCTTGATGCGACCAGGCATGGTTACTTGAGACTTCCTGAAACTCCCCCAGGAGATTCCCTAAGTTGCCACCGGCCTGCACGAATTTATGAGACTCCCATTCCCTCTGGATGCACATCAGTGCTGTGTGAAGAAAAAGAAGTCCAGCTTAGAAACAACATCAAGATTCAGACCTAAAATACGACTTACTTTCTACAAAACTCTAACCTGCTCCCCAGTGTCCTAAAACTGAAAGGTCACTGAGCGACAGCAAGGCAAGGGGCTTCCTGCCCAACTCGACGGGCAGCCTTGATTCGGGAAATTGCATCCATAGTGGCACTCTGCAGCATCCCTGGGATCTTCCAGTCCCGTGACCGGTCACCCTGTGACCTTCCATGTCCTTTCATATCCTGTGATGGGTCGCCCCACGACCGCCCAAGTCCTTTGACCGATTACCCTATGACCTTCCACCTCCTGTGACCAATCACCCTATGAGCTTCCACACCCTGTGGTGGGTCACCCCGCAACCGTCCACATCCTTTGACAGGCCACCCCATGACCCTCCGCCTCTTATGACTGGTCACCCTATGACCTTCCACTTCCTGTGACGGGTCACCCACAGCCTTCCATGTCTCGTGAGGGGTCGCACCACAGCCTGTCGCATCCTAGGACAGGTCACCCCATGACACTCCACACCCTCAGACAGAAGGCTGAGTGGTTAGAAGTTCTCTGCCACAGAGCCCACTCTACACAGGGGGAGAAAAGCCAGAGGACCAAAGAGCGGAAGTGCTGCCCCCACGGCCGAAGTGGGGTGGGCACGTGGGCCCAGCGGCGGGTCCGCGTGGGCCCAGGACCTTGACTTCGCTGCACCTCCTGCTTACCCATTTCTGGAAAGCCCAAAGCGCCAGGCTCCAGCTGTTTTACATTTTGTTCGGTTTCACCTCTCTTCTGGCCCTCCTATGGCAAGTCACAGGGCCTGGCAATCACCTAGACTTCCACGGCCCGTTTCTCCTCCCCAGGTCGAGTGCCTGGAGGGGTACGCAGCACCCACCCCGTGTCCTGTGACAGGGCCCCACCCTCCAGCCTCGATGATGCCCTCGCAGACAAGTCCAAAAGAGAAGGGAGCTGGTCACCATCCAAGTATGGGAGCACATGGCAGGGCTTTAAAAATGCACACTTCAGATGAATGTTCACGTTTTAGGAAAAAACACCACTCAGAAAGGCTGGCCCTGGTGGGGCTTGTGTCTGCCGCCCAAAAGAGCGAGCCTCAATGTGCTGGCCTAGAGAACCCTCCACAAGCTAACAATTGTTTATGAGACTTTTTAGAAAACCACGTGGAGCACTTGGAATTTATTTTTAAATGTCTGTAAAATTCATCCACATGTCAATTAATGCATGGTTCTACAAATCATTCAACCAAAGACCAACCGGGATATATGATGGTTACCTTAAAAGTAAAAATGTCATTCCTTATATCAAATACAACTTTCTTCAAAGAGCGTCAAAGAAAACAAATGCAGATTCTTAAAACTTCTTCTCTGAATTTCACTATTGCATTTCAATCTACTGTGAACAGAAATTGCTGAAAATATTAACACAGAAATACTTTCGCCCGTTTATTTTTGTCTCCAACGCTCTATGCTGTTCAGTGCCCTCATCAGGTAAGTTTTAATCACTTTTTTTATGTTTTAAAGATGGGTCTTGCTCTGTTGTCCAGGCCGAGTGTCTTGGTGTGAACATAG
Source organism: Cephalopachus bancanus (assembly GCA_027257055.1). Classification (NCBI taxonomy): domain Eukaryota; kingdom Metazoa; phylum Chordata; class Mammalia; order Primates; family Tarsiidae; genus Cephalopachus; species Cephalopachus bancanus. The sequence goes on from JAPVLO010000026.1 coordinate 7,318,554, forward strand.
CTCACTGCAGCCTTGAACTCCTGGTGTCAAACAATTCTCTCACTTCAGCCTCCTGAGTAGCTGGGACTACAGGAGCACACCCACACACTCGGCTGATTCTCTTCTTTTTTGCAGGGGCGGGAGTCTCACTATGTCGCCCAGGCTGGTCTCTAATTCCTGGCCTCAACCAGGACCTCCCAAAGCGTTAGGGTTGCAGACATGAGTCGCTGCACCTGGCCAACTGTCAATCACTTTTTAAAAGATGATTCCATTTCCTGGTGTCAAAAGCACTAAGCCACTGATTTGGCCTGAGCAGGCACTAAGGGCTGACAGAGAGAACACAACACCCGGGACACACAGAGAGAGACAGAGAGAGACAGAGACAGAGACAGAGACGGAGAGAGAGAGAGAGAGAGAGAGCGCACAGCACTGGGCCAGAGAGAAGGGCGGGTGCAAGGGAGAAGAAGGAAGGGGGTGCAGGGGAGGGGAAAGGCCAGAGGAGCGAGGAAAGAGGGCGTGAGTGAGGCACGGAGACGCTGGGCTGGTGTGTGAGTTGGAATCAGGAGCTGATGTGCGAATATCTACAAGACACTGAAGAGAAATTCTGAAACCACGAATCTAGAAGGTTTCCATAAGATTCTGAGGGTGATCTTCCTCCAGAGAAACAACAAATTGATTTTCTGCTTGACAAATTCTCTGTCCAGTTGTTCAGAAGGGACCCACGTATAACCTGACGCCCACCCAATTCAATTCCACGTGGGTGGGCCAGCCCCAGGGGCAAAGGTGCTCCTCACCAGCAGTCTGCTGCCCAGCGGAGGGGCTCACGGCTTGTGCAGACTTCCAGCGGCAAAAACGATCCCTTCTCCAGGAAGGTGTCTTTGAAATTTAGCTTCCTGTTGTCATGTTTATAATATTTTGATGTGGTCCAAAACGCACCTGGCCATACAAAAGGGGGTGCCGTAAGACAGTCTCCAAACTCCTCATGACCTTGTTTAACCAGGCTTAACTTTCCAGAACCACTGACGTTTGCTTAGGATGTCCAGGTGCCCAAGATCATGAACTGGCCCTCCACCTAAACCAACGCTGCACGCATGGGAGCATGCTTCCTCAGCACTAGATTCAGAAAATCCGGCCGCAGCAGTGCTAATCGTAGTAACAGCAGACCCCAAAGGACCCAGTATCAGTGCCAAGCAAACGCCATTCCGCCCGCTGTCACGTATCACACACATGCACTGCACTTTGACAGGTATCTGGTTTATGAGCTTGCCTAGAACCCTTGAAATATTTCTCCTAATCTGATATATTGTATTAGAAAGTTGAACTGAGAACCAACGACCCCGGTTAAAATTGCAGACAAGCTTCTCTTACTACACAGCACATAAGGGATTATCAAAACATGGAATGAACAGGATCATTATGATCCATGTGGTTTCCTACGAGACTATAGCTGAAACATGACCAAAAGGTTTGCAGCCTTTGGCATAAACCAGGCGCACACATTGCAACATGTCCAAGGGACACACACAGTGGCTGGTGTTAAGGTTGGCCAGGTGCACAGGTGACATTTTGTCCAAGGGACGTGCACAGTGGCTGGTGGTAGGGTTGTCTGCATGCAACCCTCATCCATCCACTGCAGAAGCTGGGCTAAGACACGACCTTCTCGGTGTTGCCCCTTGATAGTTTTAATATGATACATTCACCCTGGGTCGGCTGACAGAGGGAAGGGATGAGACTGAAGAAACTGGATGCAAAGTGTCACGCGGATGTGGGCCTGAGCCCTTTCAGGAATGATGGGTTTTGTCTTTGGCAGCTCATATGCGTCTCTGTCTGCAGAAGAACTCTGACTCTGACTTGAAAGTGCTCTTATTCTTGTTCTGGGTGGAGGACATGTTTCCTACCCTGTCCCCTGTCTGCATCTCAACTTCCCAACCTATGAAACACAGCTATGCCAACCCAGTCACATGCTAGGAAGACTGAACGGGATTCTTTCACATGCTGAGTACACAGTAGATGTTCAGAAATGCTCCCGAGGTCATTAGCGTCAGTGCAATGTGTGACTCTTTCATTCGCATGACCTCTCTTGCCACAGTCAACAGATATAAGGAGACCGCACCACCTTCTCCAAGACATGGTCATTTGAAAGCAAACATTGATGCCTATTAACTCTCCATGCCCCTCTAAACTATTTTACTGAAGCCAGTTACACCAATACTGATGAGTTTTCATTATGAAACTCTTAAAAGCCCTGCATGGCTAATACAGAGGAAGCAGCTATGTTCTGGCTGCTTTTCCATTACAAGTTTAGCGAGCATTAAAGGGTATCAAGCAAGCGCTGGTGAGGGTGCAATAACACGACGAGGTGAATGCCACTACAGGAATATTAGCCGAACGCTGCCTGAAGTCAACTTTTACCAGCAATTTCAAAAAGTGGTCAAAACACAACTATTTTCTCCCGCTTGAAGCAGCATAATTTCCCTTGAAATATTTAAATTCCGTCTTTGTGACACTGGGTCTCTTTAAGGCTAGACCTCTTGCCGTGAAAGACCCAAGTCACAGACGAGCACAGTGACCCCAAAGATGAAAAGGGGGATCTCTTGGGTGGTGGGAACGGCCACTTCGACTTCGTCTGTTTGACGCTGCGCAAAGGGCTCTTCTCTGAGGCTGGTACCTTGGGGGACGCCAGTCCGCAAAAGTGGCCGGACACGGCCTGGACGTGGCGCTGTGGAGGGGGACTTTGACTCCCACACTCTGTGCATGGCATCTTCACAGGCGGCCACACCGGACGGAGGCGCTGGCATCTGTTCCCCTGGGAGGATCTGCGGGATCCACACTGAGCCCACTCGCAGGAGTGTGTTAAAGCGGTGCTCCACCAAAAGCCTCTTGAACGAGGTTTGCGGTACAGAGAGGCTGAAAAAGAGGCCATGTTGAATCGGCTGCAAATAAACTTGGGATGTCTTCACATGTCGAGAATCCTGCAAAAATGACTGAGTTTGAATTTGGCCCTCAGTTTAGACACTGCACTAAAATAATAAATACATATAAACTTCAGTCACCTCTTTAAGAAAAAGATTCTCTCCGGCTTTTCTCGGTGACTTGACCCGGCATCTGTAGTCAGGCTGGGCAGACGACGGGCCCCAGCCTGCACTCTGGAGCAGCTTTTGCAGAAAAGGATGATAAGCTGCCTTGGTTACTGGTGGCTTTCCACGTGAGCATTTGCCTTCTCCTCGTTTGTGTCCATTCATGGAGTCTGTGGGCGCCTTTTGGAGGGGAGTCTCTTAATAAGACTCTTTCTTATTAACTTTCCTCTCAAGAGCTGTCTTCAGTCTCAGGGCAAAGTGACCACCTGATCACATCACGGCTGCACCAGAAACACCTAGGGTAGTCTTCTGTCCAAAGATACTGTGTGCAGAGAGAAACAAGAGCTTTTTCCTGCCAAATGGAGAAGAGCAGCACACGTGAGCGCCGCGGGTGTTCTGAAGTGGGCTTTGTCTGCTGGAATCCTTCACTGCAATGGATGAGATGCCACTCCTTAGGTCTCTCAAAAACACCTGCAGTTTCTAGAAAAGTTTGGAAGACGCCACCTTCCATGAGTCCACTGACTGTAGGCTTATCAGTCGAGGGGTCCAGAGAAACAGATCAGCCCCATTTCCCTGGCGATGACCACGAGGACGCGGACCACGCCCACCTGGCCACCCCCTGAAAGACGCTTCTTGTCGCAAAGCAGCAGGAGTGGCACATGCGGGATTGTTCGGGATTATGCTGGGAAGGGAAAATGCCAACAGGCGGGGCAGGAAACACGAGGAGGGAGGCGTTTGTGAAAGACAAGGAGAGCGGCGGCTCAGAACTGGACGGCGTTGTTAAAAAGTGGGAGGCTGTGACTGCCGTCAAATACGTGCGGCCTCAAACTCTGGCAGACGGGGCTGGAAACACAGGCAGCAACTGCCCATCTGGAAGGAAGTGGAAAGGGCACAGAGGTCAGGAGAACAGGGGGTGCCAGCTGGGTGGCCGTGAGGTTCTGCGTTCAAGGGGCAAGAACAGCTGAGCCCGGCGTTCCCCAGAGCTGTGTGCACGGCGGCGGGCCTGCTTGGGGAAAGGAAGGCTGCTCCGGCCACTCTGTCGTCAGTCTCCGTCATAACTGAGAGGAGGAGCAGAACGTTCTTGGGGTTTTACGAAAACAACTGAACTCGATGCTGGATCTTCCAACACCCTCTGACCGGATGACGCAAGCCTCCCAGACATGTCCTCCCCAGGTGTGCAAGCCCCCTGCGTGGCTTCCCTGGGCGTGGCCTCTGCAGGCATGGCCTCTCCGGCGTGGCCCCTGGGTCATGGCCTCCCTGGGCGTTTTCACCTCGGCCATCTTTGTGTAGATGCGTGCCACGTTGCCTCAGAAACCGTATCGACCGTCGCAGCCAGACCCCAGTTTGGTGTCTCTGGCGGAAGCCCCGGGCTTGTCTGTGCCCTTTGGTGCTCAGTCCTATCTGGAACTGCGCATGCCCTGCCTGGAACTCCAGGCTGCCGCCCTTCCCTTCCTCGTTGCTCCGTTCCTGGAGTTCCTGGAAAGACTCGTCAGGATTTCAGAGCCGCGGGCGCCGCTTTCCTTTGAGCAGACGCCTACTGAGAAGACGGGCAGCCCACCCTGAGCCGAGGTCGGCTGGAAGGCCGCCCCCATCCCACAATGACACCCGGTGCCGGGGGGGGGCTGTCGAGGCCACGAGGCTTCCAGTGTCGCAGCTCACCGCAGCAACACCTGCCAGCCCCTCCACACAGCACCTCTGCCTTCCACCTCCCGCCTGCAGGTCTGAAGGTCAGCGACCTCCCCCTTGCTAAGATTCGCTGGGACCTGGCTCAGCATAGTACCAGGATCCAGCGAGAGTGCTGGCATCTGCGCAGAAGGTGGTATGGGCCATGGGCACACCCAGGGCAGAGCAGAACAAACGCACAGACTCCAGGCCCAGCTCCTGCAGGCAGGCTCTTTCCTCGGAGGGAGAAGACGGCGGATCTTAGATGCCGTAGCCTCTTCAGTCAGCGTTAAGAGTGATTAAAAATCACTCAGGACTGGGGCCTGGGGAGGATGTGGGAACCGCCCAGGTCAGCCAGGACGACCAGTGGCGTCCACCTCTGTCATCTGCATCTCAACCTGTATGCGCGTCTCTATCAGCTGCAGCTGTGAAATCTAACCCTTTGTCATCTGTACCCGTATCTGTATGTATGTGTACCATCTATATCTATATCGATTATATCGCGTCTGTATCGATAGATTGTCTGTGTCTCTGCCATCTGTATGTATAGCATCTATACCACCGTCTCTACATCTGTATCTCTCTGCCTCCATATCTATACCTAGATCCATATCTATATCCTCTGTATCTACAGCTATATCTATGTCTGTATCTATCTGCTTCTCTGTCTCCATCAAATGTTTCTGTATTTATTTTGGTACCTATATGTCTACATATCTGTATATCTATGTTATCTGTGACTACAGCTGTATCTATCTGTCTCTGTCTCTGTCTCTCTATCTATATCGTCTGTATTTATCTGTATCTCCTCTGTATTCATATCTATGTCTGTATCTCTAGCTGCATCTATATCTGTATCAATCTGTATTTGTCTCTGTATCTCTATCATCTATATCCTTATCTGTATCAATAGCTACAATTGTATCTATCTGTGTCTATGTGTGTCTCTATCTGTATCCCTATCTCTGTCTCTACCATCTGTATCTGTCTCTGTATCAAACTATATCATCTGCATCCCTATCTGTATCTACAGCCACATCTACATCTGTATCTACAGCTACATCTATATCTGTATCTACATACATCTCTATTTCTATCATCTGTATCGATAGCTACATCTGTATCTCTGTCTCTATCATCTGTATTTTCATCCGTATCTGTCTCTGCCTCTGTCTCTGTGTCTATCTATACCATCTGTATCCCTATCTGCACTGATAGCTACATCTACATCTGTATTTCTATGCATCTCTATTTCTATCTACTGTATCTATAGCTACATCTGTATCTGTGTCTATGTGTATCTCTATCTCTGCCTCTATCACCTGTATCTACATCTGTATCTGCATCTATACTATACCTGTATCGATATCTCCCTATCTATATCTCATGCCAGCACATCGCCTGAAGAGCTCACTGCCCATGCCATTGTCTTGGATAAACCGAGGATTTCACAGCACTGAGCGCACTTTTGCACAAGCCACTGCTTCCTTCAGCAGGACTAAAACAGAACTCCCTCCTGCGTGCCATCTGGCAGGCAGCCACGTGGGCCCGCACCGTGGTTTCTGAATGACTTGGCACCACCTCTGATGACGACGTCCGGTGTCCTGGAGCCGAGGCTCCGTTTCTGCTCATCGCTCTCATCCCCAGAAGGTGCGCGTGCTGCTGGCTGAGAATGCGCAGGGGCCACACCCCAAGCTGCCTTGGGGGTGAGATGGCCTTTGGGTCTCCCCGGCCCAGTTCCCGCCAGAGGGATCTGAGTCAGAGCCGCCTTCTGCTGCATCTCACGGTGGTGGCCGGGGCGGGGACTGAGGCCCCCTCGGCTGGTCAAGGGCCACACGCCCAGTGTGAGCTCAAGCATTTAAAAGGAGGTGTTCTTGGAACGGCTCTTGACACTCAGAGCCAAGCACTGTACACCACAGTATATGACAGCAGCGTAATCCGCAGCTCTCCGTAAACGAATAAACAAGAGCAGAGCTATCAACACAAAAATGACGGGAACAGAATCTTTCTCGTTTTTCCCTCCTCAAGGTGGAGAACATTAACATCTCAACATGAATGTCCAATAGTTGAGCCGTTAAGCAAAGCCTGCAACTCCAGTGACTTCCTTACGGAAACCAGAGCGCGTGGCCTCTGTGATCATGTGACCTGACCCGCACAGCCACTCTTTTCTAGAAGAATCCTGCCTGGGCACTAACGTCAGGCTCCAAATGCCTCTACATGGAGGAAGAGAACGTAGAGAGCGTGCCGTCAAGCTCGCTGCACTCTGCCAAGGGCAGTGCACCCAAGGAAGAGGCTGGCCCATCCTCAGCCCAGCAGCCAGCTCTTGGCAGAAAAACAATCGCTGGAGCTGAGAGGGGAGGGGCGAGACGTCCCTCCCCCAAGGAACCTAATGAATGAAGTACTAATTAACACGATGGCATTGATAAATGGAGCGGGGCGAGGGCCTGCGCCGTGCCCAGAGCTCCGCAGATGGACCGCACGGCCACGCTAATTCCTCTCTCGCCGGAGCATCTGCCTCTCGCGGAACCCGCCGGCCTTCGGTCCCAACCACACAAACTGTTGTGACTCAATTCGATTTATATCAATCTAATTTCTTTTAATCCAATTTGTATTCCAATCTACTACCTTCTAATCACTTAAATCTTCAGCCTCCATCTGGTAAATCTTCTCTCGAAATTAACCAAGCAGATGCCTCGGCGACTGTCTCCCCCCGTCGGGATCATCAGACCCTCGCGTGGCCGCAGATCCGCTGAAAGGGACGTGACTGGCCGTGCTGCCCCTGCGGTCACAGCCACAGCGAGGTGGGAAGGCGGTTTAGAAACATTAATTGGCTCATTTGCATGACACTGCTCGGAAGAAGCCTGGGACACAAAGGCCAGGGAAGAAGGCTGTGAGGGGAGAGGAAGACGCCCCCCCCCGCACCCCCCTCAAGGGCCATGATGGTGGTCGGCCTCTGCCTGGGTCCCAGGTTGGCACAGGATGGAGAGCAGGCTCCCTGCTGGTGGCCAGCTCCCAGGACTCAGGAGTTGTCGACTCAGCAGCCAAACGGGCAGCCGAGACCCAGCCCTGGTTAACGGACCGCTCTTGCCCCCAGCTCCGCCAGGTGTGCTCGCCAGAGTCCATGGGCCATAAGCAGCACGGCCGGGCTAGCCAGACTCTGCTCAGAGGCTCCCTGTGACTCACTCGGGCGAGGTGGTGGATTCAACCATCCCCCATAGGCAGCGCAGATGGCGCTACCCGCGGAGCACAAAGCATCGCAGGGACCCAGGCAGGACACACACAGGCCCACGCGGTCACCAGCCACTTTCGCGGGAGACGCACGGGGTAGCTCCAGTCACTGACAGCCACACCTCGGACCTACTGTGTCCTCACAATGTTTACCATCCTTGTTGTGTGCTTATGTGTTCTCAAATTTCAAGCCACCATCAAGAGGAACATTAAAGTCACCGTGGTGGCCACAGGAGGAATTGGCCTCAGAAAGCTTTTTGCTGTGAGAAGAACCTGAAGGACAAGGAAGGAAACTATCAAATCTGGAACAGTCTATTGCAGAGTGAGGGATGCCCAAGAAGTCAGGCTCAAGCACATCGGGAAACATGAGATGCTGACATTCCTTCAAAAGGCACAACACAGCATTAACAGACGAGCTGAAAACTTTTCGTAGAATCAGCCTCTACGGTGCTGACAAGAATAAGACGCAAAGATCAAGACCTGCAGGTGGTCACTGGCGGGGGAGGGGGGATGCGGGCGATGGGAGACGCCCACCCATCTCCATCTCAGCCCCCGACGGCCAGGGACACACACCACTCCGTGGATGAAACGGACCGCTCTGACCCAGCCCTACCTCGCAGGTGCTGCCCGTACACTCTCTCTCTGTGCCTCGGCGGTGAAGTGAGTTGAAGCTTCTGCCTCTCCACACGGTGCTAAGGGTGAGGTGGGAGTAGACGTACATGGCACACTTTGTGGACACTAAGGCAGCCCATCCACGCAAGACAGCAGCAGGGTCACAGAGGAACATGGGCTCTGGCCTCAAATCCGAGGCCGGTGCCGAGGAGCCGAGCAAATTATAAACTTTGAGCTTGTCATGTGCTCCTTCGAAAAAGAAGTCAAAGTTATGGGCTTTCAGTTTTGCCTTAGAGATCTCAGAAGACTGACACTGATCAGTGCAAATTTCATATTAGACTCTTTCAAGCCTGGAAACTAAAGCTTTTAAGGAAGAGATTCACTCATGGAACCTCAATACCCTGGTTCTCCCGCCTGAGAAACCTGTTGTCTCCTGTGCTACATCTTGGGCAAAAAACACGCTGATGTCAGAGCACTTGTGGAACACATATCCCGGCCTTTTGAAAAACCGAGCGTCAACGGCCATCTAAGCTTTAGTATGTGTAGATGCATGCTGAAGTATCTCCTTTCCCCAAAAACGTCTTAAACATTTACATTAAGTGCCACTTAAGAGCTACGCTAATTAAATCCGTAAAAGGTTCCGGTCTTCATTACACAAAGCGGGAATCACCACAGCACAACAGAGTGGGTACAGTAACCATGAATGGAGGTGAAAACATGAAATGTACATATTACATGTTGTATTACATACAGTAAAAAGTAAATAAATTAACGAAAAATAATAGGGCCTTCTCAATAAAATTGCAGAATAGCAAGATATGCCTGAGCATTTCCACTGTTTTCAAACTATTTACATTCTCTTGGTTTTTTCCGTTTTTTTTTTTTTTTTAATATTTCCTAACCTCAGCAAAGAACAGCAATTTTAAGTCCCACTAGGATGCCACAAGAAATAATAGTACATAATTAAAAGTGTTACTCCCACAAGAAATGTATAATCCACATTTTAAAGTATATATTAACATAAAAATGCAAAAAAGAAAGTCTCTTTTTCTGTTAGCTGTTCTCACCAGAAGTTATTGCCTAGAGGGAACGGTCTGGCTTCAGAGGGTGCCCCACCTTGCTCAAGCCCTGGACGTGCCCAGGACAGGTCCCAAACAACCCTGCACACGGTGCCCGTCTCGGGAGAGGGAGCGAGTCTCCTGCGACTCAAACTTTCTTGGATACTCCCAATTTCCTTTATGACTGCAATTCGCCAATATTTTCATCTGAAGTCTTCCCATTCCTGTAGCATTCCACAGGCTGCGCCTTCAGGTGCAGGTGTGGCAAGAAAAAATATTCTCAAGTGAAATTAGCAGGACAGACCTGACTCCTAACAAGCCTGGCCAGTCATTCCCAGATGCTGCCGCAGAATGTCCACGTCTAATGCACAAGGCCGCATGTGAAGAGAAGCCCTGTGCATGTGTGTGGATACGGCTCACTGACGATCAGAAAAGGGACATCTTTTCCATTTATGACCTGTTTTATACAAGCCAGGTTTTCATGTATTCAATTTCCAGCTATGGAATTTTAAGTAACGAGACAGAAGCATCATATAGCAGAGACCTTGACTTGACAACAGTTCAAATGCGAAGTTGGACATTTTAGCCTTTTCCTCTCAGGACAGGGTAAAGGAAACAAGACTGCCTCCAACATACGGCACTTGAACACTCAATGCTCTGGTAGACACGGTTGCTGCCCTGTCACCCCACTCTGCTCTTGGGGACATTCACACTATGCTGAAATAACACGGTGTCTTCAAAGGACGCATGCATCCATTCATTCATTCATCATTTATTTACTTACAGCTAAGATTCCAATGACTAATATACATCACAGATGGAAAACATACAATAAAGGTGATGCTTTTCCTAGGGAGGGTTACTCTAAAAATGGGAGAGAAATACTAAGTCACAAGAACACTCAGGTCAACCCTTTTTTTTTAAATGATCTAGCTGTCTTCGTCCTCCTGCCATCCTAAAGGGAACACCTGTCAGCAAACCAGCTGAACTAATAAACACCCTGATGGGTTAGAAAGGGCTGCGCCTTGATTCATCCAAACGATAATAGATAAATGCAGTGCCCCTTGCTGGAATGCAGCTAATTGCATTTTTGGGCATTTGCAGGGCAACCAGACACAGAACAGGTCGTCTGTTCCTAACGACTTCTTGTATGTCCTAGAGTTGCAGCACAGGTGGAAAGGGACAGAGCTGGAAGCGGGGCCTCAGAGGAAAGGAGGAGGGGAGGGTGTGAGTTGGGAGGGCACCCTGACACTTTAAAGGCAGCCCCTGTGTGTGGATGGGGGGACACCGGTGCAATGATGTCCCCTACTGATATTTGTGAAAACAGTCAAAGTACACTAGAATGTTTATGCGAGATCTAAATCTAAATTTGCATTTATAATTCATAGATGTTCAGAGCTAGTGACGATGAAATATTAACATCATCTGTTTAATGAGAAAGTGTCATTTGCACACGCAGGATGTTCTTTCGTCATGGAAATGTGGTTCACTTTCTACCTGAGTTAAACAGCCCTCACCCTACACGGTTATCCAGATAGCTAGTTTGAAATAAGCTCCAGTGCATGGTCCAGTTTGCAAACCGCATCATGCCCCTTCTCGGCGTGTCTCAGGTCCTGTTCAGGTCCTGGGCCCAGAGCTTCCTAAGAGCATGCCACTCCACACCAGGGGGTCCACAGCCACACCCTCGGTGGACAAGCCTGCTTCCCGTGGGTCACACCGCCAGAGAGAGGCCAGAGAGCGGCACTCAGGAGCCCCACGCGAGTGTGCCTCTGGGAGGAACCCCCCCAGGACGACAGAAGGAGGCCAAATGAAGCGGGAGGACCAGGGTGCTGCCATCTAGCCAGAGCCGCCAGGGACGCGTGTTGGGGTCGCCTGCGGGGTGGCACCGGGTGACAGATGAGAGCCGTCCTCACTCCAGCTTCTGTGAATCACACGGCCACAGTGATCTGTCCCCACAACCTTTTCCCTCTTCTCTACGGGAAAGCCACCTCTTGGGTGAATTAAGCAACGACGAAGACCACGCCCCCTCCCATCTTCCTTGCCCACAGGTGATCCCGAAGGCAGCAGGCCATCTCCTCTTGGCGAGTCCAGGCCAGCGCCACGCCCCAGGGTCAACGGCAGAAGCCACGGCCACGGTGACCCGACATTCCCAACGCTGAGCTCCACGCCCTCTACCTGTTACGGACTGTGTTTAATGGGAGTGATGACATATAATTACAACCCTCTTCTCCTGAGCAATTTATGAACCCCCTTTGTTTGCTGTGATGTTGAAAGGGCAATTGTTCTCATATCTAGTACACATTCTCCCCAATAACTATCTGCAAACCACTCAAAAGCTGCAATGCTACACACATAATAAAGGCTGGCCAGATTCATTTCCTGCGCATGTTTGTGAAAATAGCATCCTTTCTAATGCTACGCATTGCATTGATGATGCCTAACTGTCCTGAAATACGAAATGAACTTTGTACTGGTGTACGGACACTTATAAGTGCAATCCTGAATTTAGCGAAAAACAGAGCCCTGCAGGACACAGCCACCAAGCACGCAGACGGAGGACGGCAAAGCTCTGTAATCTCTCCCACATATTAAACTTGAGGCACACTCACTCACAGATGCCAGGCTGGGCACCTGCCCCCAGCCCTGAACAAGACAGACCCAGGGGGTTAAGATCTCACTACGGAAGGACACAGCACGTAGCACTTGCTCTAAAATGAGGCCAAATGCCAGAAAGGGGACGTAAAAGAAAGAACCCCATTGGATTGCTGGGCAGGAAAGTCTTCTCTAAGCAGAGTCCTGGAGGGTAGATGGAGTTGGCAAAAGTGAGACCAGAAACAGGACATCTGGGCAGAGGATCCAGCATAAGAAGCACGAAAACAGGAAAGACCCTGGCGCGTTCTGCAAACTGGAAGAACACCAGCGTGACCAGAGTACAGAGTAAGAAGAATGGAGCCAAGTTCAAAAGCAAGTAGCTGGAGTAGAGACCATGCAGACATGTACAGGGCTGTGCAAAAGGCCACGGTCCCATCCTGAGCCCCAGAGAAACCACGGGGGTGGTTCTACACCATGTCACTCGGGGAGAAGCGTGATGTACAACACAAGACAAACCCTGCGCTTGCTGCTCAGAGGAGGTCCAGGGAGGACAGGGCACGTGCCCGCAGGAAGCGCGCAGAAAACCCCGTCCAAGAGAAGGTGGGAGCTTGAGAGGACGGAGGCAGCGGGCAGACAGGCTGCTTCTCTGGATGGACTGACGGCAGCGGGTAGACTGGCTGCTTGTGTAGAAGGACTGCCGACAGAATACAGACTGGTTGTCTGTCCAGAAGGACTGAGGGAGGCAAGTGGACTGGTTGTTTATCTGGAAGGACCGAGGGGAGCGGGCAGATGGGTCGCTCACCCAGAAGGACTGAGGGCACTGTGTAGGCTGGCCATGACTCGGAAGGCCGACTCTGCAGGGCAGAGCTCAGTCTCTTGAGAGTAAGGGATCCTGACCATGATGGATCCTCTGGTCCTGGGAGGCTGGTGGCTTCCACGTCAGGGTTTGGCGGCCTAGAAAAACCCTGAGCAGCACAGAGCCACGGTGGCTCCCGGGGGCAGGCCTCTGCACGCACTGGCCAGCCAGCCTTCACCTCCCACAGCCTCCACCGCAGGCGGGCGACCCTCAGAAGAACGGCTCAGTGACCTGCCTCCCAAGCCCACCCCGCCCCTCCAGGCGTGCGGGAGCAGCCGGGGGCCAGATCCACCAGCTCTTCTGCTCGGGCCTTGCGACTGGGAGGAGACGCTCATCTTATCTCCTCGGCAAAGCTCCAGGGCCACGCGGTGCTTGCTGACCCCACAAGGGTTCAGTGGTCACTGTTGAGAGGGACATGCAAGACAGAGTTCCCAGGGGCCTTTCAGCTGATTACTTGCCTATTTCCTGAATGAGCAGGGGTGGCCACACAGTAAGAGTTTCTGACCCGGAAGCGCTCATCTACTGGACTTGATGGGAGAAGACTTGTGTGGGCTCCGGAGGAGACACGTCTTCCAGAAGGGAAAGGCTCCACACAGAGCCTTTCCTTGGAGGGTGCAGTTGGTCCCAAGAGGGGAGCGGGACAGGCCTGGTGCCCCCCCTCACAGCACAGCCTGCTGGGACACGCGTGACTCACACGGGTTTGAGCCCGGGCACGTGGACCAGGACGCCGCCATGACTCCTCCCGGTCTGTGAGAGCATGTGGCTATCCTGGCTACAGTCCTTGCATGCAAACTCAGCTGCACTCCTTTGTTGCTCGCACCCGCCAGGGGGCTTCCCTATACTTCGGATGAAATCCAAGCTGCCCATGGGATCTCCAGCACCCACCCACCCCTCCCTGCTCCTTTTCCCTCATTCTGCACCCACCCCACCCCCGGCCGATGACTCTCGTGGCACAACAGTCCGGGTGGAACCCTGTCCCCCAAACCCGTGTCCAGCCAGACCCCAGGACGCGACATCACTAGGAACGAAGACCTTGCCGGACATCCTTAGGGTGCGGATGGAGAGGAGGCCCCCCTGGACCGCACGGGTGGGCTCTGAATCCGATGGGGCTCCCTGTAAGGGAGGACGGGAAGACACCCTGGGAGAAGCCCCTGTGTGGGGTCACAGGTGGAGACCGGAGTGACACGCCGCCAGGCAAGAAACGCCGGAGCCGCCAGAGACGGGCGAGGCAAGGACGACGCACTGGTCTTCAGGATCCGCTGACAGCACGACAAACCGAGAGGCTTAGACAGCAGTCGCACACTGCTTCTCAGTTCGGGGGCGGCGGGTCCCGAGCCAAGAGTGGGCAGAGGCCGTGAGGGACCCCCGTCCCCCGTCCCTGCCTTCCTCCTTTCTGCGGTCGGTGGTCAGTCATGGGCCTCCCTTGGCTCCTAAATGCCGGATTCCGACCTCGCCTTGTCTCTGTCTCTTAGTCCAAACCCTCCCTTTGTGTGAGGATGCCAGACCTGCCCTAATAGCCTTATTTTAATCTATCTCCATAAAGATCCTGTGTCCCCAGGAGAGCTCAGCCCCAGGCACTGACGTTCTTGGAGGACAGGACTCAACCCACACCCAGGGCTCTTCCGGCTGCTCCGGAGGGCGGGCCTGCCCCACCTGGTGTCTCCACTTCCTGCTCCTCTCTGCCTCCAGGACTCAAGCAAGCCAGCCAGGGAGAGGCAGGCCTTCGCCTGCTCTGCCTCCACCCAGTGCCTGGAACGGTTCCACTCGAGGGGCCCCTGCTGGCATGGCTCCTGAGGGAGCCCAGGAGCGAGGAAGCCGGCTCCCACCGCTAGGCACGTCCCGAGTGTGCAGACAGCCTAGCACAGATGGCTCCAGTCCCAGGCGTCACTGGCTTTAAGAGTCAAGATCCCATCGAAGTCGAATGGCTGCACTTTTGTACCGAAGCAGCCTGTGGTTCCGTCAGGTTTCCAGTCAGGGCTCCCAGCTCCACCTCCGCCCTGTGGTGTCAGACACAGGTTGAGTGGTCCTCCCACACGCGGTGACTTTGAGGGGGGCGTCCTGACCCATAACCCCCCTGCCTGGCAGAACATCCTCCCTCCTGCGACTGTTTCTCACGTCGAGTCTTAACACCCAATGCTTCCTCTCCTCCTCGCCCTCACCCTCTCTCCTAGGCGACCTCTTCCACCTCACGTCCATTTGTCCATTTCCGTCTTGAAATGAGACGCGTCGTGCAGCCTGGCAGCACACACCGGGACACAAGTTCCACCCTTCCACTCACAGCAGCCCCAGCAAGCATGTTCTAGGGAGCCAGATGGCAAGTCCCAAGGGCTTGGAGCCACCAGGGCCTGTGACGAATCCTCGAACTTGCCTTCGCGGCAAGAAGGGCGCCGTGGAACCCACACTGAGCTTCCACAAGTGAGCATGGCAGGGTCCACATAAAACTTGACAGGTGAACAAGAAAATTAAGGTTAGCAAAAATTTTATGAACCCTAAAATATTCGTTTATATTCAGCTTCTTAGAAGTGCTTTTTTAAAAAGATCATAGCCGGGCTCGGTGGCTCAGGCTGTAATCCCGCACATTGGGAGGCTGAGGTGAGTGGATTGCCTGAGCCTGCGGGTTCGAGACCCACCTGGGCAACTTGGTGAGACCTCATCTACACAATAAATCAAAAAATGAGCCGGGCGTGGTAGCGCGCGCCTGTAGTTCCAGGTACTTGGAAGGCTGAGGCGAAGATCGCCGGAGCCCAGCAGGTCGAGGCTACGGTGGCTGGGAGCGGCCACTGCACTCCAGTCTGGACGATGGAGTGAGACTCCAACTCAAAAAAACAAAAAAAAAATCACGGTTCCGGGGTCACACCAAAGCCAGCAGGCTGAGCCTGGCTCAGAAGCGACCGCGGACTGCCTGAGTCCGAGGACCCAGTTCTGCGAGTGAGGCCCAGAAACACACCACCACGTGGGGGCAGGCGGGCGTCCACGGTGGAGTCGCATGACCGCCACGTCCACCGGACACGGAGGGCGTTGTCACCTGCCCTGCCGGCTGCCAGGGGACCCATCATCCTTCCCACAGCGAGCGCTGGGCCTGAGCTGCACTGGCAGCCCTCTCTCCCTTCTCCCTTCGGAGTGAACACTCGCTTGTGAAGTGACTCCTTGGGAGGAGGCTTTGGAAATTGGCAGTGGGGAAAATGATGATGCTTCTTCCACAGCGCTCACCTAAACAGAGATTACACTCGCTAGGGTGATCTGTTCATCGCTGCTTAAAAGAGCCAAGACGAACGTGCCTTCCCCTTCCCTTGAGGGATGGTGGCATAGCACAGGCCACATCACTGCAAATGCTGTCCCAGGGGGACTCATGTCTCACACACGAAAGACTTGTTGCTTTCTTGCATCACAAAAACTTGTTTTCTCATAGAAGGATCTGAATATGGACCAAGAAGTCAGTGCAGGCCCCCTGGCAAGACGGAGGCAGTCTCCGATTCAAGAAAGCCTCTCCCCTTTTGCGACGGCATGAAACAGGAGCAAAGGCTCATGGCGGCCTCTTGGACGTGTTTAAAATACACACAAGTACTCTGAGAACTCAAAAAGTGCCAAGGACCAAAAGAGGAATGGTAACACAAAGAGAATCCTACGTGAAGCAAAGATTTAGACACGGCCATTGAGAGTTGATGATGATATCTCAAACAGGAAGATCCTGCAGGAAACTAACGATCATAGTTTTAAAAATCAAGGCCTGATGCAGTCATCAATAAGACAAGGAAAAGGTCTTGGAGCACCCCAGCACCTTCTGTAGGAGCGGCTAGCTTGGCAACTCTGAGAGACAGTGGCTCAGAGGCCCTGTCCCAGGATGGCTTCTACACTGGCCACAGCTATGGTATTTTCCCCTACCACCTGAAGACCTTCTGAGGCTGAAGACAACAGACAACCCTCATCAAAGGACTTATGACAGGAGGAGACAAGAGCTCAGTTGAGCACCAAGTCCCTTCAGGTGTGGTGTCGGGTGTCTTCCTACGCAACCCTGGTAACTGCTTTGCTCACAAAGATCCTGTGGCATTGGCCCCAACCTTTTTAGTATGTTATTCACATCCAGCACAGAAGCAGCTTATTTTATTTCATTGCTGTTATCATTTTTGAGTCAGGGTCTCACTCTGTCACGCAGGCTGGAGTGCAGTGGTACAGTTATGGCTCACTGCAGCCTCAGCCTCCTGGGCTTAGGCCAGCCTTCTGCCTCAGCCTCCCGAGTACCTGGGACTGCAGGCCCACGACATCATGCCCAGATAATTCTTATTCTTTTACTTTCTGTAAATGCTGCTGGTCTCAAACTCCTAGGCTCAAGTGATCCTCCTGCCTCGGCCTCCTGGAGTGCTTGGGCTACAGGCATGAGCCATTGCGCCCAGCAAAAGCAGGTTATTTTAGCGACACCTACATCGATATTTTTCTAATTTAGTACGTAAAGAGAGAATGCTTCCTTTTTTGTACTCATGGTTGTCTGCTGGTTTCACTTTTGTTAAATAAGAATGTAAAACAAATACCAAGGACAAGCAAAAAATGAAAGGTTTGGGAATAAGCAAAAAGTATTCCCAAAGCGGGAGTGGGGGGAACTGGGTCTCTCCTTGCACCACCCTGCTGGCTGTGCATGTCTGGGGACCCTGGCTTCAGCCCATCACTCTGAAAGGGATGGTGGCTTTGGCTTGCTCAGGACTCCAGCTGTTGCCAGGAAGCATGAAGTCGAGACTGTGTGTGAGGTCTTGGGGAAAACTGCTGTGACCTACCAAGAGCAAGCTGCCTTGTGTTTTTGTTTTGCTGTGTGAGTGTGTGCGTGTGCGTGTGAGTGTGTGGTGTGTGTGTGTGTGTGTTTTACAGGGGAGGAGGAGAAGAAAGAAGAGAATCTTTTTGTTAAAACGACATTTAAACGAAAAGCAAATGAAGTGCTAAAAAATTCCTACCTCAAACATAGGTGTTAATATTAACATCTAACACAAGGGCACCAAAATGTGTTTGTTTCTATTACTTTGAGAAAATGGAGGGATGCTTGTGTAACTGTCCTGTGTTTTAATATAATCTCCCAACACTCAGCACTCAACTACATTCCTCACAGATTCTTCAGATTGCCTGCTTGTACTATCAAAAGCTACTTAAGATAAAAAGCAAAAACAATCACTCCCCCAAAAAAAATCCAGAGTAGCCGGGCTCGGTGGCTCAGCCTGTAATCCCGCGCTTTGGGAGGTCGAGGTGAGTGGATTGCCTGAGCCCGCGGGTTCGAGACCCGCTGGGCAACTTGGCAAGACCTCATCTCTACAATAAATAAATAAAAAGATTAGCCGGGCATGGTAGCGCGCGCCTGTAGCTCCAGGCTGAGGCGGAAGGATCGCCAGAGCCCAGCAGGTCGAGGCTGCGGTGGCCGGGAGCGGCCACTGCACTCCAGTCTGGGTGATAGAGTGAGATCCAACTCAAGAAAAAAAAAAATCCAGATTATCCAGATTAACTCTACATATTACATATGTGTAATTAAAACCTAAGTGCCTGGAGAAGCAACAAACACACCTCTCTCCGTTAACTAATTTCCCAGTCTTTTCCTTCCGCTGAATGCGTCCACACGGTCACGTGGCTACAGGGCAACACACTACACAGACACCCTTTCACCTAGAGTGTTTGTGGCTAAGAAACTTTCTCAAATTGGTAGCACTGCATTTTTTATGAAGTTGTATATTTGGACTATAATCAACACAGGAACCTATGGAACAAAGAGTTGATTTCGAAGCCAGTTTTCTCCACCTGCAGTTCACGTTGCCAGAGTTATAACTGCCAAATGTCTTCTGGCATCTAATATCATAATCATGCATTTAAATGTTAAAGTTTTTGAGGTATATGAATAACTTTTGATTCAGCAGAATGTGACAGCAACCTGGAATTTTTCTCAATGCAACTGAAGGAAGGTACTTATAAAACTGCTAGACTCAAGGAGGTGGCCTCTTCCAAATTATTCCAACTGCTTATCTTGCCATCCCCACAGGTGCACCTAATTCAGTAAACATATTAGATTGTTTCTGTGATATTAGCAATTGCCACATTGACTGTGAGGAGACAGCACTCACCCGTGTTACAAATGAACAGACATATCTGGGTCATTTTTATTTTTCTATTTTTTATGTTTTTGAATGGGAGTGTCACTCTGCAGTCCAGGTTAGAGTGCCGTGGCACACTCACGGCCACGCCAGCGTCAACCTGCTGGACTCCGGCGACCCTTCTGCCTTATCCCTCCAAGTAGCCAGAACTGCAGGTGTGTGCTACAACATGCGGCTAAGTTTTTATTTTTATTGTAGAGACTAGGTCTTGCCCAAGCTGGTTTTGAACCTGCGGGCTCAGGCAATCCACTTGCCTGGGCCTCCCAAAGTGCTAGGATTACAGGTTGAGCCACCACGCGCGGCCTTTTTTTAATAGATAATTTTTAAAAATCCATGACCTAGAAAAAAATCTTCTTTGTAGTAAGAAATAGCTTCAGCTTTGATGCCAACATTGTCCTGGGAGAAAGCCAATTATGCCAATTTTCCAAAAGCAGATGTATGGTGATTTTGTGATATGGACTATTTTACACCAGGGACAAAGGTCAAACCATTCATCTCAATTTACTTAAGACCAAGGCTTAATTTGAACTCTGACCTCAGAGTGGAAAGGTCATCTATACAACCAATAATTGCACATGACACTATTTTCAAAGAGAAACATGTATGTTCATGTTCATATTTCATTAATTTTCCAACTACTAATGCAAAAAATAATATTATTTTACATCATAATTGTACTTTAAAATTTACCAATTCTAAGAAGTGTTTAAATTTGAGTCATTACTAAAGTAACAAAATGCTGAATCAATAGTATGGATGATGGCCATTGATGGAAAGTCCTCATTTAAAGTGCTCTCGATCTTGATCACCAATAGCCAAATGACACCTGACTAAAGATTGCTAAGAATCTTGTTACTTGCTGACTTTAATGGAATTTTGAAAATAGGTCACAGGCATGACAGGTAATTAGGTTTAGATGAAAATACAGAGGAAAACAATGAACTAATTCCCACAATTAATTTTGAACAAAGTTTTTGTTTGGTCATTCATTACTTGTACAGAAAAAAAAACAAATTTATTTCCCTAAAACTGAGCTGCAACCTTTGTTGACCAACCTATATTTGTCAAGAACCCAGTGGGCTCTCCTTTTTAAAACATCTCTTCAATATGTGATTTATTGCTGGACTCCTTCCCAGGGAGCTTCTGAGAATTAATGAGACAATTGCCAAGCGCTTGGAAACTCCTTGGGGAAAGACCGCGATGATATGACTAAACGTTATTGTTATTATTATTATTTTCTATGCAGTTCCCATGAATACTTTTTTCTAAATGATTTAGTCAGCGCCCTTGTTCAAGCCAGAACCCCCTTACATTCGAACCACCGAATAAAAATACTTTGAGACCTTTCCCTTCCACGAGAAATCACACGCTGACACGGAGGAGTCACACAGTTCTGGTCGATTTCCAGAAGCCCACATCTGCCTTCCCTGAGCAGCAAGGCTCTGAAGACCTCCATGATCCCTGGGGCCATCAGCCTAGGTAGAGACGGGGCCTGAGATGTCCGAGTATCGTCATTGTGAATATCTTATCTGCAAAGTGAATCATCCTTTCATTTTTCCCAGGAGAAAATCAAAATATTTGAGTGAGAAAGCACAAATTGTTATTGCATAGATTGGCTTCAGATCCTAATTTTTAAACCATTACAAGTGTCTATACTTGTTATTCTGAAAATAAATGTTTGCAATATGTTTGAAATGTCATTAGTATCCAACTATTAATTTTATTGAAAAATTTATGGTATTAAACTGCAAGTTGTATAGACTGTATTTCACTCCTAATTTTTCTTTGCTTAAACTGTGTTTCAAAGACACTTATAAACTAATATCTCTATTAGCAAGAGCAACACACACATATTAACTGTTCTACAGGTTTTAAAGTTAACATGGACAAGGCAGGTTTCCCCCTTCATCTAGGTAAGTAAACTAACGAGTACAATGCCAAGTGTTTATCATGAATGTTCTTAAATGAGAAATGGTTCTTAAACACACAGTGTAGATAAAAAATGTCTCAACCAAAATTTCAGAATACCTAAACTGTATGATGTATTCAGGAAATGATGAATAGAACTGTCTTTAATTTGCACTCTTGACCAGTGAATTCAGCAAAACCAGGAGAAAAGAGTAGCTTTTGCAAGTCTAGGGCAGGCAGGGACAAAGATGAGCTAAATTAAACAGGTGACCTTGACTTCATTCAGCAATTGGATACTTTTTTCTTTTTGAGTCCACATCTCACTCCGTCATCCAGTGGCACAATCATGCTCATTGCAGCCTCGACCTGCTGGGCTCCGGCAATCCTTCCATCTCAGCCTTCCAAGTAGCTGGAACAACAGGTGCATGCCACCACACCTGGCGAATTTTTTGATCTATTGTAGAGCCGAGGTCTCACCAAGTTGCCCAGGCTGGTCGTGAACCCCTGGACTCAGGCAGTTCTCTCGCCTCAGCTTCCCAAAGTGCTGGGATCCAAAGCCTGAGCCACCACGTCTGGCTACTGGTCACTTTTGTGTGTGTATTGCTTTGCTGCCCCTGACAAACAATAATGAGCAAGGAGGAAACCGCCCTTCACGTGACGTAGTTTGACACAGATTACTACAGTTCAGGCAGGTTACCTCCAGGGGAGGTGATGAGTGGGAAGTGGCGAGCTTCCCTACTCACAGCAAATATGTTTGAAACCGTGTGTGCATGTGAGCTTGTGTGCATGTATGTACGTACATGTGTATGCACATGCATGCGAATGCATGTGTCCATGTGAGAGTGCATGTGTGTATGTCTGTGTGTGAGTGGACATGCATGTGTGTGTATGAGCACAGGTGCACATGTGTACAGATGCGTGCATGCATGTGGGTGTGCATGCATGTGGGTGTCCACACTCCTAGGCATCTCTCCCACCCACCCCATTTTCTCCTTCTTGCTCCAGCCTTGCTGACTGTGCTCCAATTCCCCTGCAGCCTCCTGCTACTTGACTCCTTGTCACCTTCCAGTTCCAGCCCCAGGCACACACCAAGGATCACACGAGCACGCCCTGGGTCCTCTCCCAGCCGGTCATGGACCTGCTGGGGCTGGGTGCAGCCCTGGCTAAATCTAACTCTTCTCTCCCCCCCAGAATGTTTTCAATTCCCACCCAGTGTGCTTGCACACTCCACAGGGCCCACCACTCAGCTAGCAGCCCACCATGCTCTACCATACTCAGATGCACCAGTGGACCACTTCCACCAGCCCACAGGTGCCCCTGGAAGCTTAACATTCTTCCAGTGTCTTTCAATTATCCTTGAGAGGCAATACTGAGAATTATTATTGTTTAAAAAAATCAGTGGGGGGCTATTAGACAGGAATAGCTCTGGCACTTTAAATTCCTACATAAACAAACCAAAGCCCAATGTAAACAACAAATTGAAACAAAAATCTGCACCAATCAGAAATCATCAACTAACTTCTAACTAGGAACTTGCTACTATAATCAGTAAATTGTTTTTTCTGTATTTCTTCTGCAAATACTTTATAAAAGTTCCCCATTTCCTCTCACAGTGGAGTGCTAAGCTCCTTGAGGTCTGGTGAACCACCAAATGCCCAAAGAAACTTTTACAAATTTAAATGTGATTAAGTTTGTTAAAATAGCATCTGGTGTCACAAGTGGGATCTGAAGGCGAACACCCACTGATGGCCTCTACGGGCAACAGGCAAGCAGGGTAGATGCCCGCCGATGCCTGTGCTCATTGCTCCTCCCGGAACATGGGAAGTCCATCACCACTAAGCCCTCTGGGCACATGAGCTCTACAGTGTGTATCCGGGTCTCCAAGTTTGAGGATTTTTAAAACTTTGAACTTTGTTTAGAAGTCATGACAGAAACTGACCTGGGTTCTGTAGGGAACCTTGGGTGTATAACTGGGTCAGACAGAAACTGAATTGGGTTTAAATGCCTCTAGCAGAAAATGCTCCAGGAAGACAAAAGTAATTGGTTTATTTAAATCCAGAGTGCAAGACTTCACCTTGGACTCTGTGCATTTTTAGACACATGAGTGACTCTAATCCAAAATAACTTAGAATTTCAGTGGCCACAATGGAGAAATCTTAACCTAAACAAAAATTCATCTATGGGGCACACAAAAAGAGCATGATCCTGGACATCTCAAAAACAATGTATTTTTGATTGGCCTGTAGAGATCTTTCACCTCTGCATGTTTCTCTCTATTCTCCTCTGCTTACTCTGAATCTGCTTTCTAACCTGCCCTACTCAGAGGGGGAGAAAGAAAGCAGAAAGAGCTGTATGTGTATTTGTAAGAGTCAGGCCTTCAGAGCAACCAGGTCTGCTTTTTAACCACCCTATGCCTGCTCAAAACCTTGAACTCAGAGCAATAATAAAAGGTGTCTGTCTCCTGCATGGACAATGCTTTATCCGCTCTATTTGTTAATGAGCTCCACCCTGAACTCACAAATTGCCCTCTGGACTCTGGGACTGAATGTTTAGTTTGTTCTAGTCAGAGGACTCTGTTTTTCTGTTGCTTCCATAGAAATATGCATTGGTTTCATTTGTGAGGGCCCTGGCTAAGGAGCACACATTAGGTTAAACACATGTTAATAGGACCAGGTGAAGCTCAAAAGTGGATGCAGAAGGCAGAGGCCGAAAAAGGTCAAGAAACTGCCAACCATCTTATAAAAACCACTCCTAAAATGATCCCCTCTCACACTGACTGGTCAATCGACCAGACTTGCAGACAAAAGGAAGACGAATCAGTCAGTGATTTCAAAACTCTCTTGGAGGTTTTGTTTTTCTTAAGGCCCTGCGGTCAACCCAGTCCACCTCACTGTTCTCTGTAAAAAGACTCCCCTGAAGTTAACAGACTTGTAAAAAAGAAAAGAAAAAAAAAACCACAAAGACGGAAGGAAGCTACAGGTTTAATTAAGTCAGCTGAACAAGTCAAGTGAAGAAACAAAAGGCATCCAAATTAATGGTCTTGCTTTACAGCAACTCCAGGACAACGCGCAGCCTAGAGTGACCCCTCAGCCCCTCTTATACGTTACTTGGAAACCAAGGATTCATCTGCTTTTGTCTGTGTGTTTGTGCATGTCCTTGTATGCCTGTATATATATTACGTGTATGTGATCCTTTTGGATGCTATTACTAAACCAATTTATAAAATCCTTTTAAGGAGTTCTACTCAAATTGGGATGAATGAGTGTTCATGTAAATTACTCCTAAAATCTCAGAAATACAGAAACTGGCCCAAATATTTTTATCTTTTTCTCCTATGTTCACATAATTTAGGTAGGTCTCTAGTAAATAAGGCTAGTTTTAAAGTCTTTCATAAAATAAAAATTGGAATGTTTTCAGAATTGTCCATTTTTCCTGAATTGAAGGTCAGAAGGGTTTGTGCTATCTCTGCTAGATGTTTAAGAACACAAAATCATAACTCCAACCAGGGTAAAATGTGCAATAAACCAGATTTGCTTGATGCATGATAGTCACAGCAGTTCAAGAAAAGATGAAAGAACAATGTTTTACTTTTTAGTTTCTTTGCTTCTGTGTTATTTTTGATAGTTGCCTAATTTGTCAGCATAAGATGACAGTGTGGGGAGCGATTGATGGCACTGATGTCCCCTCACAGACCTGTCTTTGAGCAGATGAGGAAGCCCAGAGAAAACCACTCCTTGCATGGGCTATTTTTCAAGAGCCTTCAGCTCTGAGAGACCACTATACCAAAGTGGAATGTCCTGGGGTGACATTTCTGGAACTCCTTCAAAGACCAGCGGGGCTTAATGTCTCATGAGATTTTTCATGAGCAATTCAAGCATAATTGTTAAGAATAAGTGGATGAGGTAAACATAAATGAAGTAAAAGAAGCCACGTTCACTGTTTTCGAGTTTTACTACAAACCCCCAAACTAGACTAGACTCTGGATTTTTCCAGGTTCCTCCAATCCAATTTTCTCCCACTTTTCCAACTGGAATGACAGAGAAAAAGAACAGCTCTGTTCCCGAAACCCCACCAGCTGGAGATGGCAAACATGATGTCACCTCAGAGGACAGCCCTCGGGGAGTTCACTGCCATGCCAAGGCCACCGCCAAAGAAATTCCAACTGCAAACTGGGAGAGGAGGCTTCGGGCTCAAACCTGGAAGTCCTCTTGACTAACTATGCTCGGGACTCAGAGCCCAAGTGCAGAGTTTGTTCTGTGGCCTTTGTTTTCTTTTTGTTTCCACTGCAAGATTCGTTGGTTTGGTTTGCGAGGCCCCTGGCCGAGACGCACACCCTTGGTGTTGCCGTCTGCCCCTCTTCTCCCGCTGGCCACCACTGCACGCCCCTGGTGCGGGACACACCCTCAAGGGCCTTCGGGGTGGGTCTGCGCCACCAGCGGTGTGCCTGAGGGCCTCGCTGTGATGGCCGCAGCGACAGTGGGAGCTGCACAGCGGGAGCCTTTCTTCCGTGAGCCTGAACTTTCTTCTACGGCTTATGAGCTCCCCACGGAGACACAGACAGCCCAGCCACGGCAGTGGCAGGGGGATAAGTGTGCCTCAGTGAGAGACTGACCGAAGAAGGAAATGGCTAAAAAGTTTTCCAGTCTTGAGGCAGAACGGGGCGTCTCTGGCCATTTAAATTCCCGCAAGGACAAACCAAAGCTCACGCAAACAGCAAACTGAAACCACCAAGTGCACCAACAGCAGGCACCAACCAGCCTCTAGCGGGGACTTCTGCTCCATCCACCGAGCGTTTTCTTGGTCTTGCTTCTGCCAACGCTGATAAAGCTTTCCCCTTGCCCCGCGCTGTGAAACCCTGCCCCTCACAGGCTGATGCCACCCCAACCCACGGAGCCCTGAACACCCAAATCCACTTTTTCACACTGAACCAGGCATGATTTGTCCTGATGTTGTTACCTCGTCATCTGTCCTGCAGCCCAGATCTCGTCCACCCTCCCCTGCTCACACCCTCCCAGCCACATGGCGTTGCTTCCAGAATTTCAAAGGTCCTCTCCTCCTCCCACCCCTCCTTCCTCCCAGGACCTTCCTTGCCCCTGGAAGGCTCTTCCCAGATTCCGGCCTCCACACAGCCACCTCCAGTCCAGACTCCCACAGTACTGTGACTTTCCGGGGGAGGGGGGCTCTAGCCCCGCCAGCTAAATTCTGTAGATTTTTAAATCTGTGTGTGACACCCCACACATGTCTAATACTTACGGGCCCAAACATATTCCACTTGTTGCTTATCCTCTCTCTTTCCCACAAGTCTGCAAGTACTCAGCACAAGGCACATGCTCAGGAAACACATCTTAACGAGCTAGCATAGCAATGTGACGTGTGCTACCATCTCAACGGATAATGGCCGTCATGATCGTGGAAACACTAAAACAGCAAAAGCATCTATACTTCAGTGTCATGTTCCACGGATGCGTTTTTTTCATTCCTTCTTCAAGGGAACTGGAAATATCGCTCGAGATCTTTGCCAGCTCTGCCAGGAGCTAGAAAGTCACCCTAAGGGTTGTAACGGAAGAGGTACATGGATCATACCCAATGGCACTCAACAATCTCTGACTAAATTAACAACCATGAGGCCTATTGTGACCATCACCTACATTTAGTGGGAACTTTCCAGGCAGCTAAAAACATTATAGAATTGTACTTTCAATTTCCATATGTTTTGCCTCAAGGCAACTGAATGAGCTAGGAGATCATCAAGCTAAACACATCTGCACCCAAAGCTTTTTACTCACATGTTCTATTCAGATGATACCTGAAAGCTTAGTAAAAGACTTCAAATTCTTTCTTAGTAGTCTAATTTTCTCAATGACAATTAGGAAAAAATGTAACTATCCACATCTTCAATGGTTAAAAACAACATACACACTCCTAACAACATCAGATTTAATCAAAATCCACCTCATATTTAAAAAAATATACTGTCTGGAATCCCAAAAGTACGGCATACATGTTATAATAACTAACTCATAAGAAAGCCACAACAAGAGGACAGATGTGCCAAAGCCTTTGAACATGGTTATGTGAGTTCTTTTGCAAAATTATATGCATGTATACATGCACACATATGTATATGTAAGTGTGTACACATGTAAATATCCATCGTGTGTGTATGTCTTTACTACATGCATGTGCACGCATATTCCTTTATCTATAAACCATGTTGTCCAGATTCTGACTGGTGCTTAAATTAAACCAGCTAAGTTTCATATTAGTGATATTAGGCAATAGATTTGAAATATATGTATTTGAACAAAGTAAACACTTTCATATTATTAGATCTACAAGTCAACACAAAATAGTCAAAAAACTGTATATCTAAGAGTGCCTAAAGAATTACAGTATATTTAAACCTATGAAATGTGCACCAAATATACTGTTTTTTCCTGGATGCTCAGTTTCCAGTATTACCGTCTTTAATGTATTTATTCGCCCACATAATTTCAAAGAAATGAGAAGCTGCTAATTTCTCACGGTCCAAAATGAAATGTCCACAGACCTTGTGTCTTCTTAAGAGTGGAAGCACTGCCTGAACTTAGACATTAATAATATGCAGCAGAATCTTTCACTTACAAACATGTGTCTCTTTTTGTCTTTATTTTTTTGGTTGTCTCATCCTAGTGAACCTCATCAAACAAAATTAGATCAAATTTGCTAAAGACCGCCTTCCTTAAAAGAAGGCTGCAGAGGGACAAAGTTTCACCAAAGGGTTGGAGAAAGGATGACTTGATCTGAGGACATCCTGACAACATTAGAGGAGAACACTGGAGACACGGGGGCAGATCCTGGTGGCCCCCTCCTCGTTTTGAGGACGCCACCTTGTCGGAGCTTGTTTCGGCCGAGCATGACTTCACAGGTATTGCAGGCCTTCCTGTGATCTAATGTTTTCCCACAGAGGGAAATTTTTCTCTTTGTGCGAGATAAATGCCTACTAAATAAGGACTCAGTCCTCTCTCAAAAGGTATTCCTAGTATTATGCTGTTATTTGTAAGGACAGATCAGCTTCTCTATCTACTTTTTTAGTTTAGTGGATTTCACAATTACTTATCATGTGATGTTTTATCACAGTCACCATTTTGCCAAATAAAGTTTGCCTTGTAAACATTCTTTTGGCTACACATTTCAAAACTTAAAATCAGAAGGGAAAAAGGAAGCCACGGTCTGGTAGTCATAGAAATTTACAGGAATAAACTGGTCCAGATTGGGTGTAATAAAGCCACCTCCGGCGTTGATTCATTCCTCAGGGTCCAAACGCCACTGAGTTACCTTCCTGTCCGCGAGTTCCAACCCAATGCAAGCGATGTCAGCTGACGCGTGGTTCTATGATGCTTGCATGAGTCTGCCGAAGGCACACCTTTCCCCAACTCCGTAACCCTCGCAGCGAATGGACGCCAAAGGACTCAGAAATGCCACGATCTCACACATGTCAGAGAACCACAGTGCCAAGGAAGGAGAGTGGCTCTGCCGCATCCCTTGTGCAGCGTCACAGTGCCTTGGTAGACTCGCTAGGAGACTGCATAGCGGTCTCGTCCTTTGTTTGTGCCTCCTCGGCAAAGTGGTTCCCGCTGAGTTCACAGATGATTCTGAAAGTGAACGCCGCTTCGTCAACACAGGCAGCAATCTGCTGTACTCTTTGCAAAACAGAGGGAGTGCTCTGCAGAGACCCTGCTATCAGGACCATGTTCTCTGTCATGGAATGATGACCCTGGATGCAAAAGGGCTGGTGTCAGTAGGAAAGGGATCTGGAAGTTGAAGAAAAAGGAAATATTTTTAAAACTACAGAAGTCCTGACTACAAAGGGAAGAGATAGGTGGGCCCCAGAAGAGTCGACTTTGTTTCTAGTACTTTTTAAAATAGAGAACAAGTGCTGCTCTGCTTGTTCCTGAGCCCTGGCTCCAGCGTGAACATGCAGGGACTGCCTTCCTGGGGCTCCGGGCTCACGCGTGATACCCAGCGCTTCACCCAAGTTGCACCACCACTGGCGAGACCATGGGGGCGGGCTTCCCTCCTTCCTGCTACCGCAAACTTCTGGCGCCCCACCCCCTGCTTCAAACGATGCGCGGTGGTCCCACAACCTGGCCAGTGACATAGAGTTGAAAAGGCAACCCAAGCAGAAACCCTAGGGACAGCAGGCAGTGCTTCTCTCTGCTCCTCTGGGCTACTTTTCCTCCTGTATTCCCGAGACCCAGCCTCCAGTCAATGGGCTTCCACCCCTCGCTCTCTTACATCTGCAGACAGGGAAGCAGGCACCAACATGGAAGGGCGCGGTGAGCGGAGACTCACCCTCACACCCCCAGCAGACCTCCGTCCTCAGGCCCTCAGCCTTGCCAACCCCCTGCAGTGTGGCAGGACGCCACACTGTGAGCAGCCACAGACCACACGTCCCTGACTCTGTACAACCCTTTCTCCTTCTACTGGAAGATCCTTGACTTCAACAGAATGTACGGCTCTTGAATGTGTCTGGTCAGACGGCATAAATTGTCTAGGTTTCTGCAGAAACATTGCCTATAAAAGATGGAATTGGTTGGCCGTGCTGACTCAAGCACTTTGGGAAGCTGAGATGAGAGGATTGCCTGAGCCCATGGGTTCGAGACTAGCCTGAGCAACTTGACAGGACCTCATCTCTACAATACATTTAAAGAAAATTTAGCTGGGCGTGGTAGTGTGCACCTGTAGTTCTAGTTACACGGAAGGCTGAGGCAGAAGGATAGCCTGAGCCCAGCAGGTAGGTGCTGGGGTGGCTGTGAGCGTGCTACTGTACTTTGGCCTAGGTAACGGAGTGAGACCCCACCTCAAAAAAAAAAGATGGGATCAGTTCATTCAGCCTTGACAAAGCCCTACTATGTGCCACACAGCAGACAGAAGGTGGACCAGGACGTACACGTGGGCCTTGCTGCGTCCTGCCAGAGAGAGACGCTGCTCTTAGAAAGCTGCAGGAACTTGGTCTTAGTGTTCAAGATGCTATATCCTCTATAAAATGGGAACCATTTGAACTCTTCCACGGAAAATCCTTCTCTGGTTTTAAGCAGACAAGCGCCTTCCTAAAGAGCCTGTCTCTCAAGCCAGGCTCGGTGGCTCAGCCTGTCATCCCGCGCCTTTGCGAGGCTGAGGTGAGTGGATTGCCTGAGCCCGCGGGTTCGAGACCCGCCTGGGCAGCGAGACCTCATCTCTACAATCAATCAAAAATCAGCCGGGTGTGGTAGTGCGCACCTGTAATTTTGGCTACTCAGAAGGCTGAGGCAGAAGGATCTCCGGAGCCCAGCAGGTCAAGCTGCGGTGGCTGGGAGCGGCCACTGCACTCCAGTCTGGGCGACAGAGTGAGACTCCAACTCAAAAAAAAAAAAAAAAAAAGAGCCTGTCTCTGTCCTAGCTCCCAGTTCTGCCAAAATCCCTCTCACGTTCTGGCAATGAAGCACAATTGAAAGAACTATGTCAGTTGCTCTCCGCGTTCGTGGAAGGAAACTGCCTCATGAGTGATGCAACGCATCCTACCTGGGTGCCAGAGGCTCATGGCCTTCACACGGGACACCCAGCTGACCAGCCACTCCTGCCCCAGGCCCACCCTGGGCCCACCCTCCCCGAGGCCTCTCACCAATGGCTTCCACTGGTGTCTCCCCCAGCTAGGTTTCCAGATCTCTGATTAATCCCTGAAGAATTCATTTACATCTATATACCAAATAAAACACTAGCTTTTACTCTGCTAATAATTGTTCCTTCCTGAATTGTTGTAAGCCATCGGATGTGGTTTGGGCTGGGGGCAGGGCTCTGAGGGTTGGCCAGCGTTGAGATCCATCACCTCTTTACTGTTTCACTTTCCTGACTCTCACAAAGACGTTAACTCAGACCTCACTTCTAGACACCACCAACCACATCCTCACGTCCCTGTCTCTGATCGCCCCTGGGTATCGCAGCCTCCTAACAAGACATTCCACTCCCAGAGTGGAAACAAGTAGAGGACGCCACACACGCCCTCAACGTGTGGCTGGTTGTCAAATTCAGGCCAAAGTAAAGCCTTCTCAAGGAGCGTGAGTACAAGCAGAACCTCCAGAGTAGGCTGCTGTGTGGAACGTCAGTTTGAAATGTAAAGCACGGTAACAACTTTTTGAAACCTCTAGGGCTTGGCTTTCTCCATCCTTCGCTATGGAAGCCTGCCTGGTGTTGGGATCACGCCAAAAGTCAGAGGGGAGAAGTGGCCACTGCGTCTTCCGGTCGCCAACATGGACCACCAAAACCAGGAGCCACGGACAACCAGCAAGTTTCCCAAACCTCGAGCAGCTCCACTTGACGTGTGCTGGGCGCACAGTGTGATCAGCGGTTGGGGGTGCCGTAACGGGGTCACCACTCACCCCTCGCGCCGAGCCCGCCCACGGACATCCACACCGGGGCTCACACAGGCAGCGGCTTCTCTGTGAGTCACAGACTGTCCCTTCCATCCAAGTGCTCATGGGAAACTAACACCTGCCCCCCCTAACATTTTCTCATTAGCGCTTCTCCACGCTCTCAAGAGTATTGCAATTAGTTCCTTTACCAAACAAACAAAAATGCTGTTTGGCTGTTGTGAAACAGATCTGCCGAGACGGCCTGCAGGACAAGATCCCAAGCGCCACGTTTCTAGTTCGACGTCATCACAAAAGTTGATCAAATATAAGAATGGCTAACTGGTCTTTTTTTAAGTGCTCATCTGGAATATTTTTACCACGTCAATGTCATTTGACAGTAGCCACAATGAACAGTTCAGGAAACACTATTTTTTAAAAAGGACCGTTGCAGGTATTGAATGTTTAGCCATTTCCTCATCAAAAGCTTTGACGGTGTGTAAGACCTCATTTGCAAAGCAACCAAAGTGGAGTGAAGACCTCTCTGGCCTGCCTTCCCCCCCACTGGAAGCAGAGGGTATTAATCGTCCATGCTCCAAGGCAGCTGACTGGTGCTATTCACCAAGCGAGGCCTTCCCACCACGTGGCCCATGGGCGGCTCTGTGGGCTTTGATGGCTGCTCTGAGCGGACTCTTGGCTGCAGCTTCTCTCCCGCAACCTTGTTCCCCCAGGCTCCACAGGGACTCTGGCGAGGGCTGAAAGAAAGACTCCTCGGCAAAAGCAAAAGGTTTTTGTTTTGTTTTGTTTTGTTTTGAGTTGGAGTCTCACTCTGTCACCCAGACTGGAGTGCAGTGGCCACTCCCAGCCACCGCAGCCTCAACCTGCCGGGCTCCG
Source organism: Cephalopachus bancanus (assembly GCA_027257055.1). NCBI lineage: Eukaryota > Metazoa > Chordata > Mammalia > Primates > Tarsiidae > Cephalopachus > Cephalopachus bancanus. The sequence continues at coordinate 7,350,906 of JAPVLO010000026.1, forward strand.
GCGATCCTTCCCCCTCAGCCTTCCAACTAGCTGGAACTACAGGTGCGCGCTACCATGCCCAGTTAATTTTTTATTTATTGTAGAGACGAGGTCTCACCAAGTTGCCCTGGTGGGTCTCGAACCCCCAGGCTCAGGCAATCCACTCACCTCAGCCTCCCAAAGTGCTGGGAATACAGGCTGAGCCACCGAGCCCTGCTAAACAAAAGTTTTTAAAGGGAAAGAATGGGTGCGAAGTGGACACGCTGGACAGGGGCCATGGCCGGTGCGCTGACTTCTCCCTCGGCGCCTGCTCAGTTCTGCACCGGGAAACCCTGCCAGTGTCCCTCTCCTGGTAACCCCCACCCACTGGCAATGGAGGCACCTGTTCAAAGGGCGATGGAAGAGTCTAGGTCACACAGCAGACAGGTTCCTTTGCATTTGACCTCAGAGGGATCATCAGAAAGGGTTCAGGTGATGCCAAGCCATTCTGCTGATGTGAATGCTAACAACCCCCACCAAGATGAGATGCCCCAGGGCCGTGCGCACGGCCGCATGCCGTTCAGTGGGGGGCCAAAGGCTAGCCCCCACCTCGCTGTCAGCACACCCTCCTGCCCACTTTAAGGTCAGAGAGGTCACCCCAGGTTCATCGTGCACCCCCAGGCCCCGCACACGCCAAGCCTAGGCAGCGCTCCCGTGGAGAAAGCTCAGCCCTGCACCCCGAGGGAGCAGGCAGGACACCCAGCGGCCTGGCCGACGTATGCGAAGGTCACGAGTAGCCAAAGATAAAATGAGACATTGAGGCACCTGGGAATTGAAACGTCGCATGATGGAACGCCCTTCCGAGCGCCTCAGTGTTCTGGAGAGTTCCACAGGACCCGACTGATACTCATTGCAGGTGCCGCCATTTACTGGGGAGCGCAGCGGAGTTCACAGCCCGAGAGGCTCCTGCCTGGAGGTGTCTGCAGATGGCGAGGCTTCAGCGAGGGGTGGAGTCCCCTCTCACAGCCGTGGGGTGGAGCCAGAGCTGTATCCGCCCCAAATCCGCACCCACAAGGTGCACCCACTCTCTTTCGTTTTGTATTAAAAGGTGGCATTACCCAGGCTTTCCCGTCACAAAGGCAGGACTGAAACACTTGAATCCGACTTCGCTGCAAAATGACTCAGGTGCTCTTGGATGCCACAAGGATGCCCATCAGGTACGCCAGCGCTTCTTTCCCGAGAAGCCACTGAAGAGCACTGGCTATGCTCTGCGCAGAATAGGAGGCTGCCGGCCTCAAGGGGGTGACAGCGTTTGCGGGTGTGTTGGCGTGGGGTTCACATGCTGCTGAAATACGTTTTCCTTTTATTTAAACTCTTGAAGTAAGTGAAAACAATTACAGTGAAAACATCTGTTTTGAGGCCGGGCACAGTGGCTCACACCTAGCACTTTGGGAAGCTGATGCAGGAGAATCACTTGAGGCCAGGAGTTCAAGACCCGCCTGAGCAACATAGCAAGACCCCTTCTCTACAAAATATGAAAAAGATCAGCCAGGTGTGGTGGACCCTGCAGTCCCTGTAGTCCTGAGGCAGAAGGATTGCCTAAGCCCAGGAGGTCAAAGCTGCAGTGAGCCATAAGTGTGCCACCGCACTCCAGCCAGGGCAACAGAGTGAGACCTCAACTCCAAAAGAAAAGGGTTTTGAGGTCATCAGATTAAGAGTTTTAACACTTCGTAATCCATTTTGCATTCTAAAAAATCAACAAAACACTGATGAATGCTGTGGCTGGCATTTTTGTCAAAGGCTGCATTCTTCCTCTGTTTCTCGTTCCGTCTCGTTCCGTCTCTGGCAGAGATGGGCGGGGGTGAGGGCCTTTGGTGACGCTGGCTTGAGAGGCATTTCAGAACACAAAGCTGTTGAACATATGAGGAGGGGAAGGGGAGATGCCTTCTCTAATGTAATAGGACGACCATGAACTTGGTTTTCAATAACCACACAACGTGGCAGCGCATTAAATTTCATTTTAAACTAGAGATATAAAACACAAGTGAAGGGTGCTTGTTGCTAGGTTCATTCCAAATTTCCCTTAACGTAATGGAAACCTGGACACCGCACTCTGTAACCATCACACCTTCTCAGCAAGTGAGTTAAACTGCATTCTAGCACCTGCTCGCACTTGGAAACATACGTTGTAAAACTTTAAAGTGTGGCTCTAACCCTGATTTATAAAGATGTATAAACTTTTCTTGTGAGAAAAAACTTGGCACTTTTCTGCAAAGTCAAATGTGCTCTTTGTTTTGATTATGCATGTGAATGAACATTTTAGTTGGTGAAAAGTGTCAGGGAGGTTTGGAGCAAAACACTTGAATTCCAGTCTGGCTTCAACTGCGTGTTCCTTGCTTAAACGTGAAGAGCCGTGTCGTGTCTAGTTGCTCCAGGTGACTTCCGAAAAGGCTTGGAGTCAAACACCAGGAAAAGTGCCATGTTGATGCTGTGACAGAAATTAGAAAGCAACCGTGAGCCCCTCTCCTGAGCTAACACTGCCCTGTTGCTTATGATTGAGTTCTAGTGGCCACAAAGGGTGAACACTTATCTAAGTCTATTATTTTCTCAATATTATTATTTTTTTGAATCAGGGTCTCTGCCATTCAGGCCAGAGTACAGAGGCTTGATCACAGCTCTCTGCAGCCTTGACATCCTGGACTCACGCAGTGCTCCACCTCAGCTTCCCAGGGAGCTGAGATTACTGACGTGAGCCACTGAGCCTGGCCCTGTTCATTTTTTAATGCCTTTATTCATAAAGCAACCTTAGTCCCCAGGTATTAGTAAATGAAGGTGCATCTGAGTCATAAGACGAGTGAGTTTTCCCATCACCCATGTCCACAGCCCTGTCACTGGCCCAATGCAAAACATGAGACACCGCCCACAGATCAGAGGGCAGACTGTCAGTGCCCTCAAAGATGGACGCTTATGTGCGGGATACATTTTCTCCTGGCTAAATTTTCCTCCTGAAAGACACGCAAAGGTAACCATAAACAACAGAACACGGAACAGAAGGGCACAGGATGAGAGAACTTAAGGCTGCGGCAGAACATGAGATCACACAGTCAAACCTCACCCTTTCTCGGAAAGGTCCCGAGGTCATCCCGTCAGTAACCCACGAGGAAGCCAGCACAGGCGGCCGGAGCTTCTGGCCACCACAGGTGAGTCCTTCACAGCAGCCGCGATAGTCTTCAGGCTACTACCCCTGCTGCTACATACAACCACTCATTACGCAGATCTGATTAACGGGCATTTACAAACAGTTATTAGAATGGAGGCCTTACCAAAGGAAGGAAAGATCAGAGGGATAGCCAGAAAAAGATCAGTGAGAGGAGACTTTCTTTTTAGGAAGGATTTCTGTACTCAGAGTGTTTACTTAGAGCAAACAGGACTTTATCACAAGACTACATTAGAGCAAAAGCACCAGGTAAAAAATATTCCAAACATAACGCAACTCAGTCCACGTGGGTCAAAATGCAGGGCTACACAGGCATGCTCCGGCCGTTACACTCGCTGTGGGCATACTCTTCTCCCGTGTACTCTTCACATGTAATACTGTTCCGGAACTCCAAGCAGTCCTGTACACAGCACAGGATGGAATGCAGTTGTACACGTCGCGACACGTCTGTCACAGCTGCATGGGTGTGACTGATGGAAGCACATATGTCATGGCATGTCTGCAACAGCTGCATGGGTGTGGTCCGTGGAAACACACTTATCACAGCGTGTCTGTCACGGCTACATGGGCATGACCCAGACGGAAACACACACGTCATTATACATCTGTCATGGCTGCATAGGTATGGTCAGTGGAAATAGACATGTCATGGCATGTCTTCCACAGCTGCACGGGTGTGACTGATAAAAACACACGTTATGGCATGTCTGCAGCAGCTGCCTGGGTGTGGTCAACGGAAACACACATATCACAGAATGTCTGTCACAGCTGCATGGGTGTGGCCAGTGGAAACACACATGTCATGGTACATCTGTCATGGCTTCATGGGTGTGGCCACAGATGGGTTTCCTTAAGAGGTAATAAAAATTCTTGTAAGTCACCTGAAGACTGGGGATTGACAAATGTTACTAAAATGGTCCTGAAATGCATTCCACATGTGTTCCACAAGTAATCTGACAGCCTCCCCTAGTTATTTCACTTGTTTGTATCAGACGGGGAATAATATGTGCTCAATATACTGATAAGAAAAGGAACACTTTTAAATGGTCCTTATCAAATACCTGCCACTGTTCAGGGCATTTTACACACATACCACACACACAAAATACATGTATTCATTTATTCCTCACAACTGTATGAGATAGACATTATTACCATGCCCATGTTAGGTAAGGACACTGAGGCATAGAAATGGTAAATCATTTGTTCAAATTCACTCAGTAGTGTCTACTGACTGTCTTTCAATAATCATCCTACCCTTTTTCCCTACTGAAAAACCATGCTGCCATCAAACTGAACTTCCTGCCTTGTCCTGGACACACCATTGTCATGTCCTGCCACTTTCCTGTTTCTTCTCCTGCTGGAACACAACGTCCAATCTTGTCACCTACAAGCCTCGCGGCTCCTCTAAGGCCCTACCCTGAGCGCTACCGCTGGTGCTGACCTTTCCCGCTGTACTGGCTGGAAATCACTCGGGCCTTCTCTGAGCTCCCGGCTATCGTGTATACACTGCCAGGCCCCCATTTACCAGACGCTGCTTTGTTCTCGTGGCTTGACCATGTGGTACCTTCCTGACTAGGCAGTGATCTCCTGGGGTACAATCACACTCAGAGTCCAGCAAGCACCTGCCCATAAGCATGCAGCCAGGAGGCATGTGCTGAGTGAGAACACCCTAAACACACCCACGTGGGCTCTTCTGCCAGCATGCTCAAAGGATAGCGGGTCCTTTCCAGTAGCAACAGCCTGGAGCTCTGGTCACGCAGTCTGGACTGGAAGCTAGACGCAGTCTCTGGCGAGAGAAGATGGCGGAGCTGACCGTGGACTCACTCAACCCCAGCACCACCACTGAGTGCGGTGGGACCTGCCGCGCGGCTGCATGGGTGTGACCAACGCGCAGAAGGTTAGACACAGAGTCACCATACAACCCAGAGCTCCACCGCAGGGCAGGGGAAGACATGTGTCCACCCAAAAGTCAGTGAGTGAGAGCGCAAAGCAGCAATGTGTAGAGCCACCAAGGAGGGGCGTAGCCTAGAAGTCCATCCACTGACAAATCAAAGGAAAACAGCACGGGACGCCATCTGGCCCTAAAAAGGGAGGGAAGCACTGCTCACGCTCACCATGGATGACCTTGGAGACACACCACGAGGGAAAGGAGCCCGTCACAGGCAGACGACTCTTTAGAGACGGAACACTGATGAGCAGCCAAGCAACGGCAGGCGGCGGGCGGCGGGGCGGGGAAGACGACTGAAAGCATCCCCAGCTTAGACTACAGCGATGGTTGCACAACTTTGTGAATGCACTAAAAAACACTAACTTGTACACTCTGTGGGTCAATTTCATGGGATGTGAATTATATCTCAATAAGCTACGAGGGGAAAGAAAATATTTAAATAGTAAAATTTAGAGAGTATCTGTGTTGGCCTTCAGGGTATCAGTTTTGAAAAATAAATTCTCCAGTTCTTGTCAGAAGATTCACACTACCCAACAGTGTGCTAAAAACGCACCAACGTTGGAAGGAGGGACCAGGAAGGGTGACTGTATACAGAACGTCTTCAACATTTATTATTCACTTATTTTTTCAAGAGACAGAGTCTAACTGGATTTCTCAGGCCAGATTCAAACTTTGGGTTCAAGCAGTCTTCCCACCTCAATCCCCAGAGAACACTCTTTGTTAGATGGAAAACGGGTTTACCCAAGCAAATGGTCACTTTTGCAATTCCTGAAAGAGAGAATATAAAAGCCCCAGAACTGTGATGTCACTTGTGTCAACATATGTGTGATATTTTGTCTGTGTCTCTGTCTGTCTACACACACACACACACACACACACACACACACACACACACCTGTTTCAAATGGTGACCGTTTCATGGGTTGGGCAAGAGCATGCAATTAACATCTCAAAAGCACCCCATCCGCACATGTCCAATTATTCAATAAAAATGTGAATAACTTTTCTGTGTCACTTAGTGCTCCAGAGGAAGACACATGGGTAAACAAGACAGACAAGCCAAGTTCTGTCCTGGGAGCCAGTGGAGAACTCAGACACCAGACAACCCATGCTCACACTTGTCTGTTGGGAGAACACACTCCATGGGTCTGTTTCCACATGTCTCGTCAGCAGAGGCACTAACTGCTCTCTTGGTTCCAAGCTATCTTTTCAAGGATACTGACGTAACAAACAGCCTTGGATAATAAAGACGGTCTCCCCCAGAGCAGAAGGTGGATCTGCTCAGTGCCCAATGTAAAAAAGATAAAGTCTTGCTCCAGGGCAAAGGTTAGGCAAGTTACTCACCACCCATGAGAAAAGATTCAGATCCAAGGCCAGGGCTCCTCAGCTGTGAGGTCAGCCCCTACATGAGCCAATTCCACCAGGCCACTCAACACTGGTCCACGGGACACTGGGGTCTGAGGACATCAATACAAACACACAGTCATGCTGTTTATTGCAGCATGACTGGAGGAATCTATTGTTTCTGACCCAGGAAGCTCATGTCATCTGCCAGTATTCTTGTAGGTACAGCAGCCTGACTTCTTAGACTTGCATAACTACACACACACACACACACACACACACACACACACATACACACTCCTCCAGGAAGTGATAAGTGTCATAAAAAGTTAAGACATTATAAGAGGCAGTCCAACAGTGGGTTAAGGGAATCAACTTAGACTCACACTTCTGAAGAGATTATATTGCTATAGGGACGTAGGAAGTCAATTGAAAGACCTATTGTGCACAGGTCCAGGAAGAGCACTTCTAACAAAGGCAAAGGCCGTCTAAAGAAACGTCTTAAATAGAGACTCTGGGTGGAGTGTGGGCAGATGAGGTTAGAGAACTAGAGGGGGCCTGGATACGCAGAGTTGTGTAAGCCATCCTGAGTATTCTGAACAGGAGGCCTGAGCAAGGAGCTTCCAAGAAATGTGCATCTTGTATGCATGTTTTCCCAAAGTCCCTCTGGCCACTGTGTGGAGTGCCGGGCTGGAGACAGTCTGAGAATCAGTGCAGCAGGAATGGAAGCAGGACGGTCCCTCATCAGGCTGTGGCAATAGCCCAGGTCTCATCTAGGATGTTAGTGGTTAAGTTAGTAAGAAATGTTTGTTATCGAATTATTTGGAAATGAATTAGCGGATGCACAGAGGAATAGCTACACAGACAAACATGCGGTAATCAAGGATAGCAAAGTAATGGCAGAGTCTTGGGGGGCCAGGTCTGAGTGTGCACTGTAAAATGATTTCAGCTTTGCCGAATGTTTGAGAACATTCATATTCAAATGTTGGGGGAGGAGATCACACACACACACACACACACACACACACACACACACACACAAGCTGGCATCCAGACGGACTTCCAAGGGCTCCCCAGCACGTGGAACACGGGTTGCGAGAACAAGCATGGAATGATTCCTAGTTTGCAGTCATGAAAACTCTGTGCATCATGAAGCCATTCACTGAGATAGAATGACTAGAAAGAAGAGCAGATTCTGTCTGGGCTTGAGTCTGACGTATCCTCATTAGTCATGAAGCCAAGGTGCCAAGTGGCTGGGGCGTGTGCCAAGTACCACTGCAGGTGCTGGAGATGCGGCAGCACAGAGAGCGCCAAGTTGTGTCCTCCTGGAGCTTCTGCTTCTCTTGGGTAGAGTAGGGCTATTTGGGAGCATCAGCATAGGCATGTGTCTAAGACCCATAGGACTAGGTGCAGGATCACGAAGACTGGCTGCAGATGGAGGCGTGAACACCAAGGATAAAGCCCTCGATCACTCCAACACCATCGTGAGTGGGTGGCAGGTATTTTGGGTGAGCGTGCTACTCTTGACATGCTATATCACATCTCTCGTACGGCAAAACACGCTGCCAAAACATTGAAAAGGTCTACAGGAATTTCTCCTTCAAAAACTTTATATAATCACTCATTCATTCTGTACTCAATATTTTTTTCAAAAGAAGAAAATCAATACGAATGTCAATGTACTGATATTCCCCTGTACGGGATACACCTATGGTCACTAATCAGGCCGTGGCAATAGCAGGATGGTCGCTAATGTTACTAATAGCAGGACGGTAACAAACATGCATCGGTACCCCTGAATCTAAATTATTTTTTTAAGGGTAGAATGATGGCAAACACGCAACCACCTGGATTCATCTCCAGAGACTCATGCTGCATGAAAACGAGCCAGCTCCAAAAGGTGGCCTACTGTATGCCTGCATTCACACGAAGGTCTTGATATCGCCAGCTGTGGCAACGGAGGACAGCCCAGGACTTTCCAGAGGTTAGGCAGGTGGGGAGTGGGATGGAAGTGCATGTGGCTACACCAGGCAGCCTGAGGACAATGCGGCGGCCTTGAGAACGCTGTGGCTCAGCTGCCACCTGCTTCAGGGCTGTGACGCTGCACTGCCGCTTTCAGGTGTTACCGTTGGGGCAGCCGGGGTAAATGGCACCGCACCGGAGATCGCCCTAGACTGTTTATCACAGCTGCGTGTCAATCTACAATCATCTCACCATTCAGAGTGTTATCTGCAAAGTTTACAAATGCATTATTACCATATTCCCTTAAATGCAGATTTTCTAAGTTATTATTCGAGAAACACCCTCACCTGCCTTCTTCACTTTTCAAATGTTTCTCTAACTTCTTTCATCAGGCCCCAAAAAAGAAGAGGAAGAGGAAAATGCGAAGGAAAAGAAAGAGGAGACAAAGACTGAGCCGACAAAGAAGGTGAGAGGGAGGAAGAGGAGAACCAAGTGCGAACATCCTCCTTTCCAAACGCTTTTCAAAGGCCACCTCACACTTGGGAAGGAAACCTGCCCCCTGCAGGCGGCGGGAGCCACCCAGGCGGACGAGACCATGACCCATGACCGGCGCAGGCGCTCCACACCCTGAGGCTCGTGCTCCACCCCACCTGCCTCCCCACCGTTTCTCGCAAGGGGCTTCCACAGCCTTCTCTGTACTGCCAAGGCTGCGATTTTCCGCAGCTGCTCGGGGATGAGATGGCCAGAACTGCTCTTTTTGCCTAATCATGACTTTCTTCCTTCGCAGTGTTCTTGTTTAATGTCCTAAGAAATTCTTTGGTTTACGGCCCACGTGTTGCCTGGCATCAAAGGTTATTCAAACACAACCAATTCAAACGTGATATTACTGCAGAGCTATGAGAACAAATTTCAGGTTACTTATATGCAATTTAAGTTCTGAAATGGCCTGCATATGGCTACGATAATAAGCCCATTACTGAAAAAAGCACTTTAGCAAAATGTATAAACCTACATAAGAGATTATGCGTCTGCACGCCACACACACATTATCTTTATTATCTCCCAAATATCATGTGTGCCGTTTTCATTTAAGAATAGTTGAAGAGTAAAAATGAGAAAGCCATTCTCATCTCAAAAACCCCTCTTCTCAAGTATTGTAAAATTATCAGGTTGACATAATGCATGGGCTAGAGATGTAATCACAAAGTCTTGTGGTGGTTCATGAGAGTTCCCCGTAAACGATTTCAAAATGCTATTCTCATTTTAAAATACAGGAAATCTGGCCATTGCCTTGCTAAGCTATGGTGTGGCCACGTGCTCTTTGAGCTATGGCCATGCCATGTTTTCTTAACCTAGGGGAGGTGAATCACCTCTTTCTTTCTCTCTCTAATTTACTTTCTAAATAAACTATATTCTCTAATCTAAAAAAAATATATAGGCAATCTGGAAAACAAAGGCTAAACTCAATGCATACTCTCCTATATAATCATGGAGAAGAATCTTCTTGCGGTTAATTAGTCTGTATCAAATGAGAAAACCGTTATGTACATCCCAAATAGAAAAGTTTGTCTGCAGTTCTCAAGTGACTTAATATTTACTCTCTGTGGACTGCTCCCGGGACAAGACACTGGAAATCATAAATAATGTTAGCATATATCTTCCATGAGGTGGCAAAACTCTAGCATTTTTCATGCACTATAAAAATGCACATATAAATAACCCAGCAAGCGAATTTCAATGCAAACCTATGTATCATTTGTCACTGAATAAAATTAATTTCTGTGTCTAGCACAAGGATAGTCAGTGTATCTTTGAAATGGTACAGGCCTCTCTCCATTTGAAATTCACGTGAGAATGAGCACACAGCTCAGGAAGGACAGCAAGCGACTGGAAATCACAGATCCTGCAAGCCAGCCTCCTCCTCATCCCCAGAACGCTGGGCCTGGAGTGTTGACACAGCCTAGAGGGCAGTGTTGTCCACATCCCAAATTTCAACAGTCCCGGTGGAGACACTGTCATCATTCTGAAGTACCCAAAGGCAATCCAATGTCAAACGTATTATTTGCACACTAATTCAGCAAGAGTGTCCACGGCATCCCTCGCTTCCGACGCGGAGGCTGCCACGCGCAAAACTAGCTTCACCCACGCAAGGCCCAGCGTGGCCTTCCCGGGCGCTGCGCGACCAGGACTCCCCTGCAGCACGGCCGTGGCCCAGGCACAAACCGCCGCTTAGTCCAGAACGCTCAATCCGAACAAAGGTTCTCGGTGTGTCTTCCGGGTGGGGGGGGACCGCGAGGAAGAGAAAAAGGCAAGGAGGGCGGCAGCGCGGGCGGGGAGGGGAGGAGGGAGGCGGGCAGCATCACATCCTGCGGCTGCAGCTCCAGCAAGCTCCAGCAAGCTGCTTGATCGCGTTTGTTTCCTGTACCTCCGTGCACCCGGGTGCATTAAGTACATTCTCCAACACCCAGCTCCTCGGATTCCCGTCACTTCCCCTGAGCAGTGGAGCCGTATTCCTCCTAGTGACATGCCGACTGAACAAACGAACTTGGCTACAATTCTGTAGCCGAGCGGACAGCTCATACGTGCGTTTCTGCTACTGAGACGTGCGAATGCATGGCTTATGAGGACAGGGTGTTTTAAAAGTTATACCGAAGTCTTCTTATCGCGAAAAGCAGAGGCCCTTGGGACAGGCAGGTGAGGCAAATGCACTGCGGGAAAAGCTCCAGGAAAACGGCCCTAGAGATGACCAGACACAGCCACCGCAGAGCTCACGAGGGAGACCGCCGCGTGCCCACTGACAGGAGGCAAGGACCGGCGGGCCCCCTTCGGACACGCCCTCCCCTGCGTCCCCGGCCAAGGCGCGCCCGCGTCCACGACGGAGGGCAGCGCCGGGCCCAGGTGAACGCGCGGGTGGCCTCGTGTTGCCAGGCCCTTCCTGCCCGAGCCCCGCACGGCGGGCTCCGCGCAGCCGCGCTGCCGGGGGAAACTTGGCTGCCCGGAGGGGCGCAGCCAGGGCGGCCCGGTGCTGAGCCGGCCGGGAGGCGACGGCCGAGGAAAGTTCACGCGGCAACAAGCTGTCATGGTGGCGCAAGCCGGCCGCGCTCCCCGGCGCCCCGGGCACAGCCCGCACTCAAGCCCCGACTCCTGCAGCCCCCTCTCCAGGCAGAGCCGCTCGGGTGCTCCCCTCACAGCCAGCCTCCCACGGAGGCCACAGCAGAGACCCCGGAAGGCTCGCGCCCAGCGCCCTGCTGCCTCCCCTCCGGAAACAAACCCCGAAGCACGTTGCCTTCGACCGCCCGGCTCCTCCGAAGCGCCGCCAAAAGGGTCTGCGGCCGCGCACCGGGGCTCCACATCCCGCGAAAACGCCCCGGGAGGCCAAGCCGAACAAAAGGCGCGGGGCGGAGGCGGCGGCCCGGCGGCCGGACCACCTGGCGGGCGCCGGCACCTGCGCCCGGCCGCGGCGCGGGGCGGGACCCAGGCCGCCCCGCCCGGGCCTCCCGGCCTCACCTGCACGGCCCCGCTCTGGACGCCCCGCCGACCGCGCGCTCCCGGGCGCAGGTGACACGCGCCGACTCCCACCCGCGACCCCCGGGAGAGGCGCTGCCGGGCCTGCCGGGTGTCGAGCCGAAGTTCAGGCGCGGCGCGGCGGCGGCCGGCGGGCGGGCGCGGCGGCCCGCGCCCCCCAGAGCTGCCGGAACGGCCGCCCGCAGGACCCGAGCGCGCCGCGGGCCCCAACTCCGCCGGCCGCGGACGCCGCAACAATGGCAATAGGTGGCGGAACACGCTCCGCTCGCGGCGGTGTCGACACAAAAGACTCAACCCCGGCCCGAGCCGCGCCGCCCGGCCCCACCGACACTGTCACCGCCGCGGACGCGAGGCCGCCCGGAGGCGGCGCCGCGCGCGGGAGCCGCCGCGCACTCACCGTCCACCCGCGCCTGCAGCAGCCCGAAGACCAGGAGTTGCGCGAGCGCCCGCAGACGCATGTCCACGCCGAGGGGCTCCGGGCTTGGGGAGCGACCCCGCCAAGTGCGAAGCAAGGCGCGGAGAGGCGGGTGCCACGCGCAGCCTCGCCGGCGCTACGGGAAGTCGCGGCGCGCGGCCCGCAGGCTCCGGGGGCTGGCGGGTGTGGGCCGGGCCGGGGCCGCCCGGCCCATCGGGTCCCGCTGCGCGGCCGCCCTGCCCTCGGCCGCGGCCCGCGCGCGCCGGGCCTCCGCGCCCTCGGGTGGGCGCCGCGGGGCCGCCGCGCTTCCTCGAAAGTGGCCCCAACTCGCGGGCGCCGCGCTCCCGGCCGCGGGCTCCGGTCCCCGGCGCGGCGGCGGCGCGGCGGCGGCGCGGCTCCGTCTCTCCCCGAACTTGCGTAGCGAGGATGTGTCAAAGCCGCTCCGCAGGCGGCGACTCGGCGGCCTCTCCCGCGCGCCGCGTGGCCCCTGCGCCGCCCTGCCCTCGCCCCGCCCCCGCCCCCGCCCCCGCCCCCCCGCCCCGCCCGCGCCCGCGCCGCGCGGCTCCCCGGCGGCGCTCCGGGAGGGGAGCGCGGACCGGGGCGGAGCGGGGGGCGGAGGCGAGGGGCGGGCCGGGCGGAGGCGGGGCGGAGGCGGCGCCGCGGCCGCGGCCGCCCGCGGGCCGCCGCGAGCAGGGCCGGGCGCCGCGGGCGGGCGGGCGGGGCAGGCCGCGCTCGCCGGCGCTGGGCGCGCAGCAGGCGGCGGGGCGCCCCGGGGGGCATCAGCCCGCTCGGCGCCCGCCCTCCGGCCCCTCCCGCGCGGGGGCGGGTGGCCCCCGCCGCCGCCGAGCCTCGCGGGCAGGCGACGCCCCGGCGGCGGGTGTCCCGGGTCGTGACGCCCCGGGTGGCGAGCGGCTGGGTGATCCGCGTCTGGGCGTGGGTGTCCCAGGCGGCGGGGGCCGCGTGGTGACGGTGGGCGTCCCGGGTGCCGGCGGGTGCCCCGCGTGGTGATCGGGGTGGCGATGTGGGTCTCCGTGGTGGTGGATGTCTCGGGCGCTGGGTGCCCCGGGCGGTAGCGGGTGCCCCGCGGGGCGGGGTCCCTCGTGGTGGGGTGCGCCGGCGGTGGCGTCTGGCGCTGAGTCCAGGCTGAGTGTCCGGTGGACTCCCGCTCCCCAGCTCCCCGCCCCAGCGTCCTCAGCAGGGGCGCCCCCGACCCCAGCCTCACCCCAGCCCGGCGGTAGTCGGGAGCGGGGCCCGGGAGGGGAGGGAGCCGGCCTTGGGACCCGCAGGACTGTGTGTGGTGCTTCCCACAGGCTTTCGCGCACGGGGAAAGGCGGGCGGAAACCCCGACCTCGGGCACCTCGGGCACCTCGGACTCGTCTTCGCAAGACCTGTGTCCTGCGGAGTCCCAGGGGCAGGGGCCCTCCCGTGTGACCCGCACCCAGGGCGCCAGCGGGTGCAGCGGGGCTGGGCGTCGGGCTCCCCAGGTCCTCACCGAAAGCCTGCGCCTGGGAGGCAGCTAGGGTGCAGGAGAGGGACGACCCCGAGCGCACGGGCGCGCAGCGAGGGGGCGCGTCCCGGCCGTGGACCCCAGCGGAGGCCGCACCACCATGGTGCCGCGGTGGCGGAGGCGGTGTGGCAGGGTGTCGGGTGTGCACTGGGTGGCTGGTGTGCCCAAGTGTCGGCGTGGCCAGAGTGGCGATGTGGCTGGGGGTGGCAGGGCAGCCAGGGTGAATGGGGTGGCCGGGGCGGCCGTGGCAGGGGTGGCCAAGGCGCATGGGATGTCCGGGGTGGCCGGTGGCGGGGGTGACCGGGCAGCCGGTGGCCGGGGAGACCGGTGGAGGTGGCCGGTGGCGGGGGTGGCCCGTGGCAGGGGTGGCGGTGGCCGGGAAGGCCGGTGGAGGGGGCGGCCAAGGCGCACGGGATGTCCCGGGTGGCCGGGAAGCCGGTGGCCGGGACGGCCGGCGGCGGGGGTGGCCGGTGGCCGTGCGGGCGCGCGGCGGCTGCACGGCGGGGCGCGGGTTCCCCCTACTGGAAGCTCCGGGAAAGAGACTCTCACAAGAGGCGGTCGCAGGACCTTTTGTCTGGTGACAAGTTGGGGTCTCCGGCCCGTCTGGGGTGGCCACGAGGAACGTCCCTCGTCGCCTCGGCAGGCGCCCGCCGTGGCCACCCGGGCTGCCCGGGGCAGACTCTGCCCTGGCCCCGCAGCCCTGAACCCGGGCGCCCTTCATTGTTTCAGCACCTGTGGGTCGCCCAAGGGCCAAGTCCACATCAGATAACACCATGGCCTAGAAAAGCCCCAAACGCACGGAGTTAGCCTATCTGGAACACTGGCACATGGTGGGTACTTCTTTAAAACTTTCATTCTAAACATTTGGACTTGGTTTAAAGTCTGGAGCTACACCATAAGCCAGCTCAGGCCTCTAAATAATTTCCACCCCCACCTTTATCCCAGGCCACTTTCCTTATGTAGATGGAATTTTTTAAATATTCTGGAAATAGAGTTTCTCTAATAAAATATTGCAGGAATTAACAAATCACGGAGGCTTTTAAAGCCTTTACTTTTACGATGGGTCTCAGAAAGGAAGTTATTGGAATATTTCACCTAGAAGCGTTTTCTCATGACTGTTTACAGGCGAAAGATAAGCTGTATGTTTTACCACCTGCAGATGTGTTTCTTATAGTGACCTGTGACGACCTGTCTCTGCTGTCCCATTGTAGGGCAGGGCCAACTGCCCTGGTCGGAGACAGGTTCCTGGGGAGCTCCCTGGGCAGTTCAGCTGGCATCAGCCTTCTACATCCTTAATGACTTCACCTGCTCGCAGCAGGCAAGCGGCACCTCAGCCTGGCCAGACACTACCTATGTCGTGGAGTCATGTCTGTAACTAGGGAAGGTTGGCACCCGTGTTTTCTGCTTCTCTTGAAGTCAAGTTCATAATCAGTTTTTTTAAAGGATGCTTTGTCATTATCTCATTGGGTATGAAATGTGACTGAAGAAAACTGAAGATTTTATAAGAATCTCATCCCAAGTGGCAGGTTAGGGATATGCCCAATATTCTCACAGCAATAGTGAGGAGACAGAAATTTAACATGAACAAAATATAGTTCAGAGGAACACAGACACCACCTTCTCGAAATCTGATAAGATCTGTACGAGAGAAATGCAATTATGTTACACTTTTAGTGAGCACTGTCTATGTAAAAAAAATGGGTTTCTCACTCTAAATAGTTGTTTACTTAAAGGGAATCTTTGGAACTTGGAAATTCAATTTTAGCAGTGCTTTAGCTGAAAAGGAAAAAAAAAAATTAGGTTTCCCTAAGACAAAAAGCCAGAAATGGTTTAGAATAGTGAAGTCCTGTGACCACTGAATCAGAGGGTTTAAGATACAAAAAGTCAAATGGAGGCTTGGCTTCAATACCTTTCCAAACAGGAATTGTCTCTCCTTCTGTAAACAAGCAGCTGATGAGAGAGATGGGCATGACAATCTGGGTTTATTTCATGTAAGACTCAGACTGGTATCATATACTCAAAATGTGCCTGCCGGATAAATGTGAGTTTTAGTGCCTCTGAAGATGACTGAGTGTAAGCGCTGCCGTTAACTCTAATCCAGGCGAGGTGATCAGAAGCTTTCTTTGTGCCTGACCTTTTTTCTTCTTTTTTTGAGTCGGAGTCTCACTCTGTGGCCCAGACTGGAGTGCAGCGGCCGCTCCCGGCCCCCGCAGCCTCGACCTGCCGGGCTCCGGCGATCCTTCCGCCTCCGCCTTCCCGAGTAGCCGGAATTACAGGCGCGCGCTACCACGCCCAGCTGATTTTTTGATTGAAGGTAGAGATGAGGTCTCGCCGCCCAGGCGGGTCTCGAACCCGCGGGCTCAGGCCATCCGCTCCCCTCGGCCTCCCAAAGGCGCGGGATGACAGGCTGAGCCACCGAGCCCGGCTGTGACTGAACTTCTAAGCCGGCATTTCTGGGGAACGGTAAATAACCATGTGAGGGCGTTCTGCATGATGTAGGATACTAAATACTAGATACTTTTTCGTGTCAGATTCCTCAAGGATATGGCATACATGGGAAAACCTTAATCCATTATTTCACTCTGTGTGCTCTTGTTATAATTGCAAGGCAGTATATGTGGAAAGTCCAAGGTTTGATCCATCATGTCCATGTTACTGTCATCTACCATGTGATGAGTACTTACCGTGTGTCAGGAATTGTTCCAGTTTTTTTAAAAATCACTACATTGTTAAACTCCTATAAGTGCCTCCTGTGGTTGATATCATTCCCATTGGATGGAGGAGAAAAACAGAGATTAGAAACCCAACCCTCGTTAGCGAAAGGCACAGGCTTCCTTTGAATCCAGATCTGACGACAATATCTGTGTTCTCGGGTTTAGACTTTGCTTCCCGGAATTGGTTCCAGACATGCACCATGTTGCAGAAATACTAATAACACCATAATAAATTCCTCCAATCGATTAGTTTAAGAACTCCTGGTGCACCAAACATACAGAAATATGCGATCAGTGTTGCTTTCAAAACCAAAGAATGTTCTTAAAGCCATGACCAGCTCAATTTTTCTACGTGAGACTGTCTTTCATACCATACAAGGACAATTAAAATAAGTGAAACATTAGGACTCCTGATAATACAAGGAAGACTTATTTGTCCTACATTTTTTTTTGTTTTATACTCCACCTTGTTCCAAAAAGGATTTGGGGGTGCCAAAGAAGATGAGTGTTATTCTTCTGAAATAGGTTCTAAGCATCAGATTTGAATCAATTTTGAAGTCATTGCTAGTACTCCTCTATGAAGTCTGTCTGTGTATGTAGCTACTATGAACAGTATTTCTGGTACATTACATAGAGTTATTAAAATATTCCTACTGAAAATCTGGGATTTAAGTTAACTAAAATATAGCAACATTTTATAAAATATAGAATTCTGTGCCATCACTTGTCTTCAAGGAAGAAAAATTTTCTTTCTTTGGAATTAAAATCAGTTAATAAAATCATTTTCTATCTTGATTGAAGAGTTTAGTAATACTTCCAAAATTGACACAGACTTTGAATAAATAAAATATTACAGTAAGCAGTACATAACCTTGAAGCATAATTTCTCAAGTATGTATTCCTTCACATCTGGGATTGTTAAAGCCACATAAGGATCCATCAGAGGCCACTG
Source organism: Cephalopachus bancanus (assembly GCA_027257055.1). Lineage (NCBI taxonomy): Eukaryota > Metazoa > Chordata > Mammalia > Primates > Tarsiidae > Cephalopachus > Cephalopachus bancanus. Next base: position 7,368,451 of record JAPVLO010000026.1, read on the forward strand.
ATGAGACTTTACCTTCAAAACATTGGTACAAGGTTGTCCACCATTCTTCACCTGCCTTATTGAGTACAAAACCTAAACCCCAGTTTAGTGGTTATCTTGCTACCCAAAAGCTACTTTCTGATTTTTAAAAATCAGAAAGTAGCTTTTGGGTAGCAAGACGATAACCACTCATCTAGGTTAGACCAATGTTTTCACAAAATGAGCAGAATTGCCAATCTCTCAAAAACACAAATTATACAAGTGCAACTCTGGTCAGTAACCGTGACAGGCTAGGCTTGGAATGTGTGCCAGGACTTTCTCCTTCCATTATCTTATCATTCCTTGTTAAAGATACCCAGCATATTATTGAGTATATAGCCTAACTTCAATGGTGTAAAATAATACCCTTTTTGCTATTTCTACACCACAATTTCATGAACCCAAGAAAATCCCTTTGGACTCTTTGCCAAATTATTCCAAGTCCATCTGCTCCAATCTGGACTTTGTTTAATTGAATTTTAGCAACACATAACTGTGATGCTAATAGGAAACTTTATTAGAAACCCCAAACAGAATTTTTGTTGTTCTTAGATGAGATTGTGCAATGTTTGGGAAAGGCTTGGAACCCTCCCTCCCCCGCCCCAGAGGCTCATAGATACACATAGATTGTGACGGTATCTACTCACTGAATTGTCTTTGGGGTGTGTTTCAGAATGGAGTCTTGAGATTAGAAAAAAGATGCTTATTCTCCCACATGAGAATACCATGGACTCAATCCAAAGGTCCATGTAATCCAATTGAACTGTCTATGCTTCCATCATACAGAGGAACTAATTTGTTTGGGAGCAGACTCTTATTTTCTTCCAATACCCAAATTATTTTATTTCTGCCTGATAAAGTAAATTCTGACTGCCTGTGGAGTGCCGGCGTTGTTTTGACACAGAAGGCTGGGTTTTCAGTTGTGAGCTACGGTCCCAGCAGGCACTCTAGGTCATGCAATTGTGCTCACAGGTGTGGACACCCATCCTCTCCCTTAAATGGTCAAGTGAAATACACAGAACACATATTTGTGGCCCAAGTTCGTAGACAAACTTGCAAATGGAGCGATAATACGACATCAAGTTTTCTGTGTTGCTGCTTTGGTTTCTGCTTGTCTCCAGCTGGCTTACTTCCAGGTGCTACATACCTATCACTGTGTTTCTTCCTTCCCTGATCCCCACCAAACACACACATTAAAAAGACATTCTGTCACCAAGCTGGAGCACATTTACAGGGGGTCTGGTGGTCTGTTTCCCAGTTTCGTTCTGAGTCACGTTTAAACCGTCACAAAAGATGAAAACCCATTTCACTTCAGGATTTCCAGCTGAAACTTTGCAACATTCCTAACTGCACTGCGTGCTTGTCATCAGGAAAATGCAAGTGAACTCTGTGCTGAGACTGAAGCAGCGTGTCACCAGACTTCCTCTGCAAGGGGAGGGTCGGCAGTGGGCCCTGAGTGGGACCCAGCAGGGCCAAGCTCCGGCTAGCGCCAAGCTCCGACTCAGGCGCGGAGGGCAGCTCTGCGTCCAGCCTTGCTTCTGCCACTCACAGCGCCTCTTCCCATACTCTCAACTCTGTGACAAAGGTCACGGTCGGCCCACTCGCTGGGCACTGGGACATGCACGTGAAGACTGGTTCCCACCCTTGGGGCTGAAATGAACCGGTGCCCTTGCACCATGCTGGTGATGGAGTGGTCGGGAAAGTGTCCCTTGAGCCAAGGGTCAGCCGAGCCCTCTCCCTCTCCCCACAGAGGCTGGCCAGGCCCCTCACATCCCGTAGGGCTGGGCCATGGGACCGAGTTCCAGCAGAGGGACACAGGCCCTGCCCCGTCTGCCCTCCGGATCTCTCTCCCGCCGCCCTCCCATTCCCCGGGTGCTCCGAGGGTCCCCTCCGGGCCCGGATGGCCCAATCCCGAAGAAAACACTGAACTATCCCACGGAGTAGCTGGGCTCCCGAATGTGCATAAGCACGCTCTTGCCACCACATCCGCCTCCGAATGCTCCGGACGAAAACAGAGTGATGGATGTCTTGAGGACATTAAGTTGCTGATGTTTCTGTCTTCTTGGTTTTAGCCCTCAACCCGTCCTGGCAGATACAACCAGCTACTTTGAATACTGCCTGAAGTTTAAACAGAAATGCGGTAGTACATTTCTTCACAGCACATTAAGCTATGCTTAATACCGTAACAATTATGGTATGATAATACCTAAACGTTTCGGACATTTACTCTATGGCAAGCGGTGGCGCACACCTCTTGTGCTGACTGCCTCATTTAATTCTCGCAAAGCCCGTGACGGTGGTGTTCATATTAGCTTCATAACCCAGAGAGGTTCATGGGTAAACAGAGGGTGGCACTTGGGAGGTGCCATGGCTCGGAGCTGAAACTCACACCCAGTGTCAGCAGAGCCTGTGGTCCCCCCGGACAGTCTGGTTTCTCCGTTTCCTCATCCTCACTCCTACGGAACTGCTGAGCCTGAATGTGTGCCCGTGCTTATGTTGAAATCCTGACCCTCACACACCGGTGTGGGGAGACAGGACCTTTAGGGGGTAAGTGGGTCATGACCACAGACTCTTGTGACCCTTAGAAAAGAGGCCCAGAGAAGTAGCCTCTCTCGTCTTGGGAAGACACCGAGAGAGGCACCACGCATAAGCCAGAAGCAGTGACCTCACGAGACACCGCCTTTGCCGCGTCTTGACCTCGCACTCCGGACTCCAGAGCCGGGAGAAACAGACTGCTGTCATGTCTAAGCCTCCCAGCTCCTGGCGTTTGGTGAAGCAGCCCGCAGCGACTAAGGCCGGGCATCTTTAGACCCATCTTCCTCAGCACCTCCCTGGAATTTCAGCACCTCCGAGAAACCGTAGACATGTTCCTGCACCGTATTTACATATGGAACCTGTGTGCACAGAGAGGAAGGTGTTCTTAGCGTCCCCAAGAGACACTTTCTGTCACCTCTGCTGAGCGTGAATATTCTACAAATACAGAGTCCCCAGACCTCAAGCCACGAAGGTTCCTCTTGGGATCCTGGGAACAGCTGGGAACTCCTCTGCCTCACCCTCACTCTAGGGCCAGGGCTGCTCGAATGTCGTTTCCAGACAGATGTGGGAGGCAGAAGCTGGACACACTGTCACCACAGAGCGCCTTTATTCTCACAACCTGTAGCTGTGGCCACGTGTACCCTCCTCCTGCAGGCTGCCATGCTTTCAGCTTTTTAGATGAAAAGTGAATTCTGTGTGCACATACACACAAATAAACACGTGTGTCTCTAAATACAAAGAAAACAAAAATGGAAGAAAAATTACAATGCAAACCTTTTACTATAAAAAATCATTTTGGAAGTTCAGAACTGAGTGATCCTTTTAAGATCATCTAGCATAACCTTGTAATTATATAGCTCAAGGATGGGAGACCAACACAAATGTACAAAGATACCTTATCCATAAATTAATCCCTTACAATTTTATATCAATTTAACCAAGGCAACTTTCATAATCTAGACATTGTCTTTTATTGATAGGTATGGCAGTGGCCAGTGGTTTCTGATTAAAATTTAACTTAGTGCATGTTAGCATCTTTCCATTTTTGTATTACTAGGATCACATGAAAAGGTTAAAATAATTCCATGCCATTAAAATGTTAGAAAAACACTGCCTAACTGTAGTCTGTATGCGGAAATATTAAATACAGATATTTAATCCTGGCTTTGTTGATGTTTATTGAAGGATGCTTCTTGCACAGGGAGTAAATGTGATCTCAGGAGCAGACGCCCACAACTGCCCGTGGCAGCAAACGAACCTGAGTCGATTCCCCTGTTGACCTGTTAACGCCGTCTGAGAGAGGCGTTCCTGCTTCAAAATAAAGAGAAGAACTGGCTAGATCTCAGTCTCTATGCCACTGCCCCATCTCCCCCCTCAGTTTTCTTCTACATTTAATTTTTCAAAAAGTCTCTAAACTGACAAGTTCCCCACGTGACCCAACATGTGGCCTGTCTTGGCAACTTTTTCATGTGTATATGAGACCTGACAGGAGCCAGCCAGGCCCCACAGTCACAAACACGTTTTGAGAAACAGGCACACAGATGCTAGGCTTCTTAGATCAGTTACTTTCAGGTACTTAGATCAGTGACTTAGTCCGTTACGTTCTGCCTAAGGCAGCTCCTTCCGAGCTGCACACTTGCTTCCCCCTGGGTGACACCTCGACGTGGCCTCCCGTCAATACCACGCCGCGAGAGGGGTGTCCTCCGCCCGGCTGTGGCTCTCCTACCCGTCCTGCCATGGTTGCAGCTCTCCTCCTGGCCCGGCCACAGGTCCTCTGCGCAGACGCCTCTGCCTACACACAGCTGCTGCTTGATAAACACCAGGCTGGCGCCAGCGCAGCAAGGGATTTTTGAAACAGCCCTCATCTTTTCACAGTGAAAGAGTCCGGTTCAGCCGTGGCTTCGGGGTGACCGACGCCTCAGACCGTGGCTTCGGGGTTGTCGCCCACTCCACGTGCGCGCGCCGTGTGCGCTCCGGAGGTTCAAGCGGGCAGGGCCCTTGTGTGCTTGGCAGGGGCTTCGGGAGCCGCGGTTCAGCATCCAGGCGCCAGCCTCTCACGCAGCATGGCCAGCCCGGGAGGGGTCGCTCGGTGAGTCCTCGCCCCCACTCAGTCGGGCCCGACGGATCAGGGCTTCTTCCTCCCGGCTCTGCTCGACGGAGATTTCTCTGTGTGCTTTGACGCTGTCATCACCATTGTCATTGGAAAGACATACGAGGGGGTTATGTACATTATTGTTTGTCAGACTTCTATATTAATTTTCCTTGAAATCGTATTGCTTCCACTGAGGAATGGAATTATATTTTGCCTTGTCTCCAGAAATGCTTTTAAATTAGAATGGATGTTTGAGCTGCATGACTCTTCACTGCTGATGTAATTTAGATTTTTATCCGCATGTTTGATAAGTTGCAGTTGGGCTCTCTTCGCCTTAGTTAAAAATCCATTAACCTTCCCTCTAAAACACGGTTGCTCGACTCAAAGCAGCTTTTTATACCAAATAAAAACACTGACGTGTGTTCCCTCAGTTTACAGGCCTGCACCGACACTCCCGGATGTCTCCAGGGCACGAGAGGACACACTGGTTGGAACAGAGGCAACCAGGGAAAACGGCTCCCCTGCGGAATTTGCTCAGCCGTGAAGATGAGTGCAGTTCTGTGCCAGGCTAGCACACGACACGCGTCCCTCTCCCCACACACCCGGCCCCTGTGGACTCCCGCTCCGCCCACTGTAGACCGACGGGCTGAACGGGGGACTCGGAGAGCCCAGTCTTCCCAAGGACGTCGTGTCGCTCACTTGGCTCTGCTGGAAGACTTTCCCGGGATCTCGCCTCTCGGGTCCCTGACTGGGCCGGCCCTGTGCGGAAGAAGAGCCACTGCCCCAGCTTCAGGGTCTGTGGAATGCAGGTCCTGACAAGCTGCGACAACGGGAAGTGGCCTTGCCCTCGCCACCTCTGCTCTTGCCTGTGAGGCGCGTGTGTGTGAAGCCGTCCCCGTCAGCTCTTCCCTGGGCCGGGTGTTGGCTGGATAGCCATGGTTGTCTTTGGTAGCTAGTGCATCTGGTACAATCCATAGAAAGAATGTATCTGCCCCACTGTGTTTTCAAAAGGAGTGTGCCAGCATTCTTGACACAACACAGCTCGTAGCGATACAAGTATGGATATCATCAAGATCAAAGGTCATCCCCGAAGAGGGCGTGGTCTGTATGGATTCCACAGAGTTACAGAGTTTCACACCTACGGGACTGGGGGTGACGACAGCAGGGTCTCACGATTACAGCAAGAAGCGGAGGCTGACTTCATGCCACGCGTGCACGCACATAAACGTTTCTGTCTTTTGAGCCTCTTCCGAGGAACGTTGTATCTTGACAGTTGATCGGGTGGCGGCGAGGCAACCGTGGTGAAGACAGTTTTAAAAATAAATACACCAATGCACAAAGCGAGGTGCTCACAGCAGAGCGGTGTCTGCGTGGAGACATGGTTGAAGCTGTTTTCTCACCAGGAGCCTCTCAGGAAAGAAAGCGGCGGAGCACCAGGCTCACAGCAGCGCCAGGGAAAGCCCCTCAGGGAACAGGCAGCAACTTCGGTGAGCACCAGGCCCGGAGCACGCTGTCTCCCGGCGCACCTGCCAGCCCCGTTGATGCCTCTCGGCACAGGGATGCCACCCAGGAGATTATTGTTCTTGGAGAGCTGTAAAGACTCTTGGAGGCTGTTTGCATTTCCAAAGAAATTCACTTAAATCATGAGTCTTTTGTCTAACCTATGTCAGTCCCCTTTATGCTGGGTTGGGAGCAATTTGTCTATTCTTTTAGAAACTTCTGAGAGTTATCATGTTAACTACATCTCCAAGTCACTGCAGGACATCACTCGAGCTTTGCTTTTAGCCATGAATGTATATTTGAATTTGTTGCACCAAGGGGACTGAAAGCGTCCACAAGTCTAATGATCAGTGTCGCTTGGGACGTGTCCTGTTGTACTTTGTTTTCAAGGCTTATGAAGATTAAGGACCCCCGACAAAAGGAAACAATTTTGGAAGGAGCTGACAGCAAGCTCAGGCACATGGATAAAGACAAGCTCCAAAGTGATAGCCAAGAGTTGGACTGCAAAGGCTGCTAACTGACCTTCAATGTCTAATCACCACAATGGAAAGAAAGAACTTGCTCATTGCAGTCAAACACTTGTGCTGGGCGTTTATGGCCACTCCCTCGGACGGCCCCACACACATCCCGATGGAGGACCTAGGCCCAGCACGCCACCCCCCCCCGGTCCCTGGGCTCCTGCCATTCTCAAGAAGGCACACCAAATTAATTTACGGCACCGGACAGACCTGCTGTCCTTTTGTAAAAAAAAAAAGTCTGGGAGGAAAAGACAAAACAGGAAAGGTCAAGCCAGTGGTATTTCACGAATGCCTCGGTGCCCTCACTTCTCGGCATTCACATATTCTGAAACCTGTTTCTTCCCCACAACGTGGTATTGACTCAGACTCCAAAGACAGATTTCTGGCACAATGCTTTCCGTGCAAAAGACTCCAGAAGTAGTGACACTGGGATTCATGCTGTAAAAGCAGAGTCTGGATGCCTCTCCCCTCCTCCTTCTCTTTGTGATTACGCACTATGTGTCCCAGCAGGACTGGCATGGCACGGAGTCTCCTGGTGCCAGACTGGGTGCTTCTCAGTGTGGCTGGGTCAGCACAGCCCAACACCAGTTTGTCGCTCAAGCACACCTTCCTCTCCAGACCCTGGGCCATGCCTGTGTGTGTTGATGCCCACGGAGCACGCCAACGCACTCTTCCTGTAGCTGGGCTGTTGACTCCTGTCCACCAGTAACTCAAGCTCTCGCTTTGACAACTTCCTGTCTGACATGTTTAGCTCTGTGTCAGCTGTTTCTGCACTGAAATGACTACTCAGAACAATAAATAAGCACATGACACCTGAGGTCTTTGCACCTGAGTCCTTGCCACTCCAGCTTGCCCATCCTGTGTCCCCTTCCACCCGATCCCCTCTTCAAAGTTTCTGAGGCCGTCCTGATCCGTGCTGAGATGTTAACGCAACCCTCTGCCCAGGTTACATCCCCAGGTTCAGCTGGGCAGGGACATACTAAGCCAGTCGGTAAAGCCACACTTGGGCCCATGCTAAGAACGAGACAGCTCGGCCAGCCCGTGCTGGGCTGTGTTCCTTCTACGGAGAACTGACCCACTATACACGCATTTGTCATATGTGTAAATGGTACACAGAAAATGTGATTATTACATCTGAAGAAGATCTCACACTAATGCCACAGTTTTTTCCATCTGGCAGTTAAATTAAGGCTATTTGTAACCATCAGGCATGCTGTAGACATTCTCAGTTTTCAAAAATATAGATATGGGTCTTCTATTTGCCATTTTATATTTTTTGTGGTTTAAGTATCATCAGAACATTTCTAAAAACTGCTTTGGCTAGAGATATGATAGACTAACAGACTCATTAAAATGAGAGGCCCACTCTTTGGCATAAGAATTTCATTAGTATAGGCAAGTTTTAACTTTTTCTGTCTAGTTTTTTGTTTGAAAGAGGCACTTAAAAATAATTTTATGTTGATAAGGAGGTAATTGAGCTTTTTTCAGACTTTTCACTAAAAGGCTATATCCTTTTAGCAGGGTGTTTCAATTCCTTGGGCTCTAAAAATACGAAAACATTTGACAGACAAAAGGATATTAAATGTATTTTATATCATTCATATATTAATCCATTCATAATAAGTCTCAACCATTGTTACAACCTTTTGGAACCTGTTTGACCTTTTATGATTTGATGTCCTTATCCATTATTTGGTTTACTTCCTAGCACTCTCGTGAAAAAAAAAAATTAGTTCACACACCAGTCACAAAAAGAGCACAAACTGTATAATTCCACTACATGAAATTCCTAAAGTCGTGAAATTTATAGAGACCTAAAGCAGAGTGGTGGATACCACAGGCCAAGGACCGGGGATAATGGGAGTACTTGTTGAATAGGGACAGAGTTTCAGTTTTGGAAGATGAAAAATGTACCAGAGATGATGTGGTGATGGCTGCATAACACTGTGAATGTACTACTGCCACTGACTTGTATGCTTAAAAATGCTTGAAACTGTACAAAGTTATGTTATATCTATTTGGCCACAATTTTTAAAAACATTGATTCCGATGTCACTTTAGAAACAGAAAATGTGATCCCTTTCCTCGCCCATCATGGGAGCCAGTGCTGACACTCTGTAACGGAAGGCAGACGACCCAGGGAAAAGCACAACACATTGTGTATCAGTGTTTTGTGGAGGCCCAAGGACTCGGGCCTGCATGGTGATGCTTAGGTTCCTTGAAGCATGGACAGCCATACGAAACGAGACTGGACAGGAAGGGTATGCTGTCGTAGTAATAGACCTGGGGGGAACCCAGTGTTCTGGTTCATTTTCTGTTGCTACAACAGAACCCCACAGACTGGGCAACCTATAAAGATGCATTTCCTGTGGTTCTAGAGACTGGGAAGTCCAAAGTCAAGGGGCTGCACGTGGTAGGAACCTCCCGTCTGGGCCATCCATGATGAGGGCAGAGGACAAGAGAGCGAAAGACCGAGAGAGGAGAGGCAGGCATTCGACTGATCAGGGCCCACTTCCACGATCACCCACTCCACAACAATGGCATTCACCCAGCAGCCAGAGCCCTCACTATCGAGTCACCCCTTACATGCCCCCTCTCTGCATACCGTTACAATGGCAGTTACATTTCCACAAGAGTTTTGTAGGGGGCATTTACTCGTAGCACCCAGCAAAGCCTGTCTGTCAAGGCTCTCTGTGGCCCTCCTGTGAAGCCATCCTTCCTCACAGGTGCAGGGCAGGGTCCCTTCTGGAATGAGCATCTGTGCCCACTACCAGACAAGGCGAGCGAAAACGTCCATGGCCAGCCCTCACCCAGAGAGAAGTGGGACACTGACAGCAGTATTTCTGGGTTATAATGTCTGAGGGAGAGGGAGTTGAGCTTCATGACACACCATGGGGAGGGGAATTCTTGCTTCTGTGTCTTGTCGGGGGAGAAAGAGGGCTGGCACAGGAGGGCAGTTGCTGGTTGGCGAGAGGCTCTGCCTCCGAGGCTTTCCAAGGCCCCGTTCCGAATCTAGCAGGCCAGAGCATCACTCTTGGGAATATCGGTTCTGAGCCCCCGGTTGACTTTATGAAGTAGCTTTCCCCACTGCTTATTATCAAAATGTCTAAGTGCTAAAAATTATAAAGTACAGAATTTATAGAAGCCCTGTCTCCCTAGTCAAGAAATAAGCACCTTACTTTGATTTTTCTCCTGTTTTTGTACATAGCTGTGTAGTTCAAGCTTCTGCAACTGTTTTCTCCACTTACTGCTGAAAAATAAAACTTCTCGGTGTCAGTAATCTTGTAAGTACTTTGTACATGGTTTACGCAATCAGACACACTCAGTCACGAGTCCCACACTGCTGGACATCTAGGTTATTTCCATCTAGGCCTTGCCACGTGAACAAATTATGCTTGGGTATCTTTTTCTGTGAGCCGTTGTGAAAATGGGTTGTCACTTCATTAGAATCTCAGTAGTTTCTTAGACTGATTTACTGACTCAAAGGACATGAACATTTTTAAGGTTTCTAAACATGCATTGCAAAAATGTTTCTGAGAAAAACAGAAAATATTTACACTCTCACCAGCTGTGAATAAAAGCTTCTGTTTCACGAATGCTTTTAAATATAGAAAGTTTCTTCATCCAGTTATTTGATAAATTATTCAGTGCTCAGTTCTTACTGTTTTATTCGTGGCTTTATTTTTACATTTGACTCTAAAATCAAGATGTGTTTTCTGTTTCAGTACAGGGTGAGGTGAACACCTAAATTATTCCCCCCAAACCTATTCAGTTTTCATTTTTAAAATAATTCTTCCTGCTTTTATTGTTTAGAACCAACAGACTCCCTCTTAATCGTTTTAAAATACCTTGGACACCGCCATGCCTGGAGTCATCACGGGCTTTCTGGCTGTGCATGCTCGTTTCTCACAGTGACTCACTTGAACTTGGAGCCCCTTGGGAACCTCATGACCAAGGCCCCACTGGCATTAATCCCGTCACTGAGTCAGCCAGCAGAGGTGAGCATGTGGAACAGGCTCAGGTCTGTCTGAAGCTGGGATCCCAAGCTGAAACCTCGAGCAACAAGGTAGGGCCGTCGTGTTGTAGGACGCAGCCGGTTCCTTCAAGCTTCTTTTTCCTAGTCCCTCATGGAGTTTTTGAGACAAACGGTTTCAGATTTCTAAGTCACAAACACTTGCAGATCAACGGGTCACTCCAAAGTTATTTAAAGTGCGCCCTGAGCCAGTCCTGAATCCCCGGGGACCGCTGGTTGGAGCCTTCCTGATGGGGTTTCCAGCAGGACTTCCCCCCATGAAACTCCCTGCCTGCCCTGTCCTCTACACCCTCCAACTCATCCCCTGGAAGCCTCCCTGCCGTGAGGGCCTTCCTGGAATCTCAGCCCACAGAGAGCTCTCCCTCCTCTTTCATGCTTATTTTGGGGAGCACCCCTGCCACGGTTCGAATGTTTGTTTCCCCAGATTCACGTGTCGAAATCTAATCCCCCAGGACGATGGATGGTGTCAGGAGCGGGGAGGAGGGAGGGCGCTTAGGGGAGGTGAGCAGGTCATGCAGACAGACTTCTCATGACTGTGATTGGTGTCTCTGTGAAAGTGATCCCAGAGAACAGTCTCTCCTGCCATGTGAATTCACTGTGAGAAGGCCATACTCACGGCCCAGAAATAGAGCCCTCCACAGACCCTGCGTCCACCGGTGCCTTGAACTTGGGCTCTCGGCTCCAGAACTCTGAAAAAAATCCCAGTTTCTGGTGTTTTCTTAGCCGACCAAATGGACTAAGACAGCTCGTTTGAGATGTATCCTCACCCTCTTTGAGGTTCTGGCAGGGGACCACGGCTGGACCACGCCGCATCGCTACAGGAGAAGGGGTCTGTCCTGGAGAGGTGCCCTGGTGAGCTGCACCAGCCGGGGGAAGACCGCACCAAGGCCAGGGACAGGCGAGCTGCTTTTCCTTGGGATCCAGACGGCCGCTAGGTGACTGGAGATGCAGCCAGATTACGCTGACGTCCTATTCACTTGGATTTCTAAAATCTCTATACTAAGTGTGTGCATGCTAGTAATAGTATATATTTAAAACATGGTTTTTGAATTGATTAGAACTTAAGTCTTCTTTCCCTTCCCATACACACCCTGTTCATTAAGCTTTTCTACATGAAGGCAATAACATTGGATTTGGGCTAGATTTTTTTTTTTTCTGAGTTGAAGTCTCACTATGTCACCCAGGCTGGAGTGCAGTGGCACGCTCACGGCCACCCCAGTGTCGACCCACTGAGCTCAGGAGATCCTTCCCCCTCAACCTTCCAAGTAGCCGGAATTACAGGTGCCCAGCTAATTTTTTTATTTTTATTATAAAGATGAAGCCTTGCCAAGTTGCCCAAGCTGTTCTTGAACAGCGGGCTCAGGCAATCTGCTTACCTTGGCCTCCCAAAAGGCTAGGATTACAGGCTTGAGTCACCACACCTGGCCTGGGCTAGATTTATAATATTCTATTAATGTAAATAAAAAAACAAAATGTCAAAAGATGCAGCCTTATGCCCAAAGCATTTTTAATTATCAGATAAGGCACAGGCCAAGAAAACAAATTATTTTTTTTAAGTATTTAAAATACAGCATCTATTCAATAATAAAATATTCAAAAATATGGGAAATATGTTAAAAATCTTCACGGGTTTGTCCTTCTACCTAGTGTATCTCATTTGCAATTGTTCCTTTTTTTTTTAAGAAAATGGTTTACATAAGGGACCTCAAAGTCCTTTTCTAGGGAGAAATGTAATGAAATGTTTAAATGTTCTCAATTTGTTTCCGCTTAAGCAACCCTGCTATACTTTGCTTGAACTAATTCTCTGGAGAGACTGTGATAGGAAACCATGTCCAATTTGCTTAGTATGCATCTAATTTCTTGGGTCTTGATAGCCATTTGAGCTGTCTCTGATGGGGCCAAATAATTTTTTACAAATCAGTGTGACTTCCCTCATCTATTTATTTGATCTTTCTTTTACAGGAGATGGCTTTTAGTTGTGGTTCTTTTGTTTTTAACTCATTTCCTGTGAATTTAAACGATGGAAGGTCACAGACACCAAGATTGATTATTTTCCAACCTAACAGTTTATGAAATTAGATGCAAATTTCAAGGCAACATTCTTACATTCTAATCGGCTTCTTCTGTTATTTTTCAGCCAAATATGTTTTCATTTTAGTTCAGAATTCTAGGCAAACTAAGGGTCTCTTGGTTTGATACGAACATGTGGTAAGATTATCATGCACACGAGCTGTGATAAATTCATTAAGCTTGACAGCTGGTGTTGCCAAGGGCTTTCGAGGTAGCAGAGAAGTCTCAAACAACCCATACTGCTGATCTGGCCGTCATTTTAGTAGATATCATTATAACTCGCAAAGCTCACTTCATAAAGAAATAGACCCCGAGAGGCAGGTCCCCACCCTCAGGTGCTCGTGGGACCAAAGCATGCTTTGAACAAGTTGCTCTCCTTGCACACTCCACTGACCAGAGCAGCCAGGGCACAAGGTACTTGAGCAAAGACCGGGCCGGGGTGGGGGGTGAGCTCCAAATCCCAGCCCTGCCCTCCTGGTGGTGCCGCGGGGACAAGGCTGTTCCCTGGTTCTGCAGGTTTCCTGCCCATGGAACCAGGGTGATGGCTGCACTCAGAGCTCTTGAGGGATGAGAAATGGCTTTGGGGTAAACCACATGAAACAGTTTCTGCAGATCAAAGAGTTCAAACATTGGCAGTTCCCTGTGATTCAGCCTAACTCACTTGAAGGAACTGGTGGCTACCGGTATGGTATTCGCTTTCCTGTCTCCAGAAGCTGGATCCACAAAGATAAACATGCCGCTTTTGGTGACCGGGTGTCTTGGATGCTCTTGGAGAAGGTGGAAACTCTGGTTCTCACCATCAACAGCTGAGCATTTTCTGTCCTTTCTCTCTTTTTTTAGAGGCGAGACAGAGGTCTATGTGTGGATTCCATTCACGGCAGCGCCACAGTCTGACAAAACTAATGAAAGGGCACAACTCTGGGACCCCAGCACAGAATAACACCCCTGGATGTGGAGAGTGGAGGAAGAACAGAAGAGCGTGGGGTCAGCGCCAGACGTGGGTCGAGTCACATTTTGAACGTGTGTCTGTGCCATCCCCATGCAGACACACTGTGGGACCAGAGGTGTCAGGTCCTACCCAGCGGGACTGGGAGCCTGTGATGTTGAGAAACCAGGCGGCCGGGCTTGAGTGGCCCTCTCGTCTGAGCAGAGGCCTTTGAACCCATTTGTATATATTGGGGCTCTTATTAAAAAAAATAAGCTGTTAGAATGTCTAAAAATGATCGGCCTTTGTTGCTCGGCCTCTTGAACTCTAAAATTCATTGATTTATATGATTCTAACCAACACTGTTAAATGTCATCCTAGAATCTAATTTGCATAGAGCTGCTTTAATCGGGGATGGTTATAGGTTAAATATTTCTTGATCCTACAGTGACCTTTTAGGAGACATTCCAAGGAGACAGAGTAAAAATGGAGTGTTCTCTTAAAATATCAGAAGCGAGGAAAAGATGTAATCACTAATACCACATTAAATTTCTGTCCTCCCATAAATCCCGGCCGTGTACACAAAGCCCCTTTCAGCACAAATTGGTCACACTTTTGAGAAGTGACACCACTAATAACAACCCCTAAATGATATTAATCATGTTTAAAGAAAAGAGAGTTGGCTTTGGTAAAACATTAGCTAACTCTTGTTAAATTGATTTTGGTCTTTTTGGTTAATTGATTTTAAACACTATTTCCTTAGCGCTTTTATGATGAGCTGCACTGGAGGCAATGACAAAATTTCTCCTGAAACACTGGCTACAAATGTTTCCTTTTTTTCTTACATGTGTATTTCCTTTTTTAAAGAGACTTTTAGAAGTTGAACTTTTTTTAAGACGCAGGAACAACGCTATCTAGAAAGAAAATCTGTTTTTAAAGATAAGCTCACTAGAATTCCTAAGTTAGGAACAGAACCTATGATTTTTAAATAAAAGAAACATGACAAATGTAATACCAAAAGCATAATTAATAGAGTGAAAGATCTATTATTCAGCGAATGTCTGAAAAGCACGGGGAGAATGTTAGACCAGCTTGACTGGTTCATTCAGGGTGACTCTTTCTCTCTCTCTCTCTCTCTCTCTCTCTCTCTCTCTCTCTCAAGGCCACCACCAGCTGGCTCTCCTTTGCTTCTCTCGACAATAGAGTGGAACTTAGGTGGTCCTCGGACCACCCCCAGCCTCCAGCTGCCCCGGGCCCACCCTTTCACCAAACTAGTCCCGTCTCCCCGCTCCCCGCACCTGCGCCGAGGACAGCCCTGCAGCTTCCACAGAGATCCGGAGGTTGGTGGCCAGACGCCCCACCCCGGCCGTGGGCTCCGGCCTCGGCTGTCGAGGGTGGGTGTGGCCCTGCGGGATCTGTGACCCGGGGCTGTGTCCCACTGCGCCGCCCCGTGAGTGTCCCAGCCAGGCCTCTGCCCCACCTCCTCACGCACCCCTGCCGCTGCTGTTTGCGGGGAGGGGGCAGGGCGGGGAGAGAGCTCCACCAGCTTCTCCATGGACCGGCCTCTGACTGCTGGGAGAGGGGACTGTGGAAGGGGCAGCAGTGGCGATGTGGTGGGGCGGACAGAACAGGGGGCGGGGCCGAGTTCGCAGCCATTAACCACCCTCGTGCTCAGCCTGTCATCCCGCGCTTTGGGAGGCCGAGGTGAGTGAATTGCCTGAGCCCGCGGGTTCGAGACCCGCCTGGGCAACTTGGCGAGACCTCACCTCTACGATGAATTTAAAAAATCAGCCGGGCGTGGTCGCGCGCGCCTGTAGTTCCGGCTACTCGGAAGGCTGAGGCGGCAGGACCGCGGAGCCCAGCGGGTCGAGGCTGCGGGAGCCGGGAGCGGCCGCGGCCCTCCAGCCTGGGCCACCGAGTGAGACTCCGACTCACAAAAAAAGGAAAGAAAACCCTCGTGCGTTACAGGTGTGGAGCCCGTCAGACCACATGTGTACAGCCTTCAAAACCCAGGCTCAAAGATGAGAAAAACGAGGTCCCACACAACCGCGGTTATTCCGAAAGCCCTGGGGCAGGCCTCCCGCGAAGGAAATGAGCCGCGGAGAAACGAGCGTGCATCCACGCACCGTACGTGGGCAACTGACCTGCACACTGCTGTGGAATGAGTCTGTTTCGAGCCGCGCCTCCTCCCTCCCGGTGGTCTGGCAGACTCCAGACAGCAGGAAGTGGAGGCCTCGTGGTCGTCAGAGTTCGTCAGGAGCAGAGAGTGTTTTCTGAAGGCAGTTCTGGCTGAGAATGGAGAGATGTTGACCCCGCCAGACAGGAAGAAGCAGCAGCTGCCCTGTCTAGTCTGTTTCTCGCGGCACGGTTCGTTTCCCGCGTGGCTCCCAGAGCCTGAAAGGCATGGGGACCCGGTGCACTGCTGTTTCTGTATCTATCTGAGCAACACGTACGGCTTATACTTCCCATATGAGTTTTGAAATAACCGCACATCAAAGTTACTCTTCCCTCTGCTCAGCCTCAGAACCGCATTCTCCTTTTCCTCTCACCCCAAGAATCCTGGCTTTCCAATTATAAGCCCAAGTCAACAGGAAAATGTAAACTGGTAATAGAATTTACCTCAACAGTCACTCTCTCAGAAACATATTTATCTTACAAATTAAGGTGTCTCCGCGATTTAACTTATTTTATCATTCTTTTTCTACTTTCGAAAATGTTTCAATTCTTATTAGATTAAGGATGTGAGGCCTAGTGATTGCAAATTATATTAAGACCCTAGCATTGGCTAATGCTTAAAGACCGAAGGACTTTTAGGGAAATTTATATTTTCTCTCTTAAATGAATATACCTTGAATCAACTGCATCTTCCAATTGCCACTTAAAAACATTTTCCCCTCAATGGATCAAGATTAAAATGGAAACACTTCCTCCTCCCC
Source organism: Cephalopachus bancanus (assembly GCA_027257055.1). Classification (NCBI taxonomy): domain Eukaryota; kingdom Metazoa; phylum Chordata; class Mammalia; order Primates; family Tarsiidae; genus Cephalopachus; species Cephalopachus bancanus. Next base: position 7,385,078 of record JAPVLO010000026.1, read on the forward strand.
CCAAAATAGTGCCACTGAGGAAGATGAAGTCGTATAGTGAAACGGAATGAGTAGCTCGCATATCTTGCCGCCCTCATCTAGAACCCTTTGGAATAGGAGTTGATAGCACAGGTAGGCGGTAATGACAGTGGTCACACATGGACACAAGGGGTTTCACTTAGAAAGAAACCAGTTTTATAACTTGGATACTTGCTCTCAAGTTGAAAGATACTGCTCTTTCTGTTAACATTTCTAGTCTAAGTTGATTTTTTTATAACACCGATTATGCAAAGGCCATATTTCATTTCATTTGGATTGGGGCTTGTTTGTTTTCTATTTCTATTTTTTAAAATCCAACTCTTCTATTTTCTTTCTGGGGAAAAAATTCATAGCGTAATATTCTTAAAACATGATGATGCTATAATTTTCATATGATGTACTTAAAGTGCTGGGAACTTGGACTTGAGCTTTCTGACAGTATCTAAAGCTTCATGATGGGAAATAATGACCTATGATTTGAAAAAAGGTAAAACTATATAATTTTAGCATAAATCATGTTTTCTGATAATCATATTAGATTGGATTAAATCATGCAGTGTTAAAATTCATTTAAAATAATGACATTTTGCATAATATATTGTCTACTAAACATTAGCATTCTATTGCAAAAGATTAAAGTACTTCTGAAGGGTAATTTTAGTCTCTATTAAAATTGTACAAAAGACAATGAGAAAGAAAAAGAAAGTGCATATTCTCAGATGTAAGGATTTCCTTCTAGAAATGTATCTTCTGGAAACTTATCTCGCAGATATGCTTGATGACATATGTACAGAGTTGCCTCCAGATTCTTTAAGGAGAGAAAACGAAGTCAAGTTCAAAATTAACAGGTGTAGAAATGGGGAAATTATGACGCATGCCTAGTACGGAACACTATGCAACTACTTAAGAATACAGTTGGTTTACATCTCCTGCCATGAAAGTAATTTGTAGATTAGAAATTCTTTACGAAAAACAAGTTGTAGATGAACACTCGTGGTAAAATTCCAGTTTTGTTGTAAATGCCCGTGTTAACGCATGAGTGCACGTGTGCAGGCAAACACACAGAAGATGGAAGAGAGGAGACCCGTGGAATTCAGAGAGACCTGGCGGCCTCTGAGAGATGCGGGTGGAGTAGCGATCGGCGTGGGGATGTGTCTTCAGACGTGTGACACCTTATACGGTGAATATTTGGTGGGAAAGGTAGGGAAAAGGATATCATAAAGCTAAGGCATGCAAAATGTATGTGTATGCACTGAATTTTTAAAGAATTTATAATTATTATCACTTACCTAAGAAATTCATATGTGTCTTGACATGGCAACATAGAGTGTTAATAGTCATAAAATCAAATATTCTAGCAGAGGATTTGGGTCGAACTGTCTTTCCTCATCCTGGAATTTCAGGTATCAGCTGGAAAAAGACAAGTCCCTCTGGCACCCACCTGGCCCTCCAGGGGTCCCCTGTTCTCCCTCTCCTCGCCTGAGATTCAAGAAAACAAGTTCCTCTGTGAACCACCCGGCCCTCCGGGGGTCCTGCGTGTCTCCTCTCCTGGGATTCGAAACAAGTCCCTCTCGCCCACACCTGGCCCTTCGGGGGTCCTCAGTATTCCTTCTCTCCTGAGGCTCACGAAGACAAGACCCTTTCCCCTGCAACCGGTCCTCCCAGGGGCTCTCCGTGTCCTCTCTCCTCTCCTGAGGTTCACGAGGAGAAGTCCCTCTCCTGTCCACCTGGCCCTCCTGGAGTTCCCTGTGTCTCCTCTCTTCCTGTGAGACTTTTCCATGTTGACTAAAGAATGTGGCTTCTAATTCCCTCTGGACTTGGACTTAACTCACGCTTCTCTTGCTTGTGACGATCGCCTTAGGGTTCGAGCAGATTCGAGGCCGAGTGACCAGGGCCTTTTCCTTCCCCTCCCTGGATTTTCTTCGTTGTCCCTAAACAAGGTGCGTCGTCTTTGAAGACTGTTTTTCAGACGAATAAATGTCCTGGAGCCACTATTAACTACATCTCCTGATGGAATAAGCAATGTTTGACTTTTGATTTTTATAATTTTTCTTCCTATTTTCTCACTCATGATTCTCGTTATATCAGTTTCATGATCTTACTTTAAACTTCTTGATTTCTCTTTTATGTTTTCATTCTCTTATGCCTTGGATTTACACCTCCAAAGTGATTTCTCTAAACTCCATTATCTCTCTCGGTGCAGAGCAATGATAATCAATATTTCAAGAGTGCTTTATTTTTTATAAAGTACATTCCTAGACATCATCCCATGGAATATTTTTACCAATCCTACCAAATAACTTCTGTTCATCCAGGTCACTTTCCTTGGTTCTTTTTTTCCCCTCACATTGCATGACCTCCTTCCTGTTCCTCTTACTGTTACTTTCACAGATATTATCCTAAAACAGATTTGTAAAAGTCTTAATTTGCTATAACATTTCTCTTATTTTCCTTATCTTTCCTTAAGCGTTCCCTAAACTTGGGCCTTTCTCTCTCTCTCTCTCTCTCTCTCTCTCTCTCTCTCTCTCTCTCTCTCTCTGTCTCTCTCTCTCTATTAATCAGTTTCTATGATCACCACTTGGCCAGTGTGTACACCAAATGTGTCTGTCTCTGGATTCCATATTCTTGTTAATTAAGTGGCTGAACCTGGTGAGACAATGCTTGAGTCTTAGAGTCATATGAAACCTTCCCCAGCACACAGCTGGACAGCCTGCTCAGACATCCCATGTGGGAGCGACCACAGACGTGCCTGCCTTTGCCCTGTGTGTGGCAGAAACGAACTGGGAGTCAAAAGCATCTGAAGAAATCTGCCAAGACGACCGATCCGATTTTGTGTAACATCTCGTGGAAGGTTACTGCTAAATTCGCTTTCCAAGAAAGCACGTAGTCTGATAATTGGCTCAGTGAAAAATAATTCAGAAAACCAGGACAATCTTTGAGGAACAAAGAGACAGAATATTTGCAAATTGGGTCGAGTCCTGGCATAAGCACCATTCAGATTAGAAGAGAAGCGACGGTGCCTTCTTAACGGCACACCTTGTTTATGACGGAGGCTAGGGCGGCTCTGGGAACCAACCCCAGTCTGCTGAGTCTTCCTGAGGTTGTGTATTCATACCACAAATAAACCACAGTGCAGGCCGGTCAACGGAATCCATTCCCCAGTCTCTCAGTGACTAGTCGAGTCTCCCTGCAGCCGTCAACGGGCATTTCTGGCTTTCCTGCTCTGCTTTCTTTACTCTCTGGAACACAGTGTTTGCTAGTCCTCAGGGCGGCTCATCTGTGCTCCAATACCTTCCACCAAGCTTCTCTTTTTTCTGCCTGGCTTGGATGGGATCCAAACCTAAAGCTCATTTGAAGCATAGATGAAATGAGTTGGTGAGAACAGAAGGCAGAAGGGTCTAGACAAGCAAGAGATCTCGAAGAGCAAGTACGGGGAATGGCAGGCCAACGGATGGAGCACTACTGTCATCCAGCAGGGTGACGGAGAGTCAAGTCTGGTGCAGAAGGTGTGCTCGGGGCTGGCCCCACCAAGACAGGGCCCCCTGGAGGGCTGGGAGCCAGAGTGTGCTGCCTGGGCCTGAACCCTGGCTGAGCAGGGGGGCCCTGTGGAGTGGGCGAGAGCTTACCATGTGGGACCACCAGAGTGGGGAGGGCAAGATCAGGAGGCCGGAGAAGAGTGGAGGCCAAGGAAGAGGCCCGAGGCCAAGGACGGGATTTCTGAGGGGTGTTGTGCCTGAAATGCGCGAGGAGGGTGGCGTGGAGAGAAGGCGGGGCGTTTCTAAGGCAACCGAATCTCACCCCGTTTTGTAAAAAAGGCTCATGTCATCACCTTGATATTACTTTAGATAATGAACACCTGCAAGATATGAGAGGAAACAGATATCAGCACTGAAACGCTTTACCCAAAGTCACATGTCCTCACTGGAGTGGAGCCCTTCCGCCTCCCGGATCTCCCAGTCGTCCGTGAGGTCCCGAGCTGAGTGGGAGCCCTGAGGATAGCTTCTGACCTCCGGGGCCCCTATTTTCAGAGGGAGTGAGTGGGCAAGACAGAGCTCCAGCCACAGCCCTCCTGCTTTCAGCCCGAACTGTTGCTCAACCGGGTACCTGCAAGCAACAAAGGCTTAACGCTGGGGCCCGCGTTACCCATGGATTTTCTTTCTATCTATTTCTTTTCATGCCTTTGGCAGAACTACAGGGCCACGGGCTTGTTCCTGCATTTGAGAAGTCAAGCAAAAAACTATGAAGATCTAATTAAGTCAACAGCCACCTAATCCTGAGGTTTCTAACAGGTTTAACATGACAGCAAACTAGTTCTGAGGCGGATGGACCCAGAGCTTGTTAAAGAGTCCTTTACTAAAAACACTCACAATTAGCTTTGATTCAGATGAAAATTTAAATTTTTCAAAGTTTTTTTTTCTGATTTATCAAACAAAACAAAATTAAAGACATGAGCATAAATTTCTATGCAGAAACATGTTTTTAAGTTTGGCTATATATTCTGAGGCTGCCAAGTTTATAATTGAATTGAGTGGCTAAAGGGCCAGACTAGGTCAATTCTAGGCTGAGACACAAAAGATGTCTTTCACAACTTTTCCAGGAAACCCCACGGACTCTGATGAGTGATTCTCCCTCCCTGGAAACCCTGTCCTGCAGCCACTCTGACTGGGCAGGGGCGCTGTGGACCCAGGCTTGAAGGAAAACAGAGACCAGTGCTGAAAACACTTGCTGCTTGTGTTGAGCATTTAGCATGTACTTTTCAGTTTACTAGCGTGTACCAGCTCATTCATCCTCACAGCACCACGGACCAGGAAGGATTGCTATTGTGCTCCCCTGGAGGAAATTCGTTATCACCTGTTCTGTGTATTCCTCCTGGAGGTAGGAGTTTCTAGCTCCGGTGTTTTCTTGGGCCTTAGGGACAATCATGAACGACCAAGTAAGCTTTCAGAACTAAGGAAGTAGCGTGCTGATTCTGATCTCACAGAGGCTTTAGCTTATAAGTAAGTTGAGGTGCTACCGAACAAAACACACCTCCTTGGCACCTACTACCATATTCACAAATTCTAGGGAAAAATATCAGGAACTCTCTGTATGGAAATAAAAGGTAGAGAAGAATGTAGTGAGTACACTCAACAGATAGCGCGCCTTCCCTCCCGCTCCCCCGTGCTCATCCTATGAAAGATTCTTCGAGAACATTCCTGCTCATCTATTTAATCGCTGTGTATCTCTGGACATATGGTCAGTCGTCAGAATGATTTGAGCTTGTCATTATACGTGGATGTTTGAGAAGGTACTCCCTCCTTTAATACATATTCTGAATATGCACTAAGTAAATATTATTGTACGATTCCCATGACTTTCATGGGTGTGCCAGATCAAAAAGAAAACATTAAAAGGTAACATAAACCACAACTGAATTAATAATTATCTATGGGTTGGATTTAGAGACTGAGACAAAAAGATATAATTGAAGACTAAAATCCAACTTGAAATGCTTTGCCAGTGTTTAGACAAGACTAGAAACTTCAAAGCTTAAATGAATCCTTATATTTGTGTATGAGATCTTCTTTGTAATGAAAGATGCCTACTTAAATAAAGAGGGTCATGACTACCTTACTATTCTAATACTAATTGGACTTTTGAATAGTCTTAAGTGCCTTCAATAAAGCATTTACTTTATAATTTCAAACGGCCATCTGTGATTATAAAATAAATGATGACCAAATATGATATACATTTTAACACAAAATAATGGATTATCAATACAATTCATACCTTTAAATATAGCCAAAGTTCTTAAGATTTTGAAGATATATATGTGTATATATATGTGTGTGTGTGTGTGTGTTTATGAAAAAATATTCAGAGAAAGAATAATTATATTTAGAATATAAATTAAGGTAAGTACTAATTGCAATAAATTTAGAATTAGTTTGTCATCAAGTCCCATGATATGGGATATGAGGGTCATTTTTAGAGCTGGGGTCAAATAAAGTATTAATTTGAACACCAGGAAATGTGACTATAATGTTAGTGTGGCTGAAAGGACACATTCACTTCAAAGACAAACTAAAGCATGATAGTAATACAAGATTCAAATGTTTCTCTAAGTATATGACCATACGATCTCCACAATTATCATAGATTTTAAAATGCTTCCATTCACTTAAAGGCACTCACTAAGGTCCAGACTGGGGCTAGATGGTGTGTGAGATGCCTCATGAAAATCAGGGAGGCAGACAGAACACAGCCAGGGACAGACGGGGTTCCCTCCCACTGCTCGACTTCTCAGAAGACAGTCACGCATGTGCAACAAAGCATGCTGAGCGCACAGTGGTTTGGGTGCCCAAAGTGCACCTTTGTATGCAAGTGGCTCTAGAACTGTTAGGTCGTTTAGGGCGAGGGAGGCGCCGGGAAAGGCGTCACGGCGAGAGTTTGCTGTTTCGGGATGACCTTGCCGACACAGAGAATCTCAGTGTTACCAGCCCATTCGGAACTCTGGCCTCGAAGAATCCGAGACGTGCGGCCGGATGGCGTTCATCCTGTCCTTATGAAGTGGAGAACTTGCCATTTCCAACACCCAGAAGCCCTGGGGAACCCCACTCGAAACCCCCTTCCGAAAGTCAACGGGGGAGCATTGGCAGCGTGGACAGTCCCTGCTCCTGTCAGAGCACAGCCACTGGCCTGGAGCAGCCATGTGCCTCTGCTGCGAGGCTTAGAACTATTTGCGATATGCATGGAATGGGGCTTCAGTCTGTTGTAAATTGAGAGCATATGTTCACCAGAGACAAAAACCAGAAGAAGGCCGTGCATTTTTATGATCTGTTAATAAGTCTGTAAACGGATTGTTTTGCAGCCAAAACTCTGGTACGACTGGCATCACCCGACATTCTTGTTTGGATTTCTGCTTGAAAATGAATCTGTTTGACTCTCGCTCAACATGCAGTGTCAGACTTTGTTCATGGAGCACAACTGTGGGCACTGAAGTGGTATGGCACTGCTGCCTCTTTGTTCCTGGGCGAAGCCAGTGCCTCTGTTCTCGGGTGTGTGCTCCCATAGGAAACGTCTCCAGCACATGGGCAGGGTCTGCCGAGCAAACTTGTCAGCCTCGTCCTGCCTTTTGAAACCATGGCACTGGCCTGCGTACGCCGGGACCCACAGTCAGGTCACGTCTGGGAAATCACCTTTGCATCCAGAACATGGCATTACTCGGGTTTTACAAATGTATGTGACAAATGAGACCATATCTGTAACACACATTTGTTTGTTTGTTTGTTTGTTTGCGTGTTTGTTTTTGAGTCGGAGTCTCATTCTGTCGCCCAGGCTGGAGTGCAGCGGCATGCACGCTCACAGCCACCCGAGCGTCGACCTGCTGGGCTCTGGCGATTCTCCCTCCTTGGTCTCCCAAGTAGCTGGAACTATAGGGGGGCACTCCCATGCCTGCTATTTTTGTTGTTGTTGTTTTGTTTTGATTTATTGTAGAGACGAGGTCTGGCCAAGTTGCCCAGGGTGGTCTCAAACCAGAGGGCTCAGGCAATCCACTCGCCTCGGCCTCCTAAAGTGCTGGGATGACAGCCTGAACCACCGAGCCCAGCCTGTGACACACATTTAAACCAAAAAACTACTTTAGGTATGAACAACATTATTTTATTAATTCATTTTACTATTATTTTATGTAGGTATTTTCATCCTATTTCACTTGCTTGCATTCAAGTAACTCTCCACTAGGTAAGTATTATCATTAAAAATGTGTGTCACTTAGTTGCTATACTCAAAACTCTGGGGAACTTTGCGCTTGAAGACGTGTAAGACTTGGTACCTGTCTTCAAGGAGTTTTAAGCCTTTGGAAGAAGCCACACAGACGCGTAACCGAAGGGCAAACCCCTGCCAATCGCTCCCGATGGCGCTTGCCGGCGTCTGCACCGAGCAGGCTGGGAGGGGGGCCCTCGGCTGAGGTGAGCCGCGGACACCTGGCTTTGTGGGAGCCTCCGGGGCCCCAGGCCCGCGTGTGAGCCGGAAACGGGGGAGAGCCGGCCAAGCGGAGCTCCGGGGCAGGGGGTGCAGACGGTGCGGACGGCGGGCCCTCAGTAGTTCACACTTGCCGCTTTCACGACCCCAGCAGGACTCCAGGCCTTCCATGGCTCCCCGAGGGGCAGCGGCAGGGAGTCACAGCCTCTCCGCCACGCGTGCCTGGTTCCAGCTCCTGTGTGAGATCACCTCCTCAGGGACTTGTTTTCAGTGGGAAGCTCCTTACAGGGCTGGGGTGGTGTTTGAGCCCAAATCAAGACGCGATTCTGTCTTCTTTTTTTCCTCAGCGGGCATTAATTAGGCCACCTGGTCCGAGGTTGAAGTGAGATACCAGGGGGAAATGAAGAGGTGGGAGATGTGAGGAGTGATAGAGCTGAGAGAGCCAGACGTTCTCCAGGAGGGCATGCCGAGCTCCTACTACGTGCCGTGCATTGTGCTGGCTCCGTGGAAGATACAAAAGCAATGGAAATGTGTCCATAGCGCCAACCTTACCGGTGTTGAAGAAACGCAGCGCTGAGACGGATGGAGCGCCCCGAGATGTACACGCTTCAACACTGCACTGGAACGTGCATCTTGGCAGCGTGGGCTTGGGACTCAGGCGAGGCCCGTGTCAGATGCACGGGCAGACGCAAGCAATGTTAGAGCACGCGTGTGATGCAGATCCCAAGGTCTCCTTGTGTATGTCTTGTCTTGACACACGTTTCTTGCTAAAATGTGGGTCTTTTCTGTACTTCGTCAAGAGCCGAACTGTCTGTAATTATTGCTAGAGTGAATGCCATTAACTGTCGCACAGCTTCTCCAGGGGGTAGCAAAAGACTGACGTTTCTAAACTGTGTGATGTTATTTTAACAAGGAGTCATGCGACAGAAGCGTCAGCCTCAGCCGAGTTGTGAAGACACGGGTTAAAACAGAAGTGTAAACAGCAGCAGCACTTTGGCCATTTCCCCTTGAAGTTAGGGGAACCTGTTATCTGGAACAAGGGTCTTCTAGTGCCCCAAGTCATCTACACAAGGGCCGCCACCTTTGTGATAACCTCGAGGGCACTCCATTACTCGGTGTCAGGTTCGGAGCCGCCTGGGCTGTGGGCAGCTGCGCTGATAGCCAGCCTGGCTGGAGAGACAGAGGACATTCCTCAGCAGACAAACGAGGGTGTGGGGTTCTCACTCATTTCAGCGGGAAAAACAACAGCAACAGCAACACTTCTCTGTCCCCTCAGTACAGGACTGAGCACATGCTCTGAAGGCAGCCTCATCGCTCGGGGCCGTGTGTCCAACAACAAAACCCAGAAACCTAGTGGATTTAAACTGACCTGGGAGAAGGCCAGAGGGAGCATTAGTACAGTTCCATTGATTTTGAATATAAACATGAATTCGAGCTAGCAACTAATTAAATATTTGTAAGTTGAAACCTTGCTGGGACTGCTTCAATAAGTAGATGCGGCGATTAAAATCCATTAAAAACTATTTTATTGAGCAAATCAAAGTGTCTTCTACAACCAGGCGTACGCGCTCCCGTGTCTGGCAAAGCTCCCCACAGGCAGGGGAAGGTGCACGTAGCTCAGCCTTTCCAAAGACGCACCGGCCCGACAGCTCCATTCGTCATCAAACTTGCATGGGCTAGTTGTGCACCCGCCGGAGGACAGCAAATCGGGAAGGGCTTTTGTGCCCAGTCACCTGTTCACCTTTCTCCCCAAAGGGGGGGCCATGGAGTTGAAGGTGACCTTCGCACACAGTATGTTATGAGCCTCAGTTCCCACACCTGTTAACCGTGAATAACAATATTTGTCTTCCTGATGACTGTGAGTATCACGTGTGTGCTGTTTTTGCCATGTAAGAAATACATGCATGTGGAAGTTTCTTGAGAATCTGCAAAGTACCGGGTGTATGATAAACAGTGTTCATATCGCCTGAGACTAGGACCTTTGTCCAAATTTTTGGTCCAGTTTTCCTGAAAATACTCTCCATTTCTCTTGCTCTCCCTTTCCTTCTTAGGTGAGTGTTTCGTACACCTAGGCGAGTTTTCTTTTCTTTTTTTCCAGTGTCCTTTTCATCTTCATCCCTCACCATCACGTCCTCACCTTCATTATCTACGATTATGCATGAACACAAGGATCCACTTTTCCTTCCCAAATAAGCAAAGCTCAGTGCTCCCCCACAGGTGGGCCAGCACAGGGAATGATTGCTGTATCAGGCTGTAAAGCCAAGCAGCACTCTGGGCGCCACGTCCTGTGAGAACGGCACCTCTACCACCTGGTTTCTGAGTGAGTCTCGGGCTGGCTTGGGCAAAGAGCATAGAGCGGGAGTAACAACGTCCTCTGGAGCCCAGGACGCAGGACGCTTCCCATCCTTCCGTGGGCTCTCTCTGAGCCCTGCACCAAGTGTGAACCAGGAGGCATCTGGGGCTGACACAACACCCCACCAGAGGCCATTTCCAACGGGTACGACAGCTGCAGCAGTACGAGAGCCAGCCCAGACTCGACCAGAGCAGCCCAATCACCAACGCACAAAGTCGAGAGCACAACAAAGCAGCCACCATGTCCAGTTCCTAGGTTTTGTGGTCAGCTGTCAGGCGGCAGATGCAAGTGACACACTCACTGTGACACGCCATGTGAAGCGGAGGCCTCCAAGGCTCAATATGTCCTCTGTCTCGGCCATTCTTGACCTGGTATGTTTCCTTTGCTTTTCACACTACTGGTGTTTTTTCACTTAACGCTTTCTAAACGTCAAGATTTTCACAGAACGCGTCTCTAATCTTCGAAGTCCGTTTTCAACTCTTCACATGGTCTGAGGTATTATTAACTCTCGTGACCCAGGATCATCTAGAACGATCCTGCGTTCCGCTACTGAACAGTCATTGATAAAAACCTAAAGAACAAGCCGGGCCCTCTGGCTCACTCCTGTAGTTCCAGCACTTTGGGAGATGGAGGCGAGAGGATGCCTGAGCCCAGTCCAAGCAACTTGGCGAGACTCATCTCTACAATAAATCAAAAAATTACCTGGGCATGGTGGTGGGCGCTTGTGGATCCAGCTACTTGGAAGGCCGAGGCGGAAAGATTGCCTAAGCCCAGCAGGTCGAGGCTGCAGTGAACCATGAGCGTGCCACCACACTCCAGTCAAGGCGACAAAGTGAGACCCCGACTCAAAAACAAAAACAAAAACATCCTAAAGAACATTAGACCCCATGATTGATGTCACATATCACATCACTCAGTAAGCACTGTCATTTACCAGGAGACACATGGGAGCCATGGAATTCCTCATAAGTTATTAGACTATCAGTCTGGCAGCAGACGCTACACCCCATATTCAGCCACAGGTGTTAAAACTATTTCTCTATTACAGTGAGCGATATCTATGAAAATGGCTGTAAGCTGTGTTTTCCTGCATGCTTCAAACAGTAACCATTATTTCTCTCTCTTTTTTAAACTACCAGACAGAAAGTTCTGTCGAAGATGGAGCAGTGCATAGTGTGGAATTTTCAAATGCTGAAGTTTATCTCAGAACGAACAGAGTGGAAGAACGTGGACAGAATGACCTCCTTGTGCCCACTGTGTCCTCATCTTTGCTTTTACTCATCTCATCGCCCCACCCACAAGAAGACAGCAAGCAGACCTGCTGGGCTGGCACCAACACACGGGCAGATTCGGACTGTGCATCTATTCCTAATGGCAGCAGAAACTACCAGCGGTGCTTGATGCAATCATGCAGTCACATCAGGCCAAGGAGACTCATTTTGCATGATGAGTAGAATAAAATAAGGAAGGACTAGCTTACTTTGCTGAACTTTTAAATCTACCTTAGTTTAGAAGAAAGATAGGCAGTAAAAATTTACTTGGCGTTAAAGGAAGGTCAGTCTGAACGAGCAATGGGTGGTTACCTATCATTTTCAAGGAGATAATTTTCCGGGGCATATGACAAACAGCTCAGGTAGTGGCCAGATATCATTCAGAGCCTTCTTCAAGGGCTGCTGTGAATACATAATCATGTTGGCTTCTTATTTTGCTCATTTATTTGTTCTTGGTAAAAAGTAAACTTCTGCCTTATGCTCAAATAATTTCTAACTCTAGATTAATGAAAAACTGTACCATTGTTAACATCTGGGATAGACTTGCCAACTTAAGAATGTTACTATATTGTTCTCTGTAATACACCATCAGTTTTTGGTGAAATGCAGAAAATCCTAGCACATTTCTGTGGTTTATGGGGGGTTGAGGACAAAATATTAACACAGGCTTCTTCAGGAGACCTCAGGATGTAACTTCATGAAGCTGCACTCTCCAACACATTTGCCTGTGTTTAGCACAATTAGAGCCTGGGCCTTGATAACGCTTGATAACGCTATCCAGCACATAGCATACCCTGATAAAGATTTGCTTAAAGAATAAATAAAGGATCCGTACTAGCCATCCTGAATCAGTCATTAGTCATGCGTTCTATTAGGATTTCAGGGAAAATCAGAAGGCAAATGTTTTATTATTATTACACTATTGTTATGATGTTTGTTCATTGTGATCATTTTAAAGTCAATTGAGTATAATTAGGAAAGAAAACAGTAGCCAAGAGAAACTATCCAGAACGTTAACGAAGTTTGGAGTTTGCCTTTGAGAGCTCAACTTGTGCTTTTCTACAGAATTTCAGAAACAATTAGGTTTTCAGGCCAGAACACAAATTCCGATGTGACCATGAATGCATCTAAGACTATCACCAACGGAGCAAGTCTACGTTCCAGGTTCTGGGTTGCCTGATCCCACAACACAGCAAGAAAAGACGTTTCCTCCTTTTCTTGTTGAGGGCTGTCCAATTCCAACATTTCAAAAGCTATACAGATCACCTCGTGGGGTCACTTACAAGCTTTAGAAAAATGTAACTTTCTCTTATTTTAGGGACCCAAGGCGCCTCAGGAGCCCTTCCCAGCAGAGTGTGGCATGCAACTCTTCTTTCCTCTTCCTGTTTAAATAGAGCCATTAGGGTGAAAGCTTGCTAATTAACCCAATTCACACCGAGGTATGAATGGCTGAAAGCCTTTTAGCAAGATTCAAGAGAGATAGCTACATTTGTTTTTTAAAAGGAGGTCATTAACCAAGCCAAACTCTAGTTGGAAGCATTTCAAGAGCTATGTTAAAGTAATGTTTAAAAAATTGGAAGATAAGAATGAAGATATTTGGGGTAGTGACCTCAAATGAGCTAGGATTTGCTGGGAATGGTTCCTATGTGACTTGGTGGTCATTTCCTCTAAGCGAGTTTTGGATTCCACATATATTTTATTCCTTCGCTTTTCAAGATAAAGTTGTTAAAAGCACCAAGTTTTAAATTTTATTATTTTTCAAAAAATACTGATTGAAATTTCGTGATTAAGTTTGTTAAAGGGTGGGTAAAACAAACATTGATCAACAGGAGATTGACTATATGTCAGAAACTTGGGAATCAAGGATGCTTTCAGCTAAAAAACCTTTGAGCTCTTATATTTTAGAATGTTCATGGTAGAAAATGGGTCTCTTTAAAAACGGGCGACTAGACCCAGAGACTACACAATTCCTTGTGACTCACAGGCTATTCCTGGCAGGAAAGATCGATTTCTGTTCAGCAACAGGGACATCAGGCCCTGTATATAGAAAAAAAATTTTTTTTCCTATTTTTAGGAAAAATTTGATGTTATGCCAAGATTTCATACAGTTGTCTCCAATGAAAAACTGGTCCAAGCACATCGTTTTTTTTCTCACCAAATTGTGGAGTGAGAACTCAAAATGTGTGATCTTCAATAACCCACTGCTATTTTTACGAGGGTGGCATGAAGTCTTCTTCGGAGAGGTGTCTCAGCAATGCTAACTGATGTGTAACTGTCATTTAGAGGAGCAGAGCTTTAAATATGCTTACCGTTTTTTAAAACTAAAGCTAATGATATAGATAACTTCTTTAGAATGGTTGGTAGAGAGCCCAAGGGTACTTGGAGGTAATAACACGTGGAGTGAAACACAAGAATGCCTTGGTCCCAAGTCTCCTCCAGCCTGTTTGCCCCTTCTCTGACTTACTGTCAGCATTGAATGAATAGCTCTGTGGGAGGGCAAGTCTGTTTCTTACAATGTGTTTTGCTTACACTACAGGAGAGTCAACAAGTTTTTTGGTTTGTTTTTTTTTTTTTTAACAAGAAGGTCTATGTTCTAGGTGGCACACATTTCACACAACAAAAACAAGCATCCACATTGCAGACCTGGAAGTTCTATTTGGTCACGAAAATGTATAAGGGGTAACTCTTTTACATTTACACAGTTTTCCGTATGTACAGCAGAGTGGATATCTGATTAAAAGCTCTTTAGATAACCGTGCATTTGAGGATATATGTCCTCCAAGCTGGGGTCAGTAGCCTTACTGGAATGAAAAACACGCATTCAGAGCTCCTGAGCTCTGCCGTACTCTATTTTCTCTGATAGCTGAAGTCTTTCCACTCCCACTAATGATCTATTCACTTGGTTTCTCATTGCAGATCAATAAATGCCAGGATATTCATGCTGTGCATATTAATACATTAAAAGCATTGTATGCTAATTTAACATTAGGGCTTTATCTAGATTATCTAGGGTAAAGATTTTTATTTCTTTTCCTTGGATTTCAAAGGTATTATTTATTTAAAATCCTCAAAACTCAATGAATCACACGATAAAAAGCAAAACAAAACAGCATGGTGTACCATGATTTATACAGCTCTCTTGGACAAACACAGAGGTCTTGACTGGGAGTGTTGTAAAAATATGAGAAACATTTCATTGGAATTGGTATTGATGACTTCAAACTGCACCCAAAGAGTGACACCAGGAGACAAGGCATAGGGTGGAATAAGAGTGCATGCAGATTAATTGCTTATATAATTTAGGGTGTTCAATAGAGCATATCATACAATGGTTCAAATGAACTCCTAGCCATCATCTTCCATAGGTTAAAAATAACCATGAGATTCAATGGTTCTTGTTTGGTAATGTTAACAGCATTGAATTATATGCTGAATACCATGATTTTTCAACCATTGTCAAAATTAGGCAGAGCTAGTATTTGCTAACTTTAACAAGTTGATTTCCTAAATCGTTGCATTAGTCAAAAATTTTAAACGCTAGATAACTTTGTTATTTTAAGAGTTTTGGTTCCATTATTAATGAGTTTGCATCTATAGTGCATTCCTGTGTCCATAGATCGTAACTGTAAACGTGCTGGCAGGAACTCTCCTGGGCTATGCTGAAGGAAAACTAAGGCTTTCGGCACAGTCATTTTAAGAGTGGTGAAGGAGAAAATAAGTCACAATGAGCCCCGAAGAGTTCATAATAAGTACCCCCAAAATTCTGCATCACCGGCTTGCATTCTATTTTTTAAATACGTAGGGGAGAGTAAGTGAAATTAGAGCAAAAATAATTTTTCACTAAGCTTCCTAAGTTACTGAAAAAGAAAATATACGTTCTGAGATCTATCAGATCCTAAAAGACTGAAAAACATAAATTTAAACCACTCATTAATGTAAATCCATAAGCCTAATGTTAAACATAAGATCCTGGAGGAACAAAGGCAGATCATAAATCTTTTAGGTGTGAAAGAGTATGCCCTTGTTCACGCGGACCTACAGGTCATGTGCCTGTGGACACACACACACACCAACACACACGTAAAAGTGACTTCCTGTGATTACAACTGGCTGAGTGGTTGTGGCCCAAATGTCCCGACCGATTTCTCTGTTTCCTTGTACTAAATGCCGATTCCTGTTGAAACGGGGAATTGTAGCAACGTGGACAATCAGAGCGTTGGGAGAAAAATTCTCCAAGTAAAGTGTAATGATTGGAAATAAATTTCGTTTCTGTAGTCTAATACTCAACCTCTCTGTCACCTTTTCTTCATCCTAAAAACATGGCTCATTACGAACATTTCGGCCCAAATATTGCTAAACGGGTGGGTCACTTACTAAGACTGTAGTGGGAAACAACGCTATCTTTGCTCTCACCCTGTTATGCGTTGTTTATATTCACCGGAACAGAGGGGTTAAGAGCAAATTCAGCCTGTGTAGCTTCAAACCTACTCTTGTCAGGTCAACTCCACTGGTCAGCACATACGGCTTTTCTGGGCCTCACTTTCCAGTCCACAAGATGGCCATAGCACTAGCTCATGTAAGGTGCTTAACCATGACCTCTTATGGCCTATTCTGTACAACTTCTCTGTTAGCAGTTTCATGTCAAATGACTTTCCTCCCCATTATTAGACCACAGATTCTGAAGGTGGTCAATGGAAACAAGGATGCAAAGTGCTGACATCCAGCAAGCGTTTAATTATGGTGTAAACAAGGACTGAAGGAGATGGTGAACACGGAGACAGGACGACCACCCATCTGGGGCCATGGATGGTGGAGGAGTGTTTTAGACCCCATGCCTGAGTTTTGTCAGTAGCACAGGGGCAACTGGAAGCTCTCTCAGAGTGGGTTTCTCAGCGGCAGCCTCAGGCCGGGGCTGGGACGCCTGCTTTTCATAGGGTGTCTATGGAAATGGGGTGTGAGGTTCAGGGATGCTGGTGTCTATTCACTTCTTGATCTTAACCTCCCTGAATGCAAACTGGCATTCAGAAAGGAAGTTGTTTTAGGCTTTGTTGTCAGAACAAAGAATCAGAGGCTTGAAGCCCTCAGTTCCACTGAAACAAAGGAAATCACTCCACTGGGAACAACCAGGGCATGCAGCAAAATGAAGTGGAAAATAAGACATTTGTTGAAATAACTAAAAGAAAAGGGAGGAAAAGGCAAGGAAAAGGAAGGAAGGAAGGGAAAAAATGAGAAGACTCTCACCCAGGTTTCTGACCCTGATTATGGCTCAAGCTCCCACACACAACTTGGGTAAATGATTGCTAGAATTCCACAGAAAGCTCTTCCTAGCCGGACGTGTTCACATAATTGCTCAATTCTCAATTTACTACTGCACATTGGTGGACCGGGCCAGAGAGAATTTTTGGCAGCCATCACTCCCCCGCTGATCTATACCCCTTTCCCAATCAGGTTAACCGCAGCTAAGACAGCACTTGCCAGGTATGTTGTTCTTTGGTTCCTGGTGAAACCTCCCCGTGAGCTGACATAAATGAGTACTTCATGTGATTGTTTCAAAAATCTGTTTCTAACAGGAAGAAAGAACAATGCTGCAATGCTCATGCCAGTGAATAGGTTGCATGACATCTTTGCTTGTGTTAAAATTGCCTTCAGCCGAATAAAACACAGCTTCTCTACATGCATCTCAAAAAAGTGTGGTTTTCAAAAATAAAAGCATTTATACTGCCAAACTGATCTTTAAAGATTCTTTTAATATGGCTATTTATTTATTTATTTATTTGAGTCGGGGTCTCACTCTGTCTCCCAGGCCAGAGTGCAGTGGCAGAATCATGGCTCACTGTAGCCTCTACCAACTTGACTTAGCCAATACTTCCACCTCAGCCTTCTGAGTAGCTGGGACTAGAGGCGCCCACCACCATTCCTTGCTAATTTTTTTTTAAATAGAGATGGGATCTCGCTATATTGCCTAAACTGGTCTCAAACTCCTAGGCTCCAATATCCTCCTGCTTCAGCCTCCCAAAATGCTGGGATTACAGGCGTGAGTTACTGTGCCTGCTGCTTTGTTTTTAATTGCATTTTCCCTGTGTGGCAGAATTAAACACTTCAAATCTTAATAAATATGGTTTTAATTCATTAGGTGTTGGTCATGGAAAAAACTGTAAAGCAAATGAAGAGTGTTATTTGGGGAACTTGAAACTATTTCCAAATGATACCCGTTTATGCACGAGTTAGCTTGGTAATCAGGGTGGTGCAAAATCTATGAGAACTGGTTACCTCCATTTTGGGAGGGGCGTGGAAGAGAGGAATGTAAAATTATGGATTTGAACATAAACTATCACTGGCTTTTTAAAGACATGGAAGATGATAAGTTTTTTAGAAGTGCATGAATTCTCGATGGCGAAAGGCAGAGAAGCCTTTCGCCATCCCAGGAAAACAGGTTAGGATGTTGGTTTTGCTTATCTTTTGTGACTGCTGTTCCCTAAAGAAAAACAGGGCCAAGCCAACACAGCTGGAAGGCAAGGATCTGCTGTAAGCCTGATGGAGATTTCAGTCACAGGGAAGGCTCGCATGGAGCACTGAGAGAGAAAAGCCCGTGGCTAGAGCAGCCCCTGCCGTGGCAGCGTGGGACTTCCAGAGACGCACAGGGCACTCTGCCTGCGAAGGCCCCACTCTGCCAGAGGCCGGGATCTCTGGAGGGTGGTGTATTCGGCGGCAGATATCATCCAGCTAAAACCCAAGTCATAAAATCATGAAATGAGTAATTGACTCCATTTGCCTCATTTATCAGCCGCTCAGACCTCTGCTGGGATTGATGTTGCCCATTGGAATTGCAAGTGCTGGCGACACGCGTGTCCTGACAGAGATTAGCGTCTGCTTCTCTGGACTTCGAACATCCCACATCCTCCAATTAGCTCGGCACTAATCTAATATGCGTGCTCTCGGCACTCTGAGTGCCAGCAAGTTGTGACATCTGCTTTCTACAGTGTCGTGTCCATTGGGCGGTGTGAGGTATACTCTGCCTGGGTTTGGCATGGATGCCAGTTGCTTGTGGACCTGGTCTCAGCCAGGGGCTCATGCTGTCAGTTTTAACAATGTGCATCAGCAGAAGATGAAGGTTAATGTTCTGCATGTGTGCAACATAACTTGCTAACAGCACACTGAGTTCCATGTTATGACACAAACACCACAGCCAAGCACACTCATGTAATGTTTCTATTTATATTTTTCTAGTGGTGATAATATTTTCATACATATACACATAAATTTTACATTTCAAAAGTATCTCTTTCTAAAGAATTGTAATATTCTCAAGTTCTTTCCGTGATATTAATAAAATAATATAATTTTCCACCCTGACAATTAAGAAGGTTGATTTATAGTGGAATATTAATAATTTCATGGGAGTTATGTCAATGAGTAACAGGAAATTAAGACAATGTTTCCTCTTATTGAGTAACTAACAATATATACACTTGGTAGAAATCATGCTTTAGAGGGTCCAAATAAAGGTGGTTTCCAGAACTTCACTATGAATTTGACTTGCATCTTGAAAGCGTAACAAAAATCTTTAAAGCAGTAGTTTAGTCTACAGTAAACAGCCCTGAAAATAAATACTCTTGCTGGGCTCGGTGGCTCAGCCTGTAATCCCGTGCTTTTGGGAGGCTGAGGTGAGTGAATTGCCTGAGCCCGCGGGTTCGAGACCCACCTGGGCAACTTGGCGAGACCTCATCTCTACTATAATTCAAAAATTAGCTGGTTGTGGTAGCGCACACCTGTAGTTCCAGCTACTTGGAAGGCTGAGGCGGAAGGAGCCCAGCAGGTCTAGGCTGCGGTGGCTGGGAGCGGCCACCGCACTCCAGTCTGGGCGACAGAGTGAGACTCCAACTCAAAAAAAAAAAAAAAAGAAAAGAAAAGAAATACTCTATGTCCCGAAACTGGGATTTTTCTAAATTTCATCAATGGCCAAAGCATACTCCATAGCAAGTCATCTAAATAGGCGCTTTGATTGTATAGTGCTTGTGCTTGGAACCATTTGATCAATCACAGTGCATCTTTCCCATTGTACTGTGACAAGAAAGAACACAACGCCAAAATACACATAACACACAAAGCTTCATAATCTGAATCTGCTTCAGTGCTTATTATAAAGTCACTGATTTTTTTTAATAGTTAGTGGGTAAGTAAAGAACGTCCTCAAAACTGAAAAGAGTTTTTAAAAATCCTGCCCAGAAATTGTATTAAGAGAGGGAGAGTGATTGTTATAAATGTCCCTGTAAGATACTTTCAACAGAATTAATGACCACACGGAGTTAATGGCCCTAGGACTCAGGCTCTTCCAGTTGGTCATCAATCCTCAGAAAACGCTGGCATCTCATGTGTTATTGTTGAAACCATATCCAGCCACGAGGCCCGCCCTGCTGCTTCCCTGTTGCTTGAGTTACGTCCCACCTGTTGGGTTAACTCCAAATGAGCAATGGGATGGTTTCTGGAGCACATTAGCCATGATTAGCAATAATAATCAAATGCCTCATGTCCCCCACGAGAGAATGAACTGCTCCGATTTCTGGGCAAGAATAGATTACCTCCATTTTACAATTTCCATAGCCAATGTATCCTGAAACACCTATTTTAATGTCATTCGGTATAGCACACATCTTTTAGCAGATTTCCAATGTTTAATAAAATTCAGGTTAAGTACAATTATTAATTGCAAGTTAAAATTGTTCAGCCCAATACATCCAGTGTTCTAGACTATGTACGGGTCTGAGCTTGAATAAAAGAGAAACGGAATCATCAAGTTAGGAAATGTGTGTTTCTACCTTAACTAAGATTATTCACGGCTGTCTATATTGATTAATAATGGCATTATTATATTACATCAATTCCTGCTAAGAATTCTGAAAGCAATATTTGAGTGTCAGCTAAACTATGTAAGAGATATTCTATTGCAATGAAGTGTTTTCGACATGCACATACTATCTATTTTGGGTACAACTGAAAAATTGGAAATAAGAGTTCGGTGACTCTGGCAAGCCCACTTTGCGTGAGATGACAGGGCTGCAAAACGTCCATCCTAGCTGTTGCCCTACTGAGTCCCGTCATTCTACCCTATTGCTCCACTCTCTCATTTTTCTCCTTTTAAAACGTTTTCAGGCCGTCTCATCCCAGCAGAGCCTCTCCCACGTGTCAGAATGTCATCCTCGTTATGCTTCATGAACATCATTGTTCCTTTTGGACCTGGGCCTCCCCAGGCCCTTTCTGTGTCTTTTTCAAACTTTTTCCAGGAGAACGGTAAGCTGGAAATACAAGGGTCCACACCCATCTGGATGGCAAGAAAGCCTCCGTCTCCTGGAGCAGCCGTCCTCGTGGGTCTGGCAGACCCCATGTCACCACCTGGGCCTGGAGAACAGCAGGCTTAGGGCAGGTCATAGGTTGTTTCTGTTTCTTTTGTTTGTTTTCTAACCTCTCTTAAACTCCGTTTTCGGGTGGTTTGAGGTCCTCTTCTGGGTCTTAGAAGAAGGGTGAGGTACAGTAAGAAGAGCCAAAAGGGCTGCTAAGTTCCAGTTTAATGTTTCAAGTCTAGAAAAAGGAATTCGGTGGCTGGAGAAATAGACGATGGCCAGCCTACCTGTCAGGTGCAACACGTCCTACCCGGGGTGATGGGGCCACCTAAAGCCAAACTTCCTTACTGCTATACAAAGCAGCCACGTGACCAGAATCCATTCACATCGCTAAAGCTACTAAGATTTAAATCAAACATTAGTTAGGCATGGTGGTGCACAGTTGTAGTTCCAGCTACTTGGGAGGCTGAGGCTGAAGGATCGCCCGAGCCCAGGAGGCTGCCGTCAGCCATGATTGTGCCACTGCACTCCAGCCTGGGCGACAGGGTGAGACCCTGACTCAAAAATAAATGAATAAATGAATAATAAAAATGCATACATACATAAAAAGAGAACCAGACCCACTGTCTTCTCCCCTGAGGAGTCCCAGCTCCACCAGTTATTCAGCTGGTTTTGGTCAGGTCACTTGAACTAGTAGGAATTCAGTTTCCTCATTTTAAGACATGGAGGGACATACTCTTATGATGTGAACAGAAGGAACAATCGTGATTATGTGAGGGAAGGCTCTTTCTCTATCGCCTATGGCAGAAGTGTACTCAGACAGTATTTAAAAAAAGATCTTCAATATGAGATGGTCAAATCTATTTAACCAATCAGTATTCGTGTCCATGTAGCTTCTTGGGAAATTTATTCTAACATAAGGTCAGATTTCAATACTTTGTGAAAAAGGGGCATCAACGAATCAATATAGACATTATTAACTGAATTCATAGATGAATTTTATTAATGTGAATAATCTACCCTTTGAGCTCACTTTGATTTGGTTTAGATACATATATTTACTAAATCATATATTGTCTATAAAAAGCAACATACATCTTTCAAGTCCTTGAGAAAAACCTGTCAATTGTTGACCTAATAATTCTTATTTATCTTCTAAGTATTCAACAGATGTATTTCAAATTAAAAATACACTGAGATACCACCTAACTCCAGTCAGGATGGCCATCACCAACAAAAAACCACAGACGCTGGAGAGGATATAGCGAACAGGGAACACTGATGGTGGGAGTGTAAACTAGTACAGCCTTTGCGGAAAACAGTGTGGCGATTCCTAAAACATCTAAATATCGACCTGCCATGCGACCCCACAATCTCCCTACTGGGAATATGCCTGGAGGAGCTCAAATCACTCTATGAAAAACATACCTGCACACGTATGTTTATTGCAGCATTGCTCACAATAGCAAGAACGTAGAACCAACCATGTTGCCCCTTGAAAGAGGACTGGATAAAAAAAAAATGTGGTCCATATACACGATGGAACATTACGCAGCCATAAAAAAGAACAAAATCATGAACTTCATAGCAACCTGGGTGAACTTAGAGTCTAGGATACTCAGCGATCTATCACAGAAACAAAGACCCGAGTGTCACATGTAATCACTCATAAGCAGGCCTTGAACAATTATTGTAATACTATTAGAAAAGGATTGGCAATTGGCAGTAGCAGGAAACTGCTGGGGGCGGGGAGTGAGGGAGGAATTGGCAGTAGTGGGAATTTGCTGGTGGGGAGGCACACCTCATGAACAAGGATACCTGCATAATGAACACTTGTATACCTAACCCTGAATTTTACCTTGCATCTTTAAAATAAAAATAATGATAAATAGATGCCATTTCAAAATTAAATACTGACTTGAGATAAATACTAATGCTACGTTTTCATCAATTAAGAATTATTGGTCTAAAATATTTTGTTGCTAGAGTATAAATTTTTAACTCAAATAAATAAAAAGAATTCTAATGAACACTGAATGTGCTTTAGCAATAATTAACAAGTTAATCTAAAAATTTATATGAAAATTCAAGAAACCCAGAATAACCAAAACAGTCTTGAAAAAGAGGACTCAGACTTCCAATTTCAACATTTACCACAAAGGTACATGGACCATGACAGGAAGGTACTGGCGTCAGGGGAAATGTATAAACAAACGGACCGTAATTGAGAGCCCAGGGATGAAACCTCTCATATTGGCAACCAACTGATTTTCAACAATGGAGTGATATTATCTTATTTAACAGAAGAAGAATTACCTTCTCAAAACATGATGCTGGTGCAACTTAACATTTCATGTAAAAGAACAACATTGGTCCTTACCTCATACCACATACAGGAACTAAGTCAAAGCAGATCAAAGGCCGGAAGGTAAGGCTATAAATCTCTTAGAAGAAAATGCAGGGGAAATTACATTTTAGTGATCTTGAATTTGGAAACAGTTTCTTAGATACGGCACCAAAAGCTACAGCAACAAAAAATAGATGCACTGGATTTCATCAAAATTGAAGAGATTTTTGCTTCAAGGGATACTATTAGGAGAGTGAAAATACAACCCACCCAATGTGATGAAATTTTCACAAATGGTAGTTCTGATAAGTGACTTATACATACGTGAAGAAATATTATGACTCAATAATAAAAATGCAAATCAACCAATTAAACACGGGCAAAATAACCGAGCAGACATTTCTCCAAGGAAGATGATCTCCATATGACCCTCAAAGACCTGGGAAGCTGCTCAACATCCTAGCCCTTGGGTCAATGCACATTTTTTTATCAATACTTTTTATTTTGATATTGTGGGGTACAGTTAAGGGTTAGGTATACAAATATGCTTCATTCAGGCACCCTTGTTGATAAGGGGTGTGTCCCCAGACAGATATTGACTACCATTAATCCCACCTCCCTTCCCCTCCCCCCCATAGTTTCCCACCACTGTCAATCCTTTTCTTATAGTATTATGATAGATGTTCAAGGTCCACTATATGAGTGAGAACATGTGATACTCAGATCTTTGTTTCTGTGAGAGGTCACTCAGTATTATAGACTCTAGTTCCATCTAGGTTGCTGTGAAATTCATGATTTTGTTCTTTTTCATGGCTGCGTAGTAGTCCATCGTGTATATGGACCACATTTTTAAAATCCAGTCCTCTTTTGATGGACAGTATGGTTGGTTCCAGGTTCTTGCTATTGTGAACAATGCTGTGGAAAACAGTGTGGTGATTCCTAAAAGTTCTAAATATCGACCTCCCATATGACCCCGCAATCCCCCTGCTGGGAATATATCCTGAAGAACTCAAATCACTCTATAAAAAGGATTCCTGCATAAATGCACATTTAAATCCACAATGATATACCACTTCACACCCTCTAGGATGGTCGTAATGAAACGTGTTGTTGAGGATGTGAAGAAGGTGGAACCCTCTGTGTACTGTTGACTGCTGGTAGGGATGTGAAATGGTATAGCCACTTGGAAAGAGTCTGGACTTCCTCAAAAGAGTGAGCGTACAGTTATCATATGACCAACAACTCCACTTTGGATAAGTGCACAAGACAAATTGAAGCCTAAGTCAACACAAAACCTTACACATAAATGTCCATAGCAGCGTTTTTCATGATAGCCAAAACGTGGAAACAACCCCAGTGTCCCAATGGTTGATACCTATGAATGGGTAAGCAAAATATGCCACACAGTGGGACAGGCTTAGGCATTGAAAAGGATGAAGGGCTAACGTGAGCAGTGGCACGATGACCTGCAAAAACACCACGCTAAGTGCAAGACTCAGTCACGACGACAGCATGCCAGACGAATCCACTTAGGTGAAATGTCCAGAAGGGGCAAACCCTCACACAGAAAAGTGGACCCGTGATCGCTTGGGCGGCGGGGAGAGGGCTGTGGGAGCGTGTGGGGGCTTTCTTGGCACAACGAAAATGGTTGACGGTGGCCAGTTTTGACATAGCAAGTATACTAGAAGCCTATTTGTATACCCTAACGGGCAAATGTCATGGCACGTAAATTACACCTCAGTAAACACTTACCAAAAAGAAAACGAAAACAAGAAAGAAAAGATGACTCAGGAAGGACTTTAATGATAATGCTAAATGCACTTCCTCAAACGTTGAGACACGTTGTCAAATGTTCCTAAAACGTCTAGTTCATGTTGTTTATCTACTGGGAGAAACAGGCATCTTATTTTCAACTTAGGCAGAACAGAAATAGTTTCGCCACTTGCGCCGTCCGCTAACGTGATCTGGGGTATGCCATCTGCCCTCCTAGCATCCCTCCCTGGTGCATCCAGCCACCGCGTGTGGCGAGAAGCAGCGGGAAGACGGAACAGTTCACCTTGGGCCTCCCCACTATCTCTAGTGCTCTCTGTGGCATCACTCCAGACTTTGCCGGGGGCGGGGAGCGGCCCAGCTCACCATGGTTTAGCCAGGGTGGCCAAGGAAAGCTCTGGAGAGGAAGCTCAGCATGCACCACACACAGCAATTTGGAAAACCAAGGGCTGCCAAGAGTCACAATGCAATGACCCTGCATTTGCAGAGTTTTACGCCATTTTTACTGCACATCGCCACCATCTCATGAATCAAAGGAAATTGCCTCTTGGAGGATGGGACCAGATGACAGCCTTTTGGCATCTTCTCCAGAGACTCAAAGCTTGACTTCCTCCAAAGATCAGCAGATGCCTCAGCAAAGGCAGGTTTTCTCTGGGTTCACAGCAGGTTCTGGAGCAGAAAGTCTTTTCTGGATCCATGCCTCCGAGGGAGTCCTCTCCTGCCTTGACCTGATGAAGACCTCCAGCCTTGGGTCAGGAGTCTCCCGGAATGGTGACACTGTGTGCCTTTGCTGAGCGAAAGAGTCAGGGAGAGGATACAAAGTGCATGGGTAAATGAAGACCTGAAAGCATGCACGTGCGCGTGTGTGCATGCGTGTCCATGTACGTGTGTGCAAGCAACAAGTAACTAGAAGTTGCTCCCAGCGCGATAAAAAAAGTCAAAACATCCTTCTAAGCCTTTGCTTGGGCAACTGTGTTTAAAACCGACCTGTGCGCATTTGGTGTATGCGTGTGCAGAACCACAGTGGGCTGAGCACATACTTGATTTCCACTCTTTACTGTAATGCAGTCACTTCTCTTCTCAATACTGAGTCACGTGTCTGCTACCTGTATTGTCTTTCTGAGGCACAGACAACTTGATTTTTCGGAACCTAGAAAATGCCCTCTCTACTGTTGCTTTTGTTTCTGATGTCCGAGAAGGCTTGCCTTCTCTGGTTATTAATCTTGATGCTGTGTGCTATCTAGTCCTCATCTGGCAAACAGAGGGAGAAACCGCACTCTTCAGAAGAATCCGTAGCATGCACTCACTGTTCACAGACATGCAAATACATTCCTATAGACCTCAGGCCATTAGGAGCACTCTCGGTATTCCTTCCCCCAAGCAAAAAAGATGATAACGTGTATTTTGGCAGAGACATACAGAAGAAGGTAAGCGACGCAAGCATTTTCATGCTGAGCCCGCTGCAAGGCCGATGCACGGAGCAGCCTCACTGCACGACAGTTCACAGTGGCTTAACACCATGGGCCTCCGTGTGACCTGGAAACAGGATTCGAAGCCCTGGACACGTTCTCTCGTCCCCGGGAACAAGTGCATCTGCTGTGTTTAGGTCTGGATCTTCAACCACACCACTAGTGTCTTTAGCATTTAGCCTAGTTTAAAAACCAACTTTGAGATCACCAAGAATAGAGTTGGGGCACATGATTCAGCCATGCGAATTCATCCTGAGAGGAAGACGCTGAGGGCTGACATGGACGCACACCTTTCGGAAGATCCACAGAGACCTCTGTGGTCACTGTGAACTCTGCCCGGGCCTGCGTTACGCGTACCCACTATTGCACGTAAACGCACTCTCTCACGAGGCGATGTTAGGGCTGTCTGAAACGTACAGACTCCTTCCCAGTCTTTACCCAGATACTGAATGCGCCCCTAGTTCTGCGTGACTGTAAAATGCTTTACCTCGAGACAAGGCCTGGCAGGTGGGACTCCATTTAATGGCAGCGGGCAGCAGTCAGAAGACATTGTCAAATGTTTTGCTGACATGTAGGCATATGGCAACTTTCCCCTTATTGGAGGCTTAATAATGAATTTATTCATGAAAAATTAAAGAGACTGACTTCTTGACCTCTTAAGTGAGCCAAGGCTTGCTCCAAATTGAGTGTCTTTCCACTTGCAAGTAGTCCCAGTGGGTGTTCTTACGCCTTAGAATTCACTGTAAAACTTTTCTTTGCACCAAAATCGAGTTTAATATGTCTTTCCATAAACAAAATTTATTTTCCAGTTTTCATCTACTTATCATGAGAAAAGCCTAATGGCCCAAAATTTATCCATAACCATTTTAGGACATTTAAAAAAAACATTGGCCATCCACTCTCTCACAAGATCAGTCAG
The DNA here is from genome assembly GCA_027257055.1 of Cephalopachus bancanus. Classification (NCBI taxonomy): domain Eukaryota; kingdom Metazoa; phylum Chordata; class Mammalia; order Primates; family Tarsiidae; genus Cephalopachus; species Cephalopachus bancanus. Next base: position 7,412,528 of record JAPVLO010000026.1, read on the forward strand.
GATTTTCAGAAATCATACCAAATGTTCACTTATTACTCTGTATTGAACGTCTTTCCTCCCTGTCAAGTTTTCATATAATAGATTTGTTAGAATGCAATCAGTAGCCAGCAGTGAACTTGGAATAGGTGGGCGAATACAATGTTTATGTCACGAGCTGCTACAATTATCGAGCCACACACAGCTTCTTTGTTTAACACTAACCGGAATAGCTTAACTTTTATTAATTCATGCACTGCTTTCTTCCCCTTCTGGTATTTTGCTTCAGTTTCAAATTTGCATGAAAGCATTTATGTAAGATGTCATTTCCAACATGAATTGTAAATGAAGGCATCAAAATATAAACCAAAGTCTGGAAAAGATGTGGTGCTCTTCAACAGCAAATGCTAATGTGAGTGTGAGTCATATATTATTAAAGTGAACACTGAATTTATATTCTGCTTTAATCATTTGCTAGACGGTGGTTTTCGGCAGTACCATGAGATGAAGTCACTGATCACTTTCACCTTGCTTCGACATGATGTTCACATATTTTGCAAGGCCCATATGAAGTCTCTCTTAGCCATGGGATTTCTAAAGCAAAATAGCAATGTGTTTTGTTTGCTTCTGTGTCTTAGGTTTCCTCAAACGTACCCCCACGTTTTCAACAAACCAGTCATTTAAACAGCTTGCCAGGTAGTGAGGCGCCTTACAACTCAGTGGAAACCAACAGAGAGAGCCATCGTGTAGCCGCTGGTGGGCTTCCTTGTAGACGAGGTGGCTAGCTGTTATGAAATGTCACCATTCGGGTCACATGTGAACCTCCTTGCCGGCCATTCTCTGTAATGTTTTCAGAGGACAAACTAAAAATGCAACCTAAAGATTAAATAGAATATGCCAGTCATTGTGCCTTTCCAATACGGTTTGAGGATGTTTTGCATTTCCCATTTTATGATTAAAACAAACAAAAATTACATTGATGGCAATAAACGTCCATGTGGTTCTGTGAAAATGTTACTCAGTTTATTGTAAAATAATGCTGACCTCACATGGTGGGATTCAATCTCCAAAACAACATAGATGTCCTCTAGGTCCATCTTGCCCCATGTTTTATCTAGCTAGAAGGTAACATCTGCTGTGAATGCTATCCATCGAATTTCTAATTGCATTTTTGTTTCTCTTTCTTTCTTTCAGATTCTATGAAGTGAGTCATCAGTTTAGATATTTGAGACATACTGCCAGTTTGTGTTCTTGTTCCAACCAAAACACCAGGAAAAAAAAAATAGCACTTTTGACCAGGCTGAGTTCCTTTTCAAAGAGTTTCAATTCCGGAGCTGACGAGACTTCCTACATCCTATGACCTGCCCACTCTAGGGATGTCTTCTCCATAGTAATTCATCTTGCATATCTGAACTCTAGTTATATCTGCATCACAGTTAAGTCATGCCTTCATCTGCATAATCAACATATGTATATAATTTACAGCATGTCTGTAAAAAGAGTTTTGGAGGAACAAAGTTTGGAAACATTAATTTTCTTTCTTAAATGTTAAGAAAACTGACAATTAAAAGCTATGCTTGGATCTCAAGAAACATTTGTGTTTTGACAATTAGTCATAAAATGACTGTGGTTGAAGTTAAAGAGCAGAATTTTAAAAATAATATAAATCAGAAGATACCTTTTTCAGGCAAAGGGTTATAGTTTCCTCTAAAATTAAATTAGGTAAAGGAAGCTTGAGAAAGTAGAAAAGCCAACCTCAGAATCACTGTTGGTATTGTATTGAAAGTCAAACAGATACAAGATGCCACAAAGGGGTCCAGTCCCCTGGTCTGAATCTGTTGTCTCTAATGTGGGGTCTGAGAGGATCACCAGACCTGCACAAAGATCCAAGGACACAAATACACACAAAGCAAGGATGCCAACTGAAGAGAAGTGTCTTTTCCATGTTACATATCCCTGCTTTTCAAGGGTGTCTAAATATAACATCTAACACAGATTCATAGTAAAGCATGCCTGCATTCCTAGTATCTTGTCTTTTCCTATAAAATAGTATTACTCTGACATGGAAGTTTATTTTTAATCAAAAAGGAATCTGTATACAGAGTGAGAAAGGGCTGTCACGGACAATGGACATGTCTTGGCTGCCTTCAAGCTGTGTGTGACTTTTGCTTTTTGGAGTGGTATTATTTAGCCAACCGAAATAAACAGTTACCATCCCACAAGCCCTCGAAGGACTACCAACAGTTGGGGAAGAGAGGCCAAAAGCATTTCTAAGAATAGACAGTCCAAAGACAAAGTAGAAAGGCACATTCCAAGCAGCAGATTTTGCAGGGCTGTCGACCCCGAAGTCTACAACAAAGGTCAGAAAAAGCAAATGCAGTATCGGGGGAGTTCGAACACGGTGAGAGGCTGGGTCAAAGAAGAGGAAAAGAGGAAAAAAATTACCATGCCGTGGAAAGCCCAGCCCACCTGGGTACAGCTTCAGCCCTCCCCTTGCTGGGGGCAGCAGGCAAGCTGCTCACCTCACTGGCAAGCTCGGGTAAAAATAACACCTATTTTTGTGAAGACCAAATTACTCCACTGATGGAACTTTCTGAGATTATGACAGTTTCTGGCAGCTAGTCATCAAACATCTTCCCTTTGCCCAAATAATAGAATACCAAGTAAACAAAACAACAACAAAAAAAGACAAGAAAAAGAAATAAGTAGGATTGAAAGGCTAACAAAATAGCTTAAAAATCGTGGTCTTCAAATTTAATGTATCTCAAAGAGGTTGTTTACAGAAATTTTGTTTTCAAGAGTGCTGTGAACTGTTTTCTAAATAAAAGATTAGATCATGTTTTTGGCTGCATGAATGTGAAAAGTTGAACCTTCCTGCGAGAAAGACTCTTCGAGCAACGTAAATCTGGTGATGTGATAATCATCAAATGGAAAAGGGAAACGCGTTTTGATCAGCCTCTGTAACTCTCTGTGAGCCCACCTTCCAGCAAGTCCTTCTTCCTCAGGTTACCACCCATCCACCCATGTCCCTGTCCACTCTGAGACACAACTTATCACACGCAGTCTAAGCCCCTTTACGAGATGACATTCTCGGTTGTGTTTTGAGCTGGACTGCAAACCCTTTGGGATGGGCTGGGCTGGCGGCAGTGTCTAATCCATCTTCTATTATCTCTTCTTTCCCAGTTTGAGATCTCATACATAGAGCTTAGTCAATGTTCGTTATTACATGAAATTAAAAATCTAATGTTCAGAAAAAGCCATGCCATGTCTCCCGTGTATGCAGTTAATAGATAAGGTGTTAATTATCTGTGACATGCTGAAATATGGCACCCATCATGCCATTGATAATGGGTATAAGCTGTTGAATTTTTTTCTTTGGAGCAGTGGTTGATTACATTAATCATTAAACATTTAATACTAATATGAATATTATAATGATTGTTTCAGTAGTATTCTTAGTAATGGAAGCTACACATACTGGCTTGAACCATGTAATGATTTCCTTTTTTAGTCTCCTTTTAGTGTTCCTTGCACTCTCTCAGGCAATAGTCAAATAGTCATCTTCACTGACAGTAAGGCGTACTGCCCATTGAGTTGCTCAGGCCTGGCCTTGGGTTTGCTTCTGGGACTAGGCAGACTTACAAATGGAAAGGAAGCCAGAGTTTGGGAGATGCATGTTTCAGGCACAGCTGGATGTGGGGCTCAGTCCATCTCCCTGAATAAAGGGGCAAACGCAGGCTGTTTGCAGAGGCCTCTGTGGTGCAGGCCAAGGTTCTTTCCCTGGACGTCTGTGCTGGAGCTTGCGAAATACAAACACAGCTTCTATTTTTAACAGCACCAAATAGCTCTTAAGAAAACATTAAGGATAAGAAAAAAGGAAAAGAGAACTATGGACCTGCTAGCAGTTGAAAATGGTATTTTGCTAAGTGGTCCATCCTTAATGTGAGAACACATCGCTTACGTTTCTGTACACGGTGTGTGCACACAGATGCACATGTGGCCCTGAGCATGCACCAAGCGTCAGTCGTGCTTCCTACCAACAATGAAGCATAATGCACACCTTTCTCTGTGTTCACAAACAGAAAGAAGTAAACAAGGACTAACAACCAACGTGCTTTCCAGGTGAATGAAGAGATCTTTAAAAAAAAAAAAAGCTTTTAACTAGCAGTACATTGTCACATAGGAAATTGATCCTGCTCTATTGGCAGGTGGGAAAGCAGGTTCACTCCCCACAGAATGTCTGGCAGGAGTGGGGTCCAGCCAGCGGGTAGGACGTTTCGGAGGCTCCAAACACTTGTCGAGATCTTGTTTTATAGTTCACCAGGTAAGAAAGAGAGTTCCTACAATTTCCTTTAAGGAATTTGTTCTTTTTATGCCATGTGTTTTGGTGTATAAGCAATTTGGAATAAATGTTGGTCTACAATAAAAAAAAGAATTTGTTAAAGTGTTGGATGTGATTCTCATGGACTCTTGAGCTAAAGACTGAAAGAGAAAAAATGTAGTCTTTAACAGGGTTCCTTGGGAAGCTTAGGTATCAGAGGCTAAACAGTGAACGTGCCAGAGCTCACATCTAGATGTGCTCAAAATCAAGTTCAGTGGGAATTATTAGGAGAACAGGCACGTTTCCTGGGACACGGTGGCCAGTCAGGGCCTGTCCCTGCCCCGTCTGCCACAGGCCCCCTTCCTGCACACGTCCTGGCTAAGCCTGGGCCGAGAGTCCAGGACCATGCATCGAGTCGACTCAGTTTCTGAGGCTCCATTATTATGTTTATATAGTCATGGGGCACATACACGACTTTGCCACCCTGAATGTTGCACTGCGGTGAAGTCTGGGCCTTCTGTGAATCCGCATGGAGCCACCCACGTTGTACCCGCCAAGCACCCTTCCACCCCCACCTCCAGCCCCAAAGGCCCCGGCACCCACCACCTCATGTCCTGCTCTCCTGTGTGCCTATTATTTAGCTTCCACTTGGGAGCGAGAACATGTACTGTCTGTCTTTCTCTTTCTGAGTTGTTTGACTTAGAAAAATGGCCTCCAGTTCCATCCATGTTGCTGAGAAGGACATGACTGCAATCTTTTTAAAGGTCAAGTAATCTTCCATGGTGTATATGTACCATGTTTTCTTTATCCAGTCCTCCGTGGATGGGCACTTGTCTTTGCTATTGTAAAAAGTGCTGCACTGAACATAAGACTGCAGGCATCTTTTTGGCATCATGATTTATTTTCCTTTGTGTAAATACCTAGGAGTGCGATCGCCGGGTGGAATGTCGTTCTGATTTTAGTTCTTTGAAAAATCTCCATAGGTTTTCCTTGGAGGTTGAACTAACCTACATTCCCACCAACAGTGTATGAGCATTACCTTTCCTCTGCATCCACACCAAAATCTCTTGCTTTTTGACTTTTGCATAATAGCCATTCTAATTGGTGTAAGATGATATCTCATTGAAGTTTTGATTTGCATTTCTCTGACGATTAGTGATTTGAACATTGTTTCATATGCTTGTTGGCCATTTGTTTGTCTTATATCTAGAAAACCCTAAAGAATGACCAAAAAACAAACAAACAAACAAAAAAAACTCTTAGATTTGACAAATGAATTCAGTAAAGTTTTAGGATACAAAATCCACATATAGAAATCAGTAGCATTCCTATATGCCAGTAATAATCCAGTGGTGGACCAAACCAAGAAGGCAATCCCATTTATAGTAGCTTAAAACAGACAAAAACTACTTAGGGATATAGTTAACCAAAGAGATGAAAAACCTCTACAAGGAAAACGATGAAGCACTGATGAAAGAAACTGCAGATGACACAAATGAACAAACACTCCAAGTTGCCAGGCTTCAACTGAATCTGGCATCTCTTAGTTTTGCTTAATAGTCTACCTCCAAAGTAGCTTTCTTCTGAGCCGTAAACCACATGTACACATGTCAACGTCAGGATTTTCACCTGAGCTCTCTGAACTACTAGGTGTCTATCAACCCACACGTGTTGGATGAAACACTCTTTTTTATATTTGGGGAGTTCACCTGTAGCCGTGCTCTCCAGGCATGTTCTGATTTGGGGGTGTGGGCTTCTGCGAACCCGTCACCCACATACTGAGCGTGGTACCCACATTCCTTCCCTCCACGCTAGGCATCCCGTATGTCTGTTGTCCCCTCTTCATGCCCCTGGGTGCCCAGTGCTTAACTCCAACTTATAGCGAGAACATGTGGTATTTGGTTTTCCGAAAACACTCTTTTGAGAACTAATGACCAATTGGTATGTGGAGATGTGCGGCCTTTTAATTTTGCTGATTTTCTATAGAAAAAAATGGAGATGGCTATTTCTGCCAAATGTATGTTTGTCCTTCACATTTTAATGCATCATCCTACATATAAAATCTAACCTACATTCACCCAACTGTACCCAAATTGATAGTAAACTGGATATTTACATTTGTTTTGTACCGGAGTTAGCCAGTTGAGCCCTGACAGAGTCCATATATTCAGGTAAAACATTTTGAAATACTTATCATATTTTGAGTGCATAGGAGGCTTTTTAATATTATTACAATCACATCTGCATTAATGGAAGTAACACGTCAGTCTTAGTTTGAGATGTAGAGATCTCCAAGAGCAAGTAGTGGGAAATTAATAATTGTAGATTAAGTTGGGAATAAGAAAGGGATTTTGACTTCATTTTATTATGTATTCTCCAAATGCAATGCTTCTTCAGTAGTTTATTACTATACGTTACTATATATAAATAAGTGAATATACATTAATTTATTTCTAGATGTTCAAGGAAGAACTTCATAGTGTCATGGGAAAAGTTCAGATGAAATATAACTTGAATTCATAAAATGAAAATAACATGTATTTCCTAAGTTTGCTGTGAACAGAAACACGGCAATATATGTGACCTTAGATAGTTAACGGGGAGAACTCAACCAAAAACTAAATCAACCTAAAGGAATTAGCACATAGGTGTTAAGATACGCAGACTTTCTTCCTTAAAGACTTCCTGGTCCTAAATACCCATGTGACATCTGTGTACTTTAGTGAAACGCTGCTGATCGACTAGGCCTTCTGCCTGAGCCATCAAGAGGCCACTAGGAATCCACCACACTGATTGTCGAGCTGGCATTGGACTTGTGGTTCCAGCCAGTTTGGTTTCCTGGAAAGACCCTCCTGTGACCTTCCACTGAGTCCTTTTCCAACTGGTAGGTGTCAGCTGGTAGGAAAGGAAGCCGCCCAGCTCTTGTCCCCTGGCCAGCCGGCGGAGCCGCCCTGGTGAAGACACTCGCCTTTCATGTGTGGAAGGCACTTCTAGACGCGACTCGGCTGTGCAGTGAGGTCACCTCCCAAATATGCGTTGAATACCCGAACCCTGGCTAAAATTATCTCCTGGTAATTTTCTCTCTGTAAATGACATATTGCATTTCTATTTGCAGAGCAAGCTGTGGTCACACAGTGGTATTTACTTGAAGCCTCCTTGCCCGAAAGTAAAGGAAATGGCAGAGGTAGCCCCTTGGGAAGGCGCTTAATCCCCCGGCCACAGAGCAGCCAAATGACAGCTTGTCTTTTCGCACAAGTTTCAAGTGACCGTGGCCAGTGGCAGCCGTGGCGTAATGAGGGGCCTTTGGAGCACACCAGCTCGGCGGTGGGAAGAGAGAAAGGCCCTGATCCCGGAGGAATTTCCTTTCTTCCAGGGCCCCCCTTTGAAGCTCTGCTTCTGAGCTTCTGAACCATGCTGGCTGCATGTCGCCCCTTTGGAGAGATTTGCAGGCACTCTATACTTCTCACCACAATCGTATTCTTACACATTAACGATGTAATGATTTCCCCCAAAGTGTCTGCTTTAACACATTCTGGAACTAGAAAACATACACACACACACACACACACACACACACACACACACACACACACACACAGAGCCCTTCTGATGCGACTGGCCTTAACACAGCTTAAGAGAAAAGTCCTCTTTGTTACACCTCCAAAGCACCAGTAATTTATGATAAAGCTTATAAGTCATTATCAGCGGCTGGAATGCGCTTTTTATACCTTGGAAGAAGGCATAAAGGAAAGCTAAAAGGGTGGAAATCAAGAGAGAAAGTCAGCATGTGGCCAGCCGGGGAGATACAATTGAGGCTGGATATATTCTTCAAAAGAATTATTTTTAACAAATCCCTTCTCAGTGTGATATATGATTCAGCAAATGTACTGCTTCTTGGGGTTTGTGATTCTTTGGCACTTAGAGACAGACTACATCAGATTCCCTAGAAATAATAAAATTAGGCTTTGGAGCAATTGACTGGAGCTTAAAGAGTCTCTCGCAACAAAGATCAGCCTCTCAAAGATGCTCTGTGCCTTGCAGTCCAGTTCAATTTCTGGTTTAGTGTAATGAGAAGAGCCACAGCCACACAAAGGGGCCTGGCATTCACTGAGTCATTAAATTTTAAAGCTTCATTATTTTCCATAAGGAATCTTTTAACATTTTTCTATATTAACACATTTAGCGTATTGATTCCAAAATCTGCAATAGGCAAGGTCAGATTTCCTAACCATCTTATTGAATTCTGCTGTTTTCACTTATTTTCAAAGCTCATTGACCCAGTTGATAGCTCCAACTTACAGCCAGTTGAGGAAATGTATCTTACTTGCTTCAAGTCTTTATTTCATAAATGTATAAGTCTCCGAATGCAGTAGTATCAAGACACACATTACCTAGACGGAAACATAAATTAATGAAAAGCTATTGGTGCTGGGTACAATTAGATGGAGACTGATTGTATGGGTTATACAGCTGTCGCTAAATTAACTTTGTAAAAATATAAACGACTGAAGCAACATCTCAAAATATAAACTCTGTTGTAAAAAGGGTAACCCATAGACAACAGAGCATGAAAAGTATTTAGCAGAAGATATCCATCAATCATTAATGACATTATAATATTTATGATGGTTTTCTGGCAAACAATACACACTTAATGAACGCGTGCATATAATATCCTACTATTCTCAAATTTAAAAATTAAAATATTCAAGATTTAACCTTCACAGAAGCTAGTAGAACAAGAAATGACGAATTTTAGGACACTTCTAGGAAACATACACGGTTTAAATCACTGCCTTAGTCATTGACATTTCATGAGAATAGTAATTATCTTATTTGAAATTTGTATGCTTATATAGGACTCACAAAATATGAGATACAATAGCATAATTATTGATTGTTTGCATGACACATTCACGCAAATTTCCCAAAAGGACCTGAGATTCTTTGATTGGAGATTAGATCATTGTGAGAGCATCACACTATTTTCATATACGTTGCATACATTAACATATGTGTTATCATTATATGCTAAGGCTAAATTCAAAAGCTGTCAATGGTTTCTGGGATGTATAGTTATTTAAAATGACATTCAAATTCCATAAATATAAGAAATAGCTACAAAACGAATCCACAAAACAATACGTCTCACACATACTCTAGAGAATGGGCCTTAGATCAATTTTCAGCTGACGGGCTCTCTCTCAGTCTTTATTGGACCCAGAAAAATTTTGAAATTTATATTAATGTCTGAACGTAACAAGAAACTTAGATATTCAGGTTCTCCCAGCCACCTAATAACACCCTTCATGTGTCAGAAAAAACATGAACAAAAACAAGCAGACAAGCGGACAAACACGTGTAAGCCTTCCTAGGCCGAGACACGGGAGGATGCTGGCCACGTCCCAAGCCTCGCAATCACGTGAGACTCAAGACTCGAGACCCATCTCCTGCTGCTGAACCATCGGTGTCTAAACTGGAAGTAAGAATCTTAACAAAAGGGGAAGGCAGATTAGGAAGGTGCCTTTCCGAGTTGGGCAGGCCTCGCAGCCCGGGATCTGCCAGTGCTCTGTGAGTCTGTCTCTCGGGACGCGCTGCTCACTGTCTCCTCCGTCAGCGTCCCCGCCTGGAAACGGGTACGGCAGTCACGACCTCACCTGCTTGGCGTGAGGATGAGGGGGGCTGACGGAAAGTGCCCAGGAAACTGGCCTGTGACGTGCGTGTCATCGGGGCGGGCCGTCACCTCTCCAGGCTGCCGGCTGCGTTCAAGAGCCTTGGCGGGTGTCGCGGGCCCTGAGCCGGTGCAAGGCCTGTCTCCAGGGTGCCTCGCAAGACTGTGACTCGGCGGCGAAATGCTTCCCTGGCTCCTTAGCCCTGCTCTTGGGGGCCGTGGTAGACAGACCCACCCTTGTCCGAGTGCTGGGGGTGCGCCAGGCGTCGTGGCTCCTCGAACCCTCGCAAGAATCTCAGAAGGGAGGCCCGATGGGCAACTCATGCTGCCGGCGGGGCTGCCCGTGAGCGAGGGGAGTGGGAGCACCGGCTGAGAGTCACGTCGTGGGCAAGGGAAGAGCCGGGCGAGGGCCCGGGGCGAGGCTGGTGCCGTGACCCCGAGCCCCACGCCCCTCCTCCCACTCCCAGCTTCGTGTCTGCCCAGGCCCCCATCCCTCGGCCCCGCCTGACGCGAAGACTCCAGGCCTGAGAGGCGGGCTGGCCGAGGGCGGGCACACCCGGAGCTTGGGCTTGGCTGCGGACCAGCCTGCGATGGTGGGAGATTTCACCTAAATAACGACAACTCGGCTTCTCATGGTAGAGTGGAAGAAACGGAGCCACACAGGTGGAATTCAGCACAGGGCCTGCAGGGCTGGGGCCTCAGGAATCACGGAATCCAGGTCATTCACGGCTTCAAAGGAACCGTGGGTATCTGTATCCCAAGTCATCTTCACGCGTCAAATAAAAGATTTTCCCAGTCAAAACAATATTAAAAAGGGCAGATAGGAAAAAGGTAGCGCTGTGGGTGGCCCTTCACTAAGAGAACAATGGTTAGTGTTAAAGTAGCTCCACAGACATCATGGGCAGCGGTGTGGCAGTCACCCTTTGAATGACGCCATCGTGAGGTTTCCTGACGGACGTCTCGGATTCTCGTCGTCATCGTAATTTTCCGCTTGTCTTTTGTAGGTGTGAAAGAGGAGACACAGTGAAGTCCCCTGACTCGCTTGATGCTACACAGCGACTAAGTGCAGAGCCAGGATGTGGGCTTGGAAGCACACACCCGTCCTCTGCTCCGACCCTCTTCCCAGCACAAGGGGGGCACCCCTGGCCCTTGGGGACACGGGCCCAGCCCTTGAGCAGCAAATGAGGTTCGACAGTGGAGCCCTGGGGCCTCTGTGGAACCCACTCACGTGCCAGGGCAGGAAGAGGCAGAAGGGCCGAGGCACAACTTAGCTGGATAACAAGGGAGGCAACACAGGTGATACGGAGCACGTATCAAGAGTTGGATGAAGTCCAAGGGGCTGGCCAGTCGTCAGACGATGGTCTAAGCCTTGGTGTGAATCACAACCACGTGACGCCACCTCCAGCGCTGCCTATCCTTCACAACCACACCCGTCAGAAGCCATCCCAGAATCTCAATGTCTCCGGAGAATACCCAGAAGCTTCCAAAATGTCACACTTCACTGTTTAACTGGTTCCTCTCTGGGAACATTCTCTAACCTGATATTCATCCTTGACGTTGGACTTGACATCACATTTTCTCTTCATTTCTTTCCCCTTGAAAGAAGTGACTGGTCTTTTGACTCCAGCTAGCCTTGAATCCAGTCCGTCCTGGATGCAGGATCCGAGAAGACAATGAAACCCCTTAGTGGCAGAAACTAAGCCTGTTCTGGCTTTTTTCATGTTCTGTTCCTTTGACTGTTCCTCATAGGCTTTCTGCTCAAAACCTTTAGTTAACCAGTTTCAAATGTACACACCTCTCTATAACTTTTTGCAGCATGTTGATGGCTTCAGTCATTTTCATGGACAGGCTTTCCCTCTAGGGGCAGCTTGGGTGCATAAAGAAAAACACACACGGCTGGAAGAAAAGTCACTCGGGCCAGCTCCTCGCTCCTATTGTTAGAAAGTCTACGCTTTATTGTCGATCAAAGTTTCAGTGCTACAAATATGGGGACAGAAACAAAACGTCAAGTGATGGAATTTGCCAAATTCTCCATGAAATATCTGAATAAAAGATCTAGAGAAGAAACCTGGGCTCCGTAAAACTTTATTTCTCACCTCAGATCCACTCTGTATAGTCAGGGGGCTTCGTCAGTGCTGAGTCCCTTTGTGGTATGGGCATAATTTTAGGATGCGCAATTGTAGTTCTGTGTGCTTTCTGATATTTTCATTTAAAATTATTTCTGCATCTATTTTGTATAAGAACTCTTTAAAATGGATGAAAATTTAAAAGCGATTAAGCCAAAATATTCTGAAGCCGAAAATATATAAACTAAAACAAATAACCATGTTCATATAATTATACCCTTTACATATTTTGTGATCACTTTGCTGAGAATATGCATTTTAGGCTAGCTCCAAATAATCTGTATTAAAGAGACCAGAACATCTTGTTTAGACCTAAACCTCCAGAGCTTAAGGTTTTCAGCAATTTTCTTTTTCTTTCTTTTATCTCTTTTTTTTCTTTCTTTCATTCTTTTTTCAACTTAAATTTATTTCAACTTACTCTGTCAGGCACTATACTAGGAACTGAGTTTACCACAATGATTCCTACTAGAATAAAAAGTAAATCATTTAAAAAAACTCTTTTCATACATTCATGACACATGTGCTGAGGAGACTTAAGAACAAGGAGGCATGGACTGCACCAAGCAGAAACCAGAGACGGTGGCAGGAACGGGACTGGAGACACGCTTCACGTCGTAGATGGGGGTGTGTTGACAAAGCACGGATTGCTGTGTTTCACAGCCAGAAAGCTCAGGCCCTTGTAGCATGAACTGAGTCCCACTAATGCCCGTACAGAGTAAGGGTGTGGAGGGTACAGGAAGCTAATTGCATGTGTGGTGCTGGCTCATGGGGACTGCGGAGGCTGGAGCTACGTGCAGCCCGAGCCTGCGTTCTCCAGGAGTCATTTTCCTGTCTTCTGCGTGAGAACCCCCAGGCTCTGGAAGTAGGTTGCCCAGCTCACGTGACCAGAACATGTGAAGCTGAGCCAGACTCGGGTCAGAGCTCAGGTCCTTCCCGTGCAGCCATCACCTCCACTGGCCACTCTGTGATAGGCCGGGAACAGTCACATAGTGACCTTCCAGATTAGTGAGGGAGAAACAAGCATGCTTTGTTCATTGGTAAGTTATGGCCGACACCTGAGATAGTACCATCTTAGACCCATGCAGGGTAGTCGGTGTGACAAAAACGTGTCTATGAAGCCTGCCTGAACAAAAATGAGAAATTATGATGTGCCTAACATTTCAGCTCTCTTGGTTTGGGTTTTTAAAAACATGCTCCTTCCAGGCACTAAGGACACCTAACCTAGTCATTCTTGTCGGTGGCACGTCGGCGGATAAAACACACACATTTAGAACTACAGGTGGAAATTCAGGCTCAGGAGGGTCTGTGTCTTTCAACAGGCCTCAGAGCAGAATCTGATGATGGATGATCCGCCAGGATGAAGAAACTATAGTCTCCCCAAAATTGACCGAAAATGGGCTCCAACTTTGTCCCATGCTGAAATTTTACTGAATGTCCCTAGATCTGTGAACCGTGCCCAGTGCAATGACACACAAAAGCGTTCATGTGCAGGACGCTAGCGGATGCCCAAATTGCTGTCTCAGAGAAAGCCCTGTGTGTCTGGCAAGCCATTCGCCTTTGTCATATAGGAGCCTCGAGTTTCACGATATGAAGCTCTGAACAAGTCTGTAAGATTTAAATTTGTATCTTTTTTACCATTCTGTGCTTCCAGGATTATGCTATTATTTTCTATTCTTGTAATGTAAATAGTGCTGTACTCTTTTGTTATTTTTTTCAGGTATTAAAAGATGATTTTAATGAAAGTACTTGAAGTGGATTTCTTAAATTATGGAATTCTGGGACAACGTATAAACCAACAGAGCTCATGTCACTTTCACACCTTAGAGAGCTGTTCACACCTTCTAAATTCACGGGAACACTCTGTAAGGTCGGCTTTAGTTGGGTGTGAGGTTTCACCTCCAAGTATATCTTCAAATGTCATTTTTCCCCTCTTTTTCTCACTTACAAGCATCTTACCTCTTGGAACTAGAGACTTAAAAATGAAGCATCATGTAAGCGTTTTAAATAAATTTTATATTAAAGCAATTATTGAGAGTTATATTGTCAATGTATATGCTATACATAAAACACAAACACACACATTCATAAGGGACTTGAGAGAAAAATAAAACCAGCATATTGTTGAAAGTCAAGGTCACTAGAAAATGATTAACAACCCACAGCAAAAAGAAATATAAAAAGTTATTTTAGTTATAGCACATCTATATTTCTTCTGAATATTGAGCTGTAGATACTGTGTGGTTGTCAATTCTTGTCTTGCCTCTATGGAAGATATTTAAAAAAATAATTATAACTGAAAATAAGCAAATCTTATTTGGGTTTTGTGTGAAGCATTTGCATCTTAACCTCAAGATATTTTTCCTTGGGAATGTCAAACTGATGAGAAAACTCAAGGAAAATTTGAGACTAATTTTCGTTGGTACATGTAGGCAGTCAAGTGGCATAACCTATAGCTTTGCTTCTCTGAGATATTCAGAAAAAATGTCAAACCTCAATTCTCCCTAACATTTCCTGAAACAGGACTTAGAAAAGAAACCAGTAAGAAGTTCTTTTTGAAAGAAATATATACAAACCAGCAAAACAAAAAAAGACAGGTAAACCATGAGGCATGTGAGGTGGAGTTCAGGCACTGGGGTCCTTTGCAGTCAGTTTCTGAGTGAGTTTTCCTGACATATTTCTTCATATGCCTTACCGGCAAAGGACCGCTTTACGCTTGTAAGGTAACAATTCCCTTTAGTCACCTTCAAATAGATTCAAATAAAAAGTTCAGTTTGAGGAAACCGAGGGAATATTTTCCTTACGATTTTTTGATGATTTACAATCCACTGCTTATTTACATTCAGGATATGAATAGCACATGGACACACACAGAACATAAGCTCATGTCACCGGCCCGGATGCACGTGTGCCATGAGTCTCGAATGAGAGAGACTCGGCATCCTTGAACACACGTGCCCGTCAGCGCCCGTGATGGCGGCTGTCTCTGTGCTTGTTCTGCCTCTTTCCCTACTCGCGACAATGTTGCTTCAGTACCCAGTGAACCCGCCACTAAATTGGTCCTCTGCAATGGGTCTGAGATCAATAACTAATTTTGAAAACTGATTAGTTTGCACCAGAGTAGTAGACAGTTCCGAATTTTGCCAGAGGACATAATCAGCCCGTAAATAGAGGTATTAGTGTACTCGTAATAGGTTGGAAACACAGCCCGTCCCAGTCCACCATCAACTCTCTTCCACAAAGGGCGATCTGAGCTTTGATAAGCAACTTCACTTGTAAATTAAAGTTTTTTGATGTTGAAATAACGCTGCTCAGTTTCATCCTGCTCCATAGCTGGTTAGGAAGAGCGGTCTGTGAATGAATTCTAATGAAGCCAGCCAGCCCTGGGTGACTAGGGAAGAGACGCAGACATTTTTATCCATCTTGGCTGGTTGTGAATTCCAGATGTTCCCAACATGAAAAATGCTACATTCTAACAGTTAATATTGTGTTGCTAGCCATTCAGAAGATGTATCTTCCTATTAGCTGTGCCTGTTGCTATGGAGATAACTGTAAAATCTGACCTAGGAGAAGAGGTGGGAGGAAAATGGCATTAAAGAGAGAGAGAGTATCAATTACGCCGATAATTGAAAAGGCAGCAAAAGGTAAGCATCGTGTGCACGGCTACTTCTGAGAAACACCCGTGAATGCATGACACCCCAAAAGAATGTTGCTGTGCCTCTCTTGTTGGCTTTATAATTGAGCTCCATCAAGGGACCATGTGGACGAAACCTGGCCATGCTATGAAAGCGCAGCGATCCACACGGAACCACACGGATCGCGAGCTTTAAGGACCCCTCCGGATACGTGGGCTGGAGTTGGCAGTTGGCTCGTGGGAGGGCAGTGGTCAATGCGACTTCGGAAGGTTTAGCAAAACATGCTCTTCCTAAAGCTTGGAGATTGTTGGGAGTTCAAGCGCAGAGTAAGCCCACAAGCTAACGGCGCATATTTTGTCGTCACAAAAATAACAACATTTTCCAAGGAAGGGGTGTGTTGAAACACAGATGTGTTTCTCCTTTGGAGAGTTGAAACAAAGGCCTCCATGCTATTTTCGGGGCACAACAGTGAGTGCTTTGTAGCCTTGGTTTTTAAGCCTGTGATGTAGGAATTATGTGAACGTCAGTCTTTAGGCTAGACAAGCAGCTAGAAGCTCCCTCCACTCCCCAAACTAATCAGAGGAACCGTCTCTGTATGTGCTAAAACGCGAACTTGTCTGTCTCCCTGGAAGCCCTGGGTTCCGTGTTTCCAGGCGGGGCGCTGGGATCTGCTCCAACAAGGCCAGGTGGGGGCCGTGAGCCAGAGCACAGCAGGAGCGAGTGTGTCTCCGTCTCCATCGCCCGCTCCCTTTCCGCCAGTCGTAACCCCACAGATGCGTGAGGCTCCTTGTGGAAAATCCCAGCGTTTGTGCCACACGGATGCACCAGCCCCATGGACTTATAGGCAGATGTAAAAGCAACGGGAACCTCAGTGCTGAAGTCAGTACGAAGTGCTCTTGTGAGCTCCAGCTACCTCTGACCTCACACGGCGTGTGGATGTCTGCAGAAAGAAGCAACTCCCAAGCAATTTCGGCATGAGTTCCGTGACTGCTGCTGCACTGAGCATCTAAGCCTGGAGGGCGTGAGCCAGAGTCAGGCTGGGAGGGGACTTCCTGGTAGGCTCCAGTGGGAATGCACAACTCTTTGTGGTAACATCATCTTCAGGTGAAGGCCACGATTCACTTGGTGACGCCACTGAATAATGCATATTTCAGATAAGATTTTACCGATTTTCTAAACCTATGCTTGTATTCTAATACTAGAGGTTTGCATGGAAAATGATTCTCACTCCAGTTAAATACGAATGTCAGCACACAATTGTCATACTTCAATGCCCCAAACCCTTCCTGAATGTTGGTCAGCAAGAACATGAAGAGATGGTCACCCATCACCCGTGAGTAGGGAAGGACAAGTCAAAACCACAGTGAGCGCCACTTCACACCTACTCGGATGGTTTCGAGGACCCGGAGCATCGCAAGTGTGGGCGAGGATGTGGAGAGATGGGAGCCCACGCGGGGATGTCAAATGGCCCACGCACCGTGCAGGGCAAGGCGGCGGCCCTTCAGAAAGCTCAGCATGGAACTTCTGGGCTCACGTCCAGAAGCACCGAAGGGAGGACCCCAGCAGGTCTCTGACGCCCGTCTGTTGCAGCGTGATCCTCAGCGGCCACACACAGGAACAACCCCAGTGATGACTGGCTCGACAAACAGAGTGTCACTCTGCCAAGTCCAGATGCCACACATGGAAGCAGCATTCTACAAAACAATCCTACGAAACAATTCAGACACAGTGTGGCACATATTGCAGAAGTCCACGTGTACAAAGTGTCTGGGACGGCCACATTCCGAGGCAGCAAGGGGGTGAGAGGTCATCGGCCCTTGGGTCGAGGGACGGGGGCTCGCTGCTGAGCGGCCGTGGTGTTTCTGCCTGGGGAGGCGGCGACAGCTGGATCCCGTGGGGATGCTTGAGCAATATTGTGAAAGTAACTGATGCCACTGAATTGTACACTTAAAAAGACTGAGATGGTAAATGCCACGTTTTGTCTACATATATACACGTGCATACATATATATAATTTCCAAACGTGTCCATGAAAATTGGGATTATGTGTTTTCTGACTTTGATGCAAAGGCTAAGTCCGTAATTATTCTGTCCATCAAGACCACGTGCTATCACCACATTCTCAGATCTTAAAGGTTATTTGCATAATTTTTTCCTTCTCTGAGTACAATGAAATCATTCTGAAAACCATCGTAAACTTCCCTTTGCAGACAGCACTCTTTAATTAACTTACTCACACAGTGTGCCTTGGTTCATTTTCATCATGGTTTTGCTCTGAGACACCTCTTTCAGTCTGTCTGCAGGTTAGGTTCCTAGAGATTCCGAGCTAATCTGCCCGTGAGTGTGCAGACACAGACGTGTTGGGAGTGACGAGAGAAACACGTGCCGTTCAGGTGAGGCCACAGACCAGGCCCCGGGACTGAGACCATGGAAAAGCATTCCGGGGCTGTGGGCACTGTGAGGTGAAAGAAAGTGAGTAACAGGGGGCAGTGGCTTGAAGTCACAGTTTATTAGGCGTGCGCTCAAAGCGCTGTCCTAAAATATTGGCAGAAGTTTTCAAAACAAACAGTGGCTGAAGAAACCCTGTTAGGACATTCAATGTGCCCTTCTCCGGGGGCACGCTGGGAAGTAGGTTTTCTAGGCCTAGGCCTCTGGGCTTGTGTTTTATACAGTGAAAGAAAGGTGGGTTCAAGCTTGATAAACATTTTCCAGTTTAATTCTGCTGCCTAAATATTTACTCTGTTGAATAAATAAACGAATCCTTTGGGAGTCATGAATGTCAAGTCGCTGGAATTTCTCTCACTTTGCTCTAAGTCACTCAGCTCATGTCGCTGAAGAGATATTTGAGGACGAAAGACAGCCAAGGTTAAGACTACAGCCCCACAGCATTTAAACATCCCTCTCACAAAAGAACGCTCGAGGACAGACTGACTCTGGTAGGACAGAAGCTGCTGGCCTTGAGCTGGAAAGTGGTAACACACACGTGTGTGCATGCACACACACACACACATTTGAAAAGGTGTACAGGTCTTTTATGCTGACCTACTGAGATTAAGGGGTGAGAGTGTGTGACAGTCCTTTCAAGGACTGTCTCTCCTCGCAGCCAACCACATTTCCTACTAAACATTTATAAAATGATGCCGGGTATGCCCTGGGTTCAGCCAGAAATAGACATCAGAAGACCGTCCAGAGAACTCTGCCAGAACTGCTCTCCAACACGGAATGCAGCCTTCTACCAGGGAACTCCATCCTGAATGGGAAGTACATTAGACAACACAAAAGCTAGCAAGGTGAGAAGAGACTTGCAGCATTTGGGGTCTGATGCCTGTTGTCCAGGATAAAGTAAGGTTGAGGCCAACGTCCTTAGGTCCTGGGTCTTCCCCAGAGTCCGTGGTCCCCTTGGATAGCGTTGGTTTGTCTCTCTTTTCTTGCCACTGCTAGACAGACTCATCCTTCGAATCAGTTCTTTATATATGCATACGGCTTATTGCAATCAGCTCGCTTCCTTAACTGCAAGGATCATATATTTTTGTTTCAAAATACAGTGCACATTTATCAAAGTGACCTTCAAGATGGCTGTCATTTACAAGCTGTAGACAGCTGAAGTTAGCAGAATCAGTCTCCACAAAACTGTTTAGTGTAGGAAAGTGTATTTTTCCAAAGATGAGATTCTAATTCAGAATAAAGTTGTAAATGACTGGAGAGTGTCTGTGTTTAATTTTCTATCTTCACATTGTTAAAATATCAGCTTTGGTATGTTGTCATGATTTTTGCCAGAATGGTACTGGATGGCAAATTTTTCTACAGGTTTTGTGATAAATACCATTAAAAGTCTCTGACTTTTATTGCATTAAAATGATGAAACTACTAACTGCCATTTGGCACAGTTTTATGTAATATGTGTAAATTTTAGTCATTAAATTAAAAAATCGACATCTGTATAATTTAAATAGCATCTGAAAATCAGTCTAGTCAAAATTTTCTCTGCTGAACAAGCTAGGGGAGAAAAATGCAGTGTATAAATTGCATTATTGCCAGGCTCAGTGGCTCAGCCTGTAATCCCGCGCCTTTGGGAGGCTGAGGTGAGTGGATTGCCTGAGCCCGCGGGTTCGAGACCTGCCTGGGCAGCGAGACCTCATCTCTACAATAAATCAAAAAAATCAGGCATGGTAGCGCATGCCTGTAATTCCGGCTACTTCGAAGGCTGAGGCGGAAGGATCGCTGGAGCCCAGCAGGTCGAGGCTGCGGTGGCCGGGAGCGGCCACTGCACTCCAGTCTGGGCGACAGAGTGAGACTCCAACTCAAAAAACAAACAAACAAACAAACATAAATTGCATTATTATGTATTATTAAGATATTACTACTGAATAATTTATACATGAATACACATATACTAAATAAATAGATGAAAAAATTATGCCATATGTGATAGCCCCATGATTGTACAAAAGTTTACTTCACAGGTCAGATATAAGAGTAGCTCACAATAGGGGACTGCTTTGCCATGCCCTAATGCAGAAATTATTTGCCCACTGACAACCAACCATGTACCCACTGATTTAAAACACATCAGTAGCCCCAGTCAATCAGAATGCAGGCTGCATCTCTTGGGACTATGTCTATTACAGGAGGAAGGCCTGCTGGAAGTTGTCAGCCTCACATGTTCTTGACTTGTGCGGAGGCAAAAGGATATACCACTTGCCAAAATAAACTGGAATTTGCCCAGGATACATAGTCACGGACCATGCATAGTAAAGAATGCATTCACATCTTGCGAGACAAAGCTGTGGAAACTTGACTATATCATTGGAGTTTTGTGGTGTCATGGCTCGTACCATACTGCTGGGCCTTTGAAAGAAGAAAAGACTAAAGGTATTGCAGTTGGCTACGGAAGTGGTGAGAATGGAGAGAATTCTTGGAATTTCATTTATATGAGTACAGGGTAAGGCTCAAACTTCACAGAGAAGTAGAATAATGCTTTTTTTAAAAAAAAAAAGTTACCTGTCTTTATCAAGAACAATTGCAATTAACCCAGGAAGAACACAGAATACAACACACTTATTTACTATTTTTTTGCTGTTCTATGTGGAATAACAAGCGTGAGTATATGGAAATTTAAAAATAAATGTTACTTTAAACAGCTGATAAAGGAAATGAAAATATTTTTTCTTCTATTTCTTTCTCTCTCTCGTCTTTCTTTAAGTCCATCAATAAACATACACTGTAACTTCACTTTTCTTATATCTACCTTTACTGCAGGGCAGTTTATACAGAAGGTGTCAAAAAAGACAAGTTAAGAAAGGAAAAACTATATTAAAATTGTAATACTCAATATATACCGATAACCAAAGATGAATACAAGTCACATTTGACTTCTGCAATTACACAAGGTGCTCAAAGTGGTTGCCATCAGTGTCTAGACACTTCTGATTGTGGCGAACATCTCTTAAAATATTTTTTGGCACCCCTAGTATAATCCAGGGAAGTAAACAAAATGTAAGTCTATCACTGAGACAGTGTTGAGTGAACCTGAAGATTGGCATGGGAGGATTTGCCCCACCTTAGAAGAAATCAGGCTCTGTTAAGATAGAAGCGACTGTAACCAGAGTTAGTGCATAAAAAGGAGAAGAAAAGGCATGGGAAGAGAATGCAAGTCTTGAGGGTCAACTTTGGTCCTTAACATGGGGAGAGAAACGGGCTACGGACACAACAGAGAACCAGAGTCAGACACGGTGTTAATGGTGGTGCTAACTTTCTGAATGCCTATAAACACTGATCGGGTCTAGACTTGCATCACCCAGACAATAATAATATTGTGAAAGAGGTGACTAAATGACTCAGCGTTCAAAGTAAAGTTGTATTCTTAAGAAAGTGGCACTGCAGTGACATAAAATGACATACGACATCCTCCAGAGTTGGTTGTCACCAGGGAAAGTCCAGAGAGCTCTGCATCTGAGGTCATGGCCCCTCAAAATGCAGCCCAGGTCCCGTGTCCATGATGAGACGAGCATAAGACTGAGAATGACTGCTTAGAAACCTCCAGGGCAATTGAAATGACTGTGACTTCCGAGCGTGTTATTCTCATTTTTCTAATAATTTTCTTTTATTGCATTTTACAAAATTCTTGATGGAGTGAAAATGAACAATAATAATAAATTTCCTTTCATCACAGATACCTTCAGAATGAGAATAACTGCCCTGGAAAATGGGTTTGATGTGCAAATGTGTCACTCACATGTGAACTGAGACTTACAAAATGACAAAGCAACATGAATGTGACTCTCTCAGAGAAGGAAGAAGCACAGGAAAGCACTGGCTTTCTCTCTGAGAAAACACTACAAAGTCGTAGCGTAGCAAAGTCTTTGAGCAGGAGGTAAGGGACTCTACTGATGCAAAGGACGGAGGCTTCCCAATTGCTGCTTTTCTTACTCCAGTCAGATATCACAATATTCAACCTGAACACGGCAGAACAAATATTTATGAAAAAAATGTTAATCCCCAAAAGCTTGAAAACTGTAAAGAGAGCACCTGTCAGTGTAAATTCATCCAATTCTCTAACTCCGTGAACTTCATGACAGGGTGGCGAAAAGATGATTGTCAACTAGCTTGAGGGGTGGCGGAGAATTAATGCCACAAAGATGGATGCTGAAAATGTATGTGTCATTCTACTGGCATCAAGTTGCAGGAGAAGAGTCTAACTGACCGTCATTGGAACTTATTAGGAAAGCAGTGATTACTATGTCTCAGTGTGACTCACTGAGTCATCTCTTTCTCTTAGTGTTCTCAGACAGCTGGAGCCCAGACGCAAGGGCACACAGTACACAGAGCCTATTGCTGGAGCCTGCACAGCATTCTTCAGGGAGTGGCAGAACTCATCTTCTGCTGGGTCTGCTCCACTTCCACTTCAATTCGTGCTATCTTGAAGGGACAGATGCGGCCCTCTGGGCCCATAACTATTAGGAAAGAGCAGATCTACTTCTGCTGAGGTTGCTGGATTTATGAGAGTAAGTCGGTGGTCGTTCTACCACCTCTTAGGAAAGAACAAAATCAATGTGAGGGAAACAACTCTGAAACTTGAAGAGCAGTTTGATGACATCATTAGCACACCGGAACCTGGTCACTTTGACTGCTGGACTTCTCCAGCATGTGATCCAAGAAAGTCTGGCTTCTGGCTTAAGATGGATCAATTTGGGATGCTGTTATTGCAAACTGAAGGAATCTTGACCTGACATTTTGTGTATCTGAGCATCAGAAGTTTGGGGACAGGATGATGAAATGTGAGCAGAACGTAAAGACAAGTAGTGAGCTGGAAACTGGTAGAAGGGACACAGTCAAGCTTCCCGATTCTTGTTAACACAGTGAGTTGCCATAGGGTACTTCCTCTTTATCTTTGCCATAGTGAGTAAGTGTCCAAGTTAGTTGAATCGTGTCCGTGGAAGATAGGGCCCATATTTTAGACTAGTAAACCTGAACAACTTTCCCATTACAAAACCTTGGAAATACTTGCTAAAACAATATAATCAAAATTTTAAATATATATCAGAGCGGAGGGAAGGGAAAACAGTAAGGGACCAAAAACAAAATCTTAGCGAGAGAACGGACTGCACATCTCTTCATGGGAGCCACTGCTGTCTTGCGAGTGTTGGACAATCCCAGCTTCCTGTAGGGTCCCGTTTTAGCCACCATCTTGGGGACAGGAGGCAAGTGCTGGATCCCACAAGGCAACCAAGCTGGTTCCACTGAAGTCAGACTGCCGAAGGATGGCGCCGTCTGCAAAAAAGACCAGCGGAAACAAAACCAGCTCATGGACAGAACGAGGCGGAAAGTCTAACTGCTGCATTTTTCGAAAGGTTCTCTGAGAAGCCATAGTTACCTTCCTGCCTTCTATCTAGCTTGGGGTTCAAATTTACTCTCCCAGCTTCATTCAGGAAAACTCGAATCAGTCAATACATCCAACACTGTCCTCGTTGTTCACATGGGTTGGGGATGGGGTGGAGCTAGAAGGAAACAAACAAACAAACAAAATCCGAATTCTCTGGAAAAACTCACCCTCAGCCAAGCTCTTGCAGGATTCTAGAATGCTAATCCAAAATTGAGAGGAGGCAGAAGCCGATATGAGTAGGAGCCATATACAAAACAAGCAAAACTAACTCCTTAAAGTCTCTGGATATTGGCAGTGTGTAGCATTCATCACAAACTGTAAAGGGAGAACACGAAAAAGAAACAAGGCAAGGAAACATTTTCTCAAAGGAGACAGAAGATGTAGGCATGAAGGTTTAAGTTACTGTTTTTAAAACCTCAGTGGAGGGGTTAAACACAGACTAGATGCAATTAAAAAGAGAGGTCACAATTGAGAAGACTTGGAAGAATTGCGATGTAGCCCAGAGAGGCAAAGAGTTATTTAATACAAATGGCTAAGGTAAAGGAGGGGGAAGTTGACCCAGCATAGAGTTTGTCAGAATATTAGGGAAAAGTAGTGAGAAGGAGAAAGATAACATTAGAAAAAGTCCAGGTTTAATGAAAGACATGGATCTGCAGATTCAGAGTACAAAACCAATCTCAAGTAAAAGAAATAAAGACAGATTTACAATCAAAGATGGCAGCGGTGACTGCAGAGCTGCATGACAGCCAGAGAGAAGGGTAAGTTACCTGCCAAGAAGGAAAATTATCCTGGTGGCACCTCTATAGGATAGTGGGGCTAGCACTCTGCTTCACATTTTATGTTCAGCTAAATTATCATTCAAGAATGAAGAATAAATAAAGAAGCTTTGAGGTCATCTAAAACTGTGAGAGTTGACTACCACGATACTTCCCATAACAGAAGCTCTGACGAACACACTTCAGAAACAAGGAAGAGGACCTCACAGGGCAGTCCTGAGATGCAGTAAGCAACAGCACTCTCAGAGGAAAAACGTGGGAAAATAAAGCCAACACTGACCACAAAACAAATATGATGTCAAATCTTGGGAGGCAAAAATGCCAAGAGAGCAGAAACATGACAATGGCACAACTTGAAGTAAAATGCCATGTGTTCAGATGAGAACGTGACAGACACAACACTATATCGTGTGTCATTGGCTGCAGGGATTTGGAATTGTTAGCTATGAGAGGACACTTGGGGGGAAACACCATCTTAAATGATGTGCGATGCTGTCATTGTCCTGAACAATCTATTTTATTCTAAATTGGACTGGATAGGAGATGAAGGAACAATGAAGTGGAGATTTCACTGTAATGCAAAGAGAGCCCTTTGCTATAGCAAGGCTGTTTTAAAAGAGAATGACATTCTTTTGGAAGAAATAACCTGGTCTCTAGAGGTATCCTACTAAGTTGACTGCTTACATGTGTTCTTACAGAAGGAATTGGCTATTAAATAGGTGGGTTAAATTCATTGTAATATTTCCTCTGAACAGATACTATTTCTGGAACTATGACTCTAAGGCAAATTGGATTGTGTTTCCTGATTTGTGAAAAAAAGGAAGTACATTAATGCACCTATAAAAGAGGTGGACATTTTTAACACATGGTGATTTTGAGTGAAAAGCCTAAGTCTCCAGATTCTGTTTCAAGCCCCAGTGGAGTCACAGTGACTAGATACATTCTCCCACCTGAAACAACTCGGACATCAGACTAAACACCTGAAACAACGAGTTTCAAGACACTACACATCAGGCAAAGAAGGACAGCCATCCTTGAGAGATGGAAAAAATAAAATCAAATTAACCCCATGCTGGCCTACGACTCACAGTGCTGGAGAACTCGCAGAGGGAGAGAGCGGGAGAGGGAGAGGGTGCACAGGAAAGCACCAGGGCACCCGTGCCATCTCCCTGAATTGAGGAAACAGGGTGGGGAGTCTGGGGAGGCTGGAGGCAGGAGTTCACAAGGACGTCCTGCAGAAAGACGAGAGCTGTGCATTGGAGGATCTGGGAGATCTGCAGAGGGTCCTCCCCACGGGCAGCTGAGCCGTAATCGGGGCCTGTGTGAGAGCAAATTCTCACCACTGGACAAGGACCCAGCTAGAAGGATGGAAGGAAGCATCCTTAGAGATCACAGAAGACTAGCCACAGTTATGGATCTGACCAGTCAGCATGGAAAACTTCGTAATTCAAGAAATATTCCGTAGACTACTCAGAAGACTTTTGCTGTATGAGGGCAAACATTCACCCTTGACTAAACACTGTTCTAGCCCAGCCTGACAAAACCTAAAAGCAAGACCAGAAAGGATGAAGTTATTCTCAAGTAACCCTATCTCAGAACACAGCTCAACAATAGGTATAGGAATACAAAAAAGTCCAGCACCTGAATAGAGTAAAATTCACAATATTTGGCACTCTCTAAACGATTACCCGGCATGCAAAATACAATCCATGATAAGAAAAAGATAATCAACCGGTGAAAACCAACCCAATACATAATAGGCATAGAAAATGAAAACGTGAAAGCAAGTAACATAACTGTTTTCAGCAAGTCCAAAAGCCAGGAGACAGAGCATGTTAAGTGTAGGCATGAAAGAGATTAAAAAAAAGACCAACTTGAGTTTGCAGAGGTGAAAATTCCAATGTGTGAGATGAGTGATAACCAGTGGGACACTGCTGAAAAAACATCTGGGGGCTCTGAAGACACAGCAATAAAAAATTGATGAAAATAAAACACAAAGCAGACGAAACAGCAACAACCAGCAGAGACCAGTGAATTTTCAACAGCCTGATATACCCTGATACCCACAAAATTGAAATCTCCTAAGAAAAGCAGGTGTGGTTGGGGTGGAGCAGAACATATATTTAAAGAAAACTGGCGACAGCTTTCCAAAATGTGATGCAAACACAGAACAAGAAGTTCAACGTTCTCCAAGCATTTATTCAACCCTAACAAATGCCCTAAGTCCAGTAGAATACACAGGGCTCCACCTCTGTTTCCCTAAGAAGAACCAGAAAGATGGCAACTCGAGTATTTGTTTCTTTTACTCCTGTGTACAGTGAGGGAAACAACAGCCATAAGATCAATAATTAATACTCATTAAACGCATGTTATATACACAATGGTTCTACCTTCTTGAGATCTGGGCCCCAGACAGGCACATCACCATGTCCACCATCATCCACTCTAAAAGCCATCCCAGACCCTCCCGATTCCAGGGGAGGACAGGAGGGTGAGAACTATGTGAACATTCGTCCACATAACCCTTAAGTCTACACGTCAGCCGTTAAAATTCTGGCAATTCTAAATTCGGGATTTGGTATGCATAGTCGACATCAGAAAATAATCTCTCCTTTAACACAGAAACGTTCATCCTTTCTCTGTGGCTATTCACAAACATTAGGACCACCAGCTCTGACTTCCCGTCGCTGTGGGAATGTCCTGTTTGCTGGGTTTTGAAACCAAGTAGGAAAGGGAACACCAATAAAAACAACCTTGTAACTGAAATTTATGTTTTCCCATTCTTTTTTAGGTTTCTTAAAACATAAGATGTTTTCGATTGATGACTAAAATCTTTCAGCATTAACTTGGAACTACACGATCTATAAATGTATATAATTGTAAATTCTTTATTTTTGTGAAATCGAGAAAATGGAGTGTCATTTGTTTTGGGGACTGTGGAGTGAATGTTTTTTTGAGAAAAGTTCATTTGAAATATCAAACATTTCTCTTTGTCGATTAAAGTAAATATTGTGTATTATTTAAAAAATTTTTAGTGCAATTCATCTTTTTTATGTGAACTTTTAAGAGTTGTGACAATTTGTTCAGGGCAAAGCTAGCATTTATCTTTTCACATGCTATAAATTTTCTAAATAAAGTAAAAGTGCAACAGGTCTCCTTAGTGTATATGAAAGTGCTTTCAGAAGTACTGTTTTTCTCAATGGCTGTAAAAGCCACAATTCACATCAAGACAATTGGGGGTTCAAGATAAACAGCTCTTTTAATTGGAAAAGGTCTATAACAGCTGGGCTAACTCTATGCTGTGAAACTGTAAAAACTAAGTGTTTAAACATGATAATTTGACTTTCTATTAATTCACCAAAGTTTTTCTTTAATTTATCCCAACTATTCTTTAAAGCATGAAATAAGAACTTTGAATTAGATAACTAAGCCCAGCTTGAATCATGGTCTTCCAATTTATTAGCTGTGTTACCACAGCTGCCGTTTCTTCTTTGTTTGTAACTTAGACGATCTACTACCTTTTCACCTTCCTTTGAGGATTAAATGACAATATACATATCACATTTGGCACACAATAGGACGAAGTGTATTGTGAGGGTGAAAAAGAGAAAACCAGCCTAAGCCTTGGTAAGCATGTGTAACATTTCAAGGAACCAGTAGAAAAAAGGTTCTAATGCGCACAGCAGTTTCTCTCTTTTTATTTCTGGAAATAGTACTATATTTTAACTGTGAATATGTGTTTTAGTGAACAAAATTTATTGTGAAAAATCTGCTCATAAATTATGGTCACTATTTTTTAGTTTGATAACTAATTTCAATGGTAAGGAAGCATCGTTTTAAGTTGTTCTTTCCGATGTGTTTTAGAGAAACATGGTGCACATGTTTCTGTCTTCTTTAAGAATTTAACTCAAAAGTTCACTCTCTGGAAAATCTAGAATCACTAACAGGTGGTTGGAAATACCAGGAAACCAATTATAGAGGAATGACACCCTCAACAATAAGCAATAGAGTCGTTTTAAAGTCCTGCCAGGTCTGTGGACACTGCTAGCCCGATGGCGGTGAGTAGTGAGCAGCGGCTAGGGATAGGGCCCGAGGACCACGGATGGGCTGTCCCCAGGCACCAGTGCCCATCCTCTGAGGCAGGTCTTTCAACAGGGACCGGCTAGAAAGGGCCGGCTCAAAGTCTAGCTGCTGAAGTTCGTTGGAAAACACCTCTTGCTACCACCGGTATGGAGACTGACTGGCTCTCCACACACAGCTGGAGGTTGAGCCAGTGCTGACGGAGGGGCATGGCTGCAGGGTCCACGGCGCTCCAAGACATGCCCAAAGAAACACAATGCCACACCCCTGTGTGCCACTACAGGCAAACATCCAGGAGTCCCGATGAACAGGAGTACTCCCTTCTAGCCACCGTCTGGTGCTCAAACTAGTTGTTGGAGTTAAACGTAGCCTGTCAGTGATGCTATTGCTTTTTCTGTTAAGAGATGGGAATTTCGAGTCATAGAAAGTAAGAGTGGAGAGAGCTTCTGCGTACTCTGCTTTTCCTAGCAAGTGAAGCACTCTACATCAGAGGGCAAAGGGTGGGAATGGGATGTCAACTCGACTTCTGGACCCCAGAGGCCAGTTTTCTGAGCCACATGGCGTTTCCCTCTGGTTGTCCCTGGAGGCCCGGACACTGGGCACAGCAGCTGCTGAGCTAGGGAAACACCTGCCCACGGGCGTCACCCTCCTGGGACCAGGGTGGCCATGGCCTTCAAGGCTGGCAGTGCTCCCCACGCAGCCATGGAGCCAGCCGGGACAATGACCTTCCCTTTCCTCAGGGTGAGAGAATCCCACTCACAGCACACCTGTTTTTCCAGCGACCCAGCTCTGTGCAATCATGAAGTCACAATGGAAAAGCGGAGGTGGCCGTGGCCACAGGGTCTGCTCATATGGCTCAGCCCATGGTGTCTGCTTGTGAATGTGAGATGTGTTTCGCAAATGAAAGCCAGGCATTCCACTGGGGTGATAAAAACGTCAGCTGTGGAGTTGCCAGATCAAAAGGCGAAAAGGAAAACAAACCAGTGAGTTTCAACAGGAGACACTTTAAGGAAGAAACTACTCCACAGTTTAAACCTCCTGTTTCTAAATGGTTATAGGTTTTCTATGTAATAATCTAAATAATCCTTCCTATGAACAAATTTCATGTCACCATGATTTGCTATAACTTTTGGACATACAGCGGGTAGCGGGATTTTTCTAGAACCCATCCTTATCGCAGATGTCATGCTATTTCTTTGAGACACCTTTAAGTACTAGTGCCATTTGTTTAATACTTACCTACTGATCCCCTGCAGGTTATATCCTAAGAGAGAGAGTCCACTTTTTTAACTGGATACCATCCTACTCTCCAACTTAAAAACATGCCATTTTAGGTTTTCTGGTCCAGGCACAAGAAGTGGACTGGGGATTCCCATGTATCGGGCTGGGTTACATCCCAGCAATGCAGCAGTAACCTGGTCCTGGGCTGTAGGGGCCCCCGCCTAAAACTCTGACGGGTAAGCAGAGGCCGTCACGTGGAGGACAAACCTTTGGAAGCAAGGCTGCGGGGACCGTGGCTCTACTGGTGTGCATACCGGTGGGAACGCCGCACACCTGCAGCCAGGTGAGGAGAAGGAGCGCACAGGGCAGACATGGGACGGCAGTTTTCAAAGAAGTTGACCAAGCCATGCCTTCGGAAAAGGCGGGCGGAGCGGTGGCCTGGAAGGGGAGGTGGAGGCAGGAGCCGCCCGAGAGGAAGGCGGTCAGACCCCCAAGGGGCCCCGCAGTCCGGCTGAAGGCTCCGTGGCGTGATGGGCCCACAGAAACCGGGGACTTAGGACACTCAGAACGACTCAGAATGCTGCCCTGGCAATACGTTGGCCTTGGAAATGGGAAGGTTCTCCCTCTGTTGGTCGTGGAGAGAAGGCGATGAAGGAAGACAGGCCCAGAAGCAAGGAAGCCCAGAGAGCGCTGCCCTGAGCAGCGGCGGTGGCAGAACGGGCCACGAAAGGCACGCGGGGCAGTCTGGCTTGGCGGGTGAGTGGCAGCGCTCCGTGTCGGTGTGCGGGGAGCTCTGAGGTGATTCCTCGGCTTTAGACCTTGGGGAAAAGCTGCCGACGGTGTCATTTGCGGAGAAATAACAGGCTACAGATTAAGGACAGAAACGGTTGGGGGAAAACCAAGGCTTCCGTTGAAACGCGTCGAATCGGAGATGCCTTTGAGAAGTTCAGAAGCCAGGCAGGCAGCTGAATGTGCAAATCTAAACTCAAGGAAGGCTTGGAAGCTGCAAAGGTGGGTGTCATCAGCTTACAGATGCTTTGCTTTTACTGTTCACAACTGGCGCTTCATACGTGTCCATACTGGGGTTTCCAGCACGCTATGGGTACCTGGGTACACGGTGCAATAAAGCCCTTGGAGGCGAGCGAATCCCGTGAGAACAAAAGGGGGCAGGCACTGAGAGCGTGGGGCCCTGAGAGCCTGTGAGGTGGGAACGTCTCTGGGACCCCAGGTCTGTTTGGGTCTAAGGTGGGGGCTCTGCAGTCTGGTGCCCGCTGGAGCCATCTGGGATCGAGTCGGTGTGGATGACAATAGGCCATGCTACTCGGATAAATGCAGTAAGAGGCCCCTTGGGGAGAACATCCAGGAACGTCAGTGCAACAGGCAGACCAACGGCGTCTTTGTTGCATCGAGAACGCTAAGAGCTGCTCTGACGTGACCCAACTGCTGCTGGCCCTGCACTAGGAAGGCGCTTGGAGGAAGGAGGGAAAGCCATCGACTCCTGAACGGAAGCACCTAGAACCCGCAGCTCCCGTGTGAGGCGGTTTTAAAGCTCCCGCGGCCTCGCCCCCGTCTGCCTCCGGGCCCCCCAGCCCCGAGCGGTGCGCAGAGCAGTGGGCCGGCCCGGCGAGGCCAGGGCCTGGGGAACTGACTGCAGCGGCACCTGCTGGGCGTTGAGGTGGGCGGGGCGCAGGCGGAGGGGCAAGCCTCTGCTCCTTGCTCCCAGGCCTCTAGGCTGTGGCGGAAAAGAAACGTCACGAGCCCGGACCGAAGTTTCACCAACGCCAAAAGCCGGGAGTTTGCCTATTCATCCTCCCAAGCCCAGAATAAACATGTCGTTCACATTTGTTACCATGAAGGTGTATCAAGATGGATCTAAGTAACCTCAAGAAAAGTCAGTGGAAAAGCAAACATATGTTGAAAATCGAATTATGCTAACTAGGGGGCAATTCCTCTCTCCACTTTTATCATCATAAAATGCTCCAGACAGAGCCGTGCACCTTGGACTTATTATACCAAACCAACAACAGATTCCGTCTTCCCATGTCCTGCCTCACCCACTTTCCTTCGGGTCCAAACTGCTGTGCGCATCACGTCCAGCTCAGAGAAAACACCGGGCTGCTCTTTGGTGAGAGATGATCATGGATTGCGCAGGATGCATCAAACAGATCTGATAATCCAAGGAACGTGAGCCTCACCCATCCCCGCTGGCCTTCTATCCATTTCTAGAACTCAACGACAGGCAGTTCCCTGGAGAGAAGCAGCGTGTGGGTTGGCTGTGCCCAGAAAGGACAGGCAGAGGCAAGGGGTGAGGAGGAAGGTGAGGACACAGGTGCAACCCAGAAGACGCTTCCTGATAGCTCTGGTGCCGGTTCTGTGCGGCCTGTCCACGATGCCCACCTGTTGCCCTGGCCCTTCCTGTGTCCCCACACCAACTGAGGACTTCAGTCCTGCCCGGGCTTTTGACTTGAGCTAGTTTTAGTTTGCTAATGTTCCAGACAGAATAAGCAGAGACTCCAGATGAATATTCCTAGCGGGTGGGTAGAGACGGGCATCTGTGAAGACGGCACCCAGACTTACACGACGGCAGAGCATGAAACCCACAGAGAAAAGCACTGCCACAGTACAGGCTCATTCCTCACACATGTGCCGAGTTGGAAATGAAAGCGAAACATGTTAGGTTCAACATGTACCATCTTTAGTCAGTTCGCATCAAATATGCAAGGATGGTTTCTTTGGTCTGTGGAATTGCAGACCACTATCGTATTTCACTGGCTTATCTTTATTTTAAAATAATCCGAATAAAGCATGCAATGTGTTCTAATCAGAATGATGAATCACATAAGAAAAAAGAACATTTACTTGAGACAAAACAAAGAACAGAACCCACGATTCTAACAGACCATGACTGCACCTGACAGAAACACGCGAGTCACCCATGGGAAGGTGGCCTCATGAGACCAGTCCGGTACATGTTTATGATGTCAGATTTTTTTTTTTAATTGCTTGGTCTTTCCACTACTTTGCAAAGCTTTCCCCACAGCGTCTAAAAGGCAGCATCACACGCTACAGAGCCGCACACGTGCTGTGATGTTTGAATTGGATGTTTTTAATTATGTGATGGCACATCGCCTAGCCCTTCCTTGGACAGCCATGCATTTCAGATGCCATCAAGTTGCATTTTGCGGTAAACATAAAACATGACAGCAGCAGCTTGTCTCCTGCCCATCCTTCCCGTTGGCGTTTCCTGAGCACATGCCGGAGAAAGAAGTTGATGAAGGTAGGTGTGCTGAGGGCGAGTCAGTGGGCAGACAGAGCAGGCCAGTTTATGCCAATGTGCATCTCATTCTAGCACTCTGTGGCTTCCTAAGAAATTGTCTTGGAATAATGCTTTCAACCACCAGGTCAGGAGCAAATGTGTCCCTAAGAATGTGTATATTTAGGTATTAAAATTAACAAAAAAAAACGAAGGTGAAAGGCAGAATGTGAGAAGATAAAACTAGTCAAACACACAAAATACAATTGCTGTAGAGTTTAAAAAGACCTGTTGCTATTGTGAAAAAATGACTTTTTATAACCATTTCCTCAACCAGTGTTGTAAGCATGATCCCAAGTTCATATTGGCATCATTGATATTTAATAGACGTGGGTACTTATAAAAAAGCCTCCTCATGTCAACATAGTGGTGGCAATTGTCATGTCTCAGACCTAGAAAAGAGTTAATTTATCAGTCTTTGCCTTTAATGCCTCAAAAATCTTCAGACCACAACATCCCTGTGAAGCAACTTCACTCATAGGACCATTTTCATTTTCTGTCCTGAAGTTGTTACATATGAAATCCTTACACGTGTAAAATTATTTTCAATTTCAAATGCAATGTACTTTTAAAAAAATTTTCTATGCAATTAGAGATCACATGGATGTGTTATATACAATGAATACACAAACATGGATAGAGGAGACCCTTGACAAGTTCCCTTTTTGTGACATAGGTCATCACGTTACTGGATTGGCACTACGTATCTGTGATTTCCTGAGTTTTGGTTTCTGTCCTGGGAAATATGTCTATTTCTTTAACGATGACCCAAAGCACCTTAAGTGTCCTGAATATTTGTCTTAATGTTTTCCAGTGTAGACATTGTATGCCTCTTAATAGGATGTGACGAGAAGGGCGCAAATCACTTCTGTGAGATTCTTCCCCCAAACGCTTTACACTGGTCTCATTGTGAGGGCATTTCAGGCCAACTCAGACTGGGGAGGGTTTCAAAAAACAGTTGACCAGTGCCGTACACGAATGTTCGTGTCCCTCCCCTCCGCCTATAACAAATTATTATGTTGAAACCCACATGGTGGTATTTGGAAGTGGGGCTTCAGGGAGGTCCTTAGGGTAGAGTCCTCAGGGATGAGATTAGCCCCCTTATGATGGGGACCTGGTGAACTCCCTCACCCTTTTCTGCCCTGGAGGACACAGCCAAGATGTCGCCATCTATGTCCATCAAGTGTGATTAGTGCCCTTATGAAAGGGGTTGGGAAGGGCTGCCGCACCCTCTCACCATGGCCGGACTCAGATGGAAGGCACCCTGTATTAATCAGAACATGTCCTTTCCCAGGCAGGGACTATACTGGCACCTTGATCTTGGACCTCCCAGCTGCTAGGATGGTGAAAATTAAATGCTTGTTGTCTATAAGTTGCCATGTCTATGGCACTCCTTATCACAGCCAGAATGAACAAACAAACCTAGTGCTTTTCAAAGGGGACAAAGCCATGAAAGACCAAGAAAGACTGAGGAACTGTCCCAGATTGGAGAAGGCTTTGAAGATAGGAGGTCTAAGTGCAGTTAAATACTGGATTGGATCCTGGGCCAGAAAACAGGCCTTAGCAGGACAATTGACAAAATTTGAACTAGGCCTGTACGTTTGTTAACAGCATTGCATCAGTATTAATTGTGAGTAATCAGGCACACGTTAGTGGAGGTTGGGTGGAGGGTGTAAGAAAACTATGGGTACTAGTTTTTGAAAAAAATTTAAGTCTGAAATTATTTCAAAATAAAGTTAAAAAAGTGGAGTCCACACGCAATTCCCATGAACCCTAAGCTCTATTTTATATTTGTGAAAAATAGGACAATTCTTATATTCCTACAAATCTTGGTACTGCAGAAAATGTAACTGGTGAAGTCATACTTTGCAGTCCCTTACTACTTCCAGATTGAAGTCATTTTCTCCATGAATTATTTGTCAATAGGACACTGTTCACATGTCATTTATGCATCTGCTTTTTTATTCAAGCAAATCATGAATTTTACAAAAATCTGGTAAGACATGACATTCTAAAATGTCATGAAGGAGTGAGAGATAATCATCACATTTTAGAAGAAACATTTTCTGAACTGAAGTCTTTAAGTGCTATAAAATTTTGCTTCATAATTAGTTTAAGGGGGGGGCTCAGTTTTTTTCTGTTTCCAGCTCATGCCATACACAGGTCACTTGCAAGGAATATAGTAACAAGGCCATGAAAAGCAATTTGTGTCTGCTGTAAATGAAACTGTCAGATGTTCAATAATCTTTCTCAAAACAAAGTTTCTAGAACACAGAGCAGCAAAAGCTCTTAGCAAGATGAGTTGCAATCCCAGCTACGCCTTGAGGCAAATTTTATGCTACTGATATTAAATTCCTGAAAAGAGTGTCTGGACATGGAAAAACTGGCAGCATCTAAACTATTTTTATATGAATAATATTCCTGTAATGAAATAACCTTTTTAGCAGAGATAGAAACAATGTCTTGATGACAGAGACACATAGAATGATAGCCGACGTCTGGAAGGTATTAGACTGTGGTTGTAATAATCACTGTAATTGTAACAGTTCATGCTAGTGCAACTGCACATCTATTCTTCATTTGTTCCTAAACTAATTTGTTCTACATATGAATATATAACCCTCATCAATTTCAAGTGTCATCCCTTGGCTATGTGGGTCATTAAAGGACATGCATTATGCATGAGTCCAACCAACCAAACTTAGAGGAGGAAAGGCTTTTCAGCCAAGTGTGAAATCATAGCTACCAAGCTGACTTGTGAAACTGAGTCAAAATAAGGCCAAGATCACAAATGACCATCAATCAATCAGTGTTGATTGCAAATTACAATTAGAAACAATATATTTTGTTTTGAATAGCATGTTTCACTTACAATTCTGGCTTCAACAGTCATCATTGGACAACTGATATCAGCAAATTATACAGATAACTTTAGGATGCTCCAAAAATTTCCCCTGATGGACTGTCTTCTAAAAGAAAAAAAATAAAGTCCTAAAAATGTGTTGAAGTAATTAGAATGAGTTTCTTTCTAGGGACACAGCACTCTGGGATGACAGGGTAAGCAGTAAGTTTGCCATGGTAGTAACTGCACTGAGTTTAGTGCAGCTAAATATTCTACCTTTCAGATTAATACGTTTGTGGCTAGATGGCAAATGGATTACGTAGGAATTTATGAGACTTGGGAAAGCTTGTGACATACTGGGTGGTTGCGCTAATGATACAAAGTCCTTCTTGATTGGTTTAACTTTTCTATTTGAATACATACTGTTGTATGTTTCACTTCGCAGTCACCTCTTCAACCTGGTCTCAGCGGCAGAGGTTCAGGGGGGATATTCTCACTCTGCCAGACAAGGCGTGCCCTGAAACACCTACAGAACTTGTCTGCCAGGGATCTCCCCCAGCCCAGGCTCGAATGAGGACTTAGGTCGATGTCTTAGGGAGGCAGATTCCCGTCTTTCTCTTTTCCTGTGAACATCTGAGAGTAGATGAGATTCAGAACTTGAGGTTCTCAGGAAACTGTTTTCAGGGGTATGGCTAAATCTAAATGTTATGATGACAGTCAAAAGGGGAGAAGCGATTTTTTCCAAGTTTTCCTCACAATAAAATATGCAAGTACTGACTTTCTTAAAAGTTTGGTAATTCTTGATTATGTAACTTTCTTAAGCAGAGTTGGCATCTTAATTTGAATGGAGGTCTGTTTTCAATGACAATATTGATGGGTGTACTTTGGAGGAACACTCAGGAATAAATGATCCTTTTTCTGGTCAGAAAATTATCTGTAGTCCAAGAGAAGAGGAAAAAATAGCCATGACTTATGAAGAGAAGAAAAATTACATAATACGCTGGGGATTACAGTAACCACACAGATTTGTGATTTACCTGTGTTTCTAAACATATGCACACAATTATAGGAGATAATTGTGTGGTAATACAATGCTATTTCTACTTATTTTGCACAATTTCTAATGGTATGAAATAAATATTTTTTATAAATTAGTCTGAAGATAGTGAGCTATTTGCTAAACATACATACACGAGTGAATAACATTTTTCAATCTTCTGTTTTTCCTTTATGGCAAACATTCCATGTGCTTGCTCATGTCATCAAGCAGAATACTAGTTCACTGCCCGAGTGCTGCTGAGCTTCATGTTTCTATATACTATCCATTTTTTATTTGTAGTCTGTGTTAGAAGCCCTTAGAACAGTTGAAAAAACATCTTGGGTGAGAGTTCTCACAGCCATTGAAGCTCCCTGAAAGTCTCTGCATGGTGACCCTCAGTGGAGTGCTGGGTGTTAATATGTACCTTAAGATATACATGTAACATCACTGTAAACACAATATTAGGTTGACAAAAATGCTTGAAAATATTTCTGACAACACTGACAATATAATAAGCTTAATACTAAGTGCTATTACGTGTGTTTATGTTTCCTAAAGCACACGTGGTGGTACAGAATTTTTGAAATGTAATACAAATATTTAAATAAATTATGTAAAATAATAGATGAATAAAGACTTCTCTGTGTTGTCCTGGGTGGGAAGGGTGCAGACATCTGACCTGCAGGAAATGTGTGTTGAATGGAGAGCCAATGAGAACTGACAGCTCTCACTAGCTGCTTGCTGACGTGACTTGCTAAGCCAGCAGTGTGGTGTGTATTTCTCAAATGAAAACACAAATGGATTTGCTTCTGCATCTTTAATTGGTTAAAGTCTTTAAAAAAAGGAAACCTTTAGCCTAAGAATGTTAGCCTTAAATCAGCGCTCACGTTCAACAGGACAAGGGGACATGGCGGACCTCGACAGGAGAGGCTCCACGGGAGCGTGGCGGAGGCCTTCTCTCCCCCCCCTCCCTTTCTCCCTCCTTCCTTCCTCCTGCCCTCCCTCCCTTCCTTCCATTTGCTGCTGCAAACGGGCCTTGCCTTGCTCTCGCTCAGCCACTCGTGAGACGGCGGGGAAGATACGGGTAGAGATTCCAGCACTCACAGAGCTGGCGCTCTAGGGGAATACGTCCTTCCAGGGATGCTTTGTTTTATGCATCAGCCTGATGGGCTGAAGGATGTCCGGAGTCCTGCAAACACCACTGAGGCTGTGTCTCTGGGGCTGTCTCTGAAGAGACTTGCGTTTGAATCAGGAGACCTGCCTCACCCATGTGGGTGGGCAGCAGCCTGGTAGAGGGCCAGGAGAGACCTGACAGTGGAGGGAAGGGGAGTCCGCTTTCTGCTCGGGCTGGATCCTCCTCTTCCACGGCTGATGCCGTGGGTGTGGCCTTTGGGTTGGACGAGGCCACCAGCTTGCTGGATCCCCAGCTTGCCGAGTCCGACCTGGGACTCCTCAGCCTCCCTGGCCAGCGAGGCCAGTCCCTCATTGCGGCTCTCGTTTGCACAGACCCTAGGAGTCTGTTTCTCTGAGATCCCTGCCTCACTCACACTGCAAGCTGGGCCGCCAAGTAAACGTGCAGGGCTGGACGGTGAGGAGATGCAAGTCAGCAGGGAGGGTGGACAGGAGGCTGTGGGGACAGTGGTCACTCTCCAGGAGGACTCCACAGGCGACGGTGGTGGAGGCCTGAGGGGGAGGGAGGGGCTGGGCACGGCTGGCGGAAGGGCACTCGACCGCGGAGTCCTCACACCGCTGAGGCAGGCCCGACGCCCACCCACCAGTAGCCAGGCCAGGGTGGGGGCGTGGGCAGGGACAGCGAGAGGAGGGCGAAGGCTAGGAGGCTGGCAGGGAGACCCCGGGGGCCAGAGCTTCTGGCTGAAATGCGCTCGGCCAGAGTGCTCCGAGCGGAGATCTCCCATCCCGCTTATACTTCTCAGGGGTGGTGGTGGCTGTCGAGGGGTCGAGAGCGGGAGCTGGAGAGCTCCGGACAGCGACTCCAGGGTGGCCCAGACCAGGGGGGCTGGCGGATGTGCTGGGGCGCCTTCTGGACATGCCCCGGAGATGGTGGCAAAAGGACCTGCCGGCAGCACGGGCGCTGGGCACAGGAGAAGTGGGTGAGAGCAGCGGGACCCCTGGCCCCGTCAGGGGAAGGTCAGAGCCCCCCTACAGGGACGGTGATGCAGACAGCCAGCTCCAACCGGGAGGATGTTCAGGGAGGAACAGACATGGCAGCTGGGGGGAGCACGGGGAAGGAGTCTGTGCAAGGGATGACACTCGTCCGAGAGCAGACCTACTTGGAGCCAACAGCCGAGTTAACCAAGGAGGCGGGAGGACGAAAAGATGGGTGGTCCTGGGACTCCAGGGGGCCCTCTGGGAGCTGAAAAGAGGCTCCAGGCAAATGTTGACAGAGACAGTCAGTCTAGGCGCTTCCTGGAAGCCAAGTGGAGAAAGTGCGGCGAGTCGGAGACCCCCAGGAATGCAGGTGCTGAACTCATGCAGGATGGGACAGCCGAGCAGGTGGGGCGTCCCAGACACCGCAGGAGGTGCTGAGCCTGTGGTAGCTGGGAGCTCGGGCAGGAGTGGAAGACGGTGGCTTCTGTCTACCTACTCTGTGGCTGCCGAAAGGCGTGGCTTCAGAACAATGCAGTGTAGACATAACCTTGCAGTCTCGGGTGGGATGTTGGCTCAGGCAGCGGGCTGTAGGCCAGACCTCTCAGCCTGCGTGCCTCCCTGGTGCTGGGGAGAGTCTGTCCCTCGCCCGTCCCAACCCCGCACACCCCTCAGTGCAGGGGCGCGACCCGCGTCAAAGACAGCCGTGCCACCGTCCCTGGCTGGGTCCCTTCTGCTGCCCCTCCCACCCCCGTCTCCTCCCCTTGCTGCTGCGAGATCCCACTTTTATGTCAAGACCAGCTGATCTGCATCCCTCACTCTGTCACCTTAGTGCCCCTTGGTCACGGGATGGAACTCGCTCACAGGCTCTGAGGGTTGGAACACAGGCCTCGGGAGGCCGTGCCTCTGCCAGCCAGCATGACCCTAGGACGTGTTCTGGGTAAGAAGTTGTTTTCCTTATTATCACTATCAGCTTGTTTGTGTTTCCACTAAGCCCAGTGATTTCCTGCTAAGTAAACAAATCAGAAAATACCGTGAAAATGAAACAGATACTAGTGCGTGTTGCTGCTTGGCTGACCATGCTCACCCCTGGAAGGAGGGCAGAGAGGCACCCGCAGCTGACGGGGTGGAAGTCTCAGCCCGGCACAGGAAGAGGGGCTCAGGCTGGGAAGAGACGTGTGGGTGTCGGGATAACAACTGCGTGGCGATGGAGAAACATCGCACGGTATTTCAGTTGTCGTGTGCTGGGACATCACCCAGGGGTCTGCCGTGAAGGCAGCGGCAGGAGGCTGGGTCTTGGTGGAGGCAGAAGGAAAGCAGGAAGCGTGGGCAGGAGCTGGTGTGAGAAAACTCGTGTAAGGGGCCAGCAAATCCAGCAAGACAAAATAAGAGCAAACTCTCAGGGCGAACGTCAGCAAGAATTAACCACGGAGGTCACGGTCTGGATCTTGGCTTCGGAGATGGGCTTCTTGGGTCATTTTCTCAAGGTGGACAGTCCCTGCGGACACCACTGACCATGCTCATGTCCCTCACAGCTGTCAAACCCTCCCCACCTCTTCTTGGGAAGTGCAACACTGGAGCTGCGTCTTGCATCATCTCTGATGTCCATGCGTAACAATGGTTATCTACTAATTCTCATTCTAGGGTCTGTGGTCACGTAAGGAGGTTGCTCTCTGGCAGTTCACATCCTGTAGCCTGATGACACGTCAACGTATTAAAATGACCAATAAACAGGCACATGTTGAACAGCCAGGCATTAGAAATGTCTATGTGGCTTCACATGGAGGATCCTATTAGGGAAAATAACAGAAAAATCAGTTTTTTTACCTGGCTGGGTAAAAAGTCAGTTTAAACTTGAGTCAGAAATTCAGTGACAGTGAGTTATTTGGGTTTTTAAAAGCGCATACAGTGATCAAAGCATTGCTTGGAAGAAGAATAATCTGATAGCCTACATAAAATTGATAACACAAGAAAAGGCCAGCATCAGAAAGACCAACTGAGATTCTGTTTTATTCAAGATTCCTCCACTCTGCTTAGAAGTGGAACTCGAGAGACAGCTGGAGAAAAACTGAGAAGGAAACTGGAGTGTCGACTGAAAGAAAAGAGAGCCAATGACTAAGAGGACAGCAAACGAAGAAAGTCAAAACTCAAGGATAGTCTGGAAACTTGACCTTGGGATAGCGGGTGCAGGGCCATTCAGTAACAGAACAGCAAAACCAAGCAGAAAGCCACATGGGGTGGTCGCAAGAGAGACGAGATGGCTGTGGGGAGAAGATGGCTTGTGGTGAGTTTGTTGCGACTGAAGAATCAAAAATAGGAGGAAAAGAAAAGCCGGTGTAGTTTCACAACCCAGCAATAATCATCGTGAATTTTTGAAATATCTGCCTCCAAAAAAGACATTTCTCGGGACTTTGTGGAGAAACGTATCTCTCTTAAAATAAGCTATGCTTCATTTTCTGGCAAATTGAAAAGGTTTCCATGACAAAAAGCATTCTTATGCACTGTTGATATCAAATGGCATTTCCTTCCTGGACAACAACTTGCCAAGACGTTGCAAGAACCTTGAGCGTCTCTTTAGCCTTTGTCTGAGCCATCCCACTTCGAGGAATCTGCCAGTAGAAATCATCAGAGGTGACAAGGGTTTATGTATACGGCGGTCCATGGCTCTGCTGCTTAGAACAGGGAAAAACTGGATGCAAAATATGTCTAATTCAGAAGAGCTGATGTTGTGTGGACGTTTTCTGAAGCAGTCCTAGACGTTTGGAAGAATCTCCTGTTGGGCCAAGGCTCCCTTTCTTCCATCCGGGGGAAGGATCCTTTTGCCCAAAACAAACATGGTGGGGCTGTCTCTGGCAACGCTAGATCTCGGGGTGCTCTGAGTTCTCGTCAACTGAATCCAGTGGAAACCAGCCGGCCACCCAGTCTGGGCAAGTCACTGCTCTATGTCCTGTGAGAAAACCGAGAACACAAAGTGGAAATGGCAAGGCAGGTCCTGTCTTTCCCCACAAACGCCCCTCGCGTGGAAATTCTAAGACGGGGCTGGGCCCAGGAGATGTAATGGCAGTGAATTTAAGATAACAAATAATTACTTTTCCCCTTATTTGCTGCTAGGCTTTGAACGCTTTAAAAAAATGATCCGTCTCCTTCCGTTTTGAAAAGAACTAAGTTTGCAAGTAGATCACAGTGAGGTTTCTTTGAACCAGACTGTCCTCCGTGATTATTTGGGACAACACAACTTATCAGTTGTTTACTCTCCTCTGCAGATGTCTGGCTCTGTTCAGACTGACTAATGTCGAACAAATGGGACTTTAAGATTTGGAAACAAGGCTTGAGCCCCATCCTTCAAGAACCTCTTGGAGTCTCTCTCTCCTTCCCTCCTGGTGCTGTCCCTCAGTCCTTACATCCAAGAAGCACGTCAAGTGGACAATCACAGTGGCGAAGGGATTTCCCACGGTCATGAGATGGGAAAGAGAGAGGGCTCTAGAGACACACAGTGAGGCCACTCGCGACAATGTGGCCTGCACAGTGTGGCCTGCACAGACTCTCCCAAGGCGTCATCCACGTGCCTTTCCTGCAGAGCAGGCAGGGTTGCGGTGCGTCCCAAAGGGCGTGGGGGCTCTGCTGGCTCCTCGGGGATGACTCCTTCCAGCCTGCAAGAGACCCCCGAAAGACGCTATGACAATTCCTTTCTAGGATC
This sequence comes from Cephalopachus bancanus, assembly GCA_027257055.1. Taxonomy (NCBI): domain Eukaryota; kingdom Metazoa; phylum Chordata; class Mammalia; order Primates; family Tarsiidae; genus Cephalopachus; species Cephalopachus bancanus. Next base: position 7,455,210 of record JAPVLO010000026.1, read on the forward strand.
AGCTTTCCCTGATTCTGCACACGCCATTAAAATGCCATCACCCCTTCTCGTTAAATTATGTGCTCGAGTGTCCTGGGCTTAACAAAAAGCTAAGGTTTTAGGACAACGAAAGGAAACTCAAGACAGGAGTCCGAGAAATGCAGCCACACAGACTCCAAACCGCACGTTGCTTGGATGTCCTCTGACGTCTGCGAGGTGACAGCACGGGCTCTTAGGAGGGGAACACAGCTTGAATCAAACTGGGAAACTCAAAATTCTCCCATCTGAGTTGCAGTCACCCTGTCTTACTGAGATGGACATCGGAAGGTGGACCCTGCCTGGCAACCATGGTCAGCGCAGCATTTTCTAAGACAATCATTGTGGAAGGAAGAGCACGGCCGTTGGGTCAGGCCCGGCCCTTGTCCTCCAACAGACGCCCGCTCAGACGCACAGATGGGCTCCTTCTTCCGGAGGATGGCAGGTGCTTCCTGAGCTGGCTTTGTCCACAGGAGTGTGTGGAACACAGTAGGCAGTCGGGCGACGTTTTCTGGATGAACGAATGACTCTACAGCGAGCTGGCGATGCTGGTTTCAGTCCCAAGACCTTTGCAACTGCGACCCTCTTTCCTGGGCTGTGTCTCCTAGATTTGGCCCGCTCCCGGGGGAGGGGGCCGCGCCCTCCCCGCCTCATGCACCCAAGAGCAGATGTGAGGGCACAGAGTGCACTGCAGATAGGAAAACAGTGTTCTGCGCTCCGTCTACGACAGACATTTCTGCCACATTAGGCATCTCTTCCAGAGACACACATGTGCTAATTTAATATCTTGGAATGATTAAAATTGTGATCTGGGAGACAGTCAATATCTTGATTTTCAATGGAACTGACTTTTTAAAATATTTATAATTTCACTAGAACTCAGAAGTAAATTTGGAAAAACCGCTTCCAAAGATCTAGTGACCACAATAGGTCATTCTTAGGCAAAGAGAGAAGCAGCCCGAGGACAGATGAGAACCTGTGAGTGTCCATGGTCTGACACTTATTTACTTATCCCCCCAGCAAGAACTTGCCAAGGGGAAGTTAGCCCGGATTGTGTGGGTGGGTCACTCTCCCCTGCCTGTCGCGTGATCTGCTCCTGCCATCCCTGTGTCAGTCCTTGGGACTCATGCCATTATGTCCCTTCCGTTTTGCAGACGGACCAGTGAGTTAGTGTGAGAAGGGACGCAGTGGCCAGTTGGCAGAGCTGGGCCTCCGGTGATGGCATTTTTGGTCCCAAATCCGGGAACACAGCCACACTGAGGACCCCCCGACTGTGCCCCAATCGCCTCCCAAGGCCCTGCCTCCTAACGCCATCTCCCTGGGGGCTAGGACATCGTTCTATGAACTGGGGGGAGACACAGTCATTTAGGTCATAGCTATACATAATTGACCATAAAGTAACACCCGGTAGACAGCTATGGTACAAGAATAGCCATAGGTCCACTGTCATTTATATGATAAAATAATGTTTAGATGAAATTAGAACTTGATGGTCTGCCAACCTCAATTCCTTCAATATTATATCCACCTCAACTCTGGAGATGACAATAAATGACTTCCAAAGCAAACACAATGATCACTTACTGGGTGTATGTATTGATGCCAAATTACGTCACCTTTGGATTTTGGACAATGAGCTGAGAAGAAGCGGCCGCCCCCAGGGTCACACACAATCAGTCCACACTTGCCAGTTCTTCCTCTCTAGCCTGTCCTGGTTCGTCTTTTGGGACAGGAAGGAGGGCAGGGTGGGCAGCAGCGGGCTCCCTGTGGCTTGGTGGCCTCTGCTCCGTTCCAGGCCATCGGCACAGCTGTGGATGGGACACAGCTTCTGCACCGCCTCCCTCTGACGCCCCGGGGACGCCCCGCAGGCCAGGACGATGCCAGGACGACCCTGCTTGCTGCGCTCGCCTCTCTTGGCCGCCGAGCTTGGCCCGTGAGCCCGAGGAGCCCTGAGTGAGCCACGAAGGGCCAGCACCGCCAGCGGCTTCCTCTCCTTGACGCGTCCGTTTCCTGACATTCACCAAGCTCAGATGTGCCTGTTTGATGGAACAGACGCCACGACTGCTGATGACCGTCACGTGTGCACACGTACCACCTGCCACTTCAGTTGTTCTTGGCCACACTCATCAGAGATGTTTGTTTCCGTCACGTGCACCTTTTGGGACTGCCACGGTGACATTCATGTGCAGAGAGCAGACTTTTCCGATGGAGCATCAAGGGATGTGACTGTCCAGGTTGGAGAGGGCGACGACGGCCCGGAAGGCAGAGCGGCAGGAACCCTTCTCTCCGAGCCCAGCTGCATCTCTTCTATTCAGCGGCTCTGAGTAGGTCTCGCCTTGTCTCTGTCACATCCTGGGACACCAGGACGAAGGAGCCACGTGCGTGGGCCTGCGTGCCAGAAGGGACTGTGCGACATCTCGGAGCAGAAACAGACGTGAACATCCCACAGTCACCGTGTTCTGCAGGAAACAAAACTTTACTTCACGGAGTTCTCTTAACACGGAGTCCCTGATCATGAGAAGGTTGAAAACACACCACGGTGACATCCAGGAAACCTGGGGGGCCTTGGATCAGGGACCAAAGGAAACAGTGACAACTTGCCGTAGCCTCCGAAGACCCGAAGCTCTGTGGGAGTGAGGACCCCAGAAAGAGTCTTGGGACTCTGGGAGGCTCCTGGCCGTGGCCTCTCCGGCCGGCCCCGGGGCTGAGGGAAGGGATGAGGAGCCACTGACAGCGGTGCCTCCCACTTCCGAGAGAGGCTAGGATGAGAGGACACCCTCCTGCTCCCTGTAGCCGTGGAGGCCGGTGAGGCCTTCCCTCTCCATCCTGAGGGAGGCCTCCCTGGCCCATCGCCCCCTTCTGAAACATGCAGCCTTCACACCGCATCTCCTCCTCACCCTCCTCCGTTTCTAGAACAAAGGTCGGGGGACGCTCTATTGAAGGCGTGGACGGGGCTCCATCGTGCGCTGTCCCAGGATGCTCCTGGGAGTGGACGTTGTGATGCCCTCCTGCTGCCCTGGCAGCTGGAGCTGACGAAGGACCTGAGTGCAGGGCTGTGTCTCGCCCGCTGCGTCTGCCCCACTCCCTCCGCGGCCGCTAGCCTCGTTGGCCTTCAGCAGCGGTCCCTGACGTTGGCGACGACTCACTTCTATTCGTCTCCCTGTCTGTTCACGGAGAATATCTCAGACATTGCTTCATTCTGCTTTGTAGCGAACCGTGAGGCTTTACGATTCTTCTCGTATGCTCACGTCCCAACACATTTAGGATAAAATTATGGCGTAACTATCCCAGCCCACATGATTCTAAAAAGTTGGATATGTCTAACAATTATGTTGAAGCCTTCCTCTTCTTTTAAAACTCTAGCAGAAATACGACTATCTCATGGTGGTTTTGGGTTCTGCCTTTGTTCACTGTAGCATCTCAAGTGCCAAGAACAGTGCTTGACCTGTTGAAAACACCACTCGCTGCTTTTTGAACAAGGACTGCAAATATTTGAGGTAAGACTTAGCAAAAATTGGGTACTCTTGTAGTAGGTATTTCCCATTTATTGTTTTTTTCATTTGCTTTTTATAATTAAGCTAAATTCACAAGAGGAATGCTTGATGGGTCAAACACAATTCCAGCTGCAATACATCTTGAGTCACGGACCGTGGAAGGCACACAGTCAAGTGATGACATCAATCAATTTATTCTGGATCAATTTGCAGCCAAGCATTCTCCTAAACCTGTCTGATGTTTTGGCAAGACACTTGAAAGGACTCACTAAAAATTTATTAGTGTAGCTTGAAATAGTTCTTTCCTCCCCCCCTCCATTCTCTGGCTCAACAAAGAGAATACTGTTTGCCCTCTGAACATACAGATTTTATAGTTTAGTGTAGCAAGGGACGTGTTGCCAAGAATCACAGTTTTTAATGAGCCTTTATTAAAACCATTGCCTTGCTTTAGCTTTCATTATAAGTATTGCATTTTTTAAAAAGTCATTCTATCTAAATCAGACTGACTTTGGTAATCAAAGCACCACTTGAATATTGGCTTGAAAATATATTGTGTCTCACTTGGTATCTTCTTTTCAAAGAGTTGAACCTAGTAGTTCAACTAATTGACGCGGGTGTTGAACACATGCAATATGGAGACTTTTCAAATAGGATTCCCACAACTACCAAAGAGCATGTTGCTCTCGTATCTAATGTTTTAAGCAAGATACGACTTTGAAAGACTTCGTATTTAAGACACTGATTCAAGTTTCAGAAGTATGAGTTTGGCCATATCCACAACCCCAAACGAAGAGCTTTGGAGGTTATTATATATCATGGCTTTAAGACTCTCTGGTTTGCAGAAGAAACCAAGCATTTAAATTTCAACTGAGACCAGAAAAAGGTGAACTTTTATGCCTCCGGTTCTGTATCTAAGAAAAAGCTGTTTCTACTGACCCTGAAATATCAGATAGTTAACCCAAATTTTCCTTACAGATGAACTCTGATATAAATGATGGTGGCATATTTATTAAGAATATTTTTCCAAACAGTCTCCGTTTGAGAATATTTTGTGAATAAGGTAATAAAAGTGAGTTGTTATTCTTTTGTGTCACAGTCTAATTAATATGGTCTCATTTATTTTCTCCTACGATATCGAGACTTTAGGCTAAGTTTTTGTCTCTCAAAAAAGAAAAAAATGTTAAATCATAGAAAAAATAAAATAGTGGGAAGCTAAATGAGATGTTAATTGGTAAAAGTGACCTTGATTTGCTGTATTTTGGATTATTGCACCTTCTTCCTGCTTTTTGGGTAAGGGGTGCCACCTTTTTCATTTGCAATTTTTGCTGCCATCTCTGACCAAATCTACTATGTCCAATGTTCTTAACTGAAATAAACGGGCATGTGGGTAGCTTTCCTATGTTTAAAAGATAACAACCCAGGCCGTAAATGCTGTCAGCAAATTATTACAGAATAAAAGCTTACACATGATACTGCATTAAAGCATATCAGAGAATTATGAGAATTTTTCAAAGAGTTCAGAATTTCTGGTTTGGATAATTGCTACAACGTTGCAAAGTCAATAGCCACAGGCTTAGAAGTAGAAATTAAATGTAAAGATACATGCATTAATTCAAAGAGGACTATTTTTTGGATGAAACAATTATTAAGGAAGAAGGAAATTTTTAAATGATGTTCCCTTGCAATTAAAAATACATGCTAGAATGTGGAGTAAACAAGTGCTTCTGAATTCTACACCAGTCACTAAGCCACTTGTGTTTTCCTGTGTGATGTCCCACAAATGACAGAAAATGTCAGAGGAAACATAAAGATACCATTAAATAAACTTGCATTTACAATTACATATGAACTAACAAGAAATTGACTTATATGAAGAAATAACTCTTTTTAGAACAATTTTCCCATAAGAATTTTCAGCTCTATAAGTATTAAGACTCATATTTTGAAATAATTTATCAAAAACCTGTGACACAATGTTGTCACAGCCTATACATATTCTTAACAGCTCCAGGACAATTGCATCATCAGGATGATACTTTTACATTGAAAATCATCAAAAATTGTTTGCTATCAAACATTTGCCAAGAGTGACTGACATCACTCTCCATACTGCTGGCTGAAAATGAAGTTTCCAAAAGCATGCAGGCAATGATTTAACAAATACACTTGTAGAAAGATGAACCAGAAAAATCTCATGTCAGTCAACAGATCATATTAGAATGTGCTACCGAGCCAGGCTCGGTGGCTCAGCCTGTAATCCTGCGCCTTTGGGAGGCTGAGGTGAGTGGATTGCCTGAGCCCGCGGGTTCGAGACCCGCCTGGGCAGCGAGACATCATCTCTACAATAAATCAAAAAATCAGCCGGGCGTGGTAGCGCGCGCCTGTAATTCCGGCTACTCGGAAGACTGAGGCGGAAGGATCGCCGGAGCCCAGCAGGTCGAGGCTGCGGTGGCTGGGATCGGCCACTGCACTCCAGTCTGGGAGACAGAGTGAGACTCCAACTCAAAAACAAACAAAAAAAAACCCCAAAAAAACAAGAACGTGCTACTGAATTGCATACTGTTAGAACACCGAAACATTGCTTTTGCAAGTTGCATGTTTGCTATTACTCCCGTGGAACCCGTTATGCTATATAAGGAATAGAACATTCACAGCAGGAAGTTGTTCGAGTCTTAGCACCTTTGACTATACTTTTGCCCCTGCTGTTTGGACTTGAGCTTCCACGCTTCCATCACGCTCTGGGCTCTGCCAGTTTCGTGCCCGTTCCTGTCGTCGTCTTGCGTGTTTCATCTTCCTAACTAAAATAAACAGGTAGTCAGGCAGGTTTTATTTCTGTTCATCTTAGTGTCCGGAAAGCGTCACAGCCACGTTTCTTCATCTGGCCGCCTCCCCACTTCCCTCATCTCTGGTTCTCCTTGGCTCATACCTGTCTTCACACCCCTCATATTTTCCAGAGTCAAGGAACCCAGTGGATTTCTCGTAGTCAAGCTCTTTACCATGGCTTTCCAGCTCACCAGAGATGGGCCATCTACATGGGACTGTCGGAGCCAGATTACAGAAAGAACTTGCATTTTCCCTCAATGAGAAGGCCCTTCCGACCTATTTCGCCACGTCTGCCGCAGCTGGTGCATGAGCGAAAGACACACGTTCTTACAGAACCCCAAGCCAAACTGCCTCTCCTCTCAGCACCACCTGGGGCCTCTTCATGTGTGAGGCAGGAAAGGAAATATGCAAATGTGGCCACATTTGCATAGAGCTGATGCCACTGAGCAGTTTCCTGGTTTCCTAATGTGTCATGATTTTCTGCACACACACACACTTCTCGGCCGTCTTTCTTATCAGGAAGAACCTCCGCTTTTGTGTGCCCGTGTTGTGTGGCCTGACGGTGTCACAACTTTGAATCCTCTCATGGTAAGAGTTTTCCAGGAAAAGTCTATTCTTAACAGAAAACAAATCATTCTCACTGAAAAAGCAAAGAGCAATGACCCCGAGCACTAGGGCAACAGACCCCAGACGGTGCTCTTCACACTGGGGGGCCCTTGGTCACCCACAACATGAGGTGAAGTGGAGACATCACTGCCCCGTGCTACCCAGACACAGAGGCCACCGGGTCCCTGAGCCCATCCCTGGCTGTCCCTGCTCGGCCTGGCCCGAGAGCCACTAACAACTGTAGGCCCCTTTCCAGCTCAGCCAGGCTGCCCTTGAAACCTGTGTGGTGTCTGGGGAGAGGAGAGCGGACAACCAACTAGAAAACTAAGCTAGAAATCTGTCTGCTTCTGAAATAGAGCAGTACTCTTTACTGTTATTATAAACCCCCAATAGTCAGGGGGAAGAAAAAAAAGCGTAACAGTCACGCTGGCAGCCGGGGGCAAGGCCTCTTGTTCTCACTGTCTTGTGTGACACAAGGAATTTCTTTGGATTTATTCTTTTTCATTTTCCTTTTGATTAACTTTAGGAGGAAATGTCATGGTGTGAGATGATGTGCTCTTTTATCTAATTTCAATGATCTATATGTGAAATCTATATGTGGATACTCAAATATTCATTGATAAAAATCACTCACATACCCTTTAAAGTATATTAAGACACACACAAGTTGTGCTTCATGCACAAAAATTCACCTCTATGTAAAAGTTCCCCATTTCCATTTTATTTTCTAACCATTTTATTTCCTTCTCTCAGACTTTGTGTACCAAAATTAACAAGACTACAAAAGCAAGTCTCCAAGTGCTGATGTCACCCAAAGGTCAAGTAAAAGGAGCGTGTCAAAGCAACACTGTCTTTAAGGGAGCTGCTTTCTGCACCTGCAACATTTCATAATATATTATGTATTTTAGACCGTTCGCCACCCCCCCATATTTCCATGTTGAAATCTTAACCCTAGATGTGACAGTGTTAGGCCGTGGGCCTTTGGGCCACAAGGCTGAATCCTCCCCAGTGGGATCAGAAGAGACAGAGAGCATGCTTCCTCTGCTCCCCACCATCTGAGGACACAACAAGAAGATGCCGTCTGCGAACCAGGGTTGGGCCCTCACCAGACACCAGAACGGTTGGCATCTCGACCTTGGGCTTTTAGCCTCCAGAACTGTGAGGAATAAATGTCTGCTGCTTAAGCCATCCAGAGTAAGAGCGGACTTAGACCACCTCCTTGCAGGAAGCAGGAAAGGATGTGGGAACCACAGAAGGCCTCATTTAAGTCATTTTTTTCATTCTTTAATTTTTGTTAAGAGACAAAGTCTGGCTCTGTCTCCCAGGCTGGAGTGCAGGGGTGGGATCATAGCTCAGCCTCTTGGGCTCAAGCAGTCCACCCACCTCGGTCTCCCAAATAGCTGGAACTACAAGCACCACCATGCCTGGCTGCTTTGTTTTTAATTTTTTTGTAGTGACGAGGTCTTGCTGTCTTGTCCGGGCTGATCTGGAACTCCTGGCCTCAAATGATCCTCTCACCTCTACCTCCCAAAGTGCTGGGATTACGGGGGTGAGCCCCCTCTTTTCATTCTTTAGGTCTTGTCCATACAGGACCAGGGCTGGCATCCGTTCCTATTTTGTCCTCACGTGATGGGTTTCTTAATCTGCAGAAGACACGTCATTGACATGCTTAACACATGCACTTCACAGCAGACTCTTTGCCAGACATGGCTAAGCACTGGGAATAAGGTGGTGGGTGAGACAGGCGCGCTCCCAGCTGTCGTGGGACTCACAGTCTGGCGGGGAGGCCGGCGATAAATAAATAACAATAAGGTACAAACTGTGATGAGTGTCATGAAAGTAAGGCCCACAAGCCACATCCACAGAGCGACAAACGGGCGTTTTCAAGGGGAGGCCCCTGAAAAGTTACACTGTTGAATAGAGACAATAGGTGCTGTTCTCACCTACAATCCCCTCTGTGTGGCGCTGGGGACACCCCTGGCAGGCGAGCACTCTCCTCGGTCAGGTGGGACACAGGCCCTGCCTCCCTCTGTCCCCAGAAGGCACTCCTGCTTTCCATCTCTTGCAGTTCCAACTTGATTTCTCTTCCAACGTGAGCTCCTGTCTGCTGGCCCTGCACCCGATCGAGGAGGCCGCCTAAAAGACACACAGCATCGTCTCTGTTCCCTGATCTTGGTGCTGCCAATGCAGTATCTGCACACTGATAAGGACACCAAAAGGCTCTGCTGTGTGGTATAAGTTTGTCCCAGTGCCTGCCCTCAGCCTCCCGACAGCTGACCAAAAATTCAGTCAAAAGCACATAAGATGCTGAGAAGTGACGCGGATTTTCTTGGCACCAAGATCCAAGGTTATTTCCCCAGTGACTTCAGAAAAGTGAACATGATGTGTACAATACAGGTGGCAGTTCACCACGAGATTTAAAAAGCCGACATAATGTGCTCATGGACGTAACGCACTAAGAAGAGAATACACTTTCCCATCTTGGCGCTCACTTGTGCTTATGTGAATGGGGGAAGGGGGTTCTGAGATTATATCCCATGTTTGCATCTTAAGCTCAATCAACCCAGAAGGGCTTTACTCTAGGTGATGAGTTCGGGAGGCACGTGACAGGGACTTCTGTGTCATGCTAATAACCTTGGCAGTTGTGTGCAATGGTTTAATCTGTGTTCCACGTAACTGAGAATAGATTTTAGATTTTAGATTTTAGAAATTCTCGTGAAAATATATATTTAAGAGTAATTGCTGCTAACTCCCAATACACAATGTTTTGGTATAAGATCTTCCTTTTAAGCTATTATCATCCTCATTATTATTTAGAGATGAGGTCTGGCTGTGTTGCCCAGGCTTGTCTAGAATTCATGGGCTCCAGTCATCCTCCCACCTCGGCCTCTTGAGTTGCTACGATTGCAGACATGAACCACTGTGCCTGGCACAAGCTATTATTTAATTTGCAAGACAACAACAGTAGCCCAACTGAATTTCAATCCGTGTTTTGCACTTACAAATCTAAGGGAGCATTATTCACCAGTGAGAGGTTGGGGTGGCCCGGTAAGCAGATGGCTGAATTGCAGCAATCACTTCAGTGTTTCTGGACAGAATAAAGCTGTTAAACATCTACAGTGCATGAATTTATTCATTCACCTGAGCTCATCTGACTTTTGAAAAATCTTCCTAGAGGTTTTAACTAGCTTTGTAGTAAAAATTGCTCTTAGATGTTGACTCACAACTTTCCTGATTATATTGTAGTACTAATAACACATGGAAATAACACTTAAAGAAATGTCTATACATAAAATACTATGAGAAAGGGATTGGCAGGAGCGAGACGCTGCCTGGTGGGGGGTGGGTGGGGAAACGTAACATCAGAAAGGGCACCCGATCCCACACCAGGCGAAGTGGGAGCCAAAGGGAGGCCCAAACTTTACCTGTACGATAACCACTTGCAGGCCTACTCCAGAATAGTACCCGCAGCTTTAAAACTATTTTTAAAAAAAATCCTCACGATGCCAGTCAGAGCCCTGGTCTACTGACGCCACGCAACAGGTGCAGATAACTTTAGACTCGAGCACGGCAAGTCACTGACACCACACCTTCAGAGCAGCAGGAGCAGGACCCCCCTCCCATGATGGTCTGCAGCACGGGGGAGGGGTGACCAGGAAACGCTCTCAGCGACCTCCCCCACCGCCTGCAGCACGCGCTCACCCATCCGTGCCGCCGTGTCCCGGGGAGGCCCGTTGTGGAAGAGGCCACGGCTTCGGACTCAGTGGGAAGGCCCCTCATGCCTCGGCCTCCCACCTAATTAATTCTCCGTTTTTCACAAGGAGTGGCAGTAATTAGACACCGTCTGGACCGCCACCAAGTTGCTATCACATTTCTTTCCTGTTTGTGTTTGAGTTCCTCAGAAGTTATCGCTGTGCTCTCTGGACATACAAGACCTATTTTTTTAAACTCCCTCTGTACAAAGAATGTAATCTTAGCTGATGGACTCTGGAGTATGTCATTGCGTTTCTCCATTTCAAATCACAGAGTAAAGAGTAAAAGTGATAATTCATCGTGAAGAGTCCTCTCCTCCCAATTCAGTGGGAAAAACACTTTTTGGTTGAAAGGCTTCTGGGCCTCAAGTTGCATACATATTGCCTAATTAACTTCAGTTTAGTGAAACAGAATTTTATCTACAAATTATCTTCTTGTGGAACAATTATGAGATGGCTTCTGATATGATAATGTTCACTTCCACTTCCTTCTAAAGTTTTATTTGGGTCATTAATTGGAGAATCATTAATTGGAAAGTAGAGCAATTAGCTGTTATCAATTAAGAATTTTAAGAACATCTAGGAAATTAATTGGTTACTGATTAGTATGTGTTGATAAAGTTCACAGCTTTGTACGTTATTTTAGGTGCCAAATGAAATTTTAGCCCTCTAGATGACTTGCAGTCTTTGCTGGGCATGCTTCAACAATTTGTGCTGGACTGCCTTTGTGCTTTTTAATTTTTCAAAAAAAAAACTACAAAAAAGAGAATCATTAGTTCAGAAAGGAAATAGTATAACTTTCTATATGTTCGTATATTATTTCTGCATATAAAGCCTTATTGTCTCACCAGAATAAACATTTCTCAGCTGGGCTTGGGGAATAGGAGCTGTGCTGTCATGAACTCTAGTAAGTCAAGGGACTGGGGAGCGTCTAATTGAGCTATTTCCCATTACAGAGAAGACGGTGAATAGAGAGAAGCAATTCACCCAAGAACACGGCACCAGTGGCTGAATCAACAGGAGAAACATTGAGTCTTACATCTCCTGTTCCCAATCTTATTTACTAAGCTTTTAGAATTGGTTTTTGATCTTATTACCTGAAAATTAACATGATAAATTATACCTGTGTTTGAAAAATCCTACTGGAGATTAATCGGAAGAATGTTGGGGTTTTTTGCTGCCTTTCTGGTAAACTTAGGGTACATTTCAGTATGCACATAGTACATGTCAGCCAAAATAATTTATATTTAAGCGATTCATTCATGAATTTCGAGGATAAAAAAATCTTTTCAACATGGATGTGGAGACAGCACAGTGTGGACCTGAGGCCCTGGGGTGCTGCTGCCTCCAAGGAACCACTTGAGGGGCAGGCCACGGGCGATGCTTTGGGAAGCACCCAAGGTGGGCCTCGAGCTTCACGTCAGAAGTAAGCCTGGTGTTCTCGCATGACGCAGTGTCCTCACGGACCTGACTGCCCATGGCCTCGACTGTGTCTTCATTGAAAGGCCAGTGTTAGATGTATCTGGCTCAGTTCTAAGTGGCCTTGCTCCTTGAATAGACCCAGGTCCAATTTCTCGTGTTTCAGTTTGCATTTGAAATGCACTGGCAAGCTTCCCCTGAGTTTAAGGGGGTTAGCTACATATACTCGGGAAGGGCTTTTAGTTCTCCTTGTGAATACAAAGTGGATCGGCCTTCGCAGAAACTCACCTAAACCATGATGAGATAAAAAGAAAAGGTTCCGTCAGACCAAGAAGCCTTGAACTGAGTGACAGATACAAACCACTTGTAGACGGTCATTTCTATTTCCTTGGAGAGGGCTTTGCTGAGCGCCACAACTATGTCTTTGATCCAGAAAATGAAATTACCAGCAAGCACCACACTTTTTAATTCTTAAAATAAGTTCCTGCTTAGTTGCTAAACTAATCTCCCTCACTTGTTTATCTCAGAAGCGCAGATGGTGCATAAAGAGCCTTTCCAAGTGCCCGCCAACACACACCATTAAGACTGTACGTTCTTCTCAGAAACATTTAGGGGACGGTTTTGTGGGGAATTTTCAAGTAAAGTACTTAGAATATTAGAAAGAAAGAAAAAGAAAAGATGTATCTCCCAAATACTGCTTTCTGAAATAAATCATGATGGTCGTTCCTTCTCAAGAGGAAATACCACGACCAGTGTTTTAATTATTAATGATCTGAGATATATATTCACTTACTGTAGACATTATTTACACAGTGACAATGTATATGCTTTCTAAAAGTTTCTCTTTTCATAGCCCATTCACAGCAAATTTACTTTGTATGTAAAGAAAAAGCGTACAAAGTACAGAACAAAATGCACGTTAAGGATATAAAGAGGGAAAAACTTGAATAGTTCCAGGTTTATCAAAATTCAGCAGATGCATCTCCACGTTGCTGAGGATGTGTCAGTATCCAACGCTTTGTGTCGCAGCCTGTGAGTTTCTAAATGCTGAAGGTGTTTAGAACTGTGGCCCGGAAAGACGCCCTGCATGGGCACAGAAGTCATGGCTCCCAAAGAAGACTCTTCACTGAGTTGCTAAGACCAGGAGAGGTGGACCGGGCCTACGCATGTTTCGCTAATACGAATGGCAGAAGGTGTGTGCTAGTTTTGCCCCACTGGAAACATGATTCCATGATGATTTTAGTTCTTCACAAAAATAGGACAAAACAAAAGTTCAAAGATGCTCAGATATGTGCTGAAGTGTACACAGCTCTTGAGAGGAAATTTTGGAAGGCCTGATTTTGAATTCCAAGTCCCAGTCTCCTTTCCCCACAGTGTTCTGCCTCCCAATTCCATTGTATGACAACAAGAGAAAATATAAAAATAGATTTTTCCCTCCTTGAATTATTACTGCTGGTCTCTTGGAAAAATCAGCAGAACATTTTACTTGAGATGAAATATACCTTAATTTTAGAGTTTAATAATCTAGAATCATGAGACTTTAAGATCCAAGCATTGATAGGGTTTCGGAAGATGCTAGGATAAAATGTCAACTTAAAAAACCACCCACTAGGAATCACTGAATAGACAAGATGTGGAAATGAGACTAAGTGGAGTTGAGGTTAGATCTCACTGAACTTTAGACCCTTATTTCCTTTGACCTAGTGCCTAGTGTGTACTGCTGTCCCTTCACGAGCCAGAGAGAGGAGAGTGGGCGCACACAAACGTATATTTTAACAAATGAAAACTCCAGTGGATTTATCTCCATCAGTTCAGATAGAGCACTACCTCTGGGTCACTATTTCAAAAGTTTTATAGTCCAAATAGCCCATTCTTGTTTTAACTCAAACTTTTAAACAATTAAACTAGAAAATTTCTTAAGCAATAACAAGGTTGCATGCACATTATTTTGGTTTTATCAAACAGAAGGAATAAATCAATGTCTTGATACTTTGTACCAGACCCTCCACTTGAATGCTGGCCACTTTGAAAGGTGTACTTCTCATCCTCATTCTCGGTGAGCAGGTTCCTCATAGACAAGTCAGTGTACGATAACCTTCCTCCCAGCCACGGCTGACTGCGTGATAAGCTTTGCTTGCAAGTGTGCTCGCTGGTCTTTTACAAGCAGAGCCTTCATCTCTGGGAGTGCCCTCTCCACGTCCTGGACAAGCAGCTCCCCGTAAAAGGACCATCTAAGTGAATCGCCTGTTGCAGTTCTGAGTGTAAGGACTGCAGAAAAAAGGCAGAGTGACACAGTGTTCACAAATGTGGCAGAGCTGTGGTTTCGAGAATCCTTCTCCTCTGACAATTCACCTAGTCACTGAGTTTCTTCCTAGTCGTGGTGACACATCTCTGACTGGTGCATCTGGGTCTGGGTCTGGGCTGAGAGTGCTACTTTGGAGGTGAACTACATTTTGTCATTTCAGTCAAGAATTAAAGTTGGAAGCGGACCGCTGTGTTTGGCCTGCCAAGTTGGTGTGGCATCTTACCTTTTCAGTGAGACTTCTTTTCTGCAAAAGCTAAACTTCATCCAGAGGAACAGCAAGAGATTAATGTTACAAAGAATCATTGGGATACCTTAAAAATTTTTAAGGGTTTTACGGTTTTTCTTTGGTTTTTGAGTTATTCAGAATGTGGTGCTAACACAGAGAGGCCTCGAGGGGCATGTCCTTTGAACACTTAATGAACAATTGTTGCCCATCTTTCTGCTCCATGGTGGGAGGAATTTCTGTAAAGCTGTGCCCCTCTCATAGCCTGAGTATCTAAGAGACTCCCCGGCACATAGGGAGCACCCAAAAATATTATTAAAGTATCACATGAATTTGTTTTCCTATGGTGGCAGACTGCAGTGGTTACCCCGTCAATGAGGTTACCGATATCTGCTGCTGCGGCAGTCCCCAACTTTTCTGGCATCAGGGACTGGTTTCCAGGAAGACAATTCACCAAATTCACAGGCGGGATATTCACAGCCACTCATGTCGGGAGCAACGACAGAAGACCCCTAAAGTGGATCTCGGTTTTCTCACATGAGTCGTGATTTCCCCACAGGGGAGAAGCCTGGTGAAAGGGATCGTGCATGGGGTTTTAGCTAGGAGACCCCAGCAGGGCCAGGACAGAGGAGGGCAGAAATAGGGCTTGGATCACAGCTAGCTTGCCATTGCTCTTCTGGGTTTGCAGAGTGTGGCAGGATTTTATTATTTGGACTGGTGGGAATCAATCCTACTGTCCTCAAGACATTCTG